>CM065948.1:59100-2814100 GCA_033459515.1 Theretra japonica | reverse complement strand
ATCATATCAATTTCGAATATAGGCTACAAAAATTAACTCTCAACACAAAGGGTTATAAAGATTGATTGTCCATTGCATACGAAAGGAGGTCGCCTGCGCCGGAGTCCAGAACAATTTGCATTGATTGCGCTGAAACAGTTATAAACAGTTTCAACCGTGAATGAATATGTCGCAGTTGTGTAATGGGCAACGTCCTACCTGATACAATTATTTACGGCAGCGGAACATAGTAGAACTGCTGCGAAGCAAAATGTATTTTGCTAGGAAAAAGCAATCTGAAACATGATGCAAACATCAAAAAGCGCAAGACAGATTATCTCGGCCACGTGCTTAGGCACGAAAGATATAAGCTGGTGCAAGGTGGAAGGTAAGAGACGCGTTGGACGAAGGAGAAAGTCGTGGCTACGAAACATCCGGAAGTGGACCGGTATCAGCACCGTTGAACCACTATTCCACCTGGCTAAAGACAAGGAAGAATACAAGAAGCTGACGACCAACTTTCACTGAAGAGGCGCTCAAAGAAGAAGAAGGAAAAGCACGTCAAGCAAATAGCTTGCCTGTTGGAGATAAATATTTACATTTAGAGAGTAGGTTTGTTGACGACCTTTGTTAATGAACGAGAAAAATTAGGAAGAAAAGGCGGCGGCGCGGGAGCGCGTTGATTTGGGACTCCGACAACCGGGCAATGTAGCTCACCGGCGCAAAAGTAATAGTAATAATGTTTCAGGGTTTTGGTGAAATCTGTATTTATTAAGCGAACTAATGGATACACCCTTAGAAGCGGTCTATAGGTACAGTAGTTAAGATTGTGGCTATTTGTAAGTGAATATCTTTAACACCTAGGAGTAGGTATGAATGTGTTTGTGTCGTACTAACGTGATTCATTACATTTTAAATTAGCTATTGTTTTCTAGAATAATGGCCGGAGGTTGGTATTGATAAAACGAACTGAATCGGTTTCCGAGTGTTTGTATGTATCTATTTGGATTACCTTGTCTAGTTATAGGGATCCATAAATAGCGCCGTATTTGATTGTCTTAATATTAAAAAGCGTTCCATTTGTACTTACACCCTAGATTTCGCCTCACCGTACGCGTGGGCTAAGCGTAGGTGCAAGGACACTTGTAATGCCTTTTTTAATACACTTCACCGACAGACGATTTTTTGCCATTCAAAACAATAATTACTATTGCCTTAATATTCTTTTAGGTATATTATTAATGTATGTAAAATTATACTAAACCTAATGCAAAAAGAACCATTAGAATCCTACTCAATTTTGAGGAGTTTTACTCTCCGAGTCCGAAGATATTCGTCAGATCTTGACATTTTTTTTATGGGACCTCCTGTGAAGTATGAGCATTGAACCAAAAAAAGATTTTTACAAATCTGTTCAGGCGTCTACGAGTAATCAGTGAACATATGTATGTATATATAGATTCGGACGAATTGAGTACGTCCTCCTTTTTTTGAAGTCGATTAAAAATAATTATATCAATCATTCTAATAAATATCTTCTTCTTAATTCCAGGTCTCATCTGGTTCATAGTGCCGGTGTCGATGATCATCTGCAACGATGTCATGGCCTACGTGTTCGGCTTCTTCTTCGGCAAGACTCCGCTCATCAAGCTCAGCCCCAAGAAGACCTGGGAGGGATTCATCGGGGGCGGTGTGTCTACTGTCGCTTTTGGATTAGTGGTTAGTAATTCCTCTTTTTCGCTCATAACAGATAAATGTCGTCGAAAATGTGTATAGTTCGCCTTGGTGTGTTTTGATAGTCGCTATTGCATAGCGTGCAAGAATTTATGCATGAAAAGGCATGTTGCGAAAATGTATACATTTACGCAACTTATATGAATATATCGTTATTAAAAAACGGTGGGATTAAGTAATACTCGTTTCGGGTTTGGGTGTTGTGGGGGTGCATTAAATCCTTTGTAGTTTCCTATTCCCGCAAAATAGACAAGAAATGATGTGTGCGAATGAAAGGTGTATTTGTTTATTTTTGTCGTGTCTAGTTATTTCTCTATTAATTCATACATGTCAAACTGCTAGGCGGATGCAAGTGCTTATAGGCCTTAAATTATCAGGTACATTAATGCAGGTTGGTAAAGTGTACATTTTTAATAAATTATAATCATACAGACATACATACATACATAAACATCGCTCCTTTATCTCAGAAGGGGTTAGCAGAGGTGTAACCAGGACACCCACGTTTCGTCTTGTGTGTTCCATCCCACGATGAGATAGGGGGCGATCGGTATATCGGGTATAAATTGCTTAATTCGGGCTGATAATTAATAGGTAAATCCAATATGACTTTGCCCGACTGTCATCCCGATTCGAACCCGAGACCTCAGCTTTGTAATTGTACCGTAGTACAACTACACCACCGAGGCAGTCGTAAAATAATATCATCATAAATTATAATGAAGTTCATAAATATACATCTATTAAAATAAACATTTAATGTAATTACTCATAAACCTTATTACTTTATCCTTCCATTGTTTTTAAATGTCAGTCTCCGTGTCGCAGTTGGTTAGACGCCGGCTGTGAAACGTGAGGCTGCGGGTTCGATCCCCGCACCGAAACAAATATTTGTGTGATCCACGGGTATTTGTTTCGGGTCTGGGTGTTTATGAGACCGAACTGTCTGTCGTAGTTCCTGATACCCACGTTACAAGAATAGATCTTAGTGTGGGGTCATTATGTGACTGTTGGGTTTATTTATTATTTCTATTTATTTATTAGGCACTTGTCTCACCGGCAACGATTAACGAGTAACGAGTAGAGCTAGAACTAGAAACGAGTTAGCGAGACGCGGGGAGCGAGTGCGTAGTTCCGATATTTGTGTAGCTCGGCTATAAGCGAGTGTGCGAGTGAGGCGGGCGATTACTCGCATCATATAAAAAAAAAACGTGTACTTTCAGATACGCACTGTAGAGAAATGACCACTGGTTGCTCTCTCGGCGTGAGTTCTAATCGCTTGGCGAGTATCGCCGAGCGAGTGTTATCTTTCATAGCTCTTGTCGCTCAGCGACAAACTAGTGCAGCGAGTGCTCGCCGGCAGTGTGAACAGTCAGCGATCAACTGTTTGTATATGCATCTCTTTTGTTCACACGGAAAGTAAATCTATTGTACGTTTCTTGAGCGAGAAAATAGCCGATAGTTAGTCGTTTTCTTGTCGTTGGTGGGAAAACTGCCTTATTATTATTAATCTCGCTCAACTCGATACCCATATAATAATAAACGAATCCTTCTCTTGCAGCTGTCATACATGATGTCTCAGTACCCGTACCTGGTGTGTCCCATCGAGTACTCGGAGTCGCTGGGCCGCATGACGATGGACTGCGAGCCGTCGCAGCTGTTCCGCCTGCACCAGTACACGCCGCCGCAGTTCGTGCAGCCGCTCATGAAAGTGGTCAGTTTACATTGCCTGCTTTCTATGGCTCAGGGATTTTACGATTCTTACTTATGCGTCGTTGGACCTCTAAGCGAAACAGGGAGTGTGGATGTAATGAAGGTCGCAGAAGGGTTTCTGAGTGACGGTTTCTAATAGTTTGATGAGGTCCAGGGGAATTTCAACTTTCAGCTGTGTTCTTACGGGTGATTGTTCATAAACACACAATCGACATCAAGACACATGAATAGTAGAAGACGTTAGATGATAAATCATATGAGGTCTTTCAGTTTTTCTGTGAGACGGTTATACCACCGTGGATTGTATTTTTGGAGACACTGGTCTGTCTGTAACAATTTGGCTGTAGTCATACGTATATATGTCAGCGAATCTATATGTGTGGTATATAATCTATTTATTTGGTATCTAGCCAGTATACGGCACCGCACTTGCCATCATAATTATATATTTTAGTTACTTTGGAGTGACGGTATTAAAATAATATTGATATTTTAAGCACTATTTACATGTTGCAGATCGGCATGGAGAAAGTGAACATTTACCCGTTCATGATCCACTCGCTCGCCCTTAGCATCTTCAGCTCTGTCATCGGACCCTTCGGAGGATTCTTCGCTTCTGGATTTAAGAGGGCTTTCAAGATCAAGGTATGTTTTATTCAACCTTTTTGTATTCAAGTTTATTTAAGATACAGTCAGTTGTTTTATTTGATGAGAATAAGTCGAAGTTCGAATTCGGGTTACTAAGAGTTTTCTATGACCAATGTGATTCGTGAATTAGTTTTTTCTATTATACAATCGGAAACCTTTTAATTTTAGAGTATTAATAAATAAACTGTTTAATTGTTCTCTTGCGAGTATGTTGTGTTAACTTAAGCAGAAAATGTTAAGGTGTTACACTTTCGGAAAATTCGCTGACTGAAATAATATAATATAATATAATCTTTATTAACAACAGAATTCAGTTTACAATTACTTAAAACATAATTAAACTAAAACAGGAAATTTCTTAAACCAAACTAAAACACTTTTCTAAGGGTACCCAAACTAGGCTAAGCCTGTTTCTTGGTAAATAATTTAATGTTTCGAAACTTTTACGTTGAATCCTTCGAGAAGTACATTTAATTGCATAGTGTGTCTGTCTCCATTACGTATATTAAAATAAAAGGCCCTTGTATAAAAATAATTTTATTAAAAAGCACTTGTATTTGAACCGCAGGACTTCGGCGACGTGATCCCGGGGCACGGCGGCATCATGGACCGCTTCGACTGCCAGTTCCTCATGGCCACCTTCGTCAACGTGTACATCACCAGCTTCATCCGCACCGCCACGCCGCAGAAACTACTGCAACAGGTCAGCTCATATTTATATACACATTATATATATATATCAATCTGTATGAGGACGTCCATGCAAAATAGGGCTGTTGACTGTATTTTTTTTCTAAACGGTTACAAATATTTGAAATTTTCTGAACATTAAGATCGTAAATATCGTGCTATGACGGTTAATCTTCCTTAACTATGGAACGTCCCGACCGCTATAAAGGTTTGTCAATGTAATGTCAGTTTAAATAGGGTATATTTTAAATGTCAATGTCAATGTAATAACAGCCTTAATGTAAGTATAAATAGGGTATATTTAAAAAAAGTTACGTCACGTTTACAAAACCACAGTAGCGTTCGGGACTTTTGAGTAATTGATGTGTGTGCGTGCGAAAAAAAAGCGAGTACAGTGTCCACATTGAATTACTAAAATAAAGGACATTTGTTGTGGTAATTCAATGCTGGTCATGATTAAACGGCAACATGCCCATGAAAAGATCCCTTTTAACCCTCCCTTTAGTGGGAAACCTGCATGGCTAAACCACTTTTGCATTGACGCCCTCATATGTCCCACTATTGGGCACGGATTTTGGATTGCGAGGGGTAGGCCTTAGTCTGCTATGCTCGCCTAGTGCCGGTTGGTTGCTTCACGTATCTTGGAAGTTCTTGTGGACAACTTAGGTATGCAGGTTTCCGTGTTTTGTTTCCTAACGGCAAAGAAAAACATGCCGAGGAAGCCCGCATACCTATTATTCATCCACAGGAAATTCGAAGGCATGTGAAGCTTACAAACCGCACTAGGCTGACCATGATGGATTATTGTCTAACCCCTCGCAATTGGACAGGAAACACTTTCGCGTAGTGGACTGATTTAAACGAGAGAAGTGGGTGGGGGTAATATGGAATTGCAATTGAAAAAGCCGGTAGGCCCAGGGGATAGCGTATACGTGCGCCTAGCCAGACGTGCGCCTAGCCAGGACAGTAGAATACGCCTCCTCCCCGGCGGCTGCACCCCTCCCCGTCAGCGCCATTTCTAATTGTTGGCCCCTCGCCTCCCCGTCCCGCGGCGCAGTGCCAACCCGCCCCTTCCCGCGGCGCCCCTCCCTGTCCCGCGGCACCAGACCCTCCCCGTCCCGCGGCGCCAGCGCCAACCCGCCCCTTCCCGGGGCGCCAGCGCCAACCCTCCCCGTCCCGCGGTGCTGGCACCAGCGCTAACCCGCCCCTGCCCGCGGCGCCAGCGCCAATGCCATCCCGCCCCTTCCCGCGGCGCCAGCGCCAACCCTCCCCGTCCCGCGGTGCTGGCACCAGCGCTAACCCGCCCCTGCCCGCGGCGCCAGCGCCAGTGCCATCCCGCCCCTTCCCGCGGCGCCAGCGCCAACCCTCCCCGTCCCGCGGCGCTGGCGCCAGCGGTAACCCGCCCCTTCCCGCGGCGCCAGCGCCAACCCTCCCCGTCCCGTCCCGCGGCGCCAGCGTCAACCCTTACCGTCCCGCGGTGCTAATCCTCCCAGGTAGCTAATCGGCTGGTGGCATCGATATCCTAGGGAAGGGAGAAATTGACCCAACACACAAGCCGCCTCTCGCGTGATCCTCTGATCGTTCGATAATCAGCATAAGGCCCGTGAAAATAGATGGACCCGACCTAAGAATGGCCAACACAAGACTGGTGAAGCCACTTGCGGAGAAGGCAGTGGGCCAGAGCATGTTGCAAATGCGTTAGCGATGTCGAAGGACACTGCCACGACGCATTGCCCCGGCCCCCTGCCTCCTCCACAAGAGCCTTCATCAGTATCGCGGTGGTGGCATATCCGCCTCTTCGGAATCCGAACTGCGATCTGCGACATCGACCCTCTCCTAGGGCTCAACAATGTGTATGTAAACTAACGCGTTCAAAGAGCGTCGCAATTTCGTCGAGCAGGATAACCGGGACAGACCGACAGACAGACACCAACCGGGATCCCTGAAAACGTATGGCTGGTCACAAATTTTTAGATGTATCCCACACACCACATGATGCAAGACTGTCAACCCCCTTAAAGGTTTGGTAAAATGAACCGCAATGCATGCAATAGGTCTGCAATAGGTTTGACCCCGTTAAAGACCAACCAACAAACCACTTATTTATTGATAACATAAATGTCTTTTTGCGCCGCTTAAATTACATTAAGATACAATAATTAAACGCAATCATCGATGTTTCCAGGTATACAACTTGAAACCGGAACAACAATTGCAACTGTTCTACGCATTGAAAGAATCTCTCGAACACAGGAATATACTCAACACATTACCTTAAACGATACGCGCCTAGCAAATACGAGGTATTTATTTTATTTATTATAAACATTACCCATTGACTGTTATTGTGAGTGTGGCTTAACATTTAAAGATCAAAACGCGGCGTTTTGTGCAAGGTCAATTGCAAATTAAGATTAATTTGCCAATCCTTATCAAAATGTTACATTATGTATTTTTTTCTACCAAGCTAGTTTTGAAGTTTTTTAAAACGCTGCGTTTTGACCGACAATTGTTTTGCCACACTGCAGTCGAACATATCCCCCGAAAAATAAATAAAACAATATTATATGTTCTAGTCTTATTTCAGAAAAAATCGCCTTTATGTTGTGTTATTTTTAATTGCATAATTTTATGAATTATTTTTATTATTTGTTCAACTCTCCCCCAGCACTCATTCGTGTACCAAAGAACGTTGTTAACCAAATATATCCAACTATCAGTACAATAGAGTTACACGTAGCAACCTAAATTCCATAGGCTATTTTGAACTTTACAATCGAGATATCGATAATCGATCTCGAAGATATCTTATATGGAAAAATATTTTCAATACTTATCGATACAATATCTCGATTGCAAAAATAAAACACCCTGTAATGGCACCATTAGAAAAAAATAGTTCAAGTTGCCCCCAAAACTATAGATATAGCGTTTACGTAGATTTAAAAATATAACATACCGTATAGTAGTGAAATTATTGTGGACTAATTACACACGGTCTGACAATACGGCGAGTGAACATGACATCGATAATCGAGTATACCATCGATAACCGATTATATCGATACTGTATTTTACCGAACCGTGGGTCAGACGAGTGTGACAAAACTATTAAAAAAAATATCTTGTTTAGTAATTTAATTAGAATATTTAGTGGATGTGCATTATACGACCCATTACAAGTTCTATGATTGAGTAAGGAAGGTCTATTTGTATGGTGTATTGCGGGTTAAGGGATTTTAAATGAGGACTAATGTCTTAATAGCTTTGTTGTTGTTGTCTGCTATGCTTAAAAAGGGAACGAGATAAAAACATGCTTCCATATTTAAAATTCTTCCGGTTAATTGTTTCCTATTTTAATGACATAAATATGTTTTAGAAACGCTTTGTTTAGTGAGTAACAATACACAAGTGCGTAAAAAATGTTGATCAAAGTTCGATTCTAATCTATCGGATGATCCGAGACCGGGTGACGCGAGACCGAAAAAGCCGTATAATTCCGATATACCTTTTGTCAATGTCCGAAAATATTTTCCCTTAAGATAAGTACTGATTACGAACTTGTACTGTGTCGTAAAATTTTCAACGATATTCTGTGTTAGAATAAGTTAGATATAGTCATCATACTCATAATAAAGGAAATGATGTAAAATTATCTTGTTCTATCAAATCTTAACTCGAATTACTTGTAGTAGATTTTAGGTTTACGCTGAAATTCATGTTTTACTTCCTCGAATTTTGTACGTAGTCTTGTGCAGAATATTTTTTTATGAAACTACCAACGGTATAGACAGACAAGTTTGTACGCGACGCTCCTACAGAATGAGGGATGTCGGGGAACCAAGACACTAAACGAAATTTTAAAAATCGCAAGATGAAAAAAGTAACTCTCCTAGGACCAAGGTTCGACAAGAAAGAAGATATAAACTTCACATATTATCAATGGCCTGCGATTTTAATAATATCCAAGCTTGCCTCGCATCTTTCCAAACGATCGCTATAACTCCTGCAGGGTATAGACATTAGAGAGTGAATAACAGCGGGGTAGTAAAACACTTTCAATAGTGTGCTATTTATCGCTAAAACGAATCCTCATTCCCCTGGAATATCCCTCGATCCGAAGAACAGTCACGCATGAATTAGTCATGCTATAATTGCGTCTATCGATTTGTGTCATGAAATAATATTTCTGCACATTACTACGGTATCTATGAAAACCTCCACATTATAAAAGTGAGAAAAGTCAATCCGTAGCTGTTTAAACCAGTTCTTGTTTTTTTTTATATTCACGTTATTTTTTTAATTATTTTTGACTGGGACGTCGCATTTCTTTCGATGATTTAGACTGATCGATCTAACGACTGCTTCATGTGCTAAAGAATTTTTGGAAAGTTTACCTACTTTTATTGTATCCAAATTTCGCGTATACGTTAAGGAGAAAATTTTAAATAGTTTAAATCTAATATTCTATTATAGATATCTTAAAACACACGTGTTCTTTGAAGTAAAATAAATTACATTGTAATTGTTTATTATAGTATTAAATATATGAACAGATGAATATATGGAATATATCTGATTATTTAATGTATTTAAACTATACAAAGTGGTGGTGACATGACGTGACTAAACTACCATAGGATCCCCGTGCATGAGCCAAACACTTACCTCCGCTTTTATAGACAGATTTAAATAATTTTGGCTATCGAATGTTTTGTCTTCTTCACTCAAACTGAATTCTGAAGTCGTTCGAAAGGGAGAAAACATTCCATACTTAAATAGGTATTAAATCTGTCTATGAATAAGGTGGTTAAAATCATTATTTCCGAATAAACTTAATGAGAAAATATTGTCTTAAAACATCTTATCGTTGAATGTAAGTTCATGATATTTGGCTTAAGAATTGCTGATGTATTACTCTGCACGCGGTTTCAATTTGCATCATGTTTCCACCACCGTGTATACCCAACACGTGTGTTTGCTATATAATAATTCTCACTGTCAGTATAGTTTCTAATAGCTTAAATCTCGACTCATATGTATGTGCATTCTTTGCCGATTCCTCGCGTATGAAATAGGGTATATTTTGCACTAAAATCCTTTCCAACGATATGTTAAGACGGATTACTAAATCTTCCTGAATTGAAATTGATAAGACTTAAAAAAAAAACAATTCTTGACAGCGAGTCTCGTAAACTAAATACGTACGTGTCAGTTTTGAAATAAATATTTCTCATTTTTTCAAGTCGTAGTCACAGCTAAAAAGTATAAAAAACTTTTCGGTCTCAACCTCTCCCAAACAAATATTTGTCGATTACCTAATTATAGAATTAAATATCGGAACATGCGATTAAGAAATACTTTGAGTCATTGCAATGAGATTATGTGGTACATATATTTGTTCCTTTTTGAGTATCTGTACGTTACTATATGGTCTGGAATCTGGATAAAGCGCGTTAATTCCTTCCAATATGACTAGATTTATAATTCAGGAAGTATTAGTAATTTGTCTCCTCAATATTGAGAACATTTTAAGCATGTTATGTTTGGTGATGAGTTTTTTTTTTGTGATTTTACGTTACGTTGGTATTCTCGCGTTGAGTTTTTGCCTATTATTTTATTATTTTGTTTAATTTTAATCACGTTCGCTAGCTTTTAGTTTTGTATATAGCGTTTTGTATGTCAATTATGTTGTGTTGTTCATTGACATTGATGTATTTGTAACGAGTAAATTAAATATGTCCTAATATTTAATTGAGCATAACACAGGGTTGGAATTGAAAGGGGTTGTCAATAGCACCCTTGTTTAGGAGTTGTATGGCACATATGTCCTGTAATTCATATAATTATAATAATATGTACGATTCGTACCAGTAAACGAACAGAACCACGAATTTGCTTTGGTCTACATAAAGTGGGATTTCCAAAGCGAAAGTGTGACGTCATAACCGATAGTTGGGAAATTCCTCTTTTGCTTAACAGCTTAAAATGAATTAGTATTTATGTTTACCGTGAAAAATGTTTACATTCGGCCGGTTCTGTTGAGGCACTTGCATGGGTAAATTTTATCGCTGTGGCGTTTTAAGAATGAAATATTGTATGAATCCAAAATTATAATACAAACTATATAATTGTACATAGGGATTGAAAAGTCATTGGTATTCAATATTTCACAGAATTACTTAATTAAATACTAATTTTCCAAATTAGGTTGATTTTTGTACATGTAAAAAGTATTCTATATCGGGTCATATGTAATGTCAGATTGTCATATGAAATGTATACAGAATTACCAACGCTTTCGCAAATGCCTTTTTAGTGTTTGCCTGCTAACTATGTACCAAGAAGTCTAAGCTGGCTAACGTTACATTATCAATGAAGTTCCAATCACCTATGTTATAATTGACCCAAAATACTTGCGTTCATTTTCACGAACGAGCTTCGGTTACGGATAAAAATGTAGACAGATATTTCAAAGGACGTAAACAGTTCCATCTTAACGGCTCAGTCTCTCGTAAAATCACGAACTAGGCAATGATAAGATTCTGAACGAGGGTTCTACTCACAATGGCCGCTTTTCTATGCTGAATATTATTAGATACATTTTGGATATGCTGTAATATTCCTGTCTTAATAGCTCTCACGGGCTACCCATGATACCAAGTTTTATACCACGAATAATTTATATCAAAACAACTCGTTCATGGAAGTGAACCTTGTCCAAAACAATGCCAGTCCGTTGTTATAAATATATAATATGATTAAGGACCAATATCGATGTTATGTTAGCATATTGTTTATATAATGCGCGTGCGTACTAACATTTATTTGCCATGGGACAAAAAAAATTGGAGTTTATGTTACGTGCATAGATTTATTTGCCGTTGATGTTTCACTATGTTTATTATGTGAATAGCGAAAGTGATGTGTAAAAATAAATCATTTTTCAGATATATTTGCATACAAAATTAATTACGTGCTGTTATATGCCAAAATTTATTGCTCGTTATTTTTCAAATTGCTGATATATATTTTTTACAACAGCCAGTACGAACTTACGCTTCTATGTAATATTTTAGTATTAAAGGCGTCGATGTCTTAATGTAGTGTAAAATGCATTTTAGTGTTTAATGTCGCGTTATGTGATAAATACATATTTAAATTATGTAGAGCAAGCGAAATGAGATATACAATATACATAATCATAAAATACTCTTGCAATCACCTGATAGTTATTTTCGCATTTTATAATTAATTAATTATTCCTAATACTATTTAATGAGCTTTATTTCGCTTGCTCTGCGTAAATTATTAAATATATAATTATTGAATTCATTCATAAAACCTTTGTGGTCACAAATATTTATGCGAAGATCTGCAGTGTAAAACGTGTTAAGAATATCCTTGTCAAATATTTTAAACATGATGTCCAAAATTAATCAACAAATCTAATCGCTAAATAACAATCGATCACTAAAATTAACCAATGAGAATTGGTGAAATTTGGGCGTGTCGATACTACTTTGACACGATTGGTCTATTTGCAGAATCGATAGATAGATTATTAATTTCGGCCCCTTATCGATACATTCAATCGACAATTCCTAATTTAAAAATACTTCGAATATATCGATTATATTTACTTAAAGAATGTTCTTAACGCGTGTGAATCGGTGTACCTAATTATTATACGTGTATCTTAGAACTAGAACAGTTTTAATGATAAATTATTTATTGGTTATTGTGACTTGTATTGATAAAATAAATGGAGTACTACATGACATTGTTTTTTTATCGATATTTTTCCTTATAGTATTTGTTATTATATGTTATGTTATAGTTTTTATTGTTATGATTTTACCCTTCTGTCCAACTTTTAACATTCTTAAGGGACGGTGAGAAAATGAAGCGGGTCAAAAAATTATTAGAATACTGCACTACAACTCTTTGTATGCATAAGGCAAACGTTTCTTTGCCTTTCATTCTTCGTGTCATCAAATAATAATATCTAATAATTGAATCTGTATAACTAATACGCCTCCTTTGAGAGAGGTTGGTAAAGTTTAGACCTCCATATTAGCTCTATATACTTCACATACCTACTTTCGAAATTCTCATAAAGTTCGACCACTTATCCATATATTGAATCATTTGTTTTCATATTACGCATTACTCTAAATACATTTTGATTCTATCTGTCGGTGACATATCAAGGTATCCACAAACAAGATGTCGATACATACAAGACCCCTAAAATAATGTGTTGCTAATTCTTAATCGTCTTTCGATCCGCGAAGGATCTTTCTCCATTGTGAACGTTTTCCGGTGTTACAACAATAGCAATGGTATATTGGTTTTCACGCAAATACGACAGCTTTATCAAGGCCGTGTACTTTCAAGGTTTGTTCGTCTAGACACGAAAAATTTACCCATACTACCGGCCATAGAATAATAAATAGAATTTACCGCGGTAAATGGTGGTACAACAATTTTTCAATGCCTTCAGGTTTTAATGTTTTGCGATGGTCTGTGAAGGAGTCTAATAAAACATGGACTCGCAGTTACAATCGTTATTATGTTTACTATTTACATACATACTGACACATAATATGTTAATAAAAATATACGATTTTTCAAAAGCGGTTCTTAGGGCATGCGAGTCACATTACCTAGATTATGTGCGCCGCCTGGTTAGCTATTTCTCCTTCAGTATTTTTTCTTATAGGCAACAGTTATCGGATCAGCTAAGTTATATAATATCCGTAGATTAATACTTATACCAAAATGACTACAGTGTTTGAAGTAATATAGCTATAAAGTATTGCGTTTATGATTCTAGTAATAACACGTAACACTACCTTAGGGGAAATTTAAATACAAAAGGAAACGCTAATAAAAGCCTATGTAACTATTGCAAGAAAGACGTAACACAGGAAATTTGAATTGATGAGATGAGAACAGGAACAGAAAAACGCTTTGGATGCCACGCACTCACGCACTTCGACATTCAAATCAGCTGCCATTGCTCCACGGGATGCGTAAAGCCATAGATAAACGGTCTAGCAACTGCGGAAGCGTGTTCCGTTGTATCTCAGTTTTTGCATACAGACTATAAAACGTGTTCGGGTGCGTTCCCACGAGCGTTGCGTAATGGATCTCGTTTCGTACGCCGCGTGAGTGTTTCCATTGGACCCCACGATGCTGTGTTGCAAGCATACAAAATAGATTTAATATGTAATGTTAAATCGATTAACAATCGAGTGAAAGGGTGTTTTAAATATCACCGCAACGTAACGCAATTACACGCATCATTAATTTGAGATAAATCAAATATGAAATTATTTTTTTGTTGCAATCAAAGTTTAGGATTTATTTGTTGCAAATGTCAAATAGTTTTATTGCTCTTCTTAAAATTTTACTGCCGCGCCAATAACCCTTACATCTACGCTTATTTACCTTATAAATCGATTTTACAGTGATATGAAATACAAAATAATTTTGATGTCGTCCGCAAAATAAAATTGGATACGTGCACTAATAAGAGTATTGCAAAGATGTTAATTTTTAATTCATGACGCGTCGCAAGCGTCTGCGATCTGAATAAAAAGGGAAAGCAATTTAATTCCTTTTACAGAAACTTTTATTAGCTTCAACAAGGCGGTGACATCTTTGTAAATAGAACAACGCGTATGCTCTGAATACTGATTATGATTAGTTAGTAGATAATATCCTGTGACTCATTGGCTTTCACAATTCAATCACGCAACGTTAATCCTCGCACGAGCCGCGCATCGACGTTTAATCGAACCGCTATCTGATATTTGTTTAGTCTCCGCCTTGTTTATATGTTGCGTAACGTGATTTAGCCTGCAGGCTAGGTTTATGCGATTTGCGTGTTGCGGTATACGCTATGGGTGGTTCATTAACAAACAAGTACCCTTACATAATGTTATGTTCCTTCTTTTAAATTCACAACCCTAACAATCGACAATAAAAGCACAACCTAAACTGACTAAGAGCATAGATGGCACTAGATTTTTAATAACATAACGCACGCAAGGGCAAAAGGTACTGGTCTGAAATATTAAAATACCTACTCGTATAAATCACTTAGGTACTGAAAATAATTCAAAGTTTATTTTTGGGTAAACATAACATACATACATAAATAAACTCGTGCCTTTTTCCCAAAAGAGGTAGGCAGAGGTGCAAACAGGACATCCCCGTTTCGCCTTGTATGTTTCTTCCCATGATGTGATAGAGCCTATCGCCATATCGGGCACAAATTCCTGACTCTGGACGGGTAATGAATGCTCTCGTTTTACAATCGACAATTAACCAACTGCGCCACAAAAACGATTAAATAATACTATTCATGATAATATTGTGTCGGTGGCGAAGTTGTACTACGGTATGATTTCAACGCTGAGGACTCCGACTCGAATCCCAGGTCGGGCAAAGTGATATTGGATTAATCTATTCATTATCAGACCAGAGTCAGGAATTTGTGGCTGATATGGCGGTAGTCTCGCCCGCTATCACTTCGTGGGACGGAAGATACAAGGCGAAATGTGGGTGTCCTGGTAGCACCTCTGCGTACCCCTTTTGGGAAAAAGGCGTGTGTTTATGTGTGTATAATATTACCACTAGAGCATGCCATGATTTATTTACATTATAAAAAAAAATACAATTTAACCCTTTAATTGCCATTACGACATCAGTAACGTAACTTTTCAGTTGAAAATCGGGTTGCGAATAATCTCCACGTTTGGTACTACTTTCCAAAATATATCGAGTTGTATCATTGACATGTACCTTTCACCGAGATAGGTGATTGAACCGTTTACGCAAATTACGCCACATTATTAACGAAAGTACATTCTGATTTAAATATTTGTATTGTATCAGCCCATATACGACCCACTGCAGGGCACGGGCCTCCTCTACAATCGAGAGTACGATTGAGAGGGGTTAGGCCATATAGTCCACCACGCTGGCCTAGTGCGGGTTGGCATTTGTATTGTGTATGTTTTTAAAACTGACCTAGTTTATTGTGATTATGTTATTGACCGTAGACAATATTATACTCATTATAAACTTAAGTGGAACACAGCACCTTGATATATTTGTTGCACAAAGATCAAGTTCATACTCGAAAGGGGACATGCCATACGACAAAAACAACCTTTTATTGAATAAAGGGAAAGAAAAAGAACATAAGTACATACGTAGATATAGTATCTAGGAAAGCATTAGGCGAAACTAATATTAAAAATAAATAAAACTAAAAATATATAATTGTGTGGTATCCACCACAATATAGATCACAAAAAAAATCATTTCGGCTACGAACCAGGATTTTAAACGCGTGGGGCTAACATATCTGTCTCTCTCTTCAGCCACAGGAAGTCCACTGCTGAACATAGGCCTCCCCCATGGATCGCCACATAGATCTGTTGGAAGCGGCCTGCATCCAGCGACTTCCTGCGAACTTAACCAGGTCGTCCGTCCACCTTGTGGGTGGGCGTCCGACACTTGTTTGCTTGTACGTGACCTCCACTCTAGAACCTTTCGGCCCCAGCGGCCATCAGTTCTACGTGCTATGTGCCCGGCCCAATGCCACTTCAACTCGCTAATCCTTACATCTACGTATCAAAAATTATAATAAGTAGGATACGATAATTTTCGGCCCTTACAAGGACAAACAATCTTCCTAGTTTGAACGCGACTGCCACAGAATTGAGAAAGTGAGGTAAAGTATACTAAATGTGTTTGCACTGTTCACTTCAGGTATTGTACAATGCCCAGTGCGGCTAAACTATTTCAACATGAGGTTTTCATTTCGAAAAGTAAAAGGGTGAATATTTATTGCATTGGATTGTTATTGCACATCATCCGCCTTGAAATCTGTAACATATCTTATTACCATTGTTATCCTGAACCTATATAATTCGGATAAAAACATCAGAAAAAAGGACTTACACCGTGATCATTTAATAAATCAAATACATATTAACCTTTTTGGGTCAGGTATTTTGTTTATTTCGGCTTATGCAATCTAAACCGGAAGGTCATAGGTTAGATTCCCAAAGCGGGCTGCGTTTTTCAGTTTTTAAATATGTCATACGAAATGCCCATGACTGGACTCGGGGATAGTCTCGCTCCTATTTATGTCTGGGACGGAAACCATTTTGGGATATAATGTTAATAGGTACATCTCTGCCTACCCCTCAGAAGAAAAAGGCGTGGCGTTATACATGTACATCAAAGTATCAAATTGTGATGCATATTCTTTGCAATAACCGTGTGACGAAACCATTAAACTATATTAATAGCATTACAAATTCAACTTTAAAGCAATAAATTAATACTTAAATATTAATGCTATACACAAAATTCGTTCAACAGACGATTTATGGAGAATTAATCGAATAGTTCACTAATAAGATCTTCCGTCCCGCTTGCACTTGGGTTGTAATTAGGTGTGAAACAAGGATAGCAGAGGATAATCTACGTGGATGATGTCTGAGGAGTTGCTTTCTTTGCCTCGTAAGTAGGTTGTTTTGGTTATGTCAGGTGCAGCCTTTGGAATCACTAGAGTTGTTAGCGTGACAATTATAATTTTAGTGTGACAATAAAAATGTTATAGCACTAATTTCTAATGTATTTGAAAGAAAGAAAGAAAGAAAAACGATTTATTTGCGAAGTCTATCATTAATAATTTAAATGCAAATGATTAATTTAAATTTTATCTGTTATTTTAATATAATTATAAGAGAGATAATATGTATATCATAAGAATATTAAAGACCACAATTTATATATTGTTGCAAAAACTTAACCAACCTATATGTATGCTCTTTTTCTTGATAGAGATTTCTTACAATAAAACGAGATGATTTACTAAGCAGACTTTTTATGCGGCCTTATCAGTATAAGGCCCTATCTGAAGCATACAGCATACATTTAGTTATACCGCACTCAAATGTAAAATACTAAAGATGGGTCATAGTCGACCCCGCGACCTAATGAGTACATGCTTATTACTCATACGCATTAATGCATCACTCAATATGAATAAACGTGATAATTGATATTTCTTTTCAACTTTACCAACGATCCAACACATAATAAACCTCAAATTACTACAGGGGACTAAACGACCTTGATCCTATCACACCTTAAATAACCCTTAGAGAAGTTGTATCAACAACTCTCTAGAGTTCCTCTCACTGATTATGCGAGGTGTGTTGGCGCGATTAGCACATTCGGCCAGCTGAGTGTCAGTGTCTAACGCGGCTGCGTGGTGGATACACGCGCCCACCACGCCAGGGCAACCAGGCAACCACGCGCAACCACTCGCGAATGCAGCGATGCACCTTCGCAAACCGTTCATTGTTCCTAAATACGATTTTGTGAGATCCGTATTGGACTTATATGATACTGTGCTTTAGTTTTTTAAATCTATATCGAGTTTAGTTTTTAATTTGGTGTTTTATGTTTTAAGGTACGTTTTATTAGATTTACTACACAATTTATAATTCCTATATTTCTTGTTGTAACTATTTGTACTACAAAACTGGTCTTTGGTTTTGTCAGTTTCTTTCGGCGAAATGTGAATAAATGTCTGCATGTAGGTCTCCCACACAATTTGTAGTTGTGAAGGTCGAAATGCCGTGCAATATGACAACCATTGTCTAACATTTAAAAGTAAGTTTAGTAAATGGTACAAAAAAAATTGTGACAAAATATATTGACTTAATTCTACAATTAAGAATTTAAGCCCACAAGTATAAAACTCAAAAACTCGATATTTCAACTTGTACAATTCCAAACCTAAATTTCGAAAATAATCGAAAACGCTACAAAATAAGTTAGACAGTACTATGCTTTAAAGCTCGTGACGGCAGGCACTACACCATGTCCCGAAATTAGCCAATATTGCGCGATATTACCGATATAATTAAACAAAATTACACTAAATAACCATACAAAGCTAATTCGTAATATGCTCCTACATATTTAGTAATTTCAATCACATACCGCAAATTTAATTTGTTTTTGTGATGCATACATGAATTGAACTTAGCATATATTTACTAAAAAATGCACTTATGTATGCATGAATTAGTTTACGAATACTTTAGATTTGCTTAAATTAAATTTCAAAAGGACCACAGTACAGGGAATCTATATTTTCAATTGTACTTTATTAAACGAGAGAGGAGTGAAATCTTCGCTCCATTTAAAACTTAATTACCATGTTAAAACCTGTTGCAATCAAATATACCTCAAAAATCCTGTTCAAAGTCAATTGCGTTTATTATTTGTCTGCGTATGCGTTGTAAATGTCCCTATTCGGAATATTTTAATTAAAACAATGTAACTATACCAAAAAAGTAGCAACAATAATGTTTCTTTAATGATTTCCGAGTAGCATCTAGTTTTAAAGATATATTTTCGCGAATATTTCGTCGGGTTATTCTACAATTATATTACGATAAGCCTCTTTGTGTTAAATGCGATTTAAGGAAACATAGAAAGGTAATCGTTGGCGATCTATAGATTCTAGTATTATGCATTATTAGCTGTCATAAGGTACTGTTGTGAATTGTTCCAAAAAATGTAATAAACGAAGGTAGGGGCGCTTGATATTTGTACGATAATGTAAATTTGTTATTGTTCGTACACAAGGGATCTATTTCGATTGTTCATATTGTGTCGGTCGAATTTCTTGGGATTTTACATTGATGTGTTCTCACGATAATGATCTGCTATACACGTAATTTGGCATCCGCGTGTGTGCCAATTAGTGGGAGGTAGATATGTGTATTTATATAAATGATTGAATGTGATGAAGTCCCTGTTTACAGAAAATGTTTCACAATCTACGTATCTTACGACTTACGATCATTGATATGAATTTGATACCGAAACCCTCCCCGTTTCTCACATTTCAAAAAACAATTTTGGAATACGTATTTTTCAGCTGTAATAAATTATGACGCTATGCTTTTTATATCTTTTTTTGCAATGTTTATTCTAATACCAATGCACTGATTAAAAAATATTATGCTCAAATATGTTGCACAGTTATTATTTTTTGTTAGAAGAATAATTACACTCTACAATTAATTACCGTAATTGGCAAAGTCAGTTCAAAAAGAGGTTTGTATGATTATAGTTTATTTAGGTTTAGATTCAAACTTGTAATTATTTTAAGAATAGCTAGTTATTATACATGTAATGTCTCAGAAATAAGTATAACCCAGTTATTTACAAATACAATCTGATGCAATAACAAAGTAAGTTTACTTATTAATGAATAGTGGTTCAATTAATGCTGCCTTGTAATGTACGCACATATAACCTACGTGGGCCAATATAATTACAATCGGCCTTATCAATAGACAGTTTAAAACCTATTTTAGCATGCATACATAAACTCACGCCTTTTTCCCAGAAGGGGTAGGCAGCAGTGGCGGTACTTCCATACAAGCCCAAAAGCCCGGCTTGCCCTACTTAATACGTACATACTCGATACTGAACATAAACCATTACAATAAATACAATACATTCATTTATTAGAAAACATCTACAATTTTTGAATTTACCGCGTCCTGTCGCGGCGCGTCTAAATACAGCGCTTGAGACGGAGCGCCAAAGCGCCGCGCGAAATTCATTCCATAGGCAATTATATTAAAACTCAAAAAACGGTGGCTCCACGCGCTCCCTTAAAAAGGCGGCACAACGCACATATATCTATCTTTTTCTCTCTCGTGTGCTTTTACGAGGCTTTTGGCAACGCGGCCCACGTATGGGTGAAATGGTGTACAAGACGCTACGAATGTATAGGTATGGCTATTTTTGTATAGCTCTCAGTACGAGACGAAATGCCCGGCTTCGTGGTGAACATTTCACGGTTGTCACGTTATTATTTGTTATTGTTGTTTAGTAAATATATTTATTGTTATTAAATTAACTTGTTTCGCATTTAAAAATATTTTTAATTAAATGATTAAAAATGTGCCTGTAATGTCGGTACTTTTTAATAAATTATAATTGCAGTTTGTAATTTATAGTAATGTTTATATTTACGTTTCGTTTCGCAATTCTGAACGAATTCGTACTAACTTCATAAGTATTTTGACATTGTGTAATTATTGTGAATAGTTCTAATATAGGTTAATTATTAGTTGTTTTATGTTATTGAAGCTTTTTGATACTAAAATGAGTTGTATTGTTTCCTGTGATGGTTTTAGTGTGATGATGAAAGTGTTCGTTGCCGGTATAAAGGTAATTTAATTCAATTATATTGAATTAGAAACTAGAGCGAAAACAACGCCGGGTTTGTGTATTTCTTATATTCGTGGTAAATCACGAGAGGTATTTTATCAGTTCAGTTAAATAAACTACGTAATTTGATTTCTACATGCTTCCCTTTGTATAGGATATTAAATAATGATGTTTCATATTATGTTTTTCAAACGACACTTGTGTATTAGAATAGTTTGATAAAATATAAACATTGCAATAAATTAGGTGGCTCTTTCAAAAAGTATGTTATTACTTGTAATTCTTAAAAATTTAACGTTAATGAATTAATAATAATAATAATTTATGCCGCATTTTCGGATAACTGCGAAGTCAAACACGGCACCATAGTAGCTATCGTTGTGCTAGCGGAATGTCGGGTATTAAAAATGAAGTGCTCAGCAGTTATTGCAATAAACAATTACGGTTGCATTTCCACAAGTAATCTATATTTGTATTAATCCTAATATTGTATAGATTATGTGTTAAGTCTGCTGACGTACATTCGTTTTCTTTGTTCTTAGTATATTTTCCTTCTAAATCAATATGCATTAAACATAAAACAAAATATTGGGCTTGCCCTACCCCAAAACCCTAGGCACGCCACTGGTAGGCAGAAGTTCCCCTGGTAGTGACCAGGTCACCCGTGTTTCGCCTTGTTTGTTCCCTCCCACGATGCGATAGGGGGCGAGCCTATCGCCATATTGGTCAATTTCCTGACTCCGGACGGATAATGAATAGAAAAATACAATATCACATTGCCCGACCGACCGTACCGAATTAAAACTACACAAGTGAGACAGTCTATTTTAGCTACAAAATACTTTGTCATCTTCAAACTGAATTCAAAAGTCGTTCGAAACGGACAAAACATCTGATAACTAAAATAGGTTTTAAAACAGTATGAATAAAGCCGAATGTCTATACTAACTTACATATTTTACCACCCGATAAAAGAACACGTGTTGTAGTTGTCTATTTCTACAAAATAATTATAATATTCAATACAGAAACGTGGTATTAAAAATAATAATGATAGCATAAGAAATAAAGTACAAAAAGGATGGTAACTCACTCCATAGCTTTTGTGTGATAAGCGAACAGCCTAGGACCAATCTTCAATTTTATTTATAATAGGTGACGAAACTACAAGTATATCAAAAATGCAATACACTGTACTTATTGCCCAAACGTTTGTAATGCTCATAGTGATACAATTTCAAACAAATAAATCGGCGGTAAACAAATAACTAATTCAATTTCTATACCAATATTTACAAATCGTTTATAAAGACTTTACAAGACGTAACAAACACTATCTTATCACCAACTAAACAATTCGTTGAATCACACTGTTCTTGTTATTAACTAGCTACCTCCATAAAATAGACGAGTTTTTTTACAATACTATTATAAAGTTAGATTTGAACAGTCTTTTACAATATTATTAAAAGTTTGATTTGGAACAAAAGGCTGAACGTAACAATCCAAACCTAATCGATTCCATAATACTAGTAATAAAGATTTTACTACTCTAACCCAGCATAGTAAAAGCACAATGACAAATACTTAAATGACAGATAAATTTCCGACGTAATTTGAGGTTTGACCCTATCATTAGCTTATTTATCGTTTTTGCCGACGCGAAATGCACTTATCGAACAAGGACATTTCATTACATGTGATACTCACTATGCCGTTGTTTCTCAAGCAGACTATTACTTTCATACCTTATGCATATAATGATAAAATAGTATTTCAACTTATCGTAAGCATTAATGGAGGGTATATGTGAAAATAACATTAATTACATGATTTTCCAACATGTGTAAAATAATAATACTGTCATGAATGTCTAAGGATGTTTAGAAATTAATTTCTCGCGTTAGTTCCACACGTAAGTCACAAAAAAATTGCACCTATCATAACACATGACCTTAGCTGACCCTTAAAATTGGGAATCCTAGAGTCACAAACTAGGTATCATTTAGGATCGTTCATCGTCGAAGACAGTAACGACGTAACGAGACACGATATGCACCTTTGCTTCTAGTTATCGCGACCCGCACGAGCTATTCACATATTTTCGTTATATTTGAAATGGAATACAACCTGAATGGTCGACCTTTGATACTCAATCACCTAAATGTAATTTTTGCTTCAATGGTAAAGGAATATATGAGGACACCTACCCTATACCTGACCCTGACTTAAACCCGACAGTTTGCGAAAATAAATGTTAAAGATAGACGGAGTCTACAGTCCATAAAAGGTTTGTTCTTCACCAATCCTAAAAAGTTCCATCACAAAAAGCAAATACTTTTTATAAATATTTCTTCAGCATGCATAAAATATTCCACGAATTTCACCAAAATGTTGAATAAATGTAGGTAGTAAAAACATAATTAATGTAGCATCGGACTGTGGCTGACTACGAGAAGCTCGAAATACATTTGCATATTCGATATAAATTTCAACACAAGACATCGAACTCCCTATCTAATCATGATTTATTGATGCAAGCACGTGCTGTGTGCACTGTACCTAGTAAATACAATTCGACGCGCGTTGATGTCTTTTCTACGGCAAAACATATACCTAGCAAAATCTACATACAATAGGAATAGTTTACTATTAGTCAAATTAGGCACTGTCTATAAACCGTCACAAAAGGATTTTAGTATTGCAAAACTTGTTTAGTGACGTCATAGGTGGTGAATGTATTTCATATCATAATGTTTCTATTACTTATTAAACTAACGAATTAACGAAGTCTTATCGAATCACTTAAAGTTAATAAGTATTCTTTCGTAGAAAATTTAAAGTGGGTATATATTAATAAATTATTTAGCTAAGATTACTTGTTCTAGCTTCCCATGGTTTGGGCCCCGAGTCCCGATATCGGAAGTTACATAATTTTATTGTAATTTGAAAATGATTAATATTTTGTAATATTTCTTTTTTCATTTTTAACAATAGTATTTAACTTATATTGGGCTAAAAATATATATTTTAGGCCATTAACATTTTATTTTGTGGTAAAAATAAATGACAAAATATGTAAATTTCAAGGCCGTGGGAATTTTTGTTGAAAATAGTATTTATTTTATAAATAGTATGTATTATAAAGTGTTAAATATATGAACACATAATTTCCTATAAACTATAGAATAATCTCACGCGTTTCGTCATTAACGACAAGTAATTACCCACTAATTAATATAAAATTCACGACGGTCACGCATAAAAATACGCCTTGTTGCCCGGTCACACATTATGATTTACCTACTGTGTTGATGTTATATAATCTAACAATATTGTTATATATATACTTCACTTATTTCACGATTATTTTAAAATAAATCATACAAACATTTTTGAACAAAATGTAAATTTTTGACACAATACAGTTCACGTACGAGTAACATATAGTTCACAAATAAAAGTAAAGCAAACACAGCAATGAGTTATAACATTAAAAAAGTAATTAAGAACAGAAAACTTACCAGGATCTCGTTCCTGAAGCTGGATACCCGACGCCAACGAGAACAATGGCGGTCGGTCCACTGTAACACAAAACACTACTTACACCAAATTGTTCACGAAACTGTCCGAATTAGGCTATTACTCTAGCTCACCACCGAAGAATGCGCTGCGTTGGAAATCTTGCACTAAACTGAACGTTTGATGCTGCGGGAAACCAAAGAGAACGAACCACCTACCCTCCGATATGTTTCTATTATACAAAATGAGAATTAAAAGTGCTATATTGAAACTGTCGTTTCCTGTCGTAATCCATTTAATTTAATTGATGTGCAAAAAGTAATAACTGCGTGGCACTGACTAATTTGAATTTAGAATAAAATCGAGAAATAATATTTAAACTATAATTTTCTTTTGAGATGAAACGGAAGTATTATTTCACATTCAGAAGTATTTTTATTGAAAACCAAAACAATATCCGTATTAAAAAAGGTTTCCTTTCTTTTTATTAATTGATAATTGTACACGACAAATACCTCACTAAAAATATGAAGCTTAAAACACAGGAACCCAACGCTTTCGTCAGATACCCTTGACAATTAAAGCAAGGCATTCGGCAAATAAATTACACCCAGAAGGTCGCATACAGTGTCACCACTGCGCCCGGTAATGTTCCGCAGACGACTCCGGAAGTAGCAATTACTGAATATCTTAGCAAATACTTTTTGTTGTAATCTGGTGCATGTTTATAGCAAGGTTTTAATTATAGGAGAACCATTTTACGGATGTATGTTTTAAAAATGGAATTAGAACTTATTTATTCAGCAAATGTATATTATGTTAGTGATACGTTTCGGAAATATATTTAAATGAACGTAATAATTAAACATTTTAAATATTCTAGTAAGGGTTATGCAATTATCGTATTAGTATGAACAAAAAAAAATAGGACCAAAAAATTACATCGATTCAATCTGTGCACTTCTTAAAAGTAATAATTTCTTTATATTAATACGTATAACGTTGAATTAAGTACGAATGACTGAAAATCATACTATCATTATCAAGATCTATACACCTACAGTAATTTTTTCTACACTCATTATCCATTCTGCCAAACCTAACTACGTGTATTATCGCGACAAATTTTCAAACTCGGGCCTTTTACAGGTACAGATAGCCGACTTTAGGTAGGAGCAGGTCGTTTACCCGATGACATAACGTTATGAAATAATGATTAATGTTTCGGACACTAATTCAATGTTGTGCCAACGTTAGCGAGATGGTGTCAGTTTCTCAATTGGCTAATTGAGCGCAAAATACATTGAATCAAGATGACACGCGTCCAATTCTATACCACTGATAAATAAATAATTACACCCAACAGTCACATACATACTCCTGACCCCACACTAAGATCGAGTCTTATGTCGTGAATATCAAAAACTACGACAGACTTTTCGATCTCACAAACACCCAGACCTGAATTAAATATCTGTGGTTCACACAAATATTTGTTTCGGTGCGGGGATCGAACCCGCGGCCTCACGTTCACAGTCGGCGACTAACCAACTGCGCCACGGAGGCTGTCTATATTTACAAAATAAATAAATCTATTGTTTTAAAATATAATTGCCGTACACGACAAATATCGTCGGCAAGTCGTCTGTTTGACCATAAATATAGTTGCATTAAGGAAAACTAGTGTCACGATCGGAGTTGAACCCACGCCCCTGGTGATTTATTCACCGCAGCTCGTTTGAGGCAAACGCTTAGATTTTCCAACCACGTGAATCATGCGCTGTACATACTGATCAGACGACCACCCACGAAATCTGCGAAGTATATATATATATATATATATATATATATATATATTTACTTACTATTTAGTAATATATTGTATAAAAAAGCGATATATTATCCTAATTGACAACCTCCGGTGCGCAGTTGGTTAAACGCCGGCTGTGAAATGCGAGGCCGCGGGTTCGATCCCCGCACCGAGAGAAATTGTTGTATAATCCATAGATATTTATTTCGGGTCTGAGTATTCGTGAGACCGAAAAGTCTCTCGTAGTTTGATACCCACGACACAAGACTCGATCTTAATGTGGGGTCGGAACTATGTTCATGACTGTTGGTATTCATTATATTTTAGTCGGCATTTTTACGCTATGTTTAAATGATTTTTTAACGTGACAATACATGAAATTATAGACTCAAATTGATGGTAACAAGCCATTCTCCGGCCTCTTCGAAATTAGATGAAAGTTTTGATCTCGGAACGCAACGCACATGCGTTGTTCTTTGTCATTGCTTATTTCTTATACTGTGGTCCCACTCCAGGCATAACTATACAAATTTCTAACTATACGTAGCAAATAAAGTGCGTAATGGTCTTTTCGCAACTGAACACGATCTGCGGAGACGATGCTCCGTGTTCGAATCCCTTGGTTCTTTTCACTGGATTTTGACTCTGCGACAAATTGCGAGGTTCTCTTGCTCCATATAATACTTATATTCAGTTTTTAATATATATTTTTTTATTGCAGAGTGCGTGATAATAATGGCGCGAAAAATGAAACGTTTTCAACTGAGAACATTTGTAATGGTAAGTTGTAGAAGTAAATTAATACATAATATTTAATTGTATAAACAAATAACATTATCGTTTAACTTACATTATATCATTAATTTATAGTCATATGGCCTTATTCATAGATATTTTTAAAACCTATTATATTTATCGAATGTTTTGTCCCTCTCGACTTTTGAATTCTGTTTGAGCGAAGGAGAAACATTCGCTAATTAAAATAGGTGTGTAAACTGTCTATAAATAAGGCCGGTAGTAACTAATCGGTTAGAAGATGACAAGTTACATAGCGTCCACTTATTCGTCAGATCTTGACCATTTTTCAATGAGACCACATGTGAAATATAAATACGCTTTGAAAAATTTCCAAATCGGTCCAGGCGTTTTCGAGTAATCAGTGAACATACATAAAAAAGAAAATTCCGTCGATTTAAGAATCTCCTCCTTTTTTGAAGCCGGTTAAAAATAAGATAAACCATATTCAATTAACGCTTTACTATTAAGAAATAAATTTAAGTATAATTATTTACAATAGAACATTATAATGCACGGTCTGTTGCGCTGCACACACAATGACTCGGTGCTTAACAAGCGAGACTTTACATTACACCTAAAAGCCGGGTAATGAACCAATTAAGTAATGACTTATACAAATAAATAAACAATTTTCATATTGTATTTATTGGGAAATAATCTTCGGCTTATTGGTCGAAAGTATTAAAAACTAAAATTGTATAAGTTTTATTTGCATGTTTTGTCTATTTGCTGTTGGTGTTTTATATAATAATAAATAAAGTATTCTCGACATATATTTTAAAATGCTGATTACTTAATTGCCTTACTAATCTGGTAAAGAATTACATGGCGTGAAGCTATGAAGTACAGAGTTCGATTCTCAGGTCGCGCAATGTTGTGTTTTCCATTTGAAGTGCGATTTGCTCGGAATGTAATATAAATTTTTGAATTTTCGGAACTGAATAACGTTGGTATACGGCCAATTTTAAAATTATTTTGCTTCTTGCGTAATGGTCATAGGTTGCCTTTACACTTCACAGTAGTAATAAGAGACGAAGATTTATTAATATAATATCAACGATAAAAAAGTTAACATATAATTACCAATAACTTAAAAAACAATTCCCCAGCCAAATCGTCGCTACTGTACGCATACATAGAGTCGGCAGAGCGCCGCGTCGCGTTGCGTCACGCCGCCAAAACTCGCGCACTTGACATAGCCTCGGCTCTATTGGCACACATAACGCATAGCGCAAACCCAGTGACGCTTCTAACAAGGGATACTTTTATCATGACAGTAGATTTTTGACGTATTTCCTGTTTGAAAATGGAATTCCGACGTTTAATAAAGTGATTTTGACATAAAAGAAAGTATTTTCTGTGGAGTGATTATGTTTGGTATACAATTAATTTAGTTTAAAAATAAATAAACGTTTAGAAATGACAACTAACGCATAAAAATGATACTAAAAGGAATGGTACATCTGTAGATAATTAATAATATATAATTTCATTTGAAAAATAATTAAGTAAATAAAAAATACAAATAAAATTAGTACCATCAGTAAGTCTTTAGTTTTAGTGAACTCTGTTTTCTAATAAAATATTTCAAATCATATGAAATATATTTCTTGCATAAATTATATTAGCTTATGCAAAACTTAAAACAACAACGCAAAATGAAATACATCAATGAGTTTTTGCAACTCGTTGTAAATTTACGTAGCGCCGACTCTCGAACGCTAACTATAAAGTGTAGGCTTTATGTAACACGCAATCACAAGTGTTGCACACGAGGCACAAATTAAATCACAGTACGTTATGAGCATGAATGAGGACTGACGATAAATTATAACTATAATTATACTATTATATTTATTCTGGGCCGAAAAAAATATAATGCACCTTATGCCCATTGCATTATTAATTAAATAGATATCCATCGTCGGCACAAACATATACAGGGTAAACCTGAAACTTTGCACAATCGTGTACAGTGTTGTGGTGGGTATTTGGTCGGATACGATTATCACACACACATGAACTTACGCCTTTCTCCCAGAAGGGGTAGGTAGAGGTGCTACCAGAACATTCACGTTTCACCTCTTGTGTTCCGTCCCACAATGTCATAGGGGCCGATCCTATTGCCATATCGGGCACAAATTCCTGACTCCTTATGAATAGAAAATTCCAATATCACTTTGACAGTCTCCGTGGCGCAGTTGGTTGAACGCCGGCTGAAAAACGTGAAACCGCGGGTTGGATTCCGCACCGAGACAAATGTTTGTGTGAATCACAAGTATTTTGCTCGGGTGTGGGTGTTTGTGAAACCGAAAAGTCCCTAATAGATCCTGATACCCACGACTCAAGGTTCGATCTTAATGTGGGGTCAGGACTACGTATGTGACTGTCGGGTGTATTCATTTATATTAACTTATTATTAAAACATGAGTGAAAGATTGTTAGATTTTATTTATAGTTAGTTTTTAATTTTTAGTTTTTATTCAGTATTTGAGTGCTATTGTAAACTCGTGTCAGTTCTAGTATAAACCTTAGTGGTTTCTTTGATGCTGTTTATGTAATTATTGATGTATTTTTATATAATTTTTTTTTTTTAAATAAATAGAAAACACATAGCAAAAAATATTGTTCCTAAATGTAGGCACATTGACAGCTTAGAAAACCATAAACATCTACTTACCCACATAAGCCTTTAGTGGACTATAGCTAAAACCCTTTCAAGTGAATGGCCCAGTAACTGTCCTATGTAACAGTGGCTCGTATTTAGGCCATGTCATGTTTACATTTAGTTGGACATTCGACATCATTACAATCTTAGTTCTACTCTTATACAATTTGAACGAGCCATTCGAAAACAAGTAGCCTTTAACACAGAAGGCTCGATACACTTTTTGCCAATAACTGTTTGAATGATATTTGAATAAAAGGTCATTGAACTCAATTTAGGACACGCAGGATGCTCTTTCTATTTTAGAAACTATAAAAATATGGACAGTTACGACATAGCGGCTGACTATTGTATTAAAATATGATTTATTGATATCTTTCTTTTACAAATATAGAATTGGGCTATCAAAATTATCCAAAGTGGCGTCCTGGTATTGATTTAGTTTTTGCATTTATTAAATATTTGCATTTGGCATCTTGTGTTTTAATATTCAAGATAATACCAATGTAAACTGCATTATTTCGGAAATAAATTTTTATTACGCCTTTTTCCCGGATGGGGTAGGCAGAGGTGCACAGGACACCCACATTACGCCTTGTGTGTTACGTTCCACGACGTGATAGGTGCCGAGGCTATTGCCATATCGGCACAAATTTCTGTCTACGAGCTGATAATGAACAGAAAAATCAAGATCACTTTGCCCGACCCGGGATTCTAACCCGTGACCTTAGCTTTGTAATCGTACCGTAGTACAACTACGCCTCCGAAGCAGTCATGCTTTTTTTAAGCAAGCGCTATAAGATTCACCAGCGTGCCGGGCTGACAGGGCAGTTTCCGCAGGAAAACTTACTAGCTGTTCTCTCATTATAAAATATGTTGGAATTACCACTATACATATGTGGCTTGTTTTGTGTGCTATCTACAGGTTATATCAAGACTGCGACCGAAAACGAAACCAGGTGGTAGTTTCAGTGATTACAGACACAATGTAACAAAAAATGTCTCAAAATAAGCGACAGGTATTTTTTGCATTTGTTTAAATCTCATCGTGTTTGGGTGGTAAATACCTAGTTTTTATAAGATTATAATTTACACCCTTACGTACAATTGTATCTTTAAAAATAAAAAGGCGTACATTATTACTTTAAGAAACAATGTATTTACTACCCAAATAGGACAATAAGTAAAAAATTACAACAAAAAAAGTTGCTTATTTATGCGAAAATTTTAGTTGCATTGATTTTATCTGAAGTCACTAATACTATAACCTCGCTTCGTTTTCGGTCGTAGTCTGGATATACCCTGTATATTAAATACTTATATGGGTTTTAACTGTATAAGAAACCAATTTCTTATCCCAATACCCGATACCCAAGTATCTGTCGCTTAATACCTAATTAAAGACACATGCATTTGCATTGCATATCATAACTATTTTATAGTAGAGATACTAGTTCAGAGCCATTCACACAGCGTCGTAGATGCAGTTTACTTCATATACCTACTTAGGTAAATATTCTTTCATTCATCAGCCAAAGGAAGTCCACTGCTCAACATAGGCCTCTCCCAATGATTTCCACGGTGATTTGTTGGAGGCAGCCTGCATCCAGCGACATCCCGCGACCTTTACGAATATTCTTTCGAATAAATAAAATTTCAGATAGCAGATATTAAAAGAATGTGAACAGAATAAAATACCTATAAAAATCTTGTTTTCGTTAACAATTAAGAATGCTATCGAAAAGTAATTATCTAATTTATAACACATTATGTAAATGTGGGAATTTGAGATCGAAATATAATACATGTTGTTCTATAATTGTATGAATTATTATTTAGCGTTCCTTATAAAATATTAGTTTTAAAATATATTTTTTATTGTATTGTATCAGCCCATATACGACCCACTGCAGGGCACGGGCCTACTCTACAATCGAGAGTACGATTGAGAGTGGTTAGACTATATAGTCCACCACGCTGGCCTAATGCGGGTTGGCGGACTTTTACATACCATAGAAATTTATACAAATCGCTATGGTATGCAGGTTTCCTCACGATGTTTTCCTTCACCGTTATAGTGCGTGGTGATTGACTATCAATACACACATAACTCCGAAAAGTCAGAGGTGTGCCCTGGGATTTGAACCCGCGACCACCGTGAGCATGTAGGCAGCCGCGTCTGGTCCGTTTACCAACAGGCCACCACGCACTTTTAAAATTAAGCTTCTTTAAATTAGGTTTTACAAACCTATCACTGTTTAGTTTAGAGCTTCTGACTAAAACTTACATGTGTGTACGTTCAAATTACTTAACATGTAACATCTTTGAAAGAAAGCTGTAAACGTTCTTCTGAATTATTTAACTTTATGGTTTTTTTTTTCACACATTTCTCCGTATGCTTAGCTAGAGTCTAAACAATATTGTTTATTACGGTTTTCATCCTGTTTTATCTTTTTTTCAAATTAATAAATATAATAATTAATCATTACAGCCACTGGAAGTCTATTGTCGAACATAGGCATAACATTTTCCAAAGATTTCCACCACAGGGTCTTGGAAAAACAGTCTGAAATCGGTCAATCTACTCCTTATTTTCGAAAAAAATAGAACCGTACTTTCTCTCACCTATAACGCACTTGGCCATTTCAACTCCCATTTTTATTGTAACACAGATGTTGTCATAAAAATGCAAATGGCGGCCGTATCGATTCCAAAACGTTAATATTTTAATATGACATTTAGGGACCTTGAACGTGTCGTTTGGTTAGAAACAACGAACTTGAGAAGGTTGTTTCAATTTTGCTAGACTTTTTCATAGTACCATGTATAAGTGCCAAGTTAAGCGACATTAAGATAGGACAAAATTGATGTAAGTCATCTTTATTCTACTGGAGTGTGGTGAAATTTGAAACTATACATATTTTTTTATTTTTTCGTGAGGAAACCTGCATACCGTAGCGATTTTAAAGAATTTCTACGGTATGTAAGTCCGCCAACCCGCACTAGGCCAGCGTGGTGGACTATACGGCCTAACCACTCTCAATCGTACTCTCGATTGTAGAGGAGGCCCGTGCCCTGCAGTGGGTCATATATAGGCTGATACAATACAATACAAATACAATACATATTTTTTAAATATTTATTTAACGCATTGTTTGACACATATTTTCATAATAAAAAAATTGAATGTATACTCGCAATGTAATAGTATTAACAAATCCAATATAATCTAATGTGAAGAGAGAAAAACTGTTCCTAATATTTTGACAACAGCATGACAACAACGCAATCGGACGCCAAAAAATTCGTAGACGAACTTCACAAAAATAATTTTACATACAAAAATATCTCAATAAAATAGCGTCAAAGTGACCGAAAAATAAGGACGATGGATCTCTGGACAAACATCTACGATATTTCGATGATAATTTTGCACACGCATTTAAATACTCCTAACAGTCAAATCCCTAGTCCTGACCCCGAGTAAGAACAGTCTTGTGTCGTAAGTATATGGAACTGCGAAAAAATGTTCAACCTCACAACGCATTAAAACAGTTACAGACAACAGACAGCCTCCGTGGCGCAGTTGGTCAGACGCCGGCTGTGAAACGAGGGGCCGCAGGTTCTATTCCCGTACCGATACAAATGTTTGTGTGAACTAAATGCATTTATTTCGGGTCTGGGTGTTTGTGATACCGAAAATTCTCTCGTAGTTTCTGATACCCACGACACAACACTTAATTGATCTGAATGTGGGGTCAGGACTATGTATGTGACTGTTGGGTGTATTTATTTATTTATAAGTGGTATAGAATTCTTAATCGTCCTCTTGATTGTAGAGAAGGCTCGTGCCCTGCAGTGGGACACAACACTCGATCTTAGTGGGGTCAAGACTATGCACGTGCCCGTTGGATGTATTTATTTATTAATTGCTTGTGGAACACAAACATTTGTGTCAGTGCGTGGATCAGCCTCTCAGTCACACCTCACGTCTTAACAAACCAAGCTATCACGATATACAAATTGAGATTAATATTAAACAAGCTCATTACGATTTGATACGATCACGCACGTCTATTGTGTGCTGATGACGGCTTATCGCGAGGGTTGCTTGCACAATCACAGATCACGATCTTTGTCAACACTAATGTATGGACATAATATCTGTATATGCAAATATATCATAGGATCGTTCGCTTAATACTTGCCTGAGGTACTTGGGAGAGGCCTATGTCCAGCAGTGGACTGCAACGGGCTGATGATGATGATGAAGGTACTTAGAATTGACAGTTGCATTGAGACAAATGGTTTTTGATATCAACAATTTAATGTTTCTTATGACTCTAAGGGTATTATTAATACACTCGGATGAGCGAAGGATTAACTTTAGTCCAAGGCTTTAGAATTGGCTCAATTATTTTGAATAGCGAGGTATTCACGATTTTATTAATTAACATGGAATTGCATAGAGGGCTAGGCAAACATCGTATTGTAGTTACATTATTCAATATTGTAGTCAAAAAATTCGAATAAATTTTAAAGCCTTGGTGTAAAGTTAATCCTTCGCTCATCCGAGTTAATTAATAAGGCCCTAAAAGAAGAGATGAGTCTTACTGTCATATAGAGGCGACAATGTAGTACTGTATATACTTTATTTCCCTTAAAGTAGTTTAGTTTCCTGACATATTCTATCACGCTACAATGTAGAGTAGATACTTTGTCAGCACATACATATGTATGTACACGCTATAACAAATTGTTTTTGAGATATACGTAATTTTTATATTACAATGTTTATTTATTTTAATGTTCCATAATCTATATTGTATTTGCTTACATTTTAACTTTTTTTATGTAACACAAAAATAAATATTTAACAAGACAAGGTTCGAACTATCGACCGTGCGGTCGTGAGCGCTACCCCGCGCCCTCGCCGCGACCTCCAAGCTATTGTCTACAAAGGTTACCTCACTTCGCAGAAATGCACGAGCTGTTTACATGCGACGGAAACGCATTCTATCACAAATGTTTGCCCTAATTCGATGGTAGTGAGAAATCGTTGAGGAAAACTCGGTGTGAAAGGATTTAAGTAGTACACAAATAGATGCAGATATAATTTAGCACTGCGAGAATGGGTGCACAGGAAAACGACGTGAAACGGTCATTTTCAGAGAACCAAAAAGTTCGCAAATTATTTTTTATGTCGCACCGTCGAGCTGTGGAATTGTTTGCCGTCACACGGGTTCCCTCCCTATAATCCTGGGTCCTTCCGCCGTAGTATGAAGAAGCATCTCAGCAGGCCGGCATAATTGTATCGAATGGCATGGGACCGTCGTCTGATGCCATTCGATACTCTGTCTGGACGGCATTTGCGCTTACCATCAGGTGCAGCGCAGTCATTATGAAGTGCCAGTGAAAAAAAATAATACTCTCGGTTTGTATCTGTGAAGCTGCCGGTAGCCCAGTACCCCTTCCCTCACTTCTTTATTTCTCTTTTCATTTCCTCTTACATTATTCTGTTCTGAAATTCCCCAGTAAAATTACAAACATTGATCTTTGGTTCAAACATCTAATTTCTTCCGCTCGCTTTGTTTACAAGATGATAAATAGCTTGTCATTTTGCGCTGTCGTATATTTGGAGGTTAAACAAAAGGTCTTTGTTTTATTTAATGCCTTTGTTACCCGAACATCAAACTTGTTACCAGAACAACTGGGTTATAAAATATTTCTACAACAATCATATTTATTTGACTACAATGTATAGTTCGTCTACGATCTTTTGTTGTCCGAATGCTTTGTTGTCATGCTGTTATCAAAATATTAAGAACAGTAATTTTTCTCTTCTTATATTATATAATATTGGACCTGTTAATACTACCTATTAGATTACGAGTATAAATGTTTGTTGTTTATATTATGAAAACATATCTCAAACATTGCGTTAAATAAATATTTTTTAAATTTTATTTTTAGTTCCAAATTACGCCACGCGCCAATAGAATTTAGATGATTTATATTTATCCCTCTAATAATATGATAAAAAAACATTGCACACCGTCAAGTTGTTTAATTGGAATATAGAACAAATGTTGTACTTAAATCCTCTATTAAAAATGATACAAAAATTAAAAATACATTGCAAATTATACTCGTATGCAATGTGTTGATTGACAGAACGAAAGCCAATAGACATTAGCCAATCTCGACACGTTAAACGCTTCAGCTAAACGATGCCGGTATAATCAGTGAAAGCATAGCGGTTAGAATAATAGAGCAGGGCAAGTGTCACATACATTAAACATACTGTATATGTGTGGTACTGGAAGTGCGTGGTGGCCTGTTGGTAAACGGACCAGACTCGGCTGCCTACATGTTGACGGTGGTCGCTGGTTCAAATCCCAGGACACACCTATGACTTTTCGGAGTTATGTGTGTATTGATAGTCAATCACCACGCACTTTAACGGTGAAGGAAAACATCGTGAGGAAACCTGCATACCGTAGCGATTTTAAAGAATTTCTACGGTATGTAAGTCCGCCAACCCGCACTAGGCCAGCGTGGTGGACTATATGGCCTAACCACTCTCTATCGATTCTCGCGGTTGTAGAGGAGGCCCGTGCCCAGCAGTGGGACGTATAAGGGCTGATATAAAAAAAAAATGTGCAACGTATACTGTACATAAAGTACATACATATAGGATCGTCAGCCGTCTTTCAGATAATTAATCAAAAACTTAATGCGTTACACAGGGTATATCAAGACTGCTACCGAAAGCGAAGCCAGGTGGTAGTTGTAGTCACTTTAGACACAATGAAACTAATTTTTTTGCAAAAAAAGCGACGTTTATTTTTCCTATCATCGTATTTGAGTGGTAAATACGTATATTTTCATAAAAAAAGAATGTATACTCTTTTATTTTAAAGACGCTTTAGTACGCAAGGCTTTAAATTATAATTTTAGCTAAAATTATGGATTTATGTACCACCCAAACACAATGATATTTAAAACATTATAAAAAAATCTTCGCGTTTTTTGCAAAATTTTTAATTGCATCGTGTCTGTAGTCACTTAAACTACCACCTGGCTTCGTTTTTGGTAGCAGTCTTGATAAACCCTGTATATTATAACCTACAAATATCACATTTACAATATACATATTCTACACACGTTGCTTTAGGTAAGGGCCTCCTAAGTAAATTTTGCAGGATTAAGCTAATCCACTGCCTCGGTGACGTAGTTGTACTACAGTACAAATACAAAGCTGAAGTCTCGGGTTCTAATTCCTAATCGGAAAAAGCAATATTGGTTTTCTAGTCAATATCAGCTCGGAGTCAGGAATTTGTGCCCGATATGGCAATAGGCTCGTACCCTATCACATGAACAGAAACACACAAGGCGAAACGTGGGTGTCCAGGTTGCACGACTGCCTACCCCCTTCTCGGATAAAGGCGTGATGTTTATGTATGTAAGCTAATCCACTACCTAATTTACATTATTGAAATCCCACATTTACCTACCGAACATCGGCAGCTCCAGACACACTGAGTTTCAAACGCAACATGGCTCATTACAACACGCATTCAAGGTTCACTCAAATAGGAATTATATTTACGTTTGGCCTTGCGAAATGTTCCTCAGTTAATTTATGACGATTTATTGATGAAATTGTGACAAAACACCCAAAACGTTATCACTCTTACGTCTTTGGAAATAAGAGCTATTTTTGATAACAACAAAAGTAGACAGCTCATCGCAGACAAAATTTCTATACAGAAGAGAGCCTAATCACGTATGCTGTTGTGCAGACTGATTGATTAAATTATATGTAAAAAATATACATAAATTCGGCGCCGACATCGTAAGCTGCACATAAAACGATTCTTCTTTCTGTCGAATATAAATTGATTTATTTTGCAATTAAAAATATATATGAAAGCGTTATGGCAACACTGATATTTCAAAAAACTGTCAGGTTTGAATTTATTTTGTGTTGATAAGGTTCTGCTTCCGTACTCTTAATTAACTGTTTGAGTAATGGGCACTGGATTATATAACTTCCGCCCATTTGACAGCCTCTGTGGCGCAGTTGGTGAGACGCCGCCTGTGAAACGTGGGGTCATGGGTTCGATCCCCGCACCAAGGCAAATGTTTGTGTGGTCCACAGGTATTTGTTTCGGGTCTGGGTGTTTGTGAGACCGAAAAGTCTCTCGTAGTTCCTGATACCAAGACACAAGACTCGATCTTAGCTTGAGATCAGGACTAAGTATGTATACTAATTTATTTATTTATTTATACCTGTTTTTGGTAATAAGCTCATGAACAAACGATTTATCAATGGGGAATTGTCATTGTCCCTTTCGTCCTTGTAAGCTCAGGATTATAGTGGGTAAGTTTCCGATTTTCCATATAATTTATAAGTACGCTCTTTTCTTTACCTTCCCTACGTCTCTTAATCTTCTTGCAAAGAGTATTGACAGTATAAAAATCTGTGTCTGTTTGTAATATGGAAAGATCTAAGATAATTAAATATTCAAACTACAAAATAGTGTTTCGAATAAACTACAAAAATATCATACAGAATATTTTCACACCTTGATAACTTAATCCTACCACAAAAATAAAGACCTTTACACTACACATGTTTTTTTTTTAAAGCATAGGTCCGGCAAATGAGTAAGCAGGTCACCTGATGGTAAGTGATCACCGCCGCCCATGAATAGATATTCATTGTGATATGATCATGATCCAAGCGTTGTGGACAACGCTTGGATCATGATGTGTTGCCGGCCCATAGGACCGGAAGGGGAGCGGGAAGGAAAAAGGATGGGAAGAGGAAAGGGGTGTTGGGCATCCGGCATTCTCACTGATCGAACGAAACGCGACAGCAAAGCTGTCGCTTCACGTCGATCTCCTGCGAGACAGTGGTACCACCTCGGAAGAGCCCGCCCATTCATGCTGAGTCATGGCTAACAACAGCGTGGCTCTATCACATGCTTTATAGTTAACATCATACAAGTGACATATTACTTTTAAAATTCCAAATTTTCGTCTGTGGAACCCCAAATCCCAATCTCGGCTAAGACCCAGCCTCTTCCGCTAATGTATTTTTTGCATTCACTACACATTCAGCAGAAATGTAGAAACTGATTAGCATACATAAATATATTCGCGAATCGATGTTGTAACAATGCAGTCCGACTAGTTGGTCTCAGCTCGTCCGATTATTTCTAAATTTCTCACCCATACCTGCTCTAAATACCTGCATATTATATGTACTGGTCTGAAGATATCGAAAAGGACTTAATGGAGCAATTTTGTGAATTTATTTTTATAATGTCGTACAAAATTCGGGATCAGAAAGAATTTATTGGAGCATTTTTTATATTTCATTTTTAAGGTCGCGCAAAATTTACTAAAACAAATGGAAAAATTATGATTGTCTCCTTACTGATGCTGATTGACATAGTAAAAGAAGCTTGCTCGAAACCAAGAAATGTAATCATTGGGTTGATACACCAAGTCCTTCGTAATTCTTATAACACAATAAAATATCATTTAATACAATATATTTACGGGAATTTTAATTAAAATGACATTGTTTAAGTAACTTTAAGAGTCAGTGCGCCTCCTTTCAGAAAAACCAAGTCTTAACTCGGATCTTACAAAAGTAAATGAAGTAGCAAATAAGTGCAGTGCATAAAATAATATGCTGATTATTGTAATTTGTCTAAAGTTAGTTTTAATTAATCTACCCACCTGCTTGTAACAATGAAATTTTAATATTCTGGGTATGTAAATGATGATGCAGGCCATTTCCAACCATCAATGTAGAGATCCTTGGGGGAGGCCTATGTTCAGCAGTGAACTTCCTGTGGCTGAAGAGGGAGAGAGAGGTATATAAAATTCCACAAAACCTCTTGCAGGGTATATCCAGACTGCGACCGAAAACGATGTCAGGTGGTAGTATTAGTGACTTCAGACACAACGCAATTAAAAGAAACGACAATTTTTTGTTATAAATTTTAACTTGTTATCGTATTTGGGTAGTAAATACATCGTTTTTCCAAAATAATAATGTAAACCTTTTTATTTTTAAAGACACAATTTTACGCAAGGGTTTAATTTTAAATCTAGCAAAAACTAGTGATATACCATCTAAACACGATATTTAAAAAATTGCAAAAAAGTCCTGTCCCTTTTTTTGAGAAATTTTAGTTGCATTGTGTCTGTACTTACTAAAACTACCTGGCTTCGTTTTCGGTCGCAGTCTTGATATACTCTGTATATTATTAAGTCGTCAGCATGGTCTATGTACCCAGACCCCTATGACCTTCCGTCTAACCACGTGTATGACAGGTATAATTTGGCACCGCACCCGCTTGTTATCGCAAATAGCCAGTGTGTCTTATAATTAATGTTGCAAATAACATGCTAGACTGTAAAAATGTTCTAAACACGTACTGCGTTTGGTTATTATTTTAATTAAAACTTGCTGATGGTCGTAACTTTGTATACGTTTTGCTTCATATACTGTATGTATTTAAAGATATATTAGGAAATATATTATTTTAGGAGAGGCCTATGTTCAGCAGTGGACTTCCTTTCACTGATGGATTGGATTGGATTGACTGTATGTATTTAGTAACTTAATGTAGAAGAATCGGTACTAAATCGACTGTTTATTTACAGTTTTTCTTGGTAGGAAAACACGTACAGTTGACAGCATAACGGTTATAAAGATATGGAGTGGAAATTACTGTAGTAAAACTAGGTAAATAATGTTCATGGTTATTTATTCTCTGTATAGGTGTTTACTATTTGTAATATTAGCCATCTAGTTGTATAATACATCCCTTTATAAATACATAAGGTCACGCCTTTTTTCCCAGAAGGGGTAGGCAGAGGTGATACCAGTACACCCAAGTTTCGTCTTGTGTGTTCCGTCCCACTATGCAAGCCTATTGTCACATGGAGCACAAATTCCTGACTCCGGGGCTGATAATGAATAGAAAAATATCACTTGGCCCGATCCCCGATTCGAACTCGAGACCTTAGCGGTGATATAGTACCGTAGTACAACTGCGCCACACATTTGTCCAACATCAAACGTTTGGCCCAGCGTTACTACCAATAACATTTGGCCAATATAATCTTTGGTCCAACGTCAGTGTCAAGTTGCACAAGTGGAGGATGCGGTGGTTTAGTATCCGTCAGTCGTCAGGTGCTTGCGTAACGTAGAGATGGTCGCGGGAGCCCGTGTGTAACACCGACGAAAAGAAAGCGAGCGTCAAGGTCACGGTCGCTAGACAAAGTATGCGGTAGATACTATTATTTATTTGTTTATTTATTGTACGCAGTAAAAGCAAACACAATGGTATATCAAGACTGCTACCGAAAACGAAGCCAGGTGGTAGTTTTAGTGACTTCAGACACGATACACCTAAAAATTTTGCAAAAAAAAAAGATATCGATTTTTTTTTGTTATTTTTTAAATATCATTGTCTTTTAAATTTTACTTAAGGAGTATATACTCTTATACTCGTATATTACTACGAGTTTAGTGGTAAGATTTTATTTGTTATATGCCAACCTCGGTGGAGCAGTTGGTTGGACCCCGATTGTGAAATCGCAGGCTGCGAGTTCGGTCCCCGGGCTGAGACAAATGTTTGCAAGATCTACAAGTAATTGTTTCGTTTCTGGGTATTAGTGAGACAGAAAAGACTCTAGTATTTTCCATTTCTACGAAAGACTTAATTGGTCTTATGGGCCAGGAATGTTGGATGAATTTAATAAATCCTTTACAATCGAGAGTACAATTGAGACGGATTAGCTTCCAGCATGAAATTGGCCATTCACACATAAAATAAATAAATGAATAGTGCTTACAACCTGGTTTGATATTGAATAAATTAAACGAATATTTTGCCCAGTAATTAACATTAAGCCAATTCCGCAGACATTGTAAATAATTCAACACTTCAACAGTAAATGTAAAACATGAAGTCATTCAACAATTTTGTCCCCGATTCGGATTGTGATATCCATGAGTATTGGCGGTAACAAAAATGTTACCGGCGAAGATTAGTTTAAGTGAACTAATCTAAAATAATAATTATTATGCAACGTATTCGTTTACAATGAGAATTTAAAAAGAAGGATAAGCTTCGTTTATTTTAATAAGGATCTTTTACCATTTTATATGTTTTCACATAAAACTTTAGCTCGAAAATATTCTAGGATGCGTTTATATTAACAAAAAAATATTAGCAAAATGTATTTCCAATATTTATTAATTATAAAATTATTAAATCGAAACATTCTTATTATTGTCAACAAATGCAATAAATATATATTTAATGCGTATTAATTTATTGTGTTCTTATAAAACTTGTAAACGTATTCTTTTATCCACCTTTTTATGAATCGTTATTTTATTTTTATACCGGTCTGCGTTTCGACTAATTATATGAATTAAATTAATATCGAGAGCATGTTCTAAGTACAAATCAATTAACAGGAAAAATGTGTTATCTGGTTTATTTAGTTTAAATATCATAAATGTTTAAGTATAATTGTAGAAAATTCCATGGATACTTTTCCTGTGTAAACAGCATTGAAATAAAGTTGGTTTTATATAATTTGTAATACAAAGAATTTTTAATTAGTTCTTTGTATTTAGTGGTTGGAATATACAATTAAATAATCTTTTCCACGTAGTAGAATTATATTTTTTGTGACGTCACTAAATAATTGTTTACAGCATAGTATTGAATAGTTATTGCATGTGATTTAATTAAAAGCTTCGGCGGTGTACGGCAAATTAAAACTAAAGAATTATCATCTTAAGCGCCCACATAATATTATGAAAAATATGAGTCGGAAAAAAATTGGATGGCAATTGGACGCAGGCATCTTCTTTTTTTCACTGGCACAGCATAATGACTGCACTGCACCTGATGGTAAGCGCAAATAACGTCTAGACAGAGTATCGAATGGCATCAGATGACGGTCCCATGCCATTCGATACAATTATGCCGGCCTGCTGAGATGCCTCTTCACACTACGGTGGAAGGACCCAGGATTATAGGTCTTAAGAATTTAGATAGCTTAATTCCATATACATACATTTATTATATCTACAGAAAAAAAGATACGAGTATTCAAATAAAAAAGATACGAGTACCGACGAAGACTCAAGGGCTTTCTAACCGCTTAAAAACATGTAAAGCCTAACAGCATTTGAAACCAAAGAATATTTAAAATAAAAAAAACTCGAATCGCTTTTGTCTATCACTGTACGCAATTAAGTTCAGCCAAACGTTTTTCAAGCGGATTTCCTAGTGCGCACTGCCCCAATACTGTCCCAATCAACGACTCAATCTGATAAATCACTGATACTTGTGACATGTAGATGTAGATACATTTGTACATGATGTAATTGCGTGTTACAATTTGTGGGATAAAAAATGATTTAATTGGCTTGCTTTGCGTTATTAGGAGTTTGACATTGAATTAATTCATTGTCATTGCTCAAATAATAGTATTTACGTGTCTAAGTTAGACAAATGTATAAGTCGTCTATCATCTATTGGCGTGTGGCGAAATTTGGAACTACAAATTCAAGTTAAAATATATATATTTGCGGCATTGTTTGAGATATTTTTTTCATTATATATAGACAATAAGCATTTATACTCGTAATCTAATAGTATTAACATGTTCAATATAATAAAATGTAAAGAGAGAAAAAGTATCTATTCTTATTATTTTGACAACAGCGACTCTGGCTGTGAAAGATCGTAGATGAGCTATATATTGGATTTTTAGTTTGAATAGCCTCATAAAGTGCACAAAACTGCATTTTTAATTAACTATTTGTGCACCGCCTCGGTGGCGCAGTTGTACTACGGTATGATTGCAAAGCCGAAGTCTCGGGTTCGAATCCCAGTTCAGACAAAGTAATATTAGATTTTTCTATTCATTATCAGCCCGGAGTCAGAAATTTGCGCCTGATATGGCGATAGACTCGCCCGGATCCTGTGACGAAACAGACAAGGTAAAACGTGGGTGCCTGGTAACAGCCAGTAGAACCTTTGCGTACCCCTTCTGGGAAAAAGGCGTGACTTTATGTATGTATGTATTTTTGCAAAAAAGATATTATTGACGGCTTCCTTGCCTAACTCTTTATCGACCTGGGAATTGAAATTAGGTCCTCACGATTAACAACCCATACACGCTGCTTTGCTTGGATTTACTCAATTATTATTGTTTTCCGAGGCCATACAAATAACGTAAGTAAGCGATCATTAGTACTGACGGTTGTTAATATTCCGTAATTTAAAGCTAAAATATCTAAAGAACAATAGGAGGCGTTGCAGCGACGTGTTGCAATACCTGCGCCTTGTCAAAATTTCACCTTTTTCAAATTGCTTAAACAGTATGAGGACACGCGTGGAATGCCAAATGATCGGCTTCTTGTGAAGTGTAGGAAAAATATTGTGTGCGTTTTATTTATAGATCTTGTTGTTTTCTGTGTTTGTGAGTTATTAACTTTAGCTGTTGATGGGATGGTTCGAGACCGGCGTGGTATTGTTGCCTTACAAAACACCTTTGCCATCTTATTTTACTCGTTCAGTAAGAGAGTTAGAGATTGTAGATAGAGTTAGAGTTAGAGTTAGAGAGTTAGAGATGTAACAATCTCTAATCCACGTCACTCGAATCGCTATTAAGTGTGCAAAAATGTATTCGAATATATTTTGTGCGTTTTTCTCCATACTCCTACAGAGCTAGAAACATATTTTTTTATTGCAATGAATGGCGAGATGGTCATGCCTAATGGTAAGCGATACCACCGCTTATGAACAGTAGTAAAACCAAACAACACCATGGATTACAAAGCAGTACTTGGCATTCCACGGCGCTCGCCATCTTGAGACAAAAGGTGTTAAGTCTCGTTATGTCCAGTAGTTACGTTGGCTAGAATGTCCTTTAAACCGAAAACAACAATGGATTTACACCGCTCTTTGGCGGAAGAAATAGACATTGCGGTGGTACCTACTCAGGCGGCCTCTCACATCTGAGAGACCTGCCAGTAAAAACTACATATTGCTATAGAATTGAAAGCATAAGGGACTAAGCTGGTAATGAAAAAATAATCAACTCAACTATCGTTATAACTACCCTACATACTCGAAATACCCTACCACTACTAAAAACAAAGGGAAGTGTGAGACACACAACAGCCAGTGCTTCAACACAATATTTACGAGCTATTGTACCATAATACTCGCGTAATTTCAATTATCCGGAAACATTGAATCTCTTTAGGGTGATAAAAACTAGAAAAGGTAACAAAGAACAATGTCCATTCATGCGTAGGAGTACTACAATTTTTACAACGTCGAGGAACTAATTAATATCTATTTTAAACAAGAGATCGCATCAAAGTTAGCCCGGCCGCAAGTTGCAAATGAGATCACAAGTTTTTTGCCGTTGTATTATGAACAAATCTATCTCATCTGTAAATATAATAAATTTATAATTGATCGATGTCTATTGTCTGTACATGAAAATATTTAAGAAACGCTATTAAAGGAGACAGTATGAAGGTAATAGAACCCAAAACAATAATTGTTATAATTTTTGTCTGTGTCAGTGCGGTTGTGAAACGGCATCTTTGAAACGGCTTAGCGGATTTCGATGAAATTTGGTATGGAGGTAGCTGACACCCTGGATTAACACTTAGGCTACTTTTTATCCCGGGCAGAGCCGAGCCAGCCTCTGAATACCTAATATAATTTTAAATGAAAGCCTATATACACATAATATGCCATACGTATAAGTTGCTATACTATTAAAACATAATTTAAAGCTTCTAGATTCATTCAAGACATTTACTCCAAGAGTTGTCATTAATTCACCAACTTTATATTCGCAGATATTTTCCTAATGGTCACTGGCCGGTAGTAAAGTGTTTGTAGGCTATGTAAACAATTACATATTCGCTCACGATCTATTGTCCGGCAAGCAGCAACTAGATGCAAGTGGAGCGAGGCTGTACACTCGCGTACAATATCCTTTATTGCAAAACAAACTTACACACTTATTAACGGATAATTGTTTGTTAATCTTTCAGACTGGAAAAGGGAATGTGTATTTGTAAATTAATTTTACGAGGTTCGCAATTTTGTTTGTGACACTACACGCCTCAAGTCAGTCTCTGCGGCGCAGGTGGTCAGAGGCTGGTTGGAGACTGAGAGGCCACGGGTTTGATCCCCGCATCGAAACAAACATTTGTGCAATAAACAGGTATTTGTTTCGAGTCCGGGTGCTCGCGAGACTGAAAACGTCACTTAATTTCTGATACGCGACTTGTATCTTACTTGTATCTTATCTTATTATACATACATAAACACACGCCTTTTTCCCAGAAGGGGTAGGCAGAGGCGCCACCATGACACCCACATTTCGCCTTGTATGTTCCGTCCCACGATGTAATAGGGTACGAGCCTATCGCCATATCGGGCACAAATCCGTGACTCTGGGCTGATAATGAATTGGAAAATGCATTATCACTTTGCACGACCCGGGGTTCGAACCTCAGACCTCAGCTTTGCAATCGTACCGTAGTACAAGTATATCACCGAGAAATATGTAAGTAACTGGTGGGTATATTTTACAACTTATTCTATTCAGAACACGCAAAATAATCTATTGTAGAGCGGCTTTTTATACTAGCACGACAAAAGCCGAAAGCCAGACAATTGGACCTGTTATGTCCCAACTACTTCCTGATGCCAGTGACAGTTCGAAATAAACTAGTTTTTTCCAGTTTCTTTAAAGTTTAAAACCGGCACAAGATTTATGGTAGACAGGAAGCAAAGGTCAATTTCTAATCGCCACCTTTTTTGGACTTAGACAACTAACAACTTCGGCTCTTTTTGTTGAACCACTTTAAATATGTAAGTTAAATTATCTATTTCACAATGAAAATTGCGTAATTTTATACTGGCTTCAAGGAGTGTATCAAGTTTTTCATAAAATGTTATGTAATTTTACTTTTTCACCTTCTATGTGTAATACCAACACATGATTGGTAAGGCAATTGTTGTAATTAATTTTTCGATTATAAAAATATTGGCCTCGGATACCATAACATTACCTACCTACAAAAAATCACAAAAAATCAATCACAATCTACCTACAAAAAGTCCAAAAATTCTACGCCAAATCTTGGGATTTCCAAAAAAAACTATGAAACTTAGACGATGTAAGATAAACGGAAGGGCCCGGGATCGTAGGAAATAAGGGGTCATATGGCCGGCAAGCGGCAAGTAATCAAACGCAAAGAGAGTTCCGGCCGAGATGGTGTCGACCGCAAATCTACTAGCTTTTAAGCGTGCACGCGGAACTCCATTGCTTGATCGATCTTTAATTTACCACGGATAAAAAAAGAACTAATTAAAAACTTTTGTACGTGCAAGTACATCTATTTATGATATCGTTACCCTGATTACAGTCGAATGCCAATCACTTTATTAGGCGCAGTGACAGCAAAAAATCGATTTGCAAATATTACCATGAAGTATAACAATAAAAATCAGGATATTTTTTATTACTCCAAATATTAAGACAAAGTCCCACCAATCACGACACTTGTCGTTTTGACAAATCAAGGTCCTTGCTTAATTAATTATGTTACGGTCATGCTTCTGTACTGATTGGTTGTTTAATTGGCGATAAATTATGTCTATTATATTTTTTGCGATATTGCTTTGGCTTTTGGTATATATGGAACTCTAAGCTTAGTAACAATTGTATACGAAATGTAACGAAATAATAAAAAGCCAAGAGGGTTGGCAGCGACGGGATGCATAAAGTAGCAGACCGGGCTCTGTGGCGTACGTTGGGAGAAGGCTATGTCCAGCAGTGGACTGTAACGGGCTGATGGTGATAATAATGATAATGAATAAAAAGACAATAAATGAGAGGTATTGGAAACACAAAATTGAACACACACTCTAAACCCATTCTATGGCAATAATCGGCAATGAATATTGTCCTGGAATTTAAAAGCCCATACATCAAAACAAATTAGATATGAACTGTTATGTCCGTGCGTCATGTTTGTAAAATGTGTCCATAAGGCAAAGACAACGTCAAACTAACGAAGGAGACAAATATTATTGTATAGTTTACGCACAGTAATAAAATAAAATATGTTTCCAATAATTGCGTTCTAGAGATTATAAACAAAGACATTCTCCAAAGTCACGCAGTCGCTGACAACAATGTCCTAATGAAATAAATGATTAATTAAAACGTTTAATTCGAATGCCTTGAAACACTCCTTAAGGATGTGGACTAGATATAAAATCGTGAGCGAAACAAAACAAAGCAAAAGTTGTTGAATTATTAATTGTGAGCGATTCCGGGTGGGTGTCTTGATTGTTCGTTCATTACCTGAATTCATACATTACCAGTGGCATTGTTAAGTCGGAAATGTTCTATTATCCTTGTTGCTTTCGCTCTATTTTATATTAATAATACAACACGATTCCGCTTAACAAGGTGTGGCCATTGTTATGTATTATTTTAGTATTAATTTATTATCGCACAATTACATCACATTTGTCGCTAATTTAATACGGGCGTGACAAATAAAGCTATTAAAACGAAAATAAAATTCTTGTGTTTATTTAGATTTAAATTCCTTGTCGGCAGTTGTCACGAGTTGGGCTGAAAGGTGCATGGTCCTTCGAATTCTTGGGTACTGATAATAAATCTTTACGCGGCGTGAATTAGTTGATTAACGGTTATGCTGCAAATATTTCAACACTTTGGTTAACAGGGCTTATTAATTTATTACACAGTAGTAAAATACAATGCAATAATTATGTCACTGAAAGTTAATATCAACATGACAGCTTTGATATGTTAGCTGAAGGTAAGCGATCACTGCCGCCCATGACCGTTTACAACGCTTGGGTCATAGCCCATAGATGAGTTGCCGGCCCTTAAAATCAGGAGGGGAGCGGGAAGGAAGAGGAAAGGGGTATTGGGCATCCGGCAATATCACTCATCAAACGAAACGTTGTCGTTTTACGTCGATTTCCTGAGACAGAAACAGATACACATTAAAAAGTCAGGCTGAAAGCACCACAGATAAATAAATGTTTTCACGTATTCCCGGTCTGCAAAGAAGTGATCTGGCAAAAAATTTACAGTAATAAAAACAAAAGTTGTGCCAATTTAGAATCCTTTTTGCATACAAAACCATAACAGTTTTCTAATGTCCAGGCGCCATAACATTTCGTAAGTACCGATGGCAAGGACGGGCTTGCCATGCGCGGCGCGTGCTGATGCTATCGCGGCAATTTCACCAGCATCTCTTGTGCCTTCATGTGCCGCTCTGCCGGTAAAGCAAACAAATTGTTCAACTATTTTGGACGCGGTTTTCCCTGTTTATACAACGTGTTGCAACTTGATGACAGAATTGTCCACAGGAAAAGTTTCGGTAGACTGGTCTTTGTATTTTGTGTTATTAATAAAGAAATGTTATGGAAGATGCCTTGTGTAGTAGAGGACTGGACCGGACGTGGACTGTTGAGTACATAGTTGCGAATTCGAATCCCAGGGCACCTGTTCTCTTTTCACAGTAATTTGTATGTGCTTAGTCAATTATCAGGTGATTTACCAAAAAGGCGAATATCCATAAAAATATGAATTTTCTATGTTTTATGAAGTCTGTTAAATCACAATGAGGCAGTAAGGTGGCGTATTGCCTAAAATACTTATGATCATGATGTTATCTCGGTCCTTCCAGTTGAACATAATATATTGGCTGATTCGTTATTATGCACAAAGATCATTTTTTTAATAAAAATGCAATAAATTCAGATAGGAAATACCACACAATATAACAATGCGCTATCAATACTAGGAAAATACAGATCACAGGTCAATAGACTTGCGCGATTAAGCTTAACAATCCTCAAGCGATTTAATCACAGATTAAACGTTTTCAACCGTACGTACTAAAAAATCAAGAGTTGATCATCCTAACTTTACCTCTCATTGGAAAGCGCCCAAGTGGCTATCACAATAGCACGAACTATACAATTCAACAATCGAAATTATGTTAGCTGTCACAATCGATACACCGATCAACTTTCAACTGGGCGGCGTCGACAATTACAAAGACAATACATGTAACAAAGGCAATTCTACTTCCGATTTTTTACAATCGCGACGTCAATCGGTTTCCCCGCCACGTAACGAGTCTTCCTCGTAACCCGACTATGAATGAAAGTTGTATTTTATTGATAAAACTGCTGACGGTGGGTACTTTCTAATTTCGTCGCGTTGTTGTTACGTAATTTGTTGAGCTAAATGCAACAGTGCAATTATAGTGCATATTTAAACTTCGTACGTACTCAGGTACATTAATGCAGAGTCTAGAGGCATGTTATTGAGGCACAGGCATATTTGAAATTCGTAGTACTCAGGTACAATCATGGAGAGTCTAGACTCTAGAGGCATGTTATTGAGACACAGTCTCATAGCAAACCTTCATGTCTCGAGACGTGTCAAGAAACAAGGGTCCCGAGACAAGTACATGTATATCCATTAAGCTACCGGTGCATGCTGAGTCATCAAAGACTAGACAGTTGTATGCGGGCTTGTTTTGAGACTTAGCTAGCGAATGACATGTTATTCTTGAAACAATACGACAGATAATTGACTTATTTGTCTCGGCAGAAACAGACAGTGACATGCCCAAAATGTTTTTCTTCATCCTAGCATGACGAATATGTAAAATGCACCTATTGGTAAGTGCAATGTAGAGCATCCACTGACACAACCGTCAACTTAATTACGTCAGCCTGTTCAAAAACTCATTTATACAGAACTCGAAATGTGACACACTAGCCTAGACTGGTAAGAGACGCTTGGACGAAGGAGAAAATCATGGCTGCGAAACATCCATGAGAGGCCCGGTATCAGCACCGTTGAACCACTAATCCACCTGGCTAAAGACAAGGAAGAAAACAAGAAGCTGACGGCCAACCTTCAACACTGAAGAGACACTCAGAGAAGAAGCCTGGACTATTACAACGGGTTCTCTGCCAATGTAGGGGACGCTATGAGGATTGATATATCCAGCCATGAAAAAATCACGATATAGATTGTATATTTACTTAAACATAGATACAAGTTGTAGACGTACTATTGTATCATCACGCTGTTACGTCGGAGGGTATGTAAATGCCAACAAATTACAGTGTATCTACTCCGTTTCGCGGAACATTAAAGGCCAGGGCGCCTGCACGATCTGATATTCGGTGCCATTTCCTCCTGTTACGTTTCGCTTTGTTCTATGCGAATAGCAATCACATCTGAAAATGTATACGCACTTATGGCTACGTTGTACAATACTGACATTGTTACATTAATAATAACCAATTTTCCTGTAAAAATTTCAATATTTATCAATATAAATTGTGGTCAGATGACCCGATGAAAGTCGCTGGATGTAAGTCGCGAATAGGGAATAGGGACCGATCAATGGAGTACTGGAGGATGTGGCCTGTTTTAAGCTGTGGCCTTTCTGTGTCAGTTCATGTAGTTTGAACATGTTCAAAGTTCACATAACTTTTACATGCACGTTTCTGATCAAGTTCACGGCCCCGTCCATTGACTCCCTTTGAGAAGATTGTTGCTAGACTTCTATCTCTCCAAGTCCACTGCTGAACATAGGCCTCCCCAAGGATCTCCACATCGACCTGTTACTCTATCCAATACAATATTTCTCACCAGCGAATATTCTACTGAACTGCTTAGCACTTGTTACTAGGTGAATTTTACCCACTTTCTCTTGTAAAATCCTAGGATGTTTATGATGTTATCCAAAATGTTCCATTCCTAATTCCCACAAGTGACAGGTTGTGAAATGCGCCTGATGCGCGTCATAAATGAGTTGTATTGTCGTTGGAACTGGTTCAAGGGCGCGGTATGTCGTCGCATCACAAAGAAAGTCTCACCTTTTGTTTGTCACTTTGATCTTGAACAAGTTGGATCCGTGTGATCGTGTTATGATTATGGTTGTGTTGTCTAATGCTATCGGTAATAAATAGATTACTGGATTTAGGATTATTAGATAATTGTAAGGAATTATATGTATATTCATCCTACTGGTGCAGACAATCTTGACCATCTTAGTTTCACATTTACGTAGGGTTTGTTCTGCATAACTTCTATGCTTAAAGTTATTTGATTTCGGGAAATTAGGTTTAAAAATAAATAAATTTAAGATTAGTTAATTGTGGTTAGATTAATAGGTTAAGCGAGTGGTAGAATATTGCCGTGAATAGATGAGACTATATTACAAAGGGATCGGCTGGATATAAGCGATGTCTCTTTCCCACATAATCTCACATTTCTTTAGATTAGGAAAATTTTCCGAAGCTTAACATTTTTTATTGCTTGTTACTTTATACTCGTACCCCGACAGCTTTTCTTACTGTACCGATTAATTTGCCTAAACTTCTTTATACTATTTCTCCATCGATTTCAAAGACTACTTTAAGCCCCATTTACACGGGGAGAGTTTCTCACCTCGAAGATACGATTATCGTAAGGATATAAAAAAGTTGCATCGTGTAAACGCTTGTCAGAACACGATTATCAATGGCGGAACTGTCATGCGATTATCGCATATGATTCTCGCCGCGAGAAACTCTCTCGGTGTAAATGGGGCTTTAGTCTCTTTTGCTTAGGTGTAATAGACACGAGCAACACGGATTACTTAAAATCAGGTAAACTTTACCAGTTATCGGATTGGTAAAAACAAAAATCATCGACATATTTATCGCAGTCACATCACTACACAATGTAGCGCGAACGTGTCAAAAGACATGCAGCGTAATGACAGGCTCATTACGAGTGTCGATGTATCAAGCTGTCATGATCACATTGTCAAAGACCTTGCTCTAGTGATACGCAACAATGTCTCAATCATGTGTAGCACGTCCACAAACAATAACAATGACATTGATATAAAATTAATATTTACTAATTTAATGGCCAATTTGGGTAAAGCTTTTTGGCTTTCCGACGTTTCGAACTCTACAGCTTTCTTGGTCTCGAGCCGGACTGAGGTATTAGTCGTACGCTCAGTAAAAAAAGTAAAATAAAATTGTTGAAACAAATGTTTGTGTGAACCACAAATATTTGTTTCGGGTCTGGGTGTTGTGAGTCCGAAAAGTCTCTCGTAGCTCCTGATACCCACGACACAAGACTCGATCTTAGTGTGGGGTCAGGACTATGTATGTGACTGTTGGGTGTATTTATTTATTAATTTTATTTAATTAACATTCCTCATCCACCATTGTTGTCATTTGTCACGTCAATAACGCACTTAAACAGAACAATTCAACCAAAGTATTACGCATAATTGTATGGAAGGTATTTGTCATGCATCAACGAAATACTGCAGCCAGTAATCGTGGCAAATCACCTTCTTGCCTCACACGGCTCCAAATCATGGAGTGTGACTTGCATTTAACGTGCCTTTAAACCTTAAGGTATCACTTTGCTTTGGTTGAAAAACGCTTTTAGTATATTGAAAAACAGAGGCAGTTACGCCGTTTTAGAAATTGGTTAGTTGTAACATTACTTTAAGGTAGTCCTTGCTTGACATTGGTAAGGTTTTAGAATAGTAATTACATGTTGGGCAATCTAATAATATAACTATTCAATTTGACAAAGATAAAAGATAAAAATTAACTGCCTCTGTGGCGTAGTTGTATTACGGTATAATAACAACGCTGCGGTCCCGGGTTCGAATCCCGGGTCGGGCAAAGTTATATTGGATTTTTCTATTCATTATCAGCCCGGAATCAGCAATTTGTGCCCAATATGACGATAGGCTCGCCCTCTATCACATCATGGGACGGAACACACAAGGCGAAACGTAAGTGTCCTGGTAACACTTCTGCCTACACCTTCTGGGAAAAAAAAGCGTGAGTTTATGTATGTAAGTAAAAATGAATATTCAAATAGACGGTCCACGTTGTTAACAAACCAGTTCAAGTTACGACTTTATTTTAATGTTATTTTTTATATTGGGATGTAAATATAACAACGAAGCACCCGGTGATAACTGCAGTACAATCAAAATAGAGTTAATCGGTTATGCCCCATTTAAACGGAGAGAGTTTCTCGCGGCGAGAATCGTATGCGATTATCGCATGACATAACCGCCATAGATTATCGTGTTCTGACAAATGTTTACACGATGCAACTTTTTTATATCTTTACAATAATCGTATCTTCAAGGCGAGAAATTCTCCCCGAGTAAATGGGACTTTAGAGATAGCCATTTTATCTCTCAAAACGACTACACCGGCCTGCGCTAAATCACATTATATACTCAAGCTAAACCTTAAAAGAGACATCCATCCATCCATCCATCAGCCAAAGGAAGTCCACTGCTGAACATAGGCCTCTCCCAATGATTTCCACAGTGACCTGTTGGAGGCAGCCTGCATCCAGCGACGTCCCGCGACCTTTACCAGGTCGTCTGACCACCTAGTGAGAAGAGACAAGCTTGCTTGAATTACTAGGGTGGGTTTTCTACGATACTGCACGGCGCGGCGTCGATAATTAAGCCAATTTCTAATTAATTACATTTCGTGTGAGTTTATGGAAATATATGATTTAGGTAACGACCTGTGGTAATGACAATGATATTTCTCTTCAGCCACAGGAAGTCCACTGCTGAATATAGGCCTCCCCCATGGATCGCCACATAGACCTGTTGGAAGTGGCCTACATCTAGCGACTTTCTGCGACCTTAACCAGGTCGTCCGTCCACCTTGTGGGTGGGCATCCGACACTTCTCTTGTTTGTACGTGGCCTCCAATCTAAAACCTTTCGGACAATGATATGATTCAAAGTAAATATGGGATAAAAAAATAGGAAAGACGCATGTAAGATTCATGTCTCTTACGTTGCGAAAGATGTTCGAGAATAGATTGAAAACCATCGTGACTCCTCTCGTATACAAATCGCAGGATAATGCGCATTACTTCAAACGTTTTGCAATAGAAAAAAGCTCTTTTATAAACATACGGGTAATACCCACAGCAGTTACGTTGCCCTGTTAAGTACCACTACCATTGACTCAATTCTCGATTTGTACTCGAATCATTTTAGATAATTATTTTCAATTGAATTAAATGAAAAACTAAATCAAAGAAATACATGATTTATAGTTTTAGTTTGTAACGATATATCCGTATATAACGCAAAGGGCTAATTCAGATTTCGGATTACTTTTTTAGTATTAGGAAAATTGGTTTCATTTTGAATGATTTAGAAAAACAGTGGACTAGCATACGAACGCCCATTTATCTACCAAAAATTGTATGTAATCTTTTGGATTATGATTACCGCAAGTGCGACAAATATTGTACCAACAGCATTAAAATACATACAGATTCTTCATCTTCAAATATTTAGGAGTGAGAAGGGAGAGGAAACAAAAGGTAATAAATAAATAACAGTTGAATAAATCCGAACTGGCGCATCGGTTATTCACGACGCGTAAACGAAAGCGGCTTACCAACTAATCTGACTCACAGTGAATTCAACAGCGCGTTCCCACGACATCGAAAGTGATCTGTCATCGGCTCCTAACGCTTTATCTGTTGGGTGTTCTTTGATGTTTGTATTTAAAAATGTATATCAGCCTTAAAACGTTTTATTATTGAAACTGAGTTTCGTAAACTATTGAGAGGACCGAACTCCTCAAAAGTAAGCCTTGCTGAGTAAATTTCATAAAAACAAACTTGAATGACTGTGTGAATACGAGTATATCTAAAATTTGAAATATATTAATATTTTAAAATATATTTACTGTAAAATCTTTTAATGTATATTTAGTATCTATATTAGACTTAATACTAAATACTGCTTAGTCTTAAACAGATTTAAGCATTTGTTTACGCTATTATTATTTAATTAATTTGTAATCAGGAATGTCTCTAAAAGAAAAACCTCCAAGGATCTCCTGTCGCTGTCCTTAGCTATAGGCAACAAAACATAAAAAATAAGGTCGTAAATTCTTTGAATGCTTTGATCATTCTAATGACATAATAGAAAGATCTCCCTCTAGAGCATTGCCGTTCTTGAAAGACACAGGTAATTCATTAAAGTGCTAAGTCGAGGCATAATAGCTTTGAAATATTATTGTTTTCCTTAGTTGTTCTTCAACAATTATATTTCTACAGGAACGTTACTGTATCAGCCCAGATATCTACTGCAGGGCACGAGCCTCCTCTATAATCGAGAGTACGATTGAGAGGCCATATAGGCCACCACGCTGACCTAGTGCGTATTGGCAGTCTTTGCATACCATAGAAATTCTTGCAAATCGCTACGGTATGCAAGTTTCTTCACGATTTCCTTCACCGTTATAGTGCGTGGTGATTATCAATACACACATGACTCTGTAGTCATAGATGTGCCCTGGTGGGTATAAATAACTAACTGAACATTATACAGAGATACACATACAATATTACTATATTATTAATACTTTGTAACAACGCAATTGGATTAAAATAATATTGTTTACTAATTAAACATTCTTGTAATATTAATATTAATAAACAAACATAATTTATAATTGAATAATTATGTAGTTATAAATAAGTCAATGTCAATCATGATATATGAGTAAAGATAATAAAAAAGACTTAGCCTTAAGCCTTATTGATTTAGTTAAGCGTATAAATTATAATTTCAAAGTATAAGTTTGTAGAAAATCAATGTCCGGCCAACCAACAATGATTATCTTAAATAAATATTCTTAATAACAACCGCTCTATTTTAGAGGTTTAAAAATCGGTTTGAGTTAGATAAACTATCAAACAAGAAATAAAAGAAAATATTACTAAACATACATTTTTTTATCGTCTTAATTATTAATATTTGATATTTTCTAATTTATAATAATTATTAATGTTCCCTTTTATAATGAAACACTGTTCTCAAGTAAAATACGGAAGCGAATGAATATATTTTGTAATAAAGTGACATAGGGATAGACAATTAGTTTTAAATACATAAGTATCAAAAGATACAGACCCAAAAATATAAAAATAACCCTAAAAAGAAAAAAAAGATAAAGATAACCCTTTATATACAGGGTATATCAAGACTACTACCGAAAACAAAGCCAGTTGGTAGTTTTAGTGTCTACAGACAGAAAACACGACGATTTTTCTTGTAATGTATAAAATATCATTGTGTTTGGGTGGTAAATCCATAGTTTTTGCTAAAATTATAATTTAAAGCCTTGCGCATCCTATAGCGTTTTTTAAAATAAAAGGGTGTATATTATTTTTTTAGGTAAATGTATGTATTTACCACCCAAATAGGATGATAGAAAAAGATTCCAAAAAATCGGCGCTTATTTTTGCAAACATTTTAGTTGCATTGTGTCTAAACTCACTAAAACTACCACCTGACTTCGTTTTCGATAGCAGTCCTAATACACCCTGCATACATCAAACCTGAAACAACCGCAGATTTAAATTTCTCAATCACATATTTCGTCCAATATCCATCACAACCGCCCTTTACTTTCAATGCATAAATACAACATACGGGGTCCATCTAAACGCGATGATATTTAAAAAAATGCAAAAAAAAAACCCAGTCACTAGTTTTGATAATTTTTAGTTGCATAGTGTCTGTAATCACTAAAACTACCACCTGGCTTGGTTTTCGGTCGCAGAATTGATATACCCTGTACTTAAAAGCCATTCCTTTGTTTCCAGCTCCTCTGGACAATAGTGCGCGGCGGGGACGGGTACAGCTGCCCATACGGACAGAACTGTGCGTTTGAGCCCGCGCCGCCGGGCCGGTCGCCGCCGTGCGCCCAGCCCGGACTCACGTACTGTCTGCACCCAGACCCGTACCCAGAGTAAGTACCCTTACATACATATATATGTATGACATATGTATGTAAACTCACGCCTTTATCCCAGAAGGGGCAGACAGAGGTGCAACCAGGACACCCACATTTCGCCCTGTAAGTTTTCTTATCCGTACTTATGTGGGATTAATGCAGATTTATCAAGTAAAACTAAGTAAATAAGCCCTTATTTGGTATAGGTCCATTAGTTATTTTATATAAGTACTCTGAGTGAAGCAAGTACTCTTTATTTTGCATATTGTTCTAGCATATGAATTTCATGTGAACGGATGAACATAGGACAACAACTTAAGAATTTTTCGATTTTGGAGTGTGATAGTTTTGTCATTATCCACTAGTTCCACAAATAATTCTTAATGACCATGTAAAATTAAGTACCAAATTACCATATTACCAATATCAAGTTACTTAAAAAAAGAATGAATCATTCAAATGCCGCCAGTTATCGTAATTTCGTATATTTTTCAGGAAAGTGATTCGTCAGCTGATAGACGCTGGGCAGTACGACATCAGGACCTTGCTCTCAGACGAGAGTCGAGACGACTTCACCACTACTAAGAAGACAGATTATCCCTACGATTACGGACCCAACTCGCTACCACACGTCGACCAGATCTCACTCGTCAACGACGGAGTCTATACAAAAAACTACAACACTAAATTTCATACCAGATATAACCATGGTAAGGGATCTCATTTATTCAAGTACTAAACAAAATTTATTACTAGATATCGACATAAAGAGACAGTTTTGCTGTTGCGCAATTTTCGGTGAAGATAGCCTATGATTTGCAGTAGACTTCATGTGGCTGAAGAGAAAGAGAGAGAAAACAGTAAAAATAGCTCGAAGCTTAATAAGATGAGCCTCATGCCCATTTGTTTCTTGATCATATGAAAACTGTCTTCCTGATCTAACCATCAACACATGAACATAGCATAATTTTTAAATTTCCATTTAATTTATATTACAACTGGTAAAACGCGAGCCTGACTCATTTACACCCGCGTTTATGAAATCATAATCAACTAAAAAATAAAACGATGATTCAATATGCCTCTAAAATAAGGCATTACAAGTAAAGATTGTATGAAGTTAAAATCTTAGTCAAGGTTTGTTTTAATGTAATGTACGTTTCCATATTATTATAATTTTCTTTAGTAAATTACAGTACCACCAAAATTGACGTACTAGTCATTCTAATTGGGAAAACCCTCAATGATTCACACCAGTGACTAACTTATACAAACAACTCCGTATACAGATACTAATTTGATAGTTTTACGGCCGATGTGAAATATGAATCATATCTCATCAATCGTTGAACTTCGTTTACAAACCGGTTGGATGCAACCTGATAGACTCATTGCAAAAAACAAATTTGAAGGACAATCAGAGTGCCAGTAAAAAACATTTGAATTAAGCATAATTAAGCATTAACAATATAAACATTTGAAGCAACTAAAATAAATTATCTACCCAAATGTACATTCGATTCTCCACACTAGTTTTGTACAGGGATAAATGACGATGGCTCAGTAACACAAACTGTGAAATATTTTTGCAAACAATAATTACAAAATTCAACGCAACTAACTACTTTGAAAATAATAATCAGCTATGTTCATACATGCGTTAGTCCTCATTATGATCCAAATTTTTTTATTTAAATGTTTTTCCTCGGATGAAAAGGACTTCAGGTTCTATGCAATTATTGTTTGACATAGCATTAATTGATTTACATAAAAACTCTTCAAATTTTCCAGATATATACTCCCACAAGACGCCACTACAACCGCCGTCTCCGGTAGACCCTTCACCGTACAACATAAACGCCTTCCAGTCGGCAAATTTCTCCAAGTTTGGCTTCCACGGCTACTCCCCGAACGGTTACTGGAACCCCACTCGGAACCAATACGACGTCGACTATGAGAAGAAGGTGTTTAGACAGGCCCCAGGGACTAACATCGGGCCTTATAACCAGGACTTTTTCAATACTCCTAACTTCTACCCTAATTATGAGGCGAATGAATGGTTCCGTCAGGCTTCGAGCGGCGTCTCTCAGTATAATCCTAGTGAATGGTGGAAGTGAGTATACGTCATCATTATTTTCAACATCATCAACATCGATGGCAAGGTCGTTCTTCGCATCTCATATTTAGTTCGGTCATCTGTTTAATGGACATCATCTACTATGCTCCAAAAATACTATTGTATTTAGTTTTAATGTTTAAAAATGCTACTAGGCATTTTGTAAACGCAAGTAGTGTTTTTGAATACATATTGTGTAGACAACACTTCAAAATCAAAATGTCAAGGTTCGATTTCGATATTCGCAACATAATTTGGAGCTTCCTAGCTTTAACGAAGTTACTAAGTCTATAATTTTGTTGACAATTATAGCTTTGAAATATGCAGCAGGTTTGCAGGCTATGAACGTATAATATTTAAGATTATTTATGGTAGAATGACTATATGGCCTAACCACTCTCAATCTTACTCTCGATTGTAGAGGAGGCCCGTGCCCTGCTGTGAGACGTTTATGGGCTGATACAATACAATACAATATGGTAGAATGTTTCCCTATAAAATTAGGTTAAATGTATTTTGCAAATACGAGGTTTCCTCTCATTCCGAATATAACATAATGAATCATATTTAGAATGTTATCCGTAAAGATTTTAATTGCCATTTGAAAAGTCTAGAAAGCAGTAAATAATTACAATAAATAAAAGTATTAGAAAATCGTTTGAAGTAGGTAAGTACATTCAGTGCCAAAAATAGAAACGCTTAACTTTCAACTCCGCTAGCTACTTTTATGTAGTCAGAATTAATTATCATAATTACGAAAAATACAATTACTGGTGTAATAATTAACACTTCGGCACATTGATAGTATGTAGGAGTTCGTAAGGTTAATCGAAGAATTACTAATGATTCGGTCATCAAAACGTAACATCTAGGGGGTTATTCTATGATCCGAAACGAAACTTGAATGTTCGGATGTTCGACGTGTACAGTACGTTTTTAATTTTTCACTTCTAAAAATCAACACTATTCTCTATGATACTTATCATTCACTCCGAACTAAGTGTATAGTTAAGACGTACGCGGCACGATAGAGGATTCAAACATTTTGTGGAGTACTAGGCACATTCGTACAGTTTTACGTGCGACGTCCGAAGTTTCGAGGTTCGCTTCGGATCATAGAGTAACCCCCCTGTTTCGTATTTGAAGCTACAGGTCGCTAATCAGCCGTTCTATATCAGACGTTTTTAAGTATTGGCATGGAGGTCAATTTATAGTAAATACAGTACCGACGGAATAGAATATCAATTTAATGGACTATTAGCTTTCGCTATCCAACACAGTTTTATTAACTCGATTACTTCCTCACTGATTTGCCTGATCTTAGAACTGAATGCTCTCTCATACAGCGGGGTGCGGTTGATATGGTGGTAACTGACTGTTGATACGATAATCCTTCCCATACATACACAAACATCACGCCTTTTTCCCAGAAGGGGTAGGCAGGGATGCAACCAGGACACTCACGTTTCGCCTTATGTGTTCCGTCCCATGATGTGATAGGTGGTGAGCCTATCGCCATATCTGGCACAAATTCCTAATTCCAGGCTGATAATGAATAGAAAAATCCTATGTCACTTTGCCCGACCTGGGATTCGAGACCTCAGCTTTGAAACCATACCGTAGTACATCGATGCAGTATATTCCTATTTTCATGCAATTAAATACATTTTTCAGATACGTATCCCCGTCCCGCGCCGACGTGACAGTGGAGCGATCAGTGACATTCCCGACGCGAACCACCACTCTTCGCAAAAGGAGGAAACGCAACGCCGACCTGGTGAAAGCCGCTGCCAAGAAACCTCTCACAGGAGCCGAGGCTTTACGAATAGCATTGGGAATGGCCAGGTAGCGCACAGATTCATAATGAATGAAACCGGTCTTATATTGTGACTAATAGAAAACACAAATCTTTATCATTGCACAAGGTGTAAACAAAGTCGTAAAAAATATCGTAAACGCGTTAGTGGAACGTATTTCATCAGCGCCATCTATTGAGAAAAGTGAAACATGAATAAATATTTGTTTTGTGTATAGTTTAACGAAGTCCCCATACGCTTTGAATCTGGAATAGTATGCATTTTAAAATCTCAATTTAATATGTAAGCAACTATGCTTATCTACCTTTTTAATAATAAAAAGGCAGAGCTACTATTTAACCGGTGGCAGCTCAAGACCGAATTTTTATATAATGGACATACATACATGCGCGGCAATCCCGCGAAAAGACTTTTTTAAACCTTACAACTCTGATTTGCAAGGCATGATCCCGCTTAGTTTTTAATTTCCCTCATGTAACTCCTACTTTACATATAACCCACATATAAGTGCATTTAATATAACACCATTGTAGCGTAGAGACATCAGCGGAGCGTCCGCGGCGACAGGCGGGCCAGCCGGGCGCAGAGGAGCTGTGTCGAGTCCGCACGGAGTTCATCACGCCGCGCGCCGCTCTCAACAACAAGGGCAACTGGAAGTACGTGGTGAACATGCCCGATAACATGACGCAGCTGGTACGCGCCGAGATTTGCACGTAAGTACTGACGCGGAAATAATTTATCAAACGAATGGGTGGTGATTTGTGAAGAGATGTCACACATAATTAATATAGCCAACATTCACAAGAGCGAAGACTCTAGAATACCGACGGTACCGGGTGTAGTATCAGACACTACAGGTAGGAAGGAGTTTTTGGTCTTATAACAGTCAGCCGCGATTCAAACTATATTTCTCTCGCTGCGGGGATCGAACACGCGAACTCGCGTTTTAGTTTTTACCGACGCGACGGCTTCTTAACGAACTCTTTATTTAAAATGAATACAGCGCCATCTAGTTCTATTTGGCAGCATTTAAATACTTTTGATATTGCTGCCATCTGCTGGCGTAATATTATTTGAGCAATTATATTTTTACCAGTATTTACAGTTTTAAATGTTTACGTTACCTTTTTTGTGTCTTTTATAGGTCAACAACATGCAGCGGTTTGTGCACCATTCCCAACGGGTACTCTTCTCGCTGCGAACAGAAATATATTCAAAAACGTCTTGTGGCATTGGAATCTAGCGGCCAAAATTTATATACCGACGTGTTCTGGATACCGAGCTGTTGCCAATGTAGTATTACACCTAATTAATTATAAGCAAATGCCTCTTTGTGATTTATTTTTGCGCTGCTACTAATATCACACGCTTTGTTCCCGCTACTCCCCACTAGATGGCGCAGTTACTTTATTTTGTAAAATAAAATCACTGCCTTTTTATTTAAGTTAATTTTAATTTTTCGAACAAATCATGACACGTAGTTATCGACTTTTATACTCTAACAAAAACCCTTGCATTTGAGGAAGAATAAAAACTAAAATATAGATGCTATTATCTTAAAGGCAGAGTATTATTAAATTACTATTAAGAATATTGATTATAGCAATTGTAAATTTAGTATTAGTTGTACTCTAAGATCGGTCATTCTGTAAATAGTAATTTAATTAAATTAAGAGAATAAATAAGGTTATCTATATGGTGTTTTTATTTTCACGTATCCTCGACTTTTATTACTTCATTAGCATTTTATATATACGAATGGGAGAAGATTTATCACATCAAGATATATCAGGTATAAAAAATACCTTAAATTTTTTGCCAGGACCCTGAATAGCGCGTTCTGGCTAGCTCGTATTAATCCCACTGCTGAGTTAGAGGCATCTCTACAACTGAGATATTATGATATATTTATAGATTTAGGCCTTAATTTACCATCTTGACTGCCCCGGTGGCGTAGTTGTACTACGGTATAAATACAAAGCTGAAGTGTCGGGTTCGAATCCCGGTTCAGGCAAAGTAATATTGGATTCTTCTATTCATTATCAGCTAGGAGTGAGAAATTTGTACCTGATATGAGGTTAGGCTCGCACCCTATCACATCAAGTGACGGAGCACATAGACGAAACGTGGGTTTCCTGGTTGCACCTCCATCTACATCCTAGGGAAGAAGCGTTGTGTTTATGTATGTAACCTAACAACTTGGCTTAAGTACGTGTTAGCGGATTCACATACCTGTAAAGTTATTGGACAAATCTCTCAGGTATGCAGATATAGGGAGTAGGGACTCAAACTCAAATTCTTTATTACTCGTATAGTGGGCTAGGGTTAAACATTAATACAATCTTCAATAAGTTTGAGGTGTGTTAGGCTCGAACCTCTGATCTCTGATGTGTTGTTACCAATCAAGGTATCATACAATATTATATTTATTATTTAGTAATTAAAGAAATACCCAACATTATTAACTTCAAACAAATAAACAACCAGAAAGATACGGACCTAATAGTCTAGAAATAGATAATATAAAAGTCGCATTCAACCAATGTCAGTTTTAATTTGCATTCTCGATCTTGCATTAGCGGAGGAGGTAGGAGGGGTCGCAGAGTACCCCTCAGTCCGGCCAGAATAAAAAGATCTGATTTGAACGAGAACATTGGTATAAAGTTTCTCCGACAGCAACATCATATAGAGAAGATATTTATTCTAAACACTTATTTTGGATGAAAAAACATGCCTTACTTTATACTACTATAAATAACAAATTATATAGATATAAGACTTTTAAAGAGAAACTTTAACTATAAGAGAGAGTATATTAAGCATTCTTTTTATATTATAAGGGGCAAGGAGCATACGATTCACCTGATGGTAAGTGATCACCGCCGCCCATGAGCGTCTGCAACACCATAGGGCATGGAGAATTGTAATTATAAAAGTAATTCAGTAATAAGTAAATTAAACAACTAATCACTGGAACATTGGAAGAATTACAAGTAGATGGTGGGAAAGTGCCACGAAAGTAACATTTCATAGTCTATAAAATACTTGCGTCTATGAGAAACAGCCATGAAATATAATGTACGCATATCATGTATTGTTAAATACATATTCATCAACATCATCGGCCCGTTGCAGTCCACTGCTGGACATAGGCTTCTCAAGGTACGCCACAGAGTTCGGTCTGCTGCTTTATGCATCCAGTCGCTGCCGGCCCTGTTGTGCAAGTCGTCACGCCATCTGGCCATAACACATACACATTTAGGCACATAAAACATCTTTGAAATTCATCAAAATTCTGTTGGCGTGTGGCGAAATTTGGAGTTACAAATAAAATTAAAAAACTATCTATTTAACTCATTGTTTGAGATATGTTTTATTATATAAAAAACAAGCATTTATACTCGTAATCGAATAATATTAACATGTCCAAAATAAAATGTGAAAAGAGAAAAACTGTTCCCAATATTTTGATAACGGCATGACAACAACGCATTCGAACGCAAAAATATCCATACATACATACATAAACTCACGGCTTTTTCCTAGAAGGGATAAGCAGAGGTGCTACCAAGACACCCACGTATCGCCTTGTATGTTCCGACCCACGGTGTGATAGGGGGCGAGGCTATCACCATATCGGGCACAAATTCCTGACACCGGGCCGATAACGAATAGAAAAATCCAATATCACTTTGCCCGACCCGGGATTCGAACCCGAGATCTCAGCTTTGCAATTATACCATAGTACAACTACGCCACCGATGCAGTCAAAAATATCCTACACAATCTATATATATATGTCTTATAGGTTTAGTTATGTTATAAGTTTTTAAAACTGCAAATAAATATACACTTGAACCAAACTCTGATGGTAAAATCGATACAATTACGCAGCGCGATAACCAAGATAAATTTGTAAAGGGGTTGCGAACGACGGGGATGCATGAATAAATAAATGATTTTGCCCACTGCAAGTGTGGTGGAACTTTTACACTTACATTAGTGTTATGTTTTTGTCTGAGCGCTGGACTTAGGCATAAATACTAGTAGTTTTGGCCTGAGTCCATAACGATGGCCTAATGCACCATTTACACGGGGAGAGTTTCTCGCCTTTAAGATACGATTATCTTATAAATATAAAAAAATTGCATCGTGTAAACGTTTGTAAGAACACGATAGTCTATGGCGGTTATGTCATGCGATATCCGTATACGATTCTCGCCGCGAGAAACTATCTTCGTGTAAATGGAACTCGGTTAAGAAAACATTTTCCCGTAATTTAGATAAACTAAAAATGTACAAGGTAAATTTTGTTTTGGCCTAGTCGGGGGTGCCTGGCAACCGAGTCGAAAACCAGCTTACAACCATAAGCATATTTCTGATGTATGAACTACGTAGTACGTATGCACTTTAATTATACCGCTTAAGTACGAAAAAACCCTGTAAATAAAACCTAAAGACCTAAGAGATCTTGACCAAACATTTGGAGGAATTTAGATTGCAAAATTTTTAACAAGCTTATTGATGATGATGATGATGGTGTGATGGACTAAACGGGTTAAGTTGTCTGCGTGGTAGAAAATTACCGTAACGCAACAATAATTTTGCCGTAAGACAACATAACTTAATATTTTATAACATAATTGTTAATTAAGTATTTGTTTTACTTGTACCTCTCAACTGAACAAAATCAAAATCAGGCATAATTATTTCCAAAAGAGTTAATAAATATTAAATTGCATCAAATATTTGAGTACATATTTAGATCCACAAAAATAATCATCGCTGCATTCGATAAAAATTTCAAATAATAAACAAAAACATTAAAAAAATATAAAAACCAATGCAAAGGAAAGCTTTCCATACAGCCTCAGCGTGCACTTGCCATAAACTCATGCCCCTAACCACAATTATTACTGTCTGACTATTGTCGAATGGCATTCGCGCACTACATACATCGATTTCTATGGCGACACGAGTACGCTGTACTATCCGTGGAATTCCAGTGATGCGCCGTCTCTTAGAGCTACACGTATAGTACTAAATATGTATTAATATACATGCATAATTGTGTATTTGACGGTAATGCATTGTATTGTTTTGTTTTTTCTTCATGAAATTTGAATTTAGAATTACATGAATACGTTTTGATCGCCTGGGTGGCGCAGTTGTACTCCGGTATGATTGCAAAGCTGAGGTTTCGGGTTCGATTAACGGGTAGGGCAAAATGATATTGGATGTATTTATTATCAGCCCGGAGTTTGGATTTTTTTCCCGATATGGCGATAGGCCCTATCACCCTGGGACGAAAATACAAGACGAAACGTGGGTTTCCTGGTTGCACCGCTGCCTACCCCTTCTGGGAAATAGGCACGAGTTTATCTATGTGTTGTGTGTGCAATGTTTTACTTACACAAAAAAGTTCCGATATGTCTATTTAAAAAGGCTGGGTATTTTTTTCCTTATGCAACAAAAAAGTGACTAATATCTTGATGGTAAATGCACTCCAGTGCATGCAGGTTTGAAACAACGCGACAAACCATCTTCTGCTAAATAATACAGTGACGGCAGGCTGATTGTACCCGGATTTAAGAATAGGCACCTATTTTAATACAAAACGTTCGATAAACGATCGAGTGGGTGGCGATCATGCGCGCCACTTCACACCCACGAAACCTGAAAAATTAATGTCCGTTCTTGACTATTGAAAATGAATGAGGAGTAAGAGGTATTTAATTATGAATGTTTATCTATTTATATAATATCTTAATTCCTTTACGCAATTCCCGTATTTACATAACGTATGCAATATATTTTCAAACTTTATCACCTGACTGTATTGTGAAGTTCTATACATACAATATATATATATATATACATATATATATATATATATATATATATATATATATATATATATATATATATATATATACATCGCACCGTTTTCCATAATGGGTAGGCAGAAGTGCTACCAGGACACCCGCGTTTCGCCTTGAGTGTTTCATCCCACTTTGTGATCGAGAGCGAGCCTATCGCCATATCGGGTACAAATTCCTGTCTCCGGGATGATAATGAATAGAAAAAAAACCACAATCGCATTGCCCGATCCAGGATTCGAACCTAGTATAACTGCGCCACCAAGGCAGCATTTATTTTCAAGTTTTCAGTTCTCCAGTATTAAAAAATATCATTACCTTGCACCCTACAGCATGTCCACTGGTGAACATCAGCGTCCCCCAAATTCGTTTACAGCAACCTGTTGAAAGCAGGCTCTATCCAGCGACCTCGTGCGGTCTATGTGACCTCTATCGGTTATTGATACGCAAATGGCCTTAAAAATTCATTTCGATACGTACTCTAATTATGTTTTGATGTTTAATTTAACAGTCACAAGACGAATAGCCTCTGTACTTTACTATAACAGAAATTAGATACGAAATGAAAAGCCGGGTTAGGCTTTAAAATTCTATCAATTCAAGAACCATTAGTCAGTCTGCAAGCAGGTATTGGTCAATTCATTGGACTAAAGCTCGTATTTTGTTGTATTATATGAGAAAAACGTCAGTATCGATTATACATAAAAAAAGTCGACGATTCCAAAAAAATAGAGGCTAAAATTATGAAAAATATTACGTAAAAAGTAAAAATAGAACAGCATTTTTTTAAAGCATACACTGAGTTTTAAATTCAGTTTTAAAATAATCACATGTAAATGTTCTCATCGCTCCAGAGATCTAAACATATTTTCCTTGTATTAACTGAGCGAGTGAATTAGGGGGTGAAAAGCGTCCACATCTGCAAGGGACCGATTCAACCCTTAGGTCGCACCCTTGGGGTACCGAGCCTACCTTAACAAATTTTCCCTTAAGCTTAACTTGGTTTTCTGTATTTATCAACATACGGACACCCTTTGAAACATTCCGTGTCATAATTAAAGGGAATGTTGGAATTTTTTTATATTTTTCTTCGCATTTTAACGGACTCTGGATGAGTTAGAAGTTGGAAATGGAAGCTTAAATAGTGACGAAAATATTTTAATGTTTTCGTTTTTAAAAATGTGAATGCAAGGAATGCGGGTTTTATTTTAAAATGAAAATAAGCACAAAAACATTTTTTATTGTTGAATATGGGATTTGTGCCATAAAATGAATTCGCTAAGGTGTTTTTTTTTCAAGATGTATTTTGTCGAACGATATTTATTTCACATGATTGATATTTTTCCATTCATAATCATTTTTAATCTACACTATTCAATAACAAACAAACATTTACATAATACTTAAATTCTTAATATGAGATTAATAACCGATTATGTTTGTTTTAAAATCAATCTCTTTAACAAAATCATTAAACTCTTTATTTCCAATATAATATTAGAATCTATATAAAAGTATCAATAAAATGTTACAGTAGTCATAACATAATGCGTTCAACTTAATGCTTAACAAACTATACCACTACGAAAACATTAAGCTATTCACGAAACGCATTCATGGCGACGAAAAGTGCGAAATACTTGGCAATACTTTAAAATGTGTGCATAGTGTAATATTTATAATACTAGTTCTTAAAAACTCATTCACGTGTGGAGCATTACAAGCACCAGGAATCAAACACAACACCGCACAGAAACTGAAAGCACTTACATCAAGCGTCAAAATTAACGCGATGACGCTTTCGAAAAAAAAATCCAAGCAAAAAGTATCTCGACACGCGTAAAAGTAAAAGAGGAAGCGGGGAAAAAATCAATGCTTGCGTTTTATGTTCTGTGCGTGTGACAGATCGGTTGTCATGGCGACCGCGACGGGGGACGCCACCGGCGGGAAAAAAGGGCCTATATCAATGAGGGAAACAACAAAATGGCGGTTATGCGCCCCGCGCAAAGTCGCGCCGATTGCGCTGCGAACGCATTTAGGCTATTATTGTTTCGAAAAGTTCTCTGTGCGTCGTGCGAGAGGGACGGAGAGCGCGGTAAGGGAGCCGGTAATCGATATTACGCACTTTTGTAGCGATGGAAATTGGCGGTACGCTGCAAGAGTGAGGTTTGCACGCGGTGCAATCTTTTTAATTTTTAATTCCGATCTCCTAGCTCGTGGAACGCTTTGGCTGTACGGTTTTGAGCCTTTACCTGTGGTTACTATGATATGTTTTGTACATTTAAAACTATTTTAAAATACAATTCGAAACTTAATGTAAGTTGTTAATAAAAATTAATTAACACTCATAAGCGGACAGATGGTTAGATAATGATGGACATCGGGTAATAATGCGTGTTTGTAAAACGGCAGGCTGAGTAATTTCTATATGGGTGGTGAAATTCTGATGACTCACTTTGGCGTGGGGTGCCATTTTTCCCAGCCGCGTCCCGTTTGTGCGATTCCGGGAATAAGAACGCTTTTTCTCGGAATACGTATTGGTGACTCGCTGCCGCATAATTGTAGCTATCAATTTGAATTTTTAAATAGAAGGTAATTACTTTTACGTCGTTTTATTTAGTTCCTCAAGCTCTATCATCACTTTGAATAGTTTGATAAAGGTATTATAATATTTTAACAAAACTTTCAAGTCGTGATGACAATATAGATCCTTATTGAGATAAAATATTTATATAAATGACTACTGTAACTACTAAAATGGCAAATTTATTGCTGGTTAGAGCAAATACTGGTTAATGGGAGGCTATTACTTCAGACGAACCTTGGTGTCTTAGCCTATCTGTTCAGTAACTCTATTTCATAAGAAGAGAAACGGCTAATAAAACGCGTCCCACCAAATACTAATTACTTAAGCCCTACCCTTATTAACCCCTCATAAACATTGCTATCGGTTTAATATTAGTGAATGTCCCCGAATGCAGTCCGTTGCCAACAGGTTGCTGTGGAAATCATTGGCATAAGCCTGTATTTACCAACAGACACCCTATGACCGATATCTAAACTAATATTAAAAAGAGAAACTATTTGATTGTTTGCATTGAATAGGCTCTGAAACTACTGGACCGATTTGAAAAATTATTTTAACATTAAAATCCTACATTATCCCTAACGAACATAGGCTATAGAATATTTTCAAAAAAGTAACTGCACCCGAGCGGAGCCGGGTCGAGACGCTAGTTAATGATAAGGTCATCAAAATTCAATAGACATCTTTCTTGCTAATATTTGATATTTTCCATAATGACGTCATGAAAGCTGGCTCTAAAAGAAATTCTTTTCATATGATTTCTGACACTACTTCTTGTAGCATACATATGTATGTGTATAACTGAGGATAACAGCTTAATTTCTGTAATAACGTACCCAAGTTGACCACAAACGAATTTTGCCTTGAAACTCCAAGCCCACGTACATATTTGTAAAGCATTTCTACCAACTGAATTACAAGCTTTTTATACTCACTACATTATAAATAAAACGTTAGGCAAATTGTGCGCATAATTACGAGTATATGACACACCTGCACGGTATTAGAATATAAATAGCATTAGATATTTTTATGTTCCCTGTGTAAAACTGTTTTTATAATACTTCACAGCGTCATCAGCTTGATAATTAGCAATTATTATACAGGGTATATCAAGACTGCGACCGAAAACGAAGCTATGTGGTAGTATTAGTGACGTCAGATACACTGCAACTAAAAAAATCTCAAAACAGCGACAGGTTTTTTTTTGCATTTTTTAAAATATCATCTTGTTTGGATGGTTAATCCCTAGATTTTGCTTTTTTTTGCTGGATATACCCTGTATATGACTACCAATCATGAACACCAAAATCCTAGGGAATCAGAAACGGTGCTAATCTTTAACTATAGCGAATGAAAGAAAGGAAGAGGGAAATATAGAAATTATCTAGTATTCATGAAAAAGGATAAAACAAGACTGCAAAGTGCTTTGAGTACATTGTGAATGCCTTGTTTTTCTCTCTCTTTCTCTCATCATCCACAGGAAGTCTACTGCTAAACATAGGCCTCCCCCATGGATCGCCACATAGACCTGTTGGAAGCGCCCATGCCTCCTTTTATGCCATAAAATTGTAGTAACAAGCGGTGCTACTTTATCTCAGAATACAACAGGGTCAGACGTAAAAGACTGGTTTGGCTCCATTTCTCAAATCTCAGTAGATAGAGATGGTAGAGTCAGTACTCTACCACGTAGTTTAATTCTTTAGAGCGTTTAAAGCAATTAAACTTGTGTTTAGGGTTTAAAAATAGCTATACCTCAGGATTACATGATAGTGCAAGACTTCAATATTCTGTGCTGTCGTTTGACTGCAATTTATTCGATTTACCTAAAATGCTCAAAGCTTTGTTATAAGCATTTCAGGTAATTTTAATGTTTAGCGTTTCGGTAATTTAAGATTGAGGCCATGCTGTGATTAAGTTACGCATAACAAGTAAATATTGGAAAAAAACATACAGCAGTTATTGATCAAATACTTTAGACTAGACTGTATCTAAAAGTGGCTCAATCGCATTACTTTGTGAACACAACTGTCACTTTTAAATTGTCTCGTGTTAATCTGATGTATATTTTTTTCCTTTGGCAATTGCAATTCAGCCAGTAATGAAATAATCACTCTGATAAATTAGCCTTTCCATTTTACATGAACCGCGTTCGCAGAAATGAAGTATTTACTAATTCTAATTTTACAATGTTTCTGAGAAATATAGATTTTGTTGCGTACAGAAACGTTAATGACATTAAATAACTTGAAGATAAAATAAACCAAGAACCGCGATAGAATTGATGGATAGATTGAATTGAAATGTTTGAAGGGACAACAAACGGAGGCGTATATTAAGAATACTGTTGGATTTAACGTATGTTCCTACTCAGTTTATCCATCATAAAAACAGAGTACTGTTTTCTATGTCTCTACATATTTTCGCACAGCTCGTTTTTCAAAATAACTCTACAAGGATACCGGAACTCAGGAAAGAGTCATGCAAAAACTGTATCTTGTTTTATACCTCCCTAATTAACACCCACCCCTTGAATCAACAGTCGACACTGCCCCACTGGAAAATTGGGACAAGATATCACTTGTGTATGGGGTAAACTGTGTTTTATGAGGGGATCAATTAAAAATGAGTCCGTCAAGTATCCCATCCCGTGGTATCGACACCGGCGTCCTCGGCACGCAGGCTTAGCACGAGGGGAGTGCATGCGGCGCCTGCATAGTGCCGACCTGGGGTTCAGACCCTCTTTGCACCTTACGTCCTGAACGCGAAACAATCGGAAACGTCAACCTGTCGCCGAATGGGGATGAATGTCGCACGCCCTTGGCAAGTATTACTACATAATTTGATTACCCCTTTTCCGTTTCAGTACAGAAAGACCGCAGTTGTTTTTGCGTCGTACAAGTTGCGCGTTAGTAAGCGCTGGCGAAGCACGGCGTGCGTGACGCGGCCACTGCACGGTGCGTACTGCGTACTGCGTGCGCTCGATCGATACAACGCCGACGCGAAAGCTCCAAGTAAACAGATCGAAAGCGACCAATGTGCTCCGAATCGAATCCCGCCAAATGCACCGACAGCTGTGCGTAGCTCGCCGTAGCTGCGAGCGCCGCGCGGCGAACGCGTAGCGCCGCGATCCTAGAGCGGGCCGTTGTAGAAGCGTCGCTCGGTCGCTCGGTCGCGAGTCGCGTTCGCCGCCGAGTACCGGGCGTATTATTATTATTTGTAAACAAGCGTGTGTGGTGCGCGGGGCGCGGGCGGCGTCACGTGACCGCGCGCCATTGGCCGCCGCGGCAGCTGCGAGCCGCGTCGGGCATGCCGGGCGCCGCGCGCGCCAGTCCGCCGCCGACCGTCGCCGCGTGTTCACGCGCGTACCTCATCTCCGCGCGCCGCTCACGCGACACGCGACACGCGCACTGCCGACGCGATCGCGAACTCCGATTCCCTTTTTGTTTATTTTTCGCTGGCGTCCTTCGGACCGTTTTGTTTCCGAGGAACCGAGACGAAGAAAAAAAGGAGGCGCGGATGGATCGAGCGACCGGAGAAGGTACGACGGCGTTTTGAGGAGTTGTAGTGGAAGTGGCAGTGGTCCCGTAGTGCTGGTAGAGGAGCAGGCTGGCGCGAGGAGCCGCCGGCGCCGCTGGAGCGTGAAGGGGCTCCGGTGCGCGTTCGCGTGCTTCCGCCGCGGCTTTCGCTGTGTGCTTTCGCGAATCGATCCCCGTTTTCCTGCTATTCATTTAGTTACCAGTGCATACACGTAATATTACAACAGCAATATCCTTAGCCTTGCACGGGAAGTTTAAGTTACTTTGAGTTCCTTAAAAGCTGTACTCGGTCGGCGATGTTGCTTAAAGAGAGACGTTTGAGTTTGGAGCTTAATTTCAAAAGTTTTGAAAGTTTCGAAGTACGCTTTTTGTGCGCTTACTGGAAACTAATAAGTTGCATTAATTTTAATAATAGTAATGAGCATAGAGGTAACTTTTCCGTTGTTTTAAAAGTTTGGAAAGTTCCTGATGTGGTAGATATTGTTTCCGTTTGAAATCAAAGTAGATTCCGTTTGGCATGTACCGTGTAGGATTGGGCATGAGACGCGCGCTTTGTTTTGCTTTTAGTTTTAAAGTAAGCAATGTGGTTTAAACAAGTTTGCTGCACTAGTGGTATTAAAGCGTAGTTGGTTGTTTTGCAGATATTTTCAACGTGCATAATAGAGTTGGTGTGTACGTAATTGTAGAGACACTCTACAACATAAGTAGCGTGACTCTACAATAGATTTGCGGAGATTTGCAAATATGTACTTAGTGACTAATATGTGTATCTTATCTGTTTTATTTACATTTAGGAATCCTGGAATGTTCGTTTCTATTCCTTGATCATACATTTTAGTATGCGTGGAATTTTGGTTTGGACTAAATTTAGTTAACTTGGTATTTAATAACTTTTTTAGTTACTTCGTAAGCTGTTTTGTACTTGAAACTCAAGAAATGTAGAAGTAAAAAAGCAATACCTATAGATATCTTGTTCTACGGTGTTCTATGTTCGGTAAAGAAATGTCTACTTTTGTCGATAAACAGCTTTCCAAATAGATCGTGTAATTTGACGATTCATGTCTCTTGTCTAATGTCTTTTATTTAGATATGCAGTCTAATGCAAATATTTCAGCAGTACAATGTCATGTACATGGAGTAAAATACATACAGTTAAAAAGTTTGATGGCATTTGTGATAATTATATTTACTTTAATAAGAAAATAGCAGATAAGCAAAATAAACAATAGATTTTTTATGCAACGTATAATTCTCAAATTAATAAAAATCCACATTACTCGCGAAATAACAATACACTGTTTTAGATAAATAATTCCATTTTTAAATATCAGAAACTTAACCCTCATTCGCCGTTCAACGCCATTTTTTAAATATACATTTTTCCAATTATTCTATAACTTTCTGACGGTACTAAGCTGTAGTAAACGTCTGTAAACCGGTGAATGGAGTTCGCATGACGCATGTGACCGATGATGTCACGAATTTAACCCTTAATTGGAAGTAACAGTTGATTTAAGAACGACAATCGATCGATTCGCAACATAATTTAGATGCGGAATGCTTTAGATGATTTATGAATCGATAGATGATTCAGCTCTGGTGTATTTGGATTTTAGAATTGGTAATGATGTAAGGAATATTAGAAAGCCAGTCTTAAAATTGTTTAATATAGATACAATTAAGCCAAAGTCTGTCAATTACATTATTTAGAAAACACATTTTTTGGTGTTAGGGATATAAGAATTTAAAAAGGTAGTAACGGCAAATAGTTAATACTTAAGCGGTACATAGAAATGTATTAGTACTAATAAATACATAGGACATAACAAATACCAAAGTTGAAGAGGTACCTATTTACATTGTATTGATGCAATTCTATTTCTTAATCTCACAAAATGGTGGTACTCGAATGTTTCTAGATTAGGATTTGCAATGTGTTTTGTAATGCGAAACAGTTTGTGTATTCAGCTTGTTACTGTAGATTATACTTGGCATTACTTAATATTTACTTAAACATTATTGGCAGAAAATGTTGATGATATTCAAAAGATAGGCACTTAGCAAAATTGAGTTAATTGAAATGTACGGATCAAAGGCTTTGGAAAGTTTTTGAGTGAAATGATTTAACACGATGTTAGGAATAGGATTGAAATAATATTTCATTTTATGCCTTTGTATTACGTTTATAAACGTTGCAAATTGTAGGAAGATTTGGCGTCTTGCCTTAACACTAATACTCTTAGTTAAAACATGGCGATCTGTACAAAAACGAGAATACCTAAAATTGTCGATTGTATTCTAAATCGCAAGTGTTATAGTCTACATAAATTATTTGTATTGTGCATGTATCGTCAATATCACAATATTATCTGCAATGTTAATAGTCTTTACTCTGTCTATCCGTTTTTGGGACAACATCATGGCGTAAAAACCATACATCAGCCACTATAAGATAAACAAGTAAAGAATAATAAGTTTCACTGAAAGCGCTTAAAAGCAGAGAATATAGTAAAATATTCTATCCAGTTAAAACATTACTTTTGACCATCTAATATGAATTTAAAATTCCAATATTGAGCAAAATGAATTGATGTCAAACAAAAAACATTACTTTGGACCCTGCAACATAAATTAAAAAATGACAATTCTAAAATTAATTGATATCAAATAAAGTTAATTCTAAATTCAAAATCACAAGACTGTGATTAGAACAGTAGCTGATAACATCTTCGGTGAGTTTGACATAATCTCGGCACCAAACGCTGACAAAAGAAGCAACAGTAGCGAGTACAACAAACCAGAGCGAAGACCGGGCCGGTCCCACGGATAATCGAATAAATAATACGCCTTCCTCTCGTGAATGCGATAATGGGGAGTCAAGTTCAGTGAGGCCAATGAAAACAAATAAACAAATTGGCCAATTTTGCCGCAGCGGTTGGATGCCGTGAGTCGAGAGACGCGATGCGGATTGTGCAATGCTACATGCTTCCTTTTTAGCCGAACAGCTTATGTTTCCTTTCACATTCTAGTTTTAATAGTCTATGGTTATAGGGTTTGATACGATATATTAGCAACTATGCCTGTACCATCACTTATAATCAAGTTTGATAAATCACCAGTTTAAAAATGTACACCGATGGTTATGGCTATAAATCTAATTAAATAAAACATAAAAAAATCATTGATTTCATTCTGATAGGCAAACGTGAACAATTTTGTAAAGACAAATAATAACAACACTTAAACTCTACGCAAAATTTACGCAAAAAAGTTACAAGTTGAAAAAATTAATAAAACTACAAAATGCCATTGAACTGCTCCTAGAATGCACGAAATTTTAAAATATCAATGCTCCCCCAATGTCTAAGCTTGGATCAAACGTTCGTCACCCGTCTGTGGCCAATATCCCGATTATTGCCACAAGTAATATCATAAGTTGATTCATACTTTCAGTGCGGGATAATCCTCTTCTTATTGCTGTCGAGTAGACGCGCGTTTTATAGACTGACTGTCTATCGTCAGTAGATATACCTCTTGCTATGTCTACATCTATAGTTTATACAGGGTGGTTTTATAATCTGCATTGTTACTTACTGCTTAGCACAAAGAGTAAACAGTAATATTACTGATATATTGTTTTTAAGGTGCTTTTATGAGACTGTTGTACTATAATTCATAGATTTACTCAAAGATTTGGTAGGATAATTCAATCTTTCACTCGAGCATAGCAATTAATATAATATTAATTCCTATGATCGATTGAAAGATATTTTTATTGGTTATTCACTTTTGTAAGTTCTATGATAAATAATTACACCAAGATACCAGTTCGCGTGCTAGATAGATAGCTTGTGGATTTACATTTTTGTACAACATTAACATTATTCAATTGAAATGTTTTGAATTGCTTACTAATGCTTTGTAACTCAATCGTAGTGGCAATTGCAAATTTAATGTCAGTATTATCGAAAGTACCAAGTGAAGTAATTCAAGCACAATTTCAATTAATTTTAATCGCCATGCCTAGTACAGACCTGAGAACCTCCAAATACCCAACATTATATCTATACACGACACAAACCACTACATGACGTGTACACGGAGCGAACATGTCTAGCCAGCGGCGACTGCCCACTCCTCTCGCTTTCATCTGCAGCCAAACTTTAAAGCACAATGCACAAGTTTGCGAAAAATCTACGTATACGTATCTATACAGTCTAGCCGGCGCACGCTTCAATACAACTCATTCTTAGAAATGCTCGGGATTTTGTTTTATTAAAAATTGCTTTACTTTCTAATTTAGAGTTTTTGTTTCGTTTCCGTGGAAATTATCGGTGAAGTTCTCTGCGGAGTTGCTGAATGGATTTTGCGAAGTTGCATTGGAGTTGTTGAAGGCTGTTGTTACTAGTTCGCTATGGTTATTAAAACAATCATTTTTATAAAGCTGCGTTTGAATTTATTTAATGTTTGTAATTTAAATGTGTACCGATAAACGATATTTCAAAGGTGTGATCTTACTACAACTATATTTTGCGAGTCCCGTAAGCCTAAAGCTGTATTCCCCAAAGAATTGTTGCTTTAGAAATCACAGCGTATAAAATATCAGTGTCATATTTTTATAAATAACATGATGCAATGTGACAAAAAGGAAACAATACTAAATCATACAGTCTACATACACATGTGACTTCCTTCAAACAATTCCATTTCATAGGTGCAAGTAGAAAAAACGCACAATTTCCGATGTCGCATCCGATAGTTGAGACAGACGTGTGTACAAAAAATCCTTTACAAAACTATATCGCCCAGCTTTTTATTGCCGTCATCTAAATGAAAACAGTGTCCTATCTTAAGGGCATAAAGTCTAAAATTGTGCAACATTACATTTGTGAAAGTGTATTCTAAGTTTGCCGTGGCATTAAAGCATCAGAAAAAGTGGTAGTGTGGGAAAGATGGTTGTAAAAAACGCCACATCTGCGGCCCTATTCAACTCGATTCGAGTGCTTCAATGGGATGGGACGGTAACTCTATATCGGGAATTTCTCGCGAGTTTTATCATTATTAATGTGTGTTTAATCTCGGCGCGATCCAACTTTGTCTAATGCTGCACCGATCATCACTTTCTATTGTCTTTCAACATTCTTTTTTATATTTAATATTTATATCACCTTTTATTTTACATAAACAACTCTATCCAAACCGATAGATTATCTTTAAATTATTCAGCTATTTTATGTTTCATTGCAAAATATATTTTTGCTATTGGTAGGATATTCGCATCCGCCCGGGTAGTGACCTCCGTACATAGTGGTTAAAGGCCAGTCATAACCCGTGTAAATGGGTCGCATTTCGGGCTCACCTCTATATTATACCCGGATATCATCAGGCCGGCAAAATTGTGTCGACCGCCGGGAGATAAGCATCTCGCGTGATATCCATTCACCACCGTCAACTTAATTGCACTACCATCACGGCATTGTAGTATCTTTGTCGTACCAAAGGATTATATTCAGATCATACAAAATTGTTACTTATACATTTTTACGTATTATGATACTAATAGTTATGTTATGGTAGGTAGTCCCTAGTTATCTTCCCGGATAAATTAGTGCTGTCTGGGCAACTCCTTCGTGCGATGAAAGTCAGCACAATGGTTAGAAGTAAAAGTTTCTTCAGCTAATACTTTAGCAACTAGCAAGAAGTTTGCGTACAAACATATTCGCTTTTTATCCCTCACCAACAAAGTAGTGTTAGGCCGGAGAATCAAACCTAGGAACTTAAGATTCACTCCTTATTTATATGATAATGCGATGAACCTTTTAATGACTGTTTACGAGCTTCAGATTTTTTTGTAAGCTGGTCAAAATGAACCTTAACATTTTAAAAATAGAAACATGTTACATTAAATATTAAACATGTATTTTGCTATATCAAAAGAACGTTATGTATAAGCAACAGTTTAAAATACCTTTTATATCACGCTAATGATAATTACCCACAGAAAAAATGGAATAACTCCCCGCTAGAAATAACTCTGTTGTATCTCGCTACATTGTATTTAGAACTCAGAAAACTCGTTTCATCACATTTCCTTGGTATGATAAGGATCTTAAAGCACATCATATATAGAATGTTCACTCAAAATACCCATTTCATCACATTTCGCTAGCGTGATAAGTGCTTATGCATTTCAAATATAGAATAAAGACTAAAATACACATTTCATCACATTTCGTTGTCGTGATAACAGTTCTCACAGACATGAACGCACAAATAATTTACAACGTAATGACAGAGGGCACAGGATGCGCACATCATATGATTGCCGGTAACACCGATGCCGATGTAAGCAACTTCTATTATTTTATGACACGTTATTCGGTTTGTGTTGACGTTTTATTATATCCTACTGAAGTGGTAGTTGGTTGTAGTCGTTTACGTTTTGTTGTCGTTGAGTTTACGGAAATAATTTTAAACAGTTTTTCTTTTATTATCGTGCATTTTTTATTTCCTTAAACCTATAAACCTTTTATTTTATTCGTGCTCTATAATAAGTACTTATCATTTAAATTGCCTAGTATTTTCGAATAAATATAGAGCTTAGTTGGAACTTCCTCTAACGTTATGTTCGCAAGATTAGTAGTTTTATGTTACTCGAAATGCGTATACAACTTTATCAGTAGATTACTATCAATAAAATGATTACTATAACGAAGATATCTGTTTCCGGTGCAGGTATTATGCTCAGGCGCCGGATGTTACTTTGTACACAGCTGGTTCTGTCAAGGAGAAAAAAAAACTCGATCAAATAACTATTCCAACTCCATGACAAGGTAGAATTTTAAAGATCCTTCGCTTGCATTGTAACTTCATTATTATGTATCAGAAATATTAAAAAAACATCAAGCTATATTTTGTTCATGTTGGCGCGAGTGAATCATTGATGCCTAAGGCAATCACCATTAATAAACAATGATCAATGGCGATCGCAAGTTAAAGTGTTGAAACACCCATCCGCTGTCGCAAAATCAAGATTCATCAAACTAATAAGTTTCCCGAACGACATCCAAACAGCGCTCGCCGCGCCGCCGGTTTACGCGTCGCGCTACAAAAAAGCGACAACATCCGAATCTAAAAATAAGCCGTATAATTGCAGCGCAGAGCTGAAAGCGCAATGCTTTCGCTGCAGCGGTAGTACGGTTGCCCTTGACAACCGAGACCCAGATACTATCGCGTTCCACGCACACACCCCTGCGCTCGCCCACACAAGCGCGCTTCACTCCAATCCTGCAACACACACGTGCTCAAGCCGACATGTACGAATAACCAACGCGCTCACATTCGAATTTCGAGTTGCGTTCTGAAGTGAGCTTTTTATTTTTTTCCGTCGTACGTTCTTTGTGCGCATCTACAAAGAGGTTTTACCTTATGATTACTGGTTGAATCGCATATTTGTTGAACGATGACGTAATTTATAAGCTGATTGCATATATGGTGTGGTATGTGGAATTCTATAAAACCCCCCGTACAATAGCCTCGAAGTTCGAAAAATACATAAATTAAGAATTAATGACACTACACTGAAACTAAGGTGAAACTTAGCCATTATTGTAATCTTAAAAGTTTCGTCCACGAGCATAGCAAATAAGCGGCGAAGGCAAACTTTTTTACCTTTTCCCTGAGGAAAATCTAGCATGGCACTCGAGGGGAAGCGAAAAAGTCGAAACGAGCGTGTTGCAATTTACTCCCTCTTTGTGGGCCAAACAAAAGACATTTCTTTTGATGTCAGGCCTTTAGAAAAGCCGTAGTTATCAATGTAATCCTAAAGTTGTTAAAATGAACAAGCCGGCGATTTGGCAAGCCTAAAGAGCAGAAAATCCGCCCTTAACAATGTGACGCAGATTGTAACATTACAGAAATAACTTTAACCGAGTTTCGTTTATAATTAATCGGCGGTAGATTAAGAAAAGTCGCCAGTAAAACGATTTGACGTCACAATTTCTGCAAATGAAGAGCCAATCGAAGCGAAACCACTCAATACGTTATCGGATGAATCCCTATTTTAAATTTAGAATGCACGTGCTAAAGCAGTTGTTTTTGAATTCATTCAGCATATGAATGATAATTCAATTTTAGAACAACGTGGTTATGAATGAATGTCGTTTTTACAACCGGAAAACGTTGAAATATTTTATTAGAGTGACATGTTATGACGGTTTTAAAGCTCTATGACTAATCCTATTTTGTCTACTGCTCACACATATTTATCTAATACTGTATTCAAAGAAGAAATGGTGAAAAATTACCTCCCTTTGCAGTCTCGTAATATTATACAAAATCGTACTCTGGTAATTCTAAAAGTACATGCTGCTTTCTGACAATATCATTTCTGGCAGAACGTGTAAAATAAAAGCTTTACATAATACAATATAATCTGAAAAATATTTTAAATCCCAGTCATATCTGTGCCATTTAAAAATTTAAAAAAATGTATAGTTAAATTTTATTCCGCGGATAAATTCAAATGGAACACATCCGGAAATAAATGATTCTAAATATAAAATGCTGTGCGTATCGCGATCGGCGGAAAATAGACAGTTTTAAAATTGTAACATAACGAAAATAGTTTCGCCCTTAAAATAGTTGAACCGAAATAGAGCGTTGCATTAGTCGCACCCTTCTATTAATAGAGTTTGTTTACTCGTGTGATAATGCTGGTGCGAGAAAGATGCTGGAGCGGTTTGGGAGCTCCTTCACATTGGTGCTTTTTAAAATTGGTCGGTTTACCTCGCACTTTTGGAAGCTGCAGACATTTGGTGATAACGGCGGCGAGACGGCGAATTCTGTCGCGACCCGGTTAATGTACCAAAAGCGAATGTTAACCCCAATGTCTAGCAAAATTTTAGGTGAAATTGAAACAAATTAAGAGATAAATAAAAAATTAAGATGCTTTGTAATTTGTAGATCCTTTTTTGATGTCAAACTGATGGATTTTGGCGATTTGCCGATTGACTAGAAAAAAATGCACTTCGAAACAATTTGGAGGTTTAATGTGTTAATTATTACTCGTAATTATGCACATTAAAACTTCGTTGTCTTAAAATTTTCTATACCAGCATTATGTACAAAGATATTTTGGAGAAAATCTTGCCCTCTTGCCTACGACTGCAACTCTTCTAAGCAAGGAGCACGTAGCACGCAAAAAATCGTCACGAAGCACAGAAGCTCGGCGTATCTTTTAGGGACGCTAATTGTAGTGTTTTTGATAAAACGGATCAGTGTTCTCAGGCTAGGGCTAATATTTTTCTATATTAAAGAGTATTTGACAAAGTGCTTTATCATAACGTTTTCCGTTAAAGAAATTTTCTACTGCCTCGCCAAATTGACAGCTTCTGGTGGTAAGTATAGTGTTGACTGGATAGAACACAAAGTAGGGATAGATGAAGCTATAATACAACAAGCGTTCTTGATGCATTTAGTAGTGTAATAGTCCACCAAGATGAAGAAATCGGGGATCTGAGGACCCGAGCACTGAAGCTCTTCGAATCTCCGGAAAACTTAAAAGTTGTAACAAACTCGCAATATAATCAATAAAAAAAGAAATTGGAAAGATACAGATCACCCATTCTTTACACGCGCTCGCTACTTCAGCTCCTGTGAGTCAAGATCGGTGTAGACACGCATTAATTACATCAAACGATGAAGTGCTAAGAATACTCTGGAATACTTGGGATCTCTAAGTTGTCTTTAAACCTGCAACTAAGTTTTATAAATAGTAGGTACAAGGGACAGGAGCATGTACCTCTACTGAATCTATACCCGCACACACACCACTACAATTCTTGTAGAGTCGTCAATTGTAAGCTAAAATGACGCATTCATCGAACGGCAAGATCTAAAGGCTAGTTGCATTAAGGGCTAATTGCACAAACTAATACGATTATAGACGACAACCTTAATTTTGACAATGTCGTCGCCATGCTTTTGTGACGTTTTTGACCTTGCTAATGTATGGGATTGACATTTTCAAAGTCAAAGTTATGTTATGTCAGTTTGTGCAATTGGCTCTAAGGAACTATGATCATAAATTTAACCATGTTAACAGTATTTTCTCTGAAATGCCAATAGTATGTCGTTCCCATCGCCAAGTTAAAGTCATGATCAAAGTTATTTGGATCAAGTCATCTTTTACCTACAACAAAATCAATCAAATAATAAAATATCGAGATAGTGGAGATAGAAATCGCATTGGTTATATCTGTGTTAAGACGCTGTAGTGCACGCACGGGTTGTATCGGGGTCAGGCGGGGCGGGGCGGGGTGGTACGGGGGTGTCGGTGACGTCACTGTTCGGGGCGAACTTGCCGCCACATGACACGGCGATTATCCTCACACGAGCACTTTTATCAAAGCGCTTTAATGTTGCAAGCGATTTGCGATCTATTTGGGATACCATGGTGTGGAGAGTGATCTAGATGTCAATAATTTCATATTTTTTTGTATTGTATTGTATCAGCCCATATACGACCCACTGCAGGGCACGGGCCTCCTCTACAATCGAGAGTACGATTGAGAGTGGTTAGGCCATATAGTCCACCACGCTGGCCTAGTGCGGGTTGGCGGACTTACACACCGTAGAAATTTTTTAAAATCGCTACGGTATGCAGGTTACCTCACGCTGTTTTCCTTCACCGTTAAAGTGCGTGGTGATTGACTATCAATACACACATAACTCCGAAAAGTCAGAGGTGTGCCCTGGGATTTGAACCCCCGACCACCGTGAACATGTAGGCAGCCGAGTCTGGTCCGATACCACGAGGCCACCACGCACTAATTTCATATGGTTTACATAAAATAGAAACGTAATGCTACAAAATCTACGGAACCAACGAAAATAAATCTTCAAACAAGGCGTAAATTGGTATCTAAAAATATTGTGAAACTTGCAGGGTGATTGTAATATTAATAAATTCACAAAATCTCTTCTATTGAGCAGAAAAATATAGTCTAAAGTAATAAGAATATTAATAGCAGAGCCGTGTCTAGCAAAAGCTCTACTAACTAAACAAAACTATTGCCATTTCTGAAACCACATTCATCAAACGCGTATTTATAATGACTTAATTCTATTAAATATTTTCCTATAAACCACTGGCTGAACCAAACCGTTTCCAAGAACTATTAAAAAAAAATAGTCTATGGCGACAATCGAATTGGCAGCGTTGGTTCGCGCCATTGCATCGATTCGCGCCGAACGCAAAACACCGCGCACGCATGCGCACGCCACGCAGTAAACATGTCCGACATTTCTCACTGTACTACTTCCTTAACGCATTTTAGATTTCTTAATGCTATTTATTTATTTCTTTCTTCTTTATCGGCCTCAGAAAGTACACTATTTATTAGAACAGGATTAAATTTAAATACAATGAAAACTGGATTATTCGAAGCAACTATTATGTATGCCAATAGTTACATTATTACGTAGGCTATAAATATGTGATATAATATCTAATAACAATTACCTATTGTCTAAGATAATCATTGATAATAAGATAATATTGATAGTCAATCACCACGCACTATAACGGTGAAGGAAAACATCGTGAGGAAACCTGCATACCATAGCGATTTGTATAAATTTCTATGGTATGTAAAAGTCCGCCAACCCTCACTGGGCCAGCGTGGTGGACTATATGGCCTAGCCACTCTCAATCGTACTCTCGATTGTAGAGGAGGCTCGTGCCCTGCAGTGGGTCGTGTATGGGCTGATACAGTATACAGTAAGATAATCATAGTGACGTTACAGTCTAAAATACATAGTGTTAACGGAATGGGTCGATGTATATAAGCTTAGTTCCTAAATAAGGGATTGATGATACTATCTTTAGTCGGATGAAGTAATTACTGACGCATACATTCTTAAACAGCAGGAAAACGGATAGACGCAATGCCGTGAATAGTACATTCGGTTTTACCGATACGAAATCATTTGGGGGCGGGGTATCTCAATTATTTCCACTCATCTACTCTTTGGTGTTTTTGGTTACTTTATAATGTTTTAAGGAATATTTTAATAATAATATTTTTTGCCCGCAGATTGGTGCCGGCCGCACGGATAACCGGCCCCCTGCCCGCCTGGCGCGCACTCAAACACGTTGACAAGAAACAACCAAAAGCCACGAAATCCTCAAACCAAAGCCTCCAGTCATATCTTTCGTTTCAAAAATCTAAATATAAGCACTATTTTTTTAACCTTTTAACGATAAAGCTAAATCGTACATAGTATACGCTAACTCCCAAACAGTACAAATTAATTTAAGTCTGAAGTGATCGGTATTTACAATATAAAGAAGCCTTCGTACGAGCGAAACTAAAAGAAGAAATCAACCAACGACCAGTATTTAAACGTTCCAAAATAATAGATATCGTTAAACGAGTGCACAAAATATTTTATCGATCGTTAAGAAAATTTAATACGAACCGAGACCTCGAGCATTTTGTAAAAAAGTCAGCCAAAGATTTTATAAGCCCGTAGACTAAGTATTCGCGTAAATTAAGCTGCCTCCGAGTAAGGACTTTTTATATTTATTTGTTAGATTGTAAACGAAGATATTGTGATTAGTAATAGTGTAAACCGGTGTGCCGTATAATCTTAAAGTTAAGTGCTATACACAATTAGTTAGATACGCGGACATACAACCGACAGTCACAGAGTACAAATCACATGTTCCAGTGCAGTTCCCAGTGTTCAGTACAAGAGTAGACTTAGAGCTTATTTTTGTAACGGTTATTGGCGGCGACGCGATGAGGCAGCGTCGCGCCAAGACGTGATGAGCCAAGCGCTCCGGAGCGAGGAGGGCGCGGACGACGAGCACTTGCCGCCCTTCTCCTCATTCGGCGACATGGCCGACAACGAGCAACGCATCCTGACGGCGGACGCGCGGCTGATCGACCCCGCCTGGGAGTACTACGAGCGCACCGGTGACGCCGTCTCCGTCATCGCGAGCCAGCCGCAGTACCGCCCCTGGGAGTCCATGCCCATCACCGTCAACTCCAAGGATGCCATTCTGCGCGCCGGATTTTCTTCAGCGCTGGACTACCAGTCGGTGACGCTGCAGCCAATAGCGAACAAGCTGCCGTCATTCCAGAGCCAGTTTCAAACGTTCCCCGAGTCCACAGTCATTCCGGAGACGGGCCTGCCGAGCGTGACGCCCGTGCCGGTGACAGCGAGCCCCACGCCCAGCGCGAGTCCTAGTCATTTAACCCAGCTCACGCAACTCACCACACCCTCGTCACCGGTACACCTGACGACGTTGGCGCAGGTGACGCCGCTGTCCACCACCTTGACCACACTGTCTCCAGTGAACGCGACAACATTCCACACTCTGACGGCCGTGAACGCAAGAAGCTATCCGATCGTGCCGGCGCCCTTGCAGGCGAGGGAGCTGACTTCAGCCGGACAGGCCTACATCGACGACCGACATATACAGCTGTACCAGCCAAATATTGCGACAATCAACGCGTTTCCAACGCAAAACGGAATTCTACATCAGAACGGAACTCTGCTCCATCAGAATGGAAGTATCATCCAGAACATCCAAAGTCCGACAGTTGTGCACGTGTTGAAGAACGAGCCGTTTGATGTCAAGGCGTTACAAGACAAATACACGCCAAATGGACTACACCATCCCAGCTTCCAAAATCCGATGTTGATTGACAACGGGTACGACAAGAAGACCAATGGGTTTGGCAGCGGGTCGTCGCCAACAAGATCGGATTATAGGAAGAAAGAGAGACGGAAAATGCGGGCTAATAGTTCCGAGTCAGATTGTTCGAACATGGAGGTAGGGTCTGAAAGCAGCGGGCAGGTGGCTGCGGTGTCGTCCACGGCCGGCTTCAAGTCGCCCATGCACGGCGCGCCGCCCATGACCACGGGGCCCATGGAGCTCGACGACATATCCAGCGAGAAACAGGTGACGATACCAACACATTTATTTAGCGCTACACGACCTTTTAACGCAAGATAACAATCAAATTGTATTGTTTTAAATGTTACTTTCATTATACCATAACTGTGCAATTGATATTTTACACTTGAAAACCTATTCGAGCAAATATTGTATCTGAAATGTTCCATTAGCATTTGCAATAAAAGGTCGTGTTTTACTATTTCAGCGTAAGCATATTAATAACTGCGTAGATAGTGGAACGAGTGTTTACGACTATAAAAATATTCTCGCGAAGTAACAAACTGCTTGGAATGTTTGGTGTGAACGTAATCTGGAACAACAAAACGTTAGCGTCGGAGTAAAAACGTGGCAAGTTCAAAGGCAACACAATAAAATCCACCAACGACAACTAATCTCCCTTCCCGCGAATTGGCGAATTGCGTAAACAAGGCGCCCGGGAATCGAGGAAAGCCGACTGTATATATTCGACGAAAGATATGAGAATTCTCAGAATTTTCATTCGGCAACGCGCCGCTGAAAGTGGATATTCGAGAGCGGCCGAAAAAGAGAAACTTTCCCCGTAATTCCACCTTTTATTATTCGGGGAGCAGTTTTTATTCCCGGTCTCGAGTTTCGAAATGGCCGAACTCTCTGTCTTCGCGGCTATAAATTTAATAGTTAGCCGATTCTCTTGCTCCGCCAATAAATTAACTTCCTCTCTCGTTTAAAACACAAATTAAAGTCGGTCGATTTACGCGTGTCCTGCTTAGAAAATTTTATGACTTTCAAATTTAACAGCGAATGCAATTAAGCGGCAGTTTTGAAGATCCTTCAAGCCCTTCGTCGGTATTCGGGGCGTTATCGGGTTGTCTGCATTAATTAAGACACGTTTTAAGATTCCCTCCGCGCGTACGGAACGTCTACGCATAAAAAAAGACTCACGCCTTCAAATATATTAAGTGCTCGTATCTACAACTAGATAAATACGTCGATAGCGGTGACTTAACTTCACTAAATTGTAATTTTATCGTGTGACGATAAAACTGGTAATTGGAAAAGCCAAACTTTTTCGTCTATTTAAAAGTATTAGACATTACTTAATATAGAGATTACGGGTTAATCCGAGAAATAATGCGAAACTTAATTCTGATTATTAAAAAGCACGTATGTATATATATATATATATATATATATGAATTAATGAAGTAAAGCATTTATTAATCCACTCATATATGTAAAAACAAAAAAATAATCGAAAAAAACCGTCATAGTACATTAAAATACTAAGCTTCTAAACCATTATTTTTGAGGCCATATAAAGTGGCGTGCTTCGTAATTGCAGCCTACGTTCTGCGGCGGCAAAAAGTGTTGCTACAACTAGAAAAGATCCAGAGTGTTGCAACATTCTTTTAGCAATAAATGTCATCGTTTCCTAGTCTAATAACGAACACCTTTGCCGCGCCAGCAGCTGCAAATGTCATACCATTCAGTTCATATCTAGTCTGTACCGTTTATTGATCGGCAGTTTTTAGAGATCCCTCCATAAATGGTAAAAACGGAAACCTTATAACCGCAAATTCCTAATTTTATATTTTGATGTATGTAACTTAGGACATGGAAATATTGCTGGCATGAAATTATTCAAATTAAAAAAAGTATTTTTGTTGTAAGTCATGTCACTAATGATGGACACAAAAACACGCCCAAATTCCTCATTACCGTTTAACTTTAATCTAAGGGTAGACTTTTGCGAAATTCAAATGAATGAAATGTACAGTTAAGTAAAAAACTCGTATCGTAAATCAAAAAGCTTGTACACGTACAAACAACAGGACTTCATGATTGTTATGCATTATAAAAATTAAATATAACAGATTTTATCGACACTCATTACTGACACGCGAATGTTAATAAAATTGCAAACCCACTAAAATGTGCCGTTAGTTCAAATGTAGCCGTCATGCAATCGGGTTTCGAGAGAAATTAAAAAGCATTCCTTTATGATGAAATATTCGATTAATTTATTTTAGTGCACTTAATCCGCATAATTTGTAATTAGGTTTTTATTGCCCGTCGGGAATTTAATCGATTAAATTCTTACTTACATTGTATTTCTAGAATTTTCATTGCTATATTTTTTTCGATATCGATCCAAAATGCCAGTTTAAAGTAAGAAACACATGACTTTGGTCTTGCATGAAACGTAGTGAGAAGAATAAAAATAGTATAACGATATTCGCGTTAGAATAACTAAATAAATTCAGCACATTCATAAAAAAACACGCAACTCAAAAGTTTATATACACATTAAAACATACCACATTGAAATAGATATCAATTGTTAATTAATAAAGACGTCTATTGCAATGTCTTGGTCGCGATCTAAGATTGCTATGCGACCAAACAGATAGTTGGTAGACATGGTCGCAACGACCCTTGGTCAACGCATCGCAGATAAATACGCCACGGTATCTAAATTAAGTTCGTAAAGGCATATTAATACGTATCTATGGATCGCATTTTCCTTTGTACAGTCCGTTAGTCATTAGAATGAGTCAAGCAGGAAAATCCAAGTCGGAACTTCGCAGAAATATTTACTAAATTTTACCAAAGCTATGATGTATTGCAATAGCGATCCTATATGGTGAAAGAGATTGACGTATACTAATAATAGTTTTGTTGTATTTAAGAGTATTTTCTTGTAAATCATAAAATATTGTATGTAACTTAAATAATAAAAAAATTATATGTAAATCACACAGTATTAAAAAAATTCAATAGTAAATACACGTGTAATTTGCGATTGATTTTTATTCCGTAAATAATGACGTCACGAAGAAAGCCGGGCTTAAAAGATATAAGCCATATACGGTTGCCACTTGCGTAATAAAACGTGTATTTCATACCTCTTCTATTTCTGGGATAGAAGGAGTGTTCAACTCTCTAAATGGAAAAAAATCAACATTTAAAATATAACGAATACATTCAAGACTCCATTATAAAACCCAGTTTTTACTGGAATACCGAACGAAATAGAGTTATTTTGTCTAAAGTAGGTCAAAATATAACTTGTCAACTTTTAATGGCAATAGATAAGGTAGGTAAACGTAATTGCTAACCGCAAGATTCGTATCGCGGTCACTTAAAATTAATATTAGAAAAATATTTGACGACAATGTGCATTTTAGTATAACGACTGGTAATAGAACGATTTTCTATTTAGTTTTTGAAAAATTCAAATGGAGAATATTTCTAACATTGATATTCTAAAATACCCGGCTGTACCTAATTTGAGAAAGAGTAGGTACACATATTTCTAAAAATTCAAATGTAGAATATTTCTAACATTGATATTCTAAAATACCCGGCTCTACCTAATTTGGGAAAGAGTAGGTACACATATTTCTTAGGTTCTCATTGTGATGTTTAATTTAATTTAAATGGCTGTCTGTAATTCTATGTTTAAAACAATAATTATTATTACGAAATGGACATCGTCTGTTAAAAGAAACGGTGAGAGTAAAGATCGTGAGGCTTTTCTGGACCCGATATGCTCTTTATTTTTCAAGGAACACATAACTGAGGCAAATTATGATCGCACATTACCTGCTCTATTTGGTTAGCGTGGGTAAAAAAGTACTTAAGTGTTGCTAAGTAACAAACTATTACAACAAGATATTTACCATAAACACATTCCATTCGATAATTTCAATTTAAATACTATCTTAATAATAAATTGTATTCGTGCATCACCTGTTACTTCAACTTCCTACTAATTGTATTTAAAAAAATGACATTCCGAAACATGAAACCTAACTGTGCTTGTTCTAATTACAAACTAAATGTGAAAAAAAAACATCTGCCGAACCGGACACGATATGTATTAGAACGTTAGGTGCAAATTAATGAATTATAATTATGATGTTTTTATTAATACAGCTGGAATAAAAGTAGTGCACGCAATGTGCATTGCTAGTTTGGCTACCGGTCACGATACAAACCTTTTTGATTCGGTGAGCGTCGAAAAAGGTTCAGCATAAAAAGTTGTCTATGGAACGAAATTGAATAGAATTCCATATTTAAATATTCGTCAGCTGTTTGTCGGGGCTACGATCGGTTGATTCCGATTACGACCGGAGATAGCCGAGCCGACACGAATGAAATTGCGCAAAATAATGGCGGTGCGCTCTTCTTGCCGTATTCCAGCTGTTACGTTTTTTGCGTTTGAAAATTTTATTCAATGTACACAAAAAAAAAACATGTTTTGCATATTTACACAAAAAGAATACAAAATTAGATTAGCAAGTTAGATAGAAGGAAGGGCTATTTTTTAACTTGGTTTGCAATCCCGAAAGTTTAACAAAGTGTTAATTTGGTAAATAGAATGAATTGTGTCCATATAACTTGTGAATTCTGGTTTCAATCGAAGCGTACTTTGTAAATACGAGTTTGATTGTATACGCGGACGCGCAGGACCGCGACGACTTGTGTGTACTAATGCAAAATTCGCCGAAATCGCCGTCTGATCAGTAATTGTAACATCCTTTTAATTGGCCCGCATATTGTATCCAATTCTGCCATTGTTTGACAATGACTCCAATCGAAACAAACGTTTGATCCAATTATCGCAATTTAATGCAACAACTAAAATATTTACACGCCCTAAATGAAATATCACACTAGCTAAAATATGTAATATGTTTTGCGATTTGTGATCGCTTATACTCCAGAAAACGTATCTGGTTTATCTGTGATAGAAATAACCGTGAGATTTCGGTAAATGTGTTACCTACCAAATGATTTCCATAGTAGATTCGATTTAATAGATTACCATACGTTTTCCATATATACGAGACATACACGGGGTAGGCTGTTTCTCACTATTCGACTGTGACTTTAAGTATAAGAAATAGATCGAAATGTTTTCGTCTCAATATTTCATATAATCTAAATCATAATTTAGAATATAGTTGACATATGATAAACAAATTAAAAACAAAAGGTTTCCTGAATTAATAGGAAATGTAAAACGTATATTGCTATTTCGGCTTTTTCGAAATCAGCTTGAACTATAAAAATAATCCTAATTCTCATATAAACGAGTTCTGAAAATCGTCCTTTCAGTATTGTGTTGCCTGCCCGTTGTACTTCTACAACTGAATTGCTACAAGTGTCAAACATTCTCTTACGAAACGCAGCATTTAAAATTACCGAATATTAATGCTGAATCGATAGTCATAAACATTAGTTCCTCAGCAACACCGCACTTTAAAACAAAAGCACAAACATCCTAACCTGCCATTCGTCTCACAGACAAAGAAGAAGAGGAAGCGATGCGGCGAGTGCATAGGATGCCAGCGCAAGGACAACTGCGGCGACTGCGCGCCGTGTCGCAACGACAAGTCGCACCAGATATGCAAGCAGCGCCGGTGCGAGAAACTCACCGAGAAGAAGGTAAGTGCTGGCAGACTTACTTAATATTCCGTGATAAAGGTGTAGATCTGACAGAGGTAAAGTTAGGAACAAGTCGCTATGGTATGCAGGTTTCCTCATCATGTTGTCCTTCACGGTGATTGACTTTCAACCACTCTCAATCGTGGTTTCGATTGTTGAGGAGGCGCGTGCCCTGCAGTGGGACGTATATGGGCTGATACAGTAAAGTTAGGAACATCAAGATTGGATGTTGAGATGTGGATTCTGGATTGGACATCACCATCCTAGTGATTCGGTACTAAAGGATAGTTTTGTCGATTCTCTAATAAATCTCCAACCTGCAACTGTTCAAATATCGCTACAACAAGCCTAATTTTTTATAGACGATAATGCGTTTTCGGAGCCGCGGCTTAATTCTAGAACATCCTTGCTTCAGTGTTTTTCCTATGCAGGTTAAATTCCCCATTCATTTTTCAGTTTACAATAAGCAATTGGGGATAACAAAACTATGTATGTTCTATAGCACTCGATACCCGCGTTGGTTCAATGCATACCGTTTGTTCCGAAATACATACAGAAACATAATAGTCGTAGGAAGGCGCTGGATATGAACTACGTCAAAACTGTTACTGGTCGCTATGGATAACTCTAACGATAGATCTAAGTTCCACAGGCTACATTCATCACAATTACAACAAAAGATATTGCATTTCATTAGCCAAGTAATTGTTAGTGAGTAAGTCATCCGGTTTTTACGTAGGTCTTTAAAATAAAACGTCAAAATTATAAAATTATAAACAAAATTACCGGGTCCTGAGGAAATCACGCAAGTAATTAGTGAAGAAAATTGTGTTAACATTTTGCTTAATCGCCTTTTAATAGGTTTATAACTTAAGTAATGCTTGTTTTTATAATAAAACTTTTAGATTTCGATTTTTATAACCTTGAAATTTATTTCATGGTATTAACTTTTCAATGTAAATCAAGTTTACTCAGGTGATTCAATAGTATCTTTGAGTTTATATAAACAGGTGCGGATATTATTTTCAATTGCAACTGTCCAAAGTTTTGAGGATTTGTAAATCTGTGCTTTAACATAGTAACAAATTGTCCTAGCTAACAGAAAAATATACATGTATTCTCAATTCCAATTGCTGTAAATGTACAATAAAATGGTAATAAACTTGACCATGATTTTTTTCACATCATTCGAATATTTAAAATTTGTCACAAATCAGAAGCCATGTTTAAAGCATTAGCTGAATTCATGAACAAAATTACGCAAATACACGTTTTTTGATCTTCGATACACTACACCAATTTATTCTACGATGTGTACCGACGCTTTGCCATTCGGTCGCCATCTTGTTATCCCACTGTTTAGTAAAATGGCGCTGGCAGTGTTGTAATTCATTATGTCATTGTTTAGAAAAATAAATTATTGTTTTGTTGTATCGCATATTCTATTATTAACTTACAAAGACAATTTTTGGATTTTGACGGCATCAATATATTTTTATTTTTGGTTTAACGGACCCCAGATAAAAAAAATCCGATTAGCTCCGGCACTAACATTTTTAAAGACCTCACTTTTGGAAAGAAATCTATTATTTTTTTATAAAATAGTTTACATACCCCATATATTATCTCAAAACGCAATGATTTAAAACAAAACAGGCTGCTAATTGCATAATATGTGAGCCAGTACGAAAAAAAATACATACCAAATTGGAAAATAAAACGCAACACACAAGTTATTACCATAAAATAACAATAAAAAAACATAACAGCAAAATTAATAGCCCGTGAAAAGATCGTTCGCGCTCTTCTTCCATTATTTCTGTTCTATAAATACATGGTATACGTCAGATGCGATAAACTAACAACGATGTGTCGCCTCGTTTGTACATCTACATTTTCTCATGGTACATAAGAATAGGCATTAACCGTTTATGTTGTTGTTATAGAAATCGTTAAAAAAAATTGGTTCTCTATTTTTCTGGTGAATACATGGCGCTTGCTTTTATGAGTCTCTTCAAATGATTCCATTTAATTACCTATATAGATTCCGCGCTTATATTATTGAAATATTTGCCTTAAAGCAGGGGTACGTTATTTTATTTTAGATTGAATAAAACCTGATACTTTACCTCAATACTTTTATTTTCGAAAATTATTCTGTATTGATGACGTATTATTTTCACCGCACAGCAATCAAGTTATCATTGTGGTTAACTTTACAAAAACCCACAGAAAAATAAGCATACTAATAACAAAAAAAATAAACTTGTCCTATATTAAAAGAAAACCTACATTGTTCTCTCCCAATTGTTCTAAAACAATAGATATTGAAAATATAGGTACACATAATACTGGCAGGTAGGAAAAAACTTTATCCAATGTAAGTGCGAAGAGTTTCTCTCTACTTAATTTACGATTATAAGTTACACGCTGCGAAGTTACTTCAGCAAATTAGTTTTAAAAGAAGCATCGTAAACCTCCTGGAGGGCTTGTTCGGTGCGAATTACCTTTATTTAGGGATCATTTTGAATAAGTAGTAAGGTATCGTTAGGACCCTTGGACGGTAATGGGAATGCGAGTTTGGAGTTAATAAATTAATAGCTCACATACTGGGCTAGGAGTAATCAGCTGGTTTAGGAGATGAGATAAACATTAGTTAAATTAAGGAAATGAGTAGGTATAGATGTGATCACAATGAGTTTATGATTGCATTATTTAATGCAATAAGCTGTGTATGTTTTTTAAAAAATATGAAAAAAAAAGTGCACTAATAAAGGATAAGTGTCACTGCTAAAGAACAATTTTAGCGCTAAATCCAATATGCTGATCCAGGGAAGTGTTAGCAATATCGTCACATATCTTACAAATTGTTGAGAACTCCCGAGATGCATGTTATTTCACAATGTTTTCCTGAGTCGTTACATAAAAAAAATAAGTATGAATTCGAGCGTTGGCGTTGACGCAATATTTGATTTATTAGTCTTCATCCTGGTCTATTGCTCACCTTATATTGCGCAACGTTACGAAAATCTTTACTTTCATGATTCATGTTTAAAAATTATGCATACATTGACTGGAAAATAACATACCCTATATCTACATATATTGTGAAATCATCATAATAATAGACAAGCGATTATTCATGCTCGTTATAACAAATTTCAAGTTCTTAAACTGAATGAACATGTCAAAACTTTACACTAATATCCAATTGGTGACTCGTCCTGTCTGTAGTCTAGTCGTGAAATATTTAATTTCCAGATTTGAAACACTAATCTTATGTAATTTAATAACTTGCTCCGTAAATAAGTTTTCGTGTTTAGTTTGTTTTTAGACAAAGGGTTCGTCCAGTTTACTTTATCTACCATTCCGTTTATTTTATTATTTAGCTAAAATAGTTTCTTACAGTCTTTTAACTTAGAATGAGACGATTTAAAAACTGAATGTCTATCTGAGCGCAAAACAAAAAATCACAGAATTTTAAAATTGGAACACGTTCTTTTATGCCTATCTTGTCTCGTGCCATACAAAGTATTGTCAAAAAAGTTTGTATATGCGTTGCATTGAAGTAGAATTTATATTTTTTCGTTTCCCCAAACTTTTATCACCTGTCAAAGGACGTTACCGTCTGCCACTGCTCAGTATAGCACTAAAGAAACATTATCAGCAAAGGTCAAAAACCTTTACAATTTCAAATCCATGGAACAATTCAGCTGTCTGCAGTCACCTTTATTTGTTATTTTTTTATGTGATGTTCATATGTCGCCCATATTATCTCCGGTGCGCACGAGCCAACGTGGTCGGCAGATGTTCGCCAGTTCTCGGCTGCAATCGGGCTCGGCACGCCTCTATCGACCCCATATCTGATTGTGCCTATTGTTAAGTAAAAGGTGTTACTTTTTTTCACTACAATCGGTTTCTTATCTGCAACGATTTTCGGTTGAGTTACAGGCTATAATTTTAGTAGTGAAAAGAATGGTTTTAGTTAACAATATATTAAGGTGTTTGTTTAGGCGCTATTTACTGTGTTATGTTGTTTCCTTTATAAATTTAACCATACGTATACATTTATGTAGTATCAACATAACTGGATTTTTCGACATATCGACCTCGCTATTAGACTTTTTACTTCTTTAATACGTGACGAGTATTAACAATATTAGCAATCTTCTATATTTTATTAAGAGATTTAGAATGACTGGCACCGACCGAAATAAAACAAGGAACAAGAAAATATATAATAACTGAACAATAACATTAATTGCAGTGATTGGCACACATGTTCTGTCGCGATATAATTTTGTCAAATCGCAATACGGTAACTCAATTATTCAGCTATGTAGTCACGTGTATAAATATTTCTTTATGTGTCACCTCTTTTGTCTATGACTTGCTGAATCCGATTTATATATAAACGCTTATTTAAAGATCACTCGCGCTCGAAAACTTACAACTGATATTATTCCTAGATTTTAGAACGATCGAAATAACACTGTCTTATAATATTTCTAAAAATATATTTTACATTTTGAACAACCACACTGAAATCTGAATTAGTGTTATTTGAATACCGGCCTTAGTTTGGCCTTAGAATGGGGAAGAGTAAAATATTCCATAGTTTACAGTAAACTAAATAATAATTGAAAGTAGCCTTCAACTGCCCAATAGTTTTCGAATTCTTTAAATCATTTAGCTATTATTTATTTGAACTACAAGAATGAGACCAGACTAACATTAAGCTATAAACAAGTATTAAAGTAGGTATTAACTGCATATTAAGTTCTCGTATAATACGAAATCAAAGTAAACCATCCAACGTTACATTAGCAAGTAAATCCGGTGTGATTATACGTTTGTGCTGAATATCACTATTCCTATTGAAACAATGGTGTCTGAAGCAAAATTATGGGTTTTAATAGCGCCCGCCCGGTTGATCCTTGGATTGTACGAATATTTTATGGGACCATTACAGCCTATTGTTTATGTCTGGCCGATGAAAAATTAAGGGGATTAGGTCTCAAAACGCCTAGGGTATCTATGCAAATCTGTGGTGATTTAGGATGCTGTAGGGAGATGAAAGTTTGACCGCACGTTCAGATGTATTTTTAGCATACTTATATACATATTTATTTGTTATAATGTCGTAGTATCATTTATCAAATATGAAACTTAAAAACGATTTGTAATACTGAAAATAATTACCCATACATTTAATTCATTCGTAAAAATATTGCACATTTTTACATAAATAAACCTTTTCGTGTAAATAATAAATCGTAGCGTACAAAAATCTTTATCTTTTAAATCAAATAAACCGACGCTTGGCAACACCGAGCCAAACAACAAAGTCGCCGCCCAAATTGTCTCGGCGAAATAATAATAGTGTTTTCCTTTTGAATTTTCACAAACAATCCTGCAATAAACATTACCAACTAACTTGCCAATAAATCTCCGGCCGTTTTTATCGTACATTTTAATGGCTTTTTTTTTGTTTTCCCAACATACATTTAGTTTAATCGACATTTTTTTGTCGCTGAATTAATAGCGAATGACGCCATCTTGAAATTAAAATGAATTTATTATTTTTGTCTGCGAGTTTTATTTTTATCTTCAGAATATCGAATAGCTTGCTTAATAACTTTCTTTGTTGTGATTTATGGGGTCTTGTGTACATATAAAGATATTTTCCAGTGTAAATGTTGAACAATTGCAATTTATGTTTTGTGTTGACCTTTCGTTTTGGCAGTCCGTATATCAATGACCTTTTATTGTTTTTATTAATGCAAATGTCTGTTCAACTGTAGTTTAATGGATTTCTGTGATTTATAAGATGTGTTTTAGACGAAGAAATTAGATTGGATTCATTTAGCAAGCGAAGTTTCATTTTATTAAATGTCTTACAAGCTAAGTTCACAACAATAAACGTTATTTACGTTTTAAAGAACTTCGATTTCTTTACATTGTATGAACAAAAAAAAAACAAAAAGATCGAGTCCCATATCGACTACCGGCACAATAAATCGACTTCGAAATTTAAACACGTGAGTCCACCCACGAATCGGACCGATTATAACGGTCGGGGAGTTTACACTTTTGATTTTTTTCGTACGTGTTTTTTTTTTTCACCCGGCACGCGCCGCACCGGTGATTCATGGGCTCTTGGCCGGCAGATGTTGGCTTTTTGTACCATCAGCTGATGTAACGGGCAACATCGACTTAATGATGCATCCTGCAACAATCGACTATTCGACTCGATTGCGTAATCGTCATTTTAATTGCGCATTCTTTTAGTGTCGTTGATGCGAATGGAATGCGAATGAAGTTCAATTATGAAAAAAATCATTTTTTTAACTGAATACTTTGTGAGCAGAACGCGCGATGTATGAGTATGTGTGTGTTTTTAAGCATGTTTAGAATTAAAAAAAATATCTCTTTATGAAAAAAATCCTTTTTCTTACTGAATAGTTGTTGAGTAGAACCCGCGATGAATGAGTATGTGTGTTTTTTAAACGTAGTGTTCATAATTTAAAAAGTATTCTATCTCTTAAAGCTAATATTTTTTCGAAATATACATAGAAAGTGCCATGTTATAAAAAACTAAACTTGGTTCAGCGCAATAGAACTCAGACGCAACTGTAGAGACTAAAGCTTATATCTGCATTATAAAAATACGTGTATTAGTTATTTTAACTAGCGGTTTCAAAGCAAAATGAATGTGAAAAATAAAGCTTTGTTTCCAATGTTTGTGCCGCTTTATCTAAACAGGCACTACGACGAGAGTTTCCTAAACATCGGCAAACGCAGACATGTTCTCATATTTCTTTTTTTAAAGAGAGTTTTAATATGAAATGACAGTTTTTTCATCATAAATGTATGGGGAGAAATCATTTAACGTTAAAAGAAGAACACAGAGTTTAAATGTTAATAAGATCGCAAACTTTCACCTTAGATCTAAACCTTGGACCAAATATTTGTTATCCAATATCTTTTATAAACTTCATTGAATATTCTTTGCTCTTATCTTACTATTAAATGCATGTAGTCCAAATATGGCATTACAACTTTGAAATTATTTAGTGTAACTTAACCATGGTATAAAGTTACCACAATTGAACCGTTACAGAACAACTTTTAAAAATAATGTGACATCCGAGGTCCCATTGTACAGTAATGGCATTAAGCTCTGAATTAAATCTTTTCGTTATAGTATTAAATGGAGGCCAACCGGTTACAACATCTGCATAACAACCCCAATTTTATATGCATGTAGCGTCCATACTTTATAAATAAATATTGTTTTAATTCCGGCCCTTAAATACTGTATTTTTGAATAGAGAATAGTTATTATTGGACTGGCCAGTATGCTTGACATTTTTCAAATTTTTAGATACATTATTAAGGTATAGAAACTTTTCCGAATATTTTCTTAAAGTTTATTTCTTAATGTGGGCTCTATAGTTTTCAAATCTGTTTTTGATTGTGTTCATAATATTCTTAATTAAAATTTGAAGGGGTTAATGATGTTCCTCATTATAAAAATATTTTTCCACATTCTATTCGCGGAATATTTTCCTTAACCTAACTCTGCAGAGAAAAATCCATTTATATCCCTAAGAAAATATTCTCTTAAGAAGCGCCCCATGAACAAATATAGTTGCTTATAATCAACATGGAACGTCAGAAAACCCTAGTAGCGTGCAACAAATCAATATTTTTTCCCAGTGAAGACTACCCCAATGCACGCAACTAATTCATACGCCTAGAGGCCGGTATAAATAACTCTATGTAAGACCTCCTTACAACGAAACAGGTACGCACACACGCGCAGCCCTCCACCAATCACAGAGCGTTGTGTTGTGCGTACGCGTGCGTGTGCGTGTGTGCGTGAGGGGTGAGCCATGCACCCTTGCCACGCACTAAACATGAAACTAGATGCATTTTATTATTACTATTAAAATCAGGATTTTGCTCGTATCCGACGTATATCTCGTTATTTATAGGTAATGTTATCGGAATTTGTTAGAACAAAACTTTTACAAAACTGTAAAATTCGAATTTTAAAATTATATTATTATGGACTTTTAGCTCGGGTTATATCAATGTTTACATAATATTTATTATTGAAGTAACATTTAATGAACAAGATGTATGAGTTTATCAATTACATTATCAAGCTTTAAATCCTTTATCAAAATTCTTAAAAAATAATGAGTCTGCTTTATGATTTAAATTCGCACTAACCCTCGTCTTCAATTTTGAATATAGAACACCAAAAATATAATTTCCTACTATGTTTTCCTACCGACCAGCAATATTTAAAAAAATATTAAGATTCCAAAACCAAATTATATTTGTAGCGAACATTAGAGCGCGGCGTAATGACGTGCGTTGCGCTGCTCGGTGCGAGGGTGCGTTCAGAAGCAATGCGGTGAAATCGCGCGTGGCCACGCATACGGCCTGCCGCGGGCTCGGGCCCCTGCCCGCTTTAACTTAACACGTCGCACCGGCGACACTTCAAGTGCTTTCAGCGCATTAGAGGAAAATGTTTTTTTTTTATTGCGGTCAAGCCAAGGCGCAGTTATGTGTCACGGTTAGACTGCCTTGATAATTACAGGAATTAAAATGCAACATAGCGTTTTAATTACGCATTTTTATGGAGTCCTTGTGAGATTTTATGTTGGATGTCCTTACTTATTATTGCAATATTTCTTGTAGTAAGTTGCAAAGCTTACGCCTAACAAAAACTCATATGAATAACACTAATACATCGTTCATCGTCAGAAATAGAACTCTGATATTTCACTGCAATTACTAACGCTTGTTTAACCCACATAAAACCGTGTTAGTCTCGCTTTACTTGCGCTTTAAAACCTATTTACACAGTTCAGTACATAAAGTCAAGTTATAGGTACTAATCTATAATTTCTATGTGTATTTACGTACGCACCACCTAAGCGTTCTAGGCACACTAGTTCATACAGTTCATTAGAGACTTCCCCACTGACACGCGTCGGTGCCGTGCAGCGTGAAAGCACCCCCGCCCCCCTAACACACCCCGCGTCCAACCCCCTACGTCAGAGAGATCTAATTCTGCACGCTCTGCCATACGTGAATACGCAACGCAAACTCCAACTTTATTCCTTTTCATGTTCTAATTTTGATTTTAAACATGGAATTTTGACAAAGGAATCTGTATTTAACCCATTGCTTTCCAGCCAGTAAACGTAAAGCAAAAAGTATGGTAGTTCTTTAAATTTTTTATCAAAAATATTACAATTTTTAATGTAACTAGATCTAGAAAAACAACACGACAAAATGTCAAGCTATTTCCGTTATCCCCTCCTGGCATCAATTAAATCCAATATTTTCCGCTCTGATTCCCTTCTCTAAATTATCATAATGGCGTAAACACTACGCATAATTCATAGAAACGGGAGTTTTTCCTCGTTTGTGCGTGTGTTTGTATGTGAGGGCGTACATGGCGGTAAGTGCTCCGCCCCCGCTGTAGGGCAGGCCACCTGCACGCGTAACCTACAAATCTCACTCTTGCCGACCCCGCGTGCTCTGTTTATGTGGAACACTATGTACATTCGCAACCTCTTTGGAGGATTAATTAAAAAACCTTAGCTAGTTCGATTTCCGAACGCATTGATGACAAGTCTTGAGATATTACATCACGCCTCAAAGTTAATGAGAAGCGTTAGGTTTACGAAAATAATTTAATTTAAAGCGTCCTAGTTAGTTTTGTTTTAACTAATTAGTGTTCATATTTGTAATGGTTTTACAATTATGCTATTTTTTTAAATTATACAATGAATTGGCACAAGAAATTTATAGTTGTGACATACTTAGGTACTTAGTTCTATCTATATCAGCAACAGGATTTTTTTTAATTTAAAGGTAAATAAGTACATTTCGATGTTAAATAAAAACAAAGAATTTATATGAGTATAGAAAAAAATACTGATCCGATAATACATAATATTTTGATTTATGTCAAAATCATTAACAGAAGAGCCTTATAAAATATACAACAAATTAAAGGCACTACAAATATTAGCCACCAATCATAAATATAATATTAACCTAATCTTTAATTTCCTAAATTTGACACTGTCAATACAAAACATGCATGGACACTAATTACTACTAAGAAAATGAACCTCTTTTGTACCAGCAATACATCGTAATCTACGATTAAGTAAGCATTAGAGCGGCTTTGTCAGTTCATCAATGATTTATTCAGCACGGCACAGAGTAAAATAGTTTTCTAGCTCACTTATCGCGACCTGCCAGTTTCCCTACATATTTTTCCCGTTTATTTACACACACAAGTGACTCATTGCGCCACTCATTGAACAATCAACGGGAGGCTAACGACCTCGCAGCTTCAAGCCTTCCATACCCTTTCAGGAAGAGCCGATATCCTCTGGCCTCTAAGAGTTCCGCTGCAGTGAGCGATGGTGGGTCAACTTACCCTGGCGAGGGTCTAAGCCAAGTTTATTGTGTGACCTGAGCTCTGATAGGCAAATTGCAGTTTTTTATGCACTAGAGCGGGAGATACAGGGGGTGTAATTGAGGTAAATAGTACGCTTTCAAAGATGGCCGACTGATACAGGGTGATTATGAAATGATAAGTAGGCTTTCGCGCGTTTTATCTTAATTTGTGTAAATAGCAACCCGTCCTGTGGCTTGTGCCTTTGAGATTTTTACTTTGATTGCGTTTGTGGGTCGTTGTGTTTCTGATAGTAAACAAGGATTTTGATTGACAAATACTGTTAAACTATTGGGTTCAGTGCTCCACTCAACAACAAGTTTTAATATAGTAACAAAATACTCAAATGTTTGTCACACCAGTTTTCGCGGAGTTAATTTAAAACAGCAATTTTTTAAAAATATGTTTTGAGTTTATAATAGTCAAAACTATAATATTAAACCGTGATTTGATAGGCTTAATGCGCTTGGTATATTGCAACCAGTTCTCACAAGCCTTCATTTAAATAGCTAAACCTTTTATCACGCTAATTTGAGGAACATTATAAGACTTAAACATCGCACAGAAACCAAGTCCAGTGCATCAACATAACCTAAATCAGCGAATAGGGAGTAAAACCCAATTACCGCTCTCACGACTCGGCATCGATTATAATCGGCACATCGATAATCGTAATGACGTGACAACTAGTAACTGGATCCCGGCGGGAACTGTAAACTGTAATTTATGGTTCAGCTCCGGTTTGGTAGCTTCCGCCGCGGCGCCGACACCTCAAACATTGTAACGCTATACGCTGTTTGATTTATGCTTTCTGTTTTTTTAATTTTTTTTCAAGGCTTGGGAAACACTTGGCGACAGTGTGTTGGCTATCGGAGGTGATTTATGTTCGTTTTTTAATCGATTACAATAATTTGTGATTATTTTTTAATTTATTTGTAAACAATATAAAATGTTTACTTGATAGCCTTACTTTTGACTCTACGTCATAGCAGTTATCGCTTTCTTCGGTGGCTTGCGTGTTTTTACTTCTTTTCTGTATCCTTGTTTGTTATAAAAGTTAACATTAATTTCCTACTCCTGTTCACTACTATTTTTGGTTAATTAAGCTACGGAATTAAAAACAACCTGGATATTGTTGAAAATAGGATTTCGGGGTAATTTCCGCCTATTTAATATGATAAAATTCGTCAATCAATCAAGAGTTAATATGATAGTAATGAGTGTAAATGATTATTGATGATTATAAACTTATACAACTTACAGCTCTTTGAAAATAAACTAAGACTGACTGCAGTTATAAAGCTAGAAATTTTGAAGTGCTAAGTCAAATAATGTATCCTATAAAATAATATATTAAAAAGTAGTGACAATACGTCGGCAGGAGTCGCTATGAATTATTGAATGCACGTGACTTCGGGATTTCCAACCGCGTGGGAATATCCAGAATTAAAATGCACGGCGGCGGCTAAAGAATTAACATCGAGTGCATATAAAATTATATATCACGCATCTTTATAGTAAACATGAGGTATGCACAACGTACGATGCTTAAGAACAAAATATTCTTTATTCCAATAGTCTTTTAAATGAAACGAAGATAATGTCGAATGTGCATGTTGTGCCCACCACGGAGTCGGAGTTGGGGGCTCGACTCTCGAAGTTGTAGACGAATATGTCTATTTAGGACAAGTGGTCCGGTTAGGCAGGTCCAACTACGAGAGAGAGGTCAATCGTCGAATCCAACTCGGTTGGGCAGCGTTCGGGAAACTACGCGATGTCTTCTCGTCCAAAATACCTCAGTGCCTCAAATCGAAAGTCTTCGATAGTTGTGTGTTACCAGTGATGACATACGGCACCGAGACGTGGCCTCTTACTATGGGCCTTATTAGGAGGCTCAAAGTCACTCAACGAGCTATGAAGAGGGCTATGCTCGGGGTTTCCCTACGAGATCGAATCAGAAATGAGGAGATCCGTAGGAGAACTAAAGTAACCGACATAGCCCAGCGGATTAGCAAGTTGAAGTGGCAATGAGCGGGGCACATAGCACGGAGAACTGATGGCCGATGGGGCCAAAAAGTTCTCGAATGGAGGCCACGAAGCGGAAAGCGCAGCGTGGGACGTCCACCCACTAGATGGTCAGACGACCTGGTGAAGGTCGCGGGACGTCGCTGGATGCAGGCTGCCTCCAACAGGTCACTGTGTATATATATATATATATATATATAAAGTATAATATTATATTATAATATGTATATATAATATGTATGTGTGTATCTCGACCGGCTTGAAACTGTATATACACGGGTTGAACTCGGAACTAAACACAGTTGCCTGGTTTGCCGCCATTGCAGTGGTAATTTTACAAACGCATATGAATATCCCACCGCCAGTCAGCTTTGCCATAAAAAAGCTCATTTAAGCACTGTCATATTTCCCATACAAAATGTCTGCTGTCCATTCAAGCGCATCCGCGGCTCATAAATAAAACTTCACGTAATAGAAGTACAGCCTCGAACACAATGCGACACACTTCATCAAACTACTCGTAGCCACGTCGTACAAAGCGCGACAGATGGTGCCGAACTTTGTTGGGCGGTTGTACCTGCTTTTTTCACATAGGAACAATGTCGGTAATTATTTTATAGAGAGACGTTTGACACGCATCTGTCGTGTATTATCTATAATTTCTCGTTATTAACGCTATTAAAATTGTACTTTACAGCGCGGTGTTAGACAACAACGTTGGTTAAATGTCATCAAAATTATTGGAACACTTAATTTAATTGAAATAACATAAGATATCTTCTTAAGCAAACTTATCCAGATACATTTTCAATGAGAATTGTGCCAATTTTTTTTGATATGCTGTTTGACATCCATCTTTGCAACAATTCGGAAAAGAATATATTTTAAAAATAAAAAGCTAATTTCGAATCTATAATTCAACCTGGTTGTCGAACCCTGACCCTATCAATGTGCATTGAATATTGTCATAAGAACACACGGAATGATACACTTTGACAGTAAAAAACACGAAATCATGGCAAGGAGCAGCTGGAAGTGAAAGTTCAATTCAACATTTTTGTATATACACGAGAGATAAGCAATCCTAAACAATTATTAAATACGATACTTATCATTTTTAATAAAATAAATAGTATAAAAATATTACAATGTTATATAACACAAAATGTGCCTTGCATCAAAAAAGAAAGAAGAAAAAGCAGCGAGTTTCTTAAGGCTTCATAGACTCGATATAAACGAAACTGTAATGAACTATGCCGACATAATTTCATCTTTATATGGACATATAGTCATACAGGATAGAATATCTTTCATCACCCTTGATTAGGCCAATATGCTAGACCAAAGATCAGGCATTATCAATAATGTGGATGAAGTGTACCCAGTTTATTTATGTCGAATACGATCTGGCCTAAATCTAGAAGGAATTCCGCGAAAACTGCGTGTGCACCTTTTGTGTGTAAGGTTATTATTTATCCTAACAAGGGCAGTTTATAACTGCCAACCATGTCGCGATGACTAAAAATGACACGTCACATTAAATAACCGACGATGTACGCATAATAATGAAGGATTTTAAGTAAATCGTACCACAATCCATCATACGAAAACTGGCTTGCATTTATTAATTTTTGACATAAATGTCGGCCATGTTGAAATGGAGCAGCTGTTGCGCGGGGTTCGTTGACCTCTTTTTTATGTACGCCCGGGTACATCCAGGTAGAGGACTTTGTTCCGTGGCGTTTGTGGAACGTTTGAAAAGCTTAATCTCTAATGTTGATATTATTATTGGACCTTTATGGGAACCAAAGACTGTCATACGTTGGTATTATTATTACATTATTCGATCAATAAAAACTCCTTTTATAACTTAGTAAATGGACGCGTCAATTAAAATCGCAATAAAGGTTACATTGAGCCGAAAACAATTTTCTTCATTTAAGTATTTCTACAAACAAATACACATTTAATATTATAAAATGGCATTCCAAACGGCATAATCTGACTTTGTTAATCGTCTCCGCTAATTGGTGTTTAGCAAGTGGGAATGTTGGGTTAATATACTTGTAGCACGCAGATCCTGGCCACCATAGTAGTTATTCGCTCGTGTTCGAACCCACGTCGTTGCTTGTGACATTTAAACAAATCAACTCATTCTAGAATATTTCTTTTAGCTCTGATGTCTTTTGACGGTTTTGTGATGATTAATATTGTAGGACGATTCAATTGTAATTGTATCAGCCCATATACGTCCCACTACAGGACACGATTCTTCCCTACGATCGAGAGTACGATTGAGAGTGGTTCGGCCATATAGTCCAACACGCTGGCCTAGTGCGGTTTGGCGGACTTTACATACCTACCTTAAAAATTCTTGCAAATCGCTATGGTATGCAGGTTTCCTCACGATGTTTTCCTTCACCGTTTTAGTGCGTGGTGATTGACTATCAATACAAACATGGCTCCGTAAAGTCAGAGTTGTGCCCTGGGATTTGAATCCACAACCACCGTGAACATGTTGGCAGTTGCGTCTGGTTCGCTTACTAACAGACCACGCACTTATCTTGTAAACTACTACATAAATAAAAAATACTTTGATTTTATCAGCATACATAGGATTATTATAAGGAAACTAGTCGCACACTCTATCTGGAATTAAATTTTATTTCCTGATGTTAAGTATTATTCTAAAATCGCGTGGTAACATTAATGCTCTAATTTCACATTTTACTACCTAACCATACAAATACATCAGACTTATGTTGTATAATTTCTACGTCTATATCATTTCAATATCATAAAACGGCATAGCTTCATGTCATTTATCCGAGCGTCAAAGCTTTACTCTTCGCTTGCGATCACAATAGACAACGCGTAGAGAAATTCTACATCGAGGAATATAAAACAATCCGAGATTAAAACGAGTTTTCTTTATGTACTATACGGTTATGTCGAGATCGGCGCTGTAAAGAATGTCTGCTTAGTTCTATTTTAGATATTTCTAATCGCCGCGAGCTTGAGTAATTAACTCGGTAAGCGCGGATGGCCTGGTTTTATATTTTGTATCTTCGGATTACTGAGAAGTTAATTGAATATTTATAGTATGATGCTGAATAATGATAGTACAATTAACTTGATTGTACGAGTACATACATAATAACAAGCTTGTATTTTATAGGGGTAAGCAATTAGCGCGGATTTTCAGTTCACTTAGTTGTGGTTCTTTTGTTTCATCAACTTTCATCAGATTGTAAAAACATTATCAACGATTTAAGTTACGCTTAAGTAACATTAATTTGATACAGTCAACCTGTAAGAACTCTTCCATCCACATTTGGTTTGTAGTCATTTTGTTCTACCCTCTTTAAGCGCCTAAGTTATAAAACTTAGAACCATCCTTTACTTAAAATCTGTTAAATAAAATTAGCATTGAGGTATGATAAAAACAAAGCTATGATAGCTTAGACGCAATGAATACAAAAATTTTATTTGTTTAAATAGTTGGCAACCTTCGCGCATAGCACTCTCTTTGTGCCCTCAATTATCTTTTTAATATTAAAATTCAACATTCAAAGCAAAGTCGCGTACAGCTGTAGTGGAATAAGGATTAATTTCCCGTCTCCTGTTCTAATTACAGTTCTGATGAGTTAATTGCGTTTTTGCAAGGAGCCAAGTGCTGTGTATTGTAGTGGTCGGCAACTGGCAAGCGATAGATCAGCAGCGCGCAGCTTGCTCTATTAATCACAATAGAATGTCAACTTCATGTAAATAATTGTACGGAGTTGTTACTTATATCGAAGTAAGTTATTATATAAAAAAATAATTGTTTTTACAATTTTACTTGTCTATTATTCACTGTATTGAAAATATTATCTGAAAATATTTTCGTAATTTTAGAATGCGTTTTGTTTTTTTATTACACCAAATAAAATTTCTGTATTCAATTAACATATTTTGTGTTAAAATATACTTAACATTTGGCATCAACATAATCCAGAATTTTTGCGTCTCATCAAACATCACCAAACAAAGAATGAAGCAAAGCTTGTATCATTTTTTTTGCCAAATTTACTTTTTTATTTTCACATACGTCAATGTTCCGTGCAAGAATACTGCCTTTGAAACGTCACTCAGAACAATGTTTTATCACTTGCCCGTGCGCACGCGCTATAGGCAGCTGCCGCAGGTAACTATCAGGAAGTACCTAACACAACCATCTTAAATACTCGCAGCGGAAAGTAAACTCTATGTTGGAGTGGTAGAGTAGGAAATGCGTTGTGCGTTTTAGACAGATGGCCCGTGTACCATATGCTAGGTTCGTCAGCTGCACGACACGCCGACGACGGATTTATCGCATTGTTCCATTATACGCAATTAATCGCGATAAAGTTGGTAACGACGCGTTTTTGTCGACGCTGCGTTTGTGCACTCTGCTCTTGGACTTATGTCTTTGATTTTTTTTAAGAACTCGAAAGAGGTTTTATGCGGAAATATTTTTTATATTTCGAATCATTTCATACAGAAATAAAGGCTGTTATGACTAGAGCTTTTGGACGAGTTTTGATTTAGTCGTAAAAGGGAGTAGACTTATCAACCTGTTAGCTGTTTATCTCGCCCTTACAGAGTCGTCGAAACTTAAATTACAAACGTATTTCAATTAATCATTGCTGCCACATTATCAATACGTACATCATATTATCCTACATCGTATTATTTTCTGCAGGCGAATATTGGTTTACACACATTTCTTGTTTAAATTAATGCTTTCGTAAGATCACTATGTATTAATATTTAATGTGTTTTGTTTCAGGTAAGTGCCCAGTCAATTTCAGAATCAACATGGAGGACGGCGAACAACAAAAAGGTAAAAATGTAGACATTTGAAAGATATTTCACTGATTTATTTAAGTATATATGACCTTCACAGACGAAATAAACTTTACAACTATTCTGTTCTTAAAACATTAAGTATTGATAGAAACTTTACGATCTACTATGAATTTATTACACCTTTTACTTCGTTATGCGATGGAAAATTGCGCGCGTAAAACCTTTACCGTTATTATTTTATTTAAGACTGCAAGCTGATTCAATATTTACAAGGAATGCAATCAACGCGATCCGAAAATCAAACAGAAAGGTACTAAGAGATGTAAAAAGTTGGACATGCTCGCAACCTCTTTAAAATCGAACTGGCCACAACAAACAGTACCAACATTATAAAATTAATCGCAGTCTTGACATTAAAATAAGCGAATGAAAAATTAGTTGAATATCTATAAATCCTATACAGTATGACAAAAATATATCTCACAATAAAACGGAAATTTCTCGTAAAAGTCATCCAAAAACACCCAAAGTTATATATTTCTTTCTAATTCGGTCACTCTCACTCCAAATGCGCGATACATAAGCCCCACCGCTAATGAACATAGTCGTATCTAAACGGACCTCTAGTTGAAAGGTTGAATGAGTCACCGCGGGGCGGAGAGGGTCGGAAGGGGCGGTGGAAAACGATCGGGGCGAAAATGCGACGTTGCATTTTTCTCCTCGTCCCGTTTCCACGCATAGAGTTTCGTTGCCGTCTTTTTTAATTACGACGCCGAGTCGATTTTCTTTTCGCTATGATTAGTTCTTTTTGTGGTGCGAATGTTAATTTGCCAATATGGAATACGGCTTTGTGGCTTTTGTTGTGTGAATCAGTATCAATTTTGTTTCGTGATTTATTATTTGTTCATAGAGAATTTATCTTATTAATACTCACCAATAGACGACTATAGTATGAATTACAAATTATCAGGTCGTATGATTTTCGGGGCAACTTTTAGTTCTTTTGGTAATATTGTCGTATTAAAATGCAAAAAATAATCGTAAAGTAGAGTTATAGCAATCACTACGTGTCGTAATTCGTATATGTTATCTAAATTAAAATCTATATTTTCAAAACATTTAATTCCATAATCCAAACTTATCAGTCGAGAATACAGACCTACGTTTTAATTCCTTTATAGTAATACCACTATTCTTAAATCATACCCAAACACAGGTTTTAATTAAACAAACACAAAAGTCAGTCAAACGTTTTGGAACGCGAAATTCCTTTACCAAGAATTTAATAAGCGCATCTCCTAAACCGACTGTAAATCCGAGCTGCCGTGACGTTTTTTTATCGCCAGGTGCACCGTTCGCGCATTAAATTAGCAAATAATTTATCAGCTATTGTGCATCAGTATAGCTTTGTTGCGCAAGATACACGCAGTCCAACAAAGAAATCTCTGCCTTTATATCGCCTTTATACATTTTTTGTGGCCCAACAATAAGATTCGGTCTAAGCTGTCAAATGACAATTAACATGGTTAGGTAAAATGCACTTTATAAGGTTTGGGATAGAGTTTATTTTGTATTGTAGGGTGTTGCAGATGCTAGTAAGGCGGATTTATGCCGGTTCAATAATTTTCTCACTGTTATCAAGATTTATGTTGGTATTTTAAATAGAAGTAAATTACGCTGTGTCTATAAAAAAGCTTGTTCAAATTAATGTTTCAAATAAATAAATTTAATTAAATACATCATAACGAAACAGAATAAAATATCCAAAATCTTGTACACAGAATCGAAATAATACCATTAAATAATTCAGTATTAATAGAAATAACATCTCATCTTTCTACACAGATTCTCAAGAAAAACAATTTGGATTTTTCGTATCATTCAGTATTCATAGAATAAAAACATTCTAATAAGGATATTGTAAACATAAGCGTCTCGTGTAAGTGCCTGCTTTGGGTAGGTAACATATTCACGGAACTCGATAACAAGGTTATCACAAATAGAGATGTTTAAAAATAGGATACTTATATACTCGTATTTCACTGCGAAGTATTTCAAGTACCTAATAATGTTTAAACACAAGAAAAGTATATTTTCCGATGTTATTGTTTCTTAGAAAACGTTTCAGTAGGGCTTCTATAAGGTAAATAAATATTCAGTATGAAATTATTAATTATCGGCGTTGCTTATTGCACCCCAAAGGACAGGTTGTTATTACATTGATTTTCAAGTTTCAACTTAAATTTTTACACTATGAACTAAACTATAGCAGGAACTCAAATTAATATTTAATTCCACATAAATTGCTTAAAATGTTCTAAAATAGAATCGTGTATTTTCACAATATAAAAATTCTAATCCTTAGTTCCATTTTCAAAAATCCGAATCACCCACAAAACCACTCGATAACCCGGACTGGTTGTAAACGAGCGTAATTTTAACATCCGACGTATATAACTGGCTGGTTGAAAAACAAAGGTGATGGGCAGGCAAGCAGGACGGCTCGCGCAAGCCAAGATGGCGGGCGTCCTGCGTCCGACGTCCTGCCGGCCGCGCCGCTTCCGTCCCCGCATCCGTTCGTAACACGACTCCTGCGCAGCCTGCTGCCAATCGATTTGCGACACTTATTTTTAGGTTGAATTGCAATCAAGGATTTGTGAAACGTTTCCTTGACCAAAATTGCTATTAAAATGTAGACGTTCCATTGGATCACACACAGGTAAGGGAAATTGTAACTGGCTTAGAGTATTTATAAAGCAGAGGGAACACTGTCATACATTTGCGGCTTCAAAATAGTAGATATTTTTCTGTTCGTAATATTACGAGTACACTAATTGTTTAACAAGAAATTGCTATAAATTCCATTGGTAACCGAAAGTATAATTAGGTTTTTTTTTTTATTAGCCCATATGCGTCCCCCTGCTGGGCACGGGCCTACTCTACAATCGAGAGAATCGATTGAGAGTGGTTAGGCCATATAGTCCACCACGCTGGCCTAGTGCGGGTTGGCACTACTACTATATTCAGTTATTAACCGCCTAAAACGTGTTTGAGTGGAATTCAGTCGTCCTAAACATTTTTATTAAATGTTTCTCTTTCAAATAATTCGTGCTTGATGGACAACCTGTCAAATGTCAGCCAATAGGAGGGCAGCAAAAGGTGGCCCGGCACCATAATTTTTATCTGCATTTTTGAAACACTAGCGCTCCCTCTATATTTTATGTTTTCTAAACCGGGTACATAGTAAAACAAGGGAACAGGTTATTAGGTTGTGAAATAAAACATGGTACAATATAAGTATTGCATTATTTCTAAAGCCACATTATTTTAAGGATAATAATATGGGACAGGCGTCAATCTAATTTATAATAAGAATTATATTCTTATTCCTCCACTGAAACTAAGCAGTATCAAAAATCCTTAAAAAGATAATACAATCTGTTGCTCATTTCAAAGATTCAATTTATCTTACAAATGTACGTAATTAATACATTTATATTAACCACTAAGGAATGAAAGGACTTTGTTACAAGTACTTGAACATTGGAAGTCTCGCTGCGGCGCCATTTGTTCAAAGAAAACTCGGCCGAGTTAGTAATAAATTAAGTTGCTTTAAAGTAAAATATTAATTGTCTTCAAAGCTGTTACGGCTTGTAACTTAATGACCACGAACACCGATAATTAAATAGACTTTGTTAGGTTGTCGACTGGAATATTCCAGGTTGTGAATTGTTAGGATTAAAGTTCAGTTCCCGGGTAAGACAATCCTGTGTAAGTTATTAAAGCGCTCTCCAACAGGAATAAAAAATCAAAGGATTTACTGATCACATTACGGCGAAGTAAAAGCCAAATAGGAAAAAGAACTGAGAAAAAAAAAAAAGATATTTCTTGTATTCATTCTTAAAACATAACGGAGCATAAAAACATAATTTGTATGAAACTGGCCAATCCCAAATCATCCATTTCCCAGTGCAATTTAAGTTGCGTCAATAGAACACAGTAATTCCCCATAAGACTCCAATTGAAATGATAAAGTTCACCGTCCCCATAACTCAAATATTTTTTAGTTTACACTACAAATTAATCTTTTAATGCATTTGTAGCTTTAAATACTCAGTTGTTAGCCCGGAATGCACGTATGTTGACCGCTCACGTCGTTAAATTAATACTTTAATAGTTATAGCTAAAAAATATATTAGCTTTTAACATTTTACAAGGAAGACAGGAATTTAAGTATCTACTTATGACTGTTAGTTCTACCGGTTGAGATATAAATGAAGTAATAAAAATGTTATTGTGCAGTAATAGGCCAATAGACGATATTACTTTCTCGGAGGCAAATGATGCCAAATAATTAAGATAAGACACGTCTGTCGCGTTTCGGGTTCAGTCTTTGCATATCATGTTTTAAGAAACCGGGCGTAATTTTGTCGACTGGATATTTAAATTGGAAAGCGGACTTAAATTGCATTCTCTTTTTCGTAGCCTTGTAAAACATTCCTAATAAAATCTCTACACTTTTCTGTATAATGTATTAAGATTTGGCAACTATTCAACCACAATGAACACAAACCAACATACAACACGCTGCAACACAATAAAATACACAACATTCCTCTAAAAGAATTAAGCTCGAAAACAACATTCCGAGCAAACTATAGAATTAAGCTCAACAGCAACAAAAGCTTACAACACAAAATCCCAAGCGTCCTGTAAAAGGGTTGAACATAAACAGACTAGCAGTTCGATATCGACAAATCAGAGACCTTGACATTACCTTAATGGATTCACCACAACAAAGATTTGAGGCGCTGAGCGTATGCGATCAGCCGGGGCTCAAACACTGTCGTCTGCGTAATGAGAAACATCTATGCGTATACTCACTATATATGTATGTAAGTGCACAATTCTGTGTGTCTTCTATCAGTAAAGTATGTATGTTTTTGTGCGACGAAATGAAAAGACTTGACAAAGTTTTTGAGTTTTTGTGATAGAAAAAGTGCGTGAGGGCCTGTTGGTAACGGACCAGACGCGGCTGCCAACATGTTCACGATGGTCGCGGGTTCAAATCGCAGGGCACACATCATCACATACGTCCCACTGCAGGGCACGAGCCTCCTTTATAATCGAACGTACCATTGAGATCAGTTAGACCATGTAGTCTACCACGCTGGCCTTGTGCGGGTTGCCGGACTTTTACATACCATAGAAATTATTACAAATCACTATGGTATGCACGTTGCCTCACAATGTTTTCCTACACCGTCATAGCGCGTGGTGATTGACTATCAATACACACATGACTCCGAAAATTCAGAGGTTTAGAGGTTAGAGGCCCTGGGTTTTGAACCCGTGAACACCCCGTACTTATTGGCAATCGCGTCTGTTCCTCTACCAACAGGCAACCACGCACTTTTGTAGATTGTTAAAATCCAATAAAATGTGTAGGTATTCAACAAATTTAGGTATGTATATAATTAGAGCAAAATGGTGCTGATAAAATTATATTCATAACACGATTCTAATAGAATCAACTATTCTAAGTGTAAAACAATGGAATTTAAAATTCAGAATTTGTCAATTATGGGTTTTGTGTTTGAAACGTGTTTCACGTACATATTATGGATAAATGTTGAACAGTTGAAATTATACTTAAACGACTCCTAATATGAAATTATAATTATACCTGTGTATAATGGCGTTTTAAATTTAGAATATTTTAAACAATGTACAAAATTGCTGATTCATTGTATAAACGTGAAGTTTCTACTTGAGTTAACAAGCTCATTTCAATATCCTAAGAGAGCAGTCGTCCCCACATTTGTCATCGAACATTACAGTTTTCAATTTAAACATTTCGCCAACGGAATTATAATAAACTGTAAATTGTACGAAAAGTATTCCGCTCGCGTCCCTTTGTGAGTCGATAGTAGTTAGACAGAGACAGTGTCATCTCCCCTCCCGCTCGCACATCGAGGATGACACTTCCGAGAATCGTCTGAGCTTTTGAAGTATTTGAAATGCCCCACACACAGTACCGTTAGTTTACTACACTTCATTTTTTTTCTCTCTATGACTCAATTCTTTTGTTATTATCCCCCGTTTGATCTGTGCGAATTTGAAAGAATGGCTATTGTTGTCTATGGTATTAAGAGAATCTTTAAACGATTATTACTATTAATATTTTTTTCGTGTGAAATTGTAGATAGCCAGTTTGAATTTGAACATTCCTTGTTAATTTCCAAAGAACGTGTCTTAAAATGTGTTTGAGGGCGAACTAGCCTTGCACCCACCCCCGTTCAAATGTCGACGAACGGGGAGGCGCGACGCGCGACGTTGCCAAAACGGAAAGTGAAATTTCGTCACACTCTCCCTCTCATTCACTCACACCAGCACAGTCAGGATAGTTCACTCCTCGTGACGCGCGAGTGTGCGTGCAATTCGGCAGACGCGTTGTATTGGTGTGCGTTTGTTTTGATGAATATTATACTAGTTCGTGGTTGTGTGCGTCACACGAATTTGTATGGACGCTGCAATGTACGTAGTACGCTTCCGCGTTCGATCGACTTTCCTAGACGTCGACTTGGGAACGCGACTCTGTTCAATTAAACTTGAAAAATGGAGAAAACTTTTTCAACTATATTTTTTCTTTTTTAATAAATTGTATTTGTGTTCAGACGTTCTGTGTTTTGACAAGGATATATCTTAGCGTAATTATTTACTTTGTGCTGTCACTTGTCTTTCGTATAATTATACGCATTTGCAAAATAGATTGTAGTGTCATACTTAGGATTCATATTCATTTTAACCAAGTATTTATTATTGTATGTCATAGTCTTATTCAATTCTAAATATTATTGAGAGACAAATATCAATCACATGTAAAACTGAAACGGTTCTCTTTTCGCCTTAAATATTATAAACAACAGACAATAGTTTAATTAATAGCATCTATAATTTTTACAGAGACCATTTTATCATTGAATAAACCATTCTTTTAACAATCCTCTCACACTTTACTACACCATGAGGCCTAAAATGATGACGGCTCAACGTCCCCTCCTAAATATAACCGAAGTACTCATAATATCAAAGGAGCCTCTACAAAAAGTGTTTTTATTGTGAAATATTTTATCACGGAGCGCGACGCGTCAGACATTTTCGCAATTCCGCCGCCCGACTCTTGACCTTTTTAATTAACTTGAATCATAGTCTTAATGTATTTGCTTTATCTTCACTTTAAATTATTATTTCTGCTTTAAAAGTTCTTTGTGGAGGAATTTAGTATACTAAGATTACTCAATCTTATTTTAGACGAAAGAAAATTATATTCAGCAATTCCCTTATTACTTATTCTTCAAAGCCTAGGTTACCGTCAAAAAGTAAAGATTTAATCATTTAAAATTATATCCTGAACTTGCACGTTTTATATCCAAATTGATACACCCTATTGCTTCTCAGATTGTAGGTAGAGTCTCAAAACTAATTCAGTCATTTCCTACCCAAATATGTTTTCATTTCGGACCAGCAATTTCTTTAAAAACAAAATCCTTGTAAACGTTTTCTAAACAGTCCTTGAACAGACGCAACGGTGCAAAGCGCGCGGCCGCTGCACTACGCCTCTGAATAAAGCTGTTAACCTTCACACCATTTGTGTCCGCCCGCGACTTCGCGCGAAAATCCGATAACTTTCGTGCAACCCCTCCTCACCCCCGCCGCCTCCTGCACACCAACCCCCCGCCGCCCTCCGTCTTCACCCCCTCGCCCGCCTTTAATGGCATAAAAAATCAATTTCCCGCCCAAATTACGCCGAGTCGACAAATTGCGAGCGCGTCTAGTCTATAATCGAGTGTTTTTCGGTCTACTGTTCACGATTTTTTCAACGTTAAGCATCTTAGAGGCTTATTGTGGAATAAATTCACCTTGAAATTAAATAAGAGTGCCGTTATTGTTGTAGGAGAAACATTGGGATACTGTTGAGGATAATTTGGGACGTGAAATCGATTCAATATAATTTTATACTGAGTTAATATAGACATTAACGGAGTCATATTTCATGACACTTCAGTATATCAAAATTAATCATTGAGAATAAAAATCTCAATACGCAACGCCAGTACAATATTAATGTAACAATTAAAAGTACTGTAAGTCTAAAACCCAACTAACCCCAACATCCTCTACCGAACGCGCAAATCCGAAACTGATCCCCACCGAAATAATTACCGCGCACTTTGCCGATCAGAAACGCACCATTGGATACGATTTTCATTCCACTTTAGCGCGAATAACGGTTGTAATGGCGCGATGGACGACACCTAGACACACATCGCGCCGAAATACATGGGATACATAACGCACACAGCGAATTTGCATGTGTACCGTTGCAGTGTCCGTGTGACCTTGACGCGAGGGTGAAAGTGCCCCCGTCCCCCCGCCCCGCGCCGCCCCGCGCTTCCACGTGCCTTCCGTGATCTATTTTGGAGGTTTCTAACCTAAACTCTTCCGTGCTGGCCTGTTTGTAGCCACTTTGTAATATATTTGTTTTTTAATGGTTAACCGTTAAGGTTGTTTTCGGCCAGTGATATGGGAAATAAAAAAAACAAAATGTGTTGAAAAGGTTTGCTGATTTCGAAACTACTGTTTCAATTATTGAGAACTGTGCTTATTAGCTTTAATTATAACTGCTTTTAATTATGATCTCATTATACACATTTCCTTTTCGGCTAATCATTGTCCGAGGTATTAAAAGCAACATGTTTTAGTAATCAATTATTAATAAGTTATTTCTGAGATAAATATACGACTACTTGCAGTCAATTCAATTGAGACCTGAGTTTAAAAATTAATTTTAATCCGATGCGTAATACAAAGTTGTAGGAATAAATCTGCTCCTTAAAGCGTATTGTATAATGAAATTGTGAATACCTTTCGTATAGTTTTATACGGCAATAAATTTTATGTAAGGACTATAAAAACCGCTGACACAAGAAATAAAATCGACTGGAAATTCATGAAGTTGTCTTGTTTTAGTTTTGCCAGATAAATTATTTTACTCAGTACATTAATTTTTTCATGTTCCCAAACAAGTGTAATCAAAACTTTTATGGACATTACACACTAGGATCAATTTGAGATAATATAAAATAACAAGATTATTTAACTTACAAACATTACCAAAATACACGACATTATTCGACGGACAAATTAGGATAGGAATTAATAAATAATATACATTTTCATACGCAATTTCTTTAAGAAATCTTTAGAATATCGTGACTCCTACAGTTCGAGATACAAATTAAGCAATTAAATAAATAAAACTCGTAGTCTGCGGCGTAGTAATGACGAATGAAAATGGAAGGCGCTACACAAACGTAGCGGCTACGTAGCCGGCAGCTACGAAACTGCGTCTCGCGTCTATTATACGCTTCCGAGACCGTTTCATGTTCTCGTCTCCCGTTCTTTTATATTACAAAGAAATATATTTTTACGATAAAATACTTGAGCATTTTTGTCGGTATTCATGATATGCGTGGGTCTAATGTCGATCCAGATGGCTCAGAAAGTAACATTACCGGTTTCGACGCGTCATGATATTAAATATTTCACTAAAAGTAAAAACGTGTCAGATTGACTTTGAATTAAATGTTTTTCAACCACCCACATAATTTTAAAAATAGAACACCATTGCTCCAATATTTTTGGCTTGTATTATCATTGTCACAACTCTATCGAAGGGTCATAAAATAACGTTCCTTATAGAACATACCTACAGCAAACCCTACACATGTGACCCGACAAAAACAAACGTAAATCCGACCTTGAGCATCAGATAGCAGAAGCATTAATCTGGGTAGCAGACGCGCGCCAGACGAAGGGACGGACCAGCCGCGAGGGATACGACGCACTTCGGAAGGTCGCGACAGTAATCACCACCGAACCGAATGTAACACGAGCTATACCCATTAAATACAGAAATCAGAAACCGAGGTTTAATACACCACACATGTACACATACTCACACATGCTATATCTAAGTAATAAAATTTGAAATTGTAAATCGAGAAAGTAAAATGTAATGGAGGAGTCAATTTTAGTACTTAGAAAGGTGAAGAAAACAGGTAGAAAAACAGCTAGAGGGTTAGGTTACACTATGTGCTAAAGATAGCTAGAAGTTCACAACATACAGTATGACAAAAAAGCTCTGTCCGATCCAAGACGCGAATTTGTTTATCATCTGTTTATTAATCTTCATTAGATTTTTTTGGATCTAGAATGTTAGTGGAGAGGTTAAGTAAAATAATACAAGGTAAATACAATTAATTTCAGTATTGCCGATGAAAAACCAATTAGTAACGATGATATTCATATTAAAACAAAGTGGGTACAAGCTGTAAGTAATCTAAATATTCAAAGACGAATCAACCACACCAAGCACAAACTATTCACAATTCTAATAAAAATATAAATTCTAACAAGAATAAATTAAAATTATCCACCTTCCTTATTTAACAATTAGTAGCTCAATCATAGTAAAGTACACAAAACATTTGACGTCACGTTACATGGTCACAATCTGCGTGTGTTCGGCCCGTGCACGTATCAGACGATAATCAAAGCCAAATCTACAATCTTCAAAAAAATCACCTAAAATATCCCTCAATTACCAACTACATACGAACTAAATCCCAAACACTAGACGAGTTAATACGTCAAAACAAGCCCATCCCGATCTGCAGGTGGTCGTCCCGTATCACGGATAATCCCGGTCAGCCCGCGGCTCATGGACACATCGCGCGGGACCTGCATTATTCAGCCTTTTATTCCGCCGGGTTGAGCCCATTTTGATGGTTCACGTGGTTTATATCGCGCGATTTGAATCGAGTTGTGATATGTTTCGACTTTGGAGTAGTTATTCGTTTGTGAGTTTAGTGATTTTGTTTTAAGGAAGGATATGTAACGTTAAGTAGAGTACTAAACTTTTTAACACTTCAAAAATTACATTGAATAAGACAAACAACAGGTCAATGTGGAGATTCTTGGGGCGGCCTATGTTCAGCAGTGGATTTTCTGAGGCTGAAGAGAGAGAGAGAAGACAAACACCATGTTTATCATATAATAATAAGTACGAAAAGATTTGTCCTGCACAAACCATTCTGTTCAATTCTGTCAATAAACGCCAAAACGTTTAATCGTATGCATCTTTATAGTTGAGCCAATACCAGCCCCAGAACGCTTGACGTTAAAAGTTATAAAAATTCAGGGAAAAATGTATCTCAATAAAAATGTATGCTTCGTAATAGGTAGGGTAAACGGACAAATTGTCGGCACCTCGCCGCCGACTCGCCCCATTGGTTGTTAGTGGAGAGAGAAATGCCTCGCCGCGCCGCCGTCAATCAGTTGGTGCGAAGATTTTTTCATTGACGAAAATACACCTTATAAGTCGAAAATGTTCACACATTTTAGGTAATATAGTTTAAAGTGAATTAAGAAAGTTTTTGGTAAAAATATGCAGTATCAATTTAAATTAGGAATTTAAATTGATACTGCATAAATTAGGAATTTAAAATGATTGAATTTAATTAATTATTGTATTACTACTGATATGAATTGAACATTAAGTATCTATTCTGTAGCTAAAATAGATGAATTAATTTTGAAAGAATATAATAAAGAAAAATATTGCAACATTAAATCATTTGAGTACACCATAGACGCCATAGCTACACAAAAACTGTTTAAGAATGCTATAAGTGGTATTAAAAAGACACCAGACAGCTCTGATAATCGTCACTGTCCCAAAAAACGGTAATAAGTAAGTAGTAATAACAAAAACACGTCTTTCAAGGAGTGTAACAACATTTTTACGATACGCTTGTCGCATTATAGCATAGTTAATGCCAGAACTCCTTTCATTTCAGTTTTCATTTACCAAGGAGTGCTTTTAACTATTATTCTCACACTTTTGCTCTTCTCTGAGTACGTTTTATAAACAGAGGTTTTATCGCGACTTGTGTAAATACGGTGCCGCCATCTTTAATCACCGCGGGGTGTTTCGGCGTGCATTTGGGAAATCACTTGCAATATGTCATACGTTACGCTCCTTTGAGAATAGAATTTTTGTGGAGCCAGACAATACTCTTCTAATGCTAAACAAAAAGTGGTGTATAAAGGGAACAGAAATTATGATATTTTCTTGAAAAAATAGTTGGTTGCTTCATTTGTCTTTTTATAAATAAAAACAATTTTGCTAGAATTATCAAAATTTATTCTAATTTATATAAGACATACATACGAGACGACACACTTGAATTTCCTGACAACTACCAGTCAATCCAGTGACGAACTAACACACAGTAAATCCAAACCAAAAAGGCTTACCCTCATAGAAGCCTACCACAAAATGGATACTGGTTTCCGGCCTTCCCACATTAGTGCGTCCTTGGTGTCCGAAAGCGGTGATCTCACCCTGTCGGTTTATCACTTTGTCTAGACGAGCGAGGGGAATTGATGGATCTCTCTCATTTACATCTCGACAAGAGACTTTTCAATGGATTTTGTTACGCAAAATCTGGCGGTTATTTTTATTGTCTTTTATTGTCTTCGTTTATGAAGCTTTTAAATGCCATGTGTCTTGGTTTAGGTATTACTTTGATATTTATTATTCTACAAACTAACTACATCTTAGTGGACTAAGCGTCCTCAATCAATAGCAAGAGATTTTTTGTAACTGCAGAACGTATCTGGTAAAGGTTAAAGGAAGACGCTGGATGCAAGCCGCTTCCAAGCGGTTAATGTGGAGATCCTTGGAGGAGGCCTATGTTCAGCAGTGGACTTTCTGTGGCTGAAGAGAGAGAACTCTGAATTTAACATCTTTCATGTTGAAAGAAATGTGATTAATCATGAGTTAGCGTTACATTGTAATTTACAAAATTTCATCACTTCAGCATTTTCATACACAATGAAAACTAAGTTTAAACAATGAGAAAAGCGAATGCTATTATATAATCTTGAATCCTTAAAACAACCTCCGGTTGGATAAAGCAACAAAGCATACAATGCTGACAATCTCACAACTTACGTAATAAATAATTTCAGTATTATTTTGTTGTGTGAAGAATGGGAGAGTGGGGTTTATGATGAAAACGGTTATGAAACAATCAAAGACAATAAGAGAAACGGCAAGGACTAAAATAGAGCGTAAGACGATCCTTTAACTCCGATATTCTTTCTTCTCGATCCCTCTCTGCTGAGGAGTGCGACCACGTACGATCTTTATGCACTGGACACGGTCATGTGCGGTGTGGACTGCACGGTGCAAGCTGTTACCGAACATCTTCACTTCGGCGTCAAACCATCCTGAAGGTGCCCTTCCCCGAGCACGACATTAAGAAATGAAAAACACGATTAAGACTGTACTAATGATAGGTATCTTATCGCAGGCAGGCAGGGTTGGCTCGTGGTATCATTGCTGGTCCTTGAAAATGTGAATATTTACTATTTATTCTAACATGCCTTTGACAGAATTTCTAGTTTACTCTTAGGATGGATAGGCGACATAAACGAGGAAACATGGCCTGGGTCAGATAAACAGAGGTTTTACTTTTTAATTTTTGCTTCAAATGCCCAGTTCAGGCTTTAGTATGTAGTCTGTGCTATGAAAGCTACAAAATATGATTTCCATTGACATCAGTTTTCAAAATTGCATTTCATGAAAATCAAAATTTTCAGAAGGTCTTTGCTGTACAGCGTTGAAAGCCCATCCAAGAAAGGTCCAGTTGAGGTGGGTCTAAAAATAACCTCATGCGTTTATTTTTAGCACCCATACATGTAAAAATAAAAGATGTCGTACGAGGAAAACGCTTGGACCCTTGGAGGGCGACCCCAAATAAACCGGTCGCAAATACCCGGGTAAGGACACCCGGCGAGGTCAGCGGCGGACCTTGACCTTCGCGTGTGTGTTGTTTGTTTATGTTTTGTTTTTATTTTTTTACGCCATTACACGCACGACCTTTGGGAGAACGTTTTTCATTCACACGATTCAGGCTAAGCGTGCAAGGGAAAGCGTAGACACGTGGTTTTGTACACAGACAGATGTTCAAATTGTAGCTATATTTAGGAGCTGAAATCTCTAGTTCCTGCGTGCCTTAACGATCGCAGTGTCGTCGATTCCGGTTGCCTAACCAGATGTCGCAGCGACAAAAACTGTTTTACTTTAAAATATTAACACTAAGCTGTGTTACTGACATAGGAAAAAACAAGGCGTACCTTGGACAGGCTTATAAGGGGGTACAATTTAAGCTCTGCATTTTTAAAAATTATGTTATGGCCTATTATCAAGCGTGGAATCATTAAAAAACTTCGAGAATGAAGTCTAATTGTAATTGACGGATGTCTTAATTTTCATAATAACTGCCAATTTTATTGTTCTTAATCGCAATAAAATTAAACAAAATGTGACATTGTGCACGCGACGCCATGACTCAGCCATGGTGGGATGTGACAATGTATCATTGCCGTGACTCATCCGCCAATCAACGTGAGCTTTTACGCCAGTTCCAAATTTAAATGTATTAGAACGTTCCTTTGTGTCAAACAGTACATATTTATCTTTTTTTGTAAAATTACAAAGAACATGGCAGTGTGGACAGCGATTCCTTTGCCAGTTTTCAGAAATTGAAAAACGATGCCAAAGATGTTTGTGTAAATTAAAATGTCACGTAAATTGACATTCAAGCTGTGTGGGCTGCGCGTGTTTACAAACACATTGTTCCCAGAATCACATTGCGCTTTTATTATTTAACACAATGTTTCATGCAAACTCATAAATAAGTCAATTTCGCATGAATTTCATCGTTTCATAGTGCATTATGGTAACAGATAATGTCAATAGGTATTTATATCTCCGTAATGAACAAAGTAGGTCATTTGACTTATATTTGTGACACATCGCAACACCGTACCAATAAAACACTTGCATGAATAATTAAATAAGTGATTAAAAATCAATATAAAAATTGGAATTTGGAGCTGGGCTGAATAAAGTAACATTACATTCTGTTTATTTTAATTTAGAATGGGATTCCGTTACGAAATTAAAGAACAGCCATCAATCAAACTGTTCCATATCTAAATTTGAAAAATATAACGTATAGCTTGACCGAATAAAACATTCAAATGCATTTTTAAATTTAGAATGCAATTCTGTTCAATTAAAAAGGACGTATCAATCAGACCGCATAGACTAGACGTCTACGTAAGATTTGACGCAATTTTTGTTTGTCTATGGCATGGTTACGTGCGCGACATGCGTCATGAGAGCGGTATCATGACATATCCGCCGCTCGGCAGCGGATGGCGGACGACAGCCACAATTTGTTAAATTACCACACGCTACACACAGATTCATCGGCAGCGTCGCGTTACACTGCACAAGACTTCGAATGAAACCCGGTTTTTTGTCTTGAGGTCGATTTTACACATCCGCGGTTAGTTTACTTCAACATCCCGTATACAACATTCTATGGTAACTCCTGGACTATGATTCAGTTTTGTAGCGTGGGAGTTGTTGCGAAAGCTCAAATATGAAGAAACAACAAAGCGTTCGAATAAAGTTAAACAAAGTAATCCTGGCGTGCAGGATAGTAATTCAGAATTTAACTTTTTTTTATATTCACAGAGGTCAATAATTATAGCGGTAATGCTAGAGAATCGATTTTCATTGTTATTTTCTTACTTTTGATAACCGTGGGAGACATAGTCACTAAAATATATTTAAAGTCCAGATAATTCGTATTTCATTACTTGTATTCGTGAATTTTAACTAGCTTTAAAGCTTCGCAATATGCAATGCTTATACAAAATACATAACAATTTACATATTAGCCTCTTTTTTTTAAGAAACACCGTCGCGAATTCAGAACTGTGTATGTTTATAATAGTTTTTTTCACGACGTACTACTGTGGATGCGACTAACAAAATCATTTTATATACAAATAACTCTCAAAATTTAACCAAAAGGCAATATTCAATTCAAAATCAACCTTCAATCCGACAAATATCGCAATTCTCCACGTTCCACATTTAGTTCCGCTACTCGCCACAGGCGCCGCCACCGTGCACGTGGAACCGGCGAGTCAACCAGTGTGCGTCCCACGTCACACAGCCGTGATTGCACTAAATTGAGCTTCCGCCGCCGACAGGATAAAAAATCCCTGCCGCGTCCTCGGTGACATTAAACAATGGCCAATCGTGGCCTGAGCGGTTAACTGTCGCCGCTCGTGGCCGCCGCTTGCACTCGCATTCGATGTTTAAATTATACGTATTCGCTTTTTGAAATCGAAAATTTGAAAAAAGAATGGGAGGTATTAGAGGCTAGTGGCCAGCAATGAACTACTATGATGATGTTAATGATGCTTTATGGTATATGCCTTTCGTAGAGAATTTTTAAAAATAATAAATTAGATAAGTAGGTAAAATGTTGATTATTGGACAGAAATTTATGAGTTAATTAGGGCGAGATTTTTTTGTTTTATTCATTTGTACATTCTTTATTGCACACCACATAATCAATAAAAGGACTAAAAATAAAAGGAATAATACTTTAAATAAAGGTGACAATTGGCGGTCTTATTGCGTACAGCGATTTCTACCAAACAGCCTTTAGAGGGTCTGAATAGAAAAAAAGCTAGAAAGAAGCCGGTGGTCACAACATAGACAAAACAAATAAAATTAAATAACAATAATCAAAAAACAAAGTAATATATAAAAAATATGAGGAATGCAAACATACATTAATTTCATTAATGATGTACATAGACTACATAAAATAAAAATATCATATAATACACTACGTAAACCAAAATACGATATATAAGGTATTGATTTAGAGGAAAACTTGAAATAAATTTAAAGCGACAGATAATGTGATCTCAGGAGCTTTTGAAGAATGGAAGGGATTTGGGAGAATTTTATTTATAATAAATATGGAATTGGTTAAAATTGTTTATATAAAATCAAGGAACTATGTTGTAAAAACGCTAAGTAAGGTGGAATCATATCCCTTTTGACTTGTAAACCTTCATATTGCTGGATTTCAAAAAACATAGGAAAAGTCTCGTGGCATCAAAATGTATTGTTGTACTAAAAAGTATTTTCAATAATAAGTATTTCAAAAAGCCTCTCCGACGATCATCCAAAGTTACACAATTTCAAGTCTATCTTCATCTAGGTGAGATTTGCATAAATCCATTTGTTTAAAAGTTATTACCACAATTTACATTACCTCTACCTTAGTAGTTAGGTGTTAACTAGTATCAGTAACAATTGTAATAAGCGAATAACGTTACCTTGATTTCTCACATAACGTATATGAATTTTTTGTTTTGTCAGCCCATATACGTACCACTGCTGTGCACGAGCCTACTCTACAATCGAGAGAATCGATTGAGAGTGGTTAGGCCATATAGTCCACCACGCTGGCCTAGTGCGTGTTGGCGGACTTACATACCGTAGAAATTCTTTAAAATCGCTACGGTATGCATGTTTCCTCACGATGTTTTCCTTCACCGTTATGTGAATTATTTGGCAATATTAAATTGTACTTGTTACAATATTATTCAAATCATCATCATTATCATCAACTCGTCATTGCTCGTCCCCAAAGATAACACAAACATCAGAAAAAATATTCACTTGACTCATAAAAACGCAATACGAGTAACTCGACGAAATATTTTCAATTCCACGGCCCAACGTTTCAAAAATATTAAGGCATATTTCTTTCTTGGCAATTTGCACCCTATCAGTCTTTTACCCCTTCGTTCAACCCTTAGGCACACGCGTAACTAAATAACAGAGCACAGATCGATAGCAATTTCGCATTTAACTGGCGCATGATTTGACTTGGATATTGAAGAAATAGTTGCTTTTTGATTTGGCAATCAATTTTGCTTCTGAACAGATTAACATTGAAATACAGCCAGCATTTACAAATATAGGTTTACAGCCTTATTCTTATACAGTTTTAAAACCTATTTTACTTATCGAATGTTTTGTCTCCTTCACTCAAACTAAATTCAAAAGTCGTTCGAAAGGGGCAAACATTCGATTACTCAAATAGGTTATAAAACTGTCTATGAATTAGGCTGTTATCCTTTAGATATTTATGATTTGTCTTAATGTCAGTATCAGAAGTGCGAGTAACGTTTCGTTCATAATATCCAGGTCCAAAACAAATACAAATTACTGGCTGACCAGAAAAACATTTACTTCGAGATATTCTAGATGTTGTGAGTCCACGATTGCTCTTGTAGTTTCTTATACACACGATACAATACTTCTTCTATCTTGATGTATAGTTTAATATGTGACTGTTGGGTATATTTTTGACAGCCTCCGTGGCGCATGTTAGACGCCGGTTGTGAAACGTGAGGTTGCGAGTTCGATCCCCGCAATGAAAGAAATAGTTGTGTGAACAACAAGTATTTGTTTGGGGCTGGGTGTTTGCGAAACCGAAATATCTCTCGTAGTTCTTGATACCGACGACACAAGACTTAATTGATCTGATTGTGGGGTCAGGACTATGTATGTGACTCTTGAGTGTTGGGTATATTTATTACTATTTATTTATATTTATTCACTTTACTTCACGTCGTGCCACGTGTTCGGTTGAAACATTCCGATCCCGTACGAGCCCCCAATTTGTGGTGTTGTGCGGAGACCAATAAAAATCCTTTTTCCTTCTAATTTTCTTTACTCTTCAATAACTATTCAATACGTCTTAAAAATATATTAATCGTCTTCCTCGCTAGCGTCTTTTCACCATCCTTCCGCCATTCCTCCTCTCTCATTCACTCACACTCTCTCATACTTTCACTCACTCTCGTTACGTTTAGTTATTCCAACATTTATTCCCACATTTATTTTTTTCAAAACCTTTTTAAATTAAATCTCTCATATTAGGTCCTTTGCGTGTTACTACATCCATCATCCAAGTCTGTTTTGCGCGACGTTCGGTTCTCGGGCATTGCAATTTGTGGACAGGACGTTACTAGATACGTTAGAAATTACTATCCACGTAATGTGCCGGTTCCTCCCGACGTTTTTCTCCGTCATCGGAGCGTGCTGTGTTATAAAAGCGTATACGTGAGAGTTTTGCATGCTATTTTCATTATCGTTGTGATGGTACGATGGGCCTTTGTAGCAGTTTATCGCTTATTTATACAAAAGTTGTTTATAAAATTGTGATAGTGATGGTATAATTGGAAAAGTTATATGAATACAAAAAGGAATGTTTTGTCAAATAAATACATTTTGAAACAACGTGTGACATGAGGCTGGATGCTGGCTTTTCCCCCATTTTCTATAATTCAAAGCTATAACGTTTTGAGAGCCAAATGCATACAAATAAAATGCTTTAAAGTGAACTGAATGTACATACCTAACGCTATTTCATAAAAATACAATGAAGATTAAAATAATTATGTACCTAAACTAAAGGAGCTGATTTGATCTTATTTATCGATTTAACTGAAACATAAGACATGAAACAAGGAAGACAACAGAATCGACACAAAACAGCAAGTTCCACATATAACTTTCACTCTTGTTTTTAGGCTTCCGTAACCTCAAAATAAAAAAACGGTACCCTTATAGGATTGCTTTGTTGTCCGTTTGTCTATTTGTCAAGACAATTTTTCTCAGGAACGCATAGAAGTATTAAATTAAACTTCATATCAAATACTCTGGTCTATAATACATTTAAGCTGTAATGTGTTGTGTCTATAACACTTTTAAACTAACTTGTACGGAACCTTCGGTGCGCGAGTCCTACTCGCACATGGCCGGTTTTTTTATACATTCTCATAGAACATTCAAGCAACAAAAATCTTAATTCCAAACATATAAATCTACGTACTCTGTACAGTTGTAAACGCCATAAATTAATCCGGCGTACAGCGAGACCGGCCGAAATCCTTTGTTACTTATTCGCAAACAAAAAGTTTGTTATTACAACGGACCGGAGAAGTGAAACTTTATCATCGGGACGCAGACGAGACGACAAGTTTAACATATAAATTATAACAATATACGGCTAATTTTACACGTGAGCAAGTTTAATCTGCACGAATGCAACGTTTTTTTCGTTTTTGTTAAACTTCCAGATTTATTTGTTGTATAGCCGTTATAGGGAGTATAATAATTAGAGACTTATATGGTACGCTTTAATACTAACTTTATTTGAGAATATTAGGAGTTGTACGATAGAACATATTTATTATTTATTTGTAGATTTTTTAAGTAAAACAGTGGTCGAAGTTTAAAGAGTCAAGGTTTACACGACGTTTGAAGCTACAACGATTGATGCTATTGTGTTATAGTGATAAGTGGAACTCACAGAATTTTCTTCAAAATACGACGAATCTAAGTATTTTTAATGTCAAATATAGTTGGTAGTCAAGCTTTCGCTGAAAAAATCTAAGCGACTATGTTTACTATTAGACGTATAAACTACGCAATGGACGCTGCTTTAGAACCGTGGTAATCAAACAAAAAAATATTAATATTCTCGAGTAATTTAGAACCAAAGAAGTTTATAATGTTTTATATCCAAATACGCGATCCATTCCGACATTATAATATGGAACAATGAACATTGTACTACAGTGAGTATCGACACATGTCAGGAAGGTATTAATCGACAAGTCCTTTAATCTTGATGTACATCGCATTACGCAGCGCAAAAAGGAAGTAGAACCACTTACGTATAATAGGAAAGTAAAGTGACGTTTTTGTCCGGTTCACTCATTACTTTTTGCATAATGCAAATTGCTATGGAAATGTTTGTCTGAACGCGAGACTTATGCGAGACGATATTCACCGCAATCGCATTTTGAATGCACGGAGTCTCCGAGACTGCTGAGTCGCAGCAGACAGCAGAACGGAGTTACGGCGAATATTGTACTGCGGTGCGTATGTAAGTATTGTATGTTACAAGTATCAGCTACGTAGTTTCCTTATCATTTCGCTTTTTAGATTTCTTTTTCTTTTAATATTTTTATTAGACTTTATAGTAAATCGTTTAGAATATGGATTGGTCGGTTAAATCGGCATTTGAACGATGAAAGTTTTGCATAAGCATAATGTTGCAACATTATATAAAACACCCATATCAAGTACAATTTCAATTGCAATGTAATGTAATAAATAAAAGTGTAGTTTAAACACCCATATCCTGGAAACAACATTGAAGCCCGTATTAAATCATATTTATGTTAGTGCATTTCCGCGAACTGCCGTTGCGTGCCATCTGTCGGCGGATAGCGGCACTAAACATGCCCCATTGTAATTTACTAACGGTCCGCAAAAACGGACCTACCGAAACGAAACAAAACACATACCAATTAACCTCGTTATTTTTACTGTACAGATTAACGTTGGAGATTATCTTGCGGCTTTATTATCTTGTGCGATTCGCTGCACCTGCCCTTTTTAACCGATTTTAAATAACAGCCATTTACATCCATCATGTCGGCAGCGGCGAGTGATCCAACGTCCGTCTTCGGAACGTTTTTATTTTAATGCTAAATATAATTAACCTACAAATTTACAAATAGCTTTATTTACGTATATGCTAATGCGATTCCCTGGCTATCTATTTCATTACCGAAATATGAAGCGCAATTAAAATGTTGATATTATCGTAGGTAGGAATGTGGGACACGATGTTCCGTTACGACGAAACAGGAAGTGCGTTGCCCACTAAGTACACGTCCTTTTTGCCACAACTGTTATAATAATAGGGCGAAGCTATTCGTAATCAAATTCTTATAAAAATTATCGTTGAGTAATTAAATATCTATGTTTCAGTTATGTTCAATAATTAATTATAAACAATAGAAAGTTATAATATAAGAAAAAATATTTAATTTTATTTTTACGATACAAGAAAAAAACAACGAAAAGATTAGATAGCATCGTGAGGCAGTAAATTTAACAACGTTTTTGTCTATGACACCAAGCAGATGACAAAGTTTATCCTGCAGCTGTCCCGTATCCCGGGATAAACAGGATCCCACATGACAATCCGGAACATCAACTCTAGTGAAATGCTTCGTCAATCAGTTAAGTTCCAACATGTGTCGATAAAGGTGTGAGCAGTCGTATTTCAATTGCATTAACCATAAAAATTAACACACTAATAACTACAAATATACCATTGAGTCGAGACTTGGTTAAATACATTAAAATTAATATTACATCAATGGACTGCAAGGAATAATTGATAATAATAATAATTGATCGATAACAATCTAACTAACAATACTAAGAGATATTGAAAGATCAGGAATCATTGCAAATCTAGAACTGGGATAAACAATTAATAAAAGATTGTATTTAGTAAGATATAAAAAAAAAAACCTCTTTATTCAGCCCAGCTTCCGTGTCATATTCAGCCGAATCGTGAAATCCTATAACTCCTATGCTCAATGCCATATCCCATATTCTAGAACTGCGTGAGACGCACCTAAGCCATCATCACCGCAGCTATCACCTACAGACTCCATGTCTTTTAACAAAAGTAGTTATTGCAATATAAACAAAGTGTCCAGGTAACAAGTTCGAATGGCTCTCTCTCAATGAAATAATGAAGTCGCGTGACTACTGGACCTGCCCCAACTCACGCACGTCTTGGCACACGTCGCGCCCACGCTTTACGCACGCTCCTCCCAAATTAGTACCGGTTACGTCGCCGATACGAGCATCGGAATGCCCGATATCGGTCACCTTTAGAATTATCCAAATTGCAACCATATTTTTGCTGTAGTTTGAGACTTTGTGGGAAGATCTGGAGTGTTTATAACTTATCATAGTACAATAGTTGGTACCGCGAGCAAAACAACATTTAAAGATGGACAGTCACAGATAACGTCACTAGAAATTTAGGTGCAGCAATAAAATATATCGAAATATCGTCAAAAAAACACGACATCGTTAAGCGTCATTCCTTGGCAATTCATAGCATTAATATTGTCTAATTTATTGTCCACACATTACTAGTTGTAGAAAATGCTTATTTTATTCCATTTGGCATGATTCCAGTCAATAAATTGACGTGTTGGTGTATTTTAAACGCAATTTGAAGTCGTATAAGTATTCGTAGTGAAATAAAGCAATATCTCATATAATTAATGATAGCACAATCGCTTTACCACGTCTACAAACATAAAGGTGTTCACATTTATTATAATGTAAAAACAGCTCCCGCGACTCGTATTAATTAGAATAATGATGCGCAATGACCATCAGCCGACATTATCTGCAATATAATTATAGAATTAACTTTTTGATAAAATTATCTCTCTTGTAAAAACTTGAATTTTTGTCAGTCATTTAAATTTATATTAAAACCATTTGTATTTCTTGGAAAACGTAATGCCTTGTACCGAGTAAAAGTAGGAAGTGAATTTTATATTATAATCGTTAAATTCTCATAATAATGTTTTATCCATGAATCTTTATATTATCCATGGGATCCTATTACAATATATCCACTAGTATACGAGTATTTTACTCACAAGTTTTAATTGGTTGTACTACATATTGTAGATGTTAACATAAGTAGCATAACCGTTAAATAATAATTACTACAGCAAATTCCAGTACGATTCCCGTATGTACATATAAATGATGTAATTTCGCTTTCATTAACGACATTTTTTATTCACTAAACCAGTTACCGGCAGCTGTTACTCACGAAATGTTTATTTATTCATTACAATCTCCAAAAGGATTCGGGACCTGTCCATGGATAATTAGAAATACTGATCATTTGAATGAGAATAGATAATGTGAGAGCGAGAGGACTGTGTGCGAGCGGGATAGAGGATAACAAATGTCGTCGCCGATCTAACACAAAAACAGGAGTAACGAACTAAGGCGCCAGGTGTTAGCCGGTGCCATGTGCTCGCCAACAGAAACTTTATTATAGTTTGTGCGTATGACTGCGGGTAACAGTTCACAATTTAATTAGTTGCGCTACGTACGCGTTACGATCGTGATCTATGAAAATATTATCATTAACAATGGTCAATTACATACTTTTCGATTACCACTATACTTTTTATATTATGGTATATTTATTACTATACTATTAAAATAAAGAAACTGAGCTTGAAATAGTATATCGTGACATTTTCATACTTTTTTATCTAACCACCAGTTACAAAGTATATTATTCTTTAAATAAATGCGTAGGTATCTAAAATAGTATCATTTATTTCTCAGAAATCGATCTAAACAAAGCATAGCTATTTTGAAAATACTATAATTCTCGTTTATTGTGATATTTGTTTTGACCTTCGAAAAATAACGCTTGATGTAAGCTCTTATACTAGAAGCTTTTTAAAGCGCCATCTATAAGCCATGTATGGCAATTGCATTTCAGAGCCACCTAGTGGCGAATAGCAGAACTTAAATGTATAGCGCGTCCTAGTCAGGGAACAAACAATTCGTAACGTCGCGTATAGATGGCGCTACCGCCCAGAAATGTAAAGGCGTTTATGAACTCGGTTAGTTAGGTTTAGTCAATACAATCAAATCAATCATAAAAGAATACAGTATCTACATTTGTCATATACTAAAAACACTAATCCGTCGCCAGCTAACCTCTCCATTGCATGTTTGTCTATTCATTTTTCCCTTTTTGTGTTAACGTTCTCCTTTATTTTACTTACTTTATTTTGCTTTATGTTAAGTCTGTGGTGTGTCTGTGTTGTTATAGCTTATTTTGGGGCCCGACGGCACGTTGCAGACAGTGAAGAGCGAGTCTCGCCGGGGCCGCGGCAGAGGGCGCGCGTCGAATGCTCCTGTAAGTACCTTATTATTTTACCCTCCTTTTTTGTTTTTTTTTTGTTTCATTTCTTTCATGTCATGTGTATCCTAAATGGTGACTAATAAATTAACAAATAATCATGCTTAACCAACTCATAGAAGCTGCGAATAGCTTTTCGTGCATTTTAAGAAGAATATTTACAGCTCTATCACAAATAGTTTTGTTTTTATACAACAAAAGAAGCTACGTCATTTTTTATGTTATCATTAGGCCAACATATTCGCTAAGCGCTTTCAGCAACGAAGTATTTCTTTTTAAATATCGACTTAGTAGGTCCCTGCGAATATAAACTACGATTCTATGACATGTAGGTAAATTCGTAAGAAATCTCTATCGTATACCGAAAAAAGTAATCGCCGATAAATCGGTAGGTTTAAAACTCCTTAAAAGACACTGGCAATATTTTGCGCATTTCCATAAGACGTGGAATCTTTAATACATATACGAAGACAAGATCAGTCTTATTTCAGAATTAGATTCACTTATAAGGAGTGTATAAAATATTACGATATAAAGGCTGTAACAGATTATACTGCATTTTCCTCAAATGTCTTTAAATATTGCAAAATCGGATGACTTTTCTTCCTTCAAAATGCGTACTCCTATCCAAGAGAGATGGAACTCTTTCCTAAACCCATAAAATAATAGATATTAGCGACCCAGCCCGGCTCCGCCCGGGTACAGATACACTTCTCTCTCTCTCTCTCTTTCTCTTCAGCCACAGGAAGTCCACTGCTGAACATAGGCCTCCCCCAAGGATCTCCACATTGACCTGTTGGAAGTGGCCTGCATCCAGTGACTTCCCGCAACCCTAATCAGGCCGTCCGTTCACCTTGTAGGCACTTATACACTTCTTTGAAAATATTTTATGGCCTATGTTCATCAGGGATAATGTAAATAAAGTAAAGAATTTTTCAAATCACTCCAGTAGTTTCAGAGCATATTCAATACAAACAAACAATCAAATCTTTCCGTTTTATATTAGTTTAGACATATTTTTTACTACCGAAGAACAATACCTCGCACAATAGTCACACATTTAGTTTCCCCTGAGGGCGAATCTTACATAATTGTGTTTGGTAATACTTCATTTGATAAAAGCACATAAGTCCTATTTCACAACACTCGTCACCCTGTCTAAGGGCGAGAACAACATTACTAAGTTGATAAGTCGTAGGCTTCCCTCACAACCAAATCAAAAAATCCGCGTACATGTCATTAGAGCGATCACCCACCCGGCACGCAGGTCACGGGTCGCGAGGTCAAAGCCGTGACACGCAAGCCCACCTTGATTACGCAACACGTATAAATCAAACGGGAACAAAAACGAGGCCACTCTCGCTTTCACAACGAAATGTCCAAATATAGGAATAAAGTGTAACCACGGTTCACGGCCAAACCGAGCCAAAACAGTAGTGGAAATGCACAACCCCATTCACCGAGATTAATAATAGCGACCAACTATCAAAGCGCGGGTTTTCAGCTTACTTGCACGTACATTGCTGCTTTGGTAATTTCAGGTTCGTTCGCGCTCGCGCTGAAAGCGTTACTCTGACCGTAACTCATGCTTGGTGATTTTTTTAGTATACAACAATTACGCGCTTATTAATATCATCGTTGAACTACAAGTTAGTCGTAAATTAAAGAGTCAAGTAATTACAAGTACTTGACACATAAAAAAGTCTAAAATACATAAAGGCTATTTTGTAGTCGTCTTCCTCTATCTGTATCTTTAGATGACGTAAAGTACAGATTATAATTTACATAATTAGCTAATCATCATCACCATCCACAAGATGTCCACTGCTGACCACAATCCTACACATCATCTACCTTTATAGACAACAAAAAAATATTTTCAAATTCATTTTAGTATCTGCAAAAGTTTATAAAAATCCCCAGCGAGCAATGTACGCGGTCCAAATCCGTTGTGCCGTGGATGTAGTAAACAGTATTTGTAGAGATTTTTCCGCGTAAGCTCGCCGCGCTGCCACCTGTTCACTCACGATCGAGTGGGATTGTTAATTTGAAATTATTCAGTGGCCTCGTTCCGCCTTGTTTATTCATAAATGCGCTTTTTGCATGTTGTGAACGATGTGTCTTTTGTACGGGGAAATGTTTGCTATAATTTCATTTTGAAATAATATTTTTTGTGAAATTCATTTTAATGGGAATGAATTTAAAATTTATCCGAGTAATTTTCGATGTGTGATTGAATTCGTCGTGTGAAATGTTGGTGTAACTTAATGAAAATTACTGAAACGGTCAAAGTTTCACAATTTCCACGACTGCACCAATGGGCTATGTACACATGTTTTCCTTCTTAACGAGTCCAATCTGAATATATCGTTATGTTTTCTATCAAAAGAAAATTTAAACGAATCGGTTATGCAGTTGGTTTGATGCATACTGTGGAACTAGGTTCAATTTCTATAACGAGATCCGCAAGTATTTGTTTCTGGTACCCACGGTAACAGCTTAGCCTGCTAAATTGACTGCTTGAATTGCTAGCCGGGCACAACTCTGCTGTGCTTCATCTCTTCACCACCCAAAGGTAGACTGCTAAAGAATATATGACTATATGAAGCTTTAAATAAATAAATAAACAATTCCCTATATCGGGCAACTCTTGTGGGATTTTCCAAACCAACACACCCACGTCACTGTTCTGGACATAAATTAATAGGTCCGAGAGTCATACACATAATGTTGACAGCATGCTAACACACAAGTCTTATGCAATGAATTTAAAAAATACGAGAGACTTTTCTGTCCCTCGTGAGGAAACCTGCATACCATAGCGATGCGCAAGAATTTCTATGGTATATAAAGTCCGCCAACCCGCACTAGGCCACTCGTACTCTCGATTGTAGAGGAGGCCCGTGCCCTGCTGTGAGGCGCATATGGGCTGATACTAATACTTTCTATCCCAAAAAAAATAAAATGATATATCACAGAGTCATCGCGTGTAAACCAAACCCAGCACCTTTTTTATAGCTTAGATCCGGCAAACGAGCAAACAGGTCATCTGATGGTAAGTGATCACTGCCGCCTATGAACATCCACAACGCTGGATCATGGATGTGTTGCCGGCCCAATTGGGAGGGGAGCGGGGAGGAAAAAGGATGGGAAGATGAAAGGAGAAAAGGGTAATGGGCATCCGGAAATCTCACTCATCAAAGGAAACGCGACTACGAAGCTGTCGCTTCACATCGATCTCTTATCAGGCAGTTGTACCACCCTGGAAGAGCCTGCCCATTCATGCTGAGTCATGACTGACAACAGCGTGGCTCTACCACATTCTAAAAAGCCTCACGTTTAAAAGCCTTTAACAGTAATAGCATTTACAAACCGGCGATATAAACAAATCTATGGAAATCTACTTTCCGCAAGCCCTGTTAAGCTTCCGTTTGGCTGCAAAAGTGATTTATTGTCGATGGCAGGAGTTTATTTTGCTCCGACTGGCTTTTCAGTTCGAGTGCTGGTTAAACTGCGGGGTTAATACCCTAAATATTTCATTTTAAAAATAAGTTTTTTAATAGTAGCTCGGTGTAAAAATTGTATCGAGATTTTATTTGTAATATTTCCAATGAGTTGCTGTAATAAAGAGTAGGAGAGTTAAACGATTAAATTCCGTTGAATAATATTTTCATCAATAAATATACCACTAGTATAAATTGAGTACTGACAATCAAAACCCCATAAATAGTAATGACTAATATAAACAGTTACACATTTTCCAGTACCAATAGGTATCTTTTTAGAAGAAAAAAAAACAGTCGAAATGAGAACCTTTTTTGAAGTCGGTTAAAAATCAATTTATACAAAGAACACTACTACCTACCTATTACTTATGTTTTAAAAACAAATGCATATTTCTACATTCCGCGGGAATCCAATTTAAAAAAATTTAATACAGCATGACGTGTCCGCTGACTTCACCCCTATCAATCATGATATTGTTAGTAATACTCGTAAAAGTGCATTTTAAATACGTGCGCCGTCCAGTATTTGATTAGGCTAATGCATTTCTTTGTGGACCTAACCCACTTCGATAAGCTTTTAGCGGACCGCTCGCGGAACATTCAATGGAAATTTGCTTAGCATTATTTATATTTTGTTTTCTTTACAGAATACAAGAGTATGTCTTGGAAAACGTTTATATTGGTGTCATGTATATTTCTCTCAGAATAAATAAATGTGTACTGAAGACGGTCGATTAACCTCAATAAATAAACACACCCAACAGTCGCATTCATAGTCCTTACCCCACTAAGATCGAGTCTTGTGTCGTGGGTATCAGAAGCTACGACAGACTTTGCGATTTCACAAACACCCAAACCCGAGACAAATACTTGTGGGCCTCACAAACATTTGTCTCGGTGCGGGGATCGAACCTGCGGCCTCTCGTTTCACAGGCGTCTAACCAACTGCGCCAAGCAAGCTGTCATACCTAACCTACACTTTATGATTTAACAATCAGCCTATCTGTTATAAATCATTACACTTAATTACCGAACTGCAGGCGTTATTTTATGGAAAACATACGACCTTCACCAATAATACCTTATGTACATCTCCACCGCTGGTAGAATACCCGTATCTACACGTATAGCCACCACCGTGCACAAGAGTGCAAAATCCCCCACATTGATATACGCAGATATGACTGCCTCGGTGGCGTAGTGGTACTACGGTATGATTGCAAAGCTGAGGTCTCGGGTTCGAATCCCGGGTCGGGCAAAGTGATATTGGATTTTTCTATTCATTATCAGCCCGGAGTCAGGAATTTGTGCCCGATATGGCGATAGGCTCGCCCCCTATCACATCGAGGAACGAAATATACAAGGCGAAACGTGGGTGTCCTGGTAGCACCTCTGCCTACCCCTTCTGGGAAAAAGGCGTGTGTTTATTATGTATGATATACGCAGATGTATACGTTCTAGGTGCAGCTTTGTTCATTATATTTGTATCAACTAGCTAAGGACATTTATTTTATTTAACTCACGCCTGTTTCCCAGAAGGGGTAGGTAGAGGTGCAACCAGGACAACATTTCGCCTTGTATGTTCGTCCCACGATGTGATATGGGGCGAGCGTATCGCCATATCGGCTACAAATTCCTGATTCCTGGTAATGAATAGAAAAATCCAATATCACTTTCCCGACCCGGGATACGAACCCAAGACATCACCTTTGCAATCATACCGTAGTACAACTGCGCCACTGAGAGAGTCACAGGACAGGACATTTATCTCCGATTAATACTCTATCGCCCGAGTACTCAAACGCCATTTAAATATTAAGTTTCACTTAACTACCCGCGTCCTACTTAGTCAGTACATTTAAGCGGGACTTGCGTAGCTAAGTGCATCATAATATTTAAGTATCGTTCGAGTATTCGGGATTTCAATCGCATTATAATATCCGCATCTTATTTATTACCACGTAAAATACCTACTTATTTCTATTTTCTAATTCATAACATATAAAACTCCCTGCTTTCAAATTACCACGCGCAAGGTGATTGTCATAAAGAGCGTCTGACTGCAGTCTGGAGGCACAAAGGGAAGTTTTTCTACCTAACAAGAGAGCTGAAAGATTGCGCGGGGCTCGAGCGAAACTTGTGCAAAGCCATTCGTTTGTAATGTCCGGACTATGGGTAGTGTTTCCGGTGTTTTTAGATGGCCTGAAGTCTGAACCTAAAGTCTAAGTGTCGGATGGGCTGATTAAGGATGGACAGTTCTGTACTCTTCAATGATTAGTTACTGTAATTCCCTGATGGTAAATTGATTTTACAAGGTATATTTTACATGCCTAAAAAGATGGACGACCTCGTTAAGGTTGCAGGTGGTCGCTGGAAGCAGGCCGCTCCCAACAGGGCAATATGGAGATCCTTGGGGGAGGTCTATGTTCAGCAGTGGACTTTCTGTGGCTGTAGAGAGAGAAATGTATTTTAAATATCGTATCTTCTGGTGTAATATTGTTTGGGCATCACCTCTCAATAATGAAAAACATATAAATCAGTTGTACCAGCTGATTTACCGTTGTTAAAAGTAATTGTAGCAAAATTTGGCACCTCTGCGTACCCCAATCAGGTTACGATATAGGCCATCCACAAACAATATATTGTATGTCCAAGCATAGCTAATGTCTCCATAGCAGATTTGCGCAAGTTGCGGTTAGGCCGCGTGCACACAACAGCTCCCTGTCAGTGAGATATCGCCCTATGTTTTCATTCTAAAGGGTAATGAGTGGCTGAGAAGGGAAGAATTTCGATTCGAATTCAATATTATGTAATAAATATATTATAACAGGATATATATTTTAAAACATTTTTATATACTGACTACATGCAAAGTGACGCCTTATGGATATTGCAGGACAATCCAATCTGAGTGTATTTTTTTCTCAAAAATCGTAATTTTAGTTTACACGATTTTTGGCCATCCCGTAGAGATGCGAGTATTTCTACCGCTTAGCTGAACTTCGGTTCGGGAACTTACCCGAGCCGTTAAAAGACACGAACCTACGGATTAAAAACTACCCGTTAAATCGCGGTTTTTGACAATACTACCAGGGAGCTTTTTTCAAAATTGGTCAAATGTTACCTGGGATGGTTAGGAACATGTGGTTTATATAAAATGCCATATGTCAGTACCACCCGGCATATGTGCAGACATCTACAACACATCCATCACACAATAGTCCAACCCCTATCATACACTGACGTCACAATTTAACAAAAAATATTTCGAATAAAAGAAATTAAAATCATTCAATCAAACAATCCAATCGTTATTGACGTGCTACCTCGACAATACAACGCTGTTTTTAAATGTTATAAAAATATGACCGTAATTGGAACTATATTAAAAAATACATTATTTACTAAACCGCAGTACACATAACATTATGCACTAATTAGGTTATTGCCTGCACTAATATAATTGCAGGTTTAGGTATGGCAGAATTTTAATTCTAGTTATTAAGTACTAATCCTAAAAAAAATGCAATCTCTACACATATCAATGAGAAATTATGTCAAATGTACCGACCGAATGATCAAAACGTTAGGTATAGACATCCATTTCATCATAATGTATTATATAAATATTGTCAAAACCCGCCAAAGATATTTTTTTTAATTTAACGTGTTCAGCAAACGAGCAGACAGCTCACCTGACATGCCATTATACACGCCCATGAATATCTACATTACTTATATCGTTGGTGCGATGCTGGCCACTCAAAATGACAGGAGAATGGGTAGAAAAAAGCAAGTTAATGCGAAAAGGATATCTGAACCTCTGCCTTAAATAAATTTCCAGCCATGCATCTAATGATAAACTTTATTAGTAATTTTCTCTAAATCAATTCAATACAGTCTGACATTCTATCAAAAGTACCTTAAAATATAAACAGCAAAACACCAGATTACATCAAAACAACCGAAATTAATAAGAAATCTAATCGTGGAAGCGTTCAATTCGGAAATAAATTGAAATCCTACTTAATGAAGACGGGACGCATAAAGGCTGCAGACGGACTAATTTCGCGTGCGCCATCTTGCGGTTGCCATGGCAACGAGACTGCCCCCCTTCCCCCTTCCCCCTTCGGGCCCCACCGCCTGCACTAGCATTGCACTTCCTAAAGGCTAGACTGTTGTAGATGTAGGTAGACTTAGGCACCGTGGGCTGATTAGTCAATTTCGTTGGTGGATTACGGAATCAATTTAGAATATCTTCGAGATATCCGGGTTGCGGGTGAGGTTTTACAATTTGCAATGGAGATTTATTAGGTGTATAGGAAGATAGTTAAGTAGATCGTTTGTATGCTTTAATGGATAATTTCTTTCTTTTAGTTTCGTCCATTTTCCTGATACGGTAATGATTTCCTATTTTCCTATTTTCGCGTCTAACAAAGTTCTGTTTTTCCAATGCTGTATCTTTATCCTTATATAATATTAATGTTACGATTTTATTCAAAAAATAATAAAATATACCAAAAACACCCCTATTACAAACATACTAAGCGTCATCAGCACCAAAAATATCAAAAGTGTCAACGACACCTTTAAAATCTTCCTAACATGAAAAGTATCCAACTCTAAACATTCTTGAAGTTCGAAAAAGAATCATGAGTGACGTGTCATGACGTCACACTACGTCACTTCTAAAAATAGTATAACAACGTTAACCAACAATTCGCGCCAGTGTCCACGACTCCGTAATAGAAAAAGTTTGAAAGCTGTCGACTCGGACTGTGCGAAAACAGAGCGCGTATTTTGACCCTGCCACTATGAAATCTGTCAACTGGATTAAAAACACCATTTTGTATTCAAAGTTGCACACATAAATAGATGCATACGTATTTTTATTGGGATGGGAAAGTGGCTTCTATACTTATAGTAAGTGCAGCAATCTAACAAGAGTATATGAAGAGGAACGGTTATCCTTCGCCAGTCGAAGCAATTATGCCGGCCAGTTCGAAGCCTGATCTTCACAAGCCGATTCCGAAAGACAATACACCTTGATATGTCACTATGGTGGTCGGTATTCAAGAATGAATATTCCAAGAGCACAGCCAAAGTTCTATAATAAATAGGAAATGCATTACAAACTAGAAAATTATTTCAATTCAACCGGAACCCCTATTACATGCACTTGCAATTCAACAAGGGGTCAACTAAACTGGTCACTCCATCTCTTAAAGTTACCGAAGCAAATTAACTAAAACAGTTTTAATTAAAAGTTATTAACAAGTTCCCATTACTTTAGTTCAACCTTAATTTACCTAAAGGGTTTACCTAAATGCAATACAAATATGGTCCTTCGAGCCGGATGTGCAGTCTATTTGGAACTATTGTCTATGTTTCTAATTAAAATAGGGGATATGAACTGTGGGGGGACAATATCCAAGTGTTGCCAATGTATAGAACTTTAGGGTGTTGCATATTGCACAGGAGGGGAGTTCGCGGAAATCTATTTGGCTATGGCCAACGTCAGACTATATCCGGTTGATAATGATGGCACAGCCGGTTGGCCAGCGACGAAACCACATTTACAAAATAATTTACAATAAAATATAATATCGTTACAAACAAAGCGTATCACATCAGTATCACTGCATGCAAACGTTTAATGATTATATGAAAAAAAAGGAAACATCCAACTTGTGCAGATATGTCACGAATAAACTTTCAAAACGACAAACATTTCAAAAACAACGTACCTAACTGGTATTCATATTCGCCGGTAGCGCCCTCCCAGTCTGTCGGTGGCGAGAAAATGCGAAATTCACCGTTATAACGGTGCCTTCGAATTATAAACTCGACGAAATTTGCACACAGCACTTTGTAATTGCAAATTTTCCCGTGTGGCGCATGCGCCCCGCGACGATCAATACCGCAAGATTTTATTATTGTTTTTTCTTATGGTACATCATTTGCGCGCCAAAATATTTGAAAACCATAGACTAGTGGGAACGGTTTGGTAAATGTCAAAATTTAAAAATAAATGGTTCCAATTTTGAATTGAGTTTGGGGCCTCTTAGACGGGGCGAGCAAGGCGGCGGCGGCGTGGGGTGGGCCGGCCGCCCGCTTCTATTGGATAGTTACTCTAAACTATTGCCTGAAACTTTCATTAATGCATTCTATTACCTCGTTTGTGCAATATTCCGTCTTAGCGGGCCAAAATTCAATTTTATACAGCTTATTAAGTGCAGTTTTCCATCAAGGAAATCCACGTGCTACCACAAAAACTTGCTAAATTAAAATTTATTGCGTAAAAGAACTTTTAATATTCGAAATGTGAGTTAGACCGTGTCGTGTTGTATTATGTCGGAATTACGTACGCGAGGTTCATAATTTCCGGCAGATATTTGAAAATTTCATAACTTTTCAGACTGTTTCAATGTTATGAAGAGTCGTTAAATATTTTATTCGGCACGCAGTCGCGGCGAAATTGCTTCTTTTGATTACAGCCTTGGGGAAACAACGGCATAACCCTCCAATTGATTTTGTAAATATGTAAACGTCAATTGTGTTAGAGAAACAAACACATTCGGAGGACTTCCAATACAAAATCAAACAGATTTTTGCTCTTTCGTGTAAACAGAGCTTTTATTTTAAATAACCCGGTATAAATAAAATAATTTCCGTAAATAAAAGTGCAGTAAATCCACATTTAAAACGCCTGCAGAATTAAACGTTCCCCTTTGAATACGTTAACCAGCGCTGCACAATGATATCGCAGCCAATGTGCGGAAAAGCTGTCCGAAAAAATTACTGCCAGTCGTATTTCTCGCTGTCAATTAAATCAAGTGTACCAACCTTACAAAAACAAAAAACAATGGCCCATTGTAGCCGCGCGTCTGCACTCACACACGGCCCGGCAGACGAAATGCATGTGTTCGCTGTGTATTATACATTACCGCGTATGTTTTCGCTCACATTCTCGACGTTCTTACTAACGAGCCAATATGCTGATGCGTTCGTCTGCCCGCACTGAGCGTTCAAACACACACACACACACACACACAGTGTAGACTAACCTAAAACGAGCCTTTGAATTGGAAAAATCCGGCGGAACATTTTTATAGCGTAATACTCAGAGGATATTTGATTTCTAGTCTCCTTTTATTGGAAATGGCGGCCATTTCTGCCATTTTTAAATATGGAACTTGAAATTATTTTTTAAATTCTATTTTTAAGTTTATGGGCAATGTTTTTATATCCAATAAGGCAATTATATTTTTTTTAAATATAGAATAATTAAAAAAGGAATAAATGTGTTTTATGAATTGCGACTTCGATTTAATATTTTTTATTCGATTCTAAGATTAATTTTGCTCATAACAATACTCGTAGTCCCTTCTTCTACTCTACGTCCAAATTATGATACTATAATCAACATCACATTTTTGTGTCAACAAATTTAAGCGATTTCGCGTTCGAATTCCTATCAGAATTATGAATTATTCAACAACCAAAAGTAAATGCTCGTGACTAAGCTATAAAAAGAGAGACATATATCTCGCATCCCTCTTACACGTGAGAGGGTAGATAAATATCGGATTCCAAATAATGTTGATTTAGTATTACTCAGTGTTTATTATGGCTCTACGTACTTTTAAGAGCAAATATCATAGTTCAAATTTCTCGTATAAAGAGAGTATTGTTTCGTGCGTTACACAATACGATATTTGAAGTAAAACGTCACGGCAAGTAGCCCGTTAAATTGAATGTCGAATGAATAGAAGGGCCATTTTTAAATCTCCGTGAGAGCTGTTAACTTTTAATTCTTAAACCTACATAACAAATGTATGAAAATGCAATATTAGTATGTTCGTTTACCATTGTTTAGCAATGAAAAATCTTGTAATAAAAAAATAGGTACAAAAAAAATATTATTTCAAAGGCGGCGATGACGTCAAAAGCGACTAAGAATATTAATAAAATAGAGTATTTTCACAGCCATTTCCACATGGTGTATTTTCACGGTACATTGAATCCGACAATCCCCTGAGCTCTGCCCGACCACTGCCCGAAACGTCATCCCGCAAGACGAGCAACAAGTGAGCAAGTCGAGCACCCGCTAATAAGCCACGCGACAAACCCGTGGGGCGGGCCATTACTGTCCACGACATTATCTCTAACGATATCTCTACGAGTGTGAAGACAGAGCGATCGGGCGAAGGAGTGTGGGGCGATAAGGACCTATTCGGAACACTTTTTGTTGAATGTTTTATATCGCCTTATTGAATGGTGATGACACGTTTATTGCCCATTGGAAATGACATGTGTTGGAGCGCTGGGAATGTTTTCTGAATGCTTTTAAATTTAAAAATCAACTGTTACATACGTCGAAAACGGTAACATTACTGAGACGAAGAATAATAAAAAGTGTTAGGGGAGAGGCGGGCACCTAGTAAATATTACATATCATTTATATGTCCGAGGATTTAGTAACAGGGTTTCTTAGAATATCCTCAGATTCTCCTTAAGACAAAAATATTCCATTCTGCTGGAAACGAAACGCCGCGTAATACGCCACTCTTGTCTGGTTTAACATGGCGGCTTTTGCACCAAGTGTGCATTAATTATTACCTTCTCCCTTTCGTTCTCTCTCTTCACCCACAGGAAGTCCACTGCTGAACATAGACCTCTCCCAAGGACACCCACATTGACCTGTTTGAAGTGGCCTGCATCTAGCGACTTCCCGCAAGCCTAACCAGGTCATCCGTCCACCTTGTAGGCGTCCGACACTGCGCTTGCCTGGCTAATACAAATTTATAACCACAAATACTTCAAAAACACAATCAAATACCGCATAAATTCAACAGACTCCTCGATATAAATTCACCCGAGTAGCCTGCAAGTGGAATGGCGACAGATTTTAGTGTACGTGACTCAGTCGGTTCTAAAGAATATGCGCAACAAGTGTCGCTGGGTATAAATTGTGGAGATGACGTCGGTGCTCCACCGCAGTGTCAGGAGTTGAAGGCTCTCGGGACATAGTGATTCTTACATTACTCTTTTGTTGTGGGGAATTCGGCTCTCGGGTCCTAACGTATGAATCACTCACCATGAAGTTGGCAATACTAAGGTTCAGCTGCACCAGGTAACTGACGATGTCAACGTCATTTAGCATCTCAATTGTATGCCGATTATGTGGTAAAAGTTACCTAATGCTTTAAATATTTATTAGTAGTTTTAAAAGTGGTAGAGCCAGGCTGTTGTTAGTTAAGACAGCATTAATGAGCAGGCTAGTCCGAGGCGGTACTACTGTCTCACAAAAGATCGATGTGAAGCGACAACTTTGATGCGTTTCATCGGATGAGTGAGATTGCCGAATTCCCAATACCTATATTCTCTTCCCATCCTTTTTCTTTCCCAGTCCCCTCCCCACTTGATGGTCCGGCAACACGTTTATGATCCGAGCATCGTGGATATTCATGGGCGGCAGTGATCATCTACCATCAGAGACCTGTTTGCTCGTTTGATAGACCTATTGTATATTGAAAATGTAAAAAAATCTCATGCTTTATGTTGGCTTTGTTTACAACCAAATCAAAACGAAACAAATAAAAAAATATAGATAAACGTCTATAGCATCTTAACATTAACCGCTCATTTTTACTTTTAGTAGACGCGTAGGCCATTAAGGAAATACTCAAGAGAGACCTATATTCCGCAGTGGACTTCCTGTGGCTAAAGAGAGAGATATGCAAGCACTAAAAGATTTTCAGGCTCTCTGAAATGTCTTTATTGCGGATGCGAAGACTCGCCTATCCTTCTACTTTTTAAATCAAAGATATTCATGAACTAAACAATAGCAACAGCGATACCCCCCCCCCTATCAAGATGTAACATTTTCTTTGAACCAAAACAAAACACAAACGAATACAATGTAACGTTAAACAAACATAATTATAAATGTGGAGCACAAAAGGTCCGCTCCACATAATAAAGTATACATAATGCATACTCCTGAATTATTCATGGCACATGTCAATTTCCAGAAAGTTGTGCGCGCTATTTACATGCTATCTAGTTTGGATAGGAAAAGACATGTGTTGAGATAAGAATTACGCTTTGTACTGCCTGCATAGTGCATAGCTCAAAACTGTATGGTATTACGAGTATACGAAGTAGTTTTTTAAGGGGGCAATGTTTTTTATTACACAACAAAATGTCAACTTAAAAAATATTTTAAACATATTTTAACTAGACACAACTACGTTTAGCTTTGTAATTTATACCGTTCTGTCATAATATAGTAAATTAACCTAAATAAAATACTCTAAATCGAAAGAAATAACTCGTGAATTATATACGTATGACGTCACAACATCAAATCCACGTTTCATTTCAAAATGCAACTATCGAAAAGGCGCAATTTCATTTCATACGCACTGCGCGGAGGTAAGGGGCTTTAACGGCGACTTTTAATATATCCCGGATTACCAGGCTTCGTCCCAAATCTGTTTTATTGTCGGATTATATATCCGTATATCCGGACGGAGAAATCCTTGCGTTTCGTTTTATTGCCATTTCAATATTTATGTTATCAAATTGTTGCCTATCTCCCGCGTTTAAGCCTGTCGATGTTGCGCAGGTAAAACTAGACGATATTTGCACAATTGATTTTTATTATATCTAATATAAAAAATGATATATAATGGGAGCTGAGTAAAATAGAATTTGTATACATCTATTCAGGAAATCCACATGAGTATTTTCATTGTAAATACTAAATAAGACAAGTCAACGAGGAAATATTAACCCAATCGGCAATTACGGCAAGTTTTTAAACCTAAAAAGGTTAATTTATAAATCCGCCAAAGAAAGAAAGAATTTTCTCAATTATATTTACAAGTTATTTGTATATCTTTAACACAATAATACCACGTTACAATGGCCGCAAAAAACAAACAAACAATATACAAAAAAATAAAAACATACGAGTTGCCGTTGCGAAGCCTTAACTTTTTCCGGGAGAGCGGAAAATTTAATTTTCCCTGGAAATTGGTATCTCGGGGCACGGCGGTGCTGCGATGAATCGAATTTGCCCGATAAAACTGTTATAAATACCCATTGTTGTTGGATCTGTCGATAAATACGATGACACAGATACACGTAAACCGATATTTGGACATGTTAAGGATTTTTCTGTGTAATTGAATAAGTGTTTAAAACTGTGGGTATACTGCAATTTTCGTCGTACATAGAAACTTTGGAGTGCCCTTAAAAAATGGTGGTTGGATATTTCTAATCGAAGGGATGATATAATCCACGAGGGTAGAACCTTCGTAATACTTTGATGTGGTCATCGGCCAAACCACAAGTGCCTAGGCCCTAGATGGAACAAAGGCCTAGTTCGTCTCATGTCATGATATGAGATATCTGATTGTTTTGAGAAGATAACATGAGAGATTAAAGTATGTTAATGAGTGCAAATGGAACACTTTAAATCTCAAATGGAATGCCACGTTAGGACGAGCATCCTAATATGCTAAGTTTCAAAGCTTTGAATCAAATTGTGTCAGAATTACGTAATCTATTTAAACTTCCGTAATAACAGTTGGAATGCATTTGTGACTAAAACTAAAGAGATTATTAATCTCAGTGCAGTTGTTCCAAATTCATTAAATTACAAGTTTAGTTGAAACAAGTGAATGTTACTCCTTATTAAGAAATTAAAATCTTTGGCAATATTCCAGAGGACAAAGTACATTAAACTCCTTTGTCTGATACGCTGTTTTAGCCATTAGTAACAGGGAACGTTTGGGGGCCGAGTAGTTTCCGAATAGAGGACACGTACCTGCAAACGCAGCGTAGGATACCAACCCACTAGGTGGTCGATTGACTTGAACTCGCTGATTTTTTAGAGAAGACATATATACATATATATGACTTATGGTTGATGATGACGAACAGCAGTATGAACAAAAGCTTTCAATCTACTACGACTTGGACGTAAATAAATCAGACGCACGATAAAATAGCCTTGAACCCAACATTATCGACAATATCGTAAATCACTTAAAGATATTTTAATTAAACATCCTCAATATATCAGGGAGATAGCGGAAGGCGGGCGGCGGGTGGTGCAAGCGGGGCTCGAGGGGGAAATTAATTTAATTTTAACTTGATAATATATCACGAAGACGTCTACTCTAATAATGGAATTATGTTTGTGCTCAGAGAATCCATTTGCATTCTTATTAGACTCGTTATGAGCTTCGAGGGCTAATTAAACGTAGCTACAGGAATATTGTTCACCATCGACATGTATTTTTTATTCTACTAGAAGAGTATTCTTTAATAGACCGCACATGCACCTGGCATGGTTACCTGCTCCTTACGGCTCTTAACTAAACATATTGTAAGTATAAAGAAAATGTTTAATTCTTATGGGAATCGATTAAATATAAAACTAGCCACAATGTTTCACGCTAGTCAGCCTAATTTATTTTTCATCTGTGTATATCCGAATTTAAGTAAATTGATTGATCCTGCAGTCAAATTGTTTGTACAGTTTTTGCAGGTCATTTAATTTGATTGAAGGTTTTTAACCTATTGTTACAAAGAAATAAATAAATAAAGCATATTGCGACAAATTTTTTCGACTACCAAAGACAACGAACTTTCGTCGATAGATTCTTTATTTGAATTTCACAGTTACCAAGAGTTGTTTGCTCTTTCGTCAGCAAACAACTCTTTGTCTAAAGTTTCCTTATTAGTGAAATAGCCTTACGTCTGTTGTATTCCCGCCCGTGCTATTTCGGTGTCCGGCGTGACAGACGAATTTGCCGCCGCATTGAATGCCGGCTGCATTGAAAATTCCAATTGTGGTTGTATTTCTTGGTGATATATTGTTCTCATATGCCATTTAGCGTTGCGAGGTTATAGATGGAGTTAGTGTAGAAATCTTTAGTTATTTAGGGCCAAAGTTGACGTCCGACTTCAAAAGAGCGTGTTCACAATAAAAAGGGACGGGTGTGTCAATTTTAATTGGGCAACTTATTGGATTTAGATCATGCTGTTGGACGCATAATTAGTTCAGACATTCGGTTGTACATGTTGATATTTTTCCGGGAAATTTGATAATTGGTGACTATAGGTTTCGTGCTGCTTTGAAATTTCTATTTTGCCATTTATATCTCTGCTGTTCGTACCGCTGCATTGGAAAAGTGCTGCCTTAAAAACGGTTTTTTGACACTATCACTTGTCCAACTCATATTGATATTGTGGTACGTAAATAATTAAGGAAAAAGAAGTTGCTATAAAATTATCTCATACATTCTCAACGTATAATAATAATATAAAAAAGGCATTTTAAATTGTAAATTAATTGCTACTTTCGTGTACCTATGCAAAGGTAACCAGGAAATTGGGCTGTTTATAACATAAAGATGCGACACTCTTTATTAGTAAACGTTACGCAATACTAATTCATAAAACAATAACCAAATTTCGTACGCCATAAATAAACACAGTTCAACATTGTGTACAGTACACACGATGTTAAACATGCGAAGCCAAGCCTCATCTACCGAGCTTAATGCGTTTTCGTAGGCCTGATGGGCAGTCGGCAACGCTAGATATTTCATTCAACCAGACTATTCGAGCTCCCTAGATTGCTATTCTAGCCCCCCTACGCCCCCCTCTCCCTCCACCCGTGTAGAAATGGGGGGCGTCTACCCCCCAACCTCCTCTCGCACAGGCGCTTAATTTCCGTATCGTATGGTCATTAATTCGTAAAGTGATATGACCGTGTATTTATGTTTATATGTTAGAGTTACTAATTAATGCGCAAATATTAATATTTATTTTGATTGGAAATTTGATCGGTCTGAGGGTGGAAGTTAATTATAACTAGAAAGTGGAGAAATCTTATACATTTTTCAGTTGCTTGGGAGTATTAAGCATTGGATATGTTTTAAGGAAACTATTTGGTATTCTATAGTATTCTAATAAATCTTTAACTACGGAAAATACATTTTGAATCTTATAAGTTAATAACCAAATATGTTTGACAACAATAATTAATTATCTAACGCCTATATAGAGGTTCCAAGGTATGATCTACTGTGTAGCTAACATTCATTTCTTCAATTCATAACACATGTTTAACCCTAAATTAAGCTATTTCCGAGGGTGGATATCAGACCGACGGCCAGTCACGAACACGTGTGACGCCGGCCGCAACCCCATGTAGGTATTCTCGACCTCGAACGTAACAAATAGGAATCCTATATGGTATGTTTCCTGAGAACATATCTGAACAAGAACACTATTGTCAATGTCTCGCGTCACTCAAACAAGCGCAGCGTTTAATCGTTTTGACAACACAAACTGAGTTAAAACTAATCGTTGCATTAGCCCACTTCAAAGCGAATGCAACAAAATAGGCGCCAAGTTGTTTATCTCAGTAAGTTTGGCGCCCTTTTTGTGCGGCCGGCGCGGCACGGTGCGGCGAGATTATGGCGGATTGCCGCTGTCACCGCTCGCATTCCCGCCAACTTTTAATTACGGCCATTGTGAATAAAGTTTAAGTTGACTACAAAAGAAGTTTTTCTAATGAAACTCCGGCCGGTGAGGATGCTATGTCCCCGGTACTTGTTACGCGTTTTTATTTTAATGCAAATTTTTGTTTGTTTATAAATTATGAACGTCTGACGGCGGGAAGGTTGTCTGTCAGAAACAGTATTTCAAACGTCTTAGAAGTCTTGTCTTTTTCGAGGGCTAGTGTCTTAATATTCTGTAAAGATGCTACTTCTATTGTCTTTTCGAAGTCAAACTTTAGACATAAACAATACATATTTCCCGACATTAGTTACTAACCAAGCGAAAATAAACGCACATTTCTCAAAAAAATCTACTCTTCAGCACTAAGCAATTATTTTTAATCATCAGCAATTTAACAACTGTTTCCGAACTGTCTAAAATTGAAAGTTGAGTTTACATCGTTTGCTGCATATTTCCGAACGCAAATTGAGCTTGTTCGTAATGTTTACTCAGAAAACTGAGACACGGCCCTGCATAAATTGCAGAGCTCCACATAATTAAAAATCAACATTTACATTCAATTCGATCTTCGCTACTCCGCCGTCTATATCACACTGTTATTTTCTCTCTTCATAAATATTACACCGAATTCAAATATCTCAAGCAAGCCTAGTGTTGTTCGAACACGTTAGGAAACTTGTGTTTATGTTCCTTCATATAATTAAATATGTTTTGTTTTAAATTGCCATTTACTGTTATGTTTGGCAATTATCTTTCAATAATTTAAAGCTGATACGTAATAGAGTTCTTCATCCCAGATTCCTTTGTCCACTGCAATATTAGATTTTATAATGGGCAGCATCGCGGATAGACTAGTTATAAATAAATAGCGATAAAATACAGTCTGCGAGTCTAATTTACGAATAATATCTGATTGGCAACAATTTTCAAAGCCGTGCAATCTATTGTAAGGCAGACAAAAGCTAGGGCAATTTGTTCGAAAGCCGTAATCGATGTAATGATAGTGCGCTGCGGCCATGTTTCACGCGAGTGGACGCTCCGCGAGATGGAGCTGCGGCCGCCATTTTTATTTTTCATTTTTTAATTATTTTCACCGCAGTCAAGGCCGCGAACCGAACAGCCTTGTCAGCCTCGCATCTCGGGCCCTCGAGTTTTTTGTAATACATATTAATGGTGAATAGAAAAGTGGGCTGAATTATGCATGTTCATGTAAATTACGCCTGATTTATTGGTGTAGGTCATGACTGATTTAGAAAACGATAACGGTATATTTTCCCTCGCCATGAATATGTTGTGGAGTTTTAGTAATGTAGTCTGGGAACAAGAATTATTTTACAGGAAACAAAGCAGTATAATTCAGATTACTAGCGTTATTTTATGCTTACGTTTATAAAACTAGACTAATAATATTTAATGTATTATTATGAAGCCTGCAGACATGGCAATGAAAGTTAGAAAATAAATAAGTTTGAGCTTAATATAATTTTCCCTGACGTAACGTGCGAGGTAATGAAAGGACACGTAATACTTCAGACGCACTCTTTGACAACTGTTTGTTGTACTATGAAGCGTATTTATAAAATAAGTTTATTAAGAGCTGACATATCTTTAAGATGTGATACTACGAGATATGAAAATTAAAAGAATACTACCGTTTTAGGATAATAGAACAGTAATTAAAAAACATTATTGTGACAAAGCGTACAAAAAATTAACAATCCGGGGCTAGAGATCAAGAGAATCAAGAGATCGAGCAAGATTACAGTAGTCCTAGCCGAAGGTTATTTAAACAAAGCACAATCAAGTTCACGATGTTTTCCTATCAAATTGGCTGTAATAATTCGAGGTCACTTCACCTCTATAAACCGTCTATTAATATCGACGCGGCTCGATTTAACTGTTCGCGTAACAAATAGTGTAACTTAACACTTGGCAAGAACAAACATTATTTCCGAACGATAAAGTAGAAAACTTTAACAAATCTATTTGAAGCAAAAGAAACTAACAAAGCTATAAAAGCGAAATAATAGTTATGGAAATAGTCTTTCATTTTGCACGAAAGAAAACTACGCGAAACTACCGACAATATGAATGAAACTATAATATTAGAAAAGTTTCGTCTCGGGGAAATGAGAAAACGTTGTACGAACTCGTTGGTCTAATACACGTAGTTATAAACTTGTTCAATATAATATCGAGTGGGTGCGGAGTCTGGGCGAGCGGCGCGGGGCCGCCTCTCCCCTGCGCTCAAATTGCCTTCGTTTAATTGCATATGCAGACGAATAATGCCGGCCACATGCATGCGGATTGCTGCACGTCTCTAAGATATCGTGTACCGGCTATTACTCTAAACTACTGTAATAGCATCGACTTGAGGAAGAAATCTAAGCGTGGTATTTTTAATAGCTCAATTTTAAAGACAATATCAAAAACAACAGGTCACTGTGGAAATCATTGGGAGACGCCTATGTTCAGCAGTGGATTTCCTTTGGCTGATAGATGGATGGATAGAATATCATAATTATTTTTAGACTCCGCACTGTAACCTGTTTCAGCAAAATACCAAACATAACATTAAATGCAATAGAAAAAAGCTTCTAATTCGCCAGTTTTTAGCACTGAAATGGTTCGCAAAGGAATATCCCTAGGCTCATAGATCAAATATATTATGCATGTATTATTTTTTATATTGGCCTGGAACACACCAATTTAAACTTTGAAATTAACACAAAGCGTATCGAAAGTAAATAACATTGAGGTATTTCTACGACCATGTATTTTTAAAGAGTTGATGCCAACTGGCACGGTACCTGTAAATCGAATTTAAATACCAGTTTTGCCGTCGCCTTCCGTTTGATCAGTGAAATTACCGGAGAGCACCAATCTTTATCCGGCCTAACTTCCGTCCTATTTCCCTATGTATCCTCATTTATTTTTGAAGACCTGGAATTCTCCTGATGTTAAAAAATACACTAATAATTTTCATTTACTTGACTCGACAGATTGTCACACCTGATAGTGCAATACCGTTCAAGCAGAACATCGATAGGCAACAGTCAATTAACACTCGCTATTCGGTACAATTTAACCGGATTGACCAATTAGTTTTTGACACGTCGCTTGAACAATAAATAATAATAAAAATAAAAAAATAAATAATAGATAACACAGATAAGTTCACGGTTATATTCCTAAAGTGATAGGCAGAAGTGCCACTCTCCAAAGCTTATCTCTGTATCAAGATATGGGACGAGGCTAACCATACCGGACAATATTATTTATTTTAAATTCCATGTTCCCGAAGACATCTTTACATAATGTGTGTACAAATATAGCATCTATTGTGACCGACTTTGGGGTGAGAATAGGCTGTATATTCCCACCACGACTGGCCGCTTGATGCATACTGGGACGAGATAAAAAACAGTTTGTTTTACAAAGCCCGCTGCGGATTTCACACTGATAGTTTTACACTATCTCGTGTTTTATCGAAATGTACAGTTGGATAATCGATGCCAGTTTTTATAGGCTCTCGCTTGCGGCTATTTTTTGTTTAAAATACGGTTGTCGATAACTTTTATTTGTATGATAGAAATCTGTTTTGATTTGTGATGATGCTGATCCGAAATGATGTAGGACACTGTTGATGGTGATTATTTAACGATTGGCAACTTGTAGGTATGCCATTTTATGAACATGTTTATCTCATACCATAAGAAATGTTATAATTTTCACCAAAACCCAAAATTTCACCTACTTTAAATATATTCTTTCTACATTCAGCTAGAGTATAAATCAATGTTCATAGTTTAAAACGCCTCGAAAAGAGAATAGATTGTTCCAAACTCCCTAAAATATAAACACGGGGTCGTTGCCCCCTATTATATAGGAAGTACATAGTGTAAACGATTGTTATGGTAATACAGGCTGCAATAGACGTAGCAGGATGAAATATTAGCCCTCTTTGCATAAGTACCGCGCTTGCCCGGCGCGCCGCTACGCCGCGCTACGGACGTAGCCCCGCTAATTATTTGGTTAATGCTGAAAAAATACAACTATTTGTATGATAATGTAACTGGTTTGGTGTTTTTGGTTAATTTGTGTGTATTTTGATTAAATGTTTGTATAAGGTGGTTGAAATATGGCAAACATGGAATCGGTGTTCTAAATAGCTCGTTTTTTCGCTCTTCGACCATAAGAAATATTGGCTGTTAAAATATCATAAAAAAATTCGAAAATCGAGTTTTTTATCACTTCTCGGTATCTTCTATTTCTTGAAACTGGATATAGAAGCTTAGAACATGGATAAAAATCCTAATAGTCGTCTGTAAGTATTTGTTATGCGCTTAAAATTATCCTAATTATCAACTAATATTGTTTATGTGAAGGCGTATTCAGTTTTTCTTTTGTTCACGAAATGATGGATCAGCACTATTTTTTGCACATACTTTATGTGATGAGTTGCATGCGCGACTTTTTATCCTAAAATATACACGGATGGATGACGGCTGCTCAAGACCCGCTTACTCGGGGAGGCCCACGTCCAGCAGTGGGCGGCGAATGGCCGAGTATATATATTCACGGATACCATCAGATGTCTTGGACTGTATCAGATTTAATAAAAAGGATCTATATCGCGAGTAAAAGCAAGTAAATAAATAAAAGGAATAAATCGAACCAGTTCAGTATTATATATTATATAATAACAGTGATGGACCTCAATTGGTTTCGCCTACTTTCCGCTTCGATTTGAGTGTTAGCGGGATTATCCGCTCCGTACGGCTTCTTCCAAATTGACACTAATTTACAAGACAGATTTCGTTTATTCAAATATTCATCTACAGTATAGATAATTTGGTTTCGATATTCGGCGGGCGTTGTTCTATTTGTGAACAAGATTCTTTATGTATATCTAGCATTTATTATTTCCTTATATAAAAACATTAGGTTATCCGTCAGAACACAGTGTAAGACTATGAGAAAATCTCAGAATCATTGGCTCAATTAAATAGGCTTATTTTTTGTGCAGGCACGACAAAGTTAATGTAGTAAATACACTTAAGATTAAGTATAGTGCTGTCCAAAAAAAAACCCACAAGCGAGTGACGTTTACCCCTCGCCAGTCGACAAAATTTTGCCGGCCTGGTTAAAATCGAACACACAACGCCTGCGACTGGATGCATAAAGCAGCAGACCGGGCTCGGTGGCACTCCACCGAGCACCGACCACCAAGGCACTCCTTGGGAGAAGCCTATGTCCAGCAGTGGATTGCAACGGGCTGATGATGATGATGACACACCACTTAAACCCGAAAAAACACACTTGCGTATCTCTTTGCCAGACTATCTACCATCATGCCCGATGGTCACTATCCAAGCAAATGCGTCACAAGCTTACAAAATACAGGTATTTCAAGACATGTGTAGGTGTACAACTCAATGTACGGAGGAAGTGTCTCGCCTCGCTCCCCACGACTCAGAAGAACGCTATTACACCGAGTTTTCTCGTAATTGACCCTCCGCGGAAAATGTCTTGCAATCCTTCTTGTTGCTGTTGCACTGATAGTCGTGATTTAAAATTATTGCAGCTACATTATAAACGATGAAGCTTAAATTATTTTGTGTTCACATGTTTTACTGAAATAGAAATGAGGGGACAAAATATTGATTTTTGTGCAACATGGAATAGATGTATTGGATTGCAAAATTGTCTAGAAAATTGATTTGTATAGGCTTCTTTATTCTTAGTAGTATACGTTAAAATAATCAATGGCATGCATCGAGGCGCTAAACTAGAAAATCCAAATGTGACACATACTGTATCAGCCCATACACGACCCACTGCAGGGCACGAGCCTCCTCTACAATCGAGAGTACGATTGAGAGTGGTTAGGCCATATAGTCCACCACGCTGGCCCAGTGCGGGTTGGCAGACTTTTACATACCATAGAAATTTATACAAATCGCTATGGTATGCAGGTTTCCTCACGATGTTTTCCTTCACCGTTATAGTGACACATAGCTATAAAAAAATATTGTATTGTTTTAGAATATTATAAAAATACGGTATTGTTTTTTTATCGCATATTTCAGCAAACGAGCAAACTGGTCACCTGCTGGTAAGTGATCACTGCCGCCCATGACCACCCACAACGCTTGGTTCATAGATGTGTTGCCGGCCCTTAAAATCAGGTGAGCGGAAAGAAAAAAAGATGGGGAGAGGAATGGAGCATTGGGCAACCGGCAATCTCACTCGCCGAACGAACTGCGACAGCAAAGCTATCGCTTCACGTCGATTTCCTGTGACACAGCTGTACCACCCTGGACGAAACTACACATTCATGCTCATGACTGACAACAGCGTGGCTCTACCACATGTCTCTGCCTCTAATCGCCCACAGATGACCAGGGTACTTCTTTACAATCAAGCCTTAGATTGGAAAGGCTAAGCTCCATTATTGGCCTATATATAAATGCTACAAATCCCATTATGTTAAAACGTACATGTATATACAAAAGATGGTGGAAAGTAAATGTAAGTTGGTTTCTCCTTGGCCTAACATTTGCGGCGCGGAAATGTTAAGGTCGCTGCGGTGATTTATATTAGAAATAATATCGGCCGGGTAACGAAACAATGCTTTGAAAAATGGACGCAATTTGCTGCTTATGATTATGGATTAAGTGTAAAAAAACAAAGGTTTGTTGAGTTTTTATGGTGACCTTATAGGTCTTCTAGCAGTTGGTCTGGGCAATCATTAATAAGTTCGCACCTAATAAGTTTTTGAGACGGAAGTAAACTCAGCAATGAGTGTGGCACTAGTAGCATCTCTGCCTACCCTTCGGCGATACAAGCGTGAGGTTGGGAGTATTTAGAAAAAGATCAGCATTTAGCGGATTGCTTCATTTAATTATCATTTCACCATGAGTAAATAATAAAAAAATGATATTTCTAAAACTCTATCTTAACATTTTCTCAAGATATTGAGAAATGATACAGTTGTTCTATAATAACTTGATTCTTGTGTCAAATTAAGTACTTACATAAAGTAAGCCTCTACATGTGTAGAGACAGTTATTTCCATGTTACACAACATTTACCCCATGCGAGATCGCTACGTGTCTCTACAGCAAAAACGTGTTACAATTTCGGAGTTTCGTAAATTGAACGATTGGAAAAACGGACGAATAAAACAAATTCTGTATGACAAGCTTACAAGCGCACAACTTTGACTCTACCTGTACCATGTGGTCTCTTAAAAAAACTTAGCTCTATATTTTTTTATGTGAATGAAGTTTTTTACATAAAATGTGATCGGGAATATTACGATATGTTGCGTCTAAGCTTCGTAACTATAACTTTCCTCAATGCCATTTGATAAAGTATTGTTTTGTTATCGCTCGTCCCTGATCGGTCACTCACGACTGCATTCGGGTGCAAGACAAGGAAGACAGTATTCTGAGATACACACCTTCTAAGCAAAAGAGTGAGATGAACGTATGTGCAAGTGTTCTGATTTATATCGATTTCAAATATAGAACTGAATTTCGATTATTTTCATTTATCGTTTATTGAGTGAAATAAAAATTGACTCTACCAATTATGTTTTAACAATAAAAAGATGTGATTGAAAGGCATAAGTTCATAAAAAATAGTTATTCCTTAAATTGCCGTGAAAATAATTACGTGTATCGAAAACTTTGCTATAAAAACATGTTAAAACTTTATAGCAATTTTGAAGTTCACAAGATTCGCCCGAACACAAAAGCCCGTTCATAAAAGACTTGTAGAACAAGCTATTAAAGCTCAGGCAAGCTCTCGTATATCTAAAATTTGTAATTTGTTTATCAAACGTCTACAGCGTGTACGTATACGTGTGTACGCTGAGACGGCGGGGCAGGCGTCGCGGGGCGGGCGCGGGGCGCGGCGGCGGCGTGGCCGGCGGGGGCGGCGGCCGCGTTGCCGCGCTCGTTCCGTCACACAGCCAGCAGTCACGTGCGACGACGCCGGCCCACAACGCGTTTTACGTAACATATCGATTCCCGCTGCAACTATCGATCGCCGATCGTTCGCTGCACATCACTACTGCACGTTTCCGCGCCAAATTTCATCTTTCGAACGCGTGTGCTGTGACTTTTTTTGTTTTTATTTTTATTATTTTTAATTTTGTGACACGTTGGATTTGTACGTTCGGAAAGTTTGAACGTTTCAAGGTAAGTGCGATTTGTTCGGCCAAGTTTGGCCCGCGGGTCGAATAATAAATGTATGATGGGAAAATGAAACCGGTTCGAATGCACTAAATCTGAGGAGGTTATTACTCCGGCGGCACGCGACCAGCATGCTGCGGTGGAGGCTCGGCCGGCACAACATCGCCGATGCTCGCTGCCGGATGTGGGAATGTCACAACACTAGCTTTAATGAGGGAAAATTGAACGAATGCCGCAAAAGAACGAATGAAAAAGTTTGCGCATGAATATTTAAGTGGGGACAATACTTTTAAAGTGGATATCGATGGCTTAAATTCCTTTATTTTAATGTTAAATGATTAGATGATACAATAATATACTATTTTAAAAGTAAGAAAATATTTTAGTCACTAAAAAATATAATAAAAAGGTTACAAATCACTATAATGTTATGTATAATTATAGAAACAATTAGCAAGTCTGTTAAAGTAATTATTTTTATTAATTACTCGCTATTAAAAAAATTTCACACACGCGCGCACCTAACCTTCATTCGCTGTGGTAAAAATAACCTTTTTGTATTTCCGTAATAACATAAATTTGTTATTTTAATATGACGCTAGAAGAAGAGTAAATGTCGATATTTTTTTTCACGTAATGTCTAGTTTTGACAATCTCTGATTTTGGCCTTATGTGCTTTTCTATGGGGCGAAAAATAATTGATTATCGGAGTAGTTAGTTATTACCGTTAAATTTTATTAATATAAGCAATATCAGTTAAAACAATTGGGTAAAAATTGTTTGATATAATCTCTACATTTTATTTAATATAAAACAGATAATATAACATATTTTTTTTCAGCGATCATTTTAATATAAAGTAAGATCGGTAAAACGCATTTCATTACGTATATTTTTATATAATTTAACCTTAAGCCAGGAATCAAATCCGGGACCTTTCGGTTCACGGGTCATGTACCTACATTGTCACTAAAGCGGCAATCATGAAGACAAACTTAAATTAAGATGTTTTTTTTTTCCAAAATAACTCATACGTTTGCCCCCGGACATCGCTACTTTATAATTATCACTTTAAAACACTAGCCTGTAATCTAGATTTTTTATCTGTGGAAAACTTGGTAGCTCTCAAAAAGGCTGCCAGTCTATCAAACTTTAAGTAAACGTTCGGTTTTGTCAGAATATAATATTCGCATGCAATATTCAAGAGAGTAAGGAAATTAAGCTCCAATATTTTATTTTCCTTCTTCGTAATACTGTTATCGTAAAACTTTTTCAATATTCAATACAATTATGTTACATAATGATGATAGAGCAATTTTAATATATTAACTACTGGATATGATGAGACTTAACATCTTATGCCTCAAGATGGCGAGCGCGGTGGAATTGCCAAGCATTGCTTTGTAAGTCATGGTGTTGCTTGGTTTTGTTACTGTCCTTGAGCGGTCGTATCGCTTACCATCAGGCGAACGGCATGCTCGTCTCGCCATTCTTTGTCACAAAAAAATATTAACAAATTATTTATATACACCGGCTATAGTCATAAATATAATCCTAAGTTTAAAATAATAAACTTTAAAATATGTTATTTTTACTTCTTTATAGATAAAGTATCGTACAGTCACTGGATCCTTATCATTTCTGAATATTTATGATGTCTAATTTGGTACAACGCTGAAGGCCGGAATTTATATTGTTAAAAACATATTTACATAAAGACAACAATCGTTTCAAGGCGAGTCAATGCAAATCTTAATTAAAATAGATATAGTCGTCGTTTCTTACTTTAAAAATTACGACAATATACCTTAATTTGGGTAAAATCATCATGAAGAAGATAGAACGGAAAAGAAGAGTGCATACAGCGTCTGGCTAGTTCACCCACCGAACGCAACACGACAGGTAGTATTCCGAGAGACAGTGCTACCACCCACATCGAGCCTCGTCCATAGCTATAGTAGTGTGCGGTAACCACAACGTGGTTCTACCACATCGAAACAGCAGTATTTAATAATTGTAACTTAAAGTTTGCCCCTTAGATTATAAAACTCTAGATGGAGTCTCGGCACAGCGTTGCAGAATAAAAAACGCACAATTCTATACTTAAATTTATTAACAACTATTAAGAATTAAATTAACAGCATTTAAATTATTAGTACATCTACCAAGGTAGCCTATTACGATTGCAATCCACCTGTAAATTTCATCACACCTCGTTGTTAGCCTAACCCACTTTGCCCCGCCGGCGCTCCGCAATATATTTTCATAAAAAAACAATTCAAATCGGATAATGACGAAAATAACTAATACAAGGCCCGCAACAATCTGCGGATTTATTCAAAGAAAATGTTTATTTACACCTAAACGTTTTTGTTGAATTTATACGCAATAAACTGTCGCATGCATCATGAGGCTGCGCGTTTTATTTTGTACGTAAATCTCGCCATCTATTCGTGATTGCTGTTTATTTGAACGTCAAGTCAAATTTAATATTCGTTTTGGTCGTAACATTGTACATTTTTTTACTTTCTTCAATGAATTTACTAAGGTTTAAAGCACCGCGGTATTCTAATGCGGATTGATGGTTAAACCAAGGTTTTAATTCATCCAAACGATGAATATGATCTTTATAATGCATTCAGGGTAAGGAGCCTACGTGTGGTTGCATGAATTTACCGTCCGTCGTTGATTTATTCGTCGATACTGATTGTTTCCTACAGTCAATAGTAACAGTCGTTGAACATCACCAGGCATCCTTTGGATGGCTTAACAATTCAGATACTGCCTGGCGAGTGGTGTAATATAATCCATTCATAATTAATCCAGAAAAGCGGATTATAGCCACAGCCGGCGCACTTCGTATGTGTTGGAGCACTAATCCTGCAGTGGACATTTACAAATATATATTACAATGACTAACATAGGTATCAATATCTATAAGTATAGCCTCTGTATGTGGATCTGCATCAGCCCATACACGTCCTATTGCAGGGCACGGGCCTTCTCCACAATCGATTGAGAGGGGTTAGGCCATATAGTCCTCCACGTTGGTCTTGAACGGGTTGGCTAATCTTATCATAAAAATTCTTGCAAATCGCTATGGAATGTATGTACCCATACACTCGCTAAAATTGCATTTGTTACTAAAACACGTCAGAGCTAACCCATTTGAATCATAGGCATTTCCGTTGATTTTTCTAGAAAACACCGGCCGGAACATTCTATTCCATACGAAAACAATTTATGAAACGTTATACCGCCCGCCGGTCACGTATCGCGTATTTACTTTGAGATAGCTTTTTGACGGAATACAAACAAAAACAATCAGATATGCAACTAGATTGCTTTGCGAGTTACATATGAATGGCTTTTGGTGTATAGAAATACGGTTGGGAAATCTATTTGATGGTATAAAACTGCTTATGTCCAGCTGTGGACGCGAAAGGACTGATGGTGATTATGATGATGAAAACTGCTGGACAGATAACGGATAGCTATAGAAAGACAATATATAGCTCTAGCATATAGACATAAAATAGGTACTACGAAATATTATTCGTAAATGAACTCCTAAAACGGTAAAGAATAAGACTAAACTTTATTTGATAATTCGAGATTTTGTAAGTGCAAAATACAATGCTTGGGCTACTCATTTGTAAATAATTGTATGCGTTTAGGGGAACAGAATTTTGATTCCAATAAAATACGTGTTATACTCGTACAGTCAACGACAAAGGACTTTTCGGTACAAAATCCCTGAGTCAAAACAAATAAATACACGAACATTTGACTGTAGTGTGAAGAAGCATCTCAGCAGGCCGGCATAATTGTGTCGAATGGCATGGGACCGCCGTCTGATGCCATTCGATACTCTGTCTGGACGGCATTTGCGCTTAACATCAGGTGCAGTGCAGTCATCATGCCGTGCCAGAATAAAAAATAAAAAAAAAACTCCGTGTTGACACCGGGGTTGTACCACTACATCGTAGAATACAGTTAACGTCTTTGCCGTCGCGTCTCGTGCGGTCAGTTTCGTGAGGTGACCAAACCATCTAACATCTTTCTCAAAGACTAACTACACAATCCACGTTCTCTAGATTTTGTAGCTTCTCTGATAAAAACTGCAAAGTTGGTAAACATATGAAGATAAAATAACGTCACTGTTATTTCAAATATGTCAAAAAAACAATTATGTAAAACTTTGAGTCCTGATTCGTAATACTCGTCAGTTATCTCGGCTTATCGCGATGTTAGTTTACACAACATAGTAAATTTAGATTGTGCGTCCGCAGATAGCTGTTATCTTGTCCTCGTTCCTCATTTGTTGACAAAAAATATTTTTTCCCCCCATTTACGCTGATGGACGACCTCTGACCAATTTGGTTAAAATATTTCGAACTTTATTTGAAGTTAATAAAAAAATATCCTTTAAAATATCTGACTTTTTAAATTACGCTACCTAAGCCTATTACGATTTAAATTAATCGAAATATAAGACTACGTCATAACTATATGTCAGTGTGATTAAAAGTTGCTAATTAAAAGATTTTACGATTTGCAATATTATAACATTTTATTATTTACGCAAGTAAAAACGCTCTTGTAGAACCTAAACGAAAAAAAAAAACACAAGGTAAAAATTCCCGCAAGCATTAAAAATTCCAACCAAAAAATCGGTACGTGCAAAAAGGTTTCCCATCTCATTCATAAATCATAATTAGAAAAAGTTTGTATATCTAACTGGCCAGTACATAATTTTAAAAATAAATGCCGCGTGGGGCTCGCCGCGGTTGCCATGACACACGCTAACGTTTTTGTGCGTGAAAAATTTGGGTCAGCCGAGTTTGCGGGCCGATTCATTGAGCTCCGATCGAACACACGTTGATAGTGTTGTAAATAAAAACACGTGGACGGCAGCTCAATGGAATTATACGCACGCCGCACCAATCGATACGTGTGATAAAATTGTTCGAGGTTAACTTTGTTTATGCCGCTTATTGGATGCATGTGAGGGAAAGGTTGCCACTTTCATGCATTCCGCATCTCATCGCGACATGTTTTAATACGGAGGATTCGGAACGCTAGATCAGAATTCAGATGTACTTATTTTCTTAAGAAGACTATAGGGTACTATAGCATTTACTTAAATTGCTTTATCCTTTGAATAATCTCTACCTAAGTTAGGAAATATAATTTAATCAGCCTAAAAACAACCATTGCTGTTTTACTAGATATAATTACTTTTTATCCCAGCGTTTCTTTTTCATTTTTTAATTGAAAGCACCTAAATGCAATTGGGTATGTCAGTTTGACATATTAAGCATTTGTCTTCCCCTTTTATGAACGACAAAGTTCATTAAACGACCTTGTAAGGAAAATCTTCGAGCAAGAACTGTTAATGCTTAGTCAATTATGGCTGTTTTAAGCAATCTAATTACACGCATTGCTCGTCCGTGACGCGAAAACTATTGAACCGATGTTAACAGGCCATTACCCGGTCAACAGCTCCAATATCAGTTAATGTTTTAAACGCCTTCAGGTTTCCGCGAACGGGTTGAACCGCGGGCAAAAAGTCGCGCATATCGATGAGCAAATAACAGCAACGTTTATATCCTTAAACATGTAGTTACAGATATTGATTGACAGCATAATGGCGAGCTATTGGAGCTGTAATTTAAATTAATAATAGCTATCGTTCTCGTGACTAATGTCGGCCCGGCCCCTCCGCTCGTTTTATTGCGTTTCGTTTGTTGATGCTGAAACGTCTTTTATGGCTTCGATGTCTTTGCTTGTACGACATGCGCGATTCTGTTTGAGTGCGTTTTATTTTGTAATTTTAATAGGTTCAGTAACAACAATTATTTGTGTTAATTTTTTCTAATTTTGAAGTAGAAATTTGGATACGTAGATGAAGAGTAGGTAAGTCTAAAAATAAAGAATATAAAAACGTAATTATGGATTACTAGAAGGTAAACATTTAAAAAATCCACTCAGCAGGTACAGAAAAAAGTGGTTACACTAGAATACCATTTATCTCTCTTTGACACAAAATTGCGCCTACCATGCGTTCCGGCAAAAATTCCCATGGCAAAACCATGAGTGAGCCAGTAACACTTTCCCCAACGATGATAGATTAAAAAACAAAGTCACCATCAACACTCGCAGCCACTGGGCACTAGCAGACAACCCTTCACGAAGTGAGCAGCACGTGATAGCGACTCAATCGATCAAACCCCCGGAGTCTGTGACGCATCATTTTAATAAGCGTTGTGTATTTTTTTTAAAACAAAACTGAAACCTGTGTGTGGACAGCGGCGGCGGCCAGACAGCCGACAGGCGGACAGGCGCTCGGTTAAAAAGTGAAAATCAATATTGTACCGCGGCCGGCCCGCCGACACAGGATAATTGGAAAATTCGCTCTACACGTTGAAAGCTATAAATTTTCACTTTTGTCCACTCCATACCTTTTGTCGTGTTGCATTAAAGCCAATAAATTAAAATAAACTGCGGCCGCGCAATGCCGTTTTTATTTCATATAAAATTTAATGTTCACGCTGATTTTGTTTATGTGCGGTTGTTTTATTGTGTAAACTGCATGCGAAATATATCTTGCGAGGCCTTCGCGGCCGCGTTACTCAACTGGAGTTAACCAACGTTATGCATTAGATTATTTATTTACCCCAGTTGGCGTGCAAACGAAAATCAATGAGGTTCTTGAAAGGTTCATTCATAACAAATATTACAATGCCTTTCAGCTGACCTTAGCCAATTTGTTATTTGAATGAAAACTGCAATATTTGACTTACGATAAAGCCAATTTCGTGCAATTCATACTTTGTACATACATGCGGTAAGGTCACAAATATTTTGTTGTATAATTTTCACGGCGTATTAATCTAACAATCCCTAATAGATTTCTTCTTCAATGATCACATTTTGACACCATCATTGCAATCGATAAATAAATGTATTTAAATACGCAAGAAACGTATCATAAAAGTATGTATGTAACCTTAGATCTGATGTCGTCAGAAGAAGCCAAGACATTACGGCTAACCGCACAAATAGTATAATATTTAAACAGCCGATTTACGAGTACATGCAGCTTTTAACCGTCAACGTAAATTTAAATTCTGGACGTTTTCATGAGCGCCATAATTGAGTTTACGAGTCATATCAACTGCAATTAGGCGGCCGCGACGCTCGGGCCGCGTTTAATGTGTTTATTTCAAAATATCAACTCTCAAGTATTGCTAACATTTTTATAATGCTTTGGTAATGGCCTGAATGAGACGAAACTTTTTTTAAGACATTCAAATGTACTTGACTCTCTGGAGTATTGTAAGTACTAGAATGGAATTCAGATGATGATTTGCGAATATATAAAAAAATAGCCAAGCGATTAAAAAGAAACGACACAAGCAAATTAAAAAATGAATATTCAAAATAATGAAGGAACGGCAGAGAGATCACCTTAGCAATACGACATAAAATTTTATTACAATGGGTGACATCGTAACTGATCAATTTATGTCTGATAATTACGAAATGAATTTCAAAATAATCTTCGGTAATGAAGACTCGTTATCCTGTTGTACACATAGATTCTAGTTGGGTCCATACAGGTTTTGGCAATTAAGGAAAACAACCAAGAAATCACCTAGCAACAAGACGTAACCTCAATATTTCACATATTTACGACATCGACCAAACAACCAAGTTGTTATGGCAACAAAATTAACAGCCCTTAGATCAAGTTGCGTCGGCTAATAAGGGCACGTCTTGCTTGCCGCGTTTATTGTTTAGTTATTCCACTTTCACCAGTTAAGTAACAACTTTCTAGTAGGAAGTGTTGCTGGCAGTGATAACCGTAGCGGTGATAAGAATTGCTAGCAATGTTACGTATCAAGCGTTTGTAGGAATAAGACTTTAGTCTAAACTTAAAAGATTTTATACATACTAGAAGTTAAGCGACTCACAGCAATTTTCGTGTTGTGATTAAACCTGTAACAAAAACAGTTTGCTTAACACTCATAACTTGAAAGTGTTGAACATTATTTAGTTTTCTTCCTTGCCTTAGTTACAGGTAATTATATAAACTCACGGCTTTTTCCCAGAAGGGGTAGGCAGGGGTTCTCCCGGTACCAGGACACCCACGTTTTACCTTCTCTGTTCTGTCCCAGGATATGATAGGCGGCGAGCCTATCCCCATATCGGACACAAATTCCTGACTCCCAACTTTTCAAATAGTTATCCGAGTGCATCCAGATCCTGGCAACTTAGGCATATAAATTATTTTTTGACAACAATGGCAATCGATGATTAAGACACAACACTATAGCTCTTAACCTCTTTCACCCATCGTTTTAGCTATATCATAATTCAAAGCGTACATACAATTATTTAAAAAAAGAACTAACTACCCAAGCCATACACAACACAGCAGTGTAGCAACAGCAATGTTTGTTTACAAACGTTCTCCATTCACAATCCTGAGCTCATATTTCCCCCGAGAGCTCGGCGGCGCAAGACATCCCGCACTTCTGATCCCGCCCTTGAACTTCAGACGTCACGCGCTAAAGGGCCGTTTACCTCGACGCAATCCATTTATTGACCTCAGATGTTTTCTATTTAAGGAACTGTTTAATTGCTTTAGTTCTTTTTTTGTACGTAGGAATGAGGTTGTGATTTTGCTACATAGTTGTATAGGATCACGCCTGTCTAGTTGAGGGGGTGGGTAGAAGGACACCTGTGCTGGCGACATGAGAAAGGGAGGCGAGCCTATTGCCGTGCTCGTTACAAATGTTGAACCCTAGCACGTATACGCAAAGATTATAGAACATAACAAAACCGTACTGCAACTTCCTATAACTACTAGAGCTATTTCTTACACTAGGTGTATTTTCCTAGGAAAGACTGAGAATTTTCGTCAACTTATCAGTAACAGAAACCTTAGAATTGGAACCATTAATACACCCTAAGATTCTACACCAACCAAATTAAACTTTGGCCCACATAAAATCAGTCGCGATGAAACAAACGTGTGAACTTTCCCTGTGTCGTGCAAAGAACCTGTTAAGGCTGCCAAGTCGGTAGAAATACGGGCGGCGGTCCGGGCCGCGCAGACGGCCACCAGACGGCCCTTGAACCCCGCCGGGTTAACAACGTACATACAGCTGGATGTGATGCAAAAAGGAAACTTTTTCATGGACCTCTTTGGTTTGAATTAAAAATAGTGCTGGAAACTGAAGCGGCCAGCGTTACGCGATGTAATGTTTGTTAGGTCGTCTGTTCAGCTTTTGATTGAACGTCAAATACTACGTTTGTCTTTATGTGGAGGCTTCCATTTACGAATTGTTCAGAATGGTTTCTTAAAGTCCGCTCCGTGGCCACAAAGCCGTAAAGTGATCGAAACGTCAGGAAGTTAAAAAATGTGAAAGTTAAACCAAATCGTGATAAAATCCGTATAAATTAAATTTATTTCAATTGTTCAGAATTTAATTAATTAAATCCGAGTCAATTTTAATCACCCGAGAACTTCTGAATCGAAAGTGAGAGGCGTAAGTCCACCACGCTAGCTAGCCAAGTGCGTGTTGGCGGACTTAACCCACAACTCATTCTTGTAAGTCTACGATATTCAGATTACCTCACGACGTTTTTCTTCGCTGTTAAATTGCGTGGCGATTGAGTACGTGACTCCTAAAATTCCGAGCCCGGAGGTGTGTCTTGAGATACGAAACTCAAAACTAATATTTAATATCAATAAATTTATCAATGTCACGAGTTTTTGTGGAGATATATTTTAGTGTGTACTGTGTAGCCAATTGCAATTTAATAAAATTACACGAGTTCTCATCAAATACAAAGCATCTGCTCAAACATGGCCATGTTTGATACTTTCTCGTATATTATATTACCTAACCTAATTATATATAGGTATTTTAGTATAAACAGTTGGCTTATTTTTGATACGGTCGCGTAGCCGCCGTGTACATTACCGAGTCGTTAGTATTCCGTCAAGGTTTGTTTACAAGGACTTTTGAATGTTGAATTTAAATATTTATCGTTAACCATTTCGCAATTGTTAGAAGGGCGTTTATTGTTTGTTGTGTCCAGGGTCGTGTTTAATAATCATTATTATGCCCATTTTGTTATTAATTGTGTTTAGCGTTTGCCGAGTATAACCACACAGAATATTGCATTTATTTCAATAATTGTTGTTTGACCATACGGAATATAATATACACATTTAATTGGTTTATTTTTCCAAAAATAAATTTAGGTAGTGTAGGAGGCATTTTGATTTGATTTTTTTTAATATAGCTCAGTCGTCGAACCGTGTCAATTTGTCATTAAAAAAACCGCATTGGATAAAATATGTATTAAAATGTCGAATATTTTTATTCATAATAATACCATTTCTGCCTCAATAATACCGCATCCAGTTTTCTTAAACCGGGAGTCAGTTTCCTCGTAGTGATTTATACCCGGCTGTCGGAATAAGCAGCACCGATTGTGGCAAGTGAGATATAACGACACCCGGTTATCCGGGTCGGGTCTGTGACATCACGCGACGCTTTTAACCCTACGTGCTCCCTGCCCGTGAAAGGTTCAATTCAATGCTACTAAGTTTACTTCAATGTTTACACTCCAACTAATTAGTTTATATTTGAATTTGTATGCCTTCTATCACAGAAAACTACCTATTAGCTGTAAGGAATCAAGTTTAGAAAAAAAAACTGTTTTAAACGTCCTGGCTGAATGGAGGTTGACAGAAATTACAAGATAAAAAATATATTCGAATTTAAATTTAGAATGTGGATAGAATCATGGATTAATTATTTATCTTTCTCGGGTTTCCTCATCGTTACCCGAACGAAACACAACTGAGAACTGGCAATACAAACCCTACTCGTCCATTTTTCGTGAAGAAAAATCCCAAGAGGTTTCCCAATAAAAGCGAGCAATAAAGGCGACCTACCTCACCGCGATTAAACCGAGTTGCTTGTTGATGCTGGGTCCCGGGTCACTCGAGCCGGTCGATAACCCTGGACGCAGCATCTTGCCACGATCGAAACGTCTGCTGCCTTTGCTTCCCTTAGTAAAAAAAAAAACAAAAATAAGTGTTTGTATTGATTAGATTTTTGTCTATGATAACAAAAAAATCTATAAATGGCGACAGCTAGCGACAGGTTGCGTTTAGACAAGTTTTTTTTTTCATTTATATTATGGTGTAATTTAATTGCAGTCTAGCAGACTAAACGTCGGAATGGTAATTAAAAATTTAGGACGTTACTACAACAGAGAAAAAACTTAGTTAATAATATAAAGTAACCTAAATAATGCCCATTAAAAGGACAAAAATATAGTCTAAATAAACGCGATTCCATTTTCCATTTATATGCACCATCGATGGCCATAATGTATTATTCACAGTGAATCATCCATTTGACATAGTGATTCATGGTTTACTTAAAATAATGCATTTGAAGCCATTGCCTACTGGTTGATAAGTGTATAGTTTATAAACTTGTTTGTGAGTCATTGTAAACATCGTGTGCTCTGTAAATACATTTGTCAGATGGTGTCAAAGTTCGCCAATTGCGTATACATATATTAACAATTTAGTATGCTCCTTGCAGATAAGCATACGCCAATAAATGTCCTAAGAAAAGCTTGGGGCTTTCAAAGTTTCAAAGACAACTCTACAGGAGCCAGTAAAAAGTGCAGAGATAAAGTTAAATTTATGGCAATTTTTTGACTGTTTTGTTACTAAAAATCACCCCCAAATACTATAAAAGCTCATATTTTTTAAACTGTATTACAGAGATATCATAATAATTTTGGTAGACAACATTAATTTAATATCAACTAATAGGCTCTATCATGTACGCTTAACATCTTATTCATGGTCAATTTTCAAACTCAATTATTTATAGAATGTTATGTCTTCTTCGCTTAAAATGAATTTAAAACTCGTTCGAAAGGGACAAAACATTCGATAACTAAAATAAGTTTAGAAACTGCCTATAAATAAGACGGATAGCAAGTATGGAAAATCAGTAATAAGTAAAATTTTAAACATGACACCATCAAGACCCCAAAATAAAGAATAATTAAATAAAAAAACCCTAACTACTTTCGAACCAATACGACATTATTCTTTTTGTTTATCAATTTTTATTAGTTCTACCCACTTTATTGTTTTTGTTTGTATTCAACTTTGTTTTGTAATTAGAATTAACAAATACGTTTATAGTTTGATTAATGTTCTGATGTTAGCTTTAGTTATTATATTGTACATTACTCATGAAGTGAAATGTTAATTTCTTTTGAGTAAATAAAGATCTTTAACCACAACTAAATAAGAGTAGAAAGCGATCTAAACACGATTAAATGAAGACAACAACTCCTTGTCCAGTTAAACTAATTTACCGCAATTTCTGCGCAACCAGTGTCTCATGTTTAAATAAACTTGTTTCCAAGATTGTTTTGTTTCGAATCCGTTCGCCAATTCCCGGCCCACCCACATTGGACACAAACACTTTTAGGTCAAGCAAATTAGATCTCGATGCGGGAATCGAAAACGCGACCTCCCGCATCCCGAGCCGGCTCGTAAATCAATACCTCGGAGCGTATTCCTGATCCCAGTTCAAATGTGATATGAATTATTTAAGCATTTCCAAGACTTATGAATGAATTACGCTTTCAGACTTGAAGTTGTATTCAGCCAGAATTGCTCTTGTCCTACTTATAAATAATCCATTATTTGACTTTTATTCTTTGGACTATTTCTGCCTTAGTAACGGTCCTTTAAATATTATATTTTGTCTTCAACTTCTACTATCGTCAAAGTTTCCGAATAAAGCTTTTGTAAATTCATCAAAATTTCTGTCAATGAATTCATAGTATGTAAAGTTATCTCAAATAAGTTGAACACATATTTTAACAGTATGAGTGTATTCCAGGTAAACACACTTATTCCATTAATTTTCTGCTGTTTATCTAGGATATCCCGTACAGCAGTGACATGTCCGGTCGATAACCCGCCCGCATCCATGCTTATCTTCCCAACAATTCCAACTCAAGCTCTGGAACAGAATTAACTATTCCCGTCTCACATATTTCAAAATGTCATTCCGTCATTTGATAACTGTCAAAAGTTTGAAAAACGGTCGTCAGATTTAGGGCCAATGCACAAACTAATTTTGCCCATAACTTTGACTTTGAAAATGTCAATCCATTTTTGACATATCTAGATTGTTCTATTCTCTATTGTTTTCAATTATTTTATGGTCCGTCACTCATAATTTAACTCTCGGATTTATTATGCTAGTAATTTACATCATTAATGTAATTGTCTCTGTGAACTTAAATTATAATGTAGCGGAAATAACAATAATAAAAATATCATAAAAATTATAATATACGTGTATTAAAACATTTTATTACTATCGTTACATTAATTACGTCTCGCTTATTAGAATAAATGTTCCTTTCAATGCATATTCATTTTGACCGAAATTAGTGTTTATCTCGGACTTTATAATATACATGTAAAATGTAACAATAGCTGCTACAAAACAAAAAGTATTTAACCTCAGATTACCCTCAATGTTTTACCTACAAATTATTATATTTAATTGAAATTAATTATGACGTATTCTATGTTATATATTATATACTAATATTCGATTACTTCTTTGCAGGTCTTACAAGACATCAAGGTAAATACCCCTTGCTATGTATGTCTCGTGTAACATTTTTTTTGCACATGTCTTTTTCGTTGCAATTTCTAACCACTGACGCTTCTTCATCAGCTTTTCTTTTCATTTTCATTTTCTTATCATGCTTTAGTAGTTTATAAGTCGGTGTAACTCATCGGAAGCGACGCTGCCTATTGTATCGCTGGATGAAAGGTACAAGTAGTAAATCCTCCATGTCTAAACCTCCTATCTACAAAAAAGAAATGGTATACAAACTCATTAACTGGAAACTGTACGCAAACTCTTTGGTCGGAATGTTTTCATTAAAATTCGTGTATTAATGTCTAGATACTAAGACATATAGCATCCGCGAAGGTTCGATACGTCGTGGAGGCAGGGGTAGCGCGCAGGGGCCCCGAGGGGGGAGCGGTCGATGGGTCAACGACCCAGGGTGGATTTCGATGCCACCCCATGCCTCCTTCTACTTATTTATTTATTAAAATTTTCGTACTTTGAACATTATGTTTGATGAAAACGGAAAATTAATTTTCACATATTCATCTCGGCTCTAAAAAGTTAGATTAGAAATGTAATATGTATACTTTAGTTGTTATTTTGATGAGTTATGTTATGCGAATGGGATTACTAATATGATCATTATTGTGAAAACGTTGTGGTGAGCTAATTAACGTTTTTTTTTTCATGAAATTTAAAATTAACATATAAGCATGGGACTGAGAACCACGAGTATACATATTAATTGCATATCACATTTTTTTTCGCTTTGAAAACAAAATCTCTTACAATCATCCAAAGCAAAAAATCATTTTTGTTATCTCGGCGTCGACGTAGCAACTATAATTCAAGAGTTCCACAAATATGTTAATACCCGGTAATAATAACCTTCACATTTGAAACTTCGACTTAGCGGAACAAATTTACGTTATTATGCAAAAATAAATAAATATTTTAATTAAACTCGCTATCAACACATTTGTTACTATTTTTAATTTTGCCGTGTAACACGTGATTTCATGGCGTCATAAAAGTTTAATTAATCAGGTCATTGATAAGGGTTATCGGCTAAAATACCACTCGGCGAACATTAACTGTACAAATATACATAAAAATATTTTTAAACGATCTCAGCCAGCTGTATTTCAAATATCGGATGCACTCTTAAAACTGTACATAAAATTCATAATTCCACCGCGTAAAGACCAATTTCTCGCATTTGACAGATCCGTCGTCCCGCTCTTGCCAGTATTGACGTCCTTGTCACACGACAATATGTTCTATTTACAAAACATTGGACGCGACGTTGCCGTTGTGCGCCGGAGTTGGTGACGTCACGGCGAGCGATATATCTGTCCTTGTCTTCGCCTCCCTCTCTAAACGTGCCGTGTCCCGTTTTGATGTAAAGCTCCTGCAGAGACAAATTAAGACAAATGTTCTAGAGTATTAGGATGGAGAGATAATAAAAGGAATAGAATCGATTGAACGAGTTCCAATGTAATAGATTACCAGATTGAACGGCCTGTTAATCGATTATTCGTGACCAATCAGCATTACTAATAAGATTAGATCCACTAATGTTGTGTATTATAGGGTTATGTAAGTTTAGATGACAATACGAAAGGCTTGATGAATAACCAAACAGAAAATTGTAAAATGTTTGATCTATTTTACGGTCTTGGGAATTTGATCGGAATCCAATGAGAATGTATTGATACAAAAGAAATTTAAAAATCACAATTTGTATGACGACAAATTAAACAGGAAAACTTCGCATGAATTAAAATACCTACAAATAAAATATTAATTAATGTACGTGTTTTTTGTTAAAATACCGATTAGTCCATGAGTAGAGTCGTTGACATCATGTATACATATAATACATTTGTATCTGTTCGATGTCTGTACATAGAAGATATTTAAGAAAAAGTGTTATGGAGGACTGTATGAATGTCATAGTTTGAGTTCCAGGTAGCGATATTAATTTTAGATTAAAATACTATTAATTTATTGGATCAAAATTGCAGAGTTTGCATGCCTGCACATGTAGTACAAATGTATGTAGCCCATAGTTTAGATAGTTAGATAGTTACTCTTAGATAGTTGCTCCTAATTATAATGTAGAGTCTATAGATACTTCGTTTATTATCAAGTTATCTAAGCCCTTGTTAGTTATCTCATCAGCAGTTATTAATCTTCGTTATATTTTGAAAATAATAAAAAGAATAGTCCGAAAACCTGGCAAAGACCGTATTTCAATGTAGAGCGCATAGACGTCAATTAAATTAAAATTACATATTTACATAATTTTTAATATTCTAATACAAGTCATATCTTTCAAAATTTCCATCTGACGTCAGTATTTAATACACTAGTTTAGAAGGCAGAGAGCTCTTGAAATCATAGTCTTATTATCAGTAATGGATTAAACATATAAATTATCACTTCAAAATCCATTGTATTCCCTAAAATATTACTGAGGATGGTACAATAGAAACTATCTTAACAATACCTTTTAGTTCATCGACATCAGCGCAAAGATATGTTATTTATTTAAATCGCTGTAACGGAACAAAGCGTAACAATTGTAGAAATGTCAGGCGATAACAATCGACTGGTGAAAATAGTCCCAACTCGCGTTTCCACTCGCAGCCGGAGCAATAACACCGTTTGCGGATTGCTGCTATTTTACTATTATAAAAATTGGTCATATATGGTGTAATATCGATTAGATTTTGTAACACTCCAGATTTGTCCATTGACAGAACTGATTTACAATTGAGATAGGGTCAAACTTGATCGACCACGCTGGCCAAAGATCCTTAAATACTTTTCAATTCACATACATTTGTAATTGTGTGAGGAATTTTGTAGTCAGTCTAAAGCCCACGGAATCATTTAATTGTTGACAAAAACGTGGTCAAAATCCCGAAAATTATTGCTCTATGCCCAATAACTCAATACTTGATCAGCCATACCATTCAGTAAGTCAATGACGAATATTAAAAAAAAATCTTAATATACTGTCAGTTTACCCCAAAAGGTACCCTTGTCAGATTCTTTGGGACGGTTATCAAAACTAGCGTTTTGCCAACACAGATCGAATATCTGATTTATTATGGAATCATCGTGTTTGGATATCACGGGCGGATGTTATGGAAACATCGGCCAGCAAATTATCGATTGTTGCCTCTATAGATTGTTATTTAATAAACATCACCGCTATTGTTGGCACAACATAACAATAGAATGTGGTAGAAAGTGATCGTTACACAATCGCGATTTCTCTATGATCATGTGACAATTATTATTGACATTGATTAATTGGGTAATTAACCCCGGAGTGTCGATTATAATCCATAGGAATTAATAATCGATTAGAATGCCAGTTATATCGATATGGCAGTAAAATGAGGCGAAAACGCTTACATGGATAAATAGCGACTAAGTGGTAGAGTTTGTTTCGTATTAATATTTAATACATAAGATATTTCGCTTACATTGGAATACACTTTAATTGTTATCAAGTTGGAGGGATTTAAATTTTTTAGCAAGTATTTAACTACAATCAAATATTAAGAGCTCATTATATTCCTAAAGACTTATGTTTCTACAGGTTCATATTAACATATAGTATTTAATCAAAATCACATATTCCGAACCATCTCAGGTAACATTGTATCAAGTTTGAAAAAAACTTGGTAGTTTTGTTAAAAATCGTGATTTTAGTTTTTAAGGCTTTGATCAACCCGTATAGGTACGGACTTTTTATGGTTCAGGTAAGTTTCCGAACTAAACTAAAGTCCAGCTAACCAGTAAAAATACGATTTTTGACAAAAAATCATCACGGATTTTTTTCAAATTTTGTACAATGTCACCTGGGGTGATGAGAAACACGTGAGTTAAATTAAATAACGTATGAAAATATCACCCTGTATATTTACTTGATATTAATATCTCTAATTTCATAATCACACGTTACACGGTACGATCACATTAATTTCTCTTTATTTTAAGTGTGCTTATATCTAAAACCCCTGTCTGTAAAACAAATGTTATTCATTTCAACAAGTAAATTATTTTTATCGTTCGGGTCATCATTAATGACAAACTAGCAATACTTGAAAACTCTTGATGTTTTGAAGGACTCATTGTGCCGAGCTTCTGGCAGTCATCAAACTAGGAGCACTTGAAACATCATCACAGCGCTGACCACTTGTTACTGACCCAAAACAAGTTAAAAAAACAGTAACTGGATTGTTTCTAGTAGCATCATTGTAGCTCTAATTAAATAAAATACAAATTTATTGTAGATTTTCCGATGTTAAATTACAGGTTTTTTTAAATACGCATAAAAGTTCTATAAGCCAAATTCTCGATTATTACAAACAGGCAAACACGTTATCGAAGTAAATTTACAAAAATCTTCTTTTAAAACAGATACCTATGTATGTTTGTTACAAATTGATTCGCATCATATGAAGCTGTTTACTCCCTAGTCTTCCCGCTAGACCTACGCAAATTAGCAGTGAAGAATTTTATGACTCCTAGGCGGTCTTGTTAGTTAACTGCCATCGCTTAGCACGTGATATTAAATTTGTGTCAATGTTCCATCTTCAAGGCGAATCCAATTAGTAGCTGGACGCATTACATCAAAACCGTTGTTTATAATTGGCCATGTGTTCACACGTAATTAAATCTATAAGTAAGGGACAGGCATATTCAATATACCTTTAGAGTGAGCAGGACAACGTATATGTTAAGCCGTCCTCATAGCCGCGGTCAGTTTATGATAACCATTGTTATATTAAAAGGTAACCTTCGAGCTGCAGTAACCGGGCAGATATTTCTTTGTCGTGTCGTTTAGACAGGTGTTTTTTTGAATGTTTAAATATGTTGCACCCAAGGCTGCACGCTAATAATTATTAATTAATTATACATCTATAAAACAAACTTTAGTAGACGAGTAGTAGAGCCGCGCTAAATAATTATTGATATAAAGTAATTGCTTTGCTGTCGTATTTATGTACGATCCTAAATGTAGTGAATTAGGCTCTGAAATTAACCCTAATACACATACAGAAAAAATGAAACGTAACGTACAGAAAAAAATGATTTAATATAAAAATAACGACTACAACCCGGAAGAGATAGGAAATGTCGTCACAGTTCGTTGTTTTTTACCGTCTTAAGATCTGACCAGGGGAGCCAAAAACGGTTTCAAATATGCGGAACCTTCAAATAAACATGTAGTATGTAACGAAGTTTTCTACAAAGTTTATCCACCGTAGCAACAAGAGCTCACACCAACAACAGTCGAATTCACAAACTCAATTCAGCACGCCAGTTGACAAACGCCCACTGCCGAAGAAACGAAGTGGTCCCATTCATTTATTTGTTTAACAAAATATCAGTCCGGAAGCAATCAATTCAAGGCACAATAGAGCCAATGAAGGGAGGTTAAGGATCAATCAGAGTACAATGCGCAAATGACCTTCGGACCACCTCAAGTACCAAGGTACAGTACAATACGCAGCTGGAACTATACCCAAGTATTATCTTCTATCTAGCGTTATTCCCACCAAGCATCGCTTTCTTGTTCATCATTAAAATCGTCAATTCTAAGGCCGGACATCCAGGCTGAGTATTCTCTCCAGCTTTGTCCCTACTGGCGTAGGAGTAGCATGGTCAAACTTCTACATTTCATCCGGTTTTCAGCATCCTCATCTGTAAGATCATAGGCTCTCATCAATACCTAAGCTCAATACTAATGGATTTCAAAATAATTTATGTCTTAGATGGTGACTGCACATTGCTTGGACAATCTCTGATAATAATTAAATCTTGTCGGATTTGTTACTCTGTCTACGTTTTACTTATAGAAGAACTCTGAATTGGTGTTTTTTTTCTAATATACCACTTCTAATAAGGGTTTTAGCCTCGCTAATTAAATATATATCAAGGAAAGCGCAGTTGTAAATGAAAACTCAGTATATTAAAGTACAATTAGAGTCGGGAACATGTTACATGGTAAGAACTTTATACAAAAGAACCGCGGGAAAGTTTCAAAGATCTGGCCTAAAGTTAGATAAGTTTTTGTTTGTATCTAGTTGTGTTATTTTGTTAGAACAATGACTGTAATCATTAGCTAGTGTAATTAGATGACATTAGGTAAATATAAAAGTCTGCGCTATCGATCGGTCGATGCGAGTCGATGCGACTATCGATCGCTATTGCCATTTTTACTTTGACCTGTGACCTACAGTGTTTTCTAAAAACTTTATCACCGTATGAATCAATGTCAAATGAGTATGTTTCAATTTATACAAAAATTAGAGCAAAATAGTTACGACTCACAATTTTGACTTGTGGCGGAACCAATCATGATACCTCGGAGGTGGTGAGAGGGTAAAGCGATCTTTCCCGCATTATTCTGATTAAAAATAAATATTTGGATGTAGTTAAAGTGTAGGCACTACTCGTTGTCATTTGACTATTGGATCTTCACCGCTAATACAATAGCCATGTACTAAGTTAGTACTGGAGTGTGGAAGCTACTGTCTTATAAACATAGAAACATATATCCATTTTTAGAGCGGAAAACTGGTAAAAAGGCGAAAAGCCGTCGTAAATAACAAAAGACCTTCACCTTTTCTGACGTCACAAAAATACGACAGCCAACAGTTGGTCAATATAATATTTAATACACAATTAAACTTCTCAACGCTCCTTCCTCCTATAAATTGATAGCGTAAAAACAGTAATTTTATCAACGGAGTTACTGCGACGTTAATCTCAATTAGGACCGTAAGGTATTCGCGTTTATAAGTACATAATAGTATAATATTTTAATAACACGGTAATAAGGATATAAAATTTAATTACGCAACATATTGTACGAGCGTTATACTGTAGTATAGTGATAAAGATACCAGCACCGTACGTTTATGCCGTCCAAAATGTAAGATCACGCGATTTGATATCATTATACATTGCGTTATGGGTTCAATGCCTTATAACATACGAAATATTAAATCGGCAATGTATGGTATGCACAATTTGAAATATAAGATATTATGGCTTTCATGACGTTTTTAAGGCTTTCGTGGTGCATTTGCCTATGATCTCGACTGTGAACAAGAAACTACGGGTTTGATCCCTGCATTTTTTACTTTTTTTGTATCTGAGTATAGTGACTTTATCGCTGTAATATGTCAATCATACAAAAATAGTCGTTCAATAGTTTTTGGGATCTGTCATACACGAAACAATTTCTTTCCAAGAATCAAACTAATAATTGTACGAAAAATGCAAATATTATTATCTTAGTTGGAGGTTCTTTACGGTATTTGAGGCCGTTTATATTATTTTCTTAAAGATCATTCCAGATAATCTCTTACATACAATATGGCTGTAATAAAGTCTTTGTTTATCAGATAACACTATAATCATACCTAATTGTCCAGTCATCTTGTATGTCTTACAAAGTAAAACAAAAACACAATTTCCTTTTAATAATTGCGCAGATAACAAGAATGAAAACAGCATTTCAAAAGTACAATGCAAAATCATGGCATTAGGCCAATTATATTTTCAATCTAAATTATATTTTTTTTAAATATCTTGAAAATCAAACAAAATTGATGGCACAATTTGGGAGTTTTGTTTGTCTATAACAATAAACGGGCAGTTGTTTTTTTCAATAAATATTTTTAATAACTGCAATATTATTGCTAATATTCTCTCGCAGGGCTAAGTGACTATAGAACTTATTGTGCATCCCTTTAACCCGTTTTACGCCTTTGTATAAGATGGTATTAAGGCACATCCCCTTCAACAAATAGCAGCTATGATAGCACTCATATTGTTTTCGTTCTCCACCCGCTATCCCCTCTGCCCTACACCAAAGCACGATTCACACCCGCCTCGTCCAGGAATAGCCGCCCAACGTGGCCTTACACGTGTCCTAAGATTACTGCCACTTGTGTAATCGTTGTACAAATACATGCGCTCAACTGTTCATTGTATCACTGAGTGTCCGATTTACTACGATTATAAATACGGATGTTCATTCAATGAAAGAAAATATCGGTCGGATGTTATTGTAATTCCTTGGTGTGTGAAGTCTTTTACACTGCTACAGACCGACGTGGTATGCTATGACCTATGGCCAGAGCCTTCTGGATTCTAAAGAAGTCGAATGCGGATACTGTTCATTATAGTATAAAGATCGTAATATCAAGAAATTAAGTTAATTTAATCGCTCAAATCATCGGTCAAATCTGACTAAGATATTTGTTTGAATCCTCTTTAAAAATATCTAGCAATAAATAAATACACCCAACTGTCACATATATAGTCCTGACCCCACACTAAGATCGAGTCTTGTGTCGTGGCTATCAAAAACTACGATCGACTTTCCGTCTAACAAACACCCATACCCAAAACGAATACTTGTGGTTCACACAAACATTAGTATTTATATTTCGCCAATAAGTATTTCATTAGTGTGTTGTGATAGTTTGAAATCTTATTCTGGCTAAATCATGACGGTTTAAAAAAAATGCCATTGAGACATTTAATCCTTGATTAAAATCCAAGTAATGTTTTATTACCAACCAAGTAAGCCAAATAAGCTCTGTTAAATTAAAGAATTGTGATAAAAAGGCTTATGATTAAATTATAATTCGATTACATTACTACAATCTATAACTAGAAAGATTCGGACTGAGAACGTAAAGAACAAATCGTTGTAAAAAACCTTGAAAGCGATTTACGTTCCCGTAAAATTATGACGTTGATAACCGAAAACTTCACAATTTGACAGTCTCCGTGGCGCAGTTGGTTAGACACCGGCTCTGAAACGTGAGGCTGCGGGTTCGGTCCCCCCACTGAAACAAATATTTATGTGATCCTCAGGTATTTGTTTTGGATCTGGGTGTTGTGTGAAAAGTCTCTCGTAGCTCCTGATACTCACGACACAAGACTCGATCTTAGTATGGGGTCAGGACTGTATGTCTCTCTTGAGTGTATTTATTTATATTTATTTACAATACACTCCTAAGCATAGTTATCCTAATATACAATTCAAATGAATACTTTAATACATATTATCTTGATTTAACACAAGCATTATATAAATTAAAGAAGGCGAGTTAAAGATTGCAGGACTTCGCAAAATGCAGGTCACAACAACTGTAGAAACATTTATAAGTATATTTCAGCAGAAGTCTCCGTGTCTGATGACAGCAAAATTCGGTTGATTAATAAAAACCGCGAAGTAAATTCAGTATCAAAACAAAATAAACGGTGTTGCCAGCCGCGCGTGCCAACGCGACCTGTCAAAATCGTTCACCTCGCGCTTAATTTACGACGATTTCCATCATAAAACTATAATTGTTTGTATCGTAAATGTCTTCGCGCGGATTTACCGTGCGGTTTTCGGCCAATGGACTTTTTGATTTCAGAATTATTTACACCGTAACATTTATCGCCGACGTTGATTTACTCGGTTGTAAAATGTTGAGTAAATTTTGCGAATTTCGATGCGAGCGAAAGTTAGTCATGTGCTGAAAATAATTTATCATATTTCGTAACATTGAACTTGAATTTTAAAGTGGTTGTCCTCTATCTGCCTTTTTAAAGCCCACGTAGAATCGACGCGATCGTAAAAGTATTCATCTCTTTTAGATAATATCTAATGACTGTCTAACCTAATACAATCCATTCGGCCACTAAACCGTATTGAACAAGCCCGTTAATCTTCAAATCTTCAAGTAGTAATATCAATGCCTCTATCACTAGGTCACACATATAGCTAAGTTTAATTTGAAGCTCGAAAGAAGCTGCAATAATGGAGCCAGCTTCTTTCCGGTACTCGTGTCTTCACTCAGTAGCTCCAGCGCCCTTGAGCTAATTGTTTTAATTCATTTACATTGACTTGAGTCACTTACTAAGTACGTAATACTAGAAGGCCTAAACAATATATTAAAATATTATGAAAATGTTTAAGCGTCACATTGAGCGCCAGATTTCGCGTCAAGTATTTTGATGATATATAAAGACATTTATGATGGAAATAAAAAGATGATATTGTTTTTATGAAAATCACTGAATATTTTCGCATTGAATACGTACTTTATCTGTTAGCAGCTAGTCAATTATAAGATTATTTAAAGCATTACCTATATGACTTTTGACTGCAACATCCACAATGTCACAATTGGACAAATGAAGGACATAAAGGTTGCTAGAAGTCGCTGGATGTGGGCCGCTTCCAAAAGGTCATTGAAAATCTACCGGAGACCTGGGTTCAGCACTGAACTTCCTGTAACTTAAAATGACGATGATGATGTAACAACGTGTTACTAAGCTCCGGCTAATGTAAAAAAATAATCCAAAATCTTATATAATAAACTCATGACGATAATAATTTAATTTACCTTTCAATGAGCGAAAATATAACAAATTCATTTTGTTGTAAGAAATGTAACAATTTCCTGCCGTAAGCGTGCGCCGGAAATTTCTCTTATGGAAATGTTATGAAAATTTTTCACATAAGCCTATAAAATTCTTTCATCCTGTCTGCGTGTTTATGTTCTTTTTATATAACATGTAAATTGGTATACTTATCAAATAAATGACGTTACGTAGCATAAATATGAATAATAATTTATTCATAGCTCTGAATGTTCGTTCTTAAATCCAACTCGTTTATTAACACCTATTTGAGCGATTAAAAATTAAATGCAATGTATTTCACGCCAATGAAAACCTTATCAACGAGAAATAATTAAGTTTGCTCGCACAAAACACTGACAACCGAAAAAATACAGAGAGAAAAAAAATGTAAATTCTCCCTCGTAAAATCAGCGCTTTTTTAACGTTTTTCATGAATAGCTGAATAATATTTTTGTAATGAGAGCCGTTTGTTACGTCCGCCACAGTTTGCTTAAAATATTGCCTTTTTATGTAAAGTTTATACGTAATATCTATTGTTTACATTTTTTACTGTGGCAACTTTTTTATACAGTTTTTATGGTCGTACCTGGTGGGACATGGGTGTACAGTGCTGCGTTGTATTGTACCTACTTTAGTGGGACTAAATGAATATAACATTAAAAATTTCCATTTGAAAACATTATCTACATTTAACTGTTTTTGTTGCGGTGACTAATGTCAATGCTATCCTGTTTTTCATCGAGCCAATTGAATCATATCAACAACAGTTTGTACTCGTATTTTAAGACACTTGATATTAATACAACTTTTTGCTGTAATTGCTACAATTAAATTCGTAGTTCAAGATTTCAAATTATGCCTTTTGATGGTGCTTTGTGCGAGATATCTCTCAAACGAATATATTAATTTATATTGAGTTTAAACGAAATACAAGTCACGTCGTATAGAATATAGACGTCTTATTTTCCGAATATATGCTTGTACCAACATAATGTAAAGGGGTCTAAACAAGATGTTGTGGACCTGTCTGGATGTATGTATATTAGCCCATAACCTAATCCTGGGAACGTATTTCCACTGCTTCAAATTGTATAGAAATTAGTCCATCATGCTGTTTTAATGCAAACTTCAATGTCAAGAGGTCATTTTAATTTAAGTATCGTCACACATCTCCTTATTCAGGGAACACACGTGTCACCGCACGTTCATTAACACTTATTCAGCGTAGATTTTCCAAGTTGTCGTAACATCCTGCGTCGCCTAGTTGCAGATAGTTGATTAACAAACTTCACGAATATCTAATGAAGTTGGTGTCACGCGAGCGCAACTGCTTCAACCAACACTTATCTGTAGAAATAAAGATCCGAAGACTAAATGTCTTTAGGTTCGTTGTGTACTTCTGCATTGGATTTAAAAATAAATTTAATAGAGTATTTTAAAATGCTAATAGCAAATTTTAAAAGACTGTGTGAACTCGAGTTAATCAATATAAAATATTCAAAACACAATTCACACTAGTAAAAGACATCCTTATGTGCCATTTACACGAGGAGAGTTTTAGCGAGAATCATATTCTGACAAATGTTTACACGATGCAACTTTTTTTATATCCTTACTATAATCGTATCTTCTAGGCGATAAACTCTCCCCGTGTAAATAGGGCTTTAGCTTCTTGCTCGTGGACACTGAATTAGCTAATTTGATTTTTGTTTCCTGTTATATTTGTAAGCAAGGAAATGCGAACAACCTTTCAGAAAACAGCTCCCGTACCTCGAACAATCAACCCACATGATAATAAGTTATAGCCCTTATCCGCTGTATAGACATCATGTAGACTTCTTATAGGTCGCAATTACAAAGGTACAGCATACTATTGTCAACTATACAACTAAGCTAATTCACGAAAGATGTCAACTAAGAACTAACTAACCAATGATCGCCCGGTGTACCACCGACGTTGATGTTAAATTTATCGCGGCCTATTTACACCGGCCGCCATGGCGTTGTGGCGGAAGATTAATTATATGAAACCGTCGTCTGTCCGCGATAACACTATCTAATTGGGTCGCGGTACGCCTTCTGCACTTCTCCCCTGCCATCGATCAACAAGTATGCTGTAGTTTGCGGGCAGTTTGATAAGATTTGCGTTGCTAAAAATAGTAAAACTTTGGGCGCGATGCGAATTTATCATAGTTTGAAGGTGGTAGAGTCACGCTGCAGGCAATGAGGACCTCATTAGCCAATCTTGATCCAGTGGTATAAGTATTTTCATTAAAACCGACCTAAAGTAACAGTTTTACAGTCGCGTTTCATTTGAACAGTGACCTAAGCCCTTCAGATAAATTTACTCTTCTTTTTCCTTTTTTCGTCCAGACCCATTCTCAAAGGTTGCCCAACGCACTCGAGATTATCCAGGTGTGGCGAAAGCTCATAAGAAGCGATGACGATTTTCCATTACTAAAATAATACTAAAAATATATGTAGATTTTTCCTTAACAGGTAAGTAATACCAAGACTTGAATATCCTAATCAAAACAGTTCACATATCAACGAAACCTTACGATTTCCACCTCTAATTTCCAACCCACCTTGATGCACAAAGATTAATTCCAACAACTGTAACAGTAAATTTGATTTAAGACACAGTTAACCATAAATTACTGACTAGAAAACAAACAACGCTGTTTAAAATCCAAACACCGTGCAATAATACGCGCGGGTCGCACAATATTGCGTTACGCTTGATATTTTGCCAAAAAGATCAAAGATACGGCGGCCTTGGCCCGTGTGGCAGAGTAAACATTCATGGTATTCCACTACGCGTAGTACGGACAGGATGTCTCGCATTGAAAACGAAAATGTTACTGAAGTTCCCTCCAACAGAAAAAGATAAAGATAAAGATGTTTTATTAGTAGGAACATGAGTATACGCACAAAAGGGTGTAAGGTGTTACATAACAAAACAGATACAGTCATGTCTAGCCACAGAGGCGTATTAATATAAAAATAGTAAACAATAAAACTATTATACACGTAAAAGTAATTAAGAATAAATTCTTCACTTACTTGACTATTAACTTTATTAAACATGTATTAAATTAACTTTTTACTATCTTGTAATTAAATTAAACAAAATCATAAAATGTATATCTTTGAAATTTTAACGTCAGCTTTTAGTCTTTGCACTTAAAACTCATACTATATATAGTATGCTTTGTTTATTAAAAATTGTTTTAGTGTATTTTTAAATCTTGTAGTACATTGTTCTTTCCATGATATAGGAAGTTTATTAAATATTTTTGGTGCCAAACAAAATATGCTATTGTTCGTTAGGGTGGTTTTGGATCTGGATGTCGAAAAGTAGGGAATGTTTGCATGTAACACACAAAAGTTTCCAATTTATTGGCTGTTCTACCTTAAAGGTATTAAAAAATGGCTTTGACTGTTATATAGAAACAATTTAAAAGGCCACGCTACGAGTTCTATCCTCGTACGGAGACTTATTTTGTTGAATAACTTCCTCAACACTTCTGAAACTTACGATAAATGACAGATCTCTCTGCAGGGCTAGAAGTCGGAAACTATTCAATGTATTTATTTACTACAATGCAATCGAAATTCTTTTGACTCAATCTACAGCGGTGTTTCCAAATGACTCAATGGCCCGGTTCTGATGTTCCGTTAATAATGCATTTTTGTCGTGTTTAAGCCATTTTGACGGGCCGACCTCGTTACCTAATTGTATCCGGCTAATACGACAAACAATGGCAATCAACTGGAAATTGGGACTTAATTAAATGTACCGATTTAGTTTGCTCCCGTTCGAATCATTTGTTTTGTTGCTCATTAGCTTTTTCATCTGTTTTTGTAAAGGCTGATTTTTAATTGAGGATGGAGGGTTATTTATTTGTTTTAACGAGTTAATTCAGTGCAAGAATAAAAATATACGCCTTATTAATGTTGCGTTGTAAACATTGTTCATTTTTTATAGGGAGCTTTTTGATTCATTTAAGAAAAACTTTCACGAAATTGTATTAGTTTTTATTTTATATGATAAGTGCTAACATGACCAACGGTCACTTTGATAAGTGAATTATACGTGGGCCCGGGAAGTATTTCGTATTTTTTTAATAACCGTGGATTAATAAAGATTGCGTCTATTTAGTTATAATATAAATTATCGATAAAAACACAGCTATACATTTCACATTATCACACGCGGCAACCCACAGAGGTATTTAATTATCTCAATATTTTTTCCAATAGTCTCATGCTAGAGCTCCAAGTTTCCTTCAGATCGCGGAGACAATTAAATAGAAGCTAAAGCTGTAGTCGCACGGAACAATGCCGAGCCGCGGGGCTGCAAACTTGCCTCCACAAAGGCTTTGTTTACACCTAATATACGACCGGCTTTGAACGCCGACGCAAAATTTTGACTCATTGTCCCGCTGAATGCGACAGTGTCCACACACCTTTACTATGTATTGCTCGGCAAATATTAGTCTGCTTGAGAAAATGTGGATGTAATAAAGGGTATAAAAGGGTTGGTGGTGATGAAAGCGCTGGAAATTTCAGTTAAGTGTATTTAAGAGGCATAAAGCGATTGTATGTTCAGTTCAGTTCTTGTGTTTTGGCTTTTGCGGTGTTGCCATACACAAATTCTGCCAAAAGCCGTTCTGTTATTTTGACCAGTCTAATTTGAACGTTGTTATAACAATTTTTAGGTAATACAGGAATATTGTTAAAGAAATGTTTGCGCAATTCAAGATTCAATCCGGATTATTTTATTGATTCCAAAGTAACTACCTCAGCTAAGATCATTGCTGTCAAAAATATCTAATTCAAAATCAGCAGCCTTGAATCCTATTAAATTTCATTTTACAACTCATAGAATAAAAATGAAGGTTCTTACAATGGGTGGGCTCCACAGCTGGGCTGTATAATAACATTTAATAAACCTCCATTACCCGTGCTTAGTGAGGCAAACGTGAAATCATATCCCGTGAGATTTCTAAACGTGGAATAAACCAATTTTATAAATTAAAAATGTTTCCAAAACATTCCGAACATGCACCCGGTGTACACTCACGTGAATAACGCTTAAGCATATTTTTTATCTTAAATTTTCTATTATATTTCTGCTTTATCTCAAATTTGATTGAAAAAAATGAAATAGTATGCACCCTTTATAGACACTGAAAATTAAAGAATTTCTACGGTATGTAAGTCCGCCAACCTGCACTAGGCCAGCGTGGTGGACTATATGGCCTAACCACTCTCAATCGATTCTCTCAATTGTAGAGTAGGCCCGTGCCCAGCAGTGGGACGTATATGGGCTGACAAAAAAAAATAGACACTGATTTCTATTTTAAACACTCAATCACTTGACAACCTATTTCATCGATTTTGTTCAGCGTAAATTTTCTACGGCAAATTATGGAATGTCTACCCTAGTTGGGGTTATAAATGGACCATGAAACGTCTGAGATTGGTGAAATATTACCGTGATAACGCGACAATAAGTTAATAAGTCGTGATTGATGGCTCCCTGCGCGCACACGGTAATTGCTACCGTCTATCTAATGTAAATATTTTGAACGCGCTATCGATATTGCGCCCCATTTTCACTTCATAGGTATTTCATGTCATTACAGCTAAATTATTATCTTAACGTTTGAAGGATATTTTAGATATTATTAATTTTACAGTGAAGTACATTATAAGGAAATCTACAAATCCCAATAAATTAAAATAATTTCTAGGGTACATATGTGAAGTTTAATCTGTCTATTTGATAACACCTCTCAATCACTGATGAGGCCGGCTTTAGAATATATGACTTTATATTATTCGTTCTTTTCTACGAACAGTAGTAATTATAAAAATATATGCAAAAGAAAAACAATAACTAATACTAACTACAACTGGTTTATTCCATTTCTATATCTATCATTTGGTTAACCAATTGTGTGATAGAGATAGCTTTGTTTAAAATATGCGCTTTGTTCTAGACGTCTGTTTAAGACGAGTTAAGATGTGTAATCTGCAAAAGCCACTTTCGTTGATATCTGCAAAGGACACCACTGCAATGGCATGATGTCTACGTTCTGAGCTAATACTATTGTAATCTTGTTTAACTTCTGAGTCATGTTAATATCAGGAAAACTCTCTTAAATTACTGCCCACATAAGGACAAATAGACAGTGGTGCATTTATCACAAAAACAAAAACCTTTATGCAACTCATTATGGACATTAAAATAATTTCATATAGAAATCTAGAAAAGTCTTACTTATTTCTCAAATCTACACAACGCTCTCATAACCACTAATTAAGCCTTTAATTCATTTAATATGAATATTCGTCTCTACTACAACAATCTACCTTATCATTTAACATCTAATCCCTCCACAATTCCATTTAAGACTCGTTCATAACATAAAATACCAAAATATATTTATAAAAGCGCATTGTCCGCGACAGTACCGTGTCCACCGGAGCAAGTCTGGGGAGCGATCTCTCACGGTGAAATGAACACAAGCGCATCTTTACACCATTGTAATTATTTAAACGTTTCTACTTTTGCCATTGAATGTACCTACTTGCACTACGTTAAGGATATTAAGATATTTCTTTTCAAATAATTAAGCCAGGTGTGTTAAAAGTTACAATATTTATGACTTTCAATGGAGTTTTTAAAAATCACACACACTAAACTATCCCATAGGAGCACATTATTAGTTGCCTCATTGTTACCTGAAATAAGTAAATCCAAACTTTTATAAACATATAGAAATTTGAAATTAGCTACGTAAACCATTCTAGTTGAGATTTAACATCGCAATATAAACTATCGAATCTCTGAATACTATTCTCAATTGTAGAGGAGGCGGTTGCCGAATATAGTCCATATTGCAGAACAGAACGGAAACTATCTAAAAGGAAATAATAACATAATAAACTCTAATATTTCATATATCTTCCGTACACCTGTAGTAAACATTTACATATAAAATAATTCCACAAAACAAAATAACCCTATTTTACACAATATAAAAACAGATTTGCAACAAACTTAATAAACGTATAAACGAATAACGTAATATTATCCGCAAACCTGCAATTTATATTACAAACACATTAGCCATAACTGCAAATAACGCTCATCATGCCGCCATAATGGTTAATAACTAATAACGAATAATAACTGGTTCGTTGCACCGACTTGCTATTTTGTTTTCTATTTCCGATTTCAAATTACAAACGTGATTTCGAATAGGGATGGATCGTTGCAAGATGTATTTGAATCTCATTGCGAGATATTGGCTGTTTGAGAAATATATAGATGTATCTTAGCGCATTTTGTAAGCAAACATAAAAATAGCAATGCAATAACTTGATGGTGATATCATAATATAAACGAAAAATCTTGGTTGTGAACACAAAATAAAAATTGTGTAAAACATCACTGTTTTAAAATAAAGAATTATTAAGATTAAAGTAAATGCATTTTGTAATTTATAGCCGTAATCACGATAAATCAAATTTGATGGTTGGCCATCCTTAAAATAATGAGGTTCGTGCAGTCGACCAATCAGTGCGCTTGTTTTAAAAAAGGAAAATGTTATTCAGCCAGTATTAACATTTAACGTTAATACAATGCAGGCCGGTGGTCCTTTGGCCGTGTCACATGTTTAGCTTATTGGCAGTATATTAGTATTTGTTGGAAAAAATTTCAATATGAATATAGAATATAGATCATAAATATTATTGGATAATTTGAATAAGATGATTTTATTTCTTTTTGTATTCAAATGTTATAATGAAACTTTATTGACAAACGATTTTCATTTCAATAAACTGTTTTCTTTTCGCTTCATTTCACTTCAATGTTGAAGCAAATATTCTTCTTTTGCAACAGATATAATCACGGAGTTTTCAATGCGTATCATTTTCTCCTGTTTTATTATGGTGCAAAGTACTTTTTCATATACAATTTCCAATATATATTTTCTGTATATCCAGAATCAGGGACAACAAAAACCCTTATATCCCTTATCTATCTTCACAATCTTCTAGAACCTTCTATTGTTGCAGAGCTACCGCGGCCGCAAGCCCTTAGGAGGCAACGCGGGCGTCGCAGGCGTCCCAGGCGGCGCAGTGGGAGTGGGGGTGACCCCCGCCGCGTCTCCTAGCCCGGCCCCTCAGGCGCCCGCCGCGCCCAGCCCGGCCCCGGCCGCCACGCCGGCCATGAAGGACCATCCTAGTCAGCCCATGGTAGGCCCCACTTCCATTCTACTAGTTCAGGTATATTTAGAGTTGTTTTGACCGGAATTTTTAGTTATAGGCAACATGAACCAAGATATTTTTACACATCATTTTTTATTTGATATATTTGTTATCACTACATCGGTGGAGAACCATTAACTGGATCCGGCTTGACAATAGATTATATGACAAATCGGACTACACCATGAACTGAAAATACAAAGGAAAGATGGCAATACAAAGAGGCTCCACCGATCCCATCAACTAACTAGACGTGACGTCACACACCGTTTACCTCATTGTAGAATTATCTCTAAATTAGGCCAGTTAGCGCACTCACCACACGAGTCCATCCCCACCTTCCAAGTGCGAGAAGGTGAAAACTTTACTCACAGTTTTGGCTCCCTTCCAAGTTGGAGAACCATATTAAAGTTAGCATGAATATCGACCAGGCTCATAACTGAATATGCGGTGTTTCGGAGCGAAAATAATGCAATATTCTCGTCAGATTTAAACCAATCACAGCGGGCGTTACACCACGTATGTATCTCTAGCGTAGTGTAAACTATCTGAATCTATGTCATGGACAACTTAATTCAGCTCTATATTATGAGGGTCTTGAACTCTAGTTCACCATGTTCATCCATTGAAGAGACAAAACTAATGTCTGAATTGCAAGTAAATTGTGGCAACTCTGTCTCTTGCCTCCTTCTGTTTCCTCCTATCCTGCATTGGTCAATATCTATATTGCAGAATAATTGGCTTATAATTTTACAACCGCCCTTTTAGTCGACCAAGCTAACGTGATTTGAAGATTTCATAAACCTTAGAATTTTCTCCCTACACAGAGATTTATCAGGCTAAGCTATCGTAAACCTATTTTTAAAAACCTTTAATTTATAGAAATTATTTCAAGTTCCTACTACTAATATAATCGTCACATATACAATTTAAAAAATCATCATAACCGATATTGTTGGATTAATAGAATTAGAAAGATATATTGAAAATCAAAACCATTTACAGCATCAATGTAATGAGAGGACGCGACTTGTCGAAGCGTAACCGAATAACAACATAATAACGTTATTTATACTTTTTGTAACGGTTTAATAGCAACAATAACTGCAGCTTTATTTTCTATAATAGCCGTTTATCGATCGTAAAAATTAATAGCGCGTCTTTTGTCAACGCTGGGATCTCAGTGAGATTATTGAGTGTCCACTTGAATTACTTCTACGCTATATATTAAGATCTTGGGTTCGACTCCCTGATCAAAAAAGGCATTATATTTTTTGAAAAGTTACTAATAAAATAAAACGGTAATCAGATTACTTCTCCCTCGTATAGCGTTAATACATGTTGCGTAGATATATTTATTGAAAGAAGTAATTAAATGTTTCCTAAAAGGTTTTACAATATTTGCATCCACACATTGTAATACACTTTTAAACGTATAAGTTCGGAATAAACACAGGTACAATTGAACATAATTTTCAACTAAAATTCCTGCATTATTCCAAATTAAGACAATTAACAAAAAACGCGAACAAAGTGACAAGCGTCGGGTAATTAAAATAAATTATTAACAAATGGCGGTAAATAATGTGTTGCAATAGCGTAATTACTGGTTTAACGTTAAACGCTTTGTAACTATGTAAAATAACACATGAACGTACCTTCACTCGACGACAGCCAATTTACATAATTACAGTGGATTTATTCGTTTGTTGCTTGATTGCTCTATTAATAAGCGACACGCGGAATTTTGTATTACTTTTTAGTCGAGAATAAGAAAATAATATTTAGGCATAGCCGTACTGTAGTCACTTTTAGTTACGGTATACATATTATGTATATAGACAGAGTGATGTGGTTTTACTGTCGTAATGTAAAGAATGTGGTTAGCAGTTTAATCGAGCTATTGATGCCTAATGCATACTTAGCAATTCCAATTTTAATAGTTCGGTAACTTTAAACTTGCCCGATTCTTCGAGTGGTTATTACGTTGAAAAGCTTTTTTAGGACACCTTGTATTTCCGGATGAGCCGTCCGCTTATTGAATGCACTTATACAATAAAAAATATATATATCTACTAACGAAAGAGAGACGAAATTCGACAGGTTTTCCAGGATTGGCCTCAAATAGCACAAGACCGCCAAATCTGGAAGGAAAGGGAGGAGGCCTTTGCCCAGCAGTGGGACATTAACGGCTGATAATAATAAATAACACCGTAATAGTTTCATAATGACTTCCAACACATTCAACTTATCAACCTATTCCCACTGGCCTCACCAATTCACGTTGGCCTTACTTCACAAAAAAAGCCCAAGATATGGAAGTATTTAACAGGCGTAACGAAACAGAAGCCCGTTTAGTAACAGCCAGCGCAAATCAATGGGTCGTGGTGCCGGCAAAGTTATTGCCGCTATCTCTTCCGACTGGCTTGCTCGTTTGTTTTGCTTATTTGCTTTCATTATCGCAGTTTAATTAGCGCTGCACTAACAGCTCTCGTCATACTCGTGATACGTTGCGCTGCCGTTTGCGCTGGTCTGATGCCGATGATTGTTTTCTACGTCTTGGATTTTTACAGATTGATGTGGGATACATAGGAATAGATTTTAAATAGACTTTTGAAATGTGTTACATCTCTAAAGATTCTTGATTTTATTTCTTATATTGACGCGGCAAACTGACTGCAAAGACCCTGATGATAAGTGCAGTTTTAGTGAAAGAGAGTGTGAGACTCGGTTGTCTCTCGGTCCTCTCCAACTCGGTTGTTGCCGCAATTGTGCCAGCCCATCCAGAACCGACTATAAGGATTTACTTAAAGTAAAAAGTGCGCCGCACTTTCGTGTCTAATTATAAGGAGTCAAATCACTTAATTCGAAGTTCAAATTCAAAGTCGCTCAAAAGGAATTTTTCGAGCAGAGAATCGAACCCAAGTCAGAACTGTTCACGGCTCATGCGTAAAAAGCATTTGTGTATAAAAGACGTACAAGATGTAATAGAGCTTTTTCAATTTGTTGCCTAGTAACTACAGTCACTAAAACATCTAGAAATAGTTAATCCTTATCAGAAATAAAAACAAAAGTGCGTTTGCGCAAACGCGAGTTTCCACCAGTCACCAACCGAAAACTTGAACGAAGTTTGCGCAGTTATTTTTACACGCACGTTACAGTATATTGGTGCAAACTCAGACTAGCACAGTTACATCGTTACGTCTATGGTGGCCATAACACGCATGTCACCCGCAGCAAGATGTCAAAGTTGAAAATTTTTAATTTCTGCGAAACGCTGCCAACTTTGCCAATTTCGGAACTCGACTCGGTGCGCGCCAAATTTATCGCTCGTTCTGTGTGAACTCACTATTTTTTACTGTAAAACTTGTTAGAACCCTTTTACATAATAAAAAATTTAAAAATATAATTATGAATATAAATTTCGCCACGGTCTGCGGTGCAGCGGTTCACGAAAGTGTAAAAACGCGTTAATTAGTTTTATGCATCATTTCATAGTATTATCTACAGTTAGTTAGGTTTTCATGAGTATAACGTGATTAGGATAACAGAGTTAATGTGAGCAAAAAGGCTAGGCACCACGGTGTAAAAATATTTTAAAAACACCGACGAAACTGTAGACACTGAAGTTGCACTGAGTGTTTTTTTATTTTTATCAAACTGTGTAGTTAATACAACCGCAAAAGTATGCGAGGATTAAGAATTTTTTGCGACTAGTAAATAAAAAATATATTGAACTGCCAACTGAGGCATGAAGATAGGCCGCCTAATCGCTTTTTCTCTTGTGTAAAAGTAAAAATACTTAGCCCTCCATTTTATTAGTTTTTTACTCAGCCGATTCTAATATCTGTATGGATAAAGTTATACACTGTGGAATGGATACATTTAGCCTTTTCCCACTGTAAAAAAAAAACATAATGGTCTAAAAAGCATCACGGAGATTCCAGTCCAGCCCACTTAACTTTCATTTTAAACGCTATGATAGATACAATTTCAGTTCAACATTGTTTCGCAGCGAAATATAATAGAAATGGACGGTAATCGGCATAGTTTCGAAGCAATAACAGTTATTATCGCGCTGCATCAAATACATAACTTATTCCCTTTGACACAGAGTCGATAATTGATTGTTCCCCAGCCATTGTCGTTTGTTATGAAACATCGACAATTTCCTATTAATATTAGCTATAAAATGTACGATGTTGTTGAACTCTACATAAAAGGAAAATGTATTATCGTTCCTGTATCCAATTATAATTAATTCTGTAATGTTTGTTGATTTCTCCTTGAAATCGGTATGTTTATAGAAAGCCGGTTGTTTAAAAGCTTAGGATTTCACAAGGACACATTTTCAACAGTGTTTAAGGAATAAAATGGTTAAATTGACCTGGAATTTTATGATCACCAATGGAGTTTGCAATCGGGCTTCGAAATGCTTTTCAAGGTCTTAACCATTCATACTACATAACTTTTACTAACTACTTGGAGGTCCACACATAAACATATATATTTAGAACGATATTTCCAAAATCTCTTATTCTCACCGAGTCACGCCCTCTTAGATATAACTTTTTATTAATAGCTAAGCATCTCCAAACGAAAGCCTACATAAAGGTTTTTTAAAGTCATATCTATTCCCATTAATAATAACGTTGAAAGTGTTTTAGATTTCTTTGTTCTCTGCTTGTTTTAAATATTTAGCATCTTCTGAGGTATCGTTATTACCTGTATTACCGTCTTTGAAATCATTGCTTTTAACATTCCCTGAGAGTTCCCACTGTTATCAGAATCATGTATTTGTTGCTTATTAATAATTATTGCAATGATTAAATTCCTATTTTAAAGCAACACTGTATATTAATATATATTCCTGACATTTCCCTCATTTAGCGCGGATGATAAGATACAAGCCCATCAATTTTATGATACGTAATACAAAGTTTTAATTACATGCGACGTACGTTGATGTTAATAAAACATGTAGGCCGTTTGTGCTCGCTCCCTCCGCGTTCAAATTAAAATCTTGCCAAGTAATAAGAGTTGCCGAAGTAACGTTACATTATAATTTGCCCTGGCAACATGTTGCCGACAACGTTTAACATGTACCAACTTTAATAATTTAATCATTAAACTTTGCTTTGGTATTTGTAAAAATTGTTAATTTAAGCCGTCTTAGAGATGAGTTTTTGGGGTCGTTTCTCATATTTTGAGATCAATGTGTTGTAAACATAAATATATATCGTTCTCTATTCGTATTTCGAGAATGAATGAGGGTCTTCAGGTATGATAGGGAATTTACTTTCAAGTCTCTAGCAGGTAAACTAGGACTAAAATCTTTAAGTTAGATGTAGCAATAATTTGTGCAAAAGAGAAAACTTACAGCAGTAAGAAAACTTCCTGCATTGGGCAATGGAACATACAGCGTAGCGTATAATGAATTTCGAACGTTTGTTTCGCAATTATAAATTAAAACCACTATGTAAAAGCCATAATCGTTCCTGATTTTAATATCAAAGATCTATGATAAAATATTAAACTAAGCCGCGCACGATGGTGTTACAAATACAAATCTGTGCGAGATACACGCGGTGAGTCAGAACGAGAATAGGTCCGTGTAAACAGGCGGTTTGCCGACCTCGGTCAACGTATGATTACGTCGGGCCGGTTCACACGGCTTGTATAATGAAGTAAACAATGCCCGGCCGCCAGCCACCAACCTCGACCGACATTACACCCGTCACGTGAATCGCGCCCAAATATATCAACCCACTGATAATGCAACGGGAACGGACTATTTGCAGCCAATTGCTGACTCGGCTGCGGTTATGAGCCATAAATGTGCTAATTAATTATCAATGATGGGTCGTTGAACGGTGTGAAATTATTGAATCCAAAAAAGGAAAGTAATATATTTTAGAACTGTTGAAGGAAGCCTGTAATAAAACGTTTAAATTGTATGAATACTTTAACAGTTAGAAGTGTTTTATTTAGGTAAGCGTCAAAAAATCTTGGTTCTGTTGTTTTAAAATATCAAAACTAATTTGAATCTCATGTTGTTTCAGGCGCCAATGCCTTTCTACGCCGGAGATCCCAACAGATTTCCAACGGCATGGCAAACCGATCCATCACAAGGTATGTCGTTTTAAAATATTATACAACAAACCGTTGTTATCGCTGTTTCAATATTTTTATATTTACATTTTATACACGAATTCATGTACATTTTATCAGATTCGAGGTTACGGAACTGACCTCCAATGTTCTAAAATAAATACAACCTTTAGATAAACACCTGATGTAAACAATTTGTATTCGTAGGTTGGCAGAACCAGTTCATACAGCAGCTCCCTACACAGACGGGTCAGACCACGTTAGATTATCAAGGCAACCATACTGCTTACGCCACATCACCGCACTACCAAGCGAACACCACTTACACCGTCCAGAACGTGGCTACCACTTTCGACGTGACGAACAATACGTATTATCAAACAGGAGTGCAGTCTGTGCCGGCTCAAAGGCCTCCTTCGAACCGTGGAGCTTACACTCCAGTTCCGTCACCAAGAGCGCCGCATTACACCACGGAGTACCAACAACAGTACGCCCAACAGGCGCCCACTCCCGGTGCCACTTCAGGCACTGACTCTAGACCAGCATCGGCAGCTTCTTACCAAAATACAGCGCCAACTTCAGCTACACCTGTGTACACCGTCAGTCAGAATTACGAGCGCCCAGAATATTCGGGGGAACACTCGGAAGAATACTCTAATCCGGAGACCGGGTCTGGAGATGGGAACAACGACGGAGAGAGACAGGAGCAGAATGCGCAAAATGGACAGCATTCGGGAAACGCCGAGCCTGGGTACCTGCAGGGGAGCAACGGTCCGCGAGCTTCACTAGACTGTAGCGGGTATCCGGGCGGCTATAATAGCGGACAATACAGGGAGAATGGCCAAACACAAAATCAGAATGAATGGCAGCAGCAGTGGCAGCATAACCAAAGATTACAAAATCAACAAATGCAGAATCAGCAGTTGCAAAATCAGCAACAGATACAAAACCAACAACAGATTCAAAACCAACAAATTCAGAATCAACAGCAGCAGTTGCAAAACCAACAGCAGCACATGCAGATTCAAAACCAGCAGATGCAAAACCAGCAAATGCAACAGCAAAGACAGGAGGAGTCAGAACAGCAGATGTTTTCGCAATCAGACAGGGTGAATTTAAACTCGAGGCTGAAAACTATGATATTAAATAAGCAGAATCACGGCCGGGACGGCACAAACACGCCGCCAGACAAAGGTGACCCGGGTGAAGGACCGCCTCGAGTGATTGACGATAGAAAGACTGGAGCCACCTCCGTCAACGATGACAGAAATACTACCGGTCATTTTTTATCGTATAGCCACCATCTCCGAGATAATTACCGCGTAGGCGAGCAGGCATATCCTGCCGCTGGTAATTATTCGCAAAACGCCCACGCTTATGGCGCGGGTGAATTCGGAGGTGGTGGCCACCACGTATGGGAGGGGGGGACGGAAGTCCCGAGAGTTTATGATAAACACGCTTCGTCTAAGAACGTATCCAAAACTCCTCAAAAACTGCCGTCCTACGCGGACGTCAGGGGTCAGTACGGCGCCTATCCAAACGCACCGTACGACGCGCAAAAATATGCAGAAATTTATAATAGTGATAGTTTAGGTTATACTCAACAAGATAGTAAAGATTTTCAGTCAAAAATGCTCATCGGACCAGTATCGGAAATGAATCAACAAAATTGTAATCCGGCGAGGGACACTAACGCACAAAGACGAGCTTACGAGAGAGAAGCGTACGACGCTAAATTTAGGCATCCCTCAGCGCCTTTGATACCTAAATTAGAAACGCCTGATAATTATCAATACCATGGTAAGGACGAAAGATTGATGAAAACGGAACCGCAGCGAATGGTAAACCAAAATTCGTATACGAAGCAAAATGAAATGCCAATAAACCATCAGGGACAACCTTACAGGGATTACCCGAACGGAATCGTCGCAAGATCGCAGCAAAGCACCGTTCTGCCGCCCATATCTACTATAAAACAAGAAAATTTCGGTCCAAAAACTCAACACTATCAAAATTTTCAAAATTACCCTTTTGAGAGGCGACGCGATAATACAGAGATGTTTCCCCAAGTGCCTAGATTACATGAAAATATGGGATTTCAAAAATATAATAGAAGTTATAGTGAAACTAAACATATCCCAGATCAAGAGAAGGGCACTAATTCGGATCGAACTAATGCGGATCCTAAAGCGCCATATTACATAGAGCAGATAAAATCTGAACACTCGCCACCCGGTCATAAAATATATAAGAACATAAACTATAACCAGCATAGAAATGAACCCTACTTATTCTCTGGGGACGGCGGACCTACCACGATCAGGAACGAAGTAGGATATTCTTGTTGTAGACAAGGCTCTACCAAAAAACCACCCCCTGAGCATTTGAGAGATGGCGCGTGCCCGGGACATCAAACCAAAGACGAAGTACTAGAGGATGATCCCGACACGACTGATAAAAATGATCCTAAAAACCAAAAGCAGGCTCCACCAACTCCAGATATAACCAAACCGAAAGAAAACCATTTTAATTACTCCAAAGAATATTTAGAGAACTTGGAGAGATTGCGGAATAACTCTAGGACAGAAGTACCTGATTGCAATTGTTTTCCAGCTGATAAAAATCCGCCTGAACCCGGCAGCTACTACACGCATTTAGGTAAGTGATTATTTCGTCATTTTCAAGTTTTGACGCTATGAAAACTTCAACTTCATTTAATAGTATTATTTGTACAGGGGCAGCTTCGACACTTGCGGAATTAAGAAAAGATTTCGAAGCTCGGACCGGATTATCGGGGAAGGAACTACGGATAGAAAAGATTTGCTATACGGGAAAGGAAGGGAAGTCGGCTCAAGGATGTCCAATGGCTAAGTGGGTGAGTGTATGGATCCCAAATTTTACTATCCGTTGCATTACTAATGGGTATTTATATGAAACATGAATACGTAAAATAGAGCTTTCCATAGATATGAGACTGCGAGTGCAAACGATAGCTCTGCGCCGAAGGCTATTTACATAACTCCATCTACGAGAAAGCATACATATCATTAGAATACGGACGTTTCGATACAATAGGTCATAGACAATTGTGAGTGATCTCGTTTGATATTTACACACGTTTTCTGCGACCTACAAATAATCGAAAGTTAGGAAATTTCTCTTCTATTGTATTCATGTTCGTTTGAAAACATATTTCAATTGACTCGTAACAGTGGTGTTTTTTGGCTCTTACTCGCAGACGTATCATGAATAAGTTTTAATATAATGTTTTACTAGTTATGTCTATTACATTTGTATTGTAATTCGAATAACATTCTCACAAACTCTCGTATTTAATTTTCAGGTAATAAGGAGATCTAATTACACGGAAAAAGTCCTAGTAGTGGTTAAGTGCAGGAACGGTCACAAATGTCCGACCACGTGGATCGTGGTGTGCCTTGTCGCATGGGAGGGAATCCCGCAGTCGGAAGCCGATCTCGACTACACACTGCTATCGCATAAACTGAACAGATATGGCCTCCCAACAACAAGGAGGTGTGCTACCAACGAAAATCGCACTTGTGCATGCCAAGGTAGGAATTAATTCCTAATCATCTCATGAGTAGTTTGTCTATTTGCTCTAGGACAGACCAATGTCACGATCGACACGCCCACATATGGGCACTATATAGATTAATTTAAATACATTGATTAAATAATATTTTTATTAAACAACCTCACATAAAACTTATCATTGCTTGCGGATAAATATAATTGTGATATTAGGATAATATGTCCAAAATATATTTAAAGTTATCGTATAATATTTCAATTTCTAGGCCTTGACCCAGAAACATGCGGCGCCTCCTACAGTTTTGGCTGCTCATGGTCCATGTATTACAATGGATGCAAGTACGCCCGTTCGAAAACTGTTCGCAAGTTCAGACTGTCAGTCAAGACTGAAGAGGGGGAGATTGAGGAGCGTATCCACGTGCTGGCCACGCTGCTTAGTCCGCTGTACATGAATCTAGCACCAAAGGCCTTTGAAAACCAATGCCAGTTCGAAAAAGAAGCTTCTGACTGCAGACTGGGATTTAAACCCGGACGACCATTTTCTGGTAAGTATAGTATCTATGATAACTCATTAATGATATTACTTGAGTTACAACGATAACTACCTTTACTTATAATTGTCTTTGTAAAATTACACTCTTAATATATCCAAAAAATGGGCCATGAACCGACCACACTTCATAATGTAGGGAAAAAACATGAACGCGTTGCATGAACGAAAAAAAAACCACTAAACATTCCTCACCAATTATAATTTTAGTGAAACACAATATGACCAAACTCTAAGCTCCCAATCATGATCTTCCAGGCGTGACTGCGTGCATAGACTTTTGCGCGCACGCTCACCGCGACCTGCACAACATGAACAACGGCTGCACCGCCGTGGTGACGCTCGCCAAGCACCGCTCGCTGACCAAACCCAACGACGAACAGCTGCATGTACTGCCGCTGTATGTGCTCGACACCACCGACGAGTTCGGATCCAAGGAGGGGCAGGAAGAGAAGGTCAAGAACGGCGCGCTTGAGATCTTGGACAAGTGAGTGGTGATGTACACGATTTTTATGTATATTTCGTAATTTTTGTGGACAGAGCAAATACGTACACTCATGCATATCATTTTATGTGTTAATGCAAACCAATGCCGACCTATTAATGAATTGCCAGTCATTTATTAATATAGTAATAGTATAGCAATAGTGCGTGGTGGCCTGTTGGTAACGGACCGGACACGGCTGTCTACATGTTCATGGTGGTCGCGGGTTCGAATCCCAGGGCACACCTCTGATTTTTTGGAGTTATATGTGAATTGATAGTCAATAACCACGCACTATAACGGTGAAGGAAAACATCGTGAGGAAACTTGCATACCATACCGATTTGTATTATCTATGGTATGTAAAAGTCCACTCTCAATCGTACTCTCGATTGTAGAGGAGGCCCGTGCCCTGCAGTGGGTCGTATATGGGCTGATAAAAAAAAACAAAAAATGTAAAAGTCCGCCAACCCACACTAGGCCAACGTGGTGGACTATATGGCCTAACCACTCTCAATCCTACTCTCGATTGTAGAGGAGGCCCGTAACCTGCAGTGAGACGTATATGGGCTCATACAGTACAATACAATACTGTCATTTATTAATGAGAAGATGTCGAAATTTGTAGATGCAAAACAAATACATTTCCAAAAACATTTAATTTACACATTAACAACGCAAAGTTTTGTTTGTTTTTTACCTGGCAGCAGTATCCAATAATAATGTTTTACTTACAGATATCCAATGGAAGTACGTGTGCGTTCAGTTCCACTCCAGCCATGCCGAAGACACGGAAAAAAGCGGAAAGAGGAAGAAAACACCGACTCCGCTAATACATCGAATAGCAATACTCCTCAACAAAGTCCTGGGAATAATCAGAAAAAATCTCAGTGTAATACTCCGGCACCAAGAACGCCACAGCCTGACGCACGAAATAATGCGAGTCCGAGAAGTCAAAGCAGCGCGTCGCCCAGGGCTACCACACCTTCTCTGAACCAATCTAATCCCTCGGCTTTCACAAACAACTCCCACTATAATTCAGCTTTTGTAAATCCTAATATGCATAACCAGAATCCAGGTTTAATTAATCCCAATTTAGGGAACCCCGCTTTACTGGACATGGCGACGATGATCGATAATTTTACAGATGCTCAGTTGCAAAGCAATCAGATTTCTAGTACAGTTTTAGACTCTCCGTATAATCCTTATGACCAGAGCTATAATTTACATCATCAGAACACGCTCTACAATCCCAATTCCATAGTTGAGGGAAATGCTTGTCAGAACCCAAACCAAAATCAACTTCCAAGTTTCGCGTCGGGGTTGCAGAAAAGAGATCAACAGTTTCCTGCGGCACCAGCTCAGATTACTTCCCAAAACCAATGGCCAGATTTTGCTAATACAGAATTGTTTAACAATGTAGTCAAAGAGGATCCGGATTCCACTACGGCCCATTTAAATGTTGCTCCAAATAATTATAGTCCCGATTCTAATAGAAGCGATGCAAACTCTGATCACATGTCTCAGAAAACTAGTGAACCAGATAAACAAAACTTAATTGGAGAAATTGCTCAAAAGATGCCAGAGTTCGATATGCCCAGCTCGCCGAGATTAACGGAAATTTCTCAGAACTTACAAAGCACTCCAGAATCTCCAGCGCCATCTCAAGTTCCCGAGTTGAAATCTCCTAATAATGATTTACTTAACTCTCCAGATGTAAGAAAAAGTGTATGGAAGTCACCTGACTCTAAAAATTGGGACCCGACTAAGCCGAAAGATCCATCTACTCCTGAAAATGAAAATTCTTTGTTCAGAGTACCGAAAGCCCGCCCTCCATCGCGGTCACAGCATCATCCAGAAAATATGGAAAATCCCACATTCTTAAAACCCTACCCGCCTTCAGAACGACCTCATCTGCCTAGTCAAGGATACGAGCACAGAAGCCCTTATGACAACAGATTGCAAAATAATGCGGTGCCTCCATCGTCAGCCGCGCCAACTAATTATACTATCAGCCACGATGAGACTAACCAAAATGTTAATAATAAACCGGTACCAGATTTTTCTGGAAACAATTTTCATCCTGTTAATCAAAACTCATATGGAAACCAAGCACCAATACAGGGTTATGGAAATTACCCCCAAATGCCGAATGCTTATCCTTTTCCACCAAATCCGTATGGACATTTTAATCCTTACGAAAACTCATATAACGATTATAACATAGCATATTACAATGCGGAAAAATATAAGAGAGATGAGCTGTTGAGAAATCCTCACTGTTACAATTCTTATGGATATCAATATAATCCAAATTTTGCACCGAATTTTTATCAAAATCCGAGTCCAAACTGGTGTCAATCGTCGCCCAACTGGTGTTTGTATCCACCTCCCTTCTCTATTCCATATCCTCCAGAACCACCTAAAGCAGAACCAATTGGTGAAGTCACTGATTTGACAGACAATTTAGATTGTTTCAAAGACAGCCAGATGGGAGGAGTTGCTATCGCTCTAGGCCATGGAAGTGTTTTATTCGAATGTGCTAAACACGAAATGCACTCAACCACAGCCGTTAGAGCACCAAACCGAGTAAATCCAACTCGAATATCTTTGGTATTCTACCAGCACCGCAACTTAAACCGACCCAAGCACGGTCTTGAAGAGTGGGAGGAGAAGATGCGATTAAAAAAATTGGGACTGAATCCGTCGACGCCTAGCACTCCGGGACCAAATTCTAACTCAGTCTCTCCCGCGTCGACGCCCGGTCCTGAAAAACAGACTTCCGTTGCAGAAAAGTGGAAAAATAGTGAAGATACTATCCCTGGAGGTTACAGTTCGCTGTCGGCGTTGGTTGAGGCGACGAATGCTGCAAGGAAAAGTGGGCAAATAATGCTGAGGACGGAGACCCAGACGACGATGTCGTGGACGACGCTGTTCCCGATGCACCCGTGCACGGTGACGGGCCCGTACCAGGAGTCGGGCACCTGACGTAAGGCCCCCTGCGCTTCCAATGTTAAGCGACCGACCTCCCTTCCGTAGTTATGTAAGGTCTGCGTTGCCTTCATATTAGATTGTAGAGCCGCGTGCTTACCGAACAAACTTTCGTGAGTAGTTCCTGATTTTTATAAAATTAATGTTTAGGCGCGAACCGGTCCGATGCGCGTGCGGCGAGATTCCTTTATGCATTTATTGTTGGAATTGAGTACCGTTTTGTGACGAATATTTTTTGTAACGTATACCGAGTGAGTTATTAATCAAAGATGTAATTTTAAGTTATAATTTACTATAGTGTTTATCGCATTTCAGCTAGTCTTACGTTTTTACCGTAGTGTGGAAGTGGCCGTGATCGAGTAGAGTTTTTCTTTGTATATTGTCGTTTAGTTGTCCCGACGTTGACTCGAACCATTGATCGGAACTAGTTTAATGTTTAAAATCTGTGCTGTATAAAATAGTGACGTTAATGTATGTTTTGTCTGCATATTTTGTCAATGTTTTGTTTCTCTAATTAAGCGCATAATGTACGTTTTATGCGATTCAATGATCTCATGAACTACTAACCCTACATTAATGTTTATTCAGAACAAAAGTACAAAGCGACACATTGAAAATGGTTGTTAAGCCCTGAGGGGGAAGGGAACATTCGGCGAAAGTGTTTATTAATATTTTTGTACCTTTGTCTGTATTATTTGTTTTAATTTTAATGTATTATTTAATTTAGCATTCCTCTATGATTTCGAATGTTTTTGGCTTATTTTTCATTCATCGACCATAATCATAAAATCATGGCGGTGTAGCGACATGTATTTTACCACATATATGTGAGTGTTTTTCTATTAGGTTAAGACGTGTGTATTTTTAACTTTTTAGAATATTTAACTTATTTATATTGTATTACGTGAACCATTATCGAATGATTTTCTTTGTAATAATTTTAGCGTTACTGTAGTCATTAATATTTAATATATTTGCTTTACGGCTCGTCATTTAAATTATTGCAGTTGTTTTATGCATGTTCAAGAGCGCCTTCTTTATGTTTCCAAACGAGTGCCTGCATGTTTGGCTATGAATTTACCTCGAATGATATTATTCATGAATCTTACTCAATGTTTTACATGAAATTGTGCCCTTATAATTTTAAATCGAACGCGCGTATTATGAAATCATTCTTCTAAAGTTAAGTGACGATAAAATTTTATGAAATTAGAAAAAAATCCATACAATAATATGAAAACTAATGAATGACATACATTTATACTTAAGGATAGAGTTATTGCGAGTTTAATAAAAAATAAATCAGGCGCTTGGAAAGATTATAAAGTAGGCATTATTATTGAAAATGAATGAAAACATACTGATGAATAGTTATTAATATATAATTAGTGTTAAGGAAGAAAGTTTGTTTTAAAGATTAAACTATTGATATAGTTTATATTTTTTACGTGTACGTATTTATTGAATGGTAAATTTATTGGGACGAACGTGAAATTATTTATAGGTAAAAGTTTTGGACGAACAAAACTTATAAAAAACTAAGCAATAATAGACATCGGTGTCTATGTACGTTGTAATGTTAGGAGTGAAAAAAATTTAACGAATGGTGCGATAATTTCGACGGTCTTATGGTGGCGTTTGTCTATGGTGAAATTTGGTGACTTACCGAGATTTGCCTAAAAATTGTATTTCTCATATTGTTTGTGTATGCATTGGTAAAGTGCCCTGAATTCTTGCCATTTTAATAGTTGCCAATCTTAGTTTCCTTCAGTTCTCAACACATTGACGAGACATATCAAAAGCAATCACAGTATATATAAATAGTGACACGACAGCCTTCATGTTTGTGAAAATTGTATTATGATGAAAGTTTTTGACACCAAATTTTAACGTTATTATCGTCAAAAATAACCTGAGTACGTCTGCGTTTTGTAAGTGATAACGTATCATTTAGTTGGCACTAGGGACCTGTGATATAAACATAACTCACGAGTGTTTGACTGCTTGTATGTATGTTTTGTCCGGTGTGATTGACCATGCGCATGTCATCGTAATGGCGATAGTGTTTCGAAACCAAAAACGACCAGTATTGTCAGAATTTTGTAACCAAAAAAATTTATTTGTTTGCACCTGATTTTGAAATGGGTTATTACCAATGTGCAAGGTTTTTTATGATAGGTTCGCGAACATACGGTTCGTCGTTTTTAAGTTAAGGTGACGATTGACTCGGAACATAATTTATTTTTTAATATAAATTGTGCAGTTTGGAAATGATTTTAATGATGTTTGATGTTCGCGGAATGTTCGGCGTTGTTTTGAGTCAGCCGACACCTTGCTACTATTGTGTAACAATATTTTTTATTGTATTTTCTGCCAAAACAAAAGAGTAATCGAATGTGTCATGTAAATAGAACTACCATTATTTATTAATACAATTAATTTAAAAAAGATTTGATGTTTTATTTGTTACCTACCTTTACCTAGTCATAGAGCATGTCGATTCTCACAACTTTTAAAACAAATTACACAAGTAACATATTTGCATTATAAAATACACCTTTACATTACAATTCTATTTGTCATATAAAAGCGCCATTTACACGAGGAGAGTTTCTAGCGGCGAGAATCGTATGCCATTATGGCATGACATAACCGCTTTAGATTATCGTGTTCTGACATACATTTACACGATGCAACTTTTTTTATCCTTATGATAATCGTATCTTCGAGAAAGTCTCCCCGTGTAAATAGGGCTTAAGGGCTAATCAAACAACAATTCCAGTTCTGTAAATATATTATCAGTACAAAAATATAAAATTTGTATATCCGACTATCATACATAAGCATTAAGTACATATAAGTCACTCTGAACTCTCCAGTCATTGTTACAATACTATATATTAGAAAATCAACAAACAATATATACATATACCAAATATAAATATTTTTGCCACAAATTTTGCCAGAAATTTTGCCACACTGATCACATGTCTTGACAAAATATTCCAAAATCTTATTGGAAAAAGTTATTTAATTCTGTTACATGACAAAATTAAACTACACGAGTACATATAATACAATATATTGAGCAAAATATTCAATACAGCACTAATGGCCTTATTTATAGACCGTTTTAAAACCTATTTTAGTTATCGAGTGTTTTATCCCTTTCGAACGTCTTTTGAATCAGTTTGAACGAAGAAAACAATATATAGATTTTAAACTTGTCTATGAATATCGCTTTAAATATTTTGAGAAATGATACCCATAATACAACTATTTTCACCCAATATTTAAATCAAACACTAACTGAGCAAAAAATGATGTCTACAGAAGATTTATAGATGGTTATCTTTTTAGACTACGTAGCCATTTATGGTAATAATTAACTATTAGTATCAAAAGCTATCTTTGTAATAGATATCTCAAATAATGTAATATTTTTTTTACAAAATATTTTTTTGTCATATTGATTTCTGATAAAAAATCATTACTTTGATCTTTTGTGAATAACAATACGATTATTAACTATTAACGTAATATTAACAATGTTCAAGGGTTCTTGGAATGCGTCGAGTAATTTCTTACTAAGCTAATTAGGCCAATACGGGCCTGACTCATTTGGGACGTTTTTCTTGCTTACAAATATATTGTTCGTCATCATACAAGGATAATGTTTATACGAGTATATGAAATTACGTATTTAGTGCTTTTGGAACACCTCTGTTTTAATTATACATAACACTGAAGTTGTTTACAAAATTATATGATTTGTTTATTGTGTTGATTGATTCACAGAAAAATATTTCCAACAATTGCCTATTTCTGTAAATAATTAAAAAATGCAATAACAACAAGAATCATGAAACGACGCCTTACAGACGTAAATTAGACAGACATTTGTAAATATATAACACAATAATTTGTTTGTTTATCTTTTGGTGTTGTAATGCGTTGAAGCTAATAAATAAATAAATGTACCCAACAGTTACATACATAGTCTTGACCCTACACTAAGATCGAGCCTTGTGTCGTGGGTATCAGAAACTACAAGAGACTTTCGGTCTCACAAACACCTAGACCCGAAACAAATACCTGTTGTCTGTGGATCACACAAACATTTGTTTACGAGCGGGGATCGAACCCGCGGCCTTTCGTTTTGCAGACGGCGTCTAACCAACTGCCCCACGGAGGCTGTCTAATAAATGACATCTAGACAACTCACCTATATACCGCTGCCGATCCTGAATTCTGGCACTTACTAAAAGGTTTCAGCTAACAAACAAACATACCCGACAGTCACATACATAGTTCTGACTCCACACCAAGATCGAGTCTTGTGTGACGGAAATCAAAAACAAGTAAGCTTTTTGGTCTCACAAGCACCTCGATCCGAAACAAATAGTATATCAAACAAATATTTGTCTCGGCGCGGGGATCGAACTCCGCGGCCTCACGTTTCACATCCGACGTCTAACCAACTACGCCACAGAAGCCGATAAAACTAATCATTTATACTAGATTTCACAACAAAAACAATATAAGATAACACCAGAGCAGCAAAGCACGTGCCATGCTCGGAAACCCGCACGACACTAATAATGGAAGGCTTAAGACAAAACTACCCTCAATTAGAAAATATTTACGATAAATATAAACTACCTTCAAATTGATGTATTAGGTAAGAGAGTTCTCTTTTTTTTTTGCTTTGTGTTGAGTCGTCACTTGATATTTGTATGTAGGTACGTGCCAAAAAATTGGAGTTATATTGCAATTAGCTGCCTTCATATCAATTTTTCTGATATCTTACGAGAGGTTTATCGTTTTTTCCGAACCGAAAATTCACGTAAAGTAAATTTGCTTCATTTGCACGTAGATTCTAATGAAGTTTATAGTAAGGCGTGGTTGGGCGCCTGCCCAGGACGTTATATTTATTTACAGTATGTTACTATACATATTTAACCATGCTAACTTTAACAACTTACATTACTTACAATGTATTAAAAAACAAATTCCTGTGAGATAACACTCATATTGTAATCCAAAAAAGAGTAATTATTATAGGAGGTATTCTAAGTATATTTTTTACAATTTTCGCATCATATTTTTTTTAGTTTTTAAAAATACTTTTGCCGAAATTTATACAAGACTACTCCTTATTACTTACTATAACTTACCCGTCTGTTTGCCGTGTTACCTCACAGGCTTACTATCCGACATGTAATGTATGAGTGTAGGTATCAGAGGTGTTCCATGGCGGCGAGTATGTTGTGCAGCGCCGTGCGCGCGTCCCCGCGCGGCAGCCCGCCCAGCACGCGCCGCGCCGCGCCGCTGTGCCAGCGCTGCAGCCGCTGCGTGGCCGCGATGCCCGGCCCCGACACCACGGCCTCGTACAGCTGCACAGATACCACACATCTTTGTGTTAGCGCTGCAGCCGCTGAGGATACGGTTTCCTTGTACTAATGCACAGATACCACACTTTCTAGTGTTAGCGCTGCAGCCGCTGAAGATACGGTTGCCTTGTACTACTGCACACATAGCACACTTAGTTGTGTTAGAGCTGCAGCCGCTGAGTGGTAAAAATACCACGACTACATACAACTGCCTCGTTAAACTGCAAACGTTCATACACTGCAGCTGTTCAGCGCTGCAGCTGCTAAGTGATAGAGATGTCCGGACCAGATATTGCTGGCTCGTATCAACGCGTACATACATACGTCAAACACACTGTAGCTATTGCAGTGCTGCAGTCGCTAGATGGTAGAAATACCCTGACCAGAAACTACCGCTTCATAAAACTAGACCACGCCAAGTACAGTAGCACTTTATCAACTCTAGTCGTCGCCCAGCATAATTCCGCTGTAATTAATTAAAAACTGCAATCAAATCAATGAACAATTCGGGATAGCCCAACGGCGATCTGATGAGCATAAAATAAACCGACTTACAACCTGGTAAGGCAGTTATACCCGTCTGGTCAAAATCGGATGTACACAGGTCGAAACCGAAACGCGACACACTCGCTATGATTGCTTTGCAACATCATGCGGTAATCGCTATTCAGGCAATTTGAATTAACTGCGAAAAGCTTTTGGATCTCCGACTCCGATTATTTAACTCTTTTTCTCTTCAACCATAAGAACTCCAGTGCTGGAGTAGGCCTCCAAAGATTTCGTAGGGACCTGTTGAAAGCGGTCTGTACTCAGTGACTGGCTGTTAAAGTTTTCAGTAACAGTTTTCTAACTACTAATAGAAAATATACGTACCGCATGATAGTCGACATCGTGGATGCTCGTGCGACCTGCCTCAATGTACTCATACAGCTCAGGTCGTGCTTCTAGTGTGAATGCTAAGGGAGCGCCTACTAACGAGAAGGTAGCAGGTTCAGGTCCTGAGAACGCTTCTAGATCTAGGAACGCTTGCCACGCCAGGGCTAGATGACAACCGAAGAGATACCCCTGTAATAGAATAGAGAGAAATATTGAAGTTTGATGGAATATTAAATATATTTTAGTTTAAGGATAGTGATGGCTCTGTGGATAGTGGTTGCTCCTGCTAAGGAAATACTACATTCTTGCTGTTATCTACTAAATCCTTTTCAAAGATGTCCAAAGACTCATTCCGAAAGTGTTGATGTCAGGCATGTCGTAAAATTATTAGCCATTCTCACAGATGCCATTCTGCAAGATTGCGTTAAAAACATGAGACATCGACATAATATCAAAACTTGTGGTAAGTATAAGACACTCAGAATTAGTAGTTGCCATTACAACAAATATGGTAGTATTAAAAGTAATAAATCAGGATAATTTTCAACAAGAAGTCTACAACGACGGTATTTTAATTCACATATGAAGAAATTTGAAAACATCACAAACGTCCCAATGCTGGTCTGCTAAAGAACTTATATTCATCGTGATAATAACGCATACAACTTGATAATTTATGGAAGTTAATCACAGCAACAATTTAATGTAATAGACGTTTAATCCATTCGGCCTGTATGAAAACTGCATTGCTTAACGAACTTAAGGACTGGTTAATGGTTATGCATACAAATTCATAACAGTCAAGGTTCGGCAAAACTCTTGGTCTACGGAATAAAATACTTGGGAGATTTTTCACCTCTAAACATTATAAGAATATTTGGTATGGGTCGTTAGATTCGATATGTTGAATAGCCACGGTAGCACAGTGGGTTAAAATGATTTTTTAAAATAAAATGCCTGTGTTGCAAATTTCGACTAGATACTTTTTTTTCTTTTAAAAACATATCAAATGATGAAAGTCTATAAGTATGTAAAATATGTACCTATATATTTAGAAAAGACCTTAGATCCGCAGTGGACTTTTTGACTATGAAGCAGAAAATTGTAATAATGGAAATCATTATGAGGACATTTCTGATTAATAGGATTAATCTGATGATGGATAATCAAATCTTTATCAAAAAATGGAGGCAATAATTGCCATTATTGAGATTGTAATTGAATTGCTCTTTTTCTATCTGCGTCTGCAGCGCGTGTTTTTGAATGGCAAATTCTTTGGTGGATATATAAAAGATAATGATTATGATTAATATACTGTATTAAGCGGCATTTACAATTGCTGGCAAAAGGATGTTAACTATGTCAGGTCATGGTTCTATCTGGCGAGGCTAATATTGTAGGTTTGTTGTATGTTGTCGCTGGATGCAGGCTGCCTCCAGCAGGTCACTGTGGAAATCATTGGGAGAGGCCTACGTTCAGCAGTGGACTTCCTTTGGCTGATGGATGAATGGATGGATGTATGTTGCAGATGCACGATCAGGATGTAGTTAGAGTTACCTGTGTCTGCAGCGCGTGGTTGTGTCCGGCCAGCTTGAGCGCGGCGGAGCAGCTCTTGCCGAGCAGCGCGCCGGCCGCCAGCACGTGGCGCGCGCACCACTCGCGCCGCGCGCTGCCCAGCACGCCGCTCATCGGCAGCGGCTCCAGGACGCACTCCCATTCTGACGATCATACCACATTGTCTTCATTATTATACTGACACCACAAAGCTAATGCTGCAAGTATGCGATGAGTGATGATCCTGATGCTATGCGATAACCATCTTTCACAACAATACCTCCGAGATGAAATTTACACACAGCTTGAACACGAAACGCAATACACCAATGGGTTACTATGACGAGTCTTTTGCAATCACGTGTTTCCCATCCGGGTTATTACGAACAGCTTACCTTCAGTTAGTCTCCGGTGATCTTTATAATCGAACGAGACGCAGAAACCCCCAGATCAAGTGAGACCAATATGTACTATACCAATAATAACTTACAACAATGATTTTACAAATTCTGTATTGTAGTATGTGTATTGACAGCCTCCGTGGCGCAGTTAGTTAGACGCCGGCTGTGTAACGTGAGGCCGCGGATTCGATTCCCGCATCGGGATAAATGTTGGTATGATCCAAAAGAATTTGTTTCTGGTCTGGGTGTTTCTAAGACCGAAAAATATCTCATAATTTCTGATACACACGACCAAGACTCAACCTTAGTGTGAGGCTAGGACTATGTACGTGACTGTTGAGCGTATTTATTCTTTTCTATTTTATGTCATGAACGAAGGACATTCCAAAAAATGTTATCACGTATTTATAGATACCTACGATAACAATACGGTTGTCATTTGGATAGGTATTGAATTTAGATTCAAGTAATCGCGATTACTTCAGAATTTTAAAATTCATGACAATCAAAGTAAACCCCCGCAAAAAACCCACAAAACATATAGAAATTGAAAGTCCCAAACTGTAGGAAGTGCGGGTCAGCGTGGCTACTGGTCTCGACAGCTTAGCATGCGGCGCACGTGCCTCCAACATTCAGGGCACGAGCGCTCCTTACGCGCGCACAATGCGAATTTCAATAGTTAATAGAAACGTACGCCCACATCGGAATGCGGCTCTTGTTTGTACTGGACAAAGGTTTCGGCTAGCTTGACTCTCGACGGTGTTAACATAATGTTTGTTAGACTAGACTGCGAAGAAGTAAAACCAAGGGTAAAGTTGGTAAACATGTATATAGGTGGAGAAACTGAGCATTCTCCTCGAGTTCTAAGTTAACTAAGAATCCTCTTCGTTCTTATATGTTTATTTTTATAGACACTTAAAATTATAGTCATCACCTCTATTCTCAATTCAAATTAATTGAACATACTTTTAGTAGTGATAAATGTTATGGTATTGTTTCGTATTACTCTGTTACAAACAAATTATATGGAAATGGAGTGCGCATTCGTGAAGATATACGGTAGTACCGTATTCATTGACAATATTAATAGCGCATTTGGGGTCGGAAGCGAAACTTGAATGAGGTCGGTTTTGTGCAGTGAATACTAACTCGCAGTAATGCACATGGCGACTTGAGTAATCGGACATTACATCTTGCTTCCTTGTCGTGAAAAATAAATGTTTTGCGTAGTAAATGCGTATTATTTACGTTCATGCCTGTTTTCCGGAAGGGACAAGCAGATGTGTCACGAGTGGTATGCACATTTTAGTCTCAGTAATACGACTGAAGAATGGCCTCTCCTCATGTTGAGAATAAATTCGAGCCCTAGACAATTCTTTATGTGAAGCTTTTCAAACTAAGTATAAGTACATGAATGTATGCGTTTAATACATGCAAATAATAAGCCATCAAGTAAATGTAAAAAATCAATCAAATGTAAAAAAGTGCCCATAGGACGTTGCTTAAAGCGCTTGTTTCTCAGAACTGTCATAGCCACCAAATGAGGCACCAAATGTCCTAAATGAACATTATGCTACATTAGCACTTTAAAAAGGCTGTTAATGAAAAACATAACAAGTTTTCTATTTGCCGTATGTGACGGACATGTCTATATTTACTCATTAGTTATAGAGCAATTTTGTGTACACTGACTGGTACTCGCCATGTAAATGTTTGAACAAAATTGGTGTCCGTTTCGCTGTGGTAAATTCCTTCACATATTTTATGTATGAGAGAACTAGTCGTTTTAATCAAGGATTTTTCTTTTAGTATTGCAGTGTTATTTCTAATTTTGCACACAGCGTCAAACGTAGCAAACATTTAAACGACTGTTAGATGTCAATTAGAATGGGCTTTTGAATGCAAATGATGCAACATCATACCAATTTTTGTCTGTGTAGCCGTTCTCTAACATCGTTCCATTCTTTTATATTGTCATTTCAGAATTGGTTAATATTCGATAAATATTCGATAAATATACATTACACATTTATTATGAAAGACTCTAAATGAATGCAATCTAACTTAGAGAAGTGATATTTTTTTTGTTTTTGTTGGTTCTAAAAAACGAAATTTAATTTGTAGTAAAACACTTTTAACTGTTATCAGCGCGAATGCAATTTTGTTTTTCATGAAATATAATCAAAACGTGGTTATAACATTAAAAAACTTTCGTAAATACGATAACTTAATTTGTTAAACGAATGTACAAGCCCTCATGTTGCAGATCAAAGAAGCAACAAGTACTTGAAAGTCGTACAGACTGTTTATTTCATTTTGTACGGACTATGCGTTTGACCAGAAATTATGGAAAATGGCGACATGTTCTACGTTCTTGAAGCTCTGTTTGAGAATACCTATTGTATGAAGCGAAAGTACAGCGACAGTACCAAATGCTTGACGGTGGCTCCAGATTACAACATTTGAGAGATTGAGCTTAGTAAGGTCCCATTTATAATAGGTGTAGAATATTCGAATTTCATCGAACATAATAGAACACAATAGTAGAAAATCTTTTATAGTGAACCACACAAGTGCGTGATAGACCTATGATAAAACATTCAAATATATGTTACTCTGACCACATAGTAAACCACAGAACCCATATCCAGCGAAACATCCATATGCAAATTACGCTAGAAACCCTTGGGTATAACAGCTCGTTATACTAACAAATTGACGGGTCCAGAGCACTAGACCGAGATTCCCATGCGTACGCGCCACGAATATGTGATGGCAGGGAAAACCGCATACCATTTGTGTATGGTCGTGTGCGTAATACGCAAGCATGGAACACCACACTATCTGAGTTCACTGCCTAGGACACGTGGGTATTGGAAACTTACGGGTAGATTGTAAGATTGAGATACACGTAGTACACTGTTATAAGATTTGAATTAAACTATTTAACACCCGAAAAAGTAAAAGTTATTTAAAAGTTAAAAGTTAAGTTTTTAACTTTATTTAAAAGTTCTCGAATGGAGGCCACGAAGCGGAAAACGCAGCGTGGGACGTCCACCCACTAGATGGTCAGACGACCTGGTAAAGGTCGCGGGACGTCGCTGGATGCAGGCTGCCTCCAACAGGTCACTGTGGAAATCATTGGGAGAGTTACGTTACCTACCTACGTTCAGTACCTACGTTCAGCAGTGAACTTCCTTTGGCTGATGGATGGATGATGGATGATGATTTAACACCCGCACTAGGCCGGAGTGGTGGACTGTATGGCAAAAGCTCTAATGATATAGAGGAGACCAGTGGTCTGCAGTGGGACGTATGAGCTGATACAGATACAAATACAAATTAGACACTTTGGCTTATAAAGTAGATAGATACTATAGCAGGTCGATTTGGTGCTAAGTGATAGTAAAACAAACCAATGAATTTTGATAAATTAAATTTCTTTCCAAATGAGTGCATGAACCCTGGAATTTTCTAAAATAAAATGTGTCTATCAACGACCTATAATTATTACTGTGTACATGTAGAATCTAAACTAATTTTATAAAGAGGAAAGATTTGATTGTATGTTTGCATTGAATAGACTCTGAAACTACTGGACCGATATGAAAACATCTTTCGCCATTAGAATATTACACTATCCCTGATGAACATAGGCGATAGAATATTTTCAAAAAAGTGTATCTGACTCGAGCGCAGCCGGGCCGGGATGCTAGTCCCTATATAAAGGTAGGTAAAAGAAGCAATAGTTACTTTCGGATTAATAACTATAGATTTCGTATACACAATTGTATTTATAAACAATAAAATAACAATAACATGACTCGAAATTGTACAAATTAATGTTTATTGCCTGCAAAAGTGTAAAATTATACAATAATTACGGTAATAAACCTCATGAATATAATATGTTATTGCAGAATTTCGAATACAAATTGCCTTTATTCGACCACCTCAATTATGTTAACCGCAATTTAAGATTATGTTTACTATTATTGCAAAAACACAAAGAACTTTCTCTTGAGTTAAAATCTATATACCTTACCCAGTTTTCAGTCGGATCTGTGACTGTTTATTAATAAAATGCTTTTATATTGTCCTTCTAGACTAAAAACACACATTATGTATTAATTTTTTCATACACCGCTCTACCTATGCAACCAATTTCTTGAGTCAATCACTCAAAAGTGTTTCGACCTGCATATACTTATTTATAACAGTACTTAAAAACGTTTTCCCGATGATAATGTTATACGCATTTTCACAATTATATTGCAATCAGCCTTATCTTTAATGTCTTCAATTACCTGGCGTCTAATATCTATTAAGTATAAATTAACTGTAAATCAATTGAAGAACTGTTTACAAGCACTGTGTGTTTCCTCAGTTAAAAAGTAGTTATCACTTCTAGCAATTTAATAATAATGCACCCAACAGCTCTGCCCCCACATTATGACAAAAATCTTATATCGTATTAAATTTTAAAAGATAGCTTTGGGTTCTTAACGCCTATCGAAACAGAATCTGGTGAATCACACAAACTTTGGTTTCGATACAGGAATCAAATTTGATGGTTTTAAAAATATTTCTTCAAAAATGTGTTAATTTATTAACGCGACCCATGAATCAAATTTGGCCAACACCTTTGTTAGAATACCACATGAACGCGTAGAAAATGGCTGAAATGAACAATTCCTAGAGTACGCACATTTGGGGGCAGAATTTGCTTGTGACAATGATATTTTATCACAGGTCAAAACACCTCAAATAGTTTGTACTGAAATGAGAAATTTAATTATTAAAATTGAAGCCAAATAATTATAATCTAAATACTGACCTGAAGCCGCATCTCTCTCGTCCTTAGGTCGTGGTCGGGAGGGCAGTGGGTTGTTCTGTTCGTCCCGCTCTCCGAGGAACTCCGCTTCCGCCAAGTCTCGGACTGCTGACGACATCAACTCCACCAGTTCTTGGTTCCTATAACAAGACAATTTCTGGTTTTGTACGGCATATAAGATATAAAATATGGTTGCCTGGACGAGATCGCTCTTAACGATAAGACGGCCGATAACAATAAGTTAGTCACTATTTGTAAGATTTCTGTATTTTTTTTGTTATGTGGTGTTTCTTATAGCGCTATGTATCTGTACCTGTAAATTATCGTTAGTATATTATTATTACCGGTTAACAAACTTATAAGGTTAATGGCTGTAATACGAATCTGTATAATAACGTCGACGCATGTTTTGCTTAAAAATCTGTCCTCAGGACAACCTAGTTTGTGCTCAATGAGATTTTGCAAGGAAATCCAATTGATGTAGCATAAAAGCAGGCTGAAAAATATTATATAAAACGGGCATAGAAACAAAACATTAAGTTTTAAGCTTCCTGTGAAAACGTTTGACATATTCACATACAAACATACATGAACGTAAATAAACAAAAGACTTTCTATAATCCCGCGAATCAATAAAAAACCACAAATCCATTGGCGCCTTAAAGAATTCCAATATAAATAAACCAAAGTACGTTACGTGCGCAAAGTGAAAGCATCATCCAAATGTCACAAAAACATTACGACCGCTCGAGCCTTTGAAGATCGTGTCGAAAATGTGTTATGTAAACCAGACCTTACCGCTGAATGCAAAGCGAACGAAGCGGAATCACCTCAGAATACAGTTTATACGATGCTTTTAACACGAGTTGTATGTAGTAAATAAACCGCCAGATAATTCGAACTACAATATTCTTTAAAGATTTCTAAGAATTCTAATATGTGAAAAGCCGCCTGGATAGGTACCACCGCAATGTCTATTTTTCCCGTCAAACAGCAGTGTAAGTGCACTGTTGTATTCCGGTTTGAAGGACATTATAGCCAGAGTAATTACTGGACATAATGTCACTTAACATCTTATGTCTCAGCATGGCGAGCACAGTGGAATGTCAAGCATTGCATTGTAATTCACGGTTGATGGTGTTGTTTGGTTTTGCTGCTATCCATGAGCTCTCGTATCGCTTACCATCAGGTAATTGGCATGCTTGTCTCGCCATTCTACGCAATAAAAAAAATAAAAGACTTAATACTTAAATGTCTCGACGTAACGAGCGCAGGGCATGCAATGATTATTGATAGTAAATTCTGAGTGGTGTTGTTCCGGTTTACGGACTAGCATGACGCTTGCCATCAAGCGAAATTCCTGCCGCATTCATCTCGTCATTTCGGCTAATTAAAAAATCGCAAGCGACTAATCTGATGGTCAGGGATCACCGCCGTATAATGGCATCTACAATAGAATCGTAGTTAAGAATTTTGATATCAGATTCTATATTTCTTTCATCCATCGCCTCTTCTTACTTTTATATTTAATTTTGTATTCCACTACCGACTTTAAAAGGTGAGTCTTTCTAGCCAAGATTACTGTTTACAGACTTGTATTACCATGGTCTAAATTCTAGTCTATCCAAGCAGTTATGGAGCCCAGAAATATACAAAACCAATGAACCAGTTGACTTCAATTTCATACATATATTAACCGCAGAGCTAAGACGCGTAAACGCGGTGCCTTTATACTACTACACACGTACTAATCGATACGTGACGCAAACAATTTTAGATAATATGATAATTTATGCAATATTACGCTCCACCTAGATGCGTTGTTGCGTGAAGGTTCGGGAAGGGTGGGGGACTAGTTTCATATTCAACTAATCTTGGAAAGATTAAAATATGTGGAAATATTTTTATTTAAATCTATTGATTTGGTTTTTCGAATTTGAAATCGAATAATATAATTTGGTTGACCGAAATACGTTAGAATGGTAATTGGTGCTAGAAACTTGTCAAAAAAATCGTCGTAGACTACAACCGAACCCACAGCCTCTAATTTCACAGCTATCAGCCCTCCATGACTTGAGAATGCCTCTACCATTGTATCCAACAACACAAACGATAAACATAATTACACTCTCACACCTTCATTACTTAGCGAACGTTAAAATAACTACAGCAATCGGTAATTTTACGAGTATAATTACAAACATTTGTTAAAATTGCTTGACACTTCATTAAGAATAATGACAGCGCACTCGCGCTTAAAAGGGAAAGTGGGAAATGAATTTCACGGCCGCACTATAGTTTGGGAGTAATAGCCAATATTGTACGATGATTCGGCAGGTGAAGTTCTTTCTTTAATCACACTAGTCAGCCTTGTATACCCGGTACTTGTCGACAACGTGAAAGAGCAGGTACCTATTAGTACATCAGTTTATTTAATCAGCTTCCATCAAACGCGCGTGGTAGTAACAGAACCCTGTATATTACATTATACCTTTGACATGATAAGATATGGATTGAATTAAGACGTTTTATAGACTCGAAAATTAGGCTCTTAATCAGATCTCTCCGATGTTTTATAAACAAAGTTAGATACAAAAAAAGTATATTTCTGAATCAATGCTCACTAATAAAAAGTAGACGTCGATATAGAGCAAGACCCCGTGGCGGCCAGATATACGTAATTTTATAAAAGCTGAAAGTTTGTCTGCGCATGCCACTAAAATTGACATCATACGATTAGCTATTATGAACTTCCGATCGTGGTGGGTTTGGAAATTACCAGCTTTCAGCTAGTTGCCTTAATATAAAGTTCAGCTTTTATACTATATAGCTGGCAAAATTAAATCTTACGATATCTATAAACTTTAATAAAATGTAGTTTTGGCAACGTTATGATATAAAAACTGATTTAGGTATATTAATATATATTGCTAAGGAAATTATCAAAAGATGTTTCCTTGGCATCCGGACACTTTTGATGGTACTTTCGTCTTGCCAGACACGTTAAAGCTAATAACTGCCAAAGTTACCCCGATCGCAACTACATAACAGATTTCAGCTTTTATAAAATGACGAAAGTCTGGCAGCCACGGGCTCTTGGTATTATAAATCGTTAAATGTCAAGACAATAACCACTCTGTAATGTGAATAAATAGATAGTTTAAATAACCTCTTTCTGAACTCGGTTAAACACTAAAAAAAAACATGCTTTAATACTCGTAAAGGACCCAATTAAAAAGTATTATTTATGTTTTTAGTAAAATTGGCTATCATATCCAAGGAATTCAACAGGCGCGCAAATAAACCACTTTTTTTAAAATATTCTATTGTCTCAAACTATTGCATTGTCATAGGTCCTTGATAAGCGAGATTAATTTCAAATTAATCCGACATGTTGAAGTGTTTGGAAATCGAGTCCAAGATTCCGTTACAAACATACGGGCGAAAGTATTAAAATCATGTTAATAAAAGTAATGTCGCAAAGAGCCCAAAAAATATGAAAAGATTTTAAACACAATTCATTAAAAATTAGGATAGCTAATCTTAAAGTTTTTAGCTAAGATTACAGAGAAGTTAGTTACTACTTACTAGGCTTATTCAAAAACAAGAAACAAGCGATTTATAGATGTTGCCAATTGTTTTGCAAACTATTTTCGCTTGCCAAACAAAGCAAGAGCGGAACATTAAAGGATATATTTTGTTCTTTTAGTGCAAAAATATGCAAAATAGACTGCACTTTGCAATGACTATGTCTAGGACGAAATGTTATAGTCTACATACTTATTCATTCGGCCTACAAATTGCAATATTTCACTCCAAGTACCGATTGATCTCAGTTATCTATACAATGAAAACTATTAGACGTAGATTATATGTCTTTTATACCACTAATGCGAATCGCTTTAGCTATCATTAAGAATAATATGGATTTTATACAAATGGTTCATCATTACTCATCGCTTTCACTGGAACAAAATAAATAAATGTTCTATAATGAGTTTCGTAAGAACTAGTTTTGTTGTGCCTATTACATTGTATTGGCGGCCTACAAGCGTTGCTGGTCATATAACACATTCGTTGCGCGTTGGGTCATTAGACAGGTCTTAGAACACACCCGTTTATTAACTAATATTGATGTTTATGTTTTCATAAAATAAATAATATCAAGAGTTCGAAGATAAAGCATTGGCTCGGTGCCCTCACTATTTTTTTTAATATAACAATGTTACAATCGAGGACACCGAACATCGTGTAAAATAGGGAAGATTGCGTCTGAAAATGTACTTTGGCAAAAGCCGGGATAACGCTATGTAAACAGAACAAAAAATTTTAGCAATGTACTTATGTTTACTTTACTTTATCGACTCAGGAACGGAAAATATAAAATCTCCAAGTAGAACAATTTTATTTCGGGGTATGTAATATGTCATACAGCTATGTTGTCATCGCGGTGCGGAGTATATAAAAAAGCTTTATGTACCCGTAGCAAGGATCATGCACGCATATCTCGATGATGTCAATACGCTACATTCAAGTAAAGATTAAGCTCATTAGTATTACGATCAGCCACGCGTCTTACATCAATTGTTAATGGGAGTAACAACACACCACTGTCGTCATCCAGGGTCAATCTGTGTCCATCCAGTTTGAAGCTGGCTAATATAACAATTTCTAATCGATGAACATACTATCTGAACCTAATCGCAATAACATCGCGGTTAGAACCGCTTACTCAACGTCCCGTATATCACCCCAATGCTATATTATGTATAAAGCTAAATACATTTAGAGGAGTACTGCATCAATATTTCGTATAATTTGGATGTTTAGCTGTTTTATGTAATTCATTTAGTCGATTCGGATAATTAATTAATTAATTTAGCACCAATGTCATCTTCATTATCAGTTATATGGACATATGTGTGTGTTAAACATAGACCTTTGCTAAATACATCCATATCCATAATTCTCTCTCTCTCTCTTCAGCCTTACGAAGTCCACTGCTGGACATAGGTCTCGCCCATGGATCGCCATATAGACCTATTGGAAGCGGCCTGCACCCAGCGACGTCCGTCCACCTTGTGTTCGGGCGTCCGACACAGCGCCATACTTGGCCTCCACTCAAGAACCTTATCAACATCTAAGTAATCTACTAATATTATGTTATTCTTTCGCTTACCTCAAGTTAGCCAGCTCAGTACAGGAGTTGGCGAGCAGATAGTCTCCGCTGAGCAGTGCTATCTTGTTGCCGAACATCATGTCATCGGGTTCGTCGGCAGTGCGGCGCGCGTTCATGTTCACCAATCCTTTGTGCACGAGGTGAGAAGTGCGTATCATCTCCGTCACCTCGGCGAGCGCGCGTTGACTGTGGACAATATGACTTTGTAGTACTAGAATATTGAATAGACTAGCTATAAACTACACTAGCTCGCCTAGAATAAAGGCACTGGAGTACAATTACTAGCGACTAGTCAAGCTAGAGACTAATCTAGAACATGAAACTTCTTTAGAAAGGTACAAGCGTGATTAGACAGTAAGATGTTGAGTTACATAACAAAGTCAAACAATGGGCAAAAAGCATCCGGCGCTCGCTCCTAAAGTGTCTGTGCATTAACGAAGACTCACGTAGTGTCTGATATCCACGACACTGGCACCTTGAGGCATCGGAACTATGTGTTTAGGCATGAACTATGAACACATTAACCTAATGGTTTCTCTATATGTTTAATAATTTTGAATTATTATAATATTATCTGAAAATCAAATTAGATGCGTTGGATAAACTAATTCATTTTGCAAGCTGTAATCACGTATTTCAGGTAATACATATTATTAATTATAAAGGCTTTTGAATACATCAAGACAGAAGCTTTCACATAAACATACATAAACACACGCCTTTTTCCCAGAAGGGGTAGGCAGTGGTGCAAACTAGACACCCTCGTTTCGCTTTGTATTTTCCGTCCCATGATGTCATAGGAGGCGAGCCTATCGCCATATCGGGCACAAATTCCTGACTCCAGGCTGATAATGAATAGAAAAAACCAATATCACTTTGCCCGACCCGGGATTCGAACCCGAGACCTCAGTTTTGCAATCATACCTTAATACAACTACGCCACCGAGGCAGTCTTTTCAGAAGCTTTTCAGAAGAAAAATTCACGCACGTGCATTTAATTACTTATAGAGACTGCCTCGCGTTCGAATCCCAGATCGGGGAAATTATATTGGATTTTTCTATTCATTATCATCCTGCAGTCAGGAATTTGTGTTCGATATGACTCGCCTCCTATCACATTGTGGGACGGGACATACAAGGCGAAATGTGGGTGTCCTGGTAGCACCTCTCCCTACTCCTTCTGGGATTCTTAAACAATTGTTTTAACATTTATTCTTTTCCGAGTATACGGATGAAGTCATAACCGTCGGGGGACTTTAGTTCACGACCTTTCTCTATTCTTTACTTTCCGGGTTCGTACTTAAATACCAATGACGCGCATCAGGAAATCGAAAAACCGGTTTGACCACTTTCTAAAGTTCGGCATTACCATATTTTCTCATCTGTTTTTATGTCAGGGTAACCTTGACGTCACAATTAAGGGAATAACCTTTCATTGTCCTGAAATATGATTAATGTACTTGAACTTTAACTGATTTCAATATTACAATTTGAGTAAAAGTTTAATTGAAGTCATAAATTGGAGAGAAATGGCATATTTAATTGACAAAATTGCTTATCTTTTGCAGCAATTATATTCCTAAAGGTAAAGTCCAAAGTTATACGTATATCTGATTTGTACGAGATCACGACTAAGAGACCTATCCATTCACGACTAAATATTTTGTGAACCTTTTTGATTAATCCAATAAATAGAATAGTATAGTCGATAAAAAAATACTTCGCATTCATACTACTAATGAGTAGTGAGATACAAGAATATTATTTCGTTCATAGGTAAATAGTAACAAAATTGGTCATTTGGTTCAAGCATTCACCTCAAAGACTTTCATTACCAATGTTCATTATTGGTAAAACTTTAATATTAACTTTTAATTTGCAAAGCGAAGAAATTGTGATGCAGTTGTAGTTATTGCGAGAAAAAATATAGTTACCTTCACTTAAACTTTCGAAAAGATAAAGAGGACGTTGGCCAAAACACAGTGGTATACCGTATAGGTACATATAATATCAGAAATGTGGGTTGTTCGGAATGTAATGGATATTGAACACTGCCAAAAATAATCGAGATCGGGCTAATAATCGATTGTTAATACATAAAACGCACCTTTTCTTTTATAATATGTAAATACTTTGGGAATCACTTACAAACTAATAATAACACCAGTATTATATACTGTACTGTATCAGCCCATGTACGTCCCACTGCAGGGCACGACCCTCCTCTATAATCGAGAGTGCGATTGAGTGGGGTTGGGCCACCACGCTGGCCTAGTGCCGGCTGGCGGACTTGAGATACCATAGACATTTTTACAAATCGCTGTGGTCCGCAGGTTTCCTTACGATATTTTCCTTTACCCTTACAGTGCGTGGTGATTGACATTGGGGTTTGAACCCGCAACCACCGTGAACATTTGGCAGTCACGTCTGGTCCGTTTATCAACAGGCCAGGCGGTTTCCTTAGGATATGTAGCCTAAATACTCAGACTTACATTGAGATACAAGTTTTGAGCCAGAAACTACAAGCAACTCTTTGACCTCGCGACACCAAGACGCAAAACAAATATTTTCTCCATAAGCAGTTCGAACTCTTAACTTTCCATTACTTCAATAAATAAATGAATTTCATCGTCTGCGACTTAACGATCTACGTCACGAAAGTTATAAAAACAATGTTCATCTTGTATAAAACTTACCTGTGCAATACTCCTGCTGCTTTGTCTTGTTCCATGTCTGGTATCTCGGCGCTGTGGCCCGCTGCTTTGGATACCAGGAGGACGATAAGACCCCACGCTTGCATGTTGTTCTTTCCATTGTACAGTAGATTCCTATAGGACATAATATTGTTTATACTTAACTGTCATCATAATTTGCCAATATTAGTTCATATAGGTACAGCTGCTGAGAATGGGCTGTTTCCGGCAATAATAATAATTTAAAATGCCTAAATATTTTCTACGGTCAGTTCGTATAAGATGCAGACTTTAATATTCTGCAATCCGTGAAACAGAATTAGTCCTTAGTGTGGACTAATCAGCATGGACTAATCCTTTAACATGTATTATGATTAGTGTAGTTAGATAATTATAAGATATATCTCGACAGTGGATATGCTATCTAGACTGCACTAAACACGGTAATCAGGTAGAAAATACGTGGACCAAACCAAATAGGTAGCATGAAATGATGAAATATCCCAGGCTTTAATTATTTCCAACTCCTCCTATTAAGTTAACTTTGTGATTCGATTTTGTTGCAGGTTAAAGACAAGTTAGACAGCTTCAATGATCGGAGTCATTAAAATGCGTGCTACTGTTGATCCTGGCTTACAGGAGTTGCAGTGATGGGAGTGAGGGCGGGTCAGTCTCCGTCCAAGGCTGAACTTAGAAACTGACTTAGTAGTGAGGTATAGTAGAGACCTAAGCCTAGCAAACTAAAATTGTAATGGTGAATGGTATTTGAATGAAGACTAAATTATTGCGTAAGGTTTAATGAGTTATACTTTATAGTATAAATTTTTTATAGCACAGGTCCGGCAAACGAGCAAGCAGGTCACCTGATGGTAAGTGATCACTGCCGCCCATGAACATCCACAACGCTTGGATCATGGATGTGTTGCCGGCCCATCAGATCGAGAGGGGAGCGGAAAGAAAAAGGCTGGGAAGAGGAAAGGGGGCATTGTGCATCCGACAGTCTCACTCACCGAACGAAAAGCGACAGCAAAACTGTCGCTTCACGTTGATCTCCTGTGAGACAGTGGTACCACCCCGAACGAGCCTGTCCATTCATGCTGAGTCATGGTTGACAACAGCGTGACTCTACCTCTTTCAAAAGTGTCAAATTAAGCCCCATTTTAGTCTTGTAATATTATTATTAGGTACCTATAGTGTACATTTCAAGGCGGTTTAAATGATTTGGTACATGTTTGCCGCGCTTTCTTAGTATATTTCTTTAGTTAGTAAAATTTGTTAATGACGAGTGTTTTTAAATCATAGTCAATATGTTTCATACGTAAAGTTAATTATCTAGAAATTAATTAATTTAATACAAATTGAACTTTCGCCATCTCATTTACCCTTCTTTGAAATCACAATTCCATCAAAACACAATTTCCTATATCATATTACGATGAAATAAAATATCTGTTGTTGGAATCAATACTAAGGGAATGTAATTAATACCAAAGGCAGTGACCAAATGACAGAAATCGGTACCAGTTGTAAGTCATAATAAGCAATTTCTTTAAACAGGGCATGATGCTTGTTCGCGTGAACTAAGTATTAAATTTTTACGCCCAAAAAATAATGATTTTCACATTATAGAGAAAACCTTGAAATGTTTCCGCAAAAGTCTCATTTCGTTTAGAAAATCAGCTGCAGTTTGCGGTACTTCTTCGAATTGATACAAATTATAATTAATTAATTACTTAGCAACATTAGCGCAACCAATAAATGGCCTGAGAAGCGAGAAATCATGGATTCGATGGTCGTAAGGCGATCGGTGTATGAAATGAGTAAAGGTTCAAGCATCGATCGAAATTCCAGAATAGCGTAAATAATTTAATACTCCTATATGTTTCTAGCACCCCAGCAACTAAGGATCCCGATTGTGGATTTTTTATACTGCCGCACACACTTGAGAAACTAGTACCTAAGTTAGAAACGTCAGTGGTCCTTACCGTGGCTTTAAACCCGCGACCCGCTTTAGGAAAGCATTCCAATATTTTGCCAACTGAGGTATCACTCAATTGTACATTTGTACCCATTGTACATTTGTACGCCTTTATGATTATTTTTGACCTACACATTTCGTACGAAATGCAATTGTTAGTCTACAAAGGCAAAGGTTTTATTTTTGTTTTATATTGTATTTCAAAGACGAAAAACGTCTTTGTTTACTCAACATTAGGTACTGAAATTATTACATTATCTCTTGACTACTCAATTTTATAGCGAATGGTATTTACAATCTGTTGAGTAATGTTCACTTACTTGGCAGTTTTCAGAAGAGGATGGTTGCTTCCCACCAACTTACGCAGATGTAGCGCAACGTTGGCTATTTCGTCGCTGAGGATCCACCGCAGACTAAGAAAAGAGGTGGGATAACCGACGATCTTCTCCGCCTCGCTCACAGCCCTATTCCAATCAGTCTTGGAGTTGTGTTGGGTAATACTTGCTCGTTGCGTGCTGCATGTACTCACTTCCCTCGCGCAAGGTCCCCAAAGTTTCGCAACAACGTTAGATGAACAAACTTTCACTGTATCGCACCTCACAGCACATCTTAAAGGGATCAATCGGCTTAAACTCATTTTTATAGCGAAGAACTAATCCAAATTTCGAAAGCGCGAAAGCGATTTTAAATCACAGAGTATCTTAAATCGAAACCAAAATATTTAGGAAAAATATAATATGCTTTGAATATATCAATTGTTATAATTTTTACCCTTACTTAAGTTTATAATCTAAATTTTATGCAATAATTACACAAAACAGATATATTTCGTAAGTAACTGTGTAAAAATTTACAAACGTCCAACGCTTTCGCGCTAAAACGATTGACTGATGGACTGAGGTCTGAATGGCCGGCGCAGGCGAAGCATTCTATTGAATGACGTTGAACGAATGACTGAACGCATAATGCCTAAGGCTCTATGAAGTTTCGCCCGTCTCCTTTAAATATTTGTAGAAACCATAGATGTAGATATGATATGTATATATTATACATATATTAACAAATATGATTTATATACATACATATTTAGATGGAGCTAAAGAAGTTTTACTTCAGTCATATGGTCTAAAGCACACTCATTTTTTTAACGACCTACCTATTATTATATACTATTCTTTAATCATCTTTAATTGGTGGGATAGAAATTTGATTTGAAAAAAACATATATATTTACATGACCTACTAAGTAGTAGTTTCTTTGTTCATGACGAATTTTGCTACGTAGTGCTGCTCAATATATTCCACCTATTTTTATTATAAGTGCGTGGTGGCCTCGTGGTATCGGACCAGACTCGGCTGCCTACATGTTCACGGTGGTCGCGGGTTCAAATCCCAGGGCACACCTCTGACTTTTCGGAGTTATGTGTGTATTGATAATCAATCACCACGCACTTTAACGGTGAAGGAAAACATCGTGAGGAAACCTGCATACCGTAGCGATTTTAAAGAATTTCTACGGTATGTAAGTCCGCCAACCCGCACTAGGCCAGCGTGGTGGACTATATGGCCTAACCACTCTCAATCGTACTCTCGATTGTAGAGGAGGCCCGTGCCCTGCAGTGGGTCGTATATGGGCTGATACAATACAATACAATTTTTATTATTCTGGACAAACTATATCAAGAACTTTAGAATAAGACCTATCGTCAAAAATAATAACTTACCTACCTAAATTTTTGATTGTGTTGTTATTAAACTTTCATAAAGGCATTAATATGTAAAGTTGTCAAATTAAGCGTCATCTTTAAGTTTAGCAAGTACCTAGTGGGACTTACTCAGCTCCCCTCTGTGGAAAGACATTTTGTCATTTGCTTTACAATTTAATAAACAGATTTAATTTGCTAGCTTTTAATGTTTTACAGCTGACCCAACGCCATCTGGAGTCACGGCCTAATAGTGTGTGTTTTTATCTTTTACCTTAACTTCAACAAATCCGAGCTATCTTGGAATTCAATTCGCATGAGTGAGCTAGGGTATATTAAGGGACAAAGTTACCCTAAACTACAGTAATCATCGATATCAAATAAGTCAATGACAGTAATCGTAAAAATCTTTGTCCCGTATTCCTTACCGGAAATTACGTTTTACCAATCATGTACCGCTATATTGTCTCCAACCAATAATAATGATTAAATCGTTTCAACAATCATTTAGTGGCCAATCACATGGCGTCCAACTGCCGTTCATTCTGCACTCATTCATTTGATTAATAATGTTGATGGAATTATCGATTTGAATTAATCATGCTTTTCTCGATTGTATTATATTTAGAAAGTTTAGTACAAAAATAAATATTACAGGGTGATATGGCAAAAAAGGCAATTAAGACATTTTATAAAAACGAAAGCAACGAAGTATTAAAATAATACTTGGCTAACTATGTGTAAGTAATGTGTTATATTTTGTCAATGTTTTATTAAAAACTTTTTGCAACTATATAATCCGATTATTGAAGGTTGTAATGAGTTACATTTAAAAAGTGTTAAATGTACGCTTCAATTATATAGGCATGTGTCTTGTTATAAGAATTATTTCAGTGTCCATATTTATTATTTATTTTAACATTGTGGCGATTTTTCATTCGTTTTGGTATCGTTCGATCATATCGATATAATCGGACTTCATCATCCGAAATGTCAAACATCCAAGCGGCAAACGCCAAGCCAAACTCTAGCCAGTCAATCGAACACCGCCGGTCGTCGTAGTCGTCTGTAGAAAGGTCACTACGTTAGCCGGTGTATTTTTGCAGTGTACTAATTTCCATCACAAAACCCATTGCATCCAATTTGTTAGTAATTTGGTAACACTTGTCTGTGGTAGTGAGACGTTTACGTAGTGTTGACGTCGGCGAGTGTTTAGCAAATTTTCCCGAAAGTATTTTGAGGTGAGTTATTTCTTTTTAGTTGCATTCTCATGGAATTTATTTTAAATGGTATGTCGGACGCGCATTTCACAAGACAACCACGTGTAGTGCATACGTGGTTCAGGCTAGCGGGACTCCATGAGACCGACAGAAATAGAAACAAATCAACAGTTGGTACAATTCCAGAAAGGAAAATTTTCAATGCAAAATCATTAACATATTTGTTATTCTGTCAGCAGTTTTGTTTTGTCTCCGCATTAATGTCTATAACGCGATCGATTTTTATATACCTTCATTTAGGAATCGTGTCGTCGGCGATTACCGGCGTTTATTAGATGTGAATTGAAGGCACAGTTATGTTTACATGCGCTCCGTATTTTCCTGTTCGGTTTATTCCTAGTTCACGTGCTTATAATACGAATATATGCCGATATGGATAAGTGTATGTTTTGGAGTTAAATACTGCAAAAATACATTATGGCTATAGTCATACTTTACGACACGACTTAACAATACACTGTCTTTAAAATATACACTTATGTGAGAGTATAATTTGAATGTTGCATGTGTGGTAAACAAGTATATACAATTTTTATGAGTGAATTAACTATTTAATAATCACTACTAGGTATTATATTGAAAAGCTAGAGATTAAAAAAAACATTATTGTGTATTAAAAAACACATCACTTTTTTATCAAAAAAAAAATTATTAATATTTCTGAGACATCCTAACTGGCGGAAATAAATCGCAAAATGAGCACAAAAAGAAAACTATGCTTTATTTCTTTCACCATTTCACTTGGAATGGATTCATAGTTCAAATAAACTACACAATGATGGCAGCTTAGTTTTTTTGTGAACAGGCTGTTTAACATTATTATGAATATTTTTTTCTACCATTGGTAAAATCTTCAAATATGACATCCAGTCCATAATCCGTCATTGTCATCATGGTGCGTTTTACAGATTGATTGCCTATACAAAACAGGAATTAAAATTAAATCTAACAAGAATATTTTCCACTTTCAAAGCAGTAAACTTCAGTTTTATATAATAAATAATAGTACTTTTACAAAAACCTACCTAAAACACATTATAGAAAATTTTTCATTCTCAGCTAGAGCGAGCCAGAAGTCTTAAATTGTTTTTAAAAATTTGAAATACATTTAGTAATAATTACATCTAAATGTGATTATTACTAAAGTTCAATGGCCGGCTAAATCTTTAATCAGAAGTTAGTGACATATAATTATTTTGCAATATAATTGCCCAGCAACAGTAAGTCTCATGTAATTTGAGAGTCATTATGAAGTAAGACATCCACTCCATTTTTCATTTTGCTGATGCTTGAAATTTAATATGCAGTATTCTTACTTAATACTTTTTTCTCAGCATTTTATTCTCATAAGGAAACAAAATAAACTGCTATATTTAAAATAATATTTCAGTTGAAAAACAATATTTATAAAATATACTGTCAGAAATTTGCAATAAAACAGAAAAATATATTATTACTTCTATTCCCTATTAACTCTTTTTTTTTTATTTTATCAGCCCATATACGTCCCACTGCTGGGCACGGGCCTACTCTACAAACGAGAGAATCGATTGAGAGTTGTTAGGCCATATAGTCCACCACGCTGGCCTAGTGTGGGTTGGCGGACTTACATACCGTAGAAATTCTTTAAAATCGCTACAGTATGCACATTGTCTCACGATGTTTTCCTTCACCATTAATGTGCGTGGTGATTGACTATCAATACACACATAACTCCGAAAAATCAGAGGTGTGTGGGATTTGAACCTGCAACCACCGTGAACATGTAGGCAGCTGAGTCTGGTCCGTTACCAACAGGCCACCACTCACTATTAACTTGAATAACTTTAAAATTTTCTGAACAGTTTCAAAATTTTTTTCATCATTCTCAGACAGAGGAAGTCTATTACTGATGTTCCTCTGAAAATTCCAGTTGTCAGCACAGTGTGACTGTAGAAAATATACATAATTTTATGCAAATGTCAGACATTTAAGAAGCATATTAGGAGTATATACATATTGTGTCTTATTTATGTAGTTTGTTAGAGACATAACTATTGCCAATTAAATGATGAATGAGTATTTGTAATGTAATTGACTAGTCATTATTATGGTTCTATTTTATCATATTAGGTAAGTAAGCAGTCCGTCTTGAACAACATTGAACTCATGACAGTAATTATAGATAAGTGTGTACCAATTTACTTGTTTTATTTTGGTCTGTGCAAAACAAGTTTTTGTGGTGTTTTGTCTTGGTATGACAAGTATGATTAAGTTGTAACGTGATACTATGGCGTTTAGAGTTATCTAGTTTTCTTGGGCTAAAATAAATAAATGGTTGTTTTAAGCAAAATACACCTCATTTAATATATCACACATATGAGGCAATTATTTTTTCATTGATAATACTGAGTAATTTTTTTAAACTCTTATTTCTATACAATCCAGAACTATCTGCTGTACATTTTTTACATGTCTGTCCAATAATTAAGCAAGGTAACCAGTTATTAAACGGTATTACACAATTTTAGTGTGATACTTATCCACTGAACCATTGTTTTTCATAGAAACACATTGAAAATCACAAGAAAACTGTCACCATCCATCAGACATATTTTGCTTCACTGCCTAGTTGGACACCTATTCATTAAACATCTAAAGCCAGCACCATTAATCTAGATCAGTTTGACTGTACAAGAACAGCTTGATGGCCCTCATTGTAATGCCTTGACTTTTTACAAATTCATACAACTGATGTAAGAATTATCTGTGTGGTAATTGTTTCCACATTGGTGTAATGACTACTTTGAGTTACCTAAATAACTATAAAAATATTGGCTATTAATTTGCAATTAATCAAACTTTTTCTTATCTGGCAGTCAATTCCAGGTTCCTCTTTAAGCTAAATTACTAGGCCTTGTCCAAAATGACTGCTAAAGCCGAAAGGTTCTGGAGTGGAGGCTTCGTACAAATGTCAGACGCCCATCCACAAGGTGGACAGACAACCTGGTTAAGGTCGCAGGAAATCGCTGGATATAGACCGCTTCCAACAGGTCTATGTAACGATCCATGGTGGAGGCGTATCTTCCTAAACTACTTAAAATAAATCAAATGTAGGCGGGTCGATAAATCTTTGACAGGATTCAGTTATTTTCGGCATCGCTCCCTAGATAACAACCGATCTTTTATTAGCTAGTCCTTAAGCGAGTTGATAGAATATTTACACCTATAAAATTGTTACATTGCAAGTTATTATTTTATGTACTCAAAACAATAACTTGCAGGTGTGTTTTTGTTGCTTTTCAACCCCATCTGTTTCGGAGAGGGTTGTCAATCCGTGCTAATTGGATCGTCTGAGTAATTTCGGCTGGCTCACCAGACACGTTAACGTATAGAACGCCAGACATATCGATTATTTAATCTGTTTACGTATTCGAGGGAAATACGGCTTATTTAATTTATTATCAGAATGTCGGGATCTTTATCTAAAGAACATTGACTAATTTGGAAATTATAAATATGTATTTCAATTAAAATACTTTTTTAAGTAGGTTTGTCTTACTCGTCTCGTGAGTCGGAACAATGTGCGTGGTTTATGAAATTTATCTCCTAAATATCCTAAAATTGATTCTCATGTAAGGTAATTAATGTGAAAGCTTTTTCATTCGATAAACATGATGTAACCGGAATTGGATAATGTGGATAATATTTTTTATAAAGGCTAATCAGAGAATAGTAATATACTGAACCAAAGTAGTGTTCTGGAATCTAAGCAAGAGTTTAAAATTAAAGCAGCTACAATAAGAAAGGCTTTATAAGGCTTATAATAAAAGGTTTTACGAAAATACACTCATAAAGTGTAGCAAAAATGTTGGGATTTCATGAAAATGTTGAGTACAAGTTGCTAACAATGATTAATGTATTTATAACAATATAAAAATGGGGTGAGATATTCGAACGTAAAATAAAATTGTACACAGGCAAAGTCGACTCGACTTGTTAGTGGTTTTTCATATCACAAATTCGACGTTATAATAGACATAATATTCCATATCGTGTTCATTGACTTGTTTTGATTACTGGCAATAATCAGATGGAACTAGATCGAACGTTTCATTTCCAGATTTGGTCGCATAATTCATTAATGAATTCTATATTCGAACATAATATACCAATAGATGTGAGGTACTAATGTAGTGTTTGAACATATAATTTAATTAAGAAAAAACACCCAATTATCATAAAGTTCCTATTGCCTTTTAAGATACGATATTTTTATTGTGGATGTCAGAAACTATAGGTAAGGTTTTAATCTGCCACTAAGTACTGCCGCAACCAAATTTGTTATTTTTTTTCCTAAGTAAAACTTTTTTTGCAACAATAAGCTAAAAGTGTTATGTATTCTTCCCGTTTAGTTTAGTTTAAAATACATAACATACATACATAAACACACACCTTTTTCTCAGAAGGGGTAGGCAGAGGTGAACTACCTTTGGCAGCAACCGGGGCACCCACGTTTCGCCTTGTATATTCCGTCCCACGATGTGACAGGGGGCGAGCCTATCGCCATATCGGGCACAAATTCCTGACTCCGAGCTGATAATGAATAGAAAAATCCAATATCACTTTGCCCGACCCGGGATTCGAACCCGAGACCTCAGCTTTGCAATCGTACCATAGTACCACTACGCCACCGAGGCAGTCGGTTAAAAAAAAATAGTTTAAAAAATATTTAAAAATAGAGCAATGTACTTATTGCTACCGTGTTAATTTGCATAACAAGTGTGAAATTTAATTAGTAAATACAGTTATGTTTGCATACAGGTCATATGAGTTCACTAGTTCATGGTACAGCGTGCAGACTAATATTTTACAACCTCCGTAGCGTAAATGACGGGAAACTGGCTGGTAAACAAGAAGCTGTGGGTTCGAATGCGCCTGCTAATAGAGATGGCGTATTCAACAAATATTTATTTAGATTATCATAAAAGTACTTTGTAAATTCTGAAGCCCACGATCCAATACGTGTGTCTTATGGTAGGGTAGAGGTTACGTGAGCATTGGGACTTTTCTCTATTATTCTTACTCACTGTACGAAACGCAACAGGGGCGTTACTCTATGATCCGAAACGAAACTCGAATTTTCGAAAGTCGCACGTAAAACTAAGAATGTGCCTAGGTACTCCACAAAATGATCGAATCCTCTATCGTACGTCCTAACTATTTACTTAGTTCGGAGTGAAGAGAGTTTTAGAAGTGGAAGACTTATTCGTTTCGGATCATAGAGTTACCCGCTTGCTAAACTGTTAGTTCACGTAATTTTGCTATGTAACAGTGATATCACACTTCGGTCGAACCAATCCATTGGTACTTTAGCTTTTAACCAGATACGAGTAGAACAGGGCACTGCCGCTTTAAAATATATTCACACAGTAATTAATTATTATGTAGAATTTATTTGCACAATGGTTTCCAACAACTAGTCATAATTCATAAACGTTAGTCTAACTGCATACATAATAACTAGAAAAAAACTAATAACTTCCAGTCGGTTATTATCTTAGTTTTTGTGTCTCTTGACTTCTGTGACTTTAAATATAAGTAGTTTTCGGTTATCCGTTTTCCTGTGATTATTTATTTGCAATTAATTTGAAAAGGTTATACATTTTCGACCTTATTCATAGACAGATTTAAAATCTATTTTAGTCATCGAATGTTTTGTCCCTTTCGAACGGCTTTTGAATTCACTTTGAGCGAAGAAGGCAAAACATTTAATAACTAAAATAGGTTTTTAAACTGTCTATGAATAAGGCCATTAGTTTTTATGTATGTTTAATAGTTAATTAGTTTACAAAATAAGCAGACCTTAAACACTTTACAACTCACCATAAAGCAATAAAAAGTTAATTATTATTGGCAGCATTGAATTATCCACACCATAGACAAAACTGTCTACGATCCACACGGATTCTGTACATATTTTGAAGCGATTATTCGTAATCGTTTCCGATTCGAGATGAGAATTCACGTTCCACACGTGATTGAGTTGCTATGGCTTTGTAATATAAGCCTCCAAGGCGTTCTTAAAAAATAACTATTATGGTCTTCGATATCTTTAATCACAGGTAGTTTACGGTTGAAAATAGGCCTCCTACGCAGATTTTCACAGCGATCGGTTAAGACAAGATTCTTAATGTTCTGTATTTATTTACCGTCATAAATAAATACACGCAATCGAAACTGCACCGTAAAATAATGTGTGTTTTGTGTCGAGGTAGTTTCACAATACCCAGATGCCAAATAATCATTTGTTGGTAACACAAACGTTTGTGTCTGCATGGGGTCCAATCCATGGCTTTTCATTACATAGTCGGCTTTTCTTTCAATGCTTCACATAGTCAATATTGACTTCTAATATTGTTAAGTTATTCATGTGTGTATGTTTCTTCACTTTGCGTTCGCCCATCTTTCATTCAGTAGCATTAAAACTTGATGAGTTGTGTTTTGTTTTCTGCAAAGTTGAAGTGTCAATTGTACCATCACCACGCTTCTGTAATTTTTGTGCATAGTTTAGTAGAAGTTGGTATGGCAACCTCTTCTAAGATTAGCCTCAAACTTGCTTTAATCATTTTCTTCTATGGAGGGTCAACGGGACTTGTGTCTAGGTAGAACCGATCTGGCATTAATATGTTAAAAGGTACAAGAAAAATGTCAATGCGTTATGAAATGAATTGAACCAATGAATCAGTTGACGATTCCATAACATTACATTATACATGTCTGCTTATATTAACAGCATGCATGATCCAATTTTGTTTCGGTTTCAAATAAAATGTTTACTCTGTTACAGTAATTGCCTCGGTGGCGTAGTGGTAATACGGTATGATTGCAAAGCGGAGGTCTCGGGTTCGAATCCCGGGTTGGGCAAAGTGATATTGGATTTTTCTATTCATTATCAGCCCGGAGTCAGGAATTTGTGCCCGATATGGCGATAGGCTCGCCCCCTATCACAACGTGGGACGGAATATACAAGGCGAAACGTGGGTGTTCTGGTAGCACCTCTGCCTACCCCTTCTGGGAAAAAGGCGTGTGTTTATGTATGTATGTTACAGTAATTTGTATTTATACGTCGGAAGCGATGTTAATGAAATAGTTTTGGCAATGAACTTCTAAACATATAGTACACGCAGGGAATCGTAACAGTTTGATGTATTGCCGAGACTACGTACGGCGATAACAAACTAACAAGAAAACCTTGAATGCAAAATTAGTAATGCATTTACCTTGTGGCAAATTTTATGCCACAGTTTTAGTCGTATATGGAATGTTGGATATTTTTTACATTGACTTATACTCACCAATGAAGTCGCATGGTTTTGTTAGTTAGAAATGTATCTGACATGCGCATAAATTTCGAAAACGTTGGATAACGAGGTGCGTTATTGGATAAGCTCCTTTAAATTATTTTGTGGCCGTCAGTCGTTCTTTTTTCTAGATGGAGTAATGTGTATTGAAATAAAATGACGTGCTTAAGGATATTCTTGTAAAACCGACGGTATATCTACGGTGAATAGGTAAATGTAATAATAGTCGAGTACTCAATTTCTGTGATCTGCATGTTAAGTATATCTTAGTACTGTAAATCTGTAATGATTCCTAACTGCTACGGAATTCAAAAGTTGGGCGATGTTGTACAATCTACAAAACGAGAGTACTAACCGCGTTCACACGAGTAAAACCGGTGTCCTAGGCATGTTGTGCAAACAAATAGACTTGACTGGTTTCCCAAACCGGATCGTGGAAGTTTTAGTGTCATGTCGTTGAACTGCTAATTATTATTTATTGGGCAAATGTCTATTGGACCTTGAGGAAACACCGCGTGATTTATTCAGAATCCGCAAATGTTGTTGACCTCTGTAATTAATGTATTTATAAGTATTATAGAATGTTATCGATTGTTTGTTTAAGACTATTATTTTAATTTGTTCATCTCTTTCACTGCGTTTTTTATAGGTACTATGAAAATTGCAGAATTGATTTGATTTTTACTATTACGAAAAGCCACTTGCCTGTCATCGATCCATACTGAAAGTAAAATAACAGCTCGGTAGTATCAGCAACAGCATCTTTTTAGATGTGGTTTCTAGAACGATGAAGCGACCATTCTGTACATGAATGTATAAATAAAAAATCTATAAATACTTAACAAAACATACACATAACCGGTACAGTCGTTTAGTCGTAGAAAGCCAAGTAGAGTAGGTATTTAAGTGTCCATAAGGGTTGATGGTCCAGAAAATAAAGCTAAATCTAATTGTAACAAAATTACTCCCTAGATGTTACAAGACGCCAGAATTTCTTTAGAAAGTACGAACTTTTTTGCTCGCCATTCTGTGCTTTTCTTTGGTTCGTTTTTCTTAGAATTTTTGCCTATTGTGCATTTCTTTACTTTCGAGACAGTTCAGCGTGAATTTAAATATAGCTACCGTTGAAATTATGAGTATTGTCGATCAAATTTCAACTTCGAGATAAGTTATTCATGGCAATGGGAGTCATGAAAACATTTGACATAAATGGCTGTAGAATAACAAGACAACTACTATTACAGGGCAAGCAATTTTATAGACTGATCGAGGTATTCCAACGATAGCATTGCCTTGAACTATTTTACACGCTAAAAATATAAAACTGAATTAATCTTGCATATTGTCGATGTAAAGATAATAATATAATAGTTCATTTATTTGTCATTTTTTCATGGCATTATACACGTATTTGAATTTTGAACGAATTACGATCATCGTACACCGCAGCGAAAGACTTACGCAATTGGTTTAGGATTTAATGATAAGTAGTAAAATAAAAACATTAAACATATTGTATGAGAAATCTGTCTATGAAATATAAAGTGATGTAAATACTACTCATTTTCCATTTGCGCCCAATTTAATGTAGTCCATAGACTACTTGAACTATTTAAACAGCATTGATTTACAATCAAGTGCACAGCAATCACTTCATTTAGTTAACTGTAAAATATACTTTGTACACAGGTATGGAGTGGGAAGGGCCGCCCAAGCAAGGCTTGTACGACCCACAGAACGAGCACGAAGCTTGCGGCGTTGGTTTTGTAGTTGCTATCGACGGCAAACGCACTCATAAAGTAAGTACACTATCATAAACAGCCCATATCTTTGTCTATAATTCGGTTTGTTCATAGACATTACATGACAGCCTCCGTGGCGCAGTTGGTTAGACGCCGGCTGTGAAACGAGAGGCCGCGAGTTCGATCCCCGCACCGAAACAAATGTTTGTGTGAATCACAGGTATTTGTTTTGAGGTGGTGTTTGTGAGACCAAAAAGTCTCTTGTTGTTTCTTATACCCACGACACAGGCTCGGTGTTAGTGTGGGGTCAGTACTAGGTAAGTGATTGTTGGGTGTATTTATTTATTAATTAATGTTTGTGTATGAAATTACATTTTTCATGTTACTTACTTAGTTCTCCTGTATCAACCTACATAAGTATTGTTGGCCATTCTGTTCTTTATGTCAGTGGCTTTGGACCATTTTACCGTGTTTTTTTTTATTTGTTAATTCTTTAGATATTATGGTATTACTAATGTTAGTACCCAGTCAAAAAATTGAGTTAGCATGAAGTTTCTGATTCAAGTTAACGTCTTGCTCTAATTTATTGCAATAATTACTTTTTGAATGCCAATGAACAATCCTGTGTAAAGTAATTTACACTCGTGCCAAACAATCAAAGATTTTATTGTTTTCCAATATATTTTGTTTCCTTTCAAAAGACAATAAAGCCATTTTACTGGCGACTTAAAAGGGTACTTGAAGCTTGCAGTCTCAGCTGGCGCAACATTTCAGCCAAATATTTCCCATAACACGTGAAATAGTAAAAACACACCCATGCCGCGTGTTGGCGGCGGTTCAAAGTCGACATTTCCAGAGCACGTTCTTGGCATTAAATCTAAATGGAACAATATAACCAATTCCGTCTGGACAGTGGTGCATTGTATGGCTTGCACGCAGCCTGGATAGTGGATCTAATTGACTACAAAGTGATATACACCATTACAGAGTCTAGACTGAATTAATTTTATCTGCTTTTACGGAGTCGGGGAGAGTTTTAGCTGCTTTGAAATGCAGTTTACTAACGGGTGGGGGCTTCGCTTAGCTGTAAATATTTTTCATTCCACACCTCTAAAGATCTATACGTTTTAAAGAAGTTGATGTTTCGCACTTAATCTTGCTGTCCATTTCTCCCGTTAGAATGTGAATGGAAAAAAATGAATGTCCTTGTTTAATTCCCTGATTACTCCAGTAGTAAATTTTATTACGATCAGTTCAATGATTTAGGCATACTAGGTAAGGTACAGAGATTCTTTGATGCGTACTTTACCGTTCTGGTATAAAAACAGATATTACGGTAGACTGTTGCAGATAATATTTACATTATCGTATTTCATTATATACTTAGGTGTTGCAATTTAGTACGGCTGTTTTTCCCCGATCATAATCAATATTTCGTAATATATTTTTCTTTTCATATTGCTAGTTTATGTACGTGGAACGTTTTATCAATCATTGAGTGACAAATACTTTCTACAATTACTAATGAATAAAATTTACTATTTTTTCCCTTTTAGCTATCGAGTTTTCTCATTGTTTCAATATCCTTGATAAACAATGCTGCCAGCTAAATAATTAAATACAAACAGGGAATTCTTATAGTAAGATGCGAGCCCATGGATTTGCATTAACAGAAGCCGTGATTAGCTTTATCGAGTTTACGACTGGCAAATATCATTGCGAGTTACATAAACAGAGTTAATACAGCGATTTATTTTCGGTTTATTCCGGTTGGTTTCGCTGGGATAACTAGATAATCATTTTCACTCCGATCTCAATGGCGTGAAATTCACGGGCATTACGTAAAATTGTCGAATAATCGATGGTCATGACGAATCTTCTAATGCAAATGAATCTACACTTAAATGAATACAATAGTTCCGTGAAAATCCAAAATGTATTAACAGCTCTAACGAATTTTATTCGTGTCTTTAAACGCAATGGTAACGAGAAAGTAGTTAATTTGATGAATTAGTTGGCGCCGCTTATTAATGCGCTCTATCCAGATTCAAAGAAGTCGCATGTGCGATTCTAACATTTAAGTTTATATGTAGAGATATATTGTGCGAAATTACTGGAAGCCATAAAATTCCTATTTCCCCCTCCTTTCATCTCACATTCCCCCACCCACATTCCAATGCATTCAACATATTTTTGGTCCACAAGCATTATGTGTGTTTATGAACGATGATTATTTACCAACGACACAGCCTTGTTGCTTGTCGAAAAAATTCAATATAAATCATTGAGACCTATGTATGAGACTATGGTGTCTATATGGTGGTCTGTGTGGTGTTTATAGAATCTATGATTCTCGATTTTGCTTGTTCCTGTTGAATCCGGGTTATCCCATCTTAAATTCTATCATGGTTTTGCATCTCAAAGGAGGCTTTCCAAGGAGATCTCTATAAACTGGTCACCGTAACATTCCAATACAAACGCCACGGTTGTCTGCAGATCGTCCGAGATGCCGAGACCCTCGCGAAGCGCATGGAGCACCGCGGCGCGTGCGCGTGCGACAACGACACGGGCGATGGCGCCGGCGTGCTCACCGCCATCCCGCACCAGTTCTACAGCGCTCAGCTCAGGTCAGTTCCTACATCTTTTTTTTACATTATTATTGGTTCTACTAATAAAACTAGGTCTAATAAAGGTGTCCAACTTTATCGAGGCTTCAAGGCTCTAGCGACCATAAACGTTAACAGTGTATTCTCGAATATGTAAGAGTGGATGAGTGTGTTACAAAGCTAAAGTGTAATTATTAGTAGGAGCGACTAATCCAAACAAAATTTTGCTCTACAATAAGCAACAGTTGTTTATCCTTTGTTAGAGATTCTATTAACAGATAAATAAGTTCGGATGTCAAGGATATATTTCTGGGAACAATTGATTAGCAAGTATGATTTGGCAAATGAAAAAATATAATTTTCAATGTTTTTGTTTAGGTTGATATATAAACTGAAAGCATTTTATTAAAGTATTACTCACAATAAAACACATATAGAACTGTAAGGTGTTGTAGTATATAAGCAACAAATGATCACACTTAACGATAAATTATTATTTTGTAATAGTCGTGCAGGCAAGAAACCGGTATTGTACAAACATGCATGCACAATGGAATCCATTATACACAAGGTATGATAACTTAGTCCGGTCTCCAGGTTCTTGTAGAACTTATAAGGGCCTATGCACACGGCATATTTTTAACGCTCCGACGACGCGCGTTTTAAGAACGCGCGCCCAAGGCGCTGTAGATGACCAAAGGCTTACTCACTTCGTCTGAATTGCGTTTGTAGCGCGTCAGCTCGCGACTTCTGCACGTCGGCGCCGCGGCGCTTTAAAATACGTGTTGTTAGGCTCTTAAAGTATACATATGAATATGTGAACCGCTTCCCGAAATGGGTGAAATCGAGTGGTTGGTCGTGAAATCAGAAGCGTAGTGATTTTGCTAGATGTAAACAACTTTGACCTAAGTAACTTTAAGTGTAAGATATAATGTAATAAAAGAAGAATATTGCGTCAACATTCTAATACTTTGTAAATCAGAAAATGTGTTACTGTCATCGGAATGAGATTAAAGTTCAGTGACTGGCTTCGTGCACGGAATCTGTTTGAATCCCGTGCATTGTTCATTGTATTCGCTTACAGGATGAAGTGAGTCACGGAGCCTCGACGACGTTACACAGTTCATGAGTTGAATGTTAAGAGTTATCGCTGTCTGAACTGTGGCGTCAGACGATCCTTTCAGGTTGAACTGGAGCGTGATTGTAAGGAATAATAATGAGACAGATATAGAATTATACTGAAAGACTGTTGCGTAATTGAATCTGGTCCTTCGAGCCGGATCATATACACATCATCATCATTAAAATTCAAAAATATTAGTCGATACTGATTAAACATGTTGTCTGGAAAATCGTTTCGAAATTGACAATATAATTAAACTACTGTGTGCAAACTGAGCATAATCCATGTGGTAACTGTAATAAGTATGTACTTACTGAGCAAGATTGAACGTGTTTGCTTTGTAGTATCTTTTTAATTCTGCAGATGCTGCCGGTCTGTGCTGTAGTCTTGCGTCAGTATCTCTTGCTTGTTTGTACAGGTGCAATGTACTGAATTATAATAGTTATCGTCCATTGTTCTTAATTATTGCGTCAGTGAATCCTTTCAGTTTGCTTGCAGGCGTGTTGTGCGGAATTATTAAAACTTTGTTGTATGTTCTGTGGTGATCCTTGGCATCGGCTATTGCGTGCTGATTTATATGGTATAACCGATTGGATTTATTTTAGCCCATCTATTGAACCCTCAAATTTTCCAAGGCCAGATGTAGAAGTACTAAGATTTAACGTAGCGAAATATTTAACCTATTCGATGTAGTGAACATTTTCAAATGGATTAGGTAATTTAATAGCCGTTTAAGTTTAACACATATTTTAATTAAAATAAAATTGCCGCAACCAACAATCTGTATACTAAAATTATTGGGTCGTTATTAGCAAACCACTTTAAAAATCGATATACGATCTACAAAGATCCCTTATCTAAGTCTATTTCTCAGTCAAATGTGATATTTGAGTGAAAAATTTGCGGTGTCATGTTTCTGGCAAGTTGCCAGATTTAGGCAAAAACCGAGCACGCCACATAACTTCTGGCATTGTGCCAAACAGGGGTACTGGGTCCGAGAAAATCGAAGCGGGGAAAGTGAGAAAACTTGTTTTGCTTTAGTAAACGATAGCGATTTTATTTTGTTTGCATTGGTTTCAAGTTTAATGTTATTACTTATATATTATATTTTTGGGATATTGGACATATCTGTCTATATAGTAGCATAGCATAAACTTACCACGCATTGATTTAAGGTCAGAAAATTATAGTTTTAGCAAAGTCTGTTAAAAGAGATTATTCTATATAGTCTGTCCATTTGTAATGCGACACCATTTGGATGGCTCTTACCATTACCAACAGTGTTCTTTATAATGCAGTTTATAGTAGCAGTAAATAGAAAATCCTGCAGGTATATTCAATTGAAGTGAGAAAATGCTAATTACAGTTTATCATGTTAATTTGCATCATCCGTAGTTGTCTGGTTTTTCTTTGACTGTAATTCCAAAAATAAATTATATTATCGTTTAAATCTCTTTGTATTTTATCCATCCTTTTGTACCACTTGCTTTCGAAGTAGTAAACAACTTCCAAGTAGTTACTACAATGTCTCACAACGTTTATGTACGGAGTTGTTTGCATCCTGTGCACTGAAACACGCGTTCAATCTGTATGACCCAGTCACCTACTCGTTCATCCGGCAAATTGATAATGGCTCGTAATGATCCGTCGGACCACCTCGCGTCTACTACGCAGTTCGCGGACTTATCGCTTCAGTGGGGGGAAATATATCGATACGACGCACTTTTGTACTTGTGATCGATAATCGGTTGTATTCCATTCTGTAGTTGTCAGGATGTTGTCCTGTGATGCATGTATGAACTCATGTTTTTGTAACGTTGAGGTAGGAAAGAACTTTTTGCTGTTAATCATTGGTTTGATTTAGGCCTTATCAGATAATCAGATAACTTTGTATTGAATTAAATATCGTAAAGTTAGAAATATTGTAGAAATAGGAATCCATTTTTGAGCCTCTGGCGACCCTGTGCGTAACCATTGCCTTATTTTTGAAATAAAAGAGCAGATACCGTATGCAGCGATAGAAATAATTAAGCAGGAGCAATTTTCTTACGATATCGAAAGAAAATAATATATAAATTTTTCATATAAATCGACCTTGCTATGAGCGAATAAAGGTCGGGTTCGTGTTGTTCTAGTAAATTAGCTGTTGAGACAGCCGACCCGCAAAACATAACACCCAGACACGGCAAGGCATAACGACGTTCGAGAAATTTCGCTGGGGGGACAATCCTACGATATTCTGCGGCACGATGCAGATATGGTGGCTTACTCATACTAGGGTAAATGGCATTATGCATTTTTTCGCATATTTGCTTAATAAGGAAAACCATTGCTTAAATTATGTATTAATTTTATGCGCGTTATTAAATTTTATGTAGATTACGGAAGTTAAAGAATGGGCAAGATAAAGTTATATTGTAAAGAGCTTTATAGTCCTATTTGTATTGTTTAATATCAGTCTCATAAAAATAATCACCAATCGGCATCGGCTGAAAATGGACTAATCCCTATATAACACATAAATACAACAATAACTTTCTCACATAAACCTTGATCATCGCGACCTTAACATAAAGGTGTTAGCAAACTGACAGAGAGGGAGAGAAATCGTCAACATTTTTACGATATCGATAGCAAACTCAAATCTGAATCGTCTCAACAAATTGCACGTTTATCGCACATTTGCTCCGAACCGCGAGCGGCATGCGACGGGTTAAATATTGCAATAAATTGAACGCGACGTAGTGCGGCAATAAAGATGATTTTTATACTTGCATTACATCAATGATATGGTGACATTAATGAGCCTGTTTGTGAACATACCTACCAGTGGCGAAGGGTGATTTTTTTAAAAAGGGAAGCCGAAGCTCAATACGCAAAATAAGTGTGTTTATACCTACTGGTGCTACATAGGGAAGACAATGCGACTGATACTTGATAGTAAACATAGTGCAGTCCGGATTGAGTAGATCAACTTATCGTGAGATGCTTCAGAGAATTAGCCCGAAACGCGACACATTTACATAATATGTACGTGTATCCTTATATCCGGACGTTTGCGAATATCCAACCGCCAGCAAATTATTCCTCCGACAATCTCACTCACCAAACGAAACGATTGCGTTTCGTATGATGGCATCTACGTACTGCGGTCGTCAATTATATTTTAATATTTCCAATATACAAAAGTTGCAATGTCATCATGAGAAAATTAAAAAAGTATATTTTTAAACCGCACGTGAATATAAGATTAATAAAGAAAAATTAATGATCTAGATACAATGTTAACAAGTACGTTAGCCGCGCTTTTATTAGTTGTATTATTAGTAGTCGAGCACTTCCTAAAATCTAAACAGTAACGTTATTTCCGAAATTGGCAATCTAAACATGTACGTCCCTCACGATTATTAATTTCCATTACAACATAATAATAGGTACTATTAATATTTATGTACATTTTGTAATTTAAAACATTAAAAACTAAATGCGTGAACCAGCTAATACTCGTATACTGTCAAAATGTTAATACAACACTTATAAATGCAGTGATATCTACACAAATACACACATAAACACACAAAATGCTGAAGAGCCGCAGCATGCCTCCTGCTTTTTTAACGGAAATTGAACCTTAAATCATTGTAAGTTTAAGGTACAATTTTGCGTGATTTGTTGCAAACTACACAACCATGTCACACCAATGCGTAACATGCAGCCGACGCGGGCGGTCGGCGCACAGGCCGCGCCATTGTTATTCAATAAGCCGAACAATTTTGGCAGTAATTCGCCAGAGGTCGCAACGCGGCGCAATCTAATTACATGTTTGCTATGCGCCTCCGCAGTAATATTTACCTATGTGGCCGACAGATGTCGTTGAATAAAATGAGTTTAGATATTACATAAATAATTTTGAAAAATTTGCTTGTTTATAGTGTAATGATAAATTACAAAAGGTAAGCCGCAGGGAATCGAGTTATATGGAGCCTTCGCCACTGATACCTACATACTGGAATGCTGTACACAATAGCAATTTAATAAACAATTGATTGTTTATATTGATTGACGCATGACGATTGAAACTTTGTAGTGAATTAGAAACTTACATGTGTCTTCTATTAGAGCAAACAGTTGCTGGGCTCCAATAGGAAGCGTAGTAGCTTCATTGATAGACTAGGCTATTGCCTGTTAGTGGGAAGCAGTTATTGGAATTGCCAAAATGATCAACTTAGACAAAATTACGTTTAGAGGTTTCTTACGAAGTTGTAATAATATTTTTGGTGCTAAATGGTATAATTTAGGATAGACCACTTTTTACTGCGGTATTTTTAAGCATCGACAGGTAATTTTTGTTACGAACCTACATACATGTACTCTCTATAGTTTGTATAGATGTCGTCTAACCACGTGGCTTGTGGTCTGCTAGTTGATTTTCATACATCGTCTGTTTATAACTCCTTGCAACAAGTTCGGCGAAAGTTTGTTACCCACAGGATTATCGCCGTAAACATAAAATATGTCTGTACTTTGTATTTCGTCAACGTCATATACTAAAAAATAGTAAATCGTGTAATATGGCGCTCTGACGCAACACTATAGCTTGTTGACGCGGTATAATATGAGAATTATCCTCAGCCAAGTAAAATCGTTGGAACAATCACGACGCACGTCCACACTGCAGCCGCTTGCAATTTGCTATGCACATGTAAACTAGAAATTATCATAACCACTGAATAAATACGAAATATTTCCTTTCATTACCATTTGACGCAACTCGTTGTTGCTCTTTGATATACGCGATAGGGAGATACAGAGTAGGGTTGACGGTTTTTATGCAAGTTGGAAGAAAAAAAATGTCTTATTAGTTTTACACAGTTCGCCGCTTTACGATGAATTTTTCGAACAAATTAAAAAGTAAATCTTTTAAAAAGTGGATAAACCGAACCAAGAATTGGTAGTTCACAGCATATTATGAAGGATACCAGCAAAACGAGGAGGCGTCAAAATAAGATTCATTAGAAAAGAAACTGTGAATGTATATTTTATATTGTTCTCTGCTGTCGTACGCACAACACGCTTGTTTTCATTCTTACGCCTAAAATACAATGCTCTAGTTTGTTCAGTGCCGTCTGTGCTAATTACTGTCGACGGCGTGTTTGACGTCACACTTTTTCTAAAATAATGAACTTGCCATTATTCATATCAGCTTACTGCTGACAGAGTTGTTTAGAATGCACTAAATTATTACTACAAACTCGTCAAGCTGAGTGCAATTTAGAACTTATTTTTATTGCATAAATCCGGCAAACGAGCAAACAGGTCACCTGACGAACGACAGCTAAGCTGCCGCTTCTTGTCGATTTTCTGTGAGACAGTGGTACCGCCCCGGATGAGCCTGTCCATCCATGCTGAGTCATGACTGATGACAGCGTGGCTCTACCACTTCCAAAAGTTTTATAGAACCTCGAAGTATTTCGGTAGATTGACTAAGAAATTGTCACTAGTGTAAATGTATAATGCCGACAAAAAAAGTTATACGGCGAACTCGTGTTCAAACACCTTATAAACTGAAAAACAAGTTAAAAGGTATAACACTAAATATATATTTGTCGAGTAGATATTTTATTTTGATAACACACTGTGACAAGGGACACAATTCGAGTTCGCAGGATCATGTTTAGTCTAGCCTACAATGTGTATCTCTTGATATTCATAACAAGAAAGACATAGACTAAACAGAGACAGCCCTATTCAAGTAACAGTTAAACAGTATCACTGTTAGTTGAAAGGGTTGTCTGTTGAACAGTTTTCAAGGACGCTGTGCATCGACGCTTCGTATTCACAGTGCAGCGTCCACTCATCACTTGACAATAGGGATGACACGAAAGACATGACCACTTTCTACGACAGTGTTACGTCACTGGAATAAAAAGATAAATGTCGGTGTTTATGTCGCACTGCGGTGTTTGCATGTCTGTTTTGTATGTTCGGTTCTTAACATTCTTGTATAAAGAGGTATGAATCGTGTTGCCCTTGGTAGTTGTTGTTGATTTTTGGCCTGGTTGTCCATTTTGTGTATTTATACCAGTAGCTTCGTGTATACGTTTCTGTGTTGTTGACAATTCTTGTGCTGAGTCTAAGTGTAGATATACATTACACAGCATAATTCTTTGTGCCGAGTCTATCACTTCAGGTATCCAAGCGTGATGGTATTCTGTTATTTATGTAATAAATGAAAACATGAAGGGTCACAGTGATGTTGATATATTTGATAAACATTGAATAGAAATTGTTGTGTTCTTGGAAACCAAACGGTGTTGGTATTATTGAGAAACAACTATATTTTTGGATACATGTTGACTATATAATACAAATAGTAAGAGCATTTCAGTAATATGTACCATCTTTAGAAGTTTCTGAAGACCTGATAACCACCTTTCCACTGCACCGTTCCTTCTATTCTCTATCCATAATGCTTAAGGGGAGGCATTGTACCGTTCCCCAGGGTTTGTGGATATTTGTTGGCGGATTTAAGTTTCCGTCTGAAGAAGTTCACGCTCGTTTTCCGGTCATAATTTTTTTCTCGCTTCATCACACACACATTTACGTCGAGTCAGTGGAGCAAGAATTTTATGCATGAAGCAGGATTTGGGTTATGTTTTTACTTCAACCCTTTTCAGGAACGTCGAACGTCTCTTTTTAAAGTGTTATTATTTATAAGCATGCCTTTAACGTTTTACGACATGTGGGTTTTGTAAACAAACTAAGATTAGTTGTAACTGGAGCTCACTGGTTTGGTTATCTCCGTATCTCCATTCTCACTAATTATAAGCTTATCACTGTCATATTTAGAAATAAATAATTCTATGTTTGTATTGTAATGCATTTTTTACTATTTTAACATGAATTTACACATTTCCCAAATAAAAGCCTGACACCGTGTCTTTTGATTTATTGTTACCTCTCCAAAATTCGTATAAGTTTCTACTGTTTGGATATTTTGTACCATATTTACTACTGCTTTGTAATCAAGGCCTAATTGTACTAATACCACCGTGTCTAACCTCTGCATCGCTAGGTCCTGAAGTTGATTTCCATACCGGGTGTTACAATGTATCTTATCTAGGCTTTTAGAGTGCCCTATTCGGCGATAAGGTTTTTCCCTATCACAATATACCATTTCAATTTTCACCTATGTCATTTCAGGACCAGGCGTAATTGTATATTCGATTCGATCGAGAAGACATCTCAAACAGTTTCTGTTTATCATCGTTAAATCTTCACAATTTGACGTAAATAACCTCTACTCCTGAATAAAGGTTAATGACGTCAAATTGTGTCGGTCATATAGTACACATCAGATTTTTACCAGTTGTGAACTACTACGATTGTTAATGCTTATGCAAATATTTGCTTACTCGTTTAGGGACAGCGATTATCATAATTAATTATTTAAATAGTTCAGTATAGTTTTATGGATTAGCTTTATTTTGTTAGATTAGGCCGGTATAGCCTTGGTCTATTAACAATGTTGTAATGTGTGTTATCTTGTTCACTCTAATCTATCTTTCTTATTTAGGTTCTTCCTTTATATATTATTCTCTATAAATTATATCTCCTTTTTTGTAAAATTCTAACACAACTTCAATACTTCACTAACTCCTACACTAAACCTTTGAAAATGTAACAGACGTACATACATTCGTATCTGTTATTCTTGTAAATATTTTAAAGAAGAACTTAATGCTACCCTATAGCTTTTGAGCAATGCCAATTCCCTATAGCCTACATTTACCCTTATCTTCTTGACCTCAACGGGGCCTTTTACGCTTTACCAAACGTCAAAATAGCCGTGGTCCCGCGACAGACAAACTCATGTGTAAAACTATGTATGTCTGTACGATATATTGTCAGATTGCTAATCGCATTAGCACCCTCGAAGGTTGGTGTAATGGAGTTCAGTTGCGGCGTCAGTGCAAACATGACTGTTTGATGTCCACACGGTATTTATGGATTTTGTTAATCTTCTCATTAGAGTGGTCGTGGGCTAGTGTGCATAGCCTTCTGAAAGTACACTCAATTATGAAATATCCAAAAATTTTAAATGTGTTGACATAATTTAAATATTCAAAATTGATGTACTTATTTCACAGTACCTTCTTGAAATTAAGGATTAAATAAAAATACTTATTGTTGAGTATGGTTGTCCATTAAGATTGGGAGGTTTCGTTCTTTTGGCAGTTATAATAAATTTTTGGTGTTCCTAATATTAAATACTTGGTCTCAGGCAGATTTTTCATAATCTATTTTGGAAAAATACATTCGTTATTAATAAAATAGGACCGGTCAAAGATACTGTGCGTTTCAATAAGAACAATAAACATTTTTTTCTTGTAAATAGATAAATAACAATTGTCCCATAACATTTGACGTGACATTGACATAAACAATGATGCCACAAGGCCGCGTTTACCTATACATACGATAACTAGGTGCACGCTTATCACTTATCACGAACTGTAATTAACATGTTTGTCTTAGGAATCTTACTGTTTGAATTCACTTAATTGATTAATTAACACAACTGATTTCGTAGTTTCGTACTGTCATGAAGTTTGCAAAGTTTAAAAACAGCATATTTCATTTTCAGGTAGGTCTTGTGTTGTTTTTACGTAATTTTTTTTTATTTCCCCTACGCTAGGCAGCGACTTTGTTGTGCTGGACCTCTGGCATTGCGAAAGTCCAAGAGCGGCGGTGACCACTTACCATCAGGCGCCCGCATACTCGTCTGCCCGCTTAGGCCAATAAAAAAAATTGTCTTAGGTGGTAGTTTAGTGGTAGCATGTATCATGTATGGACTGTGAAACGACCAATCGCGGGTTTGATTCTCGCACGGAAACAGACACTTGTGTGGTTCACTATTAAATAATAAATATTTATTACGGGTTAGGTATTGTGTAACCCATCTCGTATAGTTTCTGCTACCAAGAACAGAATACTTGTGTCTTAATGTGAATTCAGGACTAACTATATGACCGTTGAGTGTACATATTTATAAAATGTACCACGACGGTCCCGTGAGAAAAGCCGCAGTGGGAAGAAAAATGAAGCAATTTGTATGAAAAATGCAAACATTACCGAGAGACTGGTTGTTTGCACTTCGATCGACATTGTTGAACCGATTCGCGCAGGGATCGCGTGTCAACTGTCAACTATGGTTGACATCAATAGAGCGTATTGTTGTGTGACATCCATTCGTTTCACCTTAGTCTCCCGACCAATACTGCGCACTACTTCACAGTAAACATGTTTACAATATTGCCAATGAGTTGTACACCTACAACAGTGAGCAGTGAGATGTAAAGCAAGTTTATGGGACAGAATAGGAGTGGAAAACAGATATACGGGGAATTTAAATGTGAGATGATCTCCAAAAGGGTTTTAGATCGTTTATAGCTGAATAACCTGACTAAACTGGAATTGTACATCTCAGAATACTAATGAATAATAAATAATAAAATCTTTATTTAGCTTTGTTACATTTACATTCCCTGAGATATAATTAACTTCACTGACTAGGGTATCAGTTAAATAGCTGGAAATCTAATAAAAGTTCGGAGACATTTATTTTTCATTGCATCGACTTGTACAGTTTTCAGCGTTCAGCTATACTTTAATGGACGTACGATTATCCGCCTTCAATAATATTTCATATCTTTGCCACATAAACCAATATGTAGAATTTTGTGTCTAGGTAACATAACCAAGTCCTTTTTTATTATTTTCCTTATTAATTAGCACGTTTGCGCGATTCCGACGCAGTCCGGTTATAAAGAACATGAAAAATATTAAACAAGCGTTCCTTTTACACTTATTTTAATTACTCTGTCTTGCATTAACTGTTTCATTAGTTTTTATCTTTGCCGCGACAATACAAATACATTGCGGCTTCTATTTTCGTATCGCTGTATAGTGAAATATGTATTGGTTCTAGTAGGTTGTTTTAAAAAAAAATTGTTTGCATCCTGTTAAGATTTTAATTAAAGTCTAGAGTGTGACGACGATTTAGAAACAAATAAATCCACCCAAAAGAGTCCAAAATAATCCTGACCCTACATTAAAACAAGTTTTGTGTCGTAGGTACCAAAAAATACGAAACTCTTAGCCTCAAAACACATGAAACAAATATTTGCTCGTCAAGAAAACATTTGTCACTGTTTGAACCAGCGACATCTTCCACAGCCAAGTACATAACCTACGCCACGGAGACTGTTAATACTCGTTCTTGATTGCATTATCAGTAACTTGACAGCGGAAACAATTGCACGTGGAAAATCCTGTAACAGCACACTGTTTGTCATACAAACAGTGGCATTTGTAAGTGATCGCTATAAAGTTATCTTTATTGTTGAATTGCTTTCGCGGCGTATGCGCTGCTAATCACCGCGACCTTGTCGTAAAACTTTATTACTATGGCGGTCGTAACTCATAATCTACGCGTAATATTAAGTGTAACGACACTTTTATGGGTAAGTAGTTGCGGAATTTGGATATATCTGGGTTTAATTGGATTACTTGGAGCAATTGGAAACGAAGAAAGAGCTAAATGGTTCATATCTAATTGAAAGTAAATGATGTCGAAACGGTTATATAGGCTTCGAGGTAGTTCAAACAGAAGTCTTCTCATTCTAGAGTAATGATCAGACTTAACTTTTTGAATATCTAAAAGAATACACTAATTAGTTACTGTTAATGCGTCGACAAATTAGACAGATCCATTACCATCCCAGCATCATGTTTTTCCCACAAGATGCACCACATCCCACTTGTTGGATTTCCCCCCTCAGATATCCGGCGGATTTCGTTACCTTCAACCTGATCTGCGCAGGTTATGCGTCATATAAATAGCATCGTGGGGAGACCGTTATGTACAGCGCTCGACTCACTGACCCCTAACCGTCGTACATTAGATAATCTAGCTTATTCTAATGTCTACATACTCGTATAGTTTAGGTTATACCGACTTGTTAGTTTCGAATCCTAAGTAACAATTTCGTGCCAAAAGTGCAATAAAATGCATGATGATAACAAACGTTTATTTTCAGAATTCAACCATTGTGATAATATAAGAATTGATAAACTTCTTTTCTTGAAGTTGATTAAAAATAAAACTAGTCGTAGAATTTTAGTGCTTCCCACAAACATTTGTTTAGATCTTTTGATTGTTAATTTTGCAACAAAATGAAAACCATCTAAAGCATTAAAATTACAAAGATAGCATTTATTTGAAAGTCAAATTACAAATGTGCAACAGGCGATGCAATTTGGTATCTTAGTCAAGTTACTGAAATTGTCATTACATGATGTTTCGTTGCTATCTTTGCCTTTATTTGCCCTAAGCTTACTAATAACCATATCTACGACCTTTAATGGCTGTAGTGTCATAAATGTCTTGTTTTTATTCACAGTTCGTTGAGCAAATACGCATAGGTATAAAGATTAAGTTACAGTTCGGGCCTTGATAATGGATTAAAGTACCACACGTCGCGTCGGTAAGTGACACGATCGCTGCGCACGTGCTCGCTTCGTGGTCTACACTGACTTTTTGAGGCTTAACAAATGAGTTTTATTTAACCAAAAGGTTGGATATAATCATCCTTTTTATTTGTTCTTATTCTATAATCATGGTATATTTGTTTATTAGTAAGAAAGCGGTAAGCGTAGCGTCTGACGCCCTCCACTCGCAACGTCGAGAGACTAATAAAAGTATATACATACATTAACATCGCGCCTTTATCCCAGAAAGTAGGCAGTGGTCCAGCCAGAGCACCCACGTTTTGCCTTGTGTGTTCCGTCCTACGATGTGATAGGGGGCGAGCCTATCGCCATATAGGGCACAAATTCCTGACTCCGGGTCAATAATTAATATAAAAATCCAATATTACTCTGCCCGACCCGGCATTCGAACCCGAGACCTCACCTTTGTAATATGATTAATTTAAATTATATTTATGATTGTCTCTAAATAACTACCAACTTAATGGTAAAAAACAACTCATTTATAGAATCAATTACGCAGTGACTAGGTACCTACGTTGTTCTGCAATTCTGCATATCAACATTTTCCTCAATTCACCTTATTTGCGGCTTCGACATCATAATTCGTGGAACATATTTCCATATTTCGTTTTCCAGAAGCCTTTTAACTGAGGTAGCAAATAAAAGCAAAGCTTATAATGCTTTAATTAATTCAATGTGGCTTGGTTTTTGCTTACAATACGAAATGTATGTCGAAAAAGAATAATTTAATTAAATACAAGTTTATAATGTACTTTTATACTCATAAGAGGAAGCTACGGTACGATAAATACGTTTGTCTAGACAGTGATTAATTAATTATTGTCACATAAATAAGATTATAACATAATAACATTAACAGATTACAAATTTAGCGTATTTCCGATTAATACTTTTTGATACAATATGATATAGACATTTTATCTGTAAATATCCGACGTATTTCCAAATGTTCATTCATATCTTCGAACTAGATTGAATTAGAACATTTCAAAGATGTTAAAAAGAAAAAATATATCCATAAAAATATCTAAGTGACTTTCTACGAGATTATCAGTAGCCTCTATACGACCTCTATTGTGATCGTATCAGTCCTTTTTTTGATGGTAAAGCTGATTGTCCCTCCTCCCAAGTCCTGAGGGAGAGGGAAGGTTATCGGGGTCACTGACACCCAACCTGGCGCGCAGGCTCCGCGCACCGCGCAGATGCTAACGTACAGACCGCACTTCCTAGATATTATGTATGGAATATTCAATTTATTGATTGATACAAAGCTACAACAAGCCTTTTGTAGTTAGCTGTATGTGAGTTCAGTATATGAGCAGCTTTACTCGACGCCATGTTAACCTGCATCGCATGTGCGAGTGTAATTGCAATGTATTTACTTGTTGAAATGAAGCTGCGGAATATAACACTTATAAAACTTGACCACTTTAATTTTTTCATTACCTCGCGCAATTAATTAAGCGATTTTATTTTTATTGTATACTGGCACGATAAACCTACAATGCGCCTCACGTTAAGTGCAGTTCAATCCAAGTAAAATATCTATCAAGCATTTTTTTACTATGTCTGGAAATGTGGGAAAGCATGTACTGAAGGAATGTGTAAATAATGCAGCGGGATGGCCCACTGATAATCTTATCTTCGCATGATAGTCATCAGGCCACCACATGAGCATGTCTCGCCGCGCGCTCACCTCGTGGGGAATCCGCTTATCTTAATCAATTGTATTGTATTGCATAAATTACGAGGCACGCTTTTCCCGCGTGGTCTGGCTCTACCTTATCGCGGTTTCACGTATTTTTGTATGCATCGGTAATTTTGGATGAAGTCGTAATTCCGTTAATAAATTTGTGCACTATACTCATCTAGGAGGTAGAATTATGATTTAACATAATATGCGGGAATTCATGTCTATTATTTTGTAATTACTCACATATAATAGCCTACACCTATATCCCTGAAGAGGTGAAGTGCCAGTACTGTCTCCCACAGTTTGCCGAAGATGTAATAGAGGCGAGCCTCCCACCTCTTGCTGTACCACAAATAATTTAGTAATTAAGCTTGATAGATTAGTCCAAACAGGAATATATTATTTTCCTTCTAACTTGAATACATAAGCAATTATTAAAGGAAACTTATATCCACTGCCTCGGTGGCGTAGTCGTTCTTCTGGGAAAAAGGCGTGAGTTTATGTATGTATGTATCTTATAACCATCAGTAGGTTTGTTTATAGGGGTTATGGATAATAATGAACGCTACAGCAATTTCTTGGGCTTTGTATTAAAATCTACGAAAGTCTGTAAAATTACCGGAATATTTCACAATACTATGACATTATTGATCAACTGCAACAAAGATTATAAAAAACTATAAAATGATTATCTTCGCTGATAATGAAGATTGTCAAGTCACGTTAGATGTTACGCAGGGAGTTGCTGATCGCACTCCATTATAGCTTGTAAATGTAACAGATAAGATACCATCGATTGATCACTTCGTGTTTAAGTGTTACTTTATATAAACTGTCGAATTAGCGAGATATCAATCATCTTGGCGACGTCTGTTCTAAGTGGAATAAACCTTTGATATTTGATCTATGTATAGTTCTTACTGGAAATTTCAATTCAAAATAATTTGAATAAAGAGATAATTTTGCCTTTTCGCAGTAGTAAAATTTGCGACATTGATTTTTCTAGCTATAGATGTTTTGTGACAGCATCCCTTTCTATGCCTTATTTTTAATTTTTAGTACCTACAATGCGCTTTTAGAGTGTATATTAGTCCAGGATAGTGATTTTAATACACCTGAGTGATAACGAAAAAGGTTGAGCTGAGATCACGATATAATTGCGATGTTCACAATGTCGGGTTTTTCACCACTATGTACGATGTTCGCTGTTTGTACTGATACGAATGTTCTACCACCAGCAGAACAGTCTGGAATATTTTTACCTTTGGAATCAATGATTGCATCTATATATGTGTATGTTTCATTATTCATTTACAGTCTTAATGAAAACAAAACATCGAAGGCTCTGGAATTATGTAACAAAATGTATTTGTGCTGCACTAGAAGGTGACACGGTTTTTTTATCATGTAGGTAAACTAAACATCGGTGTGACGTATTTTTGTGTAAACGATCTAGATATTTACCGAAATCTTTGGAAGGAAAATGTGGATGTTCAAAGAAGTTAAATAAAATACGGATATTTATAATAACATGACATTTTGTAAAACGCAACAAATTAAATAATGAACGGAAAGTTTACTGTTGTCGTTAATACCAGGGGGTTACTCTACGATACGAAACGAAACTCGAATGTTCGGACGGTCGACGTCTGTAGTAAGTTTTTAAAAGTCAACACTATACTCAATGATACTTATCATTCACTCCGAACTAAGTGTATAGTTGAGGCGTACGATAGAGTATTCGAACATTTTGTGGGGTACCTAGGCACATTCGTGCAGTTTTACGTGCGACGTCCGAAGTTTCGAGTTTCGTTTCGGATCATAGAGTAACGCCCCAGATGCCTTTCAAAAGATTTCAAGGTGGTTGCAGAGAGCCACCGGGGGATTGTTTGCGCACCTTAATTGATGGATATTTATAACCGCCCAGATAACAGTCATTATGCAAATCCTCTTTATACTGAGTCAGACTTTCCATTATCAAATTTTTTAGATGTAAATTACTGCCAATAAAAATAATTTTATTTGTTAAACGAACCAAGGATTAACATTATTGAATCTAATTACTGTTCTTTAGGTTCCTTGCATTTTAATCGGATTACTTGAATTTGGATATGATAATGTCGATTAGTGTGGGAAATGTGGAATCATTTAATGTAGTTTATTTCCTGAATATGTATATTGTAATTAAATTTAAATTTTATTGTGTATTGTTTTAAGCACAATCCTTAAAGTCTGTTTATTACAATACAATCTGTTGACAGTAATTACAAATAATTATTTATATACATGACTTCACTGGTTGTCTGTATTCGTCTTTGACTGCTTTTGCGAGCTGTTGAGAAATTTAATTAAACATCACATACTTTCCAGTGTTGAGTAATTTTAGTGCAGACTTCGATTCAATTAAATTTTAATGGAATTATAAGTTAATAGCTCGCGTTCGAATCCATGCAAATGCATTTTCTTGTGAATTCGAGGATAAGCTTACGCAAATAACTCGCTTATATAATCAATTTACATTCCGATTTTATTCTAAGTAAGTAATGTAATTTTTATTGCTTATATAAGCACTTCGCCACCATGAAAGTCATCCTTTTATTAGGAAACTGCATACTGTACGTTAGTAAATCGATCTTGGCTTTAGATGGATAGAGGTTTTATTGCTTTATAGACAATCATTTTCAGCTATGATTTTCCGATGACATGTAATTTATCGACGATCGCACATTGCAAGCATCTTGAATCGCCAGATCTACTTGGCAAATGATCTAATTGTTTATCCATCACATCAACTCGTATGAATAATGTTGTGTGTGGCTTTAAATATCCTTTTACTTCTGTCGCGTCTTCTTGTTGTACAGACGCTAAAAATACATTCGATAAATGAAATATGAAGTGGATAAAATTATCGAAACAAGAGATAGAACATACTGTGCTGAAAAATCTGTTTTTGCAATATACTTTTTTCGGCATAAACATTTTTGAATGCGTTATATTGAAACGATTATGCAAGCAATTACTTTTTATTTATTGTTTTCTATTGGTAGTCCGGAGCTACTATTGTTGTGTCGTCTCTTATAAATAACACGCTAAGCTAGTTTATAAACATTTCTATAACCACCTCTTCATATTGAAACAATTGTCGGTGGTTCATAACAAGCATGGTGAATCACGCTGGAATTTATATAACGTTCCCTAGATGAGATGAGATTACGCGTATCACGGACCATTGCATTATCTCGTCATTGTTTCAATCTGAACCTAACAACCTTTGCTTTGTTTATGTTATTAGTTCATCCTTGGATTTTATTGTTTCATGATTGATTATTATTTATTTCTATAGGGTATATTTTAGTTTTAATTGAAGTAATAATTTGTTAAGCATTATTGTTATTTGTGATGCAATGTCAGAGATTGTTTATAATAATCTCTTGATTCACGTGATATCTTTCTATACATTTTTCTAGTCTTGAAAGATCTTTGAGTAGTACGAAGAATGAAAAATCAGAGCCAAGCCATCACTGTTATGTCGAATAAATAAAAATGGTTTTCGGTCACCATTCTTTATTCTATCTGAGTGAAACTGCATTTACATATAAAATTTCACATCGACATAATCAAGAACAACTAACGCTTTAAGTCCTAATGAATAAAGATGGAAATTCTTAGTTTTCCTCGCGTTATTAAAATTAATGTTCCTATTTCCTAATATACAGTACGAGTGACGTAACATCTGTTACCACACAATTCCTGTTACTTGATTAATTCCAACAATAATCCCGTCTCACCTATGACCTTTAACGGCTGGAGCGTGCGAGTTATTTTTAACATCCACTTGGCATTTAATGAAATGCCACTGCAATGAATGGGATTTTGTAAATTTGCACCTGTAGGAAACTTTGCAGTCATGTACGCTCGGAAATATTTAACGAGTTACCCTTCCTTTGACTTCGTTCTTTCAGTAGAAGTTTGGGTTAGATGACGGGTTTCCTTTTGATATACCTAACGCAAATTTATTTTAATTTGTTCATGAGATGTGTCAAATAATGTAAATCATGTGAAGCTCTAGTTGCCAATGTCAATTTAACATTAACTACTGATGCTACTTTGAGATAAAATTTAATTTCATCAAAATTTATTCAAAGTTGACTAAATAACAATTCATTATTCAAATGAACTTAGTCAAGCATGAATTGTGTCGACTTCATTTAAACCGTATCGAATTGTGCTTTTGTTGATTTCGTGCATTTGCCTTAACTTTGCAATTACAACTCGTATTTTTTCATTATTCTCGATAGATTCGTTATCGTGTTTATTTATTTAATTTATATTTTTCTCGTGCTACACAGGTCATGCGATGTGGGTCAGCAGTCGGTCATTTACCGTCCAACGTTCGCCGATAACCTGTAGTTTCTATTTGTATCGATTCATTGACATGCGCTCTCAGCACCGATTGTTGGGTTGTCATTGATTTTTATATCATCGGACGAAGCGATGTTATTAAATAAGTAGATATAATCGTTATGAAAAAGACTCATGTCACTACTAATTTAAATTAAGCGAGGAAGGAATCACAGACCACAGCTGATGTGATTACTTGTCATTGTTATGGTATTGGTAAATTGTAACTTTCATGACAAATATAGTATGGTAGTTACTGAAGTCGTTTTAATAGTCCCAGTTGTACAAGTATTTTTATCGTTTAGTATATTTCTAGTTGTATAGTACATTTTCACCACTCGATTTGAAGTGTTAAAACAAATGACTGTGTACGGGATAATACACACATATATGTATAATGTATGTATATCAGTTTCTATCCAATATTCATGCGTAAAGGTGTTTGTATATTTCATATCGTGTATTAACCAAGTAATGGATTCGGCATGATTTTGGCCCAGATGTATTATGCTAAGGGCTGGACTATGACAAAGTCCTGGTTTGTCAAAACATTTTTTGGAACATGGAATTGAAACAGTAGAGGAGAACAGTGGAGAAATTTTGTGTTATTTTTTTTAATCGTAGTGCTCATAAAATTGTGTCATCTCCTGATAGTTTAAAACGTACGTTATTATGTATAATATATTAACATCGAACATGGACTTCACTTGAATAAATAGGTTCATGGATGGTTCATGGCTACCTCGTTCGAAAATAAAGAATTGTCTTATAACATAACTCATTTTAAATTACTATAAAATAAATCGTAAATTAACTTAATATACACATCCAGCGCATCAATTGTATGAGTTACGAGTACGATGATAAATGATGTAACAATTTTGGCATTATGTGCATAAAGTTCTAATAATACTCGCGATACAGAAGTTAAGTTCAGCGGCCGATGTACTATAGTAAATATCCGCTTTTGGCCGCCGGGTTGGCCGGGCTCCAAGCGTCCAAGAGTTGCATACCGTGGTGACTGGTGGTCGCGGCGTCTGCTCCCCGGATAACATTGATCACGCCATGTGCGCGAACATTGATGTCGCGTGTTCTACGTCTATTATTATTTGCAACTGTCGATTGATCGCTGGTTTAGCTGGTTTGGGGGTTCGTTTGGGATTAGTGATTTGGCTAATAATGTCCTTACATTAATCGTAATGTAGAACGTGTGATGTTTAACGGCCTTATTCATAGACAGATTAAGGACCTATTTTAGTTATCGAATGTTTTGTCCCTTTTGAACTTTTGAATTCAGTTTGAGCGAGGAAGACAAAACATTCAATAACTAAAATAGATTTTACAATTGTCTATGACTAAGGCCGTAAGTGTATTAATTTTACTTAAGATATTTTAAAGAACGAAAAAAACAAAGGAGATAAGTGACAGATAAGCAAATTTTCACGCATTATGGACCTTCACAAGCGCAATTCTATAGCCTGTATTATTTATGGAGTAAAGAGGAGTGTCATCAATGCAGTCCCTAATCAGCCTAACTTTTTTCTATCTCAAGATGTGAAGTGTAATGCAGGCGAGTCATGCCTGACATAAGTCTTGTTCAGGGTTTTCTGTACATCATAATTGAATGCGATGGATTTATTGTTATAAACACGTTTATTTAGATCACATACGTACATATGTACATAAATTCACGCTTTTTTCCCAAAAGGGATAACCAGATCTGCAAACAAACCACCTATGTTTCGCCTTGTATTTTCCGTTCCATGATGTGACAGAGGCGAGCCTACCGCCATATCGGGTACAAATACCTGACTCCGGGCTGATAACGAATAAGAAAATTCAATATCACTTTGCCCGACCCGACCCGGGATTCGAACCCGAGACCTCATCTTTCAATTATACCGTAGCACAACTGCGCCACCGAGGCAGTCACTTATCACAAGATGTAGTACTCGTATTTCTAATACAATACTTGTTGAGAAAATATGATCTAAAAGTTTTCTTTTAAGACTAAAGTATGCCATGGCGCTTGCTCTTAGGACTTATGGCGTCACGGGACGTTGTTTGTGACATTTTTGTTCTCCGCGTTGTTTTTGGACAGTTGGTGCGTGGGTCGCATGTTGTTGTTGCCATTCCTTCGTGATGGGTACAAAGTTCGATGTCGGAATAGTTTAGATTTATATTGAAATTTTTCATTTTCATTTCATGATGTCATTTTCGTTGATGTTTTTTGTGCGTGACTTCATAATGGTTTTAGATGTATCAAATGATTGTGAATGCGACTTTTTAAAAATTAGTTCTTTTCCTCGTAAAAATGACGCTAACTTAAGCAACATATGAATATTGTATTGTAATATACGTTAATAGAAGCAATTTGTTATTATTTAATTTTTTTAGGCAATACTATGCACTCAGTCTATAAGATCTCTGCTATAAGGTTAAAGTCCGTCCAAACTTTGTTCATATACACACCGCTATACAGTTTAGTTCAGTACAATTCCCATTCATAAGTGTTTATCAGCGGATGCGTCGGCTAACACGCAATGTTCGCTCGATAACATATTTACCTTGATTATCTAATGCACTTATTACGTGGGAAATTCTAGTGTTATCCACGCCGCGGTGTATTTGCACTGATATCAACGTGCATTTGTTTTCATAACAAAAATATGGACTGATAAGTTCGTGCGCGGTATACAGGGTATGTCTTGACTGCGACCGACAACGAAGCCAGGTGGTAGTATGAGTGACTTTAGACACAATGCATCTAAAAATTACATACAAAAGGCGATTTCTTTTTGTTGTAATTTTTTACTTATCGTCGTATTTGGGTTGTAAATACACCGTTTTCGTAAAATAATAATGAACATCTTATTTTTAAAGACATAGTGGCACGTAAGAATTTAAATTATAATTGTAGCAAAAACTAGGTATTTACCACCCAAACCCGATGATATTTAAAAACTTACAAAAAAATCCTGTCGCATTTTTTGGGATATTTTTAGTTTGTATTGTGTCTGTACGTTCTGTAGTCAGTAGTCACTACAACTTCCACCTGGCTTTTTTTCTTCCGCAGTCTTGATATACCCTACATATTCTTGTAAGGCAAAATGACTTTAATGCACCATATGGTGAGTACCGTGTAATATTTAGTATTAAAGATGTTTATCTGTCGCTGGTCGACGGCATTACGCCGTTTTACCTAAAACAGAAATTCAAAGTTAATATGAAGTATTCTCCGCCAAATATGTAGTGCGGTGGTCGCTATTCAGGGGAATACAATTATCCTACTATGATGCTAGCGGGGTCAATGACACAACAGGGAAGAAAACGCATGAATTCACGCGTCGCTTATTGTGTGCTAAAACAACGTATTGCTCCCACTCTCCCCATCGCCTCCTGGAGGGTTACTCTATGATTCGAAACGAAAATCGAATGTTCGGACGTCGCACGTAAAACTACGAATGTGCCTAGGCACTCCACAAAATGTTCGAACCTTCTATCGTACATACGTCCTAACTCCGACTTAGTTCGGAGTGAATGATAAATATCATGAATAATAGTGCTGACTTTCAGGAGTGGAAAACTTGTAAACAATAAACTTCTTCTGAAGTAGAACGTCAGAACATTCGAGTATCGTTTCTGATCTCACAGTAACCCCCCCTGGTTCTTTAAGATGGTTGCGTATTAAAAATGTATTGATCTACCGTATATTCCGTCTATATCGATTAGATGAATATTTATTGCCGATATTACGTAAGGCTGTCTGACCTACCTAGCCGATTGTAAAGTTAATATATATAATTGAACTGGTCGTATAATTTTATACACTAACTTGTATTTTGAAGTTTGCCTTATATTTTTCACTTGTGCTTTTAAAGGTATATGATGAGAAGAAACACAACATGCAATAAACGTTAAGTTACTGAACAAGACAATTCGGATTGTTAGATTTTTGTGAGAGTTTATAACACTTCTGAGCAGGCGTAAACCAGACTTTTTGTACTATAACTTCTTAATTTAATGTGTTAATATTGTAGTATTTTAATGGAAAATCGTATGTGGCTATTGAAATTTATTAAGGTTAATTACCTCAAATACTAACAAATTATTTCCATTTAACGTACGAACGAATAAAAATTATTCGTACTTACAATCTGGCCGCAATAAAATATTGTGGTTTATTATCGGACACTTCACTCGTTTCATTCTGTTTATTCAAAGGAAAAATACGGTTAAGTATTTAAATAACTGGTTAGTACACGAAATATATGTCTAATGTTCAGATGGAACTATTTTAGTAAAAGTAATTGTTTATAATTAAATGATTGTTTAAAGATAATAAATTATATCTACTATGCAAGCTGACGGCTAACATTGGTTAATATTCTTAACGTTAACCAATCAATCTTCTGAAATCTAATCTGTAGTTAATTTATATATTTTTTAAACATTGTTACACTATTTTCAATGATAATTTTCATAATTTTATATACTATTACGCGTTTCCATCCTCTCGAATGTCACTTTCATTGCATTTTTTACTTATTTCATTACCCAAGTTTTCTATTTATAAAGCACAAATTGACATTACATAGTTGCAGTATAATGGCGGCTTAATTTGATCCTATCGCATCAGCTCATCAGTTTGCGAGTCGCGTGGGTTTAATCAAATTCCGTCAGATTGACATGCGGGTAGTATGATTGAATCCCGCATCGATCACACCTCCATTGTCCATTACAAAGCTTCAGCGGCGCAGTTTAAAAGTGCGAACTGCGGAATAATGGGTCTTTATGGACTGACGGTTTTGCATATTGACGTATCAATCGGCGGAATTCGATAAGGGAAGCTTTAAGCTATAAAATTCCGAGTGGGGATTATAGTTTGTCTGAATTTATACGGGTATTGTATCAGCCCATATACGTCCCACTGCAGGGCACGGGTCTCCTCTACAATCGACAGAACGATTGAGAGGTGATTAATGGTTAAGCCATATAGTCCACCACGCTGGCCTAGTGCGGGTTGCTCGACTTTACAAACGATATAAATTCTTGCAAATCGCCATGGTATGCAGGTTTCCTCACGATGTTTTCCTTCACCGTTGTACAACATGAAACGATTAGAGTATTAAATGTGGTATTTGTTATTTTATTTACAATCTGTTTGGTATTTTAGATGGTTTAGTCAACTTTTGTACTGAACTGAATCCTGTTGTTTGGTTGAACATAATCTTGCATAGGTTCATTTATAAACAGATTCTATGGCATAGTTGCTTATGAGCCAACCAATGAACAAAAGGCCGCGAATTCAATTTCCACATAAGTTGTAAAACGATTGTTTTTATAATCGATAAATGTTTATTTCATACATGTGACTGTTGCGTTTCATTATTATTAACCGACTTCAAAGAAAGGAGGAGGTTTTTAATTTATCAGGTATTTTTCTAATAGATATCTAAGAAACTTATGTTAATGATTGTAGCTCGCTAGTACTATTCTGAGCACATTCTTAGGAGGTCTATGAACTTCAATTCAAGTTTATACAACATTGCAGAAATGCCTATTTAAATAACCTGTTTATTGGACAAAAAATTTGCACTCTCTATATAAAATGAGTTTTTTTAAATTACTATATCTTTATATCAAACGAATCGATAGAGTACAATCTACCTTTTTAAATTACGTTTGTTCCGATATTATATTAAGTCTTTGGTGTTGACGTATTCACAAACACGCAATTCTTGTAATAATTCCGAAAAAATAAAATATGGCATATTTTAGCCTCTGATATCCAAGTTCCAAGGTTTTTGAAACCACGTGTCCGCCTCGTGCACAAAACGCGAGCTTGCAAATCTGTCGCGGTTAACCGTAAATTACTAACTCAAGCTAATGGCGCGTTTGTTTCACGAGCATTCCAGCTCCCATTCCGTCTCTAACTGTGACTACTTTATACAACACGTGTATGCGAAACACCACGCACTCAACAGCTAGTCAGTTACGAAATCACAGAAAATCTCGCACTATAAATAAATACGCCCAGTTGTCACATACATGACTTCGAATCCGTAAGATACGTGTAATAAGGTTGAGGTTATCAGAAACTGCGAAGGATTTACCGTCCCCCAAACACTAATTTCATAATAACCAGCTTGATATACTAGTCTACTATCTTCTCCAATTACACAGACACCATCATACTAAAGAATGCTTTGAAAGCATTATTTAGGTATAATAATGCTTTCATCATACATAAATAATGCATAACTTTAGGCATACAACCTAGAATGACGAGTCTGAAATGTAATGTAATATCTTATAATAGATAGCTACCTACTTTATCACTGAACGTCTCAATTCACTATTGAAAAATATATTCCTTAATTGAAACAATAATCGCTCAAGCCGTTTTCCCGACTGAAAAATCCAATCCGGATCGTATGGCAATAGTTTATGAAACTATTATTATAAATAATATTATACATTCTAGTATCTGCGTTCACAATGAAGCATTATTTGTTGCATTTACAGATGCACTTTGATGTTACATCAGCGTGTGCGGTCCAATTACATTCATTTTGTTTTTATTGAACTGAGCACCGTCTATGTGTCTTTCATAAGTGGCAGTGTCATTCATCATTACCTCTTATTCTAGATACACGGGGCCACTTAATAACTAGGCATGTATGGCATATACGTTGTTATGTATTTTAATTCTACCGACTGAGTAAAGTATTGTTTAAGACCTGAATTTTAGGTAATAAAAATCTTTGGTTTTCATAGGATGGCGCTAGTGAACTGTGTGTTAATGTTAATTCAAATTTCTGAGATAACAGGATTGAAGACCATACAGAGTAGAAGAGTAACAACTTCTGGATATTCAGCTTTCTTCACAACTGAACAAAAAATGACATCAATGCTATTACTCCAAATTTCTGTGAGGCTATTGTACCGTTCAAATCTATTCGGCCTACAAATGCGATAATATCTTTTCAAAGTATTTTGTCTGGATTGTGTCCAGAAGACATTAATGGAACATTTGTCTTGGTCAATATTAAAACGGGGTTTTACCGTACACACATTACAACAGTCGTAGTGCTTCGAAATTTCGAGATTGTAAACTGGAATAACATTCCAAGTATTGCTGTAGGTCGGCACACGAGTCTACGTGACAAACTTCACAAGCACAAAATTTATAGAACCAATTCAGTTCAGAGTAATAAACGATAACCTGTACGACGAGTTGTAAACATGTCTTAAAATAAACCTTGGAATTGCAGGTGAAGGACTTAATGTTGCCACACTGTTTTATAAATCTGATTATTTTCTGTTGTACAATGTTAACGGTAGATCTGTAAGAAACAAAATCATAGCAGTAATCATCATTGCGTGTGGCATTCATCCTGCGTGGATAATACATCTATTTCCAGGTTTTTTAGCCAGCTTGCTGCAGCAGGAATGTATTTATGTAATCTCGACATTCCGCCGGGAAAATAGCGAAGCGAGCATTCGTTTACCACATGGAACAGGGTGTAACCCTAATGGTTCTGAATCGTTTGAATCGTCTATTAATACTACTAATGCTATGGATGTTGTTATACACAACTGTGGAGATCAAACAGCAATAACCTTGTAAGGCTTTGCAAGTTGAAATTCCAATTATTTGATTATCGTTGTGATATGCTTAGGAATTTTAAAATTGATGAACTTAAACAATAACTCTAGATCCTGGACAAAGGAAAACATATTTGTCTGCCTGCCCTATTATAACCGGTGTGCTAATATAAACATCTAATAACGGGAGTCTAAAACAATGTCGTCATAAATGAGATTTAATAGCAAATGTACATACATAGAAAAGAATAAGATCACGATTCATTAGCACTACGTTCTTCTCCACGATATTACATAATAACCGTAGTTTATTCCCCTTGTATCTCCTATTATATGCGGTTATTGGATTTGAACGCGGCCGGGTGCTCCGGTTGGTCAATAGATTGCTTTCAGTTGTGACGTCACTGTTGCGCGCGCATCTCCTCTCCTAGCTCGCGTCACCGTATGACCTTTGCGCTGTGCAAAGTTTGATGCGAGCTTCGTAATTAAATGTAGGAAATGCATCATGCTCGTATTCGAGGGCGCCTCAAAGAGATAAAATGTACACTGAAAAACATTATTTAAGTTATTTAAAGCCACTTTTTTGTTACACTGGTGAAAAAGTCGACTACCGATGCCTGCCTACATCGAGATCTTTGTTTTGTGTCTGTATGTTGTGTGACGCCAGACGACACAAGCAATAAATCAGATATTTCCAAAGGATGAGGTTCATAGATGTATTTATTTATTTATTTTTAAAAGACTCTCTTTCAATAATTATATCGATTGAAATATTTTTCACATAAGTTTTGACATCCTATGCAAATCAAAACTTAAGGACCAGCGCACGTGATGCCGCGGCATCGAAAAGGATTGCTCGATGCCACGGCATCAATTTAAAACATTGGGATTTATCGTATTCCTACCAGATAAGTTTGAATATCCTTTGATAAAAAATTTAATCCCTTGTTGTGACGTCTGCGTCTGCGCTAGCCATTAGGAGTAAATGGGCAGATTTTAATGTTTAAGAGTGAATTATCTAGGCGTTACTCGTAGAATATTCGTAGTATAAATATTAATCAAGACAACTAAGACTCAAATCACAACTATCTAAACGCGAAAAATTAGGTTTCTTTACCAAAACCTTTTCCAACCTATGTGGATATAAGAGTAAAATATATTTACAGTGTCGATATAATCATATAATTGGCGTTAAATACTCATGTTTGTATAAGTAATGTCTGGTTTGTATTGTTTTGTTCGGATTGTTCGGTTTGTTCGGATCTGTTATGTTTTGTTTCCTATGTCTTGCGTAAATCGTAATCATCTTTGCTGGTGGTGACGATAAAATTAACACTCTGACCTTTGATAACATTGAAACTGTTAGCTTATACGTGCAGCAGTTATTACAATCGATAATAGCGGTTAGTTCAGTGCTGACGACTATCCGCATAGCGGGAGCGTCTAATCGATCGATACTGCAATATTTATCTTTCGATTAGGCTTTTGAACTGCTGTGTGCGTTTTAATAGCATGTATTGCCTTCATCGGGTAAAAATAATTCGCACCTAACGGACAGTTGTGGCTTTTACTGGTTTGTTTGCTTTAAAATATTGATCTGAATCCCATATTTCCTCAAGTTCTCGTAAACTGTTTTGTCATTGCAATTATAGGACTTTTAGATTTAACTGATGTAGCAAGGATATCCTGGATGCAGCTCGCTTCCATGAGGTCATGTGCATATTATTGAGGAAGGCACACTTTCAGCAGCTGATTGGTCGACGATGATGATGATAGATATCGAAATCATGCTTAGCATATTTCTCGGAAGTCCTGCTTAGTGAAATTGATGTAGACCGGTGATGAAAGATGTATTTAAGTGACCGTGTTTGCTCATTGATAATTATTTTCACATGACTAATCTGTTGATACCGCGTGGGTTTCGTGAGGGTACTATTCTCGTCGCCATAATTGATGGTTACAGCTGATGCTGCGTTTAGCCAACAATGTTTGCAGATTCCAACGCGTAACTTGCTTATGAATAACGAGGTCGTTTTCTCACTATGAAATTAAATTAAATTCCACTGGCTTTTATAGTAATCGTCGGCATTCAAACTTTGGTGTCGTTCGATTTTGAATTTTCGTTATATACTAACGGTCTTACTAATAAACATTTATGCATGCTGTATAACTGTGGTATAGCGTAATCATTACTAATAAACGATGTATAGGGATTTTTACCTTATACGCCCGTTATAACAGCTGTATAAGTGTATGCCATTTTATACAATCCTTATTCAGTCGATTGACCTTGTTTAGAGTGCATATAACCTAAAAATTTTAACAGATTGTCAGTTCTCATCTCGCGACGTGTTTTAATTTAGTGTGAAATATGGTTTTTTTGCATTATTTCGATTATTTTGATATACTTGAGTTGGACGATGAGGAACGGCCAAGAAAGAGAAAAGCTTACAAAACACGCTTCGATCCCTTTTCACTGGAAGATGACGAATTTAAATGTAAATACAGGTTTACTAAAAGGTATGTCAAAGAAGTGGTGGACTTGATCCGACAAGATATAGAACAGACAAAGAAGGGTGGTGGCTTCTCTGTGGAGCTTCAAGTTTGTACAGCTCTCAGGGTATGGGCGCGGCAAGAAGTACAAGACGATGCAGCTGACATACATGGCATGAGTCAACAATCAATTACTATTGTTTGTCGCCGCGTTGCCGTCGCCTTAGCAAGTAAAGCATTGCAATTTATTTATATGCCACGAACACTCGAAGAAGAGGAAGAAGTGATGGCTGGATTTCGCAGTATTTGTGGGTTTAGACATGTAATAGGTGCAATTGATTGCACACATATTAAAATTAAAAAAGTTGGCGGAGACAATGCCCAATATTATATCAACAGAAAGGGAGTATCCTCAATTAACGTGCAAGTTGTCTGTGACTCCAAATTGCAAATTAGAAATATTGTAGCACACTGGAGAGGCAGTACACACGACTCTCGAATATTTAGAGAATCAAGTGTGCGACAGAGGTTTGAAAATGGAGAATTCCGTGGGCGCTTACTCGGAGATTCAGGTTATGGGCTAACTAGCTATTTATTTACACCTGTACAAAATCCTAATAATGTGAAGGAAGAAAGGTATAACAAAGCTCATATCCTTAGCAGAAACCCTATAGAAAGGTGCTTTGGAGTATGGAAGCAGAGGTTTCGGTGTTTATTGCAAGGATTTAGCGTGTCTTTGGAGAATGCAAAAACATACTTAGTTGCACTTGCTGTACTACACAATATTGCTATGAAAATGGGAGAAAATGCCGAAATTCTTCAAATGTTTCAGACTGGTAACCAGCCACCAAATCATGAACAACAGAGACAGGCAGCAGACAATACCACTGGACAAACTGCAAGACAGTTGTTTATAAGAACTTATTTTTAACAAATATTTCATTAAAATAAAAGAACAAGTTCTTACTGAGAACCTATTTTATTTATTTCCGATTCAAGTAAAATATTTTTTAATTTTAAATTTCTTAGCCGAAGCTCATGTTCGGCTCGTGCCCACTCATGGGCTTCCGACATATATTTTATTTTTATTTCATTTTCAGCCTTTATAGCATCTATGAGAACTTGATTTCTCATCGAGTTCTCCTCATGCTGAAAGAAATGGATAGTAATTTAATAAATTGAAAGTTATCAGAATTAATTAGAGCAGAATTAGAGAACTATAGAGTTTCTTCTTTGCATCTAATTTACTAAGGCGCCACTGCTGTTTTATTTCTATAGTCGTTCTCTCTCTATTATTTAGTTCATTAAACCTAGGGGCAGAAAAATAAAGTATAATGAAAAAAGCTAATAAGACTATTAACATATATTTTTGTAAATATCAAACCCTCGCTGACGTTGTCTAAAAAGTTTACATATTATGTCTCTATTCCAGAATAGCTTGCATTGAAAAGTACTAAAATATTTTATTTGCCAAACCTTTGAGTGATTTTCTGCCATGCTTCTAGTTTAGCCTTGTTGGTGTTTGTATCAGTGTTTTTATTTTCAACTACCGTCACATATTCTTTTATGCAATTACGTAATAAATTCTAAAATAAATAATAAAGATTAGAGGAAATGTTTGGAAACAATTTGAGTAAAAATATGGTACAAATTTTTGTTGAAAGTTGAAATAAAATTTTGTTTTTACCTTTTCTAAGGAATCCCAATTACTAGCACGCTTTCTTTTCTTTGCTCCGATACAAACATCTCCTTATTCCATATTTTCCAAATAATACAATTAATGCATACGAATGAAATCGAAAAAAGATACGAAAAATAACGGTTTCTTTGAACTTTTTACAGTTCTTGCGGAAAATGACAGTTGACGGTCCAACGCGCTTTCAAAACACGTTCTTTAATTTTCGAGGATAATTTACAGAATGGAAAATGTTAAATAAACAATAATTGTAAAACCTGTATGTTTATTGTTTGTACACTGAAAATATTTTTTGATAAAAAGGAATTATTGTTTTCCTATTTTTCAAGCCAAAGTAAATAAAATCATGTTTATATTAAAGAAAAATAGAAAAAGAAATAAGTGATGTATTTAATGTTTTAAGGTTTCGGAACGCTTTCCAAAATGTTACCAGTAGTTAGTGTCATAACTATTAAATAGTTATACAAGACCTATACACTGTTTATTAGTAAAGTATTGTATAAGTAGCTATTCACACCCTGTCTATTGAATAAGTATACAAACGTTAAACAATTGTTTAATATATTTTTATTAGTAAGACTGTAAATCTAATCTTGTTGTGTTAATAATATTATCATCTTCAATAAGTTAGAGTTGTCTTGCTGAAATTGGGTACATGAAGCTTTTTGCACTAATTCAAAAGCGTTGAAGAAGTAAAGGCTGTATCGACAAATATTTTTGCTTTCCTATCGTACTAGACTTTATGTAAGAGTTCAATAATATTAGTCAAATTTATAAAATAAAATAAATATATTTACTACTTGCTTTATAGCTTTATTACTACAAATATATAGTTATTTCCTCATGATAGTAGATCTGAATTTCGTCGTCATAGTTTTCAACGACAAGGTTAAACTGGCGACTGAACTAATCAATTTCATCTATCACCAACATCATAGGACTTGTTAGATACTGTCCGATAACGTAATGATAGGTCCATCTAAATTTGACGCATGTTTTTGGGTCAATGTTTCCTATTATGAATACTCGTAAATATTGTGTTATTCCATTCTTCTGTTGACCTACGATTCTTATCTGTGCCCCATGTACGCACTACGTGGTTTCACGTGTTGCTCGCGTGCTCGCGTCTTGATACCGTCGCAAGTGTTTGTTATTATAGGTTTTTTATAGAGTGAGATTTAACAGCTGTATTGCTGTTGTTAAACGATATCCAATTTATTGCTATCAATTATAATTAGACTTTTGTGAACGGGTCGTGAGTCAGCGTATTAATGAGGTAGGATAGGAAAGGTGACTTTGATCTTGGCTTTTCATTAAATCCACCACATTATTTATGGTCCGTTATCATTGGTACATATGTAGCTCATGTATCATGTAGCTTATAATCTGATTTCCTTTCCAATTCCGATGATAATCTAACCACATACTAACTATATTACTAAGCTGTAAATCGTCTAACAATATCAAAACTTTCAGGCTCCTCTAGAGGAAGTGCTAAATTGGAATGTCGAATTTTATCCCATACCTCTGTAGATTTTATTGACTCATGCGCAATTGATGATAACATTTGCGTTAAATATAAAACACGATAAAGATATTTTTATAAAGACCGTAATTTGAGTCAAAGGTGAAGTCTGATTTAACTTTCGCTAAGTTCAATGGTGGGTAAAACATTGACGCGTTTAGTTTTTATACAATACGAGTACTTAAAAAAGTAAGAAAAGAAAATGTCATTAAAATAATATGCTAGTAATAAAATGTTAAATATCTCTACTAAAACAACCACAAATTATAGCCTGATTTCCTGATTTTTACCGTAGAGAACAAACAATATTACACAAAATAAAAATATAGGAGATTTTGAATTTCGTCACCATCTGAATTTAATAAAAAAAATTACAAAGGGACCTAATCCTGAAAATTCCTTTGAATTTTCATATAACAAAGCTATATTTGGTTGTTACAGAGACACGCACCAGATAGATTTGCCGCCATTCGGCAAATACGCCACTGGCATATTCTTTCTGGACAAGCTCCACCACCAGGACATCGAGAGCAAGTTCCAAGAACTCGCCGAAAGCCTGGGCTTGACCGTTCTGTGCTGGCGCACTGTGCCCACTAACAACTCAACCATTGGTAAGTTCTGATAAAGAATTTACTTGTTCATTCATTAGTTTAAAAATTATATCGTTATTTGCCACATCGGTTGTTTTGATAGGATCAGGTATTATAGTTTGTATCACTGAATAATTCGTTTTATCATGTACATTCGTTTTGCTAGTTGCATTCTCGCTCGCGTGTGTATTTGATTTGATTTTAATGAAATTCATTATCTCGTGTTTAGTCACAATTTTGTTTTGTAAACATTTTGCGTTTGCATTATACTTATAACTTGATCGATCAAGCAATGAAACGTTTATAATATGTTTTTATATACGCGGATATTAAATCAGCTAATGTATTAACAAACTATAAACAACATTGAACAATAAAATATAGTGTTTGTTTTTAGATAAGAGTTTTACGTCAAAACATTAATTTTATTTTGAATACTCTGGCAAATATTTTGTCTTTTTTGTTTTTGTCAGTTGATTATTTAGTAGACGAAATTATGTGCAATCTGCAAGGGACAAAGTATTCATATCAATATAAGAGATTATTATATTGAACGTGCATTACATTTCAAGCAACATTTAAAAAAGTGATTGTGAAAAATAACTGTACCTACCCAATTGTGGTACTTGAATCATTGCATAATGCACATAATTCTTTAAACGTTATAGAAGTTTCATTAAAATATTCGAGATATGTCGTTCAAAATTGAAGAAAGGAAACTTTCGGTAATTTACAATTAGTATTTCGATTTGTACAAAATACGGCGTTGCGATATTTGTGCAACTATCATTGCAGGTCATTCACGTAGTAACGTATCTGTCGGGTTATAACCTGCCGATGGGGTCATGCGATGCTTGACCATATGGTTTGTTCCATTTACCATTTGCGGCCGTATGCTCGACGAAATCGCGCAAACCACGCGTACATTTTTTTATAAATATTTCACTGTAAAGTTTTTACTAATTTCTATCTCGCGTGTGGTTCGTGCGCAATTTTGCGGAGCATCCCCGCCACATAATTCAGCATTTATCATATCGGTATCGTTATGTTTACTTTTTTACCTACATACAGATATGTAATGCTGTCTCACAAATACTTGGTAATTAACTTAAGATTCGTCATGTCTTTAATTTTCAATGCATTGGGACTATCGTTTGGATATTAATATGTGCTTCACGAAGTCGATGCCATTGCACTGGATCTTAAGTTGACATTTCATAATCAGTTTTATGTCTTGCATTAACACGTAACGACGCTTCGACGGCATTCATTATTTTAACTTGCATAATTGCACAAAAATTATAGCTGTCATAAATACCAACATGCAAAGTCTATATTTTTAATTCTCTTTCTTGTCCTTTTTTATATAAAAATATTTTTTTCTTTGCTAAATAAAATGGTATTTATGACACTGATTTTTTCTTTAATGGTTCGCCTTTGAAGCGTTTTACTATTCAAAAGTTTTATGACAAATTGTACCAGACTGTGGAATAAAAATGGTACAATAATATATTAACTGTATTTTGGTACTTAAGAAATATAACAAATATTCCATAATCTGGATTAGATAGTTAAGTCCACAAAACTGTCCAGTCCACTTGTGAAGTTAGTAATGGGGCATTTTGACTGGCTTTCAGGTCAAGTGGCTCGTAACTCGGAGCCATATATGCGTCAAGTGTTTGTTACCGGAGATAACCACGACGAGAGCCAACTGTCCCGTCAGGTGAGATGAGCGAAGCGGTACACCCAGGGTTCACATGGAAACAGTATGAACTCGCAACGCGTTCACAAGTTGCGATTTCAAACTCGAGTACGCGAGCGGTAGGGCGGAGAACTCTTGTAGGTGTTTTTTCAGATGGTCGCGTCGCGAGCGCCGGCCGGCTGGATCGTGGATCCGTCATTCGAAACGTAAATTTTACACAATGCATTTATGAGCCGTTAGATGGCGTAGTTGTTTGTTGGCACCATGTGGAGACGTGTGCGCGGTTGCAGATATTCGTGCTGCGCAAGCGGGCCTCGCACGAGCTGGTGGTGCCGGGCGCCAGGTTCTACATCTGTAGCTTGTCGCTCAGGACCGTCGTTTACAAAGGACTGCTCACATCCAACCAACTATGGGTTAGTGCAATCTTCATTTATGCTTTAAACCTTCTGGAACGATTTGTGCTAATGAAATTGCATTAAATATGTGTTTCAACATTTAATGATTTTGGGATTCAGGGCATCGAATTATTCTTTGGAACATTTATAATGTTACGAGTATTAATTAACATTTAATGTTTAATGTATAGTTTATAGTGTCACTCAATTTAAGTAGGTTAATGTTGTACCGCTTAATATTTATACCTACGTGCTACTGATTGAGTGCGCATGCCGCATGCCCTTGTCTCAAAGGTTCTTACCATTCTACTCGTTATAAGAAGTGCGTTATTATCAGATGTAATGACTTCAAAAGGTATATAGGTAACTTACAAATTAATTGACATATAAAACCTCAATCACGAAAAACTGGAATGGATTTTTTTTTCAAAATTGTTGTTAATTTTAGGAATACTTCAAAGATCTGAGCAACCCAGCGTTCACCACGTACTTGGCACTGGTGCACACCAGATTCTCTACCAACACTTTTCCCAGCTGGGAGAGAGCACATCCTTTGAGGTATTTCGTATTTTATGAAATTACTGTTTTATTTTACGAGGTTACCTACGATTAACTCAGTAAAGATTGCAGGAACTGCAGAATATAGAAGACTGTGGAAATCCTTGTGAGGGGCCATTGCCAGAATATATCCATACTGTGGCTGAAAATTATATTGATTTATTAAATTATTTTGACAGTTATTTACGTGGACTTTAATCAGATATTGACGATTTTACATATTTAACACTTCAAATTGCCTTTCCTTTTCTAACGTGGAGTGAGTCAACACTCTTTGAAACGTGGTTCTGATTGAAGCGTGGTGTTGCAGAGTCCTCGCGCACAATGGCGAGATAAATACGTTGCGAGGTAATGTCAACTTGATGAAAGCTCGTGAAGGTGTCATGAAGAGCGAGCTGTTCGGAGATGGTGAGTCAAATATATATGATTTGTTACTATAATAGTGTGATAATTATGTGATAGTAGCCCACCATATCATTATATATTCTAGTATTAATTAATTGAGAAAATGTCATCTGTCGTATGAATTAATTAACCAGGTCCATATTCATATTATATCTTTATCAGTTATCACTACTCCAAACAGGATACATTATAAAATATCTCTTGTAAAATACACATTGACTGAAAAGCTAAGGTCTCATACATTTCTCCACAGATTTGAAGAAGCTATACCCGGTGGTAGAGCCGAACCTGTCGGACTCTGGTTCAGCGGACTGCGTGCTGGAGTTCCTGCTGCACTGCGGCCAGCGCTCCCTACCCGAGGCGGTGATGACCATGGTACCCGAGGCCTGGCAGAATGACGTCACCATGCCCAAGGAGAAGCGCGACTACTACCAGTGGGCCTCGTCCGCCATGGAGCCCTGGGACGGACCGGCGCTCGTGTCCTTTACTGATGGAAGATATATTGGTCAGTGAATTATAACATAGCAATGTCTAACCGGTGAATGCTGTATAAATTGCACATCTCTTACATCCAGGCGCACTGCAGGTTATCGAACCTGTAAAAATGAAGAATCATTGGTTTTTTTTATCGTAACTGTAGTCAATAGTTGGCTAAAAATACATGATCTCTAACAGCCGAAGTTAATAGACACTATTCCATCTAAAGTACCAAGAATAGACTAAACGGATCAAAGATTTATCGAGACGCTCACATTTATCACATTGTGATCCGTTTCTTTTCGAGACTAATCGTTAGATAGGGATTAAGATCACTTTGGCCATAATAAGTTAGTTTCTAGACATTAAAAAGTTCATTTTGGATACAACGAATAACTTAGACTAAAAAATTGATTCGTAAGTTGAATACATAAAAACAATATTAAATTAACTTCAATAATGTAAAGTAATTACGAATATATATACAAATATATTTACTTTTTGGCCCCAGGTGCTATATTGGACAGGAACGGGTTGCGTCCGTCTCGTTTCTACGTGACCAATGAGAATATACTGGTGATGGCGTCCGAAGTGGGCGTGTACGACGTCAACCCCGAGAAAGTTATACTCAAGGTGACGAATTATTATTTTATTTAACATTAGTTTACAAAAAAATATAACAGGTCGATGTGGAAATCTTGGTAGGAGGGGGGGGGGGGTCTAAACGTTCAGCAGTGGACATCCTATGGTTGAAGAGAGAAAGAGAGAAAGATCGTCACATAAACAAATCTTTAAATAAAAAAGATAAATGGGTAAAGTCTGTTTTAAGATAATATAATTTTTTTGATAATATTACTATTGTTTTTATTAACTTTAACGTGTTTAATTTATATTCTTCCATATGAGTTTGAGCAAAAGAGATATTTATCATCACTGATTGAATTATGCAATACTGCCTCCTTAAATATTCTTATCTGAATGTATCGTACAGAGTCGTCTCAAACCTGGCCGCATGTTGCTGGTGGATACCGAAGAAAAGAGGATCATTCAAGACGTGGAACTCAAAATGCAGATCGCTCGCAGCCGACCACACTCCGAATGGCTGAAGGAAAAGGTATGGCTACTCTTTGTTTATTGACCACTAACTCCAATTATAGATTGATGAGGATAGTTCTGTCCCGTAAAAGTGATAAGAGACTTATAGCTAAGGGCAGAATTAATTCACGGGGTTCAGGGACCACCATATAACCATATGGATGATATTATAAGAAATTAAACCATTGCTTGGAAGTATATGGTCTTGATACTATAAGTTATGAATATCTATTTTGCCTTGATACTATACATATTCATAACTTATGCCTGGAAGTACTTTGATTTGTGTATGCCAATAAATACACCCAACAGTCACATACATAGTCCTGATCCCACTTTAGGATCAATTAAGTCTTGTGTCGTGGGTATCAGACACTACGAGAGACTTTTCGGCCTCACAAACACCCAGACTCGAGACAAATACTTGTGGGCCTCGCAAACATTTGTCTCATTGCGGGGATCGAACCCGCGGCCTCTCGTTTCACAGCCGGCGTCTAACCAACTGCGCTACGGAGGCTGTCAAATCATGCATATTTGCAGGGAGTATAAAATAAAAATCTGTACAAAGCTCGGTCACTATTTAAATTCATTATTAAACATTACATACATACAGACATAAACTCACGCCTTTTTCCCAGAAGGGGTAGGCAGAAGTTCTCCTAGTTGTAACCAGGAGAACTTCTAACATTACTATTATTTTATCATATTAAATTATACATGCATCGTATATTTTTGGGGATTGTAGCACGTTTTAGTTCATTAAAGTATTCATTTGTGTCATTTACTAACACCTCATAAGAAATCATCACATCACGTTCATATCATATCACAACCTGAAAATATAATAACATATTGTTTCTGTTTCTCTGTGCCGTCGTCCGGTGTATTGGATTAATAAATAAAAAATATACAAGATGGTGAGTTACAAAAGAGTGGGGAATTAAATTAAATTAAATTTGAGTTTAATTTAATTAAATTGGTTGATTTCAATTAAATTGCTGTTTTAATACGTGTGCCGATGTTTCATGCATGTTAAGGGTCCGCTTCTAACTCGAGTTCATGAAACGATACACTCGTACGAATAAAGCTTTAGTAAGTTCGTGTGACGCAAATACTTCCGCGTCGCGGGAATAATGTGGTGATCGATATCGATAAATTTTAGAGACGCAAAAATTAGCGATATTTATAATCGATTTTTTAAAATTAAATATTCACACAACGAATAACCTACCATATTATTCTACAAGCACGATAATAAATGTAGTTGTGCTCTTAAAAATTGGCTTTAGTTTTTTTTGTTTTCAAATCTATTTACCGATGTTTAAAGCAGCAAACTTATCGATAATATAAAATGATAGATGTAAATATATCGATTAATTCTAGATAACGATGGAGGACATCCACAAATCGGTGGCGTCTCTGGAGAATGGGACCGCGATGACCAACGGAGTAGCAATGAACGGAGGCGTGATAACTGGCCTGTCGGATAAAAGGCTCAGCCTGTTCGGATACACCTTGGAGTCTATCAACATGCTGTTGATGCCTATGGTCCAGAACAAGTAAGTGCAGGATAACATTACATTATGTTTCTTTAGAGTCGGGAATTTGTGGCCGATATGGCGATAGGCTCGCCCCCTATCACATCGTGGGACGGAACACACCAGGCGAAACGTGGGAGTCCTAGTTGCACCTCTGCCTACTCCTTCTGGGAACAAGGCGTAATGTTTTGATATGTGTATTTCTTTAGAGGTGAACGGAGTATCGATATTCCCCGATTTGAAATTTTGAATTAATATTCAATATTTTGTAAGCTTTTGAAAAAAAAAAATTAAATGATATCCTTTGCTACATCATTGATCAATGATTTTCCATTACAAATAAATCATAAAATGTATCTAACGTACCTACATATTAGCTCCAGTGCGGTTGTAATGTGTCGCATATCGCGTGTATGTAGGAGGGAATTTTTAGTCTACCACAGTCGAACAAATATTTGTTGGTTACACAAATATTTTGTGTTATAAATTTATGTCACTAAGTTCTCATTAAAGCACATACATATGTACTATATGGTGAGTAATATAATGTAAATAACTCCAGGAAAGAAGCGCTGGGCAGCATGGGTAACGACGCGCCGCTGGCGTGCCTGTCGCAGTTCCAGCCGCTGCCCTACGACTACTTCAAACAACTCTTCGCGCAGGTCACCAACCCGCCCATCGATCCATTCAGGTGGGTTTATTTATTTGTTGTTTATTATAAGTATAATCTTATTTATCTTGTTATTTAATTTGCTCACTGCTAACTTCAGAAGGTTTTTAATTAGACAACAGTTATTTCTTAATTTATTCGTGATTGTGAAAAAAAATTGTTGAAACGGAATATTAAATGTTTGATTATGATGGGTTGAAAATTTTAGTAGCTACTGAAAATAACATTAAAAGACTGAGATTATTGTTTGTAATAGTGTAACGTATGTAATATGTATGGTATATAATAAAAAATGATAAAATAAGACTCATTTGAACAAGGAAATCAAAAAATAATTGCATGTAAATTTATCGAAACTCCACGGGCGACTGAATTAATTCTGTTGCTCAAAATTGTATGTACTGAGTAGTGTACTGTACTTAAAGCGCACTAAACACGAAAGTCGCCGGCCCGCCGGCATATGTCGCCGACATTTTGTTGGCGGGCTAGCAGGCGGCGTCAGTCATTGCAAGTCGAAAAACTTTGACGGCGAGAAGAAACATTTTATGACGTTGCCGAGTAGTGCACTTGCGTTGTAGAAATGTGTTGTCGGCGGGCACCACGTGCGGGCGCGTGTGTGTGTGGTGTGTGCGTAGTGTGTGACGTGTGTGGTGTGTGGTGCAGGGAGAAGATCGTGATGTCGCTGCTGTGTCCCATCGGTCCGGCGCCCAACGTGCTGCAGCCGAGCGCCAGCTTCGTGTCGCGGCTGTTCCTGCCGCAGCCCGTGCTCACGCTGCCAGACCTGGCCGCGCTCAAGAGCACCAGCTACAGGGGGTGGAAGGTAACACACTTTTTGGCTTAATCATTCTAAACATACCTTACTGGTATGTATTTCTAACTATGTGTAATTAGCAGAAAAACCGAAAACGAAGCTAGGTAGTTGTTGTTGTTAGTATTGACGTAACTATATGTTGTTTAATGTTTTTTTTTTTCAGACCAAAGTGATCGACTGCACGTTCGAAGTGTCAGCGGGCCCGCAAGGTCTAGAGCCCGCACTGAATGCAGTGTGCAGCGAGGCGCACGGCGCCGCACAGGCCGGCTACCAGCTCATCGTGCTGTCCGACCGCGCCGCCGGACCCACCAGGCTGCCCGTCAGCTCACTGCTCGCACTCGGTAACACGCTATACATAGTCTAATCCTATTTATATTTCTTCACTATGTACCAGGTTTCTCATATACAAGGGACCGTAGTATCCAACCACCACTTTGTTAATTTTGCCGTAACTGTGTAATCATTATTGTGATCCGATTTAAAGGAAATGATAGCTAAGGATTACTATGTATTAGAAAACAATAACTAATGTCTCGAAGTGTTATACACAGAGCAATGTCATGCGGTGCTTAGCAACAAACGACGCTTATCAAATACAAAAGTACTGGCGACCTGGTGTCTTAAATTTTATGCCCTGTAACACCCGTTTAGAGGATAATTTCAGATCTTTGACTAGCTTATCTTTTTGTGTGTTTTCAAATAATCCAACGACAATAACGACATGTATTGGCAATATCACTTAAACTTTCAGGTGCTGTACACCACCATTTGATTGAAACACGTCAACGCATGAAAGTCGGCCTCATCGTAGAAACTGCCGAAGCTAGAGAGGTCCATCACATGTGTGTTTTGCTCGGTAAGTTTCCTAGCCTCTTATTTACCAGAACCTAATAAATATTTGATGTAATCATACTGAAATTATAACTTTACCAAATAAAATAATAATGTCATAATAATTGTTCTTTATTCAGGTTACGGCGCCGACGCAATCTGTCCGTACCTAGCTTTCGAGCTGTCATTCTCGCTTCGCAACGATGGCTTGTTAGACCCCAATCTCACCGATGACGATATCTACATGGCCTATCAAAAGTCGATAGAAACTGGCCTGGCCAAGGTAATGGCGAAGATGGGCATCAGCACTCTGCAATCATACAAAAGCGCTCAAATATTCGAAGCAGTCGGCCTCAATGAGGACGTTATCGATAAGTGTTTTAAAGGAACGCAATCGAGAATCGGTAAGTTTTATATCGATACGTCAATGCACTCTTTATAAATCGATAGTTGTAATTCTATGCGATATTACTTTATATCGTTGCTGAATTTCTTTGCTTACAAATTATGATATTAATTCTACCGGTTTATAGGTGGTGTAAACTTCGAAATTCTTTCGAGGGAAACATTCGACAGATACACGCTAACTTACGGAGAGTGCAGCGATACCTTGGTTTTGAGGTGAGTTAATTAAATAGCATCTACAATGGTCATAGAATTGGCAAAGGTATTTAGATACATCTGTCGTACTGTTAAATACTTTTAATAAAAATACGCAAATTATAGATGAATTTAGAGTTCAGACAGATTTTGACAACCTCCATGGCGCAGTTGGTTAGACGCCGACTGTGAAACGAGAGGCCGCGGGTTTGAACTCCGCATCGAAACAAATGTTTGTGTGAACCACAGGTATTTGTTTCGAGTCTGGGTGCTTGAGAGACAGAAAAGTCTCTCGTAGCTCCTGATACCCACGTCATAAGACTCGATCTTAGTGCGGTGTCAGGGCTATGTCTGTGGCTGTTGTGTGTATTTATTTATCGTTTTACAATATAGAACATGGAACATTACTACCCTTCCAGGAATCCTGGAAACTACCACTGGCGCGCGGGCGGTGAGAAACACATTAACGATCCAATGTCCATCGCTAACTTGCAAGAAGCTGCCTCCAATAACAGCAACTCGGCTTACGACAGATTCAGGTACCCACAATCTAGGATTCTAGATATATCCTTAAAGGATAGCTTGGAAGGTGTCGACAGCGCTGCTAATGTGTTGTTTGCGTGTCTCTATCAAGATTTTTTTTTAACATCTTGTGTACACGATACTATTGCCCAATCCCTCTCAATCGCAATATAGGATTGCTTAGTAATTTGACAGCTTAATATTTGTCCGGTTGGTACCGCCCCGGATGACTCGCAGGAAATCGATGTGAAGCGACAGCTTTGTTGACGCGTTTCGTTCGGTAAATGAGATTACCATACCCAATACCCCTTTCCTCTTTCCATCCTTTTCCTGCCGGCTCTCCTCCCAGTTGAGCCAGCAACACATTCGTGATCCAGCGTTGTGGATGTTTATGGGCGGCAGTGATCACTTACCATCAGGTGACCTGTTTGCTCGTTTGCCGGAACTATGCAATAAGACAAAAAACTAAATCGATGAACATCGATGTATCTTTCAGAGAGAGCGCTTTGGAGTCGATCAGAGCTTGCACACTCCGCGGCCAATTGGAATTGGTCAAACTGGACGAGCCAATACCGCTGAGTGAAGTGGAACCCGCCTCTGAGATCGTCAAACGCTTTGCCACCGGTGAGTTCATTAATACTAAGGTTTGATTTCATAATCCATACATTGATTCATTAATTGATTCTTGCATCAAAAGTGAGAGGCTTATATATATATAGCTATGCATTTAATGAATGAAAAGCCCAATATTAAATTAAATAGGGCCGCGATGTCCGCAATAAGTAGACAAAAATTAATGTTCTAAATAACTTATTTATATTGAATTTGGGTTTTGTGCGGCCAAAACTGGCCTCGTAATTTTATGACACAATAAATATCTTAATTTAAACTCTATTTTATGATTGCAATACATTTTCGAAATTAGGTGCCATGTCGTTCGGCTCTATATCCCTGGAGGCCCACACGACGCTGGCCATCGCCATGAACCGCATTGGAGGCAAGTCCAACACCGGCGAGGGCGGTGAGAACGCTGACAGATATTTGAACCAGGTAAACAATATTTCTTCTATTTACAAGCCCGTTAAATTTTGTATTCAACTATTAAACTGCGTAGTAAAATTTTAAATAAAATATTATATTCGAGTAAATTTCATTTGGAGCTTAATCCCGAAATATTAATTATATAATGACCTCTAGGTCATAGTAAAATATTGAATAGTCATGGTATCGCGGGATTGTTTTTTGCTCAAATAAAATTTTGTTTCTAGTTTCTAACAATGTATAAAGCACACTATTTCCATTGTTGAATTGATCCATTCTGCTACCACTTCCAGAAAATTTTGTGAATTCTTGTATGAGACCGATTTATAGCAGCACTTCCTGTGGCCGAGAATGATAATAAAACAAGTATTGGTTCCGTCACGTAGGACCCGGAGTTCAGCAAGCGCTCGGCCATCAAGCAGGTGGCGTCGGGTCGCTTCGGCGTGACGGCGTCGTACCTGGCGCACGCCGACGACCTGCAGATCAAGATGGCGCAGGGAGCCAAGCCCGGGGAGGGCGGCGAGCTGCCCGGTACCTTCCAATACTCAGTTGACTATAATGTATCGAGATCTAGGAAAAATAACAAGTTTATAAATATCTATAATCCACGATTTATTTGAACCATGGTAGTTACCAACAATGACAATGTTGCCACCTTGCCGTGACAGTATTGTTTACAGATACGTACAGTGTCCTTGGAGGATTAAAGTAATTTTATTTGATGTACATAATTGAAAATTTAGTTAGTGTCAATACCTACGAGTATACGTTCATTATATTATCGTTCACAAATACATTATATTTCCTTACTTTGTTCTTGGTTATATTTCTATATATAATAGCAACCATTTCTGATAAGATAACTGGTAGATCGTCTGTAAGGCAAAAAGACATCTAGTCCCAGTTCAGCAGACAGCAAGTACAATTGTCGTTGTCGTTGTCACGTGACAGGATACAAAGTGACGGAGGACATCGCCCGCACGCGCTGCTCGGTGGCGGGCGTGGGGCTGATCTCTCCGCCGCCGCACCACGACATCTACTCCATCGAGGACCTGGCCGAACTCATCTACGACCTCAAGTGCGCCAACCCCGCCGCCAGGATCTCCGTCAAGCTCGTCTCCGAGGTTGGAGTTGGTGTAGTGGCTTCTGGAGTCGCAAAGGTAATTACGACATTTCCTAATATAGATGTTTTAGTTGCAATCTAGCTTCCGCAGAGCAAAATTTGATTTATGAAGTATATTGGGTCCCTTTCTTTTTGTCCAAGAGGAAAAGTTATAAAGCTCCCCTTTTATTACCCCAGGGGAGACCGAAAGGGTATGTCAGTGTTTCTGGTCTTCCAGCCCGGCACATTGCGTATTGTAGCAGGGTTGGGTCCCTATCAAAACCTACGCCAGGATGCTGACTAAAAACCTCTTGGTGACCTTTACCCGCATTATGGACGGCATCGGTTATCCTAGGGCGAGAAGCGCCTCGCCTCGCCACATTCATACGCTTCGGCAAGTTATACAAAAAACCGAGGAATATAACTTGCCGCTTTGTTTAGCGTTTGTGGACTATGAGAAAGCCTTTGATTCGATCGAGACCTGGGCTGTGCTACAGTCTCTTCAGCGGTGCCACATTGACTATCGGTACATCGAAGTGTTGAATTGTATATACAATAGGGCCACCATGTCGGTCCGAGTACAAGATCAGAGCACGAAGGCTATTCCACTACAGAGAGGCGTCAGACAGGGAGATGTCATATCTCCGAAACTGTTTACTGCCGCGCTGGAAAACGCCTTCAAGCTCTTGCAGTGGAAAGGATTCGGCATCAACATCAACGGCGAGTATATCACTCACCTTCGATTTGCCGACGATATTGTAGTCTTGGCAGAATCGCTGGAAGACCTTAGCACTATGCTCGAAGACCTCAATCGAGTCTCCCAACAGGTGGGTCTTAAAATGAACATGGACAAAACGAAGATCATGTCGAATGTCCATGTTGTGCCCACCCCCATCGGAGTTGGGGGCTCGACTCTCGAAGTTGTAGACGAATATGTCTATTTAGGACAAGTGGTCCGGTTAGGCAGGTCCAACTTCGAGAGAGAGGTCAATCGTCGAATCCAACTCGGTTGGGCAGCGTTCGGGAAACTACGCGACGTCTTCTCGTCCAAAATACCTCAGTGCCTCAAATCGAAAGTCTTCGATAGTTGTGTGTTACCAGTGATGACATACGGCACCGAGACGTGGCCTCTTACTATGGGCCTTATTAGGAGGCTCAAAGTCACTCAACGAGCTATGGAGAGGGCTATGCTCGGGGTTTCCCTACGAGATCGAATCAGAAATGAGGAGATCCGTAGGAGAACTAAAGTAACCGACATAGCCCAGCGGATTAGCAAGTTGAAGTGGCAATGGGCGGGGCACATAGCACGGAGAACTGATGGCCGATGGGGCCAAAAAGTTCTCGAATGGAGGCCACGAAGCGGAAAGCGCAGCGTGGGACGTCCACCCACTAGGTGGTCAGACGACCTGGTAAAGGTCGCGGGACGTCGCTGGATGCAGGCTGCCTACAACAGGTCACTGTGGAAATCATTGGGAGAGGCCTATGTTCAGCAGTGGACTTCCTTTGGCTGATGGATGAGAAGCGCCTCGATACACGACCGCGTAAACGCCCAGTGCAAAACCATTGCTGGTCCTTCCATTGTGGAGGGCCTGAATGCCCTACACTTACCACAATTTTTTGGATGCTCGTTTGAGATGTTGTGGGCGTCCACGACAGAAGCTAGCCCATGCGCTCTGTCGCACAACTCGGAGTCATTGTAGGTGAAGGCGCGCTGCCCCCGCAGTTTGCCCAACGACCCCGATGGCCGACGTCGGGCTGAGGATACCGTGGCGGAATGATCTATATATATATATATATATTGACGTTGGGAATCATGTAATTGCAGGGCAAGGCGGAGCACATCGTGATCTCCGGGCACGACGGCGGCACGGGCGCCAGCTCGTGGACGGGCATCAAGAGCGCCGGCCTGCCGTGGGAGCTGGGCGTGGCCGAGACGCACCAGGTGCTCGTGCTCAACGACCTGCGATCCAGGTATACCTGCTATTACTACACTAATACAGCAGCTAGGTCGAGAGGTCTGATTGGACATTACACGAGAGAAACTCACACCCACATAAGAGAGGAAGATTAAATTAGTAACGGAACAAATAGAACAAATACATATGCATTTGAAACATTGAGCCTACAAAGCTCTTATCAGTGTGTGTCATTATATTTATATTTTTTCATCGATAGAGTGGTGTTGCAAGCGGACGGTCAGATCAGGACTGGTTTCGACGTGATGGTGGCTGCTTTGCTTGGCGCCGACGAGTTCGGATTCAGTACAGCGCCTCTTATTGCCCTTGGTGAGTTTTGAAATAATATATTTGACTAATTCCTCGTTTAGTAATTGAGAATTGGTTGTGTTTAGATGACCATATAATTGATATCTTCAATTGCCTTTAACATTATGTTTTTCTTAAATATATTTAAAAATCATGTTTGCCTTAAAAAAAGAAATTTATAATTTATACATAAACTTCTAACAAGCCTTCATATTACAATACTTTGAAGTCTATTAGTAATTTTATTCATTACAGGACAGATTGAAAATATGTTTTAAACCACTAGTATCAAATGATTTTTGTTCATCTCAGACAATATCAGTATATAAATATGCATGCAGGCTGCACGATGATGCGCAAGTGCCACCTGAACACGTGTCCGGTGGGCATCGCCACGCAGGACCCCGTGCTGCGCAAGAAGTTCGCCGGCAAACCTGAACACGTCGTCAACTACCTGTTCATGCTGGCCGAGGAGGTACGTCCATATCGATATCGACAACACGTCCACTCAATTACATCTTCTTGTGGGTGATGTTATAATTATTTATTTAACTGGGTTTATATAAAATAAGTTTATTCTTTAATCTATAATTTATTTTAAATTTTTAAGACACATCTAGTATTTGTTTCGTGCGTACCCATTTTTGAAAAAAAAAAAACTTCCAAACCCGCCATGGTTGTTGCTTACAGCGTTACAATTCTTATTTCGATTAATATACAACTTTTCGATTAATCAAACCATCTGTAAAGTTATCGTTCATTTATTTAATTTTATATTCTCGATAAATTTATTAATCTGTAATCTTAATTTTAAGTATGTACCATTAGATATGGCAGCAATAATATGAATGGTACAGTCTCGTTGTACAAATGGCCACATGTTTCTAGATCCGGTCGCACATGGCGGCGGTGGGGGTGCGCAGGTTCCAGGAGCTGATCGGTCGCACAGACTTGCTGAAAGTCCGCGAGAACAACTCCAACCCCAAGGCGCGCCTGCTCAATCTGGGACTCATACTCAAGAACGCGCTGCACATGAGACCGGGGGTTAACATCGTCGGCGGGTCTAAGGCACAGGTATGCATAATTGTATATTTACTACATTAGTCTATTTTTAAGAGGGAATAGGTATTAGGACATCTTTTCAACCTTAAGGAGAGTTAAAAAAGTATATCGGAACCTAATGATCCTTTGATCTAGCATAAAGAGGTCTTGACCAACCTGCCAAACCTTATTACTGTATAAAGGAAGAAAACTTAAATGTACTGACATATTGCGGTCCGTAGCACACAACACATACAGGTTTAAGTCGTAGTGCTACCGTTTTCCACGAACACACGAAGACATAGAGGATCATACTAAGGAAGGCGGACATTTTCAAGCCTCTAAACCCCTCAGGATCACATGTCATTAGTAGCAGTAGCAGTTCTAGCCTAATTGATTATATTAAAAGACAATTATTAATATTTTTTTGTTGCCAACAGGACTTCCAGCTAGAGAAGCGACTGGACAACCAGTTGATCGAGATGTGTCAAGGCATTCTGAACGGTAAAACCGACAACGTGGACATAAAAATGAAGATCACCAACGAGGACAGAGCGTTCACTAGCACGCTGTCATACCACATCGCCATGTAAGAAAATATTCAATTGCTATACTTTTTAGCGTAAGCCCACCAAAAACAATCCGATCCGAATAATTCGTGCACTTTTCTCTCTTAACCGTTAAGTCCCCGTTTCTTATTTTATATCGGCCTTATTCATATGACAGATTTAAAACCTATTTTAGTTATCGAATGTTTTGTCCCTTTCGGACGACTTAAGTCAGTTTGAGAGAATAGGACAAAACATGAATAAAGCCGCATGTGCTTATAGCCTACGATGAGCACTTTCTACTACGCAACTTCTTCGTTTACCAACTTCATGTGCTATAAAAGATAGAGATGAAATCGATATATTATTATTTGAAGAGTCAATACTCTTTTTGTTCTATGTCTAATTAGTAGGTCTATGCAGTATTAATAGAAGATATTGGTAAATTATTTTTTACTTAAGACACAGTTCTTTTTCTAGTCTATGCAGTAAAGTATAGCACAATTAGTATACATTTATAGTTTACATAATTATTTTATTCATTATAGGAAATACGGCGACGAAGGTCTACCAGACGACATGTCGATCAACATCTCATTGACCGGCTCTGCGGGCCAGAGCTTCTGCGCGTTCCTTTCTAAAGGCATCACCGTCACGCTGGAAGGAGACGCCAATGACTATGTTGGTTCGTATATTTTGTTTTTAATAGCACAGATAGACTGTATTTGATAATTGATGGTAAATGTATGGCAGTCAAAATAGTGAGGAGGCGAGGGGTCTGTAATTATTCTGAATGTTTTAGAAGATATTGTATACAAGCTTGTCTCGAAATATGACGTGTATTATCCGGATTTTCTTGTAGTATGGGAACCGTGGAAGATCGACCTTCACCCGTCTGATAACCCGATGGAATATTTTTATCAATATTATTGATTTACAAACATGCCTATATTATCTTGTCTATCGAAAAATGGTTCATGGCTATTTTTAATTGAATTAATCAATTTTCTTTCATCACCTTCCCTCTCTTGATAACCGAATGAATTTCATCTCAAGTGATAGTTTTTACACTTCAGATTGTTTTAAAACGTTATTTTATTGCAGGTAAGGGTTTGTCCGGTGGTACTGTAATCATCTACCCGCCGAAAACGTCGCCGTTCGAATCTCATTTGAACGTGATCGTCGGGAACGTGTGTCTGTATGGAGCTACATCAGGACGGGCCTACTTCAGGTACATTATATGTTTATTATTTCTATTAATTATGATTCCTGTTAGATGATCATGTTAACACATAGTTTTTTTGTGAGATTTATGAAACCTTATTTTTCATTATTGTAATTTTAGTCTTGATTTGCCTTCTAAGACGTTTCTTAGTATCGATTACTTACTTATGTACTTAATTATAGTGCGTGATGGCCTGTTGGTAACGGACCAGACGCAGCTGCCAACAGGTTCAAGTTGGTCGCGGGTTCAAATCCCAGGGCACACCTCTGACTTTTCGAAGTCATGTGCGTATTGATAGTCAATCAATTCGCACTATGACGGTAAAGGAAAACATCGTCAGGAAACCTGCATACAATTGTACAAAAAAACCTATGGTATTTAAAATCCGCATACCCGCACTAGGCCAGCGTGGTAGACTATATGGCCTAACCCGTCTCAACCGTCCTCTCGATTGCAGTGGAGGCTTATATGTGCCGATACAGTAGTTAAGTGTTACCGTATGTGCGTGCAGGGGCATCGCGTCGGAGCGCTTCTGCGTGCGCAACTCCGGGTGCGTGGCCGTGGCCGAGGGCGCGGGCGACCACGCCTGCGAGTACATGACGGCCGGCACCGCGCTCGTGCTCGGACTCACCGGCAGGAACTTCGCCGCCGGCATGAGCGGTAACACTGCCTTACTATCAGCACATCGTCATTACCTTACATCATTACCTGCAACCTTCGTCATTACCTTTTAAAGCACCTTTTACTTATATTACTGGTTGTAGGTCTCTTATATGCGAGAGGCCGCCTGGGTAGGTACAACCGCAATGTCTATTTCTTTCGCCAAACAGCAGTGTAAATACACTCTTGTGTTCCGGTTGGGAGGCCATTGTAGCCAGAGGCAGTGGAATATGTCTCAGGTTGGCAAGCGCAGTGGAATGCCAAGCACTGCTTTGTAATTCATGATGTTTTTTGGTTTTACTGCTGTCCATTGGCAGTCGTATCGCTTACCATCAGGCGAATGGCATGCTCGTCACGCCATTCAATGCAATATTAAAAAACACGTCCTTCATATCTCGCACACACATCCTAATGAATATGTCGTCACAGCATGCTAGATGCATCGTTTTTCTGTTGTTTCTATGATCGAATACATAATGCCATATTTGTTATTTTATTACAAAACAGTAAAATGTTGACAAAATTAATTTGACTGTCCTATTCTAATCGACTCCTAAGACACTAATTTATCATGAACGACTGCACTATATTTATTTTCTCTATATGACGATACATGTCAATACTTTTTTTCTAGGCGGTATCGCGTACGTGTATGACATAGACGGCTCGTTCAAGGACAAGTGCAACCAGGAGACAGTGGAGCTCCTACCGCTAGAGCTGCAAGAAGACCTCGACGTCGTCAAACAACTGCTCCAAGAGTTCGTCCAGTATACCGGGTGAGGTTTTGATGTAGATCATTTACTTTTGTTTAATATCACATTCGGACTTGGTGGATTATATATATATATTTTTTAAACAAAAAAATAATATAAAATATAACGTTTTGTTCACATTTGTAAAGCAAAGTAGCTACTTCTATATTAATGATGTTTTTTCGCATCGATCGTCACAAGTGTGAAATTGATTATACAATCGTTGTTTTAATGCTACATACTTAGGAGTATAATTTATTACACAGATTCAAATATTACTAGAATCTATAACAAAACAGGTAACGAGAAAAATTACAATCAACTTCGTTGATCCGATTCAATAAATATGTCGATGTTCTAACAGCTCAATAATCGCCGAGGAGATGCTAAAGACGTGGCCGCAGCCCGCCAGTATGTTCGTCAAAGTGTTCCCCTACGAGTACCAGAGGGCGCTGAAACAGCTCGCGATGAAACAACCCTCCGCGCCTAAAGTGGATACTAACGGACACCAGAACGGAGTGCTCGATATCGAGGAGACTGTCAGGGATGTGGAACTCGACACGAAGAACCTTGAGAAGATACTCGATAAGACTCGGTATGACCTGTTTTAGTAAATTATTCAGATGGTATGGCAAGAGGTGTGTTTTTTATTACAACTTTTTGTTTTTAAAGGTAAAACTGCTAACTTAACACTATGGACAGTAATATCATAGAAAATTCCATCTATAATTTTAGTCTTTATTGGTGTACAAAAAAATATTTGGCGATGTTATTCCAAAGACAAACGTAGATAATAGCATGACTCATACATTTTATTAAAGAATGAAGTATTGCTATTTTGTATGTTATTAGTTTTTAACCATAAGTAGGCAACAATTTGGATAAAACTATTTATAATTATTTGTGTTAATTTTAATTATAACATTAAATAATTAATATTAATCATATTAATTGTCTATTATTAAGATACACTTTTTGAGTTGACTTTCTAGACAATATAAAATGACTGAATCGAGGTTCACAGATATGTAATAAGATTGTGTCGCTAAGCTCATGAGTGTGGTGGCGTGTGTGTGTGGCAGAGGGTTCATGAAGTACCCGCGCGAGACGAGCGTGTACCGCGCGGCGGAGAAGCGCGCGCGCGACTGGGACGAGATCTACGCGCGCGGCGCCGTGCGGCGCGGCCTGCGCGTGCAGGCGGCGCGCTGCATGGACTGCGGCGTGCCCTTCTGTCAGGGCGCGCACGGCTGCCCGCTCGCCAACATCGTGCCCAAGTGGAACGACCTGGTGTTCCGCGGAGACTGGCGCCAGGCGCTGCACCACCTGCTGCAGACCAACAACTTCCCCGGTACACACGCCACATACTGCGGACAGACAACTCACTATCACCATCATACTCATTGCACGAATATCGATACTTTAGAATTAGATAAACCATTACATAAATTACATTGAGTAATGTAAATTATGGCTACTGATTTCAGCCCGTGCTATCCTGTTGCTTATTGCCTATAACACATTTAATTATATCTCTATTTAACTGTAAAATTATGAAAGTGCAATGATCATACATTCCTACAAGTTTCACACAGTCTAACATATAAGTTCAAGCCCAGACTATAGCTATTACCCTGCACACACAGAGTTCACGGGGCGCGTGTGTCCGGCGCCGTGCGAGGGCGCGTGCGTGCTGGGCATCTCGGAGCCGCCCGTCACCATCAAGAACATCGAGTGCGCCATCATCGACAACGCCTTCGAGAACGGCTGGATAGAGCCGGAGGTAATCACATCAATTATATATTCATTCATTGTCATGTATTGAGGAATTGTGTTTAGTATTTGGATGAGTTATGGCCACTTTTATAAATATTTAATTTGGCCAATAACATTTTTCAATTGAAACTGTATCTTAGAAAAGAGTGTTTAATGTACCGAAATTGCTCGTAGAACTTTCATACATCTAGCACACATAAATATTTATAAGCCATATTTATTAAAACGTTTAAATTAGAGTGACTAAGAATTATCGATGCTATATTTTTTATTATTTTTTCGCAGATTCCCAAATTTAGAAACGGCAAAACCGTTGCCATTGTTGGATCGGGACCGGCTGGTCTGGCGTGTGCTCATCAACTGAACAAGGTAATCTACACAACTCTTTAACCTTCCAATCTTCTTCCAATCATAACTAGAAAAGGGTATACTAAATAATTATTGACTATCAAAATACCGACCTGAAATGTTATTGTACTAGACTAGCCTACTGTACAATTAGGGGTTTTAACCATTCAAATGAGCCTATTGCGGATTGGGCCTACTACATCCTAACTACAATTTTTATTATTTTTTAGGCTGGATACACAGTAACAGTATTCGAGAGGAACGACCGTCCCGGCGGCCTATTACAATACGGCATTCCCACAATGAAGCTGAGCAAGGAGGTTGTAGCGCGGCGCATCAAGCTGCTGACCGCTGAAGGAATCTCTTTCAAGTGCAACGTCGATGTCGGCAAGGACATATCTGCCAACGACCTGGCTGATGAGTGAGTTTTATTTATGAAAATAAATACTATAATATTGGTTTAAGCCCAATAATTAAATACTTTAATAATTTTACTCTGAATGACTTACAAATCCCTCTTTTTCCTCTATTGGCAAAGACCAAAAACTCATGTACGGGCTAAGATTATAAGGCACTAAGAGCGTTGAAATGCGACTTACACTAATTTGTAACTAAATGCCATTGTTGATGCTATACGAGACAATGTTCTCTTATCTCCTCTGTGGTCTAAAAGTATCGATATTTTCATCGATAAATATGATTTTCCATAGATACGACGCCCTAGTCCTGTGCATGGGTGCGACATGGCCCCGCGACCTGCCACTCAAGGGTCGGCAGCTCAACGGCATCCACTACGCCATGGAGTTCCTGGAGACGTGGCAGAAGAAGCAGGTGGGCTCCACGCACAACCCGCTCAAGGACAACCCCGAGCTCAACGCTAAGGATAAGGATGTACTGGTCATCGGAGGAGGGGATACTGGGTAAGTAGTGTTGTTGCTTTGTGAATGGTATAGATAATCGATTAAAAAAAGCGTAACAAATTACTTGGGTTTTATCGATTATCGATTTAGAAAAAATAAGATTAACTTTCCTGAAAGTTATCGATAATACAAGAACCTAAATGTAAAACGTGTTTAAGTTTACATATATTTTAATTGCTTTGTTTCACCTTATGCAGTATTTGAATAAAAATGCGACCATAAGAATAATGCGACCATGTAAAACAGATGTTAAGCATTGTTATTTGTTACCAGATGTGACTGTATTGCCACGTCGCTCCGTCAAGGCGCCAAGACGATCACCACATTCGAGATCCTGCCCGAGCCCAAACCTACCCGGGGACAAGACAACCCGTGGCCGCAGTGGCCCAGGGTGTTCAGGTAAATGACTATAGATTTTTCTATTTAACTATTTGGATAAATTATAATTAAATATTTCCATAAATCTAAAATATATAACAACTAAACACGGCAGCATATTTTGAATGTTGCAAGAAAACTATGTCTGGTTGGATAATCTACTTCTGAATCATGAATAGCGAAATAAAATTTTGTAAAATGTAGTTGGACATAATATCATAATTTTCTTTTGGGCTTAATAAAATGTCGCAAATTATAAAGAAAATTACTGATAATACAGGATTATGAACGTCTACTTAATAATATTTATTTTGCTATATAACAATATTTAATTTCAGAGTGGACTATGGTCACGAGGAGGTCCGAGTGAAGTTCGGAAACGACCCGAGAAAATTCTCTACACTTACCAAAGAATTTTTGGATGATGGTATGTGTTATGCAACCATTTACTTTATCCTATTTTCCATCCGTCTTGCCTTTGGTTAGTGTCTAGGCATTTTAATTGAATTCATGAAAGAGCCGATGCGATTGTACATATTTACGTTTCTAGAATTGTCATTGCCACATATAAAATGTTTGCTTAAGCTTAAAAACTAAAATTACGAAGACTGTGACTGACAGGATCGGTCTCTAAGCCGCTTTGTCTTCTTCAAGATTAATGAATATTTTCATTGAATGGGACGTGGGAGTGTGGGACGTCCACTCACTAGGTGGTCAGACGTCGTTGGATGCAGGCTGCCTACAACAGGTCACTGTGGAAATTATTGGGAAAGGCTTATATTCAGCAGTGGGCTTGCTTTGGCTGATGGATTAGATAGAATTGATTGCATAGTGTATGAGTGCAAGAGTGTCGGCACGTGGTGGTTGCAGGCGAGGGCAACGTGTGCGGCGTGTCGGCGGTGCAGGTGGCGTGGCGGCGCGGCGCGGGCGGGCGCTGGGAGATGGCGGAGGTGGCGGGCAGCCAGCAGCTGTACCGCGCCGACCTCGTGCTGCTGGCCATGGGCTTCCTGGGGCCCGAGCGATACGTCGCCAACCAACTCGGTACACACGCACTGCCTACTCGTCAAATATGTTACAGGAAATAAACAACATTCGCCATACTTTACTAAATTATCGGTGTACTAGTTTCAAAAATTTACGCAAATTTTACACAATGAAATAAAAGGATTTTTTGCGGATTTTATCACGGTATAATTTTTACTTTTTTTAACTTCCTTACGTTTCGATTAAATGTAAAAAATAATCCACGATAAAATCAAATAAGTAAAAAAAAAGTATTATTCTTGATTTTTTAACTATACTTAACCACTTACCGCAACCATCCTGTTGATTTATACACCTCGCGCCGAAATAGCACTCAAATTGCATATTTTCTGCGTAGTTAAGCGCTTGGCCTTAACTATTTTATAATTGGGGTCAAAAAGCCTTACACAATTATATCGCCTTTGACCGTGAATGTGATGAAGCCTCGCCATTACGGAAATTACTGGTTACTTGGCTATTGTCTGTAAATTGCTAATGAAAACGGGAAATAAATATGCTACAAAAAACATAATGAAAGTTAAATATGGTAATTTACTATTGTTTATTGCAGATTTGCCGCTGGATGCGCGCAGTAACATCGAGACGGAAAAGGAGAACATTTACAAGACGTCCAAAAAGAATGTGTTTGCCGCGGGAGGTAAAACTCATTTACTTTTCTTTATATCCTCTCTCTTTCCATCGCCCGCCCAACATATTATGGACATAAGTACTTCTTGACATGTTTTTAATAATGTAAAATTTATAAATTCATTCTCTATAATAACAAAGGTTTTCTAAAGATTAATCAGGGCTATATTGTCGAATTAATTCCTTCCATTACATCCCAAAATTATATTTCCTATAACTTAGACAATGGAAAATATTGTAATGGTCTTTTTTATTCACACGCTACAATTAAAGTTTTATCACTATAAATAAATTTGTTGAAATCAAATTCAAAATAATTCCTGAATTTTATTTTCATGACGATGCAATGAATGTGAGAAAATTCAATTTTTTTGTTTATTGTATTATTCTTTGTTTTATAATAATTAACATGCTATATCCTTTTTTGCTATATACATTAGATTATTTCTATTTATTCCCATGTTAATGGCACCTGTAAGTACTTGGTATTAACGAGCGATTTTAAACCGATAACATGCGTTCGTTGGTGCAGATATTTCAATTCCCAATAAGTATTTATATTTTAAAATAAAATTCTGTTACCTACCATACACCTACAATGGATATAACAGTTATAAATAATGTAATGTGATGTGTGATAAATAATGTGTTGTTGTAGATTGTCGTCGCGGCCAGTCGCTGGTGGTGTGGGCCATCGCGGAGGGTCGGCAGGCCGCGCGCGCCGTGGACATGTTCCTCTCCGGCAAGTCCAGCCTGCCCGGACCAGGCGGCGTCGTCTACGAGAACTCCAACGCCACATAAACCAACAGAAACTCGCAGAACACAACAGAACTACCCACATGGCACGAGGAACCCGTGCCACCGTCGACCACCCACCAACACCGGACGGTCGACAACCGCATATTAGTATTGGTCGCCTAGGTGCATATGTATACGTGTTTCAACGCCAAATACGTTGTAGTAATCATAAATATTGCCATTTAGAATTACCAGTCTTTCTCAGTTTCAAAGTAGAACACTCGTTAGAATAACGTACATAGCAGTTTCAAACTCACGTCCGATTATATGCACTCGTTTCTGACGCAACCACGACTCGGTGGAATTGTGAAGACATGTAGACCATGGTGTAAGGATTATAATCGAATGTAATGTCTCTAAGATCTTAATTTAATTTAAGACGTATTTACTGTTTGATATGAATATTTTTGTGTGAAATCACATTCCGTTTTCTAGAAACTTTTGACGTGTGTTTTTATAGATGGGTTTTTTTCAAACAAAAACATATCTGAACCGAATATACGTAGAGCATTTAGATAGGTTGACTCTGTGCCGACAGGATCTATTTTAAATACAACAAATATTCAAAGGAAATATTTTGTTTTGTACTACTTGGATATTTTTAGTTTTTAAGAATTATAACTACTATCGATTTTCAAAGGAACGAGATATTTTTAGGAACTATATCTATCGTCTTTTAAAGAATTTATATTTTGATAATATATGGTTCGGTACAGTGTGAACCGTCCAAAGTGATCTCTGACAAAATTTAAACTTTTTGGGAAACATTTTTGTTTTTTATTGCTGATATTTGTTCATTTTGTTTTTATGATATGTTCTTTGTAAAGGTTCGCGAACAAGCGCGATCTGTGGCACTTGTAAAAACAATCAGAATAATCGAATATTTTAAATGAACATTGTATTATTCGTAATTTACGTAATTGAAATCATGTGCTATGAATATTATTAATCATTAAATGAATCCATACGATTTATTTATATGTTTATTTTTCGCGATGTATGCGAATATGTTATTGTTTTTATGTTAAGCATTAATTTGCTTCTGGTACGAAACATAGTCTTGTATTTACCGAACACATACGTACAAACTTGTATACTTTCGTTTGCATTTATGCAAGCGTCATTTTCTTTATTATGAATATTTTTTGCTGATGAAAATTTTCTAAACTTAGCTTCTTACAGTAACTTTGTAGTGAACTTTACCTGTGATGTTTTACAGTAAATGAGATTATAAAATTGCAACCGTGTAAAAGTTCCTACGTATTAAGTTTAATTTTTATTATCTATGGTGTATTCAGGTGTACAATAGTATCAAAATTGACAAAAATATTTAATGAAAAACAACAACATTGTACTTGAAATCCCTCATTGGTATTTAAATATTCATTTGTATTCAGTAATTTAAATAAATGATATGTTTTTAATTTCAATGTCACGGTCATAGATCAAAGTGTTGTTGCTATTATTGTATGCCTGTGTATACATTGTGAAGTATTAGTTGTAAGCCTGTCTCGTTGAATATTACATACCAGCAATAGGTTAATTATCACGTGGTTTCAGTACAAAAACACTTGAGCTCGAAATTAAAAACTATTGTGTTTTCTACATTTTGCTGTTGAATACCTAGCCGGCAGATCCCTATTTACCCTCTGGTTTCTTAAGCGTAATGAAGCAGTAAAGCTGACCGGCATTATTGTATATAAAACGTGAGATAATGTCAGCTGTAGCCAGTCCACACTCTAGACATTACTGCACTTCAGATTTTTTGTAGTCATATGACTACAAAAAGCTATCCAAGATTGAAAAATGCAACTAAAAATCACGTGATAAAAAGCCTGTAGTGAACTAAACTGATTATTGTAACCGCTCGTGGTGTATACTATAAGGTCCGTTGATTTGTTAATATGATTTTATTTATTTGTAAATAAACATTTTATTTCATTTCTTTTATTTTGTTGTCCGTTTGGTCTACAAGGTTAGCCAAAGGGTCTGTCAATTACGCATGGAGCTATTCTTTCCGATACTCGCTTTATGAACGCCATTTAGAGATGTTTAAAATATATGAACATTGAGTAGAGTGTAGTGTAACGTTGAATATTTATTGACAATAATTGAATGTGTGTAGTTGGAACTGTATTATTAGTGGAATAAATAGTTCAGCACATTTTGTATTTTATTGTAGCTGAATCATAATAGACATACGTCATTGTCAATTCATTGAGTTAGTCTGCGAGTTCCGAAGATCATCACTTCAATAAATTAGGTTATACATTATAAATAAAAATCACACACAGTCCACCCACACTCAAATGCCATTCCTTGTATCGAAGGCATCGGATACTACGTACACTTAAGCTGCCTTAGTACGTAATACATTCATGGAAACAATTATGTCCCTGTGCTAAGATCGAACCCGCAGTGTTTCGTTTCTCAGCGGGTTTCTTAACCAAATACGTCAGTAACTGTACTTCCTAATATTATTAGCCCATAATCCATATTATTTATTTGTGGCAATCAATGTAAGTAGGCCACAAAATTGCAACGTTAAGATAATTCCGAATATAACAAAAAAGATCAACATTTTTTTATACCTAATTCAAACCCTTTCACATTACATAGTGTTCATAATTAATTTAAGATCCAAAATTAAGTGATCTTATTCAACTGCATAATACAATAAAAGTGGGTATTGCAGCGTCGATATTCAATGACTTCAATAAATATTTTTTTTTTATCAGCCCATATACGTCCCACTGCTGGGCACGGGCCTACTCTACAATCGAGAGAATCGATTGAGAGTGGTTAGGTTATACACATACAATAAATATCCACATACTCTTATCCCAATGACGTGCGGACAGCAGATGAATGGACAACGGTAGACTGACAAAATACATTCACACATATTCATACAATTTAAAAATACCCAAGTATTAATAATAGTACATTAATGAACACCTATACAACCACATACGACGAGCAATTTATCATTGCAAATTGCTCACGTCCCGTCATCGTCGCGTCACCGCGCCGTCGCCGTCCCGCATGCTGTTTGACCAGACCCTACGACCAAGTGCTCCTCTGACGTCAATTATTTCGGACAATAATTAATAATTTAATACTTACAAAGCCACTCAAACGTCCCAACCCCAAATTAACATAGCAATTAGCATACCTCTAATTTAAAAAGAATAACACCTCACAAAATTCACGGCTCGTCAATTTTGCTACGAAAATAATAAGGTGGCAGATGAAAAATGTTCATTCTAACACGAACTCGCACCTATGTTGGAATATGAGTGTTAAATAACACACAGATCATATGGAAAAACGGAAAAATAGAGCCCTAACAAGTAATCTGTGGGTACTCCGCACCTGTAGTACCTGCATTTAAACAAATAGGCGCTAAACATGTAAAATATCTACCTAGGAACTATGGAAATATCTACTGCTGCTGATTATTAAGTTTATTAATAACATATTTGCCTACATTGGCTAGAGGGCCAAGAGAGCCACCGGGAGCCGTGGTAGCAGCAAGCATGGTCTTAAACCAAGACATGTACGATAACGCCTTTGTGAATTGGCCTTTTTTTACGACGCTCTCAGCCCCCCCCCGCCGTCCTCGGGCCAAATATATTTACCAATTTTTATGCTAGCCTAATAACAGGTTATCAAAACTACTCTAGTTGAACATAAATATCCATTACAAATCAATAAGAACAGACTAAAAAGAAGCATAAAAATAAATAAATACAACCAACAGACATATAAGTACATATTCTTGATCCCACATTAAGATCGAGTCTTGTGTCGTGGGTATCAGTAACTTTCGGTCCCACAAACATCCAGACCCGAAACAAATGACTGTGGTTCACACAAAGATTTGTTTCGGTGGGTGGATCAAACCCGCGGCCCCTCGTTTCACAGCCGAAGTCTAACTAACTATGCCACGAAGGCTGTAAGAAGGAAATTATATATTTACTTTACTTTTGGGTAACTACTAACTGATAATGGGAAGATTCTGCTGGCTGCATAGCTTCCCAAAACGGGGCTAAAATTTAGCTCACTCGGCTCAGTCGCATCGACACACGACGACACCCCTGGGATACCATAGGGCCGGGCGCGGCATGGGCGGCGCGACCCGCGATGCACAATTTGGGAAGCCCTGTTCTAAACAGTGGACGTTCAGTTTTTTATTTGGTTGTCCAATTTGAATTAATTTTTCAATAAAGAACCATATTCTTACGAAGTTCAATTCTTAACTGGAACATTTGATGCTAATCAGTAGGGCGGTTGTAAAGATATACGGCAGATCTTGTAAGATTGAAATAAATATTTTTGGATCAGTGAAATGACGGTAACTACTACAATAATTCATCACGCATTCATCATTCAATGTATGTCACACTGATATATAATTAGGGTTAATGAAGTCGTTTCGTAAGATAACATCATTGCACCTTAATAAAATGTTGCCCCTATACTTATTATCTGAAAAATTCACGCATGAGTATTCGGAACAAAATGCTCGTTAATTTTGTGATTTAGACTGAATTAACAGACATAATTTACATCACAAATGTGGATTTAAATTATAATATTTAACATATGCAATTGAAATTACGTTTTATTACCTGTTTATTCTTACGTAAAAATAATATTATATCAAAGCATACAGGTTCTGTAACTCTAACCCTACAGGAAAATTACATATTTATCTTTATCATTATATCTAATATAGCTCCGGCAATAAACGAGCAAGTGGCAAACCTGATGGTAGCTAATTACCTACCGTTGTCTATGAACACCTACTTCAAATACATTAAGCCCTCGGTAATCCCCTATAGCCCGGGCAATTTATAGATAGCACATTGTAGTCCGACAAACTATTTATTTATTTAATACTTTTTTGCACAATACAGACATACATATACGAAATTACACAATAAAAATAGAAGTGGCGGCTTTATCACACTAGGTAATTTCTTACAGGCAACCATGTGATGGATATATTAATAGGAGAAAGAAAGGACCGTCTAAAAAAGTCTAAACTGCATATTAGTTGTAAGATTTTATCTGAAATATAATTAAAGGCGAAACAAAATGTATTGTTTCTAGTGGTGTTATGGGCTATAGGCATGTCGGATTACAAGGGGCGCCAGATTAGACAGGGGCCGGATTACCAGGGGTCTACTGAACTTACATCATAGTTGCGTTGCCACTTGCCGGTCACTCAATATTGGGGCAGAAGGAGAAGAAAAAGGGATGCGGAGAGGAAAAGGACATTGGACTTCCAACAATCAGCTATGTGCGAATTACAACTGAAATAATTTTAAAGCCTAGGAAGGAAAATTCTACAAGTCTCAAGCGAACCCGTGGAACAGCTTCTACACGCAGCAAATGCTGGGAGAGATTAATTGCGATATCTTTCATGCTTAGAGTATTATAATAAATTAAGAGCGCTGTCATACATTTTTGCGTCGTTAAAAAAACGTATATATTTCCTAGTTCGTGATTTTGGTAGCACTGCTATACTCGTATTAATGAAACGTGAATTAGTTAATTAACAACAAATTTCTACAAATTCCGTTGGTAACCGAAATTTAATTTAATTATTATCCGTCGAAAGCGAAATTGAGTGGAATTTAATATGTAGTCTTAAACAATTTTTTTTTAATTTTCCTTTTTCAAATAATTCTTGCATGTTGGACAATCTGTCAAATGTCAGCTAATAGGAGGACAGAAAAAGGAGGTCCGGCACCACCATATTTATCTTCGTTTTTAAAGTATCCACGCTCCCTCTACATATTAGATATATTATAAATACTCTAAGCTTTCATGGTGCAACTGGTCAAATATGAGTCATCCACTCCCAAGAATACATAAAACTGCGGGTTCGATTTCGCAACGGCACATATACAAAATTATTATGAAATATTTCTTATTGCCGAGTGTAGTAGAGCAAAACTACTCTCAAATGATATACGACAGGCGACAAATTGTATCGCAAGAGTAGGGACTACCTATGTCATCAATGTATTCATATTTTATTGCTCCATATTAAGTGTAATGAAACGGAAAACAATACCTGGCGTTTGTTCACACGTCGTTTAACATGTCTGCTGTGCATAATTGATGCGACACATTTACTTTCATCAACAATTTCACCTCTTTCCACCCTTATTTATTGGGATCAGTCTCCCATTAGACACGAAGGAAGCAACTGGAACACTCCCGAGATTTCTCACAGTGAGTACCTTGTCTTTAAAAATATATTATGGGAATTAGAAACAATTTTATCTAAGTAATAGTAGATATTATCAGGGAAATTCACTTAATCGGTGTACTTTATGAATAGTTGATAAGAAATGTCTCAGAATTTGAATATTTTTGTTTTATACGTGTTACGTAAATGTTACCTAAAAGGAAGTAAAAACATATTGATGTTAACAATGAATTTAAAATAATAGACACGTAATACTTACCTACTTTAGCGTAGTAGCAAATAAAATAATAACAGAAGTGTGTTCAGTGCCATAACTAATACCAGCAGTTTAAGAAAATTTAAAAAATAAACAATGTGGATATGACCTGTTTCCTTTAGTTTATTGTATGTTAATACTTCCCAGAATTTGATCTTTATTAGCAACATTATCTTGGATTTTTCAAAAATCCGAGAATTCAGTTTTGGTTTTCATAAAAATGGGGCTCGTGACTCCTTTGAGCATTTATCGCTTTTCCTCATAGTTTCGGATTTGGCCATCCACGCCCATTTGAAAAAGTCACCTTGTAGACCTATTATTAATTAATTATATGTCTACAATAATTTAAACAAGAACACAAATCATGTATTTATTCATAAAATTATTATACTAAGTATCTATGTACTTGTGTTCAGTACTATACATCATCCCAACCTACGAAACTAACACCAACTGAACAAATAGATTGACAGTAAATATTGTTTTATCATTTTAGATATGGTCTTTACACAAAAGCTGAACAAAATCTACATGAATGCCGACGCAAAGTTTGCGGAACAATTCGGATTCAAAATAAAGGAGGCATCATTATCAAACTTAATAAACTATATGCACCTGCCGAAGGATTCCTCAAGTTTGGCTGTGACGCGAATTTTATTCGGTGAGTGGAATACATTTTTCTTGTTCTTACATACGTGGATGAACTGGCGCATGAACGCTACAAAGGCGATAGTGCCACCTACTATCACCTGCTGCCATATTTGTTGTGCTTAAGTCCGTTCCAAGATGTGATAGGGGGTAAGGTGAGGTGATCACCATACTCTGCACAAATACCATTCCCGAGTTTGATACGAGAACTTCCACAAATATGTACAAATACGAGTATTCGATCTGGGACAGTAGCTTGATGTCCAATTTTTGGTCTTATTCAAACGATAAATACATATCAAAGAATGAATAACATCCGCCATTTTTAAGAGCACCTTTCAAACCATTGTTATAATAAAATTATATAACAAATGTTAAATGGGAAAATAAGACGATTTCACGTATTTTAATAAATTATATTTAATTAATCCTAAGTCATATCAATAACATTGCCGCCTAGGTATTAATTAAGGACTTGTATGATATTGCTAATTAACCATTGTAATCTTAGCATTACATATTTTTTTTATCTTATTTTTTTTTTTTTTGTTAGACATTAATTATATTTCTGCTTCTTAGAGAAAAATTAATTAACGATATAACATAGATACCAGAGCCTGATAAGAATGAAGATAATTCGGCTAGGTTATTACAAATATTCATGAAGGTTCTCTGACTAAAGATTTGTTACGTTTCAGTAGGTATAGTGTCTAATTTTATCAAAGCTGTCTCCGTGCCAAGTAAACTAAGAGGAGCTTTAAGTATAGTCTTTACAGGGCCTCTATTCTCTAGAGACCTAGGTCAACCAGACGGCTTAAAAATAGTAGGATGTCAGTCAATTGTTTGCCATAACTCACAGTACCTAGTATACTAAACTCACTTTAAAAAGTGCTATACTTCTAGTCACTAAAGCCTTTTGACCACTTAACGTAATAAGGTCAAAAGACAATTTTTACTGACATTACGAAGGGATCGAACGCGATTATAGAACACTTTAGCGGCGACGCGGGCTAAGGCCTTGCGTCTCAAAGCTTACGTAAGTATTTTTGTGTCATAAAAATATTCAATTAAATTTATGAAAAATTGTGAGCTCATTAAAACATATTATTTTGTACAAGCTCCGGTACTTCTAACCTATGTTAATCAGTTAACCCTTTTGTCTGATGGTGATGTAAGATTATGACAATGATCTTTTCCTACTACGTCATGTCCTACGACCCAATGACGCACGGGCCTTTTCTCCGATGACGATATTTATTATTTTAAATCTCTATTTGTCCAGGTCTAGCCATGTTGTTCGACATACCAGATGAACGCGGAGGAGCCTCGATGAACAAGAGATGGGGCGACACTAAAATGTGTCATTTTCCCCTATTCCCTTTTATACAGGCCATTCCAATGCCATACATGGCATTTGTGTATGCTGCTATGTGGTTCGGTAATTATTTGAATATATTTGGAAAGCAAAGTAAATTGGATCCAATAAGTTGACTAATAAATGAACGACCCAGCGATTAGCTCTTAGTAAAGATAAATTAATGACGAGAAAGGTTTTATGCGCAATTTAATTATTGTGGTCATAATACGCAAAATTGAGTGACAATTCAGATTTGTTACGGCATATCTACGTCATAACTAGCGAATATTTCATCACTTTAATATGTGCCTATCTATCATCGAGCCGATATTATTATAATCCGTGAATTAACGTAGATAATTGCTTATTAGATTTGTTGCAGCATAGTTGCAACATTTTTTTAAATGAGTTGAGTGAATTAAAAAAAGGTTGAACAAGATGGAATACTTCGGCTCTTTTTACCTGAGTTAGTCTACGAACCAAATATAGGAATATACGCAAGTATTTCAACAATTAATTCAAAGTATATGAAGAAATTTGAGTTGTTATTATGTCTCCACACTAAAAACCTTCGTATTTCAGGAGCTCTAGGAATAATGTTGGGATACAAATATCGTCTGGCATCCCCACTATTCACAGCATGTCATTGGTACCTCCTTCTAATCGAGAAGAGCTACTGGAACAACCACAGCTATCTGTTCGGCCTAGTTGCCTTACTAATAAGTTTTACTGAAGCAAATTGCTACTGGTAAAGTTCTAGAAATAATGTTGAATAATGATAGAAACTAAAAGTTATGAATATCTGTTCGTAATTTGGAATATATCATAAAAAATTGCGAAATGCAGCCATATATTGAATATTAATAGTTGACTATAAATCTTGTGATTAAGCTTTCTAAAATTTTTACGTTTTGCTTCATTATTTAAAATATAATTTTAAATGAATTCCGCATTAGTTCGACAGATGGCGTTGCACGCCACGACATATTTTCTCATGCAAACGTTAATTACACAAATATGTTTTCTGTACTAGACAATATTTTACTATAATTGCAATAATATTTGCAGGTCCATAGACGCCAATCTAAATCCTTCTGTGAAAAAAGAAACAGTCCCGTATTGGAATTACTTTATCCTAAAATACCAGTTTTTCATACTGTATTTCATGGCGGGAATGAAGAAAGGCACTGCAGAATGGCTGACCGGGTATTCTGTGCAGAACTTGAGCGAACACTGGGTTTTCACGCCTTTCACGTAAGAACATTTATTTCACAACCAAATATACTGTTAAGTGTTAATATATGTATATATCAAAGCCAACAGTACAAAAACAGTCCTCTATTGAATACGAAAACTGAAGCAAACTTCCTGCCCAGTGCCCAATAGCACGCTTCAGAAACGTCCTCCATTTAATAATAGTTTCCAATCCGATCCAATCCATCAGCCAAAGGAAGTCCACTGCTGAACATAAACCTCTCCCAATGATTTCCACAGTGACCTGTTGGTTGTTGTTGTGTTGAATAATAGTTTGGATGTGTTTAATTGCTGTGAAAATAAGACTTTATCTGTGGCTATCTTTTTTACACTTGCATGACGGAGTGATGACAATGCACGTGATCGTACAGTGAAAGTCAGATAGGTTATCCGCGTCGATATAATTGGGCGGGCTGCTGCAAACCGAATTCACACGAACGGATCTGGCACGTTTGTATGGGTCATTGCAATGTGCTCATTGTCATAAGCTTTACACCATTGTCATTTGTGAACAGTAGTCGCTATCCGGTTGAATTCTAATATTCTACCTCCAGCTAAAATACACTATGCTCTCCGGCAATCTGACTCACCGGACAAAACACGACAGGAAAGCTGTCACTTTAGCTCGGTTTTGTTTGAAGCATTAGTCGAAATGGTACTTCATAAATTTGTTTATCATAACTACAGCGAGGGTTATGGGTTATGGTTCCCTTTATTTCCCTTTAGTTAAATATTAATACTATCATGATACAAAACTTACACCTGTAACCATACAAAGTTTCGTAGCAGCGCCTAATCAAATTTCTCTTGCCACTTCGTCTTTGACCACTACAACACTAAAGCAGAATGTCACATTGGCAACGCAAGCCTTCATTATGGTTTTAGGATATCACTTTAATATTTTATCGCCACCACAGAATATTGAGCCGTAGGTGTAAGTAATTAAGTATCTACTTAGACAAAACCAGTCACAAAATTATAAAAGGATTAGCGGCCCGTCCCAGCTTTGCCTGGGTCCAGATGTTTTGTGATATCACTCGATACCAGATACATGTTATTTTTCGTACATACTGGGACAACTTGTACATGTATTATACATACAAACCTTCCTCTTTAATCACTCTATCTATTAAAAAAAACGCATCTAAATACGTTGCGTAGTTTTAAGGATCTAAGCATACATAGGGCCAGACAGACAGCGGGAAGCTACTTTGCTCTATATACTATGTAGTGATATTTGATTCATAATTAGAGTTGTATATTTTCCAGGTTATTCCTCACAGTCGCCCAAACGGATTACTTCATTGTTCACTGGTTTATATTCGTTTTTGACTTGACTATTGCTGTTTGGATGATGCTCGCGCGCACTCGTTTCATGGCTATGGTTTTCTGCTCCTTGTTCCATCTCATGAACAGCAGATTATTTACCATCGGCAAGTACATTTATATTATTTATTTTAATTAAGTTGTTATCAGATGTAATATTATACAAGGGCAAATCTGAATAATCGTTTAACCGCTGGATCTTGAACGCTCGGCGACCGAGTGGGGATTGCTTTGCGCATCGTGAACTTAGGGCCAAATTAAATGCACACAGATTTATTATATATGTATTTATACTTAGTTGCTTTCTTAATTTATTCTTGATTCGGTGAGTTGAAGGGAATAATTTAAATACAATTTTAATAACAAAAGCATACAATTATTATTTGTTTGTGTTTTTTCTTGGAATTTTTTACCTAAGAATTAAAACAAATATCCTAGTTTATACACAAAAAAAAATAAAGACACGAAACTAAATTCATTCGAAGTTATTTATTAAATATGAATTGTAAATTTAAATTAAAAAGTGAATATTACTTAAATAAGTTTTTGTTTATTTCATTTATTAAACTGTAAAACGAGTCAGTCACGAGTGCACAGCTTCCACTGTGTGCTTAGTGACCCCGATGACCCCTATTAATCGCCTCTTACGACAGGCACGGGATACCGTGGTGGAATTCTGACGCCCCTTGCCACTGGCCGTCACACAATGTACCTATTTCATTTACGGAAGGGTGAATAGATGATATAAGAAATAACAGAGTATATTTTGGTTTAAATGTATTTTACGTTTAAATAAATTTATTATGATTTATTTATTTACTAAATTAAATTTTTCAAGGTATGTTTCCATGGGTGTGTTTGGCGACGATGCCTTTGTTTTATCCATTCGATTGGCCGAAACAAGTTATATATAAGTATAGAAGTTTATCATGGAAAATAAAAAGCATGATTTACAAGAAGATTAACACTGAATTATTGTGTGGTTGTAATGTTCAAGATCTACACGATTACGGTGAACCACATGAATTTTATTTTAATAATAAAAAAAACGATAAAGAAGAGGTTGACCACCAAGAAATTTTAAATAATAAGTCTGATACTGAAAATCGTGAAGATCAAATTGCTAAGTCAGATTTAAATGAGATAAATAATGATGATGGAAACGAATATCGTCCTAAAGACATACATTACAGTGCAGAAAGTAAAGATACCAGTAAACCAAGAACCAGCCAGAAACGGACTGTTTATTTAGTATTAATTTATGTTTTTATTCAACTCTTTTTGCCTTATTCCCATTTTATAACAAAGGTAAGCTACTTAAAAAATATATATCTAAATATCGTAAATAATTAAAACGTAATAGTGTGTTTTTGTTTTAAAAGTATTTAAAATATTTAATTATTGATTATACAAAAAGACATATACACATACATATACAATAAATCGAATTGTTTTCTTTCTCCATACATACACCTTTGATATTTTTTACTGGTGATACTAAAAAAGTATGGTGTTGCCAGAAACAACAAATACACAAAATAAAAGATTTCTATATTTCGTTTTTAATTATTTTTACGTTTAATTTATGTAATCTTTTGCTTAATTTTGATTTGAAGTGCAAACACTTTTCAGGGATACAATAACTGGACTAACGGTTTGTATGGATACTCATGGGACATGATGGTTCATACTTGGAACGTTCAGTCAGTAGTAGTCAAAATTGTGGACAATAATAACAACAAAGAACTATATGTTGACCCATACGCTTACACTCCTAACGACAGATGGACGAAACACGGAGATATGATTTACCAATATGCTAAATGTTTGAAAGAAAAGTTGCTGAAAGCATCGAAAAATAAAGATATGAATTCTTCACCTTCTATATCAAAAAATATTTCTGTGTATGTTGATGTTTGGTGTTCCATGAACAGCAGGTTTACTCAACGAATGTTTGATCCAAATGTCGATTTATTAGAAGTAAATTGGTCGCCATTTCAAAGTACGACGTACTTGATGCCCTTGCTAGACGAGGCTCTTGCTTGGAGACAACGTTTAGATGATATTAGAAAAGACATATACACGTGGAATAATAATAGCGAAGTGATATTCTTTGCTGATTTTCCAGGTACATATATATTAAACATTTATTATTATTATCAATACATTATTTACACGACGAACAAAAATTGCTCGCCTGATGAGACTAAACCTCTATGAATATCATCTGAAATTGAGGTGAAATCATGGTTTTCCTATTATTTAAGATACTATGTTTTATAGAGAAAAATGATCCATAAGATCGAGGCTTTTGATTGGTATAGTGAAATGATCGGAGGTTTTTTTACCACATTGCGGGTTCGATTCCCGCTTTACACATTCGATTATTCAAAAATCTTTGAAGGCAGTTAATTTTTTTTTTCAAAATTAAAAATAATGTCTTCTTTTATTAAAATTGTCTATCTACAATATTTAAGATACTTCTCTTCTATGTGGCATCGCCGTGGGATGCCCTGTTTAAGTGGATCTGTCATCACTGAACACTAGTTTGCCTTCATTCGTGTGAGGCACGGTCGGAAAACATTTGTGAAATATTTTGAATACTTAGACAAATGAATTACAACTTTGCAAAGACGATGACGATTCAATTTAAATACATTTTTCTTATCAATTCTTATGGATAATAAAATAATTAAAAGGAATATTGAATTGTTTTGGTAAAATTTGATTTAAATCTTTCTATTTCGTTCGCAGGATATCATCAAGAGAAATATATTCCCGAAGAGCTGTATAATGTAACGCTCACAATTTTGGAAGGGTCAGTTGCATTTGAGCCTGAAGTAACTAAATTCTTAAACGGACATTCATACCGATTGACCCATGAAGACCATGTGCCAGTAAATGCAGGATACTTCCATAAAGTTCATAACATCGGAACTACTGAAGCATTTTATATGTATACTTTTATGAATAGATCGGACACAAATTATAAACATAAGACAAAATCAAAATTGCCAATATTTGGAGAACTATACAGAAGATTCAAAGGCATGGTCTTATTTTGGAATTTAATTTTACAAAAAATCTTTCAATTTGTTTACAATATATTTCATAAATAAAAATGGTAATCTTAATGTTCCTATTGTATGATATATCCACGTACATTAAATTATTGTAAAACCAATGTGTAAGACCTAATTATACGCGTTTTAAGTATTTTATATACATAAAATAGTTGTAAATTTACAGGAGTAACTTAGACCACTTAATTTTTGTGCTTGTGTTTGTTCTATTTTTTTTTGGTATAAGAATTGTTGCCTGTTAAATAAAAAAATAGTAGAATTGACACACGTACCTATTTACCTATTTTATCCTATTTTATCATTTTTATGTATATATTTAATCATGTTGTGTTATATATTATTTGCGTGTTGATTTATGGGCCAAAATTATTTATAAAATAAAGTAACTTAATTACCCATAAAGTAACAAATATCCATGAAACCTTTTCAATCGGCATGAATATAAGGACGACTGTAGTTGTCATAGATGTATATATCTCTGGTAATTTTGATACTACGTCCATGATTGTGATAAATGAAACTAACAAATTGTGTGAGTAAACTAAATGTATAGGTGTGTATAGATACACATAGCTGCAACCAGGACACGCACGTTTCGCCTTGTGTTTTTAATCCCGTGATGTGATAGGGGGCGAGCCCACCGTCAATCAGGGACAAATTCCTGACTCTTGGCTGATTATGAATAGAAAACTCAATATCACTTTGCTTGATCCGGGATTCAACCCAAGACCTCACCTTTGTAATCATACTGTGGTACAGCTACGTCACCGAGGCAGTCGAGTAGATACGATTTTTTTTATTCACACAATATTGTTGTATTCTTATTTCTTTTATTTTACTGACAAAGATAAATCACTTTTTTTTATAAAAAAAACTACTATAAATAATTTCATGGTGAAAGTTTGCAACACTGACCGCCCGGCGGACTTATCTGTCAAATATAAAATGAAGGCGACACACGGCGTGGCGTGAAACGAGTTCATTCATCTTTCTCAGTTGCCGCCGTTGACGAGTCCAATAAGTTCGGGTGCAAGCCGACGCCTCGTCATCGCGAATAATAGTCAATTCGAGGACACCACGCGATCATTCTTAAATTAATGTCATAGAAGGCAACACGCCTCACCGCTCCGCGATATTGACATTTTAGTCATCTGTGATAAAAAGATACGGAGGTATCCTGTTGATAATTTTTAGGTTAAAATCCTGTGATGATCAGTGTTTAAGGACTGTTGCTTGGGAGGTTGTGAGTTTATCCTGTGACGTGTATTGGGACTGAAAGAAAAATGGACTCTTCAGCCATGCCGTACAATCTTGATATCACACCGAATTATTCATACATTTTCGATTTCGAAAACGAGTTTATCCATTACAATCATAGGAAATGGATGAAAGAGAACTGGACGGTGGCGTTTTATTACGTCGGTGTTTATATGGCGTTCATTTTCGGCGGGCAATACTACATGCAGAACCGGCCTCGGTAAGTGTCTCATTATCTGTTATGTAAATTCCCACTGCAAGTTCAGAGATTACTGAATCAGTTGCGTCAATTTCCTCATGTTACCGCACACGTAACACATGCCAAAATATTCAAATATATCTTATAAATATGCATATTGATTTCGATATTCTTCATTCAACATTTTAGTCATTATTGGCGACCGGTCTAGCCTAAATATAATAATACTTTCACTTTTTAGTAATATAAAACAGAAACAAACTTGTTAAACCTATGAATCTAATATGCCATTTCAAAAACAAAAAAATACATTATTTTACCAGTTTTGACATAGCAGTTAAAAGTTTCATTTCTCTAAGACCTCTCACTTATTGAAAGTTATTTCAAATTGTAATTTAGGTACATATTTATTTTGCTGAACATGCTGTCATTACAAATAAATATTCATCTATTTTCATCCATTAGAATATGTCTAAAAGGATTATGTTAATTTCTTATTGGAATGCCAGATACAATGAATTCATAAATATCTAATAGGGGAGAAAAACATATATCATATTAATTATTTACTGACAGTAATAAAAATGCATACTTGATTCTATAAATAAAATTAATTTTTATATTTTATGTATTTTTTTTCAGTAGTAGTAAATATTATTGAGAAAACATCTGAAACAATTGTATTAATGTAATACAATACACTTCATCATAGTCATTTAATTAATTTATTCTGATAAATATTGTCTACAATTTTAAGATCAGGAATAAGGCATATTTAATGACATGGATTAATGAAAAAGGTATAAATTGATTTCTTGAATCTATAATAGTTTTAATTAATTTGGGAATCCAAACAAACAAGCTATCAATTGAGTACATATACTTGGTAATTTTGGCTTTATTACAATAATTCTTAAACATGACAACTATTTTTGATGCATGGTATCATAATATAAATAATTTTGAATATCAGTTTCAAAACAAAACAGTTCTGTTACGTTAATTTGTCTATATTAATGAAGGTATGACTAACCTTTTAATTATACAGAACTTAATTGTTGGTCAATAGTTATTTAAATATATTTGAATAATTTCTTGTCATAAGGTTATCCATTTATATTAGGGGTAATTCTGCTTTGTTATATCCCAGATATTAAAGGTTTATGAGGTCAGAATTTATTAGCTAATTAAATGTTGTATTATCAGAACTTATAATGAGTTATCACCACACAGCTTGACTCACAGATATAAAATTAATTAATATTAAATGTGATGTTTATGATAACTTAGTGTTTTGGGTGGTAAAAATTTCAAACATTATTTACATGCATTTCAACTACTAATTAACAATAATATATTTTTTGTTGCAATTATAACAGTAAATTATGTATTTATAATTTTCTCTTCATTTGTCATGTCATGAAAATAAATAATGCCAAAAGTATTGAATGTATATAATATTGATATATTGCTAACAGTCTTGTATTCTCAGCAGTGAATTAATAAAAATAATTGGATTTTACGTAATTTTGTATAATTTATTTTATTTTATTTTGTTGCTTTATAAAGTACTATCTACATACATATTTTGATAATTTATTGACTGAGAAGTCTTCAAAAGTACCATTTAAGATATATTTCATATAAAATATATGCAACAAACAAGTTTTAAATACAGGGATTATTGATTACCATACATAAATAAGTTAGTGGAATCATGTAAGAAAAGTTTCATGACAGGTAATTATTATATTATAATTAATATTAATGATATTGTAAACAATAAATGTAGTTGTAATGAATGGCATGAAGCCAAGCACTACACATTGTAAATCTTGCACAAACGCATATAGTGATCAGCAAAACGTCATATACTAAATCAGGAATTTTGTTATGAACAATTTCAACATATAATATTGTACCAGCTAGAACATGCATGTTTGACCAGTTCATATCCTGCATATTTATGGGCTTTTTTTCCATTTACCACAATTTTTTTATTTATCAAGATATACAAGTAATTATAATAAATACTTAATTAGCTTTAAAATATTATTATGTAAATATTATATATTATTTTTGACTGTCTCTGTGGCTTAGTTGCACTACCGTATGATTGCATAGCTGTGGTCTTGAGTTCTAATCCCGGGTCAGGCAAAGTGATATTGGATTTTTCTACTCATTATCAGCACGGAGTCAGGAATTTGTGCCTGATATGGCATCACATTGTAGGTTGCAACTCTGCCTACCCCTTCTGGAAATAAAGGCGTGAGTTTATGTATGTATATTATTTTTTATCCCTAATAATGTTTCGCTCACTACATATAAGTAGTTATAAATTATTATTATCTTGACTTGTATTAATTTATATATCTTACTGAATCTACCAAATAATCCTCCAGATGTCAGAGTAATATGAAATATTGCATGTATGTTAAGTACAGATGATAGCGTAATAATTTTAATTTATGTTTAAAATTACATTATCAAATGCAGTTATCAGCAATACCACGAGTAAAACAATAGGTGCTTCAATTAGTTTCAGACAGTTATTTAAATTATACAATATTTAAATCATTAACCTACTGACCGCTGAATTGGACCTTGTATAATTAAATAAAGTTATCATCTATCTACACATATAATAAATTTATAACCAATCACTCTCTGTACATGGAAGATAAAATGAGAAAAACTTAGTGTAGTGTTTCCGTGGGATGAGGGAGAATTTCCGATATATTTGTTACTTTTTTGTACTCAAATGGATGGGATGGGATTGGATTACATATCTTGAGTGAGAATGAGATGGGACAAGGCGGGATATAACGGGACGGAATGGAATTTTTTTTTAAAAGATAACCACGCAAACGTAGTTCCGGGCAGAAGTTAAAAAAATAATAATAATTCAAAACCCATTTTGTGATTACATTAACATAGATGTTTACAAACGAGCCGTATTACCGCGAGCAACGGCCGGGCGCCGAGAGTCGGGCGCCCACAGAGGGATTGCGAGGGCACCTTGAGATGCAAGGGTGGCACGGGAGGCCGCGGGGCGAGGCGGCGGGCGAGGGGCTGTTCTCATGAATGAAACTCCGCATCCAATCTGCAGCGTTACGTAACACAGTTTGGCACGCTTTCATGAATCAGACCACTTGCGCGCCACGTACACGTCGTCAGACCACTGACTTTCGCATTTAATTAAATATTCGTTCATAACAACGTCAGAGTTCGAGTTCCACGAGAAATTTTTTCTAGTGCGAAATTTCTTGTTTCATACAAGTTGCAAAAAAGTTTTCGTTTCACCACTCGCTCTTTTGTCTACTATTATGATTCAAGGTTATAAATCGACAATTAAATTAGACCAGAAAAATGCTATTGTTGTTTCCTTTCTTAAGTATCGATTATTGTCTTTAATGTTTTTACATTATTTTATGCTCCCGCTTATTCTTTAGTTGGTAAAACAGTGTACTCTTCACCTCTTTAGTAAGCCGGTATATGTTGCCAACTGGCAACTAGACCGTAGCAGTCGTTATCGTATAGAACTCCATATAATTCGTAGTCAAGATTAATTAGCAAATCAATAAAATCTTACCGGTTTGAAAGGTTCGTGTGTATTTGATTACTGGTTGGATAGGTCGACACCAGTATTTTTTAAACTGTATCCAAGATAGCATTAGCTTTTTGTCATAATATCTTTTATACAATTTGTTCCAAACCGAAATCAATTCTTTTATTAAATTCTAAGAAAATAAAATCCATTGTGGGCATAGAAAATTTTAATACGAATTTTCATAATGCCAGACTTCCGAATTTTATACAGAAACCCAAATTGAAAGAAGGTTTTTATATCGTTTCGGAACGTCGAGCAGGAATGTTGATTGTTCTCTGAGGCTTGCAAACAATCTTATTACTAACTTTCCAAGGGATCCGTCGAAGAAACTTTGTTATAAAAACTAAATCTGGCCTCGACCGAAGTTAATCTTGTTTTTAGCAATTTTTACTTTAAATACGAGGGTTTTTAGGGGGCCAACCTTAGTAAAAACTCGTTTGAAAGAAAACTTACGAATTAAACTAAGTATTTAATTCGGCCGCCGTAATATAATAACACAAACTTACTTATGACGCTACCCTATCTTTGTGTCGAACAAATATTGCCTTCTAAACACGCGATATAAAATTTTATAATTGTTACAAATTGAAGAAAAAAAATGTTCTTGTTGCTCTTGGTGGTAACTGATCACAGCCGCACATAAAATCCCAGAAAAATTGAGGATTGGAGGAGCGTTAAATATGTATGAAAATTGAAGGGTAAAAGCAGGGTGTAATTGTACAAAAAAGATGAAAGTTAACGGTTGGGCGTGTATCTGTGACCTAAATATTAAAGCACCCCCTTATCGTTTGTCTATAAAACGTTAAAAATCATAAGCTGTAATGCAATAGTGTTGTCCCAAGTGGACGTTTGGGCTGAAGCCAACTCGCTGTATCTCGCCATTGAGATGTGAAGGTCAGTCGCCACCGCAATGCCACAAGCCGCGTAATACGGCCGCGATCGTGACAATGTACAAGATTACAGCTGCACGATGAGTACTTAGATAATCCCTCATAAATCAATGCAATTCAAACCTAAGGACTAAAGTTTGACCAAGCAACGACCAACAGAACACGCTTGAGTATGAAATATTACTATTTAAAATCGTCTGAAAAAGTATGCATATGCAAATGTGGCAAATAAATGGTGCATAAAATTATTTATTATACGTCTGCCGCTTATTTGCATATTTAAAATTTCACCTAAAGAATTTGGTATGTAAATCCGTACTAAACTTAATTAATAGACTAATAATCATACCTAAACTGTCCATGAAAGGCGAGCCACGTGTTCAGCTACGATGAAGTAATCAAAGACTTGATATTTGATGTTGTTATTGCATATTGCAATAAAAATTAAAGTTTCTTCTGGATTAGAAAATCTACAACGAATAATCGGCTTACTTGTTCTTACGTGTTATCTAATAGTCTCTCTGAGCTAAGAGTCTGCTATTGTTTTAACTGCTTAATTGGCTATTATTAGCACTCGTTTCAGCTTCTCGGAATGTTTCCGATATAAATCATTGTTTCCGTTGGTGATTAATAACAATGATGGAACTTTCATTATTGCATTTCTATTTATAGCATGTTAATATTGAACTCACTCTATAAATATTGGAACAAGTGGTATCAACTTTATCAAATAGAATAGTATTCTGTTATTTACATATTTCATAATATAGATTTGAGTTCGACGTTTTTTTAAAAGTGTCAGGAAATGGAAAAAAAGCAATAAACCAATATTACATAAATGGGACAGGTTCGTTATATTAAAAAAGCAAAATCCATTACGTTAAGTGAATTTTTGCCTCGTAACAAGTTTAATTTCATGTCCGTTTAATCTTAACTTCCTGTTTCGAAATTCCGAGAATTTTGAATTACCACTCTCCTATTTGAATTAAATATGAATTTAGGATGTTTTATTTTGAATTTCATATCTACCTCAGGTTCGGTTAGGTCATTTTAAATACATCTCATTCCTTTATAAATGACAGAAGTTTAATTTTAGGTTTGGTTAATTCCACTGCTGAACATAGGCCTCCTCCAATGATTTCCACAGTGACCTGTTGGAGGCACCTAAAGTTGTACTAAAGTACTGCATAAAGTCAAATAATTATAAATCTTAAACACCTTAGAGACTCGATTTACAATACTTGTATGTTGGACAGATCACAAAAATGCATATCGAGCATACATTTGCTTCGCCATAGGAATCGAAGTGTCGCACCTCAATTTCTAAATCAAGTTGATACTGAAACTATAAAAACAATCAGAAAGAAATACCTTTCCAAACTCTATTGATAAAACTATTAAAGGTCATTTATTGGTAGGACCTGACAAAAAATGTGAAATGTCAGTACATTTGGCATTTGAGAATGGAGAAGGGAGATTGTGATGGTGAGATTGTAGGGTTACTTTCACTGTGAAGGCTGCCATTACCGTTTACTTGCGTTCAGACCGAGATGTGCAGCATCCGTGACGGTGGGAACTGCATGTAACTCCACTCGCTCCGTCGACAACTGCGTATTCAAATCTGATATTTTTATTTTATCTTTAAGTAACCATTCTGTGTTCCTTAGTAACTTCTTCATTTAGATTTTGAAAGAAAATACGTTGTTGATTTTCATGTTTTTTGTAACACTGGCATGACAAGGTGACTAATATGTAGCAGATGTTAAATGCAGTATCGTATATCAATTAGTTTGAGGTGAGAACAACGATTAATCTAGCTCTAAATGAATGTATATAAAAGTATGTTCACAAATAACCTATTTCTAAAGTTGTGAAACAAAATAATAAGACGAAAATGTAGAGACATATAAATATACAACTCGTAAATTGCGTATCGATATACTAAAATTATCAGTTTGTAGAGATAAAACTACGGTTTTATTATAGGAATGCTCCAAATATAACTTTTTGGATCTATAAATTGTAACTTTATTTGTTTCACTTTGTAGTATAATATACTAAAATATTATTATTCTTCTGGTCGATTTATATTCAGAAGAACAGTAGAATTCCTTAATTTATTTAAAGCACTCGTGTGCTTAGAAATGCAATCACGAATTATATATCATAAGTTCAACTTAAACATTTCATGTATGTATTACTATGTACAAGAAGATTCAATTGATGATATTTGATGAGAATTGAATTTTCATATATTTTAAACAATATCCAAAAAATACAAGCTCTTCAAATGATGATAACCCCTGATCAAGAGGCATACAGTGATAATTAAACGATGGATTTTTTGAAATTAATGCTTCGTATATTTTTAAATGGTAGGTCATTTAAAAAAATGGTTAAATGATATGGCTCTGCATCACGATTGTTAGCAACATATTGCGGGGATCGGATGACCGGTATCTCTCATATCGCAGTCACTCTTGCACAATTTATACTGAAACATGAAAGTTTGAATTCATTGCAAAAGAATATTGCAACATTGACGTCCACCCACAAGATGGTCAGACAACCTGGTAAAGATTGCGGGACGTCGCTGGATGCAGGCTGCTCCCAACAATTTACTGCGGAAATCATTGGGAGAGGCCTATGTTCAGTAGTGGACTTTCTTTGGCTGATGGATGGATGGATTGCAACATTTGCTGCGTGTCGGATATGCGCCCCGAAAGCGAGCATCGTCCTCAAAGGTGTAAAATCCTCCATTGTGACCATCGTGCATATGATGTGCCGTCCAGTTTTAACTCGTGTAAATATATTATAAATTTTAAAACACCCTGCCATAATTGTGACGAGACTGTTGTCCATTGCCGATGGAATTTCTATCTGGACTCCACCAAATGTCGGGAAGAAAAAAAAATGAATCAAAATACGCGATAAAATCCGTAAAAAAGCAGTATTATTTATGTGTGTAGCATTCGTGTAAATGTAGGAAACCATTATGTAATAAATGATTAAATAAATCTTCACTTGGCCATGAGAGGACAAAATTATTGTAATTTACAACACGCGCGTGCAATATAGTGTGAGATTACGTGCAGTGCGAGCGTTATTCGAGATGTCTGTCTGGACGCTGCGCTGCGGCTGAGCCGGCGCGATAACTGTGTGATTCGCAACGGAAGCGAACGTGTGACGCGCCCCGCGCCGCGTTCGCGATAAACGGGAAATACCAAAATGTACAATTGTTGCTGTGTAACTACGATTAGCTATATTTATCACGCGTTTATTAAATGAGAAGATACCATTATGCCTGGTTTACTGTAGGTATTCACTTTGAAATGTTTCTTTCAATCTCCTCTCTTCGGTCCAGGGAAGTCCACTGCTGAATATTGGCCTTCCTTAATGATCGCCACACGACCTGTTGGAATATATAGGGATATCAAGACCACTACCGAAAACGAAACCAGGTGGTAGTTTTAGTGACTACATACACGATGCAACTAAATTTTTTGCAAAAAAACGCGACCATTGTTTTGTTATTTTTTTCCTATCATCGTATTTGGTTAGATAATACATACATTTTCCCAAAAAAAAAAATTTACAGCATCCTTTTATTTTTAAAAACGCTATAGTACGCAAGGCTTTAAATTATAATTGTGTATAACCGAGTAGAAAATGGCGTCAAGATAGTTAAAGATGGTATTTCTGTCGGACTACAAATACAACAATTAATGAGTAATGATGATTTGACAAAATACCTCAATGCTGATGTAAACGGTGCCTGGGAGGGACTTAAACAAGTAGTGACCGTTTTTTTGGAAACCATTAGAGCTAACAATTATAAAGAATTGATGGTAACTGTGCTTAAATGCTTAACATTTTGGGTTGCAGGAAGTCCCATAAACTTCATACATGTTACATGCTCATTTGGATCAATTTAAAGATAATATGGGTGGAGAGGACTAAGTAGAACGTTTTTACCAAAAATTAATGGACTTTGAACGACTTTACCAAGGGCAGTTTACGAGAATATTATGATGGTAGACTGCGACTGGAATTTAATGTAATAAATAAAGCCTACACAAACATAACATATTCACTAAATATATTCATTTTTGCACTAGATTTTTCGTTATTTTACACTGTTTTCTATCACATTTCTTGAATAAAAATGACTTTTGTGTTCAGCAAAAACGTTTGTGATCGTAATTTCAATCACAATTATACATTTTATATCGTTAACTTTTTTAGAATTCAAAAATTGCTCTAATTTCTACATAATCAAACTTTGATGTTTTTTCCTTTATTTGTGACCTGGGTGGAACCAACATACAGATGCCAGACACAAAAATCGTGTTAACTATATAATAAATGGATTTCTATGCGTCGTGTGAAGAGATTCAGCTAATAATGTTACGTAAGGCTGCGAATCTGACGTCAACTTTTTCAGGAAATTATTGTTGTCTCCGTCTAATATTATGTTTAAAAAAAACAGATAAAACGGAGTATCCGATTTGGTAATCGATCTCAGAACCCAACAATTCATATCTCTTGTATCCTGATACTAGATTATTTAATGTATGTTTAATATCTGTTTTATGTTGTTTGCCAAGTGTTATGGAAATAATTTGTAACAGGGAAAATAATACACATTTAGATTTATAAAACCGTCTCTCATTCCCACCTATTTATAACATTTTCCTTGTTTGATAAATATTTATTAATTACCTCAGTATTGTTATAAAACAATGGCAAACAACCAAAGGTTGACATTATTAGTAGTTAGAGGTATAATCTGCTAAAATTATGTAGAGATAAAACATTACGCGCAGAAGATATTTTTATGTATTCTATTTGGAGAACAACATTATGAATTGCGTATATTGGACATGATGTGTATTCATAATTAACTGTCACTTGTTTCAACGATGAGTTATTAGAGGAACGTTGAGAACGTTGAGGAGAATGCTCCATAATAAAAATTACGGTATCTGAAGTCTACTAACTCTAAATGAACCAGGGTGGTAGAATTAAAAGCTTATAATCGAAAAGGTCGAAGTCAAGCCGGCGGCCGGTGGTGTAATTATATTGCGCTTTTTCTATGTTATCGTGGTACACGGGTGGGCAGAAGAACATGAAAGTACTTACGGATGGATACGTACTTAAAAGCTGCACATGAATTTCTATTATACATTTTTAATAATATACCAGTGCACCCATCTCTATGCAACGGAATTCTCCGCAAATTAGGCCATAGTTCACCAGGCTGGCATATTTCAGGAGTGTACATAGAAACTCTTATAAAGGTCTTCTAATAAAGCTTCTGGTTGGTATGCAGATTTCCGCATGATGTACTCCTTGATCCTTAACCGCTAAAGAACGTGGTAATGTAGGACCATTGCCATGTAAAAGCAAAGAAAATGTTGGACGCCCGCCTACAAGATGGACGGACGACCTGGCTAAGGTTGCAGGAAGTCGCTGGATGCAGGCCGCTTCCAACAGGTCGATGTGGCGATACATAGGGGAGATCTATGAACATGGGTGTGCAGTGGACTTCCTGTGGCTGAAGAGACAGACAGACAAAGAGACACACACACACGACTCTGATGTCAGAGATTATTTCCGGGGATTCAAACAATCACCGTCTTGGCAGTTCACATTCGGTTACCAACACTCCTCCACGTACTGACATGCAATGTATATACATAATACATATGTCGAGATTCTTCTCGACATATGTATATGTATATACAGTGTTATGCACGCGTGTACGCTTCTGCGTACACGCGTGCATAACACTCCACAATCGGCTTAGAGCCCTCGGCAGTCAACACGGCTTAATGTGTGACAAGGCCGATGACCTCATTTCGTTCAAGTGATAATGCATGTGCAGTCTAATAGTTTTCATTAACTGTCGCCTTTGATGTCTAGTAGCAGCTTATATATGTGAACTGTAAAATCCTTCGCTTCCCAGGCTACCATATTAAGTATTGTCAAAATTTAAATATAGATTTCAATACTGACCGTTAATGTTTAATATAATATTTATTTTATCTGTTTTATTTTGTACATTAATTTTTATGGTTTGATCATTGATGTAATGCATATATGATACAAATTGCTGTGTTCCTTATACGTTATAAATATACAATGAAATCCTAATTTTAAACACTACTAAAGTATGTTCTGTCTTATCTTTGTTGCAAGAATAAATTTAATAAAAATCTAATTAAATTATGTGTCTTCCAAGTGATATACTAAGGTTAGCAACCACTATCAATATAAATTGAAGGTCATGTACAAATCCGCGGCGCTAAACGGTTTTTTTTTGTGATAACTACATTTATAATTTTCGATTAACAGCATGTGCGGCACGGAAACCTCGTAGAAACAATACATTTAAGTTATATGGCATGTATGATCACAAACCAGCTGCGGGCCCCATCGACCAATGTCAATGAGCCATTACATTCAGAGGATATCAATATCGCGTCAGGTTTGACAGCTGTCGCAACGACGCGGCGTGAAGGCCACGTGAAGTCATTGATCACTGTTCGAACGAGGCGTTTATTGTCTTATCGATATATGATATGGATATATATGACATTATTGATATGATTCGTGAGTGACATCACCAGCTGTGAAAGTCAATTACTGACAGAGTTTCAAAAACAATAAATGTATTTTTAATTAACAATTTAAGCAAATTCTTTAGAGTAAGTTGTGCTGGTATTTGGGAGTTATGATTTAAAATAGATTTGATTCTTTACATTTAAATTATAAAGATGTATAAATATTTTTAACCGATACGTTCATAGCATGGTTATACGAGTAGTATCCTACATTGTAAAAGGCAGATTCCGTTAAAGTTATTAGGTAATATGGTATTCGTGTTATGTCCTTTATTATTGTTGATTAAACTCTGTATATAACACACCCTTATTTACGCACTAACGATGACCGACACGATACTAAGCTTATTTTTGTTAGAATCGCATGTTTTTATTTTAGACGGAAAATGTACAGAAAATTTTGTTCCGTATTATAAAATGTATATGCCCTTCATGCTTCTTGAGTGTGTTAATTATGGTATCTTTTTATATACAGTATTTCTGGGAGAGTTGGCTATAAGGAAAAATAAAAAACAAAATTAATAAAAATACGTTGAACAACATTGTTTGTGGTTAGTAAATGTTAAATGGTTTAAATTCAGGTGCATTCTGTAAAAAAATAACGTTTATTCCCGTACTCACCTACCTTATAGAGAAAAAAATAAAGGATTTAAAAAAACATTACTCGCTGAAAACGTTTCCCCGGCGAATTCTCTTTCTTTCCAGCGACAATACATTTATCTAAGTCCTATACATGTTTAAGAATCCAGACAGGTCATTAAACGTAACGATCCAATTTAGAGATCCTCACTCAGGTACCTAATTATCCGGAGTGGTTTTGTTACGCGTCAAATTAAACACTAGGCTCTTGTGTTTATTAAGGTGGGTAGGAGTGAGGGTTGTTACATAAGTGCTCGTTCGAAACGCTGCGTTTTTTCATAGTCGCAAAAAATATTACATCCTGTCGTAATAAATAGTGACTAGTGTAGTTGTTTAGCTGGCTCGGTGATTTTGTTATTTTTTTATGCATGCAACTATGGGTTAAATTAGCTGATGGGTGTAAAAAGTGCGGGTATTAAGCTGATTTCTTACGGCAATTAAAATAATTCACAGATTTTTGTTACTCGTGAACATAAATGAACACTCCATTGGATTCTTAATTGACACAATAAAAAAATAAAACTATTAGATAACGCGACAGGCAATAATTTTCTTATTTATGTACATTGCTGATACGGCATAAGAAAATGACATCGTACCGTTTTCAAACCGGTGAAAAGTTTGCACTACGCTGCGTTTCTACCGTTCATGGAACGAGCCCTTATAGGGTAGGAAAATTGCCTGGTTACATAAAAGGGAGCGCCGTGCGAGCCTGCCGAGTTGGCTCCAATCTACTATATATCTTTTATAATTTCATTACATCTGGAGCGTTTGCCTTTATCTCGGTTTATCTTTTTGTTTTTGTCATTGTGGAGGGAGTCTTTGGAATGGCCCATTCCAACTCGGGACAAGAATTTGGGTCGTTATTTTCATAAAACATTTCTTAAGAATTGAACCCAAGCTTTTGGTAATTTGAAAGAATGGTTTTTTTGCTGGACGGCGAATTGAAATTTAAAGGATATAATATAAATAAGGAATTATATTGTAGAAACGTACATATTTCATTTTTATTTACTGTTTTAAAGTTTTTAAACCGCATTGTGGTTTTGAAATTGCCATTTCAGTTTTCGTATACATAAAGATAAATGATAATGTAAATAAAGTAAGAACTAGTTGAATTTAGTATCAGAGGTACATTAAATGCACTATAAACCTAAATTAGAAGGTTATTTTATTTATGTTATCAAAACAGGTTTTTATTGGTGTGACGCAGGAGTCATAAATTCGAAAGCAATATACATATAAATGAAGCGTGATAATATTTACATTGTCTAAACATAGATTTAATTCTGAGGTGAATTAATACACAATTGGCAATATATTTTAAAGTGATTCTTTTTTTATTCAAATAAGAGTTAAACGTACACCCGATAAATATATTAGACCACCAACCATCTGACGATACAAATCATTCTCAATGCGGACTCGTGCGTTTTTTTTCTGTATTCTCGTCGCGTTTCGGCTTGTTTGAAACTATATTAGTCACTAAGCTAATATTTACATTACACATTTACCCTTTATTTATGAAAAAGGTAAAATAGGAATGGTATTGAAATAAAACGAATTCTTACGGATTTCATCGCGAATTTGAGTTAATTATTTAATTTCCTGACGTTTCGATCATATGGTATTTTGCCATAAAGTGAATTAAATAATAAAATCAATATTGAATCGCGCATGCTTGAACATGTATTGTATTGTATTGTATCAGCCCATATACGACCCACTGCAGGGCACGGGCCTCCTCTACAATCGAGAGTACGATTGAGAGTGGTTAGGCCATATAGTCCACCACGCTGGCCTAGTGCGGGTTGGCGGACTTACATACCGTAGAAATTCTTTTTTAAAATCGCTACGGTATGCAGGTTTCCTCACGATGTTTTCCTTCACCGTTAAAGTGCGTGGTGATTGACTATCAATACACACATAACTCCGAAAAGTCAGAGGTGTGCCCTGGGATTTGAACCCGCGACCACCGTGAACATGTAGGCAGCCGAGTCTGGTCCGATACCACGAGGCCACCACGCACTTCTTGAACATGTGCAAATAAAGAAATCAATATTTTATTACTATTTTTATGTAAAATATGCTATAATAAAATATGTCGTAAAGTTCATTCAATAAAGACGGTTGGGTCACCATCGATTTTATATTGCGAAACGTCGACCTTACTCCGATTCTGTGGTACTTTGTCGAAGTGCATTTAATGGGCTGAATCACAAATTGTTATGATCGATTGACCTGATGATCAGTATTATTGAGCTCGCGTGTGGTTCACATGCTCTGTACTTTATGCATGCGATTTGTTAAATTATAATCAGAAGGGTGAATTACAAATGGAGTATCGTTTACATCGAGGCTGGGTAATAACGTCGATGCCGCTCTGCAACCATTTTGTTAACTGTTTAAAAATATGTTCCAAATTCGTTTTCTGTAACAGATAACTGTATTTATTTGATTATTTTTTTTGCTAAAACGTATATAATGAGGATTTATGTCTTTTTATAGCCTAGAATGGGCTCGCTAAATATTACACTAGAGTATTTAAGAGTAATCTTTAACCATGGCGACATCCATAAAAAATCACGCGCCGAGAAAATCCGGTGTATTGCCGGATTAATAATCAACGTATTTTTGTGAGAACGCAAAGCTATTATTCCATGTCGTTTTACTTTGGGATCATTGTGGTATTACGAAAACCTGCCAATATACGGGGTGTCCCAGAACTAGACGATAAACCAGTAAGTAACGGGAGATTGACCAAACTATGAAGGCGCAGCTACAAAAAATATTATAGCGCTATCCCCGATACTTTTCAAGAAACAGCAATTCTAGTAAACATAAAAAAAATTACTTTAACCAACACTTAGTAGCATTGTGACGAGTGATTTCCGTAAATTATTATTTTAAAAGACGTTTTGCAACGTTTAATAATGCATGCCAAGTCAAATCAAACCAAGTCTATTTTTCAAGAAATATGATCGAATTCCTTAAAGCACTTTTTTCAATTATCTATTGATCAACTTTGCAGCGATGCGACGAACTGAAAAAATAGTTGTCCTGTAGTACCCATGGTATGTTTTATCAAAAATTGACGCATTTGATCAAGATACTAAAACGGTATTTTATTCGCAGATTTTCTTTCATGCAGTGTGTATGTACATATATTGTATAATTATGCTGTGATGTAATCTGACACAACTTAGCTTTTATCTATATTTAGGTGATTGTTTAACGTCTACATTTGCACTACGATAAGATAAATGGTTTCATTAATTTCGTCTGAAACGTTCTGATAGGGTTGCTAGTAAATTAATTGATATAATTTGCGTAGCGTTGCGTGACGGCCGACGATGAACACATGAAAATGTCGTTAAACGTACGCAAAGATCACATGTATTGGTATACCGACATAGCTATTCGTGGGTCGGGAAATTTAATTACATTTTTATGGGTTTTAGGCTAGACATAATACAACACACGGGCCTTGTAAATCTATAAAAAAAGGGTCAGCTTCTTGTCTTCACTCACATGGGAGTCATTTTATTTTTTATATTGCAGCAGGCTTTCGATGTTCTACAATTACGGCATTATCGAAACCATATAGGTATCGATTCAGCATCGCATTAAATTCAATTACTTGACTTTGGTCTTGCAGTTACTAACTTTTAATGAGACAATTTGGATCCTTACTCGTTACTTGTTAGTTATTTTAACTTCAGTTGCATTTAAATATTAAACTTTAAAAACGGCAATTAATTTCGGAACATCTAAGTTCAGAAATGTTTGAAAAGGGTGAACTTTAGTTTTTTTTTAATTGTTCTAAAAGTAATAACATATTTTATTATTTTACAAACTACTATCATGTGGCATTAAATAATGATTTTACTTTATAACTAGAGATATTTTGTGTAAAACTATAAAAACAACTTGTTCAACTGTATACTCTTAAGTATTAGTAAGCATTGTTTTCGTGGAAGCCAAACATGCTGATTGTGTCCCGGAATCAGTAATCATATTGTAAATAATAAAGCACTATCCGTGTAATATAGATAATATTGAATAAGAATAATGCGAGCACGTTGGGCGGGACCTGGCTGTCTGTTATCAGCTGACGCATGGCGGCTGATATCGCGTGTAGTGATACCGGTGGATAGGCGGATTTCACGTGAGTACGCAATTTGTGTACGCGAACCATAGAACGTTATCGAATTTTCAAACTTATTGTTTTCCACTTTATTAGGTCAGGATAAGTGGTAATTATCGATAAATTGATTATGATTAAGTTGTCTGATTAATGCGATTTGGGTTGCTATGGCACATTTTTGGCTGGTTCTTTTTTGTTCGGTATATGAGTTTGCCGGAATCTAAATGTTGTTGAGGGATGTGTATTACCGCCCGGAAAACGGCCACAACACACGACAATGAAAACTCGTCATAGCGGCCCACGGCAGTGTGTCGCGCCTTGAGTTTAGACTGTTCGGCCTGGTTAGCTTAATTGTATTGATCCGCCAGAAACAAACATCTCTTGTTGTTGGACACTCTATTTAAATTACGCTGCACTCACCATGAAGTTTATTTTGGTCATTCTGTCATGCCAGAATAAAATATTAAATTTTTGTTATTTTAAATAAGAAATTTTGTAAAAAACAATAAATGTATTTTCCTGAATAACAGAACAACGTAATATCAAAAAACGAACATCGAACACTGAACAAGCAAACTACCAACCTTTACACAAAATTAAAGACTTACGGCCTTATTCATAGATAGTTTTAAAACGTATTTTAGTTATCGAATGTTTTGTCCCTATCTAACGACTTTTGAATTCAGTTTGAGCGAAGAAGACAAAACTTTTGACAACTAAAATAGGTTTTTAAAGTGTATATGAATAGGGCCGTTAAACGATAACTCTACCAACACGACAGTAGAATAATAATATACTTAAATTGTTTCTCTTTTAACAAAATAGTCTTATCAAAACTTTAAGATGGAATATGTTTATTTGACTCGAGCAATATCTGGCTTTGATTATAATCTAAGCAGTTTTATTGCATCCCATAACTTTATTAAGTATGCCAACGCATAATTTAATAGAAATACAACGGGTTTGACCGCTTTTTTTTGCATATGAACTGTTACAGCAGCACGTGTTCATTTACGTCAATCAGTAATATTAATAAAATATGATGGAATTTTAAATACACCATAAACCACTTTCGGAATGTGATGATGTTCAATAGGCAACACTTGCCTTCATCCCATAGAGGTCCAGAAATAAGAAAATACTATTCTTCTCCACATTGTTTGATCAGTTGATCATCATCATTATCATCAGTCCGTTGCAGTCCACTGCTGGACATAGGCCTCTCCCAAGGTACGCCACAGAGCCCGGTCTCCTGCTTTATGCATCCAGTCGCTGCCGGCCCTTTTGTGCAAGTCGTCCCGCCATCTAGCCAGAGGAAGTCCCACGCTACGCATTGTAACATTTGATTTAATTTTTCCACAATAAATAAATCTTACGCCAATTCCACATGATTTATTACTACATATATATTTTAGAAAATGTCGACGAGACTCTCAGAGTGTCGACGAGACTCAGCGTTGGTCATAATTACGACAGCATATTCATGACCGAACTCTATCTGACGTCATATTTTTTCATATAAATATTAAACACACGGTGTGTTTAATAAAGGATATTATTCTTTGTTGTTTTTTGTAATTTTTATTATAATATACGGTAGTCAATTGTATATTTATTATTCAATAAAACTAGCTAGCACAAGTTGCTGCAAAGTAATTAGAAACCTATTATACAATTTACCTATTTTATATTGTTTTATGTAAGCAAAAATGTTGATATACAATACACATATTCTATAGCCATTCATTTAATAATAATTCCTGCATTTAAAGATTTCACAAAATATTGAACTGCTAAATGAGAGAATTATTATTAATTTGAGTAATTAATTGCTATAAAAATATGTTATATGTAATTGTGGATGTAAATAATTGGATAAATACACCTCGCTGTAGTTAAGTGTCCTGCTTTTAATTGCGGAAAATTCCTCACTTAACCTGTCAAGTTCAACACGCAATAAGAACACCAGGCTATCTGCTTTGTACTCGTAATATATTAACAACACTTTTTTATAATTGAGTCCATGAAACTATTAGTCAAGTCTAATTGTACAAGCAGAGGGTAAAGTATTTATAGGACTTCCGCAATAGTTTCATTAGTTATATAATACTTTTGCCAAAGCATTCAAAAAATACTTGATTCACCATTTCGAATTTAAAATCATGGCTTTTCCAACTATATTACTAATATACAAAAATATTTACTAACTTAAATGACAATATTTTCTGCTCTATAAAGATGCAATATTCCGCATAGACGCGGTGAGTCGATTCTTTAGACTAACTATAGGTTCTATAATAGCCGTTTATAATAAATGAATATGCCTAGTGGAAAATACATGTAGGCACAAGTCAAAAATAAGAACCTAAATATGCATTCGCACGAACAAAACAAACTTATAAACAAATTATAATATTTATTATCTAAATTCTATGTCCAAGGCAAACATCTGTAACGCACTCTGTACATATTTTCACAAAGATTTTCCTTCAAGACATTAAAATAAATATTTTGTTCTGTGAGCCGGTAATAAAAAGACCTTGGGGCAAGGAGAACAGGAAATCCATTGCTTCAGGGCCTCCACAACACCATACTGCCACAAGCGAAGAGGGCTCCAATAAAAAATAATACGTCAAGTATTTCATTTTTATTGAAATCAATTAAATAATTCCTGCTGTCTTATATTTATGGACATAGGTTCGCAATTCAGATGGTTACGCGAAAGGTGACCTCTATACCAGAATTAATCAGTTTCTGATATAAAATAAAATGAAATCAATATTTTTCTTCCATTACTTCCAAAAAGCGGACACTGCATTAGCCACAATTCTAAAAAAACCATCAACCCAGCAACTCGAATTGAGAATTAATTAAGGCGACGGATGACGGGAAACGGGCCAAGCCTTCTCACATGTTAAGGGGGAGGTTAATTACAGTGATTATCAATCTTCGCAGTTGGACATATATGGACAAATCTTGTACCTAAGTATACAACGGATCATTAAATGTGACACATTCGTTTTAGTATAAAGTATAAAACCCTGCTGTAAGAAAGACTAACATGTATGTAATCAATAGGTAGTTGTTTGTCAGACCTTCGGCTCTGCGATAAAAAAAAGCATTGTTCTGTATTAGTTGTTTTGCTACTAGTATGCTTTTATAATGTTATACCAAAATTATTGATTAAACATTTTAATTGTACGATCATTATTGATACAAGTGGAACAAAGTATGTAAATTACCTGAACTGTCAATAATATTTTGATTAATTACCATAATCTCTCAATGTCATAATATTTTCACGCCAATTACTATTTAAATAATGTGATAACGATATCATTGTGTTATTAAGACAATATAACAAGGTGAATTATTTTTTGTAGATTCATACATGTTTTTTTAACCTATATTATCCCACTGCTGAGCAATGGTCTCCCTCAACTCCTTCCATCTGTCTCTATTTGCTGCTGTAGCCGTCCATACCCTACTGAAGTGATCGAGGTCGTCGCGCCATCTCTTCCGCCGTCTGCCTCGTCGTCTCTTGCTATCCGTGGGCGTCCATTCTCATTCCTCTGGCTATAGAGGGCGATACCGCAATCTGTCCAAGGTCTGCTATGGATTAAAAAAATAATGAATAGGGCGAAATAATTATACAAACATAATTTACATGTATAAAATCGAGTGTATTAATTTGTCCTATGCTAATAATGAGAAGCCTTCAAACATTTTTTTTACTCGGCGAATTAATTCATCAATGTAGTTACATGATATCAATGTGATGGCGAAACTATCTTAATTTAATGCCCACACTCAATGGACACAATGTATTTTCAACGAACAAATTGCCCAATTGAGTATCGATCGTATCTACGATCCACAATTCGTAGCATATGAATTTTGCTCACGGGGACTTTAAATTCCACATTAGTTCAGTTAAAATATATAAATCTCGAAGCCTAAGCGTAGTATAAGTCATCGCTATTAGGCCAAGTATTTCGGCCGTACATTTACCCCACTGACGGCCATACGAGTAGTCAGTGCCGGAGACCGCAAATTACTGGTAAATTACAATGTGTCAATGACCTGCCGTTCATATACAATCTTGATTCCCGAATTTTTTGCTTCAGCGCTTTTACCGTAACAATGCATACGATTTTGAACCTTATATCCAAGAGTCTAAATCCCATTCAGTATTGGTCTTTGAAAGCTTTGAAAGTATCGTATGACTGGCGTGTGTCTCATATTTAAAACGAAAAACGAACGATCGAATAGAAAATTGGCTATCGATATTAATATTGTACGTAGGAAATTGTGATTTGAAATATTGTAGGGGCTGTTTATACTGACTTAGATATTATAGATTAGATACGATGTGCGTCATCAGTTTTTAAATACTATATAATGACGTGTAACGTTTACCAATATATTTTCTTCTGAGTGCGATGACTCGTGCCGTGGATCAGACAAGCGCTGTAACCTTTAATAATAATTTGCTTATATCATTCAGATGAGTCTGTAACCTGGTATACACGCCTCAACATTTAAGTACCGTTTTCTCGTCTGTGCGATTCTGCACGCAACCCACGGCATCAAAAATTATTTTAATCTTTTCTAAAAACGATCATGAGCTTTTATTTACGAATTAAACACCACATTACTTCGAAAACAGGTAGAGTATACTACGTAGTTTTGGATACATATGAGTTCCTAAAATGGTGATACGAGTAAGAACGTCCCCAAACACATGGACCAAAGTTCGGTAAACAATTGGTAACAATATTGGCACCTTTGTCGATACCAACGAAGATAAGCTTTTGTTTATATAATCATTATAAAAGAAAAAGCAAAAAAACATCAACAACGAGCAGATCGTTTTAATAAACACGTCTGACGAAAAACTATTCGATATTTACCTCTATTGCGCATAAAAGTTAAATATTGTAACTCAATATGTAATAAATATTTACATATATGCCATGTTTTCACCGCGTGTCTTGACACCGTGAATCGCGATGACGTAATAATGCCATGTGCGTAATCTGTAACAGGTTCCGCCACATCTTATTGAGAGGTACAAAAAATATAACCAAAAATGTTCCGTATTGGAAAAATATTGTATCGGATATAATAAATCTACAGCTTTTGTTAACATTATTGTAGGGTAATTTTTCTCAGAAAATAGGTTCTCCTGAATTTATAAGTATATTTTAGGATGTAGAGCTGGAATATTGGACTTTGAAGCATTCTTACAAAATTAGCCATTGTTAACAAAGAAAATTCGATAGGTTTCTCCTTTTTCGAAGTATAATTTAGTTTTCCATTTGACCAGTTTCACGAAGAGGGCTAATGAGATAATTCTAGGTACACGTGGCATTTAATGCTTATCTTTGCAATTTTCTATGATAAAATGCCATGTCCTTTACACCGTGAGCATTATTACCTTAATTTTGCGCTGTGGATTTTTACTTTTTTGTACCACGGTACCCAGGCAAAAAAAAGAAGATCCACTGAATGTGCGACGCTGATTTTGTGTCCTCCGAACTTACTGCGGTAAATTTCGAACAAACATCTCTTCTCAAGTGATTACCGTTTTTATTGATTTCGTTGTAATAACCAGAGCGTGGATTGTACTGAAGCCAAAAAAATTAAAAAACAACGTTTCTTGAACCGTGAAGTAATGCTGTAATTTAAGCAAGTAAAAAAGAACAACAAACCAGCAAAGAATTTCAAAGGGGTTCTAAATGGGATGGAAAAACGACGTCTATGTCGTAAGCTATTTCAATATATGTATGTATGTTCAACTGCACATTCAGCGAAACCATTTTTATTATTATTTTTGTGTTCGAACATTTTATTTTGGTCTATTTTGGTAACCTTCGTATATTCGCATTTTTAGCCTCTCGTCCCATATTCTGTGAAAGGGCTTAGGCCACCACGTCGATCCAATGCCAATTTATGGATGAATACCATAATTTTATTATAGCATGTTATTTTAACTCTTTCTTTATATTCTTAACTTTTGCCCTTAACGGGGTGATATAAACATTTTGTTAAATTTTAATCTAGAATATTCTCTAAAGTCAACTAATATTGTTAATAAATATTATTTGTTTTCAATTTCAGTTTTATAATTGGCCATAATAATTATCAAGCAAAATTGCATAAAAACAAAAACAACTTTATCATACGTGAGAGTAATCCCACATACATAATTAGCATTTCCGATGGTCTGATAGGTGAAGAGTTCACATCCAATCACGGTGAAAACGGCGTGATAGATATCACAACCTGTCACCTTCCAGTGATAAATCGATGTCACCACAACATTACAAGGATCACGTGAAACTAGTGTAAATATTATCGTGTGATAGGTAATGTCGAACGACGTTTGTTTACACAATTATGCAACTTTAATTGCATATGAATAAAAGTTCACCCAGGGCAGGAAGTGTATAGTCGAATATTTTAGGTACACTCGAAATACCAGGTTAAAAGTTACTTAGGTGAAAAGATGCTAATTTTCTAACGGTTTGATTAAAATTTGACCTTTTGACAATTAATTGTTAAGCGGTTAGTAAATTCACTTCCTGCACTAAATATTGCGAGTTTGGGTTTTAGGGATAAATACTAATTACACTGATGTTGCGGGTCTGGATATTTTTGTTTATCCAGGTCTTGCCTACGAGTTAGTGTATGTTATATAATATAGAAATCTGTAATGATATAGTTGAACGGAAATTACAGCGCGGTGTTACGGCACAGTGGACGCCGATAGCCTCGACGCAACATCGCCTGTTGTCCGCTGATTACACTTGCACGCTATCTTCAAGTTCAAGAGCGTCACACATTGTTGTTATCTAACATAGTGCATAATATGCCCACATTATCGTTTGATATGTAGGTAATCTACGTCCTGGTTTTCGGTTCAATATTTGGATAAACTTTTTGAATTTGGTAATAATGTCCATTCAGCTAGATATATTGTGGCCGACTGTCGAAAAGCAATGATATATTAATATAGGTCATTGCTTCTCCCACATATTTTTCCTTTATTCCGGAAAGTTTCCAAAGAGTGTCTTCCACGAAAGATAGACGATGTCATTCAGCATATTATTATACTACGGTATGATATGTAGTTAAGCAGCTTGCTTGTTTTTCAGAGCTATTAATAATAATAATAAAGTTTATTTCTCACCACTGGTTACATACAATAACGTTACATGCTAGAGATCACGGTTAAGTGTTTAATTATACATTACATTAAATAAAACAAGTATATGCGCGAATATGTATATGTAGCTTTAAATATACATATATACTCGTATAAAAAGTAAATTTTTATTATACGAGTTTTTCTGACTGTGATTGGCTTGTTTTTGCCCAACGTACTTATTGAAATCGTCGAACTTCGAGAAACGTCCGCATGGTTAATGCGGACAAGGAATTATAAGTTAAAAGCCGGAAACACCCTGTGTTGTCTGGTTAAACTGGTAACATTAAAAAAACCCGGTTTAGAACTGGAAGTGACAAAAGACGAGTTGTCGCCTAGCGCGATTGTGTTTATCCGCTATCGATCTATTATTATTAATATGTGACATTATTATGATTGATAACGCAATAGCGTGGTGTGATAGAGGCATTAAGATTATTGAATCTGCTAACTATTTGTAAACAGTATTTAATTCATGCAATCAAATTAAGGTCATTGCCGATGACCCGGTTGACTCAGCGCTCCATATATCATGTTGATCAATTTATTATGACTTGGCTTTAGACCTGGATGTTGTATAAACATTAGGTAACATCAAGCTTGGATCTTTGAAGGGTCAATGGGGTATCAATTGCATCCGTGTTTTTGTTAACTTTTTAGAAAAACTGTAAAATGAGAATAAATCGGAATGAAAGCTCTGCATCGATGGTCGCTGCATAAACCGCATATTACCCATAGGTAATACTAGGCGGGTTGTTAGCATCTATGCCAATAATTGAATTAATTAGAAATACACATAAGTATATCTTCACAGTTTCGTACTGACTACTCATCTGTTGTCCGCAATATTTCTACTAGATTTTAGGATGGAGCGGTCAGTCCGTGATCTTTGATTAGATGTATTTTGTATATTGGAAAAATACAAATGCATCACATTAGAAATCATCTTTTTAAAGAAGTTGTTAATGTAGAAAATAATTTTATCAGAAAAAATAATCATCCATGTTCTTTAGGATTATGTCCAACTAGTTATAATGGCTTGTGTTTTTCTCCTCACTCGGTTAATGCGTTATTACACTTTTTTTGGAATTTATGACTTTTTGTTAAGTTCCATTTGAGCGTTAATTCCGTTCTATTTTTATATACTGTGGTTTCTTCCGATGATTGCTAATTTTTTTGCATCAAGTGCGTCATAGCACCATAATAACTTGTGTGACAAGCGTGCCGATTTATTTTTGCCAAAGGAAATGAATAAAATATGTTATGTAAAACTATTTACCATTCGTTGTGACCTTTTGTGTGGCTTTTTCTATTTTTGTTCAATCCTCTTACACCGCAGTTACGTAGATATTTTTTACGTTCCAGCTACTGACGTATTTATAGCTTGGAATACATTATTGCAAATTGAATAATATATTATCGCTTATTTTCTTTTGCATTAAAAGTTCTCAGGTTATACATGATGTAAGTAACATCATGTTTATGAATACTTTTGAAATCATTATGAATTTAAGAGCTTCGTTCAAAATAAAATTATTGTTTAATTTATTTCATAGGGCTTAAGTATATTTTATTTGGCTATCTTGGATAACGCGAAGGTAGCTATAGACTTAAACTAATGGGGATCGTTATTCTTATAATGTGGAATATGCAAGTCTCTACTGGTAGCTTAATGTCTGCTCCTGTAACTATAAAAAATAATTAATAGTCATAAATGGTTGTCTATAATAAATTCGCTTGTGAGCATATACGTAATAACCAGCTATAAATATTAGAAATGATTTCCCATTACAATATTCTATTGTTCTCTATAATTGGATGCGTCAACAATGCTTTATTTATTATCTGCCATTAATTTGTTCGTTTTATTCGTATTTATTTTTTAATGTTTTAAGTAAAAGGCTATATTGAAAATCTAACCCAGAAGATTTTTTAATTCAGTTACAACCAAAATCGAAAATTACAAACCGGGGACTGGGAATAATCGTCAAGTAACTCATGATTTGTGACGTCATTGCTATTGCGCTGTGGGCGTGGGAGAGAGATAGTACGATGTTTCCGCCAAGCCCCGCTTTACTAATTGATGTTTTAAAATACTATTTTATTGTTGTTCTCACAAGAATATTTTATTTTAATGGTATTTTATACTTTTGTCTAAAGTGGTATGTGAACTCGAAATTAATAACAAAATCTAATGTTCTCACTGCAACATTAATTAGTTATGCTCTTATTAACATTTGCATAGTATTACGGGCGGCATCTTGAAATACGGAAATCAGTTACTGCATATCTATCGGGGTGTTAATTACCCGTAACAGTGTGAAAGGTTCTAGCAAATTACCAATTATTTCCTGATATTACGAAACCGCACCATACGGTAATGACAACAGATTTAACATGATACATCAATCACAAGGTTCGCTGGCTTATTAACACTTGCGAAATTTCTTGTATGATTGATAATGAAATCGAACTGACAGGTGGTATTATTAGTGCAATTATATCAATAAAGGATAGCGAAGGTTTAATATTCTTATCAATGCTTCAGTACTCTCTTTTTTGAAATATTTATTTATTTATTTTAATACTTTATTGTACACCACAAAAAATAATAATAACAAAACAAATAGAAATACATTAACACTAAAGACATGGTTACAACAGCGGCCTTATCGCTACCTGCGATCTCTTCCAGGCAACCTTTGGATGGATTAAATTAATTGAATATAGAATTAATTAAATATTTTAATTATGTATATTTAAGACCTTCCTCGAATCGTGTATATGTTATCTACTATCTCTTATGGGACACAAGATAGGATTTTTCTAGGTAAATTCTAGAGTTTATGTAATAGCTACCATACATTATGTTTGCTTTCAAAGTTTCAAACTCTCGTACCACCATAAATTAGTTCTATCTGTGTAAGGTATATTTTGCTCCCCTAGACCTTGGCCTTCAACCACATTATCCGAAATGCTTTCGGCGATACTCCATTCTCTAGCTTTACTTGGATTTATTAGCGGATGAACACAACACGAACTTACTTGGCCTTCCATTTTTAAAATATTTGGGATTGTTATGCTCCTGTATAACATTGCTGTTTCTTTTTTCCAGATTTGAGCTCCGGCGGACCCTTATAGTATGGAACTGCGCGTTGGCCGGTTTCAGCATCATGGGTGCATGTCGGACGCTGCCAGAATTCATCCACGTGCTTCGGAATCACGGCATTTATCACTCTATCTGCGTGCCAAGGTCAGTACAATATTATTATCTCTAGGCGTGTTTCTAGAATAGTTACTAGAAATCGATATTCTCTCTTTCTATCTATTGTTGGCGCGCCATTATCGACATTGTCGCCTTCTTGCTCTATTTCCTAAACTTCGTCAACAGGACAGTTATTAGGCTTGGATACAATAAACATGTAAAATGGTCGGTTTAGGTCCGGATATTTGATCTTCAGACACGTGTCTATTTATTTATGTATCTACTGTGATATGTAATTGTTTGATGTTATGGTAGTGTGAATTATGAAGGTCATTAGCGTCTTCTTATGACTTAACAGCACTTTTTGTTGCACATTGTTATAGTAATTTGCGAAGGTAGAATTAAATCGTGCTTATACATTATTTCCGGGAGGAAAGCCATTAATCTATGGATCTATACGTGTCAATATTGCGCTTTAAAATTATTATGCAGAAAAACATGCATGGTAATTGCTATATTATACTGAATTCATTTTAAATTCCTATATGAATCCTATGAAATAAAAATCTTGTTAATGAATTCCCGTCTTGTGTTTTTTAAAGATTTATGCCGCACATAAGTTTTAGACTTTGGCGTTTCGTTTTTCCTATTGTGATTTTATGAATCTGTGTTACATTCAGAATCTATTTTTTAAGAATCACTATGATAATATAATTAAAATATTATCTTTAATCTTGACTTGATTCTCAACGATTTTGTAGGTTATTACTTTACATTTAATTGCTTTCGTAGCCGCATTTTTAATTAGAAACAGTTAAAATACTTATTTCACTGGTGAAGCAGTCCGTTGAATATTATTCGAAATAGACCCCCAAATATTAAATGTGATGTCGACTATGATATGTTCGACATCCTCACGTTTCGTACCAGCGCATTCCTGCGTAATGTCTGGCGGTATGTATTCTGGCTGCGTCGCAGACGTGTGCCCGCCTAATTTCATTCCGCATCTGTCCCAAGCGAAAGTTCACGCGTTTTATGTGTCCTTTACGGTGTTGCGTGTATAATGTAATTTCGTCTGTTTGAATATCAATATATGATTTAAATTCCTCGCAAGAATTGTGGGTCGATATTTACAAAGGTATATTTTGCGTTGCTGCTTTGGTTACGTCTCCCTTTTCTTCTATATTATTTTTGATTTTTACACGTAACACGTAATTGATATTTTGCCCTTTATTGTGCTTATTTTGAATGAATAATGTTTGCGGCTATAGCTTTAAAGTTTTAATTCGTTACAGTTCCGGCCATAATTAGCTGTAACAGAGTAATGTCAACGATCAGGCTACCAGTTTGTGACACATTCATTTTCTTATTTGTGCTATATGTATTTTTGTTTTGATATTAATAATAATAGTTTCTCTATAAAACTCCTATTAAAACACATTTACTCGATGTTAGTGTTCACTATTACGCTTCAGTGAGTCTCGGAAACGTCACCTACATTTTAAGATATATTGTTAATTCATGTTACTTCGATTGTAACTAAATTCATTTGCGTATTCATGCATTCAAGCGTTATAACCTCCCATAAGTATGCAATTTTAATTCAATAGCCAATAATCATACTCTATTATTTGTTTACGTCAATGCATATCTATTAAGAACTTGGAATGTAAATAAGAGGAAAATCATCGGTTGTACATACCTTATGGATTATGCTAATTATAAAGACACTCCTATACTAATAGCTGCCTCTGGATGATAATCCGTGTCGTAATTTGTTCTATTGTTAATGTCATACCGTAGCCAAAGATTGCAGGCTGTATACATTAGGTGTCAGACGACCTGGTAAAGGTCGCGGGACGTCGCTGTATGCAAGCTGCCTCCAACAGGTCACTGTGGAAATCATTAGGAAAGGCCTATGTTCAGCAGTGGACTTCCTTTGGCTGATGGATGGATGATACATTAGGTGTAGGTAAATCCGGGCTAGGCTTCATGTTTTACACATTTATGAAGAATGGATATTTTAATACCAAGGGTTATTTTTTTAAGAGGGTTTATGTGCCCTTTTTTGGATAACTGCCTCATTAGCTAAGTATCTATATATGAGATTCTTTTTAGCGCGATTTTGAAGGATTTATCTCCACTTTGCGTCCGAAACCATTTCAGTGCATTTTAATTTTCACGCCTTTGTATTACAAGGTTGCGTATTTCTAACTAAGCTATGAACTTCGTCCTTTCCTCTGTCTGATATGAAAGATGGTTCAAGTAAATTGCTAGTTAGGTGTAAGGGCGCTTATTGTGTTTTTGTTCAAGGTGCTATTAATAACAGTAATTTACTAAAACCTTCTCTTTAATAAGTGCCATCGTACCTAATGAATGTAATATTGTGTATTAAACTCCCGACCTACGGGTATTACAATGGTCATATTTAAAAAATTAAATTACTATCTTCATTGTTTTATAGTAAAGCAACTTCCGGTCATTACTATCGTCACAATGTCGAGTTATAAATTGCTATTATTTTTGTAAAACAATAGAGACGAGGCGTGTTTTGTAGTCGAAGCTACATTTAATTTATTAACGGTTAAAATTATTAATATTTACATGCCGAGAACTCGTGTAACCTAACAATCGTTTTTGACATACACGTGTATGTATGCTACATAAATCGTAATGAGTTTGTTAGCTATGTTTTTTTCTGTATATTAAAAAAACCCAAGTATTTTGACAATCGCGCTGTGGGTTTGGAATTTGGATAAATAAAATAAACAATGATCATGTTATGTATCGTATAAAAATGTTCGTGCGTATGATTTCAAGATCGGCTGTTACCTGAAAACAGCATTTTTGGGATTAACTTAATCCAATGTAGGGCAAACATTAGAATCGAAGAAAACAAAAGTTATTGGTCCGATCTAAAAATATAAATCTAGTACTTATTTGCGTTACTTTTAGGTCAATATTGCAACAGTTAACTATATTAAAATATTTTGAATTTAATCAATGAGTGAAATATTTTCATACGTATGTTAAATGCACTGAAGCGCACCAGCTCATAGCTTATTGAACAATTCATCAGCGAGATGGTTTGTTTTGTGCCAATATGTATGTGTTTATTGTACACTAATGAATTGGCTCGTTACCGGTTCCGCTCATCAATGGCACTTATATCACCAATTGATTTTAAACTCTATTCATATCACGATTAGATGAAAAATTGTTTTGATTAAATTGTTGGGGGATGGATGTATACGGCTGTTACATATCTAAAAAGCATGGTTGTGCCAAATCTTTATTTAGAAATTATGATAATTATATTATCGAATAATGGGATAACTAGAATGTGATAGAATCTCTAATGTCATTTTTGATGGTCTATGTAACTTGGTGGACGGATGGCCTGCCGAGATGTCGCGACTCAAATCCTGAGTAAAGCAATACCATTTATTTGGCAGTGGGTTTGGAGCTTAGTCAGTGTAAAGGGTCTTTCACGAGATATTATATAGAATATTTTAAAACTAATCATCAACAGTCATATTTCCTGCAATGAGATTTAAATTCGACTATTTTCATAAAATTGCCATTTTGTTATGGCAATATTAAAATTCCTTCTCTTTATCTTTTATACCCATTTCGTTACGTTCTATTCTCCGTTTGAAATCATATCCGTAAATAACCAATTGGGTCCGATCGTAACCGAACAAATCCATACTGTTACGCGCGGAGATTCATAGCGGATTCAACTGCCGCGAGAATTCTGTTCAAATATATGTTTTGCCCTAGATTGTATCTTATTTTGTAGATAGGCGTATTTCAATTTATTGTATCCAAGTTTCGCTTGTTTTCTTTATCATATTTATCATAACTTATTTTCTTTCTTGATGTAATCTTACTGTAGGTTTTTACAATAAACTAAAATAAATGCGATATCTTAGGAAATATGCCTTCGATAGACATATATTTGAAAAGCATTGCATCGACGGACGGTGCTTTTCTTAGAATACCGAATTGTAAGAGAGAATTACTAGCTGTAGGTTGAAGTAATAATGCGAATCGACTCGACAGGGAATGGCTGATGTTGCAAACGTGACACATTTTCTTAGGCTAACCACTGTGAGTCTTACTCATTTCCATCCACCCATCCATCAGCCAAAGGAAGTCCACTGCTGAACATAGGCCTCTCCTAATGATTTCCACAGTGACCTGTTGGAGGCAGCCTGCATCCAGCGACGTCCCGCGACTTTTACCAGGTCGTCTGAGCACCTAGTGGGTGGACGTCCACTAATGAATACGTCTTACTCATTTGCTGTGGTTGTATTGAGTAGCAAATCGCACCGGGAGCGTACGATGTACTCGTATTTATAATTATTTTATTAGGTATGCCATGTTTATGAGATTATTCAAATAATGCAATTAAACAACATTCTATTATTAATCATCTGTTACGTTTTCATTTTATTGTATATAAAAAAGTGTAATGGATTACGTAAAAACATTAAGTTTTACGAAGGCGATTTATATGTTATATTTTATTGTTCATATAAATCAATTGATTGTACGCAATTTATAATGCAATTGCTTAAGGTCATGTTTTTAATTACACATAATTATATTTAATTTCTCAACTATTACGCGTCTAACTTCAAACAATTGAAGATATACTAAATCGATTAATTTATTGTTTTTCTACGTGGAAAATTCTTGACTTTGACTTGTGTGCTATTGTATAATCATCTGTACTATTATAAGGAATCATCGAAATTACGCATCATACAAGACTAATGTGTATGTGGAACTATAATTTCTATTCTCGTAGTTTGTGTAACTTGTTTCCTTAAAATGTCCTTACTTATCTTTATCAGTCGACATTGTATATTAAGGTTATTCGGAATTTAAAGTTGAATTCAAGTGTAATGTCTTATGTCACAGTTCAGCGTTCTGATATGTTTACCGGGGTAAGACATTTTACAGACACGGTAAAGTGGCTTCAATACATTTCATGGTGTGCACAGTGTAGTCCAGATATAGTATCCACCGGCCCGAGACGGTTAAACTAGAGCAGAGCTAGATAATATGGTTCAACTCTTTCCTTTACTTGACTTGATTACGCCGGGTTTAACAATGAAAATCACGATGCGTGCAAACATGACAACTTGCAGGTATATATGACGAAGTTTATTAACACCTAATAAGTGATAATGGTACCAGTAAAAAAACATTGTATGGTTTAACAGTTGTAATGTCATTATCCGGATCATTTGAAACATTGAAGGCGAATAAGAAGGAAAACTGACAACTAGGAAGGGGGATTTCATTTCATCTGTGTTTTGTTTGCATTAAAATGGACAGGCTCGTCTTGAGTGGTACCACCATAGGAGATCGACCTGAAGCGACAGCTTTGTTGTCGCGTTTCGTTGGGTGAGTGAGACTGCCGGATGCCCAATACCCCTATCTCCTTCCTATACTTTTGCCTTCCCGCTCCGCTCCCGAACTGACGGGCCAGCAACACATGCATGATCAAAGCGTTGTGGATGTTCATGGGCGCCAGTGATCACTTACCATGAGGTGACCTGCTTGTTCGCTTGCCGGACCTATGCAATAAAAAAAAAAGATTTATAATAAATATTTCTGAAATTTCTGGTTTCTAAGATTCATAAAGATATTCCGAATGTAAATTAAATTTGGTAGTAGTTATTCATCTTCATTAATTCCTATATAAGTGTTAGGTCATCATTGTTTTGGCAAAATGTCGGTATAAGGAAAAATGGCGAAGCCGGAATTGACGAGGCTCTGATAATTTTTGATTACCGCAGTTTATATCTCAATTTGTTTGATTTGTTTAAGCTTCGTTAGTAGATGTACTAGCGAGTGGAAAAAACACCTCTGCCTCATGTGGACATACATTGTGTTTGCACAAGTTTGTCTGTTTTCGTTTTATGTTGGTGTTTGCAATATTTGTTACTATATTTATGATCGTAGGTACTATTATATTCGTTTAGTTAATCCGTATTATACATGGTATATACATTATAATTAATTATTATCGATAACTGGTTATTGGCCCCAGCTTCCATCCCTTTTCTCTGTCTTTCTCGTTTCTAGATACATTTTTTTTTATCAGCCCATATACGTCCCACTGCTGGGCACGGGGCCTACTCTACAATCGAGAGAATCGATTGAGAGTGGTTAGGCCATATTATAGTCCACCACGCTGGCCTAGTGCGGGTTGGCGGACTTACATACCGTAGATTTACTTAATACATAATAGATTCATTTTAGTCTTTAGATTACTATCATTTTTTATTGACTTTAGACTGCCTGATCTGATCTTATTGTATTATTTATATATTTATCCAAAGATTGCCTAGAAGAAATTACCTAATACGATAAGGCTGCCTCTTCTACTTTTTATTATTATTGTGTAATTTCTTTACCGTGATTATTTCTCTATGTAGTGCAAAAAAGGATTAAATCAATAAATAAATAATAATAACATAATCGTGTCACATTTTATATTATTAAAAGTATGTTATATTATTAAAAGTAAACTGAAATTGTGATAAAAAGAATTGTTAATTAAAGTCAAATTGACAATAAAATAATAATGTGTTTTTTGTGCAACCTTATAAATTGCGGAAGAGACAACTACAATAGTAATAGTACATTAAGATTCACATATTTTTTACCTAATGGTTTCTTACTCTTAGATTTACGCGAATGTTACACATTTAAATACAAAACGAATTCTTACGGATTTTATCGTGAATTTGATTTAACTTTTATATTTTTTAACATCCAGAAGTTTCGATCATTTTGCAGCTTTCAGTCTGCCCCGTGACCACGAAAGCTGTGAAGTGATCAAAAATCGAAAAAATGTAAAAATTAAATCGAATTCGCGATAAAATCCGTAAGAATTCTTTTCATTTCAATATGTTTTATTTGCTGTCTGTCTAGACTTACGTCTTTATATCAAAATGTTGTTTATTGTTTATAAATTAATGTTATATAATATACGAATATACTTGTGTTTAGAAATATAAATGGAAATAGCAATGTTTATAGCGTGGCGATAGGCTTGCCCCCTATCACATCGTGGGACGGAACATACAAGGCGAAATATGAGTGTCATGGTGGAACCTCTGCCTACCCCTTCTGGGAAAAAGGTGTGACGTTTATGTATGCTTATAGCGACGCACATCTATATATATCCGTAGGTTATTTGCTTTCCGTAAACGTGATGTCCTTAGATCTTATTTAAATTACCACTGTACGTAAGTAAAGTGTTAATTATGTTAGTGCAATTACATTTGTTACAAGATTTTTGGACATCATAGTGTTGTGTTGGATAGATGATTTTATTTCTTGGTAACGGTATAAAATATACATTGGTAAGCGTAGGTCCCGCTTGTCTTCAAGTTGAAAAGCCTCAGCGAGCCACTGACATGATGGTTCCCGTCGTCCTGAATAGTGTTAATAATCAAGAATATGTGTTTTTCTTTGAACGCCCTACTCACATCTACTTTTTAAAATATTAGAACTTGTTGGATTTATAAAGGAATTTGATTAAACAAGAAGTAACAGGGGCTACAAATTTGATAGGTGCTTAAAGTTTGGACTATTTAATATTTATTAAATCATATTGGAATAAAATTAAATAAGTTTTTATTACTATGCCATAATGAGATTATTGTGTAGCGTTTTATCCATGATTGGGCTTCCCATAGGCCAATTCACATTACACAAATTTTCAGATTACAAAAAATGGTTTAGCCAAAACTGAATTAACCCAGGCAAAGGATAACGTTAGGTAGATTAGCGAGTTAGCTATATTATAATTCGTAATTAAAATCTATCGGAATGTGTGACTAAAAATGTGTTAAGCCAAACTCACATATAAATTTGTATTATTCCTAAACAAGTGTCTTGGTAATCAATATTTTCTTTGGATGTGCAGATCGTCGGATGACTGCCGCGCTAAAAAAAGTGTTTTGTCAGCAGACATGGTCTGTGCAAACGAACTCATACTATATTTATTTAAATATTCAACCGTGTCATACGGTTTTATTAGAAATATTTTGCCAGAGCACTCCGTGCGTAATATGTACACACTCTACAGTGTTGGTGGTTATAAAGTACTCTCGATTGGAGAGGCGCAAAGGTCGTGTTTTGTTAAATATTCACAGAGAAGCAGCAGAAACACCCGGACACTGGAATGTTTCCGGACGTTCGAGACGGTGCCTATAGCCGCACAAAGTGAAGGCAAAGCGCAAAGGTCACCTTTTGAATAGTGTCTGCTAATAGACACGTGGCGGCTGAGAATAGTCTAAATCTAAATACGAGAGATGTTTTAGGACCGGTTTGGTTGTGTGTTTATAGGATTGATCCAAAAAAAATTCACGATTGTATATTATCCAGTCATCGTATTGTTTTAGAAGTGGAGTACTCGATATTTTGATACAAATATTGTTTTCGTATTAAATATCGAATTAAATAAAATTAAATAGGGTTATTTCATTTAAAAAACGTGATAATCTATTAAGTCTGAGAATCTATTTACATGTTTGTAAGGTGCAATTGTTTGGAGACGTGCTGGAATTTTATTATTGCTTCTTTCTCGATTATCGAAGATGTGTCACGTATTAGATATATCGTCATTACCTTGACCTTATTTCAAAACTATTTCAATTTCCACTTGTCTGACAGAAATGTAAGCTGACATTGCACCGTCTAGTATCATTTCCGTTTGAAAGACTTTTTTCATATTTAATACTTTCGTTAACTTTCCTCAGTCAATAGCGTTGTCATAAAATTACGCACAACAAAAATAAAAAATATAGCTATACAACTGTCGCACACTCACACTCAAATGTCAACGTCATCAGAAACTCAATCATATTATTAATTCCACTAAAACCCAAAAATTCGCTGGTCAATTAATTACTTGTCTCGATATCAGCCTCTTGTTTCTAAATCAGCTTAACTCTGCCTGCGCCACGGAAGCTATTAATAAGTCAATTACACTGTATACAGTAGGTAATAAAGCATAAGAAATATAAAGAGAACATGATACGGTCATTGTGAAGGCAAACATCATAAGGCAATTAGGTTATCGTTATTACGGTAATGGATATGGGTTCTCGAGTTGTGTGTAATTTACGTCCACTGCAGTCGCGTTTATGAGGCTTAAAGGGATTAATGGCGGAATATAAACTTTGTAGAATTTTTCTAGTGCTATTGCGTATGCAAAAGCTACTATATTAGTCCTCTATATTAGTATAGTTATTATTAGACATATTTTTAAATATTTATTGTCTTGGTGCAGGCGTTGTGTAGTCTTCGTGTAATTATCGTAACCCCTAGCTAAGAAAATTCTTTCAAAGAAAATATTTCTGCAAATAAATATATCCCATTTACTCGTATATCTTGAAATCATAAAAAATCCCTCTTCCTTTATAAATAATATTAAAAATAATCATAGTATTTATCGAAGTGGTTCTATGCAACATATTATGTGGAAACCATAGGTAAATTCCTCGAATAGTTCAAATAAAAATGGTATGTCGATTTAATTAGTGTACATTTTCAACGGTCACATTGTGAAGAATGCAATACATTGTCATAGACCGATATGTGACGATGATGTCACGTCTGATGAAAAAGTTTTACTTGCGCATGCGTCGGCAGTGATTCAGCGTACAATCCACGTGGTGTTCAAATTTATGAGTATTGAAAAAAAAATGTGACGTATTCACCAGGTGCAATTTTATGGCTTTAAATAAAAAAGGATGCATTTATCAGCCTTTTAAATAACTTACAGTAAACCTGTCATAAATTTAATTGAATGTTAACTTTGAGGAATAAAATGTCCATAGAGTTAGGTAGCAAGTTAGGCTAGAGGCGTACAATTTAAGCTTTGAATGTGCTTGATTTTCGCAGAATCGGAGTAATTTTGTAACCGCAGAACAATTATGAACAAGCCATTGTACCCCGCCTACACGCACCACTTGTGTAAGCGAAATCGATACCGGCTCCAAATAAACTTTAATTAATTGCTAGTTACGAGTAAACTTGGCTGTTTTTAATCCCTCAAAATGAATCATGAGAAAAAGCACCTGTAAAAATATGATAAGGTAATCAAATATCTGATGTACACCTGCATATTATGATGTATAATATGTAGGTAGAGTAAAGTACGTGGGCCAGCAAAAATATATTGTGCATGTAATCGATAAAATAGTTGAATATTCAATTCGTCGATAATGCAGTGTACCTACTGCAACCTTCACTACTTTATACTCGTAAAATAGAGTGTGTTTCTACTTTCTACCTACGGGTATTATAAAACGTAGTAACGTTTTTTTTATTACATTACAGTCACAGAAATGTATGGTTCAGACGTATAACATTTAAATAATATAAGAAATTAATGGGCGTATTGATCTTTATTTAATAATCCAGTTACTAAAACGTATCAATTTGTATATTGTTGTGTGACGACGCAAATCGTTTATCTTTTCTACATATAAACACGCAATTGATAGAGCAGGAAGTTTTCGGCTGTTTAAATGTGTTTGTAATTAAATTAAAATAATGGATAGGAAGACAATTCCAGTTCTTTCTTTCAGGCTACAACACAATAAATGTTTAATAATTAATTTGATAAACATTAATGTACAAATAAATGTGTCCATAATGATTTTAATAGGTATTTGCAGGAAGCTATACAATTAGTGATCACTTCAATAATGTAATATCAAATATTTTTCTGCTATGCCGGAATAGATACTTAGAAAAATGTCATCTACTTGCTGTAATACTTTTGGGAAAGGCCCTCTAGGATAATCTGAGATTGTATTGATTGTATTCTCTATTCTCTATTTGACAGTCTCCGTAGCGTAGTTGGTTCGACGCCGACTGTGAAACAAGAGGTGTGATGTTTGTGGGGTCCACAAGTATTTGTCCCGGGTCTGGGTGTTTGTGAGACCGAAAAGTCTCTCGTAGTATCTGATACCCACGACACAAGACTTAATTGATCTTAATTTGGGGTCAGGACTATGTATGTGACTGCTGGGTGTATTTATTTATTTATTTATTTGTATTTATTTATTGAAAAAAACAACGATTAGTTAATATCCTTTGAACGGACATATCCACATGTCATAGAGACAAATATTAGTTTATCTTTTTCCTATACGAGTATTCAGTTTTGCCGGATGCAAAATTATAATGTAGCTTTTGAAGTGCTGTGCAAATCAATATGATTGTAAGCAACTTAAGTACTACGTCAATATTAGTTCACTCATTAACGTCACATATCGTAATTAAGTATACGAGTATTACCATCAACCGATTGCCAAACTTGTCTCTTTAGAATATTTTATTTAGTTTAAAGGTTTTGTATTTAAATAAGGTAGTATATGGTACTCGAAGTTGTTTGTTTAAATTATTTAAATTTGTTTTGAAGTTATAGATTAGGTCCATGACTACGTTGTCGTCGCGTGATTTTTACCACTTATCGAAATTGCGGTAGGTATTGCAAACCGATATTGCATCACGTGCCTGGTTGACAGGTGTTTTTGGAAGCTCATTTTTAGAATTTCTTGTGTGATTATTTATCTTTTTTTTTCTGTCTTCCTGGTTATTAGCCCAAAAAATTTACTATTGACCATCATTAACTATTGACTATTAATTGTAGCCAGCCTTCCATCTATTTTGTCTTTACTTCGCTCTGTATTTTAGGTTATCTGAAAATATCAAGCATTGTCTCAACAATGTTAAAGGCATGTGAGAGTCAAGATCGACACGTTTTAGCATTTAAAATAATTACGGTAATATCCTAAACATCCCTGTAAAGTCTAGTGCAATAATTATGACCAAGTGAGATAACCAATATTTACTCACGTATGCGAAGACATAATCGTCCCTTATTTAAATATAAGTATATTTTCCTCTTAGAGGCCCTAAGTTAATTGTAAAATACACTCGTTTATTATTATATCAGGTTTATTGTATAGAACAATTGTATTTACAATATATGTCACGTCGAAGGTGGCCTCGTTAACATTTTATTATGCACAATTATGTCATTAATGTAATAATATATATTATTATATTAAACTAACCGAAGACTTGTGTTTGGCTGCCATACAAGGCACGGAGAGTTGAATCAGCTTTATATCGAAGTATCTCATCGAAAAGTTGGCCACACTCCAATTTCTTCTCAACTTTGACCTGCTGTCATATTGCAAAATGATTTAATATTTGAATCTATCGTGGTTAATAAGTATTGCAATGTCAACGATACCTACGGCAAGTGTTACGTGGAATCAGCATGCCTTCGCATCGTTTACGTAAGTAATGTTTACGTTTCAGCTCACCTCGGCCGGTACTAACAACGTGCTTACATGTGTATCTACTCAGACATTTTCTCTTTACTCGGAATCATTGTATTTATGTTTACGTTGCAGTGATTATGGGAAATCGCTTGAAACTTGAAACGTTGGTTCACGGTACCTGCTGCCATGCTAATTACATTTCAATGAATATTAATAAGAAATACAAAACTACAATTTAGAAAATAAATACCTTATTTAAGTGTATCGAGTTCAACTTTTCCTAATGAATATGTGGAGATAGGATTAAAAAGCTATTAAAACTATTACTTAGTCTTACATACATACATAAACTCACGCCTTTTTCCCAGATGGGGTAGACAGTGGTGCAACCAGGACACTCTCGTTTCGCCTTGTATGTTCCGTTCCACGATGTGATAGGGGGCGAGTCTATCGCCATATCGGGCATAAATTCCTGACTCCGGGCTGATAATTAATAGAAAAATCCAAAATCACTGCCCGACCCAGGATTCGAACCCGAGACGTCAACTTTACAATCATACCGTAGTACAACTGCGCTACCGAGGCAGTCTTAGTCTTATACGGTAACATAGTAATCGAAATTGTTTATAACTTAAAATATACTAAAGTCGTCGAAAGAACAAACTTTTAAAAACGTAATAGTATTTTAAGTCTTTTGAAGCCAGTGGGAACTAAGATTGAGGACGTCAAAATGTGCTATGTTATTGCTTATATATTTTTTAAATTAGCATTTAAACTCTCAAGTAATAATCTAATTAGCCAAATATATTTAAATGCCAACCATATTTGTCGGTAAAAGGAGTGTTTTGCATTTTGAATTCAAACTAAATGTAAAAATTAACATACTACTGAAATGACGAAAAGAACCACAGATAATAAATAAAATTCATTATTGAGCGTTGCATATTTTTTGCTAATTTTTACGAGTCTATAATATTTACCTTTTTTGATTATCCAAGTTTATTAATAAAGCTTTGTTATTGCTAATTTTGTTATGTTCCTGACGCAAGTAAAAGTTTTACTTGAGTTTATCTAATTTTGTTTTCGTGACCTTTGCTTAATTGTATTATAATTTATACGATTTACGTGAAAAAAGTTTTCCTGAATTCCATGAAGTTTCGTACTTTTTCAAAGCAGTTTTAGGTACTAAATATAACATTACCACAATACTCTAAAATCTACAGCAAATCACTACCCTTACCGCTTTGCTATCGTTCAATAATCTAAATAGGACTGCATTTAGCTATAGATATACATACATACATAAACACACGCCTTTATCCCAGAAGGGGTAGGCAGAGGTGCTACTAGAACACCCACGTTTCGCCTTGTATATTCCGTCCCACGATGTGATAGGGGGCGAGCCTATCGCCATATCGGGCACAAATTCCTGACTCCGGGCTAATAATGAATAGAAAAATCCAATATCACTTTGCCCGACCCGGGATATAGATAGCTATAGATATTCCATATTAAAACTGACATATGACCTTAAATCATAATAGGCCGGTTCCATATCAATTTCCCGAGGCGGATTCTTTTATTGGTCGGCCCAGTTACGGTGTCTGCCGCCTGGGCGTCCCAGTTCCCTTTCCGTCCGGCCGTTCGTCCGCCGGCTATCGATTCAGGTCAGTATTTTGGCTCCGCGCCGTGCGGTCAATGTCAATGTCGTTTACCCACCTTATATTTTATTGTTTCGTTTTATATACTGTTTTTACGCTTGTGTAGAGTATGTGTGGGCAGAATGGAGTTCTGCTGATACTAAAAGGAGAGATGCAAGTTCGAAAATATTTTCATGGTTTGTCGTAGGTTATATGTTATATGATAAAAATCGCAATGGTTTAGCAAATTTCGTATTGATGAAGATGTGTAGGCAATTTTCATGTTGCAATTGTTTTATAAAGATTGGATAGGGCTAAGTCCAGAAAAGATCCAATTCGCTGAATTGAAAGCATTGAATTCAAGATGTTCAAATCACACCTTACATACGCTACCAAGATTAACTATTATGGTGGTTAATTGTAAACGAGGTGTCAAAAATATGAAAATAAATGAAAAAGAGCAAAGTAAATAAGAGACAGTCATTATTACATGAATAATTGAATAAAATACGCTTGATTTAAAATGTCAATATCGTCAAAGTAACGCAAACTCTTCGAAACGTCACATGTTTGTGTAAGTGTTCCAGTAACGTATGCGGACTTCAAACGACCAGTTTTGTACAAATATACGCATAACTTGTTATTGGTGTTATGTAATAGCCTTATAAATACCATCCAACTACACTTTTTAATATACACCGATGGCGAACTAGAACATAAGGAAACCGCGTCAGGAAGAGCTGATCTCGAAATAATCAGTCAAGGTTATTGTACAAAATGTAAATATTTGCTGTTTATTGACGATATTGGTGTAAAGTTATGACGTTTGGTTAGTACGGCAATAATTCCATCCGTACATTACTAAACCTTTTAAAGGACGGGGTCGATGGCGTGCTCTGGAAATTTTAATGAGCTTCGGCGAATCTCTAGATAGGACACCTATGTATTAAGATCGTGTCTGTATCCTCGAGAAAGTAGGCAACGGTACCACTAATGTGGTGCACTGGTCGCAGAGTTTAATTCTATCCCAAATGTTGTATGTCGCCAGCCCTAACTAAAATCCTGAGAAAAACCACTTCATGCCGTATAAATACACAGTTCTAGAAAGATAACCAATAAAATATATTATGTTATTATTTAAGGCAAGCTGAGAGTGCCATCTGGTTACAAACAAACGGTTGCACTTTCCCATAAATATTGTTGCTAGCGCCAATAATCATAATGCCACAATGATTTATGCGATTGCGGTTGAGTTATTCCAGTTTGGAACAGATGTTGCCCGTCTTTATTCATTGCCCAGTCTCGCAATATTACTTTTGGCAATCCTGTCCAGCGAGGCGATGTGCAAAGTCCTCAATTTTGGTGAAAATATTTCTGGAGAATTTTCTGAATAATTTATGATACACAATTTGTATTATACTTTATGATTAGCTATCGAGTTGTGATCCGACTTAATTTGTATGTACATATATTGTTACCTAATTGACTATTATAATCATTTATCGAGGTGTGAAACCCGGTATGGTAACCGGCATCAGATTTTTTAATACTGGCACTATACATTGAGTACAATGCATCTTATATAACAACGCAGTCCAGATAGAGATATAATATTTTTTATATTTAGTAGACTTTATATAATGGCGTCTTGGGTTTACGCGAATGTTACACATTGAAATAAAACAGATTTTATCGCGAATTTGATTTAATTTTTTCATTGTTTTAATTTCCCGACGTTTCGATCACTTTACAGTTTTCGTGGTCACGGGGCGGACTGAGGTATTAGTCATCCGCTTAGTGGCTGTTACAATAGTAGACTTTATAAAACTGTCGATTTAATAAAATAATACAAGTAAATTCATAGAATCCGGTATTCTACATTGACACGGCAGCTAGACGATCGCGTCTGCTTCCAATGTATTGTGTTGCGCTCTGTGATGTTCGCTAATGAAGCGTGGTGTAAAGGGATACGCTGCTTGTTATAAAGCGTGCGGCTCTCGTTCCACGGAATCCCTCATTTGTAACCTTATGAGAGCAAGGTCGGGCGTGCGCTGTTTGTAACTAGACTTGGCTGGAACGATTTTTTTTGGGTCAGTTGCTTGTGTATAATACTGGTAAAGAAAAATATGAACATGTGTACAGTGGAGCGTATTTCTTTAAATTGGCTATCTAAAGGCTTGGAGGTAGAGCAATACGTATTGGTTGTTTTTAAACGAAATTACTTCACAAAGTTACGATGTATAAATGCTATTGTAAAGGGTCACAGAATTATGTGAAACGCTTAGCAGCATCCATAAGAATAACAAATATCAATATCCGCTTAAAACCCTACTTTAGCTATGTCAAAACGTAGTATTTTCACCTGCCAAATTACATCAGAGCTACACCGCGTCATAGCGTAACGAGTCAATCTTAGAAATAGAAAGTGGGTAGTTACGTCATTTGGAAAATTATGCGCTCGCGCCTCCCATCATCGCCGGCTGCCTAGCAATCACCGCTGACCCACTGACAAGCTGCTCGTGGCGCTCTTCACATACTTATAAGGTTACACGGCGTAGTACAAACCCTCGGCCACTATTGCTTTTGATAACTTTAATACTTGTGCCTAAGACATTTTGACTGGAGTTACTCGTTTGGTTACGCATTGTACATTCAGAAATAGAGGATAGCTTGAAACGGTTGTCCTATGGTTTCAATTAATCAAACTAGACATTTCCATGACTTGTTTTTAGAGCAAATTAAATATCCACTATAGACACTCAACTCTACCAGAATCCTTAACAATTCCTACTCTATACACACTATTACATTTTTATATTCATCTGTCAACCGACTAAAGTTGATCCTACGTGCCTCACTACGATAAAACACATGTATTTATAAATGCATACATGTGATTAAAGAGGCTTGTACTCAACAGTAAGATGAAATTAGATTGAAAAAGGCATAACACACGTGGCACATGAATCATGTCAAGTTTAAAAGTGGATATTTAGATGATGTCAATAGTGACACACCATAACGCTACAACGCTACGCTACGCTTTAACGGTGAAGGAAAACATCGTGAGGAAACCTGCATACCGTAGCGATTTTAAAGAATTTCTACGGTATGTAAGTCCGCCAACCCGCACTAGGCCAGCGTGGTGGACTATATGGCCTAACCACTCTCAATCGTACTCTCGATTGTAGAGGAGGCCTGTGCCCTGCAGTGGGTCGTATATGGGCTGATACAATACAATACAATAACGCTACAAATTATTATTATTCTATAAGTTATTATAGAAAAATAATAATTTGTAATAGTAAAATAATAATTGTATGTAAAATAATAATTCTATAATTTATTATATTGCTATTAAGTAAAGAAGAAACGCGATTTGAATTTGGTATGTTGACGTCACACGCATGTTTTTTTTTCTCGCATAAGCTGAATCGCAAGCAAGTTACCATTGACAATTGACGTCAGTAACATAGAGCTACTAAATAGCATCATATTTACAAAAACGTATGTTTTTTATAACACCTAATTTAAAATCCGCCAAATTATGAGAATGTTTAAAGGGACACCTCCAGATGTTAAAAGCGCATTGGTTGACGTGGATGTGAATACGTGCTTTAGTGCGTGAGCCCAAATAACTTAGACCACGTGTTATTTTAGGTCAATTGTCTGCATAATAAATACTAATGTAAATATTTATAAGTGTTGTTTATTTATTGTCAAGTGTTATTGTCCTGAGAGTATAATTATGTGTAATAAAAAGCGGATAACGTTTACTAAAATAATTAATTAGCAATATTTAATATTAGCGGTCCTTAGATGGCATCAGCAGACTACCTATAGCTAAAGATAATCTATCTATCTATTCAGCCACTGGAAGTCCACTGCTGAACATAGGCCTCCCCCAAATTATAAAAGTAAAAATAATGAAAAATCGTAAATACATATATTTAATTTAGAAATTATAATGAAAACTCATAATGTGCTATTGTTTCAGCTGGATTACTGATGTATGATGTTTTTGTACTTTCGAGATATAATAATTAGGGTAGAATTTGGTAGGATCGGAGTAAACATAATTTGGATATGAATTTCCAAGCCTCCGAGTGGGTAATAAACACTAAGCAAATTACGAATTAAATTATATTCTCGCCCAGGTGTTGATATTATCTCCACAACATTAAGTTAACAACAAAAAAATCTAATAAAACATAAAAAATATTATATACATGGAATAGTATTTTTAATCACGTTATTATGATTGAAAATGAGTCCAAATTATTCCGAAAACATGGTAATGTGGGAAACCAAAAAAGTTTACAATAAAATACACAATAGCATTCCAAAATAATTTGAAAACGCAAAATGGTTAGAACATCATGAAACGAACAAAAATAAAATATAAATAATTAGCTTTTGCTGGCCTGACACTATCTTGGAAGTGGGATCGGCGCGTCGTTACATGCCTGTTTATCCCTTTTACAGCATGATCAGGCTTATATTCTATCGCCACCAGGCCTGCCATTAATCCTTATAGAAATATGCCTTTAACTCGACTATGTTAAACTACTACGCTATGGTTTGCCAGAATTGACAAATATTTACTCATGCAATACATAAAATCATTTACACGTAGCCACAAAAAGGCTGATCTTAATTCTATCATTTTATCCCTACTAATAAACAATACAACATCACAATATTTTACGAAATTATGTTAAAATGTTCCCAGTTGACATAAAAGACTCACAATGTTACACTTTTGCGAATTGCGTGTTTCATTTACTAAGCGGATAATTCGAATTACGTGGTAAAAAAAATACTACACGTGACTGGCGGGGATTTACCATCGGAAATATCTTACCAGCCTTAACTATAATTTATGAAAATTATGTCTAATTTTCAAAACAAAAAGCTGTCTTAAAAACTTAAATCTTTTTTAAATTCATTTCCTCATTGGATATGTTTAAAAAAAATCTTTTTGCTCATGCGCAAATACAAAAAATCGTAGTTTTAGAGTCTAGAATCTAGATCTACTGACTAGGCTGCGTTTTTGTCTTTTAAATCAATTAATGTTTACTACACCGCTGCAGTGCTAACCCTAATAGGCCCGCTGCATAATACCACAAGCAATCAAAACACAATTAATAAGATATGGACACGTGTCTGGTGCCCACGTGGTGTCTATTCTCGATCGGTCCAGATTGGCTAATTGCCTCGGCTAACTCGACTGCCTTGACTTTATATCGTTTATGATTCATTATGGATGTCTTGACTTATTTGTACGCTGTATGTCTACGGTAGCTAAAAGAATATGAATTAATATTATTTAAGTTTTATTCTTTCTATCAGTTCTTGTATAGTTACTTTTGTAAGTATTGTAAGTGACGCAACAATCCCTACCCCTCCTTTTCATACCTCTGTTTTTCCATATATTTTTCAAAGGCCAGCAATACTTAACAAAAAATATTTGCTACTTAAACAAGCATGTAATTTGTTGGTCTTTAATAAATATTTCAGCGAAATATTTTATGGAATACCTTTTAGTAGGTCCCTACACAAAAAAATTAATTTCTCATTACTGTGTCAACTGACAATAGAAGCAATTAATTACATTTATACGACGGCTGGCAAACATTACGACAATCATACGCATGTTTTCCCGAACATAAACATTAACCATCATAAATTAAAATAACGCCAAACTGTTGTAATATTCTTAGGAAACAAGCTTAAATATATTATAAGTTGTTAATATTATGTTTTGTCGTCGAATTTGATTCAGTTTTGGCCAGCAACTTTTACTCCCCATAATTAAAACACAAAAGTTTTTTTTATAAAGTGCTCGTCAAAGACTTTAATGAAATCGACGACGAGTACATACCTAAACACTATTTATCTTTGGCACAAGCAAGCACGCATCACGTCAATCAAAGTAAAACATGTGCTATTCATTTTCCATAAAGCGCATGTGATAAGTTTTCCATTGAAGTCGCTTGTATAGCGTGTAATGTATTCGCGGAGACGACGCACGCGAGGCATTGTTATGTTCGCAAAAACGTATCGGTAAACAACCAGCGCGGCGGTAGGTTTTCTACTACTACTACGTGGGAGCGAAGTTTCTAGTCCAAAAATGTCAATTTCAATGGAAATGCACATTAATGAAACTAAATAATAATTAAACTTAATCATAATACACATGGGTATGAAACCACAGTAATAAAAAACTACAAGACTTTTCAGTCATACGAGTACATAAACTAATACATACAAAGATTTTTCTGAGTACAAGAATATTACTCTTTCACTTGAGTTTGCTTTAAGCTTGATTCTTGAATATATGTAGGTACAATTTAATTTTAGTATGTCTATTTACTTCAATATTAATTTTTTTAACAATAATATGGTGTGGCAAACGATAAATCTCTTACGGATGGAATTCGTCAAGAGGCTTTAGTGCTTGATGCAGTTAAATTTAGAACAACGCCATCTACCGATATTAAGTTAAAACCTTATTGCGATTTCTGGTTGACAAGGCAAATGGCTGTTAATACGAAACATTTCGAGCAATAGATATAGCATTAGGTACCATATAAACTGTATCGCATGTCTGTGAAGTTGTTGAATTTGTAGCACATTTACAGAGATCATATGTCATTAATCACGAGGTTGCATGATCGTTCTCATTTCACATAATGCGGAAATTTATTTAATGGCGAATGTGCGATTTGTCTTATTCTTGTGAAGGTAAAAACAATTGTCGACATTTATGTGTGGTTTGTTGAGGTAATTTTATTGTTCTTATGCTACCTCCATCGTAGGCCGTATATAATGATAAACACGCAGACATTATGTTTATTATAGTTTTTTGCCCTGGTAAAATTTTTAGATATAAAATATTCACGGCGTAAATGATCCACTATTTCGACGTAGCAACATAAGTCTTCGGTAGTATAGTGGTCAGTATCCCCGCCTGTCACGCGGGAGACCGGGGTTCGATTCCCCGCCGGAGAGAACTTTTTGAAATTATTTTTTCTTTTTTATATTTAATTTTAATTTTCAACTATGCTAACCGTGGTGGTACATAATATTGATACATTTTTTTAAATATTATATTTTAAAAATTATACTTAGTGACATATATGAATGACACGCATACAAATATACAACGCGACGTTTATGTTAGTAGTAAGTAGGAGATCACAACTGTATAATAATTCATGATAAGAATTTGTACATATAACAATAAATATTAATAAAAACACATAAATAAAATAGTAATAATTTATTAATAGTTGACACCCAAAATAACTAGGAACTAGAACCGTATTCCACCAAAGAAAGCAAGAACATCAAGCACTGTTTGAAACATTTAAATAAATGCATTTGTTTTTTATTTCAGTTTCATCGAGCAAGACAAAGTATCCGGGTTCTGGACGTGGATGTTCGTGCTGTCGAAGCTACCCGAGCTGGGCGACACGGTGTTCATCGTGCTGCGCAAGAAGCCGCTCATCTTCCTGCACTGGTACCACCACATCACCGTGCTGCTCTACACGTGGTTCTCCTTCACCGAGTACACCAGCTCCGCGCGCTGGTTCGTCGTCATGAACTATTGTGTGCACAGGTGAGAAAGTTTTTGATTATTTGAATAAAATAATTTATGAATTTATTCTATTATACATAATTATGTAAGCAGTATATGTTGTTAAGGGTATTCCACGTTATGTGGACAAATATTTAAATAATTTAACTTATTATACTTTGAGTTTATGGTGGACTCATTAATTTTGTAATTACAAATAAACGTTTAGGATTCGATTGGGTAAATAGAAGTGTATAAAATTATACAGCTAATAACATTTTTCTTTAATAGAAGTTCTTTAGAATCCGTTTTTTTGGTTACTAATAATTCCATTCAAGGTAATTGTGTTACATAGCAAATAATGTTTTTATTTCATTGTAGTATAAAATATTATAAATTAAGATCATATATCTCTTTAAAACCGTTTATAACTAAGGCTGTTATCATTTATTTATATTGAAGTACCTCACAAGCGAGTGCGTGGTGGCCTCGTGGTATCGGACCAGACTCGGCTGCCTACATGTCCACGGTGGTCGCGGGTTCAAATCCCAGGGCACACCTCTGACTTTTCGGAGTTATGTGTGTATTGATAATCAATCACCACGCACTTTAACGGTGAAGGAAAACATCGTGAGGAAACCTGCATACCGTAGCGATTTTAAAGAATTTCTACGGTATGTAAGTCCGCCAACCCGCACTAGGCCAGCGTGGTGGACTATATGGCCTAACCACTCTCAATCGTACTCTCGATTGTAGAGGAGGCCCGTGCCCTGCAGTGGGTCGTATATGGGCTGATACAATACAAAAAATATATCTCTTTAAGATTTATACTAAATAATGTGTTAGGTAAATATAAAACCACTCTCAATCGATTCTCTCGATTGTAGAGTAGGTCTGTGCCCAGCAGTGGGACGTATACGGGCTGATAAAAAATATACATATAAAAAAAATAAAGTTATGTTAAAAAAATGCGCTCTGCAGGTGTAAATCGGATTGTGAAGGTTTAAGCCTGTATTTTTCTTCCTTTGCTACAGTTGTCATAAGTGGATTAATGTGGTCGTTTATTCAAATAGCCTCTTTATATAAGAGTAACTCTACATTGAATTGTCAGTAACTTGAAGCACTAAAGTGCTGTAAACAGTTATATAAGGGGTACACTGGCTAATGGTATGTGTAACCAAAATGGTTGAAAAATAAGGAATTACAATTATTTCGATAATACGTTGATGCTTGGGATGTTGGATTAATTTCTGAAGCCTATTGCTTCAAGTGACCTTAAGTCAGAACAAATTATATTCATTTTATTTGTATTTAGACGATCAGACATTATCTACCTTTTATGCATCGCCGCCAGACTTATAACGTGGTATGAAATATTTACACAAAAATAAATTACTGAAATTATTTTAAAATTGAACGTATTAAAAACACATACACATTAAATACGCAACTAATAAGGATGCACCAAAAAAAATATATACATTATTTATATTTGGTGAGTCTAGTTGGTATCAAATTAGTTTATATCGTGGTTTTTTGCCAGACTACACGCCTTTAATAGATGATAAATTAATCAGTTTTATTCAAAAATGTAGTGTGTGCTTAAAATATCCAGTTTTAATGTAAATTATCACATTATTCATGAAATTAGGAGCCGTATCAATGAATTATTTACTTGAGGAAACAGAATAGTCTTAATTCCTGATGAGTTTATTTTTTAGGCGTCTTTGTTAAATGTTATTTGAATGGGAAATCTGGTTTTAAGTTCATCCAAGTTCCATCTTTAGTTTTCAATAATTTACGCAGCAAATTCTTGGCAAGATTTTCGCATCGATACGTATGTTTGAAGTTTTGAACTATGAAACGAAGATCTGCGTCACAGGAAAGCATAAAAAAGCTGTTGAATATAGTTTTTCCTTCTACACAAAATCTACATATTTTTATTGACATTTTGTTATAATTAGATCGACGAGGTTTTTACATCTAATGTTGAATTCATTTATGTTGTATCTCAATTCGAGTGGCGGCGACATGACAATGGAGCTAGCACTTCACAACCGATAATAATAATGGCAATATTGCAAAGAGAAAGTGGTGAGAGAATTACTTATCACAGCTCACTAATATTGACCTTACTTATAAAAGTGTTCAGTGCTACTTTATTTCTTTGCATAATTAAAATGACTATAAGTGGCGTGTTTTGTCTCGACAGGGTATTTGAGGATTATGTTTTTTTTTATTTATCGTCGTACAAACAAAAATATCGTTAAAATAAAACATTTCTGTCAAATCAATATTTAAATAGCTTGTAAGATGAGCCAAATATTAGTGTTTAAAAAAAGAGTGTCATCTTACTGTCTCTTTTCACCGCGCACACTGTAATGCATATGAAGACTAGTGACGTCATTAGTTTTGTTTTGCATCACGTTTCTTTTACTCCCATTGCAAGATTTAACACGTTTTCTGACTTGTTTAATTCTGAACGGATTTACAAAATTCTTTGTTTGCTAGATTTTGGATATGGATATCTTTTGATGAATACAATAGAAAAGGAGTCAAATACCCTATGCTGAAAGAAAAGTAAAGTAATATTTTTTAACGATTCTAATATAAGAAATCCTTCGCGTAATACTCGTAAAACGGCTTAAACTCAAGAAGAATTATGAGTAAATGTATAAATCTAGATAATAGTGAAATAAAATTAATAAGATTATAAACAATTCAAAATTAATAATCTCAAGTCATATTTTATCAATTGATTAATCCAGTATGGAGATAGTCTTATTAGTAAAATCTTAAACCATACGTATTATTTGTAGTAAACGTACATACGAGTATAATCGCATGACCTGTGTATTTGTGGGAATAGGACACTTAGGTAAAAATTCAGACATAAGTGATGATTTCATTGCAGACAAAAATTCGTGTGCGTTGCTGCTGATGAAATAATACCGTTGCTGCTTTACACGTTTATCCATTTACAGAACCTTTAATAGGAATGACGTCAGCAATAGTACCATTATGTGAGTGTTGATGACGGGTACTGCGTTCCCTGGGGAACAATAATTAGGAAGAAAGGGTTATGACTAGCCATTCATATTCATTAAAACATATTGTTTTGTTAATAATAATTAACGATCGTAGCTAATTACCAGTCATTGCGCAGCGTTCAATGTTGCTGGTTGATCTACCGCTCTCTTTTAATTATTTTCTCATCTTACTTTTTCATCTAACTTGCTGAAATATATCGGTACACAACTGATAGGATCTGATCAGTAATCTAGCCGCAACAAGGCGGAACCGGCGGGTGCCGTCTGTTTACACATGCGGTCGCATAGATATTGTCACTAGGCACTGGCCAGTGAGTCACACCAAATGAATTTTCGTCACGCGACACCGAGCGCACTCGAACACGTGTCCTATCTAGTAGTTTTGCACGATTATCGCATGTTATATAATGTACTGAATAAAACACGTGCTGTCTGAATTTTATAGGTACCTAGATTGTTAATCTTGTTCAGATAGCCCTGAGTTTTGTTGGATTTTTTCTGTTATATTAGAATAAGGACAAAAGAAAATTATATGCAAATCTGTTTCTAAATTGCATATTCAGGAATATCATTAAAGTAAACAAACAGAAAAGCTATTTCGTTAAACAATACGAAGTTACGAGTTCTGTTGATCGACCTAATGAAACAGTAATACAGTGCCATTGGCTTGCGACTGCCACGCACTGATAACGAGTTATTTTCGCCAGTGAATCGGACCATGTTTTGATAAAGTGAGATTGCGATAACTTTATCTAAAACATAATACCGTTCAATAAATAAAGAACAGTTTATGATATAGTCTTACTGTACGAATGGTTTTATGAAATCATGATATATTACCTACTGGCCAGACAGAAATGGCGCAATGTTAGGATTCAAAAGTAATTAGAAAGTCGAGACGGTTGCAGAAAGTGAACGCATGACTCTCGCCGCTCATGACTCAAAACTCCAAGACCAGCGTAAATGTGCAACCTTGATCGTTGAGTTGCAGACAACTGTTACGTTATACGTACTTCACGACCGATACTGGCACTCATTACATGATTACCTATTACGTGTAAGATTATTCGTATATTATCGTAATATTGTACTCCACGGTCATCATATGTTTTTAACTTCCTATTATGACACAGTGGTCGTGGGTTCAAATCCCAGGGTACACCTCCGACTTTTCGGAGTCATATGTGTATTGATAGTCAATCACCACGCACTATAAAGGTGAAGGAAAACATCGTGAGGCAACCTGCATACCGTAGTGAATTCAAAGAATTTCTACGGTATGTAAAGTCCGCCAACCCGCACTAGGCCAGCGTGGTGGACTATATGGCCTAACCACTCTCAATCGTACTCTTGATTAGAGAGTAGGCCTGTGCCCTGCAGTGGGACGTATATGGGCTGATACGAATATGACACGCGTCTTGTGTCGTGGTTGGTGGAAAACTAGAAAACACTTTTTTTTTGGTCCCATAATACCTGATTCATTTATAATAAAAACATGATTATTAATACTTGGAAACACCATCAGCTCAAAAAGAACGTATAAAGCACAGAAAAGTGAAACCAGAGTACCTTTGTTCACTTTTGGGATTTGACTTTAGACTAAATTAATTAGGCTTCATTTGTAATTCAATTAAATAGAACCATTAACATATATATTTTAATGTTAGTTAAATTAAAATATTATTGGTGTTAATGTCACCTTAGCTGTTCTGAAAAAAAAAATACAACGGATGTATAAAAACTTATCTTTTCCCGATTAGATTATTTTTTATTAACTTTTAATTACTCTTTTAATGAGAACACCTATTTAAATATTACTCATAAACCGAGTAAATGACAGAAATCCATGCTCGCAACGATTATATTGTTAATTGTTATCACTGTAAATTCCTAATTAGTGTTACTAATCGAAATGAGAATCTACTTTATGAGTCTTAAGTTTTTACGAGTGTATTCTTTGCGCTAACAAGTAACAAGCTTAGAATAGAAGCATTATTATACTACCTACTATAATAAAGATTCGTAAAAAAAATGCGACTGAATTTTTTTTTTTATTATTTGAGTGTAGTACCCAGTACCACCTTACTCGCGTTCTCTAATTTTCTGATACATTTTTGTTACCTGTGATTTTCGATGTATATATATTTATTTAATGTGCTCTTTAATATTATTATTGTTTATTATTTGCCATTAAGCTATTTTATGATGACGCTCGTAAATAACAATGTTTTTTTTATTCCTCAGCGTGATGTATTCGTACTACGCGCTGGTGAGCATGGGCAAGTACCCGCCAAAGATGCTTGCCATGACGATCACGGTGCTGCAACTGAGTCAGATGATCGTCGGCTGCGCGATCAACATCTGGGCGCACAACTACATGGCCTCCGCCGCCCAGCACACCTGCCACATCAGCCAAATCAACATCAAGCTCTCCATGGCCATGTACTTCTCCTACTTCGTCCTCTTCGCGCAGTTCTTCTACAAAGCCTACTTGTCACCCAAGAAGGGCAAGAAGGCGAAAGCTGAGCCGTCCATTAACATGGACTCGGACCTGTCCGAAGCTAAAAAGATGAACTACAACGGGTACCCGAGACAGAGGAACGGCGTCGTCGCCGCGCACTAGTCGATGTCATGTGATTGCTAGTTTATTGTACAGGTTACGGCTGTTATGTAGTTTTTGTGCCGATTGGGGTCCGATAAGTCTTCCTTGTGATGAAATGTTATGCTGTAGTGAAAGCCGAAATGTTTGAATACCCGTTACACTGAGTTTTTTGACTGGGAGGTGTTTTGGCCTTGATTTGGTTAAATAGTTGTAGTCAGTTATTACTTAATCCCTTACCAAAATGTTGTATTAAAACAAGGTATTGTGCTGGGCAAGACATAAAATAAGTTTTTATAGAACACATTTCACGACAGTTCTTTAGCAATCATTGCTAATTTTTACCACATATTTTTTTCTTATTTAGTTACAGATGGGTTACTTCTTATCTTAGATTTTTTTTATTAAGGCCATATAATGTCTTCGAGTCCAGCACTAATTCAATGCATATTTCCCAAATCATGTAGTTGATAATGAATTTTTTCGGAATTATTTCAATTTTTAATAAGAAAATTTATTTTCCCATTAATTTTGCCATACCTTTTAAACTTACTTGGATTTTTCTAAAATTAGTTGACGGGTATTTACACAGATGGCGCTAATATCAATAGTACTAATTGTATCAATGCACACTTAAAAGAGTCGCGAGCGACATATCCGTACCTTAAATCTGATTTATTTATTAAAATAATTAGTCACATGGGAAGTCCCAGACGGTCCCAATCGTCTTAAACTGGCCCTAAGAGCGTCGTTCACGCGTTACATTCCATGCTATTTGGTTCGCACGCCGGTCCCTACGGCTTTCGTTTTACGCTTCGGCAAGTGGCGACGCACTCTTGGTGTCACTCTGCTTTTATATGGGTTTCGTGGAGATTCATTTAGGATGCGTTCGCGTTTGTTTCAGTTGTCAGTTTATTTTAATAAAAATCCCTGCTGTTAGCGACATCTGTTGCCTAAACTTGCAACTAGTCATTTAAGTTGCTAGTTCCAATATTTCCGAGTTGAAATTAATTGTCGCTTGTAAGACGTAAGTAGTAAAACATTCCTAGTTAATTCTGTAAGCGTTGTAAGTTCAACTTAGACTAATGTAATTTAGGCGAACCGTACATGTTCAATAAATATATCAACTAATGGATTTTTGTACTGTTATATTGGTATGCTGTGATACATCAGTACGGACTTGGAATAAGTATTGAACGTGTAAGGTTTCCTTTGCGTAAGCGACTAAAGTTCAAACTACGTTTAAATTATTAATTTGTAAGGAGCGTAGCGTTGTCTCCCTGTATTTGAGGAAATTTCGTCCCAACCAGGGCAAAAGGCGAAAGTTTGTGAATCGTAAAATTAAAAATTTCTAAGATGTTTTTATATCTTGGTTAAAGGTATTCATTCGAAATACCTAAAATGTTCAACCTGAAAATATTTTTGGTAGTACATTTTAAATACGCCTTCCTAAATTATTTTCTATGCACAGACCTGTATAAAAGCGTTATACCAATTTGTTGTTATCGTATTTATTACTTAATATGAATGAGCGAGTGATTTTTTAAATAATAATTTATTCGTAACGGGGTAGGTAGCTATAACCTAACGCTGATTGAATTCGCGCAGTTACAGACATACACATTTCACGTGTTATGGGATGAAAAACGTATTGAAATGATACAGTTTAATGTTATAACGATTCATCAGAAATTACTATCAGATAAATTAGTGATTAAAATTATATGTCAAATATTTATCTATGTCGATCAGATATAGTTTTGTTGATGTATTACCATTTATAATTATATAACAATTAATTATTGTATAACATAAAGTAGTATGACATTATATAAAAAATAGTAGTTATGCTTGACAAAGGATTCATACAAATGTGTTGAACATATAGGAATATTCATCCTAAAATATTTTCAACAATATATTTCACATTATTAAAGGACATATAAGTGTGTACGTCTGTAACGTTTTATAGTGCGGTATTAGGGTTAAAAGAAACTTTGATACGCTTGTCAAACAAGTGCACAAAGTGTTATGTAATTCCTTACTAGTGGAATAGGTGCAACTTGTAACGAACAATTTGCAGTACGTTTCACATGCCTTAATACTGTTATGGGGTTTAGTTTATTGATTTATATTCCTTATTATGTATGACGAACTGGTCGAGTTAGATATTCCGATCCAGTAATGATCACATAAGCCTTCGTAGGCTATTTGGGGACGTGTAAACCCCTGTAGTTAGTTAAATAATTATATTACTAGTGATTCTCCACCACGATTCGTCATACATTGTGATTAATGTACGTTTAGTTTATCTAAACAGAATTTGGTTCTTTTGATATACACTACCCAGAACGATGTAAGAAAATGTCGCAAAACATTAGCGCAGTAAGTTATATGTTAAGGCAGATCATTACCCCATTGATGTTGGAAACACGTTTCGAAATCGCGAATGTTCAAATTTGTATACAGTGATTAATTTATTACATTTGTTGATACTAATTGAAACTTGACAAATCTATAATTAATTTACATTTGCATGTAGTGAAACAGTTTTGTTAATCAGGATGTCTGATAATATTTTATATCAGAATCTGGACTTCGTTTTGATATCAAGATTCTGGGAAATATTTTACCATTAGTTTTGGCCAGTTTTGATTGTATCACACGTGCCTACTTGGGAATGGCCGGGTCACTGGAGAGATATGCAGTAAAGTTCAAATAGCTGATCGGTGCGCGGATGGAGGCTCGTTTCAACACTACCTGACTAGAACATAGTCGATAGGATTCATAGAGTGCAGTGTAACTTGAACTAGACGGCCTGTTGAGCACTTGTAAGCAAAGCATACGATCGTTTTACTCTTTGTAAACGACCGGTGCGTTAGATTTAATTAGAATAGTTAAATTGGCGCTTAAGACGGGTGCGTACAAATTATGTAAGGTGTCTTTGTAGCCGTTACAATGACTGATTGTTAGGGGGCGACCGCGTTGTCTATTTGATAACTGGCTCACAGTGGGCTCTCTGTATTGTATCATGTTAATGATAAATTTACGAGAAATTATGTGTCAATGACTCGTATAGCGTAAATATATTAATTGGAAATTTTATGTATTTGCATTGGAATGTTAAAATTCAATAGGTAAAAAATCGATAATTATACGGTAACGATTTTTTCCATAAGTGTTCGCGTTAGAGAGAAAGGCAGTCCCAAAACACGATATTGTCTAATAAGAGTAGTTATAAATCGGTAAATATCTTAATATTTGTCAAATGTCCGTCTAGTGCCAGGGCCTGCCAACTGACATCAGGCTAATTGTTTATAGTCGCCCCCCTTATGAATTTTGTATTTGCGCCAAAAGGGCTTAAGTCACAATTTGTGATTTTAAATGATAGTAAAAAAATCGATGTAGCCATTAAAAACGCTTCGGGCTATACGAGTTCATGCTAACATCTAGAATGTCTTTCTCCTTAAAGGTTAGAATAATTATGACACCCTTTACTGTCCGCTAAAATGGTAAATATATCGGAAAACGTACTACACATTACCAGTGTGTATATTAGCATAGATTTTAACAAAGGTCGATGAATTAATTATATCGAAGTCGATAGATGCAAAAATAATTCGATGTTTGTAATGATAATGCATCACACAACGGTGAAAGTGTAAGATGAAGCAAGATATACGACAATTTCAACCCTTACGTTATCGACTTCGATACACCTAATTGTGTCGTCCTAAGTCAATTCATTAGAAAACTTATGATTGATTTCCATGAAGTCTTCAGGAATAGACTGTTGTATTTTGTTGTGTAGAATTTTTCTTTAAATTATTTGTCACATATTTGTAGATGATCGATATTTATCGTCATCAGTACGTCGACCCGAGGTGGTGAAGGACATTAGATATAGTCGTGGGTATCGGGAATAAAATATTATAGGTACTTAGTGGAAATTACAATGCAGATGTAAACGTACAATCGTGGCTTTGCGCACGAGCTTTTTATCGACCTTGATCGATACCGTGTCGATAAAATATCGAATAGTCGATAGTCTGCCAGCCGTGGTCTACACCTGATTAAAAGTACACATCGAAGATTTTAATGACTTCTCTCTTGTATTTGGTAGTTTTCTCACATTTTTGTCGCCGACTTGGAATACTTGAATCAAGCATTCTCTATTTATAATTATGTTGCGCTACACCATTGCGTTCGCGAGGATATTAAATCACAATTATTTATTTTATACGGGAGCATCGCTCTGACGTCGCTTTCTGTGTTCTGTAAGAATCCAGAAGTTTGTTATTGTTAAATATATTTCTTTTGTATGTTTATTGCTTATTTATATTGTGTACCTATGCGGAGAACATTATAGTTGTCGTTTTTTCCTTCTAACCATCTCTATTGAATCATGGTACAAACGTCTCGCATTTATGTTTTTTTTATCTTTACTTGCATTTACAAACTATTGTAGTACGTCGTACTCGGTAGAGTGATTTAGCGGGTTACAGTTCCATAAATTCAATAGAATATTTTTAATAAATATATTTTTGTGAACGATGTTTTGTGGTTACATTGTGCAGATCAAAGAATTACTTAAATATAGCGACAGAACATTGTAATTGACTTACAATGTTGAAAGTGGAAATTATTCTTGCAATAATTAATTTGTATTTTCTGGGCAAATAAAGCGTTAATGCGTAATCAATGTGATTGTTTTATTTATTTAAAACAAAAAACGATGTTTAGCTTATACATATATGTATTTCTCTTTATGAAAACTGAAAAGGTATTATTGGCAAATGATCAAGTACCTTTTTAATACGGTATCCAATTATAGGAAAGAACTGTTCTATAAGTACATTTCTTTACTGTATCATAAAACCATATTTATGTTCTACAAAAGTCAAACGGTTGTGGTAACAGTAACCAGACACGTTAGTACCCAATGAAATTATCAGATTGGCTTAATAAAGTAGCTTACCTTTACGTAAACGCGACATCAAGTCTTGACAAATATTTATCTAAAAAAATTCTGTAGTTTATAGTTAATGTTTTGTGCGTCTTCCTCCAGAAAAAGTTTAGTAGGAAAATAACTACACATTTGTTCTAAAAAAGCATCCCGAACTGAATTGAATGAATGTATTGTTGGTTGTGATTGCTTATGAAGCTTACAAATAGTCTTACATCTGTGCAACACATTAAAGAAGTCACTAAATTGAGAACCAGTTACCAGACTGCAACTTCATAATTCCCGCCAAAACTATATTTCTCATCAAACCACTAAAAAATAAGATAAGCCTTTTTTGTCGTCATTAGTCGCCAGTATATTATAGAAATAATTGAAGAATTGAATTCTACCTACATACTTATTATTTGTTAAACATACAAAAAGAAAAATTTAATACTGCACCATGTTAAAAATTCTGAAGATGTAGAATTGGAACGTATATGTCTAATTTTGACATTGTCATTTGTCGTCTCGTATCTGCAGTTAAATTTTACAGCTGTAGATAACTGTTTTGTTTTAATAACAATGGATATCATTGATAACGACATCAGGCAATGGGATGCTAATGATGTAAAGGAGCAGTTCGGCGACAGCCTGACGCTGTTGCCTTCAAACGACAACATAAAAGAACTGCAAAGCATTCTGCGAGACAAGTAAGTGAGGTTACAAACGCCTTGTGATAATTTTTCTGAGCAAAAATGGCTTTAATTAACCTCGTCTGCGCTTAATTGATGAGTGAAAGACCGGTTAATAAACTCAGAGCGTGATATATATTACTGGCCACTTCGGCTCATACTCTATTATCATAGTCTATTATTGTACTCTATATTATACTTTATACTTCATGTAATGTTTTTAGTGGAATAAAGCCATATTTCTCTGTGGTATTATTTCTGTCATTTATGTATCAATTTATTCCACTAAATTGTTTCCACAATGTCTATTGGAAAGAAAACTGAAAATCCATTATCGCGGTATCTTCGGCCAGAGCGCTTCGACGAAGAACCGAGGAGTTCGGCTTCTGACTTGAAGTGGAAGCATTGGCGTTTCACATTTGAAACCTCTCACCATCAATATTCTGCTATATACAAGCATGTGAAACTTACAACGATGCAATTACAGTATTACAAGGTATTTACATAAAGCCTAGAAATGTAATATTAGCTAGACATCTACTCTCAAACCGCAAACAAAGAACAGATGAATCAATAAAAGACTATGTCCAAGCTCTAAAAATACTTGCGCTTGAATGTGAATTCAAAAATGTTACTGCTGAAGAACACAAAAGCGAAGCGACACGCGGTGCATTTATTGCGGGAATAAGCTCACAAAAAATCAGAGAGAGATTACTAGAAAAATTAAATCTGAGTTTAGACGAAGCTGTTGATGTAGCTATTTCTCTTGAGAATGCTGAGAATAATAATCAAGCTTTTACTGGTGAGAATTCTACTTCCATGCCGTTGAATCTTAATGCTGCATCTAATTCTGAGAAAAACGCACTAGTTACTTCCACAAATTTTCGTCCCATTTCAAAACGTCGATGTTTCTTTTGCGGAGGTAACGTACACCAACGTACCAGTTGTCCAGCAGTAAATAAAATTTGCCAGCTATGTTCTAAAAAGGGGCACTTTGCAAACGTGTGCAGATCGGGACCAGCACAAAGAGCAAACGCGATAATAGAAGATGATGTCCAACAAGAGGGTTGTAACGACACATTATCTGCCATATCTGCAGCATCTCAAAACAGTTTAAGAAAGGCTACAGTACATATTACTATTAATGGTTACAAAGCTGAAGCCTTAATCGATACTGGTAGCTCTGTTAGTTTTATTGACAGGAATTTAGCACAAATACTGAAGATAAAAACTAATCCATGTAACCAAGCTGTCACATTAGCATCTCTTAATCATATATCCTTTGTCCAAGGAGTCTGTCAAGCAAATATTGCACTCGGAAAACATATTTACAAATGTCAACAATTATTAATTGTGAACAATCTTTGTTCCGATGTCATTATTGGTCACGATATATTAAGAAAACACTCTTCGTTACAACTAAATTTTGGCGGAACGGATGAACCATTAGAAATTTGTAATGTCATGGAGGCGTTATTACCACCCGTATCACTGTTCACCAATCTAACACCGAACATAAAGCCCATTGCAGTTCGTTCAAGAAGCCACAGTCAAGAAGACAAAATATTTATAACCAATGAGATCTCTAAGCTTCTTAGTCAGGGAATTATTGAGCCTAGTATTTCACCTTGGCGGGCACAAGTGTTGATTGCAGGTGGAGGCCATCATAAAAAGAGACTAGTAATAGATTATTCGCAAACGATAAACAAATTTACAGAACTTGACGCTTTTCCACTTCCTAAAATCGAAACTATTGTTTCGGAAGTGGCTAAATTCAATTATTTTAGCCAAATCGATTTAAAAAGCGCTTATCATCAAGTACCTATAGTAAAGAAAGAAAAACTTTATACAGCATTTGAAGCAAATGGTAAATTGTACCAATTTACTAGGATTCCATTTGGAGTAACAAATGGTGTGGCAGCATTCCAGCGCACTATAAATTATATTGTAGAACAAGGGAATCTGAAGGGAGTATTCACGTATCTTGACGACGTTACTGTTTGCGGGAAGACGAAACAAGAGCACGATGATAATTTATCAAAATTTATGGAAGCAGTAAGTAACTATAATCTTACATTGAACGAGCAAAAATGTGTATATAATCAAGTCACTATAAGCCTTCTGGGCTACACGATACAAAATAACAAGATCAAACCAGATGAAAGTCGATTAAAGCCATTGTTGAATCTACCGGCACCTGAAAATGCCGCAGCATTAAAACGAGCGTTAGGACTTTTCGCTCATTATTCAAGATGGATACAAAACTTTTCAGAAAGAATTAAGCCACTTCTTTCTATAAATACTTTTCCGCTTTTAGATGAAGCTATAACTATATTTAATGGACTAAAAAAAGATATAGCTAAGGCAACTTTATTCGCCATTGACGAGAGTGCTACATTTGTTGTAGAAACAGATGCGTCTGAAAACGCGCTAGCGGCTACTTTAACACAAAAAGGCCAACCAGTTGCATTTTTTTCTCGCACTTTAACTGACTCAGAAAGACGACAGTCTTCGATTGAAAAGGAAGCTGCTGCTATTGTTGAATCTCTTCGTAAATGGCGCCATTATCTTAGATCACGACATTTTTTACTTATAACAGACCAAAAATCGGTGTCTTTCATGTTTAGCAAACACTCAAGTAAAATAAAAAATGAAAAAATTGAGCGTTGGAGATTAGAATTATCCTGTTATAGGTATGATATAATTCATCGTCCGGGCAAGGAGAACAAAGCTGCCGACGCTTTGTCTCGAGTGTGCGCACATATGGACATAAGCAATCTTAAACATTTGCATGAAAATTTATGTCACCCAGGAATAATACGAATGAATCACTGGGTACGATCAAAGAATCTTCCGTATTCAATTAACGACATCCGTCAAATGACAGCTAATTGTCGAGTATGCTCTGAAATCAAACCGAGATTCGCGCAGTCAAATGGACAGCTTATTAAAGCGACAGCATGCTTTGAAAGACTTAACATTGATTTCAAAGGACCATTACCATCTAAAACGCAGAACAAATATATATTGTCCATAATCGATGAATTCAGTCGCTTTCCTTTTGCCTTTGCCTGTAAAGATATGACTGCAAACACTGTCATTAAATGCCTTAATGAAGTTTTTTTCATATTCGGAACACCAGCCTATATACACTCAGATAGAGGAACTTCGTTTATGTCGCAAGAACTTACAAAGTATCTCGTTTCTCTAGGCATAGCCTGTAGTAGAACGACACCTTATAACCCTCAAGGAAATGGCCAAGTGGAACGTTTAAATGGAACATTATGGAAGACTATTCAACTAAGTCTGAGAAACAAATGTTTAGATATTACAGAATGGGAAAGAGTTTTACCATTAGCGTTACATTCGATTAGGTCACTGTTGTGTACGACTACCAACATGACACCACATGAACGAATGTTTAGTCATTCAAGAAGAAGCCCAAACGGAATATCTCTGCCTGCGTGGTTGATCAACCCAGGCCCAATCTTAATTAAAAAAAAATGCTAGGAATACAAAATTTGATCCTGTTGTTGAAGAAGGTGAACTGCTACAAAGTAATCCAAATTACTCTTATGTCAGATACTCAGATGGAAGAGAAGGAACAATATCAAACAGGCATCTAGCACCACTACCATCTTCAGATGAAAATGATTTTGAGCCAATTGTTACTAATAATACTGAATCTCCTGAATCTATGGTTAATGAAACTGCAACTCCATCAACGCCTGATGATAATTATGGAACTCCTGAACCTATGGTTGAAGATCAGAGAGGTGATGTCAGGCGTTCCGCGCGCCTCAAACGTCCACCCAAGCACTTTAAGGATTACATTTTAGGGGAGGGTGAATGATATATATTACTGGCCACTTCGGCTCATACTCTATTATCATAGTCTATTATTGTACTCTATATTATACTTTATACTTCATGTAATGTTTTTAGTGGAATAAAGCCATATTTCTCTGTGGTATTATTTCTGTCATTTATGTATCAGAGCGTATTGAAGAATTTTGTTGTTGCTTTATCCTTCTTCGTAAAAACTTTGTCATGAATTGTCTTGGTCACGCTTCTCATGTTGTACATATTGAAGAAAATCTAATATTTTATATTTATGTATATAGTATGTTCTTAACATTAATTTGTTAATCAAGTATTTGTTTATGAATAGTATGTTATCGCCATTTTTTATTTCATTGTAATTTCGATGAGCATTACTTTAAATATATTAAATTTTATTTATTCATGGCATTTTCGCTAAGGTAAATTAATTATTACGTACATTTGGTATAACCAATTTTTTTAAATGGTTCACAGAAACACATCGCGAAGTGATTTCAAGTTTTATGCAGATAGGCTAATCCGGCTTGTGATTGAAGAAAGTCTTAATAAATTGCCATACACAGAGTGTCAAGTTGTGACACCAACTGGTGCTCTGTACAAAGGACTCAAGTATGGAGCTGGGAACTGTGGTGTGTCTATTGTAAGATCAGGGGAGGCTATGGAACAGGTTGGTATGTGAATATTGTGAGGTACTTTAAGTCTTGTATTGAAACTTGCATATTTGTTGCCTAGCGGCGTGGGAATGGAAAATATACACCATAGCTCCATATGTATCCATTTATCATCTATTCCCATTGGTGTGAAGTATTAATGGTTTTAATCAGACCCAGGACTGAAATAAACATATATTACTTTGAAACAATTTCTAAACGCAAACTAGCAGTTCTTCATTTCACAGCTGACTTACCCATTGCATTTTCATAATCATCATCATATTACCCACTGCTGGGCCTATGTATAGACAGACAAATAGGCCTCTTCTCCTTCAAACCAGTTTTCAAAGTCCTGCGCTTGTTTAATCTGCAATTTGCTTTATGCAGTTTATGTATGTACAATTGTTTTAATACGTACACTGTTCTGCTGATTTGACTAAAGCAGAGGTACTCAAACTTTCTTTTATATGGCCCACAAACACGATATAATCATGGTTTTGCTGGCTGCCTAATGCATCTTATTGTGGTGGGGTTGTCCAGTTACTAATTTTTTATTTGGTGAGCGTACAGTTTCTATGAGTGCAGCGAAATATAAAATGTATTTGCAACATACATTTTATATTTATGGTTTTCAATATAGTTGCAACACGTAAGTGGCCCGGGGCCGCAGGTTGACTATAGCTGGACTAAAGGCTTGTGCATGTTATGCAGATAAATTGTATGTAAAATAGTGTGTGACAGTATTCCACACAAACCACAATGATGTGCACTGCAGTCAATATGCAAATACAAAGTAAAACATCCATTTTATGATTTTTGAATTTCGTCATTTTATAAATTACAGGGCCTCCGAGACTGTTGTCGGTCTATTCGCATAGGTAAGATCCTTGTGGAGAGCGACACAGACACGCATGAAGCTCATGTAGTGTACGCCAAGTTCCCCGAGGACATATCCCGCAGGCAGGTGCTGCTGATGTACCCTATTATGTCTACTGGCAACACTGTTAAACAGGTAATTTGATATTAATTTTTTTCTTAATTTTATACCTTTTACCACAATTATCTTGGGTAAGTACATTTATTTTATTATATGTGAATAAATAATACCATTTATAATTTCAATATTGTCATTTTGCTCGTGACAGTTCCTAGTGTCATAATGCAATATCCTCTTGTTGCTGTCATAAAAGTTTCAATCGCAAATTATGCATTATACTGTTTCCATTCGTTTATTTTATTTTTGACACATCGAGTACTGAATCAAATAGTGATGGCCTGATGCGTTATCGAATCAATTTTTTATAACAAACGATTTTATTTTTGAACAAGTTTTAATCGATTTAATACATATTTTATTTTTTGCTCCATGCATTGTTTTATAAAACTTCAGGGATATTTAAGTTACTTGATTTAATAATTATATTAAAATAAACCATTTACTTTTAGTTGTTTTAATTATTTAATCCTTAAAGTACTATGAATTCCAACATGGTTTAACTGTTTATTACAAGTAGGTACTAAACATTTTTTTTCGTTGTAATCATTGTAATTATTTTAAATTAAACTCTTATTAAAAGTCACTTCAATACGTATACCTTTATTCATATTAATTAATTTGCAGCAAATACATTCGATCCTAATATTGGGTACTATATTACGTTTAACTGTTTTCATTAGCATTTTAATGTAATTTTATTTCAAATGATTCCGATTGATTGATTCTATTCAAAATCGTTTTTGTTATCTGTGGTCATTCGTTACGAATGGCACAACTCTAAGTGGGCGTTACCCGTCAAGAAAGTATCTACTTTTATTTCAAAATATTGTTCTACTGTAATGTCGTACTTTAGGGGCGTGAACTGTCAAAAATAAAATAAACGAATGGAAACAGTATAGTAATGAATAAGAAGTTTCAATTAATTAACAAGGCCTGAATCAATTCAATTAGGTTCTATAATTCTATGATTATGGCAGTCACATATTTCACTTGATAAACATACATCATTTCCTTATTATATATTACATCGAATGATATTTATTATTTTTACCCTCATTGCATGATTTCCGAGTCGTGATTTGTAAGAATTTGGATTTGTGAGTCATAGTTTCCTTTCAGATTGTTTATAAGAAAACTTTCTTATTTCTATGTATATGTTATTTTTGTTCATGGCTCATGCTATATTATTGGCTGTATCTGTATCAGCCCAATTACGTCCCACTGCAGGGCACGGCCCTCCTCTACAATCGAGAGTACGACCGAGAGAGATTACGAGTAGGCCTTATAGTCTATCACGCTGGCCTAGTGCAGGTTGGCGGACTTTACATACCATAGACATTCTTTAAAATCGCTATACTATGCTGGTTTCCTCACGTTGTTTTCCCTCACCCTTACAGTGCGTGGTGATTAACTGCCACGGTGGCGTAGTTGTACTACGATATGATTACAAAGCTGAGGTCTCGGGTTCGAATCCCGGATCGGGCAGTGATATTAGAATTTTTTATTCATTATCAGCCCGGAGTCAGGAATTCGTGCCTGATATGGCGATGGGCTCGCCCTCTATCACATCATGGGACCGAAAACACATACGGCGAAACGTGGGTGTCCTGGTTGCACTTATTCACCTACCTCTTCTGATGTTTATCTTCGTGATGTTTATGTATGTGTGTATGTTTTATTCAAACCAAATTTCATATAAAAAATGGTCCAGCCGTTGGCGCGTGAGGAAATAACAAACACACAAACTTCCATCTTTATAATTTTATTAGTAGGAATTGTAGGATAATAGATGCATCATCCATCATCCATCCATCCATCAGCCAAAGGAAGTCCACTGCTGAACATAGATGCATACATAGTTTAAATAAATAAATATCTGCGATCGGAATTATACCATCTTTAATTTGTCTTTCATTCCAGGCAGTAAATGTCCTCAAACAACACGGAGTGAAAGAAGACCGAATCATTCTATCCAACTTGTTCTGCACACCAGCCGCTGTCCAAGCAGTCGTCGACTACGTTCCCAAGATGAAGATACTCACCTCAGAGCTACATCCCGTCGCGCCGAACCACTTCGGACAAAAGTACTTCGGAACCGACTGATACGAGGACGAGTTTGAGGTCTAACAGACCTTGAACTATAACTGGTGTACTAACGAAACTTGATGTCAGGAACTTATTCATACAATAATTGAGGCTTGCTTTCAACTGCTATTTTTAGCAATGGAGATACAAGCTAAAACAGATTTTAGGACAATATGGTTTTACGTAGGATGTACTAATATAACCTTAGTCGAAATTGTTGTAATCAAAATAGGTTGAACCAATAATTCAACTAGTTTTATTTAGATGGCGTAGCGACCTAAATTTGTTTATGCCATCTTGCCTCCATGTCTCTTTTTTACTTATTAGTGTAATTGTGTCAAATGTATTTGATTTATTTTTGCCAATCTATATGGCCGGCATTGTACGTACACTCAGCTATAGTTACTTATCTGAATTAGAAAATCAATTTACTTGATTGATCAGATTAGCCTAGGTATACTAGTCGCCAAGTTGGTCCATATAACCGTCTCAAACGTAACGCACTATTTCAAACTGGTTTAGTCTAGACACAAAAAGGAAAAGAAGTTTGGCTTAAGAAAAACTATATTGTCTTAAAATAACAAATTATAATGGAAGCTGAAAATACTCGTGAGTATATCTAAAATACTTCAATCAATATCTTGCTTTTTATACATTTTACATTGTATAATCTATTGAGCATTGTGTAATACACAAATTTAATTTAGGTATAGTACCATTTTTATTTGTGTATCTTAATTAAGGATAAGATTGGAAATTGACGCTTTTAGATTTAAAATACGTTTCTTGTTTTAACAGCAATAGATGTCGGTTCCTATTTGTAATTTATTGTAAAAAAAATGGGTAACAATTATTATTTTATTAGACAAATATTTAATGTTAATTTTGTTTAGGCGATCTTGTTATCTGTATGGATTGAAGTTACCATTAAGATTAATTACAGGAATTTGATAAAAATATAATATTTCGTAAATCTAAATATTTGAAATTAAGAAGATGTGAAATATATTATGTAAAAGTTTTCGTATAAATAAAACCAAGTATTAGAGTTGTATAGAAAGCAGTAATTGAAAAATTCAAGCAACTTTTGATACAAAATTCAATTATGTACTTATGAAAGCATTTTATATTACATATAGTTGTATGAATCTAAGTTTGCCTTTGCTTGTCTCAATTTGCACACCAAAATGTATGCAATATTACATCAAATAATTGTGCAATAAGCAATCTTGTGTGAATTATGGAAGACTTCAGTAATTTCTGGATATTAAACTATTATCAACGGAAATACATCAAAAAATAATTTATTTATACAATATACTTATGTAATCAAGTTGAAAATTCAATAACTTTTTGATTTAATTTGTTGAATGCTTGATAAAAAAATGTTTAAAATAATTGTCTTGTAAAAATGTATAATTATTGAAAAATTACACATAGGTATTACTAATAAGTTATAATGCGACTCAGCTAAATTGTATAAATACTTCAAATAAAGCTTCACCTAAAATTGTTTTTGATTTGTAATCCTTTACAATGCCTAGCAAATGTGGGGACCCATGTCCAGCACGTAGAAACTTATGATTTTTTAACCGACTTCAACTAATCGAGTCAATAAGCAAACTAGTCAATGTGTACAAGAACAGTAAAATAGATATTATTTTTTACTTTGTAGTGTTTTTTTTAAATTCTCTACTTTATAGTGTTTTTTTATGTTGGTTACATTTTTTATTAAAATTTCAGTTATTAAGGGAAAAGTCTATTTTGTCACGGTTTTTTTCAAGGGCCTATGGTGCGCCAGTCACCACCATAATTATATAATTTCAAATCACAAGCAAATGCATATTTATGATTAATATTTTTTATCTAAAAGTTTAAAGTCACCGTTCGACACTGATATACTGATGCAGAGCCGTGCGTTTATCATCCATTTCAGCGATATTTAGAACCGAGGGTAGTATACATAATAAAACAAAATGACAAATTGCATTACTTTCTATAAACAATAATAACAATGGTGTGACGGAGACGCTGATTGGCCCTTGGTCGTAGTTGATGGGCGTGGCTTAAGGTGGTGGGAGCATGAGGTGTAGCCAATAGGAAGGTAGTTTCTTATTACGAATAAATTATCTCCTTCAACTTCATGTGTTCCTGGTACTTTAGAGGTGAAAACTGTGTAGAATTAAATGATGAATTTGCTAATATCGTCAATAGTTAGTTACGCTTAGAACAAAAATGAGATAAAGTTTATCGAAACCTCCTTCCTTTCTCTGTCGCCCTAGTACTTTTTGTATTCTAGGAAATATTAATATTGGATTTTTCTATTCTTTAACGTCATTATCTTAACTGCCTCGGTGGAGTAGTTGACTATATTAGTTTACAACGCTGAGGTCTCGAGTTCGAATCCCAGATTGGGCAGTGTTATTGGATTTTTCTATCCATCAGCAGCCCGGAGTCAGGAATTTGTGCCCGATGTGGCGATAGGCTCAAATTTTATTTCAGAATATTCTTATGAGTTGGTATAAGGCATGTATAAGGGGTATGGAAATAAATAACGAACAATGAATATACTTTTAATCATTTATTTACGATTCATGTTTACAATCTATATATAGATAGATACAAATATTTAATTAGATTCAGATCACACATGTAAGCAATTTACTTTAATTATAAATTATTAATTCAACATGTCGAATAATTTAAACCTTAACAGTAACAATTATAAAGTGATCCCCAATCAGTTGTGTGGTCGGCTCGTTTGCGATACAGCATTCTCATAAACACAGATGTTACTCACTTATTATTACGTCACTAATCTCTAAAAATATTATCATTGTAAAAAATATCGTTAACATTCAATTACATTATTGTAACATTTGATTGTTTCTTATTCGAGAACAAAAATATTATTTTTTTCGTTTAAATATTAGTAAAAACTAGATGTCACTTAATATTACTGTGTTAGGTAGCGACCTACCGATGGCGTATATGGCAACACTACTTGCTAAAATCTCAATAACATTTGTTTGAATGTGAGGCAGCAACACCACCGGCGTGCCCTCGGATAAAAAGTGCATACTCCCGTATAAATAAATACTTAAAATATAACACGTAATATTACTCTGTCAATATATTTCTTATTCTCTATGTTATATGACAAGCACTTACTACACTCCATGAGGATGTGTCTAGTAATAATATATTTAACTGGCAACATCCAGATGTTAAACAACCTCTTTACTTGTAAATGTTGCCGTAAATCGAATGTCCTTTTCTAGCACTTCGATTGACGAATTGATAGAAAGGAAGGCAAGATATTTAGGCACAACATTTAGAAATAAGGTGGCACGTAATTTATATATTACAACATAAAATTATAATATATACCCTCGAAATTGACTTAGATATGTTATTAAGGCATCGTGTGAATCGCACTAGGTTGAATACTATACTAGGACTAATACAACAGCCAAAGCAAAATTATATGGCGATTAGCACATAAATACATAGAGAAATACAGGCTTTAGAGCCCCATTAGTGACGACATCTAAGAAATTAACAGTCAAAATATATAAACAAAATGTTTCAGTAGAAGAAGCGCAATTAAATACTTAAATACATTTTGTGCATTCACGTTTTTTTGTTATTTTCTCGTTTATATTTTATCTCTTAGTGTAGATGGATTAGCATTCATCGTCAACGGCTTAGGGTTGCGTACTAGTGCCCGAGACCTTGCGAAAGTTTATTTGGTCAGTGAGGTCGAATAGCTGAGCGCTGCAAGTGTCTTGCTTTTTGAATGCGCACCAGTCTCTGGCGTTAGCGAATACCGGTAGAATGGTTTTTTCGCTGCACAAGCACAAAAACATATCAGTCATACAACATTATCGCTCTGTACAAATACAATGGCGGGTCCGGTGGGTCCCCACGTGATGTAAGCTGAGGAGGGAAAGGGATGGAGTGATATGTGCCAAGAGAGAGGTGAAGCGTTAGAGCGAGATGGCACACGTGGAGTGGTATGTATTTACATGAGCTTCTGTTTGGCGCACTCGGGGCAGATGATGTCCTGTCCGTCGGTGATGAAGCCCTTGCCGACGAGCGAGGTCTTGCACTGCGCGCAGATGAAGCAGTCGTTGTGCCAGTGGCGGTCCTCGAACGAGATGAAGCGGGTGCCGCCGATGCCTGGAAACGCACATTCATACATTCATACAATTGCATGAGAAGGAAGACGTAAAAGCAATTTAATTTAGCAGTTTTACTAATTTGAATTTCGAAGACGGAGTATTATTAAATAGTCACAAAATACATTTAGGTGTAACAGCTATGTAAGTTACCAGTGATGGGCTTGGTGCACGAGGTGCAGCGCTTGGCGAAGAGTTCTCCGAAGCACTCGGCGCAGTAGGGCTTCTCGTCGCGGGATGTGAACCGCTGGCCGGCGAGCGACGTGTTGCAGTTCGTGCACGTGAAGCACTCGCGGTGCCACGGCTCGTTCTTGTATGTCACGCCGCCTTGCGTGATGATCTGAAATGGGATAGATAAGATTTAAGTGAGGACGGTGAATTTGCTTAAATTGGTAAATTGTATAACTACAATTTGCCTGGTAGAACCAAAGATGATCAAAATAAGTAGATACTACGGAACTAGGAAATCAATATATCGCACCCCCGGTGCAACACTGTCACTTATGCAAAAATTGCAATAATTAGTTAAATATTATGTAATAACTATCCTAAACCACCCCTTTACTTAAGGGCGATAATGTTACTTTCGTAGTACACATAGTTTCCGTATGAGGGCGTGAATATCATTGTCGTTTTTTGTTGTGTCATATTTTTATACGATCTCAAAGTTTTAAATGCTTCTCCTGAAAGGTAGCATTTTTTCATAAGTGACAGTGTTGCACCGGGGGTGCGATATTTGTATGTATATAGACAAACAATAACTAAGAAAAAAATTGCTTGCCAGTCGATATTTTATCAACTATCTAACTAATATTGCATCTAGCTTAATATCATCCATCATCCATCCATCAGCCAAAGGAAGTCCACTGCTGAACATAGGCATCTCCTAATGATTTCCACAGTGACCTGTTGGAGGCAGCCTGCATCCAGCAACGTCCCGCGACCTTTACCAGGTCGTCTGACCACCTAGGGGTGGACGTCCCACGATAGCTTAATATGCAGAATACTTAATCGTGTAAATAAAAACAGTATCTTCTAAGCATCATACAACTAGGCAAATCAGCAGCTGCAGCTAAAGAAATAATGAAAATGAAGGAGACCCACCTTATTGCACTTAACGCAGCGAGTGGCGAACTTGTCTTCATAGCAGCCGGCGCAGTAGATCTCCTGCTCGCGCGGGATGAAGCTCTTGGTGCCGATGGGGTTCTTGCACACCACGCAGCAGAAGCACTTCTCGTGCCACTGTCGGGTCTTGTACTCCATCTTCTTGGTTCCTGTGGGCAAAGGAATGACAATCGTGAATATTGAACCAATAATTCTAAACAAGTTCAGACAATTAAGATAGAATTCGTTGAAGACATTGCTTGAGATAAGTTCTAATTATGAAGGCATTTAGCTTTGTCGTATTTAAGCACCAAAATTGTTTAACTCGCTTTTTTGTTACCATATTGTCATCAAGTATGTGGATTACGATCCTATTAAAAAAAAGGACGTAATAATATAGCTTCGTATGAATGTAGATGGAGTATAGGATGCTAAAACCGCAAGCGGGTTTCATTTCCGAAGGCTCCATTTCCTGAACATTGACATTGTGGCAAGGACGTAGCGTTTTCAACGACAGTTAAATTTTGTTATAGACTTCAACAACCGATCGACATGAAATGTCATTATAAAGTAAAAATCATAATGAAACTAACAACCTTATTCCAAACCTAAAAAGTGTTATGAAAATAAAGATGTTATTTGTTAGAATTACTAAAGAAAGTCGGATCGAAGTATCTAAAAATCATAATTAAGTATTCATAAATTCTCCTTTTTACGAGGTGGCCTATGAAACATAAGTTAATTTGGTTGAAACATCCATCATGTTTGATCTATCACGTTTCGATACATTACATATAAATCACGCACAACTAATAATTAAAGGCAATTAACTACATGCCATAACCAGTCATTTAATAGAAAAACACCGTAGAAGGCGGTGCTATAGTAATAAACAGTAATAACCGAAGTTCATAGTTTGGGTCAAAGACTTCTGTTGAAGCGTGTCTAATAGAATTATTGATTCAAATTACGTTGGGCTCAAAACTATTTATCCTTCAGATGTTGCTGATATAACCAGGCTAGCGCAACCAGGGATGTTGGAAATATAAAGAAAAATGATAATGGAGAATATTTACCAAAATTTTTTGTTCCAGTTTGTTATATCCTTTATAAGAAAGTTACAATTTCCGCAGTCTTCATTAAAAACTTTTTCCATTAAATTCTGTGAGTACTTTGTATTTGTATTGTATTGCAGGTAGTATACGAAAAAAATGTAACTTTTTTGTTAATCCGAACTTTAAAGTATCGAAGTTGTTTCGTTTGTCCATAGGCTTATGCTAATGAAATTATTTTTGGTTTCGTATGTGCTCAGGCACTAACTTCTGTTCGCGAATCTGTTCGTTTCCGTCATTGAAAACATAGTGGCTTGTTTAGCTTTATGTGATCGAAGGGTTATTTTATGTGATCGTAAAATGCATCGGTTGCGTGTTTTTGATATGAATTCGTGTTGGCGTCCTTGAGCCGGCTCGTATCGTTGCATGCTACGTGACATTGGATTGACTGGATATTTGAATGATGCACGCAAACCGAAATTGTGTTTACAAGGTTATGTTTGTATTATTCCCAAAATCACAGATATGAGCAATATAATCCGCAATCATTTCACAAATAAACTAACTTCTAGAATAAACGAAGCAATTGTGTCAATACTTGCGGTGCAGGTAGTCAGCTACCGGTCGCAGGCACTGCGCTTCTTACACTTACGGCTTCAGTTTGCACAGATTCGTCCTGTTACTAATACTTAACTTCGTACAGTTCATTGTAATGGAGGATAATAATCCATATATGCATATTTCAAATGGAATTGTCGTAACCTTTACCATAGATAACAATGCAACCTCCATCCTGCGCGGTTACAAAGTTTTATTTACAACTGACATTACAAACACCGGCATTGGATGTTTCAACATGTATTTACATTAAGTTTTCTCGCCTGGATGCAATACTATTGACCTTTAGACAAACACTTCCATGTAACACCAGTTTTAGATAGCAAATGCCAACCCATAACGCGCAATAATTCGCAGATTTAAAAATATTTTTATAAGATGACCTCATTAAGCAATTTATAAATAAGTCTTGTTTCTATTTAGTAACTTTAAAATCCTTAAACGAATGAGCTATTTTCTCAATGACAAATTGTTTGTTTGAACTGAAAAGCAGTAATGATCATAAAGACAAAATAGTAGATGCATTAAAAGTTGTGCGAATGTCGAAACTTCGTCGATTTCATCGGTGAAGTTTGTACTGAATCAATTCGTCCTGTCTGTCAGAATGGAAGTTTAAATGGGGAAACTTAGTATTTGAATCAATGTTATACTTCGTTTCTTTGAAATGAAATTGTAAATTTTTATGCTACGTTTGTTTAATAATGATTCTATGAGGAATTTGCGACAACTGCTAAAATTTTCAGATATTATAAACCGTAACAGCTAAGAAAACTAAACTAAAACGTTCTGATATTGAATAAAAAGTTATACAGATTTTCCATTAAAATCAACATTTCTTTAACATCACATATTGTTATTCCAAAAAGAGAATCAATATGCTAACACGATGGTAAGTAATATCCCGCAATGGCACCAACGATAATTGTTATTCAAAACATTTATAAAACGATTTGCTAAACAAAAAAATGTACAAAAGGAGACAATGCATCGCTAAAGTTGATAATATCGCGTGATTACGACGGAACTGCTGTATCGTAACAAGTTCGTGACTGGAGTGTCTTGTTTGTGTACTATATATTTGTATAGATGTACGAGGTCTATGAACTCTGCGCAAACGGAGTCAGGTTCTATTACGACCTACACAGCCTTTAGTCTTTGTCTTAGCCAGCTGGTGTGAGATCACCTTCAACAAGATCAATCGATAACTGTATTCATATTGTTTTGTTAATTAATGAGTTCGGTAACTGTACTGTACTGTATCAGCACATATACGTCCCACTGCAGGGCACGGGCCTCCTCTACAATCGAGAGTACGATTGGGAGTGGTTGGAAATTTATACAAATCGCTACGGTATGCAGGTTTCCTCAAGATGTTTTCCTTCACCGATATAGTGCGTGGTGTTTGACTATCAATACACACATGACTCCGAAAATCAGAGATGTGTCCTAGGATTTGAACCCGCGACCGCCGTGAACATGTAGGCAGCCGCGTCTCGTCCGTTACCAACAGGCCACTACGCACTTTATAAAAAAAAATAGTACACAAAAGAACCAGTAGTATGCAACTATTCGTCAAATATGAGGCCTCTTGTATCTTTCCAAAGATTAGTTTTCCTTTTGTGGAATAAAGTGCCTCAAGCGTATTTATCTTTTATCGCCCACTGGTGGACATATTACCTCGGTCAATGCATGGAAACAAAAATAACTATGACACGTTCAACGTTTGCGCGTGTAGGTTTGCGTGTGTGTCCAGTACGGTATCGATAAGGCCTCTAACGGCACAGTTAAATCGCTCCACTTTTTAGCATTGTGTTTCAAACAGCCCACAAACGTGCATAATGTAGTGCAACTGTAATTTGACGCAAAATTTGAATTCACAGACACGAGTCGACATGATTTCCTTTCCTCATTATATTTGCAAGTTCAACTAGAGCATGATTAAAGTTAAGTGAGTTATTTTGAACGATTATGTAAGGTTTTTAAGCGATTCCCTATCGTTTTATTGCTGTAATTGAGTACAACACAAACAGAGTTCTTCTTGAGTCCTCTTTGCTAATAGGAAAGCCCCATTTACACGGGGAGTTTCTCGCGGTGAGAATCGTATGCGATTATCGCATGATATAGCCGCCATAGCTTATTGTGTTCTGACAAATGCTTACACGATGCAACTTGTTTATATCCTTACGATAATCGTATCTCCGAGGCGAGAATCTCTCCCCGTGTACATGGGGCATTATGGCTGAACAAAAACGAACTCAAAAGCTCGCAGCGTTCCGACGAGAATTCTAAAAGAAATCAGACCAAAACAACACCGCGTTTGATCGACAGAAACGGCTTAAGCGATAGCCGGTGCAATAAAAATAACGCTATATTTAATTCGAAAGCACTTGCGTAAAGACCTGTTTATCTTCTGTTGGCCGCGGATTGCATACGCACTAGAAATCTACTTTCTTGTGTTCGCGGCATTACCGTATCAGTGAGGTGCACGTGAAAGTGGACTCCGCTCTCCAGAGATTTAAACGTCGATTAGCATATCCCGAGTGGGTGTCGCGCCGTTCACAGTTAAATACTGTAATCCATGTCCCGCTTTTGGAAAGGCTTACGGTTGTAATGCCGTAATACTTTGCATTATTATCACTGGACTCTATTAATGCGATCATACATCTATCTATGGAGCTTTTAAAAGATTTTGTGGCAAATAATATTTTTTATTTCATTTAGATTCTAATTAAATGTAATTGTTTTACTTCGGTTCTTATGACTGATCACTAATTTAAATTCACAATTCGCGCGATTTTGGGATGAATCAGGCATGAAGCAACAACACAAACCTTCGAGCTCGCAAATAAATCATTCCAATCATGAAGCATGATTTCACCAGGTGTGAAGTTATGACAACATTGCTGAAAGTTTACGATCCTTCGCGTTTCATTGTATTGTTACTGCATTGTGTTCATTGTCGGCGCTAAACCCGCGGCCATTTTTGATGCAGATTTTTAAAATGCTGATTAACTTAATTGGCTGAAGAGTTAAGAGTGCTTGTTCGCGATAGTTACTGATGTTGAGTTATCGAGTATTATAATGAAGTTGACTGTCTCATGTATGCAGCGGCAATAAATTATTGAGTGCAGGTGCTTTCAATTATAGCAGGATAGTGTTTGTTATAGAAATCATGTATGTATTTTCGCATATAACTGCCAATTTTACCATTTAAACGTTAAGATGAAAGTGTTAAAATTTCGCTCAGAACATATTATGTATTTTTGTTTTTAACAATTGTAGAGAGTGTATTCGGGTGTGACTTGGTTTTCATATAAAAATCAATGCACTGGGTGTAGTGTCTGAGGCGTCAAGTTGACCGCCGCCGAACCAAACAGGCGACTTACGAAGGTCGCTCTCAAAAACGAGGTGATGTCAGACATCGCGGCGTGGGACGAGATACAAACCTTCGCCATCTGTACGATCTGTACCGCATTCATGGCCTGTCAGCGATACGATCGACAAGGGAATAAGTAGTTTTGTACTTCCAAAGACTTCCACGATAAAAAGACTACAATGTTTCTGGTGATAAGGAAAGTACAGTAAAAACAAATTATCTAACGGAGAAAAGGCGAAAGCCTCAAACTTCGGTTGGACTAGATCGAGAATAATTTTCACGTATCCATTAAAAAAAGATTTAAAAACTACGTGGGTAAATGAATTACCCTCATAGAAATTGCTTTGGAAAATCGAATTCACTAAATCGTTTAAAAGATAATAGAACAAAATGAAGATAAACGATGTTGCCGCGGAAATTAAAATTTAAGGGCTCCCGAAAGCCAATTTATAGCGCCTATTGATTGATATTGGGCCCCTGGGCTAAACCAATTTACTTATTTTATTTTGTTTATTAGAGATTTAATACATCTAATTACCACCTTTGCTTGTTTAATTAAAGGAATTATTCTGTATCTGTATCTTGTAGTGAGACACTGCAGGGCACGGGCCTTCTTTACAATGGAGAGTACTATTGCGAGAGGTTAGGCCATGTAGTCCACCACGCTGCCCTAGTGTGGGTTGGCGGACTTTACACACCATACAAATTATTATGACTCGCTGAAATGCATTTATTAATAATTTCTGTTAAATCCTATCCCACGTTACAATGTAAATATGAGTTATGAGTGGAAATATCTATATGGACCAGATACGATGGCTCGGTCCGGTACGTGACTAATGTGAATTAAACATGCCATTGTTTGATTTACTTTGTTTGCAAAGATCTTATTTGTAACTCACATGCAGCAAGAAGGTTGGCCACGTCCATGCCATTCAAATTATTGATGCCACATTAAATGCGAACGGTACGGAATACAGGTTACAAAAGTTACGTAAAATATTTTTAATATGTAAAAGATATAGAATATGCTGAAATTGCAATGTCGGTGGTAGGATTTAGAAAATTAGTATAATAATCGTGAGCTATTTAAATTTTAGAAGGCTTTAAGAATTACGAAGGCGTTGTTACTCCAGCTAAATTAAACAAATTGTTCATCTCAAACTTTTTACTTACGGATTTTGCCTAGTGATTACTATTACATACATGTAGAAAAACCTATGACGTCATGAACCTCTAAAAGAAAAAACTACAAAAAGGCTCGCTATTCTGCCAAGTTAGATAAGATTTATAGGTACAGTATATATGATTGTACCATTAGTTTTTGCTTCGAAATAGCGATCCCAATAAAGCGTAATGGGAATCGTGTACCGTCTTCCATTTCAGTTGTAATAAAGCATTGTAAATAAAACTTTTGCATACGATTGTCCAATTTGCTACGTCGCCGTCGGCCATTTTGTTTCACAGTATTTGGCGGCAAAATGTTATCAGGCACGTGTTGTAAACGCGTGTAGAAATGCACCTGCCTTACATGTGCCATTAAAATCTGATTAGACGTACGCCATTGTTTTGTTTGTCAAGGTTTAACGACTTCTCGGTCTTGAAATGCGTGAAAATTTTCTTTAACAAATGGAGATTTAAAAAAAAATACCTGCATTTAAAATTACGGAACATTACTAATAAGTAATATAACCTTAGTTTCGGCAGCTTAGAATTAAATAATATCGACACAATGATAACAAACATCGGAATGCAAGAAAAACTGTAATCAAGCTAGTCTCGTTTAAATAAAAAAGCATCGTGTTTAGTCAGCAATAACCATGATTTATATGAAAGAGTCTCAGACAAGGCCCAGCAAGGTCGAGGCGGCTGACCATCTGTTCCTACCGCCATATAAAGTCATACGTTCTTATTAATAGACCATTTCCTTTACAGACTTTACTCACTTCGCAATAAGATCGCCGTTCGTACAATCGAAACTTTGTTCCGATGACGTAATGCGTGTCAAATGACGACGAGGCCTTGAACTGCGAATTTAAGTGAGGTTAAGAAAAGTGGGATAGTCGGCTTATAATTAGCCGCCATGTTGGATACAGATTAAAAAAGGCTTCGCGTAATGCGTTCGACGATTACAGATGTTCCATTTGCTCTGCCTTGTGTCCGCGGTAAGCATGCTATTGACACTAATTTTATGTTTTTAAGAATAAAATTATCATAAATAAATAATAGCGTGAGTTTAATCGCTAAATATGTATGACACGAATTAATAAAAACTTATAAACAGTCAGTAATAATATAGGAAATAAATCATAATGTCCCGATTTTTAAACACTGTTTATATTTTAAGCACACAGAATTTCATATCATATTATAAATAACGTAATAAAATATGTAAATAGTTATACACGCTAGACATGTGGCCTGCAAATTCCTATGAGGCTGTCAAGCAAAAACTGTTATGAAGCGTGAGAGAGTTACACAAACGTGGGGTCAGCGGATGTCTGACAGCTCAATCAACTAATATCTTTGTAGAAGAGTCAATTTTAAGATTATTCACGGTCTATACTTTAAATGTTGTATGTAAAAGGCAGGTGGGATCCTCAGCACGCTAGTTCATTTTCTTGGTGTTAACACAAGCGAAGGTTCAGTCAACTTGAGGGCCCGCTAACAAGCTGACAAGGGACTAGGCAGGAGGCCAATTTATTTTATTAGGGTGCCATTTACCTATTACCATATTGTTAGGGGTATGTTATACTGCCAAGGAAATTGTCTTAAGTGGATGTGAGTACGAGTATGAGCTGTTTATTGGGGGATGAATTTTATTTTCAATGAGTCATCCATAACAAAATACAACCTTTTAAGGTTATGAGTAAACTATTATATGATGTAATAACATCTATTAATTTTAGGTAGAAATAGATAAGGCGTGTTTAGTGTTATTATACGCAGTTTTAAACCGGACACATTCCACCTAATGTAGGTGTGCTTAAAAATTCAGAGACAAATTCTAGGTTTTTTTTTATTTACATACATACATAAACTCACGTCTTTTTCACAAAAGGGGTAGGCAGGGGTCGTCACCATGTACAGCCACATTTCACCTTGTATGTTTCGTCCCACGATGTGATGGGAAGCCTATTGTAATATCGGGCACAAATTCCTTACTCCGGGCTGATAATGAATTGAAAAATTCGTTATCACTTTGCCCGACCCGGGATTCAAACCCGAGACCCCAGCTTTGCAATCGTATCGTAGTCCATCTACGCCACCGATGCAGTCATTTTTTAATGAATTTTAAATTCGATTCAGCAACCAACACCCTTCAAAATGCATTAATACCTTTTTTAATTGCAACGTTGACACAATTTAATTGGTGTTCACATTCATTTCCGATAACGAGACCTCAATTCATCACATTTCAAGAACTCGCGACGAACAAGATCAAGGCAAACCGCAGTCCGTATGCGACAAATTGCATAGTTTCCATTGTGTGGTAATAAGAAAGGACACTCAAAGGGAATTACATTTAATGCAATTTTAAAACAATGATGACTTGTTAATCTTTGTGTGCATTTGCGCGTCAATTTGAAAACAAGGCTGTGTTTTTGTTCCTGAATTTTGTATTTTTTTTTGAGGTTTTTGTTGTGGCATGTTGTCACTATACGAGTAATACAGTTACGTTAATGTTATTTTTAATCTAATGGGTAACCCTAAGAAGAAAATAATACATTTATTGAATAAGCAAAGAAACCGAAGAAATCCACATACATCTAAAGCGGAACAACTTTTTTTCCAAATGTAACTTGTTAGATAACTTTGTAAAGTGCCAATAATAAGATAATATTTTGTAAGTGGGCGCGTCTATATTAAATCCGTGGCCACCGAGTTGACGCAATTCCATCATCGCATTCGAGTCATGGACAACCGATAATTTATATATTTTATTATTAACATTGTGATGTAAATGAAAAACCAATAATTGATCATCAGTCCTTAATGATGTCTTGTCAAGCGTACTGTACAAAACTTGGTATGACATCATAGTTGTATAATAAGATACTTATCTTCTTCTTTTGCGTTTTATTTTATCCATGAATATGCTAAACACAAAATTGCAAAGACAAAACATTAGCAGTAACAAAACGCTCTATATACTTTCACGATTCAGAGCATTTGAATAGGGAACGCCTGTATAAATATTACAGTGCCCTCTCGGAACAGGCGGGAAAATAAAATATCAACGACGAAGTAGTGTGGCGAGGGAAACGCACCGTACTTTAGAAAAAAACATGAAACGTCACTCGGCTGTTTACATTTTTCTGGGCGTTTACTTTTTATGGGGTTGAGAGTAATGTAGCGGCACAGACGTAAAGCATTCCGGACATGAATATTTTTGCAAAGGGGATATTAAGCGGAATGTTTTGGAAAACATTTCCGAGCTGTTAAGTTAACGTCTGTGCGTTAACGCCTACGAACTGGCTGATTAATTTTATGCGAAAACTGCATAACATTATTTTGTTTTTTATTCTGAATAGCCAAAGAAGTTAAGGACATTCTGTCACTTGTCCTATTAGAATATATAATTTACAATATTTCTTTATTGATGTTATAGCCACTAATTTAGGCTCAATCTCAATATTTTTTATACTAAGGTAATAAAAATTCACTATACCTTGTATATTATTGCAAACATATCATTTTATAATCTCTATTATTGCCATAAACAGGTACTTAGCTAATTTTATTTTAAATTTATGTAACTGGTCTTTACAAGATCGTTAACCTAGCTTGTACATAGTCGATATCGCAGGACTATTAATTTAGCCAGTGACGCCAATGCAATATTTATATATTGTTGTGTCAAAGTTCGCCATGTTTTATGCAATATATTACTAAAATATTCTTCTTTAGCAATTTTATGTAGAAATGTATTAAGTAAATCAATATTTAGTAACTATATTGGTAGTGTTTATAGTAACATCGAAAACCAAGACTCGAGCACATAAAGTCGACGAAAGCGGTGGTAAAAGCCAGACCGCCTATTAAAACTTAAAAAGGCTCTTCATATTTTAAACGTTAGTTTTATAGCTCGCTTTCAAAATCGTCTACAGCGGCAATATGGCTAGTGGAAGTTTGAAACAACTTTTATTGCTCGTACCAGCAGAATTTAACATTCGGCATTGCTTATTCTGTAGCTACACTCAATTATAATTTTGATAAGACTTAAGCCCCATTTACACGGGGAGAGTTTCTCGCCTCAAGATACGATTATCGTAAAGATGTTAAAATGTTGCATCGAGTAAACATACGTCAGAACACGATAATCTGTGGCGGTTATGTCCTTCGATAATCGCATACGATTCTCGCTGCGAGAAACTCTTACCGTGTAAATGGGGCATTATGGATGTACAAATTCTGTTGCACCAATGAGACAGTTTCCTGAATCGGCTTTCATAGCTTCCTATTCTATAAGCAGCAAAAGCATTGAGAGGACCAGAAAAATATGTTAGTCAAATGGCAAGAGATTATTATCATTGGTCTGCACACGACAGTCTGTGATCTGGACCATATTGTGTTCATTGTCATGAGCAATGTAGATATTTTACTGTGCAAGTATAAAAAATATGTGTGGTCAAAAACACGAAAATTGTCTCCATAAAAACTGCGTTTTAAAAGTAGATTTTTTACGGTAAAACAATATTTATTTTGTGTACCACTGGATGTCATAAACATTTGGTAATGATACTATAATTTACAAATTAATTACTTTTATCGCTCGAAAACGAAAAGGCCCAGGCACGCTTTATGTTCTGACGTCATTATTTTACTGTTATTTTATATTTTACTGTTTTAATAGCTTTCGAAATGTTGTTACCATAACAAGTGTAGATAAGTAATCTGAATTTCAAATTAATCACTTTTTTATTTAGAATTTTCGATTCGATAGTAAACATTCGTATTATTATTTTCGAAGGATTTACAATCAGGGACAGTTAAAGTTTCTTGACGAGACTCGTAAAGTTGAACCAGAACATGATATACGCAAGGTCGTTCTGTCGATGTTATGACAGGGGGACACGACAGTAATTCACAACTTGCTTATATGGATATGTCAACTAACAATCCATTTCCGTGAAATTTCTTGTTTTTTGCTTTAAAAATGGTTTGGTGCAAATAGAAGTAAGGGCGCAACGAATGTTATACAATATAAGAACTCAATATAGAGATAATGAATTCTAAAAATATTTGGATTTGGAAATGAATTCTTACGGATTTTATCGCGAATTTGAATTAATTTTTACATTTTTTAACTTCCCGACGGTTCGAACACTTTACAACTTTCGTGGGCACGGGGCGGACTGAAAGCTGCAAAGTGATCGAAACTTCGGAAAGTTAAAAAATGTAAAAATTTAATCAAATTCGTGATAAAGCCGTAAAAAATCATTTTATTTCAATGTGTAACATTCGCGTAAATTTAAGAAACCATTATCTGGGTTTAATGATAATATTTTTATAATCCCGAGTACTTTCATCTTTAATAGTCAAATACTCCATTCTGATAAAGTTAAAAAATGTTTAATAAAACATTCGCATTACGAATGACCGTCTTGTACAGAAAAACAAAATAAACAGTTGTATTTACAAAGACAAGAGATATCTTAGTCCCGGATTGCGTATTACATCAAAAAGAAAAATATTTCGTGAACATATTTGACAGCATATTAAAGCCGCGTTTCAAAGGCTTACATCACGTTACAGCATTTAATATTTACTAAAAGCGAGAGCCCACATATATTTGCGGAGGCCCGAGTGCTTGTAAAACATTTGCTTAACCACATGCACATGTTTGAACTGTTAATTAACGTGTTAAAATCGTCCTTCATCGAAAGACCGGCTAATTGAATGAACGATAACAGACGTTCTTCGTTCATTCAATTACGTACGAATTAACTGTCGCCGGCTTTCATGTTCCCAATGTGAAATTAAATTTTTACGAATCCGACATTGCGGTGCCGCGTTAATGGATCTTAATTTATAATCTGTAGGCTTTAATTAAAAATGATATAATTTATTTGCTTTTAGGGTGGAAATGCAAATATTTTTTCTTTTAAATGGAACTGTAGCAGACCATACAACTCTGCATGAAAACATGTTTTAGCTAAAATAAGTGAACTATTTTCTGGTTAAAACAAGTTTCGACATTTTGGCAAACGGCTAGTCTGTACACGTTCTAGCGCTTATATCGTTTCAATTAATCTTTAAAAACTAGTTGCTAGTTGGTTTTAAGTAAATAAAATGTACTTTTGCATGTTATGAATCACAGAAAAATACGCCAAAATTCCAGTTTCTAATTGTGCTTTGTGCAATCCTTGTGTAATCCAACCAGATTGATAAAATTAACAGGATAACGTAGGTGGGCTTATTTTTTGGGTTATTTTATTATCAAGGCAGTATTGTACAATTTATTCTCAGTTTGACGTATTTGGAATTTCCCGCATATGAAAACTAGCGGGGATTTGGACGAGTTTATAATATATCCTCTGTTTTGGGATTTCTATGCACAATAATCCATCGTCAATGTTACATCATACCGATACAGAACCTTTAACTACGATCAATCAATGATTATCGATACTGGAAAATCTCAGCACTTCATTTAACGTTATCTATACAATATTCCGTGTGACTGATATTATTCAAGATTTGTGTAGACTTCCTGCTTTTATTTATAAACTATAGAAAATAATTCTATAGTAATTTTTACATACGATAACATGCACAGGATTAAAATTCCGATGGTTTAGCAAAAACTTCTACAAAAACTATAGCCAATCCAATCCATTTACAGGTGTAAATGAAAAATACGTAGTCCTATCAAGTAGAGTCACGCATCAATTAGACTATAAATTACTAGTACATTTAATTAAAACAATGAATTAGCCTCATCCATATACATAGGCGTCATAAATTTCCTGTGACAATGACGAGAGCATTCAATAAACGATCAATTACGACGTGCGATAAATAAATTCAGCATTAATATGTAGGTTATACGAATACATAATGTCCAATATAGCTCAGACCGGACTGGTCTAAGGCTAGACTTAATTGCACCGGTATTTGTATTTAGAAAGTGTTGCTTTCCGTTCTGTATCGATAAGCTGTTGATGGATTTCCCTGCGCCTTGAAGTTTTATTCTCATTAATACGGGGAGAAAATATTTCTCTTGCAATTTGATAATGATCATTTTATTCGTTGATGAATTAGTTTTTTTTATTTATAATACAAGATATTGTTTGACGTGTCTTTTGATGTTAATTATTATTTTTGATAACGCATAAAATATTATGTAATAAAGAATGTAATATTTGATTTTTATTCTCACTTTATCCAAATTGTGCCTATTATAATAATTTTGTACCTATTGTAATGTAATTTTAACACATAAAATATATTTCCACCTAAGTACATACAACTCAGAAACTTATGGTACAACACCATGTACTTACTTTGAAAGTGGCGATAACAGATGAACAATGTACAAGTGGCCAAGAATTTCCATCATATTATCAGTTAATTGAATCTTACTTGATTAGACACAAACAAAACAATCCAATGCAAGCATGTGTGTAATGTTTACGCATACATATATGTATGATGTCATACGCATACAAAGTACCGTTGGCGAAATAAAATTACTTTACCAACGCAAATAGTGTAAAAACGCATTTTGTTATGTAAGCTCATAAAATTCGTTTGTGTAAAAAAAATCTCATTATTGATATAAAAATTCAAAATATCTGTCATACGATTTGAAAATCAAAAAAAACAATTGTAATTTCTGGGTCGTACGCATTCCTATTTCAAAAATGTTTTTTTTTTATAGTGAGAATATATTAATAATATAGATGTATTAACCTGCGGAAGTTTTCCTCGGATCCCCAAGAAGGCACTGTTCCCGCAACGCACAACAAAACTTCTTGTTTTCGCGCTCAGCTGTTGCGTTCGGCAGAAACATGGACAGTATGGCAACGTCTTCATTATTTTCTCTGGCACGACGTATTCTGTCCTGGCCGACCGTTTTCATAGTCAGATGCAGGCGGGACTTCAAATCGTCACTTAATACATCCGCTGACATTTTGAGTTTTTTTTTATTGTACGATTGGTGTCGACGCGACGAGGCTTCGCGGCTCGCGCTGTGGTACTGAGCGACTGCCTCGGATACGTAGGCAGTGAGGCGGCGTTCGCGATAGACTCGCAAGGTTCGACAATTTTGAGTACGGCTAGCTTTTTTTAATTTTATATAGGTATATCAGTGATAATGTTTTTAAGTGTATATTTTTGTTTGCTTAGAAGGTATTTTTATATAAGTTTTTTCAACTTATATTATAAGGAAATAGTATTTCCGATGATTTAAAACATCCCTAAAAATTCACTAATATTTGTGCTTCTAAATTTTTATTTACAATAACTTTTAAAAAACCATTATGACACACATTTCTAATCAATACAAGCACCGATTCATAATGATCAACTCAATCAAGTGTCCATTTTCATTGCCAAGTAGGCAATACGACCGCAGGCGGCTTTCTAACTCTTACCGCGACACACAGAATGTAACTTAATTGATTGGACGAGATAAGAAATGTTTGGAATTGTACACAAGATTGAAGCAGCTATAAGGAAGCGTGTGTGAATGTGTGTCGTAATGCTTTTGTATTTCCTCTGTTTGCTTGTTAACGGAGTACGGACCATTAGTTTGAACTGGACATGTAAACGTCTGATTAAACTTGATTTGCCCAGTTAAGAACTTCTGTATAGTTTTATAATGTGATTTTATTTTTTAAAGTGTCCAAGATGACCAAGAAATTATGGTAATGAAGTGTATTTACCACACATATTGTGCTGTATAAGTTTCCCTAAAATAAAGATTTTTTTTTTAAATACGGGAAGCATTTTTAAGACCATGATTTTTTGCCACACTATGTGTTTCATGATATCCCAATGGATGGATTTAACCCGATTTTTTAAGCGCAGAATCTGTCTTTCTTTATCAGCAGAAATCTATACCTTACAAATAACATGAACCTCTATTGACACGGGCGTTCTAAGCAACTTAGAGGGGTTTCAGGCCTAAATTCATCACGGTGCAGGTTAGTGGATTTTATTGATATTTATATCTTCGAAATACTTCTTTAAGTCTCGAATTTTCGCAATACAAATGCAAAGGAATATATTAAAATAAAGTAACATAATCGATAATTTACAGAACAGTATGCCATTAAATTCCCCTCTTGTACGCACGTTGTGTTTGAATTTTTAATAGATGCTATAATTTAGCTTCGGAAATACAAAACTTCCACAAATATTGGACTTATTTCACGAAACAAATCACGTAGATTTATTTATTTGACGTGTGTTATGCAGATAGAAATGAGTAAGCTGACAAAACAAACGACAAAGGGACACCGGCCTGACATAAACAAACACGTGTTAAAATCGTAGTCACGTATTCCATTGTCGATGTTTTGTGCTTAAAATGTAGCCACACATGCTAATTTCTGGACACGGACCTCATACCATGCTGATAAAAATATTCATCGCTACCTTCTACCCGTACCTACCTATTGTTAAAGAAGGCTACATATTGGATAATTATTAGTTACAGGCAGTAAATAGCTGTAAATGTATACGCACAGATTAGCTACAAATGTGCTCGCGAGATTTTTTGCAACATTTAAAATTGGCAGTTTGGGTTTTTTAAAGAAAAAGTTATTTAAAAATGACATTAGAACGATTTATTCCACTGACTTTTGGACATTACAGTTATTTTTATATTAAACTATTAAACAGAATTTGAACCAAGCTATCTAATATTAATTAATTATCATTGATGTAGGTCCGTATCATACGTTAGGAAGTAATTAATTGCAGATAATATGTGCATTGATGTATCCGGGATTTTATTGGGTCTATTAGCAATTAACCTGGCGCCTCTGGGTCCATTTGTAAATTAGCATCACAGATAAGACATGCTCTAAACTAACTAGTGTGATTATAGTAGAATTGATACATTGTTGATATCTATTTTCATTGCTTAATATATGGGTATTACGCCTGCGGAGGGCTGAGTTGTTGTTGTACATGTTGTATAAACTTTTTTTGTGTTATGAATGATAAAAATATTTTTTTGGTTGACCTCATGAATTAAACACAGTTTATATAGAATAAAAAGATAATCATAAAACAGAGTGTACAGCCTACATAGAAAAATAGTAATATTGTAAATAAACTTAAAAGATTACTGGATCTGGCGATTTATTTAAATATAAACTAAATAATTAAACGTTAGTTCGAAAATTACATTTAATTGTAAACCAGCCATTCGGAATTGGGGACAAATTCTGTGAAAATCATTCGCGTAATGAATTGTGAAAAGGTCCCTTGTAACATCCAAAGAGCCTTTATGTGTTTACTGGGAAATGTTAATTCCTGTCCATTAATCGTAATTAGAAACACCCTACTCATCTGGTATTAACTGTAATGTACTTAAATTAGAACTGAGCGCTTTAGAATCATTGAGATTACTTATTTTCAATGTGTTATGAAATGTTTTCTTGTTTGATTATTAATTTATTTAGGAAAAATAATTGAAAAAGAATTTTAGGATTCAATTTGTTTTAAATAAAACGACTCATGAATATTTTTGCAATAAAAATGTATAATAGGTATTTAGGATTAAGATAATAGTATTTATAGTGCTCTAAAATGTTAATTTTGTTTTAAAATTTCATATTATCTTTTTTAGTTCCCTCTATCCTATCAGTCTTATATGAAATTCCTCTTCAATAGCCTTACATTGCTTACAAAGTACTGCTCATAAAGCTAAATTAACTGCATAGATGTTCTTGAGATGCGAGTTCGACGTGTTTATTAAAAATGCCTACTGATTGACATTGCTGCCCACTATTTACCTTGTTGCGAGATAACTCGAGCCGATAAGTGAAGTATTTAGAATCATATAATTGACTTCTCAAACTATACCTTAAAAATATACTTGTATAAGTGCAATAATACGTGCAAAGATAAATAAACTAACGGCTTGACCCGACTTTCTCGGTTTCAAGTAATTTGACGTCCCGAGTTAAATGATGAACCGTTGTGCATCTAATTATTTAATTAAAAATAAATTGCTGAGTATTGATATGAAGAAAAGTCGTAAAATTACATACCTTTTTACATGTTAAGACACGGTACAAGTTACTCTTCTACAAAGCGTGAGACAAGTACATATAGAACAGTTTCAATTGAATTAGCTCATCTGTTTTCCTATGTCACATGCGTTGTATGAGTTGTCAATTTGTAATACTAATTAAATGCGATTGGAGATGAAATGCGTTTGGAAACGACGGGCTTAAGTCTTAAGTCGAGCCCATTGGAGAGGCCTATGTCAAGCAGTGGACGCAGAAGGTCTGATGATGAATGCTAATGGACTGGTTAATGGTATGGTATGGTTTTGATTAATTTTAATACCTAGTACTTTCAGCTATTGCTTGCTGTGTCAATAATCCTACAGGTATGACCCAGAGACATTCAGTTCTGAATTACTGATGCCCAATGTATCTAAGGGATAGAGACTACCGGCCTTATTCATAGATAGATAGTTATCAAATGATTTGTCTTCTTCGCTCAAACTTTATTCTAAAGCCGTTTGAAAGTGACGAAACATTCGATAACTAAAATAGGGTTTAAAACTGTCTATGAATAAGACCGTACGTGTGTAAATTGGGGAATTGCAATTCCTATTTGTCAAAAAAACTTTTAATTTGGATCTTTATTCAGTTATTATACGTAAATATTGTAAACAAAACTATTGATATTAACGATTAATTTCCATAAATATTAATATCAGTGATTACCATCAAAACCTCATATTGCCTTCAATTTCTTGCGTAACTTTGAACTAATATAACAAAACCAATAAATAATTCAGAAAAACCCTGCATATATTACAATAGTGTTATACTGTATCTCATTCATATTAATTGCCCATTGATTTAATGATTTCACCACGTCTAGCTTCGAAAACATTTGAATAATGTTAGTTCTAAATCCTTTTTTTTATTCATTTTATTTCAAAACAACAGCGCATTGTTATGTAGCCTATCTTCTAGCAGTCATTATTGCATAACTTTGAAGTCGAATGTAGAGGTATTTTTAACCGACTTCAAAGGAGGATTTTTTTATTGGTCATGATCACTTGTACTAATAGCTTAAGAAACCTGAATTTAAGAGAATTCAATTGTACATATGTGTAGTCTACAAAGGCGTATTGATGACGTGTTATACGCAATAGATTAGCGTTATGGACTAGAACAACATAGTATAAACGAGGTTTGTGCTCATCACTGGGGCCTCTATTTATAGCTGTTATAGATATGTAAATTATTATGGTGGTATTTTGACTTCAAATCTGCGAAGTGCTAATCAAGTTGAGTTAGAGCGTTTAAAATTTAAATAATGTGTGACTAGCCTTTTATGTGGTAACGATTACTTGTTTAACCATTTTCGATAATCCAATGTATTTAAGCACGTGATAAATTATCAAAAATATCGACTAATTGTGTCTTTCATGTTGCCGACAGGTGAAGAACATCTTACTGCAGCTTTTTTTCCGAGTCCAAGGAGGTCCAAATACGAAATATGTATTTTCAATAATGGGTTGTACAATGTGTGTGACGCTTGATTGCGTAGTGCATTTTTTATTAGATACCGTATACTGAAAAAGTATTTTATTTTATTCATATTTGTTTCTATTTAATACTGCGTTGTCTATATGTGTAATGTAATCCTTTAAAATATATATCACAATATTTTATAAAGGAAATTATTGTCTTTAAAAAGTATATACTTTCGAATGTTATTTTATGAATCAGCGTCGGATCACGTAAAATTTTCTTATAAGGGCACGAGGCAGCAAGGCCGCTCGTGGTAAACCGGAGATGACATTATCGATGGCTTTGCTTCAAGAATAAATATTATTTTTAACTGTCCTGCCCACGCCCGACGTGAATCATCGTATTTAGTGGTTTACTTAATGTCACGGCGATAAATAGACGATGGCGTAGAGGCGTGGTACAATTGATGGCGCACATTGTGATTTAAATAAGTTTTTTATCATACCCTATGTGGAAGACAATATCCTGTGTTCCGATTTAAGACAGGTTTTTAATGTGTGTGTTTTAGAAGTGTTTGGTGTGGAAGGTATGGTTAGCTCTTCGAATATTAATCGTCAATTCATAATTCACGTGAACAATAAGCGATAATCTAAATTAAGCCATACTAAATTCGTAAAAACCAAATCCATTTCATTTATTTAGCTTGTAAATACCACACTGGCGATTAACGACCAGTCTTTATTTAGTGAACAATATCTGCATTTACAAAACTCTAATATTCAAACATTTAAATTTAGAATTTGGAATTATAAAATGCAATCGCCAATCAAATGAAAGACAACATAATTTATCTTGGTCCTGATTGGCGCATTACTCACGCCCATTGACAGCTCCCGTTAGACGAAAGGATTAATTTTCCATAGCGGTACAATATTTTTTTCAATAACAGTATACTATAACGGCTTTTGCATCCTTAAGTGATTTTCAAGGCACTTTGAATTATGAATTGAGGAAAGCGGATACACTTTTTTTTGTATGACAGCTAATCTCGATGCGGTTAGACGTAAAAAATATTTGTAACTCATTTTTAGGTTAGTTGTACAATGTACAGTATATAATTATATCATTAAGTAATTGCCGTGAATCATGTTCTCTTCAAATGATGATTTTAAGTATAGATCCATCAGTTAATTGAGTATAGGAATTATCGAGTACAGATGTTATTTACAAATTTCCAATTTAATATAAAGAAAAATATTGATGGAATGAACTCGACCCAATTGTTTGACCCTTAGATCATGAATTGTTTCCGATATTATATTGTTGGAAAAAATATACGTTTACATTAATTTTGACGTGTATTAAAAAGCCTGCGTAATTTTATTTTAGATTTTTAATTTCATGTGTACGTCGTACAATAATATAAAAACGCACTTTAGAAAACAAATTCTAAAACATCATAGTTAATAACAAGTATGAACCATTCTATGTTTAATTCATTCAATTATGAACAGTTAACCCGGCGAGCCTTTGACAAAATAATTAATTTCGCCCAATTAGGTAAACTAAAGTCGGCAATTTAATTCAACGCCAATTACTTTAAATCTTGAACTTTTAGTTTTAAACTGTTATTAGTGTAAATGTGTAATTCATTATGTCGAGTTTCTTGTTATTTGTTTTTTAAATTATTCGCATGATGTCATCCACAGTTATAAATTGAGTTTTGTGTTTTACGTGACATGGGAATGTCGTGATTCAAGTTAACAAGTATTTAGGATAAGAGAAGTCATTGCATTGCAATTTTTATGTGGGTTTTTTAATATATTTTTCATACATTTTGCCAGAATAACTTACCAATGACTGTTTTCGCTTCTCATTGTCAAGTTTAATGGGTGTGATTTAATTCTGGATGTGTTTTTCAAATATTTTCTATTAATCAATTGGATTCCTGAACTTAGGAGTTGAACCCAAGATTTCACAATCACTATACATCCGACGTTTGGCGGTCCGAGTAGTATGTCGTTGCATTTCCATAGCTTATATTGCATGGAAGAAGGGAGTCTGAGATTGTCATAAAAATGAATAAAAGTACTACTTTTCATTTTATCCTTTATCTCTTACCCCATTAAAATTTACTTTCTATTCAAATAGCGACTATAGCTTTTGTTGTGTTGCAGTTGGCTTCATTATATTTTTAACAACGCAGGAGTAAGGATGCCCAACAGAGAGCACTAATTGGGGAATAAGTTAAAATAACTTGCTTATTTCTATGAATACATTGGACGGGGTTGCTGCGACAGTAAAGTTTCGTAGTTCATGAACAAAGAGACAGTGAATAAAATAAATTTGCCGGTAAATTGCATTATTTGAATATTGTGTGTGTGATAAATGTTTTCATATTTTTTCGTATTCTACATAGAATTAGACCAGCGTGGTGGAGTATATGGCCTAACCACCCTCAATAGTGCTTTCGATTGTAGAGGAGGCTCGTGCCCTGCAGTGGGATAAATATGGGCTGATACAGTACAGTACATAGAATTATACCATGTCGCAATATACTAACCATTATGACATTACATAGCTGAAATTATTCTACTACAGCAGTAATACAGTAATACAGTCTAGAACCGATACGATTCAATGAAATCAGCGAATTCGTCTCCGATTGAACTAAACAGAGTCCAAACGAAACAAATCAATTCCAAGCAATGACCAATTCTATTAGCGGAGACCTTATAAATTCACGTGGCGTCGCCTATCTCGCGTAATATAGACGCATAATAGACCGTTCGATTTACGAGAGATGTGAACACGCCTAATTACGTACAGTTACTGGGTTCAGTCGTTTTATGGACATTTATGGCTTGTGTAGGTATGTAAAGTTAATGGTGATTTGATTTCTATAGGCGTACATTATCCAAGGTGAACGCTATTATTACACGTAATGTGGCAGTTGTGTCGTTTGAATTCTGTTTTGTAACATTATGTGTGTATTTTGTTTATTTCAATTTGTCTTGTTTACTCTGTTATTCTTACTGTACAAAAGAAAGACAACGAACTTATCATTATAAAGTATTTTTTAAATTACCTGTTTAGATTGGGCAACACATGTCTTGAAATAACAGGTATTACGTAAAACGGAACGCATCGTCCGCCATATTGTATAATGTATTAAAAAGTCAAAAATGTAGAGTTATGGCCGAGGCTGCGGCATTGGCAGTGGCCAGGTTTTTCTGCAATGCCGCCTGCGAGCGCCTTATGCAGCGAGGTAACTCACGCGCCTTGTAAGGTGTGTGGCTATCACTGACCTGACATATGGGTGGACAGTTTGTGTGACTACATCGATTTTACTGAATATTCTTGTATTTTCTTGTATTTGTATAATAGCTGTAAGTGCATGTAAATATACACAGGAGCTTGAAGCGTTAAAAAGGTACAATGATTTGAATTGTACTTGGCATGACAGAGTTTGTTAGACCTGTCGCGTGTTGTGTATTTTTCTGTTAAAGTGCATTTTATTTACTATATCGAATAATGCATTCTTTTACAAATTAAGTCAAATCGAAGTCAGTAATTTATAATAAAAAAAAGTAATTTATAAATATCAGGTACATCTGATATAGTCGTTTCCATCTAAGACAACTGCCTAAATCGGAACAATTTTATTACATCCGGCTAAAGTTGAGTCGTTAAAGAATCGTAAATTAATAGCATCCGTAATATATTATTTATTTTATTGTATTCCAGTGCTGTTTATATGCAACTTGGTTATTTTCTTACGTATAAATTAAAATTAATACTTTCAAAAACAATTGTGATTTTATAAATCTATTATAGTACCGTGCTAAATAAGCAATCGTAACTTACCCTGCCTCTGAGAAATTGTATAATAAAAAACAATTTAAAGGTGTCTATTTTGTTGTTCATTTTTGCGAGCAATATGTCTCGGCCACTTCAAGTGTGGACAGGCATGTGACTAATCAAACGCATTAGGAGCGTAAGGATAAGTAGCGATATGCAATATGGCGATAAACAATAAATATTATTACAAATAAGTCTTTATTTATAATGACGAGGAACAATGTAGAGATTTACGAGCGTGTATGAATCCTTATATTGTTAACGCGAAACTGCTGAGCGCTGAATAATGAATATATTTTTCTTTTCCATACTTTTTGATATTTATAATGACGAGGAACGACGTAGAGATTTACGAGCGTGTATGAATCTTTATATTGTTAACGCGAAATTGCTGAGCGGTGAATATATTTTTCTTTTCCATACTCTGCTTGCTCATTTATGTCTAACAAAGCCTTTGTGGTATGAACCAAACTGAACTTTTAAAATCAGTATTATCGATCTCTAAGCTTCGGCTTGAAATATATCAGTAATCATGTTTCAACTGCAATTCATGTCGTATATGACGATAGACTCCCACTACAGTTTGAGTTGGAAATTATTTGGCGAACTGCAGATGGCACTAGTAGTACCCTAAAGTCTTGACATTCCATATACATAAACTGCAAAAACAAGAGTAAAGCAACTCACCAGCACGGAACACCTCGCCGCAGCCATCGCAGCGGCTGGCGAACTGCGCGTCATAGCAGTTGCCGCAGTAGATCTTGTCCAGCTTGGAGCCGAACTGCTTGTCGACCAGGGACACGCGGCACTTGGCGCACAGGAAGCACGCCTCGTGCCAGTGCTTGTCCTTGTACGACAGGTCCTGGGGAAGGTAGACAGACTTGGTTAATATTTAGTGTTGCTGGCGTAGATTGGGGTATAGGAAACTGGTGGTTTTATAAACAAAGAATATTTAACGAACTGGATATTTGACTGGATTTTTTTGCATCTGCAATGCTGAGTATAATATATGCAATTTATGCACACGTATTGTCGGGTGGTTCTTAATTAAATTTATTTTTTCGAAGTGTTACTTGTAATCAGCCCTCGTTAATTGTGGCGTAGAAGAAATAGCAAGAGTAATTCTTGCAAAGATATGACCATTTGCCATAAATTTCCCAGATATTAATCGTTTTTTGTCTAAAAAAATCTATAACATATTTTTTTATTAAAAACTAAAATATATTAAAATTGTTCATCGTTTTCGATCTTAAATATTTGGGATATGAATATTGTGCAATAGCCTTGTCGTCAACACAACCATTTAATTTTAATTGATTACCTTCAAATTAGTTCTTTACATGTTTTTACAACCATTTCAATATCAGTTGCATCATATAGTTTAACGTATTTGGAGACGACATTCATTAGGAATTTACAGCAGCCATCAGTATACACAATAAAACATTTTGTTGCTTTACAATCTTTGCAATATGACAGCGACATAACAATGTTTTATAATAGTAATAAAACATTTTGTTGTTATATATATCTGATTTTAGTGTCCAGTTTCTTCTTCGTATACTCAAACTTTAATTGCTAATGCACAAAGAGGATATTTTACAGATCTTTAACAGTTGCCGAGTTATAAGTCACTGATAACTGTAGTAAAAATATCAAGAGAACTAGGATAAGTCAGAAAAATTTTGCCTGGTCAGCTACATTCTTGGACAAATTTTTTTCTATTTTTGACTAGAGCTTGCAGAAACAGTCAGAAATATTTGATATTCGGATACTATTAAATTCACGGAACACAATATTATTCCATACAGCAATGCTCTGACAATCAGAGAAGGATACGAAGTCGTAACAGCTGCAAAGATTACAAATTACGCAGTAAACACTTCAGACAGGAGTGCTGAGTATAAAAACACATCACTGGAAAACCCAGACGGAACAACACTCGAAAAAACACATCGGCATTGACACCGTGGGCGGTAATTACGATGGTACAAATGAAGCTGAAGAGATGCCATCGTTACGAGCCTATTCTTATTCAGCCATATTAAGACACGATCATTAATTGCAATCAATGCTATCAAGTCTAGGAATTCTATTGTGAGTGTTTTTCGTGATCAAAGTGATCTTGGTTAAGCAAGGTAGGTTGCCGGATGTAGCAACGCCTTATTTGATTCTGCAGACGGTGCATCATGAGTGAAGGACTAAACAAAAACATGCTGCATATGTTTACAAAATATTAAGACTATTGAGTATTATTTTAATTTTTATTACAAAAGACCATATAACAAATACAAGCAACGCAAAGTTGCCTAATCTTAAGGAACAATAATAATAGAGAATGTATACGCATTATGCACATAGGAGTTTATCCTTAAACTGAGTCAATTGTTTCCCTCCTTTTGTTTCTTGCGAAAGGGTACATTTGCATGTACCCTATATTTCCACCTTAGTTAACAAGCAATCATGAAATATGTATTTAGGTAACACAAATCGATTACTGATGCACGTACGTCATAACTCCTAACCTATTTTGAGCCAGCTCATTTCAATTTACGATTCGAGATAAACACACTCGAATGCAGATTTCATAAATCACAATCATAAGTTCACTGACCAAATAATGAGTACGATCTAATATGAAGCGTTATTTATTGCTAAAAGTCGTATCATCTAGGTCGGCATCCCGGCGTGAAGCGCCTCGCATAAAAACCCCGAGCGCACCCGCCCCTCGCATTTAACGTGTGTTATAGCCGAAGTTTCAAAATAAATCTCCCCTCATTCTGGATTCTATTCCTGGACCCGGTGCGAAGACCGCCACGGCAGACATTTAAAACTGAATGTCGTAATGTCAATAAAATATGAATGTTTATTTTGGCCGATTACGAAATAGGTCTGAACATCACGTTTCGCATAAATCTAAAGAATCGTCTGACGGATCCACCCGCAGCTCAAGGTTGCAGCTGAACGAAAACATCACAATACTGTAACCAAGTCAGAAATAGTTTTCAGCTTTCTGTAGCGTTTTGTGTAAACGTTCGTCAATATGTTAAAAGTCCCGTCGGCGCGAGCAAACATTCCAAAATAACGCTTACAGTGTTGCAGGTGTTTGTTTGTTGTAACTTGTAAGTAAACACAACGCCGATGCCTTGTGTAATACTCGCGGTTAAATACATTGGTTTATAAAAACTATCCATTTGTTGTAATCTCATGGTTTTTACTTTGTAATTTATGGTGGGTGGAATAAAATTTAATTTAGTTACTCCCACGGATGATGTAAATTTATTTTGTTTCGGAATTCCATTCATAAAACAGTTGCGAAATTGTTCATTCCGTTAAAAAAGCTCCGCAGCATTTATCCATCAAGAGCCGGCTGTCTGAAAAGTTTTCCTGCAGTTCTCAAATATGCCCATATTAAAATAGTGCAGTGAAACAAAACTGAAATGAAGCAATTTGATAAATGAGCCGGGAACAATTGCGCCAAACATTGGTGTAATTACAGCTGTTTTGTCTGACGGGAAAAGTTATTCGTTTGCTGTGTAGAGACTTGAGATAAATGTATAATGTTTGCCGTAACGTTATGTTGGCTTGGCAGCGGCTCGCGCTGGGGCCGTGTGCACACGTACGCCCAAGAATCTGGGCCGGCTGGAGTGACATTACTAAATTTGATCGGTGAAACAAAGCTAACGAATGCCGTAGATTCTATTGCCGTTCTAATTGTAGAAAGTAGCGTCACACGGTTAGATGTTAACAGCGTTCCCGATGACGGAGCACAGGTATTGTTAGCGTTTGATGTCGTCGCTGCGCATAAATCTCCGAGCACACGCCTAATATCACACGGTTACGACATCCGACCTATTTAAGCCGATATAAGAAAATTTATTCGAATTGGATCCAAACGTATCAAGTTTATTTTGTGATATTCACCAGCTGTGCAATTTCAAGTGACGTTGATGTTTACATGAGGAAATTCGTCGGCGAGCGCCTTCCCGACCTTTTGCCAAATCGATAAATTAATTTATCAATGTGATAATCACATCACATGTCGTTTTGTGAAGGGATAACTGATCACTTGACAATATAAATAATGTATCAATTTATTAGCTTTGATGCCGCAAAAGAAAAGCTTATTTGTAAACAAATGTCGCTTTCTTGTAGAATTAAGCCTTGGAGGAACCAGTGTTGGTTTAATGGCTAATAACATAAACTTGGCAACTTTAGTTTATTTTGTAGCGATATTAAACGCGAATAGTTGGAAGAAACAATTTCCTTTTGATGATTGCATATAATAACCCCTGTATTTATGATTAATTCGTTTCAGTTATTTTTTTATTGAGGGACCTCTTTCAGTTTATGGAATATGTGTTTATACCATTTTTTATGATATTCATTCTTGTTTCATGTTTGGATTATTCAAACGAGACTTCTTTTATCGTCGATTTCCATGAAGATTTAATCGTTTAAGGTGATCAAAGGCTCCGGTTTTATCTAGATGGTGGGCATTATGCTGACCTTAGAGTCGATGCCGATGGTCTTGTTGCACTCCTCGCAGCCGTTGGCGAAGACGCTCTCGTAGCACTTGATGCAGTAGGGGTGCTCATCCCTGAGGACATAGCGCTGGCCGGTCAGCGACTCGTCGCACTGCCAGCAGCAGAAGTGACCGCTATGCCAGTCCTTGTTCATGGCCTTGGTGTATTCACCGCTGAAAATAAGCTGTGGACAAAAAACACAAAGTTTTAACATCGGAATCAATGTATTTGTCTTCATTAAAGAGTTATAGTGCTGCCCATTAAGTTACATATTGGAGGCAATTGAAACGACAGCACATTATGCAGTAATATGTAACTAATATGGGTTAATGACATTATTTGGTATGGTAAACACATTGAAAAAGGCGTTTCTTGCGTGTTTCAGCGCAATTTTTAATTAAAGTATTAACTTTCCCAGTTTATCAGATCATAGTTCAGTTTTTTATGTTGTTTCAAGTAGTATTAATGTTAGTTATAACTAATTTGAGTTTCATTCTATTGTTGTATTCTGAGTCATGTAATGTAAGTCATATCGATAGATACCTTAAATTAGGTCGGGTATGTGAGGGTGGCCAATTCGCACAAATCATAGTAAACAGCGGTGTCACTGAAAGGGATCGATCGCGTGATGCCGGCACGGGGCGCGAACGCACTTGCACACTTGCACACGCGGTCAAGTTGGCCACCGCACACATACCCATCGTCGTTGGCGGTGGTGGTGTTGGTCTGCTCGAGCTCGGTGACGGTCACCTCGCCATCCTTAGACTCCCTACGTTTGGAGGTCTTCTTGACCTTCCTAGTTTTGCGTTCCGTCGTGGTGTACTGGACTTGCACGTCAACGTCAGCCATGGTTGTGGATTTTGTCGTGTAGATGCGATAACACCGGACGCGGTCGCGACCCGAATTCGAATGGCGAGCAACGGTGGCCGAATCGCAGGAATTATTCCAGAATGTTTGGCCGACACGGTGGGGGGAGTTTGGGATTTAAATTTGGAAGAGTGAAGGAGAGGGCAGGTGCGCGGGCGGCGTTTCCGAGCCGGGCGAAGAAACGCGCGTTTCCCGAGATCCGCTATCCTTACACCGCTGTGAAACCGATCCGACGCGTCCGCGATAGCAAATCTATACCTATCTATGAAAATTTATGTCTTCATGGCCCGCTGTACACTTTTCCACTCTATTATTAATTGGACAGACTGGTGGCAACAATTTCTAAGAATCCGTAAAAACTTTGCACACGTATTTCAACGAGTGCACAGGAATATATCAAAGAACAGTTGGACATAAAACATCGAGTAATTAACATTTTAGTTTTTGACTTTACAGAAGCTGACTGCCTCGGCGGCGTAGTTGTACTAAAGCACAATTGCAAAGCTGAGATCTCGGGTTCGAATCCCGGGTCGGGAAAAGTGATAATGAATTTTTCAATTCATTATCAGCCCGGAGTCAGGAATTTGTGCCCGATATGGCGATAGGCTCACCTCCTATCACATCGTGGACGGAACATACGAAGCGAAATGTTGGTGTCATGGTGGCATCTCTGCCAACCCCTTCTGAGAAAAAGGTGTGAGTTTATGTATGTTAAGCTGTAAAATGAATTATTTATGTTTACTTATATCTTAAATTTTGGATTTGTCTTATCTTCAAAATGACGGTGGCGTCATACATAAACTCAAACATTTATCCCCGGACTCATATTTTGGACGTTAATCGCCAAACGAAATTCAGCGTATAACAGCTAATTACCCTTAAGCCAACATTTGCGTGCTCTCATTATACGGAATTAGACCTCAACCATCGTTTAGGCTTGTCAAGTAAAACCGCGGCGCGGTCGATAACTATTAAACATAACTTAACGCGTTCTCTTATCGTTTGGCCGACATTCAAACATAAGTACGTTTATAATTGGCAAACAAACGCTCGTACGTTCGACCCGCGCTTACAAATGTGCAATTAATTTAAAGAATCGATCACTTGACATGGATTAGTTATTGACATTTATCGGTTCGTACAAGATTGATTGTTAAGACGACCGCGGCCGTGGCTTCCAATATTAGTTTGCCTAGAACAAGATCTAGGCAAAATAGCTGGCAGAAATCTAATGCGAATAGCCTTAGGCTTAGACTCAATAACGCACTTAAGGTAATTTTATATGATGTAGGAAGAACGCAATTTCTCGTTAATTGCTTCCGAGATAGGGCTTTGATGGAGGGTTGGGAACATGAATGTAGTTACTATGGAAATTTAGAAAACTGATTTAAAGGGATAAGTAACTAAACCTGTCGATCCATAATACGAGCTAATCAGGAATATAAGTTATCGAGACACTATGGTTGTTACATAATTTCCATAAATAGCTTATGCGGCAGTTATGAATATAAACTTGTACAACGTCTTTGCATTTTACCACCTTTTTAGGCAGTGCAATATTAATTTATGTCACATTTGATATTCATTTGACCGGACAATTGAATCATAACGTAATTTGCAAACAAGTTTTTGAAAAAAAATATCTTAGTAGTTTTAAATATGCAATTTTATATTTTATTTTTGGAATGAATGATTGCGTCTTCGTTTACTCCTTAGTGCTTGTCAAATATGTAAGTAGCAATGTGTGAAACTATTATAAAGATCTTTATTTTGGGGAAACAATAATTTATTTCGTCGACAAATTCAAGTTGGAACTTTTATGACAGAAAATATATTTCTTGTGATTTTTAATTACATATTAAATTAAAAGAATATGGCCGTTATAAATATAATTATGAGAGAAGTTATGCGAATATACACACATCTACATTTATTACGAAGTTCCGAGGTTTATCGTAAAAAAGAGAGTTTATAAACCTCTTGACTGTGGGATATCCTGAATATGTTTATAGCTCGGGTAAGATAAATTCAACGTGAAGAGAGGTTATTTGAAGTCGCAGCCGTTATAAATACATTAAACATGATTTTTAGAAAATAAAATGTATATTAGGTAGAATTGATAACATTGAACCTACAGTAAATCGTTTTTCTTCCTTTCTTAAAACACGATTGAACTTTAGTTACAAAATTTCAGACACACAATTTTCAATGTCAATATAGACGTCTCTGAATCGACGAAAACATATTCTCGAACGTTACCAGGGAGAGGCAATTAAATAAAGTAAACATACTTTCGTATTTCCTAGTGTCTATGCTACCTTCGCAGTCTAGCCAGCCGGTCGACGTCTCGCGGACCTTGCTCCAAGGTCTGGGTCAGCTTCATTCACCGGTTTATTTTTAAGCCCGTCCACGTTCCTCATAGACATTTACCCTTCACATTTGATGTCTGTTTGAAGCTTAAGACACATTTTATGAATTATTTTGCATAATATATTGTGTACTTAATTGATAGTGATTGAACCTTTATTTATTATAATTGATAAGGGAGTATTTTTGACTACGTTATTTATGGTCATTGTTTTTATTAAATCTCTGCAATACTTGTTAAAAAATAATCTTATAGAAAGATATTAAGTATTTAATGTATATATATATTGTAATTATATAACGATAGGTACTGTATCAAAGTGGCTAAGATTCTGAGTATTACATATACATATTGTGCCAAACGTAATTATCTAATTGAAAAAAATATATTAACAGAATTATTCAGTAGGAATATTGTCCGCACTCCGAAAAAAATGTTTAAGGAAGTGTCGCTGGTTTACAACACAATGCTTTTATGATTAACATCAGAATTTCCTTGCCTTCCTTCTTCCTTCTTCAACTAACTTAGTCCTGACCATGTCAAAGTTTACTTTATTTGGCGTTCATTCTTCTTCATGTAGCCGTAGCTGATGTTAACCCTGTCAATGTTTTTTTTCTGAATCAGGTCTTTAAAATAGCTGTATTTTGTACCATCAGCAGACGCGTTGGCGTGGACCGGACGCTAAAAGATTTAAAAGCAATGACGAAGAATTGGAACAATACGAAGGTTTTTTTGTCGAAACCTGTCTTACTCCCAACATCCCGTTTGAGCGGTTGGCAATTTCCCGCGAAAAATGTTTGATGATTGACTGATGATTTGTTCCTGCCGTTCGCCCGTCAAGTATTTTGCAACGTTTAGCTATTGTTTACGTGAGGAGCCCACGCGTTTCACTTTCGTAAGAGTTTGCTTCAAAAAGCGTTGCAAGTAGATTTAAAAAACTAAAACAAAATGATTCCGGCGAATTGAGAACCTCCTACTTTTTGAAGTCGCTCAAAAGATCTTCAAAATTTACCGTATTAATCTGTTTCGTAGTTTCTTTAGTACATTACTAAAGAAACTGTCTAGTTTATCAAGTATAATGCTCTAATTTTTTTTCAAACGGCAGAAGAAATAAATGTAGTAAGAAGTGGTATTGTGGATTTTGTGCCAACTTTAAAACCGTAATGATTGATACCAAATATTCTAGTAATTTCATCACGGGATTAGATAGGTTTCCACTTGAGTTGTTAAACGCCTCGGCTGGATTCTATGCCAGCGATGATCTAGTTTACCGTTTCATTGCCTCTGGATCCATTAAAGATTAGCGACGATATGGGCATTACTTCGATGAAATGAGTATTATGATTAACATTGAAAATATATTAGATATGAAATTAATGGTTCGAAAATAGACTATTATGAAGATAAAGTTTCTGGAATAGGAAATGTGGAACGTGGAATCGGCTGCAAACAGGGAGGCCGTAGGTTCTATCTTCGGACTCAGAGAAACTTGTGCGAGGACAATAAATTATAGAAGGAATCATGAGACACGGCTTACTGTTGAATCAAGACTATGAATGTATTTAGGAAAAGGAAATTTGTCCAATCTACCTTTTAAGCCCAAAGGCACATCTAAATGTGCATTCAAAATCGAAGGCAGCGTAATCACTTAGCACGGCCGAAAATAAAGAGAATCCGCGTTAGAGATACAGATATTTTAAGCACAATAAATCTAGTAAACGATGTATTATGGCATACGTTCCACATGTTTACATTTCTGCTCGCTAATCGTGGAATTTGGCTTGTTATTTAACGATTTTATAATACAGACAAACGACCTGTTCTACATGATACTATATGCTATAATATTGTTTATGTAGTCCTACATTTGTATCGTATATTAAACTAGCGGCCCGGCCCAGCTTCTCCTGGGTGCTTAGATGTTTAGACTCCACTCCACACCAGAAATATCTTATTCCCGTTCAAACTTTTGTACTCCTGAACTCAACCTAAGTACCTACTATCCCTTTTCCTATCGTATCCCATCCCATCTCATCTGGCTCCTTTTCTTTCTGTTACATCCCGTCCCATTATTTCCCATCTACCGGTCTCATCGCGTTCGTCCCACTTTATCCCATTTCATCCCTTAATGCCTAAATAGGCATGTTGACAATTTTTTGGAATTGCTTTTATTTTGTAGATAGGCCTTATATAAACACGAAACTACGACGAATATCATTAAAAAAATACGCAAACACAAATACTTTGCAAAATTCCTGCTAAAACTTTAAAATAAATTTAATTAATTTTATAGCGTCAACAACACGTGGTAATTATACTGTTAAAATGTAGCTTATATGACACGTTCGTAGATTTACCATAGCAGCGCCATCTATTGATTACTTACTCAACCCAGTCGAAAGGTATCGACATCTGTTAGAATCATTTGGAGTTAACAGATGATTGTGACTGTCAAATAATAACAGACAAATAATTAGCAATAAATTAAAATTGCGACTATAATTTGAGATTTAAACTATCCTATCTCTCAAGTTGGATCGAACTGCACATGGTGTGCAAATTTTATTATAATCGGTTAAGTAGTTTAGGAGTCCATTGAGGACAAACATTGTCACACGAGATTTATATATATTAGATTGTATCAATCCGAGGGTAATAACATTGTAAATAAATTATGAGTTATATTGAAGGTTATTTGAGAAGTAAAGGAGAAATCAGTCCTATGTTACACTAATGAGAAAAAGCTTGTTTCTAACATTTAATAGGGTTTCATCAAAATTCTTTCTTTTTAAGATTCTGAAATTATCTTTTACTACAAAGAAATGTTAAGATTCCAGAAACTCTAATTCTTCTACTTCTCTCTCTCCCTATCTCTTTTTCTCTTCAGCCACTGGAATTTCACTGCTGAACATACATTAGCCCCATGGATCGCCATATAGACCTGTTGGAAGCGGCCTGCTTTCAGCAAATTCCTGCGACTTTAACCAGGTCGTTTCTTCTACTTAAACTTTTGTAATTTATTTTCCATCCACTTTTTAAACCTCTTTCAGTAGAAATTATGATCCCTCAACTATTATACGTGATTAAAATCATCAGTTTTACGATTAGTTATCCCCGGTAATGCCGCTTCGTCATTTGTTATTCCTGTTCGTTACCGTCATTAATCGCAAGGTCGTCAGTAACCAGATCTCCTTATTTATCCACTATGCTATTAAACTTGAATCATAATAGGTTAAAATAAAACCCAGATTCATCGAATCCCGAATCGAAAATACTGATGTTTCAGAGAATTCTTTAACGCCACAATGCAGATTCGTCATGAATACCATTGCACTAAGCCAGCTCTATAAAGATAGTTCGTACGTTAATAATTTCCAAGAAACAGTAATAAATACATTTTTCCCCTGGAGTATTGACTTTGGCTTGGCATCGCTTCGGCCGCGTCTATTTTCGATCCTTTGACGAATGATACTCAAACTAAAATAGAATGGAAAGAAGAAAGGTGTGTGGGATTTTTGAATTGTAACTTTAGTTTAATATAATGTTTTGGTTGATACGGTTGATAGGTGTGAATAAAAAGATTCTATGGTGTTATGGCGCGAGATTTGGATGTAATATGTAGATTATGTTTTATGAGTTGGGGTATGTTAAAATTGTAAAGATATTCGTACTCGTAATAATTCTTGTTTTAAAATTCGAATATGTAAAAATACTCATTTTTGGAAAAATATTTATCTTTATAATAATATTATTTACACTGGTACCTTCGATCGAGTATTTATAGATAGACGACGAAGCGGTTTAAGGCACCTGTATCTACTATCAACATGGTATAAAATTGTTGTAATAATATCATACGCGTAGTTGATTGTTAATATCCTAGTCATACTTTATTTTTATACCTATTACTAGACTTACACGCTGTGTGTTAATAATGTTTGCTTTTTTCCTATGAAATGAGAGATTAAAAATTTACATAAAATTACCAGTAGCAACGGCGTTATCAAAAAATGAATTTCATTTCTTTTTTATTTAATTGTATTCAAACAGCAAAAGAACTTGGAATCAGAAAAAAATATGCCCAACAGGCTCGTCCCCTATCACATCGTGTGACGGAGTACACAAAGGCTAAATGTGGGTGTCCTGATAGCACCTCTGCCTACCCCTTCTGGGAAAAAGGCGTCAGTTTATGATGTATGTCAAACAGCAAAATCGATAAATGATAACCGGCACAAACATAATAATCCATTTATTTCTCATGAGTTTGGAAGTCCCGTTGGTCTAGTGATAGCGTATACAATATAGATATTGAATCAGGAGATGTAAAAGCATGGTACCCAAATCACATAACTTTAGTTCGGAGATTTTTGGGTGTTATAGGAAAAATATTAGTTAAATGTTTTTCCGTCTCTTTAAAACTATAGATAGTACAAACATATGTGTTACATGTATTACATGATTTAACTACACGATAAAAGTCGCCAATTCTTTAAAAGCTCACTTTAAAATGTCATCGTTTTAGACGTATGTATGTCGTAAAACTATTTAGAAAGGATTCTTATAAACATCACTCGTAAATATTCTTAGATTAATTTATTTGTCGTATAGAAACTATGAAGTGAAGTGAAGTGAAGTGGCAATGGGCGGGGCGAATAGCACGGAGAACTGATGGCCGATGGGGCCAAAAAGTTCCCGAATGGAGGCCACGAAGCGGAAAGCGCAGCGTAGGACGTCCACCCACTAGGTGGTCAGACGACCCGGTAAAGGTCGCGGAACGTCGCTGGTTGCAGGCTGCCTCCAATAGGTCACTGTGGAAATCATTGGGACAGGCCTATGTTCAGCAGTGGACTTCCTTTGGCTGATGGATGACGATGATGGATGATAGAAACTACATTAATAATCGGATTTTTCATCTGCATGAGCGAGTGCGTACTCAAATAACTACAAATGAATTCCACTCACGAACTAAAAAGCTCTTGCCAAAAGAACTCATAAATGCGCTACATTAATTTACAATACAAATAACGATGACTTCACGCTTTAGAAGAAAAATATTCAGTACAATGGAAAAACCAACGGCTTAGATAAATTTATCTAGTTACTAAAGAAAACATCGGGAGAAGGCGCGCAATTTCTGTCATCTATGTATTCTTTTGAACGGAGTAGAGGGCGGGCGCTAGTAGCAACTACTTCTATATGTCGAATCATATAAAATTACATACATACATACATACATAGACGTACCCCTGTATGCTATATGTTTCGCCGAACTAATTTCCATGCCACAACATGTTGGAGACAAGCTTATCACCATGTCAACCACAATTTTAACAAACAATCTCTATTATTTATTGAAAATAAATTTCAATATTAATTGCACAATAATATATTGTCATTTAATTACAACAAATTTTCTAGGCAATTTCATTCTCCCCACACTGATCAATAAGCACATTTTTGCGTGTTTGCATACTTTTCAGATAAATAATAAATTGCATTTTGATGATATTTTGTATACATTTCAAAACAGCTTCACGACACTACATAATAAAAGGACGGATTGAAATGAGCAGTAAATTTCGGCTGACATGAAAGGGGCTTCGTCAGAAGCCTTGTAAGTTACGGAAGACTTACAAATTGCACGCGAAATTGTACGGTGTTCGTGATTACGCCTCTTGTTGATGCGTAGCCTTGTAACGACGTATTTTGATATACATCCTCTTTGCTTAATTCCTTAACTGCTTCGTTAGTTGAACTTGTCAAAATGTAGATGGTGAATAACGAAATTACAGGCTCTGTCTACCCCTTTGCTTATAATGGCGAGAGCTTTATGTAGGTATGCTTTATTGGAATAGTGGTAGGATGCAGATTCGAAAAGGGCAAAGCTTAGGGTTATGTGTGAAGGTACGTCGTATTGGACAACGTAGGTAATTAATGCCAATTTTTCATTATAACTTTAGTAATAATTTTGATTCCAATTTTTATATCATATTTTCAGTGGGTCGGAGCTTATAAAAATAATTATTGTTCGTATAAAATACAACTACTGCCATCTGTTATTTAATCTCAAAGACTAACATTTTGTTGGCGAAAGGTGTAGTCTTATGATTAACTAACATTAACTCAGTACTTGTGTATACATATTGAGTCATACCTAAATCAAAAAAATATCCTAACATCCGATAAAAGATTCTAGATACAATGATCAAACCTGCAGCTTCAGTCTTTCAAGCCACAAAGCCAATAAAATTCGGTCTTTGCTCAGTCTTTCTAGTTAAACTGGTTGCTAAGTGGCCAGTTTATACTTCACCCATCAATAATCCGCATAATGAGACAATGAGTTGTGAGTCCGTCTGTCGCATCACATCTGACGCAAGTAGGTCGAGGTCCGCTGCATATGCGTGTATTTTTGACATGCTTACGAAACCGGTACAAGTTCAGTGTCCACAAATAATCGCAAAACTTTGTAAGGGCTCTACTGTGTTGCCTAGGTGGGTATTTACTATTTGGGATGTAGAGCAAGGATCTCGAAAATATTCGTTGTTAAAAGTATTCAAAATGTATTCAATAATTCTATAAATGATATATTTTAAATATTTCTGAATATTAGAACTAATCGCACAGCAATTTCCCTGATAGTTAAAATGCTTATTAATGGATAGTTTAATACTAAACAAGCTCAAGACAATTTTTTTTGTAAATATATTTCTTGAAAGTATTGTAAATTTAAGTTGATATAAAAAATTAAGACATTTTAGAGTTTGTCTATATTTGACAGCATTTAATGTTCCGTTTGGCTGTGTAGCAAAAAGCCCGAATTCCATTATATCTGAGTATATTGTGGCAATTATAGAACAAATAAAACGTAAGATAAATTTATAAATCTGTCTAATTGCCAAAAAGATATTAATCACAATTTTACTACTGTTACGATTATTAAAAACAACATTTACGACATCTTCAAAGATGTAGAAACTAATTCGTGATGTGTACGAGTATGTAATGGTTCACATGTCATGGTTCTAAAATTATCTGGACTTTGTAATGTGTACATAAAGAATGCCGTCAAATAACCAATGTGTACTAGGAAGCCAAACGGATTAGAGCTTGTAATCGCATTTCCTGTCAATAAGGAACATTACGTTTAATCTAAGGGTAAAGAAAACGCAAACGGGATAATAATAATTTAATTCTCAGTCATGCTTACAAATAAGCTGTCAGCACTGTGCACTCATGCGGCTCTAGTCGCCCATATTACCCCAGAAGTCGACCTCCTCCTCCTCTTGTATTACCTCTTTGTCCTTGGGCTCCTCGAGGGAGTCAAGTTTAGTTCTCTCTACAGAGCGTCGCTTTAGGTCGGCGTCGTCGCCTACCGAGCTGTCCACGGACGCTTCCACGCTCCAGTGTTCACTCTTCCGTTCCCTCGATCGACTTCTGGAATAAGAACGCGCTGATAAATTTGGAGCGCTTCCGAACCCGCTGAAGTTCTCCCCTTTGTTCATACGTTCGAACTCTGCCTCCTCGAGCGACGTGAACATCTTTAGTTCCTCCTCGCGGGACGCGCGAGACTCTTTCGACGACGTCGACGACGAAGAATTGCGCTTTTTGAAACTCCTGCGCCGCCCGCTCGGGTCGCTACGTTGCAACGGTCGGAATTTTATTCCGTCAAGTGATCTTAAACAAAATATGAATCGGTATAATACAGTGAAGTTTCATGAGGCGTGCATGGCTTGATGGCAGAGCTACGTCACTACAGGCTGGTGACACTAATGAGACGATATTGATGAATATTAACCTGAGGAAGTCTTCGCTGTACGTCGCAGGTTTGTCGTCGTCGTAGGATTGGAAATGTATTTCGGGCGTTTGCTGGGTGGGGCTCTGTGGTTGGTACAGCCATGTTAGTTTCTCCTTTTCAGTAGTTGGTTCTTCTGAACGGTGTATGGAGGTGACGGGTGATCTTTGACGGACGCTGAACGAATCTGACGTACTGGATACTATGGTTTTCGTCTTTGTCGGTGTGTACCTGTCAGTCCTAAAATCGCCGTTGCTTATCGTGCTCTCTTCAAAGGACTCCTGGCCGAAGCTGGATATTTTCGTGGAGAATAGCAGGGCTGTCGAGTCAGGCTTGCCACTATCGTTGTAATATTTGACAGCTGCTGACCTGAGCTTTCCATTTTTGTCTTGAGTGAGGCACAGGTACCCCTCCGCTTCACCGGTCCAGTCGCGCGATTGGTTGGCAGACTTCCGCAAGAGGGTGGTGTAGTACTCGACGAGGTCTTGGAAGTCGGGCTGCGTGTCTGGTATCACTCCGCTGAGTATGTGCCTCACACACTCGATCGCCTCGTGAACACCGGCGTAGGATATAACGACCGACAGCAGAAGGCCCATTTCGCAAAAACTATTTACTTTCTAAGGGAGTGGGGCGATGTTCTTCGAATCTAAAAGGAAAGGGTTGGACGCAGCGATTTGAACGCTGGGACAAGATTTGAACAACTGAAATTAAATTGTTAATGGCTGCCAAAGTTTTGTGTCCACATTTAGACTAGCTTGGCTTTGTATCGTGGCGTTATATGTCATTATTGTTCAAGGTCGAGGTCGTTAGAGTTTAGATGCAATTAAAGTGATTAATCTATCGGGTGATTTCCTATGACAATGCATTATTATCGACGTTATCATACCCGCGATGTATGGTTATAGTTATAAATAAAAAAATAGATGATTATGCTACCCTGGGCACCGTCAGTCGTCTAATAATAACCACTATGTCTAAGACTTTAAGGTGTTTTTAACAAATTATGTTAAAATAACCATTTTAGTTTTGTACATACATAACGCAGTTCAAAAAAAGCGTATGTGAGTAAAAACAATTTTGTAAAAGTCCACAGATTAAAATTGTTATATATTTTTTATAAATTATTACTTTTTTACATAACAATGTGCCTAGATTAAATTAAGTAATATTCAGTGTTAAGAATTATTTTTTAACAAACTAATTCATGCGACGCGATGCTCATAGCTTCTTCATTAAAACGCAATAACGTGACGTCATTAAGCTTGCATAAAGTTCAAATCTGAGTAGCGATTATGTCAAGCGGAAAAATCCGAAGGCGCTCTTTGCCCTTCGAAATATATCAATTCGTTCATTCTTATTGTTTTCTGTAGGCAAACCAATAAATAATAACGCCTTATAAATATTCTATGAGCCTAAAAGACGAACAAAACTTCCCACTGTAAGATTTTGACATCATCGCATATTATAATATCCTAACTCAACAATACGTATAAAAGAAGCGTGCATTATTTCTGGGAGCATTTAAAAGTTTAAAATTAAAATGGTTGCGCAATGCAAAAGATGCTCATGATTGGCTGGATTTATTGTACGATATGACAGCGTGGGTACACTTGACATTGGAGACGCGTCGCTGACTATTAATGGAATGAATTTGAGTGTGAAAATGCTATTAGGATGAAAGGAATTCGCCAGCTATGAAGATTACAGTATGATGTCAAAAATAGTTCAGTGATGGAGTAAATTATGATGTATTAACAGCGTGTACGCCTTCCGTGCGCTGTACGGCTTAAAAACAGTACTTTTAGAACCAGTTTTTATAATATATACCATTTAATATAGTATTGGCTTACTATAATAGAAGAACATCTTAAAAACTGTAATTTTTTTTAATGTCAACAATTTTTTTTTTTAAATATTTTAAAACCACTGTAAAATCACTGTCATGGCCTCACAGCTGACTAGTTTGGCCACTGACTTGCGTAGTGATTTTATAGTGGTTATAAATGTCAGTTTTTAAAAAGATGTTCTTCTATTATAGGAAGCCAATACTATATCAAATTATGTAACATAAGTTGGTAAAAAAAATATCTTGACCAGATTCTGTATAATGTCGCATTATTAAAATTTTGTTTTTCCATGAATTAAACACAAAAAGATTATTTCCCCTGCAAAATTTTTAAGAGTCTTTTTGGTCATATTTTTTATGTTATTTTGGTCTTTTGTTAAGTGATTGAAGATATTTGGAGCTTCAAAATTGTCATTCGAAGTCAAAATAAGAAAACCTATGTCCAGTAATCCTTAAAGTATTCACAAATTATCTATTGTTCTAAAAATCTTCCACTTAACTCTTTAGATGACATTTTGTAAAATTGTTACTATTTTTTTTTAAATAATGTTTTGGTAGCCAACTCTGGTTCGAAAAGTACTGTTTTGGAGCCGAACACGCACGGAAGGCGTAAACGCTCTTAATTACCTGTCTATATTTTACCATCAGCATATAATAATAACCGTAGGAATACTAAATTTATGCAAAAGCGCTAGACTGAATGTGGGCAGCACTAGGGGCAACTCAGTTTATTACTTCCGTGGTCCTGGATTAAAGACTTTTTAAAATTAAGACTAATTCATATCCATATTCGGTTCGTTAATGAAATATTACGTATATTTTTTCCGCTTATTCCAAAACCACATGAATTAGAATTTAAATGAAACGATACTATTAGTAGCTAGTAAAAAGTAGTTCATTTCGGATTATAGAATTCAATGGGTAGCTTAAAACTTGTGGCCTCCTACTATGTGCCTTATTAGGAGGCTCAAAGTTACTCAACGAGCTATGGAGAGGGCAATGCTCGGGGTTTGCCTACGAGATCGAATCAGAGATGAGGAGATCCGTAGGAGAACTAAAGTAACCCAGCGGATTAGCAAGTTGAAGTGGCAATGGGCGGGGCACGTAGTACGGAGAACTGATGGCCGATGGGGCCAAAAAGTTCTCGATAGAGGCCACGAAGCGGAAAGCGCAGCGTGGGACGTCCACCCACTAGTTGGTAAGACGACCTGGTAAAGGTCGCGGGACGTCGCTGGATGCAGGCTGTCTCCAACAGGTCACTGTAGAAAGCATTAGGAGAGGCCTATGTTCAGCAGTGACTTCTTTTGGCTGATGGATTGGATTGGATTGATTCAAACTTGTGAAAATCGTACTGTACATTTTCTCGAATGCCATGTATTCTTTCAACAATACGCGGTAACGTAGAGTACCAAAACGCGTTTCATTATGAAATACGGGAATTTTTATATAAGGTGACCGGGTTGAGTAGACAATTTGTGGCATGTGTAATTTGTGTGAAACATCTACTCATATTACTTATTATAAAATAAAAAAATATATTCTGGAAGATATTCATCCAGTCAAACTTTTTTCCTCTGACGCCAGTCAAATCTTTTAACACGCGAGTCATTATTTTGTCTAAAAATATGGTTTCCAAAAAATAAACAACCTAATTGTAAGAACGCATATATGTATGTTTTGATGTTGTTTGTACAAAGGTATCGTGTAAGTGCCAAGATTTACATATGCTCATAATAATATATTATAGAAACTAGAAGCTTTGTAAATAAACAGGTAAAGGCGTTCCGCAGTTACGCCTAGCTAAATTCTTATATAGTTTAAATATATATAAATATCTTAACAAAAACATTACAAATTACTTGCATAAATACATAATCAGATGATTAGTTATTATGAGTTGACTGCCTCGGTGGCGTAGTTCTTCTAGGGTTTGATTACGAGGTTGAGATCTCGGATTGGAATCCCAGGTCGGGCAAAGTGATACTGGATTTTCTATTCATTATCAGCCCGGAGTCAAAAATGTGTGCTCGATATAGCGATTGGCTCGCCCGCTATCACGTCCTGGATGGAGCAGACAAGGCGAAACGTAGGTGTCCTGGTTACTACCAGGAGAACCTCTGCCTACCCCTTCTTGGAAAAAGGCGTAAGTGGATGTATGTATGAGTTGAAATGACAGAGATGAGATCTTCACAAACCCAGAAACAAACAGAGCATTGACGTAATTGGTTCAAGAAACATACTGTAAATATTTGTGTAAACAAATCGTAGTATAACTTGAAATGTATAAATTAAACAGGTAAAACCCAATTATGATTCCTAGGAACAAGATACAATATGTGCGACTAGTAACAAATTCTATATTTGAAATTTTTGTATCGAATTATACTCGTAGTATTGCAGAAAACATTTCGAAATAAACAAACGGACATTCAACATCGAGATATAATTAAAACAAATACGAAACAAAAGTCATCGACACTGAAAAACATCGTTGCACACGTAACCAAACTTCGAAATGAAAACATGCGAAACGAGTTCTTTTCGCTGCGTACAAAACTCGGCATTGTTTTGAATGTATGCCAAAAAGATAATATTTTATTGGCCACGGTTCAGATTTTAAAATATTTACATGTATTGTTATGTCCGAAGAGTTTTAATTCGAGTTTAAAAAGTTCGTAATTGATTTCATTAAATTGATTAATTTATACTGCTTTAAATTGTATAGGAATTAACCCGAGATTTCAGAAAATAATATAAAAGCTTTTTATTTTTGTTGCGTAATAGGATTAAATTCATGGAATATTCATCACGTCATAAGGAAAACTAGGTTCTAGGAGAAAATGGTCCACGATAGCACCAGCACATGAGCCTATTGCTCCATTTCAAGAAATATATGTTTTGAAAACGTATAAACATGATTTTCAATTTCTTTTATCCATAACCAGCCAGACATTTTATAAAAAAAATTGTGTATTATAAAAAGCTTGAGAGGGTCGTATGCTACTTAATATATTAGCATCAGAATTATTCTATATTTAAGTTATTTGGAAATTTATTTTATTTTCCCAGATTAGGGAGAAATATCAATATGCCGTAACTGCCTGTCGAGCGGCGCGGTGTAGGTGTTGCGCGTACGACGTACCCGGGCTAATTGCGGCGCGTGACGTCACCGTGACGTGCGCACGCGAGGACCGTGTGAAACGGGACTAGCCGGACAGGTGTGGACTACAGGAATGTTAGCATTTAGTTCGGTAAGATTTTCGATTCCGCCGGCATAAGGGACACTGAACAATGTAATAAAACCCGACATAGTGAGACAAGTGAGTGTGTCCATAGATAAGCTTAAAAAGTATTAGGCCTTCGGCTGTTTTGTTATTTGACATGTTCGTTATAATGTATAGTGTTTAATTGCATAAGTTCGGCAAACAAGCAAACATGACGATGTTTTGTTGTTTCCATTAGGCAAACCCGGATTGTAAGTTATTACGGCGCCCATAAAAATGTACGATATTTGGATGATGCCAATTTCTTAAAACGGGACGGGACAAGCAAGGAAACTAGGCGGAAGGATAATAAAGGATTAGGTCTCTAGTAATCTCACTCACTAAGGGAGCCCCGAATTAGAATTAGTAATAGTGGACAATAGTCAATCACCACGAACTATAACGGTGAAGGAAAACATCGTAAGGAAACCTGCATACTGTACCGATTTGTATAAATTTCTATAGTATGAAAAGTTCCGCCATCCCGCACTAGGCCAGCGCGGTGGAATATACGGCCTAACCACTCTCAATCGTACTCTCGGTTGGAGAGGAGTCCCGTGCCCTGCAGTGGGACGTATATGGGCTAATACAGTAATAGTGGACAGAAATAAAGGCTCTTCTTTCAACCTATGGATTCTGTGCGTCAGAATCAGGCATTCCGTTTTGTGTAAATTTTTCAATAAATTCAAGAATTAGGTATTGTTAAACTTGATTTGATTTGAGTTTTGTGTCATCCATGAATGATGACATCATATGGTTAAAACAGTGCTGATATTTGGGCACGATAACGATGTAAATGTATGGATCTACGTGGAATGATTTATAAACTTTACATGACCACACATCCAGAATACCTATTGGTGTTTGAGCATTTATTTTAGTTTCAAACTGCACGACTGCAACATCTATACATAGATTGTTTTAATACTGTTGCATGGCATAACTACGTTTATTTAATGTAAATAAACTTTATTATTAAACATTTACACTCGACTCACTTTGCCAAAAATAAATAATGGTTCTATTAGTAACGCGAATTCTATGTAATATTCCTGATTCCTGCAATTATTTTTGTTGAAGAAAGATATTGCAGAAACTTATGAAAAGCTTTTTGTTTTAATGCTGTGAAGAAACTTAAGAGCGGTCTTAAAATAATTTAAATGTTTGTGAATTCTTTTATCCCTATTAGGCTAGTGTAATTATCAGAGACCCTTCACAAGCGTAGGGCAGAGTCGAAAGGGATTACATACATATAGGAGTGGTACAAGCTAACAATCATATAATGTACTATATTTGAATTTTAGGTTTTATCGACAATATTTGAATGTTGTGTTTTATACAATGTTGCATTTATTTACTACGTCCCTGCGTAGAGGTTATGATGTACCAAATTGAAAGCGTGCCCACTGAGTGGGCAACCTGCCCTAATCTATGACGCTGAAAGGCCATTACGAACGAACTGCAGCCGACGACCGGAAAATTGTATATACGTTGTAATTACCAACTATTTACCTAAAGATTTATGTAGGGGAAATAAATTATTGTAAGTTTTTTTTATCGCGATACAATTATTTCGCCTTGAAATATTTTTTCGAGCGTGTTCCGTAATTTGTCAATCTACTCGAATTCCATTGTCAATGTTCCATTCATTAGAAACACTTACAGCGAAAAAAAAAATGAATGGAGTACAAAAAATCTCGAGAAAAAATGTTTTGAGTACATTTCGACCAGCTAATGACTTTTAAAGCAGCAGTAAAAAAATAAAAAAGCATTCTAATAAATTTTAGGAAATACACCACAGAACCACACCACCACAGAATTTCTGAAATATTCAAATATCGAATGAAAAAACGAAAGTCCATAAAAGGCAGACAAAGACTAAAAATGTTTTTTTTTAATCCAAAATTGCCTGTGTTCGAGCATTCTCCAGCCATACAAACGGTGTCAAAGGCAAGGTCGCGAGTGAAAGTAGTGCCGCGTACGGCGCTGGGCGGGCGACGCTCAGTAACCCGACACCGAGTGACGTCACGCGCGGGCCGTGCGCACGAGCGGCGGGCTACATACCGCACTGAACCACGCTACGACGCGTGCTACGAGTGCTTAGTTCGGACCAGCGTACTACGATACTCAGATAATGTAGCTTAGTACTACGACGTGAAGTACGCTACTAATTGTGTGACTTAGTACATTTCGACGTCTGTGGAGTAAAAGTAGTTTAGGAAATTGATCTAGATCGTTTTTATAATACTCAAACTTTTAAATTCTTCGATTTACTACTGATAACATAATGAATTTATAGTAGATTTTCATATATCCAAAAGCCAATTAAACCACATTATTCGTTTTGACCACTGTCAATCGTGATCTCGATTGTAGAGGAGGCCCGTGCCCTGCAGTGGGACGTATATGGGTTGATACAGTACTCGTTTTGAATTATACGAGTATTACACACCGTAGTAAAACATTAAATAAAGTGTCGTACCACGCATTGCATCTATAACTACGTACTACAAAGTTACGAATGAAGTGTCGCGTACTACGAAAAATCTTTAAACATTTTTCTGTTGCGATAATAGTGTGTAAAATATGTTTCATTGATAGAAATAGGTTTATTAATACAAGTTGCATTTACCGACGACCTTCGTAGCAAGTATTAGTGGAGAAACGAGAAATCGTGGGTTCTATTTCCGCGACGATAAAGTAGACAGGGTCGTGCGCAAATACCTCGATGTCTAGAGAGGAAATTTAAAAGCTTTAATTTTTTTAAATGTGTAAAATAATTGTGGTTTGGAATAGTTTAATTTAGGTTTATTTTATTCCATTTTAAATTTACTATTTGTATGGCAGTAAAATTAGTTTATTCTAATAAAGTGGATTTGATAATAAAGGTACAAATTCTCTTCAGTTTAGGTTTCAGTAGTTAATTAATTTTAGCTGTTTGTATAAACTTTTCAGTTCATGCAACGTGATGCCAACATATTATATCATGTCAGACAAAGCGACACTAGAACACTTTAAGCCTATTAATGTTCTTTTACAGATATTTATTATTACCTCTCATTCAAAAATGTTTTAATATGTAATGCCTACTCGTAGTATTAACGTTTAAGTGATGAGTCTAGTAGTTTTGTTCTGTAGGCCAAATAATTAGATTTCTGTACGTCACTCGATTGGATTTAAAATGTACTGCGTGTAGTTTAGAGTGGTAGTAATTTACAAATGGACAAATTAAGATATATTTTAGATTGATGTCAATGACAGGTCAGCGTGAGGTTAATCCTTACGCTTGGGATCGAATAAATAAGTAACTACATTACTTAACCAGATTAGTAAATGTATATGTTAATTTAAAAGCGGGTTAGGGTCGCTACCTAAGCGCATGAATAAATAACTATATTGTATTATTTAGTGAAATTTAAAAGGATCCTTAAGAAAAAATATATCTGATCCCATTCATTTTACCAGTACAAACTACGTTATTCTGCAGTCTTAATACTATGCACTAAAAAAAAACAGATTTTTTCACAGTTCATTCAGAAAAATGTAGCCTTGCACCGAACAATAAACAACCGCCTACGCGAACGTAACGGCGCCGTTCCAAGTCTCGTAATAACGCCGCTAAAATCGTTACGTGTTTACAAACAAAAATTCGTTCGAAGGCTACGAGAGGTTATACAAGTAGTACTACAGCCATTCAGGCACTATGTGGGAGTGAACGTCAATGAGACTGGAAATATTTCTTCCGCTGTTGCGCGCATGTATGAAGTCGTTCGTGGCTTGTTGGCACGGGGCTTGTTCACACTGTCGTAATTTACATCGATCCGCGCTTTTATAGATCTTTTCGATTGTATAACATGTGCTTTGTGTAATTTAAAAAAAGAATTGAATTTAAATTGAAGCGGACGCTTGTTTTCAGCCAGTTTTATGTTGAGGATTTCAAAAAAGGAATGTTTTGGGTTGACAGTTGTATGGCTTACGTCGTACCACAACACTAAAATCAAATTACAGAAAATCTTGGATAGGCTAGCCCGTTGATAACGAACCACGTACATAAATGCAATATGCCGCATACAAAATATAAACGCCACCGTGGAAAACTGACGAAAATATGTTTTTCTGTTGCCCAATTTAAAGCTTAATCTTTATAGTAACTTTAATGTCCCTTTTGAAATTACCATGGAATAACAAAGAAACCGTAGTCTTAATCCTACACTATTCCAATTTCTCGGAGATGGTGAACCCGTCAGACCCGGTTGTGAAATGGCAGCGATCGTTATGCATAGACAAATTGTCTGTGGGTGGCGCTAAAATCCTGACACTACCGGTTGCTAATGTGTGAATGAATTTAAAATAGGAATAAAGCAAGGCGTGTTCGTTTGTAAAGATTTATTCTTGGAATGCGTAGGGATTTATGTGATAAATTTTATAGTAATTTAATTTTAAGTAATTATTGTGATTTTTTAATTTGTATTTTCCTTTGTTTTCTAAGGTATGTGAAGTCCGCCAGACTGTTACAGTCCAGCGTAGTGGACTTTGCCTAAAGCTTCGTTAATCGAGATATTTTGGAGGAATCCTGGGCTCAGACGGGCAGGTATAAAAGCTATATAATAATAATTGATTACATATTGTTGCCTGGGAATGTATCAAAAAGAAGAAAAAAAAACATAATATTCAAGATACATAAAGAGAAATAAGTCCGACAAAATGTAGGTGGCACTTTGGACATATCTGCCTTTGCCCAAGCGAGATTTTTATACGTATAAAATACTATTCTTAAGACTTGCAGGGATCAAACCTAGCACCTACAATCATTTATCGAACATAGCCAACTGGTTAACCCCTATACCAATAGGACTCTGTTCATTATGATGGTAATACAAAACAAATTTAACACATTACGTAACATTAACATTAAATTGCAAATGATGTTAATTTATATTTAAATAAACACGTTTTCATCCACACCCGTATTCCCTAAAGGTAAGCAGACTCATCACAAGTACTGTTCAGTACTGTACTGTACTGTACTGTATCAACCTATATACGTCCCACTGCAAGGCACGAGTGTCCTCTACAATCGAGAGAACGATTGAGAGGGGCCATATAAACCACCACGCTGGCCTAGTACGGGTTGACAGACTTTACATACCATAGAAATTCTTTTAAATCGCTACGGTATGCAGGTGTCTTCACGATGTTTTGCTTCACCGTTATAGTGCGGGTGATTGACTACACCAATACACGCATGACTACGCAAAGTCAAAAGTGTGTCCTGGGATATTAACCCGGGACCACTGTCAACATGTTGGCAGCCGCGTCTGGTCCGTTTACCAACAGGCCACTTATTTATGCTCAAATTGCAACATGATTTCTCATTTTGTAAACAGCGCAAGGTTATATCTATATGCGGCACAGGCCATTCCCGTGCGATTTAAGACTTTAAAATGAATACATTCAAAGGTCTGCCAGACTTGAAAATGTAAACCGAATGTACACAAATATACTGTTAATAAATATGATGGACAAATATGATTGTCCTTTAATAAATTCATTAAGTAAACTGCATTGTTAATTGTATCTACACTAACATTGTCTTCACACTATTTCTGTTTTTGTTTTTCTTTTGTATTAATATTGTTACTAACAAATTATGGAATTATTTCTGAAATAAAGTTTTTTATTATTATTATTATAAATATATGCGGCAATGTTTAAATATATTTTATTTTAACGCGTGTTTTCTAAAATGAAATTAATTTATCTTTAACAAAACATTACGCATAGGTATACGATGTTTACTAACTACAATGGCCCTGTTAGTAAGTAGGTACATTATGAATCAGTGAGGGTGACTATCTCTCGCAGATCGGCACAATTATGCCGGCCGATTGTATCCGGATAAATCTGTCTAAGCCAAAACGTGAAAAACTAGCGTAGGTCATCAAGTCAAAACAAGTCATCAAGAGTTTTGTATAGTGGTCACTATCACAGCGTATTCGCATATTTTTCTAACATCAAACGACGAGCTACAACATTAAAAGTGTGCCTTAGCGCCATCTAGCGGTTCATTACATTTTTTTATCTATATGTATATTCCTGCCTCCTGGTTATATATAGGGTTTTTGAATAGGATTAATATTACCGTGGCAAGGATATCTGCAATATTTCCTAAACTTTCACATACAGATGTATTTTTCTCCCGCATATTCAATCTGCATCTTTGATTCTAAAGCCCAATCATTTAGTCACCACAACGCTTTGTGTATTACGAATACGTTCTATCGACTAAATTGCAGTAATATTTAGTCCAGGAGCAATTTAATGTATATAATCCTGCCTAATATGTACTATATACATCCCACTGCAGAGCACGGACCCCGTCTACCACAGAAAATTCGATTGAGGGGGCATCAAGCTATTGGGCACTACGCTGGAAAAATGCGGTTTGGTGGCTTCACATATTATTTGAATTATTGTAAAATCCGTATGTTATGCAAATTTCCCCACGGTGTTTTCCTCCATCGTGTATGTTTAAAATAAGAATTTAGTAGCATTTTTTACGGAAAGATATGTTTGCATAGCTTAACCTGCGCCTGGCCGCGGTGGTTATGTATCAAATTAACAGTCAGGACTCGGGTATAACATTTATACTGAAATATGTTGTTGTACTATAGATGGGATTTAATTAATCTACTCTAGTATACATATAATATTTTACATCAAGACTGCATCAAATTTAATTTATATGTACTTCGTTATTTTTATAAAACAATATACGTATTTGATTTCGTGTGGTGTGAACTGTTTAAGACCCATTCAGCTAAGAATAGATCTTACGGAGAGTAGATGAAACTCATGTCTGGGCTAGTGTGATATTTTCCGTATAGATGGCATGGCACGTAAAATAAAAAAAATGTTCATCCAAAACCAGATTAGAATAATCTTACAAGATGGTATCTTTATAGTTATTGAGAACAATACAGGTCCGTTCCCGATATTAAATATGAAATCCCCAAAAAATTACTATTGATAAGTGATATACCGGACAAAATTATCATATTAAATTAATTAGGATGAGGCAAATAATACACCTAAATACTATTTGATTATTATTAGATTATACTGAGGCAAATTTCATTTTGCTTTATTGTGACTGTGATGTGCTGGGAAAAATATTTTGTTAATTTTGCTAATTTATGTTATAGATTGTTTCCTGTTATTAAAATAAAGCGGGTTCATTATTATTGAAATAAATTTAAGTTTATAAATATAATTACATTAATTAGAGCGCTACAAAATTTAAATACAAGTCAACAAGACGCAGATAAGTTATCGGACACTAGCGACCTCTTATAATATTATGGAAGAAAAAGTTTATAACGCCATCTACCGTCAAGTAGTGAAATAAAATGTATTATTTGCCTTTGTTATATTATCCATGGTTTTATTCTATTATAATAAAAAAATAATAACACTTATAAAAAAATTCAATTAAAAATAGCTAGAATAATTAATTAGACTATGTATACATAAGAACACCATAAATAAAATAGTGGCAAATAATTATTTAAGCCGATGAAATAACATGACATTTTTACAGAAGTATTTATTTAAAAATATATATTATTTATGGGAAAAATGAATAAAATATTTTTATGCAAATTCCCCATGCATAATAAGTAGAAATACACTCACTTACGTAGTTTTCGGCGGGTTACCGAACGCACAATTTCACAAAGGCGTCGAAGCGAAACGCGCCAATTCGAATATTAAAATTTCGCGCTAAAATTTAAAATTCGTTTTCGGAACACTCGCGACGTGTTATTTTTTAAATTTTTCCTATACGCTGGAGGCAAGGCTGGAGGAGACACGTCCTCAGTAGCTGTCGAAAGAGTATTGAGTTCACAGTTGGCTAACGCTATCGGGTTAAGACATGTTCCTGTCGTGTGTGTGCGTCAATTATATTTATTACTAACTGGTAGACTATAAAGAAACATGGGCGACAGACACTTCAAAGCGATCGATCGGGTATTTAGTGGATCGATGAACGCATACCTTGTCTGATCTACGACTAAGCGCCTAACGCGGTAGCTGAAAAAAATTTGCAGACGGCACTTGAATGGAATTTTTATTTTTAAACAATTTTGTTATAAAATTTATATAATATTCACATTTGCGTCGTGTTCGATGATGGGTTTATTAATATTAATATTTGTGTGTCTAACGGGAGTGGGGAATATTTTTTTATATTTGCGTGTAGGATGTGTTTTAACCTACAAGCGGTGCAAACTGATCGTTTCTGAATACCACTGATAGATTAAGTAACGTTCGCAATAATTCGTTCATTGCTGAATGTAGGCCACCACTTCAGACGCCTCCATTACGCTACATTCAATTTACATTTTAATCATCATAACTCTAGTAATTTCGTTTGAACGCATCCGACTTTAGATATGAATAAGATTTGTAAAGATAGACAATACGCACGTGGTTTACAAAAATCCACAAGAAAAACAAATAAGCAGTACCGTTTACGGTCATTTACTTTCTGCGTAGAAATCTTTTAATCACGATTAGGATTTGGACAATATAGTTTTAAAACTTGATTGCAATATAAACGAACCAGATATTTTATACATACATAGATTCCATTTTTAAAAACCAAAATCTTACCTTTTTAAATCAAATTGCGAACACTGGCACGCTCAGCGAACGAATATATTTTTCTTTTGTTCAAAGATGGCCGCGGCAAAAAGGCGGGCAAATATACCGATTGATGTATCGAAACTGGCCAAAGTGAGGTGTGAACCATCGTACCACATTGCCCACCACTAACCACCTAGTTAAACGATTTATTTCTGTTCTCTTACTACATTGCATGCATAATTCATTCATGTTGTTAAAACATTGGGTTGAAACAAAACGTTTTTGACATAACAAATATGCATAATATTTTTAATATTTGCATCAAAATTAATATAACAGCGGGGAGTCGCTGGACATAATTCCAGTTAATAGAAAAACAAAGGTCGTTAAATAAATATTAATATTATTACCTTATATTAATAGCTAAAAGTATTTAGCGTATTTAGTAAAAGTAGTAGCGACTGCCTCGGTGGCGTAGTGGTACTACGGTATGATTGCAAAGCTGAGGTCTCGGGTTCGAATCCCGGGTCGGGCAAAGTGATATTGGATTTTTCTATTCATTATTAGCCCGGAGTCAGGAATTTGTGCCCGATATGGCGATAGGCTCGCCCCCTATCACATCGTGGGACGGAATATACAAGGCGAAACGTGGGTGTTCTAGTAGCACCTCTGCCTACCCCTTCTGGGAAAAAGGCGTGTGGTTATGTATGTAAAAGTATTTACAATATAGAGGGAGCCCTGTCATACATTTGCGTCTTCAAAAACGTAGATATTTTCTTGTTCGTAATTTTGGTAGTACTGGTATATTAGTAAAAATTTAACTAATTATTTAACAACAAGTATCTACAGATTACGCTGGTAACCGAAATTAAATTTAATTATTATCCGTCTAAAACGAGTTTGACTGGAATTCAATAGCTCTAAACTATTTATTTACGTTTTTATTTTTCAAATAATGCGTGCATGTTGGACAGCCTGTCAGATGTCAGCTAATAGGAGGGCAGAAAAAGGTGGCCCTCCACCAGCATTTACCAACGCTCCCCCTATATTATAAATACTTTAAAATTAATCGATTCATTAAAAGTAGTTTTTTTATCAGCCCATATACGTTCCACTGCTGGGCACGGGCCTACTCTACAATCGAGAGAATCGATTGAGAGTGGTTAGGCCATATAGTCCACCTCGCTGGCCTAGTGCGGGTTGGCGGACTTACATACCGTAGAAATTCTTTAAAATCGCTACGGTATGCAGGTTTCCCCACGATGTTTTCCTTCACCGTTAAAGTGCGTGGTGATTGACTATCAAATACTATTAAAAGGTAGTAAACTAATATCACAGTACCGGTTTACGAAACACATTGTGATAGGTCATGCGTACAATCTAATAAAGTGCATTTAAACAAGATTTTTCTTTACATCTGCTTACATCGTAACAATAAAAACTCCACTGTGATAGTGGATATGGAAGTATTCTATAATTATTTGTACATTCACACAGGAAAAAGGCAACGGATTAATATATTTTTCGCTTAAGGCCTAACAAATAAACTACGATATTCTATGGCCTTGCGTAATGTTTTTCAGAATACCCAGATTTATTTAATGGGGTGTGCTTTTGTTTAATATTAAGTGCTGAAGATTTAATAAAAGAAACGCATATCGAGTTAAAATTCGAGATATGTTACACACCACACTAGGGGCCGGCCGCCTCCGCCCGGGTGCAGATATTTTTGAGTCCAGTCCACATCAGCAACATATTATTTCTCGTACCATTTTATAAATATTACATCTCAATGTAGTTCTCTGTATTGCTTTTCCAGTCCCATCCCGTCCCGTCCCGTTATATCCCGCCCTGTTCCATCTCATTCTCATTCAAGGCGTGTGTAATCCAGTCCCATCCCATTCCTTTGAGTATAAAAAAGAAACAAGTATATCACGTCGATTATTGCATTTAGCGACTGCGTACAGCACGATCCTTCCAAACCCTCTGTCCAACTTATCATACATATGCATGCATTCATCACTAAAACCCAGCATCCATCACCTATCACAAGTCAACCAGGCGCGAAAGTACGCACAATATAGAAGCTAATCGGCAATTTATTATTTGTTGATGCAAGCATCGCGTTGGTGCTATTAAATGAGTGTCCACTGACGACGATAAGATACTGGTGCCAACTGCTATAACGGACTGGTTGAATGGTGCTGAACAGATGTGCGGCATTACTAGCTTCATCCTTCATAAAATTTGATAATGTTTGTCATAGTCTAACGTTGTCTGGACGTTGTACAAATGTACGAATCGTCAGGCGATTTCGATTCGATACATGATTTGGAACTGTTTTTCTAAAAGGGTTGACGTCAGATAGTTAAAAGGAGAACATTCTGTTAAATAACATCAAAAAATATTGCGACAGTTCGAATCAAGTGAGGAATAAACGAAAGCTAAAGACAAATCTTAAGGATCTATGGATCTGATCTGTAAAGGCTTGACTAGAGCAATCAGGCTATTTAGGGAGTTTACCTTACTAGATACTAGACTAGATTTTGGACCATTTGTATCGTCTTTTACTATGCGAGGTGGACTCAGCCCTAACCTCACACAATCAGAGGTTACTCATACCCACGTGGGATAACAGCAATGCGGCATCACCGAACGTATCCATTAGAAAAATATGATATAAAAATGTTGATCACTCATCACCGGGCGTCGCGCAGCCAACAAGGTGCCAACCCAACCGCGTTCCATTCCGATGGACCGACATATCGTTCTAAAATTAACATCGCGGATCATAAATGATTATGCCGTTTGTATACGGGCATGTGTAGGTTTGTGATACTGTTCGATCTCTCAGGTGCTTCTGGAAGCTTCGAGAAAGATGTGGAAAACAAACGTTTTATTGCTCATACGTTACAAGCTCCATATGATGTAAGTGCGTAGGACTTTACTCGAAATTCCTGAACAGAGTAACTATGGGTTCACAAGCAAACCTTTTCGGGTCAATCCTACAGTTGTAGTAAACAAAAATATTTTATGAATTGCGGAAACATTAAATTGGCTCAATGTGTGTTCAAATTGGTCGAGTACTCCAACTTCGAGGCCCGGCATTGGATATGGGCTGGATTAATGAAGTTGAAGACATTGAACTATATAAACCAAGCTGTAAGATTCGTCATCTTGATGAAACATGACACTGACCTAGACATCAGCTACTCTGTTGATGATTCATGCGTATAAATATTATAGACTAACGATTTATTAACGAACATCATTGGTATTTAGTGATGATTATTTAATTACACTGGCATGCCGTTATTGTCAAATGGGGCTGCAACTTGTAAGTGTGGATAGACACTAGACATAATTATATGGAATCACTCGAATAATTATTGCGATTAGCTTACATTTAGGATTATTTAAGTAGGCTTCTTACGTGAATTACTATAGAAAACAATAGTTTACAGATAGTAAACGATAGCCGAGGATACATCTAAGAAACTACACACCGTAGTTTTGATTCCCACACCTTCCCACAGCTCCCCTTTCGTTATCCCGGGGAGGTGGCAAATCAGTATCTCTGGCCTTCCAGCCCGGCCCAATAACAAGTAACAACTGTATATCATATATGGGATCAACAAATACATAGATGTATGTCAGAACCAAAGTTTTATATGTGTAAGAGCCACGCTGTTGTGAGTCATGACTCAGCATGAATGGGTAGGCTCGTCCGGTGCGGTACCATTGTCTTACAGGGAATCGACGTGAAGCAACAGCTTCGCTGTCGCGTTTCTTGAGGTGGGTGAGATTGCCGGATGTCCAATATCCCTTTTCTCTTACCATCTTTTTTCCTTCCCCCTACCCTCCTGATTTTAAGGGTCAGTAGGCAGTAACACATCTATAAACCAAGAGTTTGGATGGTCATGGGCGGCAGTAATCACTTACCATCAGGTGACCTGTTTACTCGTTTCCCGGACCTAATGAAACTCAATGAAAAGGACAAGGGACATGGTGCCTAAAACCCTAATTTTATGATAGAATATTGCTTTGTGAGTTAAAATGGTTATTTGAAATGTTTACGTCGTCCATAATCTATTCCAGATTAAATTTACTAACAGCCAAATTCACACGAAGCCTGAATTCGGTAAATGCCGATGGTTTTACGTAGGCGTACACTATCGTAGAGAGCCCCTCAACGATTCTCTACAAATACGTATGAGTCAGAAATACCTAGACGTATCATTGAAACGTCGGATACGGAACACGTTTCATATTGGCACTAAAAGGTGGCACTGTGTATAAATATTTCTATGTAAATAATATAACAATAGTGCGTGGTGGCCTGTTGGTAACGGACCAGACGCGGCTGCCTACATGTTCACGGTGGTCGCGGGTTCAAATCCCAGGGCACACCTCTGACTTTTCGGAGTCATGTGTGTATTGATAGTCAATCACCACGCACTATAACGGTAAAGGAAAACATCGTGAGGAAACCTGCATACCATAAATATGTATGTATAAATTTCTATGGTATGTAAAATTCCGCCAACCCGCCACTAGGCCAGCGTGGTGGAATATATGGCCTAACCACTCTCGATTGTAGAGGAGGTCCGAGCCTTGCAGTGGGACGTATATGGGCTGATACAGATCCAGAAATAATATAACGTACAATTGCTCATAGTATAATATAAATCTATCACTTTTGAAATCATCCTATCTCTCTGTAAGTCAAAAGCCGATAAAGAACAGAAGTAGAGCGTGCAGAAGTAAGAAAGAAATTAATACAATACTCTGCTAAATGCTAGGCGGGGATGGACAAGAAAAAACAACGTCGTGCTCAATGGCGTGCAATTAGTGAGAACTGGGTCCAGTAGGGGGGTCTGTTATCTGGTTATGATGATGATGATAATGACTTCACAAGTCATTGTCATATGCCTCACCTTATGCTACCAGCTTAATTTTGACGCAATATCTTGTGATTCATCATTGTTATCAGTCGTATCTACTTCCACACAAGGCGTTCTAATTGACTCATCTAACAATATTTGTGTCCTTTTCTTTTTAAGTGTAAGTTTTAGTAGTGTTAGTAATTATCAAAAATATTTAATTGGTAATCAGTTAAGGTTACATTACGCCTTCAATTTGCAAAGAATGAATATCAACGTTTGTAATGAGTTACATAATTATCTTTAAATAGATTGCAATAAGCCAGTTAGACCTAGTGTCTGGAATCGAAAATGTCAACACGACGAGTCATCAATCTAACGGTTAAGAATAGACAACTGACACGATCTGTTTTATTTTTAATCTGTGTCGGTAATTATATAGTGTGGTTCATTTATAAGGCGATAGAGGGCGTTGACACAAATCAGCGGGTTCAAATGTATCGGGGCAAGTCTTGGGAGACAAATTACACGGGTATTCATGTACAGAACATTCATTTTCATACCATTAGTGACCGTCTTCCTTATTTATGCGAGAGTTTTTGGTACTGCTGTTAGTGCTAATCAAGTCCAATATGGGAATGTAAATGCATTATTTTCGTTATCCACGAAGCTGGTTTGGTGTGCGAATATTTTAGTAACCCTAGCTTAAGTAATATAAATAAATAAATACACCCGACAGTCACATACATAATCCTGACCCCACATTAAGATCAAGTCTTGTGTGGTGGGCATCAGACACTACGAGATACTTTTCGGTCTCTCAAACAACCAGACCCAAGACAAATACTTGTGGACCTCACAAACATTTGTCTCGGTGCGGGGATCAAACCCGCGGCCTTTCGTTAACAGCCGGCGTCTAACCAACTGCTCCGCGTCTAAGTTTAAATTACCTAAAAGTGGCCAAAAAAATTACAGAATGTTTCAAATTAGATATTCTTTGTATTCCCAATTTTGTCCCAGGCTTAACAAAAAATATTGTTACGGGTACTTTTAAGACCTTCCACAACCAGACCGAAACGAAAGACCAAAGATCCAGAACCAAATATCTACTTCCAGAAAAAGAACTGCGCTTACAAGTTACTGTATACTTACAATCATACAAGTAACTTTAGCATTATTGGCAACAACTAGTCCTCAAATAGATTTAAAACGACGTACATCCGATCTTGGACTATTGGCTCAAGTAGGAATTCTGACAAAACGCATATTTGCATCGATCGCATCAACAGGTATCATTAACATTACAATGCTGTTGTGCAGTCGCCTCGAAAATATTGGTAGCGTTCCAATAACACCAAAATACCGTAAGTGTGTCAACGAAATATTTTACAATTAATTAACACGCAATTTATAGACAGTGGCCGAGTGACGGGGTTTAATATAGACCTTCTTGGAGATTAGCGCCGCCCCCAATCATCCATCTTATGGTTGTGGGGAAATCACTATGTGGAACATTTTTTAAATATATTTTCTAAATCATATTAATTTGTAAAATAAATTAATAGATGAAAAAATTCAGAAAATTATTGCATGAATACAGGACTAACAAGTATTTTTTCTATTGAATTTAAACAGTAATGTAGATGAAACAACTGTAGAAATTGTATATTCCCAGAGATCTCACACGACTACATTGGTAGGAGGTCGAAATAAAACTTTTTCGAACACTGCTATATTCTTTCGTAACGCCGAATTTTAGTGCTAAAACATTTCTTCCTTCCTTTTCAACAAATCTAGAAATAGCCGGGTATGGAGAAACGAATGTGATTGCCTAACATAAAGTAAATTAGAAAAATTAGCTAATAATAAGTTAAAAAAGAATCGAACATATCTTTCAAAACCGACCTGAAAGATATAACCGTACTCGTATTCCTAAAAATCCGCTAAGGTTACACCGTTTATGGGCATCCATAACTACCTGCAACATGAAAGACTGTAGTAGAATGCAAGTACGTACCTCATCGCAGGCGTGGCAGCGCGGCTTGAGTCTGTCGGAGTAGTGTCGCAGGCAGTACAGGCGCGCGTCCAGCGCACAGTACGCCAGCTCCACCAGCACCTCGTCGCACTCCGCGCACACGAAGCACGCGGGGTGGAACAGCGCCTGCACACGCACCATCACCATCATCAGTACATTCATATAACATTATCATCAGCATCAGCAGTTACAAATATGTACGTCGTTCTACAGCAGCCTGTCGTATCAGCTTTATTCATGATCATTCACAGCCTTAACAGTCCCACTGATATAAGAAGCTCTTACACATGCCTCGTTTTCCTATCATCATTAACATATCAATATTATGCGCTTCCCACAAACCTAAACGACAGCCTGTCGAGTCGTCAAGTTAGTTCAGATTTTAGCACCTACAAAAATTATTATTCTATTTAATTTATGATTTTTTTTCTTACAGCTTATAACCAATTTCTATACATTGATTTTCTAGATTGAACTTCCTAGGTTGTCAGACGACCTGGTGAAGGTCGCGGAACGTCGCTGGATGCAGGCTGCTCCCAACAGGTCACTGTGGAAATCATTGGGAGAGGCCTATGTTCAACAGTGGATTTCCTTTGGCTGATGGATGGATGATAACTTTCTTCATTCGAAAAACTCTATTTTAAACGTGACCAGTAGCATAAGTCGCCATCTATCGGCGAATAGCGTAATTCGCGCATTTCTCGAAAATGTTGTTATACAACCAACTCATAGATGTCGCTTTAATAAAAACATATACTTACATCTTCGCCTATTCTTGGAGCTTGGATAGTGATATTTCCACTACGAATCGGTTTATTGCATCCCATACATTCCACGGAAGCACCATGATGCTGACTAGCGAGGCCTGAAATGAATAAAATTCACGTTAACTACTCGAATAGTTCTACTATAGACCCACAGATGGCGGTATAAATACCTACCAATATCAAGTGCAATTTCATTGCGTGCAGCAACAAAGTCTTCGTATTGTTTGCGGTGATCATCATCAACGTGTCTGCAATGAGCCAGCGAGAGGTCTTGCTTTGGTAGCTGAGTAGCGAGCGCCTTAGTTCTCCAAGCGCGCCACGCTGCTTGCCCGGTGGCGCCACTTACGCATGTAGGCGCCCTTTCAGCCAACGCATTCCAATACAACTCCGTCTGAAAAGAAACGAAATAAATATAAAATATATTGTACATACTACTATTACAATATACGGCAGGATGTTAGATAAATGTCCAGGGTATCGGTGCCAGAAAACGGATTACGGAGTAGCAAGTTATAAATCTCCCCGTACGTACACAAGTTATATATTTCGTGACGTTAATTTGCACATAAAGCGCATGTCTTGGGCTTTGTGTTTGTGAATTATGTGTGAAATACTGGAATAATAGCGTTGCTATGAATAAATAATACGCTCAGTGCAGTTGCGCTGTACCTGAAAATTGTTTAATTTCTGTTCTGCGAGATATATTTGACCGTTAACTGAGAGCATTAAGTCTAGTCGATCGTGAGGTGATATCATCATGTGCATTATAGTTTCACTGGCGTGTCCGTATAAAAAACACATTAGTTACAATGAGGATGATCTGTCACATACATAGTAACACAATCTTCTCTAGACGGAGTACATCGGAATAAATCTCTGTTAGCAACGATATCAGTCATATTCTAGGCGACGCTAAAGTTAAGTTCTTTAAAAAATCAAGTCTGTTTTCAGTAATTTGATTGCTATATTGTCTTCCATAAGTCACATAAAAAAAACTTTTTAATAGATGGTAATATTCCTGTAGATTTTTAAAACATAGTCAAAGAAGCAAGCACTACGTCTTTCACGCACAAATCATATCAATAATAAAATAAATAAATACACCCAACAGTCACATACATAGTCCTGACCCCACACTAAGATCGATTCTTGTGTCGTATCAGACAGTGGGTATCAGAAAGTACGAGAGACTTTTTGGTCTCACAAACACCCAGACCCGAAACAAATACCTGTGGATCACACAAACATTTCGGTGCAGGGATCGAACCCGCAGCCTCTCGTTTCACAGGCGGCGTCCAACCAACTGCGTCACGTTTCATTGTTGGAAGCCGACTGCCGAAAGACTTCCTTAGTAGTCAAACCTCACCTGCTTAGCAGTAAGTCCAGGCGGGCTATCGTAGGAGTGGTGGTTGACGCGGGAGTCGCGCAGGCCGAGCCGGTCGCGCACCGAGCACAGCTCCTCGTGGTACACCGAGTGCTTCAGCCGGTCGCACCCGCATGACTTGCAGGTTTTCCTGAAACAATAACATACAGGTTAGATGTGTGTAGTTTATTGAAGAGTGGTGGTTTTGTGTCGGGTTTTGGGGTAATTGGAAGGTTTAACAGTGTAATGTTTGCAAGTCGACTGTAGAACCAGTGGTTAACAGTGGCACTGGGATAAATATCGTTGTGATCACATATAAGAGTAATCTGGGTTGACCAAAGTTTATACCTGAATCAAAGAGTTATCACAAAGGATATGTACGAGTATCAAAAGTAATGCAATGCGGCCGGTATTTCGTATTAATTAATTTATTACTTTGCTATCAATTAATGTTTTTCTTTATCTTATTTATTACTAAAAGAATGATAAAGATAAAACACTATATTATTGAGTTTAACAAACGATAATAAGTATTTATTCATAATTTTAATTTCATTTAACACAACTTTCCTTCATAACAAAAGACATTGAATCGCGTTCGTTTACAAACACAGAAGCTAATTCCCGCTTCATACAGCAGCCGCATTTACCCACTTAAATATAATCCAAATTTATTACACTACAGTCCAGCGGGAACAATATCCATACACGTACTTAGTCTAAAAATAGTCTAAACAAAGACATACGAGAGAATAACGTTGCACGCGTCGCGGACCATGGATAAACGTATTGTTGGATGTGCACGATACTGACAAATGACAATCGATATACTCATTACACCTGCAACGCCAAGGCCGGGTATTGTCTGTACTTTACTTTCTTGTAAGAAGGAAGTATAGTGGCTTTTACTCCAGTAAAAGAACTCCTGTTCTGAGGACTAAGATACTCTTCTGAATATCTCAATCAATTAATAATTGTGGTAAGTCACCCGTGTTCGCCCGTACTGATTCGATATAGATTTATTGTGTTATTTTGACGTATTTAACATTAATATTATTGACGTATTTAACATTAATATTATACAGGCGATGTCATACAGGATAATTTGCTTACAGACACGCTTAACACAATACTGTATTGATTATGAAAAAAAAAGTAACTATAGTCTCAGATTATCCTGATGAGACTTGTATTTTTATGCTTTAATCTTCTATTTGAAAGTTACCACTATTCACATTTTGACTCGTCTTTAATTTAATTTGATCTTTTCATTAAATCAATAGAGTAAATATCTGAGGATTATTTTAATGTATCATTTAAAAACAACGAATTACCGTAGAAACATTAATGCGTTACCACATATGTAAGACATTTTCGGCGTTTGTAAATAATCGCTGAACACTACTAATGGACGTGTAATCCACACCGCAATGTGACTCGAACATCAGAGTCAATCTGACAAATGATCCGAGACAAATCCGTGTCTCGGCAATGACCGACTCACAAAACTACAAACAGTTGACGCAAACTTAGCGCACACCGCGCCACGCCACAAGTTTTCTTTTAATTGTTTGAACGATTTAATCAAGATGTTCCAATTAAGTGTTGTTCAATTATTATAAAATTATACGACCGAGGCTTGTGCTCAACAGTGAGGTTTTAATAGGCTGTAAATAATTATGATTGTGAAGGGCTAGCTAAATAAAAGTTTTGCGAGGAAATAAAATAGCACGGCCGTTTATGTTTTCTGCAGATTTTTTCCTTAGAAGTAATTTCTGTTACCTTAATTTCTTTCAGATTAAAACAAATGGAATGTTAACGATTTTTTTTTCAAATATTCCTTATACCTTGCGTGGCGTACCTTTGTGCAGACAAAGTATGCCCGCCGCCTTATTGATATGCTAACAGACGGACAATGCGCTCGTCTTGATACGATCGGCTCGACGGAATTAATAGGATAAGAGCTTTTGAATGCACCTCCATTACGGATGTGGCTCGTAAACGTATTCACACGGCGGAGCGAATCCGAGCTATTGTTATATACTGATCCAGTTGTAAATCACGAGGAAAGGATTTTGTGAATTCAACGTTCATATAAATAAGTTACTATATGTATCGATACGCCAAGTCTTGTATATGTCGGAATACCAACAGCACTGTTGATTGACCGTATTACTTTCCTAAATTCTCTTATAAAAACATTGCGGTTGAACAGCACAGCAAGCTTCTTAACAACGAAAGATCTGACTTTACAAAAGGATTCTTAGAGCGAAACAGCGGTTAAATACAAAAAAGGACCTTCAAAATGGCAGATACTTGAGCCAACACATCGTTGTCAAACAGCCCACGATATCTGTCTCAAGCGGACACAATAAATATTGCTTCGAAGTCACAGGACTACATTTGACCAGAGACAAATATTTACTTATCAAATAAACACAAGGATAAACTAGCTGATAACGCTAGTAGGGAGACGATGGATGCAGGCAGTTTAAATAGGTCTTCCCTGATACGCACGAGGCTGTTTTTTGCTATGTATGGCGAGACGAGCATGCCATTCGCATGTTGGTAAGCGATACGACCGTTCATGAACAGTAGCAAAACCAAACAGCACCATGAATTACAAAGCAATGTTTGACATTCCAGTACGTTCGCCATCCTGAGACATAAGTTGTTAAGTCTCATTATGTCCAGTAGTTACGCTGGCTACCACACTGGCTACATTGTTCTTTAAACCGGAACACAACGATGCGTTTATGTTGCTGTTTGGCGGAAGAAATAGATATAGCGGTGGTACCTACCCAGGCGGCCTCTCACACAGGAGACCTACTCTGGTAGTAGGTGCTTGTGTTTTTTATAACATTGGCGCATAAACGATGAAACGATATAACTCTAAGTTATTGTGGCTCATAGAAGTTTCAATGGTAAATGCAAGGCGAAGACAGGCTGCAGTATAGGTCTTGGTTCGATCAATAAAATTGCCGTTAAGTTTCTGAGAATAAATAATTCAATATTCCATATTCTATCAATACGGTACAGGGCATACAATTGCCGTAAATTATTTCACAGAAACCACAGCACAAATCCTTAGTCATATTTTGAAGAAGATTGACTCAGCTATATTTGATTTATAGAAATGTTTACTTATTAGGCCGTGTAGAGGTAAAAAGTAGAGCAAATTACGTGAATCACATTAATACTCGTAAGTAATAAATTTATACTTGAAATTGAATTAGAACTACATGTTGCAATTCAATTTCAAGTATATATACTGAACAAAACATGATTTATAACAAAAATATAAACACGGTATTTAAACAAACTCAATCAACATTTTTTCAAAGTAAGTCTTCAGACTTATTAAATTGATCAAAACCGTATCATTTTAAAAATTGTACCCAAAATCATAAAACATAACAAAACATAATTCCATAAGCCCTAATTTACATAAAATCAAACAAAGGAAAACAATTCCGCTTTAATGTCCAGGGTTGTCATCAAACGCAGATCGCCGCCGGAGATATTCCAAAACAGACGGCAGACTTATTTTCCCGCGCGATGTAGGGCTATCACATATTTCCTTATGACTCGGCTTCCTAAGGCCGCGTTATCGAGGCGCACCTCAACCTTACCCGTGACCGTTCCACGGCTAATAATAACCGAGGAACTGAGGAACAAAGCGAATATACTCCGTTTTAAGACATTCCGAGCCAATTCTGATATCGCTGTGTGTAGAGTGGCTTTGATTGTGCCCAGAGTATTTGATCTGTGATTATTAGTTTATTCTTCATTTTTTTTTGTATTGTATTGTATCAGCCCATATACGACCCACTGCAGGGCACGGGCCTCCTCTACAATCGAGAGTACGATTGAGAGTGGTTAGGCCATATAGTCCACCACGCTGGCCTAGTGCGGGTTGGCGGACTTACATACCGTAGAAATTCTTTAAAATCGCTACGGTATGCAGGTTTTCCTCACGATGTTTTCCTTCACCGTTAAAGTGCGTGGTGATTGACTATCAATACACACATAACTCCGAAAAGTCAGAGGTGTGCCCTGGGATTTGAACCCGCGACCGCCGTGAACATGTAGGCAGCCGAGTCTGGTCCGATACCACGAGGCCACCACGCACTTCATATGTATTATGTATGTGCGGTCTTATCGCTATAGACAATTTCTTTAAAACAATCGTTACATATGCTTTCAATTACGTGATGTCGGTCACAAATGATTTTAATATTAGTCGCCGAAAATTATAACTAAATAAATAGTCAAATACATAGTTCTGACTCCACACTACTATCGAGTCTTGTGTCGTGGGTATCAGAGTATCAGAAGCTACGAGAGACTTTTTGGTCACACAAACACCCAGATTTGAAACAAATACCTGCGGATCACACAAAATTTTGTCTCAAAAGGGGGATCGAACCCGCGTTCTTTCGTTTTACAGCCGGCATCTAATCAACTGCACCGTGGAGGCTGTCAAAATATATTCTTGGTGGCTTGAAAATCGAACTATACCTCAACGTCAACCATTTCGGAACATATCCCGAACAAATTACGGGATTCCTATGAACTATATTAGTTAGCTGAACATATTTATTTATGAGATCTCTTTAAGAGCTACTTATTAATGGTCGTCTTTAGTCAATATTTCATATTAAAAAAACACCTACATACAAAAGCACCACAAAAATTAACGACAAAAAAATACAAAATAGGATTTATCTTATTTGCTGCGACGGTGTATGATCTGATTGATCCATCTGTGAGATTGAAAGCTCCTGCTCGAGACGCAAGCCAGATTATCGCCTCTTTGACGGATTGTGTTGTTTACGCATTGTTCATTATATTTTCGCGATGTTTTGACTATGGTACACTGCTTTGATTGGATTATAAGTGACTTGAGTGGAATTAGAATGGTTTTTGATGTTTTGTTTACAGTAATTATACAAACCTTTGTGGTTTAAGTGATCACTAAATCCATTTAGACTGGTTATTTCAATCCAATACATTTATTGGCACGAGTAGAATAGTTACGATGATGGACCGTTTTCTATTTTTCTACATAGTCGTGGTTGAGGATCAGCTAGATCGGATCATGTTCTTTTAAGTTTATCCAAATTTCGTTTCTATTTTAGCGTTAAGCAACGCTACAAAATATGATATGCAAAAACAAAACGAAAAGCTTATGTAAAAATGAAGACCCAAGTCAAAATAGCCAGTTGTTACGTTTATGAATTGCAGAAATACCCTCTCTCTTCAGCCACAGGAAGTCCACTGCTGAACATAGGCCTGCCCCAAAGATATCCACATTGACCTGTTGGAAATGGCCTGCATCCAGCGAATTCCCGCAACCTTAACCAGAAAGAAAGACATTTTTTTGTATGAAAGATACCGTCGTAATGCATGATATTTTCCGTACAATGTATTTATAAAATAATACGCCCTTGATTGCACCCCAATAACGTAGCGTAGGGTTTTATGAGCAAGCACAGACGTCGGTCGGCTGCGCGTCCAAAGACAACAAGCATAATTCTATTCGCAATTTACAATCGACGTTTATTGCTATTCCGCTAATGTCGAACGTTTAATGTTCACCAATAAACTGCTAATCTTTTATATGTATTCTTATTTTGTTACTCATTGGTAATTTCTGGATATTGATTGGCAAATTGAATGAATGGGCGACTATTTTGTATCAATGGTGTTTTATCTGTATCACGTTATTTATTTGGGTAAGTCATATTTGTGCTTCTTTCGTACCTATGCGCACTAACAACGTGTAAGTTTTTCTCTGGAATATATTTTTTTTCCAGTCATAAACCATATTGTATTGACTGCCTCGATGGCGCAGTTGTACTGCGGTATGGTTGCAAAGCTGAGATCTGATGATATTGGATCACATCGTGGGACAGAACATACAAAGCAAAATGGTGTCCTGGTTGCAGCTCCCGCTACCCCCTCTGGGAAAAGGCGTGAGTTTATGTATGCATGTAAGCCCTATTGTTTTGTTTGCTGCGATAACCTAAGTTAATATTAGTTAAGCGAAAGAATAATATCAAGTAATTCAGGGGACATTACCACATATATAAGGTACTATTTAAAATTCACTACATGGAAAAATTATACTAAAAAATAAGATCACATTTAATATTTAAGCTAGATAAACAATTTAGGGACGATCAGTACACGTAATAGCAAACTCCAAAATGTTTTTCATCTTAGCGAGCCTAGCGAGGTGTTTATTACGTAAACAATAGTCTCACAATACAATGGAAATTTTTGTAAAAGTCGTAATTGAAGCCGAAATAAAATTTTACGATGGTAATGGTTGTTTGTTTAATTGAACGCGTTCGATTCGAGAAACGTTACAATGGCTTAATAAAATATGTTAGGCGGTGAAAGATATTAGACATTAGACACGAAAGACTAATACAATTAAATGATTTGATTACAATTAGAGCCAGAAATAGTGTAACATCGGTTCGATAATACAATAATCATCTCGGTTAATACAACACTTCCTTGTCTTTTGTAGTAAGCATCGACAACTGCGAAGGGTTCTATCTCCAACTTAAACAAATACGCTTTTTGTTCAAACAATTACTTATTTCTGTGCTTAAATCTTGGGTCTAGTTTCTTGGAAGTTTCTGGATGTCAAATTTTCTAATATTGTATTTGCATTGTGTATGATTCGGTACCCAGTCATGGTATATTTGTATAAAATAAGATATTAACATATATTTCATCATTAAGGGAAAAATAATCTCCAACATGACGCATTAATTGTATTACATTATGACAAAAATACATTTGAGACGCAATATATAGATTGCTGAGCTGAAAGGTTTAACGACATAGTAAAATCAAAGTACGTGGCGGTTCAAAGAGAGCGTTCATTAGAGGTCGCCTTGAGACATTGTCCCAAATATATTTAGCAATTATTTACGACATGTTGCCAGGGTAGTGAGAACGTGATTTACTACCGGCAACATAGAAACTGTCATTGATGTTGAAAGAATAATAATTTCCTGCGACATTAATTAAAATACACCATGTAATAAAAGTGGTGAGGCCTTGTCGACTGTTTGGATTTGTAACCTGTGCCAAGGAGAAGTAGTTCTACAATGTTCCGCAAGATGTCACTGTTTTGAAACTAATGTTAGGACTGAATTTGCATCAAGGTTAGCATCAAACTTAAAGGCATTTTATTACCAAGTCTAGTTAAATGGAGACGCGTTATGGTTTTTTGGAATGGACCATGGAGGATGTAATGGGTATAGAACATGAGGTCCATAGGGCCTCCAGCTACCTCACTGGTCAAGTAGCAAAACTCCTATCCAGTCTTGCCATTCTACATTACTATACTAGCCTGCCCACATATTTTTCAGGTTGCACTTCAAGAAAGATCATCAGTTTCTATACACAATAGGATAGCAAGATGGATGGATTAAGTGATGGAGAACGTCATTGACCTCATGCAAGCTGCGGCGACGCTATGTCCCCGCGCATACCAATTAAGCGCAATAAGAATGCCATGGGAACGACCAAGCAACATAGAAGAGGGGCGAAATCATGATGAGTATAAACAATCATCTGAACATCATGCATAATAGAAGAAGCTCCATGAAAGATATAAGAAAAGCGCCATTGATATATGAAATCAATATGATTGAAGAAGAATATAATTCAATTGCTCTTATTAATGGCACATAATAAATTCGTGCCGAGTAAACAATATCGCCGAATAAATCATTATGGAGATTGATTTATTTAAAAGTGGTGATCAAACTCGGGGCCACATATTTCAAAGTCCACATCTCACTCATAGAACCACAATCATCGACAAATGGAGAGAACTGTTAAAATTTATTTGTTAAACAAAAAATATATGATCTGAAGGCCACGCAGCTCCGAACATCTCCATTATCACACTCGCAAAGTGTTATTTATTATTAATACACTTCCCTGTTTTCCATAGATATTGTTCCTATGGGAAGTGAGGCCTGCGCCCTTGATAGATGAGGGGACTAACAAATAAGCAACGTTTATTTTTGTATATTAGCAGACATTAGTCAATATGCTGGCTGGCCGCCTTCCAACTGGAGCTGCTTCCCATCCATGTCATGATCTTTCAGTGTTATGATCTGTTTGGATGTGCATGTTATTGTTGCTTAAGTGCGTGGTGGCCTGTTGGTAACGGACCAGACGCGGCTGCAAACATGTCCACGGTGGTCGCGGTTTCAAATCCCAGGGCACACCTCTGACTTTTCGGAGACATGTGTGTATTGATAGTCAATCAAGATGCACTATAACGGCGAAGGAAAACATCGTGAGGAAACCTGCGTAATGTAGATTTTATATGGTATGTAAAGTCCGCCAACCCGCACTGGGACAGAGTGGTGGTCTATATGGCCTAACCTCTCTCAATCGTACTCCCGATTGTAGAAGAGGCTCGTACCCTGCAGTGGAACTTATCTGGACTGATAGAGTTATTGCTGCTAAATGGACGGTAAATTTTGACAAATACTCTTGATTAAGAGACAAACAAGACAATTCGTCACGTTCTTTCGGGGTATTCAGCTGATTTCGATTTTGTGCGGCTGAATAATTGTTTTAACTAGTCTATTACCAAATAATATTATCATTATTATATATAACTAAACTTAGAGAGAAGTCTTAAGACAGATGTCCACAGAATGCATATTAAAGTTATGAGTAATTAAAATAAATACCATAAAATTTAATAAATTTCTTAATATACAATGAAAAAAGTTATAAAGCTTTGAATAATAATATAAATTCATCATGAACCAAAATTATATTAATTAAGAAATAAACTATTAATTATTATCATTCATGTAATACAGTCTACAGAACACGTAATGTGTGTCAACAAACAAACAAACAATAAAATATCATAGATATGATATTTCAGGTTACAGAGAAGGAAACTGTGGTTGGAGACCGCATATATTTAGTTGCAAACACGCAATCACGTATCGAATCGTTTGCAAGTGTTCTAAATAATATTAATAAACAATTCATGTACTTATATTTGAAATATAATAATTATCTCAAATCTCGTCGTCGTCGCAATTTAGAGGAGGCCTTTGTCCTGCAGTTGACAATAAAAGGCTGATGATGATGATGATGAAATCTCTTCAACCTTATTTTAGGAATAGTTTAAGACAAACAGAAACAATAAGCATCTCTTGACGTTCGAGATCATTGAATTGGCCTGTTGAAATACTGATGTTTCCTATGCAGAATTTGAACAAAAGAAGACTTTAACACTTCATCGTGCTGAAATATCCGTTTTATTAACACTTACTTTGATTAAAGTTAGCGCAGAAATGTAAACATCTAGATTGTATCTGAACGAATGAATTACGTATGTAATGTTTAAAAAATTATCTGTCAATACTATGATCTGCTGCATTGTATATTTGTTTTAACGTCCGCCTTTGATCGAAAAATAAACAACGACGTTTGTGTCGACAACAAACAACAAGAACAATAAGGATTCACTAGCCGAATTATAAACAAATAAAATCAACAATTTCTTTGACTTACGCAATTTATTATGAATTGTTTGTATAAACAGCGAGCGCTCAGCCGATGATGCCATTGCGAACCTATTGACTTCTGTAAGATATTATATTTTAGATTTTAGAGATAAACTATTCCGAGGGTACTTGTAATGCAATGGATATATAAAACAAAATCACCTTACTTTGTTGCATGTAAATAAATACATTTTGTTTTAGAATACACCAAGCACAATTTCAATTTCGAAATTTTATCTTCCTTTTTCTAAAGACCACAAAGTATGTATCATTTTCTATTGATTTAATTTACGTAATACTGATCTTTCTAGATGAAGATAAATGGTCAGTTATTCCTGATTTAATGTCATTGCTCATAAATTTAACATTCGTTTTAATACAGCATACGTGTTCAAATACCGGAACACGTTTCTCTTCAGCCATAACTCATTGAAAGACGTAAATCGTTAGAATTTTTACTGAAGAATGACTGACAAGCGCAAGCGTGGCATTCACATTTGTTTTATTGCCTCTTGTCTTGACTGCTGTATTTTCGTACACATTTCTAGTATTAAAAGCGCGGAAGGTCATTTTTGATAGTGTCATAGGATTTATTGGCCGTAATTTATTTTTTACGGGTGAAGTTTTATTAGACCGCTTTATTGTGGAGATGGGAATGTACCAATTATTTCGAAGGGAGCTGAAGTTCAATGTCAAAGTTGCTATTTACATAAAAATCCACATCAGTCCCACGAATGTCGACTATTTCATGCGACTAGCTATCACTGACTGAGTGTAGCGTAAGTTATTTTAATAAAATTCTATACAACTGTACAGTTTAACGCAAGTCGGAGGGTAGGAAGTTTACAATATTAGAATGTTGGGTTATGGTCAGTAGACATTTAGGAGCAATAATTCAGTGTTCTCTGTGACGTCACTTTAAACTTTTCTCGTCTTACGTCAGAGCCCGAAGATGCACTAGTGCAGGTGCGTAATATTATATCATATACAAAAAACGCGTTAAACTGCCACATCCATCACAATCCTCACACTACAATGGATTATAAAAATATGATGGAAACGTGCGCATGAAAGTTTCATACATTATTTGTTTGTTCAAAGAAAACCATGATTTTGAAAGAAGCCCGAGATCAGTACTCAAGGAAATAGACAGTTGATTGTTTTGCATCATACGTTGATTTATTGAGGATGCGAAAAAAAAATGTACAGGAAGATAGTGATCGGTGCATATTTGACTTTTAAATTTTGTGTTCCTTACATAAGCAAATCAAATATGTTTTCTTTTCTTAATAATTATTCAATATTCGCCTGATTTAAAGGGCTAGCTTGCAATGTGAACATAGCAAATCTAATAAACATCAATATGCAAGTTGCATTTCTCAAAGCAGTTTGTCAGCGAAGTCTGATTATAACGTGCACTGCCTAGCTTAATCACAAGCGCAGTGTCTACCTGTCACCGTACTATTGGACCTGATAAAATAGCTCCGATTACTATTCACAGGAGGTTTCGAATAGCAGAAGTTGTCGCTGTATCGGTCATTTATTTCCCACGATTAGTAAATGTCTTGAAACGATCAGACTAAAATCTAGATAAAACCAAAGGTTTGATTTACAAGTATTCAAGTGAATTCGGTTTAATCATGAAAAAGAATTTAACTATATCCTTTAAAGCCTTCAAATATAATGCTAATAATAATTGTAACAAGTAAAAGATTACAGCAACCCGAAGAATTGTAAACATAAAGGGAAGTGATCATTTTCAACCATAAAAAAATTCTTTGAAGCAACAAGATAAGACTAGCAAGCAAGTCAAGCAACCCTTAACCGATGATTTTATATATATCGCTCGAACAGTATAAAAGTATAGAAAAACTACTATAAAGCACGATAAACTAGATTGAAGAACAGAACACGGTCACATCCAGGTTACAGGCAATCCTTGAGAGCGACCTTTGGCAGCGTCCGTCTAATGGAACGCCGCGCCCAACACACCCATTTACTTTGCATCACTTGCAAAGCAAATAAATTGAAACGGCAAGGGAGTGTTAGCATACCTTTTATATTATTGCCACTTTTACGAGAAAAGGGAAAATAGGATTGTCACGCATGTCTATTTATAATGCCTATAATGCTGGCATAAAACTTACGAATGAATTAAAAATTGTTCCAAAGAACAATGTTACGTCAGTGTTGTAATGGATACCGTTCAAGGATTTAGTTTAACAAACAACGAAGTTTTTGCTAATGGTGCTAAAAGCTTATATGCGTAAAGACATTTAAAGTTAGATGACGCCAATTTCGGTCAAACAGTATTACAATATTTATTTTATTATATTAATGAATAAAATAATTTTCACAAGAAAATAGTAGCTTTTAGATGAAATGCCTGTATGCGTTATAAATCCAAAAAATCACGATGCTTTATGTAATTTTTAAAAGATCTAAATTCAAATTGTGGATTTACAACAGTTTAAAGATCTTATCGATCAGTTGTTACGAACTTTAACCAACCGCAATCCATCGACAAAATGTTCCAGATAACGTAGGCTTGCCACAAATCTGTTACAGGATATTTCAAAATAGAATGTAAAGGAAATTATTGTGGTTTTGTGGGCTCAAAAAAATACTATAAAAATTTTACATTTTACCTTTATCTTATAATTCAGGACATAAAGTTGAAAAAATAGGTTGGTTTAAATTCGAAACAGCTGTCTTGCTAATAAAAATGAAACTAATCATCTAAATGTAGATTAATTACTAGACGCAAATCTTTTGTGCGCCGTAACGAATAACACTAAAATCTTTAAGACTAAAAGCCGAGGGACCGGTGATTAGCGATCGCTTCTGGTTACTAAAAGTTAGAACGCTATTAAAATTACCCATAAAACGGTGAGCGTACATAAAATCAGTTCTTTACAGCGAATGTTGATTTCATTAGTTGAAAGGGTGGGGGCGAGAAAGGTCGTTAAATGATACCTGCCAGATGTGTTTCATGCAATGTAGTGACTTTTATTGCAAACTAAATTCATATCGGAATTCTTTTTGCCGGGAATTTAAGTAAATTTAATATGATAAGCCTTTTTTATTTAATAGCAATGATACGAATTAGATCTACATATGGACAAAAACAAAATATCAAGAGCTAAATAATCTATATATTACGATATACGAACTCATCCAAATATAATCAAGAATAACAAAACAGCGATCTCTTTAGTGATCGTGCTGAAAAAAAGAATTAAAACCTAACATAGACTAAGTTAATTCTAGTTTGTTACTATGTTATGGCAGAAAGATAACTACCTAATTTTATAGAGGACAATGCGCTATTACCACGCAACCTCGATCCATCGTACGTAAAGCAGACGAGCGGGTTTTATGTGTGTCTAGCATTAATCAACGGCGAGAGCCGGACACATGTTTTTATAATCGGAGAAATGGATCAAAACATTGTGCCGTATGTTTTATGCAACGTACTGGTCATGTAAATAAGATGTTACATTTTACTGCTCAAGGGCGCCAACTAAAGAATAAAATTCAATAAATGCAAGGAAGATAGAACACAATGCCAAATCATTAAAGAATGTTCGCGAGGAAAGTAAAATCTAACATTAGATTTCGCATAAAATGCCGGCGGTATTCGAGCAACGAATATAAATAATGTGTATGTAAGTAATTGCATAATGAATAATAGAACAATTTCAAGAACATATAATTGGTATGAACTTTATTGTTTTGCGCTGGAGGTCAACATAGACAGTTTTTGTGTAGTAACGTTAACACGACTTATGTATTCATTAGATTCTGGGTAGATTTTCTTTTTAACGTCAAAACTTTATACCTAAAGGTAAAGTTTATGGTGGATTCTAACATTGTTCAAAATATTGCACAATGAGACAGTCTTTATTTTCTATCTGCTCAATTTCCGGGAAAACATTTTGATGATGGCAACACTGCCGTTTTTGCGGGCACTAAAAGATTGTATTGCGCTCACGGGTGGCTCGTAACGATGTTTATGGTCGCCCTAATGAGCGTCGTAGCATTTGCCGATTTTAAGGGTTATAGGCTGGCAATTACCCGACACTGCATCATAAATTGAAAATATCGGATCAAAGCCATTATCTGGCTCAGGTTTAATGGTGCATTTATGTGGGTTAAGCGCCCTTTAGAACGCAATAGACGTTGTCTAATTTGGGTCATGGGAGCTTTAAATTGTATGTCATAGGGGCAACTTGATAATGCGGTCGATTATAATAAATAAGTGGAAAATGAATATATGTAGAAAACATTTACTTTTTAAGGTGTTAATTTAACCCACCACGCTATTGTGTATTATTATATTGAGACAAAACATAGACAGGAAATCCTGAGATAATTTTTAACAAGGTTTAAAACATCAAAACCTTTTTGAAACCAAACCACAACTTACCTAATAACCATGTCCAATACATCTTCCTTTTCGAAGACCTTGCAGTATAAGTGAAGGATTTTCAGGCAGGTGTACTGCAGACCCGTCCATGTCAGGTCAGCGGATTTGAGGGCTTCGTTCCAGGGACAGTTGTCGTGTCTTGAGAGGCAGAGCATGCCTTCACCAGGAGACTCCGTTGGAGGCATTTAAATTGTTACACTCACTTTGTTTGGGTTCAAAATGTCCATGACCACTGATTGACCGGAAGGAAGCGGTAAGTCACCGAGTTTGGTCAATACCAATATTATGAATACAATATCTGAGGAGATGTCATAGTATAATTTATCGTTACTGTTATGGTAATTCCATATAGTATAGTATAACTTAAATCGCATAAAATATGTAATTCGAATTGCATTATAGACGAGAAATACGTGAATTTATGATCCAACTAATTCACAGGTCCAATCCAAATATATCACGGGTGAAACCGCGAAGAGCAGTTGGTAGGTAATATTTCATTACCACATTATTGTAAACTAGCAATATTTATTTAGATGACGTCTATCGGGCCAACCGCAATTACTTGCTTCTTGGCACCAGCTTAATTATTTACGATACACTAAACTCAATAATGCGATATGAGATTATTTTTTATACATTACAGAAATATCTGGTGTTGCTTAAATAAGCGTTACACCCGTATCCAGAAGGGGTAGATAGATCATATTGATTTTCACTTTTCTCGTCCTTGACATTTCACTTACGCTTCATACATATTACATATTTATCGATCTACTCATGCGTCTATATTTGGTGTTAACGTAAAATACCTTAATGTTATTAGTGTTTCTACTTCTTAAGTATTAAAGGAAATATTAACCTTATCAGATAGGCGTAGAATTTATTATCTACTTTTTCAATAGTTGCAACTTCGTCAATGGCGTTACAATTATGACTAACGTTCGTTTTTGAGTCTACAAATTACTTTTAAAATTTATTCCGTTATCTTAGTTTAATTTTATTTCATTTCGTTTACTATGTCTTGAAATAACAACGCTATTTAAATGAAAAGCTGGAATGTAATAACTAGACGGAGGAAGTTTACAGTCATTTCAATTAGATCACCGGATGTTGATGTTATCAGTATTTCACTCATACTAAGAGCACCTAAATACACGCTATAGTATTCTGACAGAGTTATTCAATTAGTAGCTATGGAGGTATCTAATTTGATGCCGTCCATTACATTTGTTTTGCCATCATATCCCGGAATCGTTTTATAAATAGATTAAAGAAATTTGAAGTCTGAATGGCAGGGAGTCTGCAGTCCCAGAATAGCACTGTATAGTATATTAATTCTTGCAATAGTTATCTCGAAATAGTAAACACAAAATACGATCTAATAAGATTCCAAATAAAGAAGCTAAAATGTCATTAGATCGCCTGCATTCCGCATAAGAATGTGAAGTATTCAATTAATTCCAGAAGTTTCTACGAGGAACAATATTCCGCAACGATTCCATTAACACTTATCAAAACGTGTCACGTAGTGTATTTATTTCCTAATTACTAGTTCAACAATAACATGTAAACAAAGCTAATACAGGAAACATTGTCTTTAATTCCACATTCATTTATGTTTGAGTGACCATTATCAGCTCTTTTTTCCATAAAATATTTCTATACTGTATGAATGCGTTTGTAGTTGCAAACATTTTTACAACGCATCATTGCATCGAATTTGCATGTTCGATGTGCTTAATGGAGTGCACTTTTTCTGCCTGCCTCCTTTTGATTGGCAAGTGAATGAGCCAGATCAATCGAACACTTAAGTGGTCCATCCTACCATCCTGCGCCGACGTCCTCTGTCTGTAGGAAACGCCTAATTTAAACAATTCGCCGGCGACCATTGTCTCTGCTTTGAATTTTGTCACACGCTAATCGGTGTGCACCTCGCACGAATTGCATTGTCTGCTCGTTTAACTCCTCATGGCAATTAACAACTGGTTATTGGTGGTTTAAAGTTATTGAAGATGCATACAATGATGTAATTTGATTGTACATAGCCGTTCGTATAGAGGTTTCGTCTGATTTCTTTTCTAAGAGAAATTACTGCGATGCACATTTTGCTAAAGGTGCCAATTAACGTTATTCTTCAATTGCTACCAATATCAAAGGGATCGGACATTTCATATGGCTTTTAAAGTTTTAATAATTATCAATTGTCATCAAGACTGTTAATAATTCCCTATTTTGCATCCAATGTCTAATTCTAATTCAATAGTATGTGAAATTGCATTACATCAATCCGATTCCGATCGACACATATATCCAAAATCGTAAACATTTACGCAAACACCTACTTATACAAGGCATTCAACTAAAAACGAAAATTAAACGAGTCAGTCTAACACAAGCGCCGTATACGCCTCGACTGGTTTTCATTTGGTATGATTAGATTGAAATTACCTTTAGACCTCATCTAGTTGGTCCATATCCCATTCTACGCGCCTTATATGATACTGCATACATATTTATAGCACCAGTGAGTCACAGATATACTATAAAAAACAAAGTATTGATATATTTTCGTTATTGCAAAATTGCACTCGACAGTCTGTACGTTGAAGATTTTTCAACAAACAATACAAACTATTCACAATTTTCCAAATCTGTAAAAGTTTTTTGATATATTTTTAAAACTACTTATAATATGCACTCTGAAAATTCTAAGTGAAGATGCATTAACAGCTTAATTCTCAACTATGTACTTGAGATTTGAACATCCTATGATGATAGTAAACACAAAATTTCAACATAATAATAACAAACTATTTTGAAGTCAATTTCGGAACCCGTCAAGTCCTACCCACGATGATGTTACTTAGGTCAGGGCAACAATTTGCATGGAGTACAGTCTAAATACTATATTTAATGACTGCGTCGGTGGCGTAGTTGTTCTACGGTATGATTACAAAGCTGATGTCTCTGGATCGAATCCTGGATCGGGCAAAGTGATATTGGATTTTTCTATTCATTATCAGCCCGGAGTCAAGAATTTGTAGCCGATATGGCGATAGGCTCGCCCCCTATCACATCGTGGTACGGATCATATAAGGCGAAATGTGGGTGTCCTAGTAGCAACTTTGCCTACCCCATCTTGGAAAAGGCCGTGGAAAAAAGATTAACACGAGGTCGGAGTCGCAGGTTAAAGCTAGTTACAAGATTTTATTATAAGCCATGACCGCTTGATACTGTGACCGAATGCAATATACACCTCAAGGATATTGGTTTTCAAATGTTCGATTTAGTATGAAAGATTCTTTACAACAAAAATCATGAGTGAATGCCACCGAGTTTTCGCAATACTTATGTAGAAATTCTTACGAGTTTTTAATTTGTTATGTAAAATGAACTTAATCTTATGCCAAGGTGTTAACGTCTCCCTGGTTGGGGCAAATATCTGTTATTGCGTTAAGTGTTTAAATAATTTGTAAATTTCCACATTACGAAAATATTCTGATATATTTTTAGACTAAGAGAGAATTGAGCAACAAGCCTACATTATTAACCCTTTTATAAAGAAACCAAACAATAAAACGTCTAGTAAATTGCCAATACCTGTTAGTTTTCTGTGAGTTATTTAATTTATCTAGTGATGTAAATTGTAAACCAAGTAATATTCTAGAAAGAGACGACTGCTACACCCGATCAAGCTTTTCCGATCGTATTAACTTCATAGATAGATGACGTCATCCTGCTGTATTTTCTATTATTACTAATAATCCCATTGAACTATGGTCGTGGCCACAGAATCTAATGGTTAACATTAGGTTGATATACAAATCTTTACGAATGTTTACCAAGGCGAGCTCCATAATTAGATTGAAAGTAATTTATGCAAGTATGGCTAAACCTGATCCTTACATTAAGATGCTCAGCTGCATGCTAAGTGAACTGCCCGCGCCAATGTGCCAAATAAGTATGAATTACTACAGGAACTTGAAGGTCGTTCCAAAGTAGATCCATAAATACTGCTCGGAATTAGAATATCACAGAATTTACAATCAATCGTGATACTACGGAAACATTCAGATAATAAACTAAACAAACCATTATGAATATTCGGTTGCACAAATATACACAGTGACATGGTTTATGTGCGCAAATAATTAGATTATAACATTGCCAATGCCATACATTATGTAAGTGGGTATTTGTCAAATTAGCGCGTTTGCAAATGGCAATGTCATAATGACGGAGTTGGCACGCATCTGCGACAATTTTTTTTTTAATAAATAAAAAACGTTTAATTAATACAGATTCATTTGTTTTTTGAAGAAATTTGTTGGTTTAAATTTATGACAACGTCATAATCAAAAAGCCAGGAGTGGTGCCAAAATATTTTTTGCTCAAATTATTTTGACACTTTATATTTATGATACGCGGTAGTACTGCAATAAATAGGACAGTGCTCTCACATTTTAACGATGATTAAAGCATTTTTGCCTAGATCTCGTAGAAGTTTTTAACAGTAAAATTACGAGATCTTAACTATTAAAATCTAAACCTTGCGTCATTAACACAACACATTGTCGCTTTACAAAGCCTTGCACCGTGATGATATTTTATTTACCAAGTTAGTTATTATCAGTTAGTCAATTAAAGACAACAGAAAGAAACAACCCAGCTATCCTACAATACCTAATCCTACTACAATTTAATAAAAGAAAAAGTTTGATACTTTAACCGAGAAAACTTCAAACAACCTCAATTTTACGTCAATTAAGACAGATGTGTCTACCGATGAATCCAAATTAAACGATTTTGATTCCTCTGGCAATGACAAGTATGAGCCAAAGTAAGGCGTAAACTGCATATTGACGCATTCACCGCGTGCAATGTACTGGAAACTTTTTAATTCAACAAACACGTGCTGATCCGGGTTTTTGTTTATTGGTTCTTCCCTGCACTAGTTAACGTCAAATAAATTCTCTTTGAGAGGTGCTGAATTAATTTTATTCACACCTACAATGAAACACAAATAGATCATGTCTGTAGAATGTACATTTAAAAGTACTAGTATCCATTGAGTTGGAAACTTCAAAAGTTTTGATTGTATCGGATGTATCTCTTAATGTTAAGAATGAATATTACACGCCTTCGCACACTTTAGACAAGTGTCTTAAATCGATTAAATATATAGTAATTAATTAACATAAAGATTCTGGTAGTTGAATGTTTTAAAACTCTCTATAATGAGGTGAGAAGTTGAATGAGCCACTTTCTGCAATATAGTATTATAAAAATAATTATAGGGTTCATTTATCTCCAGTCCAGAAAAGCCATAAAATTTAAAAATGTGAACATGATAAAATCCATCTAAGATTTGCATCTTTTCATATCACCAATTCTCTACTGATTTGCAGTCACATAAACGTCTATTAATAGGACAACTTTTGTCAGTAGAATGATCTCAGATTCAAACGCAGTCACGACGGAACCGCTGTCTAAATACATAAACGTGTGAATAAGTATGTTCCATAATGGCGTCATTTTAATATAAGTGCCAATGAAAATAGCTGAGAATGTAGCGTTCTACTATTGTAGAAATTTATAGTTCAACAAGTATTCGTTAAAAATAATTTTGGATTATCGAAAGTTTTTTGCTGTGTCCTGAATAGTTTTATATTAATAATAGTACTTATATTCGGCCTGGCGTCGTCCCAACCTGTGGGAGAGGAGAAAGACTCTAGAGGAAGCCTTTTATATGATAGTCGCCTGGAAAAGTGAAGTTATTGGTGTAACGTGTGTGGTGGTGTACGATCAAGTAATTATTAGATGCTTTTCAATTTGATAAATAATTTAATCCGGAAATGAAACTATCCTTATGAAACACCGTTACACTGTAGCAAATTAGTGCAGCAGGTCAACAAACACTAAGAATGAACACTTCTGTAGGGTTTCACCCAGCAATGCAGCCGAGTGCGTAATGTCGGCATATTTCGCAGAACTGTCTACGTAACACCTATTTTTAAATTAATACTCATAATAATCATAAGATTTTTGTACCGGCTTGATAATGTAAATATTTAAATTCTTCAAATTTAAAATGCTTATAAAAGTTCCTCATACGAATCCGTGTCTTGTGATGTCACGATTTACAAAAAGCTCTAGAAACAAACACTATTTTTGTTAAATAGGAAAGGTCAACAAAGCGATGATTTGACGTCATCAGAGAAGAAATGATTTATGATGGTCTTCCAAATGAAGACAAAGAACTGAACTAAATAGGGCATTACGCGGGAAGTAGCATTACAACTAGTTAAGGTGGCATCATAAAGAAGTTAGAATCGTAATATGAACAAACAAATCATTTGATAGTAATTTTTCGCCACCTTCAGTTAACACTCTCAGAATCTAAAACTCGAAGATTTTGAGAGTTATTGAGGAGAGAATGAAAGGGAGACCAATGTCAGACATTATAATCAACATGACATGCGAAAGTTCTGTAACAACTTCATAATATTTATTTCAACTCAAATTATTAATTCAGTCCTGGAGCAACTACACAGCATAAATTATTACAAGACTACGTAAGATCACTTTAATATACAAAGCAAGGATACAGGAACAGCACTTGCAAATGTTTCAATGATAATATAATTATACCGTGCGATCTAACGTGCTAACATAACTAAATCAATTTGCGAACAACTTGTGATGCGTTTCCTTCCGACTTTAGTTGTAGTCATAGATCTACAATTGGGCATACATCATTGACATTTCGACGAGGACGTGCAGTTGTCGTAAAATGTAAGTGTTTTTAGCGCTACAAGACCACAAAAGGGTGACGTCAGGTGTGTGGTAAAATGATTAATTAAATCCTATTGCACATTCAGTAATATTTTTCCTACACTTATAAGAGGGATATAAGGACAAATAGAGACTTCAGGAATCCATAGAATTCTACGTATGCCATAAGAACATTTAAGGTTAACTAAATGTCTATCACAACTTTTACTTAACGCCCAAAAAAGTTAAAACTTTCAGTTTTAATAAGTACGTTGTTATAAAATCCGTATATGGGAAACGTGCAATTTTTGGTGCGATTTATTTTGATCTCTAACGCGATAAGCAGCGAAAGCCTTACCTTTCTTTTTAAATGTGACAAATGGATGTAAATATTTTAGTACGAGTACTAAATGACTGACTACATTCTAACATGACTGAGAAAGTAGGTTTTTTACTGCATTATTTCCAGAATGTACTGATGTTCAATGGAGCCTTTTCTTATTTTATAGACATCATCGCAGATATTTTTCCTATATCCGCAGTTGCGTAAACCTACAATTGTTTCAGTTCCGTTCATTCGGTATGCATTGCTTTTTCTAGATTTTTACTCCACATATTTTAGCACAGGCCTGGCAAACGAGCAAATGGCAAATTAAATGGTAAATGATTACCGCCTCCATGTACAGCGAACACCCACACCATTGAGGCGTTCATAGATGCGTTTCAGAACTTTCCCAGTTTCAGAAGAGGAACAAAGAGATCAGTGGAACTTTAAGATGTAATCGGCTTAGAGAATTATCTACTGACGAAATACGGATACATGGTTTGCACTGTCGATCTATCTGAATTACAGATGTGTTGACATTTATACAGCAAGGAAATCCCACGATATATTACTATTGAGTTAGCAGAGGTAATGTTGCCTTTGAAACGACAGATTCATAGTTCGATAGACAGTCGAGGTAAACGTTTATTTGGACAGTTGTTTGGTATTAAGTTGTTTGCGGTTGCAAGTTTCCACGCCATCGCCACCCACGTTATAAAAGGAAATCCTAGTGTGGGGGTCTTAGTGAAGCTTTATTTATTTAACGTGAGAATCGTGGGCCGAGACAGTACAAATATATCAAATACCATTTGTGTTACATACGCGCTGGAATGTTTACAGATACAAATGTTAATTGATTATGTTGCATGGAAAATGACGGAACGATATTTACAAGGTCGTATTTGTGAAATAAATAAAAATGTGCAGTTGCAATTCGTTTGATGCGGTCAAATTGGGTGTATAATTTGAGGTAATGCTGTGAGAAGATTGGTGATTAATCTGTGTACAATCGTGATTAATCGCAACTTTGGAACTGTGAATTAACGTTTACGCAAAAAATTGTATTTTTAAAATTACTCTTCTTACAATAGTCGTGACCCTGGCAAATCTCTAACAAAACATTACCGCAGCATGTCCACTAAAAGGATTAGCTGACATTAGTGACCTCACTGTCCATTTCCGACTTTTGACGTCGCACGCAAACGAGTTCGTAACAAAACTGAAGGTCGGGTGCAAGTGTCTGGTAATTGCCCAATCCGAGCACAATTCATAAACAAAAGATTCAATGAATGAACCACTATTTATAACAGTTTTATAAATATTTGCCTGATACAAGTAAGACGTTGGCGTTTCGACTACACGCGCCAGTTCCGCGGACGTGTTTCTGTCTGTTGCCATTATGTTTGTTTACGTCTCTTCAGCTTTTTAAGAATTACGTGATGTCATACGTGCATTTGATGGTTTGCGGAATGACTTCTTGAGATTTTGTTCATTCATGTTTTTTTTATGTCGGAATTACGACGTCTGCTTGTATTCACTTTTGGCAGGATTTCATACGATTTTTTTATTCCAATAATATTTATCAATTTATCTGCAACAATCTCCAAGTCCCACTTCAGCCCATCATGTCGGCCTTAATCGAGTCAGTACGTCATTAAAGATCCAGCAAAGATATTACAACAAAAAATAATTGTAAAATGCTTCAATTTTATCCAAAAAAGATTAACGTCTCAACCAATGCTACTCATAGCTAAAGGAAACCCATAAACCGTATACGACGTCCTTGAACTGATTATATTATTTTTAGATCAAAAAATACTTCTGTTACCAATATAAGGTCATTTGAAAGCAACAGATTTAATACAACAACTGTAGAACTAAATTGTAATACATGTCGCCAATTTACTAGGTACAGTACTAAAATAACTTTTTAATAATACAGCCTCTTTAGGTAAATTCGTCATTATCGAAAGAACATTTGATAAAATATACTCGTATTACCATAATATTAAATATAAGCGAGACGCTTATATAGTCCCAAAACAGGCTTCGAACCTCCACTCCAACGTAAAGAAACTAAATATAAACTGGATTCTGTATCCATTATGCCCTTCAAAAACTTAACTATGTGTACCATACTCGTTATGATAACAATATTTAGCGTTTTTATCAGTTTATCTGCGTTTGCCGTTATCAGGGCGTGTCTAAGTAGCCATTATTGTATTGATAAATACATTACCATAAGTCATCGGCAGGAATGTATGTCTATTTAAAAAAATATTATCTGGAGAATGCATTTGGAATAATAAAACGTAAGCTGCTATTAGTAAAATCATAATATTGCAGTGATATTCAGTTGTCTTTACAAATCTCCTATTTAAATCTCATTTTCCGAATTGTATATTGATATCTGCTTTGTAAAAATACTTATACAGCAAATATGCTCAGATAATTTTGTATTTGCGTAGCGCTCTCCCACTGAGAGCTAATTTTGCGCCACAATTTTCAAATAATACTTTTCTAACCAAGTGACGATGCCCTTGTCGATCCACACACATCCCACAACCGCTCAAGGGCCTTTCCTAACGTCATGTAAATAGATTAACATCAGTTTTAAAACCTATTTTAGTTATAGCATGTTTTGTCCCTTTGGAACAATTTTAGAATTCAGTTTGAGCGAAGAAGACAAAACATTCGATAACTGAAATAGATTTTAAAACTGTCTATGAATAAGGCCGTTAGGCGTTTAGTAGTGCATGGCTTTACAAATATCAGTTTTATACTAACGACCAATTAACAGAAGATAATTTTAGAAATATATAAAAATTCACAAGCCTTTCCTGGTCAGGCTTAGAGTTTACTCTTGAGGCTAAGCATCACTAATCCCTGTAAATTCTGTTCACAGGACAGAGTTTCTCAAACTTGTTTCTAACTGGATTCCTACCGAACCTGAGTGAAAATTTAAAATTCATATAACTTTCAAATACGTATGATATCACAGATCCGGTGACAACGCGTGAATATCTGACATCATCCTTTGTTAAATAATAACGATCACGAATTTAATGAGACCGTAAAAAATTGATCAAAGGCAATGAAATATTAATTATAAAAATATATATGGACGTATCTAAACAAACATTAATATTTGGCACTGAGATCTATCGCGCAGTGCCGGCAATCGCGTCTATTTATTTTTACTGAATTCGAACTCGGGAAATAGGCCTCTTTAGTGCGAATTTCCCGTCAATCACCTCATATGTTGTTATAGGAGTTTTTTAAGAATCAAATAAGGGCGCCGTCTGATGAAAGATATATAAGTATGCAATTTATCTTGAATTCTAAATATATATCCAGAATAACAAGTATTATAGTTGGATTATTCCTATCTATTTTAAATCTTTTAATGTCTGTTGGGCGAGACTATAGGTAATATATCATACTATGCCCCAAAGGTCAACAACAACAGGTCACTGTGGAAATCATTAGGAGAGGCCTATGTTCAGCAGTGGACTTCCTTTGGCTGATGGATGGATGGATGGATGGATGCCCCAAAGAAGTGAATTGTAAGTATTGACGTACCCATCAAAAAATCCAATTTTCAAGTGAACGGGATATGTTTAAACTTTCACAATTAGTGGTCTATCCTCCCTGTCTTTAACAAAATACAGTCGTAATGATATAATCGAGTACAAACGTATAAATTATACATAGCAGACTGATTCGTGTCATTCATTCAGACATTTCAAGAGCCTCATCATGCAAATCCTTGATTTGTTAGCAACAGAACAGCTTTCAAATAATAAACAAAAAAAAAGAATTACATTCATTTTGCACAATAAAAACAATATGTAATACTTATCAAAACAGCCTCGGCGCAATCTTGATATAAAACACACATATTTATCTCGGCATGTGAGATTTCATTCAAATGAAACGGCGTGTGTATTAGTATTTCACAAATCGTTCCACATTTTTGCACAACAAATAAACAACTTTCTTATTTTCACGCGCAGCTGCGTATCTTCAATATAACAGGCTAGAATAAAAAATATATCTGGGTTACCCTTTGCTGTAGGGATGATATGCATTACGTATAATGTGAGACATGATTAACTTTAACCGCCATCAGTTGATTTTTTTTCAAAGTGGTCAAAATGGTCAACTGAAAATTCATGGCTATTGTAATAACTTGGCGGAAGGCCTATACCCTAACACTAGGCTGATTTAAAAATAATAAATTCTGACGTACTTTTTATAACAATCTCTGTACATATGTTAAATGTACCTAATACGCATATGGCATTCGATTAATTAAAAATGTTCATCGGAAATAATAAATTAACTGCCATTAAACAACATACACATTTAATGTGAAATTTATTTGCATACATGTAATTTTAAAACTAATTTGCATTAATTAACAAATCTAGTTCTAATCAGAACTAACGTTTGCTTTCAACGTTTTATGAATGTCAACCAACAAGTTTATTAAGGGGTTATATAATTTTAATTGACTTGCCTACAACATTACACTTTTAAAATTAAAATTAAAATCTTAACGTAAAAGGTGATATAATTGATACATAGGTACTGTGTTTGCGATATTATTAACATACACATCTAAACATAGCCTGTCTATCTGGTAACAACTCTGATATATTTATATGGACACGTTTTATGTATTTCTAAGAATGTGTGCATTAATGTAGATGCATATTTAAATATTCCATTTCCAAAGGAAGTGGATATATTTTCCAATATATTTTTATCAGTTCCCAAAATACCTCTAACATTAAGTAGTTTTTTAAAACAGTATTATCGTTTCTATAGTAGCAATCCAATAATACTGCGGCTAACTCTATCCATCGGCTTAATCATAGCTTGGACACTTTAAAAACACCTTTACACCATTTTAAGGTTATAAAAAGTCTCACAGATCCCCAAACGTGTGGATACAGTAGCGCAAATTTTATTATTGTACAACTGGCGCCGTATTTAGTCTCCGTACCCACCTTGAAGTCTCGCCGGTATGATTTATAATAAAATTTATGTACATGTCTTCCTCCTTATTATTTTAACGGGATATTACTTTGCATACTTTTGCGGATTAATTTTCTTACAGGATTGAACATGGCGCCAATAATTACGAGGAACCTGGACGGCGGAAAAAAACGATTTTCGTCTGCTTTATTATGACGTTAAGTTATGTTTTTTTTTTTAAGATCATGGGTTTGACAACACGAAGGTAACTCTAAATAGTAAGTAATAAAGTCGCTTATGATGTGCGAGCCGTGAAAACCGGGGATTGTAGATGTGTTCCGGGTATTAAATAATGAGAAATGGAAGAGAAAAAGAGTCACTGCGAATTCATTCATTCATTCACTACACTACAGCGAAAAATGGTCGCTGAATGGCGGATCCGAGTATACTACCTCCACCGACTGCATTAGCCTTTTCAAAGCTATTTATAATATTATTACATATGTATTCATCTTTACGACTGAATGCATACCGATCTGCTATTTTTCTTATCCTTCTGAATGCCGTGACCCCTTAACCTTAGCTATTTGCTAAACGACTGCCTAAAGTCATAAAACCGACCGTGATCTCATTGATTGAGAAGAGCAAAACGTCGATAAAGAACAGATTCCCTCTTAGCTCGTAAATGTAGATATTGTCATTCATAAGAATACTTTGTAGGCGATTACGTTACAGTTAGAAGTTATTAAATTCGTTGATTTTTTCTTTTAAAGTTTTCGCATACTTACTTTTGTATGGTTGGTTTTGTTCTAGAACAAGGATAGCGAACCTTTATTAACGTGCCATTTTTATAAAGAAATATTTAATAAGGTCGTAGCTGTGCCGTAGAATAATGTTGATTTAAATATTATTGAAAAAAAAATACCAATACTACAATAACAAATAAGCGCGGTAGGGATATGATTTCTAGTTTTGAAAAAAAAAATTGATATATGTTTTTTTTTCTTAGTGCAAAATGAACTTCGTGATCGGTGGCGTGCCCAAAATATTATATCGCGTGCCACTGACGGCACGCGTGCCATTGGTTTGCCATCCTTGTTCTAAAGCATCATCATATGTTTGAGCTTACCGATTCGTCTGGTAAACGTGCTTATTCCCAAAAGTTTTCCCAATATTCATATCTGCTAGTTTCCATTAGATACTAAAAAATGGCACGAAACTATCATGGACGGAAGATGGGTTTATAACACGTATGCTTACCTTTATGAGGAAACATACTCAATGATGTAATTTTGCGCTATTATAAAAACAGGGTCGTTACATCTGGAAGAATGTCTACAAGGTGAATTGATTATTTTAGTATTTTTAACAGAGCCGCAGTTGGCTTTTAATTTTCTTCAAATACAAAATATATATATATATATATATATATATATTTGGTCTCATTGATATCTAATTATGATACATACGGATGAGCAATGTAAGGTCCCACAATAGAAAATATGAAAAGCCGGCAATGATAGTTACTGTTATATAAACCATCCTATTTATTTATAGCATAAGTCCAGCAGACAAACAAACAGCTCACCCCAAACATGGATCGTAGGTGCACTGCTGGCCTCTCAGAATAGTAGGCGATATAGCGGTTAAGATACTATCTGGTGGGCACCTCTACACTTATCATCCAGCGCAATGTAATCAGTTCACCGTGCCAGTGTAAAAAAAACAAACTCCCAAGCAACATTTAATCTTAAATTAAATAAATTTACCAACATAAATCAGTACAGTTCTAAATGGCAAATACACTTCTATCTGTACACGTTTAAATGTATTAGTTCCTCACAGGCCGCAGTCTCGGCACATTAAATTGATTTACGTCTCAATTAAAAATCGGCCAACCTTATTCATGCTGACTTCAATAAATGTAATCACACGCCAGCTGACGTTTGACTGATAAACGAACCGTACATAAACTACGACTGCTGACGCGGTGTCCTAAATACGGCCCAATCCAGTCCACCTGTTTCACCTACGTACAGTCAATCTTGATTAGTCGGTTTTATTTTCGGAACTAAAGTTCGTTGTACACTTACGATAAGACATTCTTGAATTAGCCAGGATTTTTGTTGAATGATTGCGTTTGTGATGCCACGCTGGAAATCTGCACGAGCTGTGCTATTTTAGATAGATCATAGAACTCATCTATTATCAAAGCAAATTCTGTTTTTTTATTAGAATGCCAAAAATCTGAATGTTTTTTAAAATTCATTCAAAGAATTGTAAGGTTCCATGGATTGGTGTTAGCATAGTTAGATTTTCTAAACTAATAATCACGCCTATTGCCTATATATGCATAAAACTCAATCCTTCCACTACTTCCATGTTCATTGCGCAATCAATGCCCCTATAGTTTCCTACATTTCGTGTAAGTTTTCATAAACAATGATTAATATCCCATTATCCATCATCCATCCGTTAGCCGGTTCTAAATTCAAAATGCTAAAATTCAAACTTGGATCTATCAATTCTTCTATAACTGCCGATGTTTTTTTTTGGCGCCATCGAATTTTGCTAAATAGGAATTTGATTCTGGGCGGAAAGTCGATTATGCCGATAAGGGCGTGCGTTGTAATCGCAAACGAGCTTGTTCCGACGCGACTCAGTGAGCGCATCGTTATCAGTGCCGGTTGGTGCATTGGATCCTATGTTTGCTCATGATACTGCCATGACACATTTGCAGCCAAAGGAAGTGCCGTCTGACATATCATTTGGAACATTTACATTATTCGTGCATGATAATATTGTCTACAATGTTTTAGATACAAAATCATAATCATCTTCAACCACAGGAAACCCAGTGCTGTATTTGAGTTTTCCTTGAGATTACCGAACATTTACTCACTTGTCAATAGAAATAACGTGAAAACGGGACATACTTGAGGTTTATTTGCAAATAAATCAAAGAGGCGTGAAATCTGGGGGTTAATGTCACTCGCGTCCGTAGGCTTTGACTCTAGTTTCCCTACACGTGACCCCTGGGTAGTGCCAAATGAGTGACACAGTTCGCGGTGGTAGGATGTATATCCGCCCGGGTAGCGACCACCATCAACGTGGCGTAAATACCGCCATAGTGATCCCCGCAGGGGGTTCGCGTTCCGGGATCAGCCCGTTTTCCGCCGGTTTCTCGAGGGGCTTGAGTCCGGGCATGAGGTTGCACCCTGTGGGTATTTTCGGTTCGTTGTCGGTGGGAGGACTGTTGACCCGTCGGCCAGGGAGACCCGTAGAAACGGTTGTCCGCTGGCCGCCCGCGGTACAGTACAGGGGCCCAATTGTGGCTAACCACCACGAGAGGCTGCCTCACCATGCCGCGCATAATCTTGGGTGGGTCCGTCGTGCCGGTTGGTGACCGGATGTGGGGTCCCGGCGGCCCATCCCGGGAGGGTACGGGGGCCCTTCCGTCCGGCGGATCAATTCGCCTCCTATCGACTCTTTCGTGCCGGTACCCATTCGGTCTTCTTAGTGCCCGAACTCAAGTCTCTCGATGCTTCTTCACCAAACCCATCCCGAACCCATGACAGTGCAAATCAAGAGAGCAGGTCCTTCAGCGGTGCATAACCCCACCACCGCGTTCACTATGGAGTTCGCCAACATCCGCGGACTCCATACGAACCTCAATGCCGTCCACCACCATCTCGAGACGGCCCGGCCTGCTTTGCTCTTCTTGACGGAGACGCAGATTCGTTGTCCGGCTGACAATTCCTACTTGCTGTACCCCGGTTATTCGCTTGAAGAAAACTTCAAGCCTAAAGCCGGGGTATGCTTGTATGTTCGGTCAGACGTCTGCTGTCGCCGTTTGCGCTGCATGGAGGACCCTTCCTTCTCCGCTCTGTGGGTGCACGTGGATCTTGGTTCCCTGAGCCGCATCTACGTGTGCCTCTACAGGTCGCACAATGGGGATGATGAGACGACTCGGCTGTTCAGGTACCTTAGCCGGGCGACAGATGACGCGCAGGTGCAGTTCCCGTCAGCCGAAATGGTGGTCTTGGGGGATTTCAACGCACATCACGAGTTGTGGTTGGGCTCCTCTAAGACTGATCATGCTGGCAGGGCTGCCCATGCATTCGCTCTGACTCATGACTTGACACAACTGGTAAACCAGCCCACCAGGATCCCGGATGCGGCGAGTCATGCGCCTTCACTGCTGGACCTTCTGCTGGCGAGTCACCCGGCCGGGTATCGTGTGACAGTTAGTGCGCCTTTGGGCACCTCCGATCACTGCCTGGTCGGGTCGTCAGTACCGTTCGCTTCACCTCCACGTCCCGTGCAGGTTAAGCGAAGGGTCTGGCACTACTCGTCGGCGGATTGGGATGGTATGCGGGAATATTTCGCATCCATCCCTTGGCGGCAGCGCTGCTTTGAGGGCAAAGATCCTTCAGCGAGTGCCAACGCTATTGCTGGCGAGATCAGTCTAGGTATGGAATACTACATTCCTTCCTCTGAGATCGCCAGTAAGGGCCGTGGACGCTCCTGGTTCAATCGTGCATGCGCCGTTGCTGTCGGCGACAAGCAAGCGGCGTATCGCGCTTGGATCAGGGGTCGCGCCAAGAAGGATCCCAACATCAGCTCCCTCAAGGAAGCTTATAACCGAGCCACCAAGGCCTGCAGGAAGGCCTACGTTAGAGCGGATGCCCAGCGCGTTTGTAGCATTGGGCGTGCATTGGCCAATCACCCAACTAGCAGTCGTGCTTATTGGAGTTTGGCCAGGGCCGTCCAGTCTAACTTCTGCCGTCCTACATTGCCACCACTGAAGTACCCGGAAGGATCACTGGCTCATAAGCCGCAAGAGAAAGCCACCTTACTGGCAAATCTTTTTGCGGCTAATTCCCGCCTCGAGGACCGTGGTTCCCAGACGCCGCCCACGCTGCCTGATTGCGGTTTCTCAATGGCTGATATTCGCATCAGGCAGTGTGATGTGCGGCGTGAGCTACGATCCCTCGATGTCCGGAAAGCCAGTGGTCCGGATGGAATACCGGCGGTGGTTTTAAGGGCTTGTGCAGCGGAGCTGTCTCCTGCACTGACACGCCTCTACCGAGCGTCTTACCGCACAGGTGTTGTGCCGGAATCTTGGAGGGAGGCCAATGTGCAACCGATCCCCAAAAAGGGTGATCGGTCAGACCCTACCAATTATCGCCCTATCGCTATCACCTCAGTGATGTGCAAAGTCATGGAGCGGATCATAAACGCTCAATTGGTCCGCTACCTGGAGGATCACTCGTTGATCAGTGACAGACAATACGGTTTCCGTCACAACCGATCAACGGGTGATCTTCTAGCGTTTGTCCTGCATCGCTGGGGTGAAGCGATTGACCGGCGTGGCGAGGCTCTTGCTGTGAGCCTCGACATAGCCAAGGCGTTTGATAGGGTCTGGCACCGTGGTCTTCTCTCCAAGCTTCCGGCATACGGTCTGCCCGGCAACTTGTGTTCGTGGATTTCTGGCTTTCTGCATGGGCGTAGAATGCGTGTTGTCGTTGACGGACACGCTTCGGCGCTCATGTCGGTAAATGCCGGAGTTCCACAGGGCTCGGTACTGTCGCCCACCCTGTTTATTCTGCATATCAATGATATGTTGTCGCTCGGCAACATTCATTGCTATGCAGATGACAGCACGGTTCATGGGCGATACTGCTATGGGCCCCCAGGTTGCCGTGACGGCACTGTGAGCGGGCGCGAAGATCTTGTCATTGAGCTCAACCGGTCCTTGGATCTCATTTCTACATGGGGTTCCAGGAATATGGTTGAGTTCAATGCCAGGAAAACCCAGGTGTGTGCGTTCACGTGCAAAAAATCCCCGTTCTCTCCCCTCCCCAATCTTCAGGGTATTCCCCTCTCAATGCGGAATGACCTGAGTATCCTTGGTGTGGATATCCGCTGTGATCTTAATCCAAGGAATCACATCGAGGGCGTAATATCTGCCACATCGCGCAGGGTCGGAATCCTGAACAAGGTGCGTCGGTTTTTCACGCCCGGTCAACTATACCGCTTGTATAAAGCGCAGGTTCGGCCGGGTATGGAATACTGTTCGCACCTCTGGGATGGATCCGCCCAGTATTTACTCGATGCCTTGGATGGCTTGCAGCGGCGGGCCATCCGCATTGTAAATGATGCAGACGTTACGAGCAACTTAGAGTCGCTACAGTTGCGGAGGGATGTTGCCTCTCTAAGCGTGTTCTACCGTCTGTATCACGGTGAATGCTCTGAGGAATTGTTTAGTTTGATCCCCTCCTCTCCTTTCCTTAACAGAACCACGCGTGCTGGCTTGCGAAGCCACAGCTTGACGGTTCAAACCATCTCGGCGCGAACAAAAAAGTTCGCAAATTCTTTTTTGTGCCGCACTGTGAAGCTGTGGAATTGTTTGCCGTCACACGTGTTCCCTCCTTCCTATAATCCTGGGTCCTTCCGCCGTAGTGTGAAGAAGCATCTCAGCAGGCCGGCATAATTGTGTCGAATGGCATGGGACCGCCGTCTGATGCCATTCGATACTCTGTCTGGACGGCATTTGCGCTTAACATCAGGTGCAGTGCAGTCATCATGCCGTGCCAGAATAAAAAAAAAAAAAAAAAAAAAAAAAAATCTATCAGACTACACTAGCAGCTAGCAAGCTTGGTGAACTAAGGTCTAGCATTTCTCAATTGTAGAGATTTGTTGCCAGGAGTGTGATGGACATTGGCTGATATAAACTGAAACAAGAAACATCATGTTTCTTTCTATTGCAAGTTAATTCTGCAGACAGCACGTGTCTGGAAAGTTAAAACTGAGTTTACGCTACACACCTATAATTGCTATTATAAAATCAGGAGAAAATTGCATAAGCACATAAATTCTTTTCCAGTGAATGTGCAAGTAAAAATAGATTCTAATCACAGTTATTTATGTGTTCAACCTGCAACACGCCGTTTAGATACAGAAAACAATAAAATTCGCGATGGAATTAAATCTGCATCCACATCACTCACAAAGGCATGTAGCCCAGAGACAACGTAGGCGAGACCTAACACTGCGCATATTCAGATGGCATGACTAACAGGAGTTATTGCCAGGAATATAGCATAAAACGAGACAGTATTATTAGAACATAAAATCACAAATATCCACTTAACAATTAATGTTATTTTTCGCACGAAATTAAATGGCGATAAAAATGTTTACTGCTTGTGACAGATATAAAAAGACAGTAAAATGTTGAAGCAGTTTCTCGTAAATTTTATGTTAGGCGGGGCCAGCCTTGACCGGGGATAATCCCGGAAACACTGCAACCTAGCCCGCGGAATATCATTACACCTAATGCACGAAGGGCTTGGCAGAACTGAACGGAGCACGACAGCTAAGCCGGATTAAAAATTATACTTTATGATTAATAAATCATGCTTATTGTAACCACGCCTGTGTTACGGCGAACTTATTTTAATAGCGAATGTAAAACTGACATGTGTGCTTATGGTAAAAAATATAATTTTAGGCAATACTATTTCATGAGATAGCTATGCTGCGTGCTAAAATGGTTTTTGCAAAACGCTCTGAATAACAGTTGCAACCACCACTTTCTAAAAAAGGCTCTTTTCTAGATTTAAATCTAGTCTGATAATACCACTAAATAAAATCCTTAGTTTTAAAATTATATTATTCTCATTTTTTAGTTCTCATTTCTTTAGTCATACACCTTCAAATGAATAGAATTGTACCTCTATTCTTTTGTATTTCAAATGCAACTTTCCTTTGCTGTCTGTGCTAGGCATCTTTTATAATTACGGTGTAATTTGACATGTAATACGTGGGTGGACAGAAGCCAATCCTATATCGGACGAACGTCAATCCTGTCATAGCGATATTTGATATTTTAAAAAGCCGGTCAATATGATAGACGTGAGGCATACATTGTCTTGCATGATAATTAATTTTAGGAACAGAAATAGATTTCTAACTTTGTTGAACTGGTATGCGCGGATATATTTCGAGATATGAGCTTTAAAAAATCTTTTGTAGATTTTCATCGCATTTAGCAAATTAATATTCATTATAATAAGAAAATAAATTTCGGTGGATATTCAGTAAAGTATGATTATTCATATAAGTAATGACCTCAAAAATATGTAACAAAACATATCAAAAATATTTGATAATACATTACATGTTGTTTAAAGACACACAAGTTCAAACATAACTACCGCATTTTCTCTGTTGTCTAATCAAAGCATTAAAAAGGTTTGGCTTTGGAAATAGAATATTAGCTCTTATACCATAAGTCATTAGTAGGGTATTTCTAAACAGATATATCTGGTTATGATAATAAGGTATGTAACAGTAAAAGTACATCAATTTTTAACGGTAAGTGTTGACTATTGTGCTGTCAAATTATAGTAGGTTAGATTACCATATGAGCTCATTCGAAAATGAAAAAATAAAGAAGTCAGTTACTTAGATTTTTGTGTTAATATTTTTGCTAGGTAAATACATATTTACATTTAAAGTGCATTAAAATAAGATTTAAAACAAAAGGCGTCATTGCACAGTTTAAAGCCACAATACAATTTGATACGGCGCCATCTATTGACAGAAAACTTACTTGTTTTCCATTAACGATGGATCCGTACAATAAATCAACGAAAAAATTATTATCTGCGCTGTATAAAAAAGAAAAACTACCACAAACACGGAACCCAGCATAAACGCAATATTCATAATAATTTAGGAACGTATACATAAATATATTGGCGAGCGCCGGCCGTGTTCCGTAAACAATTTCATACGCGATTCGCGAGCCATTATTACGTTTTATAATAAATAGGTCCGACGAAGCTGCGCACGAATAAAAATCTCCTTATTTTATCCTACAGAAGAAAATTTTCTTAAGTTTTCTTCGTTTGGTGAGCGTTCTGTTCTTACATATGGTGAAATCGTCACGGAACACGGCATGACGACTAATTAAAACAACGTCGTCAACACGCAACGTTAAGATATTGGTATTTGGCAATTAAATTATTGTAATAAACCGCATTCATTAATATTGTCTTCCATAGACAGTAGACACAAAACCCTTTTGTACCTCACCTACTGAACGTTGACAGAAACTTTCCAGGGGTAGATAACCATAGCACAATTTCAACTCAGATGGAGATGAACGAAAATACACAAAAAATAATGTTCTAGTATAAAATGAATATAATTAGCAGTTGGTATGAAAACGACAAAGCGTAGGAAGATTATACTTCTCAGACGTTAAACGTTTCAATCAGTGTGCCTTCCAATTGCAATATTAAACAGCAACATTCTATTAATATTGTTTCACTTGTATATGAATGTATTGCATAGTAAACTTAATTTTACGCATAAGCGAATAGTCAACGAAGATCAATTAAGCTAATATTTTTTGTATTGTATTGTATCAGCCCATATACGACTCACTGCAGGGCACGGGCCTCCTCTACAATCGAGAGTACGATTGAGAGTGGTTAGGCCATATAGTCCACCACGCTGGCCTAGTGCGGGTTGGCGGACTTACACACCGTAGAATTTTTTATTTTTTTTTAAATCGCTACGGTATGCAGGTTTCCTCACGATGTTTTCCTTCACCGTTAAAGTGCGTGGTGATTGACTATCAATACACACATAACTCCGAAAAAGTCAGAGGTGTGCCCTGGGATTTGAACCCGCGACCACCGTGAACATGTAGGCAGCCGAGTCTGGTCCGATACCACGAGGCCACCACGCACTTAAGCTAATATGACTACACTCAATTATTTACACTTTAAGGGCCTTATTCATAGACAGTTTTAAAACCTATTTTTGTTATCGAATGTTTTGTCCTTTTCGAACGACTTTTGAATTAGTCTAAGCGAAGAAGACAAAACATTTGATAACTAAAATAGGTTTTAAAACTGTCTATGAATAAGGCCGTATGTCTATAAGCTTTATGTAATAGACGTATTAGATATCCAATTCCTTGATAAATGGTCAAGAAAGGTCCTTAAAGCATTGTTAACTATTAAAAAAAACATACGCGCACTAATAATAATCTTTAGTTTTAGATCACCATATTGGGTTAACATCTCTTTAATTCGTTTAATTATTAAATAAACCTGGATTTATTTTATGTTTTGACGAATAAAAATAAACTTCTACCAGGCAACATAAAAATAATAATTTTACGCGCTTTCTGCACCAATTTCTCTCAGATCCGTAACATCACAGGATCTCCAATATCAAAGAGCTATGCACTACGCATATTTGTTTTACTTGCGAATCGGTTCGCAGAACGTTTTGCTTTGACGCCAATTAACTGGCCGGCTAAACGGGCCGTGTTTACTTTTTAAATTAACGTTACGAGTTATTATTAGATGCGTGTCACCGGCGCTTACTGCGGGGGCCTGGTGCATTTGCGATAATTATATGGACAACGCTGTTATATTACTTTTTATACACGCGCGATGACTATTCGCGTAGGGATGTATTGATTTACAACATTATTCATTCATATAGAGTTTGCTAATATTTTTGATGGCTGTGGAGAAGTAACGCTGCCCAAAACTTCTCCAGTTACTTACAAACCATTCGTTCAATGACTTAATTTGTGATTAGTATTCTGTGCAAGTAAATCATGAGTTAAGTGTAACACCTTTGGTTTTATAGTGGTCTTATACTGTCCATATAATATAAATCTGGTTACAGGTCATACGTCAAGTGTCTAAACACAAATAATCAATTCTCAACTGAAATTGTTTTTAAACACTGACATTCTTATCTAGCCCTGACGAAATTATTCTAAAAGGTCCTCAAACCTAAAAGGGGACGATAACCGAGACTCATTAGTTGTAATCGCTATGCGGGCTTTCAGACATATTTAGTCCCGAAATAGGGTAAAGGAGACTGTCGCAGACAGGTTTATGTACACGTGCCAAAGGTTCGCTATCTCTGATCTAGATCAAGGACGGTCTCAAGTGTAAGTTCGTAGCACAGCTGTAACAACAACCGTGAAAGAAATCTTTCAATCGTTTTTTCGCCGCGTTAAGTGAGATCATTACGTCCACGGCACGTGAAATAACATAGGTGGTTAGAGATATGCAAGGCAATTTATAATATTTTAACTGTTGTATTTATGATTGCGAATCTTAAGATTGTAGATGTGATTCTTAAGAATATATTGGAAGTTTGCATTTTCTTCTAAATGAAGAATATTTTTTTAGGTTCCGATCAAAGAGTAAGAAGCGTTTTCATATTTCAAAATGAATAAAATAACTATATTGAGCTACAAAATCACTGAATAATAATATAATCAATACAAAATTACCAATTTGATTAAGACAGTGTAGTCATCGAAGGTATTCCGACGATTTCCTACGTGCTCGTAAAATTCCTTTACAGTAATTTCAACCAAAACAAGCAGCGGTTGAGTCAGAGAAAGCATGACTCAGTCTCGTATACTGTACGCCTTACGGAATTTCAAACTTGTCCGTATATTGGGCCAAAATGAGTATAAGTTCATGGTCATGAACAAACGGGAGGATGAAACAGTTCATCATATTAATGACTATTTTTTACGATCAATGTTAGGTAATATGTTCAATGTATGGGATGAAGTCCGAAATTTTATTATCAACTAGCTTTTGTCCGTAGCTATGCTTGCCTTTAGCTATATTTTATCACTCCCTTGACGTTCGACCGACCGTCGACACGAGTCATATTGAAATAAATATTTTCCAATTCCTCGGGAAACCTACGTTAAATAATTGAAATGTGAAAGCGTAACAAACAGACTTACATTCGCATTTACAACACTAGTTACGATAAATTGACTATAATTATTTTTCAAACTACTTTGTTTTTGTTGAAATTAGTTCGATTCTTAGAAAGGCCTGTATTTTTTTGGTACGCGTCATGAATGGATGGATGATGGGTTGTTTACATTTCTTGGATAATATTGATTGATTACTGTTGAACATGGATTGAGAAAATTTACAATTTGGATAAGAGTCCGTTCGAAACGAAGAAGCCATATTTAGTATCTTCATTGTTGTATTACTGATTTTTCCCGCAACGAAATATGCACCCCGTCGCGTCGGCTATATTAAGACCTATTTATAGAGAGTAGTCCAAATCTGATCATTATCAAAAGAGCACCAAACATTCACACATCTTTACAGTCGTTCACAATTTAACAATCATAAAAATATAGTGTGACAAAGACCAATGAAAAGTCTAAAAAATTACCGCATTTTCCAATTGCCCGTTTCCGCTTTAGTTTTCTGTCTATCAATGATTAGATAAAAACTAACGACCAGTAATAAAATACTTCAATGGCAATCGTAAACCATGGATTATCAATTTTTCTTTTAATAGACAGAAAACATCTATTGTTATAAGCTACAGGAATGAGCCAAACAATTTTAAGTTATCTTCATTTGGCAATAGCTCATATATATAAAAAAATTGAGAGTTTATCAAAGGAAGAAACACATACAGACATTCACCGACGAATATGATAAAGTTTCTATAGCTCAGCTATAATTGGCATGTTAACGTTATAAGTTTGCGAAAATGTTGACTACTTCTTCTTAATCTAATGCCTAGGATTGACTTATTTAGCCTACACCACAAGTCAGTGGCGTTTATCGGAGCATCTACTATGTTTCTTACCACTCTGCATAAAAACTAAAAATTACACGCGTTCGTGATGCGAGTGTTTCTCCGTCCGTGCATCACGGGTAATCATAACTGTCTCGGTTTAACTGTTAGTGCGAGTGTAACACGGCCGAATGGTCTACTCCACTTTTGGCATTATGAAATCATTTTACGATATAAATATGGATCGGAAACGTAAATGTTTTACTTTTTAAAACGTGTTGATTTTGCTTTTAATTATTCTTTATTTAAGGTTATTGTTCGACGTGAGAACTTTCATAATTGGGACGGAATTGGTTTATTGAGAATTTCTACTTTGGTATTTTGGAATTAATAAGATATTATGTTGAATTGTTGATTCTCCGAGTTTCCGCTTAATGTTTATTACCTTTTGCAATGTATAAAAGATATCTACATTTGTAAATTCGTTAGATATGGTATTTACTTATCGCGTTGTTAAGCAGAAATCAGAACTAATCAGGACTTTTGAGATAGGTAAACATATCTTACTTGTGAAAAATATTTGTTTAGGAGTGGTCGTAATATGACGTGAAACAAGTGTCGCAGATAGAGCTTAATAAAATAGCAGTGTTAGCTAATTTTTAAAAGAAAATCACTCCTAGATTTTTTACTTCAAAATCTCTCTATAGAGATGGCTTCAGGCTGGAAAATCTTACCACATGAATCCAAATATTTTTGGACAGCGCTGAAAATGTATGTTACACCAACTATGCGTGTGTGGGTTATGAACAGGAAGAAAATTAGATTGGTCATGAATTAAAAATAATTCGACAGCCTACGTGGCTCAGTGGGCGAGAAGCTGGCTATGAATAGAGAGGCCGCGGCTTCGTTTCCGAGCCGAGATATTTTTTGTGTAATCAACAAATATTTGTTTCGTAGATCCTAGATACAAGCGTTGCATCCAAAACAGTCTTACGATTTGTATTAACCACGATTTAAGATATAATCTATCACTTGCCGTAATAATCCGTCTGACTGTTTATACACATATCTGTATCTGAGAGAGAACCTCCTCCTTTTTTTTGAAGTCGGTTTAAAATAAAATAACACATGAAATAGAGGAAGATTATGACGACTCGAAATACCTGAGTCGAGCTATAAAATAAGTAGTAAATGTATATTAGGACCAACAATTTATTACAATCGCTCAACAAAATAATAAACCACGGCTGAGACTAAACATTTTTCGCGGCAAATCTATTTTGGTCCTAGTTCCTCTCTCCTACACATACCTATCACAACTTTCAAATTATAATTAAAATAGCATTTATTTTCTCACCTTAATATGCAATTACATAAATTATCCCACATAATAATGAAGAATTTGCCGGATTATTTCCAATAGGCGAAAAGCGACGAAAACCTGTCAAAAACTTAAGTAAAAAACCGGTTTTAACACTGTGAGGATATTTTATATATTGTCACGACGCAGTCACTGCAATGCACCGAATGCTAAGTGCAATGCAATTCAAATGCACAGATTGAACCCGAAATGCCAAAGACCCCACATATTTAGTGATGTAATTCTTCGACAGACAAGATCCTACATATTTAGTGATGTAATTCTTCGACACACAAGATCCTACATATTTAGTGACGTTATTCTTCGACAGAAAAGATCCTACATATTTAGTGATTTAATTCTTCGACAGACAAGATCCTACATATTTAGTGATGTAATTCTTCGACAGACAAGATCCTACATATTTAGTGATGCAATTCTTCGACAGACAAGATCCTACATATTTAACGTAATTTTTCATGATCCACCAAAGATGTTTTAATCGCCAAATAATGTTAAGATTCTTTTCAGTGTTATTACTGTTTTAGTGACATAAACATATTGTTTAAATATGTCCAAATGCTGTTAATGAGATCACCCAATTTGCCGGATTACGCGTTAGACAAAACAAACAGGCTATTAGTATTGAGAACGTATTGCAAACGGCAAGCATTAATCTGGATGTTTTCCGGAACTAACGCTTAGGTTAATTAGAGTTTTGTTACAATTAATTGTTATTTGTTATTGCAGATTTGCATGTTTTTGTAATGAGGAAATATGCAAACTAACTTATGTTTGTAGCATGCTACTTCTACGAGTACAATTCCTTATGCTTACAGTGACGTATGGAATATACGAAATAGTTTAATAACATTTATATATTAATTTGCCACGTAATTTAAATATTGCGAACGAAACGATACAAATTTTCGAATAAGCGGTTGTCTTAGACAAACTCTTAAAGACAACTAGGTATATATTTGAAACAAGTATAATATTATTATAAAACAAAAATAATATTAAATCGTTAACAAGACCAAAACAGAAAGGGAGCTAAGCAGTAATTCACTTGGTGGCAGTAGCCGCGACTATTATGACTTGTGCCGGAATACGACACATGTTTACGAAAACATCGCAACAATACTAAATCAGACTCGATTGACTTTTCAATTAAATCGGAATTATTTTCAATTCTGGAACGTTATTTATTGGTGCTCCATAGAAGTGTTTAAGCCCAGGCTTGTAAAATGGTCTCGTGTGGTTTCGGGTTTAAACTTAGATGATAAATAAATTCCATAAAATACTAGTTTGATTATGTCTTCATTCATCTGTTCATTGTAAAACATTATAATGCTTTTCATAACCATACGAATGCAAACATTTTAACGGTACAGTATTTCTTACAAAATTTACGGAATAAAAAAAAACCTCAGAACTTTCCGATTTATTTACGAAACGCATATTAAGGCCGGATTTCAGCCACGAAAATAACTGCTTCTTATTTTAAAAACAAAACAGGTAAATACGGTATCCCATAGAATTTTTTTAGCACATCTTGGATCCGAATAGTGATTTGTATTAAAACCACCACTTAAATAATTTACCTTGGCGTATTGTAGATAATATAAAAATATTTCTCCAAATTTTTCGCATTATAAAGTGATCAAATAAGCGAGGTTAACTTTTACGAAAATTATTTACTTTCGATTAGGCCTAGGATAAAACCATGTCCTCTTACTAATGTTACAGACGTCGGTTTTTTTAGTACGAGTTTTCTTTTACTTTGATTATACATATATGTTTATATTATTATGTATCTTTATAATACTAAATTTGATTTACATTAATAATAAACCGTATTCTCGATTTTATACTATCGAATCACCACATAACCGGACCAAAACGTTTCAGAAAAACACAAAACAATACATAATAAGACGTAATATTTAAATATGATTTAGGATTCTAATGGAACATCAGTTAAGCTTTCTTACAGCATAAATTTTAATAAAAATAGTCACGACATCAAAGTATCGTTATTGTTTACGCGCAAATTCAATAACCTATAAAATAAACAAAACAAGAAATACGGTTATGAATAGTAACTAATTTGCATTCACGGTGTATGAAATAAATCATGATGAATTGATGCTTCTAGATGCGGTTTATGTTAATTAGCATTCAATTATATATGTACCACGCTATCAGAGACTCGGACCGACAAGTGAAACGAGCTTATGAGAAAAAAATCACAAAGACTTGTATGAGAACCGTTATATGTGAACTTGTAAAAAAAATAACGGGTTTTATTAACGTTACATTACATCACTGCATAAAAAACTACTAAAGTTTTAATTGTTTATTATTTTACAAGTTTTTTCGTCTACCGCGGAAGTTGCATTGAGGATAATCGTACGAATTATTTTGCACTGAATTAAAGATAAATACAAATAGGGTACAAACCAATTCTACAAATTCAAATTTAATCAAAACCAGCTGTATCAGCAGCTTATCGGTCATTTGCCGCTTCCTTCACGAACCACAACTATTGATATTGACAACAAAAAATCACAAACACACGAATTAACTTCGAACAAACCGTAAACAGTATTTTCTCTCAACGGCTAAACACACCCGCACTACATGAATTTTGAAAAACAAATGTTTTGTTTTGATGAGTTTTTTTTTAATATCGCGAATTTCTAAACGTTCGGAAACGTAGAGCGCGCGCGTACGACACTAGCGCTGCCGTCTGCCGAGTCGCGTGCGTTCGAAATGACAAATGCGCGTCAACGGATTGCGCGTCGTTTGTTTACCTCAGTTCTACTCGCTCAAGTTCAAGGGATTAGGTTTTGGAACGCGATAACGCCACTATAACGTGATCCCTGATTCCAAACCTTTCGTATCTCATGACGTATCAAGTTAAGTTTGTGTATTTTTTCCTATAAACGGTGACAAATGTACGATTGTCTAATGGTCGGGGACGAGCAAGACGATGATGTCATAGTGCCTACACACTGATAACAAATTTACCTGAAGTTGATACTGGCTGGCGTATTTATTTTTCAGATACGTGTTTATTATAATTTAGTCTGTGATTTTCTTATAACATTTCAATTATTGTAATAAAATGAATTAAGTACCTACAACTAGCTATCATCACAGGAAAAAAGTCTGTATAATACCCATGTAAAAGTTAGCAGTACACCTAATTTAAATATTGTTAATACATAGTCAATAAACTGGCTCTCGGTACTGCGATTATGAGTGACGTTCGTGGTCTATTCGTAGAAAAGTCGAGGAGCGTTTAAATATTTATAAACATGCAGTATGTGACAAAGGCACTACATTGTTGGACGGGAGTGAACATTGGACAAAGAACTCCATCGAGCAAAGTCCAATAACATTTCAAACTGCATTGTTTTGACGAAGCCTTGCTGAACTTAAGTTGCAATATTTTACTTAAAAAATATTTCTTGAATTTATACTAGGTAAATATCATTCTATAAACAGATTTTTTTTATTCTGTGCGTTTATTAAGGCAGAATCTTGCCCCTCATTTCATTTCAAACTCAAATTGTAAGTCTATGTTGGGGGAAAACTACGTCCCTGGGGTGGAAACTCAATCATTGCAGTTGGAACCAATGCGGTGGACTTGTTGTTGTATCCAATACGTATTTTGAAGTAGGTAGATAATAATATGATGAAGTTATTAAAAACGTTATTATTGTTTAATGTTTATCTAACCAGTGAAATATTAATTAATTAACCTATCATGAAAAGTCTAAAAAATGGTTCCAAAAACAATATCGGTTCTAATATCGTCCTTGAATATTTGCTTTAATTATGTCAACCGCCAACAAAATCGAATCTACAAACCACTGACCAGTCTTAACGTTAAATAAAAAATGCTAAATGAATCAGTAAAAACTTCTGCAGTGGGAGACTTCTTCAACTCAATGCATACATTTTTGTATTTTCTACTTACGAAAGCATTGTTCACGTTTGATCTAACATTGGCCCAATAAGCCAACATGTTTGTATTGCAGTATTTGTACTTTTTTGAGAATATTTGTATTTGATTTGATCTAGCATTGTAATTTAACTGTAAATTAAGACTGCGCCGTCGTCGACTTTCCAACAAGGCTGTAACCTTTAATTCTTTTCTAGGGTCATAAAAGCGTAAAAAAATACTTTGGTGTCGCATGTTTCATTCTTCGTAAGACAAATGAGACATATATTATTGATTCGAATAAATTGCCGAAATTGTGCTTAAATAATTTTTTAAAATAATTAATGGCATTTTTACAATTATTTTGTGTACTTTTGTCAGTAATACAATTTACCATCGACTGACTAGAAAAAGGCTACACTTTCCTTCAAGGCCGGCAAGATAAGAACAATTCCTCTAGTATTGAGACTTGTGTGGTCATTGGTAATGTTAACCACTTACTATTATGGGGCGTAAAGGCTCATTTGCCGCCTAATTCTTAAAAATACACAGCCAAAACCGGTAACACTAGAAGCATGTTTACACAAGAATTCATTAAAACGCAGGCAAACACGGAGACTGAACGTCAGTAAATTCAATGGGAAATGGGAATTCGTCATTTTTATGTAGGAAATAGTGAAATTTGTGGGTTTTGTTGGCCTACTCTTAATACCCGATTTTATTTAGTTCCAGAAACTGACACTGCAACCAAGGAAAATGAGGTAAACAAGAGCGCTACAGTAGCGATTAGGACTTAAGGTAGGAACCAAAATTACCAGTTTCTGATCTCGATTCTTTTCAAATGTTTTGCTATTATATAAAAACAGTTCTAGTCTACATCGCGTACGAAATAAATTTTACTATTTGCAAGCTTTTGAACGTTTAGCTTGCTTCCCTTAACCCTAGGTTTTAATTAGGGAGAAGGGACTCTCCCTTCGCGTTTTGAAGCATTCTTTAGACTACCCTTGTTAAACACGAGCAGTTGTTGTGTGAAGAGAGAGATTTTAGGGAGCAAATAACATGGTGCATGTCCGATAGAGTAGACTAGATCTATAGATAGAATCTTTAATATAATGAACGTTGACCGGATTCGAGAATGGATGGATATAAAAACAAAATGGCAATGAAATATTTTACATGTCGCAATGGATAAATCATCACAGAAAGATAATATGATTTTGGAATGTATCTCATCGATAAAAGAAATAGAAATATGATGAATAAATCTTTTATAATACAATAGAATTGTAGTAATTGAGATAAAAAATTCAGCATTGTCTCATATAAATTAAACGTTATTTGAGACAAGTCAAATACGTGAATGTCGACAGTCACGTACAGACAAACATCCGTAGAATGTACGTGTAGTTATAATGTCACAAAACGTTCCAATTTAGCCTCGAAATTAGTCCATAACTATCTTATCTGCCACATTATCGCAACATAAAATGTTTGTACGAAAAAATAAATATTTTTATCTCAACTCCGAACATACGTAACGGCCTTAATATGATTTAGTAGGGTGATTTTGGCCTGTTTGCGGGGGTGAAAGATAAAATTTATTGAACCCTAAAGTGCTTCGAAAGTTTAATAGCTAAAATGTCCTGGTATTTTATACCAAGCACCTTAAATCAAGTCACTACTTCACTAGCAGTGACTCATTCCCCTGAGTCATGTTTTAGGATCAAACATTTGACCAAACATTGTAGTCACCTGATGGTCAGGAATGTCTATAGTTTGTGATAAGAATAAAGCAAGTACGATTAAATTTATAAGGCAATTCACTAATCGATTTCTTGTCTAAGTGATAACAGTATGAGTTTTGCATGTTATAAGTACTTACATGACACATAATATTATGTTTTCAATTCGGCATGTGATTTTCCTGTGTCATACATTGCCGTTGCACTTGCTTCAGGCTATACTCATGAATTCTCTTAATTAAAATAACTTGTTCGTCATTCAGTATAATGAAAGCCTTTAAAAATTACTTACTACAAAATTAGGGCAGATACGAGAACCTCACTTATTTCTTTCTTATAATTATGTTCAAATCTCTCATCTTTTGGATTTGTATTGTATTAGAATCTTGTAATATAATTCAATAATTGTGTTTAATTATTATAATAATTAATTATATTTTATTATTGTTTCTGTATAGAGTTTTTGTGTAAATTTGTGTACAATAAAGATTTAAATAAATAAATAAAATAATTATATAATTCAAAATGACATGATGTACGTAATGTATGAATGTAATCTTTGTTATACCGTGATTTGTAAACAGCGCCATCTGTTGAAATATACTGGAATTATCATGATCAATAATTAACTAACGGGTACACAAGTTCTACTACTCGACAATAGATGGCAGTAAGCAGTAATATATTGCTCAGTTAATTATGTGTTTTGCCAACAAAATGTGACAAATAATTTCTAAGAACAATCGCACAAAGCTGCATCGCTCTTTTGTTTTCGCTTTGTATTTTCATGAGTCATCCTTTGTTTCTGTATTTGATGAGTGATGAATTCACTTGAACCGTGGACCCGTGTCGATTGAACTTTCTGACCAGTTGATGTAACGTTTAGTGCATATACACATTACATTCATATGCTTCATTGTTACAGTGGTCAGATGAGAACTTATAATATTACTTTGTGGAGGCAAAATTTAGACATTAATTAATTATTACATTTAATTAGTTAATTAATTTTATATATACGTATCTTACTTAGTATATTTTTATTTGTAATGCAGCACAATTTATTTAAGTCTTCCTTTAATTTTCTCTAAAGTATGAACAAATAACCTCGAATTCTTTCACATTTTAAGTGACTTTCCTTAAGACACGCAAACAGTAAACACTAATAACGATTACAGCGATTACCTAATTACGTGTACACATTAGTAAACATTTTAACTAGCAGTTAAAGTTGGTCCGCTTTTACCATTATCGTACAATGTTTTAGTGTCGAGGTGATAAGGCAGAGGTCCGGGTTGTTATCGAAAATGACGCGCTCAATTGTTCCAATGCACTAATTCTTTGTTACAAAAATATTTTGCTGGATCTACTTTCCGTTTTGAATGTGGAATTTTAGGAACTTGTAGCTAAATTAGGGGAATGATTTAAAGAAGCTTCTATATTAGGTACCGTGTCCTTCAATTCTTAATAGTCAAAAACACGCTGGGTAAAAATGTGATAGCGGCGTAGAGCAGGCTAGATAGATTTCTGTTATTGACATTGACTATGGAGTAAATTAGATTTCCTAAAACATCTCAGATATCCAACGGATGGGTCAAAATTATTGACTCTTGACACAAGACTATCAAAACGTAACAACCATCTAACTTTAAATTTATAAGTGAATTTAAGAACATATTGCACAATACGCCTTTTTATTTAACAGCTTTTATTTTCAATATGTTAGTTGCTTGCTATTTTAAATCTGTAATCATATTTTTGTTTTGAAATTTTAAGTTCACTTAATCTGTGCAATTGATTAATATACACAACACAATTATTGAATGAAATAAATAAGATAATTGCTTAATGGAGATTAAGTAGGTAGTTAACTCCCTTAGCGTAATCACTCAGTGTTCAAGAACCGATAACCTTACCTCATAGTTGTACACTTGTAAAGCTACGTAAACAAGATACTGTAAGATCACAGTCATTATGAGAAATAGAAAGTGATGTGAACGTTCTCATTGGCTCGTCGTGTGACGCCACACTAGACGATGTTACATACATGCATACATAAATTCACGCCTTTTTCCCAGAAGGGGTAGGCAGAGGTGCTACCAAGACACCCGCATTTGCCTTATACGTTCTGTCCTACGATATGATAGGGTGAGGATATCTCCATATCGTACATAAGTACCTGAATCCGAGCTGATTATAATGAATAGAAAATTCAATTATCAGTTCACCCCGGGATTCGAACCCGAGACTTCAGCGTTGTAATCATACCGTAGTGCATCTACGCCACCAATACAGTCTGGCACTAAATGATGTTATTCTAGTTAACAGCTAAGTAAGTTTGTAAAACTGTCGGATAATACTTTGTTCGGTTAATACGGCTTCTTTAATCGAAGTATCTACATTGCAACTTTTGTCCCAAGGTTCAATGACCGGAAAATATGTCACAACATTGAAATAAAAAAATCACTGTCGGGTTTTGTGTGACAAAGTATTCTCTCTCTCTTCAGCCACAGGAAGCCCACTGCTGAACATAGGCCTCCCCCATGGATCGCCACATAGACCTGTTGGAAGCGGCCTGCATCCAGCGACTTCCTGCGACCTTAACCAGGTCCGTCCTGTAAAGTATTCGCTGGAAGTTAAAGTAAGAGCGTTACCGTATTTGTAGAAATACAAAACGATAAGAGTTATCCATATCATGTTCCTATATCAAAGACGAGATATTATCCGTATCATGTATCTACTACCTATATCAAAGACGATATATAAAATCAATCGGCGTCGGTTTTATTCTGACGTGTGTGGTACGCACGAATGACAGATAAATCATACATATGTACATACATAGTCCGAGTTCGCAGTCATCTTATCTACACATAAAGGTAAATACATTGCGTAAGATTGGCCATTTTATTGGCTTGTGGACTGTAGGTTTCACAACTGACTTAGGCTCAATTGCACAAACGAACTTTGCCTATAACTTTGACTTTGACAATGTCATCGCCATACATTTGAGACGTATTTGACATTACTAATGTATGGGATTGACGTTTTCAAAGTTAAATTTATGGGCAAAGTTAGTTTGTGCATTGGCACTTAGAGATTCTAACAATAGCTGTTATACAAAAGTCTTCATCTTTTTAGATATACGATTTTTCGTTTCCGACGTCTTATCTAAGATATGAAAAAAATGTAGGTAGTGTTAACATTGAATATATGTCAATGAGTCAAATAAATAATTTCAAACAGTATAATAATGTATTTTATTTTGAACTATAAAATACAATAAAGGTATTTGAAATATAGAGTATATATGTTTTGATTACATTTCATGATATCTTAAAAAAATGTTTCGTTAGTTTTACAAAAACTCAGTGCTACCAACCTATTACGAAAATTACATTTGCAATATTTTGCTTGGGCATTGCAAGTGAACATTAACATAGCTGGCAGTTCATTACATCATATACTGGTTCGCGGCAAGGTGCGCCGACTAGATTCCCTTTCAATTCACTTGGAAACATATCAAATAGTAATTAACAGCGGTTTATTAAAGGTTACTGGGATTATTATTCTTTCAAAGCTTTTTACAACGTGGGAACTGTTCTACATAGTCTCCGTTTTGTGATGAAGTATTTTATAACTGTGAATTTGACAATATTTGGATTTAATGACAAAGATATACAAGCGACTCCAGGTCTAAAATCATTGTTACCCATACTAAATAAGTTAATAACAAATCATAATTATACAAACAGTAATAAAATAGTATGTACATTTATTTAGTTGATGAATTTCCATAGATAAATTAAAGACCTATTGACCTGCAGACCATTTGATTTAGCGACATCTAGCGGCACATACAAGAACTACTATTTACTTAGCACCGACATTCGCCCCCAGAAATAAACGAGAATTAATCAATGGAAAGAGTTCCCATCATCAAGTGATTTATTTATAAGGATATAAACACTATGTAATTGCGTGAATAAATAATAAGCACTAAAGAGTTCAAAGCATTGTTGACGGAACGCGGATACAAAACAGCCCGTAAAAGAACCAATAAACTGCAGCTATAAAGGGGAATTCATTACAAATGGACCCTTTGTACGAGAACCGGGATATTTATACATGGGGATATAAAGACAGGGGTGTACTAAGAAATGAATGCTTTATAGAAATACACCCAAAAGTTACACTCATAGTTCGGACCTGTGAAAATTACACCCACACCCACCCAGCAGTCACATACATAATCCTGGCCGCACACTAAGATCGAGTCTTGTGTCGTGGGCATCAGAAACTACGAGAGACTTTTCGGTCACACAAACACCCAGACCCGAAACAAATACTTGTGGATCACACAAAAAAATATATCGGTGCGGGAATCGAAGCGGCAACTTCGTCTTTCACAGGCAGCTTCTTCTGCGCCATGGAGGCTGTGACTCGTCACTAGTGTATGTATCAGGAACTATTTTTGCTCTTTGTCCCTATCTGCGCATTGAATCTGTGGCTTCTTGTTTTATACCCGGCTTCTGCTCAAAAATACCACACTCCTGATAGAGTCAAACGAAACACAATATTTCCATTTTTCCTTGTAGTTTCCACGAATGTTTGAAATTTCTTTTTAAGGTTTCTCGTCATTGTGGACAAAAAAGTTAACGTTTCTTAGAATTTCAAGTTAGCAATTAATAAATATAAGGTTATTTTTAAAAGCACATAATTTGTTGGTGGTATGAAGTTGATGCTCTGGTTTGGAATAGGCCGTCATAAGCTTAACTGGCGTAGTTGTACTATGATAGGTTACAAAGCTGAGGTCTCGGGTGCGAATCCCAGATCGGGCAGTGTTATTAAATTTTTCTATTCATCAACAGCCCGGAGTCAGAAATTTGCTCAATATGGCGATAGGCTCGCCCCCTATCACATCGTTGGACGGAATATATAAAGTGAAAAGTGGGTGTCCTGGTAGCACCTTTGCCTACCCCTTCTAGGAAAAAGGCGTGAGTTTATGTATGTATAAATTTATTTACTTATTTATATATACTTTATTGTACACTACACAAATGATCACAAACAAAAACATAAAGGGCATTTTGTGTAACAATCGCCGATCGTATCGCTTTCGGCGATTTCTTCCAGACAAACTTAAGATGGACTGGAATGAAAGGAAGCACGGGAGAAATGGGGGGTCACAACATAGTGGAAAACAATAAAAGGAATACAAAATGTAACAGTGATGAGGAATACAAACAATTTGAATGTACATATGTTATCTTAACGTGCTGTATGATTTGGTAATCATGCAGAATTATAACAACTTTGGATGACGGATTGAAACTTTGGATGTGTGACTTACTTGCCTTTTTAAACCTTAAACTGGTAAGACAAAATGACCAGAATGCTTCTAATTATAAGTGATGTGCAAGCCAAATAGATTATTCACTGACTAGAGAAACATCCACCAGTTTAAATTGTAAAAATGCAAGTAAGTCACACATCCGAAGTTTTCATCTATCATCCAAAGTTTTTATAATATCCAAATCTTTTATATCTTTGTTAGTGAAACTCTTCATTATAGGCACTGCAGTCATGTAAACAGACACAAAGGCACAAAGCACAAACAAAGGATGTTATACTTGGTTGCGTTAAATGTTTGTGTCGTATTTAGAGATGACACGTCGCGTTGATGAAAATAAATGGCGTTATTTACAATACTGTATTAAGTATTAACGCAAACACGTCTCAGATTTCAAGGCTTTATTGTTCGTTTTACGGTTTACTAGGTTTTACCTTCAATTTTTTCAGCGTATCATATTGAGGTTGTTTGAGTAGGTGCGCCCACTGTTTTATGTACTTCTGCCGCTTATCAGGTTATTGTAGTCAGTGATTACTGGACACAGAGAGACTTAAAACGTAATGTCTCGGGAGGACGAGTACAGTGTGACACCGAGCTTATTAAATTAAATTTCTAAGCGACGTTTCTCTGGTTCACGGGCAAGCGTGATGTCTTACGGAAGCGATCTCCTTGTCTCATTATTATAGATATTTTTGGAAAAAGAGGCTGCTTACATCGCTGTGTTTTTTTCATTGCATAGATATGGCAAACGAGCAAACAGGTCACCTGATGGTAAGTGATCACTGCCGCCCATGACCATCCACAACTCTTGGTTCAAAGATCTGTTGTCGGCCCTTAAAATCACGAGGGGAGCGGGAAGGAAAAAGGATGGGAAGAGGAAAGGGGTACTAGGTATACGGCAATGTCACTCACCGAAAGAAACTTGACAGTAAAGCTGTCGATCGATTTTCTGTGAGACAATGGTACCACCCCGGATGAGCCTGCCCGTTCATGCTGAGTCATGACTGACAACAGCGTGGCTCTACCACATATAACTTAGCACTTAGCAGTATGTTAAAAGTTTTGCCATCCGTTGCGGCATGAAGGAAGTATATACTAACAAATACCTACACGGTCGCCTTTATAATCTAGTACAACTAACCTTTTCCCGCGGCTTTATATGCTCAAAATAGATCTCTTGTTCCACTTATCCTTTGCATTCCACTTATAGGATAAGTATCCTATAAAAATATTTGGTAGAGCTAATTTAATTCAAAGTAATAATACGAAAATGGATTGCACTGCGCTGTTTAATTGCATAATTAGCGTTAATTAAAATTTAAATAGGAAACGCTAATTCGAGGCGTTTGTGTGCCGCTGGCACGATTTCAAAGGGTTCAACGAATTATATCGCCCTTTAGGCTTTATGACGTCACGCGGGATCTACCCAATTAGGATAACAAGAGCACACCTCACGCGATTCCGAAACATTGTCGAACCGAGGACTGACATCCTACACATGTCCAACCAAATTAATCAGAGGATCAATTATATATTGTTGAATATAATTTTAAGATTTTTTGTAGTATATTTAAAACGTTTTATATAAAATAGTTTTTTATGGGCAGGACAGAAATTATTTTATACTATCTATGTAGGTACTAGTCATAATGAACAGCCATTTTAACTTTAACTTTTCAATGTGTTGGGGTAGACGCAGAAACCAAATAGATAATTGAATGTGTTTACTTCGCGTCATAAATTATGGCAGTCTGAAGTATGAACTATCATGAGTAAACGAAGTATTGGGAATAGATTAAAAAAAATACAGTACAAATGGTCTTAACAAGGACATTGGTAGGTATATATGTAAGATGTATGTATACATAAGTTATTTATCATACGTAATATGCTGTAAACAAAGGTAATTGTTCATTTTTTTTAAATATTATAATTCATACATTGTTTATTGTAATACTAACGTCACTAACCAACTTATTAAAGACATCTCACGATACAGACCTTGCCTAGTGTGATAAGTCTTTAAATAATTCCAAGCGGTTCATTGTCAATTTTCTTCATCAATTAATTACTTAATTAATTAATTAATTGTTTAATTAACTTACTATTCAAGGCACTTGTAAACGATCTCAGATAATAAAATTTATTCTGATTCTAATTGTGACTGTTGGATGTATTAATTTATTTAATTCTTAGTTAAATTACATTGGTTTAAATGGTTGTAAAAATACCAATTTGTTCTTCCTTTTGTACATATTCTTTAGTAAACAGCTGGTTTTCTTTGTGCTTCTCCGATAGGTCACGTTTAAGTCAATAAGGGCCGGGCAAAATAGTAACTATTAGTGTTGCTCGTAGTTTCGCCCGCCCGGAACAATTTACAATACATATATACATAAACTCACGCCTTTTTCCCAGAAAGTGCAGGCAAAGGTTCTCCTGATAGTAACCAGGTCACCAGCGTTTCGCCTTGTTCGTTCCGTCCCAAGATGTGCTAGGGGCCGAGCCTATCGCGATATCGGGCACAAATTCCTGACTCCGGACAGATAATTAATAGAAAAATTCAATATCACGTTGCCCGACCCGGGACTCGAACCCGAGACCTCAGCATTGTAACCGTTCCGAAGTACAATTACGCCACCGAGGCAGTAATTTACAATACAACGGGAACAATTTAAAACACAAGAAAAAAAAATATTTAAATTCGAAGCAGTTGACGAGATTAGCCGTTCAAACAAACTCGTCAGCTATATTAGGAATAGACAAAAATCTATATTATTATTTTTTTTGCCAAAAATTATAGCACGAGCCAGCCCAAAAGTCGTGATCACACAATTATTACACGTCACAACATACTACGTACAAACTAGAACTTACGTAAATATATTTTTCGTCATCACTCTAAATGCTTTGTTTACTTATTTTGCCAACTACAATGTCCACAGCAGGTTATTTTTGCAACTTAAACAGGTGATAATTGACTTGAAATTCGCACGTATTTTATATACTCTTATGTACTTAGTGAAGTACATACCTTTTAGGTTGGTTGAATTTTAAGGTTGCAATTTTGATTTTAATGTTCTTGTTGGTCTTTCAAACATTGCTCTATTTTTTGTGACTGTTTTGTACAAGCAAATAACAACTCTCATATGTTAGATATTTTATACACAGTTCCATTAATATTACAACCACTGGTTCTCCAAACAATGAACACAACTTTCATAAACATTTTCCCAGATGTAACGCAACCCATATGAACCGACCCTAACCAAAACTAAACAAAACACCTTGTACCAATATGAGGCAACGCACTAGCGCCTACCTGGGTATTACACGAACAAAAAACGAAGAACCCACGAGTCGCGACCAGACGTGATTCAAATTGTTGGCCCCGCTCGCCGCGCGCCCGCCAAACTTACAAAATCATTGGATGGAAGTCGTAGATTATTTTAAGTGGCCAATTAAATACGCTAGATTAAAATGTATTTAGTGCAATATGCTGCAATAAATAAATAAATACACCCAACAGTCACATACATAGTCCTGACCCACTAAGATTGAGTCTTGTGTCGTGGGTATCAGAAACTACGAGAGACTTATCGGTGTCACAAACACCCAAACCCGAGACAAAGCTTGTGGGCCTCAAACATTTGTCTCGGTGCGGGGATCGATCGAATGAGTTTTGATTGTGTGAAATGTTGTTGATGATAGTGCGCAGTCGAAGAAAATGCGAAGGTAGATTGTACTAGTAAGTGGGATTCATATTTTAGAAGAAAATACGGTTTGGTTATAACAGCAGCCCCTACACGCCCTAACCCAAGACACGGGCCTCATTTAGAACGAGGTTCGTGTGGCTTCGTAAACTTCAAACACCTAACTTTAAAAATTCTGTTGACAAATTGTGAGGTGTGTTATTTGTGTAGGTACTGTGTAGGTTTCCTGACGATGTTTCTCATAACCGTTGAAGAAAGCGCCAACAGAAAAACGTACATAGTGATGTATGAATAAATAGGATTATGTACTTATACCTAAACGAAATTTTAACACAATTAGCTGAAGTATTATCGCAAATGGTGAGTAATTTCATTACAATTCTACACTGTATCGTTTTACATTTGTGTAAACAGAAAAGTATTTAAGTACTTAATTTATATACAGCGTTAGTTAACCGCAAGCTAATCTGTGAACTATAAAATACCACTTCTAACAGCTGCCAGTGTTACTTCTATGGAATTTATAGGCAGTAATAAAAATATGGACACAGCAACGATTAGTGAAACCACAGACTTTGACCAAACTGTAATCTGACACGGACTGCCCTGCATTGTGTAATGAAATGTGTCACATGGCAAATAAAACTATTGTTCTTATAATATACGTTTTATTTGGTCTAAACGATTATCATATTGATTAATAGGAATATATCGTGACATGCCAATCTCATGTCACAAAGTCTCTTATAGGTTACAACAAAAACCTTACAATACTTTTTATGTATTTTAAACCTCGCCTTTCGAGAATATAGTAAGAAGTTAGAAGTAATAAAACATTTTGAATTTCAAATTTGAGCGATTCCGTCCAACGTATGTTAATACATAACCGGTCGACATTCATTTTGTTTTCGCAGAATTGAATTTACAAAACAATTGAAAATATTACAACAAACGGTGTAGCGTCACGTCCGGATTCGTCAGCATTATTTATCGATAATGTATAATACGATAAAAATGAAAAGTAAACACAATCGACCTACGTATCACATGATATGATTCAAACTAGAACACGAACAATCGAATCAGAACTCGTTTCTATTCGGACGGAATTATGCCAGTTGTCGATATTATACAAACGATCTGTAGTTCATAAACAATGCATCAGAGAATTTGGAATAGAATGAACTTTTTATGTACATGTTCGATTGAAAACCTTAGAACTATGATATTGATTAATAACTATGTCTTTAATAACCCCGTCTTCACTTATCTCGCGTCACTAATTCACAGTAACATCCATAACACTTGGACATCGATTACAGTAATCACTCGGGTCACAACACTATTGGGTAACCGGTGCATTCGGCCTCTCATCACCTATTTTCTTGCTCGGCAACGCGCGCACAGCTCTGGCAATTGGCGTGTGATCGTATTATATTGTTGTTGTTGTTCTTCCTTCGCCTTACAGCGTGGTTTCTCTCTCGAGAGGGGAATTTCTGTATTTTCTTCGGTTGTTGCTCGCTCTCGGCGCCGGTGAGCCGTCGGTACATGTCGGTTATGTCCAATTGTTTAAGAGAGAGGCACATGACAAGGTGAGCGCGCGTGCGTCCGCTACGAATGTTGAAGTGTCACTGGCATTAATTTTTCGCTTGATGCGGTGGCCGGCGCGGCGCACGCGACGACCTCTTTACAAGGTTACGTATTTATCCTGCGGCCTGAGCGAGTCGCCGCCGCGCCGGTCGGCTATATTGCCTGCTATGCAACGTTATGTGGAGATAGTGCTGTGACCCGGTCATTTTGATAGATTGCTGTAGATTACCCACCGGTTGTAGCCATTGTTGGCAATTAATTGTTGTAGATATCGGCTTTTAGAATTAAGTACTTGCACGTGTTGCATGTGTCTTTAGTTTAAATTTAGTAATTAGTGCTAGGCACATTTAAATAAGTATTGGAACTATAATTAGATACCAACCCGCACTAAGCCAACGTGGTAGACTACGAGTATATGGCCTAACCACTCTCAATCGTATTCTCGATTGTAGAATAGGCCCGTGTCCTGCATTGGGACGTATATAACTCATAAAATACAACACATTAGGTACCAGTTTTGTTAAAAATTATTCAAATGAAACAAAGCTCATATTCCTTTGAAGTAGAGACACGCGTAGTTTGCTTCATTGGCGATAAGGCATAATAACGAATGTGTACAATGTTCCAACTGGTAGATAATTAAGTATATGTATATACTGTCGTTCGACAATCGACCCTATTATAAAAACAAGCGATCATGACGCAGCGCGTGTATTTATAGAGTAAGTTGAACACGTATTGGGAGTTCTAATAATATGATAGCATCCCTTCGTTCCGAGTGTAAGATAAGGGACTCGAACATTCTACTATTCGTGTATTTAAGAACATTTAAGTAATATATTTGTCTGATGATTACGAATATAAGATTTTTAATAACTGTCATCAAATGTTTTGTTTTTGGTTTGGATTGCAGTGGGAGATGTATCACGGTTTTGAATAATTGCGATGCTATATACATGGATGTGGATATCCAATCCAATCCAATCCATCAGCCAAAGGAAGTCCACTGCTGAACATAGACCTCTCTCAATGATTTCCACAGTGACATGTTGGAGGCAGCCTGCATCCAGCGACAGATAGATAACAACGATGTGGATAGATTATTTATATTTTTATTCATTCCTAGATTTATAATTTATATATTTTTTCACTGTAAACATAAAATACCCATGTTTCTATATAAACTTACCGGTTTTTTGAACGACTCTACCACTCGACTCTACCGAACGCGCTGAGAACTGTCATACTTTGCGTACAAGTAAATAGAGTTCCTAATTACACATACTGTTAAGAATAAGTTATTAAAATACAGTGTTCTTTATTATATCTTAGTCCCCAATGAGGAATCCGGCTCATATTATAAAACAAATCGTATGCAAATAAGAATAATTGTTCTACAAACAAATTACGTTAATTAATGTTAATTGAGTAAGCACTTTCTCATATTAATTATTAAATAATATATATTCCGAATATATATTAGTAAGTAAGGTGTTGGCCACAAGACACAGGAAATTGCAATTTCTGCTCCAATGTCAATTGCCGGTCGATTTACTATTGAATGGCAATTTAATATTGTTTATGCAACCAGGACCGGATTAAGATGTTGTGATAACTCATAAGATAATGCAATTGATATTATTTTGTTTGTTTTGTGTTCCAAATTTAAATATAAAATATTTTAATCATAATAAACTAGATTTTTTAAATTTAGACGAAATAAGAATACATTTCGAGTTAGTAAAAAAAAATGCTTTGATTTTCTCAGAGATCTTCTATCCTTCATACCTACGTAGCAGTGGCGAAGGCTCCATATAACTCGATTCCCTGCGGCTTACCTTTTGTAATTTATCATTACACTATAAACAAGCTAATTTTTCAAAATTATTTATGTAATATCTAAACTCATTTTATTCAACGACATCTGTCGGCCACATAGGTAAATATTACTGCGGAGGCGCACAGCAAACACGTAATTACATTGCGACGCGTTGCGACCTCTGGCGAATTACTGCCAAAATTGTTCGGCTTATTCAATAACAATGGCGCGGCCCGTGCGCCGACCGTCCGCGTCGGCTGCATGTTACGCATTGGTGTGACATGGTTGTGTATTTTGCAACAAATCACGCAAAATTGTATTTTAAACTTATAATGATTTAAGGTTCAATTTCCGTTAAAAAAGCAGGAGGCATGCTGTGAATCTTCAGCATTTTGTGTGTTTATGTGTGTATTTGTGTAGATATCACTGCATTTGTAAGTGTTGTATTAACATTTTGACAGTATACGAGTATTAGCTGGTTCACGCATTTAGTTTTTAATGTTTTAAATTAAAAAATGTACATAAATATTAATAGTATTATTATGTTGTAATGGAAATTAATAATCGTGAGGGACATGTTTAGATTGTCAATTTCGGAAATAACGTTACTGTTAGATTTTAGGAAGTGCTCGACTACTAATAATACAACTAATAAAAGCGCGGCTAACGTACTTGTTAACATTGTATCTAGATCATTATTTTTTCTTTATTAATCTTATATTCTCGTGCGGTTTAAAAATATACTTTTTTACTTTTCTCATGATGACATTGCAACTTTTGTATATTGGAAATATTAAAATATAATTGACGACCGCAGTACGTAGATGCCATCATACGAAACGCAATCGTTTCGTTTGGTGAGTGAGATTGTCGGAGGAATAATTTGCTGGCGGTTGGATATGCACAAACGTCCGGATATAAGGATACTCGTACAAATTATGTAAATGTGTCGCGTTTCGGGCTAATTCTGTGAAGCATCTCACGATAAGTTGATCTACTCAATGTGGACTGCACTATGTTTACTATCAAGTATCAGTCGCATTGTCCTCCCTATGTAGGGCCAGTAGGTATAAACAAAATAAACACACTTATTTCGAGTATTGAGCTTCGGCTTCCCTTTTTAAAAAAATCGCCCTTCGCCACTGCTACGTAGTATGTAGGTATATCGATAGATGTTTTACAAATAGAAGAGACACATTATTACGCATTATGTCCACCTATACACAATTTGAATACAGTGTTAAAATTAATAAATAATGGTTCGAACATAATTTTATATTTGAAATTCTAATTATACTGAATTCAACATCGTAATTAAGTTTGTGATAAATGCACGAAAATATATACGATGTTCATTATTCATATTAAACCGATTTAAGCAGAAATCCAATTATAAAATGTTGTGCATATACTAACTTATAAAAGCCGAGACACAAGCGTCATTTCAGGGTGATTCTATGTAATCTAAGATCAGAACGCCGTTTATGGCAGTATACTTGAACGGATGCTAATGAATGCACGGTCCAGACATACTGTCTTATTAATATTCACAAGATGCAGAATAAACTAACCCGAGGTTCAACTTGAAGGTTTAACTTCCGCATGTGTGACCGGGTGAATGTTTTTCATAATTTGATTAAGAAATATTAGGTAAGATTATTGACGAGTGTTATTACAATCATTTAACATGGTTTAATGAATGTCGAAATTGTCTGAGTTTGAAAAGATTAAATTCTTACAATGAAAATAAAATCGATTAATAATAATAATTGTTTATCATCTCCAGAAGCACTGTATTGGTCTTTGGGTCAAGAGCCAGATTCAAAAGGGGGTAATGCTGGACACGGCACGCATAATGAGGAGGTTCCTCACTTTGGATCCCTAACCAACGGTGGCTTGGGTCTTAAGCCTCGCCTCTGAAGGATTAATCTTTTTTTTAATATTTTTATATGTATATTGTTTTTTTATACATGTATAAAAATGAAAAAAAAATTGAACAACAAAATAACTGTTTATGATAACACCGTGTAACAAACATAATACAAAAGAAAGACAAATGAGAAAAATAGAAACAATAGTACAGTAATCACAGAAGAAAAACATACAATTGGCGATATAACTTTTACGGTATAGAATATTTACGATATCGATTTTTTCTAGACGATTCTTGAATGTTATTAAACACAGGAACATATAATAATTTAGTATTATTTTATTAAGTGAGGTACGTGATACGTCTCACGAGTTTAACTGCTTTTTAGGCGACTCTCCTAGTCATCTTGAAATGAAAATTGAAGGAGCGTGTTTTGCTCGATAACAATATAGTTGTTGTACTCGGATAATCACTATAAGCTTGTGTTACAGTTTAATAATTATTAATAAACCAGGATATGTTTGTTTATTTTAATTCTGCAGCAGTCAATGTCAAACAACTACGTCTTGACTTCACTTACGGAATGACTAATCATAATAAAAGTTGAAGTGTGGCGTGCAGTTCTTAGTTCTTACTGCATAAGAAATTGAATGAATTAATTAACCTTACTCCATAGTAAATTTTTTATAAATAAAACTTATGCATATCTTACTTATATATGTAAATTTATGTTTAAAGCGGATATCAGCTGGAGTAATAACTACACGAATTTAAATTAATTTTTTTGTTAAAATTTTTTTTTTTGAGTTATTGGAACTTCGAGATTAGAAATAATATGTAGGCAGGATCTGAACCATCTCATACTCACTCATCATAAGGTGGGTACCAAGATTACTTATGTAGATACTTTTGAAATATAAGGCACTCACCTCCAAGCGTGTCCAATGAAGCCTGGACACAGCTCCGGACAGTTCTCGCAAGGCCTCCCGTCCGACACCTCCTTTATCCGCACACCCTGGAAAAAATAAAAAAATCATGAATACTTTATTACTAATACGAAAATGTGTTGCTTGGATTTTTTTATTGCATAGGTCCGGCAAACAGGTCACCTGATGGTAAGTGATCACTGCCGCTCATCACCATCCACAACGCTTAGTTCATTGTTGTGTTGCCGGCCCTTAAAATTGGGAGTGGAGCGAAAGGAAAAAGGATGGGAAGAGGAAAGGGGTATTAGGCATCCGGCAATCTTATTCACCGGACGGAACACGACAGCTTTGCTGTCGCTTCACGTCGAATTGCTGTGAGACAGTGGTACCACCAAGAACGGGCCTGCCCATTCATGCTGAGTCATGGCTGACAACAGCGTGGCGCTACAACATATGAATTGGTCCTGCTAACATGCCATAACATAGCAGCAGCAACGGATTTTATGAGCTTAGAATTATTATACCCAAAACTGATTTTGGTACATAATATATTTTCCTGCGGGATAGACTAGGAGCGCAGGCTACACAGATATTCTTGAAACACAGTAAAGTGCTGCATGTGGTAATTTTATTGTGGCAATAAATAGATCTTTTTTTTTTCATATTCCGGAATAATGAGTGATCCCCATGTAGAGTTCTAAGTAGTGCGCGGACAAAGTCGCGGGTGAAAGCTAGCAAAGTAGCAATATAAATCTAGGTTAAGTAAACGAAAGGTTGTACATTTACATTCTATATGCAATTTATGTAACTATTATGTAATGTTGTCGGCCTGTTGGGCAACTCAAGTTTGGGCTGTATAATTAAATATGTTTATTTTCAAATTCATACAAATCTCATAATGTGCGCAGCTGACAGTGGACCGTGGAGGTAAAGATAGAAATATATACTTATTGGAGTTGTGGCTTCGCTGCTATCAAAGGTGTTAAGCGCTCGATAGTTTCCAAGCAGCCTGCACTACCTTTTGATCATAAATTTCAGTGGTCAAATGTGACTTTATTGTTTATTTCCTCTTAAGCTCTCTAGAGCTCAATTTATTTATTATTTATTTATTTTATTTTATTTATTTATTTGAATAGAATTAATTTAAATTAACAAACCTCTTAACTCTATTAATTGAGTTAAGAATCCCTATTCTTAAGTATTTAATTAATAATATTATATAATTTATCAATCAAATGTGGCCAATAATCATCATCGTAGATTTGAACTAAAAAAACCTTTTATATTCTTATATTAGGTACATATATAAACATCATTAACTTATAAAAGTTTAAGATTATCCATTCTTTATCTCAAAATTGAATTTTCAAATTTTTTAATGTTTAAATACACTGTACGAAATTTAGCCTCAACCGACAAAGCAATTTAAAAACTCAAGCGTTGAAAAACAGCAGAAATTGAAGCAAAAGTCAGTGTTACAAGGGCGATTGTGATTACCGATCAGCTACAAATCATGCGACTATGTCGGCGCAGTGACGTGGGTGTTAAATAGTGGGAGTGTCCGTCTAGTAGCAGAAATATCGTTCTATATACGAAGCTTTATCATTCACACGCAATTGTAAGTGGCATTTTGTAACTAGAAAACCTGATAGATGGTCATTTTACTTTTGCAGTGTTTTTCGCTTCCGATCTTAATAGGACTTACTAAAGTTACAGTTTTATAAGAGCATACATTGAGTTACTATGTCGATTATCTCCATAAGATATATTGATTTTAGTACAATCACTTATTTTAGGAGGAAAAATAATTTGTCGAATGATCTTCATAGGATTATAAGCCTGCTATGGCTTAACATAACTTCACCGATTCCTTCGCAGAATAATAACCTGCTTAATATTCACTTGCCCTGATACATCAATAACAACTACCTTAACATCTGAATCGGATAATTCGTCAGCATTCAATTTGTTAAAATCTTCAATAACTTTGTCAGGAATACTGTTGGTACCGCTGCTCAGTCGCTTATTTCTCTCAGATACTTTTTCTTCCGAGTCGCAATCACTGTAGCTGTCAGACGTCGAGTATTCACTATCCCTCCTGTAAGCGAAGATTTTGAAAATCCCTCCTCTGTCTCTCCAAGAATCTTCTTTCATTTCATTCTTCTTCTTTCTGTGTATTTTGAAAGGCACTTGTTTGAATTTAGGCTGTTCTTCCTGGTAAACTTTAGGCGTTGCTTTTCTGTAGTTCATGTTGTAGTCTTCTTCAGTAACTCCACAATGGTACATGAGGTAGTCTTTCTTTATCTGTTCTAGGCCTGAAGGATCTCTCCAGTACTTCTCTTTCTTCCTCACGCCTAAGTAGTAGTCCAGATCGTGTTCTCCCAAATCATCTTCGTCACTGGAATCAGCCTTGTTTACTTTAACGTCTTTGCGAAATTCAAATCTCTCGGCTTCTGCTTGATTCTTATTCTTTGAATTAGGCATTTTCTTTAATAAATTCGCCGTGTTAGATGTTAAGAATTTTGTTGTCTTCTTGTAAACGGAAGCCACGGATTCTCTTCTCTTTTTCATATTCATGATAGTTTTATCAAACAGATTATTTGAAAAAAATCTTTTTAAAATCACCAATACGTGTGTGAGTCTCCTTATCATTTCATTGTTGACTTCCCGCCATACACGTAATGATGATAATGCTTACATTTTTGATTGATATACTTGTCTTCCAGTAATAATATTTTTAAGGTTGTTTCCACAGGCTCTTTAAATCTATTTCATAGCTATCTGCATTTATGATGACAAAGTCCAATGAATAACCGAAGCCAAATAGGAAGACAGTTCTCTGTATCGAAGTCCGCGGAACACTAGTTAACGTTTACGATTACGATTCAATTGAGCCGATGACGTGGCCGTGGTTACCTGCCAATGGGTGGTTGGATCTTTATGAACTAGTAAACCATGGCCTCTAGACATAGATTAAGTTGCACCTGCGGTCACGACTTCAGGTATGGGAAGAGAGGCGGCGGGAGGTCAAGTGTGACTGGACACTGGCCGGGTGGTGGTGTTAAGGGCGTGGACTCTTTACGGTCATGCAAACAGAGCTAAATGTGTCCACGTCAAATGACACGACAAATTGCAACATCCCACAACGTCGCAACGACCCGTTTTCACCCTTATTAGTCGTAATTTGGCTTATTTGACGACGAGGGCAACAATGTTATTGTTCGATGTACCGAATCCCGTCTTGGATGTAGGACACGTTTTGCTTAATGCTGGCACTTCGTTCTGTTTTATTAATAGTATCGTACAATGTAGTGCAATTATTTTAAAACATTATCAGTCTAAATAAAAATATGTCAACAATGCCATCTAGTTGACGCAGAGAGAACTAAAAGTATATTGTAGATTGTAGCGCCATCTAGCGTCGAGTAGATAACTAAGTGATGTAAATTTAAATAAACGTTATGTTATTTTTAAATATATTATAATACACAATTAATATAAAGATATTAAATTTTTTGTTTAATCAGTAAGTGGCTAATATAATTTTAGAGATAATTATAGTAAATGTTTACCGCGTTACTTAGTATTCTTAACGACAGATGGCGCTATTATCAATAAAACCGCTTCTTCATAACGGGTCCTTTTTAGCCATTTAATCGAATGGAAAAATATAGTATTTGTCTTCTCTGTATTACGTTTTGTATCAATATTACAAATAAGTTCATAATATAAGAATTTCATCTCAATATCGTGGCGCAGTTGCTCAGAACGCCGGTTGCGAAACGAGGGGTTGCAGATTCGATTTTCGCGCGCGCCGTGAGAAATATTGGTGAAATCCACAAGTAGGTAAAGACTTTGTTTCTGGTCCAAGCCTAGTGAGATCAAAAAGTTTCTCTAAGTTATATATGTGACACAAGAATTATTTACAATACTGAATACACAGTTATGAGATCCGGGGCGCTTTAAATGCAATAAGGCTACATTTTATACAATCAATGTGGTGTTTCCCCCTTATATGGAAAATGCCTCGTTTTCCGTCAACCGGTTCGCACAAAGCCGATACGGTGTTATTTCCGTTTAAATGTTTAATATTATGGGCTATTCAGAAGCTAATTTTAGTCAAACTATTACAGTTCGTGTTTTAAACTTATTCTCGTGATACTCATAATATCCGCTAGATGTCACTGTTAGAATGAAGTTACTAAAGTATTTATCAACAAAATGTATTATTTTAGACATGATAGTGTTTATGAGTTGTACAAGTAATATTATGCAGTTATTATATGAGTGAATTCTCAATTGAGTGCGCGTGGTGGCCTGTTGGTATCGGACTAGACGCGGCTGCCGTTCACCGTGGTCGCGGGTTCAAATCCAAGAGCACACCGCTGACTTTTCGGAGTCATGTGTATATTGAAAGTCAATCACCACGCATAATAACGGTGAAGAAAAACATAGTGAGGAAACTTGCATACCATAGCGACTTATAAGAATTTCTACGGTATATAAAGTCCGCCAATACGCACTAAGCCAGCGTGGTGGAATCAGGAATATATGGCCTAACCCCTCTCAATTGTATTCTCGATTGTAGAGAAGACCCGTGCCCTGCTGTGGGATGTATATGGGTTGATACAGACTGACAAGAAAATATAATTATTTATGTAAACGCGTGTGATGCAAAAAAAATTTAGACTCATTAATATACCTGGCTCCGTAGCCCGTTAGCGGGACTATCATATTAACGTGACTTTTTGAGGACATCGCGACACCTTGTATATGTTATTACTTATTATATTATATATTCACCAATTAACTTTGTCGTTGATACACCATTATTTCTTAATAAACACCACCTATTCCTTTTCAAACAATTTATTCTAGTCTTTTTGCTGTGCCCACAAACTGGACCAACAATATATCAGGCTTTGTCCGAGGCACCGAAGGACGCCATATTTCAAGTATCAAAGTAGTTAATCCACATCGAGGCTCGATTCATCAGCGCAGTATTCGAACGCCTAGAGTCGACACCAGAATGCTGATTCGGTTGATAATTGAGGGCATCTTTTAATACTGTTTTGGAAATAATTTAAATAATCTTTATGCAAATGAGAAATTAAATAAATAAATCAGTATATGGTACTATTACGTCGTCAAAAACGCTTTGGTCTAATATTAGCAGAATATATGTTATGTAAGTCGTAGTGCTAGGATCAATACCCAGTACGAGCAATTAATTATTCGTAAGCTTTTTTTCGCAAATATGAATTTTCCAAAGTTGATTAGTATCACGAAAGGGAGAACTTAAAATTGCAGGAAAATTTTATGCAATACCGTGGTCGCGGGTTCAAATCCCAGGGCACACCTCTGACTTTTCGGAGTCATGTGTGTATTGATAGTCAATCACCACGCACTATAACGGTGAAGGAAAACATCGTGAGGAAACCTGCATACCATAGTGATTTGTATAAATTTCTAAGGTATGTAAAAGTCCGCCAACCCGCATTAGGCCAGCGTGGTAGACTATATGGCCTAACCACTCTCAATCGTACCCTCGATTGTAGAGGAGGCCCGTGCCCTGCAGTGGGTCGTATATGGGCTGATACAATACAACACAATACAATTTATGCAATAGAAACTAAAACGACGGACGACCCAATTAAGTTAGCAGGAAGTCGATCGATGCTGGTCGTTTTCAACAGCTCACTGTGTAAATCATTAGAGGAGCCTATGTCAGCTGTGGACTTCCTCGACTTATGACCATGGCTGAAAATGATTATGCCTTAAAAAATCTGCAAAACCTTATGTAAATGTAGGATGAAAACTTGCAAAAGACTTATAGGACTGTCCCATCCTCACACCCACCACTGCAACTCCAGTAAGCCAGTCTCAACAGTGGCACGCATTGACACCGAGCATTGAAGCTCAGCGAGTCTCCGGGAATGCCTAACTTGTCTTTAACCCGCAACGAAATAAAGAAAAGAAAGAAAACTCATTTATTAGCCACAAATAAGATGACGCACACACTCGTTTAACATAAATTTATATATATAGCTAACAACAAAAAGACAGTAAAAAGGAGTTTGTACGTCGCATAAATGTGACACGTAGGTGACCACTCAGCTTATTGTTGCACTGCGACGCGAGCCACAGCGCAACGCTGGTTTTCAGTGGTCACCTTGAGTGACATGCGAACGCCAGCTTACATACTAACATAAATTAAAACATATTGTATAATTAATGAAACAAGTACATATTGTATAATTAATGAAACAAGTAAAATATAAAAAATAAAAATCTACTACACAAACAGTACAACACATACAAAGAAAAAGCAAAAAATAATATCTAATCTAGTTTATACAAGTATTGTAATAATTATGAACTCAAGGAACTAAAAAACAAGCCTTCAAATCAATCATAAAGTTCATTAATAGGAGGAGTTGGAAATAAATTATTGTCCACTTACCTCCGTAACAAAGCGGGTGACAAAAATAATGAATTACAGACGTAAATAACCTCGCATAAAGACTTACAGCCAGAAAAGCCAGCTGTAAAGCACCACGGATCAAATCATTATTGCGTTTAAATTGGGACATATTATGTGAGCTGTTATAATGGATTGGAAATGATTTATTGTTCCATTGACCTAATCCTTGATTGCAATAGAACAGATATGCTGTCATCGTCACAGGATTATAAGTGTGCCATTTTCGGCTGTCCCGCCCAGCAGCTCGTCATTAACAAGCATCGGATCACTACCCGAAATATTCGATTACGCAACTACTTCGGCCTTGTGTGCCATATACGGAGCACGGCGGCGCAAGACACTAGCAAACAGCTAGTTAGTAAGGAGGACCCAATTTGTAACTGTGTGATGTATTAGTACTTGAGGAAATTAACAATTGAATAATATTAGGAATAATATATCCGAAAGGTTCTGGAATGGAGGCCACGTACAGGTAAGCACAGTGTCGGACGCCCGCCTATAAAGTGGACGGACGACCTGGTTAAGGTTGCAGAAAGTCGCTGGATGCAGGCCGCTTTCAACAGGTCAATGTGGCGATCCTTGCGGGAGGCCTATGTTCAGCAGTGGACTACCTGTGGCTCAAGAGAAAGAGCTCTCTCTCAGAGAATTATATGCTGTGAGTTAAAAGTTAAGTCGTTACAGAAATTGTTTTTGCCAATCTCGAAAATTAGTAGTAGAGTAAATAAAAATCAATATAAAATAACTGCATGCAGATAGACATGTACAAGTTAATTATGTGCCTCATTATGTAATGTAGGTGAAAGCTGAATAGACAATTTCAAAATATATTCTTTAAAGAATGTCAGACAAAATTTCAGATAGTAATGCATTATTATACTCGTAGATATAACCTTAAAATACAGGATGCTTAAGTTTTTGAAATATATCAGGGGATAATCACAAGAAACTCCATGAGATACGCGGCTGATACATAAAAAAAAACAAAGATTCCGACGAATTGAGGATCTCCTCCTTTTTTGAAGTCGGTTAATAAGCAAATTACCAACCCGCTCACCTCTACTATCTTACGAGTGCATTATGGAATTAAACACTCAATGAATCAGTATTTTTTGTTTACACAAACGTAACCGAAGCGCGCATGTGTTTTCAGTTGTCGAAGGCGCGACACCGCTTGTTAAAACAGTTGGGGTGTAATGACTCATCCATCAACACATCGATGTTTACCTCAAGTGTCCTTCGCGAGGTGGACGCAAATTTAATTTATCGTAGTTAATCGATATTAAATTTAATTTTTAAATTATTAAATTAAACTCTGTGGTTTTTTGTGAATTTTGTTTACAAATAAAAAACACATGCAAAGTTCAAATCAAGAATAGACATTTGTAATTCGTAGAAATGGTGCGCTAGATCTTCAGTTTCAGTTATCTAAGGATGTTGTGTACAAAGGGTAAATTAAATATTATTTTTTCAACGGTTTTTATTTGTAATTGTTTTTTAGATTTACGAGAATGTTACACATTGAAATAAAATTAACTTTTACGCATTTTTTTTACGCCGCGATAAATTCCGTAAAAATTAGGTTTATTTCAATGGTTTTTATTTTGTTTTTCAAATAAAAAACCTTAAAATGTAATGTGCACATATGTAATTACCATATACTTCCTTCGGTTTGTTTGCTACAAATTACGTAACCGGAAGCTCAATATTATAAATAAAATAGTTAAAAGTAATTTCAAAATTATTATGAACTAAAATTAAAATATCACAATAATTCCACTATTTTTAAATTGTAGATCTGTGTTGTAAATGTAATTATAATTATTCGCTACGTAAATAAATTATTTGCTTATTTCCAAGTAAGGCTTCGGATTCGGAATTATGTGTAGAGTTTTTGGATACATTTTATTTAATATGGAATTGATCTTGTTACGTTTAACGCTTTTGATATGTCTGCCTAATCTTTCAGGGACACCAGCATGAATATAATATGACACATTATTTTGAAGTTTCTCGTAAAACAATTTTTTTTTCTAACATGCATTGCGACCTAAAAAATTACGGAAGGCAAACTTCGCAAAAATCTTGTTCCTCAATTAATACACTTTTTTATAGTAATTCGGTCCAATTATGAGGCGCTTGGAGCAATGTGGCATCGACATTAAGCTCGACGGCGCGGGCTCGGTCACGTAGATCGGTAACGAGCCAAATCGCGTGTTAATGTTAGTGTTTACACTGTTAGAACTTGGAATGGCCATAGGTATTTGTGTTATTAGCAAATATTTTTGACAGCTTCGTTGGCAGTTGGTTAGACGCCGGCAGTGGAACGAGCGGCCGCGGGTTCGATCCAGCGAGACGAATGTTTTGTGGACTACAAGTATTTGCTTCGGGTTTGGGTGTTTGTAAGACCGAAAAGTCTCACGTAGTTCCTGACAACCATGAAACAAGATTCGATCTTAGTGTGGGGTCAGGACTATGTATGTAACTGTTGAATGTATTTATTGGAATTTGTCCTGGAGCCAACGACAGCAGGACAAACGCTTTTTTGTCTTGGCACAAAGTTACTGCAATGCACGTGACGGTAAGTAAACAGTAGTTCAGACAGTAGGAGATGCTTATCCGCGTGGATCATTATCCATAGACACTGACTGTAGACAGTGGTTATACTCGTCATAGTGACCTACGTGTGTCGCGGCCTGGATTCTTCCCGGGTATATCCAGATACATACAATCAGACATGCGGCCGCTCTCTATAACCTATCTATCTTTAACTAAAGATTTCATTGGATATTTCGATGCATTTTATGTTTCGGTAAACAAGGAAAAAGAAATATAGTTATGGTGTATATTTATACAAAGCTAGGTAAGATAAATACCTATATGTACGTCTATCTTTGTTTATTGAAGCGTAGAATTGTATCGAGATATTAATGATAGCTATTTTAACCTCTTGTTAAAGATAGGATACAGAAACCGATAGCCATCTCGCATAGATGGACACTCAAACTCGACAACACTGTTTTCACCATCAGGCGGACTGAGTCACTTTGTAGTCATAAAAAAATCTTATACAGACGCAAGTTTATCCACTTCGAAACAAAACAAAACAAATTCACGGTTAAAAGCAAATCAGTGCATAAAAGCGTAAAGCAGTTTAACGCGCCCCTACTGTTACCAAGTGTACGTGTGCCATTGTTCTACACGGAATGTGGCATTCGATTCCTATTAGTCCGGTGTTGCCAATTTAAATAACGTTTTAATTATCCAGCAATTGAGTGATGAAACGAAGGAATTATGGTTTGATTAGTATTTATAGACATGTCGCGGCAATCAACGCTGGAATTCAACGCGCCTTGAACCGACAACCAACCTGGACTTCACGCCTGCGGATGTATCTATGGTTTGGTTATTCCACGTGCAGCGATGGGATGGGTTCCCGACGCCGATCTTCGAGACAGTTAGGCGCTCTCAGCTACGTCAATGATATATAAAGATTTTCATGCACGAAAAAACGACACTCAATCCATTATTTTCGTGTTCAAGGATTCTAACCACTTATTGTATAATTGCTTATTATAATTTTTTACACTTTGATAATATTATTTCTTTTGTTACAAGAACTACTCTATTGCATACACCCACGGTAGTATGTTCACGGTGGTCGCGGGTTCAAATCCCAGGGCACACCTCTGATTTTTCGGAGTCATATGTGTATTGATAGTCAATCACCACGCACTTTAACGGCGAAGGAAAACGTCGTGAGGAAACCTGCATACCATAGCGATTTGTATAAATTTCTATGGTATGTAAAAGTCCGCTAACCCGCACTAGGCTAGCGTGGTGGACTATATGGCCTAACCACTTTCAATCGTATTCTCTGTTGTAGAGGAGGCCCGTGCCCTGCAGTGGGACGTATATGTGTTGATACAAAACAGTAATACACCCACAGACATTAATGTTAGAATATGATTAGGAATATTTTTAAAGATGTGCCACGGTTCTGAAACTTATTTTTTGGATAAGACAATAATAGATACGACATGTTCTTTAAAGTGTCGACTTATAATCACTTCGGGTTTAGGCCATAGTCTTACACACTGGGCCAGGGCAAGTTACTAGACTTCAAGAGCCATGGAACATCCATACTACATGCTATAGAACAAGTTCCACTAGGCATCATTTTCTAAGAGTTGAAGCTAAGCGGCTGCAGCTTGTAAAAATGGAATTTAAAATCTATCTCCTCTTTCTGATAACCGTCTTGATTTAAAAAAAAATCAAGTTATATTAAATAAAAGCTTAAAGAAACATTGCATTGTAACATGTCGACGGTATTGTTACGCTAATTTTGTCTAACAGGAAAATATTGGACAGCTTCCGTGGCGCAGTTGGATAGACGCCGACTGTGAAAGTGAGGCCACGGGTTCGAACCCCGCACCGAAACAAATATTTGTGTGAACCAAAGGTATTTATTTAGGGTCTGGGTGCTTGTGAGACCGAAAAGTCTCTCTTAGTTTCTGATACCAATATATGTGTGTTTTTAGATAGGCAGTAAACTTTTCCAGCAATTGGTAACACTGGTTCATTACTGCATATTAGTTCGTACTTCATAGCCGTCTGTTCGTCACGTACAACGGTCACTGATTCAACGCGAATCGCTAATCACGACCTAACATCTAGAACAATGATCTATTCAAAACAATGTTCTATTGATTACCTACTTAGAGTTTCTCTGACATACGTTTTATGATATAAAATAGGTACTGTACTGTATCAGCCCATCTACATACGTCCCACTGCGGGGCACGGCTTCCTCTACAATCGAGTACGATTGAGAGTGGTTAGGCCTTATAGTCTATTTGATTTGAGATTTGTATTAAATAGGTGGGATATCAATATCATTGGTTAGAAGCCGACTGTGAAATATTAGGCCGCGGGTTTGATCCCCGCATCGAAACAAATATTTGGGTGATCTACAGGTATTTGTCCCGGGTCTGGGTGTTTGTGAGACCGAAAAGTCTCTCGTAGTTCCTGATACCCACGACACAAGACTCGATGTTAGTGTGGGGTCAGGACTATGTATGTGACTGTTGGGTGTATTTTTTTATTTTTTTTTATTTATGTTGTAATATACTCTTTAAGCACATAAGCAGTGTATGCCATGTATTGCTTTTTTATTCATGGTGTTGTTTGGTTTTTCTACTGTTCATGAGCGGTCGTATCGCTTACCATCAAGCGAAGGGCATGCTCGTCTTGCCATTAATTACGTTAAAAAAAGTCGCTTACTGTTGAAGACAGGACTCCTCTTCAATCGAGTATTGGATTTAGCGGGTTCAAGCCACAGTTGATTGGTTTGATATGATGGTTTCAGTTTGTTGTTTTTTATCTGTCAATAACTTTATGTATCCTACCCATTCCCTTTACCACTTAAAGTGTTTGGTGGACGCAAAGGAATATAAATTAAGTTAATTTTACTATATGTACTATAAAAGGTTAATTAAACACATTTTCCTTTAACTTACGGTCGCTTTGATTACAATTACAGGGGGAAACGGCTTTAAATCTAATTAAATTTGACAATCGCGTAATGGAATCATAATTTAACAAGACGTGTGTTCAGTGTTGCCATGCTAAAAGTATGAGCCGCTCCTAGTAGGGTAATTAATTAAGCGGTTTTCGACACGCCACGGCACCGAGCACGAACGTGAATTAATTTTTAATCGCCGCGGGTATTAAAATAGTTTCATGCGAGTATGTTACTCTTGTACTTGGAATGTCATGCATAGAAGAGTAATGAAAAAGTGTTTTATTGATGCTTTCATCATTTAGCTACAATATTCGTATACACTTGATTATGGACGATTGAGGGTATTAAGGAGTAAAACGTGTTCTCCAGTGGAGACCACGCCTCGGCAAGCGTAGTGTGGGACGCCTTCCAACCAGGTGGAGCTACGATATTCGTAAGTTGGTAGTGGTTTGAGACGATGGGCTGAAGATCGAGCCCAGTATCGTGTCATAGGAGAGGCCTATGCCCAGCTGTGGACGCGGAAGGGCTGATGATGATTAAGGAGTAATACGAGCGACTGTGATAATACTAGTGTGTACCGTTCCTGGATCAGCCAGTGTACATCCGAGCTTTAACATAGTTGCTTACATCAGTAGTTAGTACTATTTGACAACCCCGTGGCGCAGTTGGTTAGACGCCGGCTGTGAAATGAGAGGCCGCGGATTCGATCCCCGCACCATCATGGGTGTTTGTGAAACCGAAAAGTCTCTCGTAGTTTCTGATACCTACGACAAGACTTAATTGATCTTAGTGTGGGGTCAGGACTATGCATGTGATTGCTGGGTGTAGAAGGCGTAAGTTTATGTATGTATATATTTCGTATGAACAGTATCTACACAGCTAGTTAGTATACAGTATTCAAACTGCAGTGTCGGTGCATAAAAATATTTTAATAATCGTTATCATTGCATCAAGAGATTTGAGTTTTGTAAATATCCGTTCTAAGTCTGCCTTGTCCTTAAGAGTGCCTCGGTGGCCTAGCTGTACTACGGTACGATTACAAAGCTGAGGTCTCGGGTTCGAATCACGGGTCGGGCAAAGTGAAATTAGATTTTTCTATTCATTATCATTAGTCAGGAACTTGCGCCCGTTATATAGCTTACCTAACACACAATTCCCGGTGAAATTCGTAATGTAATCCAAAATGCTTTCCTATGTATTCTGTATTTAATTATAAAATGTATTAACAAATAAATTGGCAATTATCGACTCTATGATATTTGTAAGTAAAATTATTTATACGTAACTTCGTAACGTCGGGTAATTAAGATAAATTATTATTAATTGGCAATACTGTATATTTACTTTGCTCTTATGGAATAATTTCAACCGGGTCACAAAAACAGGGTATATCAAGACTGCTACCGAAAACGAAGCCAGGTGGTAATTTTAGTGACTACAGACACGATGCAACTAACATTTTCTAAAAAAAAATGCGACGATTTTTTTAATGTTTTAAATATCATTTAAAGCCTTGCGTACTATAGCGTCTTTAAAAATAAAAGGGTGTGCATTATTTTTTTTAGGAAAATGTATGTATTCACCGCCCAAATACGATGATAGGAAAAAAATCGTTCTTTTTTGCAAAAAAATTAGTTGCATTGTGTCTAAAGTCACTAAAACTACCACGTGGCTTCGTTTTCGGTAGCAGTCTTGATATACCCTGTATAAATGACACTAATTTTATTGTTTTGGTTGATATTTGAGGATCGCAATGCTGGCTAGTTTACCTATTCAGCATTTTTTTAGTATAATTTTGCGTATGTACTTCTAGTGCAATAATAATCCGTCACGGAGACTTCACAAGAAGCAGATAAACTGATTTGTACAGTAAAATAGAATTATCGGTACACAGCTCTTTCAAAAGATTTAAAAGTTTTAATGGGGTAACAGTATATTCAGTGCAATTAGTTCACAAAGGGCGGCTTACAAGCGTATCCGATTCATAACTTTAGCCTTTGCAAGTTTCGATTCTGACAACTTTCCATTCCAACGGCCGTGAAAACTGCGAATTCCTCTTAGCGATTAATTTGCTATCTGTTAGCATAACTGCGATGTTAATGATGTTTGGATGTTTTGGTTTGGACGTCTTGTTGACGGAATTTGAAAATACTGTATTTAACTCTGGAATATTTTTGGGAAAGGATATTTTGCAACTGTCCACTTAGTGACCTTGTACGGGACGCTATCTGGCATTAGTGAGCCTCGCGTATCGTTTTTCGAGATCAACCTATCTGGTATCTTCAGATTTGAACAAGCAGCTACATTTGCAACACTTTGGCTCAATTGCACAAACTAACTTTGTCTGTAAGTTTGACTTTGGCAATAGGCTCGCCCCCAATCACATCGCGGGACGGAATACACAAGGCGGAACATGGGTGGCCTGGTTACACCTCCGCCTACCCCTTCTGGGATAAAGGCGTGATGTTGATTTATGTTTGTATTTGACTTTGGCAATGTCATTGCCATACAGTTGAGACATATTTGACATTGCTAATGTATGGGATTGACGTTTTCAACGTTAAAGTCATGGGCAAAGTTAGTTTGTGCAATTGACCCTTACATACTTAATTTCATATTCAATTTTCACTTAGCTGGGCCGGACAAAAAAATTACGTACTGTGGCGCCTTAATTACATACATAAGTACAAACATAAACTCACACCTTATTCCCAGAAGAGTTGGCAGAGGACAACAATAACAGGTACAACAAGGACACCCACGTTTCGCCTTGAGTGTTCCATCCTATGATGTGGTAAGGGCGAGCCTATCGCCATATCGGCCTCAAATTCCTGACTCCAAGCTGATAATTAATATAAAAATCCAACAGCAGTTTACCCGACCCGGGAATCGAACTCGTAACCTCAGCTTTGTAATCGTACCATTACAGTCTACCGAGGCAGTCTAAACTACTCATCCAATTTTCATGAATGAGGTATAAATTAACACAATTCATCATTCGATAAATATTTTACAAAGACGTGATTTATTAGCGCCATTACCTCCATCGACGGCCGTTCATTGAACTATTCATGTTTCAGTACATATGCTCGACATACGGCATTAGCGATGTTAAGGCATTGTTTTATTCATGCTCTCGGTTTGTTCGGAAACGGCTATTTTCATTTCTGAACGAGCAGTACCTCGATTTGAACTATGTACGTATATTTTATTCACGATGGTTTTGAAGTGTACCTACTTTGTGTAACTTAGGTAGGGTCAAGGGAATATAATTGTAATTGAGATTTATGAAATAAAGGCAGCCTTTGTGGCGCAGAAAATTTGAAACGAGAGGCAGCGGGTTCGATCCCCGCATCGAGACAAATATTTGTGTGACCCACAGGTATTTGTTTCGGGTCTGGGTGTTTGTGAGTCGGAAAAATCTCGTAATTCCTGGTACCCACGACACAAGACTCGATCTTAGTGTGGGGTCAGGACTATGCATGTTTTTATCCGGCTATTCATGTTGGCCGATCTGGGATTCAAACTTAATACATCACGGTACTAATCTTGTGAATGTTATGACTAAACCACTAAACTCATGATATACATCGCTATTTTGAAGAACAGTCTCATTGGGACTTCATAAATTATCAATTCATGGTAAAAACAAAGTTGGAGAAACGCTGTTTTTATTTCATTAGGAGAGAAATACGCAGACCACTGTGACTTAATAACACGTAGATAATCTTAAGTTATGGCACATTAAACTGTTTTAAATTAAGTTATTAATGTTTTCAAGAGTTGTTAAAAAAATAACTTGAATTGTTAAATATGTTAGTATGATTTCAATACGATAGAGCCTTATTGCTATAAAACTATAAATATGTCAGTTTAATCAGGGTGGTACTATGGTACAACAAAAAAACGGCCGGTGCCTACTATTATGATTATTTATTATTTATTATTTAAAGCTTTATTGTACAATAAGTGCAATAGGCGGTGCTATCGCTCAAGGCAATATCTGACAGACAACCATGCCTAATTTTTTTTTATTGCTGTTATAGGCAGACGAGCTAGCGGCCCGCCTGATGGAAAGCGGCTATCGCTGCCAATAGACCTTCGCAGTGCCAGGGGTCAACTACAACAAAGTCACTGCGTACCTTAAGGAGAGTACTCTTTTTACGCCTCGTTTGATTTAATACATTTTCATAGGATTTTAATGACACCGAACATTGCAGCTCAGCGACTCTCATGAATGTCTAACTTGTCTTTAACCCGCAACGAAATCAATCACAAAGTTGAATCAATAGGAGGATTTAAAAATGAATTATATTTATTGTCCACTTCCCTCCGTAACCAAGCTGATGATAAAACAGTTTGTTAAAGCGTATTGCATACCAGTACATATACCTAGTGTATGCTTTTATAAGATACATATAGGTATGTATTAGAGTTGCAGTTTACATTAGGCCCGGATAGCGACGGCCGATCAAAAGCTCGCTCGTTGTACAAACACACGTGGAAACGATTGCCGTACGCTATCAGTTTTGCTTGCAGTACAAACTGACAGGATCGATGTCGTTTTTAGTGTATGCATGTTGTTATTATATCCATCCATATATGTAGCCGATAAGGGCTTATAATAAGAATTAAGAATAGGGATAAAAGTTAAGATGTCCCATGTCTCATGATGTCATAGGGGGCGAGCCTATCACCATATCGGGCACAAATTCCTGACTCCGGGCTGATAATAAATAGAAATAACCAATACCATCCGACCCGGGATTCGAACCCGAGACCTAAGCTTTACAATCATACCGTAGTACAACTGCGCCACTGAGGCAGGCATTATTATTATTGATATCAATTATTATCTATTTTTTGTCGAACCTATTTCCGCTCCATGATTGAAGAAAAGAAATACCGCCATGTTCAGTGATAACTCTTACGAGATTTTTTAAATCAAAATCCTTGTACAATGGATCGCCCGACATAAAAATCGAACCCGAAACCTCACGATTTACAAGCCATAAAAGTTACCACTAAAGAAACCAAATAACTTGAGTACGTTTCTGTAGCTGTTTAATAACATACATCAGTGCATACCCTGTAAGGATGACCTCCGCATGACCCGAATGCGTCGACAGTAATCATTGTGAAAATAGCCTAATGGACGGCATCCATTTGATCCTGATGGATGTTGAATTCATCCCAGGGTGAAATGGAGACCTGTTGGTCTGCCGGGAACCCATTTAGCGTAAAATCAAATTACAAGTCCGTTTGATGGACGGCATAGTGTTACGGAATTATCTATTTGACGTGTGCAGACTGCAGATATGCTTTTCCAAATTACAATGGGTATATTGGTACCCTTTTTAATAGACCTCAGTATTGCTGAGAAAGCCTTCTCGGCGTGCCCTGCAGTGGGATGTGTAGGGTGTGGTATATGTAGACAGCTATTTGTATAACCTTTGAAGAGTGAGAGTATGAGAGAGTATTCTAGGGATAGAATGGGATGCCCAATTACAAGGTTGCAGGAAGAAGTTAAATGCAGGCCGCTCCCATCCGGTCGCTGTGGAATGTTTATGTTTATTGGATTTCCTGTGGTTCAAGATAATGATGATGGACATGGACCAGACTTCAAGTCTAGCTTCTTATGCATTCGGGGGTACAGGTGAAAACGTCTGTATGTTAGAACCTTATAAAGAACACCCATTTTTATTTTGTATATTCGTAGCTAGCAAAACAAATGATTACTTTTAGATTCCATTTTATGATAAGGAGCTTAAGACTTTTACTTCCTACTCTCATTTTATTTCCATAACAGTAAGCAACACATTTTTCTTTATATTCCGTGTCGTAATACTTCAATGCGAAGAGCTCGTAAATCTGTCGTCGTCGGTGGCTGCCAAAATGCAGTCGTTAAGCGAAGTCGGAGGTTCTACAAGTGAGTTGAAATATTTGCCACCAGTGGCACCTCTAGGCTCTATGGAATTCTTCAGGGGTATGCCCGGTGTAATTTTAAACAATAATAAAAAAACGACTTCAAAAAATTACTAAAATGTAACAAATAAAAAATATTTCACAAAATTAAACCGACGTTGAAATTGTTATAAAAAGAGAGAAATAGAACTAATCTTTTAATACATCTAAAATACCTAAGTATACCTACATTTTCTGTAAGGTCGGTGCCAGCTGGCCGTCTATAAGCTTTATAACATCACTCTACTCACATCTCATCATCAACTAAGCAGGTAAAACCGCGGGGCATAGCTGGTCAGCTGGCACCGAGCTCAAATCAGTCTGCAGTGCTCGGTATTAATAGAACACATGGTGTAGAGTCTTCTATTTTAAAAACAACGAAAACCGAACGACATCACCTTAATTTACGTCAAAATGTTAAAATCAATATTTTTAATTCACTTCCGTAAAATTATTTTATGTAATTATATTGACGAACGTCTCGTTTGCGGTGGACTTCGGTACGTGCTGTGAATAACTTAGTGCTTGCACTGTGCACCACATTAATCGATTTTACATGCGCATGCATCATTGCTGTGGACAATCCGTCACGCCACTTGACATATGAAGGCGCTTCTTGAGAGAAACGGGGAATAAATTTAATGTCTGATAGTTTAGTAAGGTCAAGGGTACGACCCAGTGTACAATTATACAGTAGACGGCCTACGTGGCGCAGTTGGTTATTTGCCAGCTTTGAAACGAGAGGCCGCGGGTTTGAACCTCGCATCGAGATAAATATTTGTGAGGACCACAAGTATTTGTTTCGAGTCTGGGTGTTTGTGAGACCGAAAAGTGTGTCGTAGTTTCTGATACCCACGACACAAGACGATGTTGATCAAGATGTTGGGTTGGGAGTATTATTTTCGAATTTTGGAACTCTCAAACCGTACTGCCTTTATCTAAATTAAGTAATCTTGCTACCACATTAAGTTTGCATCACAAAATAAGGTCGAGTCATATTCGCGAAATGCTATAGGTATTTTGCACACTAGCTTTGAGTTTTAGAATACAAAAGCGTTTTAAGCTTATTATTAATGACATTATACAATTTCGGCTTAATTTTCCAACTGCAAATTCTATTACTTTCTTGATTCTATATATCTATGAATCCATGAATTTCAATTGTCACCTTTGAAGTGATTTCTCTGAAGTTTCAAAATGGCGTTTAAGTTATTTGAATTAAGAACATAACGTGTTGACGCAGGGTTGGAATGCGAGTATATATAGACGCGCCGGCGCCCTCGGTGGATGAACCCTTGCACTTGTTACTTGCGATTTTGCGGTTTTATTTTGTCATTTTGAACTTTAAGTTGGTTAAATTCGATAAATTAGTGTTATATCGCATTTGTTAGGCCATGGTTCGATATTCCTTTCGGCCATTGTATTGTTATTGGGGCAAGGTGCTATTTGCGCAGTAACGTGTCAAATCTTGAGTTCAAATTCTAGCTTACGCATGAGATTTGGTCTAGGAAAGTAAATAACAAAATCGATTGCACAATCATTTATTGTACGGGTTTATCTCATTATTACAAGCAAATCTCTCGTTAATCTGCAAATAAAATATGTATGTCGACCGCACGTAATTGTAGATTACGAACAAACGTACATACTGATAAAGGGGGAAAAACATTGTCGACATAAAAAAGTGCAATGACCGTAGTAAATAATCTCAATTCCTATATTGATTACAAAGATAACTGATTCAATTGTTAAGCCCATTTTTAACATTACGTGAAAATTTCACGCCCTTATACTCCTCGCTAACTCTATAGAAAAACCATTAAGTACAAGAGACAAAAAGGCGAGCAAAGATAATCTGCCAGCTCTATTACCGGCTGAGAAAGTGAGCGCAGAAATAGCCCGCGGTGAACTTTAAAATGTCACCAGACCCTCCCGCGGGCAGATAACTTCAACTTAGATTATCGCTCGGTTGAACGGTGATGGGCAGATATTGAAAACTTGCTGAAATAATACACAAAATATTTAAAGGCATAGTTCTCGTTATATGAAGGCCAGGTTTATTGTACTGACTGGCTAAAGAATACCATCAAGAGTTAAAAAATATCGGGAACCTGCTGATATACACCAAACACTCCCACGCAGAGCCCACGTCATATGGAAGGCAGCAAAATTGTACCGATTGGCGAGACATCTCACACTAGCGAATATCTTGTTCGAACTGCACCGCGTTTACCGTCAAAGGTATATTAGTTGCTTTGTCTTGACAGTCGCTATAAAAATAGTCTACTGTCGTGGCTACTAACATTTGTGAACAAAAATTGTCTAAGTACTTTAGCAAGCAGCTTACCTGATGGTAAGTGATCACTGCCGGCAATGAACATCCACAACGCTTGGATCATGGATGTGTTGCCGGCCCATCAGGTTGGGAGGAGAGCGGGAAGGAAAAAGGAACAGTAAAACTGTGGCTTCACGTCGATCTCCTGTGAGACAGTGGTACCAACCCGGACGAGCCTGCCCATTTATGCTGAGTCATGGCAAAAAAAGCGTGGGCCAGCAGATCGCTACTGACTTACTGATAACGCTACGGACTTTGACTGATAACCCCACTTTACCAGATTTATTTTCCAGCAGCCCATACCTGAACGACACACTTGTAGTAAGGCCTAACTGCACTAAATTGTGGAGGAGATCCATTCCCGCCAGAACGTGTCTAGGCTGGTATTATTGTACAGATAAATTGTAATAATTATTCACTAAACCATGATTGAATATTTAACGAAATTAAATCATATCCATGCAATAGGTTCCTAAACTTAGTTACCATTTTATTTCTATAAATATTTGGAACTTCAAAGGGATATTAATAAATTTGCATAAGAGCGGGGTGTCAGCAAGCAACATTATGGCGTGACTCAGCCAGTGTTTATGCAGCGCGAGAGGACCGTGTGGTTTTGTCTTGCTGGCACGGATTGAGGCGACGCTTTGCCTATTATTAGATGTTAAGTTCTTACTGACTTTATCATATGTTTTGAAGTTATGTTATGTTAATTAGGGGTTTTCTGATGTATTGTTTTATATGTATAATAAACTGAATACAGAAACCAAATAATCTCAAAAGGCTCAAGAACGCACCTTTGACTACACTCGTGTGTACACAATAATTTATGTTTTTAATGTTGTTATATTATAAATATTAATTTGTCAGTATTATAGGTATAATAAAATGTACTATAAAATCTCTTTTCAATCTTATTTTTGAAGAATGTTTTAGTTCGTTTTTTAATTACTAAGTAATCAAAGCACTAAAACTTCATTGCGTTATATTGCGCCTACATTCGTTTTTAGATTTATAGCCTGAAAAACCTACCGTATTTTAGTTTGAAAATATCGCCAAATAACTCGTGAATGCGGTCGCGCGGTATCGAAACATTGACGGTAGAGAATGTCCGAGTTACGGAATACGGACACTGCGACCAAGCGTTGTTCTGATTTGAGTCTAAGTTATATGAAACTATTCGATGTCGCAACGTCAGTGCTTATTCTTTTATTGGCAGATATTTTTCTCCTTTTTCCGGTATACTATAGACCGCCGAAGAGGTATTTAATCCAGGGCCGTTTGTCAGATTTCGGCTGCCGTAAATTGACTTTAAATACTTGATTTAATTGCTAATCGTAAAAAATACATGGTTCCACCAATTATCATTTTTCAAAATCTAAATTGTAACTCTTAAAGTGCCTCATAAGTTGTAATATCCATGACACAAATATGTTACTATTATTAATTTGCATATCTGTTATGCCTATTTATCATCATCTACTTATTGAGTAGATAAAATACCATAAACATAAAATTGCATTGCCTATAGTCAACTTACATAAACTTAAGTTCAAATAGCATTTAGCAGTATTGTTAAACGATAAAGTTTACAAAACTCGTGTACCGGACCCACCATATCGTTCTCCTAATCCGGCCCAGCACTAGACATCGGAATAAACGTAAAATTTAATAATAATGTCCAGTTATCGTTGACGCTGCTGACTATTGTTTGCAAACTTTTACGATGTTGTCTTTTAATTTGCATACAACCCTTAGAATGATAATGCGCATTATAGGGGATGAACTGACAATGTGTTTGACCCTGCACTACTATAGATTTAGGTATAAAGGTGGTTTGATAAATAGAGATCAAAATTTCGCTTACGTAAGGGTCGAAGATGTATATGGACTTTGTCGTGACTGTAAATTGGAGAAGTATAAATTGCATAGATAAAGATTTAAGGCACAAAAAATTACACCTGTGTCTTGCTTATTTAAAATTGATAATTAAGTAAAACAATACCGAATACGCATTAATTGATTTATAAAAAAGGATTGATTTGTATATAATAAAATAGTTTATGGTTAGATATTAATGCGTGCTTAAAATTTGCAATAGAATCCAACTTTACATGTCATTAGTAAGACATGAATGTCTATTGCAGTTATCCCAAGGATATCTGTTAAGGCATAAGGATTTCGCACACCGAGTGTAGCGAAGTGATGAAATTGCTCTATTGTCGAACGAATATATCGGAACAAACTGGACTCGCCTTGGGATCAAAGGTTGGTCTTAAATTGCTACGTAGAGTGCCAACATGTAAACATATCTATAAGATTTTTATATTCATCCAATCTCTCCTCCCTTATATCTTATCTTATATCTTTAAATGAGCAATTCTTGTATATATATATATATATAATTGGAATCTCGGAATCGGCTCCAACGATTTTCATGAAATTTAGTATATAGGGGGTTTCGGGGGCGATAAATCGATCTAGCTAGGAATCATTTTTAGAAAATTTCATTTTATTCGTGTTTTATCGATCGTTTTTAAACTGAAAAATATGACTCTTCCTGACATCTATTGGCGAATAATAATACTATTTTTTGTGAGCAATAAAGTCATTTTAGAAAATGACATTTTATTCGTGTTTTATCGATCGTTTTTAATCTGAAAAATATGACTCTTCCTGACATCTATTGGCGAATAATAATACTATTTTTTGTGAGCAATAAAGTTATTCCAGCAGATGGCGTTGTTAAGTAGCACGAAGTCAATGAGTGTTTGCTTTGAGGTTAGACTAATAAAATCAATTGTTTATTTATATTATTTTTGCACGTGTTCACTTAAAAATGCCTAAACGATCTTGGAAAAAAACGCTTATAAACAATTAACTTCACGAAGCCGCAACTCGTCTCAAGAACACCTAGAAGAGCATCGTCATCAAACTGATCAGGATTCTCAAACTTCTCACAGTGAAGACTCATTTCAAGGATACCGTCATGAAAATCAGGTTTCTGCTCGTCTTGCTCTTGCAAAATTTGACTGACATTACACGAGCAGAAAGGTCTTATGATTTAGATGTTTCACGAGAGCGTGCGGCCCAACGTGTAGCTAATGAAAATAACGATAATTTCCAAAAAACACAATTTGTAAAAAAAAAATAAAAAATACCGAGCAAAGCTCGGTCATCCAGGTACTTATAATTTATAGTGGCAATGTGGATGGACGCTGATCCGTGAGATCCGGGATTCGGATTTGAGATCGACCACGCGGGGAGCCAGGCATGAGCGTATGAGTGTTTGGGTATGATCCGAGTGATATGAATTGAAATATCTACTAAATCTATATATTGTAACTGACCGATGTCTGTACAAGAAAGATATAAGAGAAAAACTAATGCGTGGGCTGTATTACTACAGTATTAAAATCGCAACGCAACGACTTAGCATCGCAGCGCTCAGTACGCATTGAACATAATAGTCTCGGAACTTAAGGAAGTTGTCTTGAGGCAATCTCGATCGGTGACGTCAGCGTCCGCGGGTCCACTTCCGCCTAGATTTCCAATGTCTAGATTTACTTGTCGGTTTACTTCCAAAACTAGTGCAGTACCGTCGCGTCAGTAAGGACTAGGATATAAGATATTTTTTAATCCTGATTTTGATTAAAGGATAACCCGAAACACGCTGATGTCGGTAAAAATGTGTAATCCATACGAATATTTGTTTTATTTATTTGTTTATACTCTTTATTATACATCTCTAGTATAGTGATAAATGAATAGTACCTGGATGACCGAGCTTTGCTCGGTATTTTTTTTTTTTTACAAATTGTGTTTTTTGGAAATTATCGTTATTTTCATTAGCTACACGTTGGGCCGCACGCTCTCGTGAAACATCTAAATCATAAGACCTTTCTGCTCGTGTAATGTCAGTCAAATTTTGCAAGTATCTTACTTTAGCAGCACGTGTGGGACGAGCAGAAACCTGATTTTCATGACGGTATCCTTGAAATGAGTCTTCACTGTGAGAGAATCCTGATCAGTTTGATGACGATGCTCTTCTAGGTGTTCTTGAGACGAGTTGCGGCTTCGTGGAGTTAATTGTTTATAAGCGTTTTTTTCCAAGATCGTTTTAAGAAGACACAAATAATATAAATAAACAATTGATTTTCTTAGTCTAACCTCAAAGCAAACACTCATTGACTTCGTGTTACTTAGCAATGCCATCTGCTGGAATAACTTTATTGCTCACAAAAAATAGTATTATTATTCGCCAATAGATGTCAGGAAGAGTCATATTTTTCAGTTTAAAAACGATCGATAAAACACGAATAAAATGACATTTTCTAAAATGACTTTATTGCTCACAAAAAATAGTATTATTATTCGCCAATAGATGTCAGGAAGAGTCATATTTTTCAGTTTAAAAACGATCGATAAAACACGAATAAAATGAAATTTTCTAAAAATGATTCCTAGCTAGATCGATTTATCGCCCCCGAAACCCCCTATATACAAAATTTCATGAAAATCGTTGGAGCCGATTCCGAGATTCCAATTATATATATATATATATACAAGAATTGCTCATTTAAAGAATTATAATTATTAGTCATTTTAGAAAATGACATTTTATTCGTGTTTTATCGATCGTTTTTAATCTGAAAAATATGACTCTTCCTGACATCTATTGGCGAATAATAATACTATTTTTTGTGAGCAATAAAGTTATTCCAGCAGATGGCGTTGTTAAGTAGCACGAAGTCAATGAGTGTTTGCTTTGAGGTTAGACTAATAAAATCAATTGTTTATTTATATTATTTTTGCACGTGTTCACTTAAAAATGCCTAAACGATCTTGGAAAAAAACGCTTATAAACAATTAACTTCACGAAGCCGCAACTCGTCTCAAGAACACCTAGAAGAGCATCGTCATCAAACTGATCAGGATTCTCAAACTTCTCACAGTGAAGACTCATTTCAAGGATACCGTCATGAAAATCAGGTTTCTGCTCGTCTTGCTCTTGCAAAATTTGACTGACATTACACGAGCAGAAAGGTCTTATGATTTAGATGTTTCACGAGAGCGTGCGGCCCAACGTGTAGCTAATGAAAATAACGATAATTTCCAAAAAACACAATTTGTAAAAAAAAAATAAAAAATACCGAGCAAAGCTCGGTCATCCAGGTACTTATAATTTATAGTGGCAATGTGGATGGACGCTGATCCGTGAGATCCGGGATTCGGATTTGAGATCGACCACGCGGGGAGCCAGGCATGAGCGTATGAGTGTTTGGGTATGATCCGAGTGATATGAATTGAAATATCTACTAAATCTATATATTGTAACTGACCGATGTCTGTACAAGAAAGATATAAGAGAAAAACTAATGCGTGGGCTGTATTACTACAGTATTAAAATCGCAACGCAACGACTTAGCATCGCAGCGCTCAGTACGCATTGAACATAATTGTTTCGGAACTTAAGGAAGTTGTGTTGAGGCAATCTCGATCGGTGACGTCAGCGTCCGCGGTTCCACTTCCGCCTAGATTTCCAATGTCTAGATTTACTTGTCGGTTTACTTCCAAAACTAGTGCAGTTCCGTCGCGTCAGTAAGGATTAGGACAGTATTTAGATATTTCTCTGTCCTGATTTTGATTAAAGGATAACCCGAAACACGCTGATGTAGGTAAAAATGTGTAATCTATACGAATATTTATTTTATTTATTTGTTTATACTCTTTATTGTACATCTCTAGTATAGTGATTTTTTTGGTTTATTTTTGCCGATATCCTCGTAAACACGCTAATTCAGCGTAAAAAAAAACGTTCAGTTCACGAAAACTGTAAAGTGATTGAAACGTCGGGAAGTTATGAATGTTAAAATTAAATTAAATTCGCGATAAAATCCGTAAAAAATCGTTTTATTTCAACGTAACATTGGCGTGAATCTAAGAAACCATTCAGCGTAGAAAGTCAACTTCTTAGCTGTACTGTACTGATCATATAGGTATAGCATAGATTGGAAACCATCGCTGATATATTCTAGTTACTAAACTAGTATACATCTTATTACAGAATCTTCAATTAATTGAAACACGCTCAGATTGTCACACTTCTCAAGATTTATTTATCGAGCTTTTTATCACGCCCTGGTAGATGATTTATAATATCGAATACATTTATAATAAATCCTTCATAACATATAAATATAAGGCGAACTATCTACTGAATTGAGTTTTTTTTATAGCATAGGTCCAGCAAAGGAACAAGCAGGGCACAAGATGGTAAGTAATTATTGCCGCGTATGAACATGCTTTGATCATGGATGTATTGCCGACCCATCAGATGGGGAGGCGAGCGGGCGGATAAAGGATAGGAAGAGGAAAGGTATTGGGCATCCGGCAGTCTCACTCACCGAACGAAACGCGACAGCATAGCATAGCTGCAGCATATGATTTACAATAATTTTTTTTCAAGAGATCGTTAAATAAGCGCTGGATAAAGGTAGCTTATAGACAATAATTTTGCAAATCTTGAGGGTATTATGCAGTAAAAGTTTATATTTGTAAATATAATTATTACAAACTTGACGGCTCGGGATCGAATCCCAGGTCGGGCAAAGTGATATTGGACTTTTCTATTCATTATTATTTTATTATTCAGAAATTTGTGCCCGATATGGCGATAGGCTCACCCCCTATCACACCGTGGGACGGAACTCACAAGACGCAACGTGGGTGTCCTGGTTGCACCTCTGCCTACTTCTGGGATAAAAGCGTGATGTTTATGTATGTATGTATGTAAATATTGGAGATCATGTCAATTTCTTTATTTACCATTTTTTTTGTAAGTGAGTAAACATTTCTGAGCTTAATGGTACAACATGTGCTCACTTATCCTATTTGATAAATTATCTCGATTGAGTTAATATAACCACGGTCTTCAAGCAGACAATCATGAATGACTGCAAGGCGTCCGATCCAGCGACTCTATATATGGCCACAGCAAGATTAGCTCGCCGAGTATGGAATACGGAAACCCGTATAAGGTCCGTATTGTCCTTACTAATATTATTTATGTGTTTGGATGCTCGTGTTTGCCAATCGCGGCTTTATGGCTCGCGGAATGTGGTGTAGTTTTGTGTTAAACGGTTGGAGATTTTGAAGTGTTTTGGGTTTTATTTGGTAACAAATGTATTGCACAATACACGTATCTTACCAAACACTAGTGGAATAATTATTTTCTTGTGTCATAGGTAACGACGAGAGACGTTTAATAATGATCAGAAGTAATAGGTAAATGATGACGTAATAATTAACTGGTATTAAGTAGGTTCTTATAGGAACATTAAATAAACAAACTACATGATGGAAAATGACACGATGAAAAAAACAAGTGCGTGGTGGCCTGTTGGTAAACGGACCAGACGCGGCTGCCTACATGTTCACGGTGGTCGCGGGTTCAAATCCCAGGGCACACCTCTGACTTTTCGGAGTCATGTGTGTATTGATAGTCAATCACCACGCACTATAACGGTGAAGGAAAACATTGTGAGGAAACCTGCATACCATAGCGTTTTGTATAAATTTCTACGGTGTGTAAAAGTCCGCCATCCCGCATTAGGCCAGCGTGGTGAACTATATGGCCTAACCACACTCAATCGTACTCTCGATTGTAGAGGAAGCCCGTGCCCTGCAGTAGGTCATATATGGGCTGATACAATACAAAAATGATGGAAAATAATCGCCAATAAGGATCTATAACTCCTAGGGAATTGTAAGTTGTTGTTACGAGTACCTTTCAAGAGAAAAGGGACAATGAAGGACAGTACTACTGATGAAGGACACCCTCCATGGCGCAGTTGGTTAGACGCCGGCTGTGAAACGTGAGGCAATGGGTTCGATCCCCGCTCCAGGACAAATATTTGTGTCATGCACAGGTATTTGTCTCGGGTCTGGCTGTTTGAGAGACCGAAAAGTCTTTCGTAGCTCCTGATACCCACGACACAAGACTCGATGTTAATGGGGGGTCAGGACTATGAATGTGACCTTTGGGTGTATTATTTATTTATTTAATGATTCCATTAAATAAATCCACAAAGTCCAGCCAAAGGAAGTCCACTGCTGAACATAGGCCTCTCCTAATGATTTCCACAGTGACCTGTTGGAGGCAGCCTGCATCCATCCATCCATTTAATGATTAATCTTCTTCTATTATTCATATTAGCAGAATCTTTTTATTGATTCCCAAAATATCGTATTTATCGCCGCGTTAGATATAGCAACATGTAAAGGGCGTTGGATTGTACAAAATACGTACAATCAATCAGCAATAATTACAAAAAAATTGAGAAAAATATTGCACCGACTCTACCTAAGTTATAAGTAGGCAAAATGACTAAATATGTAAGTGATCTGTCATTCAGAAATAATGTTTCTTCAGGCAAAAATATAAATAGAAGTGTTGCTTATGTAACACTCAACGTTGAAGACGCAATTAAAGTAGTTGGCCGAACGCCGCTTTCAAAAGGCGAGCGCATTTTTTATGGATGCGAGCCGGGAACTGCGAATTGAAGTAATTACGAACTGAGTTGAAGGTTTAAGTCCCGACATCGTATTTTTGAAAGACAATGTATTGAGACAAATAAATAATAAGTACCTGGATGACCGAGTTTTGCTCGGTATTTTTTTTTTTTTACAAATTGTGTTTTTTGGAAATTATCGTTATTTTCATTAGCTACACGTTGGGCCGCACGCTCTCGTGAAACATCTAAATTATAAGACCTCTCTGCTCGTGTAATGTCAGTCAAATTTTGCAACGACGAGCAGACGAGCAGAAACCTGATTTTCATGACGGTATCCTTGAAATGAGTCTTCACTGTGAGAAGTTTGAGAATCCTGATCAGTTTGATGACGATGTTCTTGAGACGAGTTGCGGCTTCGTGAAGTTAATTGTTTATAAGTGTTTTTTTTCAAGATCGTTTAGGCATTTTTAAGTGAACACGTGCATTAAGAAGACACAAATAATATAAATAAACAATTGATTTTCTTAGTCTAACCTCAAAGCAAACACTCCTTGACTTCGTGTTACTTAACAACGCCATCTGCTGGAATAACTTTATTGCTCACAAAAAATAGTATTATTATTCGCCAATAGATGTCAGGAAGAGACATGTTTTTCAGTTTAAAAACGATCGATAAAACACGAATAAAATGTCATTTTCAGAAATGACTTTATTGCTCACAAAAAATAGTATTATTATTCGCCAATAGATGTCAGGAAGAGTCATATTTTTCAGTTTAAAAACGATCCATAAAACACGAATAAAATGACATTTTCTAAAAATGATTCCTAGCTAGATCGATTTATCGCCCCCGAAACCTCCTATATACAAAATTTCATGAAAATCGTTGGAGCCGATTCCGAGATTCCAATTATATATATATATATATATATATATATATATATATATATACAAGAATTGCTCATTTAAAGATATAAGATACGACGATTGTGTAATCATAATTCCTCTACTCTTTACCAACATCATGTACATTTATACCAGGGCTCTCTACACATTTAACTCGCATATTAAAACTGTATAAAACGTTCCAACGTGATTAACCATGGCGTGATAATTTTCCGACTCGGCCACCCTTCACATCAACCGTTGACAACTTCGTTCTGTATTCAAATCCTTATTCTATTCTTTATAATATAACTGCCAGCATTATCGTCATGCTAAAATAGGTTGCTTTACACATCGCTCATAAAAATCACCCGTTTGTAACAGGTGATTGTTATGTATACGAGTAATGTAAATATATATTTGTAACTAAATAAATACACCACAAAATACCCCTAACAGTCGCAAAAAATAATCGCCCTGAACTAAGATACAATTCTTGTGTCTTGGGTATTAGAAATTATATCATGCTGTTCGGTATCACAAGACACATACCAAAAACAAATATTTAGGGATCACACAGGCTATTCTCTCGTTGAAGGGTTGAAACCACAGTCTGTCGTCTCATAGCCGACGTCTTTACTAAATGCGCCACGAAGACTGTAAAAAAGAGATACCAACATACCTATATACAGAGTGATATTGACATAATATGTTACTTAATTTAACCCACGTTTTTCATCACCCCAGGTGACATTGTATAAAATATGAAAATAATTGGGGATATTTTTTTGTTAAAAATCGTAACCTTACTTTTCACGATTTTTTGGCCACCCCGTATTTTTACCGCTTAGTTAAACTTCGGGCCGATTCGGGAACTTACCTGAACGGTAAAAAGAATAGCACCTATACGGGTTGATAAAAGTCCTTGGAAACTGACATCGCTATTTTTGACAAAAGTACTGGGCAGTATTTTTTAAGCTTGGTACAATGTTACTTGGGGTGGCTAGGAAATGGTGGTTTAAATTAAATACCATATGTCAATATCACTGTATAAGAGTGATGAGTAATAAAAATATTTTTGTTCGTTTTCAATGAAGTCGGTTATAAAAACAAAGAAATCATCATGTGGGTTTTGATATTGTTTCTTTCATGGAGCACATAAATTAAGATAATAAGATATGGAAATATAGATCTACGCGTGTTTCTGTTTATGGCGATATTATGTTTTTGGAAATCCCAATGTCAATGAAGCGGATAATACATTTAGAAGTTTAAAATAACTCTATACCGCTGAGACAAAGTTATTTCTTTCTATATTTGTATTTTGAGCAAAACATAATCTTTAAAATACCAATCACTTGTATGAAAAGTTATGTTTCTTTTGTAGTATGTGGACAGATTTTGAATTTGTTATTCATGTTTAACCCAGTATTTATCCCAGAAGAGGTAGGCTGGGGTGATACCCAGTCACTAACTTCACACCTATTTATCCCAGTTAGATGCAGGTCCACTGAATTGCCGAAACCTCATGCATATATTTAGATTAAAATCGTTAGCTACGAGCAAGATACTTATCTGAAATGCAGCGCGGAATCATAAAGTTGGATTAAGGTTGTGTAATTTCTGTCGACTTGGGCATAAGGGTATAGCTGGTGGTAGAATATTCCGATTCGCCGAGATAGGCACAATATTGATTAACGTTTTTTTATAGCAATGAATGACGAGACGAGCATGCCATTCGCCTGACGGTAAGCAATACGACCGCCCATGGACAGCTGCAATACCAAACAACACCATGAATTACAAAGCAATGATTGGTATTCCACTGCGCTCGCCCTCCTGAGACATAAGATGTTAAGTCTCATTATGTCCAGTAGTTACTCTGGCTATAATATCTTTCAAACCGGAACAAATCAGTGCATTAACACTGCCGGTTGGTGGCAGAAATAGACATTGCGGTGGTACTTTCCCAGGCGCCCTCCAATATATTAGAGATCGCTCGTCGTGGAATCCATGCATTTGCAAAGAAGTTCGGGTTAAGCTCGTGTACAGCCTCCGTGGCGCAGGTGGTTAGACGCCGGCTATGGAAGTAGAGGCTGGGGGTTCGGCCCCGCATCGAAACAAATGTTTGTGTGATCTACAAATATTTGTTTCGGGCCTGGGTGTTTGTGAAACCGAAAAGTCTCTCGTAGTTTCTGATACTCATGACACCAGACTTGATCTTAGTGTGGGGTCAGGACTGTATACGTGGCTGTTAGGTGTATTTATTTAAATGCGATTTTGGCAAAACGACATAGCCCAGAAAGTGTTAAAGACAAATACTTCAATAAAAAAAAACCATAGACCATACCAACATGTTCACGGTAGTCGCAATTCATCGCAAGGCACACCTCCGACTTTTCTGAGTAATGTGTGTATTGATAGTCAATCACCACGCATTATAATGGTGAAGAAAATATAATGAGGAAACCTGTGTACCATAGCGATTTGCAATAAATTCTATTGTATGTAGGATCCGCCAACCGGCACTAAGCCAGCCCGGTGGACTATACAGCCAACCCTTCATAATCGAACTCTCGATTGTGGAGGAGGCTCGTGCCCTGCGTATATTCGCTGATGCAGTTCTATTCTATCCTGCATTTCCACCATCTGCGTCGTAGGCAAATTATCGTATATTATAAAAATATTTATATTTATGGACGAGGTGACCGCAATATGAATACGATATGCAATGAAGCACTTGGCTTCGTATAAGTGAGTAAGGATCGTCTGTCGAGTGATGAAGCGTGTAATTGTACCATCCGATGGTTGGAAAAACGTGATCATTGTTTGCGGAAGTGGCTGGGAATAGGAATCTAATAGCATCGCTGGAGAATAGAATTCAATATGTTAGTACCGACATATATTGTGTACACAAATAAATAATAAATACACCCAACAGTCACATACATAGGCCTGATCCCACAATAAGATCGAGTCTTGTGTTGTGGGTATCAGAAACTACGAGAGACTTTTCGGTCTGACAAACATCTAGGCCAGAAACAAATGCGGGAATCGAACCCGCGGCCTTTCGTTTCTCAGCCGGCGTCTAACCAACTACGCCACGGAGGCTGTCAATGAAATAATTCCATATTAATGATTAGGTAAATGATAATACTGCGATTTATAGTTCCTCTTTAAAACTGGTACGACAATGCCACTAAATTGCTTCCGATGGTAAATGTAGCGCTTTCTACGTAGAATATCTACCGCTGAAATACGTTTATCAATCGCTAATCGACATTATTACGCTGATCGGCACGAAATCGGAAAAATGCAGACTAAGCCCAATACATGACTCATTTGCATGGGTCACTTACACGGGTTCACCAACATCGTGGTACGCTGGTCACATGAGTATATGCGGGTTACCGATTAAGCCTTAACTCACAGATCCCATTTGTTGTCATTAAGTCATTAAACCACGCCAAACCTTATAGATGGCTAGCAAACTCAGTCATTCGATGGGCCATTACAGTAATAAAATACATCTGTTTGGTGCACAGGGCCAGCGTCGTGGACCAAGGCCAAAACTCTGACATACTGCGCACACGAAGTCAAAAAGCACCCGTAAAATACTAGCAGGAGTAAAGTTTCCGTTTTAAAACATTTTAAACTCTAAAGTAAATAAAACACATGTAAATATACATAGGCGAAGTTGTACCAATTAATTGTATGAGACGTTAATTATTACATTTTATTACAGCGAGTTTGCACTGTGGCTTGCACAAAAAAACCACAATTTATTCACGTGCTAAGGAGTGGTAAAGTGAGAGAAAATTTCTTAGGGCTGTCAATTAATTGGCTCAGAAATATTCAACCACCTGAGGTTAAGTAGAGCTTTTTTGCTGAGTCTCATTAAATAAGTATAATTTTTATGAAATTATTTTTGACACGGTGGGGCATTTGATAGGACGCCGACAGTGGAACGAAAGATCGTGGGTTCAATACCCGCCCTGGTAATGATTTGGTTCCAGCTCGTCCTATTTGTTTTCTCTTTCTGATAGGTTCTGATGCGATTAAAGAGATGATAGTGTCCCTAAGAGACGGGCTTAGCTCCGGAGCTCGGTGGCAATCCTTTGCGTACCACTGTAGATCCTGGCTAACAGAAGTTGCAGTGGTGGGTGTGTGGGGAGGAAAGTCTATCTGCATTAAGACAAATATTTGTGTGTTCCACCGGCATGTCTTTGATGTCTGTGGGGTCATGAATATATGTCGCCGTTGGATGTGTTTATTTAATGAATTCTGCGGCGCAGCTAGTTAGGAGGCTGTGAAACGAGTATTGTGATAGCGAACAACTCTTGTTCTTTCTAAAACCCACAAAACACGATTTGTGTCTGTGTGTAAGGACCGTGTGTGATACATTTGGGTGTGTTTATTTAATTATCGATAACTTCTAAATTGTTTCGTGTGATAATTTACACCTACTTGAACAGATTCTGTTAGGTGTGAAACAATTCTAAGCGGCAAAGGAATGTGTAGATTTTCCAAACTCCCAAATTACCTGAAACAAGAAAAAAGAACAAATTAATTTTAAAATTTACTAATTTTCACTCTTATAAATGTACTGAACGGGCTATAAAAAGGGGCTATGTTCGGTATTTCCCAATGTGATCGTATCAGAAACCAAGAAATCCGTAAGAAAACAAACTTACTAACATACCCCAGCGGGTAAGTAAGTTAAAGTGGCAGTAGGCGGGGCACATATCGCAAACCACTGATGGCCAATGAGGCCGAAAAGTTCTTGAGTGGAGGCCACGTACCGGCAAGAGCAGCGTCGGACGCCTACCCTTAAAGTGGACATGTGGCCTAATCATAAACAGTTGATCTTCTAACAGAACATAACGTAACAAACAAGTTTGGCTTGACTTTGTGTTAATTTTTGGTAAAGCGGTAGTCTAGTGGAGTTGGTACGTTGTGATCTCAGACATTCGTTACTCTACCAACATTTAAAAGAAATGTAATCCATCATCCTGCAAGATGTTCGCTATTTGGTGGATTACAATAATCACTTACTTCTACCTCAAGGGTCTCCAGAATCCCACTTGCCAACTATATACCGTATTAGCCCATATACAGGGCACGGGCCACCTCTACAATCGAGAGTACGATTGAGAGTGGTTAGCCAACTATATGCATTAGCAAAATTATTTCATTGCATTCATATCAAAACGATCCAGAATACTTTTAAGTATGTAGCAGCCCTACTGATGTGTTACTAGAGACTCATTTTAACCGCACTGCTTGTTCGTCTCGCATCAGCTATCTAGCTGAATATTATCCGAGTTTATAGCGAACGTACTGACGAGATTCCATCACGGCGCGAATAAAACACTCCTTTTTAAATTCGTTTTATTTACTGTCAAAATAAGATAAGTAAATTGTAAAGCAGAGTTGGAATTATCTTTAACATATTTTAATTTTTTGTTTTTTCTATTTTTGTTCTTTTTTTTAATAAGAGGATATCCGCAGTAATTAGGCTCGTATTCCATTATAATAGATACTATGCATGTCCACATTATGATGTCTCTTTCGCATCATTCAATTTTTAAAAGATTTTTGTCTTATTATTCTTTCTATTTAGATCGCTTTTAAATATTAAAATTTCTTCAATATAAATACCAAGTCATCGATAGATGTCATGTACATGTTTATTCGCTTTAAATCACGGTATAAAATTAGGTAAGAATTTAAGTGCAAAAGTACGAAGATTCATGTCCAAGTTAATGCTTCCTGTTTGTCCGGGTATTGCGAAGGTTAAAGCAAATAGTAAATAAATTTCTCCAAGAGTTAAGAGCACGTTAGGTTTAGGTAAAACATGGTGCATATATCACCGAATAGTTTTAAATATCTTGCTTGATTTGTACCCGAATGTTTTCACGAAATAGGTTGATGTTACCTCTTTATTTTAAGTTATGTCTTAATACATATTACATATTTTTTTATTGCAATGAATGGCGAGACTGGTGGTAAACGATACAACCACTTATGGACAGTAGCGAAACCGAACAACATCATGAATTACAAAGCAATGCTTGGCATTCCACTGCGCTCGCCATCCTGAGACATAATATGTTAAGTTATGTAGTTACTCTGGCTACAATATCCTACAAACTGGAACACAACAGTGCATTCACACTACTGTTTGGCGGAAGAAATAGATATTGTGGTTGTACCTACCCAGGCGGCCTCTTATATATAAATTTTGATAGACCTGCCAGCAGTAACCTAAATATAGTATAATGTAAACAAAGCTGTATTCACACAATATATATATATATATATACAGATATATATATATCTGTTGGTTCTGTAATAGTTTTAGTCTCTGTATCCTTTAACAAAAATGTTATAAATTGACGCAATCCAAATATTAGGCCCACTTCTATACATCTACATATACAACCAGATGGAGTAGTCCAAATCGAAATATAGAAAATTTAAATAAGATTTGTAATTTTCTGTATTTTTCAAATTGGAAAACATGCTCAGCTCGAGAGTATTGCTATCCGGAATATGAAAGTTATATTGGTAGCAGATAAACGTTTAAGTGTACCAGCTTTCCTTGTTCTAAGAATATTGCTGTTCCGCAGAAAGTGACCACTTACGAATGAAACGCTTCTTCTGACATTGAAATCTTATTGAGTTCCCAAGGCTTTATTCGATAGTATTAGAAATCAAAGTGAAATTGCTATTGTATTTTCAATTTTATCTGTAAAATAAGTTAATCAAGTTGATAATCTGAGTAGAGTGAGTTTGGGTTTTCATGTTTATCTGAAAACTTAATGAATGCAGTACATCTGATTTTATGGTTTGGCAAACGGGACACTACCTGATAGTAAATTGCTCATAAACGCCTTTAACATTATGTGTGGTAGAAAAAAAGGAAAATATTGTTCTCCTCAAAATTGTAATTAACACATGCCCAATACCCCCAATAATAATTCCTCGATATAGGGAATGAACCCCCACCTTTTCGTTGCCCAGCCGGCTTCACTTCTCGTTCGCCATGGAGACTGGTGTCAACTTTCTGCTCGATTGCTCGTTCACGCGTCGATTAACTTACAAAATAACTTACCCTAGACCTTGGGGCAGTTCTTTAAAGCTATATATAAATAACTGGGGTCGGACCTACCCTCACATCACGGTCAGTGGTTTTAAACATAATTCACAAGCTCATATGATGCGGGTTGAAGATCGGATGAATTTTTAGACTGAATCAGAGTAGAAATAAAGGTCATTAAGGAGTTGGTATCTTGGGGTCGGAGAAGACCATCGCGAAGTTTTGGTTAGTATGTCAGTGTAAGATTTGGGTTGGAGCTCGGCCCAATGTTGGGTTATAAGATCGGGAAACCCAATACAACCATTTTATTTGTCGCCCTCATTTCATTTTCGCTGCGTAAAAAAAAAAAAAATAAAGGGTATATATAGGGTATAACAAGACTGCTACCGAAACCGAAGTCAGGCGCTACTTTTAGGGACTTTAGACACAATGCAACTAAAATTTCTGCAAGAAAAAACGACTACTTTTTTGTATGTTTACCCTTTCATCGTATTTGGGTGGTATTTTGGGTGGTGGTACACCCTTTTATTTTAACGCTCTAGTACGCAAGGTTTTAAATTATAATTCTAACAAAAACTATGGATTTAACACCTAAACACAATGATATTTAAAACATTATAAAAAAAATCATCGCGTTTTATTGCAAAAATTTTAGTTGCATCGTGTCTGTTTTCATTAAAATGACCGCTTGGCTTCGTTTTCGGTAGCAGTCTTGATATACCCTGCATATATGTGCCGCATCAAGCTACTCGCTTTGGAAATTTAGGAATTAGAATAGGTAATGCAAAGGAGATGACGGCTGGTAGTGGTTGAAGACGATGGGCTCGCTCTTGAGCCATTAAGTGGCGTGCCCTATGAGAGGCCTATGTAAAATAGTGGACACGGAAGGGCTGATGATGATGATGATGATGCAAAAAAGACAAAGACAGGATAGAGTTCAGAATTTTCGCACCTGATCTTTGATTTATTTCTATGTTTTTATGCGTGTTGCAAAAAGATTCTGTTTATGATTTCCTGTTGGACGTTAACTTTATTGGAAAATCGTGTAGAGTCATACCTTTTCACGAATTAAATAGCTCAATAAAGAGGGTTTTAAAGTTTTGTAATAGGGCAAAGGATTTTGCTAATTCACCTAGTGGTTGTTCATGTTTTGATGCATTGGTTCTGTAAAGGCATAATTCGGCGTGGGATAGGAGTCCAGACACTGTGTATAATAGTAAAATTTTTATTTTGATTAACACAATTATGGTGGCCTGCTTTGTACGAGATGTATGCACTCCAGCTGGACCCGAAATGCGACATAATTGCATGGATTAATGTTAGGATTTCTACCATCGGAACAGGGTGGCATCGATAAATAATTCGTTAACAATAATTGCTTAATAATATTTTATTAAGAATTTCTTATAGTTCATTAATCATCATCATCTATGACTAGGAAGTCCACTACTGAAAAGAGATATCTTTAATTTTTTTCCAATATGACCTATCGTCTAAGATGCGGTGGAAAGACAAGTTGGATGCATTCGAGCCAAAATGGCAAGAGCTCGCAGAGGACAGGGTCGGGTGGTGGAATAAAATGGAGGCCTTTGCCCAGCAGTGGGACATATTATAGGCTACAAAATGACCTATCAAAAGCTGTCTGCATCCAGCAAATTTCTGCCATATTTATAAGCTCATCTCTCCCTGTTAGGTCCATTATCACACGTTATGTATTGTCCAGTCTTTGTCAATGTACAACACAATATAAAAGACGATGTGCAGTGTTCTATCACATTTCCTTGACTGCACCGTTGACAAAGGCGTGAAGGTGACGTGTCCGGCAGACCATGCAACGGTATCGGGACCACATCCGACTGTAGTCTATATACTATTGACTATACTATATACTATAGCGCCTTTGTTAATGCTGTCTGTAGCCCCTTAGAAAGTTGGCTGTCGTGCTATTGTGATGTCATTTAATGTGGCGGTGAAAATAACTTATGTTTGATTTTGTATATTGTTTGAATATTTTACAATAAATACTTTAGAAATACCTAAAAAGTCATCGGAATCAGTTTAAGCACGGGGCGGGTAATTATTCCAAAGGGGATAGGAAGAGGTGCCACGAATTGAACTCACAATTCGCTGTCTTTATTTTCGTCCAAAGTTGAAATATGGGAGACACGATCGCGATGTAATACGCAAAATTAAATTAAAATATCGAGCTACTCACATATAATTTGAATTTCCAAACTGAGAATTGAACAAAGGTTAACAGTCTTTGATCGCTACCACTACTGACTAGACCAAATGAGGTGAACAAAATAAAGTGCATTTTAGATTTTAGATAACTCGGTCTTGTGATAAATTATCACTTTTTTGGATAGTGGAAGCTATTCTAACAGTCATAGCCGACTACCGGGGACTAAGTCCACCTCGATGGCCTAGTTTCAAACAATAACATAGTATTATAAGGATAAACAATACGGATAAAAGCAGGCAGGTCGCAACGCAGTGAAACCGTTGAGCTGTCTAGGATCCTTATTAGCGCAGCCATTCGGCAACAACTCGCGCACCTTTACGGGTCGATGACCTGCTTCGAGCTATTTATAATAAAGAGGTCATGAACAATATTTAATAAATATATGAAAACTTACAGATTAAAAGTGAAATAGCCAGTTTTAAATGTAGAATTAAAGAAGGTTTTGTAACATAGGGGAGGCGTCGTGACTCTGTTCTTATTAATTTTACATTCAGTTTACATCTGTATCAGCCCATATACTTTCCATTGCTGGGAACGGACCTCCTCTGTAATTGAGAGTACGTTTTAGAGGGGTTAGGCCATATAGGTCACCACCAACCGCCAACTCACACAAGGCCAGCTTGTGTGAGTTGGCGGATTCCATGCATCGTAAAATTTTTTTACAAACCGTTATGGTATATTTGTATCAAGAAGAAAGCGCTTTAAAGCTCCCCTTTTGGTACCCTGGAGGAGGTTGAAAAGGGTATTTTACCTTAAAAAGAAGCACGCAGCATATTTTAAAATTGGAATGCAATGCGTGAGTACTTCCATGATTTCTGTTTAAAAGATTGTTGTTGTATTTCCCTTTATTGAATTTAAAATACCAACTATTTTAAATTTAATAATTCTTTATAAATATTCGTGGATTTTTATTTAAAAAATTCATTCGATTTTACTCGTATGAGTTACTCCAATTCGAGGCCTTATGCCAACACTATTAACAGGAATCAAACAAGTCTCTCATTATGTGGTATACCAGTATGCAAGTACACTTTCAAGCAACAATAGTCGAGTAATTGACTTTCGCTAATAAATTAGTTTTATTATACAAAAGGAAAGTCTTGGTTTTCTTTTTTATGCAAAATGGTGCTCTTAGTATAACGTTGTTAAGCGGTATTTTTTTAACTATCAGCCCACTTTATTACACCTGCACCACCTTGGTACTTAAAGATATAATTGATTTAAAAGAAGACTCAAAACAAACACACGTGTTTCATACAAAAATACCAATGCAGGAATCGATCATCGGAATTCACACCCTACATGCAATAAGTTAGTCGAACAGTATTCGTACTCTAAACATTCCATTATTAACCACTCAACAATGTAATCCAATTGCACCTCTATATATTTTTATAATCTTTGATTTATCCATGTTCGATTTTTCACATTCCTGTGGAGTCTAAGTGGTGTAATATCCAAAGATTAGGCAAGCAGCCGCCTGCATTCACTCCAATATATAGTCCTGATACGAACAGAAATATCGTCCAATATCTACTCGTTTGATATTTTATTAAATCTCAAGTTATTTATAAGATAAAACAGCGGTCGTAAAGAGCATCCGGCGACGTAACCAGCGCTCGAATTACTTGCAACTATTACGAATGTTATTTTGTATTTATGTATAAGTGTATATAAGTAGGTTATATTGCCTCGCATAGGCTTGTTACAAATAGTTCTATGAGGGTTATTTATCTTATATATACAAAAATATTTTCTAATGTTTCACAAGGGTTGCTATTTCTTATATACTATGTATTTTCTAACATTTCACAAAGGTTGTTCTGAAAATATTTTAGTGATATTAAAAGGGGATTTACTTTCCCGAATCCTTTGATCATTGAAATTAATATTCCTTTCTTCCGCCCTTAATCGTTCCTTTCTTCCGCTCTTACAAAACAACGCACTTATGATTCACATTGCAAATATCTATAAGCAACTATGGTAAGTTTTAAGGATGATAAACAGTTAATATATTGATTTATTATATTTAAACATCACAAGACAGCTTCCATGGCGCAGTTGGTTAGACGCCGGCTGTGAAACGTGGCCGCGGGTTCGATCCCCGCACAGACAGATATTTATGTGATTCACAGGTATTTGTTTCGGGTCTGGGTGTTTGTGAGACCGAAAAGTCTCTCGTAGTTTCTGATACCCACGACACAAGACCCTATCTTAGCGTGGAGTCAGTGTTTTGCTAGGACTATGTATGTGACTGTTAAGTGTATGTATTATAAATTGATTAATAACACACCATTTTACTTTGAAGCCTTTATAATCCGCCTGAGTCACAACTACTGTCAGTATCAACAGGAACTAACTGCTCAATTAGCACTTGGAAATTGAGCTGTTAAACACAATTGCTTAGTAAACATTGACATTATTACTACCTACTTATAATCTACTTCATGGAATTACAGTATTGCTCTTGGCTTACCCCGCGTGATAAAGTTTTTCCGGGACAAAAATCCTGCTTTATATTTTCCTGAGTAAAAAGTACCTACTCCATAGCTTTCCTCTTAAAATGGACTATCTAACACTAAAATAATTTTACAATTCGATCCAGAGTTTCTTGAGATAGCGCGTTTAAATATAAAACCTCTTCAGATTTACATATAAGCCGCGGCTTATACTAGTTCTAAATAAATTTATCAGTTATGGCATCAATTTCTCATAATATTTCACTTGATACTTATGAAACGTTCTATACACCCTAAACTAGTACCTAACATACAACAGAGATACAGTCAAACGAATTACCAATTGTTCACTCGTTGCTATGTACATAGTAGGTAGCAGTTGCGATTATAATTCGTGATTTTTTACTTATCAGTAATCATATACACCCAAGGTGCATTATATTCAACATACACAAGCTACAGACTGTTAATAGAGTTGTTTTTTTAATAAGCAGTTGAGCTTGCAGCCCGCCTATTGGTAAGCGGCTACCACTGCTAAGACTGCGCCCACGATGACAGCGGGACACTAGCGGCGAGCGGGACGGCAGCAACAGCGTGGGTCGAGACGCAGTCCTCCGGCATCAACCGCGCCCCCCGACCCGCGGTACCGCTGACGTCTCGCTCGACGCTGCTACCCCGCTGCCATCGTGGGCGCAGCCTAATAGACGCTAAGGCCACTGCCAACCGAGAGGAGAGAGAAGGAATAAAGGATGAGAGAAGGAAGGAAGGAGTCGTTGGGTATCAGGCTAGTAATTATTACCGACCATGATCACCAGAACGTAAGCTGTTAACATAAGCTACAAGCATGGTTTTAGCACATATCGAGTTATGCAATGGTAAAGTATGTAGGCGTGAGTTATGGCCCGCTGTTGTCGCTGTACAAAGACTAATTTGCAAACAAGTGTGGCTGTTAATGAATTGGAATACAGTCAACTGATTCATTTTGATATGTGCAAGTATGAAGCTGAAGCGATTGTCATTTGTAAAATTTTATAACATAAAGAATGTAAAAATATATTTTAATGTTACCTCATTTGTTTATTGGCAGCGTTGATAAGTTATGATCTGTTATGTAATGGGTTCACTTCCTAGGTCAGACAGTCTATTTTGAGCGAGTTTTTGGTTTATAAGACAGCATGCATGGGATTGGATAATTTTTTAGCTTATTCAAACAGACTCTGCGTAGGCACAGGTGGAATAAGAAGAGTTTTCCTGTCTTATGCTAACTTAGCAGAAGTATAAAAAAGTTAGCATCTCACTTAATAAACGACTTCCCTTAGCGCCACGGAAGCTATCAAAATTTAAACACGGCTGTAGTTAAAATTACCATAATACCATATTATAGCATAGGCCTCCTACATTTGTAATGGTGCTATGTATATTTTTTTACCCAAAATAAAATATTTGTATCACTAATTAGAACGAAGCTAAGTAGAGCGTATTAAATAGGCGGATAATTAAGCACCACATTATGATTTAATTACTTCCTTCTTAGTGTTCAAGGCTACATATACATAATACACTGTACTGTTAATAATGTAATTTTTTTCATTTACCGTAATTAATTACTGTTATAAAAAAAATACATAGTAGGCGTCGATTAAAAAAAATATATTTTAAACTAAATAAACATGATATATTATAATTTGTTGAATGTAACATATAAATCAAGAGATAGCACATAAGAAGATAACATATAGATTTTCATCATTTTATAAAAGCTGAAAGTTTGTGCAAGCCCCTGACATAGGCATCGCACGATCAGCTATGAAGTTCCGATCGGGGTGGCTTTGGAAATTATCAGCTTAAATGTGTCTGGCAAGATGAAAAAACCATCAAAAATATCCGGGTGCCAAGGAAACATCTTTTGATAGTTGCCTTAGCAACAAACTCGTATATAAAATTCAGCTTTTATACTATGTGTATAAACAAGGCTGGCAAAACTACATTTTATTAAAGTTTAAAGATATCTATTATATAATTTTGACAGGTTTATATGATGTATTTTGTCTAAATATAACAGTATCTGATGAATTTAAACTTTATTACTTTTTCTTTAGTTATATTTTTTGCTTGACTTATCGCTATCGTGAATCCCTCTCGCCCAGTTTCAGGGCGCAGTAGAGGCTCAAAATGGACATATAATATATTTTTTCCGCTCATAACTTGCACCAAGCGTGATTCTGACTAAGCTGAACTTACTGCCTTACATTCAGGAGCGGTGACCTTTAACGACGATTCCCAAACGCGTTTCGCTAATGATCTCATCGATGCAACAGTTTCACATTTGTGCATATCTTCATATTTTTATAAGGATTTATTTTTGTAGATTTTTTTTTAATACCGGTAGTACAAAATGACTACAGAGCAAATTATGGTAACTGTATTGTAGTTTAGACACATTATGGGTGGATATCTGCCTCTGGTAGTTATATCTGTCAGTCGATACAATGATGTCGGTCGATGGCTGTTCGAAACTGGGGGGTTACTCTATGATCCGCAGCGAAACTCGAATGTTCGAACGTCGTAAAACTGTGCGCATGTAGGTACTCCGCAAAAAGTTCGAATCCTCTATTGTACGTCTAACTAATTGTAGACTACCTGGCTTCGTTTTCGGTCGAAGTTTTGATATACAGTTTATAGCGAAAATATATCTGTAATATTTGAAATACAAGACACGTGTTTATGTTTAAGTATGCGATACTATAGTATGCATGACTGTGAACTTTATAAATTCAAATTAAATTTGCAAACTAAGCAAAATAAAGGCGTCCCAACTTCCAAGTCACCTAACTTCGTATTGTTTAATCCAAAACGTGTTTCATAAACTTGAAAACAATATTCATATACATTAGAAAGTTTGCAAGCCAGCGTTGCATTCAATTGGCTTTGCTCTTATCTACACGACCACATTCCAAACAAACCGACATAATGCAGCGAACGTTCGGATAATACCGCTATTGAACTAATTTATATTATTTTAGTTCGCGTTCGTTTTTGTGGTTTCCCAAATGGCACACGTGTTTTATTTATTTAATAGGCCCCCTATTAAATAAATATTTGGATATATATTGAAGTTTAGTGTACTGAAGTACAACTACAAAGAGGTCTCGGGTTCAAATACCGGGTTGGGCAAAGTGATATTGGATTTTTCTATTCATTATGAGCCTGGAGTCAGGAATTTGTGCCCGATATGGTCATAGGCTCACCCCCTATCGCATCATGGGACGGAATACATAAGGCGAAATGTGGGTGCCTTGTTTACAACTCTGCCTACCCCTTCTGGGAAAAAGACGTGATGTTTTTGTATGTACTTATGTATGAGTATATTGTCGCTGCGTTAGTCTAGTGGCAGCAATTATGGAATGTGAAACGCGGAGTCGTGGTTACGATATTTTTAATCGGGCTCATACTTATTTAATCACAGAACTTTTAGTTCACAACACTGTTTTAAAGTTTTTTTTTTTGTGAACTCTTAGGTATGCCAGCTTTTTGTGATGTTTTAATTTGCTGTTAAAACGACCGGCAAATGGATCCTTTTACGTTTCGTTTATGAAGAAAATGAAGCCTGTGTGATGATCGGATCGAATCGAACATCGGGATGCTTTGAACGTTTAAAATGTATTTTTAAGAACTGTCTAGCTGCCACCAGTAGTTTTAGATATATATAAACTACAGTAGTTTGCAGTTACATAATTTTATTTGGAATAATAAATTTGAATTTGATTTACTGTTTTAAATTGTTTTCAAAAATTATCTGCAATAGCGCTTCGATTCCGGGCGAACCAACCCAATTTACGCTGTGGTCGATACTGCCCACAACGCGACTCTACCTCTTATTAAAACAATGACAATTCCCGTGGCATAGCTGGTTTAAAGTTGAATGTAAAAACGTAAAGCTACGTTTCAATTCTCGTAAAGAGACAAATATCTGTGTGATACATATATAAAGGGTCCCATTGCTTTAAGATCGAAAACTCACTCGTAGTAAGACTCAATGTTAGCATCTTTAACAAGGGTTAGGATTTGTTTGTGACTGCCTCGGTGGCGCAGTTGTACTACGGTACGATTACAAAGCTGAGGTCTCGGGTTCGAATCCCGGATCGAGCAAAGTGATATTGGATTTTTCAGGAATTCATGCCCAATATGGCGATATTCTCGCCTCCTATCACAGAACGGAACACATAAGGCGAAACGTGGGTGTCTTGATTGCACCTCTGCCTAACCCTTTTGGGGTAAAGGCGTGATGTTTATGTATGTATGTTAGGTATTATAATAAAATTTACCTCAATAAACAACTGTAAAGTATTTACGTGTGTACAATAATTCGCTATAATTCCACTGCACACGGCTTTAATATTTTCCTTAAAGCGAAGTGTAACAAATTTAGAAGCTTATATCATAACGTTTAATTGAAGTCAGCTGGTCGCACAATTGTTATTTGCTTGTACAAACATAGTATGTTTACTGTAACTGCTGTCCATTTGCAAATAATCATTTATATACATATTACTAAGTGTATAAGTAAGTGTATAAATGCGTGGTGGCCTGTTGGTAACGGACCAGACGCGGTTGCCTACATGTTCACGGTGGTCGCGGGTTCAAATCCCAAGGCCCACCTCTGACTTTTCGGAGTCATGTGCGTATTGATAGTCAACAACCACGCACTATAACGGTGAAGGAAAACATCGTGAGGAAACCTGCATACCATACCGATTTGTATAAATTTCTATGGTATGTAAAAGTCCGCCAACCCGCACTAGGCCAGCGTGGGGGACTGTATGGCCTAGCCATTCTCAATCGTACTATCGATTGTAGAGTAGGCCATATACGACCCATTGCAGGGTACAGCAATGGGTCGTATATGGGCTGATACAATACAAAAAAAATATTACTTATAAGTATATATGTCTTTAGTTGTGAATAGGTGTGGTTATAGTTGAGAATTTTAAAACGCATCAGGATATTGCTAATTGGAGAAAAAATGTTAGTATCTTATTTTTTGATGTTGTGTGATTCTAGAAGAGTAAATTTTTTCGCTCGCTATTATTATCGTCATGGATTAAAGCGTACGTGGCTTTGACACTTCAACGCGGAGGTGGATATGGAAAGACAATCTAATATCATTATATTTACTATCTAATATCATTATATTCATAGTTTCATTAAACTATGAATTTCAATTCACAACTGTTCTGTTTTTACCGTTACCGTCTTTTATCCGAAACGTTAGGTTTCTTTGAATATGATGGTGTGTAGAAAAATCCGGAGATTTTTTAATGTCTCCTAACTCCCAAATTACCTGAAACAATAAAAATACTTTTATTAGACACATATACTTATATTTTTGAAATATAGGAATACAATTGACTCCTTTGGTTTCACCCGTATTCATTAATAAAAGTTAATAGTTTTCATTCATTACTTAATAGTTTTGAGGCACACCGCATGATATCTTTAAGACTCGACTTGGAGATCTCTGGTACAATAGACCGCCTCCATCACTAAGTTTTCGAAGTTACGCCTGTGTAATTATCGTGCTCTCCTCTTCTCCTCATTTCTGATTCGATCTCGTAAGCAAACACCGAGCTTAGCATCTCCATAGCGCGTTGAGTAACCCTGGCCTATAAATAAGGCAGTTTAATTACCGTCCTTAGAATTTAAATAAGTCCTTAATTATGACTAGTAACAATACCGCAAAACTCTCTCAACTTGAGCATGAAGTTCATTGCCTTCAGCTAGTTATAAAACAAAACCGTCTTCAAGTGTAAATTAATGATGGCATCGCAAGGTCGTTATTATACGGCGTGTTAAACAATTCGCTCATTATTGCAGTGCGTGCTATGCCGGTCACGTAGCGCCGGACTGTGACACGTCCCAGCCGCGGGTGGTGCCAATCAAGTTATAAACTAACACTTTCCTATTGTTGATAATATCATTTGGAATATCGCAGTATTCATGTATATCAAGCCTTTGATTTTGATGCGATGTGGAGCAATGCCGAGGTGTTCGTTAGCGGTCTTGAGCTTCTAAATGAGAGTCGAGTTGTGGCACGTCCCAACCGCGGGTTAAAGCCAATTAAGTTAGAAACTGACACCTATGGTTAAAATTATTTTTAATATTTATTTTATAGCGCATTGGAATGCCATGCATTGCTTTGTAATGCTTGGCGTTGTTATTCACTTTATTAATATCGCAGTATTAAAGTATTTGAAGATTGATTTTGACGAGATGTAGAAAAATACAAAGATGTTCGTTAATAATCTTGACTTTTCAAATGATACTCATAAGCTTCGTGTGGTTGACTATGCGTTTCGCGTATTAATTATAATATATATATAAATTGCGAGGTAATAAGTAACTTGATTTTTTTTTACACTGGCACACCATAATGACTGCACTGCACCTGATGGTAAGCGCAAATGCCGTCCAGACAGAGTATCGAATGGCATTAGACGGCGGTCCCATGCCATTCGACACAATTATGCCGGCCTGCTGAGATGATTTGTAGTTTAGATAATGCATAACGTGTGAGCTTTTGTTATACAAAAAAATGTTTTAATAACTTGCTTAAATTAGGTATGGAAAGTTCAGTGAAATTTAAAATCAATACAGTTATAACAGCAACACCCTTGATCATAGGTGTAAGTAAGTAAAATGCACTTAACCCCACACGTTACAGAAGCGAACCAAAAATTTTAAAAGCTCGATGCTTCTCCGTAAATTTTGAAACTGCGACACATTTTCGGCCGAAGGTAATTCAATCCTGATAAACTCAATTATACGCGCAGGTCGGAGAGCTATGATAGTATATTCGCATGCAGATAGCAGCCGTGCATGAAGGTGACAAACCTACGCAAATGTTTCACGTTCTGGTTTTAGCTGGGGTCGGTATAATTGTATCAAACTTGCAAGAGCTGATTTCCTTTTTTATCTTCTACTAGGGACAGCAATATGCGTCCTGACACTATATGAGGTAATTTAATGACAACAATATCAACCATACAGCTAGGACAAAGCTTTGCTCAAATATATTGACCAATTTCGTTTAATTAAATTCTGTGTAGCCAATATCTAGCCAAATCCAGCAGCAACCTTGGCACAGAGTTATATCCACCCAAGTTTATTAACTAAACACGTTTTTTATCCCGCATTCTTGCACGTAATTGGAATAATTTGGCGAAACCCACACCGTTTAACAATTGTGGTTTAACTACAATGTACATTAGAAAATTGTTAGTGTCAGTTGCACCTAGTTTTAGTTATATATCCTAATTTGCGGACACCCACCGTCACCCTACGCTTTGGTATATCATACGTGGGTGGTGAATTCACTAGTTTTATAATTGCGTCATTTTTTACATTGAAGTGGACGATGTTGAATGTGACCGACTATGACGCAAGCGTGTCACCTTTAGTTTTGATTTCCAGGAAATATTAATTTTATTTTAAGGGTAAAATTGTTCTCAAATGCATTTGGTGAATTGTTACGTGATTGTACTGAATGGAAAGAATGTGGATGTAGGAAGAAAATGGTTGTGTTTGTTGCAAATAATCTTTAAGAGACTCTTGAAGTTCTTAGCACTAATAATGTTCATTTGGCAATGCTAGCAGTTGTTAAGCCGCTTCAGAAACCCTATATGTTGTTCAAAAACTGCGACACTAAAAATCTTTCACCCATTGACCTGTACCAGATTAGCGTAGTAATTTACCTTATTATTCAACTTTGAATAAATAAACCGAATTAAAACGTATTACATGAGAGAGAATATCCTGTTTCTTCATTGAAATACAGACAGAACCACGGCAAAACCCTATTCGCCCACAATAATTTATTACGCCTCTACATGTGGCTGTCAAGTTGTTTATTATAATTCTATGGGCGGTGTTGCGAACAAATTGGCGGCTCTAACGCGGATCACGCGTACACAAAATTACATTCTAATGACGCGCTCGCTTAGATTTCTCACGATGGTTTTTCACTTGTGCAAATATGTGATTAGGGTAAATTAAACTTGTGCAAATTATACTACACGCCCGATGAGGTAAGCCTAATAAGGGATGGGCCGGGTGGTGAAATTCCATCCTTTGTAAATTTTGTGATAAACAGTTTATAGGTGAGGCTTAGTTAGTTTATATTTTATAAAGCAGTTTAAGTTTCAATGTGGTAGAGCTACGCTGTTGTCAGCCATGACTCAGCATGAATGGGCAGGGCTCGTCTGGGGTGGTACCACTGTCACCCAGAAGATCGATCTGAAGCGACAGTTAAGCTGTCGCGTTTCGCTCGGTGAGTGAGACTGCCGGATGCCCCATACCTTTTCCTATCCTTTTATCCTTCCCGCTCCCCTCCTGATCTGATGGGCCGGCAACACATCCATGATCCAAGTGTTGTAGATTTACATGGATGGCAGTGATCACTTGTCATCAGGTGATCTGCTTGTTCGTTTGCCGGACCTATGCTATATAAAAAAGTTTACTATTTTTCTATATTAGAGACGAATACTATACGAGTATAAACTTGGGTATTATCATCCGTTGCCGCACGTAGGGCCAATACAGCGCCAATTATCCCGGACTTGACCAGGCCGCAACCATCTATTAAACGTCGCCTTTTTTAGATCGTCGGTCCATCATGCAATATGACGTCCTACACTAATTCTACCTTAGCATAATATTATTACAAAAAAATTTATGAAATAATTTGTTGTTTGTTTTGACTAGCACCTCTACACACACAACCGTGTTCACAGCTCATATCGAAATTTTGCTAGGAATCGTGGTCTTTATCACTCATGTAGTATGGAATATAGGAATATTCCATACTACTTTTCACATTGTATCAAAATTACCAGTCAAGTACCGATTCTACATAATGTGTAAAAGAAATTACAATAATGATTCACATGTCCTGTTCTATAAATAAACAGTGCAATCAGACAGTGATAGCAGGCAGGACGGAGTATTGCATGTACTTTAACATTCCTAGAAATTGCCATACATACCTACTAATTGACTGCAGTTAAACTGAATAATGAAACGGTACGTTTGAGATTGGAATGAAAATGTTTGTAGGTACCTACGTATTAATTGATTAAATAACAAAATATTAAATTGCATTCCACAATGTACCTTCTTGATATTTTTTATTTCAAAGATATAAGAAGAAAGATATAAAATATAAGAAATATAGGATATATTAATTTTAATTAATTTGTTGGATAATAATTTAGAATTTTGATAAGACCTTAATTAATTCTAGTTTTTGATTGATTTGTCGCCATCATGTTCTAGTTAAGCGTTGTAATTTCTCACATCTCTCTGTACTTTAGTTTTCACAAGCTGTTAAACATACTGGCTGGGCTAGATTTGATTTAAATGTCAACACAGCGCTGTCTGTAGGAGCCGTGCATGTGATTAAATAATGAATGATCTGCAGATGACTTCAACCTCCAATTCATACAAACCGGGTGGGTGTGGGTTACACCAAGAGCTACACATTATCACGTCTTAAGTAAACTATTATATCTGTGTCGTGTATTAGTTTGACCGAGACATTGTTAAAAGAACTGTTTTAAAAAAAATTCATAAATTATTATCGGTGTTGTTAAGGCACATTCAACATAGATAAATATGATTTTGACAAAATATTTAAAATCAATGTGTGATAATCTAATATATATAAATCTCGTGTCACAATGTTTGTCCTCAATGGACTCCTAAACTACTTAATTGATTATAATAAAATTTGCACACCATGTGCAGTTCGATCCAACTTGAGAGATAGGATAGTTTAAATCTCAAATTATAGTCGCAATTTTAATTTATTGCTAATTATTTGTCTGTTATTATTTGACAGTCACAATCATCTGTTAACTCCAAATGATGCTAACAGATGTCGATACCTTTCGACTGGGTTGAGTAAGTAATCAATAGATGGCGCTGCTATGGTAAATCTACGAACGTGTCATATAAGCTACATTTTAACAGTATAATTACCACGTGTTGTTGACGCTATAAAATTAATTAAATTTAAAATAAGTAGTTCATTATACTTTAAAAAATCAATTTCGTAGTCAGAATTTTGGCTGAGCGGAAAGTTTTAGCAGGAATTTTGCAAAGTATTTGTTTGCGTATTTTTTAAATGATATTCGTCGTATTTTCGTGTTTATATAAGGCCTATCTACAAAATAAAAGCAATTACAAAAAAATTACAACTTACCTATTTAGGCATTAAGGGATGAAATGGGATAAAGTGGGACGAACGCGATGAAACCGGTCGGATCCGGATTGCATTCGATGGGAAATAATGGGACGGGATGTAACAGAAAGAAAAGGAGCCAGATGAGATGGGATGGGATACGATAGGAAAAGGGATAGTAAGTACTTAGGTTGAGTTCAGGAGTACAAAAGTTTGAACGGGAATAAGATATTTCTGGTGTGGCGTGGAATCTAAACATCTTAGCACCCAGGCGAAGCTGGGCCGGGCCGCTAGTATAATATAGATTGTTCCGCAGTTTCTGCGTGACATCTAATTTCAGAGTATAGAAGCGCATTGAGTTTTTTTCGTGCAGTAACCTTTTTTGTATACGCAACTAAATAAAGTAATTTGGAATAAATTGTAGTAATATGTAAACTTCGTGCAATAATTACATAATTTAGTTTCATTAAAAACAGTAAAGCAACGGGTCACCTGATGGTAAGTGATCAATGCCGTCCAAGAACATCCACAACGCTGGATCATGGAGGTGTTGCCGGCCCAATAGGGAGGGACCGGGAAGGAAAAAGGATGGGAAGAGGAAAAGGGCATCCTGCAATCTCACTCACCGAACGAAACGCTACAGCAAAGCTGTCGCTTCACATCGATCTCCTGTGAAACAGCGGTACCGCCCTGGATGAGCCTGCCCATTCGTGCTGAGTCATGCCAGGCAACAGCGTGCCTCTACCACTTCCAAATTATTTAAAGTTATTCAAAACAGCACCCATCCAGTAGCTCATTACCTCCCTGGCTCCTAGACTATCATGTAGGTGTACGTTTACTGTTACGAAGGCCAATCGTCAAGCAAATATTGATTTTACTAAACCTTATTTGAGTTTCTCTGATCCGATTCATTAGGAGTTAAGAAGCATTTGTTTATCATACTCAATATTTGTCTCATGGCCTGTATGAAACTCACAGCCTATCGGATCCGATCGGGCATTAGATCCACAACGCCACTGACGTTTCCACTTGTAAAGACCAAAATTGATTAATGTTCATTTAAAACCATTGTGTATAACATAAAACTACTTGCGAAAAAAGGCACCTAAAGTCCCCGCTGACTCCGTTCATTAATCAAAAATATAAGCGCGCTGATCACACAATTTAGTTTTTAGTTCTTAGAAACGACGCGAGAGCTTTTTGGGTTTTTGTTAATTTTACCTGTAAAAAAGATGTATAGGTTAAAAATGTATAGGTTTCAAATGTATAGGTTTTTAGTTAAGGTTTTTGTGGTATTGGAGTTTTGGCTGACATAAAGGAAAGGAACATACTGTATAAAAATATTGATACAAACTATCCAGCCAAAATACTTGGACATACATGAATAACCATAATGAATAGAATAGAAACTTTATAAAAAAGAATATGGTGCATATTATGTCCGTGTTTGAAATACAGTTATAGATTACACCTGGGACATTACAGTATGGAAGCAAATAGTTCCTGTTCATTAGTATGCTAGTACTGCGCATAAAGGTCAGGATGGCTTGACACACAATGCCTAATATTGAAAATGACAACACCTAAGCCACCACGTGTACGGTAGAGTCATATCGATTTATATGCCGGTCTAAATCGATTACCTCTTTAATCGATTATGGACAAGTAGTCCTGATGTAAAGATATTAATAATTCTTAAGGATAACATCAGCTACTCATCTTGCAACGATTGCATCGTGTAAACGTTTGTCCCAACACGATAATCTATGGCGGTTATGTCATGCGATAACCGCATATGATTCTCGCCGCGAGAAACTCTCCCCGTGTAAATGGGACTTCAGAGCTCAACTAGGTTGGATCTGTGATTGTTTGGGTCCGTGGAGTACTTTGGGCTCTGCCAAGGTCTATGTCCAGCAGTAGACTGCAACGGGCTGATGATGATGTTAGGTTGGATCGTCCCGACTCCTCCGGGTATCAATACTCTCTCTCAGAATTACAATCCAGTTTAATTTAATCAGTGTGTCTGTCGCCGTTTCACTATTCCTGCTTCTATGTATCCTAGAATTTTCCAGGTATTATGAGTATTCCTGAACGACGATCATCATGCATCATTGAGTTACAAGCTTAAAGGTTAGGCCATGTTAGTACAATATGCGTTGCTGGATGAAATACTGTTGTTAGGCTAACTTGATATAAGTTTATGATAATATGTAGATTATGACACAATTTCTCATCCGCTAACTTGGAAGACAATAGATCGATTACTATGCAAGCGATGTGCCAAAACGACTCCCGATTTCTATCTTATGGGACATCATTGTACTCTATCATTTCAATAATTTGCTGAAATAAATTGCATTTATGCATAAGGCGTAGTGCTGAGTCGCGTCGCCGGTCAGATGTCGACCGTGACAGAATACAGATATTATAAAGTATTTCATTGCATTCAACACACGTCCCTTACCACTTTAATCGGTCTCCACTACATCTGTTCTAACTTAGCGATTCAAATCATTTTGTTAGAATGTTTTGAATTTTTAATACTTTTTAAAAGTGAGATATTTATTAAAACATGTATATGCTCATTCCATTAACACAAGGCCAACGTGGTGAACCGAAACCCAAATCTCATCCTAAGAAGTCCATAAATGATAGGAGCATTTAGGTAAAAATCGAAGTTTGCATTGAAGGTTTTATAGCGCTTATAATATCATATATGTACCTATATACGGTATGTCGGATTTATACATATTAGTGTAGATAGAGCTTAAAATCCATTAAAACCAATTCACACTGGTGAAATGAGTTATCACTTTTGCAGAAGTATTTGACAACATTGCACTTCTCAATATGAGTAAGATTAATATTTATGTTATATCGAGGACTGTTTTCTTTGCGTTAAAGGAGAATGAGTTTCAAATACTTCGATAATTATTATTTTTTGACAGTTATCACACTTTACAATCTCGCTATGGTATTTTTCTTTGAGTGATCTTACTCAGTAATTCTCCAGCCTTTACAGTTAATTTTTCTTCCATTTTCGCGTCTTCCATTATTACAAAACAAGTCGCCCCGTCTTCTGTTTACCAAAGGTCAGTAACGCGAGTCAAAATATTGTGGTTAAGTGTAGCGTAGCAAATAGCGTTATCAACGCAATGTTTATCTAGTTAAGTAGGTAATAGACACAAGTGGCGTGTAGATACCTGCGCTGTATAGATAAGATAGATGAGTGTGCAATAGACTGCTCGCTACACGTGGCTAAACATTGACCGATCTCTCTTGATGCGAGCAATGCAATCGATAGTGGTACGAATGTCATTTCGGTTTTGAGTATTTGTTTATATCAATTATGAAGTTATGCTTTGATAAAATAATAATTAATAGCACTTTTGTTGCATAGGAACAGAAACGTCCACGCCTGGAAAAGTGAAGGTACATTATTGTTGATTTCGGAGATCAATACACAAAAGATGTGGTAGTAGAATGGTAGTCTTTGTTGAGCGCCATAGCTATTACATCATCAATCGAGCTTTTTTTGGAGATTGTGGCAAATGCACTAAATCCATCAGTCGTTAGGGACACAGGCAATGTATTAAAAATAATATCAAAACATCTACACAGTCCTAGAAACAACCTTCTCTAACCCGAATTTTCGTCTATTCTCCACAGCCTTCGTGGCGCAGTTGGTTAGACGCCGGCTGTGAAACGAGAGGCCGCCGGCTCGATCCCCGCACCAAAACAAATATTTGCGTGAACCACAGGTATTTTTTTCGGGTCTGGGTGTTTTTGAAACCGAAAAGTTTGTCGTAGTTTCTGATACCCACGACACAAGGACTCGATCTTAGTGTGGGATCAGGACTATATATGTGATTGTTGTGTGTTATTTATTAATTCTTAATATTTTTTTTCATTCCCTGAAACACGATCGAGATTTGAGAGTAGCGTTAGTATTATTATAGTTAACTTTATAAACGGTGTTGCCGCCGGCCCAGGTGTCGGCGGATCTTTATACGCAAAGTGGACGAGCATTGAATTCTATCCTATAATAGACGTGGAGTTATATAATTGACGCTTACTAATAGCTTTGGAAAGAGTTAGATATGTAACAGCTCGTTGAAATATCGCGCCGGGGTATCAAAATTTCAGTTTAATAGTTATTATAGTTGTATTGAATGAAAAACAAAAGAAATAAGAATAACAATGCACGCAACCCCTAAGATATAGGAAGAAACATAATAGCCTCAAGGTATAGTATTAGTCCAGTGTTGAAAACTGAATTTCATTGGCTATGCGACATAATAATGCTAGTTATTGGCGGGTTCGTGGCGCAGTTGGTTGTGAATGAGGTCGCGGGTTCGATCCCCGCACCGAGACAAATGTTTGTGTGAACCACAAGTAGGTATACGTTTTGGGTCTCGGTGTATGTGAATCCCGCATCAACAACCCGCACTAGGCCAGCGTGGTGGACTATACGGCCTAACGACTCTCAATCGAACTCTCGATTATAGAGGAGGCTCGTGCCCTGCAGTGGGTCATATATGGGCTGATACAGGTACAGGTATGTGAATCCGAAAAGTCTCTCGTAGTTCCTGATATCCACACACAGAACTCGATCTTAGTGTGTGGTCAGGACCATATTCAATTATATTTATTATAATTGAACCGGATATACCCAAGATGATTCCGCAATTCGAATCACTACTTAAAGATATATGGCCTAACCACCCTCAATCATACTCTCGATTGTAGAGGAGGTCCTCGCCCTGCAGTGGGACGTATACGGCCTGATACAGCAGCATGCGGAGTTCGCACAATGCTAGATACAAATATTCTATCACCAATTTTTTTTGGTAAATTGAAAAGGTTCTTATCTACAATGGCTATTAATACTAGTGGCATGCACGTGGCTAGCGCTCTCCAGCAACTAAGCCAGGCCATGCCTAATGCGGATAGATGGATGGAACCATGCCAGTTTTATGCCAGAATTGTAAAGTTGTGCATCACTAACTTGATTTGAGGTTTTGTAATCATATTTGGAATGTATTGCGCAAGTTGATTCTAGATTAAGTATCATCAGATTTGTATTGACTTTGTTATATTTAATATTTAGTTCTTGGATGCGATTTTTGTATGGAATAAACAGTTATATATTGAACATTATGGTTAAATACTAGTTGCAGTTAGTTCGACGGAGCATTTAACGTGAAGTGTCTAGTTTTAAATTCAAAGGCAAAGACGTGTTCCCTATTTCCTGTGATCTATGTATGGAGTATCGAGTGAAGGTATATTTGTGTTACATCTCTAAAAACAAATGTCTTGTCAATCGATGCTCTCTGAACCAAGTTGCATTTAACACATGTTACACTGCACTCTCGTTGCCGAGCCAGAATAGAAAATGGTACTTGTTACTTAATTAAAACTTGGCATTCTACATTCCAAACTATAAATATGAATTGTAAATTAATACTGCGGCATTGAATATAATAACATTAATTGTGCAAGCGATAATATTGCCATAGCAGATTTACATTGACAGTAACATTTTGGTTTCGGTTACCTAACTGCATTTGCAGTGACTAACGCAGATGTTTTATGTATTGACATTGGCTTCTGACATCTAATAGACACCGCAAACTCTAACAAATGATTCACGATTTAATGGAATATGCAAAATACATAGAAAGAAGTATTGTTACCAAGAACTTGAAAGAATAAGGAAAATATTGCAAATACGGTAAAACGTGTTGATACATATTTAAATTTAGATCCTATGGAATAATATCGATGATTTTCTATTGACTATGGTGTGGCAAAGTCTGTAATTTATAGGGCGTAACTCAAATATGAAAAGAAATATGAACTAAGTCAACTTACTATAATCCAGACCTATTGATAATCTATACATACTCGTATAATAAATTTGTAACCGATCGATGTCTGTACATGAAAGATAAATGAGAAAAACTAATATGAGGGGACTACATTAACGTAGTAGAACCCAAAACAATGATATTTACAATTTTTGTCTGTCTGTTTGTCCGTGCAGTTGTGCGCGATGAACTCAGAAACGGCTTAATGAATTTCGATGAAATTTGGTGTGGAGGTAGCTGACACCCCGGATTAACACTTAAACAACTTTATATCCCGAAAAAAGTAGTGTTACCATGGGATGAGGGAGGATTCAGATATATTTGATACTTTTTTGTACGCAAATGGATGGGTTGGGACTGGATTTCATATGTTGAGTGAGAATGAGACGGGACACGGCGGGATACAACGGGACGGGATGGTATGGGATTTTTTTTAAAGATAATATTTAATAAATAATATACTATGTAGCCGTATGCATTGACAAAGAAACACCCAGAATTTACCGCAGCTATAACGACATACTTCGATGGTGTGCAATTGGAGAGGTTTATAACCAACACATAGCTTCTATGGGCTGCTGATGAAATAATAAAAAATAAGATTTTTTAATAAGCCCACGGTTGTATTTTTATTTTAGTAAAACGACTTATTTTTTCTTGTATTAAATATAGCAGTATATTTGCACTCAATATACTATAAAGTCAATATTTTTTGTAGTTCCGCTGCGAAGCCGCACATATTTTTTGCCGGCACTATAAATTCACGCTTGTCGTGTCCCACACGCGCAGTAACTGCGAAATTAAATTGGCATTTATATAACAAGTTTTTAAATTTATTTTAAAATCATTTTATCATTGATTTTTTGTAGATTTTACATAATATGTCATCATTTACATTTATCAGAATATTAATTGGATACCAGAGATAACATTATGAATTTCATATGTTAAATCTTAGTATGATGTTGCAATGTCAAATCGAATTGGTTTACTAAAATCCTAAAAAATGTGTCATTAAGGCTATCTGCAATTTCTTTGACCCAATAAATAACACTGCAGGCTGTCTCCCTCTCTCTCTCTCTCTTCAGCCACAGGAAGTCCACTGCTGAACTTAGGCCTCCTCCAAGGATCTCCACATCGACCTGGAAGCGGCCTGCATCCAGCGACTTTCTTCAACCTACAGCCATGCAACCTATAGCCTCATATAAATATACGTATCTCGAGAGTTACATTCAAATTTTGCACAACTGGAAAGCAATTAACAATACAAAATAATTTTTATTAACAAAATTTTATTTTATCGATTTGCTTATATTTCTTCAGGATAATTGTTAAAGAAGCTATTATCGATTACAATAATAGCTACATTTGTAGAGATACTGCTTTGGCAGTCGCTAAACATTTGCTGAACATCAGACAGTAAAACCACTACACTAGCTTCAGGTGAAAACGACATATTTGTTCAGAGCGGGACGGATGAACGTACCGATACGCAAACATTACACACAGGGAGTGCAGTTCCAGTACTACGAAAAGGAAAATATTGCACTCAAAACCAAATGATGGATTGATGGAGACATTTTATATTGTTATTGTTTTCTTTGGCTGTAAACTATTTATCTCCAATCAAATATGTTGTATTAATACATTCAACAGACAAATGATTACCTGACCCTTTATTAAATATAAGTCTTGGGTCCTCGGTATCAATAAATATTAAATACTTGAGAATTTGTGACTTGGTTGACTTTGATTGCCTCGGTGGCGTAGTTGTACGACGCTATGGTTACAAAGCTGAGGTCTCGGGTTCGAATCCCGAGTCGGGCAAAGTGATATTGGATTTTTCTATTAATAATCAGTCCGGAGTCAGGAATTTATGCCCGACATGGCAATGGGCTCGCCCCCCATCACATCATGGGACGGAACACATAAGGCGAAACGTGGGTGTCCTGGTTGCACCTCTGCCTCCCCTTTCTGGGAAATAGGCGTGATATTTATGTATAATATATGTATATATGTATGTATGAGAATCAGTCGTATATACGCTATAGTGCTATAGTGCTATCAATAGTTCATCGAGCTTAATCCCTATAAAGATGTAGTAGAGCCTATGGACTATTTACCATTTTCGTGATTGCCATTGAAAATGCCGACATTCCTATAGGACCTGACATAATAGCCTTCGCTGCAGCCTTGGTTGTATGTACGTCACCGCTAACTGATGACCGACATATACTACAGCGTCCGATCGCTGCGAGGCGCTGGTGTCATTTGTAACCAAGCAACCGGCTGGAACTAGTCGTTAGCTACAAGGCCGTGCATCAAATGTATGGAATGTGGTGCTTTTGTACCTATGTAAGTTTCTTCAATAAATTCTTTGTAAATCGGCTGAAGAAAAAAAAAGCTTTTCTGATCATAGAACACATACATAATCGGCAAGTCTGTATCCTATAGGGCTAGACGGAATCCATGAATACCCACTTTCCCGATCCTGACATAGTTTGGTTTTGCATCGACTTCTTTATGGATACTCGTCGAAAAAAAGAAGAAAATCTTAGAATAAATTAATTTTGATAAAAGTGTGAATGGTGTACAACCTAGGTATTTTCATAGATCCAGGTTATTAAAGGGACATGGTAGACATCAAAGGGGACGAAGCGACATCGTAGGCATTTCCCTAAAAAGTTATACCAAATTTAAATCAGGTAAACTTCCAACAATTTTAATCCTGTCGTGTCAAACAGCAACAAAATCAACATCATACAAATAATCGATATTCAAAAGACAGCGTCACAAAAGCATCTGTCGCAGAACATCCTAGCAAACCGACATTAACATCTGAGGCGGAAATCTACCGCATTAGAAATCGTGTACAAAGCTGTATAGATTCTGTGCCTAGTGCTTAGTATCTAGTCTAGACCATTCCGATGCGTGTCATGCCCGTCGCATTCAGATTTCGATCGGGCGATCGTGTCAGAGCGGATCCCGTTACAGAAATATCAAAACACTAAACTAGTTCCAATGCAGTGCGGGGCTTTGCAATTGAATACTGTGGCTAATTGTTAATGCTTTGGTGAGCATACATACATAAACATCACGCCCTTTTCCCAGAAGGGGCTGGCAGAGGTACCAGGACACCTACTTTTCGCCTTGTATGTTTCATCCCATGATGTGATAGGGGGCTGACCTATCGCCATATCGGGCACAAATACCTGACTCCGATCTGATAATGAAAAGAAACATCCGATATCAGTTTGCACGATCTGGGATTCGATCCCGAAACCTCAGCTTTGTAACTACCGTAGTACAACTACACCACCGAGGCAGTCTGTAATGTCTTAACAGTTTGTTGCCTCAATGCTATGGTGTCATTATGTATAATTTTCTGTAGTATAAAGATATGAAAAGTGAGGTTTTGCACTACTATGTTATCATTTTGTGAGATTATGAATTTAAAATTTGTATGTTACTTAATTTCGGGTATATGGAATCTGTTTCAACCACCAGTTCGTACAATGCTAGTGCCACTTATCTGTAGATAAAAATCGATCCTGTCAGCACGGATACACGCCCAGAAATATGAGAACACCAAATTAGTTCCAACGCGCACTGCGACTTGCGACGCGCATTTGCAATTTAATATTGTGATGTGTGTTAATTGCTAATGCTTTTATCGTACTCACGTAGTTATCTTATTGGTTAATAAAGAGATATTAATATAGACGCAGGATAATGTCTCGAACCGTGCGTTCGTCAGACCAACTCGTAGGTCAAATCAGTTTGTGAGTATTTCGATGAAGGTCAAATATCCCTAAATGCGTCGTGTATATAGGGAGGAAGTCAGTCACTTTCAATTATATGAGAGGGATTTCATTGCTGTATGGTGCGTAGTTACTATTTGGGTGGATGCGTATATTCTGTCATCATCGAAGTAAAAATTGTTTTAAAAAATATCTCCGCCAATTTCATGCGTTCCTGGTATTTAAATAACTTCATCGTGTCGTTTTTTTGGCGCGCATTGTGAAAGTATTTTCTGATATTTTTTCCAAACGACCTAAAAGAAGTATAACTTAAAAAGTTGGCTAGTGCAAGCCAGGTGTATAAAATACAAGAGGTAGTTTAATCTAATGCGTTAGAGTGGACAAGTTGGAAGCGTCGATAAACAACACTGATAGGAAATTGCACTTAAGGTCCAAGAGTTTGCTTGCTTTAAATATTAAGCTATCGGAGTTACTTAATACTTCCTTGAAAACCTAGTGGAAGAAGAAATGCTTTTATAATCTTGGAGGTACGATAAAATTTATAATTTTATAATGCAATAAGTGTTGCTTAGTACTGCGTTTGGATTTGTTCTCTCTCTCTTCAGCCACAGGCAGTCCACTGCTGAATATAGGCTAACCCCAAAGATCTCCACATCAACCTATTGGAAGCTGCCTGCACCCTGCGACTTCCTGCAACCTTAACCACGTTCCGTCCATCTTGCAGGTGGGCGTCCGACACTTCGCTTTCCTATATGTGGCCTTCATTCCAAAACCTTTCGGCCCCAACGGCTATCAGTTACATTTACATTTCACTTGTTTTTTACTCATTTATTTAAAGAACGATTTTCTTCATTTAATTTTCTGTTTTAATACCAGCAGGAAATATAAAACACTTTTTATCAATGACCTTAAAACTACCAAAGGGTAGACAAGGCTGCTACAAACACTCACAATACTTCTTGCTTTTCCTTCTCAATTTAAACACTCATATAAATATTCATTGAAGTAATTGAAGTTATAAGTCCAAGTAAAGTCCGAAGTAATGCGAGAAGGTTACAAAACTGGCGTACGGCGAGTACGGTAGGCTTGAATATCACACGTGAATCAGCGGGCTGCGCATTCCTCGCGATTGCATCACCGCAGCCTCTGTTGCACCCGGCGACTTTACTCTCGTAGGCTCTGAAGTTTTGTGCTGTTTATTTGTGTTTAAATAATTTTATTTATTTTATTTGAATCACCAGCGTAACGTGTATTTACACTCCTTACAAATAATATAATTACATCGCATGCTAAATACCGTTATAATTATAGGCGATCATGGCTTGCGTATGACGATTGGGGTTAATTTTTTTTTTCTAGCCTACATTGAGTCCCACTGCTGGGCAAAGGCCTCCCCTTTATTGCTCCACTTGACCCTGTCCTCAGCGAGCTCTTGCCATTTTGGCTCGAATGAATCCAACTCGTCTTTCCACCGCATCTTCGGTCTTCCGCGTTTTCTTCGGCCATTCTCGGGAATCCAGCTTGTAGCCAGCTTGGCCCAACGTTTTGGATGCATTCGAGTCACATGTCCTGCCCAATTCCATTTTAAAGAACCCGCCTTGCGGCTTACATCCACAATGCGAGTTTTAGAGCGCAATTCAGTGTTTCGGATGTTACATCTTTCAATAATAGATAAACACACTAAACAGTCCCACGTCACGCGTCATAGAGCTTACAATTTCTAAGTTACGAATTACGAGGCTTTTATTATGATATCAATAACTATGATATACTTTTCATTTACGCGCCCGAAATAAATATATCTGTGGAACACTCAAACGTGTTTCGGTAAGAGATCGAACCTGACTTCCTCCAAAGACCAAACTTTAACTCACTTCGCTACATAGGCTCCCTAGTATATTCATGTGTTCTAGATATTTATAATCTCAAGTTAAGAGACTATTCACACCCACCAATGCAACTTATGTAAGCTAGAGATTACAATGGAACGCATTTTGTACTTAGAGCACTGAAACTTGGGTAGTGTGTCGGAATGTCTAATTACTTTTTTTTAAAACAAATAAACATATAATTATCATAATTGCCAAGTACAACTGTATGGTACTACTATAAAATGTAAATCATTTTGAGAATACTTTACGAACATGTTTGCGACATAAAAAACAGTCCATTGAAAATAAAATTAAAGTATCATGTATGTAATTTTATTGCGGTTTATTTTATTCTCCGTCTAAATTCAAAATATAATGCGTGTGCCTGCTCCGCTCAATGTATTCGCGGAAAAGATTATAAAAAGGTAATTTTTACTGCTTAAGTAGTAATTTTGTGTTTCGTATCTCCATATTATCTGATCTTACGATTCGCTCCAGACCAGTTTGACAAAAAATTTAGTTTAATTATGTGTTTTTATACGTGTATTTTTGCTCATTATTTTCGTATGTGAAGTATTTTTTAGTAGTAGTTGTAGTACCGTAGTCCACACCATATACCAGAAAATAGGAATTTTTCGGTCCTAAAACCGAAGCAAATACTTGCGGTTCTCATGAATACTCGTTTTGGTGCTGCATTCGATTCCACAGCCTCTAGTTATAAACTGCGCTACGGAGCCGGAAAAAAATAAATCTTACGGGTTTTATCGCGAATTTGATTTAATTTTTAAGTTTTTTAACCTACCGACGTTTCGGTCACTTTACAGCTTTCGTGACATGGTTCATTTTATTTCAATGTGTAACATTCGCGTAAATCTGAGAAACCAGGATTTTCCAATAGGTATACCATTCCTACTATTATGTAGTAAGTTAGTATAACAACTTCCGCCATAGTGCAATAGATATAGAGACGGCAATGAAACAAAAAGCCATGGGCTCGATACATATTGAGATAGTTTTTCGGTTGATGGTGTTGACGTTACGTCAAGACCTTCGTATTTTCGGATGTCAAAAACACATATTTTAATACGCCAGTTGACATGTTTACTGACAATTTAACGCCAATACGTCCCCAAGGGGTATGCAGAACTCCCACAGTTCACCGAAATTATTTCGTTAAAATATAATACGGCGTGAGCCTAGTGCAATGCAGGGCACAAATTCCAGCCCTGGACAATTTGTGGAATATTTCAAACCGTAAATCCTACATGAAGTAGACTGCCATAGACAATACTAGAGATAATATCACTCCATGAATCCAATCTATATACCTTTTACCCGCTACTACTAAACCTATGAACGAAATGCAAAAAGATATTATTTTCTTTTATCTATTTTCGATGTTTTTATTTGTGTACAGGTTTCAAGGTCAATATCCATTGAAAATTAATTAAAAGCGCATTATTGTATTGTTCAAATGGCCTCGACGGTTGAAGGCACCTTCGAGTTGCATAATAAATCAGCTTCATCAACTTTCTTCCTAGTTTTTATTACGAAATGAATTAATTAACGTTTCCTTGAACTTGGCCTTAATTCTTCGTAATTGCCTCTCGCTTTATTTTAAATCACTGCACAGTGCTATATTCGCGAAATGCCAAGAACACTTGCTGAAATAATATTACGAAATTGCAATCTTTAATGTTTCTTACTGGTAATTGTTTTTGTGGAACTCCTGTATAGTGCAACTCTATAATGTAGTGTCGTGACGTGGTTTTAAGGGTAATACTGGTGAAGGTGTACTAAATAAATAAAAAGTCCCAACTCCACAATAAAATGGTGATGGGTGTGCAAAACTTCGAGATAATTTTTGGTCTTACAACATTCAGACTCAACAATTATTTGACACGATGAGGGTTCGAATCCGCAGTGTCTCGTATGCGATGTGCAATCAAACCAGTTCTTGACATTATATCTGATATATAAAACTCTTTGCACCAAAAAAGTCTGTAAAACTACCCCGCAGTTTGAAATATTGTTTAAAATACTTAAATAAAATAACCGATGTTTTACTTTAAAAACAAAATGAAAACTTAATTCAACTTTATTGGCACGGGATGTTGAAAGTTTTTTAAAAATATTATTGAATCATCGCCATAAATAGAGTTTTTGTGAAAGAAAGCGACTGCAGCGAAGGACATTCGTTTCAAGGAAGCGTGCCCTCGTGACCGGATATTTTCACTGGAAAATATAACCGTACATAGCCATTCAATTTTCTTCGTGAGAGCTCTATCACTCATACATTTACTGAGGTAAATTGAGCTATGGTATATCTGAGTGCTGTTTGACTTTGTAGTGCAAACATAACATTATCAGGAATAGTTGAACAGTGTCAGATAAAGATCAGAAGAAGATTTGACAAAGAATTGATTTTTCGAACGATTCGAATCGATTGAGAAGAAAGGCGATTTATCGATTACTATAAACATAATCGGTTAGATTTGTTTTACTTTATTTGTCGGAATGGAAATACGAGCAGAGCATTCGCCTGATGGTAAGTGGCCTGTCAATAAACAGAAGCAATATCATTTAAAACTTACATTACCAATCTTTTTATCGTGAAGTCTGGAAAATTAATGTGTAAACTTCAAACATTTTTTTAAATATATACTTTAGACATATATCTAAAGTATGTCTAAACCATACGGTCTTTATCTTTAAGTACACAACATAAAATTATTAAATATTTCGTACGTGTAAACGACAATCATGACTTATAACCTATCATTATTTAAAGCAAGTAACTTTAGTATTAAACCACGCAGGTAAAAATGGCCGTAATTTAATATCACAGTTTATCGACTCAGCACATCCGGAAAGAGATCTTGCTTTATGGTTTAAAAGTGCACGGTCCACTGATCACACCCGAAGATGGATGGTGTAATGCATTTGTCATAGTGAGGATCCGACAGCGTGACGTCATAATTCAATGTTACACAACCTTGAACTTGTTAACGAAGATAGAGAATGAAATATAGACCAAAACGGAGTACATTTTTAGGCAAACATGTGTCTGTTTAAAGCTTCTTTAAATGTTTGATAAACGTTGTGCACAAATAACAATATTAATTTAGGCATCAGTCATGTCATCAACGCGTTTTAATTTAAAAATTACTTTAGTGTGGGTATAGAACTCGTGTCTCTCACGAAAATCAGACTTTTTGAATTCACGATATTTGTCGCCAATTAGTTATGCTCGATAGTAATAAAACCTATTAACCCAAGTGAGAGTTTTCTGTATAGATTTGGGAGATATACAGAGTGTATCGCCGACTACTGCTAGAAGTAGAGTTCCCAAAGTAAGCGCCAACCCTCCCAATCTCGAGCAGCCCGCATCCATCCGCATGAATATAATGACGTCATACAATCTTCCACAGAACTCAATGCAATGGGAGGGAAATGAAATATAGACATAAAATGAAGAGTTATTTAACCACTTAAGGGTGAGTTGAATAGAATCGAGTATCGTCCGGTGTGCGACCGCAAACCGCACCGGTACAGGGGGTATTTGCGGCCAGCTTGAAGGCCGTGCGTCTTGCTCCATTTAGTTCAAATTTGGAACAAAAACTTCGGCAAGTTTGAAATGGCTAGTTCGTAGTTTCAAAATGGCTTTGTAGTTAAGACATTGGAATAATATTAGCTGTATTTACGTCTGTCGATAGTTAAGTTTGTATCAATGTGGGAGATAATGATTTGTTTCTGAGTTTCCAACGCGTAGGAATGATGGAACATGATTTTATATCATGTTGCAGAAGTATCAGGCTCATAGTTTGACTGAATATTGGTGAATTAAAATCCCGAAAACATTTTTTCAAATTCGAAAGCATCTCAACAATTATAAAGTTTAATCCAGGATTTTTTACTTTACAGCCTACAGTCATTGCGTTTGGAGTGACGCAATACAACGAATTGGCAACTTTTTACTAGTTAAAATATCGAAGCCGAAGACTATCAGATCATCTGGGTTTTTACGTTGTTCAAATATGTATGCAAACTACTTCATCTACGCCTACGTTTATTTCGAAGCCATTCTTTAAACTGGCATTAATGCTCAAACAGCGATTTATACCATTACACTGAACACAATGTAACACTATTTAATGGTCACTCGCTTCTTTTCATTTAAAATTCCATTTGACCGCTAACAATGCTTTTTGTAGCCATACTTGACTTTTAGACTCGACAGCAATGATTAGTCAGTGCCCATATATTTTTTCTAAGAAGTCTTGCGGCGACGAAATATTATGTTTATGCCACATGACCTTGGTTAAAACGAGGGTCCATCATTTAAATATTTTACCTTTGATAGTAATATTCTACTGCATTTAGGTCAAAGTAAGGATGTACTTTTACCCTTAAAACAAAATACAAATTAAACAAACTTTGCTCAATTCTGTGGTAGTTATCGTAGTACATAAATTCTTATGCAGATACGGCATCTTTTTACGAAAATAGAAAATCCAATCAATCTAATCCATCAGCCAAAGGAAGTCCACTGCTGAACATAGTCCTCTCCTAATTATTTCCACAGTGAACTGTTGGAAGCAGCCTGGTGTGGGTTGCTAAGAAAATAGAAAATAACTACATTACATAAAGTCTTTGTGTTTAAAATATAGTACATTATATTTTAGACTGCCTCGGTGGCGTAGTGGTACTACGGTATGATTGCAAAGCTGAGGTCTCGGTTGACGGGTTCGAATCCCAGGTCGGGCAAAGTGATATTGGATTTTTCTATTCATTATTAGCCCGGAGTCAGGAATTTGTGCCCGATATGGCGATAGGCTCGCCCCCTATCACATAGTGGGACGGAATATACTAGGCGAAACGTGGTTGTTCTAGTAGCACCTCTGCCTACCCCTTCTGGGAAAAAGGCGTGTGGTTATGTATGTACATTATATTTAATTTCTCCAAGACAAATAGTGTGTTCCTACAATTCAAATTGTGTGTAAACATAAATGTTACCGTGGATCCGATATTTTCTTTGATTAATAAATACATTAAAACCACGTAATACAAATTGACATAGTTCATTGCATTGACATCAAAACAACATATCATCATCTAAACTCTAAACTGATTATAATGATTGCTGTCACCTTTAGCACTATTATGCCACAAAAACCTACTGCATATAACCTATAATTTACATAACAGTTATAAATACAATAGTAATTAATAGCATAACATCTAGTACCGTTATCGCGCTATATATTATAACGTAGAGTTAATTATTAGCTGGTTAGTAATTCATAAGTGCATCGACCGCGCAATGCAATTATACGTCCAATTAGAAACGGATGCTTTGCTAAAAAAATTTTAATGTTATTTTGTTTGTGATTATTGTTTTTCTATGTTGTATCAACAAGTAATTACGTTATACCTGAATATATTTGTATTATCTGGATTTATCGAGGAACGTGCAGAGGTAAAAGTAATATTAAACTAGGTTATTGGAGGTTGATAATTTCAGTCTCTCTATTATTTGCAAGAAAAAGTGTTATTAGTATTGCTTAGTAGTACCTGCCTCGGTGGCGGGGTTGTACTACGGTATGATTACAAAGTTGAGGTTTCGGTTTCGAATCCAGGTAAGGCAAAGTAATATTGGACTTTTCTATTCATTATATATCAACCCGAAGTCAGGAATTTGTGCCCGGTATGGCGATAGGCTCGCCCCTTATCACATGGTGTGACGGAACACATACGGCGAAACATGGGTGTCCTGGTTGCACCTCTGCCTATCCCTTCTGGGAAAAAGGCGCAATGTTTCTGTATGTATGTACTTATGTATGTATGTAGTAGTACATACTTCGAATATTACGAATGTTTTTAAATCAGATTTACGTTTTTCCACCTCAAACCGAACTTTAAGTTTACAATTTTAATCAGCATGATCATCTTTTGCTGTAAAAACTCCATTATCGAATATGGTCTTTCCTGCTGAATTTCCACAGTAACTTGATGAAAGTAACATAAATCGACTTTCGACTCTACAGTGTGAAACAGACATGTCGTAATAAAATTCATATAAACTTTTTCAATGCACCAGCTCAAACAATTCCAATAGGAAAATAGTATTGGTAACATTCGAACAGTTCAGTGACAACTCTAAGCTGAAGCTCCATTTGGCACATAGCTAACTTGAGCATGTTTAATCCGGGAACTGAAGGGTGGAACGTGCTCCGACATTTTGTTGTAGTGAATCCGCGGCGAGCGGTGCCAAGTTTTACTGAAAAACAATGCGGTTCAAAACAAATGAAGATAAATTGTATAATAAAAATGAAAAACGTATTTCAAAATATTAGGGATTTAAACAAGAGATTGAAATTATGTAATAAAGACAAAGTTTATTGTATGATAGTGATACATATAAAAGAGCGGTATGTTAAGATATAGTTTTGCAAGCAGAAAGAATATAGACCAGTGGAACAACAGAAATTGACAAGGCTGTAGCAGGCTAGAACCTTGTGAGATTGTTGGTACAATCTTTTTTTACGGAATAAATTGACTTGTCTATGACATACCAATAATTAAGTCTCATAAGTGGCAAAAGCGTCATGACGAGGAATAAATATTATTGGTATTTTTATTGCAATGAATGACGAGACGAGTATGCCATTCGCCTGATGGTAAGCGATACGACCGGTCATAGACAGTAGCAAAACCAAACAACACCATAATAAAGCAATACTTGGTATTCCACTGCGCTCGCCATCCTAAGGCATAAGATGTTAAGTCCGATTATTTCCAGTAGTTACTCTGGCTACAATGTCCTTCAAACCGGAACACAACAGAGTATTTACACTGCTGTTTAGCGGGAGAAATATATATTGCGGTGGTACCTACCACCAGTAAAATTATAAAGAAAGGAAAAATTATACATACATAAGATACCTCAAATAACCTATAAGTCAATAAGTAAACTTATAAAGTTACACGAAAAAAGAAAAGCAAACATTTTAATAAAAATGGATGAGCAATAACGAAACTGTAAAATAAAACCTCGCGAACACTGTTAAAGGAAAGTGTGCATTGAAAATGGAGACTTTAATCAAAGAGTTGGAAATTACAGGCTGTGGAAATTTATGGGCTATGGAAATGTTCTCTGAGTTGTCTTAAAAATGAAGATTGCAGGAAAATAAGAACAGTCGAGGTTACTAAGGATCAAAGGAAGTCACCAGTTCCTATGAACTTGAAATAATAATAGAACCCTTATCTTTTATGTTTAGGCAACCATTTTGATAAGAATATAGCAGATATCCGTATCATTCTCAGCCAAAGGACGTTTACTTTTCTTTTTTATTGCTGTAATAGGCAGACGAGCTAGTCCGCCTGATGGTGAGCGGCTACTGCATCTCATGGACTCTGCAATGCCAGGGGCATAGGCAAGCCGCTGCCTAAGCACTGCATGCTGAACATAGGCCTCCATAAATATTTCTACAGCTATTTTTATTTTATTTGTTGGAAGCCTGCGTTCAATAATTCCCTACATATTTTCATTTGCGTTACAGTTGCTATTGATACCTTTTGTCCGTCCTATTAGGTACTTTAGGCTATTTCAAAGTGTTTTTGTAGAAATAAAGGGTTTAGTTACGTACTTTATTTTTACTTAATTGCTGTCTCCAAAACTATATATTTTGACTATTTTTAGCGGGCCTAAAAGAAAAGCAATCAAAACATGTCCGCTATACTCAAATAGCCATATAAACATACAATTTTATGTAACAATTCCAAGGCCAACATAGACATCGATACAAAAACTGGTCTAAGTGATTAGCCAAACAAACTCTTAGCGAAGTTATTTGACTGGGTTACATTACCTACGCGCGCCGGGCATTGAACCCGCGGCCTTCTTGCGGGGGTCATTTCGCTATGCCGTGAAATAACCCATTACGCGAATGGACAACTAAATCACGCGTCGAGTACGGAATTATAACGTTAAATCTTATCTTGATGGTTATTATCAATTTGACAAGTTAGGCGGGAAGCCTGTGATACGAAAGGCTGGATTTTCGATACGCATATTAATGTAATTTTGTACAGGCATTTGTTTCGGTTCTGGGTTTTGTGAGGCCGGAAAGTCTATTATAGTTTATTAGAACCACCACGCAAGTCTCGGATCTGAATGTGGGGTCAGGGCTATGTGTGCAGTTGGATGTATTTATTTCATTTATTTGTCTATGTGGAGCAAACTCAGCTGACGAATAAAAGCTTGGATCCACATGTAGATAGTATTATAACCGTGGAATCGACAAGTAATTATCACGTGTTTGTGTGATGAGATGTTGTAGTTGTTTTTGACGCTACGATACAAGACCTATACCTGTAACCTAATGCGGAATCAAGACTTGATATTAATTATACATAATGTATTTCTGTACACAATTAGTCTTGATAAATACAGATATATCTCTAAACACTGCAGCATCCAAATCTCAAAGGGCCGTTGCACAATATGAGTTAAATTTAAAATGATAATGTGCACGGAGCTGCATGCTGTATCCGCTTAGCATCCGTCCCGTGTCATTTCCCAACGGAGACACTGCAAGAAACTTGATGAACGATCTGCTTATATAACTGTTACTGCCTCCGAACTTGTCTTTATTGTGGGTTCTTTAATTGTGGTGTTGCTTAAATTAACCGTTTAATAAGGTGTCTTTTTAAACGGTCACATCTTGGTATATGTTGCTGTTTAGCAATTCTTGAAGATATAGGCAGTGGTACCACTAAAGAGAAAAGTTGCCGATATTATATCTATACCAAGATGTGATAAGGTGTAAGTACCTTCTGAAAATATTATAATATATATTTTTTTAAACCACAACATACATACATACAAAAACATCACGCCTTTTTCCCAGAAGGGATAGGCAGCAACCACGTTTCGCCTTATGTGTCCCATGATGTGATAGGGGCCGAGCCTACACGAGCATGTCGGGCGTAAATTCCTGAATCCGGGCTGATAATGAATAGAAACATCCAATATCATTTAGCGCGACCCGGGATTCGAACCCGAGACCTCAGCTTTGTAATCATGCCATAGTACAACTACGCCACCGAGGCAATCAAACCACAAAACTGACAAAAAGTGGATTTCTCTACCTGTTTATTGAACCTAGGACTTTACGGTTTCCCGCCTGTATATAGCCTGAAAGATATAAATATAAACGAAGCTTAAAGAAATGGTTACCGCGGACGCTATCGCTCCAGGTCTGAACAATTCCTTTTAGTGAAGCATGAGACTGTTTATAAAAACAATAGAATGGGTCATTCAAAAATCTCAAGTACCTATGGGAGAAAGCCTAATGAATAAAATATTCATGTTTTTTTTAGTTATAACTTCCTTTTGTGCTGCAGTTACTGTTAGAGCGACTTCATTAACTGTATCTTGATGAATGAGCGGATACTAATTGAACTCGTTGATTTTTCCACAAGATTTGGTTTTATCTTGATAAGCTAAGTAGACAATGTACGTTAATGTTAAAATATCGTGTCTATGTATGAAACATAGAGATATTGAATACCGGTGCGATTATTATGAACATTATGATCGTGAAGTAATGTAAATTATTTGTATGAACTATGAATAGTATGAGTAATTACAAGTTTAAAAATACCTCGTAGACTGTGTCCTAACAAAACAGCTTAATTTAAACAAATGATGTTACTGGGGCTGTCATTTGCCAGTTTATGTTTCTTATTAGCTTATATGTTCAGATACTGTTTTATTTAAAGAAAACATACAGTCGAATTGAAAACCTCTTATTTTTAAGTCGGTTAAAAATACGTAGTTTAGGAGGCTAATAAATAAATAATAAAATAAATAAAAAATAATGAAATTGCCGGCCCAATGGAAATATTACGTGACAAAACGTAGGATCTAGATTCTAGAACAATTATACCAGTCTCCTAAAGGCTTAAGCCACAAGCGAATCGTCAAAAAAATTACGGGCATTCAAATAATAAATACATCCAACAGTCACATACATAGTTCCGACCTCACACTAAGATCGAGTCTTGTGTCGTTGGTATGCGAAATTACAAGAGTCTTTTCGGTCTCACAAACACCCAGGCATTTAATACATACATTTTGTTACCAAAATACATTTTGTTAACACAAACATTTGTCTCGGTGCGGGAATCGAACCCGCGGCCACTCGTTCCACAGTCGGTGTCCAGCCAACTGCGCCACAGATGCGGTCAAATAAATTTTCATTTACGCTTTCTATCTAATAATCTGCTTGCATATTCGCCACATTATCAGCAAAAAGAAGATAATGTATTCCAAGAAGACGCAGCGTTTCTAACTTATCTCTTACAATGAATTCAAGCTGATCAACACTTCTCAGAAACTGCCTCACCTTTCCAATATTTGCATACGCGTATGACAATTACGATACATTGTGAAGGAGCCAGTGCGTCATCACCGTGGAATTGCTGATAGCAGTGATTTGTACCCGCTGCGGCGCCAGCAGTTAGTCACATCATGACCAAAATAGATCGTGCCGAAACGTGACCAGTGTCCATAGGTGCCATTTAAGAATGTAATGACGGGTAATGACGCGATCTGATGTATTCATTGCTGGGACTTTGAATGAGAAGAAAAAGGTTAACATCAGGTGACTAATATTAGGAAGAAAATCTTGCCGGTGATGAGTGTTTATGAATGAGCATTATAGTCAATGAAACCAATAGAACCTTGTTATAATATTATGTAGAATCTACCTTGGATAGATACGTTGTTAGCCTTTAAAGAGCACGAAGATTTACTCTAAATTTGTCTGGCCTTAGTATCAATCGCAGCACCTCATCGTTTATAGCTCATAGATGCCATCGTGTATCTTGTATCAGCCCATATACGTCTCACTGCTGGGCACGGGCCTACTACAATCGAGAGAATCGATTGAGAGTGGTTAGACCGTAATTCACCACGCTGGCCTAGTGCGGGTTGGCGGACTTACATACCGTGGACATTACACATTTATATGCCCTCATTAGACCAAAAATGTGAAGAATATTTAAGGATACAATATATTCGCGATAGTTCTAATTATACAGTTTCACAGTTCACTGTACTTTTTTTAAGGAATTACAGTACCATAGCTTACAGTTTATTTCTGTACGTGGTAGAGTCACATTGTATGATTGCTTTCAATGTAGTATTGTTTTTTGTATTGTTTTTACTATTCTCCAAGGATGATATGTAAACATTAATAAAACTACTATGTACTTTTGGTCCAATTTGTGAAATGAAAACACGACCGGTAGGCTATGATTGTATCGGAATGAACAAATAAATGAAATGGTATCGATAATTGAGTAGTAGGTTACAGAATCGATATTAGTTCACTTTCTAGAAACGATTGGCTTGTGCGGTGTGCTATTCTGACAAGTGTATGAGTCGTTTCACAATGACCTTCAATTTATTATTTAATAAAAATCATAACATTTTATACTTTCATTCATTGAATAACAGGTAAGGTTAACGATAACATATTAAGACACTTGATTATTATAATAACAGTAACAATCTATCTAGTTCATTCATTTTATTCGTTCATCAGTTCATTCATATGTTTTTAGGTAGGGGATTAAAATCCATATTGTACTGTATCAGTCCAGATACGTCCCACTGCAGGCCACGAGCCTCCTCTGCAATTGAGACTACGGTGGAGAGGGGTTAGGCCATATAGTCCACCATTCCGGCCTGGTGTGTTGGCGGACGTTACAATATACCATAGAAATTCTTGTAAATCGCTATAGTATGCAGGTTTCCTCACGATGTTTTCCTCCACCGCTATAGTGCGTGGTGATTGACTATCAATACACACATGACTCCGAAAAGTGAGAGGTGTGTGTTGGATTTGAACCCGCGACCACCGTGAACATGTTGGTATCCATACCCAAATAAATAATTTATTTTCTTTAAACAAAAGTGAAATGTTTATGATGGTATGTTATTTTTAAAATTGAAAATATTTATTTAATTCGACCAATTTAAGACGCATAATTATAAAGTTTTAATTAATCACGTAATTAAAGATAAAACGACAGACGATAGCGAGTTTTTGTTTTCTTTTCTAAGAACCGATAACGTCTCGATACGCGTTTTGGTATAATTGCGTTTTACGAGTATGTTATTTTAGCAATAATTAAAAAAAATCAATATGCCTGAGACAACTTAGGCGTTCGTGATTTTCGGAATCATTTACTCTGATGATAGGTTGGTCTCGTCTCTATTCAACCATTAATAACACGAGGGCCTCATCAAATAAGGATATACATAAGTACTAACGTAGCAGATGAACGAAGGCTGCTCAAGAATGGTTGACGCTTACTTGGGGAGATCTAATTAGAATTAAGAGTGGCAGTAGACTATGTACATAAGCTCAAAAAGGTTTAGTCTCATGCAGTTGAGAAGTCTACGAAAATCATTGGTATTACAATACACACAATGAAATATGTAAAAGATCAGGTAAATTAAAATTGACTGCCTCGGTGGCGTGGTTGTACTACGGTACGATTACAAAGCTGAGGTCTCTGGTTCGAATCCGGGGTCGGGCAAAGTGATATTGGATTTTTCTATTTATTATCAGCCCGGTGACAGGAATATGTGCCCGATATAGCGATAGGCTCGCCACCTATAACGTCATGGGAGGGACACGTGGGTGTCCTGATTGCACTTCTGCTTACCCCTTCTGGGAAAAGGCGTGATGTTTTTGTATGTATGTAAATTAAAAGTCAGATGAGTTAAAAAGGAAAGTTTGAGACCGTAGGTCAACTTTGTAGAGCTACAACATGAATATTTGCGGTAATTATAAGATTTCCATGGAAATCAATCGGCGCACGCAAAGTGACTCTGCCGTACACGCAGAGAGATGCTATGTGTCATTTAAACCTGAGAATTAATTTATATGTGTTTTACATTCCTGTAACATAAATTCAATACTTCTGTGAACATGACTACGTTTTTATTTTAAGTGTGAAAAAAAATCCGGTAATTCGTTGCATAGAGTCGGTTAAATTTTTAGATGTTTTTTGCGATGCTTTTTATTTTAGTTGCATTGCATATAAAGTCACTAAAACTATCGCCTGGCTTCGTTTTCGGTAGCAGTCTTGATATACCCTGTATATAATTAGAGCAGGCCTAATTGTAGCAGTAGGGTTACTGGGGCTAAGAACAAAATGTTTACATGTTTACATAGAGACAACTGGATTAGCATCTAAAAACAACCAGTGTCGCTGTAATATTGTCTCTGTGCGTATTTTTGCCGAAGACAGGGTGAAATGGCGCAATTTGGAGAAGGCCTATTACCAGTAGTGGACATTCTGTGGGCTGATGATGTTTCTGATTTTGTCAGCACTGTGTTTACTTCTTCCTACACACATCAGTCGCATCAACCCACTTCTGGGTATACTCTTTCTCATGTACCCGCTATATTTTTGTCCTGTGCCAAGGAAAACCAGTATCAACTGATTTCTTCACTCACCATGTTTACTTACATAGCTCTATATAAAAATACCTTTTATGAGTCATTGGCGGCATTGTCCGAGTTTTAATTGCAGTAAAGTGATTCAGGACTGCGGGGCCTCTCAAGCGGAACCGTCGACCGGGTGGATGTAATGACAGGTGGTGCGATGACAGGTGCAACGTACCCAAAATTCAGCTGAGTCATTACAAGATGACGTTCATTCAAAAGCAATTCGCAATACCTGCGTGCCAAGGCAATGTTTTGGAAATAATAGAAACTATTACGATTAAAAATCTATACAGGAATAAAGAATGCAAATAGTCTAATGTTGTCTTGGGTTTACGCGAATGTTACGCATTGAAATAAAACGAATTCTTACGGATTTTATCGCGAATTTAATTTAATTTTTACATTTTTTTAATTTTCTGACGTTTCGTGGTCACGGAGCGGACTGAGGTATTAGTCATACACTTAGTGACTGTTACAATTTAACAACCCTTAATTTACAATTATTAAATTAAAAAGTTAATTGGTTGCAAATAGTCACTAAAATATACGAGGAATTATGATATTTGATATTCAGAATGACATTCTATTTATTGGGGAAGTCTCTCTACTTTTCCTTTTTTTGTATCCATCCAAAGCTTGTCTATAAGAAATCGTCTAGAGCGATAAAACAACTATCTGTAATTTTTTCTTAATTTATAACATCTTTAAGTGTTTTCCCTTTTGTGTGCAGTCAAGAGTAAAATTAATGAATAATTAAATAAGTGCAGTGCAATCTAGATGAGTGACAATGACGAATGATACCCATATGGTTCTGGTCGACAGAATAATGTTGGGCTTGTCGTCACAGGAAATACAAAGGCTAAACCTGAGACCCGATACGCTTACGTAGGTCACTGTGAAAGGCCTTGCTACCATCGCATACGGTAGTAATATTACGGGTATTTATAGTCGCTATTCGAGAATACCCGACATTCAACATGTATTCCCTGAGTGCCGATATTCCCAGAGGCGATATCAAAGGCATCAATACATAAGTACATCCAAATTTCGTCCATATTCCTGTTCTGTCATGTCATAGTAGACGAGCCTACGTTCATACCTAAAATTACTGAATACTATCAAGCAATTTATTTTTCACGTATCGAGAAATTGCGCGATGTAGATTTCAACCTAGAACTAAACGTGAGGTATAAGTGTGCCTTGGGATTCGAACCCTCGACTACAGACTCGAAAAACATCAAGCCCGTTACCCACCGACGACTACCACCCGTTCCTTCACCATTTTACCTAACACCAGGGCCGTTCAATTAAGTAGTAATTGACAAACCATACATATCTCCGAAAACAAATAGGTGTCAAATTTGAACAAAATAACTTAGCCTTAATAATTATTATTAATCAATCAATATCAAAAATGATATAATGAACTGCACTGAATTCAACTAACCTGCGACTCCTGTATAACCACTATATTGTAAACTTATTTTGAAAAGAGCAACGCTAGAGTTTCTTGCCGGTTCTTCTCTGGTGAAAACAGCCTTGTGAACCAGGTGGTAGTAAGGAAAAAGTGACTGAATCTAAATTATGACATTTTATGGGTTCAATAATTATTTTCAATTCCATTTTTAAACCTGCGACGATCGTCTCAGCAAATCGCAGTTCATTACCAACAGACTCCTTTACACTGGTCATTATACCTCATTATTCCAGAATGCAAATTCAACGTGCAAAGGTGTCTTGTTATAATGGTTAGTACTACAGCGTCGGTAATGACATATTAGTGCTACCGAGAGTATCAGATCGTATGCCATCAGCTCGGATTTCGAATGACCTTTTTCTCAACTCCCACAACGGTACAATAAGTATATGCAGTATTTTCCAGTAAAAAAATGCTGCGAGTTTTGATAAGGCAGGGCTTTTGCGTAGTGTTTTGGTACTTTCCAAACCTTTTGTTGGGGTTTGAAGTTTGTAGAAATGGGGTGGGTTGGGTAATGCGCAGTATGTCTGTTTGGGTGTATCATTCAATTTACGTCGTTGACAGTGCACCAGCTTGTATTATTTTATAGCCTATGAGTAGGAAATTCCCAATAGTTTATGTTTTGGCCTTTGATCATGGCCATCATGAATAGTCAAAACGATTGGGAAATCGGAGCTGCGTTGCACGCCTTTTAGAGATTAGAAATAGAAAATTAGGAAAACAAAAAATGCTAATAAGCGGCTTCCGAATATTTCCCTTCTTACAACAGTTTGTGTAAGACAGAAAACTCGTAGTTTTTACTTGATATCAAAATGGAGAACGAGAATCCTTTAGAATTGGGAAGTTTAACAAATATTCCCCATATAAAACACCTTTCTAAATTCAAAATATCAGGCAACCATCAATGTTAAGATCAGCATATACGAAGTCGTTTTTTACTGTTTGATGGCACGAAACGCACCGCCAACTGCCAAGCACCTGCGAACCTTTCACTAATTGCGCTGCAATAATAATTTAATTTTGATTTTATCAACACGTTCCGATCGACACATCAGATTTTATCAGTGTTTTTTTATAAAAATTAAAAGGAAAAAATATGCGATGCTAAACGTAACCGGATTACGTCCGTACTCATGCGAACTTTATAGGGTTGATTTTTTGTCGTTTTAGGTCTCGATCGAAGTTCCGTAAAAACAAAATGTATTTTAAAGATTTTAAACGCATTTTTTCGCATATGTGCTTTTTAAATTATGTTTTGTTTTGACATATAAATTTTAATGTGTATTTATTATTTACCACAGATCACATTTAAATAACATTTATATTGTGATAAACAATGTCAATAAAAGAAACAATAAATTAATACATTTCTTCCATTGTAGGAATCAATTGCACCAACACTTGTTTCCAGCCGCCTGATACTCAAGTATATCACAGAATAGTTTATTGAAATAAAGCTATAATGTTGAATGAACTAAATTCAAACTGCTTTATATCTATTTGACATTTCTTCTAAAAGGAATATTTTTTGCATGTTACACAATCGATAGCCAAAATTGATTGTTTAAAGGTCTCTATGAATTCCTTAGAGGTAAATCGCAAATCTTGTTGACATTAAATGCTTCGCCTATAAGGATATGGTAGTGAATTAAAATATGACGTATATGAGGGGATAAAAATCTGACTGTAGGATGGCTGAATTTACATTTTTTTTTCTGGCAAATTGAATAGTTTAACATAATATTAGGTGAAGTAGTATCCAAAATCATCGAGGTGTTTTAGGAACATTTCAATAATTAAACATAGTTTGAGGAATGTAATTAAAATTTAAAATGTACCCAAAGTAAATCATAAACAAGAACTGAATTGTCTGTGCCTGGATATTATTTGAAGCAAATCCTAGTGTCTGATGTTAAACCGTACTGGTCATTGCTTATTCTTTAATAAAACTCCATAAATCGCAACTTTTATAGTGAAATGGCGCCAAGGTCGAGAGAAGACCTTCAGTGATGACGTATGGATATCCCCTCTGCGTTATTTTCTGATTGTAATAATACAAAGACCCACAATATTCTAAATTTAAATTTCGGTTGAAAAAAGATTTTATATTTAGAACACTTGTGAGTTAAACAGGAAAGTTCAAACAAATCGGTATTTTCCACCTGTTGAGTGTGATATTTTTGTATTTAATTGGATCTATCGATGAGTCAATGTTAAGGAAAATAATATTAATACAATATTAGTAAATAACAATGTTGCGTTGTATTTGATGCAGGTTAAATTTTATTTTGTTCACACCTATACCTTCCCTTCAAATTATAAGAATATTAGTTTTATTTTAATCAAGTGTTGGAGCATCTGACATAAAAAATTCAAGTTAACAAAACCCAATTAAGTTAATATATGTACTAAAAACTTCAATAATATATTGAGTCTAACATATGTCCAGCTGTGTAATGACATGGATCCATTTACGGAAATGGAAATTGAAACTATAAACCGTCTTCGCCACTTGATTGATGAAACCTCAAAACAGGAGACAGATTTCTGCAAAATTTATTAGTGTCTCGTATAATAAAATATGAGTTTTATAGCATCGTGTCATATGCAGCGCTTGTGTCGTGTGTGGCAGTAAACAAAATAATAAATCAAACAAGTATCCCATTGGTCAGTCAACTGCGAACAAACACAGATCCGTTTGTGATGCGAACTCCGTAGACAGCAATTGAGTGATAGGAAATGCCATTTTAAACATCGAACATCTGTATGACACGGACGCATGGTATACAAACTTTTTAGATTATGAACTCGTTGGATTCTTTTCTTTTTTGTCTTAATTTAAAATATTTCCGTGTTCTTAAAAAAAATGTTTTTTTAATGCAATAAACCCAAATTAAATTACATGCGTAATTAAGAATCTCGAAATAAACAAATCATATTGTTTTGATTCAAGACTGGTTTTGTCCAATAGCTATTAAAATAATAATATTTTGATTACGTTATTTCTCAATAAATTGTTAACGATTGCACGAATGACATCACGAAACTAATATACATTCCTGCTACAAAATAATTCATCGTTTACCTTATTTGTAACCGTGACAAATGACCAATACTGGGTATTGGTAAATTACCTGTCACTTTTAAACCCATTCATTTGAAGGATATTCTAATTGAATCCCAATGAAGTAGATTAAAACGATGCTGAGAATATGGTTGGTACAGAGCATTAATGCGTGGGTCTCAAAATACTCGTCAGTGCTTGATGCGGTAAGGCCGTTGTGTCGCATTTCTGTGGTAATGACTTATCCATTAGACTATATTGGTGCGGTTAAACGGTGCATACTGTATCATTGTATGAGCTATTCTCGTCTCTATTTGGCTCCTCATTTGGAACTTATTTTTCGTCTTGTTACTCTGAAATGTACTTTTGCTGGCCAGTATTCTCGATAAAACTACTTTTTTTCTTTTTCTTGCCTCGTGGTGTTTATTGCCAGTTACAAATTAGTGTTATTATTTAATTGAAAGTTGTAATAAAGTTTGTGGCTAGTCTTAGTGCTACGTTTGAAACTATGGTTACTTTTTGTTGAAGGATTGCCCGGACTTCAAGGTAAACAACTTTATAGGACTCTTAAACGTTGGCTTGCGTGATCCTTTTCCGAATTCTTTTACATACATGAAGTCAAACGACTTCAAATAACATCGAGCCTGTTTGGTATTCTTTCCAGGTAGAGCACATTCATACATAAAGGTTTACTGTTTGCAATATAAACGTCTCAAGGTCCCGTGACAGAAGATTACACGATCACTTCATAATGGGCTCATTTCAACGCGCATAACTCCACACAGCGAGTCACTTACCGTTTCGGAAAAGGCGCTTTTAGGCCTCCTGGCCGGCGTTCCATTCATCCTGCCAGCGGACAAACTCGGGCAAACAAAACAACCGACCAATACGATGGCACAAAACTTTTTCACGGACACTTGTGGAGTGCACTGTCAAACTTTAACATTGAACCAGAGGGGCAAGTTCACGAGCATTTGACCCGTGTTGTCGAAGTGAGTACGTACACAACGGTCCGGCACTTAATTTAATCGATGACTTCATGCAATTATTTGCTGATAAGTTATCGAGTTGTGTGGAAACTTAAAACCGGTCGGAGTCGTTCGAGGCGGGGAGTCGTGCCCGCGGTGCGACTGTGACTGGCTGCCGAGTGGCGCGCTCTCTCGCCGCGGTCGTGCCGTGTGCCGCGCCGTGCGTACGCGGTACCAGCGCTGCTCCCGCCGGCTCCGCATTTTTTACACCGGACAATAGGCCGGCCGTTTTTGAGGTTATGTTTTGAATGCACGCGGAGGGTTGGCTGTCAAACGTACCGGACGCCGGATTAGTTACGCCAGTTTTTGCGCTTTTAAATTTGTTTTTTTTTTTGTTACCAGCCAGATTGGTTTTCAAATTTTGTTTTGAGAGTTATTGTAATACTGAGTGAGATAAAATACAAAAGACTATTTAACAGATTGTTTTTCAATTAAAAAGTTTATTTTTGAAACCAGCCAGTTTTATTTATAAAGTTTCGTACACATGTACAGCGTGTTACTTAGTATTTACTTAGAACGAGTGAATCGCTTATGAATCACTTAAGAGATGTTTACATTCTATATTTAGTCGGTTAATCTCGGGCTGCGCCCGCGACGGTGACGTCACCGTGACAACCACATTTTTATCAAGAGATAAAAGAATTGCAAGTCAAATCTTAAATTACGATAATTTGCTAATGTGTTTAAACAGCGCATTTTAAAAATACCAAGAATTTAGCTTTCTATTTTGTTCCTCGAATTTTATCAATATACAACTTTTGTGTTTGAATATTCATAAAAAAACGTTTTGTGAAATCATCTATAATAACTTAAATATACAACAAAATAAAATTCTTATTAAGACAAAATATTTTTTTCAATTACTTTTTAAATTGACTCTACTTACTGTAGGTAGAGTCCATACATTGCTTTCTTCTCATTTTACCCCGACTCTTTTATTCTCGTAAACTTTAAATTATAATTGAATTAAATTAAAATTGTAATTTAAACATTGTCAGCCTGTGCCAATAGAACTTTGAAAATTACACACAGGTTTTGGGTCAACGGTCAACTTGGCGTATGTGGTTTTAAAAATAGAATTATATATTCTAAATTTAAATATTTGTCATTTGGCGGTCATTCATGTTCAGAAGTTTTATGAGTCCATAAAAGGAATATGTTTCATAATTTAATTGACATTGAAAAAATGAGTAAGTGATATGTTAGTTGTAAATAGCTTTTGAGGATAAATGTAGTAATTTCATAAGCTTGAATGAATGCAGAAATTGATAATGACGTCATCTACCAGACCAGACCAAAACACCCAGACCAGAAACAAATACCTGTGGATCAAACAAATAATTGTCGATTGTGAGGATCGGACCCGCAGTATCTCGTTTCACAGCCGGCGTCTAACCAACTGCGCCGCGGAGGCTGTCAGAGTCAATTAATTTGGTGCAACCGAGTTTTAATCACATTAATATTAATTGCAGAAACCATATTCCACATGCCGGACCGCGTCCAGTTTTCGTAATTTTTGCGATGTCAAGGCCCAAAATGAACGTGCAAGCCGAGCGTGTTCGCGACAAGTCCGCCGGGCAACCAGTCCACGATATTTTAATACCAAGGCTGTTGAGGTAAAAGTAACGGTACAACTAGCCTATGTGTAGGAATGTGTACCTGTATTCCAAGGATTCGTTTTACAACTGAATTGAACGAGCTGTGATGGATTTACTGGCTAAGAACTTAAAGGTACAGAAATGTATAAAACTACAGAAAGTTTGAAAAGGTTGCGAGTAGTTGAAGATCTTTGAGAAACTCTACCTTTCAATTTGTACGAGTCTAATATTACATACATACATAAACACACGCCTTTTTCCCAGAAGGGGTAAGCAGAGGTGCTACCAGAACATCCACGTTTCGCCTTGTATATTCCGTCCCACAATTTCCTGACTCCGGACTGATAATGAATAGAAAAATCCAATATCACTTTGCCCGACCCGGGATTCGAGCCCGAGACTTCAGCTTTGCCAACGTACCGTAGTACAATTACGCCACCGAAGCAGTCTCATATTAAATTATTTTTGACCCGATATATTTGTGTTAGTGGTTTTTGACCATCCTTTATTAAGATTTTCAAGGTCTAACATTATTATCTTATGATCCTCCTGAGTTATAGAGGTCAACATTTGTATTAACTATTCAATTTAAATTTTTAAAAATCTCTGCGATCAATGCATTTCTAGAAAGTGTAGACAGTATCATGTGGCCAATCAAATTCAAAGAATGAGCTAAAATCTAGATCATACCTCACGATACATGAAAAAATACTTGTACAACAATTTAGCTAAGCTACGCAAATGATGTATCAGTTATCTGACTCAAAATAGTATTTTAAATATATTAGCGTATATTTATATTAATTGTCGTTCTCGAGGCTTTGTTTATTTAATTTAATTAAGGCCCAATACACATAACTTCTCGGAGCGCGCAGTATCACCGCTCCGTACATTCGGGCGCATCTGGCCTTTCATTATGCCGGCCTGGTAATCACTGAGTTTTATTTTATTTTTATTGCACTTTGTGTCTCATTTAATTTTTATTAGGCTTTCTGTATAAGACTGAGATAAATCTATGCAATAAATATGGCGGAGATTAGAATTAAGAATTGAAATAGATTTTTAATATTTTGTTCTTTTACATCATCATCAGTATCTTCAGCCTTTTATTGTCCACTGCTGGACACAGGCCTCCTCCAAATGTATGTACCTATGTACTTTTACATATCATGTATCACTGAAGGAGGAAGCAGCAAGTATAATAGAGCCAAAATATTTTTGCCCAAAAAATTTTATGGTCCGAATTTATACCCGTGTTGGGCACACTTCCTATCTCGGCGACGACATTTTAGAACTAAAAAATTCATCCATAAAATTGAACCTAGAATTACAGTACTGTATACAGATTAATAGATTAAGTCTCACTCATTTTTTTACAAAATTAATAATATTTATAAACAAATCTCATTGTCGTATTCAATACTAATAAATCTAATAAAAAACTCGACGTAATCATTTTTAATTTTTTCTATAAATACCCGGGCGGGAGTGGACTCAAGGCCAGTGCAGCCGTGACCCAACCTTGCGTTGCTGTTGACAGAGCAATGGTTTATCCATTAGGGAAGCGCAGTTTGTTTTTAATTTCATAAGATCCCCGATACAGCGAGGCGGGGAGGGCTTAGCGTGAATGCCATCCGATAGAAGTTTCTGCTGGTATACTTAGTTAACAAGAAAAATACAGAGATGATAATATTTAGATTAGGATATATATACATATATTATATGTATATTATAAATACTCTTAACAGACATACACGTAATACTGACCTCCATATTAAGATGCTATTCTTGAATCGTGTGTACCAGAAACTACAATAATTTTTGGTTTTCCCAATCCCGAAATAAATATTTGTGTGTGATGAAAACATTTGTCTAAGTGAGGAGATCGAATCCGCAACCTGTCGCTCCAGAGTCGGCTTTTTAAAAATGACGTAATATACAAGCAGTAAAGACTGTAAAAATGATAGTGCTGTGATGATTATTAAATGAACGACTATTTTCCACACGCAAATTAATCATTTACATTGACAATTTGAAAGCCAACCGTCCATATAGCTCTTCATTTCGAGGCCAATCCAAGGGGAACTACATCAGCAAATTGCACAACAATTGCAGCGCATTTGTCAAAACAAAACTCGGGCGATACATCACGCGAACTTTGAACACGAGACACTAATGTCAAAAATAAATAAAGAGTTGGAATTAAAGTTGGCAACTTTCGAATATGACTAAAACATAAAGCAACAAAATGTATGGTAAAATGACCGGTAGAAAGCTATCCCAACTTTCTCGATTGGAACTTGTTTGAGAGCACTTGCAAGCTTGCTCTGTATGTTTGAATTAAGGCATTGCGCGGTGCTAAGAGAATGGGTGCTTTGCTCTGTGCATTTTACTGTTCGTATTCTGAGATCGCTATTAAAGTTTGTGTAAACTAGGTAATTTTTATAACGTAGGTGTGAAATGCGTGGAACTTCCTGACCGTGGACCCTGAAAACCTATAAGTAAATTACTTTTTTGATTGGATTTCTTATGACACAATATTATTTAGCTGAAGGAAGGATAGACGCCACCAGTGGTGGTGTACAGGTCAAAAAGCCTGCACTCTATGTAGTTAAAATAAAAATTGGGGAAGGCAAATCACTAAGAGTTATTTTTACAAACGTATTTTTTTTTATTGCATGCGTCAGGCAAACGAGCAAGCAAGTCACCTGGTAAGTGATAACTGCCGGCCGTGAACATCCATAACGCTTGGATCATGGATGTGTTGCCGGCACATCAGATCTGGAGGGAAGCGGGAAGGAAAAAGGACGGGAAGAGGAAAGGGGTATGGGGCATCTGGCATTTCGAAAGCCGTATGCGAGAACCGTGGCAAGAAATCCTTAGAACAGCTACAAACACAATTTTAAGAGTCAGGCATGAATAACAATAATATATCTTAGTATGTATTTATAGAAAAAAGTTCTGCCGCAAGTTCGTCACTTACTCCACAGACCACTTTCATCAAATAATCTGTAAGTAGTAATGCAAACCATAGACAACGACGAGTTCTCGAACGTCTGCACTTTGTGTTTATCTTAGATACTTTCCGCAAAACTTTATTACGTCATCTTATCATAAAAAGTGGATTATGGAGTCAATAATTAATTTTCAATGATAAGAATGTGAACGATTGACAGTTGGTGTGAATGCTCTTTTACGACTGAGAGGACATTAAGATGACGACTAAGATTAGTTCTAGTAGAATTTCTTGTTTAGAACTGTCATGTTTGAACATTCCCTTACTATATTTTTCTTCAACGTAATATTTGCTTTAAGCGTATTTAACATGAAAACATACGTAATAGAGAGAATAAAAGGTGTGCTCTATAAGATAGAAATCAGAACCTCCGGCTATTCAGGGTATATCAAGACTGCTACTGAAAACGAAGCCAGGTGGTAGTTTCAGTGACTACAGACACGGTGCAACTAAAATTTTTGCAAAAAAACGCGAAGTTTTTTTTGTAATGTTCTTAATATCATTGTGTTTGTGTGGTCATCATTCATACTTGAGTAAATTAATAAATGAATGAATGAACTTGTAATTAATTTGCGATAATCGATGGAAGTACGTGTAGATATAGTTCGTGATCAGAAATGTTTACGATAAGCGTAAGATTAAGTTACATTAGAATGTCATCGTAAGGTTTCTGTGAAAACTGGCGTAGTTGTCTGAAAGGGGATGTCATTCCCTGTTGAGTACTTTATTGTCTTTTCTTACCCATCAAAATATTAACAAGCTTTCATAGAGTGTTTCAGAGACTTCATACATTTTGAATAATACGGAATTATGGAAAAAAAAGAAACTAAAATAAATAAAAATAGATATACGTGTGTAGTTGTCTTTCTACAATTTTTTTAACCGACTTCATCAAATGGAGGTTCTCAATTCGTAGAAATCTTTATTTTTATGTATTTTCATCGATTTGGATAGTTAGATTATCACTGGAACATTGGGTACATAACCCGTTTACACCTTTACTTAATTCATTGCATTGGGTTCAACAAACAATAACAATGCATTATTTACTTCAAAGAAGAATTTTTCTTTATTTTCAACTAAATAAAATAATTCAATAACTTATTCAAGTGTTAACGAACTCCTATGTAAATTGAATGGAATTTTTGATTGTGCAAATTATATTAAAATCTTAAAATTTGAAGACTTTTGTTGGTTTCTCTAATGTTTTCAACTCATTACGAATAATTACATAGTATTATTTTTTAAGTTCGATTTGATTTTTACGATTTACCAGATATTTTAAATGAGCTTAGTGGTAAGCGAATTGAACTCGAAGATAGCATGTTTGAGTCCAAAGTACACACCTCTGGTTAAACTGACCCCACGTAAGTTTGTGATGAGGCATATAGAAAAATAATGTATTTTCTTGAATTCTCGTTTAAATCGGTGTGTGCAAGGTTTTAGTACATAATTTTTGTATAGCTCAAATGAACGTTTTATGTACTGATTTACTAGACAATACTACGGTTTAACTTTGACGCACTTTACTTTTACAGAGATTCTTGGTAACTACACAAAAAGCTATTGTTTAGTTAAAACTAAATCGATTTTAATACATCAAATAAATACTTTAAACATAATTATAATGAATTTACTTTATAAGTGAATGCATTCGCAGGAGTTTGAACTTTCGAACTAGACCTTTGATAAACTCTAAGTCAATATGTTTTTAACAATAAAAAGTAAAATGAACTCGATGAGGTCGCGTAGTGGTCACAAGTCCAAACATCATCCAACTATAAACAGCATAGATTTGCCAAAACACAATTTTTATGTACAAATTTTTTTATTGCGGTGTACGGGCGAGACGACCATGCCATACGCCTCATGGTAAGTGATACGACCGCTCATGGACAGTAACAAACCGAAACAACACAATGAATTACAAAACAAAGCTTGGCATTCCACTGCGCTTGCCATCCTGAGACGTAAGATGTCGAGTCTCATTATGACCAGTAGTTATGGCCACAATGTCCTTCAAACTGAAAAACAACAGTGCATTTACGCTGCTGTTTGGCGGAAGAAATATACATTGCGGTGGTACCTGCCCAGGCGGCCTATCATTTATGAGACTCACCAGTCAAAGACATCATAAGTATGTCATACAGATGTCACAGTTAAATTTATAAATTATACTATTAAATTATTTTCTAGTAAATTATTTATTATTTTATTTATATTTATATTTATTTACATATTATATATCATTTGCTTTAATGGTAAAAAATACTATTAGAAAATTTGCATTGCGAGCTCTCCTCATGAATTCCTAAGGTATATGAAGTCTTTCAACCGCCTTACGTTAGCGTAGTTAACAAAAGGCTCTCCCAACGGTCGATGTCAGACAGCCAGCCCGTCGTAACATTGTAAGCCAATTCATTTCGCAATACTGATGACGTCATGGTAACTCGCCATGTTAATATGGAATATAAGCAGACACAAGAACAAGACTATACACAGGAAGCTCACTGCCGAACAAAGCCCTCTCTCAATCAATTCTGCAGCTACCTATTGGAGTTTGGTAGCACCTTCATCTATAATTACTGGAATCAATCCAATCCAATCCAATCCATCAGCCAGAGGAAGTCCACTGCTGAACATAGGCCTCTCCTAATGATATCCACAGTGACCTGATCGAGGTAGCCTGCATCCAGCGACGTCCCACGACCTTTACCAGGACGTCTGACCACCTAGTGGGTGGACGTCCCACGCTGCGCTTTCCGCTTCGTGGCCTCCATTCGAGAACTTTTTACTGGAATCAAAGAAAATATAATATATAGAATATTACGCATCAAATAAGGTATTTATCGGGACAACTTCTTAGAAGCTAATGTCGAACAGTTCCGATAATAAAAGTCTGTTACAAGAAATACTGCAATCCAGTTATTTACTCGGAACGATTGTCAGTAAAAATAAATAAAAACTACTAAGTACGCCATCCGCAGTATGATTTATAATAATATCTTATTACTAGAATATATACTAAATATTGATTGTAAAATTGTATCTATGTATTAGCCCACATACCAGCCCATATTTGTCCCACAGGGAACGAGCCTCCTCTCCAATCTAGAATACGATTGTGAGTGGTTAGGCCATATATCCACCACGCTGGCCTAGTGCGGATTGGCGGACTTTACATACCATAGAAATTATTACAGATCCTAAGGTTTCTCCACGATGTTTTCCTTTACCGTTATAGTGCGTGGTGGTTGATTATCAATACACGCATGACTCCGAAAAGTCAGAGGTGTGCCCTGGGATTTGAACACGCGACCGCCACGAACATGTGGGCAGCCGCGTCTGGTCCGTTTACCAGCAGGCCAATAGGCACTGAATTATTTACTATTTTATATTTATTACATAGTCATTGGTACGTTTCATAGGTTATATAACCTAGTCAGTTTCTAGTCTCCAACATAAGATTTACCGAGCATACCAAAATGGTTGGCGTCAGACGTTGCGGTTGCGAAATAAGCCAAATTATTCTGCATTTTGGGCGACAAAGCACTCACGATCAGATTCAGTGCAGTCAGTTCGCTGCGCCAGATAAAAAGGAACTCATATTGTGTCGACTCCGGTGTAGAGACAAATATTTCATGAAAAAAATGCATATTTGGGACTTTCTTTTCAAGAAACTGTAAAGCTTTAGTTTCTTGTACCCACGAATGTGTCTATAAGTGTTATTTTTGTTTGTAGTGACTTATTACTTATGTCTCAACATGCTTAAATTACAATCTATGACTTAGCATATCGTCGCTGGCCTAGGCATTGTCTGCTCTTGGACTAAATGAGGCTTAAATTTTCCATGAGTCATGGCTCATGTTTACACTACACATGAAGGTCGTACATGAACGTACATGATTATATAACGTAGTTTTGGCAAGCCAATTAACTTAATGGAACACGCCAATGCTTGCTTAACCCTTCGTACCGAAGCCTCACGATATTTTTAATGAATAATATATCCAATAATTACATCACCGTGGAACAGCAGTTGTTTATGCTCATAAAGTATTTAACATGCTTGTACACAATAAATTGGGTTTTTATATTTTCTGGTAAAGTTAAGTTTTCATCCATCCATCCATCAGCCAAAGGAAGTCCACTGCTGAACATAGGCCTCTCCCAATGATTTCCACAGTGACCTGTTCGAGGCAGCCTGCATTCAGCGACGTCCCGCGACCTTTACCAGGTCGTCTGACCACCTAGTGGGTGGACGTCCCACGGTGCGCTTTCCGCTTCAAGTTAAGTTTGTGAGAATTAAATCAATTATATTATTGGATCACGAAAATTCTCTACAGGATCCTATCCTGGATTACTGGATTTCACACACCATGGAAATTGTTTTAAAGATCTCATAATATGGAGGTTTCCACACAAGATTTTCTTTTGCGGTTCACCGTCATGTAGGTACATTTTGTTGTAGTTTACCAAGAATACATATAGGACATCGAAAACTCAGTGGTATAAGCTTAGGGCGTGAAACCAGCTCCCATAGCCATTATTCATGTCTGCTCTATCTATCACCAAGAAGTCAAGACACATTGAATGTAATTAATTCTGAGAAAAAAATCTGACCAGGACGCATTATGTTCAGTGTTGAATAAGAAGTTTAGGTAAGTTTCTCATAGTATTTTCACTCATTGATCTTACTGCTAAAAATATATAGCCAGGAAGATGGTTAAAATACACATATTTAACAACAATTCTATCTAGTTTTGCGTGTAATAGTCGCTCCTGCAATATCAGAATTGTTTAACCTGTGTTTATGAATGCATCTCGCGAAATTAAATTTTGCAAAAAGCTTTGGAATTCGTCTGCCAAGAATGCTCGGACAACTCGAAAACAATTTACTGCTTCTTAAAACAATTCACCGGATTGGTGTATTGTATTTAAATGTATTGTATTTATTTAAAAGTTTTGATGTTCTTTCAAATTGATTGAATTTATAAATCATAGCTAGATGTGCTTATGTATAATGTCGAACAAGCTATGTCTCATCACATTGTAGATTCCCCATATATAAATATAAATATCCTTGAAATTCTCAGAATGAAAGGATTCTTGAGAACTATGCATTACACACGAGGAACATGATGTTTTACCTTAAATTAATCGTTAATTTACTTGACTCCGAACCCATTGCCCCTCTGTTTGACAGCCCGGTTCTCTCTTAGTTGGGCCATAGGTCTCTTAATTATTTACGTCCAATGTACACAATAAACTCGAATCAATCGTTTGTAAAACCTATAAGCTTCATACTTTTTTATATAAAAAAAACAATGTTTTGAACTTACAAGCTAATCTTAAGTCCTACAAAACTACATAAATAGTTTGACTGTGGAATCAGCCATTTAAGCAATTTAAATATTTCCACTGTGCCAAATGTTCAACTTAACCTAGTATACCCATTTTTTTCATAAATCTCTTACGTATATTATCTTTTTAGTTTTATAAATCTTCTGCATTCTCATGGGATCAAAGCACTGCTTACCTGGCGAATATCCGTTAATCCTAATAACCACGAAGAGAACGTGTGTTGCCACTGATTATTGTTGCTATTAGTCCGTAATTATATACTCGTAGCATTATCTCCCGTCTAATACAGCGCTTGTCAAACTGTTAATTAATAATCTGATACAGGCGGAATTAATTACAATTCTCCCTGGAATTGCATTATATCTATCTATAGTAATCTAATGGCGGTGTGTGCACCGAAAGGAGGGGGGGGCTAGAGAGATTCACTACTGCTGCCTGCAGTTCGCCGAGCTTATTACCGCCCCAAACAAATAATTCTGTTCAAGACACTTCATATTATTAATACTCCAAAATAATACGACGATTGTGTAATCAAAATTCCTCTATTCTTTTCCAACATCATGTACATTTTTTACCAGGGCTCTCTACACATACAACTAGTATATTAAAACTGTGTAAAACGTTACAACTTGAATAATCGTGGCGTGATAATATTCCGACGAGGCCATCCTTCAAATCAGCCGTTGACAACTCCGTTCTGTAATCAAATCTTTATTCTATTCTTCTTAATATAAGTGCCAGCACCATCGTAATGCTAAAATAGGTTGCTTTACACATCGCTTATAAAAATCACCCGTTACAATATACCATTTTTTTAAACGAAAACTTACACAAAGTGGATTACTTGATTTGGACAAGGACCTTTACAGACCTACGACAAACGAGCCTACTCTCTGTACCCCGTCCACTCTCTCTCTCTCTATCTCTCTCGCTCTTCCTACTTATCTCTTTTTCTAACTTTTAATCCCACATTTTATCTTTTCGCAATATTCTTCTACCTCTCCTTCTCATGACGTTTATGCCTTTTATTAACCGACTTTAAAAAAAGGAGGAGGTTCTCAATTCATCGGAATCTTTTTTTTTTCTTTTTTTATATCATGCCTTCTTGTGACTAAATATATTATAAAAATATTGGGAGCCTCTGGGCAGGCAACAAGGCATGTAAGATCGCGTACCGTTACGTTGACCGCGCAGACGGCCGGTGGGTGGCAAAGCGTGATCTTTACAACGTTTTTTGCTATCTGACGCACGCACCGTGGTCTGTGACAAAAAATACGATTAATTCATTAATAGAATTTGTTTAACAGAGCGTGGTTTAGTGTTTAATTTATGATAAGTTGCATTCTTATATTCGATGTTGTGGGTTGGTAATTTACAATATAGTTTACACAATTATATTTACGTATTTTAAGCATAGTTTTTTTTTCAATATAATGTCGTATAACAATCAACAAGAATTAAATAAATTATATCAGAAAATATTTTAAGTACTTACTGTAAGCCAGCTAATAGTATCTATTTGTAATATTTATTGCGTGTATCAAATTGTATTAAATCAGGAAAGACTAACACCAATTGAACGCAGTCACAACAAGCACCACTAAAAAGATCATTCAATTTGATCCATTCATTGAAATTCTGTGAAATGAATCACACATCAATTACACACACATGCTAACACATTAAAACATTTTAACATATTCAGAAAACGTACCATATCGCTTAGACTCGAAAAGTCCATTCACGACAAACAAGTCGGCGACAAAAAACCAAAACTAAATTTTAGTTGCCAAATCGGATAATCTATTGTTGGTACTGATTAGAAAGAGATGCTAAACGCTCTGTATTCTACCGCGCCAGCAGTAAATACTTCTCCAACGGATCTCTTCATTAACATTCATATTGAGTACGTAACCAGACATCTATTTTCAAGAATGGCCAGTTTGCGGGTGCCCTGTATTGAAACTTAGTAAGTGATATTTCGAAAAAAACATTTTTTGGAGTAGCCGTTGATAACTGATCCTGGGTAAATATAAAAACGAATATAATAGAGCTGTTGATGTTAGTTAACTTGGCACTTAGCTACCACTGCCACTCCTGCCAGCTAGTATTAACAGCGGCGTGCTAAGAATGACGACAAAGCGCCGAAAACGGTGAGCGTCTTCAGAATATTAGCTCACCAAGAAATTACTTAGAAAGGAAACAATACTCCACTTACCTCTATGCCAAAGCCGACGACAATGTATTTAGCAAAAAATATTATTTCAATATTCTATTGATATTGTAAAAAAATAATGATATGACTTATAATCTTATCTTTACCTGTCCCGCCTCTTTCCTGTTTTCCTTTCCCGATTTTCCATTTTTTTTTTCAAGGGGCAGTAAAGTACATACAATTCTCAATATTGTGCCTAATTATTGACTGCGGTAATAGAAATCTAATCACCAATAATTCCGCTGATCATTAAATTACTTTTTAAACTTACTACGTTTTGCCCTCACGCCGCCGATGGAGTCCCGTACCTGACCAACTTACATACTTAAAAGTATATTCCTCGTAATCCTGTTCCCTCGATATGGCGTGGAATTTAAAATAAAATTAACACCAGTTTCGGTGATGGATACTTAAATGGTTAATTAGTTATTTTCGTCCGTTGCGATCGCTTAATGCCGTGGGATCGAATTCGATGAGGGTAGCTTTGTTGTTAAATATCTGGTTTTACTACGGTTTGATCAGGTTTTTGCACCAAACAGAAGTTAAACAGAATTTTTGATCTTTATAAGTATTATTATCAGCCAGAGGCTCTACAATTATAGGAAAATTGCTTTAAAACACTAATTGCTGTTAGATTTTTGTCTGATATTTAAGTGTTTCGTTACAATTTAAACTCATCTCTAACTGGAAGTTTCGAGAACTTTATCACTAAACATTGTTGCTCTATATCTTGGATTCGAGCCCAAAACCCATTATAGCAATGGTGTCATAGAAATAAAGTAATTACCATGCAAATATACACCACTAATCAAACAAGTAACGTGTAAAAACACCAGCAGAACTTTTTGCAATATTTTTAAAAGCAACGCAATTCGCACAGCCGAAAGAAATTCAAACACGCGCGCAGCAAAATTCAAAACAGAAGCGAAAGAAAATGGATATTGGCTCACAAAAATGAATATAAAAACGTAGGAAATGTCAATAGTGAGTGCAGTGTGTTGGATCGTTTCTAATCTGCGAGTTTTTTTCGTCGGTCAACAGTCGGAGCGCGGCGCATGTTTAGTACTCCGCAAAAAATTAAAATGTACAGAACTTTGGTGTATAGAGATTGGAAGCTGCACATCGATGCTTTTGGTTTCTTTACATGAATTGAACGCATGATTTATGACACGTGTATTAACATTAAACATAGTAGTTACATTATAAAAACTTGTGAATCTGTGAAATAGAATAAACAATGTACCTTAACGAAGTTAGATTGTATTGTATTGTATCAGCCCATATACGACCCACTGCAGGGCACGGGCCTCCTCTACAATCGAGAGTACGATTGAGAGTGGTTAGGCCATATAGTCCACCACGCTGGCCTAGTGCGTGTTGGCGGACTTACACACCGTAGAATTTTTTTTTTTTTTTTAAATCGCTACGGTATGCAGGTTTCCTCACGATGTTTTCCTTCACCGTTAAAGTGCGTGGTGATTGACTATCAATACACACATAACTCCGAAAAGTCAGAGGTGTGCCCTGGGATTTGAACCCGCGACCACCGTGAACATGTAGGCAGCCGAGTCTGGTCCGATACCACGAGGCCACCACGCACTCAACGAAGTTAGATATAACAACACTATAAAGATCCACAATTCATGATGCTGACTATCGACTAATTTCTTTGAACTTTTTAATTCTTTTTTATTTCAAAAAGCAAAAGAAAACACATCATACACACTACAAAACTCGCGCGCAACATCAAATATTTTTTGCTCTTCGTGTTTTTTAAATTTTTGATGTCGACATCGACAAAAACTGAGTCGATCATCACTAGCTGGTTCTTTTTGTGATGGTCCCGCTGGGAGAAATGACAGTTAAGCAAACCGCCGCCAAACTGAAGCAATTACATTAAACAAATTTATCACCTCGTGTATTAAATACTCGCAGATTAAAACACGTCAGAGGAATTAACAACATCAGCTTACATGACGAGAGCAAAAATATACTTCCAAAGAAATATTTTTCTGTTATTAATTGCCAAAAATAATAATTTATCACCTGTATACATCTACGACAAGTATTAGATCGACAGTGGAAAGCAAGTAGTAAAGCTTAGCAAGTCTCTTAGAGAACACTAGCCTATATACCCAAAAATACTTACAAAGAAAACAAATAGGAGGAAATAAATAATTATATTACATAAGCAATAGAGCGTTCCAAATGTACTCGCTTAATCTGATTCTTCATCTAAATATTTTATTTAGTTTTATTTTAGTCTATGTCCCCGCCAAAAATAATATAGCAGGCACTTTTAATATTCCTTGCCCGAAAGTTACTTTTATTTAAAACTAAAACCTCCTGGCAAACAGCCTGATTACCCTGAACACTGCGGACTGATAATAATAAGAAAGATATGTATTTTCTTTTCTCATAAGAGTGGTTAACGGGGAAGCCGAGTAACTGATAGTAAAAGATCTCTGCTGCTCCTACGTATCCACATGATTGGGAAAATATTGCGTTGCTGATTTCGAAGAATAGGAAGGGAAAGAAATATAAAGATTTACTGCCGAATTAAAAAAAAACACATAAGAGATAACATTTATGTTGTTCTTACTAATGAAGACAAAAATAAAGAAAATATTTTTTCGCAAGTTAAATTTAATTCAAAATCTAATATAGAAGAAATGTCCTTAAGGCTGGTCAGCTAGTCTAGTCCGTTCCGAAGTGCAGTGGCGGGGGTGTGGCCGCGAGGCTTGGAGGCCGTTCACTGACCCCGGTGGGCGAGCCTGCAAGATTCTTGAGCCTACCTTCTACAAATACGCAAGCACATTAACTACTATAATTCCGAATATTATAGACTAGCGGCCCGGCCCAGCTTTGCCTGATAGCAAATATTCTTTTATGGAGACACTTCACACCAGAAACATAATATGCAATAAAAATATATACGTGTATAAACCTTCCTGCGAAAGCCGAAACGTTCTGGAGTGGAGGCCACATACAGCAAGCGCAGTGTCGGATGCCCGCCTACAAGGTGGACTGACGACTTGGTTAAGGTCGTAGGAAGTCGCTGGATGCACGTCGCTTCCAACATGTCGATGTGGTGATCCTTGGAGGAGGCCTATGTTCAGCAGTGGACTTGCTGTGGCTGAAGAGAGAGTGAGAGAACCTTCCTTTTCAATCATTTTATCTTTGAATGAAAACTGGATAAAAATCTGATACGTAGGTAGTTTGATAGACTCATGGGACATCAATAGAGTTATGGGAACAGCAGCAAGAGACTTGTATGCCTAGTTTCATCGTTGTATTGCATTTTTTACGTTAGGATACAAGAAAAAACATACAATTAAATTTATCACCCCATTACATTTAATGAAGTGAGGACACTCATCCATCGGTAAATTAACGTCGATTCCGATTCACACCTAATTTTATTTTACTTAAGTTCCAATATCCGCGGCAAGTATTACCCGTAATTTCGACTTAAGTCTTCAGCCGATAACACAATTGAAGGAACTGGCTGCAAATAGTTATTGCCTCCTTCTTAACGTTTTAATATGTAATGGAATTTTAAAAATTCATTGCAATACGAGAATTCGTTTCATTATAGGTTGCGCGTTTTATTGTAAGCCTTTTATGAGTGCCCTGAGCACAATGCTCGGGTGAAATTTGAAATTCCGGCAACTCGCCTTTCGCGTCGGGGTTATGTGAGCTATTCGAAACGTTATGATTAATTCAACTGTAATCCGTTGTACAAAATATTTCATATTTTAGGAACGAAAGTTGCATAATTTATTGGGGAACACGATAAAGCAGCCTATATATTAAAAACGAATGACCGTTTCACTGATTTTCATACAACTGGCGTTAAATGTAATTCATCATCATCATCATCAGCCACATGAAATATGATGTTTAATTTAGACTCTAAAGACTTCCACAGCGACCTATAATGAACAGCATACATCCAACGACCTTCCATTTATCAAAAAATAATTTTATTAGTGGTAGAGCCACGCTATTGTTAGTCATGACTCAGCATGAATGGGCAGGCTCATCGGGGGCGGTACCACTGTCTCACTGAAAATCGACAGCTTAGCTGTCTTGTTTCGTTCGATGAGGGAGACCAATGCCGAATGCCCAATACTTATTTTTTCTTCCTATCCTTTTTTCTTCCCGATACCCTTCGGATCTAATGGGCCGGCAACACAACCATGATCCAAGCGTTGTAGATGTTTATGGACGGCAGTAATCATTTACCATCAGGTGACCTATTTGCTCGTTTGCCGGACCTATGCAATAAATAAACAATTGATTCATGCCGCATAAAAATACGTTAACATTAAGAGAATGTGGTAGTCGTCTGTGCAACATCTGTTTTGGACTTTGGTGGACAGTGGATAGAAGGGAGAATGTGACATAGAAAACAGGGGGTGAGAGGAGAAAAAACAGAGAAAAATTATAAGAGTTTAAGGAGCATTTTTGAGCCTTCGGTAGTCATTGACCCAGATATTAATAGGGCGAATAGTCACAACGATGGATTATATTTCAGTGGTACGTCATTAAAAATTGCAGTGCACTCGAAAATTTATCGATAATATTTTCATTCTTTAACCAAGTAATAAATATACGCCAAACGCTGCCATCTCATTACACAAACTTGCATAATTTCAACGTATTCCCAAAAAACACACATCACAAACTGTTATAGATGACGTTAAATATCGAAGTATTCAGCGCCAAGAGTCAGGTTATGGCGCGGGTCCCGCTCATACGTCTCCAATATTCCTTAGTTTAAGATAGCTTTATCTTTCCAAATCTTTAGCTCGAATATCGTGGAAACTTGATACACGTGCTATACGTGGAATATTATATAAGTTAGATGAGGTTGGATGTAAAATGTGTTATTTTATTTTTAATATACGCTTCATATTAGCTTTATAATACGGTACAAAGCTGTATATTTAGGTGGTTGAGACGTGTATTGTGAATACGTATTTTTTTTTATTGCATAAGTCCAGCAAATGATCAAACAGGTCACCTGATGGTAAGTGATCACTGCTGCTCATAAGCATCAACAACGCTAGATCATGGATGTGGCCGGCCGAATTGCAAGGGGAGCAGGAAGGAAAGAGGAAGGAAGAGGAAATGGGTATTGGTGGGGCATTAGGATTGTGATTTTGTTGCTGTAGTCCTTTAACTATTTAGCAGTAGACTTACTGATGCTAAAGAGATAGAAAGAGAGAGAGAGAGAGAGAAAAAGAGAGACCTTTGCAATAAAATATATGTATACAGTCAACCGACACCAAATGGGGTCGTGGGTATTGCCGATGCGGCTTAGTTATGTAAGAGTTTGGACACTTCAAGGGATTATATACCCAGTTATCTCACTGATTGAAGGAAACCTTTCACTGGCCACTTGTTCAAGTCCTATATTTTAGCTGCAGTCAAGAATATACCCCCGCCTACGGTAGACGGACGACCTGGTTAAGTTTGCAGGAAGCCGCTGGATGCAGGCCGCTTCCAACAGGTCAATGTGGAGATCCTTGGGGGAAGCCTACGTTCAGTAGTGGACTTCCTGTGACTAAAGAGAGAGAGAGAGTCAAGAATATAAGGCGACTTAGAGAGTAATAATAGTATGCGAACAGTACAAAGATATATAAGTTATTCCTTTAAACATCCCTACTAATAAAGCAAAATTGAGACAATATCAAAAGCGACAAGCCAAAACCTACCCATGCAGGTAAAGTTTTTGTCAAAATGAATTTTAGGTATCTGGTATGACGCAGAGACTTCGTGATCAGATTACCGAAAATAAAACAGGTATTTTAACCGCAACTAAAACATTGACAAAAATATCCTAAACAATGTTACCTAGGTATCGTAAATCCATAGAACAACCAGTGAGCTATCAACTGATGCTCTAGGAATACAAATGTGAAGTTCTCTCGAAGTTGATGACTAAGATTTGATTATGAAATGATAGGTCTAGTCAATGAGATGAATTGACGCCAATGTAGTGATGCCTAGCAAAACGTGTAGAATTTGTTGTTGCCATCAAACGAGTAACTGATAACTGATTATCACCATCTATAAACATCCACAATATTTGTAGATCGTAAAAAGGTAGACAAGTTGACGGCCTTTAACGAGACGGAGAATAAAGTATAAGAAGTACAGCTAACATGAAGATTATCAAATATCCTGAAATATAATTTACCATTTGAACCACAACGACGAAACAGCTACATCGTTTGCCCACGGGACACTGATACCTGGTCAAATACGCACAAAATATGTAGGTACAGCAAGGTTTTACCACTCGAAAATAAATATACTTTGACAAATACCCAAACGTTTTAAACAACTCTTGACACATTACGCAATTACCTAAAGCTTAAACTAGTACACATGTCAAATCCAATTTTACATTAAAATCACTTCATAAATGAAATATCGGTTAAGAGGTATTTTATGGTGGTTGCGTTCCGAGAGGCAACTGGTGGAAACTGCGCATTGCGGCTCTGCATTGTCCACGCTTACGTGAAATGTCCGTTTATTGCACAACCATGAACGGGCCCGAAATCAATGTATCGCACAACATACCTTCGGAATTAATCTGAGTTCGATGGAAATTATTCAACGTAAATAGCTTGTGTTGGAAACAAAATTATAGGTGTAAGTTATTAGCGTGTTAGGTTTTATTGGAATAAAATTACAGGTATGTATGAGTTATAGTAATAGCTTTCAAGTTCTTCTCTGGTGAAAACAGCCTTGTGACTCGGGTGGTAGTGAAAAAAGAAAAATTGTATGAATCTAAATAATGTATGACATTTTATGGGTTCAATAAATATAAATCAAAGTATCTATATATAACCTTCATTTGAAATGTAGTGGGTTCAAACTCTACAACGAACCAAATGTACATACATACATACATAAACACACGCCTTTTTCCCAGAAGGGGTAGGCAGAGGTGCTACCAGAACACCCACGTTTCGCCTTGTATATTCCGTCCCACGATGTGATAGGGGGCGAGCCTGTCGCCATATCGGGCACAAATTCCTGACTCCGGGCTGATAATGAATAGAAAAATCCAATATCACTTTGCCCGACCCGGGATTCGAACCCCAGACCTCAGCTTTGCAATCATACCGTAGTACCACTACGCCACCGAGGCAGTCAACGAACCAAATGTGACCCACAAATATTTGTGTCGGTATTAGTTTTGTGATATTTGTTGGTGTTGTATCTTCTTAATATACTGGTACTCAAGCTTTGGTTTACATCAAGCACAGGAGTCTCTAATTATACAGGTTTTTATTAATCAGCCATCTTGCATACAGTACTAGTGAGTAGTGATGTCCATTCACAATCATAGTCTTATTCTAATAGGGATGTCTTAATATGCAATAGTTAGGTATATTTATGTATGTGTATTTAAGCACAGATATTATGATTAGCACGCTGAAGTGGGCAAGCCACGTCTACCGCTGGACAGATGGTCGGTGGAGCAGACAAGTGTCGGAGTGGAGACTGTCCTTGGGTCAATGTAGTGTAGGACGTCCTGCTGCACCATGGACCGAGGGCTCTTCAAAACCGGGATGATTGCTGCTTACTTGGGGAGGCCTACGTCCGGTAGTGGACGCTGAACGGGGATTGGCCGAATATAATATTATAAACACAGACGAACTTAAAAAAATAAAAAAAAGGAAAAATACGACATTCCTTTTTAGTACTTAGTTACCAACGTAAATGGAGCCGGAATAAATGAAATTATAGTGATGTTATTAAACATTATTTAGACTACTCAGTAGCCTTTGACTAAGATTACATTTTTTATTAGATTAGATTAGATAAGATTTTTGATTCAGACTTTGACACAAATTGCACGCTTGCTATTGAAATTACCTAATAATTAATTTAAAAAAATGTTGGCGAGATGCAAAAGATATTTTGCTATTAGGATTTCAAGTTTCGACTAAACAGTCGGAATTCGGATATTCGGATAAAACAATATTTAAGATATTAGCAAGAAAGTTAATAAATAAAAAAAAAAGGTTCCGACGAATTGAGAACCACGTTCTTTTTTGGGGTCAGTAAAAAAATGTTAAAGAGGGCGTAAAATAATATGTATTACAGTATCCTCGTCTGAATTAATTTAAAATCCGGTCATTTTAATACCAAGTCTACGATTTCTTGTATAATTGAAGTTAAGCGACATCTATGGCTGAGTAGCGGAACTTTCTGCGACATCTTATTTATTTTGCATACGGATACTAGATGGCGTTACTGGGTAACATATAATCTTGGGAATTATTTAAATTTTAAGACAATATTTTTCTTTTATTAATTCTTTTATTGTAATCAACTCAAATTGTTTCTGGGAGGACTGATTTTTTTTATTTCAATTAAGACCAAAGGACTAGTAGATAGTAAAACAGAATGAATGTACAATAAAACTATAAATAAACTCTGCTAAACTTCATATGGAACAGAATAGTAAGAGTCGTGACACATAAGACCCTGCATGCTATTCCCAGTGCTAATATTATGATATGGGGGACACTCATAGTTTGTGAAGCGCTACCTGGGGGTATAAAGGCATAATATTATTTGAGTATACAGAACTCTATTCTCATGTAATCAAGTAAAAACCACGCACATAACAAAATCATTATTATTATTTCGTTTCAATTTTATCAGTAAACCGTCAGTGCAATATTTTTTAATTTTTTTAATAAATGATACACTGTTACCTAACGACAAATCCAATATACGCGTATACGAAATCGTCAATTACGTCTTCCAAAAACTATCCGACGAATGTCACAATGGGTGTATCATTGTGCCAATATTGATACAGCATGTAGCCTACTGAGTGACGCACTAGAGGCAAAAATGCCACATTCCGAACAGCCCATCTTAATTATGCTAATTACATACCCCTTATTACGTGGCAATATGAGCTATTTTTCATAATTTCAGGTTGACATAAATTGGCGATATGTTATCTCCGTGTCGGATTAAAGTGGGTTAAAGCCTTAAAACCTCGACGTAATCAACTGTTAAGAACAGAACTCAACCTTCGTGCAAGCATTTTTGTAAATAAAAATATGCATAAGCATATTTTTATGGTTTACCATATCAGCCCTGTATTTTTCTTTTTAATTTCGTGCCAGGGTAAAGAAGTCAATGCACAATGTTTTCCGGTTAAATTGCTCGCTATTTTAGTAGAGGGAAGTTGTTAAGCTCCTTTGCCGGTAGCTAGAGGGAGGCCAAAAGGATTATGTCGGTATTCATGGCTTTCCAGCCAAAGCGCTTGTCTAGACAAAGCGTGCCACTGTCGATCCCGCCTAACAGGAGATGCAATGGCAGTGTGTTTGCAGTGGATTGTCATACAAGAGCAATGGTGTTTGGGGCTGGAAAAGTACAGGATTACAAGGTCGTGTATTACTATGTAAATGAGGAAAATTATAAAATATTTACCTCCTAATTGCGTCAACATACTTTTAAGTAAAATCTCTAGCAAATGAAGAGAGTGAATGCCGATGCTATATTATTCACCATTGATAAAAATACTTTTTTTCCTCCATACACACATATACATTAACGCAATATACCATGGGGGTAGGCAGATCCTATCGACTGTCGAAATTTAGATCCTAACACCACTGTTTGGCCTCAGTAAAATGCATACGTCATCTCATAAAATGCTCACGAAATTGCATCACTTAGAAAATTCTAAATAATGAAATGTTTTCAACATGTCAATACATATCTTCTCCTTCAGCTACAAAAGACATATATTAAAATATTTGTTGTAGATAAGGCGTACGTAAGATTTAATTCCAGGAGTCATAAACATTTTATTGCAGCGTTCGTTGCCACGTCAATGATATAAACAAATTAAATAACACAGTATTTAATTTACTTACTTGGTTTCCTTCAATTTTAATTACATGAAAAGGAAATGAAGTAAATAAACTAATAAAATGTAAACACACACGTTGTACGGAGCAAGGCACGTGACACTATATTTGATAGTCTCCGTAGCAAAGAAGACGGCTGTCAAACGATATGCCTCCGGTTCAATTTCTGCACAATGTTTAAGAGAGTTACATATATATTTTGGGTTTAGTTGTTGCGAAAAAGTCTCCTATAGGGCCAGCAAACTAGCAAACTAGCAAAACCAGCAAACTAGTCAGGAACAATATTATTTAATACCACAACATCCAAACTAATCCCATATCTAGTTTCTCAGACCACCTCGACCCACCCCGTCGAGAAGATTTTTTGACCGCTGGAGACTATCAATGATAAGGGCACATATTATAGAATTATTTGAGTTGCATTTTGACATGCATCCTAGTCCCAAAGTCCCAAGTCATAGTAGTCCCAAAATTAATTTAAAAAAAAAACGTAAGTTCCTACATTACACTCTACGAATCTCACATCCCAACAAATAAGTGACTCAAACATCAAAATTAAACGACGATTATCCAATTTCCAAAGTATTATAAAAATAAATTGCAACGCTTGCGAAATTCAGGACAGGCGATACTGAATCACGAGCTGAGATTAAAGATCTGATCACACAAGGTCACGAGCGGGGGACGCGTAAATCACTGCTGTGTTATGTGGGTTATCGCCAGAATCACGATGCAACATGACGTCAACATTACTTCACACTTATTCTTTTACTTCGAACGGTTTTTATTACTACGTGATACGCTTTTTAAAAGAAAAAGGAGAAAGAAAGAAAGCTTTTAAGCAAGCAACGTGCAATAGAAAAAATACATATAAGCATGACGCCTTTTTCGCTTCGCCTTATGTATTCCGTCCCATGATGTGATAGGGGGCGAGCCAATCGCCATATCGGCCACAAATTCCTGACTCAAAGCAAATCGTTCAGACATACTTACATGTTTTTTATGAAAAAGAAATACCATTACAGATGAATAAGAAACAAAATTGAACAAACCCTATAAATAAAATAGAAAACAAACAAATCAGTGAAAATGCAGAAAGGTACAGTTTATTCCTCGAAGGCGATTGTGTGAAATTGCGAATGATTGCACCTCGCGAGTGCGGTGTTTTACAGTAATAGTTAGATTGCACACGGAAATATCAAAGGAAATGGTCGTACAAAGCCATTTTTCTTTGTCTTTCCTTAGAGAAATACGATTTTATTAATTTCGCAGCCATGAAAGTGAAGTGAATTACTTGAAGTTACCATACAACCTGCGCTATTATTTGTATGTATTATATTTCTCTTGACTCAATTTCTTTTAAAGATTTTCTTCAAGTTTTACTTTCATCTATCCATAACCTACAATTATGTCCAGATGTCACAACATTATGTCTAGTTATCTACGTGTGTTATATGATTTGGCGTATAATTTAACGACTGATGATGTCTAACTAACCCCTATCATAGATAATTATTTATCCAATACCGAGAAAAGAATCTGAACCCAAAACGCGGCACGCATGGCTCTCTGACACTCTATTCTTGACCATTGTGTACCTTTGTCTATATCCAATTACCAATTCCCTTAACAAAAAAGAATCTTACAAAATTAGTATTAAAAACAGTAACCCAAAGTCTATCTGGTTTACTCGTTGTTTGAACTCACCGCGACGCGACGTAGCAAAATAAACAGCATTTGTTTTGAATACTCCGTCGGTAATCAACATTGAGTATTTCAATCGTTAAATCACCCTTGTTATTGGAGACGATCTTTGTAAATATTTCTTTTACTCGCAACAGCGGAGTCTTAGTTCAAGCGATTGTGTATCTTTTAGTTTTGTTTGAAAATATTTTCTTAATGAAATAGAGGGAGTTCGAACTTAGGAGTATTGTTGGATGATATTCAGTATACACTATGGAGTGAGTACTACTTATATTTGCTGGCAAAAATATTGAAACCATGTGATGTGATTTTGATGTCGTTTTGCGTTCGGGGAATGCCGTTGCCGATAGCCTAATAACTACCCCTTTTCTTCCCTCATCCTTTTTTCTTCCTAATCCCATCTTAATTTTAGAGACCGGCAACAATCCTACGATACAAATGTTGTATATCTTTAGCTCGATGATCACTTCCGAATTAATTGCTAGTTTGCCGGATCTATGCATTTCAAATTCCTCTCCGCCTCTGCCACAGTACAAAGTACCATACAATGAACTCGTAATGTTTGTTTTTTATTGCAATACGATAGGATGAACCCGATCGGTTATGAAACGTTGCAATTCTACCATCCGCTCCGGTCGCGTGCACTGGCGCCATCACCCGACACCACAGCGGCCAGTTCAAAGCGTTAACTGTTACATAAAAGGTTTATTTTAACACACCATGTTAGTTCATTCACACAGCCGTCGATGGATGCAATAATACATGTTATGAGTGAAATGGAATGAATTTGAATGTGTGTGCAAAATGTAGAACGAAACGTCATTGATTTTTTCGCTTGTGTTCCAATTTTGAATCGCCTGTTTAAAATTTATTGGAACGGTGTCAAAATATTCAATGAATGAATTGATCTATTCCATAGAGGACCATTTTGAATGGATCCAACTTCCGTTCCAGTTACTTTCACTTTTCAGTTTCGGTAGATACTTTATTTGGGTTGCATTGTATACATGTACTTCAGGTGCATTATAGTTAGTTACCTTACCGTGCCGGTATGACAAAAACGTCACCATATTTAAAGCATGTGGATTTTAGCCTTAGTTTAACCACACTGGTACTTCAATATGGTTTAGTGGATATTTTGCTTTAATTATATCTCTACTATTTATGCTATAATATATTAATAATTATACGTATCCTTCTTTATTTTCCAGTCACCTACCAATTAAACTTTAATCACGTAATGTAACAAAAACAAAATTAATAATGCGATCAGACAAAACAAAGAAAGTGACTTTCGTTTATAAGTAAGGATTTACATAAGGCGAAATATACTTAACATTTTTCATGTTATGCAAACGATTTGGAGTGTGTTGTGAAATGACAATGTAGTCTTTCGGCTGAGGGTTCCTCAGGGCGGGTCAAGTAGCGTACTCACTGTGTCTTGGCATCACTTATGGACATCGCTGACGTTTTCATAAATATTTGATGGCCCTTGACAACCGTACTTTAATCTTACTTTTAAATATATGCGATTATTTCCTTTTGATGTTATTTTTTTGGGCAATAAATTATTTGAGATAATGTTTTAGACTGGTGACCGATACTCGTTCATCTACTATTGTGTACTATTTGTGTACATATTATCAGAAATACAGTTGGATAATTGTTGGAATGATAAGTATTTGAATAAATAAATGTAGATAGAGGCAGAATTTATCTAGCGTCGTTAAACTATTCACAATTTTATAAAGCATACAAATATTTACAAGAAAAATAAATTACCGATGTGACGTTATGTTACCACTACTTCAAATTAAAGAAACGAGTTTTTGCTATGAATTTCAGGCTCGTCAACTCCTTCTCAAAAAGTGTATTTTTTCTCCATCTCGCTTTTTCTTATGTGGCCCCTTCACCCTCTCTTTCTACGCGCTATATTATATGCGTATGCCGTAATCTTTTGTTCGTTGTTGCCGCCATTTTTTCCAACTGCCATTTGCTTCGATGTTGATTGTGATGAATTTCATTGCGTTAAATTACCAAAGTTTATGAAATTCGCCAATCCGCTAAGCCGTTGTGATGCACTATATTTGGGCCTTACTGCTCTCAATACTCTCGATTATAAAGGAGGCCCGTGCCCTGCAGTGAGACGTATAGGCGTTGATATAGCACAGTACAGATTGCCAAAGGTCGTCAGCAATAAATCGGCCTTCGTCATATGAAATACGTTATCTGAATTGAAATATATTTTTGTATGGTGTGTTAATTTAAAACATTTGCTTACCATGATGCGAATATTTTACCAGCAAAGAATGCACCGCTTGCGCCATAAATTCATGATAAATGCACAAATGATTAGTATTCGTGGACAGCTCAAAGGACAAATTATAAAGCGCATACAAAAATGGTCTCAGCGCACCTAGGCTTTATCTAAATGCTAAACAATAGTCTGTTCATTAAGTCTAGTGTTTTCCGAGAGGTTGTTAATGTGCTCGCTCGCTTGAATATAAAGTGGGACGGGCGTAATATTTCCAAGAAGTTGTGACAAACAGTCGATGTGTGCCGTCTAGGATTTTAGGCGTAATTCTTTGTAGGGACGTTTAATCCGGCTTTCCGACTGCGGAAAAACCTTTTTTAGCACGTTCGGTAATGTCGCTGGTGAAGAGAATGGCGTCCAGGGGATCAATTGTGACAGTCATGTCGATCAGTTATGTCAGCCTCCGTGGCGCAGTTTGTTAGACGCCGGCTGTGAAGCAAGAGGCCGCGGGTTCGATCCCCGCACCGAGACAAATATTTGTGTGATCCACAGGTATTTGTCTCGGGTCTGGGTGTTTGCGAGACCAAAAAGTCTCTCGTAGTTTCTGATATCCACGACACAAGACTCGATCTTAGTGTGGGGTCAGGATTATGTATGTGACTGTTTGGTGTATTTATTGATTTAGTTCGTAACCATGTTCTGGCTAATACCACTAAAGGCGTGTGATGGTTTTTCACAGGTCAATCACGCACACTGCTTGCGGGAGGCACTCATTTTGTAAAGAAGATTATCTTACCATTGCCATGCAGATTGCTAAATTATATTGCATCTAATTGCCGAAATATTTCCTGCTTCAATATTTTTGTAACTATTAATCAAGATATTGCGAAATTAAATTAAATTTTATTCTTTTATCACAAGTCTTAGATCTAAATGTCATTACGTGGATATTCACTAAATTTACCTTAGCAAAAATTCTGTCTAACTAAGTATCGGATTGGACGGTCTTTCCGGCTTTTTGGATAGCAGTCAGCACATCACTAACCAGTACATTTTGGCTTCACCTGATATGTTTACGATGACTGTAAGACCTATGTTTGCCGCTCTAATCTATGAGAGCCGACGATAAATCTTGCGTCGAATTAATTTTCTTATTTTATGTTAAAAATGCGGCGAAGACGAAAGAGAGATTATCCTTTGTGGTAGTTATAAATATAGGATGAACGATATATGAGAAACGCACGCTTAGTGTTGAAGTGATTGAATTCGAAATTGGTCCAACGTATTTTAGATAAACAGTCATCTTTGTATTATTGCTATTTGTGCCATTCATTGTTCTATCTTGATTGTTTTGATTAGAAGATATTTTATACCATCGGTTTCTTTTTAGCATTTCTCCCTCTCTCTTCAATCACAGGATGTCCACTGCTGAACATAGGTCTATTGTTTATGTAACTTTTTTTTGCAGAATTATCTGCATCTATTTTTGGAAAGCTATGTTTTTCGAAAAACTCGTACACTCTAGGGATCTTTGGTACCTCACGGCTGGTAGTCCATGCATGCTATCATGAGATTAATAAGGCCATAATAACATTTTTACAAGATAAGATAATAAGTTAATTACGTATAAATTCCTAACATTGTGTTACATTAGTGTCAAGTGATGCTTCCAACCTTGGCAGGGCCGGTGACGTATTGCTTATCAGATTAATGGTGTATTCGCAGTGATAACGACTGATTCTAGAGGCCCTTTGTTGTGATACTGTTATAATATCATAGAGATAGTTTGATGAATTGCGGTATTGTATCGAGGAAAAATGTAGTTTATTTGAAACTATCAAACTGAGTCACTGGTCTCTCATACGTGAGAGGCCGCTTGGGTAGGCACCACAGCAATATTTATTTCTCCCGCCAAACAGTAGTGTAATGCACAGTTATCTTTAGAAGAATTTCTATGGTATGTAAAGTCCGCACACTCATTATTCCAGTCTATGGACTACGACTTAAGCCTTCTCAAATACACTATAGGTGGTAGAGAAGGCCTAAATAGAACAGTGGACAATTACAGTGGACAGAACAGTAGGAAAAACAGCTAATTGTTCCTAAGGTAGAGTAGTAGCAGTAAGTACTGTTTAAAAAAATAATAAATTCTTTTTTAAAAGACAATCGAAAAATCAGCACAATTCCCAAAAAATACGATGTATAAAAATGTTAAACGTTCATTAAGAGGCAATTCTCGCCTACATATTATTGGGTAATAATACCTTAAAAATATGACCACCTACACGTGTCGTAACGTTTACCAAAACACCTGTAGACACAGCTGTATATATGTAACTATAGACAAACAACTAACAAGCGACTCACCTGTAGTACATCACCCACCAATTAGCGTGAATGTGGGTGAATTCCCGACCTCTGGTTATAAGATTTCTGGGTCACAAGAGCAACAAATTTTGCATGTTTTATTACTACATAGGTCCGGCAAACAAGCAGACAAGTCACCTGATGACAAGTGATCACTGCCACCCATGACCATCCATAACGTAAATATGTTGCCGGCCCTTAAAATCAGAAGGAAAGCGGGTAGGAAAAGGGATGGGAAAAGGAAATGAGCATCCGGTAATCCCACTCACCTAACGAAACGAGATAACAAAGCTGTCGCTTCACCTCGATTTCCTGTGAGACATGAGCCTGCCCATTCATGCTGAGTCATGACTGACAAGAGCGTGGCTCTACCACATATTGATATTAACTCGACAAAGATACCACAATTCATCTATTAGTCAGTGCAGTGCAGTCCACATACAGCATCCACCGACGTAAGATGGTTATCTCCCGAAGGTCGTCACAATTAAACGGGCTCCATGGCGCGGTTGGTAAGACGCCGGCTGTAAAACGGGAGGCCGCGGGTTCGATCTCCTCTCCGAGACAAATGTTTTTTGTGATCTACAGGTATTTATTTCAGGTCCGGGTGTTTATAAAACTGAAAAGCCTCTCGTAATTTCTGGTACCCACGACACAAGAGTCGATCTTGTGTGGAAACAGGACTATGTATGTGACTGTTGGGTTTATTTATTTGATTATGACGATCTGATTGTATCTGAATTTTCACAGGATAAGGCTGAAACTTCACGCTTTCAAGATGGCTATCCGGGTGAACATAATTATGGTAGCAACTCGAACGTCCCGACCGCTGTAGTAGTTTGTCAAACTGACATTAGCTTTTTTAAAAATATACTCTATTTATATTGACATTGAGGCTCTCATTACATTGACGTTGACAGTTAAAATATACCCTATTTAAACTGCCATTAAGTTGACATTAAATTGACAAACCTATAAAGATTGACGTCGGGACGTTCGAGTAGGTATGTACCCCAACATTTTTAGTGTTCTATAAACCCACTCACCGCACCAAACGCAAAGTAAAGCTGAAAGAGAAAGTGTTACTGTCCCGGTCGCGCCGAGCGATTACTCGTAGTACTGTAGCTTTGTAGTACAGGCATGACTCTACCATGTACACTATTTATGTATATAAACACACTCGAAAAACTATACTGATGTGTCCAGTGATTGAAGTTAGGACCTTCACTCCGCTACCAACCCATATACCGGTCAGAAAAAAAGCGCGCTATAAATAAATAAATAAATAAATGAATAATAAATACACCCAACATTCACATACATAGTCCTGACCCCACACAAAGATCGAGTCTTGTATCAGGAATTACGAGATATTTTTCGGTCTCACAAACACCCAGACCCGAAAGAAATAATTGTGGTTCACACAAACAATTCGGTGCGGGGATCGTACCCGCGGCCTCTCGTTTCGCAAGCAGTGTCTAACCAACTGCGCCACGGAGGCTGTCAGGAGGCAATAATCCACGTAAAGCCACCGAAAAAACATATTCATGTGTTCTGGGATCATAAATGGGAACTCCGCCTCATCGTTGCGCTCCCGTCAAGGCAATGTCAACATCACCCGCGTAACTCACAATCCGCTCATATTCAATTGAGTCTGATATTGGTCTGAACAGAGTTCCTAAGCGCTGAAGTGGAAAGCGGTTTCAGAAATGAGTAACAGCTAGTAAGCCGGCCGGCACTCGGCAGCGGTCGTTGTTCGCCGTCAGTCACTACCCAACCACCGGGGAGAGAGCACGCGCGCCGCTCTGCGAACAACGATTATCGATAATAAAATCATCAATTAAACACGCCTAACAACAGTCGATAAAACCACCAGAAATATTCGCGAAAAAATTCGTGCAATTTTTTAAGTGATTTTCGTGTTTGTGTCGTGTGGTACCGGCCTTCCACGTTTTCACAGGTATGAATTAAATTTAATAGTTTAATTATATTTTATGTGGAATTTCCAAAATGTTTTGTATAGGTGAAACACGTTTAATGCTTTGGTACTTTAATTGTTTGTATTGATAAGACAATCTTAATGTAGACTTTAAGTATGAGATAATAAAACATGTTAATATAGATTAATTTACACGTTTAGGTAATACGGTTTGTTTCTATTTATAAACTCAATACTTTCTTCAGTCCAGTCTAAATTCTGCGGCTCTGTTGAGCGAAATTCCCGATTTACTGGTAAAAAAATATTGAATGTTTGTGCAAAGTAAAATGTGCAATGACATACACCACGATAGTTTAGTGAGAGCAGACAGACATAACACAGCTTCCCAAGTTCTAAACAACTTTGAATTTTCGCATCCTACGCACTCATCCATCTCGATGCATTCCCGCTGATTTCGAGTGTTTTTTTATCTTAACATGTGATATTTTTAATGTTCAACCTTGTAGCACCGTTTTACATTTTGCAATACTTGAAAACATTTATTTCTTCCGCTTTCTTTCGATTTTTTGTTGGTCTGGAAGTTTCGATTCCTTCCTCTAACGTATGAATTAAATATATATAAACATATAACGTATGAATTATATATGAATTATTATTTAAAAACAGAACACAGGATTCCACACTCATTTAAATTCTCAGTTTAAAAAAAACAAAGCTTTTTCTTTTTTACTCAAAGATGTTATTTGAAAATGGAACCTACATTATTAAAAAAAAAATTGATTTTCACTTGGCCTCTCCAAATACGCTCGTATAATCTTGTTTGTGTTTCCGTGTGCTAATATGTACCTAAATGATTACTATCTCGTTCCTAGTTGAACATCATCATTCCTGTATTGAAATGTCGAAGGTGACATTATACGAAATACAAGTTTTTAATGCAATATAAAATATAATTTACATAGGTGTTAAAATATCTTGGCCTTAGCAACGATAATATATGAAAATAGAGTGATAACGAAGCCGGTCGGAAAATAAATAAAGCGTTTAAATCCGTTGAAATTCATTACCGCGCACAATCATTGAACACCTGTTGAAAGGCTTTGGTTGCATGGAGCATGGCAACCGCACTATACGCGCAAAACACTCGTGAAATAATCCATACATAATGTACTTTAAAGCAATATTTAGGAATATGTTTATAGTTTATTGCGGATTATTACGCTATTTTATTACTCGGCTTGAAAATTAATGTCCAAATACTTTGGACACAATACAAAAGTAATTTAATTTATAAGCGATGGTCCTATGATTAATTTTAATGTCAAGAATCGACATATTATGAATCAGAATATTTCGTAAACGAATTCAATAGGACAAAATTTAATTATGGAACAATGTGATAAATTTGATAAACAGTACAAAATGTTACTGGCCAGTATTAAATATCGAGATTAGAGGTACGTTACCTTTTTTTACAATATGACAATATTGAATATGGAATAAACGTGGCATAAAATGCAACCGGCCAGTATCCAATTATTTACCTATATGTAACATAACATAGCATGTACTGTGTTGGCAAAACAGTCTAAACAAACATAAGCATGGTAGAGCCATGACGAGAATTTGCAAAATGATCGCCACAACTCAATCACAATATATAAATTAGATGTAAAAAATACATAAATAATATTTTCAAACAAAATATTTGAAAAAATTAAGTGATGATAATCGATCTATTGACCTTAAACTCCGCAAATGCTTTCGCAACTCCTTATTTTTGGTCGCCCTATTATGTCTCTACGACCCGACATAGGACTAATTTCATCCATAACAATGACTAAGGTAGGAAATATTACAGTTATTATGTTTCAGAAGGAATTAGTTATCTTTTTGATACCCGTATATCTTTATTTAGATGAATATAAAAATGTAACCTCAAAATCGACAAGATTGCATAAGGTGATAATAATTAATGACAGTTAGAAACGTATTGAGATCACGTTTGTGTGTTTGTTACTTCTTCACGCTCGAACGGCTGGACCAATTGTGATGAAATTTGGTACAGACGGAGCTGACACCCCGGATTAACACATAGGCTACTTTTTATCCCGAAACTGTAGTTTTCCCGTGGGATAAGAAAGGTATTCAAATATGTATATTTGCCATTGTTTCAAACTCAAAGGGATGATTTGAGATAGAATACAGGGCGGATGAAATGGGATATAAGAGGACAGGATTACTTGCATTTAGTCATGAAACAGGTTGAGACAGGACTAAACGAGACGAAACGAAAAAAGCAGTATAAAGGGCGCCAGTCGCGTTGAGTTTTAATATAAAACAGTTAACAGGCGAAATAATTTGTGTCCGTTGTGGATAATACTTAAAAAGCATCTGCACCCGGGCGGAGCCGGGTTGGGCCGCTAGTAATGTATATAAAAATCCAATACCATTTTGCCCGACCCGCATTTCGAGCCCGAGACCTCATAGATCGTACCGTAGTACTGCGCCACCAAGGCAGTCGAAACAGCGTTTGTCTATGAAAATATTGTTACCTTGAGACTTGCCTTTATTCTTAGCCAAATAAGATAATTATCTACACTTTATTGCTGCTTTATTAGCGAAACGAACTTTTTTACCATAACAATGACATCATACACGCATGTATAACACATTTTGTCTCAGTTCGAGGTAAATTTTAGCCTTAATTAATAACGAATTAGGAAGTAATTTGGTTTAACATTAATAAAATCTTCTACATCTTATGAGACTTTACACTAAAATAAATAATTAATACACGCAAAAGCCTCATAGACCCGACCTGAAGATGCTAGTCTTATGCCGCGAGGCTCAGAAACTACGACAGACTTGAGTCTCACAGCACCCAGACACAAAAAAAAAACACTTGTAGATCGCGCAAATATTTGTGTGATCTTACATTTGCTTCGAGCACAGAACCCGCGGCCTCTCGTTTCACAGCCAGCGTCATAACCAACTGCGCTACAGACGCTGTCGATATTAAAAAAAATCTGTCTTTGTGAATTCCAGAAATCCATAACCTTAAATATTTTCTGATCACAAATACATTTATTTCGGCACGCGTATCGAACCCGGAACCTCTTGTCTCACAACCAGTTTCTAGCTCATGAGCCGAAGAGCTACAGAGCTACAGAAGCCGGTATCTAATGTTAAGGATTTATGTTCCCGTACTGACAGGCGTAGGACCCATGGCCAAGTTGCAGGAAGTTATTAGATGTAGACCACTAACAAAGCGTTCGATGAGAAAAAGTAATACAAAAAAGATATTACATTAATAAATATTACTACAAAGAAAACACGAGCAAAAAGAAAAGCATAAGAGACGAAAACAGCAACATAACAAAATATAAACAACACAAAAATAACAAAACTAAAATAACATTGCAAAATGAAAATAACATTCCAAAATCAAAATAACTTAATGAAATAGGCTTCGAGCATCATATTTCCACTTGACAACAGTTTCGGAAACGTTCCGAGAACTGGCGTCGCGGTTCATTTATTTTGTTTAATAAATATTCACGTAAAGGTTTTGTTTGGAGCGGGATTCGCGGAACGTGTGATCGTGCCGATAGTGTTTGTGTTGTGCACACAAATGTCGGCTTCATCTAGTTATGTTTCGGGACGTTATTTCGATAAATCCAGCTTAATATGATGTGTGAAAATCAATCTAAAAGGCGAATATAGTACGTCCTTGACAATCAAAACGTTATACTTATCTGGTTTCTGTTATACGTTGAAGAATGTGTACTCGAGGGGATAGGCAGAGGTGGCTCCAACATTTCGGACCTTGGGGGTTGCTTTATGATCCGAAACGAAACTTGAATGTTCGGATGTTCGACGTCTGCAGTGTGTTTTTAGTTTTCCACTTCTAAAAATCAACACCATTTTCTATGACATTTATCATTCACTCCGAACTAAGTCTATAGTTAGGACTTACGATAGAGGATTCGAACACTTTGTGGAGTACCTAGGCACATTCGTACAGTTTTCGCCCCACTTGTTCGTCAAACCTAAGACATCCCTGGACTTGTCTTGGCTTGTCCTTATCCTCGTTTTAGTTGCGGTGTGCAAAGTTTTGATTGGACGTTCAAAAATTTTTAAAATTAAAAAAAATATATATTTTCCACGTGATTTTATCTAGGACCTTGGCTTTGCTTTGCACACAACCCAATCTATTTTTCCAACATGTTAAAAATTAATAAAAATATGGATTAACAAAAATTTGACACTGAAAACCATTACCAAACAATATTTTAATACATTTTTTACATTAATTTGCCATCACCTAACTACCAAAGTAGGCCCAATTTACCAAGAAGTTCCATCCGTAATTCTTGATTGTACATTCGCACACGCTGCCCTTGATACCAAATAATTAAAGAATCCACTATGATTTATTGCCCATCGACCTTAAACTGATGTATTTATTTAATCAGCTTGATGCCTCTGGATACAACGCACCATTATTTCGGGCTCATGCCGTCGTGATTATGTCTCCACCGAGTCGTTTCGCGGAATAATAAAAACGTATGCTAGCCAGTGTTATCTTAAAATTTGACATTCACGTTCATAAATCTTAATGTTTGGCAATGGAGCAAGAATTCATTGCATCATGCGTGATTACGTATCGCCGTTGCAAGTCCTCATCTATATCTTTACGACCCATTTGTAATTTCCATTATTTAGGGCAGATTTCGGCTTTAATCACGCGGGGCTGATGATATTGACGTGTGTTCTTGCAGTGATATAGTTCTGAGGTTTTCAAGCCATTGGTTTTATTCTTTTCTAAAATTGTTAAACGAATTGACGTCATCTTTTTCCCGTAAATGTGGTAACATATATTATTCCACCACTGTAAACACATGAAAAACAACAAATCTGTGGTCGAGTGTCTATGCAATGGTATATTTAGGTAATTGCTCGACCAAAGAGGGGTCACATCTTAGGGAAGATGTCGATAGAAGTAACAATCTTATGGTCCATTCTAAAACATTATTGATGATATGATAATCCATTCCCTGTTCCTTGCTACTTCAGATTTCGTGGGTGTTCGTAACTGACCGTTTTCACTATCTTTCAGGCGAATGTATTTATTAAATTCATTGGTAACCGCAGTGTAATAAAGATTATTGTACTTGCACTAACTGACCATTCCTTACGATTATATTCGTGATTTGACACTACAGCTATTTGGCCGCGGATCAAAACGGTCTAGAACAACTAATCTTATTAATTATGTTTACTATATTTTCATGCGGGCCGGCAGCTGGATGCATAAAGCAGCAGACCGGGCTCTGTGCCGTACCTTGGGAAAGGCCTGTGTCCAGCAGTGGACTGCAACGGGCTGATGATGATGATAATATTTTCATGCAGACAGTGCCCGTGGTGATGTACTTAGAAAACCATTTGATGACGATCTCATTATAGCTGAAGGCTGGGTAGTTATAGGAAGGGATCAATACTAAGGGACTAATAAGTATTACAATTAGTTACGCTCTTCCAAAACTACTATATATATATTTTTAAATGTATAAGTTTCTCATTAAGTGAAATTTGTACATTTATTTTGGAAAATAAATTTTCTATAACCTGATCAACAAAATCTCTTCAACAATTTTTTTCATGATTTTATACGCAAACAATATTTTGTCTATAAAAATGAAAAAGTTAATAGTTCTACATACATTTATTTAACGTGTTGTAAATCATAAAACATTTAAATTTGAGGACCGTATAAAATACTTTCTGTCAAAATAGTTAAATATTACATATTTAGTTATAAGTCAATCGAGTAATTCTGTAGTTTGTATTGAACACCTATTTCATAGGCCATGGCTGATACTACTCGTACATTGTTTTTTATTTAACGGTATATTACAAAACCTTGTTTGTTAATAGAAAAATACTATAGTAATGCAATAAAGGTATTGATTAACGTGTTTCTAAGAGCTTAAGTTTAATTAACCTAATTTGTATTTGATTAAATAGTGTATGATATGCTTAAGAAAAAAAAGAAATGTCTTGATTATTTGTTTTGTTAATTAATAAGTTTGAGATAAGTCCAAAAACAAACAAGCTTGAAGGAAGTCGCTGGATGCAGGCCGCTTCCAACAGGTCGATGTGGAGATCCTTGGGGAGGCTTATGTTGGACTCCCTATGGCTGAAGAGAGAGAGAGAGAGAGAGAGAGAAATCCAAACACTGGTGAATTCAATTATCACCAGCTATGGCATATGCTCTACTGAACTCAGGCCACCACCGAATATATCAAGACTAGAGCTATCAATAGGAGACGGTCAGCGAACTTTTCACTAGCGCAATATTTTGTTTTCCGCTTTTCTGTGGTGGGAAATGACAGTTATGTTCTTCTTGGTTATTGCTTTAATGTGCGGGGTACCGACAAGCTAATGTCCCTAAGAGACTCATCTATTTTAAGTGCTCTGTGTCAATTCTTTGCCCGGAGTTGGCGGGCAGAGCAGCGGTACGTAAAAGGGCATGATAATCACTTTTTTTTTAAAGTGACATTTTAAATAAATTCTAATGCATTACCCTCGACTGCCTCGGTGGCGTAACTACCGTACCGTAGTACAACTGTACTACGGTACGATTTCAAAATTGAGGTCTCGGGTTCGAATCTCAGGTCGGGCAAAGTGGTATTGGATTTTTCAGTTTCATTATCAGCCCGGAGTCAGGAATTTGTGCCTGATATGGCGATAGGCTCGCCCCCTACCACATCGTGGGACGGAACACACAAGGCGAAACTTAGGTGACTTGGTTGCAACTCTGCCTACCCCTTCTGGGATAAAAGCGTGATGTTTATGTACATATGTGTATACTAATACTTTCATAATTCACCAGTAAATCTCTTTTAAAGAGGTTGTAATAAATATGTTTATAATTTGATGATAATCGGCATTTATGCGGTATATTTATAAATTATGCTAATTACACGCAGTGCGCTGTATCTGGGACGCGTCTAGCAGCTGATTTGTTAATTTCTTCTGTGAAATCAATCAAAACCTTAATATAAACGCGCTAGCGGCCGTATCCGGAGTTGTTCCGATATTTTATAGATGTAAATATGTTTGAATGCGTCGTAAAGATCAACGGCCTGTTGTGACGTGGGATTCACGGATGTACCCGAGTAGTCTGTTTTTTAGCCTTTATCCCTACTTCAAATTAATAAAAGTGCTAAGGAATACACTCCAATGGCCTGATACTATGGCTTATGTCATATATCATAGTTATCAGACTCTGCAAGAGACTCTCGATCTCACAACAACCTGACATCAAACAAATATGTGGGATTACACAAAAATCTGTTTCGGTACGGTCTTTGAATATCCGCCACGCCGTCTCGTTTCACATCCGACCGCGCTAGGGACGTCGTATAAGATAGTGGTAACAATTTTAATTCTTTCTAAATACTAGTAGCGTAGTAAATGGGCGCGATTGGTGGTCCTATAGGCTAAATGACTCCACAAAGCTTTATGTGATGAACTCACGTTGCTGAGAAGATTCTTATCTTAATACTGTAATGAATGACACCACTTTTGATTTGACAAAATCAGCCTTTTTCCAGGCAGACGTACAGACAGTTCTCTTGTATATAGCGACACGCAGCTGTTATTCGGAAAGGGCATTAGGTTGGTCGTGTAGATAATGATTGTTCCTGATAGAACACGAGTGCCGACGTCGGCGAAATGGACCAATTACCGATCATTATTTGACAATGTACTTAATAATGTTAGTGTCAGGCGGCATGCTAGCGGCCGCGGGTTCGACACTTATGCTGAGAAATTGTGTGATAGCGAAAGTGCTTTTAGCATTGAATCGGCATAGTAAATTTTACTGTTGTGATTTAGCTATTATTATTATAATCACTTTGTTTATTACATTCTATTATAAGGGGTCACTCTTTTTGCCAACTCGCACTAGGGCCGCGTAGTGGACTATATGGCCTGACCCCTCTCAATCGTACTCTCGCAGTAGAGGAGGCTGATACTCTGCAGTGAAAAGTACGAGTATATGAGCTGATACCGATACACATACTATTTTTGCAAATTAATATAGAACCAGTAATTTTATATCATACACTAACATAATGTCACGTCTGTCACTAGGCTAGACAGAAGCAGAGTTAAAAATGGCACTAGTCACTGCGAGTAAAAAAAAGCCATGTCAGGCAAAAAAAATGTTTTTAATTACAAATCATTAAACTGCCTATCATAGTCATCGAAGCCAGGTCCTCTATCCACGGTTATAGTACCCACAAAACCAGCGAGACATCAAAACACACTACACAGCCCAACAGTCAACAGCATGCAAACAATAGTTCGGTTGGATCGATCAGTGACCCTGTTTAATCAAGATTGCTTGTTAATTGTCCCGCCTCGTTCACTTTCCACCAGTTGTAATTACCGGCTTGTACTCGATCGACTACGAGAGAAACGCTTGGCCAATTAATTAATGATTTTGGAGATCAGGCAATTCTTCGGAATCAATTTTACTTGGTTCTGCAATTTGCACGGCTTGTTTGTCAATCGAATTAAGGAGTACTAGAGGTAAATGGATTTAATATGAGATGTAACAATGTCTGGAGAGACGAGCTTAGTGCATAAAAAAAATATAGGCTGCTACCGAAAACAAAGCTAGGTGTTAGTTTTAGCGACTTTAGACAAAATGCAAAAAATGTTTTTGCAAAACAAGTGTTTTTTTTTTTGAACTTTACTCCTACCATTGTATTTGGGTGGTAAATACATACATTTTTCTAAAATACACCCTTTTATATTTAAAGACGCTATAGTACGCAAAGCTTTAAACTATAATTTTAGCAAAAACTATGGGTGTTAACCCAAACACAATAATATTTAAAACATTACAAAAAAATCGTGTCGTTTTTTTGGAAAATTTTTAGTTGCTTCGTATCTGTGGTCACTAAATCTACCACCTGGCTTCGTTTTCGGTAGCAGTCTTGATATACCATGTATAATGAGTCTGAAAACGTGAAATTTATTTATTTATACATGCAGACAATGTAAATAGGCGGACTTAATGCCATTGGCATTCTCTGCCAGTCTATCTTGAGATGGTGCTGAGATGACAGAAGTAGGGGTACATGTACTTATTTGATGAGAGATTTAACTCTGAATATACAACCCAAACCAATCCATCAGCCAAAGGAAGTCCACTGCTGAACATAGGCCTCTCCAAATGATTTCCACGGTGACCTGTTGGAGGCAACCTGCATCCAGCGACGTCCCGCGACCTTTACCAAGTCGTCTGACCACCTAGTGGGATTAACTGTGAATATACATAAGTAAATAAAAATAATAATATAACTACATACTAAATAAAACTATGGCGATAGGCTCGCCCCCTATCACATCGTGGGACGGAATATACAACGCGAAACGTGGGTGTTCTGGTAGCACCTCTGCCTACCCCTTCTGGGAAAAAGGCGTGTGTTTATGTATGTATGTTTAGAATAAATTTTATTGTTGCAAATAACATGTGCATTAAATTTAAAACAGTATGTAGTGTTTACTGTTTTGTTATGTTAATTGAAGAGCGGGGTCTTCTAGCCTGCGTATGCTAATTGTTAATAGAAGGTCTAAACCTCGCATTAATTTGTAACATTTATTTGGTTTATGAATAAACATGAGTGAATAATGGGCTATGAATAAATAATTATTAAATTATGATGTTAAAACTAAACAGTTTATGTAGCTTTCAATATAGGTTAAGAGATCATGTTGCTTAGTCTTGATACTTGATTTTATACCTACTGGACATATCTTCAGCCTTATTCATAGACAGTTTTAAAACCTGTTTTAGCTATCGAATGTTTTGTCTTCTTCACTCAAATTGAATTCTAAAGTCTTTCGAAAGGGGCAAGACATTCGATGACTAAAACAGGTTTTAAAATTGTCTATGAATAAAGCCGCTTATGTCTCAGGATGGCGAGCACAGTATAATGCCAAACATTGATTTGTGATTCATTTTGTTGTTTGGTTTTGCTACTGTCCATGAGCAGTCGTATAGCTACCATTAGGCGAATGGCAGTGTCAATCATCAGCCACAACAACCAGCCTTTATCATTGCCATAATTTTTTGTTTAAATATCCACGTTTTTTCCATTAATTCGGTATAGTAAAGTAGACACGGTCACAGTATTTTAATCTTTTAATCTGACGCAAAGTGTCAAGGTTTATAAACAAGAGATCAAGGTTGGACAAAAATTTGTCTAATCTGCAAATATTTGGTCCACGTCTGGATATTGGAGAGCCTATGTGTTCTATAGATTTTCTTATATTTATTTTGTGTGTTAGATGCATATCAATTAAATTTTATTCAAGAAAATGTGGATAACTTAATATAAACACGAAAAATATTTTGGAAAATACCTGCTATTTTTATGGCATAAATTAAAGCAAGCATCGACATGTTTTTTGCACATCCGTAATTAAAAGAATTTACGGTTCAGATAGAGTAGATTTAAACGAAGTCGCGGGTAAAACGAATTTTACAAATTGTTGTGATTTTGGTTGCAAAATTATTATTTAGTATCAACAATCCAACACCTTTAGTAGACAGTCATAAAATCATGCCTGCAGGAGTGGCTGTGTATAATCTTTATAGCAAAACTATGTACGTTTTAGTGTGTGATGAAATTTTAACGAATGCAAATTGAATATTAAATCTGCGAGGTGTAAAATTACACATTAACTACATACAAAGTTTCCGATGGACATACGTAGGTTTCCTTAAATATAACCTTAAAATTAATGTGGTCAGCATATTTGAGTAGGTAAGCAATCAAAGAAAATAAGATTTTCCTAGTTTTCGAGTTTATTCCAAAGAAACAAATGTATGTATGACCAATATTTTTTTGTTAAAAAGCTCCTTGTAGACTACGAGTACAAGGGGCTGTAGTTATTCAAATCTATGGCACGATGGCAGAATGACCTAATCCAGAATGTATTATTTGCAGAGTTAAAACAATATATATTTTTTAATTTACTTCTTATCACTTTCACAAAGTTTTGACAAAAGCTTAGCATGCGTTTCGGTGCGAGTGCATTACAATGTCAAATGTTACTGCAATATTTATTATACAATATTATTATTAATAGCTTAAAAAATCTGTTAGTATAAATAACATAGGTTAACGAGAGACGTAGGTACGCGATCAGCAGATACTGCAGATTCATGTAATGGCTTTATGAGGAAGCATAAGGAATGAAACGGTACTCCAATGCAAATGCATTTAGCCCTATACAATATGGTAAATACCCCATGACTCAGCTAATAATTATTCCTCAGTCTGTAATTTTACAGTGATAGACGTAATGATTTAGTGATAGAGTCATCATATTAAATATAACTAAAGCAGAAATTCGATATTCAAAATTGGTGACGTCATAATGACGAACCTCGACACATCTTAAAACCAATACATCACAATTGTACAAAAAAATCAGAGTTTAAAACAATGCATTCGATAACAATGGGTCGCGAAATGACTCATGAATAAAGTGTTTAGTGGAACAAAGTGAGCCATTATCGTTGGATATGTGTTGACAGGTTGTGTCAACGCCTCATTACCGCATTGGAAATAACGGAGTGTAGACTAACCGCTGTTTTTTCTACTGTTTTCGTCAGCTTATTCTGGTGATAATTAAATGAAAACGAATGAAATGAAAATTATTTATTGAAGTAAGGTAAAAATATCATTTCGATTTAGAAATTTTTTTATTCTACCACCCGGTTCGTAAAGCGTTTTTCACTAGAGAGTGGTAACATTCATGATAATTTTAATAGTGCGAAAAAATTTAAATTCAGCAATGATTACTAGTTAAGTTCAGTTGCGTGTTAAGGGGAAAATAAAATTTCGTACGTATTGTGACACTTTGTTCACACTCATGTATAAACAAAGGTGTGTAATTATAGTTTCGAAAATTAAATGATTGTAATGTTTATGTTGACTTATTTCTAAAAAGCAGTTGCCTGACGTCAAACATTGCGAGACCGCAGGCGACTGGCCGTATGATTCTTAAAAAGACATTATAAATTATTATCTAGAAGTGAGTACTTGTTATTGGCTCTATGTTACTTTACTATTTAACTATTCGATTTAATTAGCTGTTAGTCTTCTATGTATTAAATATAAATAAAATAAATATAAATAAATAATTTCGTCTTTTTCGCGGGAATGACGAGACGAGCAGTTTGGTCGTCAGGTATCACGCTTACCTAAAAAAAAAGCATCAAGATCAAAAATTAACAAAAAGTTTTGTGGTGTATTAATATAGTCATTCCGAGACATTGATATCAGGTCTCAATATTCAGCTTCAAGCTACAATATCCTTTAAACCGAAAACAACAGAGCTCACAAATTGCTGCTAGGTGCCAGTATTAGAAAAAAAACGGTAGGCCTCTTGTATACGAAAGACCTACTTATTCCACGTAACTAAAAGATAAAGGCATACACCAATTATCTGTTACATAAATTAATTAAACATAATTTTTTTGTTGCAGGTAAACACTTCACTAAGGATATTACGAGAAGTACCAAGGCCACGCGATCATACCATCTTAACGCTATCAGATCTCCGTTATCAACGTCTCAGGTAGATAAATCAGTATTTCGGTCTCAGATTCGATATAGATATCGATACAATGCAAACTATTGTTGCTGTTGATGTGATATTTTTAGCCAACGGAAGTTGCATAATAGTGTTCTAAATATAAATCGCTGATATGATTATCGAGAAGCATAAGTAGAACGGGATAATATAAACTATTAGTATATCGGTGGTTAATAATATATATCCGCTAGAGAATAATATTTGCCATCAGATAACCAATACCAATACCCATTCTTCTTGCCATCCTTTTTCCTCCTCCGCCCCCCTCCCCAATTAGGCTGGCAACACATCCATGATCCAGCATCTACTTACCATCAGGTTTGTACTGTTGTGTTTGTTTGTAACTGTTTGCTCGTTTGCCGGACATATATGCTTTAAAACAATATATGTAATTTACCAAATAAAAATGACGAATACGATTACGATACGATACGTTTTTATTTGAAGGAACATTTTATAGGCACACTTAAAAGTAAGTTGATTTAACCAACAAATAATAACATCAATATAAATATAACCAATTCATAAACTATCATACAATAAATAAACTCATCTCTAACTACTACATAAACACTACTATTAAATCCTCCCAAAAATAGCCACAAGATACGAAACAAATTAAAATATCTACCAATAACGAAACCTCTTGAAGGTATGTGAAATGTGAATATGAAGTGGGCACGCGCAGAGCGCGGCGAGCCAAGCCTGCGTGACGTAAGGGCCTCGCATGACGTCATGCAATTCTGAATGACACCGGCCCGTCCAGCTAATTGATTTACGAGCATTTGCGACATTGGCTGGTTTTAATGTTTTACAGCTGCGTACGAACAATTCTGCCCCAAATGTTGTGGCGAATTTGATATTGTGTGATATGTCATGCGATATGTAGGCCTACTAATAAATATTATAAATAAATAGGTTTTAAATGGGAATATTATTGTAAGTGGTAATTCAATACGAACGTACAGTTAATAATTCAGCCTAGTTTTACATAACCCGCAGCGTGTATGTGAAGGGATAGATATTATTGTACTGTAGTAGTAGGCCTAATATTTTATTGTATATCTGGGTTGATAAAGTGGCTACACTGCACCCGATAGTAAGTGCACTTGCAGTGCTGTCCAGATAAAATATTGAGTGGCGCGGACGATTATCTTTCGCTGCTTGACCTAATGATTCTGACCTATATATTCTTCTTTCTATTTAATAAAACAAAAAAAAGTTTATTTCCATTAAAACTGGACAAACATAGAACATATAGTAGATACTACAACTTATATTACAGTAAAGATAAATTAATAAATATTAATCATTAATATTTTCTTGTTGACAATGAAGTATATTTATAGCTAAATAAGAAATCCTTCGTAATGTAGTTACTTGAGAGGCTGAGTAAAACAAAAAGGCGCAGGTTCGTTACCCGTCCAATAAATGTTTGCGGGTATAGTGAGGTTGAGGTTTTCGTAGTTTCTGATAATCATGACACAAATCTTGCTGGGATAACAGTGTATGTGACTTGATTGATGGACTAATTATTTATTTATTTAATCATAAATACACCCAGCAGCCACATACATAGACCTGACTCTACACTAAGATCGAGTCTTGTGTCGTTGGTATCAGGAACAACAAGAGACTTTTCGGTCTCAAAACATCCAGACTCGAAACAACGCCTGGTGATAAACATTTATTTCCGTGCGGGGAACAAACCTGCGCCCGTTTCACATCCAGCGCCTAACCAACTGCGCTGCGGAGGCTGTTCGAATCACGATCAACAGTTTGCCGTATCTTCCAGTGAAGAAACATTGAACGTTCCCATAACCCTGTGTTTGCTATGGACAAGGCCAAATTTATTTGGCAAGTCGCAGCTGGCACAGGGGTGGCAATCCATTATCGAAAATAAAAGTAAAGTGTCGACGAAATGTCATTTTTACAATGGCACCCAACACCCATCTGTCCCATAGAAACTGCTGTGTTTATTTGTATGGGGACATAATGTACCATATAATTTTGGTGTCGGGTGACAATTATTGCAGACCGTGTGAGGTGGCATAGTGGGGTTAAATGACGGTGATTTGTATTCTTTTTCCCGGGTCGGAAATAAAGTTTGGATTCGATTTCCGTTAGGGGTAAATATTTTTGTTAATGTTACTGTGTCATTTGAACGATTTTACTTGCAAACAAAACCTAGACGCTTATATTTTCAATGCGTAGGCTACTTACAGTAAAAAAAAAAGTTTTCTCGCCTTCTACAAAATTTTGGGGCGGAAAGAAGCCCTCTGAAATATGAGCACAATTGGCACTCTGCTTATCGCTTCGGGAATATAAGCTCAACCTTGTTGTATGTAAAAAGTAGAGAAAAGTACAGTAGATACTGTATACGTAAAAGCATATTATACTTTCACTTGAGCCCGATATATTGCGGATTTACCAAAAGAGAAGATTTCTACGAATAATCTATAAACACGCATCAAAGCGTGTTAGTGCAATTTGCGCGTCACGTTTCCTACCGCCCACGCGACTTAATCCTTGCGAAGTGTGTCGTTGGAAAGCGCACGAAACTCAGACAAAACAACTGTAAATCAATTGCTCGCGTCTGTAACAATTGCTTTTTCGTGACCACGCTGTGCTGGGCTGGAGTTGGTACGGATTCCAGAGTCATATTTTACTTTGACTGGAAGTGGCCTCGACATAGGAATGGAAAGGATTCCAGGGTCAATCTTTTGTTCCGATTAAGTTAGGCAATGTCTATTATTTTTTGTGTACATGTTAGAAAATAACGCATGCTAGAATTTTATTTGGAACTAAAGTTGAAAGGAGTATCTATATGCCGTAGGAATATTTATCCGTTCCAAATTAAATCATTGTAACCTTTAGCGCGTAAAGCTTATTGCTTAGCCTTAGACATGATTGCAACCAGCAATAAAATTCAAACGAAATAAATTAAAACTTAAGGTATTTGCTATACACGTAAGTATTGACTCGCTTTAAATAATAGTTAAGAAACCTTCAACTTACAACCTTACAACACTTTTTGTCCAACAATCCTATGAAAAGTAAAGTAAAATCTCTATTCAACAAAATCTTCCAATATATTCATTCAATTCACCCCTGTCTCAAGCGCGCAGACAGACGACCATGTACCTACAATTCCTTGTATTTGATCATAAAACTCTTGATAATAAACCTCGGCCTCGAACGCCGAGCCTGACAGCGCGTTACTTATGTCATTTCTCATTGACTTGTGATCCTTGGAACGCTTTTTTAAATTTAAATTTACAATTGACTTTTATTGCGGCAAATAGGTTAACATTTAAGGATTGTCGTCCTGTTATTAAGGGTATAAATCAATATTAGTAGTTGGCAAAGAAAAATGAGAGATTCGATCAAGGGTATTCCATTCAGCGACCTTTGACATTCATATTGATACAAGTCATATTTTCTCAATTAAGAAATTGAAATTATTTTCAGTCTAAGGATTCAAACTTTAACTTACTAGCGTTTACATGCTCACTTTACAGACCAATGAATTAGTAAATCAAAGAATTTTGCAAATCAAAAAACAAATAATATTACATTTTTAGTTGCGGTCTGCAATGAAGATTACCCATGACATTAATTCTTAAATTCTTCTTAATAAAGCATTTGCATACAACTTTAACAAGCCGGCAACGTCATTCAGTTCATTATCTCAAACTAAATTATCTAAATCTTCTAAAACATTTCTATTATATTTGAAGAGTTCACAAAATTTATAAAGTGGCATAAGCCCAACAGCCACGTCTGTCTCAGATCGTGAATACAAAAACAACACTCAAAACTAACAAGACGATGGGAAAGGTTAACCGTCAATCTGATAAATGTATTCACTAACAGCACGTTTTTGAGTTCAAACTTTATAACTTTCTGCAAAAAAAAAACTATTTAAAACTTATCGCTTGGTAAATCAAGAATTAAATGTGTTGAGAGTATTCTAAAAGAATAGTTGAATCATCATTTTATATGAATCCAAGATGACACGATGCCAGAAATCCAAAACAAAATGCCTGCGAATTGATATTTTCCTTAAAATTGCGCCAAGAAAACTATTTTGTGCAATTCAGTATTCAGTGCTCGTGATTCATGGAAAATGTAGTAATCATCCCACACAAATAAATTATACGATATATGCTCCAATAAAAATCTAAAATGTATTAGAAACGATTTAGTAGATACCTAGGCCATGTTTGGGGATTCTTTTGGCACATTAATAGGTAATTTAGATATTACCGATCGTAAAATAGAAAAAAATAATTGTATTCGATAAATAATAAAATAATAATACGAAGACCGGAAACAGCTCTTTAGTAAATTTGTCATAACTCTTAACATAATAAAGACATTTGGAACTGATCCAATGTACACGAAAAATACTGAGAAGTCAAACCAATTCTTGATTTCTGCTACACCGCAAAGTTTATTCTATTGCAACATTTAGCCGGAAATTCGTTTTTTTGTCAAAATGTTGCCACATATGCGGTGCCACACGATCGTTTTCCCGCCAAAAATAGCAATATAGGGTCTTAAAGCAGGTTATAATAACGATGAAAGACCGCGTGCGACCCGTTGCCATCTGTCTGATTTGCAAGTTTTTTTTTATGATGATTTTTTTGATGATCCCGAGTTGCAATTGTAGTTTATGACGTGAAATATTTACAAACGCTATTTATTTAAGGAAAAATAACTATCTCTAGTCACAATATGTTTAGAAGAATTTCTTGAGGAATTTAAAAATATGCTCATTTTAGTTCTTGTGATTAGCAACAACAAAAATGACAAGGGAATCTTTGAACAGATTCTTTTTTCGGCTTACAAATATTAAGATGGAGGACCAGACAGACTCACAATTTATATGTCCATAACTGAAGCAAAGACAAAAACATCTTGAATGTTGTCATCCTCTTCCGACTATTCAAAATAAACCTAGTTTCCCATTGTTTCCTTGTCAATAAACATGAAAGAGATATATGATATAAAATCACAGCTGAGCGCTGCTCGCGTGCTTCTGATCGTCTCGTGTCGCATTGGGCAGGTGTCATTAACAACTCTCTTTCCGGTTTGCGATCAATTTCTTAAATATTTTGTACATTTATACACGTGTGATTTTCTCTTTTCTTATTGCAGTATTATTGCGTTGTTGAATACTTTCGAATACCCTTATTGCAATTTATTGTTGAGAGATGTTGCCCTTGAACACGCGAAACGGTAGTGATAATTGTTACTTGAAAAGATTTTACTTAAAGCAAATTGTAAAGAAAACAAAAAACAAATCAATTTATTAAAAAAGAATTTATTCAAATCGAAGAAGGCTGTAAGATACCAACACCTATGCCTGTTATTTCATAAAAACCAAAACCTACATCAATTTGACACAGTGTTCTATTTATGAAAATTTCATTATTGTTGTAAAAAAATATTGCACGGACACCGCGGGCCATATGGCCGTGGTTTGTTTGGGGTCAGTAGTGCGCCTTATTTCCGGTGTCCATCGTTAAACGTGAAATGTGATTCTGTCCGATCTCGTGACACAGATCTCGTAAGCTCGGTGAGTCGGCTAAGGTGTCGCCCACACTACACCAACTGAAGTAATTTCCCGGTCTGTCGTAAACAAAAGTGAAATTCTAATTTGAAATATTTTAACGGCGAAGCATTAAAATGCATGAACTGCGCTGATGTTTGAAGTTGAAGCTAATGAGAATGTTTAGTGAATTTGATGTCGTCTTTGGTAACGAAAGAATATTTGACATTGAATATTAGTGTGGGTTTATTTATGTATGTCAAATGGCCTTTAACAAGTAAAACAATAATTACTTGTTAAAGGCCATTTGACGTTAAATAGTTACAAATTTTATTGATAAGCATAAAGATTGAATAACTATTTACGGCCTTTGCCAAAAAAATCTTGATGAAATCTAATTCCGTCACGAAAAAGATTCTATGGGATAATATTGTTTTAACCATTTTTCAAACGTGAAACAAGTACCCAACATTTCGTAGGTTTAGTTATTCAAAGGCTTCTATTAAGATTCTAAATATATAATAATAGCCGGGAATTTTAACACTGATCGTTTCAGATATTTGGAAAATACAAATTTGGCAGCCCTATATCTCGCCGTAACCTCCCAATTTGTTACAAACGACACAACATGGCAACCCTAAATCGTCATAACAGACCACAGACTTAATAAAGTTTGACCACACATAAGGAAAAGTGTTTCAAAAGGTACCTAATAAACACATTGTTGGCAGCATGTAAAACAGCCGTTTGGTGGAATCGTGGTTGCTTTTGAAGATCAATAAATTTTATGATGCCATTAAACTCTTTGATAGAGTTTAAATTAGTTCTATGTAGTGCTAATTACATAACGTGAAGATTAACCGCGCGTGCTGCTTTGAAGTGGAGTCATGTGGTGATAAAGGGCAAGGTGTGGACTTTTATGGGTTTCAATTTACGAAACCAATATCAACGTGAATTTGTTGGATCAACGCCCTTGGAAAACCTAACTAAACGTCTTTGACTTATTCAATGATCGTATGGAATTTGATTTTATTAGCCACCTGGTTGTGCTGGACCCTGGCACTGCGAAGACCCATGAGCGACGGTCACCGCTTTCCATCAGGGCCGCATGCTATGCCTGTGACAGCATTAAAAAATGTACTAATGTGGTGAAAGGTTCACCAGAGGCGATACGATTTGAGAAATGAAAGATGGTGATGGGACACATTAGTTCTTTAATTGTCCGATGTGTTCTATGCAGATCAGGGAATATATTCTTAAAACCAACAGACATTTCTATTACAGAAAGCTAACACACCTAACTGCGTGCAACCTAAGTGCGTGGTGGCCTGTTGGTAACGGATCAGACTCGGCTGCCTACATGTTCACGGTGGTCGAGGGTTCAAATCCCAGGGCACACCTCTGACTTTTCGGTGTTATGTGTGTATTGATAGTCAATCACCACGCACTTTAACGGTGAAGGAAAACATCGTAAGGAAACCTGCATACCGTAGCGATTTTAAAGAATTTCTACGGTATGTAAGTCCGCCAACCCGCACTAGGCCAGCGTGGTGGACTATATGGCCTAACCACTCTCAATCGATTCTCTCGATTTTAGAGTAGGCCCGTGCCCAGCAGTGGGACGTATACGGGCTGATAAAAAAAAAACACACCTACTACTAAAAATTGTTTGAGACATGAATACCAAACAGCTGATTAAACCTAAATAGAGGTATGAAGCTAGATGTTTTCCGAGAACCTACTAGTACAAAATAAGGTAAACTTTGAAGTTTGCTTATCGTAGTAGTACTTAGTAGGCACACTATTATGCATGTATGTACTATTAAAAACGATGAACACGAAAGATAAATTCTTGCTTAATGGTTGTGCAACGAAAATTAAAACTAAAAGATTTAATGATTTACACATAGTAGCAACAGAATACAGAATTTCAAGATATTATCAAGCCAAAATACAAAGAATATACCATACATGACATCACACCGAAGTAAGATTAAATCCGACGTGACGTGACATAAGAGGAAGCGGAAACCAGCTTGATGGTAATCCCGCTGCACCGTCCCGGATTAAGCTCTTCACACACGACGTCATAGTATCGAGCCGATTACAAATATTCACATTGTTTAACAAGTGATTACAAAGTCATTAAGAGATTCCCGTACCGATACATGCTTTACATCTCTTATAAGAATTTATGTGGGATGTTTAAAGTATTACTTATTTTTATTTTAGCTTTTTTTATTCCTCGATTATTACCTTTGATTACCGTAATGGTCATTATATTATTTAATTGTAGTATTGTATTGAGATGACCGCGCCGCGCCGGCTCATTCAATATATATTATATATATATATATATATATATCTACCCTGTATACAACATTAATAATCATGCAATTCTCGGTGATATTAAAATGCTCGGAAAAGCTCAATGAGTTTATGGTTGCATTATTTAATGGCTTAAGCTGTGTATTTTTTTTTTAAACAAATATGTAAAGCGGCTTAGCCCGCGTTTTTTCAGTATAAAAGTCCCGTTATGTAATATTTTCTCGGAAAAAGTGGCCTCAAGCCTTCCTCGATAAATTGAGTATTCAATACGAATTATTAGTTTTTAATCGAACCAGTAGTTCTTCATATTAGTGCGTTCAAACCAACTCTTCTACTTTTTATAATATTAGTATAGATTTAATAACATGTAAAGTTTAAAGTTAAAATACTGTTATATATTTTAATTTTCCTATTTTCATTTTGTCGTGCATTGAAACACTTGAGAACAAAACCTATATATGGAAAATTCTACTCTCTCTATTTCAAGTAGGTTATCTCATTTTGTTATCATTGCCTTTGTATCAGTTTCTATCGATTCATGATGCGAACTAGCAACTCTTTTTTGAAAGGCCTTGTCCGAGACCTCACTTATCTAACACCGGACGTTCACCCCACTGCATCTGTTACGCAAATTGTTCGTGGTTGATGTACGGCTTTTGGTTTGAGTTGCCATACTCGTTTTCATGCTTCTTTGAGCATGATGATTATTACTTGAGTTTGAATGGGGAGGATACTGTTTTATAGAAAAATGGCCGGAGTCATTGCTATGGTGTTCCATTTTTAATAAATAAATACCCAACAGCCACATACATAGTCTTGACCCTACACTAAGATCGAGTCTTGTGTCGTGGTTATCAGGAAATACGAGAGACTTTTCAGTCTCACAAACATCTCGGCCAGAAACAAATGCTTTTGGATCACACAAATATTTGTTTCGGTGCGGGGATTGAACCCGCAGCCGCACGTTTCACAGCCAGCGTCGCACCAACTACGCAACGGAGACTGTCATCTTTGCAATAAGGTGGCATCCCTTTCTTAATGGTAACAGTTTTATTATGTATGTAATTTCATCGGTGGGGAAAGCATTAACAATCACCAAAAGTGGTAAATAGTTGGGTGTTACGGTACGGTAATAATTGATCCGGTTTTTGTGTTATTGGTTCGTCGAACCTGTGATTTTAAAAAATTCAGTACCCAGCCCACCCATATCCCATTACCAATTGTGTCTGTCCCTCGTCACAAAAACGAATGAAAATAACCTGAATCAATTACATTTTCTGGTAAATCGGTATTGAAAGTATAATGTGCATCCGGACTGCTTTTTGAACTCGTATTATGACAGCGCGGTATGAGGAAGAACTGTCGATGGAATTTCAATTTTTTTCAGTCATTAAATATGCACCAGTAAAAATAATATGTTAACGATAATTATGTAGGAATGACATTTTTTTTATTAATGCGGAAACAATAATGAATAAATTGTTGAAATAATTGATTTTTTTCCCATCAATCATCATGTCAACAGGGTTAAATACATTAACCTTAACTATAGGCATAATATTTTTTATAGCTTTATCATTTCTGCTATGATTCATCGCATTTATTTTATCACCACTTATGATTCTATTAAGTAAGCGTACCGTAAGCGTATTCTAAGTCACGTCTGACAAGACGTAAGGCTTTGGTAGGTTGGTTCAGCTGTCGTATGAGTAGGACGACTCCATGGAGAAATCTCATAGTAAATATAGAAATTATAGTCCAAAGGTTGCCAGGAAGAAATCACTCAATGCGACGTGGTCACCCATTGTACTATTTTATTTTTATTTATATCTAATCACTATGGAATTTGAGATATAAAATAAATAGTATAAATAAATAAATAAAAGTTGAATTGGTGGTAGTGCGTACTTCATAATGCAGTTTTGGGTGCAGCGTGGCTCTACCGCTTCAAATCGTGTCGCGTTTCGAGCTCAGCTTATGTACCTACCTATGACACCCTTTTTACATAGATTGCATTACAGTCACTACATTTATTTCATGTTGTGTGTAGTCAATTTTCGTGTCGGGTGGGTTAAGCTATACAGGTGGATATATAACTATATCCTCAGACACGAAGTTCGAATGTTCGAACATTCCACGTCCACGTATAAGATAATTTTTTCCACTTCTAAAAATCAATACTATCTTTAAAACTTATCATTCACTCCGAACGTAGTCTATAGGTACGACATACGATAGAGGTTTCGAACATTTTGTCGAGTAACTAGGCAAATTCGTACAGTTTTACGTACGACGTTCGAACATTCGTCGTCGTGTCGGATCATAGAGTAGCCCCCGAGTACGTATAAAAAACGGACAATTTATTCAACATCAAGGCGCTAAAATGACGAATCACTTGAGCTATAAATAATGAAATCCACGAATCATTAAATATATCTACGTGCATGCACATGCAAATCAGCTGGGTTATCTAACGCTGCATGGTCATCTCTGCAGCTGCATGGGTGGTCAAGCCAAGGTTGTAGCATTGTTTGAAGACCAAAACGGTGGGGTTTTATTACGAAAACGTATAAAGGATGCCGCCAAGGCTGTGTGAGATCATACGGGAAAATAGTTCGTGAAAGTCGGACGAAGTTTATAGCCAGTTGCGGGTTTATGCGGGTAGGGTTCTTAATATGTACTGTAACTATTTCTATGGGATGTAAAGCTATGTTTAATCATGGAAATGTAAGCAATTTTCAGAGAAGTTCCATAATTCGATAGAGTGAATTTTTCACATTACAACTACATAGTTGTAATGTGAAAAACCCATTTGAATAAAAGTAAAACGCATCGGTTTATTAATACATATTAATAAACCGATGCGTTTTACTTTTATTCAAATGGGTAGTGAGATTTTCGGAGTCCTAATGCCAACCATTACTCTTCCATACTACATCTTTACAACACTCTACTTACAATACTGAGGTGTCCTAAGTATTCGTAGATGGGGAACACCCTTCATATACATTTTATCGCTACAAAAAAACATCTTATACAAACTGGCCAGGTAATCAAACCCAAGATCTAGTTCACAAGGTGCTGCTACTAGACCAACGAAGCGATTTAATCACATGTACTGACCCGAATAGTGTCGCCATATATTAAGACGCGTCACTACATGTACATAGCTACTAGGGATGAGCAATGTTGGAATTTGATCTGATTTTGAGGGATCGCTGTTGTAATAATAATAAGAAAAATTAAGATTGAATAAATAAATGAGGTGTTGACTGTCAGAAGTGTATAATTGAAGTACTAAAAACTAAGGCTAGAAAGACAAAAGTATATTATCAAAATTAGAACATAATACATTTTTCTACTATCCAGTGTTAATATAAAGAAATAACCACAACGGAGGTTACATTTCTCCAACAATCGCAATGCCTTGGTTTTCTTAACATTTATTTATAAAGTCAAATCAAAATATAATTCAATAATAGGGGATCTGTGGAAGTATTCTATAATCCGATAAATTCGATAGTCCGACAGCGCCCTGCAAAAGGTTTGTCGAATTACTTACCTAAATTAACTTAAGATTACTGACTTAAACGTCAAGTAATGATCCTGGTTTAATCTTCGGAATACGATCATCCACTTTAAATCGATAATTTATAAATGTTTGAATCGTTCTCACAAAGAATCGGTTCCGCTCTACGCATCCCTAGTATTTACTCATTTGTAAGACGACATCGCTTAACTGGCGTACACTGCTCGCGCTAATAGTCGGTCGTATACTCCAATTGGTGCTAAGCTATCATTTGGGGTTATTTATGACCCTGCGTATAATGAAAACGCGTGTCCCATATTGCAGGGGAGACTGGCCATTAATTGTAGGTTTCAAATGTGGTATAAACATAATGACACCATTAACGGTATGTAATTGCGTCGTGGGGTATCTATGGTGGTAATTGGTATATAATTTTCGTATCGTTTGTAATTTGATAAAACTGTTAGCAAATAAATTGGGATTGTCTGCAGTGAATTTTATAGTTTATTCATTTAAGCGTCAGGATTGTATTACTGTATTCTCAGTGAGATCGTCTATATCATTGGTACCGGAAACTACGACAGGCTTGAGAGCCCTGCTATATCCTGAATCCTGACAAGAATTAATTTTTATTTGAACCACTAACATACTCTTGGTTTGATTAAATTTGGTAGGCACAAATACACAATTTTATTGCTGTTTTATTTAAAGGTAAACCGGCAGTTTAACTACAAGTAAACTTGACCGACGGGGTTTTAACTAGTGAACAGAATTCGAAATGAATACTAGGTCAATGTGATTGTTGGAGGTCAGAAATCATGTCATCCCTTCTCTTTTACCTCCACCCTCAAAAGCTGATAAAACGTTTACTATATTCTTAGTATTTGGAATATTTATGATTCCTAGTGAGCATTGGTTGAATGCTCACATTTACTTAAAGTTTTCGCAGCAGACCGGGCTCTGTGGCGCACATTGGGAGAGGCCTATATACAGCAGTGAACTGCAACGGGCTGATAATGATGAAACTTTTCTATGGGCTTAAGTAAAAGAAGGAACCATAGGAACTTTCAAAACTGTTCCGTAATAACTTGAAGACAAACGTGGAAGGCAAACAGGCACATCCCGAGAAATTCCAAATTCTAAACGGTTCAAATGAAACCCCTAATGAATATTGAAACACCGATGGCGCGGGAACCGTAACATTTTTATTTAACTTCCCCACTATGTCCAACTGTGTCAACAGCGTGTTGGGTCCACACAATGCTCCCGTCTCGCTGCCGACGTCGCCACAATGCACTGTATTTATTGGATTTTCCTCGGATCGACAGCATCGAAATGCTTTCACATCTGGAACGTTTAGAACAGGATGTTAAATTATTGAAAGCAATTTTCTGGAGCTTTGAAATTGATGATTAAAAAAGGCATGTTTGGCATGGTTGACATACGAGCTAGTTGAACAATAGAAAAAGAGAATAGCTGGTCTTTGAGTGTACAAAGCATTGAAAACAGGAAAAAGGATAGGAGATAATTGAGCTCGTTAAAATGCGACGACAAAATTGCTTTCCTCAATTTTCCGTCCACAAGGGCACTTTTAGCCAGCTTTCTTCACTGAACAAAAAATCTTTAAAGTTTAAATTAAATTCACCCATTGGGAATATCAACCTAAAACTTTAAAGTCCTGAGTTCAATACCCAAGCCAAGCAATTATGTTTGCAGATTTATTTCATCATCCATCCATCCATCAGTCAAAGGAAGTCCACTGCTGAACATAGGCCTCTCCCAATGATTTCCACATTTCCATTTGATATTTGCTTTAACTGAAAATAAAATATACCAATCAAGCAAAATAGAATAAGTTATGTCAAGACTTGAGTCCATCTTCCATGTAACGATCTGCGTTTAGCAACGCGCCATAGACAAGATGTCTCTTATTTTATCATAATATGCACACATACATACATAAAAATCACGCCTTCTTCCCAGAAGGAGTAGGCAGAGGTGCAACCAGGACACCCACGTTTTGCCATTTGTGTTCCGTCCCATAATGTGATAGGGGGCGAGCCTATCGCCAAATCGGGCACAAATTTCTGACTCCGGGCTGATATTGAATACAGAAGGGATATAATATCATATCAAAAAACGTGTTATTACTTTCATTACTAATCGACATTGTTGAAATAATATATTACATACATTTGAACAATAGCCAGATGCCTCATAAACAAACATTTCATAATATATGCAATGTGTCTCAACAAATAATTTCGCAAGGATTGGCCGAGCGAAATTTCTGAGAAAAGCGTCATTGCGCAATTATTAGGCGAAGCGACAATGACGGATGTCAAGTGTCGGCTCCCAAGGCAGAAACAATTATTCTACCAATATGGACATTGTGTCCCACGTGCCTATACAAAATGCGCCCACGCGTTCAACCGAAGGTATTGCCCATGTGCGATCACAATACTGAATACACATTTTTACACCTATCAAGGAGACAGTCCGATCGAAGGTCGTGTAGTGACGACATAAAATGCGTTTTATGATAGGGTATTACAGCTCAAATTTCAACAAGAAAGATGAATATGTGTACGCGCAACTGACGTTTTATTTCGCGACTATGAGTCATCTGTCATATTTGACAAGTTTTCGTGACTTTCGAGGCTTGTGTCATATAATTGAGTCTCACGTCACTGCAATCTTTATAGTTTGCGTGAGGTGATTTAATTAGCATATGATTATATCATTTTTTATTCGGTATTGTGACTATTAATATTTATGATGTCATAGGCCGTTTAATTTTTTAAAAGTTAATTATCATTATTGAACTATTGAATTTTTGCAATACATTTTTTATAACTATAATAATTTTCGTATTTAATTTTTTTTAAAGCTGTTATCAACATGTGCAAAGCTCTTTTAGTCATATTTGTGTAATGTCTCTCCTGAATTTTTAAAGCGGAAGTCCTTTTGTATTTGGGACACTTAGCCGCAGTCATTTAGTTAGTCAGCGGATGTTTTTTTATTCTAGTGACCATGACACAATACAGAACACTATAAACACGCACTCGACGTAATGTGTGAATTATATAGAAAAATAATAAAGCCATACATTACGATTCACAATGGAGTAATTTAAAACTTCATGGGCCGCATGAGCATTCATAAATTTTCGTAATAGCCTTTTATTGTGTGAGTAATTGACAATCAGAATATTTTTCATATTTAATATCCAATTCAGTTTTTCGTTAGAATAAGAATGATAATAGTTAGAGCAAGCGATTTGTACTGTATGAACAGCAGTGGACTTCCTGAGGCTGAAGAGAGAGAGAGAGCATCGCCCACTGCAGGCACGGGACTAAGCTGCAACCAAGAATACGATTGAAAAATCTTAAGCAATAGTCAAAAAGGCTAGCCTAGTTGACCGACCATAGATTTGTGAAACTTAAACGTACAAGTTAAGTTACATTTACAAGTAACTTATAAATCTATTCATTAAATAAATAATTTAATTGATTTTTTTGGAGCAATGAGCCTTCTCTAGAATTAGATGGGCTTATGCCTTAATCCACTACATTGACCTAGTTCCAATTGATGGATTTTGAAAACTATAATTAAGAGATTAAAATTCCGGATATTGTCGACATTGCGACGATGTTTTCTGTCCACCCATCAATGGCTAACGACGGCGCGTGTCAGCGCGGCACACTTGTCTCCTAATTAGTCATTAACATGATCGATGACTGACAAATTGTCATGTTACATCATTCTCGCTGACAACTTCCTCGTGTTAGGAGACTTAGCTATTTAATTAAGCGACGCCTTGTTCTAATAGGGGGTTACCTGCGTTGTGAACTGGCATAGTGGGTTCCATTCCCTAGTCGAGCAATTTTGTATGAGTTTTTCAGACAAGTTTGAAAATCAAGCGACCTTATTTTGCTAAATAAATGTGTTCCAAGAATCCCATATAGTCGACATACGTTTCCGGATTTGTGCCCCAATTTCGTTTCCAACTTCTATTTGTTTTCTTTCTATTTCCTGCCTCCTGTTTGTTATGTTTATGATTAATTACTTTGCGGGTTTGAGACAAGCTAGTGTCACTGAGAGAATCGTCGAGCTTCGGTGCTCAGTGTCACTTCTTTGGGTACCACCGCTCATCTAAGTTGGCAGGAAATGCAACACTCCTATGCCGTAAAATACAATTCTTACGCTAACAAAACACTCTTAATTTCAATTTTAGCATGAATCACTAACTTATGCATTCCATGGTCTAATAAACAGCATTATGATGATATTAATATCGTTTTATATTGGCTCTGGTAACTTTAACACACTTCGAAAGGTATAAGTTTACGCTGAGCATTCCTTTGTCTTACATTACACCGGGCCATGACTTACGCTCTTGTTTAGTAATGAAATGCTACCAGGGGCTCAAATGTCATGCAACACGATACACATTAGTCATTCGAAGTTGTTTTATTTTAATTCATTGCACGTATCGGTTTTTTTGCGCAATACTGGCACATAAAATGTAATTCTGAAAAAAGATGTTCTTTATTCCAATAGTTATTAGAACATTTTTATAAAATCAAAACCTAGATATTACCAGTAACATTTTTAAAGTTGCTGGTGTGTGATTTAGCTTGTCTTCTACGTAGAATAAACTATTTGTAACTATGACTTACTTAATTCATATTTATCTGCTAATTATCACATAATTCAGAAATCCTTGACAGTTCCAACTTCCAACAATTACAATCAAATGCTTCCCACGAATTTTATTTTTATGAAATGTTCTTTATAAGCTCATGATTTATTATTGCAATCAACGTATAGTAAATGTTTGTATGAGCAACCGTGACCTATAAACAGTGACGTCACGTGGTTGCTGGGCGTTCCACATACGGCGCGACCAAAGCAACCGCTCCAACGCAATGTATACTGGCATAGTCGCCGAATTTTAATGCGCCTATTATAGACGGACAATATCAGCATCAAAACTATATTATGTCTTTCACTTTGTCACAATTTCATGTACGATCATGCTCGTAAATAAAAAGCCGCAGGTGAATGTACTAGTCATTGTTTAATAAAGCAGTTTTCCCTCGATTTTTTGGTCTTGTGTTAAAAACTCATTGGTAAATATAGTAGTCATTGTGTATCGACGAAATTTCACCTCGAATCATGATCATGTGTAAAAATTCAAAAAAAGAATTGTTTACGATTCTGCCGTTTATCTTTCAGGCACTGCAGCATAAATGCCACCGAAAAATAATAAAGCTATATTTTAAACGTGTCGCGCGTTCATTCAACATTAAAAAAAACATTACATATTTAAATTACCTACGCAGTCATTCATATTTTCACTAAACAATCGTACGCTACACGTGGATCTTTCCACGAACACACAGAGGTCACAGCCTTGGAATACTCCGCATTCCATATTCAAAAATTTAAATTTAGATTTTTCTTGCCAGGAACAAAATGCCATTATGCGTATTTTTCCTCTATAAGGAGTACAAGTAAAAAAGTTTTTGTTGATAAGGTGATTAACGGTACCAAGGCCAAGGCCCGCTTATCGCCCGAGGGGCTTGCATTAAAACATCGCCTTAAGCGGCAACCGGTCTCGTTACCGAATTTTCGATTTCAAAAATAAAAATGAGACCCACATGCGTGATATAAACGGCGCCCAGTTCGTTTGTGAAATGAATGTATTTTTTTGTTTAAAATAAAAGTTGTCCGGAATCATTAATCTTCGGCCAGTTTCATTCACATTTTCAAAGTTGCCAACAAAATGATGTTTTTGTCTTGACAGTTTAGTGATCGAGATAAAAATAAGAAAACAAGCAAAGGCGTGAACTGTGTTGCTCTTTTTTCTTCGAAACCGTGCAAACTTTTTTATTCCACGTAATAGGTAAAGATAATTCGATTATTCGTATTACAATAGATTAGAGTACTTACATTCGGTATTTATGTAGTTTGGCATTCATATTATTTAACAAAAACAGCTTATAATAGAGAATTTAATATTATTTAGATAATATGGAACATTACGTCACATCAATCTATTAGATAATCTATTACATTCGATAAAAATGCATACGAGAAATTCGATTAAACAAGTTCATTTATGCAAACAATTAACCACACAATTTACTACACATCATATGATTGTATGTGTGCGTGTCTATGTGTGTGTGTGTGTGCGCGCATGTGTGTGTACTCGCATTGTGCATTTGTTATCCCGATAAATATCTCACCGTGTGTTTACATTTGCGTTTAAAGCACAAGGGTCGCGGTTGATTCTAATCGCTCAATTTCCGCCGCGATCTTAGATACGGGAATTGTGTGGTATTATTGCTCTTGTCACACATATGGCATGTTATTTCGCTTAAATGTAGGAAAAATAAGTTTTTGGTAGAGTTTACCTCGCTCTTTCTTGAGATAATACTGATAACATGTTGTTATAACCATAAAGTATGCGATAGCGGGTTTGAGGTATTTTTGGTCGGCTTTCAAAAGCGCAGAAAACCAACTCTCACAGAACACGTGTAGCACCGTCTTAAGTTTCGTTTGATAAGCAGATCCAGCAATCTTCAACTTATTTTTGCTTCTTTGGAAATTTCTCAATTTTTTCGACAGGCAACGAATTTTCCATCTTTAAGTAGGTACCTTACCTTAACACCAACCATCGTAGCTCTGATACCGACTACCATTTACAAAATTTTCACTACAATATGTCTACTAAGTGGACGACTAGCGTTTACAGAATTTACGCCACAATATGTCTACTAGGCAATTGGTAGAGATTCCCGGACCTACACTAGTTAAAACACACACACGCATAGCGCACACACACGCATAGCGCACTCACACTCTCGCTTCTACTAAGTTTACAAATAACTGACCGATGCATAATATAATGTAACTTATCCTAAGCACCGATTTATGTGAGAGTTCCGGTATCCATAACACAAGTTATATCTTACCAGTACCAGTGTTCAAAAACACTTCAATTCTCCTAATATAAGTTTTACATTGTATTCAATGATGTTTAATTTTAATTGCATGTGTATTTGTAAATATTATTGTGCTAAATAAATAATAAATATAAATGTCAACTAAACAGCTCTGCAGTGACGGTCATTAGTGGTGGTACACCGACTGCGACCGATGATTCTCCGCAACGTGAGTAGGCCATCCGTGCATCAATAATTACCGCCTGCGCCGCTTTATTTGCATCCATTTTATTTAATCGACAAATATACGGTTTTTGAGGCATATTTATTTATTTATGCTTTTTATACAAAGTATAAAGGCGGACGCTGGATGCAGGCTGCCTCCAACAGGTCACTGTGGAAATCATTGGGAGAGGACTATGTTCAGCAGTGGACTTCCTTTGGCTGATGGATGGATGGATAAAGGCGGACACAATCCCGATTTTTTATTTCACAAAATATTCTAAATCATGAATATTTCATTATTTACTTCGGTGTGTATGTTTGATTAGGGTCTAATTTAAAGCCAAAAAAAAATAACCATAAAATGTATAAACACAAAAGTATAACAATACGTAACGTATGAACAGTAAAACTTATGTGAATAGTAAAACCATCTTCAACGTATTTTGTAACTCTTCATACAACATATTTATCTTTCAATTGCTTATAAATTAGGACGTAGAGTTTGCAATGTAGCCGGCATTATGCATGGTACAACGTTTAACGCTTTATCTGCTAAATTTATAGGTACAAAACGTTTTATAATGTACAAACACCGCTTCGACGAGCGACGTGAGCGTACGAGAATTATCTAGAGATTCTGTCACACCGACGCGTATCACAATAATCACAATAATACATCACAACCCGTCTTATTTAATTCGACTGTATAATCTAATTCATAGATGCGAGTAGTTTTAAGCAGGTCGTTATGGATGTCTTTGTAGGAAGCCTTAACAGTAGCCTTTGTGGCTGCAAAAAAAGAGTGTGTAAGAGATATACCTATATAGAATATAGATATATACCTTAGATTGTTAAGTATTTTTTTGACTGTTCGTATCCCATCCTCGACGGTGCTGCGATTGATTTTTTTATTATTTAATTTTCCGACTAGCCGCCTCCATTACATTATGTGTTTTATTTTGTAACTTTCAACCGTTTTGAATTCACAGCTGCTTAGGAAGCGCTTAGTCAATAGTATCCAATTCGATTTTAGGGGAAATACCCCTTTCTTTTTAAACTTACGGAAATATTTATTTATATATAAACATGTAACGTCTCCTTTTACAAACATCGTAAAATAAATTTTATATTATATAAACAACTTTTATATTATATAATTTCGAAGTATGGCAAGTTTACCAATCCGGTCTAGGTCAGCGTGGCGGACTAAGGCTAAAAATAATAAACAGGAGGCCTATACCTACCTGTTACTTTAATTACACACCTGATATTATTAATTAACACAAATTGCAGCCTATAATACCTGAACGTAATTTATTACATTTAAGCGTTAAATTAACATCCAATGCATTGGTTAAAAACATTAATTTATACGATTAAAATACATGCTAATTTGGTAATTTATGTCGCGGGCACGAACGCAAATATTTGTAAACTTTACGTACACTTTACTGCTGTTTGTGTTAATTAAACGACCCGTTGTTTCGCTTACCTATGAGTGTACAGCTACTTGATTATTTTTCGATATGAATGACATCATTTTGGCTAAACAGCATTTGCGTAATTTCAAACATACTATCATCCTTAATTATGCTTAGGCGATAATCTGGCTGCAAGACGAGATATCGCTAGTTTCAACTTGGCGAAAGAACAATGTTTTTGAGATCAATAAACACTAATTTCGAGTTTAAGTGTTTTGGACAAGGCCCATCTTAACAAAACCATTTAGGCATAGGTAAATTTATCTAGAAATCCTTTTCATACCTACACACTATCACATTGCTCTGAAATTCTAACATTTAACTACTGTTGCGTCTCACTAATTAACCTCGTCATGCAATCGCGTCCATCTAGGATATATCAATGCCATGATTAGAGTGTATTTCTGTCAAAACTTCGTTATTTTTCTTATAGAGCAAGCACTTCAATAAAACGATCAAGAGTCATCAAATGATTACTAGTATTTTGCGCGTATTACTAGTCTAAGAACCGTGAGGTCGTGATTCCGATACTAAGGTCCAACAATCCATTTTACGTTGATTTTTCGATTTATAATCTCATTTGAAATGCTCGGGAACTGAGACGTATGTCCGGCATTTGAGAGGGAAATAAGCTCAGCGAAAAGCGTTACCTGTCTAAAAAATATAATTCGTGAGATGAGGTGTGTATGTAAATTAATTAACAATTTATGATTTTAATTAGTGATTGTAATTAAGCTTGCCGAGAGTTAATCTAAACATTTTAATAGGCAGAAAATATTTTATATTTTTATTACCTGTTGTTATGCAGCCTTGAGAATAGTGATGTCTGCTTAAACAACAAAAGAATTGCATTAAATCTTTATCGATACTGAAGAATATAAACATTTTACGACAAACATAAAAAATACATCCAGAACCAAAAATAAGCGTGCACGTAATGTATGTATGTAGTTATTACATGTATTTATTATTCAGGAATAAATCGAGGAAATAATTGAACGCTATCTTTTAGATGCAGCAATTGTTTTACTGTCTTATTTGTGATATAGATTTAAAAATGGCTATGGCTAATTAAAATCAAAATCTAAGTTACACTTAGATCCTCACTATTCAGATATACAATCGTTACTGAATTAATTGTTAATATGAGTGTAAATAAACAATCAAATTTGCTATATTGCAGCATTGTTTGTCAAAGCCATTTAAGGAATTATTCATTTTCGTCCTGTCTATAAAACATCTGCAGCAACCAAGTAGACTTACGCAAAAACATAAAAACTGTGTTAAAAAGCGCCACATTTATAACGACAAAAAAGGTCCTTTCACCGCTTCAGCTGTAACGTTATACTGTAAAAACCTAATTTATCATAATTAAAAACGAAGTGCAGACGCGTTAAACAAATATTCATAAATCCTCCTTTCGCCGCATTCGGTGTAACATTACCCCAGACCGAACGCCGGCTGCGCACGTGCACGAATTAGAAAAAAAAAGTTTGCCTTTTTTGTGCAATATTGTGTCAAACGCTTTGAAATTCACTCGCGTTCACGGCAGTTAATTCGACAAAAGACTTTTTGTGCTGATACGTGTTCTAAAATCTATTGAAATTTACAAATATGCGATACATTAGGAATTCTACAGGAGTAAAACTGAGTACACCATTATCTTTGTGTTTTTTGTGGTGTACCTAAACATTTTGTTGCGGTTTGCCAATAATAATAGGCATCGAATAGTAATCGAACCTCGTTGAAATGTTCAATACCTATTTTTCTATATAATCGAGTAATTTTAACGAAATGACAATAATTTTGTATTTATATTCACTGCAATACAATAGAAAATGGCTGCGATATTGTGTGTACGATGTTATCTGAAGGCAATAGGTACTTTGTGAAAGTTTTTTGAGGGTTTTTATAAAATTAATTAATGTTCTCAAAACCATCCCACATTTTCATCGCCTACGCAAACCATATTATTAACCTTAGTGCCTTATTTTTATCCATAGTGCTAAAAATCCCATCTTCAAATTTATATCCAATACGACTCCACTTTATTTCGACGATATCTAATCAAATGGAAACCCTGACACCTGCAGGTCTAACATCGAGTTGAATCCCTTATGCTATATACTAAGAATTTGAATATAGGGTAGTAAATGCAAAAATATCCTGCAGCTTTCCATTACGCAACAAAACCGCAAAACCACATCACGAACAGAGTAATAAAACTCTAACATCCTTACAAAAAATTACTTTCCTGGAAACAGTTTACCTCTAAACACGTTGAAGACATGACTTTAATTCGTAAACTTGATCTTATCAGCTCAACTATCAGTTGCGAAAGAAATTAGGATTCCACGCGAAGTATAACACGGCGCGTCTCGAATACCCAGCTTGGGTGATTACGTTGTGAATGCGAGTGAGTCAAATGGTATTTCGAAGTCACATGAATCAATATAGACGTCCTTTTAGTCGTTACAGCGTTTCTTGGTTCTTCCAAAATGAGGCAATATGCTAATTGTGAGTTCTTCCTATGGCAAAATCTCATATGAATACTCCGGGTCTAGAATTTGTGCTAGGTGATAAACTGGCCCTTGATCATACGTTGTGACAAAGAAAAATAAGCTCGGCGAAAGTTGGATTGCTGTAGTGGCACCTCTGTTTATCTCGTCGGGGATACATGCGAGATTTAATATATTTGTAAATATTCAAAAGAGTCACACGCTTCAAAAAAATCAAGATTATATTTTATAGCTTGCTTACCAGTATAATTGGCAACCAAACTCGACCGGATTGCAATTTTTATGTGCACTCGCATGATAAGCGGGATGTTTATTGCATACTTTTCTTTATAGTGCCTGTGGTTATAGCTCCCCGTTAGAGCAATCAAACCGGTGGTTAGGTAATAGAATTCCTACTTGAGTACATTTTGCATAGCAACAGGAATTATTATTGCTAAGACTTTAATACGTCAGTAATTACGTCTGTTGAGGGCTTTTTACATTTATATTTTCGTGATTATTGTAGAAGTCTTTTAACAATAGCTATATTGCATTGTATCTTCTTCTTCCTTTCCTTTTCCCTTTATTTGGTGTCGGGTCTCCTTATCAGTTTGCGACAGGCCGCTCTGTCCTGGGTCGTCTCTGTGTCCAAGTGAAGGGCCTCGAGTTCCTTCTTGATATTGAACCACCACGTAACTTTTGGGCGTCCTCTCCCTCTTCCTCTATATTGCATTGTATATATACGTTAAAAGCGATGATACAACATACAATGCAGAATATAAGAGAAAATAGGTAACTCTTTGTAGGTCAATAGATACATTCATAGGTAAAACTTGTGCAGAAACACACACCAACGCAATTCCATGAGATATGACGGCTATATTCCAAACACGTAGAACATATTATCGATAACAATCGAGCAACGCAGCTAGGTTTTACTATGCAAACAATCGAGATGTAACTATACAAAAAATGCATGTAAAACAAAGATGGCAATAATGATTACCTATATTTGGCATAACTGTGTGGTGATTTCGAAATTGACATAATTATTCGTGAGAATATAAGTAGAATTAAAATTGACTAGTATAACCTGATCTGAAATAGTAGTTACGCAAGTAAAGGAGAAAACGCAGGTGACCTTAAAATAGTAAAAATAATTCACGCTGTCTTTAAAGTCATCTGGAACTTGGAAGTAACTAAGAATTATGGAGACGAGAGAAGAAAAATAAGGAATTCTATTAGCAATTCCTCTTTCTCACGTATAAAACAAAGCAAAATAAGGTCAAAGCAGCGGCTGGTAAAATACCAAAACAACAAACATTTTCCGCATGGTTTATTAAAAATATGTGACACTACTTTCCTCTCGCTACTCAAAATGTTTGTCAGAACTTTCGTTTGCCACTTCGCATACGTAATTCGAGAGGCTATCACGCGCGTACGTTTAAGTAAAATGTCGTGAGGGAACCCGCATGTCGTCGGAATAATGATTTACGTCTGGTTACCTTCTGATATTTGCCGCGTCTAGGATGTATCTACAAATATGACATACATACACGATTTTTGGTGAATTGTTAAAAATAGAACGAATTTTTGTACCAATTTTAATTCTCTAAAATAAGATCAGTTGAAATTCAGGTTAGTTATTGACAACTGGTGCCAAGATTTACTTGTCCTTTAAAAGTTCAGAGAGAACATTAATTGCCCAAGTCAGCAGTGGCCACTTTAGGATCCTAATGGATAACAAAAAAATTCACTAGACTGGCAGCTGGCATAATAGAATATACATCTATACACTCACCTACTTACTCAACATCGACTGCCGGCAGCACCGTCCGAATTCCACCGAAATCAAAATTAGATATCTGGTTATTCGGTTTGAAATTCCTTCATCTACGCTTACTAAATTCATTTAAGCATTTTAAGGATATATGTACTTTCACAAAAGAACTAGCAGTCTCACAGACCGCAGTACCGATGGCAAGTACCCATGTCATAAAGCTAAGCCTGTCGCATTTGTTCCGAGGTGTGGTGACATTCATTGTTTATATTCCACATTCCTTTGCGTACAATTACAATGTTATGTAAACATGTAAATAGTTAATGCAGTGCTGACCCGATACGTTTATCAAGATCTACGGTTCCCTTGACCTTTGTTAACAGGTTCAGTGAATTACTTACTTCTAATACAGTAGTATTTATTTGTAATAACTTTTTCCTAATATCTGTTTTGTTCTGGCTAGTTGACGATACTTTGCTTCGAACCTTGTTAGTAGGTTCCTGTTATCAGATGATCGATAGTTGGTACATCTGTATTGATTATATTTTACCTCGCAACGTTCCTTTAGCTATATTCTATGAAAATTTAGATGTATCTAAAAACTAATTTAATACACCTGAAATTCTCATGTCTTGCGACATGCCGAGAAAACGTGTGAGATGGTTAATAGCAATTACGATCCAGAATAATAAATTGACATATTCAATAACCTAAAACCATTTGCAGAGCACAGCTAATCTTAGCAGCATTCGCATCATCAATGCGTTGTAAATCTTCAATGGTTCGGTTACTCGAACTAATCACGGTATTAATACCATACGTTTCCATGCGTATGAAGTGTTTTATAAATAATTACACGTCGACCTACATACGACGTAAGTGCATTATTGAAGTTGATGCAACGTTCCGGCCCGCGCGGCGCTTCCTATTTGGAGACGCCTTTCATCTCCAATAGCTCATAAATCGATGATTATAACATTATCTAGTTATTCTAACCGAACTTGTTTAACGTTATTAAATTCGTATTTTAATGGGCCGTTGAATGTTACGTGTAAAATTTTAGATATATTACTTTAATGCATACTGAGGAAATTGTCTTTGTAAATTACGTGTCTTTGTCGACGTGTGATCTCGATAACAGAATTTCGAACTAGTATAAACTAATCGATATAACTCTGAGCATTGCTAAAATGAGTAGAATCTAAATATGTATTTGGATACATATAAGTTGAAAGAGGCGACGAACTTTGTATGCAGGCTGAAAATGTATATGTGAAATTAGGTCATATTCAGTAGGTTACAAATAGTAAAGCCTATGTCTGGCAGAAGTGTACTAACGATCTAAATGTGCTTAACTATTGAACTAAAATCGTTCATATCACCAAACATTATAATCATCCAACAACTACTAGAGGCAATTGATTCCAAATCGAATGTATTTAGTAGGATATAAAACATCCTAGTAATTGCGTTAATGCGTTCTTCAGCTAACAACTAAGCCGCTGCCGATTCGATAAACTCTAGTGCACTGAGCAACACTCGCGCCACTAGTTACAAGTGTAGTGTATAATCGTGTTATTACGTGTTATTGTGCATCTGCTAGTTCTCAGTGTCTGTTACTAGTTTCAACTTGGTATGCATAGAATACATACATAACCTCACGCCTTTTTCCCAGAAGGGGTAAGCACAGGTTTTCCTAATAGTAACCAGGCACCTACGTTTCGCCTTGTCTGTTTCGTCCCAGGACGTGATAGGGGCGAGCCTATCGCCATATCGGGCACAAATTCCTGACTCCGGGCTGATAATAAATAGAAAATCCAATATCACTTTGCCTGACCCCGGATTCGAACCCGAGACCTCAGTTTTGTAATCATACCTTAGTACAACTAGCCACCGAGGCAGTCAGGCATAGAATACCATCGAAATCTTATGTTTTACCGTAAGATGGGCGTTAGATAGATAAGTCGTAAAATAAGCTAATAATTTATATTACCGTCTTAACAATTCAAAGAACTTGCGACCACGTTGTGTTTCTGTTCTGAAACCCGTAAATAGATAAGTTTGCCTAATGTTATTATGAACACCACAAGCGGTGTATCAACGGACCATCAATCACAACTGACTGAAATCACGACATAATGATGTCACATATATCCACGGAATGAATCATTCGGTTGACTGAATGAGCTGTGATGAGCCGAACTATTGAGACGTTCATTCATCTTCGTAATATGAACGATTTGGTGTCAACCCAAGATTGACTGGTAAACATTCGGTGTAGGTTGGGTTAATAGAAAAGTCAGTAATAGAAATCTATGAACATACGTATTGATGCCTATATAATAAAGTTTTGACTGATTGGTTTAGTGATATCTGAGGGATGTGCACTAAATCATGGATTTTAATGCCAAGTTCAACAATCCACTGTATTGGATGTAAAATATTGGATGGTGGAACAGTAGGGTTTATACCGTTGTTCGCAAAAAATACATACATTGTATATCAGTTTATATAAATTTTACTGAATTCATCGTGGTTTTTGACTTCCCGATGTTTCGAAAACTTTACAACTCTCGGGGTCTCGGAGCGCAGTCTCGAAAAACCGCGACAGAATCTTTAAAATAAGTTTTATTATAGCTGTGGTTTAATTTTACGTATAGATTATTTAGACTAGCAATCCAGAAAACTTCTTTATTAATGATAAGTAAGTAATGCCCAAAATCAACCAAAAACTGAAGAAATAGTAGGTGATGAAGTAATGAAAAGGGAGTTTTATATGAATGAGTGAAACGGGATAGCAAAATTGTAAATACGCATCGGTCTCATTAGAATAAGTGGTACTTCAGTCGAACTGGTTCATTCAAGCTATAGTCAAAACTGGCTTTAATGTGATTTCACCCACAATCTTACACGCAAGCGATTAAACCACAAGACAATTTATTCTCAAGCAAACAGACCGCTTTGACATAACTCTGGTATAATATTACTTAGCTTAAGACTAATAGCTTCCCATCCAACGTTCATTTATCCTCATGTAAGACAAAGCGACAGTCATATCCTTCCTAGATAATGGAGTATGTTATGCTTGAATAGACACATAACGTTTCGGTGTAGAATATTGTGCCTGCTCCATGCCACGTTAATAGCGAGATTATTAATATTTCCGCCAAATTACAAATGCATGAATACTTGAATATATAATATTTTTTACTGACAAAGCTGAAATAAAAGCGCATTAAGATTTCTATAGGCTCTTGTTCTTGTCCCCGTTCCAAGATTACGATGAAACAATTAAAATTCATCCAAAAACTCGAAGAGACCAATTAATTCGCTACAGCACAGTTTTGCGTTAGTAACGCAATCATGCTGCTGTTTATCTTGTTTTTTTTTTATTGCCGTTTTGAATAGTCAAAGGTTGCTAGAATATACTTCCTAACGGCCTTATTTATAAACAGTTTTAAAACCTATTTTTGTTATCGAGTGTTTTGTCCCTTTCAAACGACTTTTGAATTCAGTATGAGCGAAAGAGACAAAACATGCGACCACCAAAATGGGTTTTAAAATTATCTATTATTACGGCCTTATTCACCCGTATGTCTTTATAAAAGTGTTAAAGGAAAGTGTTGTGACTAATAGCATAGTGTTGAAGGAATTGGATGTCCATCCCATATAAGTTTCCAACGATGTTACCTAAGTGGATCGCGGCGTAAAGCGACTAACCACTAAGTGTTGCTTAGTAATTGCAGTACGTGTCTGGTCGTTTTATTATTAACAAAATAACTTCGCAACTTAATGTTTGAATAAGGCAATGTTGTAAAATGTAGTCTATCTGCCTTAACTCAGTCGCTAATAGTTTTTGGGACAGTGTCTTATTATTAAATTCAAGCTCCTCTAGAAAATTAGATGCATCAAGTGTAGCTATGTTAAGGAAGAAAAGAAGGAATTGAAGTTTGGTGGGTACTCTACTTCCAATTTGTAGTTAACAAACAGGTAGAACCCCGTATAACACGTCCCTTAATCCTAAGGAAAAGCTTTGTACGACATATAAGGTTAAAATTACGAAACAATTTGCCAACTGATGTAATCCCCTCTTACTCTGACGTGTACAATGTGCACGTCGTAGTCAAATGTGAAATAATTCCCGTCAAAGGCTAGTGGCGTTTGACACTTCACTTATAAGTCACTTATCAGTATAATAGCACGAATATGTCCTGAATGCAGTATTTTTTTAACAAAATACTTGCTAGAATTACTACGGCTTTATATATATATATATATATATATATATATATATATATATATATATATATATACGATGTGCGCTGCGTATTTAAATATTGCAATTGTAACGGTATTCCCCTATAACCTGTGTCAAACAGGAAGACATTTAGCACTTTCGGCTATTGTGTCATCCTAAAATATCGATGACTAAGACAATAGGTACATATTGGCGGATGTCATTCATAAAGGGTGGTATATCGCAATTGAACTCTCTGCTTTCTATTGAATCATCAGCACATATTTGTTTTATTACATCACTATATTCAAGCTTTAGTAAGCACGTGGTTTTCATTTAAAATTGGCCTCATAATAAATGAGTAATCGCATATAAAGCTGAAACATTAAAATAAGGATTTCAGGTGAGTAACAAATGGCGTAAATATAATAATGATTACACCGTATCTCTAGCTAGCGACCTGGCAGTCCCCATAAAGATAGCATGTTTAAGATAAGCTATTATGCTCCATATAGCAAATAGTCTAAACACTTGTATTCCAGGTTATTCTAAGAAGAAAAAGTTTATATACTTATATATATATGTACGTATTATATTCAGAATCAAATAATTTGTTGATTTTCCCTGTAAGGATTAAACCTTAGGCATCTTCTCACAGCCCTCTTACCAACCAATGCGCCACCACAACCAAATACATGAGCTGATACAAATACCAGGAATTAAACGCATTCGTAAACTTTCACATAAATATCTACAAAGTCAATTATTCGGAAACCTTTGGCCTTTCGAGAGTCGAGCGGTTCTTATCGAGCCGGCTTTAAATTGTGCGTGTAATGAGAGGCTGCGTGCTGTATGTCTCAATGCACGGGTTGTGACTCACTGAACCAAGGAGGTCTTTTACTTTCCACGCCACACGTGCTTCGAATACTAAAAATCTTTTTTACCTACTCCAGAGATTTTACATCGGCGCTGCGTGCCTTTCTATCCAAGGAGAATGATTATGCCTACAATTTTACCACCGGATGTCTGTTTGATATCAATTGTAATAGGGCTTTTAGTCCATCAAACTGAATACTAAAAATAATATCCAATATTTTCAGCCGACGACGTAAAAAAATACTCTGTTTATACGTTTTCATTCAGAGTTAAAAGAATTCCAAGGCTACAATCGGATGCGATTGCTGTGCCAACGCTGTTACTATGGCGATAGAATACGCGATTATTGAAATCGAATGATTTGATCGATTGTCGGACGTTGCTGCGTTTGTGCTCGTAATTCCATGCATATCTGATGAATGGGTTTGGAGGATAGATAGTGTAATTGTAGGTTTCGATTCCCTTTGCAATAACGCTAGTTTCAGCCATTTATTAAAGCTTTGGCATCTCCGATGTGAGAGTTAGCTAAGCCCGCCCGCAGTACCTATGAGTTATGAGCTATGACACACATCACTAGTCCAGGCAGAATTGCTTGAAGCCGCGATTTCGATAAGGTTTTTCAAACACAGGAAAAATATCTAGCGTTATAATTTTTCATTAATTTAATAGCAAAACTGACAATTGGTAATGCTTAACGCATTTATACATATATGTATTTAAATACGCAGATATTTGGTTTTTCCGTGATTTGTGATAACAATCAACTGTTAAATCAACGTTGTAACGGCCTTAAACAGGTGTTACTTTTATTTTAATATACATTTTTATTTTATATAATTTTATATACTTAGTGTAAGGTTTGTAATCACCATTGGTTGACATTATCAACAAATACATCCAAAATGAATTACTAATAATGATGACCCCAAACACACTGCGATTATCATCTTACCAGTTCGTATAGTTTCTCTGTAATGCATTTGCCTTCAGTTGCAATGTAGTCACATCATCATCAGCCCATTGCCCAGTCCACTTTCGGGCATAGGTCTCCCTGAAGGTACGCCACAGAGCCCTGTAGGGTGCTTTATGCTCCAGTCACATGCTTGTAACTATTTAATCAAAATGCCTTTGACGCTATAGTTCAATTCAGTTCGTTATTACAATGACAAAGTAAATATTTGAGAATATGTCTACTCCATGAGTAAAGCTAGTCTTATCTCTGTTAGAAATCTTACTTTCAATGATCAGCGGCATGCGGGTGCTCGTCGGCTTAACATTACATGACAAAATTAATCAGACGAAAAGGAATTGAAATTGGTTGGGGCCTTTTAGAACTTTAAGACAATGATGAATGAACTGATAGGTCTCTCATATCTTAAAAGCGGTCTGGGTAGGTATCACTGCGATGTATGTTTCTTCTCCCGAACAGCTGTGTAAATTCACTGTTGTTTTCCGGGTTGAAGGACTTTGTAGGCAGAGTTACTACTGGACATAATCAGACTTAACATCTGTCTCAGGATGTTCAGTGTTGTGGTTTGATATTTATGGTTTTGCTACTGTCCATGAGGGGTTGGTGACTTTCAGGCGAGTGACATGCTCGTCTCGCCATTCATTGCAATAAAAACTAAATACATAAATATTTCTAGGAATACTAATGAGGCTATTCCAAAAATCAAACTTTCAGAATGCCTAAAAATTTAAAATAGCTATAATTAAAAAAATTGGCTTAAATAATCTCATTCCAGTCTGGCTTTCACCACCCAGCATCGCGTCACAATAGCGGACTGAAGTCATACGGTCTTATTTATAGACAGTTATAAAACGTAATTTAGTAATCGAATTTTTGTCTCATTCGCTCAAACTGAATTCGAAAGTCGTTTGAAAGAGATAAAACATCCGATGATTAAAATATGTTTTGAAATTGCCTGTTAATACGGCTGCAAATAAATAAAAAAAAGGGGAGGCCCAACATCGTGACATACGTATAATACTTAATAGTATGCATGCTAACCACAATTAAATTTAAATCTCGTGCAATCCATTGTACCAGGAAAACAGAACACGTCCGGAGCTTTACAATACTATTCGAAAAAACATATTTGCATATTGCTTACAAATTGATGTATCCACGACATACAAGTAACGGTACTGCATTTGCGTACGTTTCGCGTTTGTCTGACGTGATTTGAACTCAGATCCCCGCGGGGTAGACCAGGTCCTGTTGACTCACGAGCTGTTTTTATGAATATTAGGTTATGTAGCGGTGAAGTTATGTTAAAGGTCAATATGAGATTGGGTGACATTATTTTGATTATTTAATTTCGAGGGAAAATAATTTTATTTCTTTGGGGAATACCGAAATTAAGTGTAAAATAAATGCAAAACAGTCTCACACATGACGACTTTACTAACAAAGGTGATTTTATCATGGGTATTACAAGATATAAGGTAACTCGCAGTCCAACATATTCGAAATCCTTACACATTTGTCAAATTGCGGGAACTGAACCACCGATATTTTATTTTATAACCGTCTTCTACTCGTCACACAAAGCGTGGCACACACAACATTTTACTTCTAAAATATCTAACGACAAAATTACATTCCTTATGAAACATGATTTAATCACGAAGGTATTTCTTTCTAATCGATTACATCAAGACGATTAACAAATACTGCCAAAAAACTGCCTATAAAAACATCCAAATATGGAGCACACATAATCGAGCTTGCAAGAGATTAATGGCAGTTAAAATAGCGTAATCGGTGTCTTTGAACTATGACATTTTGCATAGTATTTTCTCTGCATACCCAAAAGCATGAATAGGCGAAAGCTTTTATATATTTCTTTAAAAAAACATTCTTCTGCTACAAATGACTTTTGTTACATGTTTTACTAGCCCACGCAACTTAATCCGCAAAAAATACTATCCAGATATATCTTTGCAGGCCCGTGAATTAATTAATAAATAATAATTTCATTAATTAATTAATAATGTAATCAAATAATTAATTTTCTGTTATATTAAATACGATATTAAAAAAAGGATAAACCAATAAACTTTCCTTCGTATTTATAACATTAAATCAAACTTCTAAGATACCTCTAACGACTAGAGGAGGCGCCATAGGACAGGTTTACCGAAAGCGACATATCTAATTAATGCCCTATCAATGTAAAACATAATTCTCAAATAAAACTAGTCGCTACAATGTAAATATTCGCAGACAACGGTAAATCTGTTCGTGTTGATTCCAGTACAGGATAAAATAGCAGTCGAACGAGAGAAATCGCCGAGTTCCGGAACAAAACAAATACAACTTCAACAGTATTATTTGCAACAAAACAACGTCCATTATCAGTAGAAAATACGTGGGAATCCATCTCGGAATAAGATATAATAATTTTAGATAGGGCTAACATTGTTTATGTAAAATATATTTCATATTAGAAAAGGTTAGATGTCATTAAACGAGTAGTCATATTGCCTTCGGGAGGTCGTACATGGACGTACTCCTGTCATCGCATCGTATTATATTTTTATTATATTTGCCAAAGGGAAATATCGTTTATTCCCAATAATGATCATATCTGTAGATATATGGTTAATAGTACAAAAGTTGTTTTAGTACAAAACATTTTGTTTATGGAGAGTCGGCGCCACTATTCTTTTTTGCATGTTTGAGATTAATTTGGTGTATGATTTTACGCCGCCACTATAGCGTGATTATTGCATAATTGTGTTCCTATTAGTAATTTAAGATATCAATGTTTTGTTTCACTATATCTACAAACATATACTTGGCCATAACATGGACTAACGTTTATGAATATCGCAATAAAATGTCTTCACGATACAAGTTACGCGTACTTAGGCCGCAGGGCATGTTATTTATGTGAAAACTATTTTTAGTTCTTAACTACATTTCTGTTATTTATAATGCTGTATGTAAAATTTCAAATTACCATATGCCGCAAAAAGATACGTGTCTTGTGTCATGAACAGCAAAAACCACAATGGACTCTTTAAGCCCGAAACAATTTGAGCACACGAAAATTGTCTCAGCGTCGAAATCGAATTATCCTTTCAGAGTCTGTTTCTTGGCCACTATATAAATAAGACTGTCAATATAAGCAGACGTACTCAGGGACTTTTCAATAAAATGAAATTTATTGATACGCTTAAAATATCTTTACTAGCAGCGCAGTATGCACTGTCGGTACTAATAAACAAATTATTTGTAAAATGCTTAATTCATGAGATCGTGATTCTATAATCTAAGTGATACGCTCTCCGCCTATTGATCAGCGGACGTCGAGCCAATATAAATTGCTGAATTAACTTCTCATGTTATAATCTGAGTAGTTGGACTGACGCATATTACCAGGGAAGTTGGGCAATGAGGCTTTTATCCATACTAAGTTAAATGTTTGCAGTAAACATACACTTTCAAAACGATAGTAGAACGAATAGGCTCTGTTTCCAGTATTCTTGATGCTAAAATGTAGACGTCACATGGGTTGGAATATATTGGATATGACTACTCAAAGTCGCAAAATCTATTTATCAAAGCTTTGGAATACTGACTTTATGTCTTGTATAAATGATAATGGCACTTTATCTGATTTTAAAAACGTTAACAAGTGTAATGATAGACCGAATAGCAACGGAAGAACAAAGACATTATCACAACGTATTAAAACCCTTTCTCCAATTACAGATTGTACTGATAGAGATAGTCAGACAGACTCGCAGACAGTAAACGGGCAAGTTGTTTACAAACAAGTAATTACGTGAAGTAGTAATTCGTATGCAAAGTGGTCAATGACTGTTGTGAGCCTATTTGCTCAACCCACACAGATTTGTACGATGCATTTCTCAGTAACTTCAACCATTTTTAGAAATCAAACATCTTGTTAATTGTCTGTGATAATTATAAAAAACATGATGATAACCAAAGTAGTTTGGGGTAAGGTAGAAAATTGTTTAGCAAGACTCCAAAGTAAACTTAAGTGAAGCGAAAGTATGAGACAGGATAATAATTCTTATAACCCCAAGGACAAAGTCCATGCAAATGCGAAAAAATGTATGAATGCGAAACGTGAATGTCGAGTTCAACAAACCGGTACCAGCGGATTCGAAGCACGGATATGAAATTATCCATGCATTGTGAGAAATTCTTCATCTGCAGTTGTCAAGGCTGGCTTGATAGGTCGTACACCATAACAATGCCCCCTTTCTTGCTAAATGCAACAGCGACGAATAAAATATATTTATGTATGATACTAATATCGCATTAAATAACATGTTCCGTAATAGAGATTTTATATGAGTATTATATGCCGCTGAATTGGTAAACGATTTTTTGACCTTATGGAAAACAATAACGGCGAACTACGGACAGACGCGACTACCAGTAAATCGCATACCAACCTTTTAGAATAGTCTGGCATAAGATGAAGAGGTAAGGGCGTATAATTTTTAGCCTCAGGGTATCGAATCTACGAGAACCAAATCTAGAGCAAAATTATACTATAACACCATTTTCTGAGAGGTAGTGGCAGAATCACAATAGAGTCGATTTTTATGGTATAGTAGACCCTCTTTAGAGCTTAGCCATGTCACTTTAATGTAATTATAATTGTAATCTAATAAGAACACATATTTAGTGATGAATTAGAAATATTAACACCGACATATTACGCTATTCATAGTTATTTGCGAAAAACTCAAACGCTTTACTGAATTTTAATGTAATTATAAAACACAAAGTGAATGAGAATAAGTTTAAGATAAAAAAAACCTGTAGAATGTGGTTAGTTTTATGAAGCAACTTTATTACGAATATTCTATACGTTACGTAATCGCTATCTTCCCTGGCTATGCTTTATTTTAATTGGACCAGTATTAAACTTGTTTTGTTCGTATATTTTTATATCGCAATAATAAAGATATTTAGCAATTACAGACGGTAGTAAAAATATTAGCGGAATATTTATTTTCGCAGCAATTGATTTTTCGCTTAATTTATATTACCTAAACAACAAATCATTAATTGTCAAAATTGTTTTTAAATATAGCGCAGTCCATTCTATAGTTTATCTATCTGTACCCGCCATTACTTTGATGGAATATGGCCCCACTCCATTCGTTTTGAATGATATGAGATAAAAAATCTTCTACCATTGACCAAAACTTTTCTACACGCATGGAGTGACCACAATGTAATAATTCTGAGTATATAGTCCAATGTAGGAATTGAACATAAAACATTATATTGTGTACACCATTACTACAATGCTTTAGTGATAAGTCTCATAATTTAAATTTATTCACTTTGAATTTTTATTAGTCCGGAATGCCTCGGTGGCGTAATTGCACTACGGCCCGATTACAAAGTCGTGGGACGGAATACATGAGGCAAAATGTAGGTGTTCTAGTAGAACCTCTACCTACCCCCTCTGGGAAGAAGGCGTGAGTTTATGTATGTCATTAATAGACACACCGATCCTTCTTCCTTTTCATTTTTCAAACGTATTTACACTTGTCCGTTTTACTTATCACAGAACTGTTAGTCGTCTGTGACAAATTTTAGAAGCGTGTTATATTAAATCGCGTGGTACTGATGCATTAAACCGCGACATGACACCGTATCGCATTAATCATTCTTTTTATTTTCAGGTAAAGTGCACTTGATTCATGCTCTAACGGAAACGAAGATTAATCGGGAGGTACGACAACCAGTGTTTAATTTCCATTAACCTATTAAAACTTAGTAGTGCTACTTTGTAACGGAGTGATAGACAGATTTAAAACCTATTCTAGTTATCGAATCGTTTGTCCCTTTCGAACGACTTTAGAATTCAGTTTGAGCAAAGAAGACAAAACATTCGATAACTAGAATATTTTTTTTAATCTGTTTAAAAATAAGGTCTTAAATCTAAAAGACCTTTGGTAGTTTGAAGTAAGGTATATTTTGCACTTCATGACAGTTTCGATTCTGAATTACAAGAACAGTCATAAATAATATATAGCTATATCTATAGCTATATGTGTAGCTGTATGTATGTATGTATCAGCCCATATACGTCCCACTGCTGGGCACGGGCCTACTTTACAATCGAGAGAATCGATTGAGAGTGGTTAGGCCATATGGTCCTCCACGCTGGCCTAGTGCGGGTTGGTGGACTTACATACCGTAGAAATTCTTTAAAATCGCTACGGTATGCAGGTTTCCTCACGATGTTTTCCTTCACCGTTAAAGTGCATGGTGATTGACTATCAATACACACATAACTCCGAAAAGTCAGAGGTGTGCCCTGGGATTTGAGCCCGCGACCACCGTGAACATGTAGGCAGCTGCGTCTGGTCCGTTTACCAACAGGCCACCACGCACTCGCTATAAATAAAATATATTAGGTTGATTTCAGTAAATTAGATACTGACCAGCCAAGAATAGCACTTAAACCAAACCAAGTAAAAGTGAACGCACATTCCTAACAAAAAGCAAATATAGATAACATAAATATTGATTATGTCAGTGCGAAGGATGCTGTGCGACACACGTTACACTTTATCTCGCCGTAAGTGGGCCAGGCTCGACCCGCTACGTGACTGTGGAAACTTACTTAATTATTTGCTAATACGCTAAACGTTTCAAATGTACAGCTGGTAAAATGAGCCGTGGGTTGGCTGTAAAGAAGTTTGTAGTGAGCGAGTTAAATCGAGTCGTGGGTAGGCAGAAAGTGGCGTAGTAGTAAACATTGTATTAACAGAGCTTTTGTGAGTTTTTTGTTATCATTTATATTGTGGATACTGAAATAGTCTAGTGTTTCTGTTTAATTATCCGCCTTTATTTTAAAGCTATTCAAATATGACTAGCGAAGCGTTCAAGTAATTAGCAACAATATAATTTAACGATTCAGTTGCTGTTTTAAAAGTTGCTGTTAATTTGTAATGTTATATATCTATGAGGATAGAGGTTTTAAAAATGCATCGAAATATACATGAAGTTTAAAAACACAGGCGCTTTATAATTATCTACATACCTATTATGCCTCCAAGTGGTACCGTCTTTAAAATTGAGGTCACCAGCGCCTTCATGCGAGCACAGCAATCACGGCAGTATCGTAATCTAAATCTCACACTTGAAGCGAGTCTTATCGGCCTGGCTCCATTGATACAGCCAACGAAAGGGAGAATGAATGAACAATGAAAAGTGAATGACCAGCCCTCAAATTATACATCAGATTAACACGCAATCGCACACGATGTGGCTACCAATGGATGGATTAGCAAATGGATGCTAATTCCTGGATCGCTTGAAACAGTCTGTAGTATTGTTTCACTTTCATTTGTTTGTGTTTGTTTGCTCCAGTTTAATTTTACTGTTTTATGATCGATCAAATTTCTTTGATTTTATGCTAAACTGCGCCAAGGTACTTCGATCTTTTGCAATCTATAGTGAATACGTGATAGTCCCTTTATTATTTTCAACATACATTACTGTATTTTTGTGAAGAATATATTCTCGTCTTTACATTCTGTTGCTCTTTCAGGATTAAGTTTTTATCTATGGTTCGTTTGAAAATGCTTATCTTTGTCTTCCTTATTCATATTATTCTTTTTTCCCTGTCTATGCAGAAGTAGCTTCTTTTCAAACCGTCATTTTTTTGCGGAAACTCATCTTTATTTTTGTTTTAATTAACCAACTATTCTAGACTCATGATAATTTAAATTCTGCTTTTAAGATCGTTTTGGAAATTTTGAATCACGTTATCCTAAGTTGGCGCTCGACAATGACCAGCTCCCTTTCAACTGCAAACAATGAAGCAACAGAGTATTATTTCTGATTCAATATTAATATAGGTGACTGGGTATCCGCGGTTGTGTGCGAACAGATAGCATTATCAGATGCTTCCAGATACGGAGATAGCGTGATTGCGTCCATCCAGTTATGCAACACTGCTGTTTTTGTTCATATGCACGCTGGAGATCAACACACTGAATGTTCATCTCGTATTTGCTCTTGTCTTTATTTTTAATAGGCCTTTGAAGACAATTTATTTTTGATTTTAAAACTACGCCTAATATATTGGCGGTCACATCCATAGCTCTAGTTAAAATAAATACACCCAACAGTCACAAACATATTCCTGACCCCACACTAAGATCGAGTCTTGTGTCGTGGGCATCAGGAACGAGAGACTTTTCGGTCTCACAAACACTGACCCGAGGCAAATACTGACGGAGGCTGTCAATCAGTCAGTATAATATTAGAAGGTTACTGGGGCATTTTGGATGACCAGAACGATATCATCTCGTTTACGATTATGGTTCAATCCTGTTTGCTAGCGCCGAACAGACTCAAATAATCATTACTTATGTGGTAACAGTGAAGGTGAAAACAACTACACAAGACTAGCCTACGTTTTTATAATGTAGGTGGTTTAGACACTATGAATCGGTGGACCATTTCATACACTCAACACCGTGGTTGGGGATTACCACCTTCGTAGTGACGTAGTTTGACTTAGATAAAGATATTATAACAGAATCATTCATTATGACAACATCCACCGGCGTGGCAGAGAACTAGTGCGGGCAAAATACTGATAAACGCAAGACTTCATAGCAAAGAACATAGACATTTTCAATATTAGAATTATGTTCAAATCCGTCTCAGAGACTAACGGCTAACCTTGAAACATAAACTGACAATAACATCTAATGCTAAAATAATAAATTAACACGTATTAGATACATACATAACCCATTCCAATCCATTTAATCATGGTAGCCAAGTACAGGCCACAGGGTTCTTATACCATTCACCATTAATTCTTAGAGAAAATTCAGACTGAAACAACAATAATAATCAACAATAAACAATTACCGCGAAAAATTTTAAATGACGTAATATCTAATAATATATTACAGGTAAACATTTTCACGGTGCGGCGTTGTGTGAAAAATCGATTGGCTTATCATCGTCTGTAGAAGTGGCAGGTTCACCTACCTCGTAGCGACGATGCATTACAGACTTTCAATGGTATTTTTGCAATAAGGGAAAAATCAATACTTTGTTTAGGTATTTGCATGTCACTGTTGGTCCTGGTTTATAAGAGTTGCAATGGTGGATTACCGGACGTGATAGTCTCTTTAAGACATACGTGTAATGTTGATATTCATAAATACATACACAAACATCACGCCATTTTCCCAGAAGGGGTAGGCAGAGGTGCTACTAGAACACCCACGTTTCGCCTTGTATATTCCGTCCCACGATGTGATAGGGGGCGAGCCTATCGCCATATCGGGCACAAATTCGTAACTCCGGGCTAATAATGAATAGAAAAATCCAATATCACTTTGCCCGACCCGGGATTCGAACCCGAGACCTCAGCTTTGCAATCATACCGTGGTACCACTACGCCACCGAGGCAGTCACGCATTAGATAAGTTGTCTAAATATTTCGGCATACAGTTACGCATACTCGTATAGCGAAGTACACCATGCTTCAGTAATACAGAAAACTCTAGAATCCTAAGAAAACTTTTATAACAAAGAATGGATTTAGTTTTACAAAACACAATAGTCAAAATACCTCCTTCTACAATAAAACCTTTTTCCTTGTTAAAAACTTCACATAATATAGACATTTTATTTTAAACACACATATATGTAGCGTTTTAACAATGCCTGGCAGCTCCACTGATGACATCAGGACTTGAATCAGATTTCACAATATTAGCTCAGACTGGCAAGTTTTCCTCTGCTCTATTGAAAGCGCATAGCAACACCATTCTATACTCTATGGCCGTGTTGCATAATGTTGGCGGCATCGGACGGAAACAATATGGCGGCAAAATTAACTTTGTTTATGCACAAAAGGCTATTAGGCCGCGCCTGATGCGAATTTTACATTAGTCGTGTTGCTTTTATCCACTTTAAAATTATTTTGATGTTTATTTGGTATTTTTAAAAGACTGCACGATTTTAAATTAATTCTTGATTTAATATAGATATTTTTATAGTTTAATAAAAAATCTCTACTATCGATAATAATCGCTTATGCTCCATTTAATCATGGTAGCCAAGTACAGGCCACAGGGTTCTTATACCATTCACCATTAATTCTTAGAGAAAATTCAGACTGAAACAACAATAATAATCAACAATAAACAATTACCGCGAAAAATTTTAAATGACGTAATATCTAATAATATATTACAGGTAAACATTTTCACGGTGCGGCGTTGTGTGAAAAATCGATTGGCTTATCATCGTCTGTAGAAGTGGCAGGTTCACCTACCTCGTAGCGACGATGCATTACAGACTTTCAATGGTATTTTTGCAATAAGGGAAAAATCAATACTTTGTTTAGGTATGTGTCAGTGTTGGTCCTGGCTTATAAGAGTTGCAATGGTGGATTAGCGGACGTGATAGTCTCTTTAAGACATACGTGTAATGGTGATATTCATACATACATACACAAACATCACGCCTTTTTCCCAAAAGGAGTAGGCAGAGGCGCAACTAGGACACCCACGTTTCGCCTTATGTGTTCCGTCACATGATGTGATAGTGGGCGAACCCATCGCCATATCGGGCACTAATTCCTGAATCCGGGCTGATAATGAATAGAAAAATCCAATATCACTTTGCCCAACCCGGGATTCAAACCCGAGACCTCAGCTTTTTAATCATACTGTAGTACAACTACGCCACCGAGGCTGTTATTTTGATATAAAATAATAATTTCATTTTCTTTATTATAAACTGTGTCGGGTTTTTAAATAATGCTAACAATATTTAACTTTTTTGTAACATTATTTTTAATATTTTTTAAATTTTATATTTGGATCATAAAAAAATACCAATAGATCATTAAATTATTTAATTTACGTGCATCTAATCTTTGTTACTGATAACTATAAGTATCGAAGTGCACGTCATCATTGATATTGCAGTTTCTGCTAAAAAAAATTATTACAATTTCGAAAAAATCTATTTACAAGTCATTGAACATGAACGTTAAGGAATTGTGATTGTGGTAAAGCATTGCTTTGCGATTCATGGTGTTGTTTGGTTTTGCTACTGTTCATGAGCGGTCCAATCGCTTACCATCATGGCTTTCTCGTCTCGCCATTCATTGCAATAAAAAAACATATAGGCTTCATAATTAACACAACTCTCAAAGTCAGTTAAATTGTTGTTATTTTATTTAAATACATATGTCTTTATCGAAGCATATTATTAAAATAAACGTGTTGATAGTTATTACCGTAATATCTTAATTAAGAAAAACATTCTTGTCCCTCCCGATTACACGCATTAAATTGGCATAAAAAGTGCATTAATATGAGAGATAAGAACACTTCATTCGTTTGTTGCTAATAATTAAATTACATTACATGACAATATTTCTTACAAAGTCCAGATAAGAGACAAATGTTTGGACCACACAGATATTTATGTCGGCCTGGGGGTTCAATACGCGAACATTCCACAACCAGTGTCTTACCAACTGTGCCACCGAAGCTGACAAATTTGTCTGTAAATTACTTTGCCTAGTAAAATTGTGTGCAGCCAATCCCAATGCCCATCAAATGACTACTTTCATTGCTAATGAAGAAATTGCCGAGAAAGTATACACATAAGCGATATATCATTACATTAAATTGATAGACTATCTGGGTGAAGTCGTAAAAACACAACCAGAGGCTGTACACGTCAATAAAAACCTAATATCTTTATTGCCATTTACAGGGAAAGTTGGTAGACTTGATTCAAAATATATTATACAGGGTATATCAAGACTGCTACCGAAAACGAAGCCAGGTGATACTTTTAGTGACTACAGACACGATGCAATTATAAATTTTGCAAAAAAACGCGACGATTTTTTTTTTTATATTTTAAATAACATTGTGTTTGGGGGTAAATCCATAGTTTTTGCGAAAAATATAATTTAAAGCCTTGCGTACTATAGCGTCTTTAAAATAAAGGGTGTACTTTTTTTTTTTTGGAAGAGTATGTATTTATCACCATTTATTTTTATGCTAGAACGACAAAGTGTCTGAGATAAATTGTATGTTTTTTATTAGCACGACAATGCCTATACCACATCTGATGGTAAATTATAATTGGAATGTAACTCGGTGAGGGTTGATTCTCTCGCTGGTCAGCATAATTATATCGGTCTACTTAAAACGGATTCGACCCGAAACGCGATCCGTGAATCATGGTGACATGTGTTCCACCACCGTGTACGGTAATTTTCTAATTTGTTTACTTCGACTATAGAATTCAAAAAATCACGACACAATTCTAAAGCTATTTTAAGCAAGAAAAGCGATATCACTTAACAATAAACCTACTACAGTTAAATATTTATCAAATTATGGAAATACGATCTTTCATAAAAATAATTAAAAGGAATTTTCCAAATGCACTGCTTCTTCCTATAGGCGATAACGAGTTACGTTTTCTAGAATTCGAAACACAGAACTTTACAAAAATCGTTTTCTTTGCAATAAGCCAATTAACATATCTAGGCCCAAAAATAATGAATAACACCATCTGAACACACAAAATGTTTCACAATGAACCAATAAGTGACATATGGCCAAAGCATTTGCGCAAGCTAATTAATTCGCTTAATAATTTCGCAATTTTCAATAAGCTCGGCGCAAACTTGCATCCAATTTACAGTTATTGCATGAAACCTCGAATATATCCGCGCGAGTGAAAGGCAATTAAGCATTCTGATCGGAACCAGGTGGTTGCGCGTAAATCCTTTTTAACATCGCGCCGCCACGACGTACACACGGGCTAGTATTGCGTTTAAATCGCTCATGCATACAAAAAAGAAAATATTTCAAATTTAATTTCATAAAATTTCATCGAAATCCGTTAAGCCGTTTCCCAATTTATCGCGTACAACCGCACATACAAACATTCTAAAAATCATTGTTTTGGGTTCTATCACATTTATATACTCCCCCTTATATCAGTTTTCTCATTTAACTTTCATGTACAGACATCGAGCGGTTACAAATGTATTATATGTATAGATTTGTAGGACAAACATTATTCAAAATTATGCGACAAAATCTCCAACTCAATTACCAATAGTTCTGTACCACGCATTTGCATACTTCCAAGTTCCAAGTAATGATTTCGGGTATAATACTTGTTAAATATATTTAATCAGATGTTTTGTAATTGGCGTATATGTGCTTCTAATTAACCTTATTTAATTATGTATTTTAATTAAACAAAAGAAATACCCATTCTATGGAATTCACGTCTAAATACCAATTTTATTCGTTCATCCTTCTTTACACACAAGCTTGCCCGCCAATTATAATTTACTTATCGTAAATCTATATTGCAGATGTGTAACAGGGTTTATTAATTAAAGGGTTTTTATGCAAACCTTATTATTATTGGGTTGTTACTGGGAATACCTATATGAACTGTGGAGTATATTTAGCTGAAAAATAAAATATTACTGTTATTAATTTACTTTGCAGTTTTTGATGAAAATATGTGTTACTAAAGCACATATTTTTCTGCCAACGACATATTTAAAATATGACATCTTTAATTCTAAGAAAATTGCCTCTAGTATCCTCTATGCTACATTCGGCAGCCATTTTCATTACAACCGCTTCTTTATTATCCTAAAAACACAAATTGCCCATTCCATAGACTCGTGACAAGCCCGAAAATTCTGCCATGATATATTTAAATGATATACTAATCATATCTGTATAGATATCTTAACGATAGCCCATATCGAAATGATATCATAACCTACATTTTCTTTTCGTAATACGTAATATTTATCTAATCGCGAGTTGGAACACTCAGTGCAATTCACATTGATAACGGGAAAAATAAACATTTAATTGTGTTTTAATTTATATACTTCTTTCAGTGCGGTATCAGTATTTGTTCAGTATATTTGCACAATCCATTCCGCAGCGAAAGCTTTGATAACAATGCTCAAATGAATAAAAAAACTCGAAAGTAATAAAACCTGATTAGTATTGCAAGATAGTTTTCAAAATAATACATTTGCAGATTTACAAAGCATACATCCGGCCTTCATAGTAATCAGTATATATAAAAACGCACAATTCAGCGTTTTATATCCGCCGCGGGCGCGTTACTAGTACCAGCCCGTGTGTTTCGCGGTGCAACAAAGCCCCGTTGTGCTATCGGCTGCATCTGCGAGCAGAGACACTGCCCCATATCCGCACGCCTTTCACCAAGCCGTATACGACTTCGATACCTGCCCCTGCAGTATGAGAAGTACACTGCAGCCTGCATCACTCTATGTCGATACATTTAATAATATGTAAAAGGATACCACACTAACCACTCTCAATCGATTCTTTATGATGGGTTATAAACAGAAATGCAGGATTGATAAAGTAATAAAAGATTTAATATGAGAATACACGGACATGACACGACATAAGAGACGAGCTTTTACAAGACAATCATAGATCATAGAACACACTAATTGTTTCGTTTATACTCTATGCTCTATAACAACCTGTTCTAACACTTTATATTGTAGAGTAGGCCCGTGCCCAGCAGTGGGACGTATATGGGCTGATAAAAAAAAAAAGACAAAAAGGATACCACAGTATGAAATTCAAATTAAGATATCTCAATACTTAAAGATTTAGGTAGACATACGAAATATGGAAAATGCACAGAAATTAATATACCAATTAAAAATAACAAAGGATGTAATGACTGCAAACTTGTCAGACAAAATAAACAGGAAACCATAGTGATTTTTTAAATGATTTGAAACCTAGTGATAGTATAGTTCGGTGTAAATATTTTGAAATTTAATACCTTCTGATCCGTATTTAAAAATAAGAAATGTCAATCGCCATTATCGCTGCATTTTATCATCAAAGTGGCGAGCCGACAGTGGAGTGAAGACGCTATATCCGACCTAATTGGATTAAATAATTAATAAGTAATTAAAGTTCGATTTATTTGAATAAATAATTAATATGAGTACACTTATTGCGTAACTGTTGATTGAGGCAGCCGAGGTTTTAAATTTCTAATTTCTATGACTTTAGAAAATGGCCTATCATAAGCATCGGTTCGTAGTAGGTATCTGTGGTGTTCGATGTTTTTAAACATCCTCGTACACTTACCATTCACGTTTATTTCGAACGCGAGCTATATTCTAATAAATAAATGTAATACGAACTTCCAACTATGCCTTAAACTATGACAACTCGCTCTCTCTTCAGCCACACGAAGTCCACTGCTGAACATAGGCCTTCCCAAGGTTCTTCACATTGACTTGTTGGAAGCGGCCTACATCCAGCGACTTCCTGCAACCTTAACCAGGTTGTCCGTCAACCTTGTAGGCGGGCGTCCAACACTACACTTGCCTGTACGCGGCCTCCACTCCAGAACCTTTCGGCCCCAACGGCCATCAGTTCTTCGCGCAATGTGCCCGGCCCACTGCCACTTCAACTATGACATACCCATGGCCAATTTTAAAATATATATGTATCTACTTCTATACTTACTTGTCATAGGCGATATTCAATTGCCTATACGACCAATAAACGCATTTCATCTTTTTTCGTATCATAACCATTGCCGATGGTTAACAGAAATACGGCCAATCCGTCGCCCTCTAGAAACATCCATTCCTACAAGCGATGTAAACCAAGTAATAAAATTCTGGACAGCCGTTGCGTTATTCAATTATAGAAGTGCTCTTCTCGAAGTTATGGCAACAGCTCGTTAACTCAAGATTGATGACCGAACTATTATCTAAAACTTCCGTAAACATTATCGCATTATTTGCAAACACTTAGCGCATGAATGAAGTATTTTTAGCGAGCTTTTGTCAGGCTACTTTGCAAACCTATAAAACTGATTAATCGTAGGTATATTAGGAGGAAGTTCTTCAGTGTATTAGAATTCGGATGGCTCTTAAATCCACCAAGATTAATCCGTTGTGTAGTTTGACAATGCTGACCTATACTTCCGCTTAATTTATTTTGACTTGGCGCTATCAGGGAGAGCCGAGGGTTCGCCTAAACTTCACTATTTCTACATCATATTCTCTCCTTACAAAATGAAACCAGCGGTTTTTTGGCCGAGATAATACAAAAAGTCTTTATAATTTAGACTATAGGAACATTAACCTTTTAAAATCATCTGTCCGCTCACATGCAATCGCTGAACTTGGTAAATATAAAAAACCTATCCGGATATATATATAACGGATCGTAATTTTATGGTTTTCAAGGATCTAACTTATAATCTCAGCAGATTACGTATCACCATATTATTTAAAAAAAAAATCGCGCTGCCCTACATGCAAAATTAATCAGTCTTGTTATCGTACGATATGAAGGAATGTAATGCGAAATATGTTCGGCTCCACGCCGTCTCCTGCCAATATTCGGGGATTATAGCCAAGGCCAATTATTCCGATAAACATCTATCGGAACATTCGCGGAATCGATAACCGAGTCCCGATTCGTAGGTACGCTATCGATATTCCGAGAATCGAATACCATAATAACCTTGCTATCTTTAAGATGCTTAATTTTTTTATAAGATTCAATGAGTGATTCCATTAAGGTATGCGTTTGTTTATAAGAATCTAGATTATATTAATGCTTTGTCTATTAACATCATCAAGCCTGTAATGTTATGTTAAATTAGAATAATGACAATTAGTAATTCGTTTGTAAAAAAAATAAAGTCAGTCATGTAGCGAGTTTATATTCTATTGTAAAGTTATAATTAAGCTATTTTTCTATCTATCGGATTAACCATAAAGGGAGCAAGGCAGAAACCGTCCGAAAAATTTTATTACCTCTCCATCAGACCCACTACGAACATACATTGACCGTCACCCACAATCATTAACAAAAACAAAACAAAACGATCAATGTAGAAACAAAACTAATGCCGCAGTAACACACCGGAAACCTGAAGTCAAATGTTAACGCAAATGGCAATCGTTAAGCAAGCAGCGGTTGTGTGGGTGCGTACTAACCTATGTCAGCAGATAACCCCGAGGCTCCGGATGCGTCTATACTAGGATTAAAAGGATGATAGCTATGATGTAATGTAATGGAATATAGAAGTTATTACCGCGGTAATTGACTCGTATAAATGATAATGGTGCTTTGCGATTTAAGTTATAAAGTATGTTTTGTATGTTATAAATTTTATCCATTATTAGATTTTTTCCATTAACATAGCTTTAAACTTAAATATATATTAAGAATACATTTTTCTAGAATCAATCGACAATCACACAGACGAATCGTTCACCAGACTAATGAGCTAATTTAATATTAAATACATAGATAGATATACATAGAATAAGTCCATGTATATTAAATACATGAATATATTCTTTCAATAGTTGCATCTCAGTATGACAGAAACATACTAAGAATATACATCACACGAACATATTATATAGCTTCGTTTCAGCAATATATTTAGAAAATTTGAAGTAGTGACGAATCTATCGCTAAAAGATTTTTACGAAATAATTTGACTTTGGTGCGAATCTTACATTTAAATCGGGGTAGGTAGAGAAAATAAACGTCTGCGGATATTTTTAACCCTGCACTGGTAACATTACACCCACGGATAAAATTAAGTAAACGTATTCACATTTTTATTTTATTTATTTTTTTAACCACTCAATCGATTCTCTCGATTCTAGGCCCGCGCCCAGCAGTGGGACGTATATGGGCTGATACAATACAATAATAATACAATTCACAATTTTTATTTGGAAGATGCACATCCACACGCAGATCTCTTGTAAAAAAATTCTATGTTGTTAATTTTAGAATTGAGTTCATAGAAAATCTGGTTGAGGAGCTAAACCTAAGAACTAATAAATAGAAATCGTAATTATGATTTCTATGTCTTAAACCGAAGGCTCTAAGATTCTTAATACATATCTGAAATTTGTAGAGGAATTTCTTATATTATAACTTCGAAGAACATGATTCACTGATATTTTTGTTCTCCCTAACTATGCTTCCAACAAAGATTAGATTAGATCAGATGACCTTGAGGTACTAATGAATACGTGACAGTGAATAGTATGTGCACCTACTTCTGTTCATCTCCCCATCATCTCAAGGTAGGCTGGCACAGAATCCTTCTGTTCTTAGGCCCGCCTAAGAACTGTATACCATGTTTGTATATAAAGCTTATTAAATAGAGAAACCTAATGACATAAAATAAATAAATACACCCAACAGTCACATACATAGTCCTGACTCCACATTAAGATCAATTAAGTCTTGTGTCGTGGCAAGACACGTCAGACACGAGGCAAATACTTGTGCGCCTCACAAATATTTGTCTCGGTGCGGGGTTCGAACCCGCGGCCTCTCGTTTCACAGCCCGCGTCTATCCAACTGCGCCACGGAGGTTGTCAAATTGATATTGATGTCTTGTTTAGTAAATAAAAGTTGTCCAATGAGGCATATCCATAGTATTTCACATTAAGAAACCAACGGCCCTAGACACATAGCTAATAGGTCAAGGGCTTAGATAACACCACTCGATACATATTGTTTACATCATTAGTATAAGCTTTGAGTTTCATGTGGATAATTAGAAGGTAATAACCACTCTCAATCGTACTCTCGATTGTAAAGGAGGCCCGTGCCCTGCAGTGGGTCGTATATGGGCTGATACAATACAAAACAAAAAAATTAGAAGGTCCTTGTTCAGAGTTTACGCTATTTATTAACGTCGGTCTTTTAAATTTTTGATAATTATCGCCTGATATCGATTACTCATAACAGATTGTGATTAGTAGGCGCGCTACCAACTTATGTAGGACAATGTAGGAATGGGAATTATGGGTACTCGAGCAAACTATTGCCGATTATTTTTTATATTATATATTGAAGACTATTTTCAGGTTCATTGAGCAACTAAAAGATTAGTACATCTAAAGAAAAATAATAAAGATGAAATTTTCTTAAAACGTGATGATCTCATTAGTGGCAGCGCGTGGAGCATCATTAAGAAACATTTGTATACCAAGAACCCGACTCGTAAAACAGAACTTGGAATATCTCCCAGTTACTTTTGTTTCGCGAATTCGTGCAAATAACTATTAATTTCTATAATAAAATGCGAGGAATTCCGAACCTAAAGCGAGAGTCAAGGCCGCGGGATCTAAAACACTCGTTACCAGGCGCTTAAAATATTTCCAACGGTATACAACGTTGCAACACGCTAATAATTCAACGGCCGCACAAGTATTTATTTTTAAACCTGCGTCATTCTTGCATAATGTTATCCCGGTGGAAAAATATTGCAGCTATTTCAAAGTAAACTTCCTATTGGAATTCGCTATTGCATACGCTAGTAAAATAAATACCTAATCTCAACAGTATATAAAATACGTAAGTAATTACTAAAGAATAAAGAGTACGATTTCTATATCCGTGTCTGCTAGTAAAAATACGCTAAACAGCATCATAATAAGTTTCGAGGTGCCAATTTAAATTACGAACGTTTTTTCGAGTGGCTAAATTGCCCGTGTCAAACTTATTGCTGAAGAATGGATTTGGCGAAAGCTGGGCGATATGTAAACTATTTAATTTTTTCGAGTGGCAACGTTACCGTGACACGTGGGACCAGGGCTACCAGATGTTTTCCATTATTATATTATGTTTTTACACGCTATACTCTCCCGTTGAATAAAAATAAAACTAACATAGCATCGCAGATTATTTGTTAATGTCTCAATCCGAAAAAAAATACAAATTTCAACTGTGAGATGTGTACAGGCTTTTATTTTAATATTATTCTTGGGTGTTAAATATACCACGCTTAAAACATCGTCTTCTACAAGCGACAAAAAATCACGTAGATTTTTTTCCCTATAGCTCTATAGCTAGTTATAGCTGGCTGAATAATTTTATCAAAAATACTGTCAGCCCTGACTGTGACGTGTGCTGACGTCACACGTTCCATTACACTGTCAACAATATACACATGTGGGGACAGCTCGCCGAGAGAATAACCTCGCCCTTATTGCCAAACTTTTGTTTCATTATTTCCACGCATATAATTGTCTGCGACATTCCACGCGCTAATTGTGATGATAATATCAAAGTAGATGTTAAAGTTTCGGTGATATTAGAAACAACATTTTAAAGGGGCAACATAATGGGGCTAATGGGTATCTAAAATATTGAGGAATATTATGTTTATAATTTAAACGTATATTATGTTGATTCGTTATTTTGTAAACTACACAATATACAAGCAAAAAATGTAACACTGTCTGATTTTCCTGCATGCCTAATACAATTAATGAATCTAAATATTGTCATAATTTTTCCTAAGCATTATGATGATATATGGTTAACAGCCAAAACTAAAGTGGCTTTTAGTGTCTTCTATAATTAACAGAAAAATTTAAAACGAAAGATTAAAACAGATTTTTGTTTATATGTCATAAATTAACGTTTTGGCACGTAACTGTAAACATTTTAAATTACTAATCGTTGTATTTGTAGTGATTTATTTTCTGTATTTAAAAATATTGTTTAGTGGGTATTATCACAATACCGCCTCACAGTTAATAATAGTTATTTGTATATATGAACAAAAAATATAGACAAATATACCCATCAGTCACACATGTGAGGTCCTGACCAGTGGCCCGTAGTCCTGACTTTCTGACCCCTGCTCAATATACAAGTCTTTTGTCGTGGGTGTTACAAACTATGAGAGTGTATAACGTATTTAAATCAACGTTCCGTACGCAACATTCATTGCTATCACTTGAAATGTGCAATAATTTTGCCTAACCTCACGAATGTTTTTGATATAAATCGCTAACAGCGTGTACCGAGTCATGTGGGAGGTAGAGAAATTCGTATCTAGAAATTGCATTCCTTTGTAGGATTCTTATTCTTCTTCTTTGAGTGCCTCTTCAGTGTTGAAGGTTGGCCGTCAGCTTCTTGTACTGTTCCCTGTCTTTAGCCAGGTGGAATAGTTGTTCAACGGTGCTAATACCGGTCCACTGTCAGATGTTTAGCAGCCACGATTGCAGGATTAACCAATCACAATTACCATTTTCTTCTGCTACAACAAGTTCACTACCCAATAGGCCTCTCCCAATAATTCCACACCGACCCCTTAAAAGCGATCTAACTCAAATAATTTCTCACAACCGTCGTCAAGTCGTAACATTTAAATCGGTATAAACATTTCCTTGTGCAAGGGCATGATGGGACCTAAATAGCTTTCTAGTGAAGTCGACCCAAACGCTTATTCATCATCTTTCAATTTTATGTTGCCAAATTGTTGACAAGCCCTGTCAGCATTTCATGATGACTTTTAGTCATATTACAAACAACCGTCACTCTAATTCATGTTAAAATAACTATGCATATGACTACACCATCACCTATAAATTGTGTTTTTCTACGGGTTCCAAGAAAACTAGCTGATTAGAAGTTTTCTTAACGCACGCACCGATCGGCCCACACACATACCTTTGAAACGTTACTAAAAATAACCACCTATATACAAATCTTAATGTAGTATTTCTCGAAACACGATTATTAATCACGCCAGAAAATATCCCTCCAACGACCTTGAGCAGTCACAAATTGTTAATTAGGGACTCCATTGACGCGGAGACGTGTGGCCACCCAAACACGTAACCCTAACAAATTGAGGTGATGGGAATCTTTATGGGTTTCTGTTTGGATTACGTATTTTATTTTTGATGGTGGAATCATTTGACGTCATAGCTTAGACGTCTGTAATGTTCTGAACCTCCTAGTTTTGAATGCAGCTTACACTAACTGCCTTGTTCATAGACAGTTTTAAAACCTGTTTTAGTTATCGAATGTTTTGTCCTTTTCGAACGACTTATGAATTCAGTTTGAGCGAAGAAGACAAAACATTCGATAACTAAATTGGTTTTAGAACTGTCTTCGAATAAGCCCGTCAGAGGAAAGAGTCTCTACTAAGCTTATACTTGAGGATTGTAGATACTTTAAGGTCTCTGAAAATCGATCGGGAATGTGACAAAAAAAGGGGACTAAAGGCTACTGACAATTGTCTCTGGCCAATCGACATAATTATAATACCGAGGTTGCTCAATTATGCCTTCCTGCTGCGCGATAAAAAGCTTGAAATATGAACAACAATAGATCACTAAGCGACATGGGCGATACAATCGGATAATTTTCAAATTAATACTAAGCCGTACAACAAATAGTCCAATTACACGCATGTACCAAATGGGACTAATCCCGACATTGTTATGTGAAAGCTTGGACAAATACGTATTTGGCGAGTGAAACCAACCTTAATACCCAAGGATTTGGCGCAACAGGTTAGCAAATGAAAGTGAGATTATACGATGTGATTGGTCAAATGTTGGCCACAAATCCTGTCCAATCAAAAACGAATAATTGCTAATTTATGGCAGAAGTGCGTGGAATTTTTCACGCAGATTAAGAGGAAAACAGGTCTAGATATCACCTAAATCCTGTTTTTGTAGTCAATTTTCATTCGTATAATTTATATGGGTTTATTAATTTGTTAATGTATACATTGCCTTAATTTATGATGTAGGTTTATTATAAATTGGAATGAAATCATCCTTATATAATGGGTCATTACTTTATTTATATGCTTGTCTACAACACGTCTTAACGACAAGATCTTTCCAAATTGCAGCTCATGTTTTACTTAAGTTAAGATAGTTGGTTAATATATTTGCTGAACTGCGGAGGTAAAGATATTAAATCACAGGAAGTTAACTGCTAGATAAATGTCGCCGACTTTCTACAACCTTTATCTGTTTACTAAACTTAAACAAAAGCTTCTGTCTCTAAGGGTAATAATCATTCGCCGATCTTATTCCTAACCTAAAATATAAAAGCGGTAACGCATATCGATAGGCATTTCAGGCCTGGGCAAGTCACATAAGATTTTTCAAACTTACAAAACTTTACACAAAATGCATTGACCTACTTTGCAATAAAAAAACAGAACTTCACAATTCCGAACACCAATGAGGTAATAAAAATCAACAATGTCGTGTTTTTATCATTCAATGCTTCTGTGACACTAAAATGCGGTTTCTACAGAATACAGTTTTAAAACCACAATTTGCGAAAATGCAGTCCTAACTTCAGCTCAATTGTAAGATGACGTCATTACCATAGTGGAACAGACAAAAGTGAGTCAGAAAAACAATATTTGCACAGTTGCACACTGCTTGCAGTAACTGAAACTCGTTGGGAAGGATATTTACATAGAACCGCTGTAATTGTACCGCCGCGGCCACTCGCACACGTGAAAAATACATGTCTCTCTAATTTGGTAAGTGTAACTATGCTGTTTTGTATTTTTGATTAATTAAATGGATTCTGACTGCCTCGTGGCGTAGTTGTACTACGATATATATGCAAAGCTGAAGTCTCTGGTTCAAATTCCGGGTCGGACAAAGTGATATTGGATTTTTCTATTCATTAACAGCCTTCTGACAGCCTAACAGCATTCTTTCTTCCGACTGCCACTAAAATTGCGCTTGCACAGTCTCTCTTGCTTCCTATCCTCGACTATGCCGACATCAGCTATCTTGACCTTACCGAGGCCCAGCTAAACAAACTTGAGCGCCTTCAAAATGTTTGCATTAGGTTTATATTTGGACTACGTAAATATGACCATGTTTCCGAATTCCGAAATAAGCTCAAGTGGCTTCCTATACGACATCGCCGGAATGCTCACATCCTGTCTCTTCTCTACAATATTCTGTTCAATCCCTCGGCTCCGCGCTATCTTCAGGAACAATTTAGTTTCCTACATACTGCAAATTCGCTTTCCCTTAGGTCGTCAGAGAATCTGATGCTGAAGTTTACAGCTCACAGGACTTCATTCTACGACCGCTCCTTTACTGTAGAAGCGGTGCGATTGTGGAATGCATTGCCTCTTACCATTAAACGGTCGCCCTCGCTGGAGACTTTCAAGACCAGGGTGAAAGCACACTTCCTCGCACAATAACACCATATCCGTAATACATTATTGATATGTATTTATGTATATATATATATGTGTATTTGTATATATATTTATATATTTAATACGATTCTTTTTTTTATTTTTTTTTATTATTTATTTATTTATTTATTATTATTGTTATTTTATTGTATTTACGTATCGTATGTATAAGTTTTTCTTATAATACAAAAGCACCGTCCATATTTACCTATTGTTTCCTCTTTAGGCACGGTTGTCTGGAAGAGATCGCTCTTAGCGATAAGACCGCCGATTTTTAGCATTTTTAAGTATTAGCTCAATTACTAATGTTACTATATCAGGTGCTAAATAAAGAGTTTTTATTATTATTATTATTATTAACAGCCCGGAGTCAGGAATTTATGATCGATATGGCGATAGGCTCGCCCCCATGATATCGTGGGACGGAACATACAAGGCGAAACGTGGTTGTCCTGGTTGCACCTCTGTCTACCCCTTCAGGGAAAAAGGCGTGAGTATATGTGTTATTAGGTAAATATGAGCTATAGGAACTTTATTACAGGTAGCTTAGTTACTGTTAACAATTGTGTGGTCTTGAAAATTACTTAATTTAATGAAACTCGAAACAGTCTTACGTATAGCCGTAACGCCAATAAATGCATGCATTATCTGTTAGCTCTATCAAAACCTATGAAACTCCTCATAAAATCCAGATCGGAAAAAAATCCTTGTGACTCCAATATTTATGTAGACGCAAAGATCAAACTTGCAACCTCCGGATTATCAGCCATTGCCAAATCTTTAAATGAACTGCGCCACGGAGGCTGTCAAATTTATGTTACTTATTATTATTTTATTTAACAAAGTTACATTTAACGTTTAATTTAAAACAAAACATATTTAATAATTTATTATTTCTAGGTATAGTATTATTTCAATTCCAAGTGATTACGAGTATTTCAATGTCTGTTTTCGGCGCGTGTCGCACAAATAACCGATTTATATTAGCTCATTTTCGCGTTTATTCAGATTTTATGTTAATCTATATCAAATACTTATAAAGCTTCGTCATCAAATTCTTGTTAGGATTATCGAATCTTCACGGTCTCATAAATATGCCATTTATTGTAATTTTATTATAAAATTAATAGATATCAATTTATTGTTGGATATTAAGCTATTTCAATAACCATTGTTACGTTCAACTAAATGTGATTATACTTCATAAACAAAATTAAAGCACCATCGTTCGCGTGTCACAAATAAACTAGGAAAACTAATGTCACGAGTACATTAACTTGACAGCCTCCGTGGCGTAGTTGGTTAGACGCCGATTGTGAAACGAGAGGTCACGGGTTCGATCCCCGCACCAACACAAATGTTTGTGTGGCCCACAAATATATGTGTCGGGTCTGGGTGTTTGTGAGACCGAAAAGTCTCTCGTAGTTTCTGATACCCACGACACAAGACTTAATTAATCTTAATGTGGGGTTTAGAACTATGTGACTGTTGGGTGTATTTATTTATCGTATTCCTACCAATATCTATTAAAGAGGGCTTTGGTCCCCTTTAAAAAATGTTTGTAGAGACAACTCCATTCATTCTTTTTACAAACACTCTTAACCCAAACTTTGACAATGTTGGCACAGCGTGACGTTTCAGCAGTGTAGCAAATGATGTGTCTTATTAATTTGCCTGCCTGTCTGACCTCAACCCTACCAGCCTTTTAGACTGTGCTATAAAGCGGTACTGTGGGCAGGAGTTGTACTTAATTTATACACGAAAGCTTCCTTTTCTAGACAGAATTGCGCTACCCATTATTCGCAGTACAGTCAGCGTCGAAAAACGAATCATAAAAATCAAACGCATATTAACATAACGCTTCAAATGCATAGATATCAAACAAGTCAATATCTCACTGAACACCTTGGGAGATTAGCGATCTCAGCGTTTGAGGTTGTTCGCAAGCTTTTAAAGCCAGCTAATTATTTTTATTGGCGGACCATTCGCATATCTCGGACACAATTCGCGGAACAGGGCGAAAAACGAACGTAAACATTCAACAACCATTGTTCCAACTAATTTACGATCGTAAATTGTTTTCCGTTCTTTTTAGTTCATCATTCAAGGTTTTATTGTATTTACTGGTCGGCTTAGAGTAGCTTTTGCTAGCGAATTCGAATTTTGAATTTGTGTTCTGCCCATAAATTGGGTAAGATTACGAATTGAGGTCTCTTACCCTTTTTAACTCAATTCATGATTACATATTCGTTGAGTGAGATTGCGGAGACACTATAGCTGGTTGTAGGAAATAGATATTTTTTTTAAACACGCGCGCATTTCGGGTGACACTGGATACCCTAGGACGAAAAGCGTCTCGATTCCTTCCATGTGATAGCCCGGCGCCGAACCATGGCTTGCCTGTTCATTGGAGAAGAAAGCCCCACTTATCTACGTCTTATTTATTTAAAAATGGTACACCAACAGCATAATAGATTAGATCGCTTACTTTTTTAATAGATATTAACGTCTTGGTTTAGATAAGGTTCAACAAATATTTACCTACGCAAGTGTCGGGATTAGGTTCAGTTTAACCTCCGGGAAACCAACTGCACCTCGGAGGTAATTTATTCGTTCAGTATGTTTACCGTACGGTACACACAAAAGCTCCTTTATTTTTAACGATTGTCCCTACAATGGACCGGAAGTTCTTGGGCAAGACAGATAGGTTTCGCCAATAAACATGAATGCTATAATTCTTTTGCTAATGGACCGACCCATCCGCGCCATTACTTATGTCATAATGCAAATGAATGGTTCGGACCTATTATAATATTTTATTATAGTTCTACTTGTGCTATCACTTTATTTATTATTTTTAATCAACTGATACAAAACAGTAGAAATAAGCTTTTATAATAATAGTAATAAGAATAAGCTTTTCTATGGAGCTTTAATGTAATTAAATTTTTCAACGATAGGTCGTATTAAGCCCTTGGCCGAGGTGTATGGAAGGCGGGAAGAGAGGCCTGTGCCCTGCAGCGGGACATTGTAACATCTCTAGGTTCATAATAACATCTCTAGTCAGGGAGTTCTTTCATATCTTTAGGCAGTCAATTAAAAACGAAAAAAATCATGAATATTTGTCATAAGGTCGAAACTGTGACCTCTAACCAACGGTTTGCGCGGCTCACAACTATCCATAATAGACGGACAATTAATTAAAACTAAAAACACGAAATGAAGTAATTCTGGGAAATTTTATCGTCTAGTAGTAATTAAAAATAGGCAAAAATACCTTCTAGAGCCGACAACGATAACGCATGCCATTCATTATTAAAACTGATAAAATAACTCATAGTTATCATAAACCCAGTACATACGGCCAACATTAATTTAAATAACAAATCATCAAATAAGCAAATACACCCATATATCACTTACTGTCACGCCGGTCTTGCTGACCTACTATGGACTTTAGAATTAATTTCAAATTTAAGATTTGTATTCGCATTTTTACTTGATTCGCATATAATGGAACTAAACGAAATCGATTATCAAAAATAGACCAGCTCAGCCCTAACAGCGACACACAAATTTTGTATCGTTTGCGACAAAAGGAACGAAACATATATTTGTAGATCATACAAAAAATTGTCTCAATGCTAAAATTGAATCCGCTTTTCATGTCACAGCCAGCGTCTGAACCGACTACGCAGCGAAGGCTGTCATCATTCAACTTACCGATTATAACCGATTATCAATAAATTTTATTTATATTTTTAAAATACATTTTTATTACATTACATCATCTGTCCCAGTTAACGAGACCTTTGGCTGTAATTTATGCACTGGTTATAAATTCTTTTAGTATATAAACGACTGCGGGAGTCGTGCCTCATTCGCGAACCCGTTTAACATCGGCCTCTGTAATCGATTACCTGCGCCAAATAACTATAATTATAATCTATACAATGGTACAAACTACAATACAAATTATTACTATAGTTACATATATACATACAGAAACTCAAGCCTTTTTCCAGAAGGGGTAGGCAGAAGTTGTCCTGGTAGTAACCAGGTCACCCGCGTTTCGCCTTGTTTGTTCCGTCCCACGATGTTGCAGGGGGCGAGCCTATCGCCATATCAAGCACAAATTCCTGACTCCGGACTGATAATCAATTGAAAAATCTAATATGACGTTGCCCGACCTGGGATCGAACCCAAGAGCTGAGCATTGTAACCGTACCAAAGTACAACTAAGCCACCGGGGCAGTCACTATAGCTCAAAGACATAAAAGTCTCGTGTACAGTTCTATTTTTTTAATTGCCGTGATAGGCAGACGAGCTAGCGGCCCGCGTGATGGTAAGCGGCTTCCGCTGCTCATGGACTCTGCAATGCCAGGGGCATTGTTCAGCCGCTGCCTACCGTAAAGTTCTTTTGTTTCTTGTTAAGAAAACCCTTAAAGATTTATTCCTAGAAGCTCTAGTAATTGTAGCAGTTAATTTATGTCAGTCTCCGGTCCAAAAGTCCGGTGCGTGGGTACTCTATTCACACTGACTTGGTAATGTTGGGCTGGGCCTAGAACACTTACAAAACGTATGTCAGTATACCGGATAAAACATGCATCTTTTGCAAGGTAAAGAAATTACAGAATTAACGGGCCCGACAAATCCCTTACTATATACCATGTTCGTCTCATACATAGTCGTGACCCCGCAGTAAGTCTCGTTTTACACTTAGGATTGTAGTTTCCATCCATCCATCAGCCAAAGGAAGTCCACTGCTGAACATAGGCCTCCAATGATTTCCACAGTGACTTGTTGGAGGCAGCCTGCATCCAGCGACTTGTAGTTTACTCGGAGATTTTTGCACGAAAATTTTTATTAGATCGTCAGTCGATATCCATTTGTTCGGCATTGCACTGAGTATCTTTAACCATGAGGAGAAAATTCATAAGGTCATTTACTACTTACTTGTCTTTTTTATTTCATTAACATTTTATTAAGAAAAATAAAGAGGATGAAGATCACGATAGGTTATTGGAACTGCTCAAATCAAAAGACAAGGATCAGCAACAATTACAATAAATTTATTGCCATCCGTTGCAAATAATAAATTAAATTGCTTTTGTATAAAGGATCGTTGTGGATTACTAACATTTTGATTAGGCAGTAGATAGACATTTAAACAGTATAACTTGACCTAAATATGTTTGTCAGAGAACTTCATATGCAATTAATAAAATGAAGTTAATAGCAGTAGAATAATTTAACTTTACTTGAGGTTGAGGTAACCATCATTACACATTTGTAAAATTAAAATAGATGTTTTGTTCAATCTCGTAGGTTTTTTCATATATTTATTACATTAGACATATGGACACTTATCATACTGACCCCTAGAAAAATGATTAGAAATATATTAACGCAGATAATATTTTAATAAAAGTTTGTCTTATCTCGTCTATTGTAAGTATTGATGCCCTCTCGACTTCCAGGTCGATCATCGGTGTGATTTTATTATCGTTTTTAATGTTCGTAATTATTTCCCAATCTATTATTCTAAACATTAAATTTCAACCTAGAACTTTAATTAAATAATGATAAGCTTTAATTTGATATCACAATCTAAATCTGAATGAAATTATGTTGTACTTCAATTTGATATTGCAAGTTAACATTACAAAGCCATCATATCTTACCCAAAAACGTTGTTTTACGTGTCACTCACCTTACAAATAGACAGCGTATATCAAATAAGAAATAGCAAAAAAATATAGAAATCTAAATATGGATATCCTTGCACCGTTTATATTTAATCGAGGAAGCTACTTTTAATATATATAACCACTTTATAAGCAAAATTCGCTATGATTTGTAATATCGGCAATTTCACACGCGAGCGTATTTCATAACAAAACGTAACTAAAATAAATCAACATGGCCTATATTATTCACACGTCTATTTAAAAACTCCTATAAACAAACATTTCAAATGTTACAAGCATGATTCATCATCTAATAATTTTCGCCAACATTCCAATTTTATTCTCATTATGTCATTTCTATGTCGTCCCAAACGTGATATGACGTGATGGGTGAGTCATCATGCTCGGGACGTCATCACTATCAATCATATCCGAAACGAGCATATATTACGCAGTACGCACAGAGCTAGTCGCCAAACGTTTTAGAGTGAGCAGTAAAATTAATATAGCACAATACATCACGTAACGCTTTCTACCAAGACTTTGAAGTAACAAATCCACTCGAGCATTTTAATCAAATGACGAAGTGAAGTCATCTGGTTATTGTATGTTTATAATTATTTTTAATATGTTCTACTGCTAGACAAAGAGTAAAAACGTTAATTATTCAGAGTCTTCTAAAGAAACAATGCGGCGTCGAAATAAAATTCCTAATCATCTTGCAGCCTTAGTTCTAGGGCATTCTACTACTATCTTCTATGACTATAGACCCTACATGTGACAATGAATAACTTGTTGTATGAGCTTTTATGATCAGCCTACTTTGATCCCGGGCTTCCCTTACGACTGTGAACGCTCCAGGCCTTAGCCTTCCCCGCTGGCCCACTGCGGTTTTAATATTATAGATCTATAAAAATATCAACGCGATAATTTTATCGATCCAATCGTTATCGATCTAATCTGTTTAATTAATCACTCCGTAATGCCTAAGTTTTCAGTCGTCCAAATATATTTGTTCAGTCGCGTTCAATATGAAGGTTCAGAGCGATACGCAATGTCCAACAATTTCCACCAAGGCCGGCTACATCGAACTATTTCTGTACTAATTGAAACACACAAATGTAGGGTGACCACACTCGCGGTTATTTTGAAATAGTCTGTATATTTTCGTATACATTTTTGATGTTTGATGATAAAATTATAATAGTTTTGACGATAACAATTAGGTAATAAAGCAATACATATTAGCATTATAGCGATGCCCAATACCCCTTTTCTCTTGCCATCTTTTTCCTTCTTGCTCCTATCCTGATCTGATGGGCCGTCAACACATCCTTGATCCAAGCGTTGTAGATGTTCATGGACAACAGTGATCACTAACCATCAAGTGACCTGCCTGCTCGCTTGCCGGACCTATGCTATAAAAAAAATCAACAATCTCTTAAACATTTATTCAACACCTACTAACTTCCTTAACACTTTTATGATATAAAAATACCTATTTTCTTCAAATATGCAAATATTTTTAAAAATTACAATATCTTTGTCGAACTCCCTCGTTAAGGTTACAAAAATGACGTGAAATATAGCATTCTTATGCGTAATTAACGACTGATATCGTCAAGGCTAGCGCAAATGTCAACCGAGTGAGAGCTTGCCAATTAGGACCTGTCCGAAACCATGAGATTTAATTGGTCGCCCCAAATCAAAGCATTGCGTTTAAATCGAACCTAGAAGTTTATTTTAAGGATAATCGAACTTACGTAGGCAATCAAATAATCACGAGTTGGATGGAACTGAAAAATATCTAAATAGGAATAGGCTCGCCCCAATCACATCTTTGAACTGAAATAAGATCAGCAAGCTGAAGGTGCACATAGATATAGTATAAAACAGTGCCACTAACGTTACCTTTGTTTGCCTCATTGGTGATACAAAACCGAACTTATTTACGTATGTCCCATAATAATGTAACTGGCTGGGGACGGATCTGAAAACCCGAGAATTAAATTATTGTCAGTTGCGTGCATTTAGAATTCGGGAAGCCCTGCGTCCAGCAGCAGAATAGTAATTTGATTTATTCATTTATTTTTACAATTTCCACCAAGGACGGCTAATTTAATGACTACGAAAAAATATTATAAAGTCTTCTTCCTAGCCTGGGCCGATCTACAAAATTAACAACATTTTTGGCCAATCTGCTCTCAGATGCTCATTACCGTAGGTCAACTAACATTTGCACATTAAGTGGGTGGCCGTCGATAATGAAACAAGAAAGAACAAAGAGACAGTCACGCAACATCATACGTGGGACTTTATATCATGCAATAAACACAAATACAAACATTCACAATCCATATAAATCATATTTTTTATTTGTTTTTATAACGATCAAAATAGTATTGCCCTTTGACAGCCGGAATAAATAAATATAGTTTTAATGTTACACTTCTAAGAACAATGGCGTATATGAAATGAATCTGTATACATTGAAGATTTATTTTAAGGTTCAGAGAAACTCTCATGCCTTGGAATTTATGTCAACAATAAAACAAAAGACATTTGATATGTGAAACTGAATTCCTTTCCAATATTGAATCAAGATGATTAAAGTCAAGTAGTATTGTAGACTGCGAGTATGACTGCATGACCAATACCAGGGACATCATTTGAGGTATTCGTTTTTATTTGAATATTTATTATGAATTGTGATGTGTGTTTTGCAAAATCTAACTCGAAAAATTTAATTAAAATTTTTGAATCATAAAATATTTTAGTAAAAGCATTTAGCTATTAACTGAGCTACAAGCGCCTTCAAAACCTATTAACATATTGCCCCAAATGAAGTTGCAGTCAGCCGTAAAATATTTAAACCCGGTGCTAAATCATTTTCTAAAAGGAAATTTTATTGTGGACTCTTTCATCGTCGTGACGTTTGTGTACGCTATAAATTTAATGTTTTGTTCCAAACCCACGTGCCGCATAGTTTTAGCATTCTCCCACGGTCTAAGCGATTAAAATTTCAGTTCCTAAAATAACATTTCCTAAGTTCCTTGGACTAGTAACGTCACTTCAAAGTTTAATTGGCGTTTGTAAAACCGCAATTCTTTCCCCTCTAGATTTATCACTTAGGAATATCAAAAGATTGAAAGCGGAGCGAGGATTTGCTGTTCCGGGAATGCTAACAATAATATTGATATTTTAGTGCTCCGCCGATGCTGACACATGAAACGTTTCGATGTGAATTTCTATTCGCGGCGTCGCGACGAGCCGGATAATGTTATGATATACGTCTTTTCAAAGTGATCGCAAGTTCAGTGTTGTTCAATCACATGCCAGCTGAAATTGTAACTGTATTATATACCAATATACTGTAGTCTGTATGATAAGCAATAGAAAGCGTTGGCATAGCAACTAGTACTTATATCTGGATTCTCTGTATGATAGGCAATAGAAAGCATTGGCATGGCATCTAGTAGATGTATCTGGATTCAATATCACGTTGTGGACTAAGCACTGTTAATGATCAAATGAATGCATCAGTGCCCCAGACATTAAATTTAGTCAATCTTAACCGTTATTACTGAAAAATGGCTTCTGAAATTAAGGCCAAAAACATCATGGAATTCTTACATATTCTAAGTTAACTTACTACTCTGACACATCTAAAATACGAGTGCATTATTCTATGAAGTGGAATACACGAGTGCCAAATCTTTTATCATTTTTTAGGTTATGAAGACTATCAATCAAATCATTAACGAGATTGTGACCAGTTTGACTGCACTTTAATTAAAACGCGATCATAATTTGTACTGCAACATCGATACACATTGAAAAAACGGTACGATAGAGTGAGGAAATCTAATAATTTCTCTTCAACGATTGATTACCGACATCTTTCGCGAAAGCTCAATGTTCGGAGAAATGAGACTTTCATTCATCACCAAGTCTATCTAACACATAATGTATTATGATTGCATCATGCAAAAACAACTATGTGGATAATGGTTTCACAGATTTACGCGAATATAACACACTTTACAGTCGTGGACTAAGCGGATGACTAATACCTCAGTCCGCCCCGTGACTACGAAAACTGTAAAGTGATCGAAACGTCGGAAAGTTAAATTATGTGAATATTTATATAAAAAATAAAATCCGTAAGAATTTATTTTATTCAACTATGTGGATATCAACCATGTTAGAACCCAGATCCCAAAAACATAAGCAAAGGTAACATTTGCACCACCCGCAGTTTTCCCAGCTTAATTCCTTCCTAATATACAACAGGAGACAATACTATCGTTATGCTAATCACAATTTCAGACTCAGGTAAAATTTATAAAACTTTTCAAACCTAAAGTTGTTAGCCGCAGGTCGCTGCTTGTGTAAGGTGCAGCTAGGCCAACGAGGCAATCGATACATGATAGTCAAACCTCCTTACACGCACTGCATAATGTCTGTACAGAATATAACATTAAAACATATAAATAGATTTAAAATACTCGTCACAAGTCAATCGTCGTAGCAACACGCTACCGGACTCGTTACTTTTTATTTGACCACAGAGTTGAGAAGAAAAGAAAAGCACACAGCAATTGCTTTAGAAATATGCGGAGCTGTTGACAGCTAGTTATTCAGGGGTATTCAGTGTTGACGAGTTACACAACTTGAACGAAACATTGTAATGTTAACAAGTATTGTAGTAGGAAAATTTCACATTATAAAGATCTTGTTCTTTTGAACGCGTTAACAGTAAAGTGAAATTATTAGTAAATCCATTTTAAGAGTATTTAAGTGTCACTTCTCGTGTTATTAAAGAGACTTCGTTTACAACGCATAATCTACAATTAGTGCCAGTTAATAAAACAAAATAATTAATTGCTTGGCCCACACCATCCCCATTAATAAACATCGAATTTTCACGCGAATCATAGATATTAGATTGTTTTATAATCGATAGAGCCATTCTCTAATAATATTAATGAGATTCAAGAGTGTCCCATACTGCTCAACGCACGAAAGGACTGCCTTCTTCTTTAAAGGACTTAGCGCAATCGAAACATATTTTATATCATTCCAATTGTCACAGCATGTCTGAGATATTGTTCAGTCTGTCGTAACGGTTAATCACGTCGTCGATCAAGGTAACACCGTCTCAATCGGAAGGCCATTAATATTGATATGAGCAATTAATGAAAGCCCATTGAGCGCTCATCCATCAGCATATTAATGCCTTTATTAAACTTGCCGCCCGGCAGAACATCGCCTGGACTATGAATGAAACTATATTTTTACTAAAACCATTGATTTTGGTTTGCACGCCCACGCATCGCCTTCGACGTTATTATAAACTTTGTTTTATCTTATTTCCTTTTTAACCGACGTCAAAATAAGAGGAGGTTCTCAATTCGTTGGAATCTTTGTTTTTTTAATGTTACTACGTTCACCGATTACTCGAAGATGCCTGAATCGATTTGGAAAATTCTTTTTTGGTTTCAATGTTGTAATTCATTCATATTATAAACTTGGAAGTGGCCTTTCAACACGTTGAAGTGGAGATCCTTGGGGGAGGCCTATGTTCAGCAGTAGTCTTTCTATGGCTGAATAGATAGATTATAAACTTCTGGCAATACCTTTATTTATTATAGGTGGTACCTTATACAGTATAGCCAATAATTATTATAGTAGAGAAAAGATTAAGGAGATAACCTACGCTAAAGAAAAACTATTATAAAATATTCCCGGATGATGTTTTTCCCCACTAAATAGAGCGGACAAACATACATACAGATTTGGAGACTATGCAATCACGTGTAAATTTGCTGATAAATTAATGACATATATTACACATATTATTTTATGCATCATCAACAAAAAATACATTATTCATGTTTCAAAAACAATCACAAAAGCTTTGAAGAGGTTACAAACAATGAAATTCAAATGTTAGTACAGGTAAACAAATATTATAAACGATAACAATATCTCGATATCACTATAGGCGTACGGAAAATTTTATTGCTTTAATTTTGTATTGATTAAATAACACATACCGACACATTAACATAAGATTTTCCTGTTAATACTAAAGTGGCCCATAGACAAATTCACTGAAATTCGCAACTTTATAATTTTAATTCAAACAAGATCATATTTGATGAATCCAAAATAAGTTATGATCGCGTAAATGATGTAACCTATTGTCACTTTATATGTAACACGTTCATAAACGGATTTCACACTCTATAAATATGCATCGCGTCATGAAATGAGACGATTTCAATTTAAATTGTATATTAATAATAATAAATAAATATGCTTAACAGTCTCATACATAGTCTTGACCCCACACTAAGATCGAGTCTTGTGTCGTGGCTCACGACACTCGACTCGACCACGACTCGTAGGTATCTGAAATTACGAGACACTTTCGGTCTCACTAACACCCAGACTTGAAACAAATACCTGTGGACCACACAAGCATTTGTCTCGGTGCGGGGATTGAACCCGCGGCATCTCGTTTCACAGGCGGTGTCTAACCAACTGCGCCACGGAGGCTGACAAGGAAAACCAAATAGCAATTGTTTAACGGTAAATAAATGCAGATAATGATACACATGAATAGAGATACTACTCGTAAATAGAGATAATATACAGATAACAAAAAATATGCTGATAAGATTTATTTCTTTCTATTCTAATATTTTTTTCGTAGGATTCCTTTATATAATTTAGCTGATGCCATAAAAATTAATATTTCCGAATTTATGCACCTACATAAGTAGATCAATTTAATAAACAAAAGTGATAACATGTTCTCAGTTTTTGAAGTAGATTAACTATTAAGAAAATGGCTATTTTGGGTTCTTAGACATTGAGGATGGTACTATCGATCTTGTAATGACAAATAAGAGTATTTTTTTTTATTTATAAATCACAAATGCCTGGTTCAATAACAACCTTCAAGAATATTAGCAAAAATATTTCAAGAACTAATAACTTTGCGGATTATCAGAGCTCGTCGTAAATTAAAGAAGAATTAACATGTTGACATTTGAAGAAGGTGAACCATCTCGACATTGTCTCAAAACTGCATTTTTACTTTGCCATTGAAATTCCTCGGTTATAGTTCTTAAAGCGAATATTTGTCTTGATTCTAGAGTCAGTTTAGAGTCTAGACAAAACTTCGCTTCTTGCTGTGTGGTGAAGTTTAGTACTCGTATTCCTGTTCTGTGTCACTGTAAATATGCAAGTTTATTGGTGTTTATAACATATATACTAATTTTAAATACGTACTCTCGCCTATTTGAATTCTGAAAACTACTAACGCTTATAAGTTACCACTAAACTGGGGACATTTAGAGCTATAATTTTGAATTTAATACCTGCACTACAAACTGAAATAACTTAAACTATAAACCAAATTGCCTCGAATCAACCTCCATTTTATTTTTAAACCTATAAAATACGTGAATATAAAAACCTATGAATTCCAACGCATTCGATACATTTGTTTACTCGACATTGGGATATTTTCATACCGGGATATGGTTACACGCGGCTTTTACGACCAGCATTATGTGGATGTACCGAGCCCTTGGTTGCTAAACATCCGCTGGATACATTGTTTCATAGACTATAATTACAATATTAAAATAGTTTAAATGATAAAATACACGCAATAGTCACGCACTTAGTCTTAACCTTACAGTTTCCATATGACTGCCTCGGTAGCGTGTTGAGCTACGGTACGATTTCAAAACTGTAGTCTCGGGTTCTAATCCCGGGTCCGACAAAGTGATAACGGATTTTTAATGCGTTATCAACCCGGAGTCAGGAATTTGTGCCTCATATGGTGATAGGCTCGCCCTCTATCACATCGCAGGACGGTGCACACAAGGCGAAACGTGGGTGTCCTGGTAGCACCTCTGCTTGCCCCTTCTGGGAAAAAAGGCGTGATGTTTATGTATGTACGTTTAAATTAATAAATACACGCAATAGGCACGCACTTAGTCTTAACCCTGTAGCTTCATATTGGGTTCATTAGAAACGATTAGGCTTATTGGTCGTACAAGACCCAGACTGTAAAAATATTTGTCACGACACGGATATCGACCCTGCGGCCTCTCGTGTCACAGCTAGCTTCTTGTCCAATTGCTCGCTGAAAACTTAGTTTCTTCCATATATGTTACTTGTATTATCTTTTATATAATTTTACATATATAAAACCATAAATAGGCACACAGGCCTGTTTTAAATGTTACAATAATTATATCTACCATGTATAATTACACAAAGTTGTTATAAATATCTATAAAAATTGCATTAATAATTAATTAATGTGCTAATATTAATGGGGTGAGAAAGTGAGACATAAAAACGGCCAAAATATCATATCAAGCTAATAGTGTCGCATTGATATACCCGCATGCAATTTCGATTTAACCGAAAATATAAATAAGAACTCCCTTTGATCTATCTATTCAACTAGAAATTACCGTATTTCTGTAACAAAAGTTATTAACAATATACAAAAACAAAGTCGATCAATTCTTTTATTATTTAATGGAACCGAGACACCAATTTTACATTCAATATATAGTTATTATACAATTTCTGCAGACACAAGCCAATAGTTCAAGTATCCATATGTTTCAGTAACGGAATATTTAATCATTTTTCCGCTCTCAAGAGAGCCACGACCGCGCTGACATTGCAAGGTGACCTAGACAATATATTTCAAAGCAAATGTAATATTTCTCTAAAGCAATAAGCGGTGCATATGGCACTACTCTCAGCCACGTTGTATACGAGTAAAAGCAAGCTTAAGAGGCGGACGGGGATGTATTTAGTATTTTTAGTGGGGGTCGGGACCACAAAATAGGTTTAAAGTCAGAAAAGAAGAAATAACATCATGGAATTTAGCTACCTTTTCAATTGTTTTATTGACGTAGTAGATGTTATAAAAATTACACCACAATCAAATAAATTTCGACTCGATAATTAAATAATCAATGTATCATAAAATACTATCGTTAGAAAACAACGTTACTGTTGCTTATTTCGTTCTGAATTATATTGTCAGTAAACAACTAAATTTATAAAACGGCAATCTATTTAAAATTTATCTAGAGTCATGATGGTTAACGGTCACCTTTTATCCCTTATCCTGCTGCCTCGCTTGCAATAAAATGCAAGGGATAAATTGACCCTCATTCCTTTCCTTAAATACGTCCGTATGCAGCGCTATGCACTCAACACGCAAGAGCTCTCGACGTCCACTACACGCAGACGTAAGGCTCGTTACCCCCCATCCTCTTTGAACATAATGCGCTACAATAAACATAATGCATTCGGATTTTAAAAAACGTACATCAACAGTGTTTAAAACGTAAGTCATAATTTATTTTTCTTTTTTAAACCAGAGATGAACTTCAGCTTGGGTGGGCATGAGCGAAATATTTTACGACGAAATAGTTGTCATGCTGTCGATATATTACAAATTACAAGCAATAGTACTAAGAGAAAAGTTTTTCTTTTTTTAGTGTCATGATAAAACAATTCGATTGCATTTTAACTTCGACGATATTAGGTCACAGTGAATGTGCAAATGTCTTTCAGTGCTAAAGTCCTCACTTAAACTAATATTTGTTAGATTGTTTGTACATTTCTTTTCCTTATTATATGATAAAGTAAAAAATATAGAACACTACAAAATAGTCTGCTAGTAATAGATATAAACACTTCACAACGTCCCCATTATCGTCGTAATTTGGCCACTTAATTGCTTCTTGATGTTTTGTTATCTTATCTACATATAAAATCAAGACAAAGATCATCTAACCGCAATATTATAGATACGGCGTCAAAATACTAAGATAAACTCAATTATGAATGATATCCGGTCTAAAATAATATATTACAAACGCAAAAAACTCATATGAGTATTATGATAAATGAATGAGATACCACTCATTACTTATTATATTTTTTATTAGGCATAATTATCGTGTTTCCTTTACACAATAATTATGTAATTAAAAAATAATTGTACGACGATTAGTCCGGTTCACGTGGGCAGACCATCTATCGCTCGCAAGTTTACATATTTAACAAATAGTATATGTATTACGTCAGCATAGCTATTGGTAACATTGGATGCCTATATACGGTATCGAATTGCTGCAATTTATATTCATTCTATTATGTTACCCGTTAAGTATTTACCTGCATACGTTCTCACGCCTAGACTTCGAGAATTTACCACATATTCAGCATATTTTCCTTCAAATAAATCAATAAAAAAAATCTACCGTTATTTTTATAAACCTAAGATTAATCGATAAGAAAACATATCTCGTGTTTTTTTATATTTAATACAGGCAAGTATTAATTAACTGGTATTAGAGCTACTCTGCTGTCAGTTTGAGCAACAATAATTTGGATATTCTTTAACAATATCGTATAGATAACCGGCAAGAACACGCGGTGTGGCGATTTTTAAGTTCAATTGTAGATACAGGCCAGCAGTCCCTACTTGTCCCTTGTGGAATCAGGACTATATGTTTGGCTATTGGGTGTATCTTGCTATATAAACTGCAAACTAAGCTTTAAGCAAGAAATTCTTAGGTAAAAATAGTACTAAAATAGGTTTTTTATGTGAAGTCATCCTGCAGTGAACTAAGTTATGCGCGGTCGCCCCTGCGGTTTGAGGTGTCGCGTTACATAGCAATAGAAGGTGTCAGTACTCGGTGCACCGACCTGCCAATCAACCTGTTGTCCTGGGATCTAGACGGGACTGGCCACGTCTCTACATTTTTATATGTAACTATATCTCAAGATCACCGCAAGTTTATATTACTGATAGCGTGATTGTGTGAACTGTGGTACTCAGATCCATATCTGGAAATTGCTTAAATCGCTAAAACGATTGTCTAATCTCAGAGACAGACACAAAAGTCTACTATTGCTAATATTTAAAACCGTAGTTGAATAAAGTAGTGTCGCAAAATATCTAAGTTATTAGCAAGAGTTAGAAAGAAGCGTCAGTTATTCTGTATTGTATTGTATTGTATCAGCCCATATACGTCCCACTGCTGGGCACGGGCCTACTCTACAATCGAGAGAATCGATTGAGAGTGGTTAGGCCATATAGTCCACCATGCTGGCCTATTGCGGGTTGGCGGACTTACATTACAGTTATTCTGTTATTCTGACTTACAAGGAATCCTAGGGCAGCGCCATTCTTTCACCGAGAAATACTAATCCTACATCAAAACCCGGATTCCATGCATATTTTGGCACTACGAACACACATTTACACGGCCCATTAGTCAATGTAGTAAGTACATTTCTCTATTTCCGTTTCAACGCCTTTTTCACAACACCCGATGCTCTGATTACACCATTCAATACGCACCATTAAACAGAATTAGAGCGTGTAATCTTTTAATTTTCATGTTCATCAAAATCGATCTACCGTTGCGAGACACGGTAGAATAATCACGAAAGAGTTGCTGTTAATGTAGGTTCGGCGAGAACAGTTAAAGTTTCTGTTTCTATGGGGTTAAGTTTATGCGTGGAACGAAACGTTAAACTGCGGAAGGCCGCTTGCGTGAACTGGATCATACGCACATTTAGTCATGTAAAGGATAGTACAATGACTCGATTTAAGGAGTTAGCAACAGACTCTCTATACCCTTATTAGCCTATACCAGTTCCACCACTGGATCCCTTAGCTTCAGAGGGTTTTCATCCTTCATGCTTTCAGGTGGATTAATGCAGGTAGGTGGATCATATACTCTTGAAATTCGCGTAGAGATTATTAGGGGTGAATCCAATCAAACCATAATGTGTGATTTTACATGCCGAATAGCTCATGTAACAATTAGCAATGCTGGAATCTCAAAACAAATTAATATCGTTTTGGAATCAATACTAAAATCTCACTTTCCATACATTATACCACTAGGCCAATGAATCAATAAAAACAAAACAAATAAATATAATGGTCGATGAGAAATTGCGGCTAGAGCGAACATTATTACAAGCGCGAAACTGACTATAACTAACAAGAAATTAGAGTGATTAATAGTTGCTATTTTGGCACGCAGAGCAGTTTTTTCTTAACTTTTTTGCTGAAACCACGAGGTATTTACAACAGTTTGTAGTTTTACCCGTGGATGCGTAAAATCTATTTATAATGCTTCCTACAGGAAATTCGTAAAATAAGTCCAAACGATCAATGATGTGATTTTGACGTAAGATGACTTCGCAGTTCAATAATCAAAATGGGCTGAATAAACGATCATGTATTTACATAGTATAAAACTGACGTTTCCGCCCATATATCAAGCGTTACTATTAATGTTTTGATAACTTGTAAAAATACTATAACACAGATGTTATGAAAGGACAAACGCCAGAGTCTCTGTCCCTTCGTGAACAAAAACAGCAACACAAAAATATATTAACTCTCGTTCTTGTTTTTATAATATAATTATTCCTATAGAAGTGTCAATTCCGACTGATAGTACCGATTAGCGGGTTCACATAAACTCTTCTCTTAAGCCTCATTTACACGGAGAGAGTTTCTCGCGACTGCCTCGGTGGCGTAGTGGTACTACGGTATGATTGCAAAGCAGAGGTCTCGGGTTCGAATCCCGGGTCGGGCAAAGTGATATTGGATTTTTCTATTCATTATCAGCCCGGAGTCAGGATTTTGTGCCCGATATGGCGATAGGCTCGCCCCCTATCACATCGTGGGACGGAATATACAAGGCGAAACGTGGGTGTTCTGGTAGCACCTCTGCCTACCCCTTCAGGGAAAAAGACGTGTGTTTATGTATGTATGTATGAGTTTCTCGCGGCGAGAATCGTACACGATTATCGCATTGTATAACCGTCTAGAATATCGTGTTCTGACAAATGTTTAAACAATGCGACTTTTTTATATACTAACGATAATCGATCTTCAAGGCGAGAAACTCTCCCTATGTAAATGGACATTTATATTAGTTAAGATAAACAATGGAATATTTTGCCTAATCACTCATCGAAATTCGCATCAGTCAATTCATCTTTAGCTTTCCAACACACGGCATGGTGTTCCGATCACTAATGTTATTTAACTGTCAAACGTGGTCATAAATCATGGGCGCCATTAACTCGGCCGTTTCACTTTATCGCCGCCCGACGTGGTGTATGAAAGTCGCTGTGCCAATGCGTGCTTTAATGCGATCGTTTGAGGAAGTACTGGCTGTAACTTATAGCCTATTTTCTGGAAATAAACTAGATTTTTAGTAGTTGGGAATTGTAGGACTATCTCGCCGACCTGGAGGTAAAATTGCTCTTGTAAGTATCATATTAGGCAATTAATGTATCACTCGTTGTCAAATATCGACAAAGCAATTAATTTAAATTGTTGACGAATAGAATGAAGACAGTTAAAAATTAATTATAGTATACTAGACAAACCGTGTTAAAGCGGCGTGTGCTATAATCCAAAATTATGTAACCGGTCAAACACGCACTGACCGGATAATCCGTTTCATCAAAATATTACAATGTCTTTTAAAACCACGTAATTACGATAATATAGATTACATTCCACCCACGAGGATACATGGAAGCTCGCAGTCCGCGTTGCTGGTAATTATAGTTTTTGCCTAGTTTTGCGGTACTTTAGATATTTACTCAGATGTGGCCGCGGGTGTCCATTAGTTTTTTGAGTACGATCGCGGTGTTATGAGACCACCGGTGTTTTCTGAAGCTAAATGTGTTTTACGACCGCCGTGGAGTGCGGGTTATTACAGAAGGAAATTAAAAAAGTGATGGTTAGAATCTCGTAAGGATTAATGTTAGTGTCATAAAATTAGAGTCTTTCAATACCTCGCATTTTAGTTGAATCTAATCGCAAATAAAAATTTTAGTAAAAAAATGTTTGTAATACAAAATTATAAATTAACTATACTATACTTTGTGTGAACATGTCATCTCTGTATAATAAGTTTTTATAAACCCATGAGATATTTTAATTGCATCGAACATTATTTTCATAGTATAGTATTTTTTATTCCTTTTGTTATTTCTTCTTAGTTTCAAACTTTGTTATTGTTTCACGTAGCTTAATTTTATAATTGTACATTTCTTTATGTTTATAAATTTTAATTCTAGTATTACTTAGCAGTTATTTCTTATTCAGTGCATGTTATGACGCCTGCAGGTAGTACATTAGGCATGTTACTAAATTGTGAGTATATTAGATACCAGATATAATGTAACTACCACAGGACGTCCTTAAATAAATAAATAAACATTTATTTTATAACAAAACATTCCTCATAATTAAACTATAAACCCTTCAAAACACTAATTCCATTAACCAATGCTAAGCCTACAACCAGAAGATATTTAATTTCCACAACGCAATTAACAATACACAAGTGACTTAACGAATTAACTTGAACATGGCCGGGGAGAGGTCCATAAATTATGATTACTGTTAGAAAACATGGCGGCCGAAGCCTAGACAAAAGCAATTTCACGCGAATTTAAACGCAGTCAAGACTAAGTTATTAATGGACGGACTGAGACACAAGCTGTGAACTCTATGGATTCAAGGAATGTTAATTATTTTGTGTTTAATTTGTTTTATAATTATACAAAGTTGGTGATACTGTATCAGCCCATATACGACCCACAGCAGGTCACGGGCCTCCTCTACAATTGGCAGTACGATTGAGAATGGTTAGGCCATATAGTCCACCACGCTGGCCTAGAGCGGGTTTACAGGCTTGTACATACCATAGAAGTTTTTACAAATCGCTATGGTATGTAGGTTTCCTTCACCGTTACATACGCGTGGTGATTGACTATCAATACACACATGACTCCGAAAAGTCAGAGGTGCGCCTTGGGATTTGAACCCGCGACCATCGTGAACATGTAGGACCCGCTTATGGTCCGTTACCAACAGGCCACCGCGCACTTTGGTAATAGGTTTAAAAATAAATAAATACACCCCACTGTCGCATACATAGTCCTGACGCCACACTAAGATCGGGGTCTTGTGTCGTGGGTATCAAGAATCACGGGAGACTTTTCGTTTTCACAAACACCCAGACCCAAATAAATATTTGTGGTTCACACAAACATTTGTTTCTGTTCCAACCACCTGCCCCACGGAGCCTGTCATATTAAAAAGAAACAGTAAAATTTAGTTTTTTTTTTTCTTAAGAAAATCACTAGTTATTTATTTATTTATTCCATGAACTAGTTATCAAAGAACTGATTGATGAACACTAGTTTCATAGAGTTTAACTGCCCTTGATAACGACAATACCACATTTGTTATACATATATATATTTGAAGTAACGTTTTTTGATTCAAGATCCATTGTAATCTTCAATCAAAAGTATAGTGATCGCTTATAAAAAAACGAATGTGTACTGTATAAGTATTCGGGTTGTCGGTTATGTATATGTCAAAAATTCACATGGAAAATATAAGTAAGTTCTAACGCATTCATTGGGATCAACTGACGATTCAAAAAATATATAACATAAAACTACTATAAATATGTTTATAAGAAATTAAAGACGCATATCAGTCGCATACATTTTATGATAGCTAATTAAGCTATATTAAAATAACCAGTTATACAGATGCAATCAGGATCTCACAAGAAAAATAAAATATTATAAACAATAAAACATTTTTAAATACAACTAACCAAATGAATTCAAAGCTAAGCTAGGTTTCATTTGATGCCTATATTAGGAATTGTACATAAAATAATTCAACCATTAAACTTGATTGTATTGTTTATAAATAATTTCTGCTCGTAACATAATTCATATATTGTCTCCAAACTTATAAAGTAGGGGCCAAATGAGTTTTCCGAGATAAACTCGAGCACGTCAAACTAATATAGGGGAGGGTCCCCGCATCCTATTGAGTACTTCCACCATATATGGGCTCTTTATGTAGAGACGTGCGTCCAGGACAGTCCGCCAGATTAGTAAAAAGTAATCGATCTTCGCAAATACAGAAGCACGTCAGATTAAGATAAAGTAGGTTAATTACTGGACTGACAATTTCCCCATCACTGAATGGAAAAACTTCATAGAACCTTTTCTTTTTCTTATAGCCTAAACTACAAAATACAATCATCCCGACGACGCTCGAGTGACTCCCCCCCTTACCCTCGTGGGCTCCCGAACTACAATAGACTAAATATTTTATTGGCCAGATTAGATAATAAAATTATTAAAAAATAATCATATACTTGAATTCACCAGTCTTCGAGTTTTAAACGCATAAACTGATAAAAAACAAAGACGATAATATCTCATAGCATGCACTTGCATGCTATGTATGTGCAGTAGGAATTGAGTATGCAAATTCAAATGATTCTTAGAAACTAACATGTTTAATGAGACTTGACATTTAAGACATTTGGTTACAGGTGTGCGCGAAATCTCACAATCGTTTCACAATTTCTAATTTATAATTCACCAAGAAACTTAAACTATCCTTAAGGTATTCCATAGTTATGAGATCTCGATGGATAATACATTCGTAAAAGAATTAACTTGTATGAAGAAAAAATAATGCACAAAGTTAATGTTTTAAAGTATCAAAACCCGAATTGAAACACATGCTTCTGTCGACTCACTTCTTATGTTTTTCTCCATTGTTAATCCTGTGCTTTTTTAAAGATTTGTTAAATTTACCAAAATAGTCTTATCTTTATTGTATTTATTAAGGAAAACTTACAACTAGCATAATAACAGAAAGTGTAACAAAGAAAAGTCCAATTACAAGTTTCCACGTATATACTCGTATAATCTCAATATATAGAAAACGTCTATTTAATTAATGTAAATAATTTGATATTACTACTCAGTCCATCCTAAGGTTGCCTGGAAGAGATCGCAGCTAGCGATAAGGCCGGCTATTGTAACCATGCCATTAGTTTTTAAGTGTTTTCATTGGGTTTATAACTTTATGTTTGGTGTACAATAAAGCAAATATAAATAAATAATAACATCTCCAAAAATATAAACATTAAAAATATTTACAACTTATGCACCTAATTACTCAGTTCGACTGCAAGTTCAGTCCTTTTTTATTTATAGCATTTAAATATAACTTAGTCATTCATGTCATCACTGTAATGGACCGCATTAATAACTCGGGCTATGACGGATGACAATGTTGGTAATGTTATTTATTTTTAATTTACTGCACAATTTGTCACTCTATACAAAACAACAATACGTATAAAATTATTGCTATATTTGTACAAACTACATTTATTTTTATAATATTTATATAACGTTATGTCCTTTGTGATATTGCGATGGTTTAAAACAATAGCCGAGAATAGATCTTGGTAATGTTTCATTTGATATTTTTAAAGGACCTCGTAACATTAATTCCCACCACGAAGGTCAAGTAGTTTCTTAGAATTATGACCAAAACCTAAAAATTAAGGACACTAACAATGAGACCTAATAAATAACAGACAATTATAACAAATTATAAAGGTTATTTTTATTAGTTTTAATAATATAGAACCGCCAACTATGACGTGTTAAGTGAAATACATCTCATCGTTGCTGTAATGCATTTATTTTTATTTTATGAACCTAACACGTAATCACTATGAAATTAAATCGTACTTACAACACTTCGACTTCTTGGCATAATAACTAATATTCCGGAGCCAATTTGTTTTTTTTTTCGAAAATAACTTAATTCGTATAGGAAATAACCGTAATCCGGTTCAACCATGGTATCTACTAATTATAACACTGCAATACTCTTTACAATCCATATTATTTATTACAGCTTTTGCTCCTAATTATTTGTAACGAAGAGATTTTCTTATGACGAATTCACTAACGTACAATTTTTCTTTGTTTCAGATCCCCTCATCCCGAGAAAAAAGTCGTCAGTTTATTCAAAATGTGCTAATCATTAAATTCAGTACAGTGAATACAAAATATGAATATTAAGTGCACTTAGTGTGTGTTTGTGTTGTGACCAGTGCAGTGCGAGTTAACACAATGGAGGCTCTTGAAAGGAGGGGGAAGGCGGCGGTCATGTCCGTCCTCACGTTCTTCATAATCTGCTCATTATGTAAGTATTTGTTTGTATTGCGATAACAGATACGTTTCCGATCGAACATTCGGCTTCGGCATCGGATAACAAAATTACATTCGGCAAAAAAAAATGCAAAATCTACTTTACTAAATCCCACTGAATCTCCAGAAATTAGCGCGTGCAAATAAATAATTACCGCATTTTTATTATAGTAGGTACTATAGACATTTTGCATATATACGAGTAGTAACAAAACACAAGTACCTGATAGCAGTATCGATGTTAGTAACAAGCACAATATTACAGCAGTTATCGCAAAATATAACTCTACTTAATATATCTTTGATCACAATCTCGCGCGGTGTGCTACTCGGATATCCTTGAAAAATTGCATCTACCGTTTTTCATAAACCATTTTTAATACGCTAAGTAATAAATACATCTGCCTTATTAGTTTAGTGGCATGAGTAAGGCATTAAACAATTGGATACAGAGCTTCAAATCTCCTGCGGTGAACGAAAGCAATTTTTCAATTCGACACCATTTTGGACCACAGGAAGTCCACTGCTGAACTAAGTACAAAATTTTGATTTGAAATTAGTCCGTTAATAGCTAAAACCTAATTGCTCATTCTTCTTCTATTCAGTATTCTAGATTTGTTCAGGCACTAAGGGTGTTCGTATACTGCAGTAATAAATTTCCATTCAATAAATATTGATCATTTTACGAGTTACTACTTTTTAAAAAAGCCAAGAAATATTTCAATCAACTACGAGTATGACCTTTAAAATAATAATCTCAAAACATTGTAATTTAATCATGAAGACTATTCTTAAAATATTTAGACACTATTAATATTTTAGTGTTTACATAAATAATATTTTAAAGTATCAATAACCTTCAAATACAATACAATTTAACGCATTTCGGTATTTTACAATCTATATCTCCATACGACATCAATTTTCGTGTGACATAATAGCTTATTTGAATTTTAAGAAGTGCTATTTGATGCTATAAACTTTATTGGAATTATTTCATTATGCTAAACATAAAGGTTTTTATCGCTATATCAAGACGGTGTTATGGACTCGTGCGGACTGCGGTCATCAACGGCGAAAGCATTAATTTTAACTTTTCTAGATAATGTCAATGAATTGATTTTAAAGATGCCAGTTCTGATATTTAACATTGTAACAATGAAAAACATAAAGCTAGCAGGCCGGCATTATTGTGTCGACCGGCGACAAACATCCACAATGTCACAAGTCGTTACGTATGAGTCTTACACTGCACGTGGCATCTTTTAGTTGTAAAATAAAAATTACTAATAATAAAGCGAACATTACATTTAATAATCTTCTGTTATGCAAAATGGCCTAATTTCACATTCAAAGCACTAAATATTGGAAGACGATTCTCGGAGAATCAAAAAACTCCCGTACTTTTTTTACTCAGTAACTTCTATTCAAATCGCATCTATAGAAAACACAAATGCAAAACGTTCAGATTCCCGCCAAGTTTTTATTCTTAGACAATGCATATGTAAAACAAATAAAAATCCAAAAAGGAAACAAAAAAACGTCTACACAAAATCCTAAAAATCATTGAACTTTGCGAGTCTAGCTTAAAAAATACGTTGGTCCGGTTTTCGGCGTCTAACCTTGAACGCGAACTAGTTTGAGATGGCTTTATGTCATACACCCACTTGTCTTTGCTAATGGCCGGATTGGGAACAGCTACTGACCTCACGATAGACACAATGGGCAATATTTCAACTAAATCACTTCAACTGTAGATAAAACAATGCTCGGTTTTTGTGTTTCCGGCCAAAGACCTATCAAGAAATAAAATTCACGTCGTGACTAACTTTTTTGTCTTTGTGTTATGATGTTTCTAAACGTTGATTGAGCCATTCAGATGTGCATGAAAAAATCAAAACGAAACCTTAATTAGACGATATTTATAAATAGTAGATTCATATTGCAGCTGGTTTTGTGTGGAGTATAAATATGAAGGCACGACTGTGTAAAAGAATTTTTAGTCGTGATTTTTGCGGAATCTTCGTTATCACATCTTTTGCACTTGTATTGCTAACACATTATTAGGCAGTGTCACATATAATTTGTACCAAACATACGAGTATATTAAATTCCGATCATTTTACCATCCTTTCAAATTAAATGAAAATGAAAATAATTTATTGAACTCATTAAAATGTTCAACACTATTTAGATCCAGTCATTGTTTAATCTACCACCCAGTCCGGAAAGCGGTTTTCACTAGAGAAGAAGTGCTAGAAACTCTAGTGTTGCTCTTTTCAAAATCAGTTTACAATATCGTGATTATTACAAAAGTTACAAGTTGATTTAAATCAGAGCAGTTCATTGAAAATTTGTTATAATTTGTAACCTATACTAATAAAATTTAAGGAAGTGAAAATTATCATTTGCGTCCAACCCTTATTTTCTTCGTTACATCCTTTCGGGTTAGCAACGAGCTACTACTTCTAAAAGATTCTCCAAGCCTGTATGGTACACATCTTTTATGCGCCAATACCGATCTTAATTTGCAGAAGCTGCAACGGTAGCTTTTAGGGATATAGTCTCTAAATAGTAATAAATGTATTATGGATACGGTCTCATCAACGCTCTATTTCAGATCACAGCGTGGAAGGGCAGCGCAACAACACGAAGATGTCGTACGTGTGTCCGCCGATGTTCATCCGGCTGGGACACAGCTGCTACTTCTTCAGCGAGAACCAAGCCACGTGGCAGAACGCGCTCTTCGCTTGCAAGGTGAGCTTTACTTATAGTAGCCTATTTTTTGGACGAGGAAATATACAAATAGATGCACCCAACAGTGACGCCACTCTACGCCGCGGGAAAAATTGAAGACCGTAAGAGGTATTTTTTTTTTATCAAGAGGAAAAGCTATTAAGCTCCCCTTTCGTTGCCCCGGGGGAGGTGGAAAAAGGTATGTCAGTGTCTCTGGCCTTCCAGCCTGGCACAATGCGGATTTGTGGCCAAGCTGGGTCCTTACCAAGCCTACGCCAGCATACTGACTAAAAACCTCTTGAAAACCGTCACACGCATTGTGGGCGGTACCGGACATCCCAGGGTGAAAGGCACCCCGATTTACGTCCGCGTAACCGCCCCGCGCATAACCATTTCTGGTCCTTCTTTGATGTGGGGCCCGGATGAACCCCACTTTCGACTATGCTAGTGTCAGAACCTTACGAGTCTGAAATCCTTGCAGATATTGTGACTTGGATGGGTTCCGAACAAGTCCTATGCCAAGATACCGATTAAACCCCTCGATAGACGTCACACGGATTGTGACATCTTTAAAAATGTTGTCGATAGTGGCTCTACTACTCACTTTTTAATTGCGATGAATGGCGACGAGCATGCCATTCGCCTGATGGTAAGCGATACAACCGCCCATGGACAGTGGCAAAACCAAACAACGCCATGAATTACAAAGCAGTGCTTTGCATTCCACTGCACTCGCCATCCTAAAACATACGATGTTAAGTTTCCGTCAATCTGTCCTTCAATTAGGAACAGAATAGTGTATTTACACTGCTGTTTATCAGGAGAAATAGACATTGCGGTGGTACCTACCCAGGCGGCCTTTCACATATCAGAGACCAATCACCAGTAAAAATGGAATTAGTATGGAGTTAGCATCAATTTATTAAAAAAACTGCAATAACCACATTAAAAATGGAACTTGACCGGCGTATCTCTCACGATCTAATAAGCAAAAGATAAAATAACATAATATATATTTCATAACTGTATTAGTTTCAACTTGACATTAGATATCGGCGGTAATTATGCAAATGACCTAAGAAACGGTTATCTGCCTTACAAACGACACTCAATGTTAATGCAACCTCCGGAAAAGATTTAAAAGTTGATTCCGTCTCATCCGACAGCAGATTTATGTTATTACGATGATGTTCATTTTGGTAGTATTAAATTAATTTGTTAAACAGTAATGTATTGTAGTTCGCGGTATCTGGGCGCTCGTAAATCGTTGGCCACCAAAGCTGAATCTTAATGGAAGTTAAACTTGTCCCTTCATTGAATTAATCCGTCTATGAAACGTAAAATTCCGTGTTCGGTTATTAGGTAGCTCTGTCTATTTAATTCATACAAGAAATATAATTTTCCTGACTTTTCTCTGTGCCCAATAAAATTATACTAAAGAAAGAAATTGACACATTTGTTGCAGTCCTGCCCACAATATTAACATTCAGGCATATTACGTGCGTTATATCATACATTAATACTATTTTTATCCTGAAAAAACTATGGATCAGTACAAGCAATTCTCACAACCATTGTAAGAAACTATTTGGCCTAATTCAGGTCTCAATTGACGTTAGAAACTGCAGCGATCGACTCCCAAGGTCTAGGCTGTGTGACCAGCGCTATAACAAGAGCGTAATGTGAAGGACGCACCACTTAGTTTTTAGTGCTGGCAATAAATTCGAATCAAGCGCCGGCTGGTACCATCAGCGAATTTGTATAATTGTAACGCGCTATAAATTAATTGCTTAATAATTTTTAAACGTCGAATCAACTGTCAACGCGACTAATTGAATGAATGGACAATGAATCGATTGAGACTGAATGACATTCGTTTTTATAACTTTACAGATACCAAAAGTGTTTTTGCGAACCAGTTTGGTAATTTACGGTCAATCTGTTTATGGTGATTATGTGCATTATTAACGTAATAGTTATTACGCTTCTGTTGGGTGCTTATTTAAAATACTTGATATAATTGAATGGTACAGCAGCTAAAAAGTTTACTTCCTATGCAGAAGGCCGTAGGTTCGACCCACCTGGTATGGCCTATAAATATTTCATTCATGTGTAGAGCATTTACGATGCGAATTTAGCAAAATAGAATGAATTCACTCTACATAAAGGCAAGTGCTTTTCTATTCTACTTTATGTGACGGAAACATATTAAAAATATATTGCCTATTAAAACAACTGGAAATTATGCCATTTCAATAATAGTACAAAGCTATTCAATTTTCTTTATTTATTACGCAATGTCGAGAAAAACGACAAAAAAAAACGGATTGAAATCGTAACTTACGAATAAACCAGTGCCTTCTAAATGTAACAATGTAAATAAAATTAAATTATAACAATTTATAAAAATCAACAAAAATAATGACATTTCACACAACCCATTATTACGTAAACATGACAGGCAAAAACCCGCATTCAAATGCTAGAATTATAACAATATATTGTGTATCTTTACGCCTATATCCTTAAAAGGGGAAGTAGATAATATGCATCCTGCGTTCGAAGAACTTACATCTGTCCCAAGGTGTTATAAGCAGTGAATACATCGCTAAGACGTACTGGGTGAAAATAAAAAAAAATAAGCATCTTTATGAGACAATTCAAAATAAAACCTTACACAAAATGTATTGCCCGACCTGGAAATCGAACTCAATAGCTCATGGTTCACAGTCCATATAGTACTAATGACGCGACTCTTAAAATAAACATCAAACGTAACCGAAATTTCGATTTATATTTTTAAGCTAATTTATAAGCGCCATATTTGTCGCCATGGCCTTCGTTTATTTGATAATGTCCAAAATTACGTGTTCTACGTAAATAACAATGTTTAATATGTCGTGTGATCGGAATATGTTGTTCACGGATAGTAAAAACGTCTTAAAACTTTACGATGGGACAAAATTTGACATGAACTCAGAGCTGACGTCACAATTTATTACAAACGTCATGCCCTTGACCTAATTGTGCTGTGGTGTGACGGTTGTTCCAATAAATATAATAATATAAAAAATGTAGTAATTCGAGATAATAGGAAGCTACGATATTTATTTATTTCATTAGAAATTGCTACTTTACTTACAAAATAAAGTAATATTTTTGGTACTGCATAATCATAAAGTACATAATAAATTGCAGTAAAACTATTTAACTTTAGTCATTTATTTGGTAAACGCTAATCGGTACTGTATATTATCCAAAAATATATGACCTAGGACTAAGTGTTCGCAGAATAATCCGTTTTTATTATTTTTACTTTGGAGAACATTACGAGCTGTACTGGATGCCATAAGATTAGAAAAAGCCCTAAATTTATTTTCAAAAGTCACAATAACGCACCATTTTCATTTAAAATTAAATATTGCGTATCTTTTATGTAACATTTTATATTCAAGTTCGTCTCAAATGAGACAGAGCACGTGCAAAATGCAAATAGCAGAATGAATGATGGCATGCAATATATTTGTCTAAATAGGAGCGACTTCGAGTAGGTATATGATGTCTGCCAGGCTGTCGCATCGTCTAGCTATTTGATATAATCATCCCATATTAATAAAATAGTCTAGTGCTCAGCGTAATTTTTATTACCTTACTTTTTTTTTGTGTGTGACATATGTGTTACAAACTTGTAAAATAATATTCAGTCTCAGAATAAGATAAGTTAATTAATTATATAAATATTTTTCTCGATTATGTTATTGAATCCAGGGCCTCTCGTTTAAAAGCCAGCTCCTCGCCCTTTGGATAGGCTCGCTCTCTGCCTCATCTTGAAAAAAAAATACAGACGTGTACTGCTAGCTCCCTTACCTTTCAACGCCAAAACATTTATTATTTTTATACAACTTCGTGAATAAATATAATTCCATAATAAGACTAAAACACCATGCAAGTCGTGTCATACCTCAAGAGTCAATGGTAGAACAGTTTGAGTACCGCTATGGTACTGTGCTCAGTACTGTTGCTGAATAGCAAACACATTCCCAGCACATCTGGACGTGGAAACTAGATGGTCGCGACACGCGCTTGCATAATCAAAACGTTTGTCAAGGATACTGTAATACTCGTAAGAACCCTTGTTTCTTTGGCATAAGATCCTGGTGGAAAGTATTACCGCTGCCCATAAACCACTAAAAGTGGTTTCTTGGATTTACGCGAATGTAAAACATTGAAATAAAACGAATATAAACGTCCGCCCCGTGACCACGAAAACTGTAAAGTGATCGAAACGTCGGGAAGTTAAAAAATTAAATCAAATTCGCGATAAAAATCCGTAAGAATTGGTTTTATCTCTACACTAAAATATAGATTTCCTAGAAGAAAGAATGCGTCGATGTTATTTAAATATAAAATAATTGTATATCAAATCGATAAGTTCCAGAGTGGGTCATTCGGAATACTATTCGAACCTAGAAACAAATGGTCCTCTACATCAAGTAGAGGACCATTTGTTTCTAGGTTATTGAGACAGCTTTAACATAAGACCTAAACACTTCATAAACAAAAAAATATATATTACGACCAAAATATAAACTACGATTAGAATACATATTTATTTCGCTATTGATCAAAATTCGCCTACATTATATAAATGATGAAAGATTTGCAAAAGGCGAACCTCATACCTGTCATCAAAAGAAATAAATTTCAAATAAAATCATTCGCAAGTATCTCAAGTGTATAAAGGGATGGATATTGAAAGCAGTTGGTACAGATTCTTAACGATACCATTTATTTGCACATATTTTTGTGTATTAGTATATAAACATTAAACCTCTGAAAAGCAAATTGAAATACGCCTCTTTTCTCCAACTTGCTCCTAATATACAAATTGAAAAACGCATTGATGTGATTAAACTTCCATATAATTGTTTCTAATCAATTAAAAATAATTGACTGCCTCGGTGGCGTAGTGGTACTACGGTACGATTGCAAAGCTGAGGTCTCGGGTTCGAATCCCGGGTCGGGCAAAGTGATATTGGATTTTTCTATTCATTATCAGCTCGGAGTCAGGAATTTGTGCCCGATATGGCGATAGGCTCGCCCCCTATCATATCGTGGGACGGAATATACAAGGCGAAACGTGGGTGTTCTGGTAGCACATCCACCTACCCCTTCTGGGAAAAGGGCGTGTTTTTATATAAGTATGTATGTAAAAATAATGAAAAGTTATTATAGAAGATGTCTATCAAAAACAGTAAAAATTATTCAGTATCCTTACCATTGACTTTTATTTAATTTGCTTTGCTAACCGCTGACACGAAACTTGTATATCTTTTATATCTACATAATATATTTTTGTCATCAAAACCTATCCTGCTCGCAAGCATTTCTTATTGATACGCAATGGTACCGTGTTCAATAGCATGAGTTATGACCAATCCTGACCCGAGTTTAGAATGTGACTGACCTATTCCCGCATTGGAAAGCTTCGCTTCTCGTTAGCGTATCAAACCTCACCTCATTAATGCCACAAATAGGAACACGCCATTTTTCACGCTTTCTACATTATTCTGTCGACGCAAAGTAGGCCTATTGTTTTCAAATCTAATATAAATATTTGGCAAGTAAATATTTCAACGAGATTCAGCTGTGGATACACTGCGAAAATTCCTAATATTTTATACATTAACAATGAAATATGGATACAGGTTTTCCGTGTTGCGTGGCTTTACGAGTTTCGTGTTTTGTGTCAGGTTCTGGGATTTTATTCTGAAATCAGGATTTATTATTTGAATTTTATTCAGTAACAAGTTATTTAAAATTTATTTATGTCATTACTTATTTTTTATTATTTATTTGTTCCTCCCATATTTTTAACGATTTCGGTGAAGATAAAAAAGGAGACGACGAGAGAATTTTTCAAATTCAGGCACCGCATACTGTCATTATAATAAGCTTGCAAAAGTGGCATTAATGTAAATGTAATCTGCCTACCCTTCAGAGATACAGGCGTGGCTTTATGTAGTATGTATATAACTTTCATTAAAATGTATCCTAATTGCATAGTAATGCATACGTAACCCGTTGTACAGTTTGAATACAGTTTTCCGTACAACCACACCCGAATCACCATACGAATACGTCACAAATAGATCTGTTGGTCCATCACGCACTGTAATGTGATGCTAATACATTTCATTATCGCTTCTAGGAAACACGACAATGCCTAGCTACGGTACACGCAAATGTCAATTGACAACATTGGAGATCGCAATTAGATAAAATTCTGACTGTTGCCGACGACAATTGGTTTACTATTCACATTAGATTGCAATAGCGATACGATGGCTCACGTACACTTATTTGCTTAAACGATACGACACATGTAGGTATGATAACAAGTAAGTTAGTATGACCAATAGCTTTGAGTTTCTATGCCACTGTAACATAATATGTATTGTGTATTGTCGTGGAACTAACAAAAACGTTTATTTTACTGCCAAACCAAAGGGCTATTCTGGGATCCAATCGTGTGAATTCACTGCGTTTGGGTTCTTCTGTAAGACGTTTGTTATCCGGGCGCATACATATGTTCTACCACCAATAAACTACACGCAATGATGAAAAAGCCGTTTACGAACCAAAAGCTGCATGTCTCATACCCGTTTCAAGGCAAAGCTTTGAGTAACAGGAATCAATCTTCAGTCTTTTTATTTAGTTTTGGAGCGAATGTTTTCGAGATTAACTAGAAAAAATTGGATGTCTTCAAGAGTTGTCCTATGTTAGTCAATGGTCTTATAATTGTGGACCTTGAAGATAGAAGTGGTAGAGACTGAGTAGGAAGGCGGACCCTGGCATCACCCTGGCGTCATCTGTACTGTACTATATCAGCCTATACACGATCCACTGCAGGGCACGAGCCTCCTCTACAATCGAGAGTACGATTGAGAGTGGTTAGGCCATATAGTCCACCACGCTGGCCCAGTGCGGGTTGGCGGACTTTTACATACCATAGAAATTTATACAAATCGCTATGGTATGCAGGTTTCCTCACGATGTTTTCCTTCACCGTTATAGGCGTCATCAGTAACCACAAAATTAGAGATGTATATTACTCCATTTGCGTGCGTCATTGATACGAGTATTTTAGTGCTACAAGTACTGTACTTCAACGATACAAAAATAGCTTTAAAAATGCCATAAAAACTAACAAAAGTGAACGACCCAAACCTTGAGAGAAAATATTTTCTACAATAGTTATACATGCAGTTGTCAGGCATCGGTAGACGATGTTTTTTATTGGCAACGCAACGCGCGTGGGAGGAGCCGTGACTATCATCTTATCGTAGGAATTGAGCTGTGAAGTTGCGCTACAATGCCTCATATGTTATGCACATATTACCTACGTGTCAATATAACTTTAAGTGTAAACCATTCTCGGAAATTTTATTTGTGTTGTGAAGTAATAGGGGAATATTAAAAAGCGTCGTTGTACGGTATACTTGTGAAACAAATTATTGTGAATATTTTATAATTCGATTGTTTTGTAAAAGTTTTCTCTATCAGTAGTTTCATTCCTAGGAAGTAAAAAATACACTTTATAAGACCCGTGTACACTATACTAATTTTTATATATTTTAATTACAAAACAGCTGTCCTTTTTCTATGAAATAGTCACGATCACCATTGAACATCAACATCATACTCGTCAGAGCTGTACCGTCCTCAAATACCGAATTGCGAATATAATCATCATTACAGCAGTACACGAAATGATTCAATAGTCATGCCACCAAAATACATTTTAATGTGTCGCTTTATCATGTATGCAGCTGCGGTCCGGCTCACACCTGTCACATCTAAAGCTAATGTAATGACGGAGCCAGATCAATAAACGTCATCTCCAACACACGATCTCAATACTGTGAAACAGTGTTACTATGACTAATTATTACTGGATTTTATTAATAGATTGTAATTGAAGTGATTGTGGGCCTAGTATTAGTAAAGTGACAACTCATATCAGTAATTAATTAAAAGGTCTTTTCTTGAATTTCCAAGGAACCATTTTGTTTCAAAAAAAGATTTCTCTAAGACTGAAAATTTTTGTAAAAATATTGAAAACAGAAAACCAATTTTAGAATAAAATAGAAGCTTTTCAGTAATGTATAAATCATACAGATCGAACTTGTACTAACTAAATGGATTAATTCAATAATATTTTGAGATTGCCATGTCTGTGCATCATCATTGGCCGTGTTACGTAATAACAAAGAAAAATGTTATAATGTTTAATATATTTATACATACGTTACGAAAATAAACATTAATATAAGAATACAATAACATTTTCAACAAGTCAATCTGAAATATAGCGTTCTCCGTAATGTTCCAGTGTTTACAATAAACCGGTAACTAAGGAGGTTTGGAGGTCATTCCTGAAATGCGCGGCCATTGTTGTGTAATTTTTAATAACATTTGGCAATACGTCTGCAATGAATATTGGTTGTAATATTTGCCAAACAATTGTTGAATTATGTGGCCATTTCAGTATTCCTGTAATTTTTGCATTGAAATTTACTTCTAAACTAAAAATACTTATACAAACCCGGATAAACTTTAAAATACCCTGCAAAAATTTTAAATTTTATTGTATAGTAAATCTTAAAGTGTTTTTTTTATTATTAACATTGTCTTGATGATGATCGCCAATGACACCACACAATGACTCCTTTTTGCAAATGAAAAAAATATAACTGAAAAATATCATATCTCAAGGACATCGCCCACAATTTAAAAATCCCCTGCGCCTTACTCTTGCCAAGCTGTACTAGGTCATCCATATATGGACAATTGCATATATCCTTATCAGCAGCTAAAAATGGATAAGAATTGAATATAAAAACTAAATGTCAATAGAAACTTTCGAATGCAGTTGATATCTGAAATCTATCAATATTATGAATTTATTACACTCATATCATGGTGTACTGACAGCTGACATACAAAATTGTGACTGGCCACATGCCGTAAAAAACAATAAACCAGCGGCCTTGCTAATATACTAGCGGCTCAAGTTTGCTCGAGTGCTGATATTTTTTTAAATTTTACTCGACTTTCGTATACCTGAACTTAACCTAACTTCTCCACCGACCCCTTTCAACCCGTCCCCACCTCTGTGGATTTTTTTTTCATTTACCCCCAAGTTTTCTCCATAACTACAATAGTTCTGAAAAAATCCAATCTATTACTCGTACTATCATCTAAGATAAAAAGAATAGAAAAGAAAACCAAAAATCATACTTTCGTTTTTTTACATTCGTCAAGATTAATAGTTGATATTTCGCTTGAGGAAGCAATTACAAATACAAAAACAATACATAAAAACGTTAACATATATTCGTATTTAATCCAGCTATTTGTCTAGACCGGTATTTATAGAAAGTCACGTAACATCGGGCAGCACAAACAACCACCAGTCACCATTGAACTTCTTTTGAAATAAAACAAATAAATAGACCACCGTGGACGCGCGTGGGCAGGTGTTTGTATTAGCAAATATACTGGATGTTTGTAGTTTTGCTTGACATCAAGAGAATCACTACGCACTTCAAGAATGAGAGATCGTTTGCTTATATTCCATTGGTTGAATCGATAGGCAAAAGTTAAAACGACAGATTGATAAGAAAATCTGGATACACGCCTATTTCAAAACTATGTGGTAATATCTAGTTATATTATACTATACTATATATGCCACTGAACATAAATAGATGGATGAATGCAATAAGGGAAACATTATATTTAACCTTTTCTTTTTTATCAAAGGTTCTTCTCTTCTATCTAGTGTTCGATCCGCCTTCTGGCTTAATTGTTCATTGATAGCAGAAGCAGAATTTTTGTTTCTATGTAAACAAGACAGCTCTTATAAAAAAAAACCACACGATGTTAGACCAAGTGTAAATAATATTCCTACTCAACGTACTTCAAACGCATCCCTCTTTACACCACAATTACAAAACATGTACAAAAAACAAATGAATATCCACGTTTATGAGCTTTTATGAGACACTGTATAGCCGGCGTGGGAACCGACCACGTGGCACATATTCTTTATTGTTCACATCTAAAGGAAACACGTTTCATTCATGAGCTATTTAAAAAATATTTTACGAGTATTAAAATAGCTTTAAAGTTTTGTTGCCACGCTACTGAATCGAGTATTGTAAACAAACTTCCTAGTTCAAATATTTTATGAACGGAAATAGTTGGTGAGGGGATCTGTTACATATGAAAGGTAAAACAAAAGATAATACGAGTATTAAATACATGTCTACAGACTTCTTCTGGATCCGTTACGTGATATTAATGTAGAGATCTTTTTGTATTCTTCTATCTGCACTGCTTAAGCTCGATTAAGTGCTTAGGCATGTAAAAAATCAGAGAACTTGAAAGCAAATGGGAATGTATAAAAGTTTGAACATATAGATATAGGTTATGGAAATTCTCATCAACTCATTCCATTTACTGCATTTTGGAATAACTTTTTCTATCTATTCCTCCGAAACCCCGTACATGATTTACCACATTGTATAACAACTTACGCAACATATATTCATACAAAGTTTTGATTACCGATTACGCTTTTGCTATAATATTTTTAACATCTTTTGTTTTTTCATTACAGGTACGGAACACTGAATATTAAATAAGGAAGTAACAGCTGAATCCGGTAAGATCGCAACTGCCGTTACATGAAAAACTAAACCAACGTTCCAAAAAGAACACTATTAGCTAGATCATAAAAGAGATTAGCAAAAGCACCAGAAATAGGAGTTACAAAACCAGCGGCCTAATTACTTCTAATCTCGTTTGTGATCCGTTTTCCACGTTCCACAAACAGCTTGGAGGTGTATATAGTTTTATGGAGCTCGAGTCAGTAGGCAGAGGGCCGCACGCCTAGAAATTAACGGCTTCAGGTGGTCAATGCTTGAAGGTATCTAACGATATACGATCTAAACTAATTGTCATTATCAGTAGTAGTAATTGTTATTGAGGGTTTTGAAAGTATCAAGATCTCCTCAAATTGCTACGATTGTGGCTAAACTTTGGATTATTAGGGAATGATTTTATATACATGATATAACTTTGCAAAAAATATTTATCAAAGTGAAACTGCAAACAGCTGATATGTGCTACCAATAACACGCGCTGTGCAAATCAAATGTGACATTGTCGTGAGATTTTCATTAACCAAGCACACTTAAAAGTCACGTAGTCCACATCCGTCAGTATCATTATCAAAAACTTATTTCACAACACCTACGATAAATATTTGCGGATCAGTCGTATATTTATTTGTAGTAATCGCCCCCGCCCCATTCCGATTAAGAAACATCCCGATTTCGTCAAACAATAGTCAATATATATCCATACAAACTATACCATTAATACCTGGTAAATAATCTGAAATATGTTAAATACAAATGCTAATAGAAACAAACACAAAGCACTGACATTTCTCAACGTGCATAACCAAAAACTAGGTCAATAAGCTATTGTATTTTCATACAAACGACGGCCTGAAAATGCGTGCATATGCCGTAACGTGAACACAAATATACAAATGGAAAAAATGCCCATCATTTTGTAATGAAAGGTTAGACGTACATGGAAATAAAGCTGATTCTGAGGCGCATATATTCATTTCAAAAGTGATTCTAAAAAATAAATGAATGGAAATCTGAATGAAAAGAGTAGACTTGCATGAAAAAGACTCAAATCGTCAATGGAAATTAATGATAACAATGCTCTAATCCAACCCGCACTATGCCAGCGCGGTGGAGTCCATGGCCTAACCTCTCTCCATCGTACTTTTGATTGTAGAGGAGGCCCGTGCCCTGCAGTAGGACGTATTTGGGCTGATACAGATGCAGAGACAATGCTGTAATGTTATAAAGAGGAAAAATGCCCAGTCTGTATTTTTACACACGTGTAGCAGCTACAACTTCTACAACAACTGCTATTTTATTAATACCAGTTGATTAATAATCCCTATTACGTATTCAATTATCATTCAACTTTGTTCTTGCACGTGACAAAAACCGCAAGATGCAGGTCATCATATTGTTGAATGAGACGCGTCATTCTGCGAACACTGATGCAGAACAACTTGTTATTGATAACGCGTCGCAAGATCGGTTAGGTGGAGACATCACGCGTTTTTCCATTACTCACGGCCGTTGATAGATGCATAATAACCAGCGGAATTGTGGCGCATGAGTCATCTATAACTACGAGTAGTTAATGTTCTTGCAAGTTGCAACTGTAGAAATTGCTAAAATTATATTAATGAAAACACAACTTCATCCGCGTTTACTCTAACCTCTGAATTCTGAAAAGTCAACAACACATTTTGCCGGATGCCCAAAATACCCCTTTCCTCTTCCCATCCTTTTTCCTTTCCGCTCTCCTCTCAATCAAGTCGGCATCACACTCATAATTCAGCGTTGGGGATATTTATGGGCGGCAGTGATCACTTACCATCAGGGGACCTGTATGCTCGTAAACGCTAAATGGACACTACATAATATAAATAAATGTATGTTACGTAACCAAGGTACAGGCAGAAACAGTGCACCCACGCAACTTGCATAGGAATCGCGGTTTTAAAATAATTGCCATTATTATGACGACGATTACGGACGCGTTTATAATAAATATTAGTGTTTAGAATCGAAACATCATTTAAAATACTATAAAGGTTATTTATAACAATCCTTAAGTGCATAAACAGATGCCATACATAGTTAATAATGTAAATTAGAAACAATTTGATGACAAAGTTGAGAACGATCCTTCATCGCCAAAGAATGTTATGGCAGAATAATGTGACGAAATTAAATTGATGTTTCCAGTGATTCGTGTGCCTTTTATTTGCGTGGATCGTCAGCCGTCAGTCAGGGCCACCATTAAACGTGTCACATTCTTATTGAGATCAATTCAACGCAATGTTGACATCATCGGACCCTGTTTACACAACACCTATTAGCGCCGGCTGTTTCTTTCCAATTGCCCATATGAGGTCATCTGTTGTATCAAAATGTTGACCTTTGACGACTTCTAATGTGAGGTCTTTTTATTGAGCAGGCCTGCTTCTATTGGCTCTTAAACATTGAGTGAACACGACAGAAACAATCAATCAACGATTCTACTGATTAGGAATCAAAAGAACGCAATATACTCTCGGAATAAAAGGACAAAATGGAATCCTAAAAATAAACCTTATTTTATGGTCGTTGGCAAGTAAAATGGTAATTTACATTGCGCAGAGTGTTCCAACGAATCTACCTACATCTCCTTCATCAAAACCTGACGAGTAGATTGGTTAATACAGTGGAACGTAAATAAATTAAGAGAAACCAAGAATGCATAAATCATGGCTTTTCTTTTTCCCGCAGTCGGGTAAAAACAACTAAAAACATTGTTTAGTGTAACAGTTTCATATGGATTTTTATGTAGTTATAAAAAACGGTTTACGAAACTGAAACAGTTTTTCTTTTCTGTAGAGGCTTTGTCACCTTCATATCGTTGAGGTCACAAGTTACAACTGTGTATATTTGCTTCCATTCATATCCTCGTGACTGTTTTTACCTCTCTGCATAACTAATAGGAGTGTTTTGTTTTCCGCTTTTTCCATCCATCGTTTTTACATATTTTTTTATGGTTATTTAAGTCCCTTTTATTTCTATTTTAAGTGATGAAACGTTTTTTATTACGTCCAACGGAGCGAACCCTCATGGCATCAATAGTGCAAGTTTTTATAAAAATAATTAACTTTTCCCGCTGTGTTAGTAAAAACTGAATCCAATTTTTTTTTAAATCTCAAAAAAATTGATCAAGGTATTTTATGGGGCGAACGTATGGCCACCTAAACCAATGAATGCTTTATTTGTACCAGTACAGAGCTGCGTACAGTCGCACTCGTAATGCTTGCACAGATGCGAGTAATACAAACAACATGACCTACATACTGTCTCACGACATTGGCCACGGTACGGTGACACGATTGTCTGCGACTGTACCCAGCGACAGTTTGCTTTTTCTGACATTGCATACATTAAGTTGGCCAGTTTCAATTTGTTATGAATGTATGGTTAAATGACGTACGAGTGTTTAAGGTGCGTTAAATACTGATGCAATAAATCATGAGTAAAGTAATATTTTAGATAGAAAAGCGATCATGTGAGTTAGATTGGACATTGTCGAAATTGACGGCTTTATCTGGTTTTCACGCAAAATAAAAAAATCTACTTACATTTGCCTCCCCATTCTGTAAATAAAAAAAAACTAAATTTATTATATATTAATTTTATTTTATTATAATTAATTTGTTAAAGTATCAAATTTTCAAAATCTAGTAAACATAAAATAGGTTAAACTTTCTCGTTTTACATTATCCAGTCTTCAATGTTATTAGCTCTGGAAAACTTTTTAATTCTCATTGAAACTGGCGCAAAACATTTCCCGAGAGCTAACTAAAGTATCCAACTTTCCTTCTCGCTTTACAAAGGAAGCCTTCCTTTAAGCCCTATCTTGAATTAGTATTTCCTAGCTCTTTAAAAGCAGCCAACAGAGAAACAAAGAGTTGAAAATGAAGCTGCACCGAACCACTCCAATTAGCCTGTAAGCAATACAAATAAATTTCGCAATTGTATCTCGCTAAGTGAATATTGGATTTTTATTGCCTCCGCAGACGATTTTAATGAAAGCGACCTTAAACATGTCACTCTCGATATCCGGGCTTACGCAGAAACAAGTGAAGTCAATTGCATTCGGCGTAATCCAGAGCTATTCTCCAAGCTTTACGTAATCGTATGAAGGTCGTCCTTCTGACTCATTGTTTATGTTTTATGCCATCCCGATCATTTCTATTAATACTCCCTTTATTAGTGGACATGTTTGTCTTGCAATATACGGTCTGGGCAGAGGTGAGTCGTCAATGCAATCATTCATTTGTACTCTTTTGCGTTTTAATTGATATGACTCGGCAAACGTCGTTTATATGTGAATGTTTGCTTTCTTAATGAATGGGTAGATTGATTTATTGTATACTTCAGGGACAGTTTTTTCCAATGATACTGAGTTCCTTCACAGTAACGTCAGCTATTGCCCAGTAATTTTAGTAGAAAATTTTCTACCAACTGCCGGTCTAAAATCAATCCGTTTAGTAAATTATCAAATGACTAACAATTCTTAAAATTCTGCCACTGCATCAATCAATAGAAATTTTACCCAACCCAAAACCGAGCGTTAAAATTACGATAACAATTACAAATGAGCGCGCTAAACACTTCGTCGGAGAGCTGTTAGCAGCCGCTGTTACTAAACATCTCAATACGATGACGTGCTCCGATGCAAGGTACACAGTTGCAACCGGGCTTGTTCCTATATTCAATAATACACGCTACTGACGTAATATATTGTTGTAGGTTAGGAGTTGAGTGTTGATGGGATGTGCTAACAATACACAAAGAGGTAGGCCACGCCAGGACCACCTGTTTCTTGGTTATTTTCGTTCAAGATAGGAGAGGAGTGTATGACCGATAATTTTAGTTTAGAAACACTAGATGGAGATTTTTCACATAAAGGATTACACAACCTGAGCTGCGTGTTGAACTTAGAGTTTTATATTATACTCGTATATTGTATCAGCCCATATACATCTCACTGCAGGGCACGAAGTACAATTGAGAGTGGTTAGACCGTATTGTCCACCACGCTGGCCTAGCGCTGGACTTTTACATACCATGGAAATTTATACAAATCGCTATGGTATGCAGGCTTCCTCACGATGATTTTTCTTCACCGTGCGTGGTGATTGACTATCAAAACACAAACATGATTTGCGCCGTAGTCCACTACGAAGAAAAATACAGGTTAAAATAAAGAACGATTTTCTTGAGCTACTCTTTCTTCCTCGTGTCATGTGACAAAAATAGTGATCTAAAGCCCAATATATCCTATTCCAATCCGCGGCTCCACCACTGATACCTGTGACTGATACCGTACTGCTGTTGTCTAAAGGCCTCTTTATAAAAGACAAAAAAGAAAAAATCAAAAACACTGTCTAATGAATTTACTCTACAACTTAAATTTAAATTAGTCGTGCCCTTTATTGATTTAGCAATTTGTAAAGAGCTCATATAACAGATTGGTGCGCTGCGTGATAATTTTATTTATGTGCACGGCGCGGCTGTTACTTAACACTTGTTAATAATATTACACTTTGATGCAATTCACCGTTGGCATTGCTCAATAAGTGTACGTCCCTTCGGTTGCAAATGGCAACGGGAGACTAACTGACTGGACATTTGAGAAAGCGTGGTGCAAGATATAATTAAAGCGCGATTTTGATCAATGAAATTATTTAATATAATGTAACAAGATCACAAAATAAAATTGAAGTTGTATGCACATTGGTAGTAAACCCGCAGTACGCCAGCATGGTGGACTATGGTCGTGCCCCTCTATCAAACTTTCGACTGGCGAGAAATCCCGTGTTCCGCAATGCCATGGGCTAATACAGCACAGTACAATGTATGTATTTAAAAAAAAAGACACACTGGAAAAGAAGATCAAATAGTCCATAATAAGTAACATAAGGAGAGACAAAGAAAATAATAAAATGACCCAGTATTTTTCCTCGTAATTTCCATGTTATGTCCATTGTCAAGCTCTATGTATATTCTATTTTTAATTCATTTTCCAACATCTCCACAATCCATCAGCAAAACAAAATAATATTATTGACCAACCCGCTCTCTCCCACAGCACACTCCACATGTAATTCTAGGAATTTTCCCGTGCATTGCCAGCGCGCCTCGCGATGACCGATGGCATTGGCACTCGGTGTTGCCTAGTTGGAATCGTTTCGTCGATAGCGACAGTGTTTAACTACTGTTAACCCATTGAGATTGAAATGCGGCTGCCATGCGCATCCGTTTGTAGAGCAGGATTATTCTAAAGCCTAAGTAAGCTGTACTAAAACGGATTCTTACGGATTTTATCGCGAATTTATTTAATTTTTAGGTTTTTTTATTTCCCGACGTTCCGATCACTTTACAGTTTTCGTGGTCACAGGGCGGATTGAGGTATTAGTCAGCAGCTTAGTGACTGTTACAATTTAACTACCCTTAATTTAATTTAGGTTTATTTCAATGTGTAACATTCTCGTAAATCTAAGAAACCATTAAGCTGTATGTAGGGACATGATCTGGTGACTGGTGGTGAACTGGTAACCCCGACGTGATTAGACGTGATCGCGGACAGTTTAGATGACTATGTTCATTGTATATATTAGCGTCCAGGAGTGTGGGGGAACTTTACACATATAATTAAAATAGTCTATTCACGTGAATCCATTTATTGTCACTTGTGTTACACGAGTAAAGACTCGGCGTCGACTGACTGCCGTAATACAATATCATGTCCCTACACTGTACTAGGTTGTGTAGTATAAAGGTAAAAGCAATTACCCTGTACGGTTCACACAAACCGTACAACATTATGAGTTTTATATAATACGTAAATGCACACGAGTATATTACGCTCGTGTCAGCGTTTTAGCTTTCTGTATTGTAGCTTTATATACCTTAGACTAGTTCACGTAACGGCGTCGTGCCATTAACATTACTTGTATTATTTTTACAATAAACTCAGTGAACAAACAACAACTTCTTTAACTTCAACAACCAAACTAACAGAGTCTGTACGGCAAACACCGTACATCTCTTTATGGTCCTTCGAGCCGGATCGGCAACCTATGGATATCTACCATCAACGTTCGCTTAGAACATAATTATGGAGAGTGATTTGTATTTGCGATTGCGGTAGCGAATCGGTTCGGCTGGCCTCCCAGAAGCGGGTCTCCCCAGTCGGATTGAGACGTGGACGCCTATTCCGTAAAAGGAGTATAGATCGCAATCCATAACTGCTAACAACAATCAACTAACCTGAAACCTTCAACATGAGTAACATCCAAGATCTATTGGAAAACCAACACCAACTAATGGAAGCCATGGAACAGCTTCTTCGCAACTTCAAGAAGGACTCAACTGAACGTAAGACTCCCTCTTACATCAAGAAACGTCTAGAAACTCTGGAAATGTATTGGAGTGAATTTCAAGTGAATCATGTGTCACTGTGTGAGTACGAAGAACGCGATTACGCATATTTCAGTGAAAATCATTATAAACGAACCAATAAACTATATAACGAAGCTCGCGTGATTATTCAACAAGCCAAAGTCCCTTCGAGCAACCCTCAAAAGAGGGATAAATCTCCAGTGGTTTCTACTGTTCAAACAAAACAAGATCAACATCCAGGTGAAACATCGGTCTATCCTGAACATTCAGCTGGCGAAAAATCGTCAATGCCAACAAAAACAATATCGCAAGGTAATGCTAGCAAATACGAAGAAATGCTACGCAAACAAGCTAGCAACTTTAAAGCTTTTTCACGCACTGTTGCGAATATTAACTTAGAAAAAATTAATGAAAGATGGGAGTTTGAGGACACGCTGAAGAACTTAGAATCAAGATGGAAGGCAATAGACTCTCTACATTGGGAGATCGACTCTGAAGTAATAGGAGAAGGGTTTGAATATGAAGAAAATTTTAACAAGCATGAACGGCAATACAACGTAATGAAAAAATCTATTAATTCTAAAATGTGGTCTGTGGCTCATAGAGTAAATTCGACACCACAAATAGAACTACCTACTTTCAGTGGAACGTACCAGACTTGGACATCTTTTAAGGATTTATTCAATGAGACAATTCACAGCAACCCATCGTTATCCTGTGCTCAGAAAATGCAATTCTTGAAATCCAAGGTGAAAGGCGAAGCAGAAAAACTAATTCAGCATCTATCTATTAGTTCAGATAACTACGAAGTGTGTTGGGAGATTCTAAATAACAGATATAACAACAAAAAACAAATTTTTACTGCCTACTTAAACACTATATTGAACTTACCAACAATGCAATACCAAACATCAACGGCTGTTAAGAGAGTTCATGATACAGCAAAGGAATGTTTAAACGCTATGCAAAACATGGGTGTGAATATATCGACATGGGATCCAATTTTGGTGCATCTTCTCGCTCAAAAATTGGATACCGACACCTACAATGACTACATTGACTCCATAAAAGAACCGAGGGAATTACCCAGTCTCGTGGATTTTTTTAATTACTTGGAATCAAAATTTATATCATTGGAAGCCGCACGTCGTAAGCAAGAGCTAATACCTCAAAGATATCAACAGCAACGTGGGCCGCCGCCAAACAATAGACAACAAAATATATACAAGGCTTTCAGCGCCAATCAAAATTTTAATTCGAAGCCCAAAAATCTCAAAAATTATAGCAACAACTACACCTATAATACAATGAAGAAATCAAGTCAAACTGCAAGTAATATAAAATGCCCATTATGCAGTAATGAGCATGGATTATTCCACTGCAATGAATTCGTCAAATTACATTTAAATGAACGACGTAATTTCATTCGGAACCACAACTTGTGCAACAATTGTTTGTTTGATCATAAAGGCAAGGAATGCAAGTCGGAAAGACGATGCCGTCAATGTCACGCACACCATCATACGTTGCTACACGATACTTCTGTGAATATTGCATCTAGCAACAAGTTGCCTAGTAACAATGGGAATGCTACAACATCGAGCAGCCACGTATCCATGGAAGACATATCTGAGACACTTTTGGCTACCGCTCAGCTAAAGGTTAAAACTAATGATGGTTCTGAGATCGTCTTACGTGCTCTTATCGATCAAGGTTCTCAGATATCTCTGATAACTGAAAATGCTGCTCAGATCCTTGGACTGCCACGAAAGAGATGCAAGGGAATAATATTCGGTGTAGGAGCGCGCGAAAACAACTGCAAGGGGGCTATAACTATAACATGCTCTTCTATTCACAGTAGCTATACATTCGATACAGATGTCTATGTCATGCGAAACCTAATCAACAACCTACCCAATAAAACATTCTCAAAACCATCAACTTGGAATTATCTGGAAGGTATTCAGTTGGCAGATCCCGAATTCCATATCAGCAGGCCCATCGATATACTTTTTGGAGCTGACGTATACTCTAATATTATACTGGGCGGTATTATTAAAGCGAATGAAGCACAGCCGATAGCACAACAATCTCATCTAGGATGGATATTGTGCGGTAATATGAAGTCGTATCAATGTAACGTCGTGCTCAATAATTTGGAAGACATACGCAGATTTTGGGCCATAGAAGATATCGATGAAAATTCACAAATGACTTCAGAAGATACACATTGCCTACAGCAATATAAAACTGAGACAAAACGGCAAGAGGACGGTCGGTACATCGTGAGACTGCCTTTACACTCCGATGTTGATCAAAAGCTAGGAGAATCAAAAGCAATTGAAACACAAAACAAAATGTACAATAAGCATATTAATGAACTTGAAAAGGCTGTCAACATAATTGCTATTGAAGTACAAAATACAGAAAACATAAACGATATTACAATGATGTCGATTGTCGCCAACAGCCTATTGGTACATCTGAAAAACTTGCAAGAAACATTATTGGATACTATTACAGAAATTCATTACGGCAAGTTTAACATCCATCTCCTAAGTCCAAAACAATTAGAAGCCGAACTGAACATTATTTCCGGGCAGCTTCCAAAGGACGCAATGCTTCCCATAGAAAATATACAAGATCTAAGGAAACTTTACCACTTGCTTAAGGTGAAAACAAGACTTACAATGAAACACTTCATATTTGAAATAAAGATTCCACTGGTGACTCGAGACAATTACGAGATATATAAACTGGTTCCGGTTCCGCAGAAGATTCAGGAATCTATGGTCAGCATCATGCCAATTGCCGAACATATTGCAATAAATTTACAAAAGGATGCTTATGTTCCGCTTATTGACAACGAACTACAAACGTGTATACCATACAACATGAAAACAAATATGTGCCCACTACGAAGGCCAATCTATCATCTAAAATCAGATGACAACCTATGCATCAAAAACATAAATACCAACCAATGTGAAACTAAACAAACAGAATGCGCTGACATGTGGACTTACCTTAATAAAATAAATACTTACCTTTACTTCTGCTGTGAACAATGCATTATAAAAATCATCTGTGAGCATCAAGTTACCGCCAGACGAGTCAGCAAGGCCGGCATTATCGCTATCGCCGAAGGCTGTGTCATCAAGGGCGAGACCTTTACTATATATTCGCACACTCAGCAAAGTAACTCACTTAACTTGCAGCCAGATGTTCTCAAGGTCGACGTGCCAGCTATCAACAACATATTCAATATAACCGTACCTACAACCAAAACCAATGTTTCTGGCGAAGATCAAATAGAATCATATGCAAAACAACTAAATGCTATCGACCAACAGATAGAACTAATGAAAAGTGAAGAAAGCAAAGGACTGAGCGATCCCATTTCTTCCCACGATGTGCATCAATACGTGGTGCTGTATTTATTGGTTTGTGCAGCAATAGCCACCTCTGTTATTTTGTTGTGGTGCCGTTGGCGTTCACACTTTTTTACAACAGTACCAAACACGTCTTCAGAAAGTCAGCGACCTGTAGAGAGCGGCATTCAACTCGTACAACTTCAAAGAACACCTCTGAGGCACACAATTGCACCGGGGCGATCAGCTGTTACAGAAGACCCGAGTTCCAGAATGAGTCACCTCTACGCTCGCGTGAACAAGGCAACGTCACCGATTACCAAGAAACTATTCAGTGATAGTGATAACTCATAAGTGTTGTGTTATGTGAAATTTATAAGCTAAAATTTAAATATGTTTTCTTTTTTTTCTTTTGTTATATTTTACTTTATATTATTCGTATTTTATTGCCCTAGGGAACATGTACGGTTCACACAAACCGTACAACATTATGAGTTTTATATAATACGTAAATGCACACGAGTATATTACGCTCGTGTCAGCGTTTTAGCTTTCTGTATTGTAGCTTTATATACCTTAGACTAGTTCACGTAACGGCGTCGTGCCATTAACATTACTTGTATTATTTTTACAATAAACTCAGTGAACAAACAACAACTTCTTTAACTTCAACAACCAAACTAACAGAGTCTGTACGGCAAACACCGTACATACCCAAAAAAATTATGAACAGAGGTGGTAGTAGGCTATCGAATAGGCCATGGGGTATAAAGGTTACTGTAAAACATTGATGCTGGTAATGGTTTGACCGGCGTGGTAGGATAGTCGGTAAAGAAGTGGGCTGTGAAACTAGACGTCGTGGGCTCGCTTCCGGCACCGAGACAAATATTTACGTGACCCGCAAATATTGTGAGGATGTGAACAGAAAGTCTTCCGAAAATATTAACCTATAATACTAGATTTTGAATGTTACTGTCGGTCGGGGCTATCTGTCTGACTTTTGGATGAATTCATATTATTTTAATATAGGAATTAAAGTAAAATAAGCGATAAATAATTACTACTGGACACAATACTTCCAACGATATATTTAAAGTCTGCCCAGGATTGGAACCGGTCTCCTCTTTACAGTGAGCTCTGCTCTTATTAGACGTTAACTCACCAAACCAAAAATAATATTCAGGATTATTCCTGTACAAAGCAATTAAAATACCAGTTCACACTTCAATCGTGGTGTGAAACAAAACACGTTAAATTAATAGTTTCCATTGAAGTACATAAAATATACGAGCCATAATAAACCCGGCACAGAAGCACCGTCCGAATTATTATTGGAACTTAATTACTTCTAAATATAGATGTTCGTTTGGTTTGATTTATTTCAATGCGTCTGGCTTTTATCGCTCGATCTTTATTATACTAAAAACCGTTATGAAAATGGTCGCTTGTTTGGTCTAGTAGCAGTTTCTAGAGGCGTGCAGCGTGAGGTTGTGGGCTCATATCCAGATTGAGAAAATCAGTGAGTGTTTTTTTTAATAACCCATATGCGCGGAACACAGATTATGACGATACAAAAAAAAAACTGCGGACAGAAATAAGATCTGCGAACTTTGACTGGCAAATGAGAGCAGTGATATATCTACCTGTCCCTTCTAAGACACAGGCGTAAACTTACGTATATAATATGTAGGTAGGTAAACTTGTTAAAGTTCTTAATAGTCTATACATTGTTAGTACAATAAAAAAAATGCAAATCTTTATCAACAAATATTTATAGAGATATTGCGAGACCCTATTTTACGACAAATAGTATGAATGAAATTGTGTATATTCATTAAATTTTATGAAAACAACGGCTATAAGCACATTAACAATCAAAACTAAATGCATATTATACATCATGTACATTATAAAATTATCTAGATTATAAATTTTACGCGACGTTCCGAATTCGATTCTAAAACTAATGAGTGCTAAGTAAAACTTATGAGTATACTTATACATTAGTATTTAGATTCATTCGACGGGTATTGTACGATCAAAGTTTGCAAACAGCACTACACTTTCTACGCGCAAAGCTCTAATCAAGCATCCATTAATCATCCTAAAACAAAGAAACATTCATACGGTCGAATTAAACTGAAAATTAAATGAATCTCTCAATTACACCACTTAGCTGCAGAAGAAAGCAATGTTTCATTCCACGCCACTAAATTAATCAACCGATGCTGAATACTGACATGTGTCAATTATAATGTCATTTTTATCTGTCATCCGTGACAGATGTAAAGGCGGACGGTTTAACACTTCGTCACAATTAAAAAGCATGGTGATTAACGCTTAACGATGCACCCTTGAAGAGCTGTGGGTGAATGTTTGTTTAAAGTGTAAAGTTTAATTTGACGGCCTACGTGGCGCAGTTAGTTAGCCGCCGGCTGTGAAATGTGGGACTGCGGATTTATTCCCCGCACCGAGACAAATGTTTGAGTGATCGACAGGCATTTGTTTCGGGTCTGGGTGTTTGTTAGCCCGGAAAGTCTCTCCTCTCTAGTTCCTGATACCTACGACACAAGACTCGATCTTGTAGAGGGGTCAGGACTGTGTATGTGAATGTTAGATGTATTTTTAATATTTATTTATTAAATGCGACGTGTTTAACTCTGAAGTTATTGATGGATATAATGCCTATCTACATTTCAACACATCAGTGTACATTTGATATTAGAACCAGTATTTATTAACCGACGTCGGTAACGTTGCGTGACTTACGATTTTTATTTACAATTCTAATATGTTGACATTAATATGCTTGTAAAATTAATCTTTATTTTTATATATACATATAAATTAATTTACGAGGCATTAAGATATTGTGATATATTTTAGATAAGGTTTACAGGCCAAATCACAAATCGAAAGCAAAAAACACGTAATATAAAAAAAACACATAAAAATACTCTTGTTGTTTTCGTGTAACACATTCATAGACACAGCAATCATTTTATTAATACAAATTTTACGGATACCATATAGTTAGTTTTCTTTAATAAACCTACAGACATGAAATAATTCTCATTTATTCTCATTTGCCTGTGAAGCTACTACTAATTGTTTCAGAAATGCATAAGGCCTTGTCTTGTATCCCTTCATATGATTAAGCTGTGAACTTCTTAACTTAGGTTAATGCCTATTAGTTAAGGCAGCAATATCTTTTTATTGATATGGAAGAACTTGGCCTTACCGGGAACAAACAATTTGCGACTCCACCTAACTTGTGTCATACAAAAATATGTTATACTGATCAGTAATTATTTCTTTCCAGTAGGTACCCTTTCGAATTTTAGTTTATTTAACATTAAGTGAATTGCTTCTCTTTATAGTGTTTGTAAAAAAAATATGCCAATAAATATTTATCGCTCTATACACTACTATATTTCAATCTTCCGATAAGTTAGAAAATGCTTTAAATATTATATAAAAATAAACGTTTATATTGAGATATCTACGATGATCTCTCACCATTGGACGCAATTAAGCTGGCCTGTAAATAAACTGAGATAAACGTATGAAAGAATATTCTAAATATTTTCATTCATTAATTTCAGCCCGTATTCATCCACTGCTGAGCATAGGCCTCCTCTTTACTTCACCATTTTGCTCGATCTTGCGCCAATCTCATCCATGCCTTGCCCTGTATCTTAATTATGTCTTCATTCAAAACATTCTAGACGCAAATAAGACATAATGCTGTGGAGTGAATCATTCACTTACAACCAATGAAACACAAATCGAAATGAAGCAGCTTTTATGTGGACAATTGATTCAGTTCCTAGGCGCACTAATTATGAACGGTGTCATTTACAAGCAGTTAGCGTTTACAGTTTTAAATAATATGTAGAGGTAAATTATGTAACTTCTATTATAATTACATAATTAAATATTATTATCCATTAAACCGCTTATTTTATAATAACAATAAATTAAATACAATTATAGGTGTAGCATTTAAACGTCGGCAACCTTCGTAGCGGAAACGGGTAATTTACAGCCTATTGAAAACCTATTAGCAAAAGTCAACGAAACATAGACCTTATTCGCTTGTATTAACTGTTAAGATTAGAAACAAAATAATAAATAAATACACCCAATAGTCACATACAAAGTCCTGACCCCAAACTAAGATCGAGTCTTGTGTCGTGGGTATCAGGAGCTACGAGAGGCTTTTCCGTCTCACAAACACCCAGACCCGAAACAAATACCTGTGAAACACACAAATATTAGTTTTGGTGCTTGGATCGAACCCGCAGCCTCACGTTTCACAGCGTGAGTCTAACCCACTGCACCACAGAGGCTGTCATGAATAAATTCATACCGTTTAAAAAATACGCAGTAAATTCATGAGGTTGTGTCAAATCGTAAACAGGGAATTCTGTGATATGTTAACAAACGAAGACAGCCTCGGTAGCGCAGGTGGTTCGACCTCGCCCGACTATGGAACAAGAGGTCGCGGGCTCGATCCCTGCACCGAGACAAATATTTGTGTGATCCATAAATAGTTCGAGTCTGGGTGTTTGTGAGTACAAAACATGTCTCATAGTTTCTGGTACCCACGACACAACACTCGATCTGTATAATGATGATATAATGATCTCGATATAATGTGGGATAAGGACTGTGTATGTGAATGTTGTGTTTATAAAGATCGCCATCGTGACTCGTTCGAAATAACCAATAGCCATAAAAACTACGCAAATAACTCAAATATGGGTCATGCTAAGTAAGTTATATCATCAAAATAAACACCATGTATACCTATGTACATTTAGAATTTAAACAACCTAAACATAGATTACCCAAACAAAATATCTTAATAATTATTTTTATTTGCTATTCGCTTATCTCATAGCGTTCTATCAAGCAATCGTTGATCGATACGGCCGTGATCTTGATACCGTCCGTATTCGATTACATTGACAATTGCGATTACATGTACAATAGATCAATACTTTTGTTATCGGCAATTTATCGATGGACGTTGACTTGCACGCGCGCGGATCATGGTGTATTAACTTGTTCATAACTGTTACTGTTTTAGACTTTTCTGTCTTATTTGGCCACAGGAAATACACCGCCAAATGTAGGCTTCTCCAATAGATTTTTATAACAATCTGCAAACGACCGCATTCAGTGATTTCTGCAATCTTAACGTACAATAGATCTATACCTTTGCTATCGGTAACTTATCGATTATTGTTATCATCGGCAATTTATCGATAAACGTTGACTTGCATGCGCGTGGACTATGCTTCAAATATTTTGTCCGGGACTTTTGATGCCCGGTATGACGATAGGGTCGCCTGCTATCACTTTTGGGATAAATATTATATCAGCAAACTGTGGCATTAATGTTAATATTGAGAAAGGCGTAAGTTTATTAATGTTGAAGAAATATTTGACTAATTATGAATTGATTACATAGCTAATGAGATTGATCGTATCTATAGATACTTTAGATTTCGTTAATTAATTGTCAGTTTCCGGGCTCGTGCTGCTTATGAAGAGCGATAACAGTTCGTCACAAGCTTGGTAATTACTCGTCGCATACTTTTGTCTATCAACTTTATCGATTCAAATAACTTGCACGTGGATTGTTCATACGAAAATAGGATACAAAATCTCACGATTAAAATGTTCTGTTCTACAAATCATGTACTCGTATTCATGTATGTTTACATCCTTTGGTCTGAAAGATTTAAAATTGCTAACAAGCAAATACTTCTTGAGTATTTTATTTGCATAATAATGAAATGTATATTATCTATGCAAAATCACGAACAAAAACCTTTTGTTACCATTATTTGCACTCCTTTATCCTCGTCAAGGCTATGCCTATTGAATATTATCTGCAATCTGCACTTCTACTGAAACCCATTCTAAGTATAAATCAAATGTTTTGTAAGAACTAATTTCCTTGGTGTATTTATTTCTTTTATTCTATTATTAACGAGCCTCCTAGCTCGGCTTCGTCTGGGAGTAGATATCTTTTATTACACTTCACATCGGAAAACAATTATTTCCCAAGACTTCGATCCCATCACATCTAGACACTAACGGTCTTATTCATAGACAGATTTAAAACCGATTTTAGTTATCGAATGTTTTGTCTTCTTCGCCCAAGCTGGGGAAACGGACGTCGGACGTCGCACGTAAAACTGTACGAATGTGCCTAGGTACTCCACAAAATGTTCGAATCCTCTATCGTACGCCCTAACTATATACTTAGTTCGGAGTGAATGATAAGTGTAATAGAGAATGGTTTTGATTTTTACAAATGGAAAATTTATAACTTACTTCGGACGTCGAGCGTCCGAACATTCGAATTTCGTTTCATAGAGTAACCCCCCTAAATTCTAAAATCGTTCGAAAAGGACAAAACTCTCGATAACCAAAATAGGTTTTACATTTGTCTATGATTAAGGCCGTAAACAACTATTTATGAATCACGCAAAAATTGTCTTAATACCTGGCTTGAACCCTCAACTTCTTGTTTTACTGACGACTTTTTAAACTACGATGACGAATTGTAATTATTTGAAATAAATTGTTTTAATTTTTAACTACCCCCGTATCGATTACTATACAGCTTTCATGGTCACGTAATTCGTGGTTCGTGGCTCAATTGTAATTAATATAGAAATATAAATAAACTCCCAATAAATCCATCAATTTGCCATCACCACCGTAGTTTTATCAAGCGATCTCTTGTGTAATGTAAGTCCGGACCAAGGTTTCGAATACCGTAAGCTGTTAAATATTCATGTGTGACGCTGTCTATCACGCTATCACAATGCCGGAGATATGATAATGGAACATACGTCATTCATTCGGGGATTACAACGTGTATGTTGGATATGCCGACATGTGCTCCATCATTGTGGGTATGCGTATGTGTTTGTGTCTGTGTGTTTAGATTTGAGAAATTTATAAGTTGCTCGGGACTGCAATTTATGCCGGCATGGAGATAATTCGCTTACAACGACATCTTGGTACGGAAAACCTTAGAAAATTAGAAAATTAAGATTGCCTCCGTTGCGCATGGTTGGCCGCCGGTTGTGAAACACGCGACCGCAAGTTAGATCCCCGTATCCAGACAAATGGTCGTGTCAACTGTGAACCACAAGTATTTGTTTCGAGTCTGGGTATTTGTAAGACGGAAAAGTCTCTCGTAGCTCCTGATACCCAACACAAAAGACTCGATCTTAGTGTGAGGTCAGGACTATGTATGTTACTGTTGGGTGTATTTATATATTTGTTGTAGGTGATACTGATGGCATACCTCCTTATTTTTTAAGGGTGCAGACCTTTTATATACCTATTATACACGTGAGACAAATTGGTCATAATTTCCGCCAGTTTTTTGCCGTACCCTGGATGTTTTAGCAACAGCTGCTGATATCCCATTATTAAATATGTCGTTATTAATTGCATTGTTATAACTATAAAACCGTAATAAAATAAATTGCCACATAACGCAAGATAAACGATGCTAATTTACACAAACTGGAGCGAAACCTTTATCCACGAGATTATAAATCATAGCTGGCCTAAAAACTTAATTCGAATATATGTTCGGAACTGTGACATGCAAATATTGGTCGGAATCAAGTGGCCATAACTGGCGACACACGACAAATCAACATTAATTACCTCCCCGCCCCTCGCACCCCGCGCATACACTTTTCTCGCCATGAGACCACACACATGTTTGACTGTTTAATTGCCCGCAATGTTTGATTTATTATTATAATATGCTGTTAGGGAATGTAAATAAATTATTGTTTGCTGTAAGTGGCAGGTTAGGCTAAAGTTTATCAATAATACATACTTTACATTATAAGTATATTTGTAGTGAGATTGTTATAGTGTTAATGTCAATTTCTTTAAATCGTAGGTAATCCTTGTTGGTGGCTAGTGGTTCTTCTCGGGGAGCCCGATCTCACGAACTTTCTCCGCGCAACAACTTAGCAAACGCGACCCAACTCAATCTTCCGTGGTAGCTAGCACTATTTCACCGCAAATCACTACAAACTGCACATGATTCCTTCTATTCTATAGTGTTAATTAACAGTTATTATCAAAAAACAACACACTGTGTGTTCTCCATTCAATTCGCCGGTACCAGGAGAGCAAAAAATTGCCAAGCAATCTGCCAAACATTAAATAACCGCGGCAAATAGTGCCGCTACTACAAGATAGATAGTATTGATTTCAAACATTTATAATTTAAAATAAACAACCTTTTTATACATTAATCGTTTTGCATAATGAACCTAACTAATTTTTGATATTTTAATTAATATCTTAAAGAAACTGCAAGTGTCATTACACAGCTTGGCACGGCTTTCACAACCTTCGTAGCGCAATGGGTAAACAGCCGTGTATACGAATAAAGGCTACGGCTTCCATTCCTACTGTGAAATTAATATTTGTAGGCATTCTGGAGTAAATATATCGTTATATTCCGAAATTTTAACAAAACACACGTACCCCATTACGCTTGAATTGGGAGTATAAAAACATAAATCTCCTTCGGCCGCAAGCAAATTACGCACTTTTCGTGTTCAGCAATGCAGTATAAGTAACAAAACGTAAACAAACATAAAAACGACTGTAATTATCACAATCGTATTCAAACAAGTCAATCTAGATTCATACCACGGACAATTAACTCAGAAATGAGCAAACACTGAATCACAGTTTGCGGATACTGATTTCAAAAGTGGTAGAGCCACGCTGTTGTCAGCCATGACTCAACATGAAAGGACAGGCTCGTCCGGGGCGGTACCACTGTCTCACAGGAGATCGACGTGAAGCGACAGCAATGCTGTTGCGTTTCGTTTGGTGAGTGAGACTGCCCGATGCCTAATACCCCTTTCCTCTTCCTATTCTTTTTCCTTCCCGCTCCCCTCCCGATCTGATGGCTCGGCAACACATCTATGATCCAAGCGTTGTGGATGTTCATAGGCAGTAGGGATTACGTACCAACAGGTGACCCGCTTCCGCGTTTGCCGGACCTATGCTATAAAAAATGATACTGACAATGCTGTACATTACCGGTTTGATGGGGTAGACGTGATGACGTCATTCCACATGGAACTGTACATAGTAATTACACTTTGCGACAATATTGTACGCACATGTCATACTATAAATTAGACAAATTTTATCTGACATATTTATTATTGGTTTGAAGAACATGATGTTAGAAAAAATAAATGGGTCTTTAAAATTTATATTTATCGTTTTTGTAAACTAATATAATTTTAATATGTATTATTATTTTTATATATATTTATAGGCAAATAGAAATACTACAATGTCAATATCCGTTTCTGTAAATAAAATAATTCTGTTCTCATCTGCTAGTTTTTTCTGTTGATACATATTTTATTCTAAACAAAATAATAGAAAAATCTAAATTCCAGATCATCCTTAATTTTATTAATTGTACAATAAATTAATGAATCCTACAAGCAAAATTTATTCCATTAATTCCGAGTAACTGCCTGATAGTCCTAATAAAAATGACAAATACAATGACATCAGTGCGTGAAAAATCCCATTAGTGACGTAATATTTTTTGCGTTCGTATTCCAACTGAATAAAGATGCGATTAGAAGAATATATTACGATATACATACACATACATATATATATAGGTACTCATTCATTCCTACAGTATGTTTACATCTACATAATATGTTTTTAATTGACAAATGAATAACTATCATACATACATAAACACACGCCTTTTTCCCAGAAGGGGTAGGCACAGGTGCTACCAGAACACCCACGATTCGCCTTGTATATTCCGTCCCACGATGTGATAGGGGGCGAGCCTATCGCCATATCGGGCACAAATTCCTGACTTCGGGCTGATAATGAATAGAAAAATCCAATATTACTTTGCCCGACCCGGGATTCGAACCCGAGACCTCAGCTTTGTAATCGTACCGTAGCACCACTACGCCGCCGAGGCGAGTGAATAAATATGATTTTAAAAATATTATGGAATAACCTCGAATTAATGCAATACACACATAGTCTAACCTTGTAACCAAACCAACTGCACGGGTACACACGCTTCTATATCATTAAAAACCTTAAAAACTCAATAATCCCCTAAGTCGCGTCATCAACTCTTACTTAACAATAATGCATACATAAGTATCTACCATTTCACAGCAATCTAATATTGTAGTACAAACGCTTTTTACGTTAATATGATTAATTAAATATAAAATACGCTCATCTGAACTACGAATAAATGTAAGCATCCACTAAAGCTATGAAGCTACGGAGAGCAATTGATATTTCTACGAGATTTGGCTACAAACGGTTTTAGTCACAACTCCTCTTCCATCTGTCTTTATTCCACTATTCACAATTATCAAGTGTAGTATTACGAGTATTAGTCTTATAATTTAAAAACAGCTCTGATAGAAAACTCTATGCATATATAATGTTATATTTATATTCATTTCTTATCATATAATGTGCGATAACAAAACGAATGAATAACCTCACTTACATAATGGTGATAAGAACACTATTTGGGCCGATTTTCTAGTGTAGGTGTTAAGCTTAAACAATAACCCGATGTGCCTAGTGGACGCTTACCTTATTGCTAGACAGACATTCACTCAATGAACCCGATTGAGATGCAATGTCAAGTATAGAGCTAGACAAGTGATAAGCTGAAGCGATTTGAATATATTTTTTTTTTAGTTGTTTTAAAGATGTCTTTTAGTATGACATCACATAGTACACCACGGGTAAGACTTTTTAGTGTTTTCCTTCTCGTACTGAGTTGATGTGCTGGATACCCAACCGCTAAGTTTACATTATGTTATGTGGGGTCTAGAACAATGACGGAATACAGATATTACGTTCGTATCTTATCACATAGCATTACTGTCTTGTTTTTGCGATAAGAATTACGTATTTTCCTCATTCCATTGCACATGCTTTTCACAGTGAAAATAATTACAAAGTTCAGTAATGTAAAAATATTAAACATTTATTTCGAAGTGGGGTATGGATCTCAATGATTTAATATCAATAATGAATTACTTATGAAGCTTATTAGTACTTATTAAGAATTAGCACCTATAATGTATGCGTTATTATGAATCTGTTTAGTAATTTTAATTAGTAAATTATTTACAAACAGCGAAAATCTTATATCTCATTCCATACCAACATTACAGGCGTAATAGCAGCTCCCGTGGCGCCGTAGTTGACGCCATCTCTCGGAACAAATATAAATCTAGCTAATGGTAATATTAATAGGTCATGTCATGCGAACAATTCTACGAATGTGACGTCACTGCTGACGTAGCGCGGGCAGGAATGTTAAATGGCCCAATTTAGACCGGGCGTCATCTATGAGGCCCTGGTAGTTGAAACATTGGAACGGTTGATTTGACCTTGTAAAAGATTGTTTTTTTTGTCCGGCATAAAGTGATTGCACTGCACTTGATGGTGTATATTGTCGTCCTGATAGACTACCGACTGCATTTGATGGTAAGTGTATTCTCGCCCAGATGGAACACCGGCGATAGACAATAGTCTCTACATTCGCGACAATTATGCCGCCCTGGTAATATCATTATACTGATATAATTTCGTTTCATATCGAATTGTTAACTTTATTAGTGACATTGAGCTGAAATAAAAAAATACGTGGAAAAATAACTAGTAATTTTACTACGGTAATCTAAACTAAATTATTTATTGATAGTTATTACTGGAATTTACTCAAATACAGTTAAATTTATACTAGTTACACCTAACAACAACGTTGCCTAAATCCCCAAGCTGCTGTTGCCACGGACTAATATTTTAAGACCTGTCTCAAGGAGCGGTAATGCCTTAATTTCCCTTGTCAAGTTTAAAGCGATAGAGTACAGTCAATTTATGGCAGGCTCAAAATTTCATGGAATTAAAGTGACCGCGGGATTATTGTGGAATTTAATTCGCAGACTGAAATAGTTGCAAGTCCGCTTGCGAAGCTTTTGTGAATTTACAGATTTACACGCAAGGAGGTTTCATGAATAATTATAAAAACATATATTTTAGTTTAGAGAAATGTTGTTGAATGTTGAAATGTACAGTTACAAGTTTAAGTAAAACAAAAATATCACAAAGAAAATAAACTAAACAAACTGGATCTACTAAACAAATTAACAGAATATTGTTCACACGGCGTAACTAAAACAAATAAAATTATGTAAATATACAGCCTAAACCAAAAAGGATCCAGCTCAGCTTAATGCCGAAGCCTGAGCTACGGCGCTGATTTTCAGCTGAACCCGACAATAAAAAATAATAAATTAAATAATTATAAGATATAAAAGTGGAACTGAAGTAAGAAATAGAATAAACGGCTGAAGGCCAAATTTACACATCCATAATATAATGCATATTATCATGCAGATACTAAAAAAAGATATTACTATCAAGAAATGATAAAATCGATTGTTACATAATATTATGTTTATTTCTATAATATAGCCCATTTATTTAAAATGACCAGACGTAATTCGCGACTCATTTCTCACCGTTACCATCCGTTCAAATTTCAATAACAATTGTAATATTATTTGACAATTTGAAACGTATTATAATGTAATATGACCAAAACTTCACACTTTAGAGTTTAGGTGATAAGAATTCCGCATAATATTTAAGTGGCATTCCTGATGAATATGGGATACATATTGACGTTATCTCTTAATCCAGGGATTCCCAAACTTATTTGTACTACGACGCCTTTGAGGATTTGCTATTTTTTTGCGACGCCAACAGACAAGACCACCCCCTCCCCCACTCTCCCCCGCATTATTACAAAATAAGAACAAAACCAAATGGGGAGAATATGCTTGCTTTTGTGAGCATAGCTTCCCAAAACGGAGCTGCAATTTGGCTCACTGGACTCGGTCGCATCGACACGCGACGCCCCTGGGAAGACAGTGCGACGCCCCAGCGTGTCGCGACCCAAAGTTTGGGAAACCCTGTCTTAATCCATGCACGCAAGCTGAAGTACAAAGCGTACCGCCGCTCACATCAGTAGACTCATCAAGATAACTGCACAAATCAATAACATCTGTATCCGTATTTGCCCTGATTTATTTACAAATTGTATATTAATAATTAATTGAATGCCTTGGTGGCGCAGTTGTACTACGGCGCGATTACAACGCTGAGGTCTGGGTTCGAATCCCGAGTCTGAAATTTGTGTCCGACATGGCAATACGCTCGCCCCCTATCACATCGCGGGCCGGAACCAACGGAACACACAAGGCGAAGCATGGGTGTCCTGGTATCACCTGTACCTACCCCTTCTGAGAGCAAAGCGTGAGTTTCTGTATGTATTTGCGTAAAAAAACCCAAAATTAAGCGATATATTTAATTTTAACTGTAAAGTTATGCGGTAGGGCGTTCGTTCAGTAAGAGACTTTATGTGATGACACGATGGTATAATGTCAGCTGTCCTATCAGGATAACAATGACATTCAACAATCCCCAAATCGAATGTAAGTTTTTTAAACACTTTTCTGGGCTACACATATTTCCATAGCAGCGCCCCACGGTAAAGCACAGAATTATGTTATTTTACAAGATTTAAACTACGCTGATACAAAAATATTTGTGAATCTTCAAAATAACGTCAATTGCAAACCATCCAAAGCCGTTTTGAAATTATATGACGACATTCAGGATCGTAAAATTTGAATACACATTATGGAACTTAACGTTTCAAAAAACAAGACATTAACGTCTTCGCCTGCAGTCACATGAATAAAACAAAACAGAGATGTGTCATACAAAGTCATTCGTAATTAAAACTGTCGACGATTCTCAAGTGAGTCAAACCGCTAAACCGCTCATCTCCATTGATATACGACAGCAGAATTACAACTTTTGTATTTCTTCTTGAAATAGAATTGGAACACCCGTCGATGCAAACAAACGACTGTGAGCAGCCGTGACTAATACTGCAAACGAGCTGACTTAGTGTCGCTGCCAGGGAGCTAAGCATGCGCGTTTAGTGCAAATAAACAATACAAATTAATACTTGTTTTCTCTTAGGTTTATATTCGTGTTTGCCTTGGCTTTACTTAGTTTCAACAAGGTGCTAATCCTGGATATTTTTAGTTATGCTTAGGGCTACTCTTGAGTTTTAATCTAAACAGCAGCGCGGCTTATAGCGCCATCTATATTTCAAACCTCGAAAACTTCATTTATATTCGCTTCAAAACTCATTAATAAAATGATCGTTCACTCCTACAGTACGCTCATCAATAATTAAGAAAATATTCTGAAAGCCTATAAACCCTTATTTACAGTGTCAACGTACGCATAAACATCAATTAGGCACAGCTATTTCAATCTGCACATTCAAGGAAATACGCTCAAAGGATACAAATTGGTGTCAACTATGCTAACATAAATATCTATATATACATATTTATGTTAGCATAGTATAATAATTGTAATCATAAATATATTTTAAAAAATGTTTCAATGTTTTCATCTATGCGTTCTTCCGATTAAATTTACGTAACTCTACCTAGTCCCATCTACGAAAGTCAGCGTAGCTACAACATATTGTTGAAGTTTGTAATTGTAATAAACTAACCATAATCCATAATAGCGCAATTTGGAGGAGGCCTATATCCAGCAGTGGACAATAAAAGGCTGGTGATGATGATGATGATAAACCTTCAGCAAATATCAAAATATTTTCTATTTGATAGGCTTTCTATTTTAACTCAGAAAAAATGCGCACATCATTGAATCTCTCAACACTTTTGTTTAGTAAATATTATTTGCCATTGGATCTGCAATACATTATAATAATGACATAGTTATAAAGACACAAGCTTTCATATTTAGTTTAAGACTCGTACAAATATGTATCACTTTTATATTGTTAATTGTGAATAAAGAACTTATTTATTTATATTAATACTAGACAAGCATACATATTCATAATTCACGTACAATTCAATTAAGCCTGGCTACCAGTGTTTGATTTCATTTCCTCTCCGCATCAGTGAACGCTGTACATAGCATTGGCTGTCACTGTCATTCGCTGTCACACTGACAGAGGTCTCGCTACACTCATTGACTCCTGCGTGTTCCTGTCAGACGTAGTCTTATTTCGTTGTTCAGCAAAATGACTACAGCGAAATGACGCAGAAATAAACGTTCAAGGATTAACTAATAGCAGGTTTGGTCTCTCAATAATTACTCTAATGAACAGGCATACAAATTGACATACGGACACTATGTTGCAAGATTATTTGTATGAGTATAGTAGTAACAAGCATCTGCCCTGTTTATCTAAAGGGTTTGGGTTTTTTAACCGACGTCGAAAAAGGAGCAGGTTCTCAATTCGTCTGAATCTTTTTTTATGTATTGTTTAACATAGGCTCTGCCAAAGATCTCGACATCGACCTGTTGGAAGCGGCCTGCATCCAGCGACTTCCTGCAACCTTAACCAGAATGTTGAGATCCTTGGGGGAGGTCTATGTTCAGCTATGGACTTCTTGTGACTAAATAGAAAGATAGATTGATTGTTTAACATATAGACATACGTTTTCGTTAAAACAGGCCGACAAAATTGATTCGACCGGTAACAGGCAACTATCACAAATGGCTCTATTTGATTTGGTTTACCTGATTATTATTTGCATCCATACTAAGTTTGAATGTTGTATTTTTGCGAATGGAATAGACATTCTCTAAAACTTGACATGAATTTGCACTCTGCATGCATTTAAATGAAAATCAGACAAAAGATGATGTCAACCGCTAAGCCGTCTACTTAGGCAAGATCAGCTTGTGTTATAACTATTTTCTGCAGTTCAAACAAATTTTGTATAAAAGCCAATATCAGTTACACAAATTTGAGCCTTATTTATTTGAGTATAGCTTTTAAATTGAAATAAACAGTTGGTTTAAGTACGCCATATACACAGCGGAGCAAATTTTCTAGTTTATTTACAGCCATTAAAGTTAGAACGTGCAGTAAAACAATCAACCTTAAATATTATGAGTGGAGAGCAGTAGCTCCGTTTCCTGTATTTTAACTTATTGCATCAGTTATGACATATGCAGGATATATCAAGACTGCTACCGAAAACAAAGCCAGGTGGGAGTTTTAGTGACCACAGACACAATGCAACTAAAATTTTTGCAAAAAATGCGACGATTTTTTTCCTATCATCGTATTTGGGTAGTAAATACATATATTTTCCTAAAAAAATAATGTATACCCTTTTATTTTTAAAGACGCTATAGCACGCAAGGCTTTAAATTATAATTTTAGCAAAAGAATTCCCACCCAAACACAATGATTTTTAAAACATTACAAAAAAAATCGTCGCGGTTTTTTTGCAAAATTTTTATTTGCATCGTGTCTGTAGTCACTAAAACTCCCACTTGGCTTCGTTTTCAATTGCAGTCTTGATATAACCTGGATATAAACGGTAGTCTTTATTTGAACCAGCATGACAAAATTACTACGAAATAACCGAAGGTAAGAGCCGAAAATCTGGACTGAATGTCCATTGACGATATACTACCATCTCGAGATTCGATATCATCAACATCAGCTCGGATAGTGGCCAAAATATACGATGGTTGAGAACCTGTCATTGTGATCCGCTGAAGCATGTCACGTTTCAAATTCTTATAAAAGATAAACGTTTCGGAGGTCTCGCCATTCATTGCAATAAAAAAAAGTCGATATTATGTTTGAATAGCACTGCACTAGCAATCAGATGGAGAAAAAAAAGGCATCTGGATATAGAAAAAGATATAAAAATTGATAAATTGGTAACATAAAAAGGGTAAAGTTTACCCTCCAAGATCGCTATCAGTTGCTCTTTAACTACCGAACGCAATATTCTCTCAGAATCATTTATTAATTCTCAGAAGTATTCAATTTTATAGCTAGGCGTGAGCAAAACATAATAGTTTACGAAATGGAGCGAAACATTAAGTAACAAACTTTACAACTGCTATAAAACAGGCAATCTCATTACAAAGGAATACCATACTAATTTTACATAGAATAATGTAATTTACGTATTTAAAAATTCTTGGAAAATATAATCATAAGAATTAAAATAGCATCACATAAATAAATATAACTATCTGAATCTATTCGTAAATGTTGCGAAGAGATGCGGCAATAATATATTGTACGAGTAATACTTCAACATCGTGAAGATCCACAACAACATCGGAAAACAACGTGAGGAAACCTGCATACCGTAGCGATTTTTAGCGTAGAATTTCTACGGTATGTAAGTCCGCCAACCCGCACTAGGCCAGCGTAGTGGACTATATGGCCTAACCACTCTCAACCGATTCTCTCGATTGTAGAGTAGGCCCGTGCCCAGCAGTGGGACGTATATGGGCTGACAAAAAAAAACATATTTCGGAAGACAAAAATGTTTCATCATAAATATAATGAAGTAGAAATAAAATACAATACAAATATATTGCAACGGTATGAATGAACAAAAATATGCACACGGACATGAACTAACTACTCATTCAGGATAAATATGATGCCGGCATAAAAATCATTACACTCCTACTAACCTAGATGGCGAGGAAGCAACTGAGACACCATTTATTTTGCAATTAATGTTTACCACCTTCCGTTGATAGTAAAAATCGCCCGTCTTAACGATTAAAAGATTTATTCGTTATAATAGCAGATACATTTTATTGTGTGTAACTAAACCGAGCGCAGTGAAAAGTTCTTGCATCTACAAAACATTAATATTAAATAGTCTATAATAAATAAATATGATATTAATGTTTTACATCACATAATAGCAATAGCATCCAAATAGAAATTAAACTTGAAAAACCAAAAAAATATGAATATTCATATGTTACTGTTGCTAAGGTTGTTGACACTGCAAAATAGCAATTTTATAATATTTTATTTACAATTTATAATAATTATGTGAGCCTGTGTATTCCATAAGCGGAAAATAGGAATCCCTTTTCGATAATTTTTAACCCAACGTTGGACGTAGGAAAAGTATTTAGCCTCAGTCTATTCGTAGGATTATAAAGTTCAACGACTGGTGCCATTGCCAAATTTAATAACCGAAATGCTTTCTAGAGTGCGGAGATAAACATTTTTGCAGTAAAACTTGGTCGATACCCAAGCATGTGCGTTTAGACGCACTCTGCTCTAACAATAAACACAATTCCGAGTTATTACTATTAATAAACTAGATTATCTTAATTCAAAAATCAGATCCATATTTATATACAATTTATATTATTTCATCTTATGAACGATAATTTGATTAATTAATGTTTATACACATTGTTATAATTTATTTTCTGTGTTTGATCACTACACGGCAATGATAATGAAAGGGCTTCTTGTTGTCGCGATTTTCTATTCGTAACTTATTATTTTTCTTTTTAATTCAAATAACCTTTCTTTGTTCTATATATCCTCGTCATTCCTTGAAATGTTAACCACAATTTATCATTTATTTCTTTTGCCATGCCCACTTTAGTTTCGTACCTATTACGTTTCTTATTAGACTTTACTATTCACATTTGCATACAAGACAGCAGTCGTCGCGGGTTTCCTTGTCCTTTTGTTCGTCCATTCATTTCGTTCGTCTGAGCTAAACGGATTGCGCGATGACACTCCCATTATAGCCCCGTCATTCAATGCTAAAGTATGAATTTCTCGGGTATTGTGCGCGCACGGCGGTAACAAGAGCCGTCTGTGAAACGTTATTTTTAATGAAACAATCTCGTTTTGCCACGTTATTTGCTTTGACATCCAATACGGTTGCTTTGGATTCTTTTACTGTTATAATAGGTATTATTATTAAAATATTTTGTGATTTTCACCAATTTTTGGGGCGCGACAAGCCAGCTGCTGTAATTCAAGAGGCCAAGGGTTTTGTTTTTGTATGATGAACAAATACAAATATTTGTTTTTAATCTCGATGTTGTCAGTACAAAAATCCCCCTTAATGTTGTAGTACTTAATTTAGAAACTCTGCATTGGAACATATGACTGGGACAATGTGTAAAGTTATTTTTAATTATTGCTGCTGTCATCGTCTAGTGGCATTTATAGATTTCAAGTTAAGGTGTCTCTAGCTAAGGGATCAACTTAACTGCTCACTCTAAATAGACCGGAATGACTGTGTTGATCGAAGTATACTTTAACTGTCAGTGGGCGACAAATACAATACGCATGAGAGAGATTTGTTGAGGCTGAAAAATGCCGCTGTGGATATCCTTGGCGAAAATCTGTACTCAACGGTAGTTCTTGTGTGGTGTTTATGACGACATATACCTTTTGTATCCAAAGCTCTGTAATTTTGACACCGGTCCCACGCTTACACGAATAACACAGAATTAAAAAAAAGATTGCTCTCAAATATCAACAATTAATTTAAAAATCTAGTCTAGTAGATTCCGAGAATCGCCAACATCAAAGTGTGACGCGGAGCTGTTCAAACGATCGCATTACCCACAATTGACAACCATCAAATAGAAAGTTGGACAATCAAATGAAATGGTCCCAGGTGGCGACCTCGCTGTAAATATTTACTCACTAATTCTGCGCGAACAGGGTTGCTAATGTAAACATTTTTGAATTGCTGTTTCTATTAGGTATTTTAAAAACTGGTAGTGTGTGTGATTTAAAAAAATTAAGTACGTTTTCATTTATTGCGAGTAAATGTGGCTTATATGTATAATTTTAAATATAATTTTGTCGAGTTTTTTGTCGGAAACTATAGTCCATAATTTTTTTTCCGTTCCATACAAAAGATACGAGTTTTCAAAAATAGCATTACTGTTGACTTTACTCTGCTTTCCTCATGAAGTTACTCCTACAACGTACCTACGCAAATAATATTTCTTCCCATAAATTCACGTCTGTTAAATTTTAAATTGATTTACTAAAAAAACACACCCACAGGTAAACCACATACAACTCCATAAATAACTGTACATTAAAAAATTGGGATATAGCAACTGAAAATTAACCGACGTTGATTGAATGGCTTCTAAAAATATTCGTCTGTATTTCATCAAATATTTATTAGATTTTTAAAATAGGCAACCCTCATATCGGTTGAGACGCGAACAGACGGCGCTGAGAACCGTTGGAATCGCGCCAGTCGGTAGTGTACGCTGAACTTGCACGTTAGTCTAAATTAACCTACATTATAAGCCCTGAAATTGCGTGTAGGACTTCCCTTAAATTGTGCGAGAAATTGGAACACCAGTATAGCCGGTTTAGTTAGCTGGAAGAGATCTATTCATTTTATAAACACCGACGATAGAAAGTGACAGAACCAGCGAATTTTCAAATTGCAATAGTCAGGAGTGCTTTACGTGTTCTCTAAGATGTGTTGCACAAAGTCGCATTCTACGTTTTAAATTCTATGTCATCGCTCATCTCCACTAATTACATAGTTCTACGTAATGTGCACTCAATCACAGATTAACTGAATCGAATATTAAAAGAACATGATCTAGGTTACCGGGGTGTGAACATAAAAAGTGTCTAGGCGGTCTATAAAGATTAAGTTAACTTAATAGTTAACTAATCGCCTAGACCGCAGGTAATTTTGCCGGTGTTTCTATATCGAAGTTTGCGTACATAAGAATAGAGACTATAATAAAAATGGTTTATTGTTGGCTATTGACTGCTTCAGTGGCGGAGATGTTCTACGGTATGATTGCCAAGCTTGAGGTCTCGAGTTCGAATCCCGGGTCGGGCAAAGTGATATTGCTACCTAACGTTTTGTACAAACGGCAAGTATGCAATATAATAAGTACATACATGTTAAGGAATTGGTAATTTCATTGGTATTTTCATTGAAAATATTATCTAAAGCCAATGATGTTATGGAATTTAAAAAGATATGGATAAGAAAAACGAGGCTCGACTTCGATTGTCTGTAATCGGAGAGTCATATGTCGAGCTATTGTTAAAGGCTGATTGTGATGATCTTTAACATAATAAAACAAATAAATATTTACAAATACAACCAAGGTTATACTCATTTTCTACAACGCACATAAGATAGATGTGTTGTGTAGTGTATTTTAAAAATTACTAGGAACTTACGCCGACCAAAGACAAATATTTATTGATAACGCAAACAGTTTAGCGTTTAGACACAAGGAATAAACTCGCGGCCTATCATTCTACATCCCGTTTCTCGTTTATTTTCCCACAGAAGCTGTCAGAAGTAACAATGTTTAGTCTTCGCTCACAGATCTTCCATTTAACTAGACGAATTCCAAACCCTCCTATTAATTTAACTTTATCATTGATTTCGTTGCGGGTTAAAGACAAGTTAGACATTTCCGGAGACTCGCTGAGCTTCAGTGCTCGGTGTTATTAAAATGCGTGCCACTGTTGATCCTGGCTTACAAGAGTTGCAATGGTGGGTGTGAGGGCGAGACAGTCTGTTGAATTTAAGAAGACGAGCACGTAGACTTATATATCTACGCGTTTTATACAAACATCATTTTAGATCGTTAATACTTTAGTTTACACGGCTTTACGTTGTAACTTCAATAATATAATAAATACCAACACCTTCAGACAATAAATGATTATGCGTGACACTAATGTTACAGTTTGTTTAACTAATGGTCAGATTCCGTCACCTACCGCGGTGGTAGCTGTTCAAATATATTGCTAGTCTTGAGAGTAAACAAATGTTCTTACGCTAATGATTCGAGTAATTTTAAGTGTTTTATTAGTTCCTTATATCTTTTAATAGAGAGTAAAATATAATTTTGATTTTATCACGGTAATTTAACTGTCATATTATTAGAAAAATAAAGAAAGCTGATGTTAGAAGGGCCTAGTAATTGTGACACTGTTGTAAGTTGTAACTAATGCAGTTATTATGGCATTTTTTTATTATTACATTCTTTTTGGGTTCAGAAATAAATTTCATTTTATTTTTTATTAGTTTTGATTACAAAAGTATTTTTAAATAATGAATATTACTACACATACAACGATAAATTATTTTAAATTTTATGTTCTATAATATGAGAGATCAGCTTATTTAATAGAGAAAAATGTCATAAACAGCCATTAAAATACATCTTTACTAAAATAAGTATTCTAATTTAAATAAACAAACAATAAAGATATTCGCTACTGTTTCGAAACTGACAAACCTAATAGCCAGATGACTCACATAGCTGCCAAAATCAACAATTATACTTCTGCGAGGAATTAAATAACGAAACACAATTTAACATTTGTTGAAATATTTACAAAAACCCACAATAATAATGTCATCAGCCCGCCCACCGCATCGACTGTTAACAGTTTTACATGATTTATAAAATGATTCGCTTTTAACACATTATTAAGTTTCCAGCCAATAACGTACGGTTGCTCAGATAAATAATAACTATTCCTTTCCCTGTTTGTTTGCTCTTTAAATTATTGTATGTTTGTTTTCATTCACGGGAGATGTATTAGTGGAAAGTTGTTCGCAAATGCTAGAAATTAGAGCGTTATTAATATTTATGTTCTGAATTATTGCTGGCCTTGTTTCGCGGATGTAGTTTGTTTTTGGATGCTTCAAATGATTTTATTTCTGCCACTACTGTTGTTGATTGTTCTTTCTTTAAATGTGCGAATTGATCGTTAGATTTTTTAGAAATGCAAAAACAAGCATTAGAGATTTTGTATTCAGGTTATATCAATTGCTTGATCAAAGCATTTTGGCAATTTCAATAACATATGACGTGAAAAAAATCTAAAATAAGAATGATAGCATTATTACTCCTTAAAACATATCTACTGTAGCAGATTTGTGTATTACGAGCACAACAAAAATGGAAACTATAATCAAAATAATTTCGGATATGTAGTCATACAAGTGAAATCCCCTTGTAGAAAAGATGTTTAACGCTAGTTATGATCCGCTGCTTCTTATACTATTTAACAGGCTCTCGAGAAGTACCGATGTTATCTGTTGTAACTGAATTATCATAAAGTTGTGACTTTTGTGTATAAAATACTTACGATTCGATTTAAGACGAGGAGACGGCATGAGAGCCGTAAAGTCCGCAAAAACATAATTGGAGAAATAACTCGTCGTGTTTCATTTATCAGTAATACAGCTGAAAACCTAACAATACGAACCCTATCATCCTCCACTTTAGAGGAGTTTAATTTTGTACCTTTTGTGCTTTAAGTGCGTTGTGGCCTGTTGGTTACGGACCAGACGCGGCTGCCTACATGTTCACGGTGGTCGCGGGTTCAAATCCCAGGGCACACCTCTGACTTTTCGGAGTCATGTGTGTATTGATAGTCAATCACCACGCACTATAACGTTGAAGGAAAACATCGTGAGGAAACCTGCATACCATAGCGATTTGTATAAATTTCTATGGTATGTAAAAGTCCGCCAACCCGCACTAGGCCAGCGTGGTGGACTATATGGCCTAACCACTCTCAATCGTACTCTCGATTGTAGAGGAGGCCCGTGCCCTGCAGTGGGTCGTATATGGGCTGATACAATTGTGCTTTAAATCTGCATTAAACCGACTTTCTTTTCCTATCGACAAAAGAAAAAACGCCGTTCACTAAATCTATTTATATCACATTACTCATATTCTTGCTAAAAGTCAGACATAAACCCGTCACCGATAAACTGCAATAAACAAATAACACAAACGCTACTTTTCTCCGTATCCAAAAGCAAAAACGAGACAAAAATACTATCACGAATACGCATCGCTGTAAATCTTCTTCTCGCGTGTTGCTCATCGCTTGCAGATATAGACCGAGTCGTTCAGGCTGCACTGAACCTTGGCTTTGAATACCTATTCGTGTTACAAAAACAAAACGTGGGAGCGCCATGATCGCTTGTTTGTTTTACATTTTTCCAACTAAAAATGCACGCAGAATTGGTTCACCATGTTACAGGCTGGCTTGAAGGTTAGAACGCGAGTGGAGTGTCGACGTATTTAGATCGGTGTTGCCAGCTCACTCTTAACTCCCGTTATTTATGTATTTAATGCTTTAATGAGGCAGTTTGCCATTCTCCGTGTGTATTATAAGAATAATATCGAATAATAAAGTAATTCTTATGTTTAATTTATGGCGATCTTATCGATATTAAAGATTATTTTTATTCTAGTACGATGACAAATATAAACTATAATTATTTTGTATTCTTCAATCACAATAAATAAAAGTAAAGAAAGATACCAACAATACGACTTTCTTTTTCTAGTAATATTCAGATTAAACATATTAAACCCTGTTAAACATTCATCTATTATAGTCGCGCCCTATGTCCTAGCCTGTCGACATAAAAACCTGCATATCAAATCCTATCCAAGTGTTTACGAGCCTTAAAAGCAAATGAAGTCTATTAAATTACCGCTATTCAAGGAATATCTCTAACATCATCCTGGTATCCCCGATTAGATGCGATCTTCTTCTACGTTTTGTTTCTGCAATATATTACCGCCTTCAGACTGCGAGAATTTTGGCGAGACCGCGTGACTCCCAGTGCCGAACTCATTACGTGTAACACTTTGCGAAAATATAACTAGACATTTTGTAAACACACGATAATGAGGGAATATGACTAATTTTAAATTCACACGGTTGGATACGCACCACTCCATTACTCACTTAAATTATTGCAGTAGGATTCTTAAAATTTAAAGATGCTAAAACTAAACGCAATTTTTATGACGAGCATTTTTATTGGGTTATTTTCTTTCTTTCTTGTCTTGAAATTTAGAAAATAAATTAGTTTAAATTAAATCACACAGTAATGCAAATAAATCGGAAGACATTCGCATATATTCGTGGAGCTTTTCGCCTTCAAGAAACCGCTTTTATTGGCAACCTTGTAACGGTTTAAATGCTAAACTGCAGTCACGTGTATTCTGCGGAATGCCATAATAAATAGACCTGAGTAATAACGTTGCTTATTATCCTATTATATATTAATTATATACATTCACCGGAGCCAACCCGTAAGAAATGACGTAATTGAACAGGATGAAATATCGCCATTTTATTGCGGTACAATTATGCGTGAATTGCAAGAATAGACTGCAGTTCTATTAATATTATTTCATTGTCATTAATTTAAATCTATTTTACTATCGCAACAATATCTCTTTACTTCTGTAGTAATTATTCACAATTATTTAGTGACATTTGTATGAAAACGTTTTCCTTTGGCGAATTAAATTTGTAATATGCACCTCATAAAGTTCCAGTGAGTACAACGGGGCATAATGCATCCAAATGGAACCGGGCTAAGCCGCAAAAAGACCATAAAAGAAAACAGTGTGTGTACTAAATGCCACAATGTAATCAGCTTAGAAAGCCGACGAGATAGTAGGACCACAACCTAGACCTTTAGCAGGAATGCGGTCACGATGCAAGAAGCCGCATTGTTACATACTATGGGAACGACATGTGCATATTAGACCACGCTCATTAGAGACTAATCGTTAATTGTTTGACGATTAAACTCATCTTATTTTCCTATTTCAAGGATAGTCTCATTTATAGAGGTCGTAAAGCCCGCCTCGCAACTAGAACTGTGCGTAAGTTTTCAATAACGAACCTACAGTCTTCTATCATATAACCAATGGAGGGTGTATTAGTGGAATTCATCACGCATATTCGTTAATACCATATAGGTTTAATATCAAAAGTGAGGTCAACGTAATTTCTAACAAAATATGTTACAAAAAATCTGTAGAAGCTACTCTATGGCGTACATGTCAACATTATAGCGAACAAACAAACACATCTTCAAAATATCCCATAAAACTACTCCATAGCACTTCGAAGTCTCGTAAACCATTATCAATTTTATCTAGTTGAAACGTTCAGCGTATTGTCGTCGCGGCATATCGTAAAATCTTAATAGAGATGGCCTAGCTTCACCCGGACTGCATGCAAAGACACTTACTAGATAATACTGGCCCCATTACATGACAGCCTCCGTGGCGCACTTGTTTAGACTCTGCCTGTGAAACGAGAGGCCGCGGGTTCGATCCCGGCACCGAGACAAATGTTTGTGAGGCCCACAAATATTTGTCTCGGGTCTGGGTGTTTGTGAGACCGAAAAGTCTCTGGTAGCTCCTGATACCCACGACACAAGACTCGATCTTAGTGTGGGATCAATGCTATGTATGTGATTGTTGGCTGTATTTTATTTATTTATAATACTGGCCCCATTACAAACTTTGTAACCGAGTAAATGCCTCCACAAGTGATAACATACACAATCGATGCGAAAGAAAGGCGTGTGGACAATTAAACAGCTGTTAGATACCAATAATCCTTCTTTGCATCCGTAAGCATTGCGATTTTGTAATTAAAAAATACTGACTTAGAAATTTGAGTCATCTTTTACTCACTTTTATTCTGATAGCAACTATAATACACCATGAGGGAAATCCATCACAATGAACTATTTGCTAGTGTTGTGTAACCCTTCAAAAGCTTCATTAAGCTATAATTTAATTGGGATATTTATATGAGGTCTCTAAATTTATTCATGAAATTCACACATTGGATGTTTTTGTATGTGGAAAACTTTACTACTTATACTTTTAAAATCAGATGATCACCATTACAATAATGGACTACTGAATACACCGAACATTACATATCATCGTAATTCTAAAATTAATCATATTCAGTTGGTTTATTAATGGTAAATTTGAAAAAGTAATCTGCTCTACAAGCTCTTCTCAATAGAGTTATTTTCGAACCTAGACGACAGACGTGAATCGAGGCACGTAGGTCGTCATGTAGCGGATATTCGCATTCGTACGATATCATAAAATGCAAATATTTATAGGAATATTTTCGAGCGGTACTCATACATGTGCACTTGAATACTAGACTATTGTCTTTAGCAACGGAAACTATTACATACATACATACATAAACACACGCCTTTTTCCCAGAAGGGGTAGGCAGAGGTGCTACCAGAACACCCACGTTTCGCCTTGTATATTCCGTCTCACGATGTGATAGGGGGCGAGCCTATCGCCATATCGGGCACAAATTCCTGACTCCGGGCTGATAATGAATAGAAAATTCCAATATCACTTTGCCCGACCTGGGATTCGAACCCGAGACCTCAGCTTTGCAATCATACCGTAGTACCACTACGCCACCGAGGCAGTCTATTAATCTACACAAATCCACGGAAACTATTAATCTACATATATAGTGATGTCCACACAGTTTTCGACGCATCTCGCGTAAGTGCCTTCAATGACGATTTCAATATATTTTAAGTAGTCCTTTGATAGGTCCATATTGTCTTTGAATTTCTGATAGAGACGCTCTATCTATAAACTTGGATAAATATTGCATTTATAAAATTACAAAAAAAAGTGTTCATTTTATAGACCTATATTCTAGCTATTAAACGTTTTTAATTTACTTTAAATTTATCGATTATTATTCAAACTTTTGTATTAGAAGCCAATAAAAATGCCTTTCTGCTAAAAATAATATCAACAATAGTTCCACCGCAAGGTTCTGTTGTTAGCAGTACCGCGAGAAAATTGTCAAGCTATTTGCAGAGAACTTGCACTCTGAGGGCTTGGCATTTATCACCAAACAACCATCGTGTTGACATTGAAAGAAGACCAAACATTGGGTCCAAAAGCGTTTGTCAAACATATACTCGGAATGCTAATAAAGATGACAATAACTGGCGGCTTCACAGACGAGTGAGAGCGCAAGTGTTACAACTTGCTCTCGAAGTGGGACAACTGCCAATGAGCTGGTGGAAGTTCCGATGACGTCATTACTACCACCTACTCACATACAGTGACGTACGAAGGAAACGACGCGATATCACTTCTAGAGAATAAATTATGATGACGAAAAATAAAGCAATGTCCTGTTAACTAAGAAAGGCAGGCATTATGAAGTTATAAAAACATGCTACATAATTAATTGGTACATTAATGATATATTTTCCTAATATCAAGTTTTTTCGGAAAGTAAAAGAATGTAACTGAATTAATCAACCCAATCTTAATTGAAATTGAAACGAGAGTGTTAATCATGACTCATTGTATTAAACATACGAAGAAACAAATTTAGACTTAGCTCCCGATCATTTTCAACAGCGAGCCAATCCTGGCACTGACCAGAAAAAAGGACTCGTTAAATACATTCTGTCTGCGAGACGCCGCCAACTCATAAAACTCACACAATGTTGCTCTCTTTGTTAACAGAAGTGTCAACTCACTGAAACATTAAAAAATGTAGGCCAGGAACACCACATCAGTCACCGCTATTCAAACAATTTGACGCCTCAAGGCACAAACATTATTGCCAAATTTAATTCACGTAGTAATCTTGAAGTATGACGCACCTACCCAGATATTTACGGTCGTAAACAGCGTCAAAAGTAACGTGACACGCGGATCCCTGAAAGGTATGGGTGGGGGGAGGTCTTCTTAAATTTGACATATTATATACACAAATTGAAATACACGCAGATTTAGTACCTCGGGCTTTTAAGTCCCCAGGTGGACCATAAAACCATGTTATGTAATAACTTGTACATAAAACAGTAATTTCACTCGTGTACTCGCCACTTTATATTTGATTAATTTTGTCAGATTAATAAAATTTTAATTAAAATTTCACAACGTCCTTAAAATTAACATACGGCAATGTACAATTTACTTGAAATTAATGCTCGTGATAAAACAAGAGATGGGGATTTTAATGGTTTCTAACTTGGTACATATAGTAAGTTAGTACTGACAGTCCGGATATAATCAGGCCGGCATAATTGTGTCGATTGGCGAGAGATATCCGTTTTGCACCGGTGGATACTTTATGTAAACTACACTGCACTTACCATCGGGCATACTGGTCACATTGTCATGCGAGTGTAAAGAAAATCTAACTAAAAATCTCGTGAAAGACGTACGAAGTCGCTGGAACCAACTCACTTCTAATATAATGCCCTGAATTTATTTAAGCAATATTTAGTAAAATTTCTAAACTGAAATTACTAATCAGGGTTGTATATGTCACAGGGTAACATGTAACAAAACTAAGGAACAAATAGTGCACAACTAATGTGTCTATAACTTACTACTACCACACACGAGAGTAAACAATATTCTCTCTCTCTCTCTCTCTCTTCAGCCACAGGAAGTCCACTGCTGAACATAGGACTCTCCCAAGGATCTCCTAACACTATTCGCGCGGTACAAATCTTAGTCGAGTTTCATGCACTAGAAATAACCCAACACTTAAGCGCCATTTACACTGAGAGAGTTTCTCGCGGCGAGAATTGTATGCGATTATCACATGACATAACCAACAAACAAATGTTTACACGATGTAACTTTTTTTTATCCTTTCGATAATCGCATCTTCAAGGCGAAAAACTCTCCCCGTGTAAATGGGGCTTTAGAGATACCGGCAAAACGGGTAAGATTACGCTACCAATCTCATAAATATCATCACTAAAATTACATAGATCTGGTTTGGGCGTTTCGAGATACACCTAGATAATTGTATAACGACTTCGCAGACCATAAATTTGCCACGAAACATATGTAGAATTTAAATCGCGAATTGATAAACCCGAGAGGCGCAAAATCTTAAAAACGGTACTCCACTGATTAATATTGCGATAGAGGTGTTGTACTACTCGTAACGAGTCGTGCGATGAATGTTATTTAGGAATTATGCTAATTATCGCGGTTTGGCGCACCTCATGCGTCGGTCCGTCATTCGCTTTCACGGCGCCGAAAAACGAACTTAACATTCACACGTCGTTTACGGATCTATTGGCCTATTAAACATTAGCTATAAATTAACATTATTTTATTAAGCTGTTCACTCCCCTTATTAATTTTCATGCCGCAATGTTAGTGTAATAGACCACCCAAGGCTTTATGGCGATTCTTAAAGAAAATTTGCCGCTGCGAATTATTATTCATGTTCAGTTAAGAGTATTAAAATAGTACATAAAAGATAGGTACTTATAATGGCACACCTGTATCCAGGGGAGACATAAACTATGGATATTTATATATATATATTTTTTGGAATCCTGTGATATTACTTTCAGTTTAAGCGTTTACATAATTAATTTGCCCCTAAACATGCGCAACAAGCGCCTTTACGACGTATAATGTAATTGCATTACGGTTTTTTCACTGATATTGATATCTTCCATTTATCTCAAAGAAGATTTAAAACACAAATTTATGATGCACTATCCGAGTTAGATATACGTACAATAATATCAGTATTGTAATAGCCAAAAGGTAATAGAATATATTCATTTTTTTATTATTTATGTTATAGCTAGGTTAATGTGGTATTCACTATAGTTATTTTGTGAATGTATTGGATATATAATTAGTTTTTTGCCCTGAATAAATTAAATATATATATATATATATATAATATATATATACACATATATATATATATATATATATATATATATATATATATATATATATATATATATTTAATTTATTCAGGGACTGCACTGACTCGGGTCATTTTTTATGTGCGTATTTAACAAAAACAATATATTGAAGACAACTTGGAAATAGTCAAAATCAACTTCCCTGCAACGAGGTAACTAAATGCTTATAATGGTTTGTTACAGGACCGAGACAGCAACCTGTCAGTGCCGGCTCGATGGGAGGACCGTAATCTCCGCACCTACCTCAATAAACCTAATGTTGGTGAGTGGCCCATATTACAAGTTCCAACGCTATAAGAAATGTTAATAAAACTGTCTGTACAGTAATTAATGTTAGCCAATTAAGGTAATCATTGATGCTTAAACATATTATTATCGAACCTTATTATTAAGTAATGTATAAAATATATTTACAATTGTACATTATTTGAAAATTAAATTTTTGTGTCATGATTTTAATCAAGTTTCTTATTGAGAACCAAACAAATTAAATAAATGGCTTTACTGCTTTATTTATTCAAAGCAATATATAAATGTCTAGTCTAATTTAAATGACCATAACTGTATGAGGTGATATTTACCTAGCAGGTTCTTCAAATTAAAATATTCACACAACTAATTGTCTGACCTGAAAACTAGACATAAACTACACGGTCCATTTGAGTGGCAAGTAATATAATAATATTTAGTTTAAATATAAAGTATTCAAATATATATTTTTTTCATAAGGTAATTCCTAATAGTCACATACATTGCGCCGATCTTATTTCCGTCCAAAATATAATAGGACCTGCCAGGCAAAATTTGCAGCCCGAGCAACTCAGATTACATTTTTCAAGTTGTAAAACTGCAATTAGATTAATAACAAGGGGACATAAAAACCTCCGTGGCGCAGTTGGTAGGAACTTGGAAGCCGCCTGTGAAACGAGAGGCCACGGATTCGATTTCCGCACCGACACAAATGTTTATGTGATCCACAGGCATACGTTTCGGGTCTGGGTGTCTGTGAGACTAAAAAGTGTCTTGTAATTTCTGATACCCACGACACAAGACTCGATCTTATTGAGGAGTCAGGTCTATGTATGTGACAGTTGGATGTATTTGTTTAAATCAGAAATTTATAAAAAAATGTCAACAGAGAAAACTAGCCGCTGGATCGGCGGCATATTCGACTACGGCGAGAAGGCGTGGAAGTGGGGCGGCGAGCTGCGCAAGATGCACTACCAGTCCTTCTCCAAGATGAAGAAGATGAGCGACGAGGAGCTGCAGTGGCACTGCATCGCCATGATGCCGGAGCTTCTTTACAGGTAAGAGGAAACCGTAGGAGAATACAAGTTGGGTGGTAGGAAAGAATTTCGCTGAAAGAACTGTGGAGATTCTGACTGATCTTATTTATAGTGAAGGTGAGGTGATGTAAGATTTGCCAAACGAAATTCGAACAATATGGAGTGACGAAATCGATGGCCAGATCTTGTATGATTTGTATCATATTCACACACAAATTGCATTCGTCAACTTTTACATCAACAAAAAAAAATCCAAAAATGCCTTAAAGATCATCATAAAAAAGAAAAAATAATATTAAAATCATAGCTTGACCATGACAAGTCATTAGGCAATTCAGTGCCTGGCAATGTAATACCGTGAATCACAACACAGCGCACATTTACAGAGGCCACCATGACTGGAAACAATTACTAGACACAATGGATGTTACATTTCTAAACGGCCTTACATTTAACCTAAGAAAGCTAGCAATTCAATCATAACTACTCAACACTGTTTCCTTATCTAAATATATCACAGCAACTCTAAATCTGTTACGAATTTCACAGCGGAGAATCCTCACGAATTTGCATCAAGTGATATGGAAATTCCCGACCGTTGGAGTCGCGTGTTGATTATGATTTGTGCATGTCGCTAATTTAAATAGATGCGCTTTTAATTCGCCCAATGGAAATAAACAAACGTATCGTAAGGCTACTTAGAATGGGCCAGATAAACTGGATTAAAAGGAATCGGGCACCTCTGGCTTACATCAAGCGAAACACAAATTGTAAATGAAAAAATAACTATTAAAGCAGGTGTCTAAATCGTTTTATTTGCGTACATTACAAATCGTTTGCAATATAAAAATATACAGATGAAATTTTGCACACTGACCTAATTTAAATTGAAAATACTCTGCGCGCTGTCGAAATGCTAAATTGAGATATTAGCCGAAGGACCCTTTCGTCCCATTGATCTAATAACGCAAATAGTTTTTGAAATATGTCATAAATATTAACCCCGAAGGGAATGTATCAACGGCCATTTGATTTTTACTTAATAAAATTGATTTGCGTGAGATTGGACATCTTCATGAAATGGTTAAAGAAGGATATAGGAGAAAATCATAAACCAATTTTGTTTGCCTCAAGATTTAGAAGTGATAAATGTCTTTGTTTAATACATAGTTGTTAGCCTCCTACTACGAAATTTTGTTAATCAGCATGAGAATTGGATACGTATATATATATGTATTAGAAATCATCCACTTTATTACAAACTTAGGACGAAACTTGTGTGTAGAATCGAAAAAGAAAGAAATATTTTGGAATTATACAAACATTTGTCTCGGACCCTTTGTTCGAACCCTCAGCGCCTCCTTCCACAGTCGGCTCTCAACAAACTCCACCATAGAGACAGACATATGTATTTCAAAAACCTTATATGCGTTACAGGACTAAAATTAATTACTTACCAACATACTTCTAATGTAGCAAAAGATCATTAAAGAAAACGTGACTCACTTCAATTCCGACTACATATGCACTCCTCCTGGACATTCTCCAGACACTCCGCAGAGACACACGCCGTTTATTTGCAATCACAAATAAACACTGGAACAGCAATTACAGCCACCATAAACACCAGTTTTATTTACCCTTTTTAATTTCCAAGTATCGATCAAGAGAAACTGCTAGTTTAAGCGAGACATAAAAAAGATCATTAGTAGTTAGTGCTTTTAATTCTATGATACATCTGAAAAAGAACCTAAACTAAACAGAGGCTCATGCAAAACTCTAAAATTAAAATCGCTTAATAATTATTAATTAATCAACGTAATTGCTTAAGTGCGCAGTGGCCTGTTGGTAACGGGCCAGGCACGGCTGCCTACATGTTCACAGTGGTCGCGGGTTCAAATCCCAGGGCACACCTCTGACTTTTCGGAGTCTTGTGTGTATTGGTAGTCAATCACCACGCACTATAACGGTGAAAGAAAACATCGTGAGGAAACCTGGATACCATAGCGATTTGTATAAATTCCTATGGTATATAAAAGTCTGCCAACCTGCACTAGGCCAGCGTGGTAGACTATATGGCCTAACCACTCTCAATAATACTCTGGATTGTAGAGGAGGCCCGTGCCCTGCAGTGGGACGTATATAGCCTGATACAGTACAGTAATCGCTTAAGATCGCTTAAGACTCTGTCACCATGTCCTATGTCCTTGTTCATTACTGGTCCGATGCAGACTGATAAACAAATTTTAATATGACTGCTGATCATAATCGGCATAGTATTTCGCAATTTTCCAGTCATCAATAAAGTAAACACACACAATCAATCGCGTTACTCACTCTGCAAGTAAACAGTGTCGCGTGTAATAACTCATTGTTAATGGTAAGATCGTGACGAACACAATAGTGTTAGCCAAGGACAGGGGACCTCTCCCAGCTCCGAGGACCCTAAACTTTGAAATCCAATAGGAATCACAATTTGACGAACATGGGTTTGGTGCAAATTACAAACTTACAGCGGATTAGGTGGTTAATAATTTTTTCAGCAGAGCAAGTATTAAAAATCATATTTTTATAACTTGTGCAATCCTCTATAGTCTAGCAATCCATTAATTTATTTTATGAACATATTGAATTAAGAATTTTAAAAGTACTAATGTAACCAAAAGCCTACATATCAACCGATGGTAAGTGCACAGATGTCCAGACAAATATCAATTGTGGATACAGATATCTAAATAACTGGCATCATATCAGTCCTTGTAGAAGAGAGTAGTGGTGAAAACTATAAAACATTAATTCCCTTTATACCTTACTTATACCTTACTTTATACCTTAGTAATTATGCATATTAATTACCGCATCATCCATTTTGCATTCATATTAATGCATACATTCATTAAAGCCACTGCAATACTGTTTAAAAATCACGTCACGCCTCATCTCATGACTTACAGGTAAAAACATGATTTGTCGAAACAATTATGTTTAGACGGATCGATACCGCGAAATCCAATAAGTTTTACGATTCGAATTCAAAGCCGCATTGTGTTGTGCCCTTCAGAACTCCCCTAAAGCCCAGATGGCCACACGTGGCATTCACGCTATTAATCCAATCCACGAGACTCCCATAATAAATAAAGCTTAATGTCTAGACGAGAGTATGTGTTGTAAATATGTAATTTATTAGAACATTAAACATTTATTGCTAACTTTACCCGCGACTTTGTTCGCATACTTTTGAAACACATATAATAAAGAATAAATACATTATACTCTAAATATTTCAATTACATAATTTATGTTTTGGTAGTTGCAAGACCTGCTTATTAGTCGGAATGGTAACCAACATACAATTTCGTAAAAAAATGTCATAGTGATTTTTGGTATGTACACGCAAATATTATGTCGCGTTTTGGTTTCTATCTAATAAAACGACATGCTAGACCGTTTGACTTGGAATGAATAATGACAGACCAAGACAGATTTATTTTCATAAATCTTACATCATTCAATAGGTGAACAAGGAGTTCATATTACTTTTATATAAACTAACACTATCCTTCTACATCTAGTATTAAGTACTGAACAAATCGACATAATTGTGATATTGGACTCGCTGCATTACACTTACTATAATGTGCAGTCACTTTTTCATGCTAGTAGGTAATTAAAAAACCGTCAAAACAAGTTGAGTTTAAAAATTTATTTTAAACTTTCGCAAATGCACTACATTCTTACACACACATCCCGCTAATCCATGAATAATAAGTGTTTTAAGTAGTCCGAGCTGTATAACTTTTATGATAGGTAGCCTAGACTCTAGAGTCTAGAACAAACACAGGTGTTCTAGACCGGTCTTAGTATTAACGATCATTAGACATAACTGGACTAATCAATATAGCAGTTCCACACATGTTCGAAATGTACATGGATAAATCTTAATCGATTCCAATAAATTTTTAATCCTTCTTGAATAATGCATCGCAGTTTTATTTTAATTCTTCAATTTAAAATGATAATTACTCAAATAATTTTTAAAAATACAATCACTATTAATATAAAAAAAGTGAAATCGACTTAAAATTCACGCTGCTCTCATTCCAATCAGAATAATATCAAAGCATTTATAAAGTGCGCACCAATTAATATCTGCAGAAGTGTTCATATAAAAAGTAACTGGATCAATTATCTGTACGCATTCAGCACAATTATGGCATCTTGCACAATTCAACAAGCAATTATGATCTAAGCACCTATTAATCGATATATACCTGATAATCTCATAGAAGGTACCAATAAAACCACGACTTTTTCTTTAAAAAATAGTATATGTTCGATGATGAAACCAATGTCGTTTCAGGGTATGTTTCTAAAGTAGAGGGAAAAAACAGCATTTATAACAATTATGGCATGTTTCCACAAGAAATTAGACCTTACTGGCTGAACTAACGCAAACACTGGTTGTTTTCAGATGGGCGCCGCGTAGCTGCATCGAGAAACGGCATTACATCTGCCAGACGAAACTGCGCAAAGAACCCAAGACCAATGTGAACACGCTGCGTCGCCGCTGGCAACGCATGGGCAAGATCAACGAGATCACCGTCCCTAGCGTCAGCAGGGAAGTCAACGACCCCATGATGATCAATGACGTCACGGCCAACCCTAAATCGTTCGACCTGCACCCCAACCCACCACGACTCGGCCGGAAGGGCGCCAAGTCTAAGACGAACCCGATCCGAAATAACCCGAAAGCATACGACCTGCGGCCCAACGAGCTGAGGAAACGATCGCGACCCACGGCGAGGAGGCGGCTCCGAAGACCATTCCCTGGGTAAGCAGAGCCCTAACCACTAACAAAGCCATCTGTCCCCAATTTAAAATTTATCTGTGAATCCGCGTGGCTTATAATTAAATAAAGATCGGATACGTCGCTGTATTTTAAGTAAAAACTGCGGCGTTAGCAAGATTTTTAAATTCACCAAGTAGCTTTAACAATATTTTTATGTCTACCAACAGCCATTTCGCTTAATACCGCCCAAAAACTATTAAAATATTTTAGTACTTTCCTACTTTCCTAATTTTCATCCCAAGTGTTTTTCATGCCATTAGTGTTGCGAAGTTTAGTTTGCTCCCAAACTTCCCCCATTTTGTTAAGTATGTAATAGGGATGAATTTTGCCTCTCCTTTATTCCAGCGAAAACGCCTTAAGTGAACCTTTATAGTCTCCATATATCAACATAATTGCGTCACGAATTCCATCTTCTTAATAGGGAAGACGAGGGAGGATAACAAAGATTTCCACGGCAAATTTATCTTCCATTCACGAGATAATAATGTTATACGAATGGCAAATGAAAGCTGGCAATTACTAACAGAAACATAATTAATTAGTGACTCTAACAAACCATGATGTTGTTTTTTCTTCACCATAATTTCGTGTTTCAATTACCTAACAGACAAAATTCTAACCAAATTGATCCAATGTTATTTTTTCCAGCTACACCTGGAACCGACGTGACCCTGAGGGTTCGTACCAGCGCAACGCCGACCTCCTGCGTTCAGGCAAGACTGGGCTCAGTCCCCAGCAGATCAAGACCCACCTCGCCCGTCTCCAGCACCTGCGCGACAAGCAGATCGCCAGACGCAACCGCCTCCGCGACAAGGACGACTGGCTCACCAACGAACCTCGCCAGGCGCTCGCACAAGCTCACGCCAGGACCTACACCGTCGACAACAACATCAGCGCGCTGCACCCCAAGATCATCGTCGAGGAGTTCGACATGCCGCCGCCACCGCCGCCCGCTCCCATCACACTACCCAGACCCACCCGTGGAGCTGGTTAAGTGCCCATCGGTGCCTGCTTCGTGAAAATTCGGCAACATTCGGAAAAGTTCGTGAATTCCTAGTGATAAGTTCCTCTTTCTCGTATCTCGCTTCGAACTCCCTTAATCGACTTAACACTCGCTTTCGCTTTTAACTTTCTCTCTTTGTACACATTTACAAAATGTAATTCTCTTACTATGGTGCCATTGGAAATGAATCATTTCAATGTATAGACTATAAGTAAGATTAAATTGTATATTGTGTATGAAGAATGTGTTCTTCTTCTCTTTATATTGTAGAGTTGCCAGAACGTGACGAAAATTTTGTGATGTTACGTGTATGATTTGTATTAAGATTTTTTTATTGTATTTTTTGTAATCTTTTAAACATTTAACGGACGATCCAGTGAGTATTATCTGAATATGTAATTAGTTACCACGTGTAGAACTTCTTTATGTATACAGATTATCATGGACTTTGCTGATAATTGAACAGCGTCTTATATCACAGAACTCAGCATTAGACATTAGGTCTCTGTTAGTATTAGTAGATCAGAATGAGTGAAAACATATTTAAATAGCAGTTACAAGTATAAGTACCTACGCTAATATATTCCACTGTGTTTTACCTAATAGATAATGCAGCAGACGATGTGCATACGCAAATGCTATTGTATTTATGAAGAACTAGTCAGTAAGTTTACATCAGAAAATTATATTTAATCTAGATTACAACTAAAACTTACTAAAATCCTTAGAAACTTATGTATAGATACGGCCCTGATAAATGAATCCCCTCCCATCCCAGTGCGACAGGAAGGTCGTACACGAAATTGTAGGTCTATACTCCAACCCAGTTTAAAAAATCACCAACACCAAGGGCGTGTCTATTTTATGCTTAAATCTATATTTTAAACTTCATGTATGTAAGATTAAAAAACAATTTTAAAATAACATTTTTCTCATTGCTTCTTAAGAGTATTTATTAAAGAAATTACAAATTAATAAAGTGTCGTACGTCTCAATTGGCATTTCATGTTTAATTATTAATAAGTTACGTTCCAATGTGTTTTGTTATTTAGTTAAACTAAATGTAATGGATTTTAACTAACATACTGCCAATATTTTAATCCTCGCATTTACGAAATAGTTGTGGTAAGCCCGAAATTATCGAGTTTTATTATCTCTTTCAATTATGTTGTGTTTGTAATAAAGAAGTAAATGATTCCATATTATTAATTTGTTTACTTTTAAAGTGACTTTGAGTATAATCGCAATGCATATTTGTTTAATCGCATCATATGTTTACATGTAGTGGTTACAAAATAAGGACTCCCATAGAAACAAACCCGTCTAAACCCCAAGTCAAAACTCTTGTTTTATTTTTAAAAGCAAGTAACGCCATCTATGAGGTAAATTATGAACGTATGTTAGAATTTTTAACGTGCATTTTTGTCAAATATTATTTGATTAACTTATTTAAAGTTCAATAAAAATGTTAAACTAGTCTAGTTAATAAATGCATTAAATCATAAGTATTATATTTACCTGTACCTCAACGTGAGATGTTTCAATATATTTAATTTTATATTTTACGAAAGCATTTGGAACGACTTTTAATTTCGAATACCTTTTTCTTTTTGTATTAAAAATTTCTGTAAATAATAAAAAAAAAATAAAGAAATTAAAATTTTATTTTGTAAGTATCAACTATGAAAACTCTTAATTTTAGGAACAAAATTCATATTTTATGTATTAATGTGTAATTAATTATCATTAAGCAAATAAAGAATAATCTGAACAGATGGTGTTTTAGTAACGTAACCCTTTAGTAACGTACGCTGCCATCTAGCGTCGAATAGCGTCAACTATTTATTGCATACGAGAATATATATATTTTTTAATTATCTTCCAATGTTATATAGTTTAACGTTATATCCATGAAAGTATATTCAATATTCATATATGGCCTTTAAATAATACTTTAAAACACCTGAATCATTGATTTGGAAAACGTAACAAAAATTGAAAATATTAATAAATAAATAACTTGTAGGCAACAAATTTACATACTTAGTACAAACTGACAGTCTTATAATGTCATAACCCTCCTTTTGCGTTGCATCAGTCCTGTAAAAATATACATATGACAGAACAATATACAAACTAATAACACATTAGTAAAAGACAAACAATTACGTCCCAAGACATGCCATGGCTAGACACTGACTTCCTCCACACTATGCATCTGACGCCATGCGGTTTGGTAAACAAAACTAATAGCTCAGTGTGCCTAAAATAACGCTAACCGTAATTGATAGCAATCCATACTTTATGAGACATAAAGGGATTCGAAGTTCGAACTACCACAACATTTCACTAAATTAAAATACATTTGTGCACCCTTTCAAGGTTACTGATATAGTACCGTAACCACACGATAGGTGGCAGGACTAAGGTACAATCTGTATAACGGCAACTTTCGGCTGATTCTTAAATCGGTATGCGTGATGCATATAACCAGAAAATACCGATTTCTCCCTCTCTTTCTCTCTGTCTCTCTCCGTCTCTTTTTAGCCACATTAAGTCCACTGCTCAACATAGGGCGCCCCAAGAATTTTAACATCGAGCCATGGACGTATAATACAAAAATACGTCCATGCATCGACCTGAGGGAAGCAGTCTGTTGGACATATTTAAAATAATATGAAGTCGATGAAAATATCTCATATAACATACATAAACTCACGCCTTTTTCCCATAGAACAAAATATTCATAGATCAAAAATCTCATGAGATTACAAGATTTTTTTTAGAGATACAACATTAAATATCCCGAATAAAGCAAACGACACCGTTACACATTTGTTACTTAGGAATAAATATATGCTCAAAAATAACATGTGGCCATATTATAGTTACTTTACCCGAAGAACCGTTGAAACTGTTCATAAAAAGAAACAAAATGTAATACCACTTGTCACCACAACCATTTGTCGGTTGTGAATTGTTTAAACAGTGACATTGCGGGAGACTAAATAATCCATTAATTCTTTTCTAACGTATGTCTCTTCCATTCCCCTACATTTTTAAAAGCCATTAATGCATCTAGTCGTACAATTACATTATAAGTTACATATCTTAATCAAATTACACGTTTGCTCAACCGATACTGTAACATGTATCTATATGTATAAAGAATATAAACTCACGCCTTTTTCACGAAAGGATAGGCAGAGGAGCCACAAGGACAGCCACGTATCGCCTTGTGTGTTCCGTCCCGCGATGTAATAGGGGGCGAGCCAATAGTCATATCGGGCACAAAATCCTGAGTCTAGGCTGATAATGAATAGAAAAATCCAATTAGCCCGACCCGGGACTTGAACCCGAGACCTCAGCGTTGCAATCGCACTGCACTACAATTGCGCCACCAAGGCAGTTAGAATATACTCTAAGAAATCTAGTGGACAAACACAACAAAATTCCATATTTCCCTAAATGATATACAGGCAGAAATGATGTCGATAGCAAGCAGAATTACAATGCGTAGTCAATCGTGTTCCTGATTAGCGTTGACGTCACATCATCATAATATCAATCTTGGAGCAGCTTGGATAGAGCTTTCCTCCTACTCTATGTACGGAGACTTTACCAGATGTTGCTTTTTACCTATTTTAATAGTTGCGTGACTACATAAAATAACGCATTCCAATCTTCACTGATCAGATCCTAAAACTCAAGGTGAAAGAGACCCTAAAAATTACGACTGTACATTTTGCCAAGGATCAATGACCCATTGACCGAATCGTAGTTATTTCCATTAAGTTGGGCGGCGAGATGCGCCGATACAGTTGCCATGGCAACGGCGGTAGCAAACAATCGCCCGCTTTAAATAGCGAAAAATTATAACTCTGTGAATTCCTCTTTGCAAAGGGCTTGTACTGAATAATTGAGTTGTGATTGACATGTGAAATTACCTTCCTTATTACGTTTGTAATATCGTGGGAAGCAAAAGAAACCGCAACACTGGTCTTTATCAAATACAACAACCATATACGCGATGTAAAATTACTATTCGAATCGCGATATTTATATATATTTTTTAAACATACGACCGACAAATAACGTAGCATACTTAAGTCTCACTCAAGGATTTCCACGGCGAACTATCAACTCACCTTTCTGCGACCTTATTAGATCATTGGTGCACATTGTGGGTTGACGATTTAAAAAATATTTACTTCAGGAAGTCCGCTAATGATTATTAAAAAAAGTTTTATCATAGACCCATACATGTAAATGAAGGAACTATTGAATTCCACAGGGTTTGGTATTGGTTTTGATCATTGTACACGGTTTTCCCTGGATCCGTAACAAATTAATAAATAAATCAACAGCTTTAAATTACATTACTTAAGTTTGCATTGATACTTGTTTACTATGTAAGTATACGGATTAAATCAATGTAGAATTTTGTTAGTAACCTTAACTATGACGTAAAGGATAACCAAATCTTATTTATTAGTACGGTTAACGCATTTTTTTACAAACTCTGTGATGTCTATTTGCACGAATAATTACAATAAATTTGCTGACATCTATGTGAATAAATATCCGTTAATATTTGCATGATCAACAGACCACCCAAGCTTACACAATACCTTGCCAAACCGATAAATTGAAAGCACGTTTTCAATTTCTATAATTTACACAACACAGCCAATGACAAACCGATCAAATAGCTATAAATCATCAGGTATTAGTTAGTGAAGAGCAACTCGTGTTAGCAAAGTAAATACACATACCATACAGCATATTGAGGACAATTAACACTTGCGGTGACGAAAAAATTGCTCGCTGTCCTTCAACAACGCAGTTGAGAGGGTCAAACAATGAATTACACCCAAATAATATTTCATTGAAGCAATATATTGATTTTGAGGACTTATTAATCTTTGACCCATTCTACAGAACTTTCAATAAGATATTTGCGACGTTTTAGTTTTTATACGTAATGCAATGGTATCTTTTTTGTTTTAACAAGTTTATTTTTTAATTTCATATACATATATAAACTCACGCCTTTTTCCCAGAAGGTGTAGGCAGCGACGCTACCAGGGCACCCACGTTTCGCCCTGTGTGTTCCATCCCACGATGTGATAGGGAGCGGCCTATCGCCATATCGGGCACTAGTTCCTGATAATTAATAGAAAAATCCATTACCACTTTGCACGACCCAGGGTTCGAACCCGAAACCGCAGCATTATAAACGTACCGTAGTACAGCTGCGCCACCGAGGCAGTATATTTTTTAAATTTTCATCATTTTAATACTGTTCTATCTAAAATTTTGGGCACACTTCAAGCACAACCAACGTGTTTGAATGTTATAATAATTTCATCTATATATTTTGTAATGAAAATGACTATAGATAAAATAATAATAAATTGCACTGAAAACTTATAAGAAGTGGTATAAAGATCAAAACAAATAACAGAATATGTGCTAGACAATTTCATATGGCAATATTTGGATGACAAACATACAATACCCAGCATCGTTGACTAACATTGCAGAGCAATATTTTCGAAAATAAATAGCTTTTATCGACAAACAAAAGCGATAAAGCTCCTAAATAATCTATAGAAAGTATTCGATACGGAGTTATGGCTCCCCTTGTAATAGCAGAGGCTAATAGAGCTACTCCGCGTAATTTATAGTCGGTAATGTGACATTTCCTAGTCCAATACACATTTGTGTTATTACTGCCATGATGTATAGAGTCAGGAACGGCATTATGCTTTGTTATGCGAGAAGCTGTTACTTATGCTTAGTTTCTTAGTTTTCTTGTCAGAATAATAAACATTGAATGGTTGGTACATGTATTTAAAAGGGTCCTGATTAAAATCCTTAAAAACTATAGCCGATCATTAGCTGTTGGAACTGTAATCCGAAGCTCAACACACTTTAAAAGTTAATTTTAAATTACAACTTTATTTTAAAATTAACGAAAATGTATTTTGTACGTCAATTCCTTGGTTGAATTTTTCCATGTTTTTGTAGAAAACTATCTTGATATAAAATTGTTACACATTACAGTCTGTTAATAAAGTAAAATTGTTTCTTTTTCTATTTTCAGAAGCGTTTAATCGCAGACACGAAATTTCCACGAAAATCGACGTAATCAACGATGCGGACACTCGTAGGCTCCGACTTTAACATCACATATCATTAAATTACAACTTGCATGTCACATTTGGAAACAAATTATTCTTGGAAATACTGGCAAATTGATATGAACATTGGAGAACATTCTAAGCATAAATAGTTCAAAAATCGCACATTTACTTCACAAAAACTACGAAGATTTCACGACCGTAGAACAGACCCATAAAAATTTCGAACGATCTTTCTCCAACTGTCTCTGTTGGAGGAAAATCGGGTACATTACGGTTAGCAGAACCTAGTGATTTACCATCCAAACAAGATGATATTTAAAAAAAAATCAAAAAAGTACCTATAATTTTTTTTTATATATTTTAGTGCCATTGTGTCTGTAATCACTAAAACTACCACCTGGCTTCGTTTTACGTCCTAGTATTAATATACCCTGTATATTAACCAATCAACTTGACCTTAAAACTGGTACAAACTGGGTCAGATGGCCAGTGATTACACGATTACCCAGGTAAACATTAACTTTGTTAATCGCCTTCACGCTGCGTACATGTCTGGCGCCTATTACACTCAACGTGATGCTGTTAGGTTATTAAGTTAATATAATTATAGCATGGATTTTATCGCCGACGAAGTCTACAGACTACAAAGTGTAATAATCTTAGGTAACATTTCTAATAATAAACAATTTGCTCACTTTGTCTCCCTAACCGCTGGTGGCTTGGGTCTTGAGCTTAACCACCGGAGGGTAAATCATTTTTTATTATCATTTTTATATGTATGATTTTTTTAATAATATATATGTAAAAATTAAAAAAATATGAAAATAAAATGTATATGAAAATAAAATAAAAGGGAAACAATAAATTACATATTATTTTAGACATTGTGATTTGTGACGTAATTGCTTCATGACCGGATATAAAAGCTGGGAGCCGTAACGTCTTGATTACGATACCAAGGTAGAGCAGGCTTCTAATAATAAATACCGCATAATTTCAGGGATGGAAAATACGTCACATACACGTTACATAATATTTTGAGAAAATATATCATTTTAAATGAACATAAATGTTTATGCCATTCCCGTGTAAAAATGTAAACCTACTTTTAATTCATACACATAGATACACATTCATTAAATAATTAATATTTCAATCCCCTGTAATTAATTCATAAAAGCAGTTATATCCTTCGACTTCTGTAATAATAACTTACTACTCGTATATGATAGAGCTCTTGGTAAGCAAGTTGTCTGCTCGGCGAGTGGTAGTTTTTTTAATTAGCAGGTTATATTTCATGCGATAATAATCTCGCGTGTCCTATTCCCAACATAGGTTACCGAGGTACACTGCAGTTTATCGCATATTATACACGTCGACTGAACTTTATGTATAAACATATGTATGTATATAGCTGCCTCCAACAGGCCACTGTGGAAATCATTGGGAGAGGCCTATGTTCAGCAGTGGACGTCCTTTGGCTGATGCATGGATGGATGGATGATATATATATAATAAACAATATAAATGAGCTCAAGCCTGTATACACGGAAAGGTAGGCAGAGTTGCCCGTATTTCCACCCAAGGTTCAACTCGTATGGGATTTCACAAAGAAAAGACCCATACAATATGCATTACATGAGAAGAGAACGCAAGACACGGTTCATAAACCGTACATGCTGCCCCTATCCCAATGAGGTGACCTCGCTAAATATTTAAACATGACATAAAATATTTCATTCGCTTAATAAGCAAACATTTAAACATATTGGAAACAATTGATAGTATTTATGCATAACATCACATGATCTGCGAATTGGTATTTGATTCAGATGGTATGTGCAATATTTAAGTGTCGTATAATTGTTGAATATATCAGGACATGGGTACCTATATGCTCATTGCTAACCACGACATACTACTACAATCAAGAGCTCGATTGAGCGGGCTTGAGTCACATTCCACCAGGTCTAATGCGGGTTAGAAGATTTTAATACCATAGAAAATCTCTATGGTCTAGTTTCTTCGCGATGTTTTCTTTCATAGTTAGAAGTATTTGGTAATCGTATAACAATAGACAACTCTGAAAACTCAGAGGTGTGCTTAAGGTTTCGAACTCGCGACCCACGTCGCAGCAGTTCGCGCTCGGTTCATTGCCAACAGGCAACGATGCACTTCATTTGATGTGAAAACTAAAAACCAACTTCCCTCCAAAAACTTAATAAGAATGGAAAGAGATGGAATGAAGTAAAGAAAAAGTCTTATACTGTTTCCATTCGTTTATTTTATTTTTGACAGTTCACGCCTATAAAGTACGACATTACAGTAGAACAATATTTTGAAATAAAAGTAGATACTTTCTTGACGGGTAACGCCCACATAGAGTTGTGCCATTCGTAACGAATGACCACAGATAACAAAAACGATTTTGAATAGAATCAATCAATCGGAATCATTTGAAATAAAATTACATTAAAATGCTAATGAAAACAGTTAAACGTAATATAGTACCCAATATTAGGATCGAATGTATTTGCTGCAAATTAATTAATATGAATAAAGGTATACGTATTGAAGTGACTTTTAATAAGAGTTTAATTTAAAATAATTACAATGATTACAACGAAAATAAATGTTTAGTACCTACTTGTAATAAACAGTTAAACCATGTTGGAGTTCATAGTACTTTAAGGATTAAATAATTAAAACAACTAAAAGGTAATTTGTTAATATTTTTATTTATAAACAATCGTCTGTTTCGTCGGAATCGGCGTCGTCGTCACTCGTATCCCCAGTAACACTAATTATTAATGAGTGCATGGGTAAGTTGTCAAATGCGACATCGCGATCCCAATCAGACATTATTTCTTTCTTCGTCTTATCTACGACACTCGCCCAGTTATGAGGCGTCACATTTTCACACGCATTTTTAAGCAACTCCAGCATTTTGTTTGCGGTGAAAGGAGGAGTTGTATTTATTCTCGCAGCATATCCTTTCACTTGCGCCCATATTAGCTCTATGGCATTATACTGGCAATGATATGGAGGAATTCTAAGGACGGTGTGCCCATGTTCTGCAGCCATTTCATCTATAACGTATCGTTTAGGCTGCTTCCTCATTTTTAATATTTTAAGTAACTCTACTTTTAATAGGGACTCGTCCACCTCCTCGCCATTGTTACGGAGCCAGTTTATTATTTCATTTTTTTTACTGGCTTGCGTTGGCATTTTGTTAATTTGCCGAGAGTGATAGGACGCATTATCTATAAATATTGTTGATGGCTGTTCGAGTGACAATAACATTTCCCGAAACCATTTTTCATATACTTCGGAATTCATTTCTTCGTGGTAATCCCCTGTTTTCTTTGATTTAAAAGCTAACATAGCATCTTGCACAAATCCTTTTGCGGTTCCTGCATGACAAATTATAATTCTTTCACCTTTTCCCATTGGCACTGCGGTCGAGGAGCTAGCAGTGTTGTCAGTCCAAGTTTTTGATACCGTGTGATTCGCATTGAGCCAAGTTTCATCGGTGAAAACAACATTCGACCAGTCTTCTATTTTTTTAGCTTGTCTTAAAAATTCGCATCGATACAAAGCAACATCATTGCGTTCCATCAATATTTTTCTTTTGTCACATTTTTTGTATTGGAATCCAATCCTATTCAATACCTTCGCCAAAGAAGACTTTTGACCACGGAACAAGCCACTAGTTTTCAGAGATTGTACTAGGTTATGTAAAGTAGGAATCTCTTTTCTTTGGTAATAATCGTATATATGACGACGAATAGCATCACCATCAAAACTGTCAATTGCTGTCACTTTAAAGGGCTGACGTTTTTTCTTAGGTGTAGATGGCTTGTTTTGTTCCATGCCACTACTGCCGTAGCCTTCTTTAATTATTTTTGAAACTGTTGGAGCAGTAATACCTAATGCTGCTGAAACACGGTCTCTGATTTGAGTCACTGGTATAAGAGGTCCACCATTACGGCTTTCCCTTTCAAAGTACTCATGAAGTCGCAACACAAACTCCCTTATTTGTCCTTTAAGCACCTTTCCTTTAGGCATTTTGAAAGTGATGAAGGCAGGTACGATGTTCTCAATTCAACCAAATGTAGGAATTCACGGGTAAAACAATACGGAGGAATATAAATACTCAACTCGACGTATGAAAAATGTGAATTAAAATTCAGCGAACGGAAAACACTAGCACGGGCGCTGGCGTCTCGTTGTGAGTGACCACAAAATGGCGGCGCGCGTCACCTGTCTGCCCAGTGTTGCCGTTTCACAATTTGTTTTTAACAACATTACTATTGCCGACGGAAGTGATAAGAATATTAACTTAACATGAGTAAATGGTTTATTTTAATATAATTATTAAATCAAGTAACTTAAATATCCCTGAAGTTTTATAAAACAATGCATGGAGCAAAAAATAAAATATGTATTAAATCGATTAAAACTTGTTCAAAAATAAAATCGTTTGTTATAAAAAATTGATTCGATAACGCATCAGGCCATCACTATTTGATTCAGTACTCGATGTGTCAAAAATAAAATAAACGAATGGAAACAGTATAATAACCTTTAGTGCCAAAATACTATGCAATAAATATAACTAATAGCCACTATGCCGTATTCGAGATATGAAAAAGAAAATATACTTGTATAAACGCAGATATCTACCCTCATGGATCATTGATTTTGTGTCTAGTTCCTATGTATGTATTTACATAATTTTTACATAAAGTTCCTTCCTATGTATCTATATATATATATATATATATTTACATACATTTACATATATATGTATATATATTTTTTAAATCCATCTCGGATATTGTTATAGTTTAAATTTAGAAGGAGGCATAAGAATTTCACATCACCCGTTTTCAAAGTTTACGCTTATTCTAAATAATTAACGCCCACAAAATTACGATACCCACATCACCGTCATGTTGACATAGTTCTAGATCCCAATATCAGGGCATGACGTCATTTTCATTAACACTTTTAATTAACTCCGAACCCAGCACGACCACCCACTTTGATATCATTGATTTCCCTGTAGAACATACCATTAATGTCACCAGTAATTGACGCCTAACAAGGTGACATAAGTTGATTTGCTGATTTATCGCCAATGGTACACTTCCCAGAAATTAATAGAGTTTAATAAAAATTACCACTTGAATTGTTTTCTTAGAAAATATATGCTATAGAAGGCTGTGTATTGCGTCATTAAAGAAGCATTTAAAAGTCTATTTAGTCAATTAAACTTGTGTAACAAGCTTACCATGGAGGTCCGCAGTTGGATTATCGACGTTGAGTAGAATGTTCTAGACCAGGAGTGGCCAACAAGTCGATCGCGATCGACCGGTCGATCGCGCGACCAATTTTTTAACCCATTAAATCAATATTTATGTATTTTGCTGGAACTCGCAAGAGTGCACGGCGGTATAAAAGCACATTGCATAAACGTCCCCCTTCTTACCTAAGAAATAGGTCGATCATACATACATACATAACCACACGCCTTTTTCCCAGAAGGGGTGGGCAGAGATGCTACTAGAACACCCACGTTTCGCCTTGTATATTCCGTCCCACGATGTGATAGGGGGCGAGCCTATCGCCATATCGGGCACAAATTCCTGACTCCGGGCTAATAATGAATAGAAAAATCCAATATCACTTTGCCCGACCCGGGATTCGAACCCGAGACCTCAGCTTTGCAATCATACCGTAGTACCACTACGCCACCGAGGCAGTCGAGGCAGTAGAAATAGGTCGATCGCGACTCAATTTTAAAATAAAAAGTAGATCTTATGTGCACAAAAGTTGGCCACACCTGTTCTAGACCGTAAACCACTGTTACAAAACCACTTGCACAAAACACTGCACAAACACAAGAAATTAACCGACAATCCAGAGCAACAAGGAAACACGCGCTACGTCTCTGGAACCGTGCACGAAACTTTCGTTATACCCGGCGAGAAAAAAAAGGAACACAAAACTACCCTCCACATGATTTTACTCGCAATAATAAAATAAGTATGAAGAAATATGGTAAACTGAAACTATTGCTATTAAAATAATTACACACGGCTACGATAAAACTAAACTTTGTTTAAAAAAAATGAGTCAATACTCTCAAGCATCTGTCCTTTGTCCTTGACAGCCTCCGTGGCGCAGTTGGTTAGACACCGGCCGTGAAACAAGAGGTCGCGGGTTCAATCACAGAAATGTTTGTGAAAACTACATGTATTAGTGTCGGGTCTGGGTGTTTGTGAGACCGAAAAGTGTCTCGTAATTCCTGATACCTGCGATACAAGATTTCATCTTGTGTAAGGTCAGGACTATGTATGCGACTGTTGCGTGTATTTATTTATTTAAAAATATTATACAAAAACTAGGCAAATGCTTTAAATTGATTACACCTCTAGTAACTTATATGTACCTATTTCTTATTAGACGGGCGTAACGGAAGTAACTCGTAGGATTTGACTGATAGCTTTCCTTTGGAAATATGCGTAATAAAATTCACTGCCTAATTCTAGGAATAACATTGCGTGAGACGTGTAAAGGTCAAACCAAAAAGTACCCATTTAAATAAAAGGACCTTATTCAGCATTATTTCAAACTGACTTAAGCGGTTTCCAACATTAGGTATAATATTCAAGGTAGCGTATAAATTAAAATCTAGACTGAATTATAAAAGTTAAGTCAAGGTGAAGTGTCAAAATAAAACTACTTACGAAAAAGTACGGGTAACCATTTCAATGGTTAAAAGTAATGGCCTTATTCATAGACAGTTTTTAAACCTATTTTAGTTATCGAAAGTTTTGTCTTCTTCGCTAACACTGAATTCAAAAATCGTTCGAAAGGGACAAAACCTTCGATAACTAAAATAGGTTTTAAACTGTCTATGAATAAAGACGTTAGAGTTAAATTATGTTAACTTATAGAAAAATAAGAATAAAAATCGTCATACAAAAGAAAACGATGAAAAAAGTAACGGAATCCTAAAATATAAGTAATATCAAAACAATGTTTTCGATTTGTATAATTTTTAGCCCGTTATTGTGTCCCACTGTTGGGCAAAAGCGTCCCTTTCTTCTTCCACTCTTTTTATTCTACTTAAAAATATAAGTCCTAAACCTGAAGTATACATTTTCTTATATTTCTTTACTTAATAGAATTTCATGTTTTTTGTATTAACATTTAATCAAATATACCTTACAGGCAATCTTCAATGACGTAAACGGTCAGTTCATTGGCATTTGAATCCACGCAAAAGTGTTTAACAATTCATATGGGTGTTCCTTGAGCTTATCGGCGGACGTTCAGAACCAGCGGGGTTACTCTATGATTCGAAACAAAACTCGAATGTTCGGACATCGCACGTAAAACTGTACGAATGTGCCTAGGTACTCCACAAAATGTTCGAATCCTCTATCGTACGTCCTAACTATAGACTTAGGTCGGAGCGAATGATAAGTATCATAGAGAATAGTGTTGATTTTTAGAAGTGGAAAATGTATAATTTACTCCAGACGTCGAACGTCCGAACATTCGAGTTACGTTTCGAATCATAGAGTAACCCCCCAGCCACTTACCAAAAACTATTACTCACCTCTACTTTATGGTTTATGGTAATGAACCTGGACCGTAAGGTTTCTGAACTTAGATACATTTTAGTGATAACGTTACAGCCAACCTTTTGCGACTTTAATTACATTAATTTTCTTCTTTAAGAAAGTAATTGCTGGCTAATTAAATAATAAGTACCTGGATGACCGAGCTTTGCTCGGTATTTTTTTTTTTTAAATTGTGTGTTTTTGGAAATTATATTTAAGTACGAATTACATACTAATAAAATGACGAAATATGAATAATATTTTTCGATCTTATCGACAGAATAATAAAAAAATATGAACTGGTTATTTAAAGAAAAAAATCATGAGTGCAATTATTTTGATATTATATTAGAAACAAATACTTAATTTTATACAGTTTATCAATCAATTACGCAAGTGTATATAACGGGAAATTGGTGACGCTGCATGGTGCATCCCAGTTGTGCTTTTGATGAGTCTAAGGTTATCCTTGGTATATGTACTTCTTTGCCGGATTGTTCACCAGTAACAATTTTTGCCTTTATTATGTGATTGCACAGACTTGTGACCATGAGTCTCACACCATTGCATAGTCCTTCTGACACGTCTAAATTACGCAACAACATTATTAACGCATTTTTTTTCAATTTAAGTACGTGTGGTGGCAAGTCTGAAATGTTGACACTATTGAGAAATTCTGTGAAAATTCAACTGCTCCTTCAGGTTGATCTTTCATTGAGTCATGGCTATAGTAAGTTTTGTACTCTCCGGGAAGTTTAGCAACTACATCACCATTAATTTTTTCAACATCTTTGTTAAGAGGCGCGAGTATTGCGCTATCTTTCATCCCCTCATAATTTTCATTGGCTAAGCAGTATAGTATTATTATTCGCCAATAGATGTCAGGAAGAGTCATATTTTTCAGTTTAAAAACGATCGATAAAACACGAATAAAATGACATTTTCTAAAATAACTTTATTGCTCACAAAAAATGGTATTATTATTCGCCAATAGATGTCAGGAAGAGTCATATTTTTCAGTTTAAAAACGATCGATAAAACACGAATAAAATGTCATTTTCTAAAATAAATTTATTGCTCACAAAAAATAGTATTATTATTCGCCAATAGATGTCAGGAAGAGTCATATTTTTCAGTTTAAAAACGAACGATAAAACACGAATAAAATAACATTTTCTAACAATGATTCCTAGCTAGATCGATTTATCGCCCCCGAAACCCCCTGTATACTAAATTTCATGAAAATCGTTGGTGCCGATTCCGAGATTCCAATTATATATATATATATATATACAAGAATTGCTCATTTAAAGATATAAGATAACATATTTATTTCAGAAAAGAAATGTCTATTTATGTTTTACTAACAAGAAGTGACTTAAAGGCTATGTTAGTAAATGAAGAATATTTATTATTTTATAGCTGCTACGACAGTATCTACCCAGTGCATATGAAAAGAGCAATCATGACGCGCGGCAATCATTTTCGGAATCCTGTTGGAGCTACAACGCAGACTTAATAACATTGATGCAGGTAGAAGCGGATTAAATGTTGAGAGCGCCCTAGGCAAGCACCTCAAAGCGCCCGTCTAACAGTCATACTTAAGAAAATATTAATTTCGATAGAACGAGGCATTGTCTTATTGCATATTTGGTGATTGTACTATATTGTGAATGAGGAAAATACGCCATATTATAACGCAATTGATCAGACGCAGATGATGTTTCTCATACGTATCATAATTATAACATTCAATTGTTTTACATGAAACGAAGATCCGACTTCGCAACCTCGCGCCCCTGGGCACGTGCCTAGTTTGCCTTAGGGATAATTCGCCTCTAGGTGCAGCTCTCTTACGCATACTAAATAATGACGTTATAGTGTTTCAGAATAGTTCAGAGTTATGTAGATTTTCATCACTTTAACTTGAGAAATTGAAGTGTTGGATGAATACATATTTCCTGTGCATTAAAACCGCAACATCTTATATCTGCCTGAAAAGGTTCGTACACAATGTATTTTACTTTTGAAATTGATCAAACTTTCGAAATCTGCTAAATATTACGATAAATAGTCAAACTAAATTAGTAGACTGCCTCGGTGGCGTAGTTGTACTACGGTACGATTACAAAGCTGAGGTCTGGGATTCGAATCCCGGGTCGGGCAAAGTGATATTGCATTTATCTATTAATTATCAGTCCGGAGTCAAGAATTTGTGCCCAATATGGAGATAGGCTCGCCCCCAATCACATCGTGAAACAGAACTCACAAGGCGAACGTAGGTGTCTTGGTTACGCCTTTGCCTACCCCTTCTGGGATAAAGGCGTGATGTTTATGTATGTATGAACTAAAGTGGTAAACAGAGACAAAGTATATTATCTACCTACAGGTGTTGGGGCAAGGCATGAAAGAGCCGCTCTTGAGGCGCCGAGAAAAAGGGACTTCGCTGATCGAAGACCTGCGTGGTATCTTACGGTATTTTGGATGGCAAATTATGAGGACTATGTTCAAGTATATGCTTGAACTTTCCATTGAAATGACCAATGTACATACATACATAACCACACGCCTTTTAGGTAGGGGTAGGCAGAGGTGCTACTAGAACACCCACGTTTCGCCTTGTATATTCCGTCCCACGATGTGATAGGGGGCGAGCCTATCGCCATATCGGGCACAAATTCCTGACTCCGGGCTAATAATGAATAGAAAAATCCAATATCACTTTGCCCGACCCGGGATTCGAACCCGAGACCTCAGCTTTGCAATCATACCGTAGTACCACTACGCCACCGAGGCAGTCAATAATGACCAATGTAAATATGGTTTTATTACATACGCTTGGAATAGATTCACTCGTAATGATTGTTCAAAGTAAACAATTAAGATTAACTTACTTTTGGTGCCATACGAATACAAAAGTCTTTTGATTTCCGAAAGTCTAAATTAATACGGTTAAATTATCTGCGAGTAATATTTTACACTTCCAGAGCTTAATACCGAATATTTAAAGTGGAACATAAATAAGTAATGCTTGAATAAAGACTTAATTTCCTATCGATCGGAGGTCAAGGCGACTTTCTCGAGTAAGTGGCGAGTTAGCCAATTGCATTCAACAGCCATTTATAGTTTATATCCATGTTTATCGGTGTTAATTATGCATATAATGTCAGTAGTCGCGAGGCAGTATTATTTATGTTGTGAGTTGGTAAGGAAATTAATATGGGTTGCTGTCACTGTTAATCATTTGATTTGCATTTTTGGGACAGTCTTGGTCATTGGATTTTTTTGTAAAAAAATCGGCGTATTTCAAACAACAATATCTTGGAATATATATATATATGAATCAAACACACACTGAGATTAAACAATTCTCTATTTTCTTATTAAGATATAAATATACGTGGAAGAGATAGAATAGAAATGACAATCAATGTCATATACCAGTTTAAATAAGAAAAACTGAGGTGGCCGGCTCTTTAAACAGTTCATATAGATAAATTTTTACATTCATGTAATAGATAAAACCAACACAATATGATCTCTGCTTGGTCCGAGATGTCCACAGTATCTCCGAAAACGTTGAAATAAACACTTTCCTGACGCATGTCATATCCGATAGACTTACATTCCATCAGCACATACTACGACGTGAACAAAACTATGCATTAGCTCCTACTGCCTTGCTTTTAGTGTTAATAAACTGAACGCAGTTACAAATAGCGTGTTTTGACAAAGGAAAAGTTGAAAAAGGATATTTCATACACATAGCTATCTTTGTCCAGTGTAAAATGAACCACAAGTAATTTTAGAAAGTTCCCGTTTTGAATACTCTAAAAGCTACAAATCAGGGGTTGAAGGTTCTATCGACGTTGGTTATTACTGGTTTCGAACCACAATAACAATTGCCATTGATATAAATTGTTTGGAAAAGTTACGAGTAATACAATTTCACTTTAATATTATAATACTCCTACACAAGAAAAGATGTATTATGTACATACATATGTATTCGATTACATCAATTTTTTTCCATAACGACCTGTTGCTAGAGATCTTTGTTCGGTATTGTACTTCTTGTGGTTAAAAAGAGACACAGAATTTTGTTCCTTGTGTATCAATAACATACATGGCAGGAGATTAAAGGAATGTGTCCTAAGAAAGTGTTTTTGAAAATATGATACTACCCAAAGAGATAATCACGATAAGGGCCGTTACAGGGTAAAGAAAATTGTAATGTCTATTTTTTACTGTCTAACACAACGCAATACAATTTCATACATCGCCAACAGTCTAACAACCCTTAATGAACTAGCGTTTCTAGCAACCCTAGTTCCACAGAACCCAGTGGCGTTTTAAAGCCGAGGGGTGGCACGTGTCGGACAGCGGTCAGTGCTAGCCCCGCGGCCGGCCGGTCGATCCGTGACCATGGCTGCCGGACCTCGTCACATTGTGTACTGAACGTGGAACGAAGCTACCAACATGACCGATGACATACCAGGTGAAATGAGGTTTTGTTTTCAATCATTTTAAACGTGGAACGCTTGAAATACCGAACGAATGAGGTATTATTGTAATTTTCACGTCTACACTGGCATATGCATTACAAAGTTAGCATTAGTGTTCCAATTTTGAAACCTTAATTTGTGAAAAGAGTTTTTTTAGAACATTTTAAATTTTATTACTGCATACTCCGTCGTTTTTAAAGATATCGCATAGTATCTACGCTTTTGTTTTTATGGCGAACGTTGCTTAATAAACATTTGTTGCTTGTTTTCGAACATAAATTATCATCCATATATATTGCAATTACTGTAGGCTGCATTCCACCTCAATTATGTTAGTATTCGTTTAAAACTATCAATGCTACAGGGATATGCATTGGAATAAACCTGTAAATGTGGTGAGTCATGGCTTTTACTTACTACTATCGTACAATAATGGTATGTAATTGGACATTCGTGGAAAGAATGTATGTCACGAGCTCATAATGTTAATTTCAATAAAAGTACGAATATTTATTTGATATCCATACAATTACTGATATTGCACATTATTACGCGTACCCTGTAATAAATCACAACACAAAAATTCGACGTGAAGCTTTGTTGCGTTTCGTTCGATGAGTGAGAATATTAGAGACCTAAAAATGGAATGGTCATAGTATCCGCGTGAATAACGGCCAATATAAGTATATAATGATGTAAATACATACATACGTACATAAACTCACGCCTTTTTCCCAGAAGGGGTAGGCAGAGGTTCTCCTGGTAGTAACCACATCACCCGCGTTTCGCCTTGTTTGTTCCGTCCCACGATGTGGTAGGGTGCGAGCCTATCGCCATATCGGACACAAATTCCTGACTCCGGGCTAATAATGAATAGAAAAATCCAATATCACGTTGCCCGACCCGGGACTCGAATGATGTAACTACCCTCTTAATAATCCTCGCATGTGTCCAATCTGTGTTTCGGCCAGATAAACTAATTTGAACAAACAATTGCTTGTCACTGTACTTAACTACACTTAACAGTACTTTGTAGCCACTTTACCATGCCAAATAAATAAAATTACCTTGAAGCCGAATTACACACTCCTACTTGAGGCCGTTGTTTTAGTGGTATTTCTTTTGTTTTTATGGAATATATTTAAAAGTAAGTTCATTTTATTTTTGTATCAAATTGCTGATACTTAATATGCCATCACGGGATCTCAACTAAATTACATTAGCTTTTAAGTTATCGGACGAAAAGTAGTCTATTAACACCTCCCCTTTGAAGGAGTGTCCACAGAAATCCATATATTAGTCAGTCAACCGTACTTCAGAAGTCAACAACAATGGGGTCAAGAGTTCGATATTGTCCGTAACAAAGTTTATAGCCGCCCGTATTGGAAATTGAAAGTGATAGTTACCGATCGTCTTATCGTCCTGCCTACCCTTATACAAGGGGTGAAGGAATTAGCAATAATTAGCTTCGGTTTTTGAGCACCGCAAAGGTCATCGTGCTAGTGGATTTTCCGACTTGACAGATTGGAAGTTCAAAGTTTTGATGAATGTCGATTTTACTTTAGTATCTGATATGAAGTAGGCTGTCTGCGTTTGTTGCGGGTTCCATTCCCATCCGTACTAATATTTTAATATTCTAAATCTTTTTAAATCCGGTTTCTGGCATAAGTATTTTTCGTGGAGCAAATTTTCTCAGAACAACAATTAAGTATGATTTAACGACGCTGGCTCTGTGACATAGAGGGTGCGTGGTCGATTCCCGCGCAGGCATAAATATTTATGAAATTCACAATACTTATTTCGGGTGGGGATACTATGAAACTGAAAAATCGATTTTTTTTAATACCTAGTACACAAGACTAGAATTTAATAAGTGACATGGTCTATAGATGTATATATCTATGTACTACGTATTTTGTATGATCTCTCCCTGCCCAAACTTCGAACCCGCATTCGGCCATAATAATCTACGTGACATGAACTCAGTACAACTCAACCCCCATAATATTATGTGGGTATTAGATATGAAAAAGCCTGTATTATCGACTTCCTGTCCAACGTAAAGGCCTTGTAAATGACTTGTGTCCGTGCATCGATTAATTATTAATGTTCCATAAACGCTGTACTTGGAGATATTGGGTACCAGTTGCATATAAGCGATTAATATTAAGAACATTAATAAAAACATAAAAATATTTATTTTTCAATTTCAATAAATCCTGATTATGAGTGACATGTAGGGAGGATAGACAAAAGACGATAAACCCAACAAATACATGAGGCGAGTGGAATTGAAAGAATCGGTTGGGGTCTTTCCCATCGAACCTACCTCAACTAGATCAATGGCACCCTAGGTAAGGGTCAGATGAAAAGTACCCTGCATCGACGAAAATGCATTAAGACATTGCTGAAAGTGGACGAAGCGAAAGTGGTATGTCAGGATCGAGCAGATTGGAGATCCATACTCTGCCTACCCCTATGGGATACAGGCGTGATTATGTATTTATGTATGAAAGTATGATTATGAGTAATTAATTAATATCAATTACAAGTATCAACAAGTTTATACGTGTACAATTAATTCTCGCCGTTGGATAGTCTATTTGAATACCTCTGCACTCGCTATCCGCTGCGTGGTATGACTCACAAGACTGATGTATTATATTATGTGATACGAGTGTAGTCATTTTGTCGTGCTAGTTTTTCTCTTTTTTTATTGCAATGAATGCAGAGACGAGCATGCCATTTGCCTAATGGTAAGCGATACGACCGCTCATAAACAGTAGCAAAACCAAACGACACCATGAATTAAAAAGTACTTGGCATTCCACTGCTTTCTCTCTCTTCAGCCTCAGGAAGTCCACTGCTAAGCCTAGTCCTCCCCCGAGAATCTCCACATCGACCTGCTCTTAGCGGCCTGCATCCAGCATACACCTTTCTTTATTTGTCCTCATTCCACACTTAAAGTAAAGATGGCGTGACTCTTCATACATTTCCCAGATAAAAACCATATGTGCCACGAAAAACAAACTATTTCACAAAGTACGAGTACTAGACCATCACTTTAATGTCAATAAAAGCTAAGTTTGTTACGAGAAACTAATATCGACCACGCTGATCTGTCAAGTTTGCGAAACAGGGGTAGAATTTTCCTATGCGAAGGAAAATAACACTTCTAATTACTTAGTTGCAAAAGTTGTCTTGCACTTAAGAAGATTAATTTAAGAATGTACGTTCGGTCATTAAATGTTTTCCACGAAGTATTTTTTTTTTGCGTTGTTCAAGATAACATTGCAAGTTTGCTAATCATAATGCTGAACATATTGCGTATCTTCGGACTGTTTAAAAGTTTTTACGTAAATAAATATTCTCAATATAAAATCTTTAATATTCCGGTATCTATTTAGTACACATACCACGTAAATATATTATAGTCATGTTATTATATTGAGCTACGAATCTTAGTCCTTTGTCGACGTTGCTGTACAAAAATCAGTAAGAGTGTAGTCTTCAGTGGCAATTATTCAAAGGTTTCAATTTCACTTCCAGACAACCTTGTCGTGTTCCATGTAAATAACTTACATTAATATTTTGGTAATCACAAAAAGTTAAAATTACAATCAAAATTCAGATACGTATCAAAAGCATAATTACCTAAATTTTATTTTTAGTTAATTAATTGAGTAATTACTCTAGTTTTAAACTTTGACATCAAGCATTAGCGGCTTGTAACTATTGTTCTGTTTTGCAATTTATATTGCCACCGTAGGGTAGGGACCCTGCGGTGTCTTTTTTAGTCTAACAATTTTGAAAAGTAGAGAGTTTTCATCAACGTAGACTAAAATTGTTAGTAGCTTCTGACACTAACGCTGGTCCTCACACAAAACAGTTGAGTATGAATATGAATATAAGCTCATAATTACAGAAACTGAAAAATTGCTTTACTAAGATCATTGTCCAGATAACAGTAATGATACTGACAAGCTTAAGTAAAAATGTATAACAATACTTAACTTACTGATATTAATAATAGCATACATAGAAAATAGGAAATTCCGAACTATAAAGTGCTACTTTGGAAACCCTATATTTTATTATTCACCGTATTAACATGTCAGTGCACGCCTTAGATGAGTAAGAATGTAAAGGGCGTCTTACAGTTAACTAGATACATATTATCTTCTGATAATAATTCAAGTGGCACGTCACTTACACTACGGCGATAATAGCATAGTGTTTCCGACGAAATACATACTGCAACCAGCTTGCAAGTTGCAACTAGTACCGACGGCGGATTAACATAAAATAATAAAAACAACCACGCTAATGTGGTCGTTGCATGCGAACGGGGGGATTCAATGAACTACCAGCTACCTATTCTATTGAAAACACACGAATAAAGCACAACCTTGCAATAAATTACATTTTTATTTCAATTTAGAACGAAAATTATGAAACATAATTAATAACATGCAAAAAACAGGAAAAATAATATTTGATAAATTCATTCGAATATGACATGTATAGCATTAACTTTTAAAAACATTTCATTGTAGCGGGAAACCGGACAAAGGGAACATTCTAGTTTAAGCAAACACTATCAATGAAATTCAATAAATTCAAATTCAATAATATAATATGTCGACTTTCACATGACGAAACGTGAATATGGCAAAAAACACAAATCTTAAATATAGACATACCAATATTGCCACTTACAATCACCTTCAATTTCAAATATAGTAATAATATTATGTAAATACAGTGCAACCTCAATATAACGAGCCTCAATATAACTAATTCCTTGATGTAACGGATTTTTTGAAATCCACTTAAACTCTCCATAAGAGTTAATGCAAATGATACCTCTATATTACGAATACATTTACAGGTATCCTTTATATAACGATTTTTTATAATTCCAGGAAAAGGATAGGACGTATAATTTGCCTTTATATAAACACTGCTGTTGGCAACCCTTGCTACTTTTAAAATTGCAATGGCTAAGAAACGAAAAACAAGTACCTTGCTATAACGAATTGTAGTCCTGTAACCTCTATATAAAAAAACCTCATTGTAACAAATTACCTGATATAACGAATATATTCTAAGTCCCTTCAGATCCGTTATATTGAGGTTGCAATGTAATTACAGTTTAATAAATGTTGTTCATGTTTTAGTCTATTACATGTGGACGGCAACAGTTGTTGAAAATATCTGAAACACAACAGGTGGCTCAAAAATGTCGACGCAAATAACTAATGAACTAATTACATACTCAACTTTACTAGAACTGTTTAGAATGTTGACGCCCTTTAATATGAATTATAAGTGCATTTTGTTTAGTTGTTAGAAAATTAACAAATAAGAAAATAAGGTTCTTTTTTACGACACTATTATTAATCTGATCTTTCTTGCAACTTGTGTAATCTGACTTATAATAAGGTAGTATTGGACTCAAGTGTGTAATCTAGGATTTAGATATTGATAACTACAATGTTCTATTGTAGCATAGGTCCGGTTAACGAGCAAGGTGCAAAGCGATTGATGGTAAATTATAATGACCGTCACTCATAAACAGCTACAACAATTAGGGAATAGGCATTATTATCGCGAAGCGAAGTGCGTGGTGGCCTGTTGGTAACGGACCAGACGCGGCTGCCTACATGTTCACGGTGGTCGCGGGTTCAAATCCCAGGGCACACCTCCGACTTTTCGGAGGCATGTGTGTATTGATAGTCATTCACCACGCATTATAATGGTGAAGGAACATCGTGAGGAAACCTGCATACCATAGCGATTTGTACCAATTTCTATGGTATCTAAAATTCCGCCAACCTGCACTAGGCCAGCGTGGTGGACTATATCGCCTAACCACTCTAAATCGTACACTCGATTGTAGAGGAGACCCATGCCCTGCAATGGAAAGTATATGGGCTGATACAGTACATTATTATCGAGGTTTCTGGTAATCGCACTAACTGAACTAATAATTAATGCAATGCTGCTACATCAAGTCAACTGACTACGAGACAGTAGAACTTCACGACACACTTGTCAAACCGACCCTTTCATCCATTAATATAAACTGGCTACAACGAAAATATATAACTCCACAAATCTAATAAACAATTAGTAAACCAAGTATACTTGTGGAACTCCTACAAGAATTCCATTCCATTTGAATCCATCCATCATCATCATCATCATCATTTCATCCATTGATATAAACTGGCCACAACGAAAATATATAACTCCACAAATCTAATAAACAATTAGTAAACCAAGTATACTTGTGGAACTCCTACAAGAATTCCATTCCACTTGAATCCACTGAATAATAAATATTACGCGAGACACAAGTCCGCATGCACGCTCTGTCGCAGACATCAACTAATTCTTTATACATGAGCTGGGAATAATAAATCTCTTTGTCATACCTTAAGAGCCGGCAATTTTCAAACAAAGAAAAATCACACAATGAATTTTCTAGTTCCTCTATCAATCATTTGGTGTAAGCCGAAACCCGAAAACAAGGTCGTTTGGCGGAAATTACGTGCTCCTAATAACTCCGCTTTTACATTTTTTCTTCGCGATAACTGAGCAACAGCACTGGACTTAATTTTGGCTGGAACCTTATGACGTCATAAACCACCGTTCCGTCTTAATAGCCAGTAATAATGAAGAATTTTGTTTCTTACTTGGAATAATGACGTCATTTGCTAAGATTGCTTTTTAGATAACTACATGAAATTAGACGGTATAAATAAAACTAAAAGAACACAATGGTACTATTGAAATAATCTGACAAAACTCAAATAGGAAACTGAATACAAAAAAAGGATTAAGTTTAAATATTTTATCATATAATATATCGTTCGATAATATTATTTATCATTGGTCTAACGCGTAGACTTACGTAGAGTTTCCCGTAGAATTGCTACGAAGATAGTTCGGTTAACGATGTGAATTTTCTAGAAAACACATAAGTTCCAGAAAATTACCTCTTATAAACTCCCTTTATTTATAGCACCAGAAAATACTACACAATAGATTAATTTTAAACTAAAACTTTCAAAGCATAAAATCGGCGGTCTTATCGCACATAAGAGCGATCTCTTCCAACCGTGCCTGAAGAGTAAACAATTGATAAATATAGACGGTGCTTTTATAACATTATATGATAAATATATCGTAATATAATATCTGATGTGATTTCTTTGCATACATTTATTTCTACGTCGACTTCACATGTTCTACCAAGTTGATAAAAGCTTCAAGAAGGCAAAATAGTCAACACTCCTGATACCTTGCGTCGTAGCGTGAAGGAGTAGTTATGTCCGCTGGCATAATTGTTTCCGATGGCAGCAGATAGCTATTTGTTGCTAATCATTTATCTATTGATCTTTGTCAATCTCGCGCTGAATTAAATGTTTGTGCGGCTCACAAATATTTCTTTCGGGTCTGTGTGTCAGTGAGACCAATAAGTCTTCACAGTTTCTGATTCCTGCGACACAAGACTTAATTGATCTTAATGTGGGGTTAGGACTACGGATATGACTGTTGGATGTATTTATTTATTTGTTATTATTATCATAACTATGTTTATCCTTCGTTGAGCACTTTAACGAATAATTTAAATTATTGCTCAGAAACTGGTGCGGTTTTTACATTCGGCAAGTCCCACTTCGCTGACAATGAGCCGAGCCACTTCTTCATCAAGAGCGATCCGATAGTCGCCATCTCTTGCGGAGACGAACACAGCGCTGTCATATGCCGTAAGTATTCCTACATTATCTCTCATTAAAGTATGAGACGATGGTTTACCACTATTAAATATATTATAAAATATGCGTTTTAGATGCTGACCAAACTTATAAGTTTACATGACTTGAGACACTAATTATAATTAAAACTGATAAGTTTTTAAGTAAACCAACGTTAAGAAGATTTGAACCTTAATCCTCAAATCTTATAGTTCCCAGATTGAATGCTCGAAGTTTCCAACCACCCACCTGGTATCTAACACAGCTTAACTGCCGAATCACCGCGTAAAATCCCATTAACGAAAATCTAATTATTAATCAAATTATAAAATATATTTTTTGTTCAAGAAGGCTTTATAAACATACATATGAAATCACACCTGAACCCCTGAACGGATAATTTCTCACCACGGAAGTGCTGAATACTTGACGTACATTATTTGTTTAATGATATGATATGATGTTGCGCCATCTGGGTCTGCTTCTTGAAGTGATAAATTTGTCGCGTTCAATGCTCCCGTGTCTACAGAGAACGGTCGAGTGTTCGTATTCGGCGCGAACACGTGGGGCCAGCTGGGTCTCGGCCACAAAGAAATGGTGACCAGGCCGAGTTGCGTCAAGTGGCTGAAACCGCAGAGGGCCATGTTCGTGGCCTGTGGGCGTGCGCACACCGTGTTCGTCACAGGTACCCTCAGTAAAACACAACACTGGTAAAAATAACACATTCAAAAATCAAAAAGACAAAAAAGTTATCAGTATATCAATAGACGGCGTTATCATTTAGAATGATATCTTCCCTACAACCTTTGAATGGATAGTACCAGAAGTAAATGACAGCTGTGTTCATTCTACTTTCTTAAAAGTTAACTTGAAATGCCTTCTTAATATACTTCTTTACCTTCAGCCAGCTGCAAGAAACAAGAGGTTGATTTATTTTTATTTATTTTAACTTCAGCCACAAGAAGTGCATAAGAAAGGACAGACGACACAACAAAAGTTTAAAGAAGTCGCTAGATGCAGGCAGCTTCCAACAGGTCGCTTTGTAACTCCTTAGAGAAGGCCGTTGTTCTAGTGAATTTAGAAAGAAAAGAAGAAAGATAAATATTTATCTTAAGTTATCGGTTACAGACTCGAACGCGATACACACAGTGGGGTGCAACGACGAGGGTCAGCTGGGCACGGGCGACCTGGAGCATCACACGGTGCCTCAGTACGTGGAGCTCGACCAGCCGGCAGCCATCAAGCAGGTCTCTGCCGGCAGCAACCACACCGCCTTACTCACCGGTAAGTGGTAACCTACTACAAAATTGAACTATTTCCATTATTTCTTCCCCAAGTAGACTGAAGAGTGTAGAGATTTTGTATCAGAGAGAGGTCGGCTCGATTAGGATGGTACATTGTGTCACAATAAAACGAGAATATGAAATAACAACTTTAATATTGCAAAGTGAATGAGTTTGTCTGTGACCCAAGAGCTGGTGGTAGTCGTAACCACCCTGATGGCGACCACTATATTAAAGAGTGGTTATGAACCCGCTCTGCACTTGCTATTCTTAGCATTGTTGTCACTTTTCCAAACTGGCATAAAAAACAACTAGAAACTCCCACTTTTGCTAATTCATACGTGTAAAACCTTAAAAAGAAACGGAGCTGTGTATTTTTCGACAAAGTATAGAATGTGCGTGGTGGCCTATTGGTAACGGACCAGACGCGGCTGCCACCATGTTCACAACGATCGGGTATTCAAATCCTGGGCACACCTCTGACTTTTTGGAGTCATGCGTGCATTGATATTCGATCACCACAAACTACAGCGGTGAAAGAAGACATCCTGATGAATCCCGCATACTATAGCGATTTGTCAGAATTTCTACGGTATGTAAAGTCCACCAACCTGAAATAGGCCAGTATAGCGGACTATATGTGCTAACCCATCACAATCGTACTGTTGATAGTAGATGATGCACGTGCCCTGCAGTGGGATACATAATGAGCTGATACAGTAGATAGCGTACATCTCTATGGTGTGACAGAGGAGGGTCGCGTGTACATGTGCGGCTCCAACTCGGAGGGGCAGCTGGGGCTGGGCGAGGACACGCGCTCCGCCGTCACCTTCACCGAGCTCCACTTCATGGAGAAGATCGCCTTCGTCGAGTGTGGCTACTACCACACCGTCTTCATCACTAGTGAGCTATATTGTTTTATTGTACAATTATAACATAAAAATATTGTTTAGGCTCAATTCATCAACTGATTTATTGTTTAAATTATTTCTCGTGCAATCACAGTATGTGGATTAGTATGATATTAGTACAAACTACAAATCCAAATTAATATATTAATACGAAAGAGTAAGCTACGTATCCTTTTACGACCAGGGATCGTCATATTTTTATTATTCTCCTTCTTCGAATCATTAAAATAAATAATGCGCTATTTCTTAACAGTTGTGTACTCCCTTTGACCATATTCATGGTTTGTTAAGGCAAAGGAGCAGTCTTCGTGACCGGTGACAACGAAAACCAGAAACTCGGCCTCCCAAACACGGCAACTACTATTTATGTTCCTGAAGTTCTACCCATAGACTCTGCGATCAAAAGCGCCTGCTGTGGAGCCTCTCACACATTCCTACTGTCTATGGACGAAACTAAGATCTACGCGTTTGGCTCCAACGAGAAAGGGCAACTCGGCATGCCGCGAGACGTAGAAAATGTCAACGAACCTAAGGAAATTGATATGGAACAAATGTTCGACGGATTTCAGTTAAAATTAGTCGCATGCGGGGCGATGCACACGGCATTTGTTACTGGTAAGTGCAAACAAAATAGGTACTATATTAGTAATTTAATAGTGCGTCATTAAATTACTGGACAGAGTCAATCTACTACAATTAAGTAGTTACGAGTAGCAAACCCCACACACATACAACTATTAACTTTGTTTCACTGGAACTTTTACGATCACGTTTAATTGTTATATAGGTACAGTAATGTTTTTCGACATGTAACACAATGCATATGCTACAACAACCAGTATTTGTTTCGCCACCGCTAGCAGCAGTCGTATATGATTTTTTTTTATAATTTAAATTTCAGACAACGGACTACTTTACACGTGCGGCGAGTCGAGGCACAATAAACTGTGTTTGGAAGAAATCAACAACGCCGACTCCATCGACGTTGTGCCCAATCAATACACGCCTAAGCGGGTCACAGCCATGAATGGGTACATTGTTGATAATGTGGCGTGCGGCGGCTGCCACACTCTGCTCACCGCCACTAAGGGCTCCAACGCGGATTTCACCAACAACGACTTTAATATTGTCAACGAAACAACCAGGCAGATAACGCTCCCAGAGTTGCCGCCGCTACAGAAAGTGCCCGTGATGAACAAAACAGAAGAAGTAATCACTACAGAGGATGTACTCAACTCTAACGCCGGAACACAACATAAATCTGAATCCGACCAGTTGAATGGCAACACAAACGAGGAGACCGGATCGATAGACTCATTAGAGGCAAACGTCAGCGGATCGCATATCGTAAACATAAACGACCTTGAGAACGAAAATGGTAGCACGCATGACGTGGCCGACATAAACAAAGACGAAATCGATCGGTCCTCACGCGCGGCATGTACAGAAGTAATGGACGGCATTGAAAGTATGGACACAGTGGCCGACACAGCCAGTGAAACTATACAGAACAAAACTAAAGAAATCACAACAGAAGCAAAGGCTAAAGTAGAAGATACCGTCAAAAACTTAGCTGATGCTGCCAATGACAGAGTGGAAGTTGTTGAAGAGTTTATGAAAAAATCAGCCACATTAGCACCGGGGATTCACGACGAAGCAAAGAAAGTTTTAAGTGTTCCGGACAAAATCGCCGATATCGCTAATTCGCCACCACCAAAGACTCCGATACTTCCAGAATTACTGCACATACCAGACTTGTCTCAAATCAGTCCCGTATTAAGTAAACACAGCGACGAGAAAAGTGAGACGGGTCAATCGGAAAACGAAACAATTCCTTGTGGGTCGGACAAGTCTAGTCCTCAGGGCAGTAAGACAGCGAAGACGCAAGCTGTGATGCCGATTGTTCGGAGCGAGGACCACATCGATGCGCAGGTCGACCCTGAACACCCAGAAGACAGCGACGTGGTGGTCAACAAGCTGCAAGAAAAGGGCCGGTTCGCACGCTTCTTCCAGTCTATACGGGATAAGGAGAACTCCTGCATGGGCAAGGGGAAAGTTATTGAAGAGCATGTCGTTGGTAAGAACATCAAATAATTAAAAGTAGTTATAAATACATATACCCGACTGTCACATATATAGTCCCGACCCACACTAAGATCGAGACTTGTGTCGTGGGAATCAGGAACAACGAAACAGATTTCGGTTTAACAAACACTGACTGAAACCAGACCTGAAAAAAATACCTGTGGTTCACACAATTTTTTTCTCTCGGTGCAGGAATCGAACCTGCGGCCTCTCGTTACATAGCCGGCGTCTAATAAACTACACACAGGCTGTCCAAAAATAGATTAGCAGTCTAGTTATAATATATACAATAAACTTACATACAGCCTTCTCAATCGAATTTTTGGTCGCAGATGAGTAGTGCAAAATTACGGAATGACAGTATAAAAAATATCATCACACCATATCCTCTACAGGGTAGGCGAATAATGATATTGTGCATCAATCAGACACTCTTTTACTTAAAGGCCATAACACGGTGTGAGAGCATGCGAAGGGCGGCATAGATATTATTTATATTGGGGCTCACTCTATAACAAGGGATACGTTATGTATATACGACAGTCATGTATTTGACAGCCTCCGTGGCGCAGTTGGTTAGACGCCGCCTGTGAAACAAGAGGCCGTCGGTTCGATTCCCACACCGAGACAAATGTTTGTGAGGCCCACAAGTATTTGTCTCTGGTCTGGATGTTTGTGAGACCGAAAAGCCTCTCGTAGCTTCTGATACCCACGACACAAGACTTCATTGATCTTAATGTGGGGGCAGGACTACGTATGTATGTGACTGTTGGGTGTATTTATTTATTATTTATTATATACACATAGCTGATAGTACGAAAGATAGAAGAGTGGTAAAATCGAGTGTCTACAAAAGATTGTATTATGTTTAACGTTAGTGCTTTATGAGGTGCGTTCATTAGCCTCATTTGCCTATAGGGGCGTATTTGCGTACAAACAGACACGTGACGGCGCTAACATATTTCTTAATTTCTGATACTCATTGGTGTGCTCATGATTGGACACTGCAATTATCTTTATCGTTTAGTATCTTATTTCATGCATCTGTTAGATCATGTTATATGATGTCACCCCACTGCGGTATGTTTTAAAAGCATGTTATAACATTTATATATTTTCCATTTGAGAAACGGAGAGAATTTCGATATGTCGCTTTGGTCACATCAGGATTTTGAAGAGCGGGCAAAGACCTTTTAATTTGTACCTACATTAAATGCATAAACTTCACACCTACATTCTGTAAGGGTAGGCAGAGACTAAGGATATCCACTTGGCTCGATCCTGACATCTCTCTCCTTTAGTCTACATTCATCAAACAATGTGTGCATTCTTTATTCAATATTTATGCAGGTGGTATACCATACAAAACTTGAAAATGCATTATATTATAAGAGTTAAAGAAAACACGGCATGAATAAATTAAAAAATGTAATTATAAATTATACGTAGTACCTAAATATTAGTGAATTATTTCTAGAGATATCACGTTGTTACTTTGGTTCGAGGTATGTCGTTTAAAATACTATCTTAACAATATAATTCAGTCAAACCAACATTTCTACAAAGAGGTAAAGTTGATAAAGATTAATAACATTACAGATTTTAACTATACTATACTTACTGTTTTATTAAAATACGTGTTATATTAGGCATGACTCTTAAGTCTTAATACATTTTCGATCTGTAATACTTATAAGCTCCAACAAATCCTTATTTATAATTGATGATGATTAGGTAATTAATAATTAATTAAAATATTTAACAAATAAACTATACATACAAAAATATAAAAGTTAATATTAATTTCAGAAACAATTCACGACGGCGTCGACAACGCTGAAAAATCAGTACAGAAGGTCGAAGAAACAGTTGAAACAGAAATAAGGAACCATACCAACTCACGAACGTGCACCATACTATAAATACATTTCGTCTTCTATGTCCAATTTATTAATAAAGTTTTTATTATTCTGAATTTCTTATCATTTATTTAAAAATAACTACAAATATAAGTACTTAAATAAACTATATTATTCTATTATCACTGCGTTACACAAAGCCTATGTTTTTTTTTATCACAGATATCAATACCTATTTATAAAACGCATATTAAATATCCCCAATAACCAACATAATCGGTTATAAAAAAATGTAATAAATGTTTAACTATATATAATTAAACAAACCAAAGTTAATATACTACTAGTAAAATAATATCACGTTCTATGAAATGAATAGTATAAAATTACAATATACGTATGTGTTAACGGAAATGTATGTAATCGTCATTGTAGGATATGTATACATTTCCCAGGAAATGCGTGTATTAAAAAATCTTCAGATCATTATTTTACACATTTCCCAAACAAGCTCGGGATTGTATAAATTCCCTGGTAATTGCATACAATTCCTGACTGTCATACATTTCCTTTAACATAAATAATGTACATAATATGTAGGTACTCAATTTTATCGGTGTTTGCCTTTCATCGTCCCAACATCGTCTTGTGATGTGTTAGAAATATATGTACTTGTAGATATGTAATCACATTAGTCTATACAGTATATAAAGCTGACGTGGAATTGTGTAAGTAAAACACTAGCTTGAATGGTATCCCCAACCTACGTCTTATCATCATTGCAATTTCTTCATTGGGTTTTTTCTCAGCGTTTCTTGTCCATATGCCTGAAACCAAAAAAGTTTTAAAACGTGTCAATGGACTGAGGGGCCATAACCTAAAACTAAAATTACATGATCCAGATACATGAATTTTGTAACAAAGTTCCTAATAATTATCGTAGTTAAAAATAGTATAAACATTAAACAGCCTCGAAGGAACAAAATTACGGCTTTTAATATCTTAAACTAGAACAACTCTGATGGAAATACCAGATCGATAATCCAAGATAAAAATACAATGGATGGTAATTTTAAAGTCTTTGAGACTAGTCACGTTGCAGCCAGGACTGCAGTACGAATAGATCGACTCGACCGGGATAGTACCACAGCCTCGTAAAAAATTCACGTAAAGCAATGTTTTACATCATATTATTCAAGCATTTTTTTTGCGTCTTATTCGGTGAGTGCTTTTACTGGACTCCTAATCTGATTGTTGCTAGATGGTGGTATCCGCTGGGACAGTGAGCACCATACACAGGTGTAAAACACACCATTATGTCTCGTTCTAGGATTAATTCGTGTATCCATCTTCGAACAGGTTGGTCTAATTGTTTCGACCGGTGAGACAGTCTAAATTTTTCTACCCAGTCGATATTGGGCTCGGTCCACCCTACACGAACTATCAGGTGTCAATGTGGTCACTTTGCCAGAACAAAAAAGACCGAAAGAAAATACATATACCGAGAAACTTACATATTTTGCTCTTGCTTCTTCTGTTATAAATCGCTCCGCACAATAGATCCGTGTGGTTGATATTCTCACCAATCATTAGAAGAACCTGTCACAAGTTAAAATATTTTATTTAATTAGATCACTAATCTTTGAACGACATCCTTTTGCTGCGCTAGCAAAGGATGATTTACGTAACACATTAATATAAAATATGTGCTACATTTTCTAACACTTTAGTCTGTCCAATACGACTGTAGTCCAAGTACATAAGCAGCTGAGACTAGTAGTAGCTATCATTTAATAAAAAAGACGAGCGGAGCTGCCAGCTAAAAAATGTACCCACCACGTTCAGCCAGTACTTGTTTAACTCGTAGTGTATTTGCTTTTCCGGTACAATAAGCCACCTTCCTCCTGACTTATTCGCTTTATGCTCCCACATAGGTTCAATACCATCCTTGAATATCATGTAGTCTTGACCCATTTTCAGCTCCGTCGGTTGTATCATGTGATGATACAAACTGAAATGATAAGAGCTAATTATACTAATGCTAATCATTCACAAATTTTAATTAACAACTTATCATCACAAAAAATTCACGTTAATACGGTCTTTTACGAGTATAATAAAAACCTATAGATAGATGTCACTTGAAATCCTGTGATAGTGATTGTTCATTTTTTAAAATTATAAATGTTTAAATATACTTGCTTACAATAGCTCATATGATCTGATAGTAGTATGTATTTTTTATTGCGATAACTGGCGAGATGAACATGCCCTTCGTCTAATGGTAAGCGATACTACCGCTCATGAGTATTCTTTCTGTTTATTATGCATTTCAGAACGACAGCATTAGCAGCAGCTGTTAACTTTTCAATGATACATACCTATACTATATTTTATATTAATAGAAGCGGGTAGCGACATATAAGGAAACAATTTACCTGATAATGAGTACTTAAACATGAATGCTACTTAAATGCTAAAACGTATGAATGCTTTAAACGGTGTACCTAATCATAAATGCGTTGTCAACCTTTACAAGATATACAGGGTGTCCCAGAACTAGACGATAAACCAATAGTGGGAGATAGACAAATCTATAATTACACAGCATCAAAATTAAATTAAGTTAGTCCTATCCATCGGGGATAGGACTAATACTTTTTTGTTGGTTTATCGTCTAGTTCTGGGATACCCGATTTGTAATAATTAATACTACGGTTAACATGGTGAGGCACTTTGTGATTCTGCGCCACGATCACCAAAATTAACTGCTAATACAACATTGACGTGAAATATAAGGACAGGGCAGACGGAACGGAAAATGTTCCAACGTAAGTGATGCTCCGCTTCAGTGCATCGGCAGTTGCGTCACAGAACCACTGGTCTAGTGATAGTCTAGTAATACAAGCATTAATCAAGAACTTACCACCAGTAATCCTCGACTGTGTCAAACGTACTCAATTTGACAAGGTTTTTATGCCAAGACTTGCTCTTATTTGTGTACATCCAAAAGTTCCACGTATTTTCAAGCGGGTGTTTAATCCGTTCAATGTTGTGATCTTGTTCACCGTTACCAACAACAGTGTCATGACCATTTTGATCCTTTAACAGAAGATTAAACTTGTACTAAGTTTAACTTGTAATCAATGGAATAAAAATAAAAAGTATGTTTACGAATTAATTACAGATTAGAATCAGACGAGTAATTGCTATTAATTAAATATACCTAATTATCCAAAAATATCCTAAACTTAGTAATTTAGTGTCGTTGGCGATATATTAACGATATTAGATAAAACAATTAAAACTAAAAATAAAAGTTTATTGAAATATTTAATATTTATGAATTATACAGGTATATCTCATCCGAAGGCAATACCCAACAAAGTAAAGTGATGAATTGGTTACATGCCAATTGCCATACCGTAATAAAAAAATGACGGTATTCTTAAAACACATATTGTACTCAACAGAATAAATGTGGTAGAGTTACGCTGTTTTGCAGCCATGACTCAGCATGAATGGGCAGGCTCGTAATTAGGAGAAACTTTCGGTTTCACAATCACAGAGCCGAAATAAATACTTGTTGTTGTGGGCCCCACACACATTTGTCTCGGTGCGGAGATTGTACCCGCAACCTCTCGTTTCACAGCCGACGACAAACCGACCGCGCCACGGCGGCATTCGTTGATTCGTGTCCTCCTGAATAGCCACTATCGTATATATCTTTATCAGCCCAAATACGTCCCACAGGACACGGGCCTCCTCTACAATCGAGAGTGCGATTGAGAGTGGTTAGGCCATATAGCCCACCACGCTAGCCTACTGCTGGTTGGTGGACTTTACTTAAGTACCGTAGAAATTCTTCAAAATCACTACGGTATGCAGGTTTCCTCAAGATGTTTTCCTTCTCCGTTATAGTGTGTGGTGATTGATTGTTAATACACACGTCACTCCGAAAATTCAGAGGTGTGCTCTGGGAATTGAACTCGCGACCACCGTGAACATGTTGGCAGTCGTGTCTGGTTCGTTACCAACAAGCCACCACGCACTTCACTATCGTATATAAATATGTACAAAATTCGCCATTGTGACTCACGTAAGTGATTCATGTATATTATAGACTCTATGTTCGAGCACTTGGCCTCAAGTGGATTGTAGTTGTTTTGTGTGAATGAAAAAATACACACACAAGATAGTAGATAAACAACAAAGCAAACTCAATAGTTTACTAAATATGTATTGAATTAGTACTTGCACGATGTACCCCTTTTTACACATGTTTAATTGTTCTAAAAATCCCTCATTTGTAGCGGCTTTTATCCTCCATCTAAGCTTATCCCATAGTCCATAATTAAACTTTCTCAACGTTACTAATGTTTAAGTATTTAAAAAATAAACACTATTTTAATAATAAAAATATACTGTAACGTAAATAAGTATACTCACCATATTTTAATGTACCAAAGCTTGTGCGTTAATTGTATAAAAATAATTATATACTACCAAAGAATATACTAATATATTATGTATGGATAAATGCACTACACTGAGTATTCACTTTACAGAATCACAAACGACATGTCTATTGCTGGCCAAAGTTAATAGTAAATTATAAAGACTAAACTACTTACCCGGTACCTACAATAATTTATCTAACTAACTAACTTTATCACACTTTAAAAGTCCCCGCAAATAACGTCATGATTGCCAGTCTAAAAAAATATTATTCTATGTTTGTATTTATTTAATTGTTATTTAACATAATTTAATTCACCTTCGTTATTAAAAATATGCATCGAAATTTAAAATGGCATTAATTTAACTCGTATAACAATAAAATAGTAGATGAGATAATCCAGGAGAACGAGGTCTAAGAACTATAATTTTATTTTATATCAAAAAATAAAACAACACTAGTGTAAAATTGTTATTAAAGCAAATAACTTGCTTTTAACGAGGTTTACATTTTATAAAGGTAAATGTTAGCACCCCATAAAAAATTATAAAAGGCATTAGTCGTGTAACGTGTTAACACGTCCACAGGCTACTTGACCACGTCAAATCACGGTTACTCCGGGAAATCCCCATGTCTAGGGGAATTTAAGAATTGTAATTGCAGGACCTTTTATTGTATTATTTAACATAATGGGGCTCTTTCATTCAATTGGACGTTTCATTGTTTTAATCGACAACGTGAATGGCAATCAACATTAGGTCTTGTATTGGATACCGAGATTATATTGTTTTTTTTTTTCTTCTTCGAAAAATCTTTTACAAACTATCCCGGACTGGACTTTGTACACCGCCTTTCAAACATTGGATAGAAAACCCCAAATAACTGAGATGCTACTATGTATACACCATAGATGTAGTTATTTTATACTACATCTATGGCAGACGCTATACCTAAATTGTTTTTATTAATAACTCACTGGATTATAACTGAGCCGAACATAAATATCTAAAACAATTGAACACATCACATAAAGAAACATCTCGTCTCAGGACGGCGAGCGCAGTGGAATGCCAAGCATTGCTTTATAACTATTGGTGTTGTTTAGTTTTGCTACTGGATGTTCTCGCCATGCATCGTAATAGAAAAAATGGATTGAAAGGGGACAAATAAAACTCATTTAATTTTTAGTGTATTTTTTTATAAAATACCAAAATATTTGACATACGGATATGGATTCCAAACGTGTTACAGGGCTAGAAATCGTACAAAATTTCCAAGTGTTAACGGAAAAGACGGAAAGCGTGAAAATTGCAGATGTTAGATCAGCATCATGTAAAAATACATTATATACGTTTTCCATAATATTTCTATTTTCTCATCCAACATTTGAGTAAACACAAACTTACATCTATGCGAACATGAACCATCAACAGACAGTCAACACACTCAAGCACAGTTCTAGTACAAAAATCAGACTTAAATTTAATCATTTTCAATGTTCATTACAGCATATTACATGTGTAACTGGTATGATAAATATGAGAAGAAACTATCGAAACCTAACAATACTACCTCTGTTAAATAAACATTTAAACTAGCATGTGTGAACATAAACATAGTTTACGGGACAGAATCATTTTTTTGGACTTATCTTAAATATAAGACAGAATATGCAAGCTTACTAACAACCTTAATATTGCCTTCTGTCCCATAAACATTTACATTGATTTAAAGAGTGCCTAAACAGTGTACAGATTTTTAGTAGCGGAACTTTGCTTGACCATGGTGTCTCTGTGGACTTGGAAGCCTATTTTGCCGTGGATGCCCAGCTGCTCTTTGAGTTTCCTGCCGATTTCGACGTTCGCGTGTTGCTTCGAAGCGTCCGCTGTCCAGATTCCTGCAACATTATCATGAGCATTTTTTTTTATAAATAATAATTTTACCAAAACTACAGTTTTAATTAAAGGAAAATTAAGAAACATTATTATCCCTTTACGCTCGTCATCATCATTGCCACTCAAAAAATATCATTTGTGTACTTACATAAAAACCTTGCAAACTAAGTAATGATAACTATTGGGCACCCCCTACTTACCAATTTTGTCGAGCCTCGGTCGAAGATTGACAACGGCGCCACATATTTCGTCGGAATTTTCGAATGCTTCGCCAATTAATAGAAGGACCTGTAAAGAATACCAGTAACATTGATCTATGACATCACTTCGGTAATCTTGTTAATGTACAATCATTATCATTAATATGTATGAGAAAAATAATCATGATTGCAATCTTTCACAAGTTAATATTAGATTTTTACACGATACGTAAAGATTCAACACATAAATTGCGTGTTCAGTTGTGAAGCATAAAAAGTAGAACTTGCTATGCGTGATTCACAACTACAAGGTCGGATAAATATGCAGTTTGGTGTTAATATGTTTAATACTGAATTGAAAAGGTTAGATAAACTAGTAGTACTTTTGTCCCAATTAGGAATGTATACACATAATATAGTCACTTTCATTGAGATGTTCTTTTTAAAATTATGGGCGATTAAGCCGAAGTGGTATTTTAGTTTGGACTTACATGGTTATATTGCGAAACCTTAGAAAATGTAGATGAAACGACAAAAACACATACGTAATTTGCTGGCGCCTATATAACTAAATGGGTAGACACAAGATTGTATTTTACGTGCAAGTTGTAAAAAGAGGTAAGCCAACAGCCTGGGCAAGTTCCAGTCTCAGACATTTTATATGAAATTTATTGCAAAAATATGAGGAGGATCTTTACTAATTATATATTTCTGATACATATTTGTATTTTAATGTTATGCATTGAATCTATTATCTATGGTTTATGGACCAAGCAGTCATTCACGTCTCTTCCATATGGAAGAGAATATAAATATAGTACAGAAAGAATCAATACAATCAAGTTTATATCACTATTTAAAAGAAGGATTCTTTTGAATAGTAATATTAACTTGAATTGACAAAAAATTCTGCATATATCAGGATATAGAGCATACATTTGAACACTCACCACATCTAACCAAAACCGATCGAGATCAGAGTTGCGCTGCTTCTTTTCAAGACTGATAAGCCATCGGCCACCCATCTTATTGGCATCATCTTCCCACATGGGCCGGATTCCTTGTTTGAACACTGCATAGTCGTGACCTTGGCGCAGCTCGGAGGGCAGCTTGATATGGTGGTACAGTCTGAAATGAAAACAACAGTTCTATGCCTATACATCATCATCGTCTACAGCCATAGTCCACTGATGAACATAAACCTCGCAAAATTATTTCCACAGGAACTATTGGAAATGGCCTGTATCATTGGATGAGTAGTTGTACTTCTTGCAACCATAATTGAATATCCATATGCATGGACATCCAATGCTTCCCTTTCTAATATGTGGCCCTATTAGAAAAACAGTAAGATTTTGCAGTAGCAAGCATTTTGTAGCAGGATAAATTAAAGTTTCCTCATTCATTGTGATATGCTGACGGATCATCACAAATAAGTTGTATGCCACCAAAAAAGCAGTGTATGTACCTCTATTTCTATATGTGCCTCTGACACTCCTATCCAGTGACACTTTAAGGGCCTCGTTCACCCTCAAGTAAAGCTTCAATTAAGCTAGTCATCAATTAAAGTCATATGTAACATGATGTGTTGATTTCACAACACTCTAGTAACACTAATCCTATGATTATATTAATCAGTACCTTACTGTCCACATTGTTTGGCAATTACGAGTTTTTACTTAATGGTTAAAATAAAGTGAAAATCTTAACCTATCATTCAATTTTTCATTGAATTCACCAAATCTGTATGTTGTTACTTGATACTTTATTTGAAATTGACGGAAGATACTCAATACTATTACTTGACAATTAACATTACTCAAAAAGTAACTAATCAACAGTTTACTTAAAGATGGTGAATGAGGCCCTAATGCCTATTTGCCCAACTGGTGCCTTACAATCCTGATTGCTGCAATGTACAGTTTGCACAGATTATGCTTACTGCTTCCTTTTCCGAGTAATACTTCAATAGTATTGAGCATATATCAAAAACTTATGTATGGTAATATTAATCTTACAAAATGAAATCACCATTTTGTTTTATTATCAAACTCACACTCAGTTGTTTAATTATGAAGGTATTTAAAAATATTTTTAGAATACCAATTTGTTTAAGCAGGTATCGCCCGAATATTCAAACACCACATAAATATTATGTTGCACTTAACTATGAAAGTCCCGCTTATATGTACTGACTAAGTGGGACGTGGGTAGTCAAGTTTAACTTAATATTTGAATGGTATTTGAGTATTCAGGCATATGTTTTTTATTAAAATACTTTTTAAATAAGGAATAAGTTTAAACATATTGCTTTCTTTAAACTAATAATTACTAATTACTAAAAGCCTCTGTTGTCTAATTGGTTGCATGGAACAACTCACAATGCAATATTGAGTTTGTTGAAAGGGACCTGTGAGAATCTCAAAATACAATTAATTATCCCACATTATTTGCCAGTTCCCAAAGGCAAAAATTGCAGTACAGCTTTCCAATATTGCACACACTTGAAACGCTTTTATGGATTTCATATAGAATAACAAAATTTCATGAGTTTCCGAAATGTATATCAAAAAAACTACTTCACCTACATGGGATAACATTTATACTGTAATATATTACATATTTACAATAAATCTTTAGATGCGGCTTCAGATTGCTGCCGGGTTTTCAACAAAATAAGCACACAAATGTAACTAAAATATTACCTCCAAAAATCTTCCACCGTATCAAATGTAGTCAACTCAATAAGATTCTCTTCCCAAGTTTTGTTTCTGTCATTGTCGTAAAACCAAAGACTCCATGTGTTCTGTAGCGGGTGCTTTATAAGGAACTCTGGCGGGACCTCCGCATTGTTGTTGGTTTTCGTTTCTGTCGTCGCAGACCCCTTGAATAGACAAGTCATTTTGCATTAATCCTAACCTATAAAAACTTTCGTGTAATCCACTTCGATAAACAACCCTGTCCTATTTATGACCCTAACAACGACTTGATCGCGTGTGCCGCGATGTAATTAATCAAAAAAACTCCACAAACATGAAACAAATGCAGCAGTGAAAGTTAATACAGCCACATCAGCAATGCACCCTTATTTAAAGGATATATGATATAATAGATGCTAAATACAGGTAGGCGGTGATTCCCGACACATAACTAGCACAATCTACCCACCTCTACTTCTTCTGTATTATTTCCAGCCATGTCACAAGAATCTCACGATGCAATTTTTTTACGAAAAGAACGACAGACAGATGTGGTGTTGCAAGACTCATTACTTATATAAACTTTATTCATTATTGCCCAATTTTGATAATTTCAGCCAGTACAGACTACAGAGTACAGGCTTTAAGGCCCCATTCGCACGGCCGCTGTTTCAACGGGCCGTATAAAAACGTTGAAATGAACCTGCTTGATCCCGAATTGTTAAATAAACACACCCACAATACTGACCCCACACTGAGATCGAGTCTTGAATGTTGATATTAAAGGTTAAATCTCGACCTATACTTTATGTAAAGTCATTGCCTGAGTACGCTAATAAACCTTCATAAAGCGACATACACTGTCCTTTTAAATATCTTAGATCATTTATGGAATGCACCCAATATAATTTTATTTTCCTTTCTTGTCTTCTGGAAACATAAATGGGTATGACATGCATACATGCGTAATCGTCACGCCTTTATCCCATAGGGGTAGGCAGAAACTATGGTTCGCCACTTCGCTCGATCCTCACATACTACTTTTGCTTCATCTATTTTCATCAACCCTGTTCATGCATTCTCATCGGTTAAGCGTACTTAGATAGTGGGTATTAGGTACCAATAATTTCTAATTTGAATCCATAATTTATGTACACACTGCACTGAGTACGATTCACAATGATGTTTTAAGTGTCCATAAGAACACAAATATTGGGAACGTAAAAAAAGCGTCAACGTCGGATTTTAACGTAACGCTTTTTAAATTCCCGTGCGAATGGGGCTTAAAAGTATATTAATACAGGGCGGCCCACGGCGCGTCGTTACAACATGGAGAGAAAGTACCTTGATTAATGCAGATAGACAATTTTACTGAAAGACGACATCGTTTTGATTTTGAAAATAACTCGAACCGCATACAAAGATTTTTGAAGGATCGCATGTCTAAAGTGGGAAATGATCCACCATGTGGTATAAAAAATAAAATCTATAATTTTAATACACCAATCAAAAGACTTGATCATAAGGACTATTATTCTCCATTAACATAGCTTCTTAAACAAAAAGAAGAGCAAGAAAATTATTATATCAATGGTTAGAATCACTACAAATTCGAAGAAAGGCTAACATTATTTACGTTCTTGAAATAGTAAATTTAAAATTTCATAGTCTTCGTTTTATTTAAAATTCTATGTTACATGAAGAAAAATACTCCATAAGATCGAGCCTTTTGATTGGTATCATAAAATGATAGGATTTTTTAAATATTTTTATTACCACATAGCGGGTTCGATTTCCGACAAAATTTTCGTTCTACGGTTTATACTTTATTGACACGTTTACTGCAACTTAGGCCCACCATCCACGGATAATGCAAATTATGCGACATAGTTATGGGTGTGCGAGTTCATTAACTGATAAATAATTTGATTTTATTTTAAACATGGTAAAGTTGCTCTAGCTGAACGTAGTATGACTAGTATCTGACGTCTGATATTTTTTTTTGTTTTATAGCAACATTCAAATAACTGTCATTTAAATGTCAATTTCCTGAAATTTTCATTCTCTTCCTGTTTCATGAGAGTGGCTTCGTACATTTGTCTTTAGTCGTCTTTTAATCAGTATTAGCTGATTATTATAACTTTATTGTGAATTAATCTCCACGAATTTGTTAAGCATGTCGGTTCAAACATTGCTCCTAGATTTTTCCATCGACCCCGCCCGTTTGGGAGATGAAAGCGGCCAAAAATCCGTATTCAGTCAATTTGAGACTGTATTGAATGAATTTATTCCTAATTTAATACTTGCCGCTGATATTAAACTGGAAGGGGGGTGTCAGAAGCTATTAACGGGAAGGAAAGGATGTACGGTGTCCGTGCGAATGTTTGACCGTGGCCTGATCACTGTAAATATTGAGTATTACAAAGAAGAAAATGAGGCACCATTAATCAATCTCAAGGTAAGACCGCGCAGACGCATAACGCTATCAATTTATGTCAATATATTATGATTCTTTCTGAGTGTGGTATAAGTTAAAGCATTACAATATTTTACTGAGTGCTATTTGTAATGCTAAATACACACATGCTCATTTTCACAGCATTATGTATAAAGAATGCGCCGGGAGTTGTAAACAAATATAAATGAATTTAATAATATCATACAGATTTATTATATTTAAAAATATAATAAAAATGTTCCATGAAATATTTATCCATCCATTAAAGAGTTTATTACCATCTCATATTTAGAAAAAATAAGGAATTTTTATATAAATATGAGCTTAAGTCATAAAAGTAAACTTATGAAAAATATGTGCAAAATAAAAAAAAATACAAGTCCACTGTCAAGATAGAGTGATATGTTCACTTTCTGAAAAAGCCCTAAATATATAATTTTAATATAGTTATTTTTTTTTCTTTTGGTAAAACCTTTACTCCTTGCTTCCATTAATAAAAATGTTGATAATATTATAAGTGTATATTTATAGAATTTGTTTGCATATTTAATCTGATGTGATTTTATGGATTTTCATATCCATATGAAAGTGACAGAGAGAAATTTAATTATGAAATGTATTGTTAGATACAATCATTTATTTATCCATTGTGTGTCAGCATTGGTGGAGTAAACAAACTTGATGTGTATAATCTGTTTATTTAAATATTAAATAAATAAAGAAACAGGGAATCCATATTCACTATAAAAATTTTTGCTCACTAAAAAAAAATAGTGACTGTTGCTCCACAAATGTTGAAAATTACTTGATTATCTTAAAATAATTTAAGGTTGAGCGTTAATTATTGTTTTCTAGACAGCTAAGCTACTGGAAAATTCTATAAAAGTGTCATTGGACTGCGAAAGGGTTAAGTTGTTGCCTACAATCAAACGAGGCTATAAATACGATGTGTACCTCACTAGCTCAGGTCAGAGATGTAACCATAAGTATATTTAGTGTCTGTATGACCCCTAGATATATGTAATTAATATTTACCAAATAAAATTTATTTTCTGCTGTATTGTTATTTTAGCAATTTTATTGATTTTTAATTTTATATCCTATCTATTTTTATCTACATGTTGGTACACATCAACATTTTGTTATCTATATTTTGATTCATATAATTTTAAGAACATTAAGAGCCTTGTCTTCCCAAATCCTCTTTATATTTTATTCCATAATAATATACACCTAAGTCATTATTACTCACAATATCTCTTACTTGTGTTGATTGTTATTCTAAAAGTACCTAAATACAAGATGCTGAAATATAAAATAATTCAATTTGTCTACATACATTTGTGTCAAACATATAATATTTTCCACATTTTACATAGCGCTAATGGAAACATCCAATTTTAATGTTGTTCATATCATATCAGTGTGTCTACTGTGTACATTGTAGAATTAATCTCCAATTATGATACGACCATACATAAATATGCTTAATATGGTTTCTTATATTCTCTAAAGACGCTGGCAACCATTATGTTCATTAATGTTAATAAACTTTATTTGTATCATGTTACAGTTGATTTTGCACTAGAGTTATTGTACACCAATTGACATTGCCAACTTTGCTTCAGGTCTCTATTGAATGCAATTTAAACACATCTGTATTCGTTAAATTGATAGCTGTCATGCAAGACTTTATCGTTCACATTTGACTGTTATTTGATTGCATTTGTGACAGTAACCTATACATAATTCATGTGAATATGTTATAAACCCAGACACCTTTATTTAATGTTGTGGCTATGAATGTTTCATGTTTACTTCGACAATAATATGTCTGTGCATGTGCATTGTTACTGTGCTTTTGTATTCCAATGTGTGTAGCACTTAAGATATAAATCTTCCAGTATGTGAGAAGACGCTCAACCTTATTCAGCTAAAAAAATGAGAAACAGATCTCTGCATGTTAGTCAACCTGCATTGATTTTCTTTTTGTTTCTTTCCGTCTTTATGTATTATTTTTTTAATAGTCGGCGAAGTTATTGGAAGGTCGGCTAAAAAAATACATCACTTTCATTAAGTCTCAAGCATATGCACCATTAAAAAGGTGCCTGTTTGGCAGATACTATCCAACATCAGGTATGTTTGTTTTGTTTATTTATTAGTTATGTCATAGATTTGCATTGAATGTGCTCTTTTTAATATTTTTAATTCCGTACATTGTTTTTAGTTCGAAACTTGTATCCTATAATGAGATCATTTCATTGTAGTTTTCAAAAAACACTACTTCATATTATGTTGATGGTTTGATCATGAATAACATCGATAATTAGAATTCGAATGCTACAATATTTTCAATTTCTAATTACGAAATTTGTTACTTATTAAGATTTATTTTCCAACAATACTTTTCTATTCATCCTATTCAATAAAAATATTTTGCTAAAAATGAAATGTAGCTTTCAATCGTCAATAAAAAGTGTTTAATAAAGTAAGTGAAGATGTATGACCGGACGGTATTTTCAGATGAACGCCTATTGGAATACGACATTGATGGTGTGTTACTTGACGAACAGTCTCCCTTCCAACGAGTGCAGATCGTGCACTCCAAATCCCTCGGCAACATGCTGGTGCTAGACGACTTGCAAAGTAACTATCCTATAAAAACACTTTTAAATTCGTTGTCATTTATTTCAACTTCTAAAGGAATTTACATTTTATCTCGTATTTATATTACCTTGTCTGCAGTTTTGGGTAGACGCACTGCTAACTAATTATTTGGTTTTTATCAAGTTGCGCCTGTATTATGATACAGGCTAGGTACAGGGCTGTTACGAAGTATTAAGGAGTTTTAAAACCTAAAAATAAAAGCTGCCAACTACAGAAATAACATTTTCACGGTGGTGGCGGGTTCAAATTCCAGAGCACACCTCTGACTTTTCGGAGTCATGTGTCTATGGATAGTCAATCACCACGCACTATAACGGTGAAAGAAAACATCGTGAGGAAGCCTACATACCAAAGCAATTTGTATAAATTTCTATGGTATGTAAAAGTCCGCCAACCCGCACTAGGCCAGCGTGGCGGACTATATGGCCTAACCACTTCCCAATTGTAGAGGAGGCCCGCGCCCTGCAGTGGGCTTGTATACGAGCTGGTACAGACAGACAGATTGTGGAACATCCAATTATTATTTTTTTCTAACAGAAATCTATTTCATATCGAGTTCCCATTGCGGTCGATGTAGACCTCGGGCGTAAGTGGAATATCTGTTACCTTAAATATTTACAGACATTTCCGAAGCTGATCTCATCTACACTGAGACACTTATGCAAAGAGGAAAGGAAAGCTACGAGGGCAAAGAAATTGTAATTCTAGGTAAGGCTGCTTATAATCACTTTCATATTTATGCATGTAAAAGGAAAAGGGGCAATTACACAGCACTGTTTTAACACTGCTCAAAATTATTATGATGTCGTCCTATTGTAAATATCGCATACCACTAGCTGATGGATAGTGATTACAATCGTGGAACATATCATATTGTAGTTACTGGAATAAGTATCCCAATTATAACATCCATCCGCTGCTCTGAGTCAGGAGACAATGACAGTATAACCAGACCAACAGTAACACTCGAAATTGCTTTAAAACTAAGTAAAACTCATTGGGACACTAGCTTGTTCTGGTCTCACCTTGCACATAATAAAAAAATAAGTTACTGTCGCGCATTTTTACATAGCATTGAATGGTGCCGGAAATCAAATAATGTATAATAAAATATTAATTTTAACTACTAACAAAAATCTGTTCCCGCGCACTATTAACACGCCCGCAATTATCCTAACCTGGGGGTTGATTTTTTTAAGGTGGCGGCGACGGTGCACTGTTATTTGAATTGTTGAAGGAGAAACCGAAATTCGTGTGGATGTTGGAGATTGACGAGATGGTCATGAATGCTTGCAATAAATATCTCAAGTCGATATGTGGCGATGTGCTGGAGAGAAGGAAGGGTCCTAACTATGAAGTAATTTGCAATATTATATATTGTCATGTCGGACTCTTTTTTGTTTGCTTTTGGCCCGGTTTTTCAATGGTTAAATAATATTTATTTATAGAATAAAATACAACATGAGCAACTTCGAGATTGTATGAATAAAATTGTCCATTGCGTCATATAAATTCAGTCCCATTTTAACTTGAATTATGGTTAACATTAATATTATCTGACTGAAAAAATTCGGGCTAAGAGCTATCTTTAATTTTTATCAGTTTCCTATGGTTTAACAGATTCCCGCCAGATTATAATGTACATATAAATGAGCAGGTAATGTTTAAAAGTGGTCATCTCCAAATTCATGAATTTTGAACCAACAATACCAGACGAATCTGCTGAGAATTCCTAACAATTTCATTGTTCTTCATTCATTCTCATAATAAATCAAGACAAATACAAATTAAAGCCCTCAAAAACGCATTTTAAATAGATGTTTATTTTCAAAAATGGCAAAATACATTGATGTTTACTTTCCACCCTAGTCTAATCCAAATTGGCCAATCACAACACATTTTAATAGGTCCGCCATCTTACAATTGCCATACATTATCCGAATCACCGACGTACAGTTTGGCAAAAAAGAGTAAGGATTTAATGAGGGCGCTGATAGATCTATTTTATTATTGATATGGCAACCCAACACTACGACGTAAAATGATTAAATATTTGTTATTTTTATTTATTGTTGATAATGGGCCCTTTTGTTCATTTCAAATCACAAAACAAGCAATAACCGTACTAGAATTACAGAAATCCGTGTTAAAATTTATCTGCGCACACAAAAATGACGTTTTTAATAGTATTGCCACAATTATTTTCTTTAGTACCTCTTGTCACCACGCCAGACTCTTTTTTGCCAAGTTATACGCGCGTGACTTGGTTTTCGAGATGAAAATAAGTGATTTTCACTTATATTAACTTAGAATTTTCATACTTAAACATAGGAAAAACAAATATATATATATATATATATATATATATATATATATATATATATATAATTAAGGCTGCGGACGAATAACATTTTCGCCGAAACCGATCAAAGAAAAATTTAGTATTTGGCATGCATTTTACAAACATGGGCTATAGGGTTGTCAAATTATCTTATTACTAAATGCCCGACATCGTCCTGGTACGGGTATTTTTTTGCTTCAATACACCTTGTGCAGTATTCCTCATTAAATAATGTTTTTTTAACAAAACTAAAATTTCATGATGACTACCAGCTTGGCCTTAGCCAAGAGGTTCGTAATATACTTCGGTTCGTAACTTACAAGATCATCCCACTTTTCACTTTAATTATCCCTTTTAAACCAAACGTACAAAATCCGTAGTCTCTTTAACAGCTGTATAGAGTTGCATATTAAATGAAAAATGTATGTACGGTCTGTTGAAAAATATCTACATATTATGTAAATTTATAATTATGTTCTTAATAACTTTTTTTGGAAATCATTTTTGCAATTTTTTTTTTTTTGTTTTACTAATATTTTTATTACTGTCTATTGATGTTACACATATAACAGCGCTGGAATAGATTTCGTAACTAAATATTTATAATAATAAAATCTCAGATTATAGTGGATGACTGCATGCTAACTGTGAACAAGTTCATCGGAGAAGGCAGGAAGGTTGACTACATATTCGGTGATCTGACGGACATACCGATATCGGATTCGGCTTGCGGAGAACTATGGGAGTTTATGATCACCATCCTGGAGGCCGCTTTCAAGATTCTCAAGCCAGATGGAAAGTTTATGACCCACGTAAGTGCATAATATTGTTATTTTTTAACTCTCGACTTATCGGAGTCATATGTGTATTGACACTTAATAGTCAATTAATACGCACTTTAACGATGACGAAAAACACCCTGAGGAATAAATACATAATATTATAGAGATTTACAAGTATTTTTGTGCTATATGATGTCCGCCAACCCGCACTAGACCTCCGTGTGTGCCTCCGTGGCACAGTTGGTTAGACGTTGCCTGTGGAACTAATCCATCTGTCTGATAACGACGTCTTGAAGCGAAGTGGGAGTAAAATGCGAAGAACGCTGACCCCTGTTATATGCAGGATTAATAATACGAAAGATTAACATATTAAGTAAGGATGGTTTTGATGTGTTCCTGCATATGTATGTTCCAGGGCAACGGCGCGACGTCGCCCGAGTCTCTGGAGCTGTACGAGCAGGAGCTGGCCAAGTTGTCGCCGCCCGTCTACTTCTCCAAGAGCAAAGCCTTCGTGCCCTCCTTCCTCGAAGACTGGATCTTCTACCAAATAGGATTCAAGAACACCGGCAGTGGAGACGCCTAACATCGGCTATCACCAAAGATACATCGTTCCTTTATAGTATTCAATTATTTACTAAGTCATATTGAAGCCATAAATGGCTATATTTTATCTCTGTACCGTCGGTTGCCACTGTTTTATAACCAAAATTAATCCTAGGTAGGTAAATAGTAGTGAATAGTTAACACTTACAATTTCATTATAGTATAAAATTAGATCTTTGTAATTGATCTCAGAATAGTATTTCACCATCCCACCAGTTTAACGGAAGTATTTTCTATATTCATATACAAGGAAAAGTATTATCCCATTCTTATTGTTCTCATAGATATAATGTGTGGGTGGCAACCTCGTCTGTTATCTAAATTCTTACAGTATTACCCAAAGGTGACCAACGCTTTTAGTATTACAGAATGTGTCATGGTAGAAAAGTTTAATATCTTATGTGGATATTGGCCACCACAGGCCGGTCGGTTGAATGGGTGAAGTTTGGTCAGCTTTCATCAATGAAGGCAGCTATAAATTGTGCATTGAAACCATTAGCTGGTAAGTGTAAATGTAGTCACACTACAATATCTTCGTATTATTAGTTTGTAATGGTATATTGTTACTTGTATTTAGTTATTTTACGATGAAATGTATTTAAACAACCTGTTTCACACCAAAATTAGTAGAAACAAAACAAGTTATTAACTAAATGAAAGTGTTTTATTTTGCACCATTCCTTTGTCTTATTGTCGATTAAAAAACGATATTTAATTTCCGCTAATATAGAATGCAAATGGTAATTTTCTTTTTCTTATCTTGCAAAAAGCGCATACAAATATATTTGTTTACTTATTGATACCGTCACATATATCCTTAAAATATTTGATTTATAAATGCTTGTTAAATTAATTATTGCTTAGTCTTAAGTGATTTAAAAAAATCGATAATACAAATAAAATAAAATTTATTTATATGGATATATTACAAAAGCTATTTACTATACACAAATTGCATATTGTGGTATGTAAAAGATAATAGCTCAACAATCACAGTATTCATTCATAATGTACGGAATCACAAGCAAACTTATTAAAGACAATATGAGAAAACAATTATTGAATACATAAAAAAAATGAAACGAAATTCCTTCATATCAAGAAAGAAGAATGTTTTGTTTTTATACACAAAATAATAAAAATATTGTATTCTCTCTATAGCTTAACCGATTCGTTGCGGATGGCACGACAGACGTGCCATCCAATTTTTTTACATATGGCGTATGACACGCGTTTCGTGTCATTTTTAAATGTCTTTTATCTCGCTCAAATCGAAATTTCTCGAGGTGCTTCTTGAACTAAACATTAATCTTTTTGAATGCGGATCATTATTATAGACTTCGTTTCTGGAAATAATGCAAATCAGATAATTCCAGGGGTTGACAACCTCGATAAGTTGCATTACGATTACTGCGATTAGGTACGTATTAATGAAATGCATTATTTACCTCGAATTATTATTAATACCTGCATCTATTTTTCTTATCTTATTTAGCTTATCGGGCTAATATAAATATAAGTAGCTATTAGATACCTAGATACATACATAAGTAGGTAGGTATTACATATAAATAATAAATGAATTTCACATTTGCTAAATCTTGTTCCGATCCCTTAAAAATTTATTTTGTAAACAAGTTTCCTAAGTCGGCTAGATCGTCTCGGCAAGATTTTGGAAAATACCATATTGTGTTGTCTTACGGTTCCTTTTTGCGTGAAACATAATGTAAATCATAAAACAGTACAAAAGGTTTACAACATCTGAATAAAAAAGTCACTTACCATCCATTTTCAGTGAAACACATATATAATCAGTTCAAAACCACTTAACACAAAGTAACTGACCGTTTACTTTCGATTTTGGAAGTCGACTGAATACAATTCAAGGCTAAACAAGAAAAAAGAGCATTTTATTCTGTACATGGCTGATGGCACAATAGGCGTGTCATCAACTGATATGGCGCTTGACACGACTGTCGTGTCACGAAATATTTGTTCGTCGCCACGCATAAAAGTGCACCAAAATGGGCGTCGCAACGAATCGGTTAATAAACTTATAAGTATTACTAGACAATGCGCCAGTTCCGTAGCTAAATTCGAAAGCAACGAAGGAAGGGGATCGTTATGGTGTACAGTCTTATAATGATTTTTATTTGCAAACAATTTATAAGATATTTATTTCATTACGGGAAAATCTAATTTTATATACACAATGTATTTGTACCTGTTGTTGAAATGTAGTTAAATTACATTGAAAACAAGAAAAGAGTAGGTGTTGACTGTTGCTAAACTAGTTTCTTTTGCCATATTTTCTTCATAATTGTAGGACGTCCTACAACAATGTTACTGTTAGATATTAAACCGGAAGATCTGTAGAACTATTTGAATGATAGCCTCCATAGCGTAGTTGGTTAGACACTGGCTGTGAAACGAGACGCCGCGGTTTTCGTGTTCTACAATTATAGTTGTGCATACTTAGTGTGGAGTTTTAATTATGAATCTGACTGTTTGGTGTATTTATTTGTTAAAGACTTATTTTCACAAGAGAATTAATATTTGAGTGATATGTTTTAATAAATGAACTTTCATCTTCTATACATATCATATATTTGTAACTGATTGATGTCTGTAGGTAGATGAAGATATTTGAGAAAAACTTTTATGGGGAGACTGTATGAACCTAATAGAACCCAAAACAATTATTTTTCGAATGACTGGATTACATGCCTTGGTAATAATGAGACGGGACAGGGCGGGATTCGATGGGACGGGAAATAGTAAAATATAATTATAGACCTTAGCTGCGGCACTGTGCAAGCTACAATATATCTGTACAATATTTATTACTCTGCTTGTCGCAATCTAGCGAGTCTCTGTGTGAGTTCATCTTGTTCCTGAGACACCACAGTCGCCGTGCCCACCGACGTGCTCGGCACTCCGGACGGCAGCTCCATGTTCAATTCCAAACTGAAAATGTAATTCAGTTTTATGTAGAAAAACAATTTTTTTTTTGTATTGTATCAGCCCATATACGACCCACTGCAGGGCACGGGCCTCCTCTACAATCGAGAGTACGATTGAGAGTGGTTAGGCCATATAGTCCACCACGCTGGCCTAATGCGGGTTGGCGGACTTTTACATACCATAGAAATTTATACAAATCGCTATGGTATGCAGGTTTCCTCACGATGTTTTCCTTCACCGTTATAGTGCGTGGTGATCGACTATCAATACACACATGACTCCGAAAAGTCAGAGGTGTGCCCTGGGATTTGAACCCGCGACCACCGTGAACATGTAGGCAGCCGCGTCTGGTCCGTTTACCAACAGGCCACCACGCACTATAAAACTAGAAAAACAATGCTAAACTTTAAGTACCCATATTTTAAGCATTAATTTAGAATTACACTCAAAACGATTAGCCAAAACACTAGGTCTAATTGATATCTTCTTTGTTTTGGTAAATTAATAACTAATTTCTAATGGTTTCTTGGGTTTACGCCAATGTTACACATTGAAATAAAGCGAATTCTTACAGTTTTTATCGCGAATTTTTACATTTTTTAATTTGCCGACGTTTCAATCACTTTACAGTTTCCGTGGAAAACTGTCCACCCCGTCACCACAAAAACTGTAAAGTGATCGAAACGTCGGCAAATTAAAAAATGTAAAAATTAAATCAAAGTTGCGATGAAATACATGAGAATTTGTTTTATTTCAACTATTTCTATCATGATTCCTAAAAGATACTTCAGAGAAGTAACAATAAAAATACTTAGACTATGGCTGGAATACCAACAGCTACTGTACATTGTATAATAAATAGTATATTACCAAAACCATATTCATTCAAAACCATTATTGTAAAAACATACCCAGCTTCATCAGCGACTTGCTGCAACAAATTCTCCACATCCCCTTGAGGTACTGTAGTTGTAGTTGTTTGTGACATCGCATTCTCCATGTAAGAAGACTGCACATCCAGGTCTTCAAATTGACTCTCAAATTTGTCCATGAGCGTTGATATTTTCTCCAAGTTCATTGATTTCATCGCAGCATCCATTGCTTTTACAACGCCAGCCATAGAGTTTGTGACCTGTCATATTTATTAATGATATGTGCAATAGTTATTCAATGCAAGCATGTAGGTTAGCCCATCAGTCAGTCTTTACATGTCTTATTTATAAGTGGATATACACAACATTGCTTTTACTAGTATATGAATCATTTTATAATTGTGTAATGTTACAAAAATAAAACTATTTATAAGTTCTTGTAAAGTTTAATACGCACTTTATTAACATTATATATCAGTTTGGTAGGAAGCTCTAATCTTAGAAATTCAAAAGACAAGCATAATATTTTCCCTCATTTATTTATTAGTCATTGTTGTGATTGTTAAAACTGATAACTTGATGTTTTTGATGGGTATTGCGCTATCTTGACTGCCCCATGTGTAAAAAACCTAATGTATGTATGATTAGGTAGAACAAATTGGTTTCAAGCCCCTTTTTTTACCATTTTAAGACTGGCTGTCTAATTTGGTCTGTTGGGTGTTTTTTTATGCCCAACAGTGGACTACCATATTCAATGAAGATGATAATGACATATGAATTACAGTAACATACCTTCCTAGTAGTAAGTGCTGTTTGTACTCTACTAGAGACTGCATCAACTCTAGCAGACATCCTCAAATAGTTGAGAGCTTGATTCTTCTGTCGTATGGCATTCTCAGCATGTATTCTAGCTCCTTCCATATTGCCCTTTTGTATGGCCTTCTTCGCCTTTTCCTTTTCTACCTTCTCTTCTTTCTCACATTTTTTTGAATTTCTTTCTAGTTCTTTGACCGCAAATTTTAAATTAAACAGATGTTCTGAGCACATGAGTTAAGGATTTCCATATTTTTAGGCGAAACAATTGATTCAAATTGTTATTTTTAATAATTCTGACTAATCAAATATGAATCCCCAACAGTAGACTGATGATGATGGTAATGAAAATGTGAAGCAATAATATTGGGATACGATAAGTATCTAGATATATTGCAACTACCAAAATAACATGTAAAGATGGGTGAACCTTTCACTAATACCCAAAACATACCTTGATAGCCATAGTCGTTCCAGATAATAATTCCTTACTTTTATCGATGACTGATGGTTTTCCCGTGAGTAATTTATCTATAGAGTTATAGTAACTAGAACATTTTTAAACGTGAATTTGAAAAGGATACTTTCCATTGCGGACGATGACATTTCGTTACCCAGTTTGACGGTTTATAAAAATAATTAACACAAAAGAACAGGTACTAAGACCTACTATTTGTTCTGAAAAAAGGAATGTGATTTGTTCTATGAATTAAATCACAAAACACACTTATTAATCACGAGATGACTCACAGCAGTTCAAAACAATTTTTAGGTCTGTCTGTAATGTCATCACTGACAATGACATTTACGATACTTTTTTTAATTTGGGTACTATTCCTTTTAGAAAGCATGTATGGCGGTACGACAAATTGCAGATTAGTCATAGTGTTGTGAAAAAAATCAAAATACACAAATTCATCTACTGAGCTTTATTAGAGCTGGCAAATCGTAAAATTAATGTTATCCTTTTAAATAAATGATTATTTTGCTAATCAAGTAAATATCCATACTGTAAAGTACAAATTCACGGTAGGGATCAAATGTAATGGCTGCCATTTTGAGAACAAGAGTCTAAAATTATTATTTATCATTATACATAAAAAATAATCAATTTGATTAATTAAAAAAACATCCAGTTAATTTCTATTTGTTTGTCCGATTCATCCTGTTTTTGCCCTAAAATTTCAAATTTCACATGAAAAATTATCGGAAAAATGTTTTGAAATTTTTCCTTTTCTTGAAAATTGAAAATTTTCATAACCTAACAGTATGTGTACACAGTGATGGACCATGAAATTTTTCAGAAAAACTTCCGATAATTTTCCATTTGAATTTCGATCGAAACGAAAAATAGAAATAAAATAGTTGTCTTGTTCGATTGTATTTTATTAACATAAATATAATGATTTAAGAATCTGCCGCCCAAATAATAGCCATTACATAAATTCCTTACCTTGAATTTGGACTTTACAGTATTACAAATAAATGTATATTTACTTTATTAGCAAGTTTAACAATATTATAAGATAATAACATACAATACAATATACAAGCTCCAATAAATGGATCTGACTGAATTTTTCATTTTGAACATTTTTGGAAAAAGTTCCTGAATTTCCGAAAAATATATGTTTTCCGAAAATTACACAACACTACGTGTGCAGCTCAGTGTGAAGTTCGGTTACTTGTCTATGGTATTTTTTATTCTGAATGTTGGTACACACGTTTAAACAACAAAATGTCAAAATAAATTGAATGGAGTGAAAAGTGTTAGCTGCCGTATTTTATTTGGTAGCAAGAGAACTGTAGAGCGTCCAAGAATCTTGAATATTTGTAAAAATCCTTTAAGAAAATACTTTAGAAATAATTTTATACAAATTGCAGTGTTAGATTTGTTTAAGTTTTAGTATTATTTTTGAGTTTAGTTGAATTGTGACGAAAGTAAAAATCCTAAACATTATCAAGTAGATAGAGGACGTTCGCTGGGCGTAATAAGAAAATGGCGTGTGCTACACTCAAAAGGAATTTAGATTGGGAATCCATGGCCCAAATGCCTGCTAAAAGAAGAAGATGTTCTCCTTTTGCGGCAAGTTCTAGCACGAGTCCTGGGCTAAAAGTGTCCGAAACTAAGCCTTCTACCTTTGGAGAGTCCGTTAGTGCACCCGTGAAAATGACCCCAGGTTTGTTTATTTTTTTTTAATTCACGTCCATGGAATTTTTAGAGCCAGTAGCTGTGAATAGAGTGCTATTAATTGAAAATTAAATAATTGTATTGTTTCATTTACCATCAGCTGTATGATCTAACGCCATTTATTTGTGCGATATCATGAATATTTTTATCATGTCAGAGCGAGATAGGTGATGCGTAAAGACCGTTGTGGATTCTTTCACGGTTCTTTTGTTGAGTTAGTTCTTTTGTATCCGAGGCTTTCAATATTCAAACACGATCGATTTTTTCTTTCATAACATGTTTCTTTATTTTTCTTTAGACTGCAGTACCTTTACATGCTACACAACGTATAGAAAATATTAGCGTTTTTTCAGCCTTGGGGTCTTGTTAATTTGGTCATGGGCTTTATAACTGAAGATTGCTGAATCAGATGTTGCCGATGAGGTACCTTAACGTGCGTTGTTTTTTTAGGTACTTATAACATTTGTCCAATAAAATGCTTCGTGGCAACTATTATTGGGTGATTTATTGTATCTGCAACAATTCTTTTGCCTAATATGTTGCTATGTGCAACCCGAAAAAATAACACGCGGATCACATTTTGATACGCATCAAATCATTTTGTAAGCAGCTGTTTCATTACCTGTCATTTTTTTGACCAGTCGCAAATACCTGGTTCTGGCCCCTTGGGTTTCAAAGGTGATCAAATTACATGGCATGTATAATTTATTTTTATTCATTTAGTACTGTTTTGGCAATTGTCTGGCACATTTGTCTTGTTTGTATTGATTGAGTTAGCAAAACTGACTTAGCATTCAACTGTAATAATAATTCTTAAAAATGTAAATGAAATATACATTTTTATTGTTTTACATTGAATGCATATGAAGTTGGCAGGGTTCCATAAAAAGTAGCCATAAAACTAAAGATGTGCAACCAAGTAAAACAAACTCTACAGTAACTTTTCTTTGTTGAAGCTTTAATGGTATGAAATCCTATGATGGTGCATTTTTTTTTTATTTTATGTGATATTTTTATATAACTAGTGAATTCACCATTATCAATATAAAAAAATACTTAACATGTGAGGTTATAGCATATGATTTATTACTATATATTATTTTCTTTTAATAAATATACTGAGACATAATGAGACTTAACATTTTATGTCTCAAGATGGCAAGCATTGGAATGCCAAGTATTTCTTTCTAATTCATTCTTTTGTTTGGTTTTGCTACTGTCCATGAGTGGTTGTATTGCTTACCATTAGGCGAATGGCATGCTTGTCTCACCATTCCATTGCAATAAAAAAAAAAACAATATTTTAAAACAAGTAATAAAAGCTGTAAATCATTATAAACATGATACATGTATTGTTGCATTACTTTTGAAACATTACTTTTTGCTACAATGTATTGGTATGACCGTTTGTAAATCAATTATTTAATGAATGACATATAAAGATTACATAAAAGTTCTAAAATAGTATTCATTTTCAAATAGTGCAGTGCTGCATTATCTAAATGTCCTCTATGTATACATCCTGGCAATTTCCTTTCACCTTCATTTATCTTTACTCCATGAATAGTTATCATTGTGTGGTACAAGCTGTAGATTCCTATGTACTTTCTGATCATCCAAGCACTTGTTATTTACTATTATTCTTGACATTGATTTTAAAAGTTTTGTTCCTTATTTTCAAACTTGTTTGTCTTATCTGTAATGTACCATTTAGGGTATGCAACCTGTGGTTTGTAGAACAAGTATAATTACTGCATACATAATTTGTATTTAATATTTTATCAGAACATTATATGGTACATAAAATCATTGTATGGTACCTTAATGTTTTAAAATATACTTCTTTTTTGCTTAGAAACTGGTACTAGTGTCTTGAATGATACATTTGTAGTGATTTCATTTATGATGCTGTGATTCATTGTCATTTACATAGAATGTAGACAATATAATATATAAATCTAGTCTCATTTATGAGTTCTATCTGGCATCCTGACCAGTGGCGGGGTTTATTAAATTACATGATCTTTTCATTTCCATCATGCCCAATTTTTGTATCTTTATTATAAGTCCAGACTTTCTCGCTGCATGATAAGGTGTCGTCTTTTTGGAGACAAGGGTATGGCGACTAGCCAACATGCATTGCACCATGACGTGTAGAGGTCCACCCCTTTTACGAAACAGACTTTTCTGGTGTTGGAGATGTCCATAAGCTATGTTAACTGCTACCATCAGGTGGGCCATAAGCTTATTTGCCTCCTTAGTGATATACAAAAAAAAAGACATGTATAGATTGAAATGGTAAATGTAGTGTTATTATAATGTGTTTTCCGTTTGATTGCAGAGCGCATGGCGCAGGAGATATGCGATGAGATCAAGCGGCTGCAGCGGCGCCGGCAGCTGCGACTGGCGGGCAGCTCGGCCGCATCGTGCTCATCGTCCAGCGGCAGCGAGGGCGACTGCTCGCCGCCGCACCGCTCCTCGCACACTTCGCACAAAATGCACAACCGCGCACTCTTCACCTTCAAACAGGTCTACCTATGATGCTTATATTTATTCATAAAATGAGCTTTAAATGTAGAATGAGTCAGTTTGAACTTAGATTGTGCATTGTATGCATTTTTCAATCCTGGCTTTTGACATTTATTGATATGCTGTGTTAAATTAGATTCATCCATTTACCAATCTCTATTTGACAGCATGATGGACAATGCTTAGTGCAGCTTAACCAATAGTATCCAATCCAGTTTTACAAAACGTAACCTTTTTTTAAAATAAGAAATTAGATTAGATAAAAATTGTTTTTATTAAATCTGCAGGCTACCTGCCAAATATGTTTCCACAGTAAAGGTGGTGTTACCATTACTGTAGAAAAAACACAGCAAAAAAGTTAACAATGAAAGCATATGAATGCAGAATGAAAAAAGGAAATGGTTGTAGTATGCAGCTTGTTAATGTATTGCTCAGTAGAACCCCTATTGTTTGAATATAAAGTATTTAGCGATGTATGACAAAAATAGTATTTTTATAGGGCTGGCAAAGGATGGTTAAGGTAATGAGTTATATAGGAATGAATTGATTAGTGTGGAATAAGCTGGGTAATGCGTGGCGCGTGTGCAGGTGCGCATGATCTGCGAGCGGATGCTGCGCGAGCAGGAGGTGGCGCTGCGTGCCGAGTACGAGTCCGCGCTCAGCACCAAGCTCGCCGAGCAGTACGAGGCTTTCGTACGATTCAACCTTGATCAGGTATCTTGTTTGATTCGTATATTACTCTACTTGATGTCCCCGATTCGCGTCGGACCCCCTAATGATAGTTTTAGCAATATGATTTAAAGAATTTAAAATAAAATTTAGATTTTATACGTCATGAGTTACGCTCGAATACACAAAAGCCATTTAAATATTAAGTTGCACTTAACTACCTGCGTCCTACTTAGGCAGTACATTTCAGCGGAACTTGCGTGGTTAAGTGCAACATAATATTTAAGTGGCGTTTGAGTATTCGAGTGTTAATTATATGTCTTATTTGTACTTATATTTTAATAACACTTTCTTTAAAATTACATTATTAGTGATATTTTTTATTTTTATATCTTAACCTATAAAGTTTCAAGTACACAAAAAAATCTGAAATCCTCGGCTTTATATATTTTTTTTTATTGGGAATCGTTCCTGCACCATTCAACAAATTACATGACATCCCAATTGTGTAAACTATAGTTTTTTTTTAGGTCTCAGCAAGTATAGAATGTGGCTGATGTTCTTTTGTCATTTTTGGTACCTACTTGTATATTTATGATTCTCTGAGTTTAATATCTGCATATTTCATTGAAAAAACTTGAGCTAAGTTTCTTTTAGTCGCTTGGTTCGATAATAATCCTAGCAACAAAAAATGCTCCCAATACGCCATATTTACTGCGGGGCTGGCTACCTGGCTACATTTGGATGTAGAAAAAAATTGCCCCTGTCCTGTGTACGTGGAATGTGGAGTAACGTGTAACGTGATACGTTGCGTGTTGCAGGTGCAGCGCCGGCCCCCGCCCAGCACGTGCATGCCCCTCGGCATGGACGCCGAGCATCACATGCATCAGGACCTAGTACCTAGCTGTGAGTACCTCTAACCTAACCATACTTAACATACCTCATAGGTTTTTTAATGAGATCAAAAGAGATTATTAATTTGACTGATTTCATTAAAGTTACTAATACAAAGTGTCGTAATTATTCTGCGTATTGTACAATACAAACTAATGTAAAGATAAGTAGAATCCAATATTTTTTTTTATCACCTTGTTTAGGATCTCTGCTGTGATTGATATGGCCAGTTTCACACATTGGTCATTGTTTGTAATTGTTAAAATTGTTGGGAATGTTTAATTTTGATATGACGATATTGGTGCAAAGGTGGTCTAATTTTACAGGGTTTGGTAAGTTTTTAAATTATGAAATGTATTATAAGTCAGCTAATTCAATTAAATGATATTTCAGATCTGTCCTAATAACGATGAATGGGCCGCGCGGAATGCTGCCGCTGATATATCAAGACAAACATATTTTGGTATATGTGATTGCTACGTGCGGGAATATAGAATATCCTAACGAATCAAGACATTGTGATCGCGCGTGGAATTGGCCCTGGACTCGCATTGTATCATGCAATAATACAGACAATAGATTATTTAGCTGAGTATTGGATATATTTTGAAGAATTTAACAATTTATGTTACAAACAGTTTACTCACAGATATTATGAATGATGGGGTCCAGGGCAAATTCCTCAGCACATTCATGCCACATAAAAATAAATTAGCTTGTAATGCTTTAGATAAGGTTCGCTGGATAATTGTGTTCATAGACTGAGGGACGACAGAGCCGGTGCATGGAGCCACGGCTCGATATCTCGCCGTATGATTTCGGCTATGTTTCAAGAAAAACGGGTTTGAATTTAAGAAATGATGCAGAGCCAAGCGTCTACTCGTATTTTGTATATTTTCTAAAAAAGGTATATTGTGAACGAACCTGTAGCGAATTAGTATTTAACACATTCAATATAAATTCACGCAGAGTGCCTCTTTAAATCATTGTCCTCAGAAGTTTGTGAATTAATTAGCCGTAATTATTTTGTTCGGTATGATTTATGATTTATTTTATTGTACTTTTCTTTATAGCGATGTCGAATCATAGTTATAGTTTGTAACAATTGTTTTCCCTTGTTTGTAAAGCACCATAATATGGTGCAGGTGTTTATGACAAGCCTATTGTATCAGACGTTTGGTAACTTTGGTATGTATTAGTATTTATAGATTGTACTACTCAATTTGTAACTCTGAAATTAACTATTACTGATACATGGCTTATTAGAGAATGATTAATTAGCTTTATTTAAATTTTTAAGTTATTTTTCTCAATAATGTAAGTGTGTGACAACGCCGGTGCGTCCGCATCGCGTGTAGCGTAATGACAAACATTATTGAGACTTGTTTTATATTAATGTTTAGTTAGTAACTCCCTCTTTTATTGAATACAAAACGATATAATTGTTACCAAGCATTATTCAATAAAAAAAAAATAGGCTAGGACTTTTTTTAAATTGTATTATCAGCTCATTATTAGTAGGTTATTGGCGTTTAAGAACTGAAAATAAACTAGCTAAACACATAAATCTGATTTTTTGTTCAATGCATAATTGACCCCATTTCCTTACCATTTGTATCAGCAATTCGGCAGACGATGTATGAAAACTTCTGCAAGTTTGCAATAAATTAAACATCGTATTTTGTCCTAAAATGCAAAGTAACCATTCTTTACCTTCATCCATGATGCATCATTGTCAATAATTAATTTGCAACAGAAACAATTTCGCTGTCGTTGAACATCACATTTTCTACACACTCATCTACTGCTAGTCACTGAAACATATTTTGACCCTCTTTTACTAGGGGAAAGCAAATTATTACCACAGGCTTTGGGCGGGAGCGGGAAGAGTACGTGAGAGTCACCCGCCTTCACCAGGCGCGCGGATGTTTAAACCCTAGGCCAGCGTACCTATACTGAAGCCAACTTATGCGGTTCTGAATCATTATGGTCTAGACCGTCTTAGTATGCAGGAGCCCGTGGGCGCCCCCATAGGGCTTGTTCAAGCGTTTGTCTAGGAATCACTTTCGGTGAGGGCGCACTGCCCGCAAGTGCTTCCAGTGATCCCAAAGGCTCGGCTCGCATCGCCGTCTACAACAGGCATGGGATACCGTAGTGGAATTCCATTGCCCCTTTGCCACAGGGTTTTATTGTTACCGTTGACCCCATACCTCCTCTGACGTATCTGCCAATGGGCAGACGCCTACATGTTCACGGTGGTCGCGGGTTCAAATCCTAGGGCAAACTTCTGACTTTCCTTAGTCAAATGTATATTGATCATCACGCACTATATTTTTGTATTGTATCAGCCCATATACGACCCACTGCAGGGACCACCTGCATACCACAGCCATTTGTATCTGCGGTATGCTAAAAAAAAGACCACTTGCTCGTTAGGTTAGTCGGTCTATTTTTGCTTTCAGCCGTTGCTGAAAAATATGTGGGTAATGCTAAGATGTTTTAATAAATGTATGTAATATGTATAGGTAATACAATTACGAGCTCGCAGTCAAACCAATCAATTGGTTTTGCGAGACACTTTGTAATCCTTTTCTTTGCTTTATAAGTTTAATAAAATAAAAAAGAGCCTTAATTATATAAAATACAATACAAAAGTACGATTACTTTTAATAATTTAGCTTTTTTTCTGTAATCTGTATGATTAAGTCTTATAGTGCATGTTCCTTATGTTGGCGTGTGGAATAATAAGGAACTACAAATAAAAGTATAAAAATCTATTTACCGTATATATAATCGATTTCGAATGATATTACAGATTACTAAACTACACTAGATTTTCATTCACTCATTCTTAGTCTGTGATGGTCATATTGTCATTGTCATTTGTCCTTAATCTGTGGTCATTGTCATTTAGTAGTCGTGCAATAGAAATATTGTTATTTATTATTTAATTTATTGTGGCTTTTATCTCTTAATTACACAAAAGAAATGAGTTTTGAGACGACGAGCAATGGTAACGAGAAAGAGGAGAGGAAATACCACGATCGAAATAAAACAGACGATTTGCAATTATCACGAACAGATATGAATATGTTGATAATGAATTATTTGGTAACAGGTAAATTGTGTTCGTTTTAAAGTATAGCAAAACAATAATGTTTATTATAAAATACACCACTATGCATTTTTATTAATTTTAATTCGTAAACTTGTAAATCGAATACACGTATTTGTTCTAAACAACGAAGATTTTATTTATTCTTTCTGTATACAATGAAAATAAACAATCGATACGTTTTATGCACTCATAAACTCTCGAATGTTTTTTTATAAATTGCCTGGGATTATAGATTTATCGTAATTTCCATTTTCGTCAAATATATACGATTTGCCCTACATTAGCTTTGTTCAAATATTCATTGCAATAGCCATCACAAATATTTAATATTTAGAAGGAACAAAAAAATGTCTTTAACATGTCGCTTGAGAGGGGGTAGATATAACTTTATCATGCAAAAATTATGTAAATCCAAACATCGAATTGATAATATAATTTGATCTGAAGACAAGTTAAACAATATAGAATACATTTTCTATAAAATTTATTAAAACTTAATGTATGTTAATGTGTACAGTTGATTGTTTAAGGTTTGTTGTATAATGTAGTAAATATTTACATTTACTAGTTTCTATTTTTTTATTTCTATGTTTTAAATTAGATCCTTAATTATATATTTTTGTAGATTATACTTATACAACTATAGATATCTACAAGTATTACAATATATTTTTTATATGCAATTATAAGTGCCAATATTTAAATATAAAGATATTATTTTAAAGAACTATCCATGAAAACTAATGCGATTGTCAATAATAATTTAGCCTGTTTTATGAAATAAAAGACCAACATGTTTAGCTAACAATAGAAAAATGGGGTTGAACAAGTCATGCAAGTACTAAATATGACAGTGATCTTCGGACCACATTGGACAAAATTGGCATAGACAGAATTCAATGGATTATTTTTTAGGCAGCTTATGCAAGGATGTATATGGAAGTATACGCCATTTGTAAATAGTCTGAGCACCTACAAACCATTTTATAAGTTACTCAAATGTCCACCAACCCACACTAGGCCAGTGTGGTGGACTTTATGGCCTAATCACTCCAAATCATACTGTCAATTGTAGAGGAGGCCAATGCCCTGCAGTGGAATGTATGTTGGCTGGCACAGTACAATGTTGGACAATACAAATGTACATCACCTCGGCTGCCTCAATGGTGTAGTTGTACTATGGTTCAAATCCCAAGTTGGGCAAAGTGATATTGGATATTTATATTCATTATCAGCCTGGACTCAGGAATATGTGCCAGATAAGGTGATAGGCTTGACGCCTATCACATCATGTGGTGGAACACAGGGTGAAACCTGAGTGTCCTGATTGCATCTCTGCCTACCCCTTCTGGGAAAAAGCGGGATGTTTATGTATGTATGTACACATGTACATATAAGCTTTAAATAATGTGCATTGTGTTTAATGTTTTTATTGAATGAACTTAAATATACCAACTTTATAATGGCGCGTAGACTTAAAGACTCATGATGAAGAAGAATTACACAGTGAAGTGGCTAAAGCTTCAATAAAGTTTAAATATTTTGTACATAAATTCTAGCTTTATGGGTCTCGAAATTATGTGAAAAAATACTTAATTAAGTTCTTAAAGGTTATTTAAAAATCAGGCAAGCTTTATAAAACTTTTTCAGTTAAAAAATTCCCTGAATTATTTATTACTTGAAATAATTAATATTATTCTTGTTTGTTGTCTTGCAGAAGGTTTCAAAGAGGCAGCGCTAAAGTTCCAACAAGAGGCTGGTCTTCAAGAGCCAACACTATGCAGTTCATTAGATGAGAGAATCATGATCCGTGAGGCTGTGCAAAGTGGACGTATCCCTGACGCTATCGCCATGGTCAATGCTCTACATCCAGAGCTCTTAGATAATGATAGATATCTATATTTTCACCTTCAGGTAAATAAAATAATAGTTTTTAAACTAAATCTTTCCCAGTTACCATTTTATCTATTAACCTATGTAATAATAAAAATAATTTGCTAAATTTTGGATCAATAGTTGTAGAGAGGAATAATGTGTGATCAATTTTATTTTTCCGAAATACATAAAATTGCTGTTTCATCTGCATTTGATAAATTATTAATATATGACCTGAATGAGAAACTGTGTCACAAATTGCATAATATTTTCTATGATTTGCAATCTGTCATAGTTTTCTTTACAGTTCTAAAGTAATTGTAAAAGAAGCAAAGGTTATATTTTTAAAGAAATTATATACATCACATTAAAAATTGCTGTTTAACAAGATGACATTCATCTTGTTAAAAGTAATGATAATCAAAGTTATCTAAAGATAAAATGTGTAACTACAACAATAACTATAGTGTGGAGACCTCGAAAGTAATGGCAGCGTGATTTATCACAATCCTTATCTGTTGCCATTAAGTTGGCATGAAATACAAATAGTCCACTTATTCATCGAGTGATTGTATAAGAATTTGCGTGTTTCAGATTGAAATAGATTTCTGTTTTCTATCGCATTGGATTGACGAAGAACACATTTCTTTTTCACATAACATTGACAAAGAAGCGACTGCTCATTTGATGGCAAATCGTAAATGAGTCATGACAATGCATTGCCGATATTTGAAAATACACTTACCCTGGTCCGGGCAAGGATCTATAATTTAAAGATGTATAGACGTGAAATGGTAATTACGTTTGCGTACAGCAACTGCAGCTGCTGGAGTTGATCCGTGCGGGGCGCGCGGAGGAGGCGCTGGCGTTCGCGAGCGCCACGCTGGCGGAGGCGGGCGCCAACGACGTCAACGCGCTCACCGAGCTGGAGCGCTCGCTGGCGCTGCTCGCCTTCCCCGACCCGCACGCCTCGCCCTTCGCAGACCTGCTGCTGCCCTCCCACAGCCAGAAGGTAGCAGCTACGCATATATGTATATTAATTAGTAGCGGCCGGACCCGGCTTCACCCGGGTGCACATAGTTTTTTGAGTCCTGTCCATATCAACATATTATTTAGAGTACTAAGTAACTGTTTTATATGTAAAATCAATGATACCGCCATCGACTATATTGCTTTTCCCGTCTTGTCCCGTTATATCTTGTTCTTTCCCGTCTCATTCTGTCCCATGACGAAATGCATGCAATCCTGTCCTCTCTTATACCGAGCCATCCATTCTAGATTGAAAAGTAGCAAATATTTATTTCTTTCTCATACCACGGGCGCACTACATTTTTTCGGAATAAAGAGCAACAACCTATGTGTTAATCCACGGTATCAGCTGCCCCTATACCAAATTTCTTCAAAATCGGGCCAGCTGTCACTGGCACGTTTATAATATTAGTAAGGATCCTTTGTTTCCCACTAAGGCCTCTTATCCATAAACAAAGCATACTATAGGTACATCTATTATTTTCTAGCATTTCAACAACAAGTATATTAATAAAAAAGTTCAAGATGATCTTTAAGTACCTATACAATTTCGACTAAACTAAAAATAATTATTACTTATTTCACGAATGTAAACAATACAAAAAGTAGAAAGTTTTTTTCCCATCTTGGTGTTTCTAGTCATTAATTCCAACCTCAAACAGCGCTAAGAAACTTCGTTCAAAATAAACCCATTTTCGTCCTTTTAGGACTGACAAAGAAAACTATGCATGACATTATTTTTCCTTAGTTGTAATGATTACCCTTATTTCAACCCCTTTAGGGTTAATTTTGAGAAAACAAAGTATGCGATATTTTTGTTTTTAAATGTGTAACTAGTGTCAAGTTTCACATCTGTAACTTCAACTTTTGGATGGATTGGATTGGATAAATCCCAGCTGGTGGAAACTGTCGCCGCCAGTGACCCAAAACATCTTGGCTGCTGTTAATAGATTTTGATAGATCGAAAGTGTAGAGGAAGGGAAAGACGAGTATTTTCGCTTCTTGCAGTTTTATTGCCGAGGCAATAACACAAATGGATTGATACATTTGTTCGTGTCGTTACGGGATCATTAAGACTACAGCCATTCCTGCTGCAGTCCTAATTGGAGAGAACGTAACTAATTAATAAAAGACTTGACTGATAGTTGTAGTATAAAACAACCACTAAAGCAATATGTATTGGGTGTAGATCGCGAGCGAGCTGAACGCAGCGATCCTCAAGATGGAGAACCAGGAGTACACGAACCCCAAGCTGTGCAGCCTGCTGCGCATGATCCTGTGGTCGCAGAGCGAGCTGGACAAGCACAACGTCAAGTACCCCAAGATGACCGACCTCGCCAACGCCACTATAGAGCAGCCCAAGTAGCTACGGGTGCACATTACACCTTCTAGTACCTCTCCGCGGGAGTTTGTGATGTCAGTGTTTCGCGAACCATAGTAAACTTATTTACACATGTAGCATGAAGCTTTCATTTCGTTTCTTCACTTCGCGACGGACCACGTGTACCTTTCCAATTGTAACATATGTTTTGACAAGATAGTAGTTCGTCAATTAAAATGTAATGTAGGAATATTTAAAACATATAGATATCTTATAATATTTATTCAATGTTAGTAATTAGTATGTACATGAACTTTGAATGTTTTACCGTTTTAACTTTCTATGATACATTCACATTTTATATAGCACATAGTATTCATCCCAAATATAGTACTTGAACGGTTACAGATATAAATAGCATAGCAGTCGACTCACACTTTTTGAGTTACTTTTCTCTAGTAATACGAATAAGTACTGGGCGGCTTAAATGTATACTGCGTTCTAAGGTTGAAAATTAATATCCTAATCTAAATAGTTCTAATATTACAATCACATACACATATATAAAGTAAAGACACTAAAAACATGTTCATCTAATCGTATGACTCATATTTTGGTATAATCAGCCTTTTTCATGATTTAGTACTAATCAGTGTTTTTTTATAATTTTGAAAATATATTGATTTAAAACTAACGCGACGTAGTGAAAAAATCGTAAAGATAAAAAATAATTATCAAAAGCATTAATAGACATCACAAGCTTCCTTAGTTTCATAGTAAATTTACATTATTATAATAGTTCAATATTAGATCTTTCACGCAGATAGTGGTTACGCGAAGTTAAAATACCCGGACTGATAAAATGTGGATATGTTTATATGTTAGGCTGTTGCGGGGGACACCGAACCCCACGTGCAATAGATGGGAATGTTTGGCGAAAATATTAGATTATAAGGAGTAAGTAATTTTATTAAGCTGTAATTATATTGGTGTGATACAAAAAAATTATAGCGTCGGTATTATCGAATATTAATCGGTATTTAAATATAAATGTCATTTAATGTCGACATTGTTATCGATGTGTAATTTAGTTCGATATATTTTACAGCTTGGTGTGAAATTATCCACAAGGTAATTTTTTTAAATTCGACTAATATGTAAAGAAAATCTCTTTAATGTAAACGGTTTTTTATGTAACATTTAGAAATAAAAATATTAATTATATACGAAAATTGTTTTAATTTTTCCTTCTCATATAAAATGGTAATTATTTCTTGATTTTTCATCGGCAATAATTTAAATGTCAGATGTCTGTTACAAGGTGATCTGGTCACCACTTCGTCAAATAATATAATATTCAAAGTATATTATACAAATATAAGTTGCATCTATGCACAAATAATATCACAATTGTCCCTCATTGCTAAGTTATGGCAACACCAGGTCTCGTCAAAAACTACCCTATCAAACTAAAATTGGAAAGTATGCAGTATTATTTAACATTATTTTTTACATAAACAAAGAACACTGGTCTAAAATCCTTAAGTAGATTTATTAAAATAATAGGAAATTCAAAATTATTTACATCGATTGAGTTGTAAATCAATTACAATTTAAAACATACATTGTGCACATTATTTTATACACAATCAACTTTGTTATATAACTACAAAAACCACCTAACATGACAATTTCGTTTATTTGAATACAAATTACCAGTGGTATTTTACATATTGATGAACAAATATGTAATGATCCAAGTTGGTAAACATAGACTATGGAAACCTTGCTTTATTATATTTTCAGTTACAATGGAAAACAATTTTGAATAAAAAACAAACATTTTTAGAATAATCCAAATATTGCATAACTTGGTATTTACCCAAAGCATTGTATTTATTATAGTACATAATGATATTCTAAATACAGGTTGTAAGGGGACCACGCCAAAAAACAATGTTATCAAGTATTGTTTTTTACAAATTAACATTTAACACTGTATTTGATTATGTAAATACAATGATTTATTAAAGTAATTATTTGTATTCTGTATTTGCAATAATGTTAATAAAATAAATTATTTTTCAGTTGTCAAGTAGCATATTACTGTTTTCAGTTTAGGAATGTTCCCCTTATGAACGTGTATACATGCATCATATTAATATCTACTATCATCTACCCTCAATTCAACCTGATTTTCTAAATTTCATCTTATATTGTATGTTCCTGCAATAGAGATGATCTAAAAGAAAGATGTGAAAACTGCATCAAAAAGAATACAGCTAGATACTATTTTAAATTCATACAGACAACTGTCAGTTACAGTCTACAGATAATCAATTTCATACAATGACAAAAGGTACTGTCACCAGCCCAGCACATAGTCTAACGCCTTGGAGATGAGCCCGCTGGATCGCTGTGGCACCGGCGCAGTCGGCATTGGCGTGGGGCATAACGACCTCGCAGTTGTTGGTTGTCTGAAACAAGTTTATTCAATGAAATAACGTGATAGCGCCCAGATAGTGACCACCACACGGGATGATTGTGAAATCGTAGTGCAAGATGCAATTACGTAACTTTTCGAGATCAGCTTGTGTATATTACCTGGATGCCACTAGGCAGATACAACCATTACAATCAGAGGGAGATAATTATCTCTCACTGCAAGATTCCTTGATTGGATTGCATTGTACTTACTAAGAGTTAGATGGCAGTGATTTTGTCATATCGGTATAAAAAAGCCTAATATTTATATTTGTACTTTGCACATTTCATTATAGCTTAAATAGTGTACTTTTGAGCAAGGTTTAAGTTAGGCAGAATTCAATATGGATATGAAGTAAGTACCTTTCAGGAGATGCGATGTTCGATGTGTTAACAGATATCTTAGGTGGCTCCTTGCACTCCACCACCCCAACCATAACTCCTGGGAGGACTACTCTTCCACTCAATGCCATGGCCCTTTCTTTTTCAGCTCTAGTTGCATATCTTATATGAGCCCAGTTGCCCTGTGTGGGATACTGTTTATCTGTAGGATTGTCAACTTGTATTAAGAACAGAATATTAGGGAAAATAATTATGTTATGGTTATTGTATTATGCCTAACTGGGCCTTTTAACTATTATTTACACTGGAAGGTAGACAGTTCAATGTGTTTTTTGATTCAAATTAGTCCTTGGAACTGTATTAGCTTCCAAAGGGAATAATGTTTGTGAAGTATTCAGTGGTAATGTAGTCAATTAAAACTTTGTTGGTTAAAAATAATGAATAAAAAGAAGTCATTGAAGTCAACTCAAAATAAATAAGACTCACCTAAAATGGCTCCACAGTTGCTAAACCTGGCCAAAACCGTATTGGCAGCATTAGGAGGGAATCCAAAAACAGTCACCCAGTACTCATCCTGCTCCTGACACATATCCTGCCACTGTGGTGCCGTGTTATACGAGTTTTGAAGCATAGAATTATTTCCATACCCAACGAAACCGTTATCATTAAACAGAGACTTGTTAATAGATGGTTCATTGCTTTTAATTGTATCAAATAGGTCTTCTATGGGTGGACCATTAGGTTTGCTGGAGTATGAGATGTTGGGAGATGTGGGCATGTTGGAGTACATGTTTTGCTGATTGTATATGGCTTGTTGGTGCATCGACACATTCTGTCTGTACACTTTCTGGTCCGGTGTTGATGTCTTTGTGGGACTAGTTGGCGAACCTGTAAAGGTAGTGCAATATTCACAAATGCTTCTATATACATTGTATTGTTATATTTGTAACATAAAAGTATATCTGACATGGTTTGTGATTCTAGATATCAGATAATCTGTTTGTCATAACAGAGATCAAGAGATTAACAGAAGCATGAACCACTAAATAATTATAGCAACCTAGTACCCATAAGCAACTGCAGACAGGTGGCCATTATTGGAATATTGAACAAGTTTCACAAACTTCTCCAATGCATCACCATTCTTATAGACACCACAGTCATCTAATTATACCAGGCAATATATCATATATGCCTGAAGACATACTACACAGAAAATATGAAAAAATCGAATGGGTATGTACATTCGATGACATTTTCATTTTTTTGCTTGCAACATACTACATGACTTAGGACAAAATGTTATGTATTTTACATATTGCCTGCGCTGCGAATATATTAAATTATGTAACTGTAAATAACTTACCGAATGCAAGACTGCGGCCCTTCGTAGGAGACAAGCTGTTGGTCCTCGGAGTAGTCGGAGGATTTATTTCGCCCAAGAGAAAAGGCGGTAAATAACCTACATTCGGACTTCCTGATGGTGAATGTGTAGGACTGCCTAAGGTCATTGGTTCCATTTTTTATTTAATTTTGCGATATATTTTATATTAGCCGACTATTAATATCTCCCTTTTATTAATCAATTTATTTTTTAAAACACCTACAATGAACAAAATTACCGTTGACATCAAATCCACAGATCAAATCTGACGTTTTGATTTAGAGTTGCCAGTTGCCAGTTGCCACTTGCCTGCAGCCTGAAATATTTGCCATGGTTCTAATATACAGTTCTACTAGCGAGATGAAGTAATCAGACATACGTTTCGCGCATCATAATCATCCGTTTTAGTCGAAGGAAGTTCTCGCATGCACTAATATAATCTATGAAGTTCGTGGACTGCGGAGACTGATTTTAATATTTATGTCTTCTCTGGATTTCGACGTACCGCTAAAATGTAACAACGAGCACGTTGAATTATGCATAATGTACAAACTAACACTAATTCATCAGCCAAACGTAAATTAATATTTTAAGTATACTATACATATATTTAATTAATTAATCATTATTAGGTTTCGTATATATAGCGGTCAGGACGTTCGAGTACACTGTACAATGAGAGAAGCGATAGTGTGATACTTACTCCAGAATTATCGATTAATATTTAATATAAGAAATATGACAACTTGCTTGTAAAATCAATAAATAGTTTTGCCATATCGACGTTCGGTCATTTAGCCGCTGCTCGACGGGACTGTGTTAGCTTGGCGCAATCGTCTTTGGCAAGGCTCATAATATTTCTGTCCTCTGTCCTGGATTGTGCCCTGGATATTCGCGATATTCTGCCATATTTATTTTTCACTGTTGGTGGCATTGGTAAGCTGTCAAATGTAAATCATTCGTTCAATCAGTCAAACAAACGAACATGGATTCTTTGGGTGCGAAACCCGAAAATATTAATTCATTTAATAAAGATGAATGCGATAAAACAAAATGTAATACTCTCAGATACACCTCAGCAAACAGTAGTAATATAGTTCACAAGTTATTTAATAGGGAGGTGAGTCAAACAGCGAGAATTATGTAAAGTTGTAAGCTTCGTCCTGAGCTTGGAATGTATTTTTTTTTATAAACTAGTTTATTAAGTTTATTGCCTACTATCAATTTAAAAGGGTGCATCTGGATTCCTATTTAATGTTAATTAATAGTTAAAAACAGCTGTTTTAGATATAAATTATATTTTATTAATGAATTGTCAATTAAAAAATCCGTACTACTTTTGTCCATTTTGAAGCTTTCATCTCAGTATCAATGTTATGCAGTTGGTAATTTACATCCCCTCCTAAACCTGTATGTTAGATTATGATTATTTGTGACTAGCATGATTGAAATATATATCAAGGTATGCAGTGTTGTATTTGATAAAAAGAATTTGTGTTGTGGTTTGTGATGTGTTCAAATTTTGCATGAATATATTATATTTTTAACTAGGGTCCGGCCTGGCTCTGCCCAGTTGCAGATACTTTTTGAGTCCAGTCCACATCAGCAACATATTATTTCTCATACCATTTAATTTATATATAAACTCAAAGCAGTCCTCTCTACTGCTTTTCCCGTCCCATTATATCCTGTCCTGTCCTGTCTCATTCTATCTAATGACTCAAGGGATAATGTGCTCTCCTGTCCTAACCAATTCCTTTGAGTTTAAAAAAGTAACAAATATATTTGAATTTGTTTGTTATTCCACGGGAACACTACATCTTTTTGGATAAAATGTAGCCTATGTATTGATCCAGGGTGTCAGCTACCTCCATACCCAATTTCATTGAAATCTCATAAGCCATTTCTGAGATCATCATGCACAACTGCACAGCTAAACAGGCAAAAATTCTAAAATCCATTGTTATGGGTTTTATTAAGTTCATACAGTCCCCTCGTATTAGTCTTTCTCCTTTATCTTCCATGTACAGACATTGATTGGTTACAAATTTATTATGTGCATAGATGAATATGTGTATATATCGCACCCTCGGTGCGACACTGACACTTATGCAAAAATGCTACTTTTCAGGAGAAGCATTTAAAACTTTTGACATCGTATAAAAAATATGACACGAGAAAAAACAACAATGACATTCACACCCTTATATGGAAACTATGTGTACTACAAAAGTAACATATCGCCCCAAGTAAGGGGGTGCTTTAGGATAGTTATTACATATTTGACTAATTATTGCAATTTTTGCATAAGTGACAGTGTTGCACCGGGGGTGCGATATGTGTGATTATTATTTACATCAAGTAGTGTATTGATTATTTTATTAAATAAGAAGGACATACTTTTGTGCATAGGTATTAGTGTTTTTTTGTTTCAGCTCATATAGCCAATGTGTGCCTTTTTATTTATAATTCAAATCACCTCTTTCAGATGGAATTCTCGAGTCAAGAATTGTAATTATGAATAGATATAGATAATAGATTAGATAATTGTTTATTGATCTCCCATTTTGCTGACTTGTACATAGTTTTTAATATATTTTTGAAACTGATATCTGTATTGTATCCAAGGGATGTAATAATTTATATTTCATCCAATCCCTTACACACAGTGATCTGAGAAATACAATGGACTATGCCTGCATAAATATTGTCTGCAATTGTACATGAATATAAATAATAATTTCTGCTAGAATGTAATTATTTGTATATGACAATAACAGTGTAAAAGTGGCCTAGGCTTGCCAGAGAGATTAAAAGTAGTATTTTAGGACTGTCTGTCTTTATAGACCAGTTCTTTAACCAGGTCAATTGATAAGGCCCATATAAACCTGATTTAAAGAACTTGCTTTTTAAAAATGAACACTACTTATAAGTTAGCCAGTTCACATATCTATATGAGTGCCTATCAGTACGAAATCTAAAATTTCGCTACTAAAATTAGGCTTTGGGATCTTAGAATATTATGTATGTGAAAAAATAGATAGGTTTTTATAAAAATGATTTGAATCAACAGTTTTTTAAGTATACTTCATACTCCTGTGTGGTGATAAATAAACTTTTAAATAATTTATTTTAGTTAATACAAATTATAAAAAACATTGTAGGCTGTTAAAATATACTGCAATTAAATGCGCCATTAATTTGATTAATCTATCTGTGAAAGGAACATTAGTAGTATTAGGTAGTTTTGTACATCCATCCATTGTTCCTGTTTGGATGCTCATAAAAATTTGCTTCACAATTTTTTCTTTTCCTCATAATTTGTGATATTGCCTTTATAGGCCACATTGTATATTATGGTCAAGGCAATGGCTGTAATTATTGTTCTTGAATTACTATTTAAAATATTTCACATAGTTATAAATATTTAACATAGTTCATCACAAACATTTTTTTTTATTTATCCACCAATAACCTTTTGTGACATTAAAGTATTTGCAAATCTAGTTTGGTCCTTTGAGCCAGATAAACTAGATCATATAGTTATATTAAAAATGCTTTTTTCTATTCCAGACCCTAGGCTGTACATCAAGGAAATACAATGAGAGGAGTCGCAAAGTATTTGATAAGATACCGCCTCGGTTGCGGTTCTGCCTCATGGATATTGTGCCAATGTCATATTTAAGGGAACATGTGTTTATGGGCTTCTCACAGTGCGGACAGTTCCTTCTCAGTTTTACGTATAGTTGCAACACGCAGGTCTATTTCAGGGAGAGTTCTAAGTTTACGTAAGTGTCGAGTTTATTTTATTTACGATATTGTCGATGTTGAGAGCGCATTGAAGACACTTATAGCAAATATGTGTTAATGTTAATGTCCATATGTGTTTTGTATTTGCTGTCAAACGCGAATTTAGTGTTTTTTTTTACTGAGCATTGTGCAATAGGCACTTACTATATTTAAACGTATTTCTGTGTGGGCGATCGATGTTTTTCTTTGCACTAAAAGTGTCATATAGGCTGAGCTAGGGTTTGCGAGTAGCGTCAGTTGATTGGGTAACGAAGGCGATAAAAATGAGATCCGCAGGGCTACCGTAATTGTTTTGTCCGTAGTTTTGGTGACGTAGTAGGGATACCCTCAGACCTCAGTGCCGACAGCGCTATAAGCAAACTGTTCACCTAATGGAAAGTAATTATGTTTTGCCCTATAAACATGAATCGCTGTTAAATTTTAAGGCTGGAAAATAGAAATGAGAAAGGAAAGATTTATTACGGAATTGAATAAAATGATGTTATTTGTGTATGCAGTCTTCACTTCCTGTCATGGGTGCCGGGGCGCGTGGTGCGGCCGGTGCACAGCGTGCCCCTGTTCGGAGACGACTGCGTGGACAGCAAGGTCACCATCTCCATGGCGCAGTGGAAGCACAACCCGGCCGTGCTCGTCGTCTATGGCATTGCGTGCGTATATACTGTGTCACTCTTACATATGCTTATGTTAAACTCAAGGATCAATATTTATTTGTATGCTATAGATGTAGACTGCCTCGGTGGCGTAGTGGTACTACGGTATGATTGCAAAGCTGAGGTCTCGGGTTCGAATCCCGGGTCGGGCAAAGTGATATTGGATTTTTCTATGCATTATTAGCCCGGAGTCAGGAATTTGTGCCCGATATGGCGATAGGCTCGCCCCCTATCACATCGTGGGACGGAATATACAAGGCGAAACGTGGGTGTTCTAGTAGCACCTCTGCCTACCCCTTCTGGGAAAAAGGCGTGTGGTTATGTATGTATGTATGTATGCTATAGATGTAAGTGATAAGATCCATCTCCTTATGTTGCTTACAGAGACTCGTGTTCTGAACGGTCCTACCTCAGTGTAATCGGTGTACCTCGGTTAGGTTGTAAGAAATGCGCTGCTTACTCCAGGGACGAAGGTGCGTGGTTTCATTCCTAACCAGTTGCGTGCTCGAAGAATTGAGTATTGTATCTGCAATAGTCAATATTTGGAACCTTTATACTTTCAGACGATCTCAACTGGGGAAAACGATGTTTAGAACACAACTTTGCTATCCACACAAAATTCTTCTGCACATCTGACTCTAGCATGTACGAACCTGTCGTTCAACTGGCCTACTCAAATCAAATCATCATATACACAGACTTCATACACATATTAGAAATAGACTTTGTCAAACCAGACCAAGACAGAAGTGATATTATCGATGAAGCTAAATACTCTTTAGATAAGGAAGAAATTAACTCGATAGACACTAATCCAAGTACACCCGCCTCAGACGTGTCGGCAGCTTTCCAATCGCCAAAGTATCAAAACAACGTGGTACAAAATATATTGGCAGATTTCTCAGATTTTGAAATGGAACCATATCAGCTGTCGAGGCCGGTGCAAATGCCCGACGTCATGGGCCAGGAATTGTGCATACAGGCATCATCAATATCGCACAATTTGGTAGAGGAATGGGAAGGGCCGTCTCCATCTATAAGAACCTTAATAAGCCCCCCATTGAGGTCGCCGAGACGACGGCCTGCCGAAAGCATGTCACGATTCAATGAAACGCACAGAATCAATGCAGAGAAAGCTTACGAGTTTGTCGAGGAGGCGGAGACAAAGTGCGAGAAACTCAGCATGTTTAGAAAACGTCGTCTCGCTGACAAAAAGTACGAGTTCTCTGAAGACAACAATGAGAACATTGTTCCTTTTAGAGTGTTGAGGAGTAATAGGAAATATTTCATCGGCTCTACGAGTAAGACTAGTTTACGACGGCCCAAGTCGCCACCGGTGGAGAGCGTGGTTTTGAGGGCACACAACCAGATCAGCAGGCCTCCGTCCCCTAGCTTGGACATGAAAAGTCCCAGTCTGTCTGCTTTAGAGTCGGATCATAACAGCGAATCGGAGTACAGGGTGATGGAGATGCTGGACGACGGATCTCTGAAGACGGTGGCGGTGCACGACAACACGTCCAAGACTCTGTCCGACTGTCCCGTGAACGCGCAGGATCCTTACCTGGTGCACTCAGAGAATTCTAAGTGCAGCAAGTTCTTCACGAGGTATTTCGTCGAGAGCGACGACGAGATAACATCCATACTCACCGATTCAGAAGGTACAGTTATCATTTATATTAAAATATCAATATCATTATAATAATTTATATTAGTGTAATAGAAAACACTTGTAGTTAGCCTTAGCTATTCTTAGGTCTCGGACACCAAGAAACTGGTAGTTTTTACCAGTAAAAGTGTTATCGTAGGTTAGCAGTGTATCACTTAGCATATTGAAGTATCCACAACGGCTCGTAGTAGTAGTAGTAAGTACGGGCGCTGCATGTAGTGTGCGCGTGTGCAGACGACTGCATCTCGGGCTACCACGTGGCGCTGCACCTGACGGCGCACGGCGCGGGCTACGCGGCGCTGCAGGCGGTGGGCGCGGGCGCGTGGGCGCGCGCGCGCGGCGCGGCCGGCCCGCTGGCGCTCACGGTGCGCGCGCAGCAGCGCTCGCTGGACACGGAGCTGCTGTGCAACGAGGTGTGCGGCCGCCTCTGCAACCTCAACGGCAAGAAGTTCATCTACTGCTTCGACTGGGGCTGCCACGTCATCGACGTCTGTCACTCCAGCGGGTGCCTCTCTGGGGTCAGACATTTATTTCATACGTTTAAAATAGCTATTGTATACATTCATTGCTGTCTTTTTTAATTAGAAAATTAGATAATCGTTGTGATAATTTTTTTAACACACATTTCAGAAGGTTGTAAAATAAAGATTATTGCTACAAAAATATGCCAGCTATTAAATGAAGTATTAACAAAATTTGTTGGTAATACTAAAGACATGTTGGTCAATATGCAATAAGTGTGATTGTGTGCAGTTGTGCGCGATGTGGTTGTGGGCGAGCTCGGAGCGCGCGGGCGCGGAGTGCGAGGCGTGCACGGACGTGAACGCGCGCTGCCTGCTGCACCGACACCAGTACGCCGCAGAGGTACACGCACGCACACGCACACCACCACCACACCTGCTCCAACATCATACTCGGCTACTGCCACAACAAATACACTGCTGAACAATTTGTTTATCAAATTATATTTTACAAATTAAAGGGCCTTTGAATGGGACATTTCCGCCCAGTTGAATCAACTACTTTGCCCATAACTTTAAAAATGTCAGTCTCATACCTTTCCAATTTCAAATCTATGGCAATGACATAGTCAAAATTAAAGTTATCGCCAAAGTTATTTTTTTCAACTGGGCCATAGCCTTAGAACTGCGCCTTTACCTCAAGCCGTTGCTTATGGGGCCACAAACTGGTCTATGATGAAGATTACATACCGATCGGGGCTCAGGCAGATTTCAAATTAATTCGAAGTTGAGAATTCTAAATATTCACTCCTCTAGCTACTAGAGGATTGAATAAATTATAATAGAGTCTAGCGGCCTTATTCATAGACAATTTTAAAACTTATTTTAGTTATCGAATGTTTTGTCTTTTTCGTTCAAACTGAATTCAAAAGACGTTCGAAAGGGACAAATAATTTGATAACTGACATAGGTTTAAAATCTGTCTACGCACAAGGCCGGTAAGCTTTACATGTTAATAATAATAGCATAGGTTAGTCTGGTGGCATAGTTGTACTATTATATAGTGTGTTATAACAAAGCTGATTTTTATTCCGAGTCGGACAAAGTTATAATGGAGTTTTGTATACAATATCTACCCGAAATCAGAATGCCCGATATGGCGATAGATTCCCCTCTTTGACATCACGGGACGGACCACATAAGGTAAAACGTGGGTGTCCTGGTTACACCTCTGCTTACTCCTTCTAGTAAAAGGCGTGACGTTTATGTATGTATGTACAAATAGGTTAGATGTTAATTAAACAAGAAGATATTAACTGATGTTAATTATTTTTCAGTGTCTCTTCGTGTGGGATTTGGTTAGCGGCGTGTACAGAACGGAACGAGCAACCATGACTGAGGACTCCAGCCAGGAAGGCTCCAGAGGTAAATATTAACATCAAAAAATACTATATAGTGCAAGCAATAGTCACTTAACTTACATTTACATAAATATATAATCGTCACGCCTGCATCCCATGGGGGCAGGCAATTATTATAAGTATTTTTTTATGGGGATCAGATAATTTTGTCGCTAAAAGTGGAAATAGTTTATTTTTCCTCTTTACCTAAGACAAACCTACCTACTACTAACTACAATGAATACGCGTGACCTACAAAATGCTACCGATTGATTTTTATGAGTAACGTAGTATTATATTGTGGTGCGACAGTTTCAGGCGCGGATCGTGCTCGGGAGCTGGCCAAGAAGCTCGGCCCCATCAACATGCCTCCCGGCCACGAGAACCGACTACTCACCACACTCACAGGTATATAAGTATCTTAATATCTGGAAAACATTTTCACTCTGCAAAATGACAGCCTCCGTGGCGTAGTTGGGCGCCGGCTGTGAAACGGCAGGCCGCGGGTTTGATCCCCGCTTCGAAACAAATGTTTGTGTGAACCACAAGTATTTGTTTCGAGTCTGGGTGTTTGTGAGACCGAAAAGTCTCTTGTAGTTTCTGATACCCACGAGACAAGACTCGATATTAGTGTGGGGACAAAACAATGTATGTGACTATTAAGTGTATTTATTAAATTCACTCATTCTAAATCTGGTATGCATGGAAGTAAGCAGGACTGTCATTTTTTCCTGACCAATATAAATGACAAGAGAATGGTTAGTGATTACCATACTTGGTAATCAAACCCATAAATTAAACAAGTTACATTGAAAGAGGGAAATAAAGACACCTAACAGTTACATAAGTAATATGATTACATTTCATATTCCCAATCAACAATGATTGAAATCATGTTTTGGATAAAATATTGAAATCCAACTAAACCAGAGTCAATAAATTATAATGTGAAAAGAGACAGTCTTTATTATTAATATTGTTTTATATTTTCAGGGCGATCACTGAAAAGACTGACAGATGTAGACAACTGCATTGAGATTACCAAGAACCACCCGGACAGCTCCGAGTCTGAGTCCTCGTCGGAGGAGGACAGTGATTACGACTGATATTACACTGCATTACAATAAATATCAAGTACCCGTCTAATTCGGTATCTCGGTTGGATTGTCACTTGGTGCAGTTACATCATTTATATTGCATTATATTACATGCTGTAATATTTTGAATGATACACCGGGTATATCAAGACTAATAGGGAAAACGAAGCCAGGTGGTAGTTTTAGTAATTTAGACAAAATGCAACTAAAATGTTTGCAAAAAAATGCGACTTTTTTGTAATTTTTTTCCTATCATTTTATTTGGGAGGTAAATACACACGTTTTCCAAAAACAAAATGTACTCGATATATTTTTAAAGCCTATAATTATAATTTTAACAAAAACTAATAATTTACCACTCAAACACAATGATATTTAAAATATTACAAAAAAAATCGTCGCGGTTTTTTTGCAAAACATTTAGCTGCATCGTCTCTGTAGTCAATAAAACTGCCACCTGGCTTCGTTTTCGGTGGCAGTCTTGATATACCCTGACCATATCAATGCATATTTATAACGAAAGCTAAATCTCATAGATATAATGATACAGTATGAAAGAAAAATGATAATTTAATGTAACTGCACCAAAGTTTGTTGCCGAAGCCACACTGTTGTACCGAATCAATTATCTCCATAGTATTAATCACATTGTGTATTTATAAAACTCATGTGAAGTGAAGTAGTGAATGTTGATTGTGTTCTGTGGACATGTGTTTTGTGTTTGCGGTTTGTTTACTTATGGTGCTTATATTTATGGAACTTTTTTCAAGACTCATACATATATTATAAAGTGGATTTGCCTCTTTTGTAAAATACATCAAATATCTTTTTTTGGATGTGATATTATGATTGCAATATACTGCATATATCAAATTTTTTACAATATTTTCGTGTGACAAATTTAAAATCAGAGTAGTGACTTGAATGCTGTAATATGTGATCTTAAACCAATATTATAATAAATTGGTTTGCGATACATTGCAGTTACGTGTATGTTCACCTAATTTTTATCTTTAATAGACACTAACAAAATATATTCTTGAATGCATTACCTTTTTAAATGTATTAGACAAAGTAAAAAATTCAACTCATTAATATAGGGTACAGAAAAAATATACAAGCTTTATAAAATCTCAACAAAGATGAAAAAATACATAACTTTTTTGTTCCCACTGCACACACAGTTTACCTCAATAAAATGTTATTATAAAGTAAATTGTTAATAAAATGTGATGACTTATTGTTCTTGTATACCTTATAAAGTAAACTGTTTGTAGTTTATTTTATATTTAAACTTTATATAATAATCTATAATCAGAGAGTGTGTAAGTAGGAGTCTCAAAGTGCAGACAAAATATGTTCTCTGCATTTACTTGTAAAATTAAAATAATGCAATAACTCATTGATATTATGATTGTATTGATCAACGTCTTGTGAATTTATGACATTGTTAAACATAAATTTGGAATTTTTAACACAAATGAAAGATCATTTATAATTTGTAGTTTATTGTTTAAAACTTATTTGTGTACTCATTGAGTTTGGCTGCTAAAAGAGAAACAGTATTTTTAATGATTGGTTATCTAGATTCTAGATTAATACAGAAATACTCAAGACTATGACATTTGGTGTATCTTTCATTTGTGTTAATTAAATTTGTGAATTTAGGCTCATGTAAGGTTGTGATTGTTTGAATGTAGGTATGTTTAGATAAAGTGCCTCTGGTATCAACGGTACTATCTGCAAAGTGTCTAGGATGGGCGAGTTTAAATGCATGTTTTCAATTTTTTTAGGAACGTACATGTGAACTTGAAAGTATTTCTTCATCAAGCATTTTGAAAATTAACATCTCATTTTTATGGAGTCCTTTTTAGAGATGAAATCTATACGTATGAAAATTATGCTGACGCTGTTAATTAAAGTTTAGGATTACACAACGAAAATTTAAAAAAAAATACAATGAAATCGATTGACTAAAATAAAAAACTGATGTAATAGATTTAGCAACGACATTTATGTTTGCAATTGTGCAATGAATGTGAGAATCCTCTGCTTGTAATAATCTGCGTATCAGCATTGGATGCTAGTCGTGTGCTGTGTATTTGCTCTAGTTTGTAAAACTGTTTTGCATTTAACTTATAAATAGCAAACCACAATTGAAATAATTTTGTATTGAGAATGTGTGGCACATGAGTGGATAAAATATAAATAAGAATTTTAGAAACAATCATGTCTGTAATTACACAGGTCAGAAGACACCTGGTGCCTGTTCAATAACTGATTTAAATACAAATGTGTCTGAAAAGTTGGGTTTTTTAACCTTTGAGTCAACACTAAGAATGTGTCAAAACAAAGAATGAGTTTTTTACGATTTCGGGTTTGTGATTCTTATTTTTAAGATATGCATATATACACAAATAGTAAATGGACTATGAGGTACTGATTGCAAAAAAAAAATACGAATCTTATTCACCCCTGTGCTTCCATTCACCACATTTGATAGTGTTCTAATTTGATATATATTGAGAATAACTTAAGTTGTTAACTGTAACATTACTGGGATTGATTGTATAAATACTATGTAAGGTTTATAATTACTTTTATCGATAAGTAAAAGAAACACCTTCCAATTTTGTCTACCATACTCAAATAACTTTAATCTAGATGTTCCAATAACACTTGCAGCTTTATAATATTGGGATGTACAGAATATTATAAAACAAACTTCATCCAAATATAATATGCCTTACCAGAATGATATTGCATTTAAGACCAGAATGAAGTGAGTGTGCAAGGATTTGGTTGTTTATGAAAAAGGTATCAACCAAATAGAATGATTGAACATTTGTAAGTGTGTTTGTACTACATTTTTTGTACTTGGTTAAGTATGGATGTTCTAATGTCTCAAAAAGATCTTTTTCATGTTTCTGTAGACTATTTGCTGTGATGGATGTATCAAGGCACTTGTGTGTCAACTTGCCATCTGATTGTATAATATTAGTTAGGGGAAAAAATGCATGTTATAAATAAATAACAAATTACTGTACTCTGTTGTTTTATTTACAAAATATTATTAATGTAGGCTTTATTTACACACAATTGGTATTTCTAATTACTATCAACTGAATTGTATGAGCTTTCAAATATACAATATAATCACTTCATGGACAGCTAGTGGTTGTTAAAAAACAAAAGTGTATTTAAATATTTTTCTAACATTATATGAGATTTTGAAGCTTGAAATGTGTAAGTGACTTCATTTAATCTGGTGCTAGTATAGAAATATTAGCACAGTTCGACTGTAAGCTGAATATGATCCTTAATAATAAACTAAAAAACCTAAATAAACAGGTTTATTCTGATCACTAATAAAAACAAGCCCAAAACAAAATCTCAACAAATTATTTTTAATTGTTATTAGAGTATTCCACACAGATGTTGAGCTTGATTAAATAATTCATTCCTATCTAGAAATAACACAACTTGCAATAATTATAAAAAATAACCACGAAATTTCCCAGGATTACCCATTTTTCTATTATTTATATATTGTTTATTATTTTATAAATAAATTATCAATGAGAAATGTTATTGTAAATTAAGGGTAGTTAAAAATTAACAGTCACTAAGCAGATGACTCTTCAGTCCGCCCCGTGACCACGAAAACTAAAGTGAAATGTTAGGAAATTAAAAAATGTAAAAATTTAATCAAATTCATGATAAAATCCGTAAGAATTTGTTTCACTTCAGAAATGTTATTATCATGTTGACACATTATTTAAAAAAGTAAACTACATCAATTTTCTTATTTATTGTGATGGTGTCATGAACAACAACATCATTAAAAAACCTTCACAAATTGTATTTTCATATTACTCAACACTTTTTTCTAAAAAGTATTACCACAATTTGGTAAAATTAATATCTGAATGCATTGTTGATTGCGTGTCAGCTTGCTCAATGTTTAATTGTAGTAACTTAATTACTGACAAATGGGATATTCTACCATACAGCTTTGTATTTGATGCATTTTGTAAACCTTTAAGTATTTTTCAGCTTAAACACAACATAAAAAATATTGTTAATTATAAAACTATCTGGGATAATTTATCCATTACTTAAACATTCACCACAAAGCTAATTCTACACAAGTTTCAACAGCATTCTGTTCTCCACTAATCCACATTAGAAACCATTGGAATCCAAAGTTTTAATAAAAGATTTGTTTCATTATGATGGTAAAAAGCTACTTATTCAGATACTCATATAAAAAGTTGTTGACAATATGAGATTGTGTAACAAAAATCATTGCCACAAGATAGTCTATGGTCACATATTAAAAGCATCCTCTTGATCATTTTCATTATCAGTCTGTGGAGGCCGACTCTGTCCCATCTCATCTAATACACAGTCCAGAGATAGCCTTTCTATATCATCCCAAGACAGCTTATTGAACTTGTCCTGCACAATCTTCAACAATCTGTTTGATGAGTGGACTGCGTCCAAATCAGTCATTCCCAATTTCCTGTAATATTTTAATGAAGCTTCAAACAGACCCTCAGGTTTCTTAACAATTAAATGAAGCTTGGTGCCATCTCTTATATTAGGATATGATTGTACTGTTTGTTCATCAAGAAGCGTGCGTCCGAGTAGGAGAAGTTTTTGTGCTTCCACAGGAATATCTAGTTTCTCAGTGATCTGTCTTTTAATTTCTGATATACTGGTAGAAGGAAGCACCTGTAACATGTAAAGTATATGGTCATCCAATGTGTTTGTCATTCAATAGAATAATCTGAAACACACAGACCTCTAGAATACACTCGCCACCTGCCAGCTTTTTCACAGTGATTTTCATTTTGCATATGTCCAATTTTATAACTTTACTACACGAAATAACTTCAGTGTCTTATCTTCGGACCAATCTTATCAACACAAATAATTATATTAGCTCCTAGTTTTCTGTTAGTAAAGAAATATAATATCACTTAATTTTTTTCTAACCAGTTACAATGCATTTATTTTACACAATCTCATTGAAAATCTGTGATGTTTTTGACAATGACACCAGCACAAAATGACAGTATAGGGATGACGATCGGAGATCGATTAATCAAAGAGTCGATTTCTCTGGCCAATAAATCAATTATTTCAATCGATATGTAGGACTGATTCCATATTTCATCGTAGAAAATCGACATTCGATTTTTTGTGGGAACCGCTTGGATTCCAGAAGACTTATTGGCAGACTGATGTTTTAAAAAAACTTAGATATGGAGTATAATGGTTTCTTAGATTTACGGAAATAACACACATTACACATTGAAATAAAACAAATTGTTACGTAATTTATCGCGAATTTGATATTTATTTTTATTACCATTAGATATTAAGTACTAGGAACTATAAGCTATCAGTAGTTCTCAAACTATGGGTCGGGACACACTGGTGGATCGTAAGCGAATAATAAATGGGCTCGAAATAGATATAGATACCTTCTACAATCTAGATAATAGATATAAAGTCCTCCTTCCCTTCAGTACCTCATGGCTCAAATAGTATCTTTCTTGTTTTTCATAAAGTAGATTTATATTTCCATTATAAATGCAAATTTGGAAAAAAAGAGATGTTTTGTGAATGCTTCAGGTTACGATACAAAACAATTTTAAAATCGATCTTTTTTCTGAAAGAATCGCCATCCTTATCAGACAGCCCCACTTCAAGTCTGAACTACCACAGATAATGAACATCGCGCCGTAAGGCATGAACTTTATTATGAATACAAATAAATAAAATACTTTCTACATAAAATCCCCAGTTATAAACATAATTATTATTGGAGCATTGTACCTTGTTGAGTTGGTGTCTGGTTGTGGTTACAATATCCCACATATATGTTTTCGTAATAATGAACTGTGTTGATTTTATTTTTTATGACTGTTTCGTATTTATTGCACATATTGTAGCTAAAATAAACGTTTTATCTACCTATCTAAATTTGTGTAGCGACCATCGACCATCAAACAATTTTAGCGTAATCTTAAAAATATTTATGTGACGCTACATGTATACTCATAAACAAAAACTGATCAAGGGAACGATAACCCTTAACTGCAAACATAAAACACGTGCGAGATTTTTTGTATTCAGTATTACAGAATTAATAAAGACGCATACATTACAATATGGTACTTAGTTTATTAGAATTAATACAGAATTAATAATACGAATAACCAACTTTTCTGTGTTTTAATAATGTAGTTATTGCTATCAGTGGAACAAATGTTTCCACAAACTCAAGAACCCTAGTCTTCCTTCATGTCCCTAGAAAATGAGTTCAAAATATATTTATATATATCTCTCTCTTCAGCCACATGAAGTCCAAAGCTGAACTTAAGCCACCCCTCGAAATTTATACTAAATCAAAAATATAAAACTCATTTTTAACAAAATGGTAAATGGGAGATATGAATGGCCATCTAGATTTAGTTTCAATATGTCATTTACTAAAAAAGTTAAACTATATTAATTTGTCAGCTTAATTTTAGTCGTATCTTCGTAAATAATTAATTACCTTGGAGATATTCGAATAATTTGAAGTAACTTCTCTTGGAACATGGAAACAAACTTAAGAGTAACTATTAGTAATGTTTTGATTACAGAGATGTGCGTTAATAAAGAAATTACAGATGATGATAAAAATATAGGAAATGCCTTGAATTTTAGTGAAATGAAGTACTTTGAAGGTATGTATAGTTAATTATAAAAATATTAGATACTTTAATGTTATTCTAAAACTTCAATATTATATATGTAATCTATAAACATGTATTTTGGCATATTAATTTACCTACAAAGCGCCCTCATTTTATTTTGGTTGCATGAATGAACATCGTATGTGCTGAATTTACATTACATTGCATTTCTTTATCTTATCTATATGATGAATTGAAATTATTTCCATTGATATATAAAGGTTAGAAGAACCTATTTTTAAATTAAATTAACATACAGTACAAAATAATTAATATTATCGACTAATTCGATACCGGCACTTGGCATCACTAGTTCTTATTGGGCCCGGGTGCCGTAGCCTAGGAAACGGGTGTAGCTACGGAACAACAACATTGATAAGTCATTTTCTTATCGGGTTACATAAAAATTGTACAACAAAATATTTTTAAATTCATGTATAATAATAGAAATCCTTTAAAACAAATACATTAGCCGAAAATATTATAAAATTCACGTGAAACAATGGAAATTTTGACAGATCAAATTAAAACTGGCAGGTGGGTTTAGTGTATTTTTGTATAAATAAACGTAGAATTATTGCATTACACCGTTTAGATTACGTAGACAAAAATGGAAGATATATTTGATGAAGTGATACGTGCGTCGCGTTCGGCGGGAATAGTCGCGAATGAGCTCCCCTCGATCCCGATTTGGTATCAACTTTATCAGGGAGGACGAGGCAGGAGGGAGCGGCGGCGGCGTCGCCGACTGGCACGGCACGCGGCCAATTTACCTGTGAAATTATATGAGGAGGCCGCTTATGTACTCTACGCCAAGTAAAAATAGGCAAAATATTATGAATCATCTATATACCCTGCTGGTGTAACCAGGCACTTAACAGAATTCTCATAAATGTTACATGCTAGATTATATACTTTGATTATATATATAAAATTCTTAAAGACTTAGCAACCCACTGATAATATTTATAATAATTTATGAATGGTGAGTAGAACATATTTATGCACTTTTTAATAATAAATATTAATTACAACTTTGTTCAATATATATTTTCTACTAACACAATCTTTATGTCATGTAAGAGGTACAATAAAACGAAATATATTTAACATATCTATAAGTATAAAAAATGTCTCAACAAGTACATACTTAATGTGATACTGATAAATAAAACACACAAGTATTGGAACAGCAATAAGCAATAAGGGAGCACCGTTACCTAATTCCAATAACATGTAATTGTAATAACAGTATTGTTCAACCATGTGTGACAAGGCAGGTGGTGTCAGCGGAGCATAACAAAGCACCTGCCCTCACCCCCACTGTGGCCCTCAGTACACTCACACAACACTCAACTCTAAAAACTGTCAAACTGTCTCACCTAGATACCATTGTTTGATCAATAAACTCCACACAACCAACAGTCAGTCTCAATAATGCAAAAGTGCTGTGCCTTCATATTTTTGTACTAAATTATAAAGTGTATTTCACAAAGATGTCAGAGATGGGGTTTGAAAATGTGTTCTATTTAGAAAGTGAGTGTTGTATGTAGGCGTTGTTGAGAGTGAAGGTGCGGAGAGAAGGATGAGGTGTTGCCTGGATACGCTCAGCGGACAATCTCCGCCCGTGCTCCCAGCAGATCAATAACATCTCTATCACCCAGGATGGTGTTATGCAATTTGCTCTATCATTTTATATTTAAATTATTCAACATTTCTTGTGCCAATTTAGTTTAGTTATGTTTTGGAATATTATGATTATAAAGGATGAAAGTATAATGTATTAAAATATTTTTTCATATTAGATATTTTTTTACTAACTGCTTATTGCCATTATGGACTCAATACATGACTCATAAATATTTATTCTTACATAACAGAAAAAATACATGACCATGAATATTTTAGATTGGCCTGTTGCATTACAACTGCTGCATTCTCCACAGGGTTTCATTATTACATGCAGATAACTAGAGGGGTTGGCAGTACCTTGTTAATTGCAATTGATTAAGGTGGATTAAAAATTATCCCTCTCTGTTCAACTTGCCAGGATAGTAATGAATAGACTTTTTCTTTATTGGTATCTGCATATGTAATCTAGTTAGTTAAGTTGCTGAGGTGATATTTGATAAACTAACTTTGGTATACTACAGAACAGTACTTTTATAAGTTGCAGTATGTAAAAACGTAGACCAATGCTTGTTGGAAAATTTATTTGCAATGTCATCATTGCGTAATATTTTACTTATATGGTATGGCTGGCCAATGCCAAACCGCGTGACCATTCATTTGAAATTTAAGAGAAAATGCTGCAATATAAAGTTTTTTTTTTATTGAAGTCGTGTTTTTTACGCTAGGCAGGCAATAATGCATAAAGATTTTGCCGTGCTTACGATTGGAAGAAGTTTGATAGTCCACTGCGCAAACAGTTGCAGTTCTTTCTATTGGTGCACTCACACTGCTGTTATTTGTTGTGGAGCAGTATTGTGCAACACGATTACGTTATGCAACAATCTATAACTTTTGTTGCTACTTGTTATTAATTTATGAATGTTTTCAAAAATAACAAACAGTAACGACATTCTCTAACAATGTTGTCGATTGTTGCCAAATGTTGACTGTTTTTCAGAAGTAAAGCCTCATTACTTAACATTTAATAATACGACAACATGCACAACATTAAATAACATTTTGTTATTAGATATTGTTGATTAACGTTTGGAAACGTTGCTCAACAAAAAGCAACTGCGGTGGGGATGTAGCATACTTATATTACAGAAATAAGGCTTTTTATAAAATTCCAATCTACTTTATAAACAATGTATTGCTTCACGTGATGCCTTTACTTTGATTTGACCACAATAAACATTTTGATTGTTTAATTGTGTTGTAATGTGCTTATAATACGCATTGAAAAATAATATTTCAACGATGAATTGGACAGAACTGTAGGTAATCTATGTGACTACGAGAGCGATATCGTTCAAAGCATTAATGTCGATATGAACACGTAACACGTGTGTATATAAGAAACGAAATGCTGAGTATGAACTAAATAGACAATAAGTCGCTAAATGCAGGCCGCTTCTAACAGGTCGATGTGAAGATCCTTGGGGGAAGTTCAGCAGTGGACTTTCTGTGCCTTTCAAAAACATTTTGTTTATAATTATTATAACATGAATCCTGTGCACGTACCTATACATTTGCTAACAGATGTGTTTCTGAAGGGTTAAGCAAAGGTACCATATGGCATAATCGGTTCGGCGTTTTTATTTCCGAAATTGCTATTTTCTTGAAATGGATCCATGTTATCAGCAAGTTCTAATTCTTCGCGGGTCTGAGATTTTTCTGGGATTTAACTGGTGAAACGAATCCTGGGGTTGTTCTGATGTTGTGGACGTGACATTTCAGACTTTGAGTGCGCTGGCGACGAGGTGCTGGTAGAGTCGTCGCCGCCCGCCTCGCCCGAGATGGCGGCGCAACTTGCTGCGCCCGCACAGGTACATACTTTTAATAAAAAAAAATATTTATATTCAATACACAGCTTCTGGTTTTTTCCTGACCAAGTATATGGAGATTTTTGCTTGGAAAACAAGTTTCTGGCAGACATTGGAAACTATCAGAAGATCATGTATTTATGTTGGTGCAGTGACATTTGTCACATATTAGTATCCAGTTGTGAGCTAAACACCCAAATAAATTAAATAGCTATTAGAATTTAGAGATATAATGTTGTACACGTCAGGGCGAGGGCGGTGGCGGCGGCACTTCGCCGTCGGACGTACGCGAGCTCATCGTGATCCCGGAGATATCCAATTCCATACATCTGCAGCACGCCATACAACAGGTATTGCGTATATCAATATTCATTTCCACCGCACAGCCCCAAGCACTCATTCAATTAGCAACAACACGGATTAAAAACCCTTTGATGCGTCAGCTCTTAATGGACATCGGTTTTTCTTCTTGTTATGTATTGTTGACAATGGATTAGGATTTAATACTATAATGGATACGTTGATGTTGTTGATTTAACTTTTCGATTTAGTGCTAATGGAAGTTTTACACGTAGACTTGAAATTGTAAGGACCATAATCGCATTTTGCCGTTTGATACCCTATCTGGAGGGCACTGCGCTAAGTAGTTGGTGCAGATCCGTTTTTGCCATTCAAAAATATATAGTAGTGACAAGTTTTGCCTAAACATTCCAGATTGTTGTACGCATATTCAATAAAACGAAATAAATATACCGTGCGCTTTTCCCCTAAAGGTAAGGTGCGTTCGTGCGCCTCCTCAACCCTCTTAGAACACGCAGCGTACAAAACTACGTTTTATATTATGACAATTTCCTTGACTCTGTACCTATAATGTCCGCGTTAGTTTCTAAGTCCAATTGTACATAGTAATTTGTTGCTATACAAGTTACAATATCTTGTATGAATTGAAAAGCACCGAGCACGTGGAATATAGTTAACGATCGTCTATCTTCCTGCTGGAAATCGTGAGAAGTAATATAATCTTAGTAGGTTTTGATTTAACAATCATACATGTTGTTCCCCTAATACGGTTTACTTCGTCCTCGCAGCTGTATGAGCCGCGAATGAAATTTTATATTGCATTTTCAATTTATGTACATACTTTAACATAATTTAGGCCTTCTTAGATTGTTTTGTGCTTGATCGTCTTATTTTTTAACGTTCACCAAAGAGTTGAACATGTTGGATCTTGTAAAGAGTTATCGCAAGTGATTTGCTCGGTGTCTGCAGGTGTCGACGTCGGTGGTGGACGTGAACGGTGACAGCTCGGGCAACTCCAGCCCAACGGCCGACGCGCAACACACCTACATCACCGTTGCAAGTGAGTACATAGTACATACCACGCTTTACTGATAAATGTATCACAGTTGTAGTGGAAAGTATAGAGTTTTTCAAAAGTAGTGTAACAGACAGTTTCATAACAGAAAACATAATCTTTAAGTTAATCAGGAATATGTAATATTCTGAACGTAAGAATTTGTATGAGAAATTAAATTAAAAAAGTGAATTTTGTAAATTTCCACTTTTAGTTCTACACTAATTTTGAAACACGCTCTATCAACATGTTTATGCAATTTAAGATTTTACTGATTTATTCTTCGCATGAATTACATTAGTGATGTTTTTTATCCCACATAATATGCTTAATGACACTATGTAGTAGATTTTGTTAAATCACTTTGTTTATTTTTGGATCTTTTGTGTAAGTACTCATCGCTGCAGCGTCAGTAGTTTTTATAGATAAATTTATTAAATTAAATAGTTATTTATAACGATATAAATCTCATTTTGACTCCTGATGTACAGTTAAGCAGGTCTCAGAGTCTGTCTTATTTTGACTAATTAAGGTACAAAAAAGTTTTTGTATTCTTTGTTTTATATTGTTGGACCGTTGAGTGCCTCTGGCGCAAAGTAATCTTATCATATAAATGAATAGTAATGATAATTATTTGTAAAGTAATAGGATCGCATGTGCTTTTGTTCTAGCACTAGTAATTGATTTGTTTGCACATTGTTTTGTTGACTGTTTGTGGTGTGTGCGATGTACAGTGCAAGGCTCGTGGTCTCACGACGCGCCCGTCGCGGGGATCAAGAGCGAGGAGCTCAGTGACCAAGAAAGCAAGTTTATTTTTATTTTTTTTATTATTTCAAGCTTTTTATGCAAAGCTAACACTGCTTTGTTCCATCCTTGGGATTAATGAATAGACTGCTTAGTAGTGTTAGTAAAATACGATTGGTGTGAGACAATTTTTTTACCATACCTTGAAGAGATTCAGGCACAAAATCATTTTTGAAATTCATTATATGTTTATCGATTCATTTTTTTGATAAGTTAGAGATTAAAAAAACAAAAAAAAAACTAGTTATTTAGTCTTTCTTCGTAGTCCATATTACTGCGCAGACTATTCATTTTATATGCTCCCGGCAACAGACATTCGTTTGAGTTTGCTGTTTGTACTAGGCAAAGATTTTGCATAGGAATTGCTCATATTTCATCGGAACTGAATATCACCAATCGGTTTTAATTATAATTTATAAAAGTATGTTCATTTACCCTAATATTTATGTTTTTGAAATTACATATATTTCTATACAACAATTGTGATGAAATGTAATATTATTTATTTTTGATAGGTATCGTTGATATAGATATATTAAACGATTGTCTATTAAATCCTTTTGTGTTGTAAGCACGCGCTTGATATTTTTATTTGAGATCAAAGGCCGGGCATAAAGTACCTACTCGCACAGAATCTTTTGATGGCCAAACAAAACGGCCGATGTCCCCATGACGTTCGATCTGATTACGGGGCACCTGTCCACCTGGCACGGTATTGAAGAACCCCTGTTTTGCGACTAGGTTTGTGCCCGGTTTTGCTTGTTTTGGCATAGCGACGGCAAGGGTTGTGCAGATAAGCCGTAGTAGACTAAAGAGTGCATGTGATGATTTTAGCTTTTTGATGCAGGAATAAATAATTACGTTTTGACGTGTATGATTTAATTTTGTAAACTGCGGTGCTAGTTAATGTGCTTTTTGTTTTTACGAACTAAGGTATTACAAGCATTACTTTATTAAGTGCGTGGTGGCCTGTTGGTAAACGGACCAGACTGGGCTGCCTACATGTTGACGGTGGTGGCAACTTTCCATTTTTAATTTTAAAATGTTGTGATCTTTTCTTTTGGATGTAAAGTTGGCGGTGGAATGGACATCATTTACTCTAATATAATATCTCCTTAGCGGGATATTCCGCATTGCAATATTATTGTATCATTTTAAAAGTAAAACTACACATGACTAGCACAAAAATCGATATAAACTCCCTAATAACTTTGATTTCAATATCACGTCACGGGCACCCAGCAGCGATGAATTTGATACTCGAAATAAGTAATACGGGATAATTGCAGCACGCCCCATAGGATTATCTACCTGAGCGATCGTCAATGGGGCAGTTGTGAAGGGGCGCGGATGATCCCCGGTGGTTGTCGTCGCCGCACCTGTGCGTTGCCTTTGTACACGCGTGCCGGACGCGTGCGCATCTCTCCTTTCTAATGGACCATGTTGGGGTACTTTGACAATACATTTTTGAGAATTTAATATTGTATGCCGAGTGGAGCTTGTTTGCAAGTTAAAATTGGTTTGTCAGATTATTTTATGTTGATATTGGATGCATTTTTATTGGAACGGATTAATTGGCAATGGATGCATTCGATTTTAATTTATACGTGTTATTTTGTATTGTATCAGCCCATATACGACCCACTGCAGGGCACGGGCCTTCTCTACAATCGAGAGTACGATTGAGAGTGGTTAGGCCATATAGTCCACCACGCTGGCCAAGTGCGGGTTGGCGGACTTACATACCGTAGAAATTCTTTAAAATCGCTACGGTATGCAGGTTTCCTCACGATGTTTTCCTTCACCGTTAAAGTGCGTGGTGATTGATTATCAATACACACATAACTCCGAAAAGTCAGAGGTGTGCCCTGGGATTTGAACCCGCGACCACCGTGAACATGTAGGCAGCCGAGTCTGGTCCGATACCACGAGGCCACCACGCACTTACGTGTTAACTAATTTCAAAAAATTATAATATTTGTCATTGATCGATAGATGGCGCCACTGACTATCGCTATTAAGATAAGAATCAACTACTTATATATATCCCTTATAAAATACATTACGTAAAATATCGATTAGGTGAGCCATGATTAATGGCATCACATAGTATGTGTCGAGTAGAAATCCTTGTTTGAGCCAGCATAGTCGCACGGTGGATCGTAGTACTGAAGTAAATTTATTGTTTCAAACAAAGCAATCAGCGGTTTCAAAATTATCGCCTATAGTCCATTTCACGGGATATGGGCAAACCCCGGTTCGTTTTTTGCTTTAATAGGTCAGCAATACAACAAAAAACAAGAGTTTAAACTGTTTTTTTTTACAAATACTTATTACCGACGTTCCGCGACTTTCATTAATGTGTAAAGTTTAGCCATTGATTTTATGAACATCCTAACGTATTTACCGCAACTTTTTAAACGTTTTCCATACCTGGTCTATTACACTTATGTAATAAACCGGAAATAATTGTTTAAAAATTTAAATATCTAACTACCTTCTATTTTCCAACGTTTTTCAGTCAATTTTTCACTTTTTAAGTACTGGTTACAAGATTAAATAATGGATACAGGTTATATTTAAGATTCGACATATTTTAAATCGGCTTCAAAAAAAGGAGATTATCGATTCGATGTGTACATAATTATGTATGTAATTTTATCAGAATTGCACGATTTTGGATATGTTGGTATATACCAGCTATAAAAGCTATGTTAACATCACGCTACTAACAGCTGGCACCGACCTCAAAAAAAATGTTGGTATATTTAGGTATTATAGATTTATAAAAAGATTAGTTTTATTCTTCTCTTTTTATTACACTTTTGAAGTCGGTTTAATTTTTTAAAATTATTTGTTATAAAATATTGTGCTTGGTTCTGTTCGACATGTGTCCCGTGTAGAGCGCGCCTCCTCCTTGCTCGTCGGTGTCGGGCGACATGCTACCTCATACCTGTGATTTTACGCACACTCCTGTACCATTGGATTTCCCCTTGATTTTCTTTCATCCGTCTTTAACGTTTATTTATTTCTTGACATGTATGTATTTTATGTAGATTGTAGAGTTCTTGTACCTCAATCATTGTTATCTGTACATAGGTAGTTTTTTTGTTTTCTCTCCATATTTTATGTAGAGCCGGTTTTTCTACTGGGATATGGTTAAAACTTTGTCTTCATGTCTTTTTGTTCTGAACAAAATACTAACCGAAACGTTGACTTGAGTCCAACGTCGGTTATCAAGTTTTTTGTTTTAATATAAAATATTGGCTAAATGTTAGAATGTATAATTCCTTATTTTTCTTGTCATAAGACAAAAACTAAATGAATCTCATCTATTTAGTCAATCATTCGCAAAATATGCAAATAATAATTATTCAAAGTTTAAATGTACAGTGTTTTATTCGTTTTGAAGAAATTCACTGTTGAATGAAAAGTAGAAAAATATTCGCATAAAATTCAACTTTTTAAAAGATGTTACAAAAAGTTTTAATCAAAGAACATTTTAAAATACATACTTGTTTCTAAAGAGCAGTTATTGCGACCTCCTGAAAAGAATCAATATCCGTAACAAAAACAGCCGGTGGAACATCAACAGACATTGATACGGTTTCATCCAACGCCAATTAAATCGGCAACCTGCAAAACAAATCGGGACAAAACGCAGCGAATCCGTAGCAACAAAGGGGAAAGTTCGCTATTATATCCCTTACGTATCAATTACACCGGTCAAAATAACAGGTGGGGGGTGTGAGTGCGAGACAGAATGATTGTGTGCGAGCGAGAGGGGTGTATGGAGTGTTGGTAGGCGATTGCGAGGTTCTGGGAAGCGGTCCGGAGGCGGCAGGCGGCAGCGAGTTGCCTGGGAGATCTGCTGCGACATGGAGGTGCCGAGATACCGCTCGTATTACCCCTGTGAGTCTCCGACCGCGTTTCAGTCTTTGTTCAGCGCAGGTGTTAACACGTTCACTTTCACATTTCCAATAATCTGTTTTATTACTGCAAATAATTTTTAAAACTGGTTTAGTGGTGATTCAATTTTGTATTTTTTAAGGACAGATTCAATTGGAATATAAACCTTTATAACATAGTATTGGATCGTGGGAAACATATTCTTGTTTATCAAAATATCTCGGTGTATGTTTTATGTTCATCTCCAGTATGATTCCTATAATTATTTAAGCATTTTGTAATTCTTAAATATAGAACAACTAACTATATAAACTAACAACTAATTATAAAATATTTCAGCACTTCCAACAATACTTTGTATTGCATGATATGTACTTCAGTCAGGTTGATTCCTTGGTGTCGCAAGTTGTTTAATAGGTGTCAACGTGTGTTGCAGGTGAAGGTGGCAACGGCGTCAACTACCACGTGCAGTATGTCACCGAGCCGCAGGAGATCTACACGCAGGGTCACCAGACCACTATGTGAGTTAATGCTTTCTTTATAATTTACTTGGGTTTTATGGGTCAGTATTGGTAAAAGTTCCGCTCATAATGTTGGGAAATCTTAACTAACAAAGTCATTTACACCATTGTTTGTAGTTTTGTTACTTTTGATAGGTTTAGTGTGATGTTGTGGACATGCTTGGCTAACAAGAGGTTCCAAATTTGTCCATTATGTATTATCCAATAAGGATGCTGTATCTTTATTCTTTAGCATAACCAACATACGAAAGGAAAATCTAAACAGATATTGGCCCAAATTTAAATTATCTCTATTGTATAAGATGTAGTTAATAGTTTAGAATAAAATATTTATTAAAAGTTAAGCTATTCTTTGTTAACATTTTATTTCATCGTATCTTGGATATGGTATAGAGGTTTTAATAAATTGTGTATGTGAAATATATGAATTAAAGTACCATTTGTGATTACTGGAGTAATTTTTAAAGTACAGAAGTATCTGAAACAAAGACCTGCTTTTCCGAAAGAATGTAAATGTGTGCTCGTAATGTAATATATAGCACATTCATATTATGTACTGAGGAAAATTGCATATAGTATGAATTGGACTGTGGAAATTAAATAATAAAAATCACATTATTTACACATTTTCCGGCTGTCGACTGATACTAACCAATTCCTGATGTTCAATCAGTACGTTTTCAGTAATAATTAGGCAGTAAAAAACTAATTTCATAATTTTCCTAAAGTGGTAGAGGCATAGAGACACTTTGCACTACAACTCGTTAAAGCAGCATAACAAGTAGGTCGGCTAGCCCGGGGTGCTAATACATTATTAAATGTATGAAAAAAAACAGTATGAAATAACAGTATTGTTGTTCCATTTAATCCCGACAGTGAAATAGCTTGAAACCCTATAGCTGGTAGAGGATATTGTTGGACTATATGGCCTAAGTCCTTTCAATCGTATTCTCGATTATAGAGGAGGCCCGTGCCCTGCAGTGTAAGTTGTGACGTATACAGGCTGACAGAAAATTATTAACCGACCATACAAGACCCGTCGTACCCGATGGTTAAAAGACCTGTACGCCCGGTTTAAGGAAAGCCGTTATCATTGTGTCGTCCATCGCGACATAACCAACTCTCGCCGATTAATAACAAATAAAAATATAATATGAAACTACATTGTTCCAGAAAGAACGTTTCCATTGTATTTTTTATCGTTATTATTTTATTACTAGGAATTGCGATATATTTAGCAAACAAGTCTATGATAGGAGGCTATTTTAAACGTAGATTAAATGCAATGTTAGTAAAAAAAAGTACATTGTGAGTTTTATATTACAGTGATATGCGTTAAGAGGTTGTCCGCCATCTTGTGCGTGCGAAGACGCCGCGTCTTGGCTTATTGCGTCATACTTTTTCATTTCCTCATAATTCCCCGTAGATCCTTTTATTTTTAGTACGTACTGTTACTTGTTTATGATATTTCTTGGTACACATTTCTTCCTACTGCTAGCAATTTGTTGGAAATGCGCCCACGGTTTCTTGTTACTATAGACTGTGCTCCATTACTACCTTCGTATACCTATAGGTAACATCGCACAGTCGTTTACCGAACCAAAGTTAAAAAACACTCATTAAATGGTGCCCATCGGCACTATTTACATCAACGTTAATACATTATCCGGAGATCAAAACTTATTTAAAATGGTTAAAATCAGTTAGACTGAATTATCATGCCTATTGACCACGCTCGTGTTCATAGCGTAGACTTAAACATGTCTGTTTGGCACCATGGATTGCTTTCAAAATGTAGATATTAAAATAGTTCTCGTACGTTTCATTCATAAAATACACATACTCTGAATTAAACACCCGAAATTGGTCACCGGTACCATGACCATCGTTTAAAATAACCGGAATCACTATACGACGGAATAGATTTTGTTACTTATAATAATAAGTAAAATCTGGCTGGCTAAAAAGCTTCGTGTATTATAATTGAAGAGAGTGATGTTTGATAGTATATTTTCCTGCCGACTCACCGCCCTACTGCAACTCTTGTCTGCTAAGATTGGCAAGAGCACGAAAGTAATAGAGACCGAGCATTTAATGTCGGCGAGACTTTTGGGCACTAGTTTGTACTTTGTGTTTAAGTTTGACGGTGACAAGGATTTGGCATCGGGTTCTGGAGCTCGGTTGTGGATATTAGTTTGTGTGTATGTATAAGGGTGTCTGACTGTGTGTGTGCAGGGAGACTCTGCGCTCGTACCCAGTGTACGGCGTGGCGACGGTTGGCAGCGCGACGGCCGCGGAGGGCACCTCCACCGACAACGGCTGGGGCGGCGCCTCCTCCGCAGAGTACACCGCTTATGGAGTCGTTGTGAGAGCACAACACTTTCACCTTCCTTTCAGATCTTAATATGTATTTGATATTACTAATATTTGTACAACTGTCTTCTTGTGAGTTGAGACGGTCATACCCAGTTACACTATAGCTAAATGTTGTAAACTTATAGTAATAAGTTTGCCAAAAGATAATTCGATTAAATATAAGCAGTACTTATCCAGTATTTCCATGATTTTATAATAGAGCGTAAAGCGCAGGACCGTATGTTGACAGTAGGTGTTGACATGTATGAGTGGATGGTGTAAAGTGAGTCGGCGTGGTGTGCAGGTGGCGGGGGACGAGGCGGAGGCGCCGGCGTCGCCCGCCACGCCGCAGCCGCCGCGCATGCCGCCCGCCACCGTGCAGTGGCTGCTCGACCACTACGAGACCGCTGAGGGTATACACATGCTACACTAGGGGCCTGCACACACCCGGACGGACTGGCAGAGGATTTAATTTTTTACCAAAGGATATTCAAATTTATCTGGTAGGAATACGATGTAAATTATAATGTTATAAATGAATGCCATGGCATGGAAAGGCATTTCTTGACACGGCATTGGAGAAGACGCCAAGGGATCCACCGGCGGCATGCTGCAGCGGTATGAAGCAGTCCAAGCGGGGGTACATGCAGGTGCTGCTGATGCATACTTCTGCGTGTCGCGGCATGCCGGGGCACTTCGCATCGCGGGATGCCTTGGTAGGCTGTCGGAATACTACAGTATGTAAGCGGCTGACTCTGCAGGTTGCAAAATCCTCTGCCATTCTATTTCGATGTGCGTAAGCCCTAAACGTTAACACCATTTTTTTCTTTCTTTGTGTCATCTTTATTGTACTAGGGCTTCTCTTACTGGACAATCGGGTGATCGTCACTTTTTAAAATTGTACCACCGCTGCTTTCGTGTTACTACTTCATTATTTTACTTGGGTGAAATAAACATCCGAATAAATTTCCGTATAGCGTGATGTTCGTGTAAATGAGTATGATATTGAATGGTATTGCATGCGCGTGTGCAGGCGTGTCGCTGCCGCGCTCGACGCTGTACTCGCACTACCTGCGGCACTGCTCGGCGCACCGGCTGGAGCCGGTGAACGCGGCGTCGTTCGGCAAGCTCATCCGCTCCGTGTTCGTGGGGCTGCGCACGCGGCGCCTGGGCACGCGCGGCAACTCCAAGTACCACTACTACGGCATCCGCGCCAAGCCCGCCGCACACCTCCTCGACAAGACCGACGTGCTCGACGCGCAGGTACGCACGCGCGCGCGCAAGCACGCACGCACGCACGCAATCACGCACGCACGCACGCACTCTGTGTTGTACTCGACTTTCCTTGCGGACTAAGTTGCCAGATATTATTTTATTGTAAGTGTAATTGATTCCCATGATGTGAACTTGGATACCCTTATAACATAGAGTTCTTAACCTATCTCGTTTTATTGAGTTTGCAAGCATTTATCTTGCGCACTCAGTATCCGTAAAAAAAACATTTGAATAAAAATAAAAAAAAACTATTCCTAAATATACCGAATGACACGCCTTGTTATAAGTTACAGACTGCTTTACACTTCGAATGCTTATTGTCAATAGATTTAACAACACAAAAATCTTACCACAAATATTAAAACAACTAAAGAGTACCCTAATAGTCGCGTATTGATTGGGTGAGCAGTGTACACTAAGCATGTGTACGAGGAGCTTGGTCACTCAGGACTCGCCTCGATTGAGACAAACACACAAGCCGTCACCCGAGCCAGCTCGCCCAGTTAGTATGCCTCCCATAGTGTATGCAACATGTGATGGTGTGTGTGCAGGAGGGTCGGTCCCGCTCGAGCGAGCGCGAGGAGGCGTGCTCGCCGGGCGGCAGCGGGTGCGGCGCGGGGGGTGCGGGGGGCGCGGGCGGCGCGGGCGGCGCGGCGGTGGGCGCGGGCAGCGCGTACCGGCAGTACCTGGGCGTGGTGTCGCCGCCCGAGCCGCCCGACCTGCAGCTGCTGGACGCGCCGCCCGACGTGCCGCCCGCCGCCCTGCACGCGCTGCGCAGGCACCACCGGTCCGTATACACTTTTAATATTAAATAAATAAATACACCCAACCGTCACATACATAGTGCTGACCCCACACTAAGATAGAGTTTTGTGTCGTGGGTATCAGGAACAACGGGAGACTTTCCGGTCTCACAAATACCCAGACGCGACATAAATACTTGTGGTTCACTTAAATATTTGTCTCGCGTTTGTGCGGGGATCGAACCCGCGGTCTCTCGTTTCACAGTCGGCGTCCAATCAACTACGCCACGGAGGTTGTCAACACCTTGGATAGTCAGTAGTAATAGTTTCGCCAAACACCGCATACAATATCCATACTGTAACATGTTCCAACATGTCACGCATATGACATTATGTGTTCCGTATCAACCCATACATTACAACTCTAAACGGCCCGTCAGCGGGGCACTAGCGTCGCGTCACCGTCCCGTCTTGTTCGCTGTCTAGCAAGATCTTGAATGTTTACAATAGCGGTCATGATTGTGATGTAAATATGCGTACGTGTATCGCGCAGTGAGCACGGCGCGGCGTTCCTGGAGGCGGTGGGCGCGCTGGACACGGCGGGCGTGGAGCGCGCGCGGCGCTGGTTCTGGCGCGGCGCGGGCGGCGCGGGCGGCGTGCTGTGCCGGCGCGTGCTGTGGCGGCTGGCGGCGCGGCGCGACGTGGCGGCGTGGCTGCGCGCCGCCGACCTGCAGCTGCACCAGCGCGCCGTGGACCTGCTGCTGCCCGACGTGCTGCGCCCCATCCCGCCGCACCTCACGCAGGTACCCGCACGCATCTTCATTCACTACCTGCTTCCAAATTTATAAAAATAAAATCGATTCTACGTAGTGCACTGAACTTTATTCTATTTAGGCAGCGGCTAGCAAAATGTGCAACGTATGCGTACAAATATGTCGCGTGTCCGGTTTAATCCATAACCAAACAATGTTTAATTATTGATTTAAATAGACGTTACTATTGATAATTTATTTGATGTGTACAAATTCGCTAATTTTCCAATAATAATAGTTCTTGTGTTTGTATGTTGCAACGTGCAGGCTATCCGCAACTTCGCGAAGAGCGTGGAGGCGGCGGTGTGCGGCGGCGCGGGCGGCGCGGGGGGCGCGGCGGGCGCGGGGGGCGTGCCGGGCGCGAGTGCGCGTGCGCAGGCGGCGGCGGCGGGCGCGCTGGCGGCGGCGCTGCGGCGCTACACCTCGCTCAACCACCTGGCGCAGGCCGCGCGCGCCGTGCTCACCAACCACCACCAGATACACCAGGTGCGCACTACCGACACACGCATTACCACTCGCAGCTACACTCATTCACTCAAAACACACCTAGCTGCAAATGCACACGTCGCCTCGACCGAGGCTGTTAAAGTAAAACTTATTTGGCCAATATTGGGTCTCATGAAAAACCAGATTAAAACAGAAATCGCACTAGTCAAATTTACATATATATACATTTACACCGTTATTTTTTATGTGGATTATGATTTATGACAATGTGAAAGTATTTATATAAATATAATAATATCGATAAAATATGTGTATACAGACAAAATTTGTGAGGTATTTGATTAGAATATAGTTCAAGTAACGTCTAAAGTTAATGAAAAAAAATGTTGTCATCAGATGTTGGCGGATCTGAACCGAGTAGACTTCAGAGTGGTGCGCGAGCAGGCGGCCTGGGCTTGCTCGTGCGGCAGTGCTTCCACGGCGCAACGACTCGAGGCGGATTTCAAAGTGAGTGCCGTTCCCATACCAATACATAATAGTTGTGACGTTATTTACGTGGCCTATGACAGATATGAGTGGCTACGCTGTGGCAGGCACATGAGTGATGTGCGTGCGTGTGTGGCAGGCCACGCTGTGGCAGGCACATGAGTGATGTGTGTGCGTGTGTGCAGGCACATGAGTGATGTGCGTGCGTGTGTGGCAGGCCACGCTGTGGCAGGCACATGAGTGATGTGTGTGCGTGTGTGCAGGCACATGAGTGATGTGCGTGCGTGTGTGCAGGCACATGAGTGATGTGCGTGCGTGTGTGCAGGCACATGAGTGATGTGCGTGCGTGTGTGCAGGCACATGAGTGATGTGCGTGCGTGTGTGCAGGCACATGAGTGATGTGCGTGCGTGTGTGCAGGCACATGAGTGATGTGGGTGCGTGTGTGGCAGGCCACGCTGTGGCAGGCACATGAGTGATGTGCGTGCGTGTGTGCAGGCACATGAGTGATGTGCGTGCGTGTGTGCAGGCACATGAGTGATGTGCGTGCGTGTGTGCAGGCACATGAGTGATGTGGGTGCGTGTGTGGCAGGCCACGCTGTGGCAGGCACATGAGTGATGTGCGTGCGTGTGTGCAGGCACATGAGTGATGTGCGTGCGTGTGTGCAGGCACATGAGTGATGTGCGTGCGTGTGTGCAGGCACATGAGTGACGTGCGTGCGTGTGTGGCAGGCACATGAGTGATGTGCGTGCGTGTGTGCAGGCACATGAGTGATGTGCGTGCGTGTGTGCAGGCACATGAGTGATGTGCGTGCGTGTGTGCAGGCACATGAGTGACGTGCGTGCGTGTGTGGCAGGCACATGAGTGATGTGCGTGCGTGTGTGGCAGGCACATGAGTGATGTGCGTGCGTGTGTGCAGGCACATGAGTGATGTGCGTGCGTGTGTGGCATTCACATGAGTGATGTGCGTGCGTGTGTGGCATTCACATGAGTGATGTGCGTGCGTGTGTGGCATTCACATGAGTGATGTGCGTGCGTGTGTGGCAGGCACATGAGTGATGTGCGTGCGTGTGTGCAGGCACATGAGTGATGTGCGTGCGTGTGTGCAGGCACATGAGTGATGTGCGTGCGTGTGTGCAGGCCACGCTGGGGCGCGGCGCGTCGCTGGAGCAGTGGGCGGGCTGGCTGGAGGCGTGCGTGCGCGCGGCGCTGCTGCCGCACGAGCGCGAGGCGGGCGCGGCCGAGCACGCCGCCTATACGGCGCGCGCGCGCCGCCTGCTGCTCGACTGGTCCTTCTACTCCTCGCTCGTCATCCGGGAACTCACGCTCCGGTACGATCCATACCAGCCTCTACTGGTAGCAAATGTTCACTCCATGCACTAATTCTCTACGGATGCGTGTTGCTCGCATGCGCACGTAGTGAGCGCCAGCGCTATCCCTCGCTCGCCTCGTGTTATCGTATTTTCCGCAAATTTTCTTTGTAGGTGACCTCTTCAGGTCATATTCATCTAAGTAGTTTGTTTCCTTCGTAACTTATTCTTTTATTTTGGTGAAACGTATACTAAAGGAGGGGTGTGTGCATGCAGGTCTGCGGCGTCGTTCGGTTCGTTCCACCTGATCCGGCTGCTGTACGACGAGTACGTGTCGTACCTGATCGAGCGACGCGTGGCCGCCTACAAGCGCGTGCCGCCCATCGCCGTCATGCACCGCGTGCTGGTATTGTACTTGGCTATATTATTCACTATTTTGATAACTACACTATACAACTTCATTCTTAAATGGATAATACATTTTTATGTCGACAAAAACAGAGGTATACAGGGCTATTTTGATCTAAGTATTTAAATTTTAACAGAAGGTTCAGAATCATGAAAATAGTCCAGTAGTAAAACAAAATGAAATATATTATTTTCTATAATATTTTTCATTACAAAAAAAAAAAAAAAAACTAAAACAATACGCACCATAAAATTACATTGATAAACTATACATACACACACACACGCCCATGCCTCTGTGCATAAAAATGACCGACGACTGTGCTTGTAGTAGATGTCCAACATTGATTAGGATATTATGAAATGGAAATTAATGACTTATTACGTGGATATTTGAATATTTTTTACCATGTTGTTAATCAGTATCTCTTCAGTTCAATAAAAAAAATTGATCGAACCCTGAAAAATAACACTGTATAATTGGTCTATTACCCGAAAAACTCGATCAATGGTAGGTACAATGCTTCATAAACAAATTGTTTTGTGTATTGTGTAACACCAATTGAATTCAGCCATACTTAAAAAAATGTATTTCTACTACGAGTATAAACTGATAATATTCAATAAAAAAATGTACCGATAAAGTCAATGAGCGGACAAATGATTTAATGTATCCAGGAGGATGAGGAGGACCTTTCTGAGGACAACATGCGTCCCGACGCGGACGAGGACGAGGCCGAGTGGGACTGGGAGGACGACGAGGAAGAAGATGACGAGCCCATCGAGAGCAAGAAGGGCAAGATGCACTGCGACTAACTACACTGCACCTGCGGCTCTATGTATGCCACTACCCACGTTTCATACTGTTTCTCACTTGATATGGACCCATCGAGGGCAAGGTCAAGATGCACTGCGAGTAACTACCAATATACTTGCAGCTAAATGTATGTAACCACTGATTTTACATACTATTTCTCACTTTATACAAATCTATCGAGCGCAAGTTCAGGATGCATTGCAAGTGATGTCTTTTATATTAGCCGCATAATGTATGCAACTACCTTCACTTTTTCTGATCTCATATATAGTGGAAGTTTTCGCACTATTGGTGTTGTAGGGCAAGATTGTTGTGGTGCCCTCTATATACAACATGAATCCATACAAAAAAAAAGCCGCAGATGTGTGGCCCAGTCGTTATCTGCTAACATGAAGAAAGGAATAGAAAATGTTTTTTCGCCCAATGATAAACCGTTGGATGATTTAAAAACGGTTTTTTCAATTTTGTTTCTAACCACTAAATATGGTGTAAGAGTCATCAGTACCCCACACATGACCATCGTGCATTCTAGAAATAATTAACTGTAAAACTTTGTATATTTTGTACTAGTAAATTTGTAAAATAATTAAAAATATCTAAAGCCCAATCACAAATGAATGATTGAATAAAAATCAGGTAAGATTTTCTTGCAGAAAAAAAAATTTTACAGTCAAATTCCAATCTTATGGGATATGTGGTTAATCGGGAAATAAAATGTAGGTTTCATAGTTAACTACAACAGTAATGTTATTTGAAACATGCCTAGATATACCATAGACATAGAAAAAGATTACTTATTCCATTAACCGGCTGTAAAGTCAATAGGAGTTACCTTTATTACTCTATCTTTATATCTATGGTATAAAATTTACAATTTTTTATAGAAAATACTTTTTTTCACTTTTCACAGACATTTTTAAGATTTTTAGGGTTGGATGTGTTGAGATTTTTCGTCGAAAATTCAAGTTGGGTTTCATCCTAGGCTAAGGAAAACTGCATATGTATAGTAGGGTTGTCACGTATATGAAAAGCGCAGCAATTAGCTGTGCAACAAGATAGGAGCGCGTTGATGGAAGTGTAATTTGTAAGTAAAAGGAGATAGTATTTAAAAGTTAAATTTGTTAGGGTTGTCACTCTTGATAATGGTTATTGAAGTCATTCTATTAGAAATTATTAATGATGTCCTAATTTTACATGTGCAATTTATGATATTGGGTGTAATAGTCCTATATCGTCCAGTTTGTTGTTTTTTGTATATGGGCCGGGAATTATTATTGTATTATCTCTATTGAATACATGGTTAATCCATCATCCGAAAAGATGTATTTAATTAAGACATACGACTAAATGCATCATCACTTTAATGCAGTAACAAGTAACAACATTCAAACTCCTAAAACTTTTAATAAATATAACAATTGATTTTTTTAAAATAGACAGTGGAAAGTACTATAAGCAGACCAGGTCACTATTAAGGATACATAACGGTGGGATAAAATTAATGTAAAATGGATCCTAAGTAAACCTCTTCTGATGAATAAATGTCATATGTAAGGAATAAAATAGTAGATAGCAAGTGAAATAAGTAATTAAAGATATATACATTTTAATGAATGTAGCATTAAAGTAATTGTTGTTATTTCATTAGTCGTATACGTATTACGTACAGGTTATATTGTAAAATTCATATCGGAGTAAACTAGTGAAATTTCAGTTCGTATAAGATGTTTCGACAATGTAGAATACTTTAATAAAAGGAATACTGTACTAAAGTTGAAAAATATCATTAAAACTCTGATGATTTCGTTAAATACTGTTTCCATTACTTTGCTTCGGTATCGTAATCCTCATATACCATGCAAATACTTAAATGAGTAATTAATTCAGCTATATTTAGTATCAAATAATATAGTCATCACTTACGAATGTAGTTCAATGCCCAATCGGACAATAATTATAAAACAAAGTTAATAACAAAGTTTAAATTTCAAAATTTATATTCATAATTTAATATTTTTGGCTTTGTGAAGTAAAATTTATATTAAAAAACTTTTTGTACTTATTATGCTATAATAGCTATTTAAAATTATATCGTTAAAGGTTTTATAAATTAACAATGAATAATTTGAACGTTTTCTGAAAAGTTGTCCGATGGTCTGTTGTCTACATTTTTATGGTTTTAAAGAAATCACAATGCCGGTGGTTTGCAATATGTACGTCATAGACAAGCGTATTAAGTGTAATACATATTACAGTAAATAATATATTCCATTATTGTATAAATATATTTTTGTGTATGTATGTTGTCGTGTCCAGCCGCGATGTCGGTCGTAAATAAGTTAGATAATAAATTACATAAAACTACATGTGCCTAGATAAGTTATGAATATTATATAATCTGATTGTGTTTTAGTGGGGGGTCGGTAGCCCTACAATCCTTTCTTGAATTCGTGCCTGGTCATTTTTCAAGTATTGCCGTATGGTGTTTTTCATTTCTGGGTGGATATTTGATTCTAATAGTTTTATATTAAGTCGCAATCAAAACTATATATTGTAAAAGGATTATTTAATATTTGGTGTATAAATAACCGAAAGTCGACACATTGCCAGTGCTGAGAAATATTATGTAAATATATGCACCAATTAATTTATTATTAGCATACACATATTTAGTTCGCATAGCATGTCCTATTATATACACCAAAGAATGTATTTTTTCTTGTGAATCATATTCCGTTTTACATATAGCATATAGCAAATGTACTATACACGAAAGAATATATAGTTCTTAAAACATATTAATATTTAATTTCTACCTCCACGTTTCATCGTGAGTTAGTATAGTTATAGTATTGTAACATTTACCATTATAGTAGTCATAATAATTCCGCACAATAATGTTTTCACGGTTACAAAAACATTGGCTATGTCTTAGTCAACCGATGGAAAAGCCTTGTTATATACTAAAACACGTAATTTAAGCAAAACACATATACCCGCGTACGGGAACGATTAACGCGCTATATTTTTGTATAGATTGTATCTAATGGATATCTCAAAATAAAAATAAAAACACCATGGATGACATAGTGGCGTATTTTAAAAAATGCGGCTCTGGGTTCACAAAATAGCCGTTACTTGCCAATCGAGTAACGAAGAGGCAATGTTATTTTCGCGTGTATCTGGGGGTTTGGCCCCCATAGCGTTAAGGTAAATACGCCACTGCAATAGGAAATAGGATTAATATAAATTCCCTAAAAAATAAAATTATGAAAAAAATCACGTGTTTCAAAGTTAACGGGCAGTGTATACCGATCGTTCCTGTGCGCAGCTACCTGTAGTCGCCTTAGTGACACGAATGGTACCCGAGTACGGCCTAAGCCACTAGAGTGCAAACGTGATGTTATTTCTAGTTAGTATACGGACAGTATTTTGTGATCGTATAATATTTGCCAAACAACGTTGCACGTGTTATTCATTTCTTATTTTAAAAACAAAAGAAAAATGTTGTACAACATATAATGAGGTTGTGATTTTAAAGATGTTTTTAGTTTGATTGGGATATTTATATAAAATTGTAACAATTGTTTTCTCCATCAGTTTCGTCGCGATTGCTACGTTGTTTGGCACAACACTCCGGTTGTGTTATGAAGCAAATAATGTATACACAAGTTGTCATTGGTTTTGGTGGGCATATTGCATGCATAGCGTATAACTGTTAGGTTATTTAACAAACTGATTGTTAAAAGGTTTGAAATAGGAACTCGTACTCATTTTTATTTAATCTTGATCGATTTTTGTGCCTGACTAAATTGGCTAACTAGAGTTTTTAAGTATTGGTATATCATGTGTATGTAATGAACATTATTGGAGACACCGCTTGGATACGCTATGTATACAAATGTCTGCGGATCGTAAAATGTTAAAAAGACGAACATTATTGATCAATATATGACAATAGTTACGTCAGAGTTTGTTCTAACAGTGCCTACAGAATATTTATTTTGATAGAGGCAATTAAATGTTCTCATCAAGAATGCCTTCAAAATATAGATGTATGTTAAAATTATTTTTTATCTCGTACAGATAAAGTGTTTATTTATATTTTTGCATTGAGACGCGGCGGAATTGCACCTACATTGTAGTTCTAGATTAGGCGCGCGCGGTGACTCTGCCACGCGTATCCGAAAGCGAGTCACTAGTCACGTGACACGCGTAGCGCGGCAAAGTCGCCGACGTCATCATCATAATTAATTAAAACTGTAAATATTAAATGTACGTGTAATGAGTGGCTTGTTCCACAGCCTGATACGTAGATAATGTGCTTTACAGACCAGCGATTTATTTTACAATCGTTTTTACGGTTTTACAGAAGTTTATGGAAGGAATTAGGAAAGTCAACACTTGCCCCGAATTGTTGGTACATCGTTTTGTTGCGTAATAATTTTAAATTAATCGTTGTATATTCACATTATATTATCCCAGCGGAGTTTCTATTATGTACCTATCTTTATAGAATTATCATATTCAAAATATATTATCCTCTTATTTTTTTATATCTAGAAATGGGTGGTCAATTTGAAGCTGAGATTTTTTACAATTGTTTACCATTTGGCCAATCATATCAATTTCTACATTGGTACGAAAACAACATCTTGTTGAGTAATATATCTATACTTAAATGTGTTTAGTGACTTATTGTGCAGCTACTTTTCTTAATTTCATTAAGAGAGTATTTTCCTAATATGTATCTATGTAGTTTCATTGTTGCCTCTCTTAGCCGCAATGGGGAGATTGAATATTGATTGATTGCAAATGTTGGTCTAGTAAGTGTCCAATGTATTATATCTTAGCACATGTGTGCATATGGTGGCCAGTTCTATATGCTGTAGTTTCGTCAAGCTCTTAACAGATTGTACTGTTTATGATTGAAGCATAGTATTTTATTGCAGCAAAGTTTGGTTTGTTTTTTATAAAATCTGTTATATGTTTAACGTCGAATTTATGTATTTATTTTTTAGCGATGCGGAATAGCAGCGACTGAATAAAACGAGTTTTGGAGTTGCACTAAAAGTTATAGTTTATTTTGTGACTATACAAATCAGGTGGGTGTTTGGGTGATTACGTCACACCACATTTGGGTCCTTATAAGGGCACGTAGTTCCCACACATTCCTCGGATAAATCTTGATTTATATCAGTCAATGCTTAAAATTTTAATAAGTAGGAAGTTATTGTAATTTTTGCCAAACATAAATTTATTTCTAGTTTCAAACTTATACTTTTTGAATGTATATGATAAGCCTTGTTCAGTATTTAGAATTGGTCATGTAATGTGTACTATCAAAACGTTGATAATAAGTTTCATGTTATTGGGATCGTGTAGTAAATCGATGTTTATTTCACAACATTCGGCGACTGTGAAAATTGCAGTCGTAAGTAGATGTTAGTTTAAACACGCGCGAGCTTACATTTTGTACCAAATAAAAATATTGTTTCATTATCAGATGTTTAAAATTGAGCAACGAAATAAAGTGGACTGCGATCTTGTTTTCTTTTTTGAAATTATGGCAATAGATTTTATCGCATTTGAATTTTTGAGAAATTTGTCAGTGAACACAGTTGACACACAGTGTTGGGGTTAGTATGTGACGAATAAACAACCCTTTTATATATGAATAAAAAAAAACGATGGTTTCGCATCTAAAAATAAATTTGAAGTAACCTAGAACAAGCGCCATGCACTTCCATGATGCGAATTTTAATTATCTTTGTACCTCGAGATTCTTGCTCGATCTTCTTGACACGAAATAAATGTAACCTTAGCATATTAATTAATAATTTATATTATACCATTCTAACCGATATAAAAAAGAAGAGAATAAATTGAAGTCTCATTTCTGAAGAGATTAATTAGCTATCTAGTCATGTCTGTACCAGCAGGAGCGCAGTCCACTCGCTAGGAATGACATAGTTAGTTCGTAAGAAACGTGTATTTAATTGTTGTACGGATGGAACGACTTGTCGATTAGTTCGTACGAGGAGACGATATGTGTCTGGGAATAAAGCTAGTCATGTGTTTATATTTGTGTTTTATTTCACTCTAATAGCTCCCTTCGTATAGAAATTGTACAAAAAGGACGAAGTTGATTTTACTCGAGATTCCGCTGAGCAACAGGAGTTCCCTGTTAAATTAATTTAATAGTATTTTAGTGAAACTTTTTTATAAACAATTTAATCTTAACACGTGACATTAGTTTCCTACATTACCTTCCTTTACAAAGTATGAAATTTGTGTAGGTACGTAATCTTTTATCATCTATAAGGCCCTGGTATAACAAAATTGCAGTAATTTCTAGAACATAAATGTCAATGGTATGACGTAACACCAATGAAACGCTGATTGGTCCTTCGTAGTGGCGTGGCTTCAACTGGTAGGAGTATTCGGTGTAGCCAATAAGTTAGCTTCTTATTATAAATAAAAATGGCCCATTAACTTCATGCGTTCCTGGTACTTGGAAGGTGAAATACTATTTAACTTTAAAATGACGAATTTGCTAATATCGCTAATAGAACAGTTACTTGCTTAGAAATCATATTCTTCAACTTAATGCGTTCTTGTGCTTGAAAGGTAAAAACTGCTTAATTTTAAATTGATAAATTTTAATATCGCCAATAGAAGAGTTACCTGCTTAGATCAAAAGTATCTCCGCCACTTAGTCTGTGTCCGCCAACTTCATGTTTTTCTGGTACTAAAGTTCGGTTATTTACCTGTATAGGACTATCATTATTTTAATAAAATCGTTTTTCATGTATACCGAAAAAACAAGAAGTGTTCGTGATTTTGTTACAATGCACAAAAACTAATATTTCTCTCTCTTTTTAGTCGGTCCCTCATTTTATTCAGGATCGTGACTCAATTATATCAATTTAATATAAATCTTATATTTTAGGTCTGTGTCGTGTAGTCATAACCAAGTCATGTCAGATTTTAAATATTAAGATAGTGATTTTGCTTGTGATTTTTTTACTTTGTTACATTGGTTTGACCTAAAATCACAATCTTCGTAATCATTCACAGGTTATGGCATGATTTCCAATTATTAAATACAAATCATTTTCAGATCAAGTATTAAGATTTGTCGGTGGTACTACACACTTTTGACGGTGTTACACAGAAGGTTTTTAAAACTCCTTATTTATGCTCCCACGTAAACGCATTTAATCGATAAACTATAGTTTCTGATCTTAATATGGGGTCATAACTATGTGTGTGACTGTTTATTTAGTTTCATACTTCAGTTATATGTTATACTGTTTCCATTCGTTTATTTTATTTTTGACAGTTCACGCCTATAAAGTACGACATTACAGTAGAACAATATTTTGAAATAAAAGTAGATACTTTCTTGACGGGTAACGCCCACTTAGAGTTGTGCCATTCGTAACGAATGACCACAGATAACAAAAACGATTTTGAATAGAATCAATCAATCGGAATCATTTGAAATAAAATTACATTAAAATGCTAATGAAAACAGTTAAACGTAATATAGTACCCAATATTAGGATCGAATGTATTTGCTGCAAATTAATTAATATGAATAAAGGTATACGTATTGAAGTGACTTTTAATAAGAGTTTAATTTAAAATAATTACAATGATTACAACGAAAATAAATGTTTAGTACCTACTTGTAATAAACAGTTAAACCATGTTGGAATTCATAGTACTTTAAGGATTAAATAATTAAAACAATTAAAAGGTAATTTGTTAATATTTTTATTTATAAACAATCGTCTGTTTCGTCGGAATCGGCGTCGTCGTCACTCGTATCCCCAGTAACACTTATTATTAATGAGTGCATGGGTAAGTTGTCAAATGCGACATCGCGATCCCAATCAGACATTATTTCTTTCTTCGTCTTATCTACGACACTCGCCCAGTTATGAGGCGTCACATTTTCACACGCATTTTTAAGCAACTCCAGCATTTTGTTTGCGGTGAAAGGAGGAGTTGTATTTATTCTCGCAGCATATCCTTTCACTTGCGCCCATATTAGCTCTATGGCATTATACTGGCAATGATATGGAGGAATTCTAAGGACGGTGTGCCCATGTTCTGCAGCCATTTCATCTATAACGTATCGTTTAGGCTGCTTCCTCATTTTTAATATTTTAAGTAACTCTACTTTTAATAGGGACTCGTCCACCTCCTCGCCATTGTTACGGAGCCAGTTTATTATTTCATTTTTTTTTACTGGCTTGCGTTGGCATTTTGTTAATTTGCCGAGAGTGATAGGACGCATTATCTATAAATATTGTTGATGGCTGTTCGAGTGACAATAACATTTCCCGAAACCATTTTTCATATACTTCGGAATTCATTTCTTCGTGGTAATCCCCTGTTTTCTTTGATTTAAAAGCTAACATAGCATCTTGCACAAATCCTTTTGCGGTTCCTGCATGACAAATTATAATTCTTTCACCTTTTCCCATTGGCACTGCGGTCGAGGAGCTAGCAGTGTTGTCAGTCCAAGTTTTTGATACCGTGTGATTCGCATTGAGCCAAGTTTCATCGGTGAAAACAACATTCGACCAGTCTTCTATTTTTTTAGCTTGTCTTAAAAATTCGCATCGATACAAAGCAACATCATTGCGTTCCATCAATATTTTTCTTTTGTCACATTTTTTGTATTGGAATCCAATCCTATTCAATACCTTCGCCAAAGAAGACTTTTGACCACGGAACAAGCCACTAGTTTTCAGAGATTGTACTAGGTTATGTAAAGTAGGAATCTCTTTTCTTTGGTAATAATCGTATATATGACGACGAATAGCATCACCATCAAAACTGTCAATTGCTGTCACTTTAAAGGGCTGACGTTTTTTCTTAGGTGTAGATGGCTTGTTTTGTTCCATGCCACTACTGCCGTAGCCTTCTTTAATTATTTTTGAAACTGTTGGAGCAGTAATACCTAATGCTGCTGAAACACGGTCTCTGATTTGAGTCACTGGTATAAGAGGTCCACCATTACGGCTTTCCCTTTCAAAGTACTCATGAAGTCGCAACACAAACTCCCTTGTTTGTCCTTTAAGCACCTTTCCTTTAGGCATTTTGAAAGTGATGAAGGCAGGTACGATGTTCTCAATTCAACCAAATGTAGGAATTCACGGGTAAAACAATACGGAGGAATATAAATACTCAACTCGACGTATGAAAAATGTGAATTAAAATTCAGCGAACGGAAAACACTAGCACGGGCGCGGGCGTCTCGTTGTGAGTGACCACAAAATGGCGGCGCGCGTCACCTGTCTGCCCAGTGTTGCCGTTTCACAATTTGTTTTTAACAACATTACTATTGCCGACGGAAGTGATAAGAATATTAACTTAACATGAGTAAATGGTTTATTTTAATATAATTATTAAATCAAGTAACTTAAATATCCCTGAAGTTTTATAAAACAATGCATGGAGCAAAAAATAAAATATGTATTAAATCGATTAAAACTTGTTCAAAAATAAAATCGTTTGTTATAAAAAATTGATTCGATAACGCATCAGGCCATCTCTATTTGATTCAGTACTCGATGTGTCAAAAATAAAATAAACGAATGGAAACAGTATAGTACCTTATGCCTATTTCGAAAATTCAAACTCTGAGACCGGATAAGTGTGATATTACGTAATACATACTTATATGCGACGTGAATACAATCCATAATAATTGTTTATTATCATCACAAATTAACCCCACAATTATTATCCGACTCGTCAATGATCCTACTCCTGAAATTCTATTTTTTGTGCACTTTTCGTAAAATTTCACTTCTGTCACATGTGAGCTACACACATTTTTTTTTCATTAGAGATGTAGATACGTGTGTGTATTGAATTGGCCTGTGATTATCGTGTTTATAGTATTCGATTGTGTTTGGAATTAGGGGAAAAAAAAAGAAACATTTCTCATAATAAATATAATTTTAACACTCCGTAGCCTAACGTAGTAACAGCGACGAGCGCGGCTAATACAAATTAAAATAATATTTACAGAGATAATAATGAGTTGCACTGTCACACGGCGTCCGCAAGGGACTCATTTATCACAACAGTACTCCGCATTGTAATACATATATAATTGCAATTATCTACCGTTAAATTAAACATAACCCCTTACTCCACAAGTTGATTTCACATTATTCATATCAGCAAATGTTCTATCGTATTAATAAAGTCGATCATCTATCGGCTCGCCGCTAACAATGGATTCTATGAGCCGACCAATGTCGAGTTTAACAATAATCGTATATAAAAACGGTTAATTTAACAACACAAAACTACAACGTAAAGTATAATTATTGTAAAAAATATATTTTCACTAAAAAACCGTAACAGCTTACTGCTAAGGCAGTTAAAAAAAACTAAGTTCGGAATGAACAAATGAGCTCAAATCACGAGACATGGAGTAAGATCTACATACTTTATATAAAATGATATGACAACGCCGATTTTATTCATATTAAAATTTTGAAACCAAATATAGACAACCGTCACGCAGGTGTGTTAGTGTTGGCCAAAATTAAGTTAGTGATATGATATTGGTGCTATTTTATTGATAAACATTTGAACTAGTAAACTTCGGCAACGGTAAAAATGATAATTCTAAAGGCGGTTCCGAGACGTGTTAAGAAATCAATTTTCTTTGGTCGTTTTCAATTTCGCTGATCATGCATCGAAACTAGTTCATAAGTTTGAAATTTCGCATCTCCCTTGAAGACGATTTCTGCCAATCGGTGCATCGGTGTGTAATTTTGAAATCTAGGACAAGTCGACCAAACGCGTATTGGTGGTGGTATCGGCGCGGGTATCAGAGCGCGAGCGCGGCGGAGCGCTTGTCGCGGTTCTTGTTGCGCGCCAGCGTGCGCGCCTTGCAGGCGGCGTTGTTCTGCAGATGGCGCTGCAGGCGCGTGAGCTTGGCGGGCGGCGCGGGCGCGCCGGGCGGCGCGGCCTCGAGGCGCAGCGCGGCTCGCAGCGCCAGCACGCGCGGCGCCAGCGCCTGCAGCCCCGCGCCCAGCGCCGCCGCCAGCGCCGAGTACGCCGCCACGGCGCGCCAGCCCGCGCACCGCACCGTCTCGCTGCCCACGCGCACCACCTCGCTCGGACTCTCGTCCTCCTGTACTCAACCACACCATTTATCAACCACTCATTCATTAACTACAACATAGTGGCGAAGTGAGCCCACAACTCGATTCCTAACGATTCCACTTTTATTATCTTTAAATTTCCCTTTCAATTTATAAAATTACCTGTTTACCCAATACGATAAAAAGTATAATTTGAAACTTTTACTTCACTTTTGAAAAAAAATTGAATAGCAAAAAGTATATTCATAATAGTACTATACATACTATATACTTTTATATCCCTATAGATTTTATATATAAAGATAAAGACGTGCGGCTCACCTCGAAGTACTTGAGTATGTCCCTGAAGGTGGCGCGCTGCAGTTTGCGGTCCCGCTTGGCGCGAAACTTGTTGGAGTCGCGCGCGAGTTGGTCCAGCGTGGGCAGCAGCTCGCTCACCAGCGCCGCCAGCTCGGGGTCCTCGTCGTCCTGCTCGCTGCTCAGGTGTTCGTGCGCGATGGCCAGCGCTGTTCCCGCGGCTAGGCGGACCTATACAACATACATTTTGTACATCAATATTTTACTATTTTTTACGAGTCTCTTTGGAAATTCATAGAGAAGACCAATGTTTAACATGTAACAATGACTTTTAAAATTCAGTGGTGCACTAAATATTCACCGACATCGCACGAACAGTAATAAACTCTTCTAGATTAAAACGCATGGTGCTGCTCTATATGATATGTGGCATCGCATACATTGCGTGTGTATGAAAAAACCGTAAGAATTTGTGTCATCTCAGTTTGAGACACTTGACCACAAGGCCGCACAGTGTAGTGTGGTGTGGTGTGGTGTGGTGCGGTGTGGTGCGGTGCGGTGTGGTGCGGTGCAGTGCTGGTACTGACGTCGAGGCTGGCGGCGTGCAGCAGGTCGGCGAGGCGCGCGAAGGAGGGCGCGTGGTGCTGCAGCAGCGCGGCGGCGTGCGGCGGCGCGGCCAGCGTCAGCAGCAGCGCCCAGCCGTCCAGCGCCGCCGCGTGCAGCGCGCCCGCCTCCACCAGCCAGCCGCACACCTTCACGCTGCCGTCGCCCTGCCACACGCACGACTCACATCAAATTACATATTTTGTATTATTCAAAAATACCGATAACTCAGCATCTTTGATAGAAATAATATTCTGCCTAAATTATTTCTAGTTTTTATTTTACCTTGAGATAACTATCGCTGAAGATGGTCTCGTACATACGCATGACCTCGAGTATTGCGCTCAGATCTTCTTCCAGCAAATAGCACAGCACGGCCAGCGATGAGCAACACTAAAACATAATACCATTTCACATTATTTGATATTGAATCAATATTTATTCTGTCTGCCATTTATTGTACATAGAGAATGTTGATTTTTTTTACAGAGCTTATTATTTAATTGTTCCAAGTAAATATTATAATGTACCTCAGTGCGTGTTTCCAGCGAAGCGGACTTGTCAACAGCTACAGCCGCCAGCTCAGGACGTATTTCATTCACGAACTCCTCCACTCCTTCTTCGCCGATCTGTTTAGTTAAAAAATATTCAATTATGCAATCATTGTTTAGCGTACATCTAACAAAAATAACACTCTCTCGCGGAAGGACACGCTATGTGGATTGCATTGCCATTGTCATCAGGTTTATTGTCAATACCTTGTCGAGTGAGTATAACTAATAAAAATAGAATGGCTAAATTGCTAATCTGGTCTAAGGCAAAATCCTCGAGTGTAGGCCACGCGTCAGCAAGCGAAGCATCAGACGTCCATCCACAAGATAGAAAGAACACCTAGTTAAGGTTGCAGGAAGTCTTTGGATGCAAGTAGCCTTCGACAGTTCACTATGAAAGCGTCCGATATGGCGATAAGCTCGCCACCTATCACATCATGGGTCGGTGACACATCAGGCGAAACGAGGTTGGTTGTACCTGGTTGTACCTCTGCTTACCCCTTCTGGGAAAAAGGCGTGATGTTTATGTATGTACTATGAAAACACAGGAAGAGGCCTATATTTAGCAGTGGAGTAGCTGTGGGTGAAGAGCGATAGGTATGGACCTGCAGTGCGAGTAGCGGCGCGAGTCCGGCGGCGGCGCGCCTCTCTCCGTCGCGGCCGCGGCGCAGCGCCTTGGCGAGGTGGTCGGCCAGCGTGGCGCGCTGGTTGGCGAGGATGGCGGCCAGGTGGCGCCGCTGCAGCGCGCTGCGCAGCGACAACATGGCGGCCGCGCGCGCCGCGTTGGACCGCGCGCTCAGCGCGTCGATCAGCTCCAGCACTTTCTCCTCCAGCTTCTCCTGGTTTTCATTCTCTGCAATTGAGTAAAATATTGTGTCAATATTTGTTGATAACAAGTTAGGCCATACTAACCCAATACCAAATACAAACTTATGAGATTATCTTATTAAGGGGACATGGGTTTTTAGAATATTTTTCTTTTAATTTTCACTATTATTTTATTTAATAAGGTAATATGCGATGTAATCTTTATTTCGTTTGATGTACACGCTTCACCGGTTTTTTTTAAAGATAAACACGCAAATAGCATCGTATGTCAAAAACATGAACGCGAAGAAGTATCGAGTAAAAACTAAAACGGACTAAACGGACGGACTAAAACGGAACGAACTCAAAATATTTATACTATTTAATGCCGCTCTGAAACCTTGAAAGGACGTATCGCCGGTGCATATTGAATATCCCGTTATTCCTTACCATTACCTTACCATAACTCCTTACCATAACCATTCCTCAGAATGTTGGATTACTATAATGCTTCTAGATGGGATAATTATAATGATACTATATTGAAACAAATAAATTCTTATTACGAATTCTTTTTTATAATATTCTGTAATGGATTTCTGTGCCTCGGTAACCAATAACCATAAAGTTTGTGTAGCGATTACAAATGTATATAAAATGTTGTAATATTACATACAACTAAATTATAATGATCAAAATTATATGTTATGTCGCCATTCAACTAATGAGGATTGTCCAAAACCTTTGAAGTTATTGGGTTCGGTTCCTTTGATTTAACGGTACGCAATTTTCCTGGGATTAAGTAATATCCTGGGTCACTAAACTTCCTCTAAACATGGCCGTCACAAACAATTACAAGGTTAAATTCAAATTACACGTCATCGGTGGGGAATATCGGAAAATTTTATGATGGATAGATACAATCAATGTACAAACATATTTTTGGTAACCTTAGAGTATTGTTAAGCAGGATGCGTAACGATAGTTTATTCGAAAATATTCCACTGTTCGTAAATCAGAGTTCCGAATATGTCGAAGTGAATAAATTCGCCAAGGCCTCCGGTTCGCCTCAACCTTTGCTTGCTTATCGTTTTATAATAGCCGTGCACGTGTCAGATAACTTTTCAACGTCGAATGCACTTTGTTTTGTTTTTGAGTAAAACGTTATTTTTTTTAATTGGATGAAAGAATTGGGAGATATTACTTCAACGTGACAATGATTATTTTTTGCCGACTAACTGGTCTAGGCGCTATATTTTGGTGAAAATGTTGCAGAATATTTTCCATAGCACAAAAATATTAATTTAAAACATATTATAAAAACATGTAAGACAGCTTCCTAAAATTGATAGGTCATAGTAATTATTATCGTTTTATGTAACATCAATTATTTTAACGATTAAGATAAGAATTGATCAGACAGACAATTGATAGCTATTTTATTCACTAGCTCTAATTTAACATTCCAAATGTAATTTCGTATTCATTAGAATTCAGGAACCTCCAGACCGAGAATATTTTGTCGGAAGTAGCCAGCGCGGCGCGTCATAGCATAATGAATGTGTACTCCATTATAGCGTAAAGTTTATAAATAATGGAATGCTAGTTGAACGGTTATTGCCTATCGCCTATCGGTGGCATCGCGTGGCATTGCGAAGCCTCGTCGTGGTCACTCGGTCACGGAGCACCCTTGGCCACGCACAATGTTACCGCAGATTAACCTATATTCTTACGTGACGGCTATCAGTTGCCATGTATGTACATACTGGTTAGGTGTTACTTTAACGACATAGTAATAGGGTTACAAGGGGCCATTTGGATCATTCTCGACATTTTTTTTACTTAGAACGTTCTTTCACCGTAGAATATAGGTGATTTGTGGCACAGCACCACTATGTTATCTGTGTTGGTAATAGGTTTTACAAATAAGTTGCAAATTATATCATGTCTAGAGCGCCAGGAAGAATTATTAATACAAGAGATTGCGTTTTATAGTGGGACCTTGAGATGAGAACGATCAAAAGATCACATTATCAATCATCAAGGGAACTATTATAATCTGCCTCACTCAACACCTATGCGATTAGAACAACGAACATACAACTTTTTATAAGCTTTCCACATTCTTACCAGGCTCCTTACATAAATCGGTTATAGAAAAAAAAACATTTAGACAAAATATTGCATGAAGAAAATACAATTTAAGTAAATTTAATTAATGCATTTCGTAGAATGCCGAAATAGTCTTCTTTATCTTTGTTTATAATTAAACAATACAATGTTGGTATATTTATCTTTCGTGTGCAATCTTAGTCACGTGGGAAACGAACTCACATATTTACAGAAATAAAAATTATTAATGAAATCTATCGTTATCGGTTGCTCCTGGGACAGTTTTTGCGTGAAAGACGCTATAGAAGACTGTTATGTTACGCCTACATATATTTCGTTGTGAGTAGACTCAATATAGAGATAAATTATTCAGTGTACAATTAAATATTTGTTTCTGTTGTGGCGTTGTGGCAGAATTCGAGAATGCCGGTGCTGTTGATGGGTGGAAAACCGCAAATAACTTCACTATTCAAACTAGACGCTGTTTTTGTGTCATCTTCATGATAAAAAAAAACACGACCTTTCAGTATTCAAGTACATCATAGTTTTTATCACATAAACAACTATCATGTATTAGATAACGTTGCGGTTGGATAAAAAATATCAACACGTGAGATTAACAATCCGCTACTTATGTCGTTATATAAACACATTTTACACAAGCGCGTGTTTTTCCTATACAATAGCGGCATGATTCATATGGAAAATAAATCTCCATCATTTATTATCACTAACACATTTATGGTGCTGTTATCGCATATTTGAAATATTACCTTGCCTTATATTGCATACTCTGTATGGCTCCATAGTCCTTACATTCAATTCCCTGATTGCTTTTACAGAACAGAACAGATTACTCTTTTGTATGAGTTATTTTTAACCATGCTGTGATAAATAAATAAAAACGTTCATGAGTAATGTCAAGTTACGAAAGAAAGTGTTATAAAATGCAGAGGCGTTGTGACGTCACAATTCTTACGAGATTGAAGAAACTACGAGCATTTAACGTGGGTGTTACGCGTTCAAAGAGAATCTGGTAAAGGTCGTGTGTGACGTCATTTTAATTGGATTACATCCTTCCAAATATTCGTTGTATAGATAGTAAAAAATATAATTTTATGAGGCTATGCATTTATATATAATAGAAGTACGACAGCCAAAACGATTTTAGTAACGGAGGCCAAATATTAACAGACGAGGAAAAGTAATTAAATTAATATCCCCGGCTAATCTAAGGATTAGTCGTCTTATTGACGTGAAGATATTCTGCGTAATACAAAGGCCTTTTGAGTAGTCTTTCCCCTACACTGTACACAATCTTTCAGAATATCTGAATACCCAGATGTGAAACTAAATCCGAAATGAGGAATATAGACTTGCATGTACTTAGGAGGCACAACCGTATTACCTCCAAGAAGAAAATAGACCATCAATTAAACACACGCACAACATTACAAAACAATTGAATGTAATGAGCACACATCAGCATATTTTCTAAGCGAGTGGCATCGGGTGACCTGTGCGGTATATTTCAACAGTACAATGTATACGTGGTCTATAAGGGTGAAGGAGAGTTCTCTAGGCGTGACGTGCTCAAGTGTTGGGGACACGAGACGCTGTAAGGTGCAGTTGCATAGCTCGTTTTTTACATGGTTTTGCCGCAGTGTGCTAAGCGCTGTTTTTGCCACGAGGCAATGTAAGGTTCCCGACAATATTTAATGGTTTTATTACTTCAGACGGTTAATGTAAGGCTATTGGTAGGGTTTTCGATCAAGTATATTTAGTTTGATTTCACAATGTGTTCGCACCAAAATCTAGTCTAGTTGTCTATCTAATCTAGATGGCTATGTGTTCGTGGTTTGTTCATGAAATGAAATTACTTTGGATTAATCATGTCCCACCTTGTAAATTTTCCGACCCAGTAATCTTATAAGGCGATACATACAAGTAAAACATACCAAAAACTGTTAGCTCATACCGATCGATCTTAGCTTAGCCAAAATAAACACTTCTTGTTTGTAATGTTCAGTTATTTAGATCTCGAGGTATCATCATAATAAGAAAAAATTGCGATAATTGTTAATGGAAATTAATACTAAAAAGTATTTTATAAAAAAATTAATTCTTCGTGATATACTCGTAAGATTACCGGAAGACACTACAATTAACAGCATGCATCTAAACAAAAAGCAACGAATTTGAATCTTTTCACTGTGATTTCCTTATTGAAACACCACTTAACACGAAAATTGTTCACATTTGATAAACAGAGACAAGTTTTCATGTAATATCCACATCCGGATATTGCTATAAAATAACCTGCTACACATGTTAAGCAAGGGCAAACACGACGACTAGTAAGTCAGCCACAACATTCTATTTAATACGTTATAGATTATTTTAATGTTATTGAAAAAAAAAATAACATTGTATGTCCAGCTATGTATTTCCTCTATACAGGTGTTAAAATGAGCCAATAAGCTAGTTGTATAATTATTTTCGACCTTTGCGAGAACTGGTTTGGAATAGACCGATTTAAACTAGTGTACAATACGTACCGCACCGCGATAACGTATCAGCTGGTCTATTGCCGGCCAAATTACTTTTGGATAAACGTCATTAGTTTGCGTTATATGCGTTATATGCGCGTAAGGAAATCCATTATTGACGTCCATCTGGAATTTATTTTTAAAGCGTATGGGAAACATGTACTAACATGTACTAGCATTAAATTATTAACAACAAACAATGTATTAGGATTAATAGGTACTCTCTTGCAATATTATAAAAGAAAGAAACGATAACAAAATTAAACATGCATTTATAAGACAAAGAAATAGTAACATACTAGTCATAGAACACTATTAGAGTGCTTGAGTGGTGTGGGCGAGCAGCCGAGATCTCCCCACTGAGACAAATGTTTGTATTGTCAACAACTAGTCATTCTGAGATTAATCATGACAAGTGTAGAAAAACGCTATTTCATTGGGATTATGTATGTGAATGGCTGAAATTATTATACATAAATAAAAAAACCTTTGTTGAAAAAGTAAACAGAAATACTTATATGACCAGGATGCATAATACATAAACACCTAAAAGTGTAGTACTCAACAACTGTGTATAAATAATTTTAAAAACATGAGATCAAATTATTCAAGCCAAGTAAGGTAAGTGCTTCAAGGTTGATCCCTGTTTAATTGGCAGTTGAGAAAACACAGACAGTGTCAATGTATGTTACAAACTTGTTTGTATTTCAGTGTGTGAAACAATAAAAATGCTATAAAGGTAGTTATATGAATTGATACGAAAATAATTTTCATTCAAATGTAAGACAATGAAGTTTTCATATTCATACATTTTAAATGTTGACTTCGTAAACAATACTTATATTTTGAAGAATCTATCTTTGTACAAATGAAAGGACCACAATGGTCGAAATTATGTACAAAAGCCTCCATAACAGCTTCCATGGCACATATGTTTAGACACCGGGTGTGAAACAAGAGGCAACAGGTTTGATCTTGGCACCGAAGCAAATGTTGTAAGGCCCACAAGTATTTGTCTCGGGTCTGGGTGTATGTGAGAGCAGAAAGTCTCTCGTAGTTCCTGATACCCACGACACGACTTAATTGGTCTTAATGAAGGGTCAACTATGACTGTTAGGTGTATTTATTTATTTACAAAAGTTTTGGACTTGCTTTGGTATCTGGGTTTAGATTTGCAATGCTAATGTAGGGCAAAAGAAGCCAAACCCGGTTTATAAACAATATTTAGCTAAATGGAAGTAGTGGAGAAAATTTTACACACACTTTTACCAAAGAAGCAACCTAGTACTCATATTTTGGTAGGATCGCTTGTGATTGAAGCTTTGAAACTATAAGATATCATAAAGTTTCCCTTAATCAAAAGTGATCATTATGTATGGAATGAATACTTGACTAATCCCGCTGCAAGGTTATAAAAAAAAAATGGAATTTATAAAGCACTCAAAGTGTAGTTATTAAGAAATAAATTTTGAAAATGTATTTTGCATGCTTTAAACTACAGTTATACCTAAATTAAAAAGTACACAGCTATCCAAACAAGCTATACCAGTTAAATAATTTATTACTATCATATTCAATATATTACCTGGTATTCCTTGTTATAAGTAAATAAACCTTCAAAATTATCTGAATATTGTCTTACCTGTATCATCATGGGTGCTCTTGAGATCTGACTGACCTGATGTCTCTGAACAGTTATCAATGGTCATGTCAATACCAGCATCCTCGTCTGATGAGTACATCTGCTCTGTTCTTCTGTGCTCTGTTAAAATTCAAATAATTATAGTTTAGATGGTTTAGTGCTTTTTTCCTAGCCTTTTCTTAATTAGGAATATAATAAAGACCATAATATTTTCGATGCAAATAAAAAATAATGATTTGTAATGTGTTATTATTTCGGAATACAGTTGTGGTTTCTATTTTAAAAATTACACATAATTTTTATATTGTGTCTGTTGTATTGCACAAGATTTTAATCATGAATGTCAACACACAAAATATGAGTTTAAGATTTCATGACTGACCTTTTCAGATTATGGGAAACTAGAAACTCAGGAAAAAATGTGATATTAGCCAAATGTTACACAAGACATTGTAGTAAGGACTTGTACACATAGTTCATATACAAATCACTAGTCTATGGTTATAAATATGCAGTTGTAAAATAAATATTAGTTCTTTAATCTCAAACTCCAACTAATCTCAATTGTCAAGTGAAATGCCATGATTAAATAAATCTCCACAACATTATTTCTACATCAAACATAAATGAAGTAAATAACACTTGTCCTTATGTTTTCAATAGTTCAATAACATTGCCCATGTTACTACAGTGGTGTAACATTCAGAGTGCCAAGTATAATTTGTGACATATGAATTGGTACTTTTCCAAAAATAATGACACATCAGTTATGTGTAATTAATGAAGACAATATTATAGCAATTAAATGTTTAATGATTTAATCTGTTAAGTAGCATTTATAATAATGAATTAACATTTAATATGAATCCAGCATAACACAAAGATAAACATTAGTCATTGGCAAGGATGGATTGTAAGGTGCAATACAACAACAGAATCTAACGTGATGCAAACAAATAATGTTGTGTAATGTATTGAAATTAACATGCACCATATGTTTTGCTGGTAAATAGGACCTACTATGTTATTTAAATCAATTATGCCTCTGGTATCCTAGAATTATTAGATTCCAAGAACCATAATTAAAAGGAATATGATTGAATCATTATAATAACTAGAAGTAATTACAGGTAATGTTAACATATTGTTTCACAAGAGCTTTCAAGAATGTTATTAGGCCATGAGTCTGATATAGGTTTACCTAAACCACATTATCACAATGTAGCAACCACTGTGATGTAACTTAGTAGGCAAATGGTTATGAAACACATTGGAAACAGCTGGGTCTTCCCAGCTTACATACATTCCTTTCACTAAAACAACTTTAAAAAATGATGAATATTTGCTTCTTCATAATGAATGCTTATGAAGCTTTGTCAGCAATTGCTTTGTTTGTTTACGCTACTAGGAAGTGGCGTTATTATGTATAATTATATAACTACCATCTAAACTCGTCAAGGCCAAACAAAGAGATATCTTAAGGATTTTTTCCTCCCAACCACATTTTGCAAAGTTGTCACAGTGTAATTGCCCATGAATGGCACGCCGCAGGGCGCATGTCAATAATGGGCCATGTGGTGAAGCATTGTTGTGAAATATACGCGAAAGGCTATTAAGACCATGTTAATTTAGGTTGGATTTGAACAAGTTCCGACCTGTGCCTCATGATTCAGCATCCATATGGCAGGTTGTTTGTTTCAGGGTATTGGCACGGGGTATAATGACCGTGAGCTACACGTAGCCGTCACAACGCACCGTCCCGCGGAAAGTCCGCACCACAAGGTCGCCGCGTGATCTCATTCCATACGAATTCCAGACGGTTTCGACATAACAAAAAATCATCACACTTATATTTTTCATTAGTACTCACCGAATTTTCCTTTTCTTTTCCCTTTCGGCATTGTGAAATATTGTAAATTAAGCTCACTAAAACGATAACTCTAAATTATATTCACTAATTATTTTAAACTACGGTTGTCACTTAATCAAGACGGAGAAGAGTTCAGTATATCAGTTCTTAAAGAATGATTTGGGCACCGAATGTAACATAAAACTAAAATTTCATAAAAACTTTTTAACATGTTTAACCGTGTAACATGCACACTCTACTTCGCTTTGCGCAATGCGCTGTCACTTTAAAGGCCAGAAGAGAATTTATATCGCCATCTTGGGTGTTTGAGTTGCCATTGGAAAAAAATAATTATAGTTTTTTTTTCTCTTCTGGCTACAAGCACTAAAAAGTTATTGGTTTTGGAGACTAGGATATGATTTTCCTTTTTTTACAATTTCACCTCTTTTTAATACCTATGAAAACAAAGGAAATGGGGTCGGGAGGCGGTTTAAAAGCATGTATTCTTTTATCAGTACCAACTACAACGTAATTTTACGCGTTAAGCGCACTACATACCAAATCCGCCGGCCCGGCGATATAGGCCCGCCGGCACAACCCGGCGGCCTTAGGTATATTTAATATAGAGTGAGCGCACGTAGTAATAAATGGTGGTGCCAGGGCTACCTTTTCCTTCCCTACATCCAGCATGTATTGTGACAGCTTGGAATACACATGCCTTACATGAAAAAGAAAAATTAAAAAAAATTAGTTTAGCGTCATTGAATTCCACTCATATTTATTTTAGGGTCTAATAAATTAATGAATATTCGATTACAACCAACTTTAAAGCAATTTAATATTATATACCCTGCAATACAATATCATATACCAAGATTTATTTAACATAATTTTAGAGAAAAATTATCATATTTTTAGAACGAATTTATATTCAGTGTTGCAAGTAATTAAAACTTTGAAATTCCGAAAAAGTTCGCGATGAATTTTTAGGTAAAAATTATGAAGAATTTTTTTTTACATTTTTGAATACGCAAATGTATGACAGCGCTCTCTCTATTATGCTGTTGAGGGTTGGATTTTAAAGTGGTAGAGTTACATTGAAGTTACTCCGGAATACATTTTGCGTACGGGGTTACGGCAAGGAAAGATTTTAAGTATCTTGGGCTACGGTTACTACCCTACTGTTTCAACACAGTACCTATGTCCTACAAAAGGCATTGTAAAGCGAAATCTTTGTTATTTTGTAAGTTATTTTGTTGGGTGATTGTTTGAGGCCCAATGTTCCATTTTTAAAGATCAACAATTAATTAATTATCCATGTCACTTTCGAAAATACTCATATGTCGCAGTTATTACTTACTATCTTTGCTTATTTGCCTGACAAATGCAAAAAGAAATAATTCCTGCAATCTGCATGACACGGTCTATTCGTTGAAGCAAAGTTTCATAATAAACTGGAGGAAGAGAATTTGAAATAATTAGCTTTATTAATGTAAGTAAGCCGCCGTAGTACCTTTGATCTAGAAAAATGTAACGCTTCAGATAATTAAGGTCACAATAACAGTCCACACGCGTGCCACATACTACTAAGAAGTAAGAATACGATAAAAGCTGTGTTTGCGAGACTGAGAACCAATAGGATACAATTCTATCAGTAGTTTAATAATAATTGAATCTATAGACAATGTATAAATAAGTCTTTAAACAGATTATGGTATGTAAAATTATGACGGCAGGTACGTACTAATGTATAAAAAAACATTCTTATGGGTTTCACAACTTTATTTTCACTATATTAACTGCATAAAAAGGCTGGAATATCATAGTACATAAAATGATATGTATACCTAACTAAATACTGTTAGCAAAACTGGTATTTCAGTTATTGAACGCTGCCTACAAATATTGGTTTTGAAAAACAATATTTTTACAAATAGCAGATTTCGAAATATGTTACTGAATTTATATAAAAAAAATACAATTAAATTAAATGTTGAATAAACTTGTTAGGTATATTTTTATTATATTAATATTCTAGTTATATTTACTTAACATATTATATAATATAATATAATATTATATTATATTATATAACTTAACATATGTATGTATTAGAAGAATTATAACAAAGAAGTTTTTTTACATTAAAATATATTCTTGGTTTATTTTAGGAACATCGTTTCTATATATTATTATTACATTGATATATTTCATAGTGAGACACTTTGGAATGTAACACTTACAAATAAAACATTCTTATAGAATAAGAAATTTAGTTACTCATAGTATAGTTATATTATTTGGAATAGATGCGAAGAAAACTGGATTGCAAATTGTTCCATTCGAAACATTACGTTATTACCTACTCATAAAATATTTTAACAGAATTAAACGGAACTCTTCATAGTTCATACTTATAAATTATAAATATATCACCAAAAACAAAACACACATCAAACGCAAGTTGTAACTTATCGCGTTATCAGCATTCTTATGGGTTATTACGTAGTCATCTCTTTTCATGTGCGCCATCTCCCTCCATCGAGCCTTCACTTCTTTGGATCCGGATAATTTCCCGAACATAAACTCGGCACATTGCAAAGTAATAGTTGGTGGAATTCCCAAGAAAATATACCGGTTAGCTTTACTCTTATATAATGCAGATCCTCTCATATCTTCGTCTTCTCTTCCATTAACATACCAGTGTATCTCTGCGTCAGGCGCACCGCGACAGTATGCTTGCATCAAATCGCCTTCTCCATACTCTTCCCCCAATCCTTCCAGTAAAGGTTTTCTGTGCTCATGACCGCGGATTTCCATACGAGCAGTCCGAGTTTCGAATTTATACGGCGGAACGTCCCTTTCTATATCACACCTGTATAGTCCCGTGGCATCTTCGGTGAGGCCTCCGAGTCTTAGTCGACAGGCAGTCGGTCCGCAAGCGACCATTTCGATTCTTCCAACACCGAGCACAGGAAAAGAGCGGGTACTAGGCGCAGCACCGGGTTTGTACCGGAAGAATTCGTTCGGTCCTTTGAACCAGCTCAGAAGGGTAAAGTTGGCATCGTATCGACACTCGATGTCTACTTCTGCCTGTCCAGGTGCGACCACCTCGGGCACGATGAGGTGTGTGATGTTGAAGGTCCGCGCGTATGTGCCGGCACACGCTAGGACGAGCAGCGCCAACGCCAGCATGGTGCCAGCTCGCGCGCGCATCTCGCACTGCGCCCTACGTTAACTCAGCGCCACTAACGCTCTCTTAATTAAACAGTTTATTAAACTCCGACACTTAACCGTTGAACTGATCACGGATCCCTCTTTGACACGCATTTTTTTGGTCAAGTTTTAATTGATAGACAAATTGCTTTCGACTAGGGGTGGATGAATTATTGCATAGTGGCATTTAATTTAAGCAGGATGCTTCCTACTTATTAAAACTTAAGTTTGAAATTTATTAAAAAAAAAAAAAAATAAACAGGCATAAACAAATTACACAACATTGTTTTTTGCTAAGCGGTGAGTGGCTTTGTGGATTGTGGTGTCATACATACGTCACCTGTAGCCGGTTTACGAAAGAATGATTCATATACTTATTTGTTGCATTGAATTTACTAACAACGTAGGTACTCAATGACAGAGTTGCACAACGTGCATAAATGGGAAACTCGCAATGACTTGATATAAAATGTGTAATTTTCATTCGAAAGCCGAATAGGGAAAATCAATAAGTCTTTACGTAAGAAGGTCTCGATCTATTTTGAAAATGTAATTAGATTTTTTTTAAGATCCGACAATGTTACGCAACTGAACAGTTTTTAGAAAGTCCAAGAACGAGCTTTTACAACTAAATAAATTGTTATTTCCTGTACTGTTTTGTCAGGGATTTTGCTACTTGAAGTAAGAAAACCCTTGTGTGATGAAGCTATTTTATTTTTTAAATACAACAATACATCAATATTCTCCCTTTTCTTTGTAGGATTTAGTAAGACTATGAGTAAGACTGACAATAAAATAATGTTGTGAAATAATCTTAACTTTCTCTTGATTCATTTTGTTTTCTTTTTATTAATAAGTACTCTTGATTGTTAAATGTTTAGAGATTTGTGTAATTTGAGAGTCTTGGCAATGGATACCTAAACATTTTTTTAACGCCATAGTAGTGAAACCACATAATGATTAGTATGTTCCTTATCAAAATTGATTGCTGATTTGAATCATATAGTTGCACAAGGAGTTGATACGCTGTTCGATGCAATTTGCAACTTTGGACTCTTGTCATTATTAGATTAAGGTTATCGATAAATATTTAATACGCGCTGCATAACTTGCGATATAAAATATATAATATGTAGTTATAGCATACAAAAATCGTTTTCAGCATTGACTGGTTCGTTAGGAATCTCTAGGAATTCTGTTTTGTTACGGATTTCCCTGCTTTTGCCCTCTACAGAAATAACTCACTATTGTTGCACCATATTTTATTTTGCAACTTATGACAGAAGAGTAATATAGCTTTCTGGAATAACCTATTTATTTTCAGTGGAGCACATAGTGCTGTGAAATTTTGATGACTAATAATTATTTCAGAGAAATGAACCTACAATTATTGTTTCATAATATAAAATAACACAAGAAATTGATTTATTAGCCAATAAAATTATGCAATAGGGAACTTATCAAAAACAATTAATTTCCCTCTTGTCCCCAGATGTTTCCTGTTTGTTTTATTGATTGGAGGGAAATCCAGCGATTAATTAATAACACGTGTGATATCGCACTGCAGGGTTGAAATATTGTTGCTGTTTGTAATTACAGTCTTATCCCATTGACCCACTCAATGGAGGGTTAAAAGAACCTGCCGCTGGCAGCCGAATTACGCACAGAGTGTGTCATCCAATTTCAGCACGCGGTGACTTATCTCAACAAATAGAAGGAATCCGTCCCACCGAGATTTTCTTAGAAATATTACATTGTGTTTTTGAACCTCATTTTACTTAATTTATACCTCGGCGTTGGACGTTTCCATCATTTCATAAACTGTGCTAAAGATAGCGGTCTTAATACTCGTTGTTGCTACAATTGTGGTAATTATAACTATTTTTTCCACTTTGTGTAAGTATTCAGCTATCGTATGTTTTTCCTAACAAGGTCTTGATCTTTGATTAGCATAATTATGTACATATGTACAAAACATATGTAAGATATCGATGTTGTTTTTATCATACAGTAATTTGTTCGTTAGTGTCAGAGAAGAACAGGGGTCTTCAAGGGTGCTAAACGCCTAAACCCAAAATAAATATTAGTTGATCATCCCCGAATCAGGACAAGTCTTGGTGCAAGAGATGGAACCAGAGTGTCTTGCTTGACAGTCACGTTCTGATGATTTCGGAATGAAATGAAATTTGTTTATTGGTCATGTAGTTAATATAGTTTTTATGACAAGTCAATACACATAGTACTTAATTTCTATTTACAAAACATTTGTTATAATATTATATTTCCTGCGTCATACCTTTTATTTATATAGAATTTAAATGCGAAAACGAATGTAAAGGTGTTTATTTCACACAAGTTATTATGAATCTTTACGTTGTATTAGTTACCTACAAGGAAAGCCCTGTTTGGGAAACCAAGAAGCCTGAAACTACAGGACAAATCTGTTCGAGCCCTTTATGAAAAGCTTACATTAAGGAAAATTGACATTATTGTACAAGGATTTTTTTTTATTTCAATGAATGGCGAGGCGAGCGTGCCATTCGCTTAGTGGTAAGCGATACGACCTCTCATGGACAGTACCAAAATCAAACAAAACCATGAATTACAAAGCAATGTTTAGCATTCCACTGCGCTCGCCATCCTGAGACATAACATGTTAAGTCTTATTATGTCCAGTAGTTAGTCTGGCTAAAATGTCCTTCAAACCGGAACACAACAGTACATTTACGCCGCTGCTTGGCGGGAGAAATAGACATTGCGGTGGTACCTAGGAGGTCGCTTTTATATTAGGGACCTACCACCAGTAAAAATACATTTCAGATTATGATGCGGCTTCTTTGCTTTTTTGCCGGTCTTCAGTTATACAATACCTACTCAATTGTTGTTAGAATCAAGATTTGTAGGGTTCAAATCTCAGGGCACAGCTCTGACTTTTTGGAGTGATGTGTGGTCATTATCACCATCATTTTGGCAGTTAGAGAAGGTGTATTGAACTTTGGCGTCTCGAAAACATTACAATTTGGAAGTTTTATTTCATTATTTCTGTCATATTTATCTTGTACGTCTTAATTTAATGTGACAATGTAATTCGGTATAATTATATGGTTAAGTTAAGAAGATAATAAAGCAATTTGGGCGGGTTGCCCGATTGAGATTGTGTGGTAGGGTCGGCCGGCCGCGGCGCGGTGAGCCCACGCGTCTCGGAAGCAAGACATTACAATTTTATTAGAGTTCATCATGCTAAGTGTTATCTGCCTAATTGAATAATGCATCAGTATAGCACCGCGTTGTGACTCCGTTTCGATACGCATCCTATCTCACGCAGCTCTAGTTTATGTTTGTGAAGTAGTGTTCGCGTGTATGACAGTTGTTTGTAATGCAAACCTAGGAGACTTTCCTTGAAGAGTTCTATTTGAGGTAAATGCACTCCGATATTGAAATCCGAATAATATTTTCATATCATGACACGACTTTTAGCAAAATTCAATATATTTTATAAGAACTTACCCCAAATTTTTTCATTGTATTTTTTTATATTGGCACAAAAAAGTGTCAATGTCTTATCTAAATAGATTTTCCATCGACGAAAAGTAACCATGAATTATGTAGGTCCGATCGAAACTGGACGTGCACAAGCTGGGCCCGAAACGCGATACACTTGCATGAGTCTAATGGTTTTTTCACTATCCTGTCAGGTGGTTCTATTTGGGCGGATACTAATATGCTATCATCAGCATTAATTATACATTAGACATATATATATATATATATATATATATATCTTCGAAAGTACATGAACATGTCTTTATGCCATTAAATATTTTATATGCCAGGATCGGTCCCCCAACTTTTCGGTTCAGGAAGCCAACTGAGTCATTGGGTTGTTTGTCCACGAGTACATCCCGTGCTAAACTTTGTTGGCAAATAGTCTTGGAAACTGGAAACATTTGAACACGAGAATACAGATTAACGGAATAGCCGGGTTCCAAAAGGACTTGAAAATGCCGTTGAATATCCCAAAACATTGTCCCTAAAGCCGTAAATAAAACCTACTATGTTTTATATGAGCAAAGTTACAGCACTGCGAATGGAAGTAAGTGTAGTACCATTCAGTTTGAGTATTTAATGTCTAGAGACAATATCATGCTAGTCACTATAATTGTGTCGGCCTCATCAATTGCATCTTCGCACTGTGGTCCAAGTTCCAAGGCTACAAAACTAGAATGAAGCACAGACATCCAGACCCCAACATATAGTGTTAGCAACGTGCATGTCGGTAATTTTCTTACCGGATGCGGCTAACTGAAGTCCCCGAGACGTGACCCCGAACCGAATTGATTTTAACGATGCACTTTCATAATGACCCCTGCTTGGAGTGTATTGTGTATCAAAGAATGATAGGCCGCGCTCTTCTACTGTATCCGTTCATCAATTTCTAGCAATTAGAGATCTTTTTACAAATATGTTTAGAGCATGTTGAATGTTTTTAACTTTTAAGCATAAAGAACCGAAAGGGTTTTTAACAGATTAATGTCATTGGGGAATGTTTGAGTCCTTATAGTTTTAAGTTAATCAATTTCATGAACTTCATATCTGATATTTCGACTCATATCTCAGCAAATAGGCAGAGAAAATAATTCTAGCTGGGACAAACATCGCAATTTCTGTCCATATATTTTACTTGTTGATATATAAGAAGAAAGAGCTGTGGAGAAAAGTGAAATAATCAGATGCGGTTACAAGACAAATTTATTTTTAAATATTGGCATACACAAACTATTATGTATAAGAGTAAATGTCGTTATACGAGTATAATAATGTACTTAAAACTAGGTGCAAAACACTACAGTGCAATGTATAGACTAAAGGATCATAGTCGGCCAGAAGTTTTCAATTCGGACCAGTAATCGGCTCTACCGATTATAAACTCCAATTGTGGAATAATTCCTGTGCTTTTCAGTTTGTATAACTGAGCATTAAATCTAACTCAATGTCAGAGTAAAAAAATATTTTGCTTTAATATTTTACAACCTTTCTGAACTCACGACCCCTTTTCAGGTTAAGAACTTCTAGCGACCCCCTTGTGCCATAGACAGACAAAAAGTTAGTAATTTAGAAGACAATGTTTATGATTTTCTCCATTTTCGTACTTATATTTATTATTAATACCTGTACTCTGTAAGAAATGCGACCCTTTGAGTAAGACTTCGCGACCACCCCAGGGGGTCGCAACCCACAGGTTGAAAAACACTGCTTTAGAGCATGTAGTACCCATAATTCATTAGCATGTTTTATGTGCATATAATTGTATTCTAAGAGGATACTGGCTATACCTATTTCTCACAACAATAGTAGGTAATAAAAAACCGCCGTAGATTGCAAACAAGGAAGTGCCTAGTCAGGAGGGTTAGTGAATGAATTAACGCGTCCCTCTGTCCCGAATTTAATAATAAGTGTTCTAATCTCACATCACTTTATTAACAAATTACCGGAAATGATCTAATCATGCGGGATCTTTTTTGTTTATTACGTTAATTAGATGTGATTTTTTACGCTTTTACACTGAGTGCTTAACCTTAATAACTAGTTTACATTTATACATCTATTGAATTTGTAGTAATATGCATTTAAACCTGGTCCGCCATTTTTCTTAATACAATATTATTGAGCTGTATGTGTATAAGAAAAGAATACTCGTGTTTATTCGGACTGACTCCGCGTTGTTTATAATTAGTGAGGCGGTACAATATATTAATCTACAATCGATATTACTCCTCCATCTCTAAATACTTTACTATGACCACATAAAATAATTAATAAAAGTAAATGTATTATCCCACTAGGTGGTCAGACGACCTGGTAAAGGTCGCGGGACGTCGCTGGATGCAGACTCCCTCCAACAGGCCACTGTGGAAATCATTGGGAGAGGCCTATGTTCAGCAGACATCCTTTGGCTGATGGATGGGATTGAAATGTATTATAAAATTACTAACAATATGTATTGTATTGTATTGTATCAGCCCATATACGACCCACTGCAGGGCACGGGCCTCCTCTACAATCGAGAGTACGATTGAGAGTGATTAGGCCATATAGTCCACCACGCTGGCCTAATGCGGGCTGGCGGACTTTTACATACCATACCAACAATATGTATGTGACACTATTCTCTCAATATTCGTCATATCAAAAACACACTAGAGGTGTAGGTTTCCTTTAGAAGTATCGGCGTTCAAGTTGCGGGGGTGCATGGGATCATTAATGGGTCAGGCGCCGAGCATTCCGCATCCGCAGGTGATGTTTCGTGACGAAGGTCACGTGCGAGCGGTACTACGGTTTTTATTACTTTTCGTGTTACTGCTAAACCCGTACTGAACCCATCCACCACCGCGGCTTCGACATCGACCATCCTCCCGCCGAATTTATAAATCTTTATGTACCGTTTGAGATATAACCGATCGTCGGGACCTGCGCCGTATTTGATCAATGTGTCTATTAACAATTTGACCGTTATCATTTTCCACCATGCATTTACGTGACCCTTCATTGTCTATAATCTTTTCCTTAATCCATCTATCCTGTGGACCGCAACCCCTTGCCCATACGGGTTTACCGTTTTTAATGCTTCGGTTTGCGCTCGCTGCGAATTTAGCCAAATTTTCTTGCGCTATACTTACTCGTTCTTCAACATTTCAAAAAACTGCGATGTAGATCTAGTCATGAGCGTAAAACGCACTACTCACCAAAACCGCCGGCCCACCACGGCACACGACTTATTATGTCGGTGACATTTTGTCGGCGGGCTAGCCGGCGGCTTCAAGCATTGCAAGTCGGAAAACTTTGACGGCGACATGGTAGCGGCTCGACATAATAAGGAACATTTTATGACTTTGACGAGCAGTGCGCTTGCGTTGTAGAAATGTCATGTCGGCGGGCAACACGTGCGGGCGCTTGTCGCCGACATGTTGCTTTTCTTATAGGCCGTCGGATTGTGCTGGCGGGTTGTGCGGCCGGTGGGTTTGGTGTGTAGAGCGCATAACGTATGTTTTTGTAATAGTCCAGCCGGCGTTTCCCCCGTAGTTCATTGTATAGAATTTCTATAAGTCAGTTAAAAAGTTTGTAGGGCCGCTTCAACATCTACACTAGTACTTAATGCTTTCTTAATTGCTCGTTTACCTAATTGACTGAATTTTGCGCCGCCCCATTAGATGGCGAGTGGTAAGCCAGTAAAAAGGTTTGTTTAATTTACCATTTAAAAAACTTTAAAATTCTGAACTGGTAAATGTTGGACCCTCCGACAGCAGTACCATCGGTAAGCCAAATGGTTCGAAGGTAGATCTAAGTGTTTTATTTACGCTCGCCGCTATCTTTTGCTTTCATGTGAAAAGCTTTAATCCAGATCGAACTAGAATTGATTAAAATTAAGTATGAAAGTCTCCTGTAAGGATATAAGAACAGTAATGGCGTCTATGGCTGTAGTGCACATGGCCACGTATTTTCTTCTACGCCGTGGTCCATGTTCGACCTCTACACATACCTTTTAGCTAAGCTTTTAGTTTTTACGATGCCCATGTGGCTAACATGTAATTATTTCAGTATCAATTATTTTAAAGATTCCGGAATTACCATTCTGTAACCCCTCATTATGAAGACGAAAACAAAAATAATTTATTGATTTCATTAAAATGTTCAACATTATTTAGATTCAGTCATTTTTTGATCTACCACCCGGTTTGGAGAGCGGTTTTCACTAGAGAAGAACGGGCAAGAAACTCAAGTGTTGCTCTCTTCAAAACCAGTTTACAATTTCGGGATTATTACAAAATTTACAAGTTGGTTTATGTCAGAGCAGTTCATTGATAATTTGTTATAATTTTGAAAGTTATGTATATTTTTAATGCAAATATGTTTACATTATGTTTAATATGGCTGAGTGAAGGAAAGTAGCCCAGAAAGAAGAATCAGTATACTCTGTTTCACCAACGCAGTGAATAGCTGTGAATTCCTTATGTAATCCATCATTCAGTTACAATGTAAGCAAATCGGACAGACCAGTCCACACAAACAGCACCCGATCAGAAGTATGACGCATGTGCCAGCCATTGGCCTCCTCAACCATGCTACAGGGAAGTTACCAACTCGGCACACGACGCCGCCGCAAGCACAGACTTTTTAGCGAGCATGACATACCCAATCGCTTACAAAGTAAAATAAAATGTGTTGTTATTTAATATAAATTATAATATACAGAGCAAACTAACACCTCCGCTCCGAAATACTATATATTTGTTTAAGTTTATTCTATTCCCAAGCCTACTTATCATCTAGATATTCTGAAATTTTATAATAAACTTTATTGCATAATTGTTTCTTGATAGAAGCTTGGAATTTATTGACAGTTAAGGCTTTCATATCAACTTTGTTATAAAAGTGTATACAGTAACCCTTAAAAGATTTGCTGATCCTGTGGACAAGCTAGATTGTTCTTATTCTTAGTATTTTTGTTGTGAATATCGCTAGCTTTTCAAAAATTTTCTTTAATCTTATAGATATACATAAAATTTTCATAAATGTATTGTGACGCTACTATCAATTTATTTATTTCTGTTTTATCTCTATGAGACCCTAGCGAATAAATTGATCTTATGGTCCGTTCTTAGAGGACAAAGATAGTATTAATGTCAGCTGCGCCACCCCACAGTAAAATTCCATAACTCATCAGACTATAAAAGTAGGCAAAATAAACCAATCGAGCTGTATCTATATCAGTCAATTGGCGAATCTTACCCGCCGCAAAAAAAAAATCAATAAAATAACTGTATGTGACCTCCCCAACTACTCTGTTATTGCCTTGCTTCCTTATTCCGGGTGGAAGTCTCGACAAAGCATCTGCACAATTACAGGTAACCTTTTAGAGGTAATATATTCAATATCATTTTGATACCCTGATAGGAGTACAACCCAGCGTGCCCAGCGTGCCATCACCGGTATACCGACGTTATCTCTCAGGAAATAAGTTAACGTTATATGGTTTGTCGAGCGACAGGCGTACGCTACAGGCCCCTCGGGTGCGCCAGCGCCGCGCCCAGGACGATACCGCGCGCGTCCGCCGCCAGCATCAGAGGCAGCTCCTCCGAGTACCACATCAGTACCTTGCTGCTCATTTACCTAGCCTTGGGATTCTGAGAAGCGTTCTGGCATTCGCGGCTCCTTTCGTATTTTTAAATTGGTCTTTAACAAATTATATAATGGTGCTAATAAGGTGCTTATGTTGGGATCAAATTTTACGTAACGTACATAATATTTACCATAAATAATTGACCGAAATTCGGATAAATTAGAGGGATGATTTTTAAATAGTCCTAGTCTTATTTGGGCAAGTGAACCCCGTTCTTGCCAATAACGTGAATATCTGAAAATACGCCGACCCTAGGGACATCTGCAAACATCTCCTATAAATGCTGCTCCCGCCGTTGAAATATGCCGGGACTCGAAACCTAATCTAATCGATAAACAAACAAATAAGGTTCATAAGCGTCTTTATAAACGTACATTCTCGGAGTCATCCAATTCGAATAGCGCGTTCGCTTGGGACAAGTCGATCTTGCTATAACGTAGTTCCCCATTATCAACTAATAAAACTTCAACACTCGGTAAAGGATAACGGTCAATTTTTATAGTCTTATTTAATGTCAACTTATAAATCGGCGCAAATCCGAATACTACCGTCGTTTTTACTACGGGCACGATTGGTGGAGCCCAATCGGTCCGCTCGAACGGGGTGAGGATGGTCCAGCGCGTGCTCCGCCGGTGCACGCGGCGCGCACGCCAGCGGCCGCGCGACCTTGGCCGGTGCACCGGTCGCTCGCCGTCCCAAACGTGGATACATAGGCCCGCCGGTGTACCGGCCCAGTCCCTCGGCGAACACATTACAATATCTGAAACTGAGATTGGACAACAATGACTCACTACTCAGCGCATATAACGTACTACTTCAAATCTGTGTAGGTTACTAAATATTTATTTCTACTAGCCATTGTTTTCCCAATAAAGTATTTTTTTCATTTTTAATTACATATCAATCTTATATTTTTATTTTGTTCTTATATCTTACACATGGGCAGAAACTTGTGGAGACAAAGAATCCACTCTAAATGCGGTACATCCAACGATGACCGACTGCAGAAAAATATATATATCTAACACATGTTCGTATTACCCCTAAAGGCCTTAGAACTTTCCTCGTATAATACTTTAAAATAAAATTACACACATTATTGTTTCATGCGCAGGTGCCCGTGCGCGTCTCGTGTGTTGCGAACTGCGAAGCCGCCTCCCGGGCCGCCCGTCACGCCACCGTGGCTTCACGCCGCGCCGCCGCGTCGCAACCACCGCTGCCGCGCCCATTTCCGACATGCCCGTCAAAATTGCTTGACAGTTGGTGTCATCGTCTCACTCGGTGACTTTTTATAACCTTCCACCGTGGCCGCATCCTTTTCAGCCGCCTACATGCATACTGCGATTGTATACACCCTTGGAAAATCGAGTTGAGTCTTCGCAAATAACCGTTGTGTGTTGTCGAATGTTTTCGTTCGTCCCGCAGGCTTTCCTCTAGCCAGCTGCCAAAGTTGCATGACTTAGACATTCTTCTATACTGCTACATACTCTACGATACGTTCATCATATTTTTGCGGCCTGTGTCGAAACTTATATCGTTCAGTTACTTTACCCTTTTGTCCTTGGTTGTAAATGCTTTTCCATGATGGCCACAATTTCTTGGAACTTTTTAACTTTTGTTTTCATTGATATGCACAAATGTATTCATTGAAATTGACTAGCAATCCATAGCTTTTGGTGCCCATAACCGTTATAAATGTGGGCGCTTTGAGTGGATCCGTTACTGCGTTAATCACAAAGTATTGTTCCACTCTTTCTATGTATAGTTTCCAATCATCCTTATCCACGTCAAACTCCTTTGTTTTGCCTTTCGGCATGATGATGATATTGGCACAAACGTTGGTCCGTTATCCTAGTCACAACTTCGTATGTGTGTACAGAGCTGTATTTTCGGAGACTGACTGCCTTGCTTGCAACAAGTGAGCCGGTACAATCTACATTACAATTACGTCTTTTGTTAAGGCGGCCCCTAGACCTATAATAATATTGTAGTTTGGGGGATCCGTTTCTAAGAGGGGAACTGGTTATAACTGGGTGCCAGCCCTAAGCCTCCGCCAGCGTATGCAATTGCGTGAGTAAAGCAAGTTTCACCCTCGAGATGCTGTAGTGTTTTTGCTTGTGACTAAACATAATCGTAAATTAACACGTCGCTGGTCAAAAGATCAGTAATTTACTTTTAAAAGATTTAGGGTTCACATATACTGAGATCATGAAATTTCGTTTGCCATTGAGTCTTCAGCATAGTTTTCCTGTTGAAAATTGTTTATGTTCTGTTGATTATTCTGTTAGAACTTCGAAGCAACACATGTTCTGTTGCAGCTCAGGTGGAAGTATAGAATTTTGCTGTTGAGAATACGAGTAGTATACAAAATACCGAGGCGGTAGCGTGCTGCTGTAATTGGTCGGAGTTGGCGTGGATCTGGTACATTAAGTCGGATATAGAGTTATCGTTAACTGTTAGAGAAAGAAGATAGACAGGAATCATTTATTCCTGATAACGATGCACGGCTATTATCACCACAAAAATAATAATTTAAGAAATATTTACAGTTACACTTGTTCGACATTGATTTTTACCGAGTCGCAGGTTAAAAGTCCTAGTTGTCCTTGCATAATAACGTCAGCAATAGCTTTTTTGGCAAAGATTTGTTGACGTGGTGTCATTCTACTCAATTCTTCTGCAACATACAAAGCCCAGATCAGAGTATCACTATCTATGTCTTCTGTAAAATATTCAAGTGGCATTTGCATAATGTTATCATAAAGTTTTCTCTTTAAATTCTTTTTTTTAGTCTTGGGAACTGCATCGGTTGTAGATGGTGTTTGAACCGCTCTATCAATTGTAGTATTCTCCTAAAAAAGAGAAAATATTTTTTTAAATTTTATTTTCAGTTACCGCAACAGCCGGGGAATGGGAACAAGTTGCCAAGGGTTTTGAGAGCCAGTGGAATGCCCCTCATGTAATCGGTGCTATAGATGGCAAACACGTGGAAATAAGGAAACCTCCTGGTTCTGGATCAAACAACTTCCCTCCTTTTTTTTGGGGATTATGCTTTTCCAATGTCTCAGACAAAACGTGTGAAATTGGTCTTGACGTTACAGATAATCAAAAATATATTGGCGAAAGGAGACGGCCGAAACTTCCTAGAACCTTGGGTTTAATGCATTATTTTTTATGTATAGTATGTCGAAAATGGATGAAAAAATGTAGCCTCTAAATGGGAGTAAAGAAATGATCGCTATAGAGTATAGCGATAATTTCATCGCTAAAATAATAGCAAAAAGACATATTTTTGCATAATAACTTACATGGCGTACTCTTTCGTCTTTAAAGAGGACATACAGAACACATTTATGACAAACGTTATGACGTATGTCAACATTCTTTTCGATACAAAATAAACTTGATATAGTTTTATATATATGATAAAATAAATACATATAGAACATCGATGCGAAAAAGCGTAAAATCGATTATATACATTTGGGGTATTCCCTTGCTACATCAAAAAAAGATGGTTCATTGATGCTGCCATGGAATATCAAGTAAGTGCATAGAATGGTGCGTCGTAAGTGCCTATTAAAACTTGATTCTATATCCAACTGTCTAACACCCTATTATTATTTGATAAGAACAAAAACAAAAAGGGGAATGAATATTTGTATACAAGTGTACAAATTGTCTACGATCTGCCCGATAACCTGTTTTGTTGTAAAATAATAAGAATAGTTTTTCATTATTCACATTTTATTACATAGGACATATTAAAACCATTAGATTACGATGCTCGCATATGCTACCTACTTGCGAAAATGCTAATAAATTTGATTAGGATTTGTGATGAAGATTTGCTCAAAATTTAAAACTATTATTGTTACTCTGACTCTCTACAAAGCATACATGCGTAGTAGGTTAGAATATAATGCCATAGTTTGAGACCCGTGCCAAAGTGCATATGTATTACTCATAGAAAGACTACACAGAAAATATGCTTGATATACGAATATGTACAAAAAATATATGGTTATTATGCATATGTATCCGTCCATGTTTTTAACAGGGATAGTTGGTTTGAACACATTGGAGTACGCACGCAAGCTGCTACTCTTAGGCCCAGTTGCATAAATTACTTTTGACCATAACTTTAATTTTGACAATGTCATCGCCATACCTTTGTGGCGTATTTGACATTACTAATGTATGGGATTGACATTTTCAAAGTCAAAGGTATGGGCAAAGTTAGTTTGTGCAATTAACCCTTAGTGCACTACTACCATCTCTTAAAGAATAAAGTAGACAAACCGACTGCGTTGGGGATGGTGGGTATCGCGTGCGTACCACCTAGATTATTGCTTGAACAACCGCGTAGTTTAATTACAACTCAATTCACTCAACACTCAGATTCAAACTTATTTGTTACTAGATTTTGCCCGCAACTTTGCCTGCGCGAATTACTTTATTTTAAATTATTTAGTTATTTCCATGAGTGCTCGGCACGATAAGAGATTTGATACAACAGTCAGTATAAAATACGCAATATCTTAATATGAAATTGTAGCAGGAAGTTGAAGATTGGTCCGACTCAACCGTACCGTTTGACGGTGTTTGTATCAAAAATAATATTGACTTATTTCATAACATTTGTAGACTTCACGTATGCTACTGTATAGTTTCCATCATAAATGCATCCTCTTTATAGACAAAAGGAGAATGCTGTATAAGTGATAATATAAAAATATGTAGTTTAGCGCTATACTCCATAGCAATTATTTCTTTACTCCCATTTAGCGGACATATTCTTTTATTTATTTTCGAAATACTTGTCTTATCCCTATAAAATAATGCATGAATTACCTCTGGGAGGCTTAAGTCCAAGGTTCTATGAAGTTTCGCCCGTCTCCTTTAACGAAATCATATAACCAAACTGTAATAACAAAAGAGAAAATAATATGAAACTACCGAATATCGCGAGATAGTAGGATGGTTAAAAGTATTTTCAGTATACTAGCTACTCGTTTTGGAGTAGGTATATTATTCCTATAAACGTAAGAAAAATTCTTTTCATTTTTAGTTATCTACAAAATTTTTTGAGAAAATCCATTTCCTATTTATCTCCATCAGTAAATTTCCGTGAAGCTAAAGAATCGGGAATAATAAACCCGCCATCTTAGAATGTATTCCCGTTGTTACCATTGGGAAAAATCAATAAAAACATGGCTGAATATCGTGAAGCAAGCACAGGACGAATATAATGGATTTTGGTAACAACTAAGGTGCAGTTCTCTGGTCTCAAAATGGTCGCGTAAAACATACAATCTTGTGTTTATATAAACAAAATTAATTATTAACATTTACCTGTGCATAATTATCGTCCAAACTAGAACATTCACTCTCTACTTCTTGTTTAATAAACTGAGTATCTATGTCAGACTGTTCTTCCGACGCGGATTCATGATCTTGTAAAAAACAAAATTCATTAAAATACCATAAAGTAGGTTGGTATATGTCGTCTGCACTAGATCCGGATTTCATTGACTGGAGGTGTTTCTTGAGCTCTTTCCGGTAGTTAGTTCTCAAGGAATTAAATTTTTTCTTCACATCATCTTTGCTTGCATGTGGAAACATCTCATTGTATTTAGATAACAATATTTTGTAATCAGCATTTTTTTTGTCACGGTCACGATATTCTTTGCTCTTGACATCCCACAGAGATGGTAATTTTCTGTACATATGAATACATTCGAGGATAAACTCTCTTTCGTTATCTTTTGGATTATTTTTTGCCATCATGAGCGCCCGCATACGTGTACTCATCGCTAAGACGAAACACAGACTAAAAAATATTGCCCAATAGGTACAGACTAGAGACCCTATACGATGCAATAGACAAAGATAAATATAAAAATTAAATACACCTAAACTATCGTTCAATAATTGCGCAATCTTCAAATATTAACCCCATGTGTCAATAATATTGTAAATTTCGTAATATTGTAAATCTAATTAATGATCGTCTAGGGGCTGCCATGTTGAATTTTGTTTGGAAAAGTTATTAAGTGACACAAGTGCCATCTGTTGTTTTAACTACGAACATAAGAAATTGGTAGTTGGCAATGGTAGCTTGTCTTTTACGATAGTAGTTCTATAGCCGACAAACAGATGGGGCTAAATTCAATTTTATTTTAAACTTATACGGTAGCTGACATTGCTCTACATTCCGATATCACACATTTAGCCCTCAAAATAGTGCTTTAGTGAATGGAATCTGATAATGTCTGTAGCTTTCATCATAAAATGAAAGCTAATTTCCTTGTAATATGAGCTAGTACCACGTTATAATTCGTTTTACTATTAGACGACTACGTAGCGAACTCTACCATCAACTAAACTAAAGTTAACTTATATGTATATGGTTGTCTTAAATTGTGATTAATACTAGATCAATTCGTTACTTGTTCTATATATTACCTATGCTGCTCTTAATATAAAAATTAATTAATAAGAAAATAAAGCAATTTTGTCCAAACCGTCATACTTTACCAAACTATAATTTGTAATCGCAAAGCATATACTAGAATGTAAAATCAATATTTAATATTCGCAAACAACGAACAAAAATGCATTACCAACACACTTGTTCAAGCGACAACAGTTGAGAATTTATGGTACGGCGAACATTCCGCCGCGATAGCTATGAATGGGAATAAATTCAACTATTGCGCTGAAAACTTGCCAGTGCGCCGTATTACATCCTCGTTTGTATCTGTGCTTGTCAATTTGGCCGATTTATGCCGCAAACTACGCCTCGCGGGCTCGCAGTGGCCGTGGGTGCAAGCCGACGCGGCGCCCTGGCTCGCTCCCCACTAACTTCCCAACTCGGCTCATTATACCGCCATCAGACTGTTTACTATTGTTGCGATACATTCTATCGCATTTAAATTGGGTTTAGATTCGAATGTTTGTATGTTTGAGTTTTTCGTGAGTAATAAAAAAATGTCAAATGAGGATCAGAATTGCTTCGACGGGACGGAAGCAGCTTAATTGCAGGAATAACATGGTTATTTTCTAAAGCTTATTATTTATTAACATAAGACTGCGTATTTGGCAGCATGTTTTATAGAAAATAATACAGTAGGCAATGGTTGGTAATGGTCTTGGCGATGCCAAAGCTCAAGAGCGGCGGTTACCACTTACCAACAGGATGTCGTACTGGTAGTTTAAATCGTATCTGTACTTATTTGGGTGGTTCTATAAATTAGATGATAACAACTGTAAGGTTTTCATCGACGAAAATTATCACGTTCCTAAAACTAAACAGGGCCGGATCAAAGAGGCAACAAGTGCCGTTGGTTCCTCAAACAATCTGAATTCTAAATATTTATTTTTTTACGTTCAAATCTATTACAGTTACGAAGAGACTATTCATCTCTTTACTAGAACTGCCGAATACATAAATTAAAACCATTTGTTATGATTTTCCCTCCCTATCTTTTCAGCCGCAATAAGTCTACTGTTGAATATAGGGTTCCCTCAAAAATTTCATACATAAACATAAACACACGCCTTTTTCCCAGAACGGGTAGGCAGAGGTGCTACCAGAACACCCACGTTTCGCCTTGTATATTCCGTCCCACGATGTGATAGGGGGCGAGCCTATCGCCATATCGGGCACAAATTCCTGACTCCGGGCTGATAATGAATAGAAAAATCCAATTTCCATAATTTTCATAATTCTCAAAAATTTCCATAGCGAAATACATATTATGGTAAATAAATAAATATACCTAACAGTCAGATACATAGTCCTGACCCCACATTAAGATCGAGTCTTCTGTATCAGTATCAGGAGCTACGAGGGACTTTTCGGTCTAACAATATTATAATCTATGTCAAGAATATCACAGGTATTGATCATTAACTGTTTGCAAAATAAGTTATGAAATACGTATTCAATACGATTCAATTATTTTCAAGGAAATCATTACTTTGTTGCTGTAGTATAAAAAAGTTTAGCTATTCGCAAATTACATAAAGCCAGTTAAAGAACTCTGTCGTGGTTATATTGAAAAAATAGCCCCCAAAATTAAGCTTGAAGTCCGCCCTTGGCCTCTATACAACCGGCGCTTTGTTCGTTATCACCAAAACGATGGAACTGCGAACAGAGTATCCATTTCGGTGCGATTGCGTGCCGCACGCCACCTAGCGTGTCTTAGCCACGCAAAAAATGTTTTCCAACTTCGCACACCGCACCGACGATATACAGGATATCGCTATCGCACTGCAGGAGCGCAAAAAACTCCGTGTCAGTGTTCCGCTGCCAGAGAGAGGACGAAACACAAACACCCATAACTGATTTCGCCAAATAACTCGCCTCTAATATTTTATGGAAATAAGTCTAATTAATTTTTATGCTATGTTTATTTGTTGGCAAAGGTAAATGTTTTAGTGGTTTTAATTTGAAGGCTTTTCGTGCCCCGAAAATACAAATTGCTGGGAATATTTTGTAAAAACAATCCGTATTGTATGTAGTTAAAAGTATTGTTTCTGTAGGTAAACCGTAATCTAAATAAATAAAAGATGACTTGCTCTACACCAAGAGTCATCGTTTCATTGATTTAGAGGTAGAGTCTAGGCTAGTATCCAGTTGTCATCATTAGCATTTTTTCTGTACCATTCACAACTGTCATATAAATACCATGTGGATTGATAGATAGCATATTAAAGTTAATTGTTTATACCCTCACCACGGACCTCGGCGAGGAAGCGGCTAGCGCATAATATAGTGGTCGGCATGTGTGAAGTTCCGACACGAGCCGAGTGCGGCGCCCATGAGCACGGCGATTAAATAACCGCCGGGGAGCCAGGATCGCTGGAACCATCGCTGCACGTGATTTATATCACTGCGTTTTACTGTGTCGCCACTTGAGCTGCCTCAGTAGTTGACAGATACGGATTTCAGTAACTGGATCACTGGCTTGAGTGACTGAAAATTCACTACTTTGAGTACTTAGTACACACTACCTAGTGGAGTAGCCGTTTTGCTGATGAGGAGATTGATTTTAAATTTTTAGTACCAATGAGTTAATGTTATGCGCCTAACAGTAAAATTCAATAGGAGATATGGGGCTGACTTATGCACAATCAATTATCAAAGTGCCATCGCTTTCTTTACTAAACAAATGCCGATCTCACACTCATACCCTACGCTGTGAGAATTTTGGAATTTATCAAAACAAAAAGCATAATTGCGTTCATAATTAAACTAACACTAAAGCCGTTGCACGCACCTCAGTAAATATCTGCGCACAAAACGTTTATAATGCGCGTATTAGCGAGTTCGGCGGCAGTGCTCGCTCCAAGTTCCTTCATATAAATGGTAATGAAGTGGCTCCGAGCGCGGGAATCTCGCTTTTTACGCCGTGTTTTTCAATTTATCCCGCACTTTTATTGTACTTTATAGAAAAGTTTTCTTGTTTGAATAAGCGATATCTTAACATTTATTCCGATGGTTTCTCTTCTTGTTGCTGCGTAATGACTTCGGAATCGCTGTTTTTGGTTCGTGACAATATTTCAAGAGGTGACTTCGGTTATTGGTGTTTGTATATGGATGTTATAGAATGTAATTAATCTTTGTAATAAGTATATTAGTACAATTTCGATTTTATTGATAACTTACTAAGTAATGTATATGGAATCTTGTTGTCATTAAATTCATTTATTGACTGTCACTTCAAAATTTGCTCATATCAGTTTTAACTCTCTCTGGGGCTACAAATTCAAATCAATCAAATTGTTTTTAAATAAAAAATGCTATTGGTCCTGCTATTGTTCCTGAACTAAATACATTTGTATTGAAAGAATTTAGCTTAGAATTAAAAAACGGAGGGATTTTTTTCCCGCTATTAATAATTAATTAATGTTCTGTATTGAAATGCGTTTAAAGTACGTATATCTATCTTATCCACACAATTACCGAGAGAGAAGTTACTAAAAAGTATAAGGAGAAACAATAGCAATTATAGTGTAGTGGGGTGCACACATATTATTTGCTCATCTTCTGTTTCGCTCTAACTTCAGAAGTTTGCTTCGACTCGTACATGCGAAGTGCTACAAATGCTCACGAGAAGAGTTAGAGAGAAGCCTGGAAGCGACAGAGGTTATTAGAAATGAATACTGTGATACAGATAAAGTGTATTTTGAGCAGAATTTATAAGTAGAAGAACCATGCTGTAACATTTTAAAGCTTTAGTGTCAATAGACCAGTTCATTCGGAGTGCTACTATTGTCTCAGAAAATTGAAATGAAGAAATCAGCTTTGCTGTTCCGTTTTGTTGTGAAGATCATGTAACTAGGGATACCATATGAGGCACTTGTAACAGAGAAGAATTTAAAATATTTAAGCATTGGCATGTGTTCCAATAGAGAGGATAGATAAATATTATGTTCTTGCATCTAGGGAATCGGACCTGAAAAAAAAACCTTATTTTGAAAACAAAAATCGCAAAAATCGCATGTGAAAAATCGCGGTATAACTAATAATAATTATAACCTGCCCTATCCAGCTGGTAATATGCCTCGTCATAGCACAGGGATGAGTTTTCTAAAACTTGCTCGACTGTTTGTAATTTTAAAGTAGAGAGTTACGCGTATGCGGTGCTTTTATGAGATTTGTTGGGTGTGTTGGCGTTGCACCGCTCCCGACGCCGCGCCGCCTGCCTCAATGCGCGCCATTGTCACAACTACTTTATAAATAACTGTTAAATGTGTTGCTTATTTGTACGCTCCCTGTCTTCAAGTTAGTATGAGACAGTCGACAGGAATGTTTTTGAGACTGACTCGTAGTCTGCTACCTGACGTTGAAGTTTAGGTAGTGTGACTTTGAAGTTGCTTATTTCATGACGATTTTCGAACAGTACATTCGTCTCGTGTAGGTATCTACAATATTTACCGAGGAATGGATAGGTAGTATTTTACCCAGGGGCGTGCGCTCCTTATAGGCAGAAATGCAGTGCTTTACTTGCCATTCACAGATATTTTAATAAAACGTTCGTACGTTTTAGATGACTATAATTAATAGTAAATAAATGAATAAACAAAATGTAATAACTTAAAAACGCCTAATATTTTATTAATAGCAATTATTTGCAAGCACAAACAAAAAATAATGTGCCTAATCAACCAACTCCTGCCGTCGCGTCCCGCAGGAGATTTGTTCGCGTGTGCGTAGTAATTTTAGTGTCCGTGCACAGTGCGTAAACGCACACACCCATGAATCCGAAAGCCGCGACTCCAGCGGCAGGCTACGGCAGTTCGGCAGTTGTCGGGAGTAATCGGAAATGTTCGTTACCTATAATCCGAGTAAAAATAATAGACGGAAATCTAATGAATCACGTATGCGCATTATGCATTTTTGTTTAGTAAGGTTTTAAGTATTTGTTTAAATAGCAGAAATGTTTTGTGTTTCGCGGGGGCCATTTTGCCTTTTTTCATGTGATAAGCATTGTTTACTATTTTGTTTGCGCCAGTATATTTATAGTTTTCTTAAGAGATATTTCATTTTAACATTTGAAAGTGTGTACATTTAACAGTTTATTACTTAGTTTCTATAATAATTGTAGTGATTTGCTGTTACTAGTGCGTTTGTTGATTTTTTTAAAATGTTATTTGATTGTGAGGTTTGTGTTGAAAATGTGTTTATTAAAAATTTTCAAAAACAAGTTCTCACAATTGTCATTCAGTGAAAAGATTCAAATTGTGTCTAAAGGTAGGTGTGTACCCGAGTTACAATTACACCAGCAAAAAGGGAATGTAACTAGAAAGTTTCATGTTAAAAGTTATGAAACGTATAACTAGCTGTGTGGTTGTGTACACACGATTATATTATATTGTTTTCCTTGCATATTGTTTAGTAATTCTAGTACAGTGTAATTTCTAGGAATTTTACTTATTTGAATTTCTTCCGCCGCGACGATCGATCGCTGTTTTGTCTGCGTTGCCGTAGAAGATGTACATGAATAGTAGTACACCTAAGACTTGTTCTGTTGGCATGGTTTCCGACTTAAGAGATCTGTCGCGTGGCTGTGGCTATACTAAACATCTATAAAAGAAAAAGTTGTTGTGACCGAGTACTCCGCGGCATACCCAGTGTCATAATCCTGTGCACGCCGCTGATTTTACCCACAACGAACTGAAACACATCTGCAACTACGTACGCATTGCATATTTCACGAGCATATCCTCGAGTAAGAGGGTAAACAGTTCGCCGCGTCGGCCGGACGTCCGGCACCTCACCCCCTCCCCTTCGCCGCACCGTCCGGACTCCCCCCGCGTCCGGCGCGTCCCGACGCCCCGCGACGTCACTTCCGCCGCTGACGTCACGATTAATCTTGCCCGCCGTCTTCCGGCGCGCTGTTTTGAGAACGTGGAATTGTTTCATGGTCAGTGTTACTGAATAATTTATTCAAGCTCATAATATACTTGGGTTGGTACGTCCTGCTGCCCCAGCGTGCTGCCAAAATTATTACATGATATGTATGTTTTTTAAATTGATTATTGTTGGCTATTATCAAAGAGTAACTCCAATGAATAACATGCTGATTAATATTCAAGACATACATACATAATATGTTATTCGCCCGCTCAATGTAGAGGTAAATTTAATGCGTGGTGTCGTGATATCTCGGGCTTAGAGTATGATTGCGTGATTTAATTTGTGCTAGTTTTTCTTTTCAAGACAATATGGCTGGATCAGGATTGATTTTGATTTGATTTGATTGAATTGTGAATGGTAGCTAGCAAACGTGTGTGTCACATTAAGACGGAGATTTACGGAAAAAAAATGCCAAATCTCTCAAAATGTTTTATATTTATTCTTAAATATTTAAATCCTCCTAGAAATTCGATGGACTATACAGCGAGTAGCCAGATAAAGCTAAAAGTCTACTAAGCCGATTTTATGTTAGTAGAAAAACCCGTCTGCTGCCAACGTTTTAATTTCACATTTTTTTTTGTAATGCGAAAGTATTGTAATTTTGGGTCTACTCTTAATATTATTAGAGATAAAACAGGTGTAGAAACACCTTGTCTGCCATTTGCCTGTTGGTAAGCGATACGATCGCTCATGGAGAGCAGCAAAACCAAACAACACCATGAATTACAAAGCAATGCTTGGCATTCCTCTGCGCTCACCATCATGAGACATAAGATGTTCAAACTTATTATGTTCAGTAGTAATTCTGGCTACAATTTCCGTCAAACCGGAATACAATAGTGCATTTACACTGTTTGGCGGAAGATTAGACATTACGGTTGTACCCAGGCGGCTTTTCGCATATGAAAGACCTACCACCAGTATGTGTGATTGCACTGCACGAGGTAATACGTGCAGTGGAGCTAGAATATAGTCTAGGGCGAGACTACAGATGCGAGACAAATATAGCTCGCTGTTCTATGCATTTCCACCGGCATGCTCAAAACTGGATGTACACTCGCTGGTCCCGGAACGCGTTCCACTCGCGCCTAATGGAACCTCAGCAAGGAAAGTCCTCCAAGAGCGATCGTTCCCCTTATCTCGCGCGATTTCCCCTCATTAATTTTTTGCTCCTCCGTGCCGAGCATGGCTGCCTATTAACGATTGATTGTTGATCTACATCGACGGGCCCATTTATTACCTCTGAGTAATAATTAATTAATGTCAGCGGTTCATTATTGATATATTTTTGGGTAAAAAAGTCTATCTAAATTATTTCCTTCCTTGGTTATTGGTCATGTGATGTTCATTAGTTATTAGAATTTCTCATTAATAGGATATTGAAACCACTATAGTTCATTGAAAGAAGTAAGCTCAACGTAATGTAGGTACAACTAGTGGCACCTCTGCCTACTCGAGGAGGATACAGATGTGTGTATGAAACCTCAGAAGTAAAAACGTCGTTGCCATATTTTATTTTAAAAAGGACAATTGTTTATTTATTCGCCTTAGGAAATCAACTATTAAAAATCTTTCCCTAGCGAGTATTTTTATTATATGAAGTAGATTTTAATGTGCAATAAATGTCTTGTGGGCTTTGTGTTATCTATAAACCAGCTGTTAGAGTTTTATTAGGTAGATACTGAAAAGACGTGAGATGCTTTTGCGTCCATATATTTTTACACAATAAACATTTGTTTCGTAATATTCCCCACTGAACACTCGCTATCTCCACCAATTAGAGACGGTATCAGAAATTTCCTTTACAGCACGTTTTGTAAAAAGTAAAAGATATGAAATTCTTTTAAAAATAATACCAACTAAGAGGCTAGCGAGATCCTAAGCCGAGCTTAAGAAAACAAGAACAAACGATCTCAGCCGAGATAAAAACCCCGCGATATCTATGCGTTAAATATAAAATTCACACTTTTCATTTATGTTTTCTAGAATTTTTGTATGGGCGTTGTGTTTTGTTTCATTGAATTTAGTTTAAATTGAGCTTTTCATTAGACTTAACTGTCCAAACTAATCGATAAGTCTCCTTTTTTTCTTCATGCTGGTTTTCAAAGATTTTGTTTGGGGACATATTAAATATAAAATGTTCGAATTATCATATTTGTTGTTAAAATTATAAACAAATTGCATAAATTCGGAATTGAGTACAGGACATTAGATACACAGGCATGAAGATTATATTTGTATACTAAAATATCATCTAACAATCATCTATACATAACATTACACATAGGTACGTACACCCGCGTTCGTGTGACGTAAAACTCTGCAGTCTCCACCCCTTAAGTAATGACATGTATTCAAACGTATGAGTGTTCAAAGAGGTAACGTCACACCGACGCGTTCCGTTCGCGAATAACTCGGCAAGTGTCGACGTTTCCCGCGAAATGAAAGTCAAACAAAACGTTCCGTTTCAACAACATGTTAAAGACTGTCCCGGCTGCAGTCAACTTAAACGTTATTAACTGTAAACAAGACGAGAACCGTTTAAAACTAGCGCGTGAAAGTTTGCAAGCGCTGCGGAAACGCCGAGACGCGCTTCCCCGTCGACGCGCTCATTCAGGTGTTTTCTTTGTGGAAATTAGTTTTGAGAGCATTTTTCATGCTGTCAAGTTTATTTGAAATAGTGGCTTTTATAATTATTTATGAGTTTACGCTTGTGTTGGAGGTATAATCTGTAAAGCAGACAATTAATGAAGAGTAATAGCGTAGTAGTTGCAAATTATCCCAATAACAACTGGCTGGTTGGTAAAAAGACTCACTAGAAGATTTTTAATAATAAACAATTTTTTTGTGTCATCTATCTTTTGCTTGGAGTTCTTTTACATTAAAATGCTATAGTAATGTTAACTATTATTATAATATTTATTTGTGATAATCAGTAAGTAAGTAGTAAGCAGCCATCTGAAGACGATAGAAAATCCCTGTTTATCGTTTCAATTTATATTGATACTATCAGGTTGTATTGTATCCGCATACATAAACAACCCCACAAACATCGAAGACAGCATGTAATTAGTTATCGGGTCTGAAGCGTTGTTTTTCAGTCGGTTGTTGCATTGGAGCGTATCGCATTGTTGGTAAGTGGCGGTTAGATCCGTTGCCAAAACCGTAAAGCAGTTCCCAGCCGGAACACATCAGGGAGGCCACGGAGCTCGGAGGCAGACGTATAAATAAGAACGTGGATCGCGGCCAAAGGCTCCGCGCAAACGGTTGTCGGGAATTAATAGATTTTCGCCGGAACACTAGCGGCTTTTCTGCTGAATTGTTTTACTTCATTTAATCTGCGCTGTGGAATTGTATGTAAGTTGTATTTATTACGAATTAAGAGGTTATATTTTAGTTAATGGTTAAGATAATAAAGGCTATTTTTTTAACTTTGTTGACTTGTTAGGTTTTTGTAGCATTTATAAAGAAGGATATATGGCGGCATATTGGACAATACATTCAGCTATCATACTACCCTTCGATAGCAGATACAACACATTATGAATTCATGACAAAAAGTTAGTAAAAATTATAAATTGCAATCTTTGTGGATGTCTAGACCTCAACGATGCTACGATCGTGGTCAGGGCCGCACATATTAAGATACATATTACATCCAGCAGTAAGCTGCTATAGCCTGATGCCTCGTATAATTCCATCATTTTTTTTTTCATATTTTTGAGCGTGTTAATTCGTATATGTGTTGTCGCCTACGTCACAAAAACAATTATCTCCTATTTACCACGTGACGAGAGTTATTTGAAGTGATGAATGTTCCCTACAATTACCGCTGCCGCCCGCAGTGTTAATAGTTTTTGGTCCGTTTCGAGCGGTGTTGGACAAGTAATCATAGTTTGCCGCTGCCCGCCCGACTCAAAACTGTATCTAACCCGCGCTAGTGAAAAACACGCTTGTCAAACTGTCCGCCCGGCCAGCGGAAACGCTCAGCTGGATACAACTACACACGGGCCTGTTCTTCAACGAATATTTAGTGGTGAAGGATTTAAAGGTTTTGTAATGTATGTATCTTTTAGTTGAGTTTCAGGGGTTGGGGCAAAGTTGACGTTTCATGCGGAGAAAATAGCATTTCTGGGCGGTTCCACCATGGTTTCTGGTTTGGTCAGATTGGGTTATTATGATGAATAGTTTATTGAGGTTCTTTGTGTCGACATTATTCAAATCTACTAGTCCATCGTGAAGTTATTGTACTAATTGAAATACGAAAGAAGAGTGTTTGGTTATACAGTGATAGTAATTTTAGGCGTTTGAATTAAGCTTCTATAAAACTTTTTTTTATATTCTTTACATCCCATATAAGCCAGCAATTCTGCTGTCGCGCGCAGTGTGTGCTCCACACTAGCAGCACGTACGCTGCACGTGACAGCTTCGGTGTGACGGGCGGGAGCCGATATTTTTCTAAAGCTACCGCGTCCGCCGCCTCGCCGCCAGCACACCTGCCAAACTGACGAACTACGAATTCTGATGCTTTTTAGTTACTCTACGTTAACGTGGCTTCACGACTAATCAGTCGAGTCCACGCTGCGGTTCAATGCTTGTTTACTGGAAATTCAGCGCTGGAAACGTGTTTTTCAAACACTAGTGCATGGATTTGAAAAACGGAGTTGTTGGGTTTTGTCAGGAGTTTGGTTGGTGTGCTAGCTGTGAATTTTTTCAATGTAATGTATTCAGATTTATATAGGGATTTTAAATTCATCAACATATTATATACATTTCAATTTCAAGATATCTTTGTACGAATGGCTGCCTTGTTATTTATTCTCATTCATAAACTTCACCCATACTATTTATTCGATTAGAGTAGGCAGAGACTACCAAATATTATTATCTGGGCTTCACTTTTCGTTTACATGGTAACACTTATACAATTATCAGAAAAAAACAAACTTAAGAATAAGTCGGTACCGATTTATTATATAAATGCGTACGACATTGACTTGTCCGACTAATTATTTATATGTAGATAATGTTTAAATTTCCCGTTTCGCCATTTGGAATTCTATTAAAGAACAGAAATAAAACGAAATATCAAAATTAAAGAAATTTACAAAAATAGTTGCATCAACCTCAACATGAGAAATTTGCGAGGATTTTCCAACCGATTTTTATAAATTTATAGCAGCGCACCTTTCTCAGAAAGGACGTGAAAAGGTAAACTTAAGAAATCCGGGTAAGTATATCTACAAATTCCACCAAAAATTCATGTGCTCCCAATTTCTCAGCGTTGAGGATTTGTACTCGCTTTGATTTCTGAAGAATTTAAAACTAACTCCTGTTTGCGTTTTACCAGGACCTAGGGTATCCAGGCATAAAGGCTATTTTCCTATAAGATGTTATATTCAAAACTTGCTTTAGTTTATATTCAACATAGGTGCGTAGTCGGAAAATATTTGAATGTGTGGTCTCGTGCCCCCATTTTACTGAAAGTAGTTTTAGCGTCATACATGCATTTGTGCGTATTATGTAAGCTGAGATACTTACAAGTCCCATTTTTACTTTTCTTGTTTAGCACGGAAGAAATCAGACTACCTCTTCTGCAACTTCCGTTTAAGGTGGCAGAGTTAAACTGAAGTTACCATAGACTACTGGAGAAATGATAGGATTTGCCGAGGTTGCACCACCGTCCACAGTAAACCGGAATTCTTTCACCCTTTCTCCTTCTTTTCCGCTCATATTTAACAGGTCGGCAACGCATCTACGATTAAAGTGCAGTAGTTTCTAACAATAAGAATTTACCATCACGTGAGTCGCTAGCCTACGAGGTGAGGCCTATGTTCAGCAGTGGACTTCCTGTGGCTGAAGAGAGAGAGAGAGAATCGCTAACTAATTTTTCGGACTTATGCAATAAAAACGATTAACTCTTTAAACATGTTGCTTATGTATGTTTACAGAGTCATTCCATCTCTAATGTACTGTGAAGGGAGGAATATACGAAAGACGACTATCCAGTCTCTAGTTTTATGGACAGCAAAAGGATATATCGGTTAACTAGTCTCCTCGTTTGAGGTCCTAAATCAGCCCCTGCGCTGGAATCCGCGGGCAATGTCTACTGTGACAGGAACAAGTGCCAAACACGTAGTCGCTGTTTCACGCTTATGCGCACACGTACACCAGCGTACAGCCGACAATTTATTTCAACTACAAAAGCCAGAATTGGCGCTACTGAATCAGCCGACGCGGATGCACTCAGCCGCCCGGATGTTTAACATTCTTTATGTAGCCTTTATGTTTTAGCAGAGGCGGTTCTAACATTAGCTTCCCCGAACTTGGAATTTCGGATTAGAATTCAGAATCAAATACTTGTCGTTTTGGTGATGGAAACAGCTACTGTGGCGCATTATTTTAATCTATTTAGTTGTTGCACCAAGGATTTCCACATCAATCTATTGGCAGAGGCCTATTATTATAAATATTATGAATAAAGGAATTAAGATGTTAAATTTTTAAAGTAGCTATCATCAAGTGAATGATTTGTTTAAATTAATTTTATCATGTAAATATCCCCTTTAAAATCATGTGGGTTTGTCTGCCAGACAAGTGTCAGTGATAATTTTAGTTTAAAATCTCAAATTATTTAAAACTATTTTTCTACATAAACATAAATACATACATGTCTTATGACTGTACTCTGAAATAGCGTGAACCGCAATCAGCACTGCATAATATGATAGCTGTACCGAGTTGATACTCAAAGTCGTCACGTAGTCGTCGTTCACAGCATTAATGCTAGTATTTACTTTGGACCAACACAGGTTTCTGCAGAGTTGAAAGCAGTTATTGCTAGTGTTTACTGGTAAAGGTCCCTCGGTAAACAAGCCAATGATATTACAAATCATATGATACGCCCGCGGCCTCAGCTCGCGTGCTCCTACCAGTTTCTAGTTAACTCGCTGATCACTGCTAGACTTTACTTTATTTACACCGACTGTTATGACTGCTCTCCTTGTTCGTGTGTTGCGGGTAAGTAAAGACATAAATTATACCTGGTACTACGTACAACCAACACAATAAAGGAAAAAATAATAATTCATTGGGTGATCAAGTTTGGTGTCAAGGTCGCAGCAGCAGTACTGTTAGAAATGTTCAGGATTCAGCTAATCACTTACATCCTCCAGTGTCTTGGAATGCGTGGTTTAATTTAAAAGATGTAGGTTAAATTCAAGACCTGACGACAATACTTCAAAGGAAGAAAAACGTAAGTGCTCATAAGTTGGACATTTGGACCAATTGCATGGCGAATAGAGCATGTTTTGAAAACCACGCAGTCGTATATAAAGTTTGCCTATCCAGGAAGTATTATGCGAACTTAATATCATTATCATCATCATTACTTCAGCATCTGAAAGTCATCTACAGAACTTATTATATTTACTGTAAAATTTAGGTCATATTAAAAATCCTAATCTCAATTTCTCTACTTTTTTAATTTATTTGCAATTTTTCCTCGATTACTCATATCTTTTTTCCCAGGTACAAACTTGTGCATAGCCCACTCAAAACTAGTAGGGTAGTAGTGATTAACGCACTAGCCCGGGGCTCGCGTGCCCAGCTCCTAGTTAGCTACCTGCTGACAGTCGCCAGGCTGCCGCGGGCGACGCCCGTTAATAACTGTGCACTCCAAATTACTGCCTTCTCACTTGCTTTGTGATCTGGGTGAGGACAAGTGATTTATATCGCTTTGTGGTGTGGATGTAGCACTCGCGAGAACATTGTGTGTTACCATATGTCTTGCACAATTGATTTAAAGAATATTCCTTAAGGAGTAGGAAGGTTTGCAATTAGTGGGTAGGTAGACATAACAGAAATAAGTCAATGGCATTTTAGCTTGATTATGATATTTACGCTATGCAAAAACCAATTCAGTGCTTCAATTATTACAGTAAAAGCTATGTTATCAAGCGTTTCAAATCCTTCCACAACTACACACTCGGTACGAAAATATTGAGCCTTCATTTCAAACTCCGAAATCAAACAGAATTCAAACCTCAAGGAAAAATAAGTGGAGCCCGGAATGCGGAGTAAACAAACACTCAAAGAATTCGGTTAAAGGCAAGAGATGTCGGGAAGTTTGGAAACCACCTGCGCGGGCAAACAAACAAACAGACGGGACACCCGCACAATCTCGCCCGGACCAACTTTACAACGAATTCGCGAAACTTCGCGTGTGTTCGAGAAAGGCGTAAACGTTTGGAACTTGGCAAATTTTTCTTCTATACATTCATATTAAATAAACCCGGATGGGAGCAGAGTTTTGAAGATTTCACATGTGAAAGTTTTGAATTTGTGTGAGTGCTGTGTATACGATCTCTTTCATTCCTTTGCTGTTATTTGGCTTTCGATTTTGTTGTGATAAAATGTCTGGAGTTTTCCAGAGCCTACGGCACGGGTTATGATAGCTTATTCCAATTTGTAATAATATGAATGCAGAATAAATTACTTTTTGACTACAAATGGCTATGTACACTGTCAATTATAAAAAAAAGTGTGGTGAATAACAAGGCTGTATGATTATGTTTCCTTAGCCTCCATTGGATACGGGAATTAAAAACAGTGATAGTAAACTAGTGGCGCGTTTTGGTGTTGTAATACGCCGCATATTTTTTTTGGTTGGTTTAGTTTTGCTTATTGTAGAAAAGTGGTAGTAATGCAATTGTCTATATGTTAATATGTTCATTAAAAGTGGGTGGGACAACTAAAATCAGAAATTCATTACGACATCCTCCATGCAACAGTTGGTTACGAAGGTGTTTGTGAAACGTGTGGTGGGTGGTTGATTCCAACAATGAGCTTGGTCTTGGTGCTATTTGTGTGATCCACAAATATTTTTCGGGCTTACATGGTGTGAAATCAAAAATGTCCTTGTAATTTCTCATACTCACGTCATGTTTAATAATGTGTGGTAGAACTACGAGTATTTATGTGGTTGTTGAGTGTATTTAAATGTATTTTGCCTGGATACGTGGATAGTTATTTTGTTATTGGAGGGGAGGAAAACGCGTAAAAAGTTAACGCATAAATTACGTCCAAATGAAAATAGTGTATGTAAGTGAAGACGATAAAAGTGACTATATAACGAGAATGGAATGTCCCTGCTATTGGTAAGTAGTCATTGCATTCTTAACACTTGCGTATTTGAATACATATACCTGGTGATTTTATATTGTGTTTGTTTTACTATGGATTGTTGTTAATTTGGAAGATGCAAAAAGGATAAAATCATCCAATCGAATTATAGTATTTCCTGGTCTTGTATATTTTATCAATAATATAGTCAATGGGTGATAGGTCTGTCATATATGAGTGGCCGCCTGGGTAGGTACCGCCGCAATGTCTATTTTGTCCGTCAAACAGCAGTTTAAATGCACTGTTTTGTTGCCCTTTTAAGAATATTGTAGCCATAGTAACTGGACGTCATGAGACTTAACATCATATATCTCGGGATGGCGAGTGCAGTGGAATGCCAAGCATTGCTCTGTAAATGATGGTGTTGTTTAGTTTTGCTACTGTCCATGAGCGGTCGTATCGCTTACCATCAGGCTAATGGATGCTCGTCTCGCCATTTATTGCAATAAAAACAATAGTTAATTGTTTCTTAGATTTACGCGAATGTAACACATTGAAGTAAACCGTATTCTTACGAATTTTAACGCGAATTTGATTTATTTTTTACATATTTTAACTTCCCGAAGTTTGGATCACTTAACAGCTTTTGTGATCCGCCCCGTGAGCGAGTATTCGTTTTATTTAAAAAATATCGTCAATATAACAGCTACCTACCACAATTGTTTCCTATTGCCGGCACGAGTGTCCGATACGCAACACAAATTGGCTCTAAAGCGGCATATCAGAGCACTATCTCCTGTGATACACATTTAAACAAGATAGTATTGTCCGTCTGCAAACTTTATGGACAGACAAGGTCTTTATTCCCCGTAATGTCGGGACCTAAGCCCAGTAATGGGACATATGTAAACTCTAGGCGCGCTTAATCTCCGTAAAGACGGGCCGGGCCGTCTGTAAACAAAATTTGAGCGGGGCACAAAGGGACGGCGCGGGTACAAAAAGACCCCTGTTTACTTAGCTAATTGAATTCATTGTAGACGTTTAAATGATGTCTGGAGTGGTGCGGTGTGTGCGCATTCGTTACCCATATTTATCACTTTTACAATTTGCATATGATGCGCGGAACTAATGTGGGATTAGTGCAATTATACGTAGGATTAAAATGCGTTGTGATAAAGTTTTCGTGAGTCCAGCGGCAGCGTATAAGGGCTGATATAATAGTCAGGCACTGGGATTGATTCTCGGATCAGTCAATTTAGTTTGCGAGAGTCTGTTGATACTAAATAAATAGAAGGTTGCAACCGATTGATCAATAGTAGTCAATTTTGTTTTGGTACGAAATTAATTTGCATACTTTGAAAAATATTTTAAGGTGTTTGTCTCAAACCCTAATTTGTTAAAGGCTTTGGGATCTAAAATATTCTGCTTTAGAAAATGAAACCATATAGACCCTTCTATGAAGCCTTCATGCTTAGTGGAACTCATTTTGTATTGTATTGTATCAGCCCATATACGACCCACTGCAGGGCACGGGCCTCCTCTACAATCGAGAGTACGATTGAGAGTGGTTAGGCCATATAGTCCACCACGCTGGCTTAATGCGGGTTGGCGGACTTTTACATACCATAGAAATTTATACAAATCGCTATGGTATGCAGGTTTCCTCACGATGTTTTCCTTCACCGTTAGTGGAATTCATGCTGCCTGTAAAACGAGAAATAAGAGACCACGTTTGCACCCCCCACCGAGACAAATGTTTGTGCAATCTACAAATATTTGCTTTATATTTGTTGTGAAAGTACAGTACCCTGTATATATGATACGCACGACACTAAACACATATCTTACTGAAGGCTGGGAACTTCGTGTGACTGTGAGGTAAATATGTATTATTCATATGATGAAATATTAATCCATAGCTTATTTATTTGTTTAACAATTAGTCTAATATCGGTGCATGGAATATATAAAACTTAAAGGGAAGACGGCAAAAACCAGCTTTCTCTTCTAAATATAGGCGATACGGTTATTACCGTATTAAGAATTTGAAACCAAATTCATATTGTAAGTTAAGGCTTATGATGATCATAGCACGATTGACATTATAGACAGCCTCCTTTCGACTTTATTTTTATCCATGAATAAATATTTTATTTGACATTTTAATCCTGAATAACACTTATGAACAAGTTTTAAAAACCCCACACAGACTTTATTAAATTCGAAATTCCCGATATAATCTCCCGACTTACCCGAAATGCGTAGTTACACCGTTTATCCGGTAGTACAGCATTCGAAACTTCCCTAATCCGCGGCAACAAACAGAATAACAAGGGAACGTATTCGATTATAGTGAAGATGTCTCCCGCTCATTTGCATCATTAATGTCGACCTACAATATTAAGGAAAAACGGACGCCTTACGAAATCCGACTGTACATGGAGGTTGGACAACAACTCTGCTCATATTTTGTTTTGTGCACAGTGTAAGAGCGTTTTTGTAGTGGTTGTTTTGTTCCATTAGCGTTCTCAGGTACTTTCTTTTATTCTTAGGTACACGTGAAGTCCACAGCTGAACATAGGTTACCACACACAGCAATATTTTGCAAGCGTCATGAATCCCACGAGTTTCTATAAGTTTTTGTTTATTATTAAAAATCTAGTGTTCCAGTTTTGATAGTGTCTCAGATGTAAGATACGAGTATTTTCAACCTAACGCAGTGATGTATTTTATCCATTTACATATGAATAATATTATGCTTGTGAAATATGTTCAATTATGCCTGGTGTGGAGCAGTTACTTTATTTTGAAACTTATAGTATTTTTTTATTTTTCGAATAGTTTTTATAACTCACGTGATTTACATATTTAACGAGTTTTAAAAAATACTTCAACATTTTGTGTTCATGGAATATTAATTAAATAATGCCGTGTCCACCCATCGGCCTTTTCCATGATTCTCGTTTCATACATATTCAAGGGCGAGGCGTGTATAGTTGGGAGCATATACCCGCGTCCGCCTAATACCCCCAAATGTATATTTGATGATGTCGTCCTGCGCGCACCACACAGCTCGTGTAAAAGGATTCTGAGCACTTGTTTAAGACGGTTTATATGCAGGACATGTTGGTTTATATCGCGAGGGACGGCGTATAAGTTGTTTTTAAATTCGACGGGTTCTCTCTATTTATAAGGTTCGGATTAAGATTCCTCTCCGTATTATGGTATTTGGGAGTTTTGTTTATCTGTTTTTAGAATTATGTTTGTTTTTATTTCACTGAGATAACAATGCCGCGTCATTGTTTATGTCGTTAATAGCTTTTAATGTTTGTTATTAAAAATTAAGGACGGAAAGAGTTATGTTATTTATTTACGGAGCTGATGTAAAATAAGCAATCTTAAAGCACAGTATCAATTTATCTTCCATGGATCAGTTAGTGTCATATTAGTCAAGACGGAACGATTATTACCTAAGCATATGTCTAGTAATTATTGGCATCTTTCGAATTCATGTGGACTAGTTTTACATGTTTACTGCAACGAACAGGAAGTTTTTGATAAAGAAAATTTAAAGAAGCATCAGTAGATATTACAAATGCTTTTAAAGTCGTGAGTTTTGTTCTTTGCTGGTTCTAAAGTAAATAAACGTCAGTTGATTGCTCATCGTCTTCATAGCTCAAGAACAAACATCTCTCGGCTTTTGAGCACACCTCGTTACCGTAAATACATTTTTCCAACAAAAGCTCGTAAAATCCGTGTTGAGTAGCAGTCAGGTGTCTACTATACGGCGTTAAGTGAAACAATGGTGTGCGGAGACGTCCGTTTGTCCGGCGGACTGACGGCGCATTCACGCGTCCATCTCCCGTCTGCACCATCTGATATCGAGCGGCACGCTCGTCGCCGCGTTTCGCACGTCGATACTGCTATGGAAATAATGGCTTCGATTCTCAGACTGTATGCTTATTATGCACCCATTTGGGGTCTTTGTCTATTATAATGATTAAGAAAATGTTCGCTTTGTTCTAGGGTTTTATAGTTTCAAGTTTGTAGATTTATGTAGATGCTTAACTTTATGGTGGTTAGAGAGGCATTATGGTGTAGTGGTTGCATATCAGCGATAAAGGGGTATGAAATTTTGCCAGCACTAACATTTTATTATTTACACACTAATTATAACATATAAATTATAATAACTATTTTATATTTTACACACTAACTTTAAGGGTTTTTTCTAAGTCCTATACTTAGAAGTTTTATATAGCCAAAATTATTATATTTCTGGACTTTCCCACTGACAGGGGATTACCTTTTCTCAACCAAATGAAGAGAGAAGGACAATGGTTAAAAGTGGTTTCCTATAAAACTCTTCTAACCATTCTGGAGGAACAGAGGATAATTTTTGAGACGTTGATTATGGTTACTTCTACCTAGGACGTTCAAAAAATTTCAAATATAACAGTACAGTCTCGAAAAATGTATAACTTCGCTTGAAGAATTGTAATTACGACGTACAAATTAAATTACCTCACATTGTACAACAATGCGGAATTTTCGTCATCCAAGGAATATTACACGACGATATTGAAAAAAACACAAAGGGCCCACTTACAATGGGAACGCGTTACATTCGGAGGAAAAATGGCGTCATCCTGAGGTCGCCAGTGAAAAATTGTTAACGTGAACTCACGAGGCGTTGCGTTCTGTTGCCGACGGAAAAAATGTGTTCTCCCTTTGTGTTTAAGAGGCAATATTTCAGCGGGAATTTACAAGGGCCGTCGCTGTGTCGTCACGCGCCCTGCACGGATGTTTTGCTGTTACATTTGTACGCAATTGTTTTGGCATACCTTTCTCATATGACCGAATAAATACATCTAAATATTTCACTTCAAAGTTATCTCAGCGCGGTGGTTTAATTAAAATGCCGTCTAAAAACAGTTGCAACGTTGTCGCAATTTCCAATACCATTTTGTATTTCAAAAGGTGATATTTATTCGTGGATATTAACTTATTGGAACAAGATGTGGACGTAAAATGCAGTGTAACATTAAATTTATTTTAAAAAGTAAACGGTAGAATTCTGAAGGTGATTAGTTAAATTAAACAATAATTGAATATTTTTATTATGCAAGCCAGTTTAATACCTGTGGGGTCTTTTATCCGTCATCAGCATCTAGTAATAAGAATTTCCAAAGATAATTAAAATTAACGATCATTTGTTAAATATTACTTTAATTCATGGACTGTGGACCACCCACGCTGCCTGCCTGCCTCGCTGACTGCCTCGGTGGCGTAGTGGTACTACGGTATGATTGCAAAGCTGAGGTCTCGGGTTCGAATCCAGGGTCGGGCAAAGTGATATTGGATTTTTCTATTCATTATCAGCCCGGAGTCAGGAATTTGTGCCCGATATGGCGATAGGCTCGCCCCCTGTCACATCTTGGGACGTAATATACAAGGCGAAACGTGGGTGTTCTGGTAGCACCTCTGCCTACCCCTTCTGGGAAAAAGCGTGTGTTTATGTATGTATGGACCACCCACAAATAATATTATGAGGTTTTCTACGACTATAGATAACGATCTAACATTCTTATTTAAAAATTTGAACTACTCCAAGTTAGTAAATTCCATTCCGTTGAGGTTACGTAAGGTTAAAGTCAAGAATGGACCATCTGCGTTTAGTCGCAAAAAAGCCGGGTATGGAAAGCTTCTGGTCCCGTTTATTACTATTCGATAAAGGTAGTTGGCATTAAGTCGTGTTAGAAGTCCTTTTGGTTTGAAATTACCGACACTTTACTTATCACTTATCTGTTAAATTAAAACTGTTCATGAAGCCCTACTGTGTGGCACAAGGATCCTAAAATAATGTCGAAGAAAACTTGTCTCTACCATAGGCAATAAAATATCCGATAATTTACCAAACATCCGTTCTAAATTAAGTAATGATTTCCTCACATATTAAGTTACTACAGAGCCCACTTATTTAAACGCTACATACAACTAGCTAATTGAGTCATAAAGTAATAGGTATTTATAGCTGCACTTCTTGGCCATTTCTCTTGGCACTCAGACTTGGGACAAATGTTGCTTGAATTTATTATCATCGTCCCGAGATGTCTCTAATGTTGGCAGCGGAATAAATTCACGCTGTTTCTCGTCTTAGCTAGTGTAAGTTGTATTAGGAAAGTGTTTTCAGTGCTTACTTTATAAACAAATACTTAATATTAAATGATGGACAAGTGATACCAATCCTACCGTTGTTTTTTTTTACTTTAGTAGTCACGTTATATTGCAGTTTATTTGGTAGATTTGTTAAAGTATCATACCTACTTTATATGCAAAACAGACAAATCTTAATTTATTTTTGTAAAAATATTGAATTATTTTCAACAAATTTAATTTAATAATTTTATAAATGTGCCGCTGAGTCTATTATTTTAGTGATAAATTATAATTTCTGTAAAACATAAACAATTCAATCTCATAAAATATAATTATTCCCATTTAATGTAAATGAATGGGACTGGAGAATTTATTTTATTTTTTGTCAAATTGACTAGGGCGAATCAAATATGGCGTCTGAGTGAGGCGCAATCACCACAATGGACTCACATTAATTAAATTAACCGACCTAATTATTCTTTTTTACGGGAGGAAAAAAGGAAAATCTTTTGCCAGATGTCTGCCAAGACGGCCAACATGGCCAAGACTTTGTTTTATGTCGGAATATTTTTACTGCTCTAGTTATATGCGGTAATATTGTATATATTCTGGGATACGTAATAATTCATTTTCATAACGGTTTCTTAAGTTTACGCTAATGTTACACATTGAAATAAAACGAATTCTTGTGGATATTATCGTGAATTTGATTATTTTTTTACATTTTTTAACTTCCCGAAGTTACGATCACTTTACAGCTTTCGTGATCACAGGGCGGACTGAGGTATTAGTCATCCGCTTAGTGACTGTTACAATTTACCTACCCTTAATTTATAATTATTAAATTAAAAAGTTAATCTAAGAAATTATTAGGTTATTGCGATCCGATTTACGCAGGAGCTCACTGTGCCTTGAGAGCAGTTAGTCTTTTGGGTCAATGTAACTACAACAATATATGGTTCATTCCTGCAATTAAATCCCTAGATTACACCATATCAATAAAAATGCAAATCGCCCGTAATTAAGATATTAAAAGGTGGTAAATAGACAAGAATATCTGCGTGTAGTAGAAGGCTGTCGGCGCTCAGTGTCTTAGCTCGTATATCATGGAGGCGATGCCGTGCGCGTCGTGTTATTATAATGAACCGTGTTATAACGTAACTAACCGTTGTTACACGGCTTTCATTCCACTAATCAACGGGTTCATGGATTTTTATTCCCGACTAGCCGCACGCAACTCCTTCGCGCTAATCGGATGTACTTGAGAGCGGAATTACACGCTCCTTCTACGGGCTTCAAGGTTCCTCGGGATTTCTCAGTTTATTTTATGTTTTAATAATTTGTTGGCTGGTTTATATATGGATTTAAATAGAGACGGTCGTTTACTGAGTAGTACCTAGTGTGTGTTAATACTTTATATAAATAAGCTGGATTGTGAGTGAAGGTGTTAAGCTAAAAGGTGTTTTTGTCATTAATTAAATGGTTTAAGCTTAAATATTTAGATTATATTAACGCATTTATGTAGGTTATAATCAAGCTGAAAAGAAAGTCCACTGTTAAACAATGCCCTTCGGTAACAAATTCCTGTTTGAACCGGCAGATTTCAGTCCCTTGTTGGAAGCGGTCTGCATCTCCCCATAACCCTCCTTTATTTATGTTATTAACACTAATCACGCCATAATTATATGATCAGTGGATGCACACATAATAGATGTGATTTATTGAGGACTGTCCGGCCGGGCAGGCGGCTGGCAGGCCCTCCACAAAGGCACTCAATTCATTGTCTCCGCCCGTCCCGTCTGTCCGTGACAATCGCACGTTACACTACAAACTACACGGTTGTGTATAATTTACGCTATGTATTGTTTACATATTGCAGCTACAGTATGGGAACTGAATCATAGCGTAAAGGGTTGGTATTATTGTGGAAATTAAGTCCAAATTAATCTGCCACATGGATTATGAAACAATAGGCCCGGCGTCATGGAAATTGATATGTAAGCGATGAATTTAACCATATTACAAATTAACACTATTCACAAAAGGGTTCATATTTTGTAAGTCGTAACCACGTCGTAACGAACATCTTGCAATATTATTTAAGAAATCTTGTTTAGACCCCATGTTACTAAAGAATAGAGAGAGGAGAGTGGAGAGGGAGGCCCCGCAAAAGATCAAGGCTACATGGAAATAGAGACCTTAGTGTGGTTTCCTTCACAACCATGAGACATGACGTTTGTATAAACCGGCTTTTCTAACTTCGAGATTAGAATTACCATGACTCTAAAATTATTTAAGTACCTACTGATATGTAAAAACGTTGCTATTTAATTTCAGCTATTAATTATGGATTTCCCAGATATAATGAAGATATTATAATACTTTATCGGTAACCCAGTTAACGAACGTTGTGTAACTTTACAGAAGAATGGTTATTACTCGGTACAATATAAGCATATTTTCTAGAAATTCTATTACGAATATTCTAATTAGTTATTCGAATACTCTTGAAAATCGTCTCACTTAAACTATTCAAGAAACTCATTGTTCGTCTGCCCATCAAACCTTCAATTATCTTAAATTCTATTACGAGTTTCAACAGCTGTCCGAGTTAAATTATTAACAAACTTGTGCTATCAATTACAAAATCAATAATATCGAAGCCATCAAACTTAAACAATAACAATACAGCGCGGACCGTTTAATTTTCTTATAAAAACAATCGCTTCGTGATCCGTCCAATAACTGAACTTTAATATCGGAAATTGATGGCTGCAAAACATCTGTCGGTGGGTGGTGTCTAATTGCCAAAGTTAGTAATAACACGCCGATAGAAATCGGCGGTGTGCCCGTAACAAATGTTGGTTGGAGTGCGCCACAATTACTTATGATACAGATGCATCATTCTGTACTATATTAAAAACTGCCACTGAAAAATCTAAGTGACATGCAAAGTCAAAGAGGGATTTAATTTTGGTACGAGTATAACTATGCATTTGTACAAAATCTTAAATTGTAATTGGAGCGTGCTTCCTTCGACTAGTGCATAAAGCTATTAAGCAGATCTTTGGGTGTGTTAGACAAATTAAATTTGGACATACCAGTGGCTTAACTGATAAATTTGGTGACTTCATGATATGCTAAATGTAGTCCTATGTTAAGCAGTAGACTTCCTGTGGCTGAAGAGAGAGAGAGACAGAGACAAGATATGCAGCTGGTGACTGGTAATGTCGTAACGAAAGACAGACGAAGATATTTTTTGTAAGATAAGGTAAGGCTAGAGTTAGCTGAGGGTCATCGTCTCTTCTATTTCACAATTACGGCGACAAAACGGCTACGACGCTCTTCAAGGTATAAATATGTTCTATAAACTATTATACATTAAACTTAATTTAAATATTTGAAAATGTAACGCACATTTTAAAGAATGGTATTTTATTAATTGTATCTTCTGTCTGTAATAGCGCGGCGGCGCTGTGTCGAGATTACAGAGTCGTTGAATGATCGCCCGGAGCAAGGAAGGCGTTTCACCGGGAGCCCTCGCATATTGTACTATAAATCTGTCTTGTCTAGCTCCAGGTTAACAATTTTGTCTATTCTACCGCATTCAAGACTCACAACAAAATATGAATAAAGGTCTGGGTTATATTTTTAATGATATAGAAATGTTTCCTCGCTCATTCTTTTCTTCTCGTCTTTTAGGATATTTATTACAACATCAAAAAATACATCTGTTCGCTTTCGTGGGACTGAAAGAAAGAAAAAAAGACTGGCTGACAGTGTATTTCATCAATTGTATACATTATGTAAGGTTTTTCCCTTTACTTAAGTTTTCAAAATTAATACAAGATTCCAGATATTATAAACTCTCTTTGAGAATAAAAAATGAATGTCGAATAAATATTGAACTCTATTCTTTCATGGCCCATGTTTTTGCACTATCCTAACTACCTAGTACATAAGACAAAACAGGTTAATATGACAACAAAAAAAGAAATAAATACAACTTGGTACATTCAAAAGAAACTCAATCAAAAGTTTATCGTCGGAAGGAGGCGATGTCGGACATAGATCGAAGTGACTATAGTCAGTTTATGGGCCAAGTTGCATGAGCGAAGAACACCACGCGACGCCCGATTGCGATCTCCTCCCACTGTTTATAACAAAATCTCGCGATAACGGCCCGCCGAATAACCTTAATGGCGCATACTCTTTTATTTATACCCATAGTTTCTTATTTTATAACTCAACTATTTTATATAGTTTTAAAGAGGCGTAGATACACTTGTTTGTTCCACGTTATTTCTTTGTTTATAGCCGTATTATTTCTAGTTGGTTTAGAATATGGTGATGTGGTTTTATTTATGATACTTGTATTGGTAAAACGTTACCATTGCGTCGACTGTTATGTATGTAATGACAATTGTGGTTTGTAATTATCTATTAACAATTTATATGATTAACCACATCGTGGTCAATATTGATAAACTTGGAAAGTTAACATGATTTATTTACAAAGATTGCAGGAACTCGCTGGTCGCAAGGGTCGGATATATATTGAATACTATTAACATCATTTCAATTATTTTTGTATGAAGATTGTTTCATTTATAGCGAAAACCGTATAGCCTGTTAAAATCGGATTGGTTACAGCCATGTAGTACCAAATTACACAAAGTAAAGCCCACTTACCACCTGTGTGCATTAAATCTCATAAATAAATCATTCGCTTCAGTAAAACAATGTCGTTAATACATCGCGCGCAATTAAAATTTAATTTTATACGTGGAGCGGTGTCCCGGGCGCCCGGTGCCCCGGCCTCCCCCGGGACCACTACCATTACAAATCATTTACTCATGTAAAATTGTCCGGGACAAAAATAATGTAAGCGTTATGGAACCGTTTTTGTATCGTCTGGGGGCACATCTCTGAGATTGAACGCCGCTCTCATGTCATTTTGTAGGCCTTTTTATATATTTTTCTTGTTTTTGAAGTATATTTACGAATATTGCGCACTTGGGCATGTAAGTAAATGTAATTTTTATCACGCTTCAAAAAAAATTTCGTAATATTCCTAGGGTGTCTGAAACGTTAACTATAGTGATTACAACAACTGGGTTTATCAATACATTTTGTTATCATGTTCTTACAGTTCTGTGAATCATTGTTGAACTCATGCCAGAATTTCTAAATTAATGTAATCCATAAAACATTGTAAAATTCACATTTTTACCAAATTTTATAACTATCTTTATAATCATCTGTCTAGATCTAATCTATATAATTTCAATGCCATATCCCGTCTAGCGTTACCTGGTGCCCATCCAACATTATTTATACCGAATTCAATCCCTTAGGTCGTAACATTCCGATTTGCATCGATCCTAAGCATCGTAGAGCGGCTGGGCAGACGGACGGCGCGGCGGCATAAAAGTAAAAGCGTATTAATTAGTATACAAGGAGATTAGTATCGGGAATCTTATTGCATTGCGTTTGCATTAGTGACCGCGACTGGGCTATTTTATCTGCATTTATCATCTTAAATACCAGATTGGTATCGAAATATCGCGGTCAGTCCATTTAGTGATGGGAGAGTGGGCATTTTTAAAATAATTGATTAAATTAAGGATTTAAAAAGGTTAAATTAATTCTTTATGTTTTTAACGGTAAAATGCTTGTGGTAATTTTCCGGCAATAATATACTTTGGTTATGTTCTGGAATGCAATATGTTTGATGCTTTTTTTACTACTCAGTCCGCCCCGTGACCACGAACACTGCAAACTGAGTGAAACGTCGGGAAATAAAAAATATATAAAATTAAATCAAAGTCGCGATAAAATCCGCAAGATTTCTTTTTATTTCAATTAAAAAACTTGTTAATTAGATTGGCAAAACTGGACATAATCTATTTCATTAATGTTTCTCTTTAAGACTCGACCGCAGTTCTTTCACTCTACATACCTTTACATACATACAAGGAAAACATCGTGAGGAAACCTGCATACCGTAGCGATTAAAAAAAAAAAAAAAAAAATTCTACGGTGTGTAAGTCCGCCAACCCGCACTAGGCCAGCGTGGTGGACTATATGGCCTAACCACTCTCAATCGTACTCTCGATTGTAGAGGAGGCCCGTGCCCTGCAGTGGGTCGTATATGGGCTGATACAATACAATACAATACATACCTTTACTATAAAAACACCTCAAAATCCAATAAATTTTAATAGAAGCTCTCAAACGAACTTGGATGATTCTAGTCCTGCTTAACCCTGATGAGACACAGAGTCCAAAATAGTCTTGTTGATCTTAAAGCTGGAGTCACGGTCTCGCCCAGACCCTTCCCATCGCTAGTCCCGGCCACCCGGTATCGCTTCGTAGATGATCCAGTCCAGATAGCTGACACTTACGCCATCTCAACATTTAATTGGCCGACCCCATTGTAGTGCGCTCGTTGGGCCGATAGCATCGCCGGCTTAATTTAGAGCTCAATGGACGTTAACAGGTTCTTAAGGCTGATTAGTGGCTTTTTGTTTGGTGTTCCGTGAGAAAATATACTTGGTAACATACTTACTTTGTCCTTTTTTTGGTGTTTGCGGTATTTTATTATGTTTACAAGTTTTTTTTTAATTTACATAGGTTATGTTGGAGATGTGATCGTAATGATCTTAATATTGTGGGATAGTAGCTTTCCCGCCAACCTTAGTCTGTTATTGTTTTTGCCTGCACGGTGTTGATAGTAGAACGAAAATCTGCGTATAACAACATTGAATATTTCTTTGCATGTTATTTACCTAATCAGCGTAAAGGCAAGTAAGTTAATATTTCCTGTAGGACCTTGTACAATCCGTTGTAAGAAGGGCGATAAAGTACTATTGTTGATTTACTACGAAGTTTAATATAAAGTTTCTAGAGAAGGCTTTTTGATTTCGTTGTCTATATAATTTTTATAATTTACCAAGAACACTTGAAGGTGAAGCTAAAGTGTAGTCTAAATATATTTTATAATCCGCTATGTAAAAACCTAAGACAGCGAAAGTTCAAAAACTAAAACAATGTTTCACAAGCATTGTATTTACTTGAGTAATAAATTTTAGCACTAGCGAACAGAGCACAATCCAGTTTAGTTAGCTAAGCTAGCTAAGGACATTGTCTCCGCCAATTTAGATAAGGTAGAATAAAAGCAGTTTGACTTAATTTTTTGGTTTAGTACCGTAGCAGCCGAAGTTGCCGTTACTTCTGATAGCACCCGCAATTTAGTTTTCAACGAACTAAACTTTGTCAGTTACACTAAATACTTGCCTTTAAAACTGTTTTATTTGGAATAAATTAAACGTTACAATAAATGTAAGTTTTCTTTGTCAGCCAAACATGCGTGTTCAGAATTATGTGAAATGCAGATATGTTCTACATATTATTAAATTGTACCTAGTTTATGAATGTGAAAAAAAGAAAAGCTCGATATGGCGATAGGCTCGCCTTCTATCACATTGTGGGACGGAACACAAAGGACGAAACGTGGGTGTCCTGGTTGCTACCAGGGGAACCTCGCCTACCCTTTCTGGGAAAGGTGTTAGTTTATGTGTGTATGTGAAAAGTAGAGTAAAGTGCATCCAGTGTCACATAGATAGTTGCAATACTACTGAAAGTAAGTTACGTGCTTTCGCTCGTGGGCATGACACACCAGATTCAAATATTTATTGGTCACACAAAAAATTGTGCTATATGGGGTCGAATTCGTTTACCTTTCTTATTCCACCTTTTCGCTCACTGTGCACATATAAAATTACATATCTACATAGCTATTTCGAAAGGCGCAGCAATTTTTACTGGTAGAATCTTTTTAAATTAACTTGTCCGTCCGCCTCGCTATTTATAAATATAATCTGAGCATTATAAAGTTAAAAATACTCTTTAATGTTGAAATGTTTGTTTTATTACGAGCACGGCATGAGCGGGCAAGTGAAAAAAGAAGTGCTTGCTAGCCGCCCACTATTTACACGAACCGTTTCGAGCCAATTCCAACTTGCCAAGTTTGTGATAGTAATTACTTGATACTATAATACGGAATTTTTGTAACAAAAAACATGATAAATTGACTTTATAAAGTTCTATATTTTGCAAAGAAGTTTTCTTTATTACAGTATCGGTTAACAGAGGTTTATGGATTTTTTTGTATAGTTTTCTTTAGTTACTGCATTTGTTATTTAAAACGTGTTGTTAATTGTTGGAACTTTTATTATGAATAGTTTCATAAGAAGTGTTTCATTTCATCATTATCTAAACTTACTATATCTTGTCATCGTACCCAATAAAAATGTTAGTCCATCAAATTACAATTTCTATGTAGATTGGTGGGACATCCACGGCTCTCTACGACGATAGTGTCGCTCGTGTGTAATGACGTCACGTCACGGCGCGTCACGTCACCGTGACGTATGACACGTGACGCGCTACCGCTTTATTAATTCGGGCCGGCTTTGGTCATTGTTCTAGCTTCTTAACGACTGACGTGTCTATTGTTCAAAAAAGGAATAGTGGGGTACTCCGCGTCTTTTGTTTTTTCCCCTAAGCTTGACATTTTCGTAATGAATTTTCGGCAATTTATTTATGGCAGATTCATTAAAAATAATTCAAGTTTTACCTACTAAATGTAAACAAATTTATGACCTTAGCAATGTTTTAATTTTTCACGTTTCTCTATGAATTAATTGCTTAAGCAAATCATAGACATGAGTCTGTGTGGTAACTATTAATTTACTAAGTTATTTGTGATCGAATAATTTGTGAAATGTTTTAATTTAGCATAGTTACTTTGAAATATCTAGGCATGTTAATAACTTCTCTGATTTGGTCTAAACAAGTAACAGTGACCCATATGCTCGTATTCCCTGTAAATGGTTTCGGTACAATATCTTAAATAATTAATTCTCGTGCCCCAGTATACAGCATTGGACTTGTAAAAGTGTAGTTGGTGAATAATCGCGTTAAAAGGAGTGGCGCTGTAAGAAAGTGGTGTATTTATTAAGTGTTCTAGATCGCACGGCGCGCGTTGATGCACGGAATTACTGCGCTGCATACAAAACTCGCTGCAGACAGGGGTACACTACTTTTGGATAGTAAAGTGGCTTGTCAATGACTTATTTCATTTTACGTATATTTCGCAGTATTCGTAATCAAAGATTATTTTTTTGGCAGCAATATTATGTTTTATTTAATTAAAGAACGTGAAATCATTTTCTCATGAAGAAAATGTGACTAGTATCTCACGGTTCTGAGTGTAGGTTGTCAACTGAGTAGTAAGGGTAATTATTGGTACTGATAGTAAATAAACAAAAACATATTTACTTCATGTATTAACTGGTGGGTGTATTTATAGGATACGAATGCTTTTTCAATGTGAGAATTCACCTTTTCGCAGACTTCTACAGTCACAAGTGATCAAAATAACATAAAATGATTTACACATCCTAACTCATTTCATTGACCACATTTGTGATATAACATAATATCATGTCTGTATGTCATTGTTGCAAACATATTAACATGTCACAAATGTTGCCTTGTCAAAGAATTAAGGTAGAAATTTTATTCGTGGAAGTCGAGACGATCCTTTGTGTAGAAATAATACTGAATGGAACATATATGAAATCGTTTCATCGTGGAGCGTTTGTCAACGTGAAAGACGTTTATATCTGCCGTAATAACTGCTTATGAAAGAACCAAAGCTTGTAAAGAGAAGCGAGACATATCATTTTCATTTGAGCACGAATAACATGTTATACTGGCAATATTTTTTCTATATTGTATTATTATTGAATTATTTTGGTCGGTTTTATATGTAAAATACTCTTGGAATATCTTTAAGAGTTTGGCTTTCATCCATCCGTCCATCCATCAGCCAAAGGAAGTCCACTGCTGAACATAGGCCTCTCCCAATGATTTCCACAGTGACCTGTTGGAGGCAGCCTGCATCCAGCGACGTCCCGCGACCTTTACCAGGTCGTCTGACCACCTAGTAACCATGACCAATTTGGCTTTATTAGTGGTGAATTTAGGGCGTATGAAACTGTCTCAAGCTGCTAAATAATATATACTTATTAAAGCCTAACTTAAGAATTAACTTGTATTTACTCATGTTTTACACATTTTCGGCTTTATAAAAGTTGCACTCCACCCCATCACTTTTTACACTGCATTTTATTTACGAAAGCAATCACAAGTTGATTTATTCTTCTTTTATTTGTCCATACATCATTGTGACGTGATTTATTCATTCATCACGTATGTCGCTGAAAGCTTTAGCTTACAGTTTACGATAGTTGTCTGCGATGTCAGTGCTTTCAAGATAGTTCTAGTCTAGGTAATCAAGTTTTACGAACACATGTGTCTTGTGAGAAAAAACATTTTGATTAAATAAAGTGAGCGACCAACTGTTGACGTCCGCTAACTCTGTTAGTGCATCCGAGGCGACAATTCGCACTGGACATGGATAGAGCGCTAGCATTAGTCTAATGTTCAGCACTCTAGGTGGAAAATAGCTCGACACGGCATCCTGTTAACGTGTACACGTAGTACTGCGCTTCGTGACATATTAGCCTGCGATTATGACTCCTATTGAGTTGTTAGTGTCGTGCAGAGAAATTTTGCATATTTATTCCGCTTTATGTAGCTCATTCATTATATGAGTTGACCTAGAAGTGAGTAAATATAAGCAACGAATACATGGAAGATAGGGCTATATAGTTTATGAACCATTCTATGAAATAGTCCATCCGCGTGAATCTATAAAAAGTCTCTTAACGAAAAATGGAATAAATACAAAACACACCTCAACTGATTTGATGGCATCAGTTTTCGTAGTAAGACGTCAGCGATGCAAATCCAGCTTTATTAACTTGACTTAAGTTTCCAATTGCGTTGTGTGTAGATAGGAAAAAAGTATTGATAGGAAAATGGAGTTGGCAGGTAAACAGAGGCAGGTGTGGTGCGAGATAGGATGGGTAATGTGGCCGAGACGGCGCGGAGGCGACATGTCGCTGTGATGCTTTAGAGATTCGTTCGTCGTGCGTAAGTGGTTTTTCAATCGATAACTTGTATTGGAACTGGATTTGTGGGATATTTGAACTGAGGATGTATGTGATTTAGAAATATGAAATGAGATAGTTTAAAGAAAATTTAGGGTATGTATTTTTTAATATCCATTGCAATAACACAATATCTGATGGCTTTTGTAATAAGACTTTATAAATTCGCAAATTACAGTATAAATTCTCATGTGTCAGATTTTTTATTCGTCTTTTGGTCTAGTGGCAGCATAAAGGAGTTGAATTTCCCCGAGGCTGTAATTTGCACCCGCTATGATTAAAGGTTTACCTCTATGACATTTGGGACGGAAATATGTAGAGCTCACTCTGGGTGGCGCCACAGCCTATGCTTAGCTCTTAGGCAATATAAATAAGAACTTAGTATGTATATTTTTTCGTTTGAACGTCTATCATTGTAAACGATTCTTGAATGGATAAAAGCTAACATATTTCTTTTGTACATCGAATATGTTCTGAATTGATCGACATTATTCCCGTGAGATTGTATTACATACGTACACACACAAAGTCATGCCAATATCCCCGGTCGGCGAAGCAGTGTTGTCACGTACAGATTAAAATCTTTTATTTATTTTTCGTCTCATGATAAATATTAATTTATTATTCCAATTAATTTCCCATAAATAATCTCGGACAATTGACACATAAGCCTGCAAGTCTGCAAGCCCCAATTAAAACCTTGTGCCAGACGCTGACAAGACTGTCCCGGCGTCCCTAAAGCCGCTTAAAGCGATCAAATCAGCTTGAAATATCGCTGAGTAATCATGTCCTGCGGGCCGGGATGTGTCCGGATTTCGGCGGGGGTCCGCACCGTTTAATACACGAAGCCTTCATAAACGGGAATATTGATTATTTTGGTATAAGTTTTAGAGATATTAAGATGGGATGACTTTGCATATTGCAAGAACTGAAATGACCGAAGTTGTTAAGATGTTGAGAGCGTAATAGCTTAAAGTGATTGTGGTGTGGCCATCTAAATGAGTAGAAGTGGTTTAATTTTGGATTATAATTAATAGTTCTCATTCGCAATTTGAATTATTTTAATCTGAGTGTAGTATCACATTGTATTTTTCTAGATCATATTTTTAGAGTCTATAATCATCGGTATATGTAACGATATGTAACGGTTGTGAAATATTTGGGTTGAATATTTGAATTTCAATTCCAAGCATACGTTGACGAAATTGGAACTTTCTTTAAATTTTTATATATGTCTCAACTTATACTCCTTTCAGGATATTTTGAAATTATGCAACGGATTATGTAGCCCTCCAGCCCCCGCTCACACGCGAGCGCCCTGAAGCGCGACGCCAAACATTTGCGTGCGACATTTGCCTAAACATAATGTAACACACGATTGCGCACGACGTGATCGTCAAATTGTCTTCCAGCTAAAAATTAAACTCCGTCTGCTTAAAAACATGGAGCGTCACATCGAGTGAGCGGCGTCGCGCTCGGCTTAGTAAAAGGTTATTTATGCTAATAACGCGCAGGGCACACGCCGTGGGGAACAATTGTTACAATTTATGACCCCTTAAACATGGCGGGGTTACCTTGCAGATTTAACTAAGGCTTTCGGGTGTAGTGGAGGAATCTGGATTTGATGGCGAATTATGTTGCCGGCTCGGGTGCGTTTGTAGGTTATGTTTTAGTGATTTCTTTTCGGCTTTCCTGCTGAAGTGGGTTAGGTTTTAGTGCCTTTCGATCTGGATTTGATAGTCTTGTTTAGTATGGAAATTGTGTTCTATGAAAGTGCCGGATAAATCTATGTGAATTTCATATGATTACAGAATATTGCACAGAAATATTAATCACTTATATTATTGGAATAGAAAACCACAATGTATCTAAATATTACAAAAAAGTAAAATTCTATTTAAAAATCTAAGGTGAAAATTGTAATAAAAAATATTATATTGATCCAATCGAATGTTTGGGATATCTGGTCCGATAATGGCTGTATCAGGCCGAGCATTGTCAATTTTGTACAATTTACCGGCAAATATTTAGCAGTAACGATATTTGCTGACTCAAATAGCCACGTGTTACTTTTTGCCGGCGAGGGTCGAGCGGAAATGGAAATTTGGCAAATTGCTCTCAATTTTCGTCCCGACGACTGTTTCAACGCGCACTTGATCGTTTATTGGCCATCAATTCTTTTCCTAATTGGTTTGTGTGAGAGGTTTTTGCAAGCTCTAACACTTATAAAGTCTCTAGATGGGACCAAAGTTGTTTTACTTTGTATAATTGTTTGGAGGATACAGGAATGGTAATAGTCTATACTCAGTAGGTTAAGTATAATATAAAGCTTTTAGTGCTATTGCCATGTTCAAGTATCTTATATTGAAAAGAGGATTATTTTCATTACAAGAGTCTCTTTAATAGGGACCTTGTTTCCACATGGAATTTGAAAAACCAACAAACAAGCTAATTACCTAATGAAAAGTAATCACTGTCGCAAATAGACACCCACAACATCTAAAGAGTTATCAAAAATGCGGATTTCATTGTGATTCGTCTTATTCGTTAACTATAGTGTTGGTTCTCAAACACGAATTTTAAAAAGTCAGACGAGTAAATATTAACTTTGAAGCGGCGACTATACTTAAGACGGCACTTTATCACCCATATACGTCCCACTGCAGGGCACGGGCCTCATCTACAATCGAGGGCACGATTGAGAGGTGTTAGGCCATTTAGTCTACCATGCTGTCCCAGTGCGGGTTGGCGGACTTTACATACCATAGAAATCATTGCAATTCGCTGTGGTATGTAGGTTTTCTCATTATATCTTCTTTCACCGTTATAGTGCGTGGTGATTGACTATCAATACACACATGGCTCCAAAGTCAGAGGTGTGCCCTGGGATTTGAACTCGCGACCATTGTGAACATGTTGACATTTGCGTCTGGACCATTGCCAACAGGCCACCACGCACTTACAACTATGTTATCGTTTTTTAATTTTGGAAATGAAGGACTTGTATTGTTCAATAAATGTTTTATTAATTGTTTGTAGACATTCTTTGTATCTTTAAAATTAACAATTCCAGTATTATATGTCTGAGTTATAGAAACATTTACAAATTGACTTCAACGGATTCCTGTTAACATACAAATTGCTCCATCGCATCGCTTCTAATCTGGCGCAGATCGTATCAACACGTCATTCTTATGGTGATAGTAGGGAGGACCGAAATCCCGTTGTTGTACAAACCAATTTATTTTCAAGTACTTGGTTTAGGTTCCAAATGTAGTCGTCTTTTGTTTTCATTAACTGTTTCCGCGGTGTCGTCTAGGCATACTTTTAGTGTTGCAGTATTGCATGATAATGTATTGAATATTATGTATGTATGTTTCTTTATTGACATTCATAGTAAAATTAAAGGTGCAATTATTTGTTGGAAGCAGGCTGCTCCAAACAGGTTAGTGTCGAAATCCTTGGAGTAGAACTTTGCTCATATTATGTAAGAGGTGTTTTTCTAACCTGTGTTTTTGTATTTATGTTTTTATTGCACATCTTGCTTCGAGCTTCATAGCTTTACGCCAAAATATTCTTAAAAATATTAATTCCACCAATGACACACATTTCATAACCCGTTTATAGAAGGGTGAAAAACACAGAACAACCTGTCAAAAGTATATTACCTAAATCACTCACGAGCACTTTCAATGCATTAAACATATTGCGCGGGCGAAAATCTTAGCACTTTGAAGGGTTCCCTACAAAATGCGCCAGCACACCGTCGCGGTCCAATTTATTAAGATCTGTTTGTTTTGTACGATTGGTCTGCTAGAGGGCTCTCATGCGACTGGTCCCTCCCTTGGGTCCAGGTACTTGAGGTTCATTATTCTAATTGCTTTTCATACGGAGTTCGAAAGCCTCGCGTTGTCGAGTGGCACTCACTTTTTCGCGTGGAAACGTGGCAATTAAATTGTTTTTCGGGACGCGAGCGTTTTTGACGAAATTAATTCGAGATAATGCCCGTATTTTCCCTTTGTGTATTTCCCGTTTTGAAGTGGTTTTATCTTATTATTTTTTAATTTACTTATCTCTAACAAGATTTGCCTCGAGACGCTGTGATAATAAATAAATCTGATTCTTTTTATACATATTTAAAGGAGTTCGCGTTGACTTTTGTGATTTTTACCTTTTGTCGTGTTGCAATTATTACTGGGGAAGAGTGAATTTTATTAGGAAAGCTATTGTTAACTGGATTTTATCTTTTTATAATAGAATAGCTGAACGCCCGTGGTAACATGGTTAAGAATATTTTAATTATAACAAGCCGGGATTTGCTTCCCAAGCTTCATGAGTTTGAGTTGTTGTTGTGTGTTAATAAAGTCTTCGTCAACCAAAGCGGCGACCACTTCCATTACACAGCAACCAATGTGTTACTCTCAAAATTTCGTCTTATAACATTATAATTATAAACTTATTATCCGCTTTCAATTAATTATGTATTAATTGGGTAAATTAATTGGATTAATTTAATTTTAATTAATCCGGGTAGCGTAAGTTAATAAAATACTTAATCAAGCTCGGTGGGCTTCGGTGGTGTTTGGCTAATAAATACAGCGGGTCATAAATACGCGGTCGCGGACCGGCCGCTAATTCTAAGCATGAGCTATGAAATTATGGCGCCGTGCAGGCCGGATTTACTTAATGGTTTTGTGTGTGTGTGTCCGATTATGTTGTGGGAATGTACAGAGAATTTCAACGTGAAATATACCTCGTTTTGTATGTGAATACGAAAAATTTTGATATTAAGTTGGTGTTGTTGGTTACCTTTGTTTTAAATGTCTATGAGATTATAGTCTCATGCGATGATGTTGATATTTCGTGTGGCGCATCCTTAAGCTACAATTTTCACTTTTTCTTTGTTTGTTGTTTTCTTAGATAAGGCCCAATCAACTTTAAAGTTCATTGATAAGAGTTTAAACATTTTTTACTTTCCTGTTGCGTATCTTATTTAATTTTGTATAGTTAGACAGTACTAGTAACATAGTAATTTATCCCGCAGTATCCACCAATCACCATACCTCAATCACGGCTCTCTTATTTCAAGTAACTATAATATAGACATATGCGTCATCGCACATACAATTTAATGTTTTTTTATGAATGAACTTGTGTTATTTTCATTAGTGGCGCCGCTAGCGCCGGTGCAATCGGCTCGTAAATCTGATATATTTGTAAAGTTGGGTAATACGAAAGTCATGTATTAAATTATGTGCGCCCCATGCGGAGTGCAATTTAAATTCGATGCAAAAGAGAGACAATTCATCAGGGTCATGCAGGAGCGTGCTGGGGTGGGTTTGTTTAACGTGGAGTGTACAATACGCGAGCAATATATTGTACGTTTTTATAAAAAATTGCTAGATTTTCTATTGCAGTGATAGGTAGGTATGGGTATTTGTCGACTGAATTTATTTGCGTGTTGTAGAGTTTGTGTTCAATTATCTTTTTACATTTGATGAAGAATTAACTGGTACTAATCTGAAATGAATCTAATAGGTAGTTTAATTATTTCTGATCATCTGTGGTAGAGCTATACTGTAGCCGTCTTGGTGGTACTGACCAAGTGGGATATTGCTTCATAGAAAACCGATGTGATATAAGCTTTGGTCTCTTGTTTTTCACTTTCAGCTCAATTAATGAGCTTACCGAAGGTTCCATATAATCTACGTCTGTCACATCTTCCAATCTCTACCGCTAAGGACTATGCTGTCATAGAAAATATTTTGATTCCTTGACTAAAATACGATCCTAATTAGGGTTCGTTTTAATAAACTGTTTAAAGTCGCATACATTATTTGAAAATATTATAAAACTTTTTCAATTTAACTTTTTAATGGACGCAGTGTGCGCTCGCCTTAAAACAACTTGATGATTTGTTATGATCACCACGAATACGCTCAGCGGGCGGCCAAAAACTGCATTGGAATCAACTGGGTGCACCTACAAGGAAAACAAGCCCTTATCGAGTGATTTATACAGTACAGATTCCCGTAAATCACGATTCATATGAAATAGCAAAACAAACGAAACTAAACGTTACGCCTGTTACAATTAAACAGTTATAATGAATCAGAATTAATTTATTTAATATTAAACTTTGCGTTGATGTGATAGAGTTTGAATTGGATGAGCAAGAGAAATGGAAAATTAAATGCCGTCCGGTAACGTCTCTGTTTAGTGTAATAATATCTCAGCGCTGAGACAAGAGCTCATAATTTATTCTATTTTAATGTTTTCGTTGTCTTTTATTTCTATAAACTTTAATGCCTCGCCCGCGCCGCTGCTGTAAGGGGTTTTTAATTTAACGCATATCTGTTGTTCCCTTTTCTCATTGTTTTAATTTTCTTCCGGTTAAAGAATTTGCGAAGCCTATCTCTAGCATTGAGTTTAATACATTTGATAGCGTTGCGCTCCTGATAGAACAACGATAAGTTATGCAAAAAATATACTTTTTCTATACGTATGTTCATCTAGACAATATTAATAATAATAAATACACCAACTGTCATATACATAGTCATAGGGTAATTCACGTAATTTTTTGACGCGCCGATCAAATTGCGGTGCAGTTGCAATTAAGTTTACGTATTAGTGCCAAATGGTATTCTTGTAATTGTTTAGCTGCGCGTGAACTGCACCTAAGCTATGCGTAAACTGCGCGTCAACTATACGTCAGTCGTATGCAAGAAGCTTACACGTGAATACCGATCAAGTTGCGATCTGAATCACGCTCATAAAACACGCAGCAGTAGAATACGCTAAACCGCTCGCGTGACGCGGACTTGACGCGAGCGTATCTAACAGCGGTTGTCAAAATCACGAGAATACGAAAAGGTTTGTTTTGATCGAAACTTAATTGCAACTGCACTGCAACTGAACTTATTTAATTACGTGGATTACCCTACTGACCCCACACTAAGATCGAATCTTGTGTCGTCAAACATCCAAACTCGAAACAAATGCCTGTGACACACAAACATTTGTATCGGTGCGGAGATCGAACCCGCGACCTCATGTTTCACAGCCGGCGTTTATCCAACTGCGCCACGGAGGGTGTCAATTTAATTATAGTTTTATCTCAGTGGTTTTTATGAAAGTTGCAAGAGATAGCTGTGTAGAGACTGTTTTCAACAGGTTGCTGTAGAATCTTTTGTGGCAAACCTATTTTCAGCAATGGATATTGTAAAATTGTTTATCATATTAGGATTTCGTTTATCACATCATAAGTACGTTTAAGGTAAAATTGCAAACATAAATAAAATAAAACACAATTTAAAAAGAAAAAAAAATACATTTGTATAATTTAATAAATAAATAATTGTTTATTATAATACACCAAGTCGTGTTACTCGTATATTACGTTTGTTAATGTATAATGTAAACTTAGTCATTCTATTGTTTATTTCCATACTCTGACTTGCGTTAGATTTTGCATTGAAATTAATAATTCAATTGTTGTTTGCTCCACATCGGAATAACGTTAGGATTCAGCAACAGAATTCGCATTTCAGTATTGTAATCGCACGTATTGCATACAAAATGTACTTCTATTGAATATTCAATCGGCGGGAACATATTTGCATTGACCAAAAAGGAAATTGTGTAAGCTAACTTTGAATCCACATGTTGGTGATTTTGTACGGATATACATATTTTGTAGTACGAGTATTATGTAAAATCTTTAAATTTATTGCCTCTGGTCAAACGACGTATATGTGAGGCAATGTGGAGATTTTTGGCTTCGATTTATAGGCTTGTAAATATTTTTGCTATATTGGAAAATTCGAGGTGGAAAATCACTCAAAACCTAATAGTAATAATTTCTCTATTTCTTTTATAATAAAGATATACCTGTAGATAATGAAAAATGTGTAGCACAATATATTTTGAACAGCAATGCATAAAAGCTTGTAGAAGTGAGGGAGAATCTTCACAACGCGCAAACCCGCGGTCACAAGCCAAATGGGATCCATAACACGCAGTAAATTCCGCCTCTATGACATGGAATTTGGTCTAAAATAGGATTTGAACTGTGTACTGCGAGATACGTTCTGCTTCACACTGCGCAGTAAGATTAATGTTAGCTGAATTGTCTGATATTTTGCATTTACACTGAATTTATAGCCGTTGTTCGCTATGGCTATTTTGGGCCTATCGCATACCCGCGACAAAAGCTGTTTGATGTGGGCAAATGCATTTCAATTATAATTTTGTAAGCGACATAATTGTTTGCAAGTGCTTTGGAAATAATTGCTTTTACCAAATTGAATAACAATACCAAGAATATAATTATGAAGGGCTCGGAAATGTCGGAGTGTTTTGTGTTAACCCACGCTTGTGAAGGGTAGGCAGTTGGGCAATAGTGCTCAGTACACCCACATTCCACTAATTTCCCCTTTCATTAACCAGTTTCATGACGTCGTTTATCGTAGTATAAAACTTACGTCAAATTATATTCATAAAATTTTTCAAAATAGTTTCACAAATCGGTGTCGCATGATCGGAAAATCGAATGAAAGATTTCACGGTTGTCAGTACACACTGCTATCGCTAAAAATGCGAAGTGATCTGGAAAGGTTCGTATTAGAAACATTTAAGAATCACTTAAAAAACTGTAGTTAATGTAATCTTTCGCATTATTCTTTTGAATTAAATACACCCACAATCCCATATAGGAAAACAGGACACACACGCAATCAATAAAATTGGCGAAGATAAAAGGTTCCAATGCCTTTATAAAGGAGCGATAAAGGCTCCGCAGTTAATGCCAGCCTCAATAAAGATTAACTTTTTAATTCTGGCATTAAGGTGAGGGGCTGAGGCTTCCACCCTCCCCTCCCCTCCACGACGGTTTCACAATAGCTCTCACAGCGGGGACCCATCTGACCTTTCAACGCGACGTGATAAATTGATTCCTTTGTAACTTTCAAAATGAAGATAGGAACGATGTAGTCGTGCTGAATTGGCTATTGATTTTTTTATATTGATTAACTGGTTTTGTGTTGTATCTTTACCTTGTTGCCTTTCTGAGGGCGGCGGCGAGGGTGCTTGGCTATTGGAAATAAATTGCGAAACTTGTTATAAATTGCAGAAATATTGGGAATGTCGTTTTGGAAAGTGGTAGCTTGAATTCGGTTAAAGTGTTTTGAAATTGAAGGATCACGGAAGTGCTCTTATCATACAGTTATTTATTGACAATGGTCTACAAATGACTTAGACACTGTCCGTCCACAACTATGGTTCTACCCGTTTTCTATTCCATGATTCTTGAGAGGCAATCACGCTGGTCATGAGTGCGGGGAACCAATCTGATTTTTACAGGGACCCTATTTCGCTGTCGTCCGAATATCTTCGTCGATCCTGAATAGGTGTTTGGAGTTAGGCCCTTGGTCATTCTGCTTTTTTGGAACAAACAAACCTAACCAGTTTCGTTGTAGTAAATTTATTACGCCATAACATAATAGGGAAGCAGATAATATCTTGTTCTTGTCCCAGATTACTTTCATGTTTCTTCATACACTAAACAAAGTAATTACCGCTTGTTAATGAAGTAATAAATTTCATAGATTAGTGTGTTTTATAACAATAGTAAAGCGGTTATCGCCACGTCCAGCCCTCAGTGGAAACCTTTTAGAGTGGACGTAAATATCCGTCTAATTGATACCGCGGGTCTGTGAGGCCAGTTAATAATGGTTTACGAGCGAATCGAGAGGATATTCGAATAATTAACACTAAAATAAAACGTGACTTCAGTTACTAGCATTGGTTGTGTTCCTTGAAAATAATATGTATTTACGTGAAGTTGTGGAGAAGTATAGTGGGCCGAAAATATTATGTTTTATGTTGACGTCGTTTATGTGAGATAGTGTGACATTTAATATGTGATTGATTTGTAAAGAAACTGATATGACTTGTTCATTATTCATTACTTTACTGGCTTTAGTTAATGCTCTACGTGATAATAGCTCGATATTTATGCGTGTCGTTAGTAGCTTTTGAGTTTTAAGTTAAGGAACCCCTTTTAATCTATAATGATACTTTATATTTTTTACATTTTCATATTAGGAGAACATTTAACAGAACCTCAAACAATTTGTAAGTGGTTATTCACACAAGAGCAAACGAAATGCTTGAATACGTTCATCGGACTGCTGGCGTATTGCGAGCGAAGGTTTGGACTATAAACATTAGGTTACCTGTATCAAAACAAGACTCCTCTACCACGCTTATTGTTTTAGCATTAAGGTTTATAATTGCAATAACCAGAGGTATAGTGTTGGTATTAATGTCCGAATGGGTATTTAGATAGGGTAATGTGACGGAATGGTTGCGGTTCACTCCTTGTCTATTGTAAGCGGAGTGTTTTAATGCACACTTGGGATATATTATTTGTTATGATACGAATACGGTCGGCTGAGTATCACGCAATGCGGCACGGTTTAATGCTTGAACGTTTAATTAATTAAAATTAATTTATGGTTAAATCGGTTGGCGAGTAAGAGTGCGCATAACTTGGATCTATTGTGGAGGTTCGTAGAGATCTATCAGTTGTATTGAATTTGTTAAGTGTATGCACTGAATTGAGGTTTTCAGTAAGAAAAAGGGCGGTCGGTAGTGTTTCATTAACATTCGTTCTATGTTCCAGTAATCGCACACATCCGTCGTGCTTTAGAAGCACAATGTCCATGTAATCTACAGAACTAAACCTGTGACCTGGAATTTCCATAACGAATAATTAGAATTTTCATCGCGTAGCCAACTGAACGAGCGTACAGTAAACGGATCCTCGTTTACTACCCTTTATACAGCGGCACAAAAAAACTCGTAAAGTTTCACTGCCTTAAATATTATAACCGCGGCATTGACAATAAGGCTCAGGCAGACCCTTCGCGGGAAACACACAACACAAGAGAGTACAGAACGGTCGACGTATATCAATATTGAAAAATAAAGCTATCTTCTGGTTCACAGGTTACATTTGATTTTATTGAAATCTCTATCTTTTCCGTATTTCATTTAAGACACTTTAGTCTACAGTCACTACATAATATAAAACGAAGCCGCTTCCCGCTGTCTGTCCCTATGTATGTTTAGATTTTTAAAACTACGCAACGGATTTCGGTGCGATTTTTTTAATAGATAGAGTGATTCAAGAGGATAGTTTATACGTATAATACATACATGTTATGTATCTGGTGTGGAATAAAAAAAATATTGTACGTTTACAGCCAAATATTTCCAGGAAACATAAAATTAGCCGTTTAAAATGGACAATTAACACAACTTCTAAACCGCGTTATCTGAATGCTAGGTACATTTGTGATGCAACAGAAGTAATTGCAAATTCGAGTACAAAACCAGACATAATGCGCCCAACGTGAGTTGAGTTTCGGGATTTTCCAATAAACGAGCTGTTTAGGACAGTCGGGCTTAAATGTACATCTACATACTGGTTTTATCGCGGTACCGACGCATTTAAACTACTATAAAAACGTATAATTGGTTGAAGTTTATTAACTAGTTATTATTTCATTTAATTAATAACAAATTCACTCCCTTTTTAAGGATTTACTTTAAAATCGAATGTAAATAATGAAGACGAAAGAAAGGGAACACCATTGTCCAGTAGTACGATTCAATAATAGACTAAAAAAATATAAATAACTTATAAAATATTTTATACAAACCTCTATACAAAATATTTATAATAATAAAGTAGTGAATAACGTGAGCCTTCTTTCCCGCGGTTTATGAAGTTGAATTCCCGCCGCAATTTTATACGAGAACCGTAAAAGCCCAACACTTACAGACCGCTGTTATCTACCCATCTACCATATTGTGCGTTTCGGCGGTCTTGTTACGATCATCAGAATACGTTCACGGTGAGGACACACGGGCCGATATTTGAGGCAAGCGCGCTGTAGAATTAGTGAGTTATTAACGTATTCCACTCCTTTTTCTGCGACGTATGAATGACATAATATAGCAATCGTTTTGTTTCATTACCAGCTTAGAATAAATTTAGTATAATTCTTTGCAAATTGTATTTTTTATAGTATTTCTCTATTAATAAATTGAATTATCATTTTGTAAACAGAGTCAAATACTATATCTGATTGTAATTGACTTCGTTAAGCAACTTCTGGTCGACTTTGAAGAGTCTGAGTATTGGATGTATCAAAAGATTTTAAAATTCAGCAATATGCAGTAATTAAAACGCGTGGGAGACAATAATATAATGATACGGGAAGTATGTGATGAGCATAGTGCTTAGTATGATCAGAATTGTATCCATGGTGTAATTATGCGATGACGTCAATGGGAAAAGACGTGTCCGTACGTTTCAGTCGGAGGCTTTTCGTGCAATAAGATTTGCATAACTACGCTCCCTAGCACCGGCGCAGCGTCTTATTAAATTTCCAACCCTCCAACACTCATTAATGGTTTGCATTTAACCGCCCACTGTTATGTGCCGATAAATCATAAAGTAACACGTAATATGTTCACATCGGGATGACTTTTATTACCGCCTGAAGGAGGCGGTAAGCTCGGCTCCCGGCGCGCCCGATGTCTTGGATTACGGATAATCTTTTGTTTATACGCAATTTTTCCGAGAAATTATACGATGCCGCGCTAAATAATAATTCTTTGTGGATTTTTTTCGGAGATGTTGGGTAATCTAGTGTCTACATTCAAAATATTGGTACTGTTTTCGAGTTAATTTTGTCAGAAGAATTGATTAATTATTTAAAGAAGCCAGAATGTTGATTTTATACGAATAGAATCTTGAAATGATACGATATTTCGATACAATAACACGAATTTCTCTATCAAGGATGTAATATTTATTCAAGGCGTATTACACGCTCAGATATACGGTAACTCGTGCACAGCGATTACAGACGATAATGAGAAGCAAACACCAACACAACACATCATAGATTTTGTATTAGCCCGATTGGACCCGGGGCTATTGTTCGCTACGCAAATAATCCAACGTGTTTACCGCCGACCGGCCACGTCCAGATTGCGGACTGAATTCCGATTGTAATTGCCACGTGAACCGATAACAAACGGCCAGACATCATTCACTATCCGATTACACGCTGTTTCAAACTGTCATTTGTCAACCGCCCTCCGGACGAAATGTACTTTTACGCGCACGCGACCGCGATTGCGACTGTAATTACTCTCGCCTGCACGGCCACCGTAAAATGGGTGCCCAATGGAAGTTTCAATTTGCCTATCAACTTCAAAGACGGTAAACTTCCGTGCTCCAAGCAAACAGTGATTTTCCCTTCAGCGTTGACTGGCTCTGTGAAGTTGGAGTCCGTAGTCAGCATCAGTGGTTTGATTTTGCCTGTTGACGGTAATATTATTTTGGATGGAGAGATTGCACTGGGAGACGATGGTGATCCAAATTGCAAAAATGCATACACGATATATAATGATACAACGACAACAGGATGGAACGAAGCCGGAGCCTGGAGTTCTCCGAACTTTAACGAAGCAACACCCGACGCTGAAAGAATACCTTGCTACTACGATACAGTCGAATTTTCCAATACGAGATACACTGTCCTGTTACCAAATGCTGAGCAGATTGTGCGCGCTCTGAAAATAGGTGACGAATATTATACCACTTCATCATTTCGAACCAGAGTAAATAGTGAGTTGGATGAAGAGCAAAATTTTGTACTAAACGAGTTTCTTGCAACTGGTGTTCAGATTGGACCTCTGAAATGCAATACAAAGTTTGGATGTCCGTGCCAATTGAGACCATTAGAAATCAATTGTAAAACAAAGTATTGCCCAAAACCAAAATGCGTCGCACCAATCAAACCTATCGGTTTCTGTTGTATGGTTTGCGGGGGTTACATTACCTTTAATTTGGATGATAATTTTGACAGGAATGCTTTCGATGAGCTAGTTAATAAAACAGTAATTGGTGATGGGAAAAACCTGGTATACCATGTTGGAATCATTTCACGTTTTCCTTCACATACTCTCCAGCTCGTCGTGGTAGAGACAGGAGAATATACCGGCGCAAGTGCTGAAGTTATTAACATTATAGACAGCTCAGTACAAAGTAACTGGTTCAAAGGACAGAAACTAGCAGTGATCAGCGGCAGTCCTTTGTCTAAAGCTGGTATGGGCGGGAAGATCTTCGTGTCAGTGTTCTTCGCAGTCGCTATAGTTATGGGAGCTATTTATTTGTACTATTATAAGTTGCCGCCTATAGAGGTGCCTTTCCCGAATAGGGGCTCCAGAGGAATGTTCTCGAGATTCCAGAGGAGGTCGGATAGCGTCGTTTCATTGACTAGAAGAGATTCCACGGTTAGTGGGGGCGTACGTACCGCGTTCAGAAATCCATTGTATGACTCGAAAAGGGGGCGTGTGCAAGTCGCAGAGTCTGTTGTTGAAGAGTGATTTATTAATATTTGTATACTATTGTCATGAATTAAACTGTGCTTATTTGTGTGCTTTGTTTTAATATTATCTAAGAATATAAAATAATATGATCAAATAAATTTAGTATTAAAGTATTGTAATGGCAGCTAATTCTCATTGGTTTTTAAGGATGCTATAAATTAAATAAAATAGTAACTAAAGTACACTAAGTAATTACATATGTTTGATGGTTGGATATCATTATAATGTACAAAACTGCCTATGGCAAACGGGCGACAACATCTGCATAATACAAGGTGTAAAAGGGATGTAACATAAGGAAAATAGGGATAAAGATGACTGGAATTAGCCTTAACTATGTGATAACTTTTGATATTTGGAACATTTCTCAATAATATCTAAATATTTCAATTATAAAAGTTGTCTGTAAGTAGACACCGCGTCTAGACGGGCTCCGACGCGAGCGCTTTGTGGTCTCCCCTTTGAGTTTAAACTCTATCAATAGTATTGGATTTCTCGAAAACTCCTCAAAAGCCGCTGTCATGACGGATCGTTAATCATTTCCTTTGAAATGAACGCTCGCTGTTCTATACAACGTTCTGACTGCGAATGACTGATTTGTCAAAGGGTAGTCGGAATAATGGTGCGCGGATGATAATTTAAAAGTTTTTTTGAGCCAGTGGAACTTCTTCAGAAAACTTCATCGGGAAAGTAAAGTTTTGAAATGCAGATCGTAGTGAAATGGCACGGAAATGATTGCAGAAAATGTAAATTTACATTTTAAGATATGAATATTGAATAATAAATTGATAATTATATGATTATTTTATGATGTATTTCAACAATAAAAAATATTATATTAATCTTGCGGAAACACTAGTACTCATCTGCATTTTGAGGCGATAAAGGTTAAGTTATTGCCGCTAAGATGGAAGTGTATTCGAAAAGTCTTTTAATAACTGAAAACTACAATATATGAGATGTTGTGCTTTCATGTTATTTATTTTGTTTGTCGTTCTCTACACTTAAAATTATTATTTTTTAAGAGTGAATCGTTAAATGAATTTCTATTAAATCCGACTTCGTAGAAAATTACGTTATATGAACTTCTACGATGTAAACTTAGCCAAGTTCACTACCACCCAAACAGTACAAGTACAAGGCATCATTGGAAACAACTTTTCAAATACATTTGCGTATCGAACGTCCAGTATTCCAGTAACACGGAAACTCGGTAACAAAGCATCAAACGCTATCGTTTCTGAGCGGCTATTGTTGCGACGCCATCCGAACGCTGATTTACGTTGAGTGTGGCGTGTCACGAGAGCGTCACTCGCAACTAGCCCGTGACAAATGGTAGGGGACGGAGATAAGGTGAGCTTTGTTTGCAAAATTGATATTTTCAACCGATTGCCATGGTTACGGAGTAATTGAAACGTGGAATTGGAGTGGCTGGCTTTATTGGTTCCTCTGAGATTGTTATCGACGTTAAATTAGCAAAAGTTGCATCGTAGTCCGTAGTTTGAGATGAAACAATTCTGTTGCTAGTGGTTATTATCACTCCTAATAATATATTGATCTCACCAGATAGTGGAGGGAACTTAGGCGGCTTTGTTGGACTATCTGAAAGGGAAAGTGATTGGAAGTCTTTGACTTCAGGTAATCTATATTAGGGGATTCTGCGATAGAGCCAATTACACGGCACAAAATTTAAAGTACACATTTTGCAAATATGTTCTGTTCCTGTACAGCAAATATAGTTTAAATAATTTAGCGTGGAATTAACTTCAAATCCTGTACTTAAGTAGTTAAAGCGCAGTAGATGTAAGTACGAGGGGCTCGTAAAAGTGCGACGGACGTGTTGGTCTCGATGGCGTCACAAATACGTTAGAATTTCAGGGCTGCCCGGAACACGCATCGCTTATTGCTTTATGAAGATTTTGAGGTAAAAAGACTTGTGAGGAACTGTCAAATTAAAAGGAGAGGCATGACTTTGTGATTGTAATGTATCTGATGCCAAGTGCAGTATAGAATAGGCTCGTGCATATTTTATAAATGCGTTATGATGGATCATAAGATATTTTTTGTATCTCATGTTACAAATATTTACGAAAACGGGGCTGCAAATTTGGATGCAAATAACTTAAACAATGATTTTTCACCGCTTTCTCCGGTGGTCGCAGTCTGAACTTCCAGTTGTAGAGTCTTCGGACTCCGGCAATCTCTCTCCCTCTGCGCCAAACGCAGCAGGAAAGCTTTACGATTTATTTGGCAGTATAATATAACTTGTAATAACTTAGCAGGTAAACCCTTAACTCAAAGTCATCCGCTACACAAACATAATCCATCACAGTGGTATAAATGAAATCAGCAATCACTTAACAAAACTCCTTTGATCTCCATTACATATCTCGCAGCGCACACCAATCATAACTTTTCAGCGCTGAAGAAAAAAAGCATGCGGCGGCACCAGCGCCATTAATTTATGTAAACTTACAACGTTGGCAACCCTGATTTATCGCGGTCCACTGCACACCCGCTTGAATTTCAGTTTTGATATATAGACTTGCTCGGAAACTGTTACGGTTTTATTTATTTTTAAGTCAAGTGACTTTTACGACGCGTCTAGGACAAACACCGCGCGGATTATTGTGAATTAGTTACGATCGGTTATTGTTCGGACTGGGTTTCTAAAGAATAAGGATTTTAAAGTAGGTAATTTATTTTAGTATTGGGGGGTTTTGGTAGATTAAGGATTTAGTATTGATATCATGACGTTCATAAAATGCTTGAGTAATTGAAACATTTGAGTGATTGCAGAGTAATGCGCTCTACACACCAAACCCGCCGGCACAACCCGGCGGCTTATAAGAAAAGCATCATATCGGTGGCAAGCGCCCGCACGTGTTGCCCGCCGACGTGACATTTTTACAACGCAAGCGCACTGCTCGTTAACGTCATCAATTTTTTTTTATTATGTTAAGTCGCTGCTATGTCGCCGTCCAAGTTTTCCGACTTGCAATGACTGAAGCCGCCGGCTATCTCGGCGGCAAAATGCCGTCCGGCGCCCGGCGGCTTTGGTGTGTAGTGCGCTTTAGGATGGCAAAGTTTTGTACTATTTAAATATTTTTGAACTCATATTTATTCGTAACTTTGCATGATTGGTAAAAGCAAAAATGATGAAATTCTGATCCTAACGTTCCTGTACCTATTCGTCCTAAGTAAATAATGTGCGTAAAATATAGTACGAAAAAAAAACATACTAATTATCATCCCAGCAATTTATCTTGAGCTCTTATTGGTACACATCGGGTCTTATGACTTGATTTAATGCAGTTCAGTTTGTTGGCAAAAATCCATTCTCAGTCTAAAGCACATTAACCAAATCTAATAGCGACAGCCTAAAACCCGTATTTTAAAACGATTCTGCTCCTTACTTTCGTTCTCCGAGTAATTCTGGTTTTTAATCCAGGACATGGCTTATCGCTATCAAACGTAGTAAGGAAAACAATATAAATTGTTATTGCAAAAGCATGAGCTTCCTTGTATTGTTTCATTTATAATCGCTTGATATTGTGTATTAATAAAGGTTTATTATAACAGGTCACTGTGGAAATCATTGGGAGAGGCCTATGTTCAGCAGTGGACTTCCTTTGGCTGATGGATGGATGATGATGGATGATTATAAACACATATATTACGCTTAAATAACAGTTACAACATGTGGATGTTTCATTGAAATCTAATCATAGTTCGCTACGGTATCCTTATTTCGAAGGTTAGTAATATATGAGAATTAGCATATTTTCGCAATTTTAAAAATAATGCTACGTCATTTAACCGAATTCTCTTCAACGAATTTTCATAAAATAGGTTTAATTTTATGTTGAAAAATACAGGTTTTAAACATAGGTTTGAATGTTTGAAAACTTTTCGTAAAATACCATTTTCATATCATTTTTATATTTTTTCTCGGTATTACTCTTCATTCAATGCAACGGTATTCAATGAAAGATATCATCGACCACACATCGAGTTCTTCTTAATATGCCCCCAGTGCCTATTTAACAAATCATTGAGTCATCTACTCAAGGCCCCCTATTTCCCCAAGAGGTACATTCATCCACTCAAATCAATAACTTATCTCGCAACCACCACGCTGAGACTGTAAACTATTCTATAAATTGTCGAAGGGTCGTAACTACGTTACACCACGTCTCATTACGTCTGCGATGACGTGATTCGAGATCGAGTCGAACGCACCGATCAGAATAGGGCGGCTGAATGAAGATTAATAGTTGTGGGGCGACGATTTGCGAGTCTCTTCGCTATTGCTAAATGTTGATAGATGTGTTTTGTTTTAACTTTTATATTTCTTCTGTAGTTTTTATGAGTTCCGTAATGAAAGGGTGGGAGTTGACCCTTCAAGGGGGGCCATGGTTGTTTTTCTATTTGTTTGTTGAATCAATCAAACAATAAATCCATCAGCCAAAGGACGTCCACTGCTGAACATAGGCCTCTCCCAGTAATTTCCACAGTGATCTGTTGGAGGCAGTCTGCATCCAGCGAAGTCCTGCGACCTTTACCAGGTCGTCTGACAACCTAGTTTGTTGAATACTAAAAGAAAAGTCAGAGTGATTAGAAAATACATCATTGTGATAAAAACGCGCCTGCTATGGTGCGTAAATGTGACATAATTTGCTGTTTAAAATAAATTTGCGCAATGGAATCTCTCTACTTCTTCAATTTAAAACACTAGTTAATAAAAACCGTTTGTATTAAAGTGCGCACGGACTCGATCTATACAATATTTTCGCGTCTATCCAATTTTCGCAGAAAGTAAGCATTCTCTCTCTTTCTCTCTTTTCAGCCACTGCGGAATATAGGCCTTCCCCAAGGATATCCACATTGACCTGTAAGTAGGCATTAAATGAGAGCAATCGTGTTTTATCAATGGTATTGTTGTATGTGTAGCAGTGTTCGGTGCTGACCTGCCGCGTTCAGAGCTGCACGCGCTTTATATTTAGCGTAATCATAATCACCCAGCTCACATTTATTTTTTTATAGACTCATGTGCATGTTCTACCGCTGTTGCCTTTTCATAACTGAGAGAGGCTTAGGTAATTCTGTACTTAGTTGGCCCAGTGCAAGTTTCCAGAATTCACATAAAATTCTTGTATAAAATTTTCGCAGGTTTCTCACAATGAAACTACCGAAATTAGTTTTATTAACACACGTATTGTATTACGTATTCTGTAACCGCGACGTTACATTCCTGCCGCTTCCCAGCCCATGCAGGCATACTCCACAATATGTCACTCACTAATAAAATTAAATTTCACGATGCCTTTTGTGGACCATGTAAGCTCATTTCTGTATATTAGGGAGCCATTGTGCTCCGTTTAATAAGGAGAGTCCGCTTTCCGCTCGCCTTGTATGGGCGAGTCGTGCAGAGATTGATTTACATGATGCATGCGGCTGGTATTTGGGCTTTGTATTAAAGATTAAGTATGACTCATATCGCTTCTGCATGTCAATGTTTATGAATTTAAATTACGGTTTGTTTGTTTCTAAATTAGTTTGTCTATGCGTTGGAATGCTGCAATATAACTTTTGTTTAAATAGGAAGCATCGGCGAGTAAGCGGTTGACCTGATAGGGAATGACTATCGTCGCACATAAATACCTCATAAAATACGATATAGATGTTTTTTCCTCTATTCAATTTTTCTTTTGTTCAAACTCAGTAAGAGGCTTGCCAGCCACGCTAGCCTAGTTATACGATTCAAACGAAGCATTAATATGCAATACAGTTGAACGTAATATTAGAGCGCAGTTGAATATTTGAAAGCGTGAAATTTGTGGTCTGCGCCGGAAGCGCATATTGTTCAATATGTTTCCATTAAAATCTATTAAACGCAAAAATTAAAACCGCAAATTAAATGTGGAAACGTCATTATAATTGAAGTTAATGTTGGGATGAAAATTAAATATCATTTTTATCTAGACAAGCTAATATCCTTATACTTTCAAAAGCAATAAAACAAGCACAAAGATTTTCCTCAGCAAGTTGAAAACATACTATAAAACTGTAATGTTTTGGAATGTTATTTAAACGGTCACGTATCTTCCTTGACTCTGAGCTTCGGGCTAGCTATGTCGACCGGACTATACCATCTCAAGCAACATTATTGGAATTTGTCCGCTAGACCATCTGCTACAGCATTCTAAAAAAAAATGTTATTGACTATGAAGCTATTTTCAAACCTAACATAACATCGACAGATTTTACCACAGTAATTTGCCCGCATCCAAACAGACCCCTACTATAGAACTATACGGAGATGTCTCTCAAGTGTGGTATTAAACTCGATTTAAACAGTTCCTGGAGTACATAGGTGCAAGTGTCGTTTACCGAGCCCTCTGCGACACGCGACAGATGTTCGAGAGCGCTCGTGTGGAGGGCCCTCGGAGGCTGCGGCCGGCGCGCACTCCGGGCACTCGCGCGCTCATTATGGGGAGATGAGACCGTTCAAACCGTTTTTTAAATTACGGATTGTTTGGACTTGGGGTGTGCTATTTTATAGTTGCGAATGTGGTTTTGATGAGTGGAAACTGATTTTTTATTATTTATTTTATGTAACTGTTGGAGGATCTTGTGTGCTTGCAAATATGCTGCCGTTTCATTTGCGTGTGAATGAGTCTGTTGATTGTGAATTGGTTGCTGTTTCGAATTGTTGTTTGTTTCGTGCAACATAGTTATTTAGTGTAAATTTTTTCAGGAAGGATTGATGTTAGTTAAACGACTGACCTTAAAATAGTAGGTCTGTGCGTATAAACATCGTATTGTACGTAATGTCTGTATTCTCTTGAATTAGATTTACCGAGTCTTTCTATAATGTTTTTTTTTGTTTAGTGTAAGTATTAGATATCCAAAATAAATCACATAGATTTGGAAAAACATATTCCTAATTGTGCATGTAAAATAGCTGGCTTCAAAATGTTGATACTCGATCAGTCCAAGAGATTTCCACGAATAACATTGTCCCCTATCAAAGCCATTACTCTAAAACATATTGGGCAAAACACACCAGAACCCCACAAACGCTCCTTGTAACCGCAACAGGTTCATAATTCCCGAGTCCCGAAGGAGCACAATTTGACAGAACAGCCAAACTGTTATTACCCATATTTCTTGGACAATTACTATTGTATTACGCGGTAATGCCGCGTGTTATTACCTAAATGTCGTCCATTAGTCGGCGCACTAACGTTCTGTTTATTAACACGCTTGTTGCCGCTGGTCGGCTCTATGTTGCTTGAGAGCGATTTTATTCAATGGTGTTATGTGTGAAGTGATGGTTGCTGCTATAAACCTTGGATGGAACGGCTAATGGCCCGGCGATATTGTGTTTTGTGTCCGCAAACGAGGATCGGATGACTATGGAACAATTTATCATTAAGTAGAATGTCTTGGTTAAAATGGTGTTTGATTGCTTGTGTTTATAAATCACATTTATATCTAAGGTTGTCTTAATATGATTTTTCTGCGTAGTTTTCTCTACTTTACCCGGAAAACTATTGGTTTTTATATTCCTCTTTTTTTTGAAGTGATGTATAGTCCTATACATCACTTCATTCCAATCATCCGTTGTCTTAAATAAGTCTGTAAAGATTACTTCGGATATGTAAATTAGTTGAAGCAATATATTACAAAGGTTGCACAACCTGCGCACTATCATTAACTTGATCGAGTGTCACACAGAAGTGACAAATCACCTGCATTAATTCTCACTCAAATATCATTCCATTCGTTAGTCAGCGATCATCACCACAGAATCTCAGCTCATGGTCCGCAATTAGTGTCTTTGAAGTTTGAACGATCGGAAATCGTCAAAAACACGACGATTATGGGGAGAAAGTCGTAGTTATTACGAAATAGATTGTGTCGGTCGAATTAGGAGCTATAAGTATTCGTTAGCGCGTCGTTCAATAACATGCTTTAAGTGTACATGAATTAATGCCCGGATTGGACATACCAAATTAGGATTACTGGAGTCTGCTGTCGCAGTCACTATATATAACAAGAAGTTGGGATAAAAGACTAGTCGACTTAAGAGCATACAAATCTTTAGTGAAATTTATGTGTTAAAATATATCTATGCTTGTAATTACCACTGTTGAAATATTTGTTGAACTTTTGTGTAAAACATTGAAAAGTGTCTTTCTTTGAAACTCAGCAGATTAGAATTTAGGACCAATTTTGTCTCTCCATTAATTAAACTTTTTAGGATCAAGAGTTAAATTTAATTAAATGGAATACGAATAAGGGCTCTTAAAATTTGAAAGCTTTGTTATCCTAAAACTCCTAATTAGATTCTAAAAATTATTCCCCAAAAAGTATATTCTATGGTGTAAAAATAGAATAAAGAGATTGTTTTATTTATCTATTAGGAAAAGTACTTATCTTAACAAAACGATATGATGTTGTGTAGGGTTTTAAAATTACTGCGCTGTATCTTCATTATAGCTTATAGCATAGTTTAAATATAGCAATGTTGCTTAACGATTCTTAAAACATGACTACCTGAACAGACAGTGACAGCCTTCGTGGCGCAGTTGGGTAGACGCCGGCCGTGAAACGTGAGGCCGCGGGTTCGATCCCCGAACCGAAACAAATATTTGTGAAATCCACAGGTATTCGTCTTGGGTCTGGGTGATTGTTAGACCGGAAAGCCTCTCATAGTTCCTGATACCCACGATACAAGACTCGATCTTAGTGTGGGGCCAGGATTATGTATGTGACTGTTGGGTGTATTTATTTATTATTGGAATCAACTAACAACTACCAACAACAACTCAACACCGAATCCCACTTTTATATAATAATTATTACTTTGCAATTTCTCGTTCAACAATGGACTTTCTGTAGGTTATTCATGATGATGATAATTAACGGGGGATTTCAACAGTTTAATTATATTGTAATATAATAATATTTTTATATGAATAATACCAAACATTCTAGAAATAATTAAGTATGCCCTATCACAAACATGGCGATGGCACGACACGGGAGAAAGTCGCTCCTTGTACGGTGCGTGGCCTTTCACAGATGTAATTTGGCCCATAATGGGATCGGTAAGAGAGAATTATCAATGCGCCCTGATTGGAGCCGCGGTTTATAATTTCCGTCTCTTGTAATACAGAAATGTATCATGTTATTCGCTTTTTGATGTGAAATGCCAATTGATATAATAATAATGTATGACTAAATTAAGCCGAGGTGTATAGAGAAATGTTGTGATTGATAGGTGTGCATTGGCGTTTAGTAATGTTAAATTAAGCTGAATAATTATGTTATGATGTTCTTCAAATAAGTTGGGAGTATTTTTTAATTGAGGGATCTCTTAGTTTTATAACAGCAGACTCGAACGTTAAGTAGCTAGGTTTGCTGCCAAAAACATTTGAGTTTTCTTGAGAGAGATGAATATTTTCATAGGCTTTGAAGAGACAATTAACTACAGAGCTAGAGCTGTTACCAATCACCCGTAGTAGTAGTCGTCGGGCGGTATAGCCTCTTGTAATGTAATACTAAATTATTTTTTTAATACTGCCTATAAAATAAGACTAAACTATCGCTATATATTCAAATATCTTTCATAGTCGATACTGTGAAAACGTTACGAGTATTTTTAGATATATTTATATAAACATTTATAACCGACAGTCGTTACTGCCAAGTGAAACTGTTTTATTGGTATTTACATATTCAAGGGTGAAATTAATACCGTGCTCTATAAACTCGAGTGCTGGGAATCATAACGCGCAAAGAAAAATCCTTTTAAATTTTTTATAGTACTTTTACTACTGCTATTTGTAAGTTGATGTTTATGGCGTTTTGACGCCGGCGCGGGCGTGTCGTAAACAAAATTATATTAAGCGTAAACAATAACACTCGGACATTTGCGAAATCTATCAAATTTGCACATTACAGCAGCATGGAGGGTGCATTTATGTTCCTATACATTATTACGAGTGGGTAGTATTGTTTTGTTTATGTTGTGTTAGTTGTTACCTGAAGTATGGAAATAGGAACTCTTTTGTGTCCAAAGACGTAAGCAGAGATCTAACCGACGTACTAATTTCCATTCCGTGATACTCGGTCAGTCTTGCTGTAGCGGGCACGAATCCAATCTCGGGGAAATTACCTTCCTGGAATGAAAACTCACGCAAATTGCATTGCCGGGTTAGGAGATCAAACTGGTCCTACATATATCCAGGTTTATGGCCTTCAAGCCTCATAAGGTAAGTAATATTCAGTACATCCTTCAGTTAGTCACATAGTCATAACGTGAGTTCACAATAATGCATGCGCTTTCCGTATTAGCGCATACACGTAAAAATACAGGCCACAGACCTACTCAGTAATCGGGAGTACAATTGAGAGATGTTAGGCCATATAATCCATCACACTGGCCTATTGCGGGTTGACGGACTTTACATACCATATAAATTATTCCAAATCACTATGCTCTGCAAATTTCCCTCGATGTTTTCATTCTCTGTTATAGCGTGTGGTGATTGACTATAATCAATACGTACTCCAAATAGTCAGTGGGATGTCCCGGGATATGAACCCGCCACCACCATGAGCATGTCAGCGGCCGCATCTGGTCCGTTACCAACAGGCCACCACGCACTGGTACACGTGTGCTTTGCCTGTCGTATATCACAAGCTATGAAGGATTCAATTTAGATACCTAATTAATATCATTCATCTATCCGACTGAATGAAATATCAAAAGGCCGGAATTTTAGCGGTGGATATAACACGCATGCATTCAATAAAAAGGATTGATATGTACAATATGTATGTACATTAAGTTATTCATTTCATTTTGATATCCGACAGAAATATTCATATTGCAATTCTGAATAAATGAGAGCACACATTTTTAAAAATAAAAGCTAATATACAGAACACTAAGACCGAATCGAAATTGGGAAATGAATGTCGGCTGATTGGAGGTGTTACACCAATTTACCAACGGGATGGATCATTTAAACGAATGAGGATGCAAAAGATAGGTAATTCTACTTTTAATAATTGAACATCGCAAGTTTGCGGGTGGCATTAGGATTTGAAACCCCTAAATTTATAAGATTGTGATAGCCATTGCAAAATTGAAACAACCAAAAACGGCTTCACAACATAGCCTGGGGCGACAGAGGATTTGAGACTGTCAACCACAAACATAGTTGGGAAAAAGTGCGGTTTTTTTATGGTATAACTTGTGCTTAGGATCAATCTTTATTATAACATGGTACAAAAATGAAAGGATATTTATGTATCTGTGATTGTTCTAAATATTTGCCTTTTTTACTATAAATTGGTTACAAAAATCAATTAAAATCCAATTGAACACAGCTATTTGTTTGTATTTCCCAAACCGTTCTGTAGAGGCTAAATTCCCCGCATAAAACTGTGCCTGAACCAATTACGACAACAAGTTGCCAACCAATTACATAACATTTTAAACATTTTGTCAAAAGCACTTTTAAATTCGATTCCGACCGCTAACTCAATGATCCAACTTTGCACGAGTCGTCAAAACAAAACGATTTGCTAATCAAGACAGGAACACAATCATCTTAAACCGTGTAACAATTTAAGCGTTGCAAACTCTAACGGCAGTGGGTGGAATCACTGAACTTTTTCAAAGTTAATCTATAAGGCAACAGGCGGTATCCGCTCAGAATCCAATTTGTAAACAAGTTAGCATCTCGTTAAAATTCCTCTCTTGTAATAATGTGGAGTTGGCTTTTAGGCGTTCGTTATGTAGGTTGGCGAGGCCGCGATCTGCATACTTCACAACTTGAGCAGCGAGCGATTTAATAAGTGAATAGTTTGTATTGGAATCTCGCCGATTGTGTTTTTCATAATTGATTCGTGTTTTGTGTCTGTTAGTTACGCTTCATTGGTCTAGGTTTAAAGTACACAGGTTGTGAATCGTAAACTGTTGAGTCTTATTGCTACTTCGGGCAAATAAATGCTTGTATGTTTTCAGTTTAAACATGAATTGTCAAGTATTGCAATGGGATATCCGGAAAGGGTTGGTCAAATATTGTCAAACACAGATTACTAGACAATTTGATCCTTATCATCATGACATCGTGCAGAATTTCAACGTGTTCCTTCGTTCGACCAAGCCAAATATATAACAGCTACACCATTCAGGCTTTAATTATACAACAGTTTATATATTTCCTCTGTGAATCCATACGTACAACACGAGGGAATGTCGAAATAAATCACATTTATGTTAATAGCAAATAATCTGCGGTTCACATGAATTAATTTGTTGTTACACCGCGCTCTATGACTTATGGCTCGGGACTGTGACGACTAAATAATAGACTCTAATTTATACACAACTAACTGTTTGTTCAACGTAAAATTTTGATGAAAATTTTGTGTAATTATAATAATTGAGGGGAAACTACGTGCCCGCAACCAGAGCGTGAGATGCTTATAACATACAAGCTTATCATAGACCTGATAAAAGCCATACAATTTCGCTAAATGCTGGCCGGTTCCAACAAGGTGCTCTGATAAACTTTGGAAGAGGCCTACACTGTATGTGTTTAATACAGATAATTATGACTGGTCTTTCTAAAAAGATATAGTTAGGATATAGGTATGGGATGGGGTAGCGACTCATAGACTCAGTGACTCATGGAATAGACATTCAAATATCTGTGATGTAATTAACATACTTACATAATGCATGTGCTGATACTAACACAAAACTGAGTCCTTTGCTACTTGAATAAAGAATTTTATTATTTATTTATTATAAGCAGTAAAATTAAAATTTAAATCAATGATAACATCAAAAATATTACGATCTAATAAGGTTCTGAGTTGAACTGTTAATAAAATAAATATGCACAAAGTTTCTTAACTGCAAGAATTTTGTATTGTATTATTTTTTGCCACGAGATCTACGGTAGAGTTTCTCGCTGCTTCTTCTCAAGCCAGTGGGCATTCCGAGAGTCGTTCATTTAATAAAATATTTTAATGTGCGCAAAAATCTCCATGTCGACCTGTTACCAATAAGACATATGAATTATTTAACAATGAAAGGGGCCACAATATTTACAGGTGCACATTAGAGAAATTGATATTGATGACCAAACGTTAGGACACATTGTGAGGTGACTGTTCGAATTAGCTACGAAAATAGTTGAGTCCAATAGAGCCAATAACAAGCAAAACAATATTACACTAAAATATAATTATGCTAAAAGGAGCTTAAATCAAAATATAAAAGACTTTGTTTGCAAAATTATTCCAGCTTTCATTACAATCAAACTATTCTTCAGCTAAGTCTATTGTGACATCAAAAAACCCTGAAGCGACGGAGTCGGTCCATTATACCGCGGTGGCTCAACCAAATCCACCCGTAGAGGATTCTCGAAGATCCGTGACACAAAGATAAATTGCGATCCATGCATCCAGTGCAGCGCAAGAAGTGTTAATCACTGCATTTCCCGCTACATAGATTGATGGCGTCGTGATAAATTGTACCCCGATGTCGTGGAGGGTTAATGGGGTGAAACGGCTAGATAAAGATGCACCTCGCTGTAATGGCTTGTGATGAACGCCTCTGTGCTTTTTGAATGAGTTGCATTATGTTTATGACGATGTTAATTTGCAATAAGAATGGAATGGTTGATTAGGGTTCTTAAAGAAAGTTAATGTTGGGAGAAATAATGTTTATTATGTTTTATTTTGTAATTATAGCTTCAATTAACTATAGTGACAGCCAAAGCACCTTTACGTAATGTGGATGAACATAATGTTCAGCATTGGAATTATATTAGGTGGTAAAGAACTATGATAGGGAACTGTGATTAGTTCACGCGTAGGTGACGAAAAAAGGAATGGTGGTCTTAGTAAGAATGAGTAACATACCATTTGTGATTAAGTTACAGTAATAAAAGCTAAATGGTCACATTGAACACTCATATCATTACAACCACAGGTGAACCACTTTTTAAAAATAAATGAACTAAAGAATATCAAAAATGCTTCAGTGTGATCCCATACTATAAAAACACACCAAATGTTTTATTATAGAAGGATGAAATATGAAAACAGTGTTCATTTTAAAAGCCGCGTGATGTAATGCCGACATAAAAATGTTGCGGAGGTTCACCGTGCTCTGTGTAGGCTTTCAGTCGTCATTTTTTAAATTTCAGCCGAGCTTGTCGTTCCGCTGATATTTATACGAATTTTCCATACAGCCGAGCGGCGTTGCGGTACAAAATAACAGTTACTATTCACGTATATCACGTATACAAGTACATTTTGGAATCGATTTGTAATATTGATAGCCGAAGGTGGTTGCAGTTGGTTTTGCGTTGGTTATAAGTGGTGTAACATATTCTGATTCGGGAATTAAGTCGGATGTGATGTCAGTTTAAGACTGTTGCTGGTTTGCGGAAATTACTCAAAACGTGTAAATGATTGGAGCGTTCTAATAGCTGCGGTTGGGAGAACATGTTATTGTATTTGCACGGTTAGTAATTTATATAATAGTTGTTTACTCTTTATTTGTAATTTCTTTTTTAGTCACATTTCATCAATAAGTTAAATAAATACAACGCTCGGCAAGGGATAGTTCGAATTATGGGTACATTTCGTATGCCTTTGAAGCGATCGTATCACTGATCGCGGTTGGAGTATTTTGGGCTTGTATTTTGTTTCTTAATCCTGTTATGTGCCGATGCCTGAAACTTCATATTTTAGTGATTCATTTCTTGCTAACGTTTTAACGCTGCATATAGAGAATATTCTCGTACATGTTATAATGGAAAAATGTATGGTTATTCTCGCAAGACAAATATAATTAAATATGATATCACAGGACGAAGGCACAGACACAATTAAAACCCAAAAACTCCTTTTATTGCTGGCCACCCTTGATGAAGAGCGAAATAAAAAATACAGTGTTGCCCACTTTGATCTTATTTTAATTGCCAGGGAAAGGGAAGCGGACTGCCTGTGCCGAATTTCTCCTTTAATTTTAATCCCGCAAATTTCAACCGGTATTCATTCAAGCCGTTGCCTTAATAAATTCTTGACGAAATTGGCACAAACATTTTACGAAGACGAAAGTATTTTGAAATATTAATTTTAAGCAAAATGTTTATAAAATATGAACGATTATGTTTGGCTTTCGGGCTTGTTACCCGAGTTTACGGTTGGGAGGTCAACGTTTTACTTTTATTCGTACGATAAATCAAAACACACAACACCTTACTGTATTTTGTAAATAATATTGCCGCTTACTAATTTTGTGATAGTTGAATTGTGAATGTTATTAAAAACACTAATTTCACTTACACCAAGTACTAAAATCGAGACCCGAACGAATAACTCTACCACAAATACATATTTATGAAAGAAAAAAAAATACATTTCCTGGGATTTAACCTGCAATTGACCTTTGCGGTCGTCAAAGTGGTTTGTATGCGCTCCGTATTTACAAACACTTTTTTATTAATCCTTTATCATTTTTATTTTTGAGTTTGTCTCAAACCACCTTGACGCTTGATTTAATCGTAGGACTGTGTGATAATCATATCCAAGAAACGGAGATAACGCAAAACTTCTAATTCTGAGTATTAGATCCTTAAAAGCTTAAGGCCGCCACTGAAAGAGGAATTCCCGAAATGAAGTGTAGATTTTGATGGGACATTGAAATGCGGCTTAAAAAATTTAAGACCACTCTTATGATATTTAATTCATTATTTGAGTTCATTCGTTACATGCACAACTACGGTGGCGCAGGTGTACTACAGTACGATTGCAACGCTGGGGTCTCGGGTTCCAATCTTGGGTTGATCAAAGTGATAATGGATTTTCTGTTTATTATCAGTCCGGAGTGAGAAATTTGTGTCCGATATGGCGACAGGCTCGCGTCCAATCACATCGTAGGACGATACATACAAGAGGTAACGTGGGTATGGCATGGAAGTACCATTACCTACCCCTTCTACGAAAAAAAACGTGATGTATTATGTGTACTTCCACTCACGCGAGTTCTACAAAGTTAAACATAAACTAATGTTGATTACAATTATGAGCTATTTAAACACAAACTACTTGTAAGTTAGTAAGTTAGCTCACAGCTTAATTAACAGTAGTGCAGGTGTTGCCGTCCGCCGAGCAAACACTTAGCTAACCTCGTTAGTCTTACTAGCTTAACTCAAATTACATTTCAAGCTAGGCAAGCTGTTTGAGAGTGCATTAACTGTTTATAGGTCGCCATAGAGATTCTGATGACATGATTTGATTTATATGGTTTAGTTTTACGGAATTGAAGAATGTATTTGAAAATATTTTATTATTGTTGCCAATTCGATGCACGGCTGAAGAGGTTTAGTTGGTGCGAAACATATAACTGTAATAAAATATAATGTAATTTAGTAGTTCATTGTAGGAGCAAAAATTCATCTTGGGTACAAACATTTAAACACGTGCTGGCTGTTTAAAGTTATTGAATGTATTCATTTGTTTATTATAAGCAATGAAAACACGGAATCGGGTTGCTATCTTTATCTTTTGTCAACCTCAAAGATGCTGAGTTTGCCGATATAAGATTACGCCTTTTTGAGATTACTTGTTATTTTAACAGCAGCTGTCAAGTAAGCAGTTTGAAAAGTCATACAAATTCATTGCAGACGGTTTTAGTACGGAGACGGTAAATATGCACTGCATATTGTTGCTTAATCCCAAGTGTATCCTTCATTGTACATCTTCTTTAATCATGGCTTAAACCTCCGCATTTAATAAACATGCGCCCACGTTCGTCTTACTGAAACACGAAGAAAAATATCAAAAATTAATTTGCGCAGACAGTAGTCACGTACAGTCTGCGGAGTATTTTAAACAACGTAAGTACGAGTGCGGGTGTACATGTAGGAGCACAATGGCCCGCCTGGAATGACAGGCCATTTCGCCGTATGACAAACCCTAGACGTTTCCTCTGCGTGTACGTACACATGTGGAGTGAAAAAGATATTTCACGTTGTTGTCTAGGTTATTATTAGGATATATGCGAAGTTTTGTTACTGTGTTTACTGATGTATTGTATTGTATTGTATCAGCCCATATACGACCCACTGCAGGGCACGGGCCTCCTCTACAACCGAGAGTACGATTGAGAGTGGTTAGGCCATATGGACTATATATATGGACTATGGACCATATGGACTATACCACGCTGGCCTAATGCGGGTTGGCGGATTTTTACATAGCATAGAAATTTATACAAATCGCTATGGTATGCAGGTTTCCTCACGATGTTTTCCTTCACCGTTACTGATGTATGCGTAGAGAAAACATAATTATTAAGTACGTATTCTTGAACAGAGTGTTGCGCAATATAGGGTTATTTAGATCCATATCAGATTCTGCTTGTCTAGTCGATGTTTTGCCGATTTCAGCTGATCATTGTCTGAATTGTTAAGCCATTTGACGATCTCGGATTTTTTGGTTTTGGAATAGCGAGACCCAGATACAAATTATAATCGACCATGAACTTTGTACTGCTTTGTCAGACGAATCCAGTTACGTCGAATTATAGCAACTTCATCATTTTTCATAAACACACGCCTTTTTCCCAGAAGGGGTAGGCAGAGGTGTTAACAGAACACCCACGTTTCGCCTTATATATTCCGTCCCACGATGTGATAGGGGGCGAGCCTATCGCCATATCGGGCACAAATTCCTGACTCCGGGCTGATAATGAATAGAAAAATCCAATATCACTTTGCCCGACACGGGATTCGAACCCGAGACCTCAGCTTTGCAATCATACCGTAGTACCACTACGCCACCGAGGCAGGCAATTATAGCAACTTGAGCGCATTATACACAGAAATTATCGAAAAATTATATTTTAATTTTAGAGTCAACTAAAATAAGTAACATCCTAACTACAAGTTTTGATATAATACTAGTAATATAGTTTTGAAATAGCTCGGCCACTGTAATCGACGCTACGCTATGATATCACGTGACCAAATTACTTAAAGCACGCTTGAATATTTTGCTGAAAATTCGTAGATTGAAATCACGAAACTGAGCTAGGTAGTTGTTAATTAATTCTAAGATAAGAGATCTTCCAAATACAACTCGATTCTTAGTAAATTGTTAATTGCTTATTCAACAAATACAACTTTATTCTACAGGATTATTCATTTCTCATCCTACGAATATTTAACTGACGTCTCAATCCATTTCTGCGAATTTCAAATTTCATTTATATAAATCCGGAATACTAAATCATAATATTTTTTTATGTTTTTCGATGTGAAGTGTGATGTTAAATCAATTATTAATTGGCGTTCATGCTTCATCATATTCAGTTTAAACTAATATAAATATGCAGCTACGATATTAGATGGTATATGTATGAACGTTCAGTTCGGTTGAAAGGTAAAAGCACTTGTCGCGGCGACAATGTATGAGGGGCTGCGTGGTACAAAGAAACAGCGGCGCTCGCTGCTTCCGACCCGGGCCGCGGTTGACACACGCCACTGCCACGGCCCCGCCACGTCTCCGCCCCGCGCTCGCCCCGCAGACGCACCGCCATCGACATGCCACAATGCAACCCAATCGATCGTCAGCGATGATAAAGTAATTCCTGGACTGATGCGGAAGTCAAGTTTGTGACGTCATTTGTATTTCTATCTCATAGCAATACAATAGTGTATGTGAGGTTACGCATCTTGAGATTATTAATTGTGATTTCAAATTCAATATTCGAATACGTAACAGCGATTAACACGGAAATTTATCTAAAAAGCAGTGATTAAATAAATATGAGTTAATTAACGATTAAGCTATTTGGCGGTATAGAACTTTTAATTATATTTCTCAGAATGCCTTAATCACTGAGTAAACAGTATTTTCCCAGCAACTTATTATTCCGCAGACGTAAACCTTTGCGCCGATCGGTACTCAGATGGAGTTATTAATAACAAATTCGGAGCAATCACCGCAGATGATCGGATCAGCGGTTCGGACGTCGATCTTATTAAAATTTTACAAAGTTCGCGCCGTACCCGGAAAAGGTTGCTAATCTAAATCCAATCTTCCCGGGCCGATCAACGTAAATTAAAAACGCAATATAAAGTACGTTTCTCTAGCACATCTCACTGTGGTCACGTCTTGTTTTTATGTAAGGTTTTGGTGTGTGGATACTCAATTGCGAGATCCTTGAAGTGAAGAAGTATAATAACAATAAACAAGCGAGTTTCCCAAAGACCCGTCTTTGTAGCAACTCTAATTTCAAGCTATGCACCTCCGGGTTGGTAGCGAGAGGACATCGAGGTCTAAATGATGGACTCATTTGGTAACGACTACAGGGACTATCGCTAAATCTATATAGTTATATTTTCTCTCCATACTGTTTAGTGATAAAAGAGCGTCCACCAGCAATTACGAGTATTATTCCAACGTGCCTGGAGAGTGGAGAGTATAATGTTTGCCTACATTTTCATAGCAAAATGCGTTATATCAAAGCCCCGCATGAATATTAGCGAACGCGAATATAATTTTTCCCCTCTTTCCCTTTTATATTTCGCTATAAAAAAATAAAAGCTATTTTGCTAGAGTACGTTGCGCTCGACGATTAGCGAGGCTATATCTGTATTTGCACGCTTGCCCCCGAAGAGGATGTGCAGATATACGGGATGCTGGGGGCTGTTGCACACCCCTTATGTTTCATTAACGACCGCCGTATGAAGAGTTACACATTATTAGAAATGGACGGTGTGATTCGCGTGAAATTTGGCGAAAAAAAAAAATGAATTATGCGGTTTTACTTTTTTTAACTTATTCTGAAATTATCTTAGCCTTCTCGGTTGAAGAAAAGTCCTGTGCTTGGCAGTGGGTGATTATGAACTGGAATAGTACAATATACGAAAGCGTAGGCGACTTGATGTAATTATAACACTAGAATTAAGTTTTAAGTCATCTTCGATGCCCGTCACTTCAGAATTTATCGTTTTAATATCAAGGTGATGGCTGCTCAATATTGAATTACGATTTTACCTGTTTTCTTTATAATAATTCTGAAAATTCCAGCTACAATGTCACATTTAACAATTTAGTGAGTAAAATGGCAAGAGAAGAAATGTGGTTATGAATTTAAAAATGTTCCGTTATCATTTTTGAAGCTTGCAGCGGGTAGTTTCTGATTTTCGAGCGCGGTCCAGGAGGGAGTCCGCAATTCGATTTGAGGCAAAATGAGCTCAGGGACATTCTACAGCGAATACCAATATTCTAGCAAGTATTATGCATTTCGCTGCGTTGTCATTATGTAAAAATATTGGTTGGTAATTTCCTTCACCGGTAGTGATTTTGAAATGAATATGGTTAAGTATTTTATATAGAAAAATGCATTAATTGTGGTAGCTGACCGAGCGGCAAATTTAACTAAGACTAGTAGATTCGTAGATAGGTTACCTCATTATGGAGATGGAGAATGTGCAATGAACGACACGGTAGAGAAGAGGAAAGGAAGGATTAAAAAAATCTCGTCGATTTTTTATTGGTGTATTAATTAGTCAATCTATTGAATAATTGTAGGAACTGGAGTCTGGACTACAGTATTACGATAGTTGACTGCACAAGCCAGACATTCTTGTAAAAAAATCCTATCAACCAGTAAGTTCATATCTTATAAAAAAATAAATTTAGTATAAAACACATTAGGTTCCTAGTTCTACGCGGACGGTAGGCCAGGAGCGTCGACACAATGACCCCCGCGTAAATCTCTTTGGAAACCGCCCCCCCCTCGTCGGACACCGGAATTCATAAATTATGATTCACTTGCTCACTGAAAACCTTTTTTATGGTAACGCTTATTCGGTGAAATGCTACCGTTTTTATTTCACTCGTTTGTCGGCCGGCGCATTTGTGTACTTTATTGGGTGTCGTTTTAGTTTTGGGCTTGTTGTACGTTCTTATTGAGGGGCTTTGTGCCGTATCGATGCACGTAATGGTGTGTTGTCCGGCTTATATAGGTTTCTTGTTCATATGTGTTTTGTTTTGTTACAATGTGACATTTAGTAGGGTTGAACTGCTGATTATCAATGTTATGTTATGTCTAAGTTAAATTTTTTGTGTTGTAAAGTTTCTTTTGTAGTGGCTTTATAGCTCGTAGAAATTGGTCGACGACTATATCGTTTTTTTAAGAATTAAAAATCTATTATTTTTAAACACACAAGTCGATGTTAACAATTTATATAATATGGGTATGTTATAAAAATTATTTTCTCATATTATAAAAATGAAAACACAAAAATATCCGACTAACCTCGAAGAAAACCACTAGAGAGTGGGTTTGATACGCTTGCACGGCTCTTGAAGTGGCGGGATGCAGCGGGGCGAATGATTCGGCACACTTGGCTCTTCTTATAATACCTATCGTGGAATTCCTGACCTATTTAGTTTCTTATTAGCTAGAATGAGACGAGCAGGTCGTCCGCCTGAAAGTTAGCGTCATGCCTGGCCTGAGGAGCAACATAGTTCAAACTTATTTTAACCTAGTATTGCATTGCACTTCGCTGGGCTCGTCAGTCCGATACAGTAGTACTTATTATATTGTGCGTATAAATCAGTAAAATATAGACTATAGATGGCTACTATACTATAGACTACAGACTAGTCTATAGACTAAATATTTGTGATTTTAGAGATTCATATTACACTTATTTATAAATTGCATATAGTAATTTCAGTATATTTATTAAACGTGCACTGGGTGCGGCAGCATAAAAGTTCCCAAAATTGCAATATGGATTTTTCGTTAACCATACTTTAATACTTGTATGTATTTTTATACCCGGAAGGCAATGATGCAACGTTAGTTACGCATGCGAGTATTTTTCAAAATGTAAAAAAATATTAACATATGCATAACATTCGGCCGCACATGGATAAGCCGCATTTGTTTTTACAATTAATTTACTTTTTCTATTGTTCGGTTATTATAAATTTTCCCTTCACATTTACAATAACTTGCGTTGCAAAGCGGGAGACATAACTATGAATTATAGTAAATACCTTGTCAAAGAGACTAACCAAGCTTTTCATGGTAGTTCCGCAGGACATGAGGTACAGTCAACAGTGAGGTCAGTTTAACGAGCCAGGATAAAAAAATATCATGTCCAGACTAACGGCAAGATTTTTCAGCCATCAATTATTTTTGTCGCTTTTTGACGACTGCCGTCAAAATCAAAAATACCTTTTGAAAGTGGCTTAGAGCTCTTTTATTGATTTTATATTTTGGATGGCATTAAAAGTTTACGTCTCAATTTTATTTGTGCTTCTACACGTTACTCGTAGTTTCATTTTACTACCTCGTCATGTTCGTGTACGTATGAATCCTTTTTAAGTCCAATAAAAATGACGCGTTATGACATTATTTTTATATTGCTTGGAACAGTGCAGTAAATTTTATTTTAACTATTTGACACTGTCAATCTAAGTATAATGTTCAAGAACTGTAAATTAAGTCTGTACATAATTATTTAGTTTAAATACATTTGAGCCTGAACAATCGTTTGGTATACATATTCCCAAAGTGTAATATGTGACCCTATCACCACATCCGCCCCAAAAGTAATAGCGAAAGTATTTTGCCACGTTAATTATAGATTACTTATACATTTTTCTAAATCTAGATATTTGTAAATGTTCTTTAAGCTCAATTCCAAGAATTTTCTTACATTTAATTGAACTTTTTAAAATTCAACAAACTAATTGTACAGAATGAACACTTTTGAGCTCTCCTCTAAGCAGTTTGACGGGGCAAGGCGAGCAAACCCACACACTACATAATAAATTCAAGTTTTACTACGATGCATCACATTTACTGCTGGCAGTCATACATCGGCATAAATGTCAACACACGCAGTAAAACAACTCGCAGGCGCAAGGGTTACGTCTTACAACCCCACTGTGAGTTAGGGCTGACATACGTACTAATGGAGCCGCGCTAAATCAGGGATGGCCAATATTTTAAAAGTAGCAAATCAGAATGCACGCTGTGAGATGGATTAAGTGATAGAATACAAAGAAAAATATGTTTTTAGTAGCACGACATAGTAACCTGACTGCCTCGGTGGCGTAGTGGTACTACGATGTACGATGGTATGATTGCAAAGTTGAGGTCTCGGGTTCGAATCCCGGGTCGGGCAAAGTGATATTGGATTTTTCTATTCAATATTAGCCCGGAGTCAGGGATTTGTGCCCGATATGGCGATAGGCTCGCCCCCTATCACATCGTGGGACGGAATATACAAGGCGAAACGTGGGTGTTCTAGTAGCACCTTTGCCTACCCCTTCTGGGAAAAAGGCGTGTGGTTATGTATGTATGTATGTCATAGTAACCACCAATGCACCTGATAGCTACTCAGAGCAGTGTAAGTAAAATCGTGTACCCAATGGACGCAATTATGCCAGTCTATATCGAAATGGAATGCACGCAAGCTGATACTTAAAATGTGGTAATACTTAATTTTTCACCACTGTGTTAAAGAGCCTCGATGTTTACTATTCGACAAAATCCTGTGTCATGATATGTATCGTAAATTGAAAGTACGTCGATATTATAAAAAATATATTCCATTTCATCTATTCATCACACTTTAATCTCTCAAGAATACTCAGAATGTTGTTTTTATAATATCGACGTACATTTAATTTTGGATAAATATTGCAAATCAGCCGACTAACGCAAATTATAATTGGATCTGCAAATAGATAATTAAATAATGGTTTCTTAGATTTACGGGAATGTTACACATTGAAATAAAACGAATCCTTACGGATTTTATTGCGAAAAAATCCGTAAGAATTCGTTTTATTTCAATAGATAATTCAATTTACGGTCTGTAGCCAATGTTTGATATTTCCAGATTAAAGGGACTCTATAGTATGTCTTAAATGGAGGGCTGATGCTGCTGTCAGAGGCCAAACGTGGTGTCGTCTTCGGCAACCCTACGGCGCGTGTATGAAATGTATAAAAGTATGGCACAAAACGTCATAAAGTTTACGAACTGTAAGGATGTACGGGCCGAATTTTTACGCGACGCTCTGTTTATGGGCTTTTGTCTTATCTCGTAGTCTAAGTGTTAAGTGACATTAATAATTTATGAAAATTAAAATTATTTTAGCAAATATACATGAATAATTCATAACTCCGGGTTGATAATGAATAGAAAAATCCAATATCACGTTTCCTGACCCGGGATTCGAACCAGAGACCTCAGCTTTGTAATCGTACTGTAGTACAACTACGCCACCGAGGCAGTTATAATATGATTTTTTTATGTGGAAAAACTACTTTTATTTTAGTGAAATTAATTTTATCAATAATATATTGATATCTCTTAGGACTTGGAGGTTGCAAACAAATTTACTTACATTATCATGAAATTAATTAAAACTAGAAGTGTTAATGTAATTGATTGCATATGCTTAGTGACGCTCTTTTGCATAACCAAGCGCTGCTATTGTTTTTATTTTGAAATTTTAGTAATTTTTTTTATGATTGTATATTTTATAAATTAAATGATGATTTTATACTATTATTATAAATAGGCGAAACGTGGGTGTCTTGGTAGCACCTGTACCCCTTCTGAGAACAATACGTGAGTTTATGTATGTATTAAAAATCGGTTAAAGATATTAGAATCGCGAAACTTCTGTAACTTGCGCCATGGTATTTTCTGTTTCGGATCATGAAGCTAGTGTTGAATAACGAATTAAGTAGTGGCGCGCTGATCACCAACATTTGCTTGTCGTCATGACACGTGGCGCTCGTATATTAACGTACAGAATATTATTCATTGACGTTTAAAACTAATTTTGTTTGTTGTATGAATGAACCGCTCCGACCCTTTAACATTCGCCTTGGAGAGTGTGAAAACTCACGTCGAATGACGCTATTTGATTGTGAACCATAGGCTCTTAGCTTCGAATCGTCGTATTGCGGCTAACTATGATGACGATCGGGTATGTCAACTATACGAATAGAAAATACTTTGTTGTTCTTAAAATGCAAGTTCCAGTAATTGTAATAACTTTTTTTCCTCAATTCTAAATTATTTACTACCCCAAAATACCTAAATAATTACACTAATATTTCTAATTTAATTACGCACACATGAATCACAGGCATTACGAAGGCGTGTAATAAACGTTTCCAAATGGCGATTTGGTATCGCTGCAACCCTTTTTACATAGAAATAAATTAAATATGTTTATCGCGCGGCGCGAGCGTGAATCATACAAAAACTCTTGTTAATTACCCATTAGGACAATTTTAGGGCTTCGTTTGACTCACTTTGTATGAGCATGTTAGATTTATAATGATGATGCGCGCTTGCCTTTTTTGGGTTCCCTTGCTAAATGGACAACTCAAAAACCTTGTGTTTAGTTTGCAGTGTTTATTTATCTACTATCATACCCTATTTTAAAAAGGCTTATCAGTGGAAATAATATTGAAATAAAAATAATTGGTATTTTTATAGTACAATCGGTATAGTTTATGTTTTAAGTGCGGGTAATAAATAAAGAATCGTGAAAGCAAAAAAACAGGGTTTTCCGACACACGAAATAAATTGTATCATTATTTTGTACAAGCTTTATCGTAAAAACAGAAAAACGTTTTTCTGTTTCTAGGAATAATAATAGGTTTGGTAATTGTAAAGGGTTACACATTCTAAAGCAAATAATGATAATGTTTGTCTGGAGATACGGAACCGTCTCTATGCGAGTTTGAAACGCACTCGGCTGTTTTTTTCTCAGCAGCTGATGGTAGCAGATGGTTTTGCAATGTTTTAATTAAATTGTATTTATTTTAATAAACAAATGCACCTGCGATACAAATAACAAGCACTTTAACACCTGTAAGCAGCGTTCTATGCGATAATTTATTATGACGTACAAATTATACGTTATTTGCTTAACATAATATATTCTATTTTTAATGAATAAAATTGAAATACTGATAGAAAAATCTGATATTTTATATGTAAAGGATTCTACAAATAACAAGTTACACAACAAGTTAGAAGGTTCAAGAGATGAGTAGGTAAACCCTATATTATGTATTTCGAAAAAAAAAGGTTGTAGGTACCTGATTGATCACGCGCTTTGCGCCAAGACCTAAAGTTATAACTTTTTTTTAATAAGCGTTCTTCTACATAAGTTAGGTTTACGCCATAATATCGTAGTAATATAGTTATTTATGTCATAGTGGTGCTAATTCAATAAGGTGTTATATCTGGATAGAATCACATGCGCTTTACGAGTTCATAAAACGCACACAATCGTCAAACGGTCCCTTGAGACAGAGCATTAGAGGGGCGGCGATATACTGCTATGAAATAGAAAATAAAATAAATGAAGTGCACTTTATTTAATTGTAATGAAATTATGCTAGGTCTCCAGTGTTGTGGTTGAATATTATCACTAAAATATTTGCAGTTAAGCGCCATTTACGCGGGGCTAGTTTCTTGCGGCGCGAATTGTATGCAATTATCGCGTGACATGACCGCCATGAGATTATCGTGTTCTGACAATGTTGCACGGTGCAACTTTTTATGTCCTTACGATAATCGTAACTTCGACGCGTGAAACTCGCCGTGTATATCGGGCTTTATTTACATACAACGTACTTACCTGGGTGATGTGTTTTAAATGCCTTTTGGTATATTTCTATTAGGTGAGAATACTCTACACGGTAACACATTTATATAATATCATAGCACACTTATATTTGTCGTCCTAGTGCCTTAGGACGACAAATTAACCTCATACAAGTAAATACTTCTTGGTAAAAAAGCGTTTGACTACATGGTAAATAATATTTAAAAATATATAAAACTTGAGAGGCATTTTAGTTTATATGCCGTTCATAGAAGAGAGTTGCTTAAAAGGGTTCAAGCCTCCGGTAATCGCAACTTATTGATAACATCCGCTAGTTTGTCAGTAAATATATTTATTTGTAAAGAAACATGCAGTGGCATTTATTTAAATACGCATAAAGGTAAAGAGAATTCCATTGGAGTCCGTAATAGTGTGTAAAGAAAAGTGCCAGAATTCCATTCTTGACCGAAAGTGCCTTGAATGTCTGAAGATATTTTCAGTGAGAGTATACGAAACGAATTCACATCAAGCGACGCCTACTGAGTAATGACCAGCTTCTGTGTAAATAAATAATCAAACAAATACATTTTAGTAAAACATGTGATGTTTTTGAAAAATTGAAAATGCAGGCTAGTTGAATCCATTTAAATGCTGACAAAAGTGATGGTAAAAATGATAATGGAATAAAACATATTAACTTATGTTTCTTGGAAATAATATTACTGCAAATGGTTTGGTAGTAAAGGACACCAGTTGAGAGCAAGTTTCCCTCTAACCTAAGCCTGTCGTTGATATTTTCCACTGAAAATAATCCTAACGAGTTTAAAAATATCTTCGCCGGCATATCTTGAACTCTCTTAACCCAATTACAGCGCGTTAATTAAAAGCGTTAGTTCCTAGAGCTAATTAAAACATCGCAGCCTGTAAACAAAACAAGGACTGTTTTTTTAATTTTATTTCAAACAACATTTATAGTTCGTTAACTAGGATAACAAGTTCGCCTTTATACGAATAAATTAAAATTAATACCTAAATATTTTGTGCTGGGCATTGGATGTGTCATAGGGCAAAGGAAATTTCATTGCCTTTCGATATACGACTGTACTGTACTGTATCAGCCCATATTATACTCTCCACTACGGGGCACGAGCATCCTTTACAATCGACAGCACGATTGAGAGGGGTTAGGCCATATAGTCCTCCACGTTGGCCTAGTGCGTGTTAGCGGACTTCACATACCATAGAATTTCTCACAAATACCTAGGTTTTCTCACGATGTTTTCCTTCATCGTTATTGTGCGATATAGGCATTAACACATACACTAGCAAAATCTCCCGTTTTTATTCCCCTAAATCCTATAGGTTCCGTAGGCATCGTGTGTCGCTTGCGTTAAAGGTGGACGTTATTCTATTAATCATGTTACTCGGTCATAGTTCCAGTACTTAGAATGGTAGGGACAATAGCTAATTCTTGTTGGATTGAGGTCCTTGCACGTTGCCCAATGCTGGAAAAAATAAGCAAAATATGTTCAATATAAATTAGAACATGGTTAAATATTATAAGGTAACCAAAACGTTATCGAATATAAACTATTTACTATTCTCGAAGTATTACCCTTAAGTCTTTCGAGTAAATTAATTTCATCGGGGTCAGCTGGCGTTTTAATAGAATTCTGCTGTAATTTACTTCGTGACGTCAAAATTCACCGACTTACTGAAGTTTCAGTTGGCGGAATAATATAAATTGCACAACACACCCTTAAAGAGCGCTATATTCAAGGTTATGATAAGTTTTCAAATGCCAACAAAATCAGATGATTTGGTGGCAAGTGGCCACGGCTTCTTACAGTCATTGGCAATGCTGGGGGTATGTTAAGTCGCTGTCTATCTAGTCCAGTCTCAGCATCATTACCAGTAACACTTATAGTAGTAATGACTATATGATTGCGACGTGTAGCTGTGTAGTTATCCTCTTGTCCCAAACTTTCTATATTTGCATTATATTACAAAAGATTAATCTGATTTGTTATGGATTCCCCAGCGTTAGTTTCCAAGATATCAGCACGTGTGTCACCGTAAGTGTAAGGCCTCGCCCGCGGCTGGAATCCGTTTGTCACCGACCCTTTGACGAAACGTATTTAGGGCAAAAACCCTTCCCGCGCAATGGACTCCTATCTTCATCTTGTTTTGTGTTTACCCTTGCGGCCTTCGCAAATACGCCCTGAGAGTCTGTTCAGAACGTTTTATTGTGAGCAGTTTTTTATCTTAATACTTTGCGGGCCTTAAGAACGTTTGTGGCAAAACTTGGGACAAAAAGAATAATTTAGGGAACCTCATTTGGGTCTACATTTCGTTGCTTAAAGATTTTTTGTCACTTTTGTGTGTACTGTCGTCATTATTTTTGAGAGTTGTTATTACATCTGAAGCGTGTTATTTGGATTCTAATTCCTTTGTTGCTAAGTAGACTGAAAAACCATGTCGGATTATGACTCGGCGTTGTCTATACCCTGAAATATTTACGTAGATACATGTCTTTATATAAAAATAAATGCTCCCAATAGTCATATACACATAGATCGAGTCTTGTGTCGTGGTGTCAGAAACTACGAGAGACTTTTTAGTTTTACAAACACCCAGACTCGACTCAAATATTTGTGGTTTATGGTTATGTTGTATTGTATTTATGTTGTATATGCGAGGATCTAGTCTATAACGCTGATCCATTTATCGTTTTATAAAGGATAGGTTCTAATAATTTCAGTTTTCATATACGATACGGTACATTACGGTACGGTATGGTACATTATACGGGCCGACGATATGTCCAGAATCAAATCTCAAGTCTCAGCTGAGCAATAAGTCGGCTTACTTTAAATATAAACACCAGCGGTCGATAATAGACAGGCCAAGAGCGTGAAAGATCTCCAACCAACTTATGTGTTAAACTAACAAGCGAAAACTTAGTTGAATTGCGGGAGCTATTACAAGTCTGAAGATGATAGGGCTACGAATATGGAGATAAAACGAGCATGTAATAGTAGGTAATGAAGTTTTGAAAGACATTAGTTCACGCTCGTCAGCGCTGTAGCGGGAGTTTAGAACGGCAAAGAAGCGTTAATTACACGTGTTGGTTTATTTAGTAGAAGGCGCAGAGCTCAAATGTAACTAGCTCGCAACTAGTGTTCAAACTTTATACATTAGCCACTTGTTACCATGAAGTCTTGGACTATGGCCGGAGTCAGGAGGATAGTATGGGGGAGATAACAATTCAAAAATCGTTTTTAGGGTCTCTAACCATCACAATGTGTACTGTTTAGCATACTACGACCGTGCTATAAACGTATCACGCAAATACTATACTTTGTATGAATATTATATTAATTTTCCCAAAATAGTTTTGTATTATTTTCTCAAATCACTGATGAAAAGTTAAAAGCAAGCTATTTCAACAATGAAAATATTTCTCATTATTTAAAAAAAGGGTTTTAAATATAAATATTTATTATTGTTGTCAGCCCTTATTGGGCTGACAACAATGAAAATATGAAATGTAATTTTTATACAGTTACTACATTAGAAATATATTCAGTTTCGCTGTCTGAAAGATTGTATTTTAAATTTTCTTAGATTCTGTAGAGCATTTCCAACTTCCTTGTATCCGATTCGGGCTCTGTTCCCAAGTAGTCGGTAACTCGAGGCTTTGTAGTAGTTTAGTAGTGGGAGCTAAACACGTGCGTGTTTTGCGCATGTTCAATTTCATGTTCACCCTGCTTGCAAACGCTTGCAGGTGCAACTACACTCGCTTCTTCTTGACATCGATATGCGAGATGGATGTCGGATTTGTGTTACCTGACTTTGTTTTGATAAAACTTAGGTGTTTTACTTTAAACAAGTGATAATACGATGGTAATACATACATTGTGAGCGGTCTCTTATAAGTTCCGTTGTTAATCTGGTGCTATGAAATCATTTTAAGTGTTCCTTCTATGTCCATTTCACTGGGCTAATGGATAATCGTGTGTTCTTCCGCTGCTTATCCAATTCCTCCACTTAATAGGTTGACGCATTTAACTTGTGACTCATATCGTAGGTTGATTTAGCTTATGTTATGCCCGATATTAACCTTTACGGGAAGGACATTTTATATTCTTCGTTTATAGTTTTTAGTTAAGTGCGTGGTGGCCTGTTGGTAACGGACCAGACGCGGCTGCCTACATGTTCACGGAGGTCGCGGGTTCAAATCCCAGGGCACACCTCTGACTTTTCGGAGTCATGTGTGTATTGATAGTCAATCACCACGTACTATAACGGTGAAGGAAAACATCGTGAGGAAACCTGCATACCATAGCGATTTGTATAAATTTCTATGGTATGTAAAAAGTTCGCCAACCCTCATTAGGCCAGCGTGGTGGACTATATGGCCTAACCACTCTCAATCATGCTATCGATTGTAGAGGAGGCCCGTGCCCTGCAGTGGGTTGTATATGGGCTGATACAATACAATACAATTATAGTTTTATATAAATTTTTGTTGGTTCAACATGATTGTTGTTTCAAACAATAATTTCTACGGACTGGTAATTAAACCAGCTACACATCCTTGCACGGTGAGCGGTACTACTCCTCGTTTTGTTACTTTGATGGACTTGGCTATTGTTTGCAGCGAAGTTCACGTCGCTTCAGTGTAGGTAAACGTCAAATATGCTACTGATATTGTTGGATGTGACGCTTTTTGGTGTTAAAGGTTTCTTATTGTATCTCTTAATTTTTTGAAATTATTTTTGGTGTTAACTTTAGTACAATGTTATGTAGCTATTGAGTATTATATTCCAACAAAAAAAAAAAACACTTTTCACAACGTGGCTATATTTTATAATAAGTAAATATTGCCGATGTGAATATAAATTTGCTCTTCAAAATGTCAATTTTCTCGAGTTATTTCAATGTTTAAGAAGCCTTAGTCCACTTCCCTGGTATAATGCAAGTAGACATCAATCATTTTATATAAAACGGTTTAAAGCTGCTCTCTGTGTTATTGTAAATATATAACAGTAGGTCTGATTAGTTCAATGTATTCCTTACCATGCTCTTAAATAAAGTAAATCAGGCTTCTACGATAACAGTCCAAACAAAGTACGTCTTGTCGGGAAAGACACGATACCATTAATTTCGTCGCAAATCACGTCCAATTTCAATATAAATCGAACCATTTAGCAGAGTGCCAGTACACAAGCAGAAACTCAATCGTTCATAAAGCAACACACAATATCCTTTAAAAGTCAGCTAATAATAACGAATGGACTCTAAAATGATCGAACAAGTTTCCCAGTTTCCTGCCACAATATATTTCCAAGTAACTTTTACTGCTAACAATTTTGAACTGATGTCTGGATGCCTACTTCGCGGGAATTGCACTTGGGTGTGGATGTTATAGAGAGGGTCGATTATATTTTTGTATTGGATTCTTGCAAGATAAATGACAGTATTTGTGTCGAGTATATTTTTGCAAACAGTTATCAAGTCACAGGGTATGTGGAGTAAGTAGCGTTTTTGCAAAGAGATACTATTTTTATATATTTATGAAAATACATGGGCCTTCCTTTAAGGATTTCATAGGAACTTGTTCGACGCGGTCTGCATCCAGCGACTTCTGCAACCTTGGTTTGGTCATCTGTAAAACTTTTAGGTGGACATCAAACTCTTCTAAAGCTCGGTACTGATTTGTATTTACTTTCTGGAGATCATAAGATTAAACTCAAGGTTTTTGTTATTCAACAGATGACAACGAGCCAGCTGGTTACATAGTGGTAAGTGATACAATGACATTTATAATCACGGACTTTGACGGACCAATAGGTTTTGTTTTCCGAAGTCGTATCAGTAAAGCATACTTCAAACGAAATCTAGAATAGGAAATAAAACCCGCAAAAGGCGTAACGTGTTACATCATTAGCACTAGAACTAGTTTTAAAGTTTGACTTCGCAGTAAGTGCGCGGAGTTCGATCGGAACAAGTGTACTTTGAGCATCTTAACTGGTTTGCACTGGAACAAAGCGCCACCCACTTTCTGTCGTGGCATATTTTCAACTTCTAACATATGTTACCCAACGTTACTAAAGTCTGTTACATTAGTGTTGGTACTTTTGACTGTCGTTGAAACTGATTGTGGACATGCTAAGTTAGTTGTGAAATATGTCAATGTGCATATAATGGGCACCTTTACTCTTCTTATAGAACCAGCTCCATTCTATAATATTATTGAATTGATGAGATGTGTCCGAACTTGTCGAGAGGTTTAGTCCTTACGTTTTCATAATCTATAGGAACAAGATCGGCAATGTATTGAAAATTCACTTGGAGTTCTTGTTCAGATGCTGCAGTTATTACTTACCATGAGGGGATCTGCGCACTCGTTTGATCCCTTTGCTATTACTGAGAGTCTGAAAAGCGTTAACATTTTAAAATTTCAGAAAAATAAAATTTTAAAGCCCTTACGTAGTAAAACGGCTGTGTATAAAGGTCATTTTGTTTTTTCTTATCCATCCATCCATCAGCCAAAGGAAGTCCACTGCTGAACATAGGCCTCTCCCAATGATTTCCACAGTGACCTGTTGGAGGCAGCCTGCATCCAGCGACGTCCCGCGACCTTTACCAGGTCGTCTGACCACCTAGTGGGTGGACGTCCCACGCTGCGCTTTCCGCTTCGTGGCCTCCATTCGAGAACTTTTTGGCCCCATCGGCCATTAGTTCTCCGTGCTATGTGCCCCGCCCATTGCCACTTCAACTTGCTAATCCGCTGGGCTATGTCGGTTACTTTAGTTCTCCTACGGATCTCCTCGTTTCTGATTCGATCTCGTAGGGAAACCCCGAGCATAGCCCTCTCCATAGCTCATACAACATACGAATATAAGAAAAATACAAAAGCTTTAAAAATATATGTAAGCCGAGTTTGCTCTAGCTCCATTAACGGAAGAAAAGGTCTCATTGCTTTAGTAAAAATGAAAGCAGGTGTAATTTAATTAAGACTATTTTTACATGACCTACATAGCTCAAAGTCCAAAAAATTTAAGCGTTTTAGAAAAGAAAATTATGCCAAAAGCCATGCAAGTCTTTTTTGACCTTTACAGCGAAGTACCTTTCTGAAGTTCTGACGGCGCGGCGGTAGTTTTAAAGGAATCATTCACGGCAGAATGTTACTTTAATGTCGAGTCGTGTTTGGACTGCCCCAGTTTCTTACTCGCCCCAATTCAGCTGCAAATAATCCTTCATCTCACTGTATGCCTCCGTACACACTCCAGTAATTAGTAGAAACAAACATAGCTCTGGGAGGGACGGTACCGTAACTTGCTTAGTGGGAAAATTGTGGTGTTGACTTTGTATTGGTATTGTGTGTGTATTTTAATCGTATAACGTTCTCTAAAGTGTGGATATGCCTTGATTAAACCTTTAGCTAGGTTGGGAAATTGGCGATGTGTAAGTTTTTTGTGTATCTAAAAGTTTACACTGGGTTTTTTGTTTAAAAGTTGTAGAAACTTTTTGCACCAACTTTATGTACCACTAGCACAATACGATTTGCCTGTACGATTTGTCCAAATAATTTAAAGAGCTTTAAGAAAATAACTCAGTAATCAACAACGCACTGGTAGGTCCTCTGGACTTCTGGTTTTTCATAGACGGCCATAATCATTTATTTTAGGTGTGTTCTACGAGTATATACTTTCTACGGTTTGTGAAGTCCAACATCCAGCGCTAAGTCAACGGGGTTGACTGTAGCCTAAGGCTTCTCCATCGAATTTTCGGTAGTGGAAGAGCCTCGTGTACAGCGGGGGATGATTAAGGGCTGAATGCTGATACAGTACAGTAATCTATAATTATTATATAAAGTCCGCACTTAGCTACAAGTAAACCTACGTTACCATACTGCTTACTCCTTACACAGCGTAGTAGGTGTGCCTTAATTAACGTTAACAAACTCATTAGCCGAGTGAAAGCGCGACTTGTTAATTCATACATTTATTGTTTGTGTACCGCGTTAGCCGTTTAATTGGTGTGCCGATAATTATGACATTCATTAATATTGTCTTGTCTTACATTATTTTAGACGTGTTCTAATTATTTATTGACGGGATTTTCTTAATTACAAACCGAGTTTCACGACCTTTTGCTTTTGCTGTTTGTGCTGCGAGCGTGTCTTATAAATAGTATAGGAATAAAGTTTATTACGCTTTCACGACGATTCATTTCAAGTGAATAGTATTAAGCTTAGTAATAGAACTAATTTATCATTTCGTAGTTTATTTATATGACTCACTTATAGGATAGGTAATAAAACATGCATTTGTATCCAAATTTATACTTAATATGTGAGTTCTAAGTTCTAAGCTTGTTTTATATATTTCAATCGTACGACACTAAGGCTCAATAAAATATTCTTAGGGCACGAAAAAAATGTATTGAAGGTGCGATGATCGAAGCCGCAGTCTCTCATTATACGAGTTATCTCCCAATGCACCAGGAAGGCTGCCAAATAATCCCGTATTAATTCAGATCCCTAAAACATTATGCTTAAATACACATCACTTCCCAATTCCGAACTCCGGGTGACTTCACACGGTGACGTCACGGACGCATCCCTCGTGCAATTTATGACGTCACGCACTATTAGCGCAGCCGAGCGCTCTGCACCCCAACGTCATAAGTTGTGAGTCGAGAGACCTCCGCAGTAAGTTTAATGTTGTTCTGCCTTGTAATATTAATGTCTCGGAAGTTGTGTTGTGTTGGATAACGATTTAAATGTTATGTTTTGCTCTGTTATATAAATGGATACATCTGACGGTTAATCGAAGTTATTAATTATGTTTTTTTTGGTAGAAACACTAACGGCCTTATTCATAGACAGTTTTAAAACCTATTTTAGATATGGAATATTTTGTCCCTTTTGAACGACTTTTGAACTCAGTTTGAGCGAAGAAGACAAAACATTCGATAATTAAAATAGGTTTTAAAACTGTCTATGAATAAGGCCGTAAGACTTTAATTGAAATAACTAATAAGTTTCCGTTTCATTGTTCGTACATCTAAAAATATATTAAATTATAGCTTACGGTCTATACGCTATAAATAATGAGATGCAACGTAATAGTAGGGGAGCCCACGATGCTAAATGGGGATTTACTCGAGCGTCGTAGAGACCTATTGGGATGCAAAGCTTAGATGATAAGAAGAAAATTTTTTTATATGATATATACCTTTACATCGGTGGGGGAAGCGGCTATAGATTTTTAAAAATGTAAAAAAAATCTGTTGCATGGACATCCTCGAGCGCGTCAGATATTGATAGCATCAATGCCCTACGTATTTTTAATAATGTACGTATGTTAATCTGATCGTTTGCATGATGCGGGTGGTTGTATTTAAGGGTAGAAAATGAAAAAAAAAAAAATTAATCGAGCGCGTCAGATTTTCTAAGGGAGTGTTAAGTGCACTAAAAAAAAGCTCTCATTCACTAATCTGACGATTTCGATGGGACGCAAACTCACGGCCATTTTCATAATGTGCAAAAAAAATTCGCCATTTTGAAATACTCAAGCGCGTCAGATTAAGATATATATGGTTCATCTTTATGTTCTAAACGTACTGTCTCATAATCTGACGATTATCTAGAGGGATTCGCCTGATCTGACAAAAAAAAATTTGAAAAACGGTTCACCTTAAAGGCCATCCCTGCAACTTCCCGCTAATTCCATTCCTGGGCGCTTAAAATTGTACTTATGACATTTTTGAGCTCAAAATATAATTTATGTGATATTTTGAGCTCGCTGAGTACAAAGAAATAATATTTCTATGCATTTGAGCTCTCCCAGCTCGAAAGTCTGATAGAAGTTTCATAGAACACTATTTTTGGAATTTTCAAACCGCAATAACTTTTGAATGGATCAACCAATATTCACGCGGTTGGCGGCATTCGACGCAGTTTTATTATCCTCATAAGTAATTTTGCAATTATAATTCATCGAACCACAAATTTCGGAGTAATCCCGAAAAAACACTTTTTCGGGTTTCTTTCGTTCACGATATCTCTCGAACGAATCAACCGCTTTTGACCAGCTTGGTGGCGATCGACGTGGTTTTTCAAGCTCAAAGGCGGATTAGTTTTTGAAGTTGATCGATAAAGCCGGTTAAAAGTTATTCCAAAAAAAAACACTCAAAAAAAATTTTTTTCTTATTTTTTTTGAGATGGCAACAGAAACCAGAGTGGGGACGGAGTGAGAGAGTAATAGATAGAGAAAGAGTGAGAGAGGAATAGAAACGCGGAGAAGGAAATGTAGGCATCACGCAGCTGCACGCATTTAACTTTATCGACGAATTTTTGTTATATCGGCTTGCGGAAATCGTCAGATTATATATTTTTCATTATTCTTGAATTATTTCCTTCAAAATAAAAAAAAATTTAGCTACGCTCGAGAATGTCGAGATGACGTTTTTTTTTTACAACTTTGTTGCCCTCCCCTTTTTTTACGTCACTCTCAAATTGTCAGATTAGTGGAATATACACTTTTTAGGATGTAATTAACTCACCCTACCTTAATCTGACGCGCTCGAGAATTTCCGATGGTCAATTTTTTTTTACTAATCTGATCCTGTATCCTTCACGGGCGGCCTTATATATGGGCCTCATGTTTTGTGGAGGTACTTAACCGGGTACAAGGTATCCCCCTGTATATTAATCTGCCGCGCTGTAGTAAATCCCGAAATCCCCGCTTGGGCTCCCCTACTATAAAGTAATACTTCTTATACAGTTTTAGGAATAACCTACACAGGTTGCCCTAAAATGAATGGCTAACACACATTAACTTGTACATCAAAAGTTAACAGTCTCTTTTTTCTAGATAATAAATTGACTCATTTGCCTGCCAAACTTCATATAAAGCCTCTTAATAACCATTAACCATTAAAGAAATCCCTCCTTACTCATCACCATACTAACACAAATAAAAACATCCTTTTCAACCAAAGGGAAACATATCCAAGTCGGGACGTAGTCGCATCAATGGCCGTCCCTTCAAACAAAACACTCCCTCATGAAGAGATTTCTGCTGTCATTGTGGAGGTACCCGCTAACTATCGGTGCCCCTGCCTCGAAGTAGGGACCCTCGCTTGCCTTTTAAAAGAATGCGCAGCACTCAACGCTGATATTAAACTCAAATCATGCGCGCGAGGGCGGCTGGTAGCGTAGGGCGGTAAGGTTTAGGAGATGCAAATGTTTTTAGGTTTAGATGCTTGATATAATTGTTGTGATGATTTCGTGTAATGGAAAAGGATGGATAGGAGAGAGATGCTCAATAAACTTACTACTATTGATAGATTGTTCGGTTCTATGGTTAACGGCAGTGAACTGAGGTTTTATATTGTCGGATTCATATTGAGGTCTGTTCTGCAAGAATGTTACATTGAAATAGCATATGGAAAAAAACAACTTTCGTATTAATATATTACTAGGTATTTGTATAATGGCAACGTGTATTAAATGTGGACGAATTTCATACCGAGTAGTTCGGCTCAGAATGTATGTAGTTATAGGAGCTATAAATCCATCACTTCAACGCATGTCAGCCTGGAATGTAATTCGATTTTCGTTCCGTCAACTGAGATATTTTGAATTTCAGTTGCATTTTCAATAGTCAGATTAAGGTTTTAGGTAGTATATTGCGCTTAATGTTCTCGATAGAAGTGAGAAGAACTTTTAGTGAGATTTCGACATTTGCAATGTTTGCGGTACATATTTTCTCATCGTTGCATACTTTCACCATTTTATATATATTATTCTATTATATGACAACGCATGCTGAGAATTTTCTGCAGCATTTTATAAGCATTGCATTGTAGCCTATATTCTCGCTGAATCCAGCTAATATTTGGTGCATAAATAGGTTAAAGTAGATCTAGGTCAAGTCGCAATCTCAATTTGTCTAGGAACTCTTGAAGAATAACCTGTGACGATGCTTTAGATACATTAAAAACTAAATTATATTTTACCTTCTACTGGATCCAACTGCTGGGCGAAAACTTCCCTTTCTCGCTACCCACTAGCTTTGCCAATCCGTCACTTCCTTACTATTTGGATCGAAAGCGTCTTTATAGGCTGACAGCAACTTCCAGTGTCGTTTTATGACATCCAAACTGTTATACGTTTGGCCTAACGTTAGGCACCGAAGTCAGACTGGCCAGTTTTAGCCTTTTAGTTCACCAAAAATATTGTTTTCCTGAAACATTTGCTGGCTCTTAGACCACACTGCGTCTGAACTGCAACAAAGTCCCCCGCGTGTCCGGCGAGTGTCGCTAATGACCGAGGGTCGTCAGGCTGTCAGCGCTGTCACTAGCTCACCACGCGAGTCCACCCGAACACTAGCTAATCAAGCTCTTACTGCATTCTTAATATGATAAGTTTCTAGCACTTCGTTCCTTTTAATACTGCGTCATTGCGTTTCGCCGAATTTCATATAATCTAATTTAAACCTGCATTCTTCATATTATCACTAATCCAATTGCTTTATTCTCTTTTATGTGTCAGCGTATTCCGTTGAACTTCAGTAAATATAACATAGCTAAAAATGACAGTTTTCTTTTATCAGCTTGAATCGTGAGATTAGTAGGTTCAGTTCATCAATATTATCTACGGGTACACGGGTAATGTAGGAGAAATTCGCTCTATTTTAACATCCGGCTGTCTGTCAATCTTTTGTCGGTAATTGTCCGTTTTCGGGGAAATTCATTTATTTTGCATTGAAAATCTCACATAAGGTTGATTGAAAATGAGTTGTCGACCTTACCAGCCCTAGTTGGTAGTTGGTGCCGACATATCAATAAAGCAACATGTTTATGTTGATTCTATCAATATAGTTATTGGCCCACAACACTTTACTATAGCCAATTTCCTGGTGTTGAAATCAATATTCATTATAGCAGTAATTATAACAGGATCTTCAATATATAGCGGTCGTTTACTAAGACGATATAAAACACAAGTATCATGTATCATCCCAGCGAGCTGGGAAATTTCGCAGCTGAATCAGGAACTTAGATTATAGATTAGTCTCAATAATTATGAAGCGACCGGATTGTATTAGAATAAAAATCAGATGTTTCAAAGTATGATCTTCAGATAAAATAAGTCCATATTTAAATAGGTGTCTTTCAAGGTAAGGATACCTGTTGATAGCGACTTGTAGACAGCTGCTGCAACCTTCATCAGGTCGTCTGTCGAACTCGTGTCATGTGTATCGTCATCTCCATAATATACAGGTACATTGTACTCGTAGATGTACTCGTAATAGATTATAGCAAAACTAAAAAGTATAATAATTTTATAAAAAATGTTTGAAAAGACGTAATTTCACAGCCAATAAATCTAAATCTTGTTGCGAAAACATGAAACATCCACGAGAAAAATTGTCATATAACTCACCGCGAGGAAACGCACCGTCCCATTACCTCTTGTACAATCGCCCGTAAATCTTATCGGAATTTAATATAAAGGGCTGCCTCTCGCCATAAATCCACCAACCGCTACTTATTTATAAGTTAAAAACCCACACAGTTTTATGTAAGCGCACATTTGGCGGCATGTTTCGAACAGATACACGTATTTTTACAAAATAGGTACATGGAATATTTCGTAGATTTTGAGAGTCAATTTCAGTTTGGTGTGTAATTATTTTTTAGGATGATGGAACTTGAGGCTATTGTCAAATAATATGCTATTATATCATTGGCTGCTATAAGCCAAAGAATACCATCGTCATAAGGCAGTACATCTCCCTTAGTAAGGGTTCTTGTTGTCAAAGCTGGCTATTGAACGTGGATGACTAATGTTTGATATTTTAAGCTTTTCGCCTTTGGCACAGCAATAGAAATTATTTATATTTAACTGGCATTTCAAAGTACGTTAGAGTTTACTTCTTATCCAGAGAAAATATCGACGGCCGAGAAAAGATTTTTTTTGTCGAGATAGTTATGCCCCTTTGGAGAACTTAGACTGTTTATGATAAGCATGATGGATGGGATTGGATTTTTCTATTCATTATCAGCCTGGGGTCAGGAATTTGTGCCCGGTATGGCGATAGGCTCGCCCTCTGTCACATCGTGGGACGGAACACGCTAGGTGAAACGTGGATGTCCTGGTTGCCCCTCTGCCTACTCCTTCTGGGAAAAAAGCGTGATGTTTATGTATGTATGCATGAGCATCATGGATTGTGCACTATTTTGTACGACAGAAAATTATTCCAGATATTAATCCCAAACTGCCTTTTCGATATTTAGTACTTAACCATGCTATCTATTTTACTACAATTTTAGTTTATCGTTGAATTCGTATTTTATAATTGCTATACTAAGACGAAACATCTGCTGAATTAACCATTCTTTGATAAAAACGTTAAAATGCATTCCAACTGAAATGTTCTTCGTTTTACTCACCTTTTGAGTGCAAAGTGTAAATGCAAATGAAATAAGTAATATAAGAAGAGAATACGTTAGTTACAGTAAACTCGTAGACGAAATACCTAACTAAATTCACCTCGAGGCCCGAGTGGCTGCGTTCTTAGGATGCATCTTGTACATTGTAAATTCACAGTGAAATTCAGTATTCAGATGCGCAGTGTACGGGAAACAGTGATGCAAGAATATACGGGAAATATTATTAGAAAAAACTGTAGAGTAATTAAAGTACTAGAAGTCATGTTAAAGTTTTATGATGTTGAAGAGAGAACGTACTTTAAAGAGGTTGATAAGCATAAGGTTCACTACCTTATGGATAGGCTTTTTAAGCTAAGGCACAGATTAAGAAATTAAGTACGGCTATATTTTTGCGATCGGAAGTCGGAATTAACATCTCGTCTCAAATTTATTACCATATAGATGCATGTCACGTAGGTGGCTTGTTGCACGATTCAAAAGCATTTTTTTTCTGCAGAATAGTGAGGGTAAGATAATAGTTCTAAAAAGATTGATTAGAATATTTAACAAAGCGAAGAGTCAATTTAGTATTTCAGCATTGATTAATAAATTTTTAACGCAACAAACATCTACTTAGGGTCTCCCACGTGCTTACAGTGATTTTCCTGTTTGTTTTAGGTAATATATTTTTGTAAAACATATACATATATATTCCTAAAGATATGATCCTGATCGGTGTTGTACTACCACCTACCATCAGCTACATGACCCTTGCATAGCTATATAAATGTCGGGGCATCATAACTGGATGCCGCAGTGAGCGCAGTCGTGCTGCCGCATCACATCGCAGCCACGTCCGACGCTAGCCTACATTCCCCACTCAAACTCCATCTGTCTAGATGTGTCAACGTACAATGGAGCTACTGTTTCCTTATGAAATTCTCTAATGTAGGATTTATGAGATTTGTTCTGGGGAAACTTGGTTAATTTATCTCGTGTGCCACGTGCTTCAAGGATTTGAATGTAGTAGTACGGGTAGCTTTAAAGTTTTGATGACAGACTTTATTATAAAGGGTAATAAAGAAAGTCGTTCTTTACGTTGTATCGTGAGAAATTTATGTGATACGTAGGAAGGGCTACAACAGTTATGACTATTGAAACTGATAGGGATGAAGTGAAAACCGTAAATCTCACGAAGATTATAACGTTGTAGCAATCGTGAGTATTTTTAGTATTTACATCTTGATTTTCAGCTCTATTCAGCTCTATTTCTGGGATCCATGACGGTCAAACCCGCAACACCAAATATTTCCTGTTAATATTAACAAATAAAGTTACAGTAAATAACTAATATTACTTTTTAAGAGTAATTTGCAAGAATTAATTTACATTTGTCCAATTTTTCTTGTTAACTTGTATTCATACCTGAGGTTTTTATACTGTAAATTGATAATGATTGACACTGTTTGCTGTCTAGATATGGTTAGATAGTATTATACTATTTATAGAATTTACTTGTAGATTTTTATATTTTAAATTGATAAGAGAAGTGGATCGGTGTTGCATTACTGAACTTGGCACGTTAAAAGCGCAAAGCTATAGAATAATAGTGAAGCATCATGCTGGATGCCGCAGTGGGGCGCAGTCGTGATGCCGCATTAAATTGCAGCCACGTCCGAATCACCGCGATACTGTTCGCTATCTAGATGTGGTTAGAGAGTGTTGAGCTAATTGTAGAGTTTACTTGTAGATATTTTCATATTGTAAATTGATGAGGGACGTGGATGCGTGTTGCAATACTGAACTTAGTACTTGTACCTAATTTATAAGGACATAGATATAGAGTAACAGTGGAGCATCATGCTGGATGCCGCATTGGAGCGCAGTCGTAATACCGCATCAAATTGCGGCCTCGTTCGACTTGCCGCGATTCTATTTACTGTCTAGAAGTGGTTAAGCAGTGTTAGGCTGACAAAATTGCAAAATTAGAATTACACTAGTTTCTAGAGAACCTTTTAAAATATTTCAATTATAATTACCATCGTGTATCGCAAAATTGATACAATGCGGTAGCATTTTGTACAGTTGTTGATAATGATGATAATAATATGATAAAGACCATCCTACCTAATAATATAGTTATTTAGTATTTTTTTAATTATTTAAAAAAATAAAAGGAGCTTTTGAATTCGGCGGAATATTTTTATGGTTATAATTCCGGAAACAATTCTCATAAAACTTGATGTTTAATTAACAATAACGATATAATATTTATCTACGCTTCCTTTTTTTTTTACAGCACGCTCATACCCCTTGCCACATCTACTATCTCTAAATCTTATCAGCTGCCTACAAAAACCCTTGTACACAACCCCTTCCCACCTGACCCAGATTTTTATTTCACTACACAGAATGAAATTGCTCGTAGTGTTTTTTTTCATTTCATCGTTTTTTTTATGGGAATACACTTTGTTTTTCATGTTAGTGCGCTTGCAATGAATGTTTGCAGAGATTCAAAGGTAATTTTTCCTGTGTGCCGCTGATGGATTATGCGCATAATGGAAAGGGTTATGTTAAAATAGGCGCCGTTTGTTGCGACTGTTTTTGAATTAAAGTTTTAGAGAGATTTAATCTAATGTGGCTTTGAGGTCTCGAGTGTGGGTGTCACGCAGTCTTATGGTGGAGGATTTTTGTGTGAGAATTTTTAGTTTGGATTTGTAGTTAGGTTAGTGTTTTGTGTTGGTCACCTAATTAAAGACCATATTAAATAGTCAACTAGGTGAAAGATAGAAAATAAATTAGGTATAATAGAAAGGTTGTTTCTTTTCATGTCCGTTAATTTAAATGTGGTAGAGTCACGCTGTTGTAAGTCATGACCCACCATGAATGGGCAGGAGTGATTACTTACCATCAAGTAACCTGTTTCTTCTTTTACCGAACCTATGCAATAAAGTAAAATCTGGACATTTTAATAAAATAATAAAACATATTTATCATTTTCTGTTTATTTTTTAATTATATTCCTAACATTTTTAACATTTTTATTCCATTCCTCAATTCCGAACTTTCATATTGTTTGTAACTAGCTTCCGTAGAGCGCTAATCAAGAACGTCGCCATGAAATGAGCGGTCGCCGGTTTGATTCCCAAATCAAGACTATAACATCACCGGGAGCTTAACAAATATTTAGTTTTGATAAAGGTTTCGTAGAGCTGCAAACTACTTTAGACTCTTAGAAGAAGGATTAAGAGTTTACGGATTACCCATGTTTATATCACAAGAATAACTAACAAAGCATTTTGGTTTCTAAGATTTACGCGAATATTACACATTGAAATAAAACGAATTCTTACGGATTTTATCGCAGATTTGATAGACTTTTTTATTTTAACAACAAAACATTTTTCATTTGAATGCATATTGTGAGAGAAATATGTTCAATTCTGTGTCTGCCTGCCACGATAAAGCGAAGACGTGGTTTTAAGTAAATAGTACAGTAGTGCCTCCTAACAAAGGCGTTAAGATAAGGGCAATTGGACTGTCCACTACTCTGGCGTAAAGAGGGTTAGAGGATGCATTTTAGATTAAATACTGGTGTAGTGTCAGAAGTTTCAAGCCGGTTTTTGGGGATGCAGGAACATATATATAAATTCTCTAACACAGTTATCGATCGACATTTTACAATAGACCCTGATTATAAACAATTACACGAGCGTAAACTATCGATGATTACCGTCCGGCGGAACATTGCGGCTTACCCACACACCGGCTAATTCTATTAGTGTATTATATCCCAAAACAGATACGTAATTGTGTCGTCAGTCGTAAAGAGATATTGCCGGGGATATGGCCGCACATGCTAGATATATCACACGGAGGTCGCGGACTCAGAACTTTTACTTGGGTCTTAATTTTGGAGAATATTTTGCTGCAAATCCAAAGATGGTGTAGTGTTGGAATTCGAGAAATAAATTAGACCGTCGATGAATATTAATAATTTTGTCTTGTTTTTAAATGAGATAATTTTGAATTTCGAACTTTGATTTGATACCAAGCTTTGAATGATGAATGAATACCACCTTATACATTTCAGTTGTATGCGTGAAGATACGTGATACGTCAAACTAGACGTATTTTTTCTAATATAAATTTCTACGTGGAAATAACTATTAAACCAAGATATTAGATAAAGATATATTGTTTCAAACGATTTTTTAATGCAAGTTTCGTATACACTGTAGATAACAACATGTTTAAGTCAATACTACAAGTTACAACAAACACAATACAATTTCTGGCTGCACTATATTTACCATGAGGCGCCTTATAGTCCCTTACCATGCCAAAATATAGAGAACCATCCGTCTTTTACACCAACACCGTCAACATTTCCTCCCAAATCCGTCCCCGTGTCCAAGGATATCCGCAGGGAGCCCGGTGTAGTGTGCACGATGCATCAAAATTGCCACAGGGATATGAAATGGTTCAGTGAGTGGCCGTCCACGCCGAGACATGCCCACGTGATGAATTCAGCTGCAACCGCTCGCAAATGCACTGCCACTTAAATAACTCCAGATTTACTGGGATACAGGTGGACGGGGTTGAGATTTTATTAATAATTTTGTTAGATCCGAAAATCCGTGGGAGAGATCTATGTGACAATGAAAATTATTCATCATTTTGAATAATATTGCGAATTTCAATTTAATTTATCTTCATTCTGTTGCAGACTTAAAGAAAATCCGTGGGACACTTTTAATAACTTTGATTTCTAAAACATTTATCATAAAAACCCCTTTTACCGTACAGGGTTATTTTTAAATGACTTCACATCTTTTATTACACTCAAAGGGAAATAACTGATTAACGCATGATGGAAAATTTTCATATTTACACATTATAAGTAATTTATTTCCAATTTAAAATGTCCTAATCAATAGTTAAGTTATACTCATCGTGTACGAGCACGATCGCCGGTCACATTTATACACACATGTTTTTGTACAGTTGTCTTATTATGGACGTGCCTATTGTCTAAAGGGCTTTTTCACAGTCATTTTATAAACTTATGTTACTTATCGAATGTTATGTCTTCTTCGCCCAAACTAAATTCAAAAGTCGTTCGAATGGACAAAATATTCGATAAGTCAAATAGGTTTAAAAACTGAATATGAATATGAAGTAAAGTATTTTGTTTTGTGAGGATACAATGATTAAAAATATTAATAAGTTTATTTATTTCACAAATGGATTATATTCATAAATAACCCCGTATACAATGGAGCCATGTTCTCAACCTGTGCCGCACAAAGGTAAGCATATGAAACCCTCTAACAGAAGCATTTAGGTAATGTATATGCATAGTGAAGGCCTAAACAATGTTCCTACACCCGAGCTTTCGCCATAAACGGATACAGTACAGGTTCGGGGCGAAAATAGGCCGGCATTTCCCGCAGTCGGCGTTGTCCCGGCCCGGAATCCCGCCGGGATGCCTCGGATTCCCGCGACAAGTTTACCCTTTAAATATATCCCGGACTTGTTTAAGATCCGATGGAAACCGCAGCTGTAGCCGTGTTTATAGGCTTCGATCCGGCTGCCACTACTTTATTGGGATTTTGGAAATCGCTTGTGCAGTTCAATGGAAAGTGCTGAGTCGTTTTGTATTCAGGAAAAGGGTGCTTTTGGTATCTACGGATATTTCAAAACTAGGCAGGCGGGTTATACTTTTGATACGGGTTTATAGGTGTTGGTATTTTCTATGACTTTAACTATCATTACATATTATAAGTAATTATTGCGACTGTAGATTCCGATGGTTTTGGTTTAAAAAAAATGCAGTATTTCAAACGAAGACTTCGATAATTGTTAACATTTTGGAGAAGGGTACAGTGTGGACATTTAAACTTATTTTGTTTTAGTTCCGTGAGTATTATAAAAAAAAAAGATTCCGACGAAAACAGAACCTCTTTCTTTTTTTGAAGTCGGTTAAAAAGTAATTTTAATTTCGTGATTAAATCTGCGTTTCAGTGCAGTTCTGACCGTAAATATTTAAATTAAACTTTAATTTTATATTTTTTGCCGGTCTGTCTGTAAATAAGGACTTATGTTGGAAATAATATTTATATTTTGGCGAGTGGAGTACCTTAGTGCCCTTTGAGTTTCTCATTAAGCCAGCTCTTCTGTTTCACTCAGCTCGCCGGCTCAGTATATAATGAAGCGGAATAAAATTTAAAATTAAAAACTCGTTTTTCGTCAATTAATTAAACAAGGAAAGGGTTCGTCCTAAATAATATAAAGGTCGTTAGGGACGAGTGCAGCCGAAGCGTCATTATCTTCTAACGCTTTTGTGTGGTCAGAGTGCGAGCGTAGAATGTTACATATGAAGGCAAGGTCATTACGAGGTTAAAAAGAAAATATATTATTAATACTAAAAATAATACGACGATTGTGTTATCATAATTCCTCTATTCTTTTCCGACATCATGTACATTCATACAAGGGCTCACTACACACAACTGGCATATTTTAATGCCTACAACGTTTACTCTTGAACAATCACAGCGTAATACATCTTCCGACTCGGCCGTCCTTCCCATCAGCCGTTGACAACTCCGTTCTGTATTCAAATCTTTATTCTATTCTTCTTAATATAACTGCCAGCACCATCGCCATACTAGAATAGGTTGCTTACTCATTGCCCATAAAAATCATCCGTTACAATATTCTTTACCCATCTGTTGTATTATATTACAAAGTATTTTAATACATTTAAGAATATGCATTCGCATGATTACGTTAAATTATATTTTTATTTTTTATTGGTAACGTACATGAACTCAAACCAGGTAGATTGATGTTTTGTTGATGTATGCATAGAGAGCATATCTGGTCGAATACCAATCGGGGTATGATTTTAAGTTCTGATTGCCTTATCATGTTAGTACAGAAATTAAATGTAAACTTTGTACCAAACGTTACATAATTGGCGAATGGATTTTTGAAGTATGTATTTGGTTCGAAGATCGTTTAAAATATCAAATATTGACTAATATTGACGATTGCAGTCAAAAATTGCCCTACATCGACTCGTGTTCGCAACTATTCATGAAATGAATACTGCCTTCCGTTTTTAAAGCGCTCCAGGTATTTGTCTAGCCCAAGCGTAATTTATCCGCTCGCCCACACTGAGCCCCACACGAACCTCAAAGTACAAATGAATATTCCTTTTATTTTTTAGACGGAGCAATTAGAAGTGGAGACCTCTTCAAAGGGTACCTAACGGGCTTTAAATTAAGCCACGATATCGGGATAAGGAATTAATTGTCAGGACTTAATGCACCCCTGCTTATGCTAATGTGGAAATCCTACCGCCCTGTATAAAGATTGTGGAAACATTGAATAGGCTTCGCTGAAATATTACCCGGTAATGTAGAATGTTTGAATATGAGTAATATCTTCGTGTTGAGGTTATGGATTTAGTTTAGATTCTATATGAGTATATTTTAGATTGTAAATTGTTCGAAGGGTTCGCACCTTGGACTGAGGTCAATTCCTATTGAAAAAAGGTTTGAGCTAATGACGATGGAAATTGAAAGTATAGCTACATGTGAAATTTCAGAATTTTAGAAACATATTTAAAGAGAGGCAATTAAAGTAAAGTGCAGTATGAGTGAATGAACAAATCGGAAGTGCATTGATCGACCAGGAAATTTAACTCGGAATCTAAGCCACACTAAATTTGGGTTTACTAAAACGGCTTAAGTTAGGCAGCTCTAAGATCTTACTGTGTTAACGCTTCAGTACTTATTTTTAACTATTGAATACTTGTTATAGTATAGAAAATCACATTATAGGGATACCTGTTTCCTCCAAAAGTACTTCTTATATCTCTATCTCTCTCTTGCATAATACAACCACAACTCTGACTCCTGAAACATTGGAAATGCTAATAGATTTCCTAAATAGCACACTTAAGAAGTGTTGGGCTTACTTAAGCGATTTGAAATCATCAGAATTTGAAAGTTCGCTAAGTAGGGCGGAAGGGCGGGAACTTTGCACTCAGAATTTTCCATGCTGCCAATATAAATGTTTGATGGAACTTGCTCAGATTGTACTGAATTCATAAAGGTAAAATCAATAGTTCCGCTGTGATAACAAAAAATGAAGTGACTATGATGACTTCTTTCGTTTATTGATATTAATAAATACATCCAAAAGTCACACACATAGCCCTGACCCCACATTGAGATCAATTAATTCTTGTGTCGTGGTTATCACGAGTGGTAACTACGAGAGACTTTTCAGTTTCTCAAGCGCCCAGACCAAACAGTGAGAAAAGCGATATCACTTACTTATGTATTGCTTTAAATACAAGTACATAACATGACGGAGGAGAGAGGAGAACATACATAGAATTAGAGGAGTATATTCCTCCCTGGGAAATTCTGTTGCGAGCAGAGCTTTCCGACACCGACTACATAACATCACCCCCTAGGCCCTGCAGATATAAATATGTCAAAGCTAAACTTGCCAGCCCAGTTAGTTAGTAGGTCAGGTCGCTGGAAACTTGTTGCTTGTCGCGTTGTCGCGTCGCCGACGAGTTTAATATCGCACCTGGCTGACGCATCGAGGCTGTTATTGAGAGTGTATTAACGTGCGCGCTCGTGTGACAAATTGCTTGTCGCGGCGACATCGGCGCGTCGCCTCGCGACACTCGCCTCTATCTCGATTAACGATCTGAATGTTTGCGTGGAGACTGTAGTGCTGAGAACGTGCCACGTGTCTCGATTGATTGCCTGATATTGCTTTAGGATTGACAACTTCATCTGAAGTTTGTAGGTTTGTACATAACATAACAACCAATTTAATATGATGTGTTTATCCGAGATTATTGCCTCTCTAAAATAATGAACTATTATTTATAACTTTTTTGTCTCACGTTTTCATATTTTATTAGGCGGTTCATACTGTTATAGATAAAAGTCACGTCAAACATTTTCAGAGTCTGGTCGAGCTTCATTACTAACGTTGAGACCAATTTTTTACGCATCGGTCATTGGATGTGGTCTGTCTATTGATATCTTAGAATCAAACAATATAATTACTATCTATAATTAATTACTTTACTGGGTTATCTCTCTTAAAGCACAGTGGTATGAGGTAGAGTTTCTCGGGTTAGAAAAACCTCATAGTAATAGCTTCAGACTGGCTTTTGTGCCTGACATGAGGATAGGTGCACACCTTGGTAAACTGATTTGGCACAACTTTCACCTCTATCACCCTCAAACCAGGCGTGAGTTTCTGTACGTGTTTCAATAAATTAAGCTACGATTTTTTTCAAATAATGTGGTGTTTTCAAAATTCATAATGAAAGTTATTCAAACAAGATTCATCTGTCAACCGGGCGTGGTGATGTTCAGTGACACGACAAAGTTGTAACACAAAGCCACCCACACAACGCGGAGCACATTCTAGCATTCTGCGATATTAATCCCCCATAAAACCTCCGTACCTAGTTCCATTTCACCTCACTATACTCCCAATACAATCGATTATCCCACTCTTCCCCGCTTCACTAATTCCGAAAACCGACATTCGATCTCCGCCAAGCGATTTTCTACTTTACATCGTCAATTTAAGCTATAGTTTGCTTATATGTTTTCATAGGAAATAAGGAAAATTTCTGCGCGGCGTGTGCATGTGAGTGACGTTTGACGTCGCGCGCGATCTTCTTTTGTTCGTCGATAATGCATTGTGACGTCACGGGGGAGGCCGGGCCGCGCGACAATCGGATTTACTCCTTGGAGGCTTAATATCCTAAGTGGACTTATTGATTTCGTGCCGCTATTGTTCTTGAGGTTGGAGCCATTGTGTGCGTACTCGTACGTGGACGTATCTCGTGTTACACAACCGTGCCACTCGATAAGCCACATTCTGCTATCGTATTGGATTGAAAGCGTTTCACTACTAGTAAAATGTGTAATGGTAGGCATATCAGGTTAACGAGAGTAAAACTGTGGGAATTTTATATGTGAATTCGACATAAAGAATTAACGTGTATTTTTTATTTACATAATGTATGCTATGAGTTATGACGTATTTTAATATCACGCAACTTAAAGTTGACGGCTACACAAAAACTGTACTGCAACTAACATGTGAATACCCAGGTTTTATAAAGAGTACATATCCATTACAGATTGAGATCTAGCGTGTCTTATCTCACATTAGCCGTGTCATTGTTTAGTGTTGCCAACAATGAGATAAAAGTAGAGCGATGTAGCGAAATGTAGCAACAATTTAAAAAGTTTCCCCCGTTTTAGTGTAAGAAGGCGAGCGGTTCATCAGTCAACTTAATATGTCCGTCCATTAATATCTTAATGGCGTGTACTGAGTGCTTTCTTGTGTCTCTAGCGGAACTGAAGCATTATTCTTCTGCATGAAATGTTGCGCGCGACGCAATGTACAAGAGAATAGCGAATCACATCGCGACTACTTTACAGGGGTAGGTAAAGAATATTTATTTACACTTTTTGTGATTTGCAAATCTGTAAGTAATAGAATGAATACACCTAACAATCATATATGTCTCGTTATGGTCCTTTACTCACACTAAGATGTAACATTTGGTTATCAAGACTTCAATGTTGAGACCAAAGCCAGTACCCAGGCCTGCAACATGTTTTTGTTGATTAAACAAACATTTAACTCTATATGGCAATCGAATACACAGTTTAAATTTTCATAGTCAGCTTGCCGCTTTGGACACATGTGATGCGAGGCAATTTTGCTTGATGAGATTTAGTAATTTTTTTGTAAGTTCTGAATAATTTTAAGCACTCCGGAACTTTCTGAATCTACTGTAAAATCGTAAACTGATATGAGAGAATTATTCATTTATTTATTTTTATTTATTTAGTTTTTATTGCACCCAAAAATGAAACACAATATACAAAAATAAGAAAAAAACAAGTAAACATGGACGTTTTATCGCTCTAAGCAATGTCTTACAGACAACAATAGGATGGATATAATAGAAGGAGAAAGAGAGGACAGTGTATAAAACAAAAAAATACAATATAGCTAATACCAATTAAACATATAAATACACGAACATAATATACATACCTATGTCACATATATACATAAATAGAAATATGAATAAATAAATATACAAATACATATATAAATACTTATCCAATCCATCAGCCAAAGGAAGTCCACTGCTGAACATAGGCCTGATGATCCAATGATTTCCATAGTGACCTGTTGTGTAAATACTTATACTACAAAATATTACCAATTGATTCAGATTGAGGAATTAACACTAATATCTGTTTGAGGAGAAAGGTAGTCGTTTTTAACCAGCCTTTTGAATGAATTAATTCATGTACTCTAGATTAAATATTTTCTTTTAAAATATAAATGCGTAAAGTAATTAAATATTCTTTAAATACACGATTGAAATGGATTTTTGGTGAAATCAGTTGGACTGTGACTGCAAATTACATTATAAATATGTTTTATTACATATACTTTTGTAAACATGTATTTTGTAAAAGAAATTTCCATTGTAGCATAATTAAATGATAAGCAAATTGTTTCTCGTTATTCGTTTATAACTTACTCCATGGAAAAAATAGGGGAAAGAGAATGAAGAATCAATTAGTTCTTGTTGGAACTTTTTGTTTGCCGCTTATCATGATACTGGATGTAGATGGAATGAAAATGTCATGAATATTTTATACGCGGCCGGAACTGTTTTAATTTCCTATTTCCGATCGGATGGATTGGACGTTTTAATGAAACGAGATTGAGCTGTGAGAGCCAATTGTATTATCATAACGTGGAAAAAAGTTTAGTACTCGATGTTGTGGAAGAATATTAATGTACTAAAGTGATGGGATTCAGGGATAAACTAGTAGAAATAGTGAAATGTAGGACTCGTGTAACCGAACTATCGTAGTGATCACAAGTTGTTTTTAAATGGTTTAAATAACACTTTTTATTTTATTTTTTAGCCCCACAAAATAACAAAATGGTATTTTTTATTTCTAATTAGAGTCAACGAAAAACTTACTGTAGCGTAGCGCTATAGATTCAGGTGGCAGTGTTAGAATAGCGAAAACAGTGGCCTAGTGCTGAGTTGGGATGTAGCGGTTGGTCTCACAAAGGTATGTGAGAAAAATATAACAAAAGCTGGATAAATTCTTTATTCCATCCCGGTTGGTAGCGAAATGAGCGGCCACAAAAATCCCACAAGTGTGTATTAACCTAATTTGCGTCGACTAATCCGAAGCTTATTAAATTCCGACGGAATCCGGCGCCTTCGTGTAAAAGGAAAATGGCGATTGTGCCAAGTTATTACATCGTGACAATGGACTTTGGATTTATATTCAACGAGATTATTTTGTAATTTAGCAAGCAGTTTTAATTATTGCTTTTTATATTCCCTCTTCTGGTAGTTGGATGCGGAATATTTGGACGGGAAGTTCGTGTTAATTACGTTTGTAATGAATTGGCTTTTGATGACGTTTAGTAAAGGCATTTTATGTGTGCTCATATAACAGAACATTTTTTCTCAGTTGACAGCGAAACCTCAGTTGACGGAATACATAAGGCGAACGTGGGTGTCCTGGTTACATCTCTGCCTACCCCTTCTGGGAAAAAAGGCAAGATGTTTATATATGTATGTATGACACCTACGTTCAGTAAAAACCTAACTGCCAGACTGGAAGTCGTGGAGTTAAACTCACTACTCATAACACCAAATTTCCGCAGGTATGTGTTTAATTAATGAATTACGCTAAAATATTAATCATTCTTGAAAAGTCATGTTGGGTTAATTCCATGCTTATCACTCTATCAATACTCCCAGCGCCTAACCCTTTCAAACGTAGGAGAGTCCAAATCCCCAGAAATGAAACAAACAAACATATGTTTTAAGATCTTGTATTATAATTATCCTATTGACATGGTACTATAAAATCTCAAATAAAAAGGACTAATTATGACAAATTGTGAATCTGCTCGCGTTTTAGTCATTAGAACATTAATGTGTAACTCTGGAGGCGCGGGGAGCGGTATGCGTATTGCTCAATGAAAATGCTCGTGAAATTAAATTGAATTTAATATCGTCATTCTAATGCAAGATGGTTGTGAACGTAACGCCGAATGGTTGCCGAGTTGTAAATAACGTGACAGAATGATTTCATCCCGTTTCATCCGCCATTTTAATCATTTCGCAGGAATTCACATAAAATTTATGCGCGGCTTATTGTGTAGCGAGCAATTTTGAATAGTTTGGAATTAAGATCTTAATCTGTATTCTTTGTTTTCAGTCATCTAGTGTTAATTTTAATGGCACATCTCTTTATAAATTAACAACTCTTTTCCTAAAGCTACGTGTGGTAGAACCCCATATTTCAGATATATCTATAATCTATACAGGGTATATCAAGACTGCTACCGAAAACGAAACCAGGTGGTAGTTTTAGTGACTACATACACGATGCAAATAAAATTTTTGCAAAAATCGCACGATTCTTTTTTGTAATGTTTTAAAAATAATTGTGTTTGGGTGGTAAATCCACAGCTTTTGCTAAAATTACAATTTAAATCCTTGCGTACTATAGTATCTTTAAATATAAAATAGTGTATATTATTTTTTTATAAAAACGTGTGTATTTACCACCCAAATACGATAATAGGAAAAAAATACAAATTTTAGTTGCGTTGTGTCTAAAGTCACTAAAACTACCACCTGGCGTCGTTTTCGATAGTAGTCTTGATGTACCCTGTATATTCCAGTGATACTGTTTTTTAAAGCTAATAAAGTAATTTCAAAATATAAAATGTTTACATGTCCTATAAAGTTAGATGTATTTTACACGAATAAGCAATTTAAAAATAAGCGTAGTAAAAGTCAAGAGGATAATACGGTCCCTAACAGCTTCTTCATTGTTTGAAAAAATATCGATTTTATTTTAATTAACGTTGATCGTCGCGTAATAGAAAATGTTCATCCCATGTCCCCTCTGAGTCTGATAGGTAATTAAAAACTAAGATAAGATTTTTTCATGGATACAATATCATCGAGGTGGAACAAAAGATGAATATGTATGTAGTTTACACTGTTTTTTTATTTTTTTGTCAATTCAGCAACTTTTATATTGCAATGCTTTCTATAACTGTATTAGTAGACCACGTTCCTTAAAATGAAATGGATCCAATTATGGTATGAATATATGTAGAAATAAGATTTACTGACTGAACTTGAACTCTACAAGTGTAGCTTTAACACATGCTAATGTCTTTATTTAAAATTAAGGTTATTTTAAGGGTATGAATAATATTTTAATTACCTGTTCGTTTTATTATATGTTGAATATTCTTTAAAAACTTTCGATCTTTCATAATATACTATTAGCTTGATAGTAGAGTACAAATCATAGTAAAGTATAGACCAATAAAAAAAAACGATATAAAAATGATTCTAAATTCATTGTAAGCAAACAAAACAGAACCCTAGACAAGAGGTAAGGTTAGTTTAAAAAAATGCTCCATTAACACTCCTAGTTCACACATGGCAACACAGGTTTAATCCCTTTCACACCCGTCGATTGGAACGCAAAACCGCTGCCCGTGCACCGCACTCAACAGTTCGAAAAATGAAAAACAATTCCAATTTTGCACGTCAACCATTTGAATTTGGCAACGGGCGGAGCGACGAGCCGTGGTGCGCGCTCAGGCGTCCGCATAGCGAGACGCAAGCGGAACGCACCGGCCATGTTAAGGTTGACAGATATTTGAAAATGGAATCTTTTCGAGGTGCCAAGTCTTTTCATGTGGAATATTCTTTTTTTTATTTGAGTTCCTGACAGTTTTATTTTGTGGGGAGGTGCGCATAAATTCGACATTATGAGATTATTCTTTTAATATTTGTTTGCACGGTTCGCAAATAATATTTTGGAATTCATTTTATGTCTACAGAATTATAATGTTCGTTGATTTAAATAAAGTCTGGTTTGATGTCCAATTTCAATCTCGAACATATCAAATTGCACAATGTCTTGTGCAAAATAGCCTGAAGCTGCTTTCATTTTACTGTCTTTCTGAAAGTAAACAAACATCATACTTTATGCCACCTTTGGATTTGGATTGCTGTGACTTTTGCACTTTTCAATTACTGATTATATCAGACTACAAAAATTTCACGTGTCATGCAACTCTCCATGATGCCTATACACATTAAAATCACTGGGCAGAATCCTAACATCACTATTCAGGGGCCAGCAGAAAAGAGTTTCCAACCCATTTCAGTTTACCCACTCTATCCTGTATATCCGTAAAGTCTGTGCATGTCGGCCGCCGCAGCGTGGCGTCGCCGCAGCGGCGGTCTCGCAACGGAGCCCCGGTCCGCAACCTCACCGTATATGCATCATAGCATACTAATACTGAATTTATTGTAGGTTTTGTGTTGGTGAAATTTAAATATGTTATAGTATATATCACTAATAGTGCTGGTGAATCACATCATTCACATTCTTTACAAAATATTGGTTTTATTGACATTTTTCCATATCTAGTAAAAAAATCTGGCCATTACGAATATAATTTTTTTATAATTATAAATACACCCAGTACTGAATTTAGAGCTACATGTTTGATATTTTGGATATCAGGGACTACTCGAGTGAATTTTCCCTCTCACAGCCTAAACAAATATTAGTGGATCACACAAGAATTTGTCTCGATGCGGGAATCCAATCCGCGGTCTTCCGGTTCACTGCTGGTACTCGTATCTTATCCAACTGTGCTGCGGAGACAGATTTTAATTATGCGGCTGATTAATCTTTCCCCTTAAAATTTAATTAATCATAGATATGCGAGCGTATAGTTTTACCGCTAACAAATTACGGTTCCAACCATTTGAGACTTTTGAAACCGAAAAACACACAAAATTGTTTACTAAAACTGGGTATCGAACGTAAAACTCCACGGTACACAGCTTACTTGCTGTCACTAGATAGGTCTAGTGAGGCAACATCAATAGATTTATTACAAAGTTCCATAATCAGACACCCACGAGGAATTTAAAAACTTAACATGGTTCCATTAAAACACATTACACTTATAATAAATTCGAATTACACGGCCATTATGAGAACTTACCTGTCATGTAGCTACACTGTTTTTCTGTAAGCAATACTAACTAATGTATGCGGGGACCATAGTTTTTACATTTGATTATAGCCCGCAACATCAATTTTAAGCTTTGTGCGATTGTATTAGAGTTGCTAATGCTACGGCGTGTTAATGACAGACGTGTGGACACTATGTCGGCTGTACCGGTACACATGTCCAAGTGTAACATTCCCGACAATCGGGCTGGCTCATTAACTTTTATCGGCACTGGGCGAATACGACGCGCTGTGGATTGACGCTGGGCGCGTGAGCATTGTAACGCGAGTTTTTATTTTATTGCACCTAAGGTGACATGCAAAGTTTGCAGCCATCCTAACAATGTAGGTGTCGTGTTTACATAAGAAAGCTGTGGTATGGAATCTACTATTGGATTCTTAACTCCTTGCATAGGCTGTAAATCGCAACGATTCTCATAGGACGAAGCACTTACGTGTGTTTTTATGTGACAAACCTGATTTGCATAATTTCCGCAAATGGAGTAACGACAGAAAGGCGGCTGGTCGTATACGGATAAACCAATTCTTTGAGTACTCGATGCCAATGAACTTGTATTATTTTATAAACTAGATTGATGGAAAGCTTCTCGTCTGCTCATTAATAGCAGCAACGTCAATCAGAATATATAATTGCTAAGCACTGCATGGAAATGTACTGCACCCGCTACCCCGATACATTAGGTGTTAAGTCTCTTAATACCCCGTAATTCCAATGGCTACAATGTGTTTAAATAAGAAAACTATAATGCCTACACTCAGTAGTGTCTAAGTATTATTGTATTCAGATTGTCTGCGCGAACCAGCAGCTTGGTGGTAGATATAGACAATGCGGTGGTATGGGAACCACAGAATACATAGGACCAGAGAGCTTCTCAAATACGAGTACCTTCCACCTGGCGAAAATTGCAGATGAATGTAATTAACACGGCAGTTGCATACAGCCTACGTATAAGCAAATTACTTAAGGGAATGCAGGGCTTAATCAAAATCGTCTATATAAATTCGGACTATAGGCAATATCTACACATATTTATAGTTAACGAAAATCGTATCGTATTGTCCAAAGCGTACGATACATTAGCACACACTATCGAATTACTTGGGGCAAGTTCCGTGGCGCGTGTTCAGTTTTATTGTGTACTTCGATAGAAACAAATTCCGTCGCTCCCCGCCCGTCGAAGCCTTTATGACATTCTTATTTAATACCTTCGCCGCGGTTTGATTTCAGCCTTTTGATGCTTTGTTTTACTGTGTCACGTGGTATTACTTGTTGTATTCGTAGAATTGTTTTATTGTACTCTGATATGAAATAGCTGTAGTGTTCGAGCAAGCAACTTAGGTCGTGGAAAGTGATCGCGTAATGTGAGCATCGAAGTGCCCCGGAGAAAAATAGAGAATGAAGCGAAAGAGTTACGTTAGTGGTGGTTTGATACAGTTGCAAACTAACTACGGTTTTCTGGTAGATAGTCAAATATTGTAAGATTAGATTCTATAGCACAATGCTGGAACATTCGTCACAGTAACCAATACACTCGTTTCTATTTGTACAACAGCAATTGCTTGCTCTGATTTTTCGTAGTGAAATAAATATAATTGAAATTGTCATACACGTATGAATCTCACAGAAATCAGTTGAGGAGGCATAGCAAGCGGTCTTTCCGTACTCATTAATAATGCACATCGTAGTGAAGCGCCATTGAATACCTTCCTCCATTAATAATTGAACACGAGGGCCTCGGTTATGCCGATGTTATTGATCACTAAACTGTTAACCGATTGGTTCAGACCCGGCGCTCTTGCCTCGTATTAATCGGACGTATTACACATGTCCGCGCTTTGGTATTTATTGTATGGGATATGCCGTAGTCGGTTGTCTACGGCTTGAATGGGTTGAACAGAATGCTATCAGGATTTCATTAAATGCTGATGTGAAATACAGGATTCAATTTCTTCGCTATTGGTATAGACTTGTTATGGAGACCCTAGGATCCTTTCTATCTATTTTTTTACGACGCTACGAATAAATTATAACTAACTGCCTCGGTGGCGAATTTGTACTACAGCATGATTGCAAAGCTGAGGTCTCGGGTTCGAATCCCGGGTCGGGCAAAGTGATATTGGATTTTTCTATTCATTATCAGCCCGGAATCAGGATTTTGTGCCCAAAATGGCGTTAGGCTCGCCCCCTATCACATCGTGGGACGGAAAATACATGGCGAAACGTGGGTGTCCGTACACCTCTGCCTACTTCTTCTGAGAAACAGGCGTGGGTTTATGAATGAATAAATGAGTAAAATTCTTCTCATAACCAGTCCAGATTCATCAGTGAGAAATCATTATGTTCGACACAATGATATTGATCTGCTCGAAACCCGATATACGCAGGCTGATCCCAAAATACGACAAAATTGTAAGTAAAATTTTTCCTCAGTTCGAGCACTGAACAAATCCTTGTTATATCTTTTATTACTGTGAAAGTCTGTTATTACAAGAAAATTCCATTTTCTCATCATAAAGAAAGGAAGCTGAAGTAATGTCCATTCCTTATAGTTTTGTTACAGTTAAGTTGATCGCTGTGAACTAGTCGAGCAACAGGAAGATTTTATTAAATGTTAATTGGTCAAATCGATTGATTGGCCTCGGTCCCGCGCGCCACAATATCTATCGCGTACTCATTCCACGTGATTGTGGCCAATCATACTCGACTATTACTCATGCTCGCTCCCTCGGGAACTGTTTCTATTTGATTCAGGTAAGAGGAAAACGGCCGCCAATTTCACCAGAGTAAGGACTGGCCGATGTAAAAATTATTTAGCGATAAGGAAAATATTTTTGATTGATTAATTTAGCAATGTTTTCCTTCATGGCCTCCCTCTTTGAACTTTGCTATTAATTTATTATTGGTATAAATGACTACTTTTGTAGCAATACAAATTGAAGGGAAATCATCTTGATTTTAATTTCTTTTTTTCGTTTCTTTTACTTGTAAACAAGCGAAAATCCAATAACACGGTTAATGGAAATAAGGTAATTGAATACAGTTTTTATATCCGTAACTCGCTCGCTCAATTTAAAACGTAATCTTTTTACAAAGTAAATTCGCTGGCTTACGGCATCCGCGCTCAAGAGCGCTACTTCAAGATTGTTTAAAAATGGATCATAAAAAACAATGTTGCCGGCTTTAAAAATTCTCCTAGTGTTTATTTTTAATTACATAGACATAGTAAAAGGAAAAGACGATTCAGTAATGATACAGCTTCGTCCGGATCAAATAATAGACACGTTTAAGTCAGTGATATCTTCGCAATATTTAAAGGAGTTGGCGAACGATTTCGCCGTAAAGGCGGCTGAGCATTTTATTGATGCGATCAGAAATAAGGGAAACCAGATGTCTATAGACTACAGGTATGTCGTTGCAACCATACTTTCAATATATATTGTAAGTATTATTATATTTTTTTTCTTTTATAAAATGTTCGCCCTTTTATAGTAAGTTCTACTTTTTGTGGGCATAAATCCATTAAGTAAGGCATTTGTTTTGTAATTAAGATACAGTATCACCTTACTATTATTGTTCGGGAATTCACTATAAAGTACGAGCTTAACAATTTGAAATGCATTACTCGGCTGCGATTAGACTATTTTCAGTAATAGCACGCTAGCGTTTAATTAACAGCCAAATGTTTCTACAGTACCTAAAAGCAAAACACTTCAGGAAAATGTAGAATTCTCTTACATTAGGTTTGGAATACATGCAAGCAAAAGATGAAAAAGACAAAAAAACACGATGTCAATGACTTATTAAAAAACAATCTCATATTTTCATCAATGAAATTCCGTCCAGCAGACAACGTGAAAACACGGATCACAATTAACTCGTCTGGTTATTATTTATGGAATTTGTTGGAATATCCTTATTTGCATACAAAAGTCTTTCAACTGCGTGTGTTTGTCGATGCCAACTGCACTAGCCAGTTACCATACCATTGCGACGTCGTAAATTATACTTATGGAAGTTTTTATACTACAAGCAGTTTCTTTTGAGCTAAATACATTACGTAAAATATAGACTTGCTCTTTCCGCTCAGATACAGTTGATTTAGATGTTAGCTGTGGATATAAATTATGTATATGTTAATATTCTTGACAGTTCTGACATCATACTCGGAGTTAGTATGTCGTGTTTATGTTGGAAAGCATTACAACATTTATTCGCAGGTTCTAAAAGATTCAGTATTATAAGTCCAAGCTTAATGAGTCACACATGAGAAATGTCATGGGGCTACAACGCCGGCTATATAATTTATATTTACAAAAATATCGAAAGTTTTGGAACTCCGCTATGAAACTCCAAAGGGTCTTCATGGTACCTACTTGAGATGTTCGTACAACTACTGTACGATAAACTGCATTTCTGTACGTAAAACCATGATTTACCTTCTGATTACAGAACCCCAGTAAAGAAAATTAAGCAGGAAAAAATGTTGGATGAAAACGAAGTATGGACACTTTTAAAAAAACCGTTACCAGATGGAGACAATTTGGACTCGTCAGACTTTAGCATTGAAGAAAATGACGAGATTACTATTAAGAAGAAAAGGATACCAGTCATAGAAGTCAGGAAAATAAATGGCGTTTATTTTAGACGACTGTTAGGTTTAATATAAAAGTAAGGACTATTGAATAAATATGATATTTGTTTAAAAATTAAAATCGCTACTCTTTTCGTTCAAGAATGTTAAAACCGTTGGTTTAAATTTAGGAGATTTTAAGATGGTATCGTCGCATCAGCGTCAAAAGCTCGCGATAAAGTAATCTTACGTAACGAACACTAACTTCTATCGAAAAACCTTTCCTTTATCCGTTTTACATTGAAAATCCTCGTGCATTACCACAGCGAGGGTTACGTAAGGTCTCGGAAAGCGAGAGGAAATCCTGGCGGATCGTCGTGGTCATAATTCACGGAGCTGTATGAATTATTGATAACCGCTCACAACGGCGGACCGCGCGGAGCCTGCGCGAAATGATAAATAAACGAGTATAGTGATGCCTTAGGAGTATGGGGATTTGCGCCGTGTTAGCTTCTATTGAACATTTTGAGCGTGTAGGATCGAGTAATGTGGTACATGGGAGACCGTTTGTCAATACATGTGTGAAGAAGGTTTAGTGTTAACAAGATCATACAATTTTGTTGAGTGTGTTGGTCTTGATGACACCAAGGCAGCGATTGTGTAACTTGGTGTTATCTACAATGACATCACATATGATGGTCTAATTAACTAGGAAATAGTTTTAAACAATTCCGCTTCTATAAAACATATCATAATTTATGTAAGTGTTGCTGGTTTATGTCCATGTTCCATTAGCTAATTATCATCCAATCTGGATGTGGCCACTTGCGCCCGTCAATCTGCAGATTGACGCGTGTTTCATAATGCATCATGTTTTGGTGTCGTTGCGTCATGACAACTCTATCGAATATGTGTTGTGCGCTCATCGTGTTTACTGTTCCATCTGTCAAACCAATATTGGCTTTATTAATTTTAGAACGGCAAACAATATTGTTAATGCATTTTCGTATTACTGCGCTGTTGTACTCTGTGCGTTTATTTTTAATACAGCTACTCTTTCATATTATTCTCTTGCGGTATATTGTTGAAAGACTTCGTGATACGTCGCGTCGCCAGCTTGAATTATTTCATCGTTATTCGGGATCTTCAAGTTACAATACCTTTTTAAATATTCTGATAATTATTTTATTATTGTCTCTTTAATTGAACTTTAATTATTAATATATTTTGAAATTATGGGATAGGCTCAGATAATAAGTCTCATACAATCTTATACCGTGAGGATAGTATGGATTGTTTTTATCAGCATTCCGTACATTTCCCCAACCGAAATACTTTACGAGGCGGGCTGATTTGCGGCAAACGTTGGACAAATTATTAACATAACTTGTAAATCATTTATGACACTACACAAATATAACACGATCTCAATGTCTCAATTAAAGGCGCTCGCAACTTGCATAATTCTAATTGCTTTATCTTGTTCCATTTACATTTCTCCCCGCTTATTTTCTAAATAGCGTATGATAGCATTCTAAGTAATGAGGGCATTAATTAATGAATGGTTTGATGCACTCGTGCAAATTGATGCCGTCATCACATCGAGTGCATATCGCATAACAGCCGCATTAGGCTATTTGTCATAATTTCTACTTAACGCTTTACGATCTGCATTTGACCTCGATTCATTATGTATTTCAAGCAAAACTGTTACACTCGCCTGGTCTTTCAACTAAGGCTCCGTGATTGCGCTTATAAATTTATGAATATTGAAGGAATTCAGTTTCATGATGCCTGTTATGAACCCTGTACTATGAGAAATTCGATGCTTGTATGTGATGAAAGATTACTTCTTTCAACTCAAATCAATTTGTTAAAGATATATGATTACCGTCCTTGATAGGCTGTAGCAGCTCTTTACTGAACATAGACCTTTTAATAATCCTTCCACTAAGCGCGATCTTGAATCTTCAGGTTCTTCAATCTCATGCGTCAATACAGGATACAAGAATCGTCGTTTCTTACTCCGAGAATATCAGATATTATGTTTACTATACATACAAAAACTAAACAGGTGACTAAAATGTGAAAATTTTATCCAATTTCGGTACGGTACGATTGCAAAGCTGAGGTCTCGGGTTCGAAACCCGGGTCGGGCAAAGTGATATTGGATTTTTCTATTCATTATCAGCCCGGAGTCAGAAATTTGTGCCCGATATGGCGATAGGCTCGCCCCCTATCACATCGTGGGACGGAATATACAAGGCGAAACGTGGGTGTTCTGGTAGCACCTCTGCCTACCCCTTCTGTGAAAAAGGCGTGTGTTTATGTATGTATATATGTATCCAATTTCCTCCGTTTTTTCGTTTCATACTGAGGTAATCGCCATACTTAGTACAAATCTTACGACGACGGCGAAATTATGTTCCTCAGATGTATTGAAAAATTCATACAAATTGGATTGCTCGGCCTGGGTATTACCTGCGTAGACTTTACAATCCACAGTACACTGCTAAAAGCGCCTGATGAAAATATGATTTCTTTATGATGAAACCTTTGATATAATAAAATTATTGACTGACGATATACATCATTATTGCACAAAGCACTTAAACTAAAGCAGTAGATACTAGATAGTCCAAAGCCGTTGTGAAGCAAGTTAATTATACAATACTTTGGTACTTTTAAATGCAAGCTCCTTCGACGTGAACATTAATACCCTGTCAGTTATACTTACCGGAGAAGCAGTAAGTGGATTATAGGGCATTAGCGGTGGATCAATAACGTAGCCAGTTTGGTACGGTGCCTCGGCCGCCGTCTACCTTATCTATTTCTATTGATGTATTTTTACCTCCTACTTTGGACTGTGAATTCTAGTTTGTTGGAGGCGAGTTTTATTCGGATTCGGATTCGGTGCTCTATTTCTATTAATTGACTCTTTGGTTTAGTGACTTAAGCTTGTGAGGATGTTTTTGCAAGCAAGTGGTTGCTATTAAAATTAGAAGTTAAATTAATATAATAGGTATAGCCAAGGCTCAGGTAGTAGTTTTTCTATAGGATAGGTAGAAAAAACGTCGCTTTTTTTTTGCGAAAGTTTTAGCTGCATTGAGTCTGAAGTCACTAAAACTACCACCTGGCTTCGTTTTCGGTCCCAGTCTGCATATAACCCGTATATATAAACATTATATTAGAAATGCTTTAAAGACTAAGGGTAAACTCTAGTTAAATCAGTTATTTCATTTTAAATTTGCGATATCGTTTTTCTTTATTTAATTAAAAATTCTTAGAAATTATCACTTATTCTTCATTCTAAACCACATCACAATGTGCTAGCCACGTCATAAAAGTTTGTATAGAACCATAATTTAATTTTTTTTTATACTTAACCAGCAACTCTATTAAATCCTTGTGAAATACGAAACACTGCTACACTGCTGCGAATAGAGATAAGTCAACACTATCGTAAATACCTTTGCAAACCCAAAACAGCTAATCAGAAGTGAAACCGGAGAGATATGAGATGGTAAAATAAAGCCAGCCGGAGGAGGCAGACCGCCTTAACGAGGTTTCCGCACTTTTATTTGCAGATGGTTAGATTGTGGAATGTTCTAGATTGGAATTTTGGTGAGTTTTACTGTGGCTTCAGCGGGTTCTTATCGTCTTTTTATGAGTCTAGTTGGTCTGTGCAAGTATTTTTAAATTTTGACGACTTTTGGAGCCTGAAAAACATATTCTTGAAGAATGTAAATTATAATTAATCAATGCATGTAGATGTTGACGGATTGCCTAAGACAACTGGAAATGGTTGAATGAGAAAATCTTATTATAAAATTTGTAATTCTTTCGCTACCATTGGACCGACTACAGTTTTTACGCTTTTTTCTTAGACTTCAATTATAAGTTTCTAAGACATTAAATTTTATATAAACTGGTTATAATGCAAGCTTACTGTTTTCTATCCTAATTAGAAGTCAACATGTATGAATTAGAGCATCGTCTGTACGTCCATATGAATCTATTCCGTCTGTTTCAATTCTCAAAATAAGGCCATCTACAATATCTTCACCAGCGTAAGCCATTAATGTTTCTAAACAATGCATCTGTTACATATTTACTTTCCTGTCAAACCGCTTTCTTAGCGCGGCCAAAATAACCTTCAAGGCATTAGGGAATCGTGTCGCTCCATAGGGAACCGCCGCGGGGGCCTGTTCCGAGTAATGCGACCTATTTTAAATATTTCGCACGTAGTATGTGCATGTACATTTTTGTGGCAATCTCGGGTTTCCAATAACGTTTATGTTGCGCCTTTGAAGTCTGGATTGAGTTTTCGTGTGCTGAATTGCCTCTTGTGAAAAAGTTTCTGTGTTGTTTGTGGTGTTTCGGTTTTAGTTTCTAGATAGCGTTCGGCGTTTTCGGAACATGTTTGTTCTTAAATTTAATACGGCAAAATCTATTTTTAACTAAGGAATTCTATTGCATTAGTTATTTTTTATGTATATTCTTATTATTATGTAGATTCTTTTGAGATAAATCTTTGGCTTTGTTCGGTTTGTTGAGTGCGATTTTTTTCTAAAATGTCTAAATAAAATATGCCAAAATACTATGACGGTTTGCATTGTTTACTTCCGTCTTAGTATACATATGTAAATATATACATATCCAAATTAATATACATAGCAGCTTTGACATTTCATTTTCATACAAAGTAAAAATTCATACCTATTGCTCTATTTGACACGTGACAATGCTACCACTATCGAAACATTGATTCTCCCTGCATACTGTAAAAACAGCCGCGGGCCCACCTGCAAAAATACGGAAAACTTTTTGCGAACTATCTTAATCAGATTACAGTACAGAGTCGCCGAAGCGCAGAGGAATTCAATTTGACCGGTTGCAAACAGCGCGGTTCCAAGAATTTAGTTCAATAGTGGAATGGCCCAATTCCTATTCAAAGTCTGGACCGAAGCTGGGACGTGACCGGAATAGCTGGGTCAATTGGCCTTTATTGTGTTACTAGACGTGTTAAGGGCGGTGTTGCGGTTTTTTGGGCTTTACGCTGGTATTTGTTAATTTTCCATTGTGTTACGTCGTTTTGTTGTTGAATGTTGTCATTTTCTGGCTCTGGACGGATCGGAGTTTTTTTAATAAAGTTTTTATTTTTTAATTGGAGCATGCAATTATGGCTTCAGGTTTGTTTGCCCGCTTGTAGTCTTTAGTTTAGTTAAAATGTTGTCATATTTTCTCAACCTTGTAAGAGAGATGCACGTTTTAAAAAATATTAATAGATTTTCCATGTCGATGCCGCCAGTCTGTACAGACTTAATTATTCTTACATCATATTTGCGTGACATTTTGATGAGAAAATCACACCGATCTGTCTGCTTGCCTTGCACAGTTCCCACACCGGTTTCGTTCTATAATATTACGTACAACAGAACACACACCCGATAGTTAAGTTTTAAAGCGCGGCGTATAAGACGGGCTTCGAGCAAGTTGCCTCTCAAAGGAGCGTCGCGGCAAGGCGTAATTAATCTTTCAACTCCCTAGGTACTCTGTAATTAGATACTTGGACAGAGTTGATGTATTTTGTATAATAATGAGGTTAGCGAGGTGGCTGCGCGAACTTCGCCCCTGGACTGTGTATGGTTCCGCCTGGTATTTACAATAAGCCTAGTGTTGAGTTTGATGTCGGGGATATTGGTGTCCGGCGTTCAAAAATATTTATTTTGTAAGCTGGATATGTTGTAATTAAGAAATATAGTTTAGGAATTAACATTCTGATAGAGTGGAACTTGACGGTCGTATGATCTTCAATAAATCTTTTTCAGTACTGGTGTAAAGAAAAAAAAAATAGTTGCTTTATTGAATAATTTTTCTTTGTGATAGAAATCGGTTGAATCTAAGGATTTTATGTGATTGCCTTCCTGAATGAATCTTACTTCTATTATGTAAAATACCATTAGTTTAGATTGTTCTTTAGGTACCAACATAGGTGCCTTATAATAATGCTTATTTACCTAGAAGTTTCACAATACTCGCTATCTTAGACTAAACAACTGGATGTGGAAGCACGTACAGTTGATTTAGACTACATTCTAGATTCCTGTATAATTAATGTCTCACCTGGACACAACACGAGAGTACGTGCGCTAATTATAAACGTTAATTAACTGAACATTTTGTGCGGACAGCTCTTTGCTCCTGCCCCACGGAATAACAGCTGGAACCCCTTTTTTGTTCCATTTAATTTAATCCCATTGTTAGTACAGCTGTTTCTTAACAAGGTTTCAGCGGAACAAAGAATAAAGTCAGCGGTCTTGGCAAGTGGAAACCTTTTTAAAAGATTGCACCTCTTTAAATTTTCTATTGTAGTTGGCTTGTGTGTGGCGCGCGGTGACAGTGTGTATTAAATGAACTGGATTGCGAGGGAAATTTTATATGGGAGGCTGTATAGAAATTAGCCAGAGTACAATTAATATGGATTATAGTATTATATTATATGTAGGCCGCTTCCAACAGGTCGATGTGGAGATACTTGGAGGTGGTCTATGTTTAGCAGTGGAGAGAGAGAGAGAGAGATATTATTTGTTTCAGCGACAAACTTATAAAGGTAGCAGGAAATCGGTGGATGCAGGCCGTTGCTAACGTGCCACTGTGCAAATCCTTAAGAGAGGCTAATGTGCAATAGGGGAGTTTGTATGGCTGAAGATGATAATGATATATATTTTTATTCGATGGCCGTATATTATCGTTTATTTCGTCGCAGTAAACTCAAAGAGACATCGTAGTAGATGCCTAGATTTAACATAGATGCTACTGTTTTTCATATTAGAGATGAATAATTATTGTATTGTACTATTTAAGCTTTTTTTCTTATTTCACTGCATTTATATTCAAGATGATACGTCTTCACCCAAATTGTTCAGCAAAAATGTGGGATAACTGTACCGTATTTTAACTATGCGCAGGCCAAGAAAACTGTATTCTCGGCAAATTATATTTTTATATTAGTTTCATATTTTCAGATTCGTTTAAAATTATTTTAACTTTTAATTTAGTTTTTTTTTCTAATAATATCATGTAGGTAGTTTAGTAATTTAAAGATATTACAAGAGTTTAGATGAAACTTTTGAAACCTGGTCTACCTTACTTCCCTCCCCCTGCCAACTCCCGCATTACACGATTATTTCAACCACAAAGTTGATAATATAAATACGTTAAGAGGCGTTTTTTGATGTTTATCCCTTCGTATTAGCATAATAACCACGCCTCGTATTGTGGGTGATGACGCGTGGGTGTTATTTACAACGCCGACAAATGAAGTTGTAAATTGTCGATGCGCATTCTCTTTGGACCTGTTTGCTTTTGATTTGACAGTATAATAACTGGGGGATGGCTTGTCATTATAAAGCTGAATGCCTATAGAAGGTTTTACTTATGACAGTCATGATGCAGCGATCGATTTTAAAAAGGATTTAGATGAGATCAATATGTTTAAGGTTTCAGTACTGAGATGTATCGCAGATATACATATAAAACTGATCTGTATATCTGACATATAACCTTTGCTTTTTAAACGTATTTTCGTGTTTTATTAGTCCTGATATACTAATCATTATTACACTAAATTCTTTTTGATTTCGTTTCTGTTTTTCACATTTAAACGCTTTTTTACCCTGTGTTTTCCAAAACCTACTTGACCACAGAGTACATTAAAAATACTTGACATTGGTAGAGTTGTCGCATCTGCGATACAGACATTTAAAAAAATTGAATTAAACTAATTATAGTTTGCTTCCAGTCAGGTAGCCACTGATCCCTTCGATAAGTAATTTTTGATATTGAAAAATACAATTCAAAAACGGCCTAATAATAATGATTCCCGAATTAAATAACAATGTTTTTCCATTTACCAAATCACGACAAATAAATTGTATCCAACTTACACTACAATCGCAAACAAATGTTCCCAACTTGGAACCCCAGCAGCATTGCACCACAAAGCCTACCCTATAAACTCATGCCGTTAAAGTTGAATGATGAAAAAAGACGAGCGCGCTCGCGACTCGATCAGCGTACGGCGTCATTTTTTTATTTCCATCACAACTTTAAATTACTATTGGAACTAGCGCCCTATGCAAGTTTAATCGCGGCCAATCGAATGCTACGCCCGTATTGCCTCTTTGCCGGCGTCGAAATATTTTGCGCGAATGCAATATTTATAGTTTTTCTGGTAATACGAAATTGACACAACTAATTCGAATTGTACTGTTTAAGAATGTAAGCAAATATATATTATATATGTACACGCATATTTAGACTGTATTGATAATATTATTGCCGTTTTTGAGTATAAAAATGGTTGCTTTTTAGTTTTATTTCCTTGACATTTTAAAACAGTAGAAGGGAAGGTGATAAATGTGTACATGGTGCATACTAAGCTCCTAGCTACAAAATTTAAATTGCGATAAACATTCCATCTCATACACCTTCATCAAGTTTTACGACACACAAATTGTTTTACAAACTCAATTTAAACTCTAAAACTATCGGGGACTGGCTGAAAACAAGTAACCTATGTCGTTAAAAAACGTAAAATCTGCGCTGGTGTTGACACATTGTTAACCGGTGGTCATGCAGGCGATGGTACGCGGCCGCGCCACCCTTATTTACCAATCAGCATTCACTGGGGCGGGTGATTGAATGACCCACGAAAGTAAATACGCCACTATGATCCCGTATCGGGAGCAATTCTCACATTTTGAATATCGCTGAAAAAACATATAGAATTCGTACTGGTGACGGAGGTTTTAATCGATTTTGATTTTCCAAATTCAAAAGTTTGACGTCACTGTTGGCAAATAAATGTTTGCACATACTAATAAACGTTGCAGGAATTCGTATGATACTGGCCGCTTCCGACAGGTCACTAGAAAAATATTTTGAAGACCTGTGTTTAGAGATGTGGGTTTTCTGTATCAGATGATATGACCGAAACCTATATAAACTTGATAATAATCATTTTCGAATGTTCAACTTACATTTGCTAAAGACACTTACTTATTCCCTGCAAAACCTTTTTAAAAGCCCACTTTAGTAGACTAAGGTAAACCGCATCGTTTTTAACGAGGTGTACACACGATACGTCACAAAGGCTCGGCTCCGGTGCGCTCGCGATAATATGACAAATATTATGTACAGAATATTGTTATACGAAATATAAGGTCTTATGGAAAATCCACAAAGGGCCAAGGGACCGTTTGATCTTCAAATAGAGAGATTTCAATTTACATCGTATTCCTTGAGAGGTCTCGTGTAGAGGCGCGCAGCGGTATTATGTGTTTTGCGTTCACTTTTGTAGAACAAAAATGGACGTTATTTTGACAATTTTATTTTATTGATAAAATATTGAGGATTTTTAAAATTATCATGTTTTCTTGCGTGCCTTAGATATTTAAATCGTATTGAAAGTTTTTCGAGATAAAAATAGTAATTTAATATTTTTGAAGATTTATATTGCATCAATTCATACTAGTCTCTAATCTAATTCTCGCTCTGTCGGACACAGTTTAACTACCATCCGTATCGACTCCTACATTAGATTTAAACCAACATTACTCTCTATAATTACATCACGAACTTTCTTTTTGCCAACAGCGACGAGATTCTCAATACACACCGCATAAGACACATTAGTAATCAATTGTCGTAAATGTTATCGCATTTCATAAAGTTCATCAGAGTTATACAATAACGCTGCGCACGTCTCGCCAACGAAGGGATTGTCCGCACCGACTAATGACTGCAAATGACTAGGCGATGTTCGATAAATCACATTTTGTATTGTTTTATTTCATAACCTCTTTTGAGTGTTCTTATTTGTATATATTTTGGGATAGTGGGGACTTATATATCGGATCAAATTTATTTTCATGCATGCAAACAGATTTGTGTTGATATTTTACGCTCGGCTACCTGATTACGGCCGAAGTACGTGGTGACCTGTTGGTAACGGACCAGACTCGGCTGCCTACATGTTCACGGTGTTCATGGGTTCAAATCCCAGGGCACACCTCTGACTTTTCGGAGTTATGTGTGTATTGATAGTTAATCACCACGCACTTTAACGGTGAAGGAAAACATCGTGAGGAAACCTGCATACTGTAGCGATTTTAAAGAATTTCTACGGTATGTAAGTCCGCCAACCCGCACTAGGCCAGCGTGGTGGACTATATGGCCTAACCATTCTCAATCGATTCTCTCGATTGTAGAGTAGGCCCGTGCCCAGCAGTGGGACGTATATGAGCTAATAAAAAAAACCTGATTATAATCCCTTTCGGGGCATATCTACCAATGGACAAATTGACCATGTATTGACCATGTATTGCGAGCCCAGGATTTCACGCAGATTCCACCCTGGTCCACAATGCTGATAGACAATTCAACTACAAAATGTCTAAATGTACTTTAAAAGAAAAAAATGGAGTACGTCAAAACCTGCCTACCAAATATTTCCCACAAGAAAACTTCAATGGTACTTGAATTACCGTACATAAGCAATTTAATACAGTACGGTCATAAACGTTATCGCGTCGCTATAAAGTTTATCGAGTTCAGAATAAGGCGCTCGTCTCGACGACGCGAAAAGGAATGCCCTCACGTATAAATAACTGGAATATTTTCAATAAAACTCTCCGACAGATGGCTGTCGCCTGATCGACACTCGCCTTATTAATTCTTATTTACCGTACCGATATTATTTCTTGAAGGTTTTGTGTTGGTATCAAATACCTTGTGCCAATATTAATGTTTGGTACGCCAATTTGAGTATTGTTTTAGTATGTTTAACGTAAATACCAAGGATTAAAGTTTCCTTTAGAATTGCACAAAGTATAACACAATGTTTTATAAGTTATTCAATAAAAGATTTTGAAAAATAACTACTCATACATTTTTTTGTTTTACATTAATTTCTACAAATGTATGAATTTTGAGAAGTTAAATTCACACATGATTCACGTACAGTACAATGCAACTCAATAAATACTGCCCAAGTTGTATCAGCAAACACTTCAGACATTAGGACATTTTGCATCCCATTCCCTCCCAATAATATTCCCTTAAAAGAAAGAGACACCCATCTATAGTCCACCAAGGCGAGCTCTGTAAGCAGAACCATAATCGCCTTAGAGCGTGCATTTGCATCTAACTTGCTCACACAGCTCAATAATTAAAGGAGCGTTCGTGATTTGTCGCCGTGGTTCCACCGCTATTGAGTTTGTACAACTAACGTTTAAACTAGATCCAAGTTTCCTTGGATTTAATTGTGGTTGGCTGCGGATTACGTGATTCGATTCGAGGCTTCCATGGTTTGCTAAGTTGCGGTGTGTTTGAAAAATCAGTTTAAATTAAATTATGGATTTAGTCAATCGTTTTTGTTTCTGGAAATGTTAAAGATTTAAATGAAGGTAGTTTTAGCGATTTTGTGCCCGTTTTGGTTTATTTTTAACTGTTAATGAAGGCTTTAAAGTTTTAGAAACGCCGGGAAGAAAATTATAGTAGAAAATAAAAATTGACTTCAAAGGATACCACTAAAAAGCAACAAATAATTTTATTTATTTGTACTTGTAAACATTGATAATTCATTTATTGAGTGACTAGCCAAATAATTATAATATACGCGTAATATATTGACAGCGGGCCGCCAAGTGCCAAACATGTAGGACCTAATATGCATTATATTAGTGTTACATTTACTTAAGTTTCCACGTGTTCGGTACTTCGCGATCCGCCTTCACTGTGTTACGCGTATATTATGATTTGTTGGCTAGTCAAGTCAATAAGTGAGTTTACAAGTAGGTACAATGAAAAAGATATTATTCGTTACTTTTTATGCTATTTTTTAAAGTCGGTTTTTATATTATGTTAAGAAAAAAAAATGTATATTTTGAGTGTTATATGTATATGTATCTTTTTCTTTCACCCCCTCTTTTACACATCTCCTTCTTCGCCCCCGCGTTTTACATTAAAAAACTTTTACATTAAAAAAACATACAGTCGAATTGAGAACTCCTCCTTTTTTGAAGTCGGTTAACAAAAATAATCTAAAACTGCGATAAAATTACTAACTCAAGTTTTATTTAAACGTCTCTAACAAATTCAATTAATCACAAACTATCATGAAAAGCAGCTGCTCTTTAGTGGCCAACTTTAAATCTGTAATTTTGGATCTTTTTGTCAACTTGGTTGTACGTGGCTCAAATTTGGAGTAGGTACTTCTAGTTTCGGCATCTTAAGCCGCTGCTCTCAATTATTGCCAGAGGCTGAATGTGGTTAAATAACTTTGAAATTCTAACAATCGTGTCGAGGTATTTAGTTGTTTGAAAGTCAAGCAATAAAATAGCATCTTGTAATTAAAATTAACTTCATTTCTTTTAGTATTATAACTTGGCTGGCATAAGCCCTATCTTGAGCCCTATTTACATTTCTCATCTAGCTTGACGGATAAATAAATATTTTTTCTATTGAGGAAACAGTGACTCAGTTTTTCGGACAAAGTTATTGTTTTACGCACCGTTTTTACAAAGTTTTAAACCGTCTAAACAAGTAACGGATCCTCAACCGCGGACCGGTAATTCATTCCGTGAACCCATAGAGCAATTTTTACGGTAAAAATGATATGTTGTTTGAAAGCGCCATAAAAACTGGAGTATCTTGTCGTAAAAATGTTTTGTGTCCATATTTTTACGACACTCAGATCATCCATTAAGGCATTCGCTCCTTTTATTTCGGACTGTTCAGGTCCAGATTTATGGTGAAACTAATTAATGGGATATAATTTGACCGTTAAGAGTCTGGTGGGCAGTTGTTAACGTGTTATGAGAAAAGTTTGCACCTAATTGTTCTACTGTTCGTCTTACTGTTTTTGATATTATCTAATTGTTCTATTTAGAGGATGTATGGGTTATAGATTCTGGGTTCAAATCCCGAATGGGGCAAACCAACCTGATTTTTCCAGTTTATAAAAACCTTGAGTTGGACAACTCGAATTTGTTCCCGAATGACAATATCTACGTACCCAGTCTCAATTAGGATACAAATAAGATCTGCTAACTGTGATCAGCATTGGGGTTATCTCCGTCTATCCCTCATATAGGTATATGCGTAGTAGGATATATTTGTTAGCTTATGTATGTGTAAAAGTTATTTAAGTTAAGACTTAAACGGACGGCGAGATTATGGTTTGCAATCCCAGTTTGCGTGAATATTGGAATTAATTCCTGGAATATTTGCTCAATCACTCATGTTACATACATACATAAACACACGCCTTTTTCCTAGGAGGGGTAGGCAGATGTGCTACCAGAACACCCACGTTTCGCCTTGTATATTCCGTCCCACGATGTGATAGGGGGCGAGCCTATCGCCATATCGGGCACAAATTCCTGACTCCGGGCTGATAATGAAAAGAAAAATCCAATATCACTTTGCCCAACCCGGGATTCGAACCCAAGACCTCAGCTTTGCAATCGACCGTAGTACCAATACGCCACCGAAGCTTTTTACTATTGCGTATATAATCAATATGCTTCAAAGTCATGGCAAATATCCATATTATGTAAACTAGATTAGCGTCATCTGGAGGTTAAGTTACAACTTAATTTTAAACAAATATATCGTATCATGCTACAAACAAGGTAATTAAATTAATGTTTAATAAAATATTTTTATGTAAAACTACGCAGATAAAAATCTGCAATCCCAAAGCATTTACAGGCGACAAGTGAAAGCGTTTACTCCCAATACAAAATCAATAGCACGTCTACCGGCCGACTGAGATTCAGCGAGTCGTCATTAGCTGCACAATGGCAACGGGGCCGAGGAATGCCAATATCTGAGCCATTGTAGCGCCCCACGTGGGGACTATAACGGCTTAATGCACGGGATGCCACGAATTACATGCACGAAAGTTTGCGGACGCGGCTTATCGGCCTGTTCGTTTTGCAGTTAAGGCTTTTGAACGATCTAGGTGGGCGACGGAAGTTGTGCGGAGGTGGGGATGCCGAAAATAGTGTATATTAATGGCGAGTGATGTAAAATTGGGCAGCCAAGAGCGATGGTTTAGTAGTGATCATAGAATGAGAAACGTACAGTTCAGAAAATAAGCGTAATATTATAATATGACTGCCCCGTTGGCGTAGTGGTACTACGGTATCTCGGGTTCGAATCCCGGGTCGGGCAAAGTGATATTCGATTTTTCTATTAATTATCAACCCGAAGTCAGGAATTTGTGCCCGATATGGCGATAGGCTCGCCCCCTATCACATCGTGGGACGAAATATACAAGGCGAAACGTGGGTGTTCTGGTAGCACCTCTGCCTACCCCTTCTGGGAAAAAGGCGTGTGTTTATGTATGTATGTATTATAATATCAAATCCAAGTGTGAAACAATATTGTGCAATATTTTCATAAAGCTTCGTTTGTTTTTATACTGGCATTACTATGCTATGTGCATTGCTGAGATGCTGAGATAGGTAACGCTCGCTGGATGACACAGTTATACTCGTATCAACGTTTGGCAACTTTATCACTATGACGAGTATAACATCTTTAGTATCTGGGAGGACCCGATTATACTATCACCAGCTATCGGGAATTTCTAAAAGTCAACCCATGCGTTGACGTTGTCAATCACCGCGAATATGGTAAATAACAGTACAGATAGTTCCATCCATCCATCAGCCAAAGGAAGTCCACTGCTGAACATAGGCCTCTCCCAATGATTTCCACAGTGACCTGTTGGAGGCAGCCTGCATCCAGCGACGTCCCGCGACCTTTACCAGGTCGTCTGACCACCTAGTGGGTGGACGTCCCACGCTGCGCTTTCCGCTTCGTGGCCTCCATTCGAGAACTTTTTGGCCCCATCGGCCATCAGTTCTACGTGCTATGTGCCCCGCCCATTGCCACTTCAACTTGCTAATCCGCTGGGCTATGTCGGTTACTTTAGTTTACTTTACTTTACAGATAGTTCACATTAGTGTAATTGCTTTCCGTGAGGTAACTTCCCGGCGCGGTAACACAAGCCGACGTTAATACATCGGCAGCGAGCTCAAATTGAAATTATGCTCATTAACACGAGGGCGCTTAGAACTATCGAGGGGTTGTGGTGAAGTTTATAACGTTATTTCTTGGTCTATAGAGCCATTCATTACATCATTATGTGTCATGGTATAGTTGTTAGGGATATAAAGAAATAGCACTTAATATATGAATCTGATATTAGGCTGGAATCCGCACATTTCGGCAAGTTATACGAATACAATACAAGTCTTCGTTAAAATATTTCCATAGTGACCTTTTGGAAGGGCCTGCATCCAGTGATTCTCTGCGACCTTTATTGGGAACCTGTCAACTTTGTAATCCGTATTCAGAGAATGTCTTTACTTTTACGTAGCTTTTTAATCACATAGGTCATAATTATTTCCAGTTCAGAAATGTCCCACACAATGTTGGTATCCCCTATGGATTTATCTACAAATATAAATTTAACCACACAGATGGACACTAATGATGTCCAATTTTTATCAATACAAGGAAAACAAATGATAGCTATCAAGATTAATGATGCTTTCATCATATTAACAATATCCCTCGTTAATCGGAAACAGTGGAAATGACTTTTTTATTGTTCATAATTTGATATAAATATAATAAAAAGCAAGCGGGTGCTTGTGTATGCGGATAATATGGACTATAAAATTGAATTACTATATTGATTGTTGAGATATAGAGTACTTTGGGGACTATAATACATGGTATTTCAATAACAATATATTTTTTTAGCCGATGAAGTAAAAATGTTTTTTATAAGAAAAATTCACATGACTTTTTAGACATAATAATTATATATAATATTTTGTAACACACTGTTGAAGCGAGATAATATATCTACCGTAAAAACTTTATAAAAAATAAAGTCATCCAGAGTTATCACAAAAGAGCGTAAGTACACCACTTGCAAGCTTGTGGGTGCGCTACCAGCATTGGAAGATAGAAAATGAGAGGGGCGGAATAGAAGACATATTGGAATCATTGAGCTCCGACAATCACACTAGCGAACGAAACGCAACAGCAAATCTGTAACATCCTTCGCTTTAGCTCTCCAGATTGTTCAAAACTGCCACTTACTTCTTTATTACGATAATTGTATTTAATAATAAATACACCCAATAGTCACATATATAGTCCTGACCCCATTCTCAGATCGAGTCTTGTGTCGTGGGTATCATAATCTACGAGAGATGTTTCGGTCTCAGAAACAAATACCTGTGGTTTACACAAATATTTGTTTCAGTGCGGGGATTGAACCCGCGGCCTCTCCTTTCACAGCCGATGTTTAACCAACTGCAACACGGAGGCTGCCAAATTTATGTTAATATTACCTTTTGACGCTAAATGAGTTATCGGTTTCCTAATAAATATTAATTTAGCACACTACATGTGAGTAAACCATTTAAAAAAATCTCCAATCTTCATTTAGCTATCGAAGTTTAAAGTTACAAAATTACTTTGGGCTCATGAAAAATCTACGAGCCATTCCCCACACCCACTTATTGCACAGTGAAAGCATGGTGAAATCATTGTAGGTACTTAGCCTCCAGCCGTATTATTAAAACGGAAGCGGCTCCAAACTTCTTTTATGTGAGCCAAGTGAAAATTTCTAGGGGTGCATAAAATAACAATACATCCGATACGTACTGAAGCAATAACAATGTCTAAGAAAAACTTTACAAAGGGTATTGTGCAACTGATTTCTCTTGCAATCTCTCTCCGAGGTTTTGTAGGTTATCGCCTTTTTTATTACTTTTTACTTGGTGTGTTGGAGTCGCTTTCTATGAGGAGAAATGTGTAAAACAATATTTTACACTACAAATGACTGAATGGGTTTGTGAGACTTGTGGATAGTCTTCTAATTGAATAAATAGGCATTTAAGGGGATACATCGAAAAATATGGCTTTTTCAAAGGCGTACATATCATAAATGACTAAGAATAGGTAATCCATTTTTGATATGTTTTAATTGAACATATAATTAATATTTTTACCAATCACAAAAAATGATTACTACACTTTGCTTTAATAAAAATAAAGCCCAAAGTAGCATCTGCTAGTATTTTTAAACGCTTGGAACCTCTAAATTACCCTATTTAGAAACTCAAGATTAATTTCACATAAGTAAATGTATATATTCTACGCTTTCACCAGAAAAAATAATATTTTTTTCAATTAATATGATTTTAATAAAATAAAATATGGTTTGGCGCATACGTTGTTTTATTTCGAGAAGCGCACGGTTCTCTCTATCTCATTCTTCTACAATCCGCGGCCATATATGCTATCCCTTATAGGCGTTCCCTTCAGACGGCCGCGGGCCTTGGTGAACGTTGGACCTGCGCTCGACGTTTTGAAATTCTAGACTCGCCGATTATTTGTTTAGTTATCAAATAAAAGAGAAAGGTCATTGACTGACGAATGGATACACGAAGTAACTGGAAATTAATTTAGCACACAGGTTCCTTTTATCACGTGGAATAATAGTAAGGACGGATTTTTGGCTCGGTACGATTACGACACTGCGTTCTCGGGTTCGAGTCCCGGGTCGGCTAAGTAATATTGGGTTTTTCTAATTATTATCAGCCCCGAGTCTAGAATGTGTGCCCGATATGTCAACAGGCTTGCCTCCTATCATTTTATGGAATGGAACACAGAAGGCGGAACGTGGGTGCCTTGGTAGCACCTCTGCTTTGCCCTTCTGGACTATTTTTTGGACTATTTTGGGCTTTTTAATTATCAGTGCTTTTATTTTATTATGGATTGCTCTCAAATTCGATATCTGAGGGACCCTTCTCCCCAATACTCTAAATCAATGGTCAGAAATGATAATTGTGGCCGCCATTTTGAACTTTTTAGCTAATGGTCCGATTGCTCTCAAATTCGATATCTGAGGAACCCTTCGCCCCGATAATTTAAATTGGTGGTCGAAATTAAAAATTGTGGCCGCCATTTTGAACTTTTTAACTATCGGTCCGATTGCTATCAAATTCGATATCTGAGGGACCCTTCACACCAATATTCTAAATTGATGGTAAGAATTGAAAATTGTGGCCGCCATTTTGTACTCTTTAGTTATTGATCCAATTTACTTCAAAATAGATATCTGCAGGATCTTTCATTCCGACAAACTAAATTGATGGCCAGAATTGAAAATTGTGGCCGCCATTTTGAACTTTTCAGCTATCGGTCCGATTGCTCTCAAATTCGATATCTTAGGAACCCTTCGCCCCGATAATCTAAATTGGTGGTCAAAATTGAAAATTGTAGCCGCCATTTTGAACTTTTTAACTATCGGTCCGATTGCTATCAAATTCGATATCTAAGGGATCCTTCACACCAATATTCTAAATTGATGGTATGAATTGAAAATTGTGGCCGCCATTTTGTACTTTTTAGTTATTGATCCAATTTATTTCAAAATAGATATCTGCAGGATCTTTCATTCTGACAAACTAAATTGATGGCCAGAATTGAAAATTGTGGCCGCCATTTTGAACTTTTTAGTTATCCGTCCGAGTGCTCTCAAATTCGATATCTTAGAGATGCTTCGCCTTGATATTCTAAATTGATGGCCAGAATTGATAATTGTGGCCGCCATTTTGAACTTTTTAGTTATCCGTCCGAGTGCTCTTAAATTCGATATCTTAGAGGCGCAGCGCCTAATCGAAATCGCCTAATAGAATATCGGGATGAAGCGGCTTCACCCCGATATTCTAAATTGATGGTCAGAGTAGATTGTAGCCGCCATTTAGTACTTTTTAGTTATTGATCCAATTTATTTCAAAATATATATCTGCAGGATCTTTCATTCCGACAAACTAAATTGATGGTCAGAATTTATGATTTAAAAATTTCTTTTTTTCAAGATTTTGAGTCAAATCGGGGCCAAAATTAATTCTACAACCACTTACTCAAACTTAAGGCCACACTTTTCAATTCTGACAAAAAATTTAAATAATCGGAACAAAGGGTCCAGATATTGAATTTGAGAGCAATCGGACCGATAGCTGAATAGTTCAAAATGGCGGCCACAATTTTCAATTCTAACCATTAATTTAGTTTGTCGGAATGAAAGATCCTGCATATATCTATTTTGAAATCAATTGGATCAATAACTGAAAGGTTCTAAAATGGCGGCCACAATTTTCAATTCTGACCATCAATTTAGAATATCGGGGTGAAGCGCCTCTAAGATATCGAATTTAAGAGCACTCGGACGGATAACTAAAAAGTTCAAAATGGCGGCCACAATTATCAATTCTGGCCATCAATTTAGAATATCGAGGCGAAGCGTCTCTAAGATATCGAATTTGAGAGCACTCGGACGGATAACTAAAAAGTTCAAAATGGCGGCCACAATTTTCAATTCTGACCATCAATTTAGAATATCGGAGCGAAGCGTCTCTAAGATATCGAATTTAAGAGCACTCGGACGGAAAACTAAAAAGTTCAAAATGGCGGCTACAATTTTCAATTCTGGCCGTCAATTAAGTTTGTCCGAAGGAAAGATCCTGCAGATTTCTATTTTGAAATCAATTGGATCAATAACTGAAAGGTTCTAAAATGGCGGCCACAATTTAAATTCTGACCATTAATTTAGTTTATTGGAATGAAGGGTCCCTTAGATATCGAATTTGATAGCAATCGGACCTATAGTTAAAAAGTTCAAAATGGCGGCCACAATTTTTAATTTTGACCACCAATTTAAATTATCGGGGCGAAGGGTTCCTCAGATATTGAATTTGAGAGCAATCGGACCATTAGCTAAAAAGTTTAAAATAGTGGCCACAATTTTAAATTCCAACTATCAATATAGAATATGAGGAGATCCGTAGGAGAACTAAAGTAACCGACATAGCCCAGCGGATTAGCAAGTTGAAGTGGCAATGGGCAGGGCACATAGCACGGTGAACTGATGGCCGATGGGGCCAAAAAGTTCTCGAATGGAGGCCAAGAAGCGGAAAGCGCAGCGTAGGGCGTCCACCCACTAGGTGGTCAGACGACCTGGTAAAGGTCGCGGGACGTCGCTGGATGCAGGCTGCCTCCAACAGGTCACTGTGGAAATCATTAGGAGAGGCCTATGTTCAGCAGTGGACTTCCTTTGGCTGATGGATGGATGGATGGATGGATGGATGGATGGAATGTACAATATTGGAAGAAAGCTTCCTTCAGATATCAAATTTCAGACCAATAGGACCAATAACTGAAAAGTTCAAAATAATAATAAATAAATACACTCAACAGTCACATAAATACATAATCCCAGCCCCACACTAAGACCGAATTTTGTGTCGTGGGTATCAGGAACTACGAGAGACTTTTCGGTCTCACAAACACCCAGACCCGAAACAAATACCTGTGTTTCACACAATTATTTGTTTCGGCGCGGGGACCGAACCCGGAGTCCCTCGTTTCACAGCTAGCGTCTAACCAACTGCGCCACGGAGGTTATCATTTTTACTATCTACATATTTTTATTTTTTCTATATTCAAAAAATATAAACAATAGAAAAATAATACGATGAACTACGTACATTAGAGTCAAAATGTCACGGATGATAAAAAAACATGCCTACATTATTTCATTGTAAGGCGGAAAGCGTGTACTCTACGTTTTTACTAATATTAATTTTAGCCAATATTTCATTTTTGGCGGGAATGCGCGCGAGTCGTGCTTAACCGCGACGCGTCGCAACAATGTAGACCTCTAGCGGAGCGCTCCGCACTTACTTCACGTAAACCACGCCCCACACGCTGTGAATATTTTTCGACGTAGGCCCTTAAATAAGTAAATTGATAGACTAAATTTACGGATTTGATGTCGACTTTGTCTATAAATAAATAAAAAATAATATAGATCTGTTCTTTGGAACAGATCAATTTGTTGTCCCGCTATGTTATTAAACAATAATTATCTTATTGATATGCTGGTAGCGTGTTGTGCACTACAGAAATCTTGGGTTCATATTCCACACTTTGTTTTTGAAAATAAAAATTGCAACAGTCTCGCCTCCAGTTTTAGGATGGTAATATAAGCTTGACAAAATGCAGGTGCTGCAGCTGGCAGCTCCGCATACCTAACAATTTGTGTATGTTACCTGCACACAACCCAATTCCAAAATGCTCTATCATAAGCGAGAGGCGATTACAATCCAGCGCAGTCTTATCAGCGTGATGAAATAGCGCACGGCAGACGCACAGCTGCATTCTGCTGGCTTTGAAGACCGCTATCGAAAATGTAATATCGCGTGTAGGCAAGGTCCAGATTCGATTCCGATGTAATCTTGTTTCACGGTGCGCTCGGCTGCGGGGGATGATTTGTTCGTGAGTTCCATTACACACATCTGTTAATAAACTTGTTGGTAGGGGCTACGGTTTTTATGTATGGGAATTTCGTATTTATATTTAAATCTTTATATGTATGCGTTGACTGCCTCGGTGGCGTAGTTGAACTACGATATGATTACAAAGCTGAGGTCGCGGGTTCGAGTCCCGAGTCGGGCAAAGTGATATTAGATTTTTTTATGCATTATCAGCCCGGAGTCAGGAATTTGTGCCCGATATGGCGATAGGCTCGCCCCCTATCACATCGTGGGACGGAACACTCAAAGCGAAACGTGGGTGTCCTGGTAGCACCTCTGCCTACCCCTTCTGGGAAGAAGGCGTGAGTTTTTGTATGTATGTATGTATGCGTTGAAAACTTGACAGTTTTTTCTGGTTTTTCTTATCCCACATTGATATAGGGAGAGCGAAATGTGACTTTATTTTTCTATGTTGCAAATTTATGTGGCTAATAATTTAATTGTATGAATGGTGACGGGCGTAACGTTAACCCCTTCGGGAACAAAACTTGATGGAGCATAAAATACGGTTACACTATAAGGCAAACTTGATCAAATGTGAAAAAAATAAGGAACAGAATCAACATGTTATATGCCAGAAGATTATTAATAGAAGAAGCGTTTATACTTTTCAAATTTAGAGTATTGAAACTTTTCCCTTCATTATCAATCCTCATTAACAGTTAAAAATGACGTGTCCAGACGTTTTATTACGGAACTGATGGAGTGATACCGACGTGTACATTTCATTACAACGCGCCCAGCGTCCATTAGCGTAATGGATTGTACTGGACATCGCGAATCGTTTACATTGCAAATCTTTTAGCACGGCTTTCGACTCGCAGTACACCCACGTACGAGCCGTGTCTGCCTCGGAATTGCTGAAAAATGCACTGGCTCTTGGTTTAGATCACTTTTAACCGTCGCATACTCGTAAATCATCACGCGAAATTCGAGCCTCCGAACTGTTACGATTGCCAGAGGATCAGAGCCTATACACATCTTCTCTTTTGAAACTATCATCAATCACACGCAAACGCGATGGTTACGACTATTCGTTAGTTGGTTCTTTGTTGTAGGCCTCAATTTTAGTTTGTGAAGACAAAAGAAACCATTCTTTTATTTATCAAAACATTATAACTGAAAATGTTAGGAAAAGTAATATTTTTAAAAGTACGTGAAAAGTTATTAGTACTTTTTACTCTTATATGAAAAGGAATACTGCTTTCCTCACATATTTTTACCAAAACATAACGAAGAAGTTCATTCCCTCCATTCTCCGTGCACGCCAAAGCATTTTTAAAAAATTCACAAAGTTGCAACTTCAGATGTTCATAATAAGAGACTGCAATGATTCCGCAGACTCCGTCTACTGGGAGTTTGCAATGGCTTCATTTAAAACCTTATTTCGCCAACATCGCGACATCGAAGTTTTCTAAAGAAAAGCATTTTAATCTATTTCAAAAAGGAAAAAGCAAAGATCAAATTCGTCTTCAGCGATTTATGTTCAGTCGCGAGCCCTCCGGGAAATCCGATGCATTATCGATTTGTACAGGGATGGGACTGTATCGATGTGTTAATTATATACTTTCTAGTGTATGTTGTTGGTCATATCTTCAATATAACAAGAAAATTAATCTAAAAGGGGTTAGTATGCAGCAGCGTTGCCATGAGTCGAGTCATAATCATCATCATCAGTGTAAGGACACATTATTTACAAATTTCATTTAGATAATTTGATTACAGCTAACTCCGGGAGTCGTTAATTCACTGTATAGTAAATTAACTTCTGACAACTCATTTAAGGAAAATTAATATCAGTATTTTATAATAGGTCTTTTTATATTTAATCTTAAAATAAAATGTGCTCGTCACTAAACGGACCATACTCAGTATGTACAAATGTCATCAGTACCAGTATTCTGAATGGCTGTATGAATAACATTATAGGCAATAAAACATGAGGTTTTCTATTTGATGTCAAGGTGAACTAATTCGTACTCGGTTATCTAAGTGAAAAACCCATTGCACCCGGATTTTGATTTCTCTGAATTGTTTGATCTTGTTCAAGGAGTCGTAGTGGTCTCGCCCAGAACGCCGTAGCAATCTCGCCTAAGGCGGCGTAGCAATCTCACCCGAGATGCCGTAGCAGTATCGCACAGGGCGCCGTAGCAATGTCGATCAGGGCGCCGTAGCAATATCGCCCACAGCGTCGCTACAATTTTAGACTGACTACATTAGTCAGTGTGATTTCTACCGAAGTAAAACAGGTTACTAAAACCCTTATATTATTTCAAGCATCGGCAAAAGTCCCTGTAGCTATCGATATCGGCGTCGCGCCGCGTCCACCACTAGTGTCACATCGGCGTATAGGATTACTGCTACCCAGCTAGCAGGATACCTGACAATATTGTGAGGGGATTCGGTTATTCCATATTCGAAGATTGCAAACCTCTCGGATTACCATCGGCTTTTAGATTGGCTATGGAATATTATGTTACTTGCGCCTTTATGAGGCGGCCATATTGTAAATGGCTTGCTTAGTGAAAACTTACATAGTTTATGTTTTCATAATTATGTTTTGATGGATTTATATATTTTTTTAATTATCTCATTTGTGTATATTATTAAAGTTTATATAAAGAAAGCATTTTTTATAATATCAATAACAAAATGTAACCAGTTTTGTATCAAGGTAGAATAATGTCGTCAATGTTTTATTAGGAAATTTCAGTTTGCATACTATAATTGTTAGTATGTAATTATTTTTTCGACTACAATAGTAAGCCTATATTGTAGTAGTACTATATAGTCTAGAGACGAGTGGTTATACAGGTTACTTGCTCTCAATTCAAAGATTAAGTACCTAATGGTTTTGGGTAACCGTTACATCATAGCTTTTAAGTCTTTTCGATATTAGTATTTGTTTTAGGCAGAGGATTTCAAAGAGGTTATTATAAACAAAAAACAGCATATTCGATATGAAATCTGTCAATTGCCCACAAAGCCATTTATTATCTTGTACTAAGGTACCAGCCCATTCCATATAATAGTGTTTTTGTCGACGACGTAAAGGGGTTGTTAATGGGTCAATATCGGCGAATAACGCCAGCTATCTGCGCGGCGACCCGCCATCTTGCGGCTCCTAATAAGCAACCATTACCAAAATTAAAGCATCAATCTCGGCTACCCTCTGCCGATGGCTCGTGCGTGCTCGGCAAAGATTAAACGGTAGAGATGACTGTTATCGTAATATTAAGTATGTGTTTACACAGTCGTTGGTGTAATATGTAATATTAACAATACTTACATCCAAGACTCATAGAAATACACATGACCATAAAGTAAGCCGAGTTGGGTCCCTATCAAAACCTACGCTAGCATACTGACTAAAAATCCCTCGGTGGACATCGCGCGCATTTCGGGCAGCACTGGATATCTCAGGGCGAGAAACGTCCCGGTTCCTTCCTTGTGATCACCCGGCGCAGAAGCAGGACGCAGACTGATCTGTATCATTGGGGAACAAAATTGCTCTCCATTTACATCAAGACGCCCCTATAAGTTGTTATGGGCATCCTCCGCAGTATGCCCCAGTGATTTCAATCACCCTTTTTGGTCGCCTCGTATGACGGGCACGGGATACCGTGTCGTTTCCGCCACGGTATCTTACGTCCCTGACCACGGGTCGAAGGCACCGAGTTCAGCTATTTAACACCCGGCGCCTTGATCATTGCAGGCGACGGCGAACGGAATCATCCGCTCTCGATCCCGATCCGCGCTCTTTATCTGCGACATCACGTTCTCGCAAAACGAGAGCATTGACTACCACGACCTCCGAGTCTCAACAATGGAAGGATTCACGGCTGAAAGCGAGAGTTCTATTCTGATCATACAGATAGTTTGAGTGTAAGCCCTAGGCTTTCGGATTTGCTGCCTGATTTTTACCCTTCAGCCTCAATAAATTTGTGTGTTATATTTTATCAAAAAGACCAACTGCGCAATATAGTAAAGATCACTTTTCCCATTTAAATTATCATTGATGCTAATGGGGTAACAAACCTACAACTCAGCAACCTAACACCTTATAAAATAATTTAAGCTTCTTGTAAAATACGCGAGGTTCACTCAAAGCTACACCAATTAAACAATGAGTGTAGGATCGCATCTGCGTGTTGGTGCATGGCGCAAGGTTGCCGCGGTGACATAAATTACTTTGTGAGGCAATAAGCGGCATTGTTGCGGCGCGGCGGCCGTGTCGCGGCGCTCACCTCACAATCACCTATGATAATATTATCAATAGAGAAATGTTGGCCTCACTGTATTTATGAGTAGTTTAGTAAGGTATTTTTAAAGATTTTAAAATTCAATTTTCATATATTTAGCTTCGCGAAATTTTAATTTAATTCTATTAGAGGCATTTTTTTATATTGATAAAATGAAAGATTGAAAAATAATGACGTTGAAAAAGAAAAGAAATAATAGAAATACATAAATATTGCTTGCGCACTCGTCCAATTACAGTCTTTACCACAAATTGAGAGGTAAGTATGTGTCATCAATATCTACGTTTACGAGAGGAGTTTTGGTCCCACAAGGCCTCAATCTCCCAATCATCCCGGCCAATGAAAACATTGAAAGAAAATTGAAGAAAGAGATGTGTCAGCAACTCATAGTTTTAAGTGTCGACTTGCTTTTATAATAATACTAGAGGCCCGGCCCAGCTTCGCCTGGGTGCTTAGATGTTTAGACTGCACTCCACACCAGAAATATCTTATTCCCGTTCAAACTTTTGTACTCCTGAACTCAACCTAAGTACCTACTATCCCTTTTCCTATCGTATCCCATCCCATCTCATCTGGCTCCTTTTCTTTCTGTTACATCCCGTCCCATTATTTCCCATCGAATGCAATCCGGATCCGACCGGTCTCATCGCGTTCGTCCCACTTTATCCCATTTCATCCCTTAATGCCTAAATAGGCATATTGACAATTTTTTGGAATTGCTTTTATTTTGTAGATAGGCCTTATATAAACACGAAAATATGACGAATATCATTTAAAAAATACGCAAACACAAATACTTTGCAAAATTCCTGCTTAAACTTTCCACTCAGCCAAAATTCTGACTACGAAATTGATTTTTTGAAGTATAGTAAACTACTTATTTCTCAAATGTAAACAATGCAATAGTCATAACGTTTTTCCCTTCTTGGTGATTTCTGTTGTTTAATTCCTACCTGAAACAGCGCTAAGAATGTTCGTCAAAACAAATCCCTTTTCGTCGCTTTAGGCTAATAAAGAAGACTCTGAAGGCTCGCCCCCTATCACATCGTGGGACGGAATATATAAGGCGAATCGTGGGTGTTCTGGTAGCACCTCTGCCTACCCCTTCTGGGAAAAAGGCGTGTGTTTATGTATGCATTACCTAAGATGTTTTTATAGTGCACATTATTTTTCGTTACTGGTGTCAAATTATAGGTTTTTTTATCAATAGCTTTAGCGGTTTTGATTTTCCGTATAATATTTCTACCCTTATTTTACCCCCGTAATGATGTTTTTCCAAAATTATTGTAAGCCATTATTTTTTGTTTGTAATAAGGAGCTGAAATATATATTTTTATAGCAATAGCTTCAGCTGTTTCGATTTTGCATATAAAATTCCAACCCTTATTTTAACCCCTTTAGGGTTAATTTATATATTTTTATTTTTAAATGAGTAACTAAAGTGCCAAGTTCAACATCTTAACTTTAACGGTTTAGATTTTTCCATACATACTTTCATCCCTTATTTCAACCCCTTCAAGCCTTATCTTCACGAAAAAAGTAGCCTATGTCCGTCTCCTGGCTCTACGCTACCTCCTCACCAATTTTCAGTCATATCGGTAAAGCCGTTCTTGAGTTATAAATAGTGTAACAAACACGACTTTCTTTTATATATATAGATGATATAGACATGGTGTTGTGTACATGTGTGTATGTATTATAATAAAACATAAATTATATTTTAAACTGTAAACAAACTTTGAGATGTTCAGGCAAATTAATTAAATTTAAAACTTGGAAGATACTTATTGACTCGTGTAATTATTATAATCAATTAATTTGATAGCTCTTTTAAACTCATAACAATACAAGTTTTCTTTTGGCATTTAATTATCTTATGCTGTGCCTCACCTTCCTCCACCCTTCTCTATCCAAGGCTTCTTTCGCTAAAAAAACATACATACATACATAAAGTCACGCCTTTTTCCCAGAAGGGGTAGGCAGAGGTTCTCCTGGTAGTAACCAGGTCACCCACGTTTCGCCTTGTTGGTTCCGTCCCACGATGTGATAGGGGGCGAGCCTATCGCTGTGTCGGGCACAAATTCCTGACTCTGGACTGATAATGATTAGAAAAATGCAATACCACGTTGTCTGATCCGGGACTCGAACCCAAGACCTCAGCATCGGTTACACCGTACCAAAGTAAAAACTACGAGGCAAAAACAACATACTCGTAATGATACCAATTGTGTTGAAATTTATATTATCTTCTTTAGAAACCTACAAAATCACTTTTGTTCAACCTCACCCTTCAATATTAAATGGAATTAAAAGTTACGGCTGACTGTTTTGACGGACGTTATCTGTGGCCCGTCATGGCGGCGTGTCAATTTTGGCGGCTGAGTAGCCAACGCGGTGGTGAGATTTTTACGAACAGTAAATATGGTGAAACTTTCACAAATTATAATTTTATACAACATATAAGGTACAACAAGAAATATGCATCCTAATTTTATTAGTTTGTCAATGTTAATGTTCAGGTATAAGGAAAGTATAATTTATTACATATAATCTTGTTGAATACTGCTTAGAAATAAACTAAATACTCACAGATTTGTTTATGCTCACAGCTCTCGTATCAAGCAAAATTATTGAAAAATATATTGACAGGGGATTTAATATCGCATTGTTGACAAAAATATTATAGACAGGCCTACTTTAAATATAATAAATCTGCCACTGTACACAAAATAACAAAACTTAATTAATATCCAAAATCCAGGGACTGTAAATTTCGTAACCTCTGTAATGAAATTATTTTCGCGTTACAATACAAATGACCATTGGAATTTCCATAACAATAATAAAGTTGGGTTATTTACGACATTTTGTATAGAATCGACCGCTCGGAACGAAGCTCTGCGCGTATCATAATTCATTAGGCGAGAACAAAAGATTTCCATTGGTATATTTTAATTCATTGCGTAATAATTTAAGCGGTCTGCTGAATTTGTATTTTACAAATAAAATATTTGTTATTAAGGATATTTATGGAAAAGCATTAATGCTTCAAAAATGATATCAATTGTAAAGAAAACTAATTTATTACATTTTCTACCACGTTATATATTATCCAAACCCATGTGGATAAGTAGTTTTTTGAAGTCATAAGTATTGATAATACTGTCATGTGCCACAAATATCAATTGCACTGACATAATATAAAAATACAGTCGTCTACAATGAATTGTTAATTCATTTGCGAGAGAAAATCATGTTGGCAGCGAGTGTAATTTAAGCAAAACCAATTGTTGACTCGTGCGGCCGCAAGTGTACCGAAACTGAAACGTATCGGGCCGTACACTCGATTGCAAATAAAATTGCGCATCAGCGGCGGCTTGTTAAAATTTCACGAATCAGCCGAGCCGTCCGCGTCGCTCGGACAAACAATTGCCGGCACCGTGCAGTCCGACACACAGATTTTGAATATTTCATTAAGATGTGTTTGTTTTTGTGTTGTTATGAAATGATACCCGTGCATTTTGTGTTGTAAATGCCTGCCATTCGTTTGGACCGTTTGTTTACAAATACGGTTGAACTATCAAAGCATGACAACATTTGGCCAAAAACAACCTTTGCTAGAAAAACTGAATCGACTATTTATTTATTTATTCACATAAAAACAAAATATACTATTGTCAAACACAACTGGATACACTTGAAATTGGAACTGGAATACTCTCCACTGAAATATTGTAGTTTAGTCAAGCAATTTTTTATTTAACTTTTATCTGCGAGCTGGTGTCCTGGACGTGGCCAAAGGAAGCATACTAGTATTACTGGATAATGTTCGTAAGCTTGAAACTGATTTATCGTGTGAAGGTAATTTAATTGGCGAGGATGGTTTTATGGCTAGGTACCATGAAATATTAATTTTTCTTGTCTTATTTAACTTTACGTAAAATCTCGATACTTTGATAATTATACTCAATAGAACATAACAAATACTTTTGTACTAGAGGTAGTACAAGATCTAATCCCCAGCACATCATATTAAACAAAATTACAAAGATAAATTGTCTGCAGAAACCTAATAACTATCTCTTACATTCATATTACAAGACGTAAGGAAGCGGCAGTGACATCCAGAATGGAATGGGATGGGGGACCTATCCCGAGGTGGGGATATACGGGGTCCGAGTGGCGTTTAACAAGAGTCGTAAGTGAGCGAAGTGCAGCCGTCATAGCATTCATCGGCCAAGAAAATTTAATCCGAATGAGATCCTCACTCGCCATTGTGTCGGGAGCTGGAAATGCGATATTTGTGGAGCGGGCAATGTTGAATTAACAGCATGTCATGGCTTTTCAGGAAGAAAATTTGCATTTTAACAGGTTGCTTTATTATAAGATTTTATGATATCTATATGCATAAAAATATACCTATTATTCATAGAAAAAAATAGGGAGAAACTTGCACCTATTTGATGTAAAATCTTTCGAGACAAAATATAAAACTATGGAAATAATAAATTATCTCGAAACAGCTTGCTGAAGCTGCGAATCATGTCAAAAAGTAACGCCTTAGAGCTCATGCATCCAGACTAATGAGTCAATGAGTTACGCCTCAAGAGCGATTCGATTAAAAGTTAATACGTAAAACGCAATTCTAGTTGATGACGCCTTCCCAGTATTCCTACATCGCAGCCAGGTCTGAGTCTAGTAAATTAGTTTCATTATCACAGTGTCCCAGGTGCTTCACAAAGCTTGTTTTTGGCGCGAGTCTCGGCCCCCGCCCCTTTCCCTCCCCCCTCACAGGTCCCGTCTTAACGGGCATTATTAAGTGAACTCTTAGTGCTCAAGTAGTTTTAACTTACTCCATTGAGAGCGATTAGTTACCTCGCCTTTGTCTGCTAGATTCAATAGAGCCCTCCTCAAATTACAGTTTTATCTAAATACTTGCAGGGCTTTTAAATAATACGCTGCTGGACTTTAGATGGGTGAAGTAGTGTTTTTGTACGTATTTTAATCTGTGTTTTGAGGGATTATTTGAAACAATAAGGGTTTTGGGAGTATGGTGTTATTAGAGTGATGTCCGTGGATATGTTTTAGAAAAGCTCTATAGTGACTAGTTACTATCGTTTTGATTCTTGCGAGAAATCGTAACGTTTTCAATACTAGTCATCTCCATTTGATAATACACAGTGCTAAAAACCCTACGAGTGCTTATAAAATCTTAGATCAAATTCTTGTTTTTTTTTTAATATGAAATATTTTCAACACAGCTTTCCATCGATGATATTTATGAAGTAAACACCAGATTAATAGTGTACAATATTAAATTATATTCGTCGTTTAATTACCGCGGGGGACAGATCCCATTAAGTCAACAAAGCTGAAATGTGATCCAAACAGAGCCGCGTGAAGAATGGTTGATAATTTAATTAACAGACAATTACGTGGTGTACTTTAAAATTAATTCGCTTCACAAAAACCCAATATTATCGCGAAGGCAAGGTGAGAGGGACGAATTTATCAGCGCGCACTCCAATGCTCTCGTGTAAAATTAAATGACATTGCGACTGCGGCGCAAGATGAGAGAGATGGCGGTTTGTTTAATTTAAAATTTCTGTATTCTTTCTAGTGCATGATAGTTTTACTATAAAGTAAATATGTATATATAATGGAAAATACATTAAACATGTGTTGAATATATTCGATGTACAATATTTGTAGGCTGAGAAAGAAAAGTCTCATAGCTTTTTATGTTTACGACAGAAGACTTGTATCTTAGGATAAGGTTAAAGCTATGTTTGTCTGTGTGGGTGTATGTATATAATTATGTTATATTTTTTAGTTTATGTCTAGCCGGTTTTAATGTCATAAAAATAACTATACATTTATAAAGTTCTGATACATTTGTCTCGCTATACAAACTAAATAGACGCATTACACGTTAATTCTTAATCGCAAATAAAACCTACCTCCCACAACTTGGCCCACACAAGTCACATTTTCAGTACAAACAAAATTAAATGCAGCGTTGAAATCCGACAATGGCTATATAATTAGAGGTCATAATTTACTGGTAATGACATGATACTACCCACTTGTCATTTTTACCTGCCACTCGAGCGGCCGCGCTTTGCGTAATAACCTCTTTAGCCGGATAAAGACTGGAAATTTTACGAATATTCTGATCAAAGTGGATTGTTTGGGGAGATGAATTAATATTTATAAATAGACTAGGTCACTAGAGGGTTTCTTTTTAATGTTGTAGGGCTTTGTTGCCCAGTGAGTCTAGGAGCATAGTCTTTGGGCTGTGGGTGTCTTGGATTCTAACGCAGATGAAGGAAAATATGGGTTGAAAATATCTTAAGGTTATGATGATTTTTTAGTAAAGATTGTCTGTGTTGATAATGTATTTTATTTGAATTTTATAGGGTAAAAAGTAAATGAAGTACAAAGGCGGTGTTCCGTTTCAATTTAAAATTGTGTATATTTCAAAATAAAACAAGACTGAACCAATATATCTAGATAAAGGAAACCCTGGCCAGTTGGAGAAATTAAATAAATCCATGAATTTTCAGGAGATTGCACGCTGCGCCCGTGGGAATAAATAACACTGCAACATAACAGTAAGAAAATTCACAATGAAAACACAAGTTTTAATACATCACACGGAGTCATAAAAGTAGTGAGCGTTGTACAAATACGGGCCCGCATCGGATACAGTAGTCTGACAATAAAACCAGCTGGATAACAGACATTCAAATAAAAAATATAATAAAACTCTTCGGAACGGATGTACAATGAATATTTCAGCGCAGTTTCCGCTCGTGTTGTGTACGTGATTTTTTCAACTTGCCGAGGCTTTGTCGGGGTGTACACTAATTCACAACAAAATAAAACGGGTCGTGTGAAATTTTCATTTCATATTTTATCGCGACCTCCGTGGGGCTTCCAATGGCCTAGTACCTAGCCTTGCAGTTGTGGTTATGGTTTTTTTTGTAACGCACGTAATGTTATATTTGTCACGTAACACCTGAATCCTTTCAGTGTGATGAATAACGTGGATCAGTTAGTGTGGTTTTAATACTAATGGAGTTGCATATGTAATATCTTGACTTGATTCACGTATTATAGTAGTTAATAGTAAGTATAAATATTCGTCACAAGGTTCGCTCGAGGCCATCAACATCTAGCCATTCCTATTGTAATCCAATCTTCTTCTCTCAATCTTGTTATGTCCACAATTCTATTGGTATTCTGTAGAATACGTCCCATGAAGCTATTTTTATGCTCGTCAGGCATTCCCTTGCTGATATGCTGCAAATAGCTGAAAAATATCACAATTTCTTGTAGAGCTACCTACATTGTACAACCCCGTCTGCAACTTTATTGACCCATTTTTAAAACAACACTATCTGTTTGTTAATTCTACGTGCGTTCCACTAAATCGCGTTCACAGCCGGCACTTTGTCTCAGTCGTTTCTCGCGAGTTGCAGCGTCTCGCCAATTATGAGCGCTGCGCCGGGGCCGTTTAACATGCAAATTAAAACTGCAACTCTAATGCCCCGGTACCGCCTTTTTCCTTTATTAATGTTATAATTATATGTTTCACTTTACCTTTGTTTGCGTTTGTGAATATTTTATGCGATTGTGATCTGCTTTTAATGGTTGCGGGTAGGGGAAACTGCCTACTGTTAGGAAAGTTGGAAGGGTAAGGTTTGTCGCGATAAGACCTTGATATGTATCGAATAATTATACAACAGATATGAAAGGAAACTATAGTTTACCATAGTAAAGAGAAAGAAAGTTGATAGATGTATAGGATTGATGAAAACCTAAAGGAATATCCGAAGAAAACCAAAAATATGGCGCTGTCATAAAATGAAATTCAGATCACTGCTAGTTGGTTTTCCGGCTTTGCATTGTTTAAGACTGTTTGTGTTACATGAAATACGAGTATTTGATGACCCACATACTTAAATTTGTGTTTTATAGTACAAAGCAATTTGTCAAAATATTCCCAAGAAATATACTTATGTGTTCAATTTCTCGTCGTTTCGTATGTATAAATATTTATAAAATGTTCTTTAATGTGGTTATATATAAAACTTACCAAGTACCCAAATTTAGAGAGAAATGAAACAAGTACCTGTGTGTAAACACGATAAAAATAAAACTAATTGTTGAATTTATGCACACAAATATGAATATACGATCTTGTCCGTACAAGCTGTGATTCATGGCCACTGCATCCACGATGGAGGAAAGCGCTTTACCGGTTAGTCTAACAACAATAAACAATAACAGTGTATGCTCAAGACTATAAATAGAAATATCTTGAGTGACTCAAGCAGAAATCTTTTTATGTTCATAGGGAAGCATGTGATCTTTATTGGTTGCCGTGTAAGTTTAATTGTGACGATAAAAAGTGGTTTTTGATTATTGTAATGGTAACGTGTATTTGCTATGACGTAGTAATGCAATTTGTGTGACTATGCTTTGAATATTATCTGAGTTAGCTAGGGACTAGAATTTATGCCCGATATATATGGAAATAAGTTCTTCAAACAATGGGTAGTACTACTAGTACCAGTAGCATCTGCGGAACTGCTAATCTCTTGAGGAATATAAGCGTATGTTTTATAATTCGGTTTTTTTCGTAAGTTAATAAAGCACTCGGAACAATCGGGATAATTTACTCGGAAACTATATAATGTACTATAGGATGCCTCGTAGAAGAGGTAAGAAGATGTAACGGCTCGAACGAATACTTCACGTAAATTCAGGACAGACATAACAAGATTTAAGCTGCAGTTGAAAATTAGCTACTCGACCAACATAAAATAACCAGCACGACCCAGTCGGATGATGAGTAGTTTAAAACACTTCATAGTGGTCTTTTTTGTATCTCTCACGAAGATTGATCGCAGTTGAAGAAACTTTAAACACAAGCCGAAACTTTATTATAGAAAATTTGATGGAGAGTTTCATCCTGTATCGATGACAATAGTGTGGGTGGAAAATGACTTGTACATTTATTGTTAATTGTTCCCCGTTGTATGGATAAAAATAATATCGTGAGGAAACCTATAATCTATAGGAATTGAATATGAAGTCTACTGATCCAATAGTACTTAATTCCCGTATCCTCTATCGTGCAATATACAAATGACGAGGTGTTATTTTTATTTTTAGAGAACACTCTGTACTGTACTGTACTGTATCAACCCATACACGACCCACTGCAGGGCACGAGCCTCCTCTACAATCGAGAGTACGATTGAGAGTGGTTAGGCCATATAGTCCACCACGCTGGCCCAGTGCGGGTTGGCAGACTTTTACATACCATAGAAATTTATACAAATCGCTATGGTATGCAGGTTTCCTCACGATGTTTTCCTTCACCGTTATAGTGCGTGGTGATTGACTATCAATACACACATGACTCCGAAAAGTCAGAGGTGTGCCCTGGGATTTGAACCCGCGACCACCGTGAACATGTAGGCAGCCACGTCTGGTCCGTTACCAACAGGCCACCACGCACTTATAGCAGAGAACACTCTGCTTAGTTTGTATTGTACTTATAATCACATGAAATGCGGACACATTATGGAGTGTAAAAAAGAATCATATCTATTACCCGTACTTCCTATGTGAAATAAAACATTACGCTAAGTTCGTACTTCATAAACTCATAAATGTACGTGAACATAACGAAATAGTCCCGGCAACCTTAGTTTACCCATACATTATCCAGGGCCCGCCTTAAGCCAGCCTCATAAAGCCAAATTAGGCGTGTCTTATAGCACGACACACGGGGGAATTGGGCGGCCAGTGAGCGTAGCCAGCCCAGCAATAATGTGGATTCGGAAACTGGCTTTTCCATGTAGATATTAGTAGCTTTTACAAAAAGCTAAGATTTCTGATTTAGGGATATTAATTGTGACGTACAAACACATTTTGTATTTGATAATATACATTAACTACGTGATGTCAATCTTTCGGTAAAGCATTTACCAAAGACCAATAAACATTATCATTAAATAATTTGCAGAATAAATAAGTCAATGGTTTGCCGAAGATTCGTGAAGAAGATTGTTTAGTGTCGCCGGTAATTATTTTTAAAGGAGTTTTGATTTCAGCAATCTTTTAAGAAGTAGTTAAATAAGTTGGGGCTTTGTGGATTGCTTTGATTATACGAACCACAGCAAAGTAAAAATAAGCTGGATCGTACATGACTGTAGCCAAAGTTGTAAACAACTTTGACTACTGACTTATATGCGTCCATATGTTGACATAATATAATTATTATGTCTACACATGGATTCATTAGTATTTAATATTTGTAAAATGCATGTAGATTGTTTTTTTTTTTTGCATAGGTCCAGCAAACAAGCAAACAAGTCACCTGATGGTGAGTGATCACTGCCGTCCAAGACCATTCACAACGCTTGGTTCATAGATGTGTTTCCGGGCGCTAAAATCAGAAGGAGAGCGGGAAGGAAAAAGGGTGGGAAGAGGAAAAGGGTATTGGGCAGCCGGCAATCTCACTAACCAAACGAAATGTGACAGCCAAGCTGTCGCTTCACTTCCATTTCCTGCGAGACGGTGGTACCAACCCGGACGAGCTTGCCCATTTATGCTGAGTCATGACTGACAAGTGGCAACAGCGTGGCTCTACCATATACTCGTATGTATGTAATGAAAAATATAACGTAGATAAATGTTTTATGTAAAAGGATCGCTCATAATTTCCAGGAAAATTTCAGTTACTTTCGTCGCTCTTTGTTCATATTACTTAATAACAACAAAAACATACTTTGATTAAAAATCCTTTACAGCGCTGTGTCACGCACATAACGATTTCTGAAACTCTTTCGCAACACCACTGCTTTTTCTAACAACCATGTTCATTGAATTTCCGACCTTATCCACTTACAATAGAGACTATGTTTTGATTTAATTAAACGCAAAATAATTTTGTCAAGTTACCTGTACACGTGTATATGTAAGTTTTAATGTTGTCGAGGCTTATTTCTTTGTTACGTGCACGTCCTCCGAAGAATTTCATTAGAAATTATTTTAGGTTCAACCGAGTGTGTGAGATTAATACGGGAAATTAGGAGGTATGGAGGTTCCGCCGTATATTTTAGTGTTATTTAGTGTCTGTCGACGTGATGCGTAGTTTCAAGTTAGTCGTGAGGAGAAGTGGTGAAATAACAAAACATGTTTATTTTTGTTTAAAGGATTAAATAAATATGAGTACAGTAGTACATGGTCATAATCTCACATTCAGATACTGGTCGTGTGTTGTAAGTATAAGAAAGTATGAAACACTCTTCAATCTCATTACATGCAGATTTGGATCATCTTTGTTTCGGAATGGGGGTCAAATCCACTGCCTTTTCAATCGGCTATTTTTTAAGATTACATCTAATTTTTCTTTAATCATATTACACCTGCAGACATGTTAATAGTGTACTCAAACCTTGTGGCAACGAAATTTGAATTCAGAATCACCTTAGAGCGTTTCAGAGGGAAGTTCATCAACATTAATTAAATACTTTAATTTTATATCCCCAAAATGGTATAAAGTAACATCATTTTCATAATAATCCTGCAGGTGACACGTACAAAAGAAATATTTTAATTATCGACGCAATCCGAGCGAGGTCGCCACTCGGTGTATTCGTTTCGGATAACATTCCTATATTCCGAACGGAATATCCACTGGCCTCATCAGACGTTTATTAAGGTCAAATTAACGCTGGAAGCTGTGTGCACACTGGTATTTCTGTTTACAAACGAGAGAAATAAATGTTTACTTGAAGTAAAACAACATTTACTTCATGCTCGGCAGAAAAACACACCGCTGAAGCGCGGTTTTTATGCTGAAGTAAATATTTTGTCATAACGAAATTTTAAAGGTTCATCACGAAAACTGTATAGTAAGAGTTAAAAAACAACTATAATTAATGTGAATTATTGAACCGTAACAGTCAGCAGAATCCACAGATATTAAAACTGATCTTATATTCAATCGTGGCTGTAGAATTAGTTTCAACGCGTGATAAGATTTTCATCATATTTTGGTAAATATCGATTATTTTCTAACTCAATCCTTTCCATCTCCCCTTGCTTGGCACGTTATGGGGTTGTCGCAAGCTTTTGTATTGCAAAAAATATGGACGTAGGTTTTGCAAATCTTGCTTTGATATTTCATATTGTGATTAAAATTTTATTTTAATCTGTCATTATAATTTTCAGTCATTGTAAATATTTTTGCACTTTTAAAATAGAATAAAACGAATTATTCCCCATGCATGGTAAACATGGCCTAATCCAAATTAAAGAAGGGCATCCGCCCTTTCCGATTCCGGAGTCGCTGGGCGGAACTCATTTACCTAAAATTGCTCCCAATTTATTAGGATTTCCAAAATAATTCTATCTGGGACGTGGACCTGCTTATAAATGAGCTCGGCACGGTTTATGCAAAGCAAAATGTTAATGTTTGTCTCAGTGGTTGTTGCTTTCGTGATAGTGAACTTAGAGTAGTAAGATTTTTAGACGCTCGATAGCAATTACGCTTAAACGATGTTGTGGACAAAAAAATATTTTTAAAAATTGTAGCGTATGTTATTACAATCTTAGCGTTTATAGAAATCTATTTTAAATAGTTTTAAGTACCTATATAGAAATTAAAAGAAAACAGAAATACGTAATAAGGATAGGTATAGTCATAACAAACGAAGTAAATAATAACTTTATATAATTTATTTCACAACAAATGCTAATGGGGATATATTTCAAAGAGACAAGTTAATAAATAATGTTAAGGTTAATAAGGTACAATTTATAATCAGCAGTGCTAAATTCCTCTGAAGTTGTACTCGAAGATGTGCAAAGGCGTCGGTAATGACGATTATTTGTTGTTTTGCTTGTTAGTATTCTACGCTTAAGATATGAAAAACGTTGCTGTTTGAAGTTGTTTGTTGCAAAAATATTGCTCCAAGAATTCGCAGTCAGAAAATAGAACCAAGAAACAAAAGTCTTGAAGTATACAAAGTAAAAGGAAAAATTCTATAAGTTGAAACTGTTAGTTGTGGTAGATTTACGGAACGGTTGAAAAGGTTTTATGAAAGTATTTGAGTACACAATATTTTGGTTTTGATTGTTGAAAACAGTAACCTAAGCGAAGCAGAAATACACAATACGATGGAATACTAAGAATTTGATTGCGCAATAAAATCGTCGTATAAACAGTTTAATGTGCTTCTTGAGTGGTAGTTAACTGTTCCAGTGTTTATTGTCATCTCCGTGATGGCAGACAGAAATATTGACTTGAGTGTCTGTAACGACCTTCTCATTTACCACTGTATATAAAATGTATGCAGCAGTTGTTGCTGTGCTCATTAGCTTATTTATCGAATGGAGTTATATTGTGCCCGATATGGCGATAGGCTCGCCCCCTATCACATCGTGGGACGGAATATACAAGGCGAAACGTGGGTGTTCTGGTAGCACCTTTGCCTACCCCTTCTGGGAAAAAGGCGTGTGTTTATGTATGTGAGTATGAGTTATATTATGTGGAATGTAACTGTAAGGCTGGGTAGGTACCCATTGCCCCAAATTAGATAGTTTTAAAGGTGGATTTTTTAAAGTTCAAATATCTAATTCGAAATGAAATTAAAATACTTTATTGATTTTTTTAAAATGTTATACATTATTTAGATTTAGTCACATTTTTTTCCTCTACCAACCAGTTCACAAGGCGATTTTCGTCAGAGAAAAACGGGCGACAAACTCTAGCGTTGCTCTTTTCTTGACAAGTTTACAATACAGTGATTATACAGGAGTCGCAGCTTAGTTTAATTCAGAGCTGTTTATAAATTACTTATAATTATCAATTGGATAATAATAATATTGCTTGAGAGGGGCTCTCAATCGCACTCTCGATTGTAGAGGAGGCTCGTGCCCTGCAGTGGGACGTATCTGGGCTGATACAGTATAGTAATGTTTGTCATTTTGTACGGCTGAGTTAATAAGTAGTCACCTAGAAGACAGAAACTTTAATCTAAGCTTTTCAATGAGTTTGACTTACATACATACATACATACATAACCACACGCCTTTTTCCCAGAAGGGGTAGGCAGAGGTGCTACTAGAACACCCACGTTTCGCCTTGTATATTCCGTCCCACGATGTGATAGGGGGCGAGCCTATCGCCATATCGGGCACAAATTCCTGACTCCGGGCTAATAATGAATAGAAAAATCCAATATCACTTTGCCCGACCCGGGATTCGAACCCGAGACCTCAGCTTTGCAATCATACCATAGTACCACTACGCCACCGAGGCAGTCTTACTGATGAGTTTGACTTACCATGTGTTAATCACCATCTTTGATGTTGTAAGCTTCGTTACAACTGATCGTTAATATTTATCTTCAACCATTAGATGTTCACTGCCGAATTTAAATGTTTGTACAACCAATGGTCTATACCTTTGCTAGAGATCTCCAAAGCGTTCTGTTGGAAGCGGTCTGCATCTAGCGAAATCCTGCAACCATTATTAGGTCGTTTATTTACCTTGGAATGGACGCCCACACTGCCTTTGCTGCCTGTATTTGAATAGCCTTATCAACGACTGTTTATATAGATATAAAATTGAGTACGGGAAGCCTTTTGCCTTTAAAATTTGGCCGTACGTTTGAAAATGTAACCTAATTCTGGCGTAAAAGACTCGCGGTCACTCACCACAATAAAAGACTTCACAACTCTCTCCATCCATCGGTTTATTTCCTATAGCCTTTGTATTGGTTTTATTCAAGTTTCAAGTGGATTGTGGTTTCGGTTCTGTTTTTCCGTTGGTACGTTCTATTGTTTTTATTTTATGCTGCTTTTAATAGAGACGGTTTTGATGTAGGAGTATTTTTAATATCTTCAAAGTTACTTGTGGTATGAAGTATTTTTTGTTCTGGGTGTAATGGAAAACGTCTTGTTAGTTACCGTCACGGCTGTATACAGTAAGAATAGATAAAGTTTATAAACCAACGCTTTGCACGACCCTGATGTATCATTTCCTTTTTATTCAGTTACATAAATCTCTTTATGCATTCATAAGCTTGCATGAATATTTTAATTGTTAAGACTTGCAAATGAACGACTGCGCTGGGTATTAAAATATTATTGCGAAATTAAAATTACACCTTAATTGTTCCGGCATCAGAAGCGCCGGTAATAAAACACAAGAGATTTTTACACAGCGTGAAAGTAAATACGTAATTAAGACGCAATAAAGGAGGCATAAAACACTCGCTCATTACGAAAACTCGTAATTTTCGCTCCTAATCAATCTCAAAGCCGGTTTCTTATTAATTTCAGTGCTAAATCACCTTTACGATGGAAGCAAAAAGATTCTACCCATCAAGCAACGTTGCAGTTTTTACGAGGTCCTACTACGGGTTTCGGACGAGGGACACGGAATTTTTTATTGAATATGTTTTGGTGAGATTTTGTTAATTCCAAAAAGAATCTTTAGCGATAGTCATCCAATATCGAGACGTCAAAATATTGTAAGGGTGTTCTTTACCTGTTTTTAGATTGAATGGTATTGATTTAACTCACGACGGCACGGAGTAGGTTTAGATGCGTTTGGCATGAGAGGATATTCTGCTTTAACAAAGCTAGACTCTCATTTAAGGTGACGAGTGTGGTTTTGGGTATTTTAAATTACTTTTTGTCTGAATAGACACGCCCTTATGTGTATTTAGCGTGAAGTTACATTCGTTAAAAGCAAGATCTCTAAATAAAATGCTATAAAATGCCTAATTCTATAAAGAAACTCGTAAATATTCTAAGGGCAAATTTGCGTTGAATAACAGAGCAAAATAAACAGACTTAGAATACAACTGAGGAAATCAATATTCCTTAGCAATTTCCACGAATCTAATAAGTTGGTACTAAGACAACACACAAACGAGGTCATAAGGCAATGGACTAAATCAGTTCTGAAACAAACGGTCAGACTTGGAATTAATTACTCGGCAAGTTGGATACTGTGAACAGAACAGTTCCGCAGACGTACTTCAACTGTAGATTAAATATTGACGGAACTATTATTGTCTCATTTGTTAGCCTTTAAATCATGTTAAATCGAAATGTTATTCGTTTAGTCTTATAGGACAGTTGATAGGCAAATATCACTACGAACGCATAGGAATTTGTCGCAATTACAAAGCAAATGGTGCAAAAATCAACTTTGTCTCATAAAGTTATGTATAAAAAATATATTGCAATAATATAATTTATTTAAAGTAATTTAAACATAAACTGTATCAAGATAGTCAGAAATTCTATATGATATTTTACTAGAAATCGTATACGTAATTGTAATTATGTATGTCTTTAAAGGATACCTTAAAACCCATTCGATTATTATTAGTCGAATAAATTAGGTACTATGTAAAGAATTTAGAATTACATTCGAAACACATTCGAGTATATCGAGTAGGGGCACGTTAATCCCCAGTCAGCGAGCGGTCGAGCTCGGGAACTCATTAACGGTGAAATAAAAAGGTTTTATTACATATTTTTATTTCATGTCAGAAACTCTTGCCTGCTCCAAGTAGATATTTAAACGAACGCTGTAAGACTCTCAGATTCCATCGGGCTAGCGGTGTTTTTCAGCAGAAACGTAAATGACCAATAGGGTTTCGTGTAATCCTCTTATTTTTCGGGTAAAGCCTGCGATTACGCGCGTATTTCGTTATTATGAGCGTAATTTATTGGAATATTAAAGTTGTGTGGAATGTTAATAGCCTTATTGGTGTAGTGGCAGCGTATGCTGTAATTTAGCATCCTGGGTTCAATATGTCTGGGTTAAATTTTGCTGTAAAATAGGATTATTGATTAAGGCCTGGTCTTCTATTCTATTCTTTTTATGCTTCATCCTGTGCCAGTATTGTGTCGTTGATTTTAGGATATTTTACATTCTTAACCACCTGGATAGCAGCCGCCGTACACAATGGCGATGACCCCGCCATGGCAGCTAACTCGACTATGTATTGTTTGTCGGCCCTATTATATAAACATAACCTCTAAATTATGTAGATATATTATGATTCTAAATTTATTTCTTAATTTCATTAAATATCGGAAAATAATTTGAGACTTTATTTCAAACTAAAGGCTCGTGCCAGCTTCGCCTGCGTGTAGATCTTTTTTGATTAAACTCCACACTAGATACATGTTATTTTTCGTACAAACTGGGACACACTACATATGTATTATGCATATAAACCTTTCTCTTGGACCACTACCTATTAAAAAAAAACCGCATCAAAATCCGTTGCGTAGTTTTAAAAATCTAAGTATACATAGAGACAGACAGATACCGGGAAGCGACTTTGTTTTTATACTATGTTATGATTATGGACAAAAATATTGTCTTTCTATGATGTTCTAATTACAGTACACAAATTGAAATAAAGAGTGTCTCTTTGATATTTACAATTTATTTTTAGAATTCTCGGCGAGGAACATAACAGATACCTCTGTAAAATATTTATGCCAACATCAACCCTTCATAAAGGCTAAATTGAAGTTTAAAAGCGGCTAGTCGTAGCAAAACGGATTTTGGAACAAAGCCAGACAAAAATAAATTTCCTAAATTATTATTCAGGTGAAATTCTCGTGTTATTACAGGGAACGCTCAAATCCCAGGTGGGTTGATTTCAGAGGTAATATTCCCCTTGATTTTTGCTCGGCACGAGGTAAACAATATTTTGTTGTAGCTTTATCCAAGTCACGGCCACGGACTTCAAGTAGGTTCTCTAGAAGAGATGTAATAAAATTTGGAAACATACTGACGGTTAGTTGGAGGGAGGACGCTGCGCTTTGTGTTTATAATAAAATTACTTTATTAATTACAATTTATTTTGTAACAACCTTCAAATATCTCTACAAGATTCGGGTGATTAATTAATAAATTTAGCAGTATGTATGGGTGTATCGCATGTGCAAACTTGTTTAAAACGACGATTTTTTTATTTTTGTAGTATAAGAACATTAGATTTGCTTCCGTTATTTAAGGACCAATAGGTAGGTAGAATCTTGAGGAAAATCTTTCTCTTTCGACGTTTACGGGCCACACTAATATCTTATGTTAGACAATAACTACATGAGTTGATTATTATTCTTTTTGTTATTAAAAGGTTAGAACTCCAAATCAATATTTTGCTAACATATCGTTAAATAAAAGTAACAAGTATATGCTGTGTTGCTGATATCCCCAGCGTTTCTCGCACCAATACCGACGGTATATTCACAGTCGCAGTTGGCGCACAACTTATTGGAGTGTTTTCCTTTAAATTTAGGGCACCGTACGTGACCTAAAGAGGGAGCGTTGCGAGACGAATTACGAGCAAACTTCGCTCGGCCACCCGAAATATACTGAAGTTAAGGACGTTGACCCGCGCACTGCAATGTTCGTGGCGCCGCCATCCTGCACTGTGAATACTAAAGCAGTATTGGAATACGATCCAATTCAGACTTAAGACATTGAGACCCCTTTGATGTAGTCTAGGTATTGAATAGATACTTTGGATAGGGTACTGTTAATCTCTACTGATTTTAAGTTTCTTTTACATTTACCTTTTATATTGACAAGAAAATGCGCTGGATGGCTTACCAACATGACAGTATTGACCAGTCGGATATCAAATAAAACTTATGATATTGCGGTTCTTTTATTTGGAAACCATATGACATAATTCATTAAACGTCCATTTTATGAAAACTCATGAAGTTTTAAAGTTCCAATGAGAGTCCTATAATTTAATAAATTATTTAATTATAAGACTGACACAAAACAATAATCACATCGTTAATGGCTTCAAGTCTCTCGCGACTTGAAATTGCTATAAGCTTATAAAATTAAAATGCGTTCTGTAGACGTGAACGTGTGCGGGCTGCCGGCTCGTGTAAGTAAAGTCAAGAAGCAAGGGTCGTGTTATGCCCTGTATACCCTAACATTTAATAACTTTGTTGTACGGTACGACACTTGTTTGTGATTTGTTGCGAAATTGGTATATAGTTTTATTATTATACGCAAGTCGAGAGAGATGTCAATTTTGATCCTTCGAGCCAGCATCTTTTTGGTAGTACAAAAGAAATTGAAAGCGAGTTATATATTCTATGCTTTTAACACGATACAATAAAAATTTTATTGTGAAATAATTTAATCGAAATGTGATCATTGAAACAGACATTTATGAATCGATGGCTAAGACAACTGGAGTTTGTAAAGCAACCTTCAAAAAGTCCTGTAAAATTGCAGGCACAATTAACTTCGAATACAAATATAAATTTAAAGAATCTGTGGTGTATAATATCAAACCTGAGGCTCCTTCTCTGCAGCCCGTTTTCCTCCCAACTACACCATCATTAATTTTTCACCACTCACGAATGATAAAAATTAAAAATAAAACGATAATAGATTGAACAAACTTCCGAGACGAAGATTTGTGCGCGAGTTGGCGAGGAAATAGCAGCATTAAGATAAACCTTAACTCGATTTATTATTCACGGTACATTAAACGAGGTGTAAGTTGGGCGGTGTCGCGGAATTGTGGCGCTGGCGTCGGCGCCGCGTCCTCGCTCCTTACGTATTCATTTTGGAACTATTGAAACGTGTACTTGGAATATTGTATTTTAAGTACTATTTAAAGTTTAATACTTACCTCACAGCATCCTCTGGCTCCATACATATTCATTTTAGAACTATTATTGTAAAGTCTAGACTCACTTCTTAAATAAAAAGACTACATAAGGTTTTTTTTAATCTTAAGTATTTAATGTCACAGATTGTAGTGACTAGGTTCAGGAAAGTAAATAATGAGATTTGACTGCTTTGATCTGTGCCATTATACTTCATACTTCAGGTAGGTGTTTTTGCAATACTAGAAGTACCTAAGTTCTTTCTATGCGGAAGGCTTTTGGAGTAGTTGCCACCGATTGGTCTATTTCTGCCACCAGGCATTCTCGGTTATAAAAAAGTCAACTGAGTAACCAGTTTTGGATATTTGAACAAGCGTATATGTAGTCAAAATAATACCACGTTGAAGGTGTGAAAACATGGTGAATTTGGTAGAGTGGGGCGTTATCGTTGTCTTACAGAAAACTGAAACGAAGTAACAGATGTAGTTCAATGAGCAAGAGGCACCAATTTTAAAACAAAGACATGACGTTCTTTAGTCTCTGCCTGCCCTAATGGGACATAAGCGTTAAAACTACGTTATTTACTTTGTACTATTATAGCACAAAATCGTGAAAACCTGTAATTGGCTATCTATTTCATACTTTTTTGTTACCTATTGTGTTGTATGTAAGCTGTTGGTTTTCCAGTAAATATAAATAAATAAATAAAAAGCTCATGCTTACGTCCCATTGAGGTAGGCAGTAAATACATAAACATTTATGTATATTAAATGTACCTTAGAATATCAATGAATTTTTGTCTGTTGCATTGAGCTTAATAAATTACAATGCTCTTATCTTTGATTTATGGGATTTTATTTTAATAACATAATAAAAGAAACAACGACTCTCTCTTTCACTTTTTCAGATTGAAAACGAAGTCTACGTAAAACGTAACAATTCTAATAATTTTCGACTATTATTTCTCTTTTGACGACTGCCGGCGACTTGAAGTCGGCTCCCGGAAGGAGCGTAACAATTATCCGAACAAAGACAGAAAATTATTGTAATTTTCGACGAACATTCGGAAAGTTAACATTCTTATATTCGTACCCGGTGACCCATTTGAAAGCGGATTTTTTTCCTTTCATTCTGATTATATTTCAAAAATAATCCTCGGGTCTGGCTTTTTAAATAATGAGAAACGGTTTTATGCACGAATTTCCAGGAAGAGGAAAGCGTTTATATGATTCTCAAATATTGATATGACATTTCTGTCATAATACAAATTGTTGCCGTATGCGTAAAGAGCATATCTGCGGTAGCTTTAGCTATGTAGCCAATAAGTTCTAGATTTAACGCTTAAAATGGTTTTTTCACACGAAACCCGCAGGACATATTGGTGACAACATTGTGGGACCAAGGCACGGACAATGCCAAACAAAACGCTGAAAAGAAAGACCACATGGTCTAACAATTGAGAATCTTAATGTTCAGAAAAAGCGGTGAAAATGACCAGGAAAATAGAACTTGGCAAAGAGCGGGATAATACTTCAGAAAGAACGGCAAATTCAGAAGCAGCACCACCCATTCTAGCAGAATGTAAGGCAAGCGGATAGACCGTTTTCTTTGTAATCAACACCAAAACCTCCCACGGAATCCAATTAAATGCCAAAATCGATTACGAAGAATACCAAAAATACATCACTCAAAATTTCAACAATAAACCCAAGTTCGCGAGCCACTTGAGGTCCGTTGAAAGCGTCCGAAACTTAGCAACGCTCACAATGGATCCTCCAAGTGATTGATGCTTCCTCCGAGAGGTCTTTGTGATAGCCTCCATGTACCTTTACAACTCCGCAATTGATTACAACGATTTCGATTGAAGCGAATTTTATTAAATTTTGCCGTAATTTTGGATATAAAATTTTGTGGGCAACTTTGTCAGTGGGAATTTCATGAAGGTCGGTGTACCCATGTGTCATATTTTCAAAGTTGTATTGTATTGTATTATATCAGCCCATATTGTACGTCACGCTGCAGGGCACGGGCCTTCTCTATAACCGCCTCTACATCATGCTGGCCTAGTGCGGGTTGGCGGACTTTACATACCATAGAAATTCATAAAAATCGCTATGGGTTTGACGATTTAATTTTGTTTTTGAATACAATAATGTTCATAAAAAAAAGAAACTCGTGTAACAAACAAACATAATTTGCAAATCCATTATAACGTTATTTAATTTATGTGTGTAATATGTTTATCAAGTATTTACTTTAATAAAAAACCTTTTTCATCATCGACATCTTCGTAAGGAAATGATGATCTCACCAAGAAATTCGAACGTGTTTGTTGTCTACCAACCGCAATTTTCTGGTTTAAGAACAGACAGGGACTGATGAAAACTATCTAGTTATAGCAGCAGAAGTTAACAATAAAAACGTGTTTCCTTCAAGTTCTACCTCGTTAATTATTTTCCAAGAATGTTTCCTTCAATTTAGTTCGCTCTATATAACTGTCCCAGTTTCATAATCTCACTGACACTAAGTTTTTAGTTCAGCTTTAAAGTTCCCCACTTGTGTTATAACATGTTTTTCTCCAACATGTTTCTAAGACTTTGGCGGTGTATCTAAGCCGGCTGAACAAAGACAAGTTAGTTTTGTCGAGTGCCGGTAACTGGGCCAAACAAGTTTTAGCAAAACGTGCTCTCTGCGCCACGCGTGCGAAATACACGACATGGTCATTAGCGGTGAAAATATTCGCGTTCATACGAATTAAAATTTATACAGTAATGTGGAGCTTATGCGCGATTAATTAAATTATTAGTTGGTAGCTCAAATTGCTCGGATTTTATTTTAATGGGTTTTTCGATTGAATGAATATGACTTTTCCTCGAAATTATCGTTTCTGTAAAGGTTGTCGTTACATCAACTTTTCAGTGGCTTGACTCTGTCGGTTGCTGCATTTCGTATGAATTGCTTAAGTCCGAATTTTATGTTTGAAATGGCCATTAGCTCACCTCTATCACATTTTAGCACAAAAATAACTTCGGCGGACTGTAGGTGGCATTAGTATCACTTTTGCTTCCCTTGCGGGGAAAAGAGGCATGAATTTGTGTATATTAGAGTGTTTTGTAGGTATCGAAACCTATTTTGGTAGGTTTTGTAAACCGTTATTGTCAACAATCACAAGGACTGATCAAAATAGGCTTTCATTAAATTAATGATTAATCTTATAGGATAGCCTGTACACGGATACCTCTATAATATACCCTACCCATCCCTTGCTGAACAATATATTCCTGCACTACCCAAAAATACATTCATCAAGCGCGGTTTTATATCGAACAAACTAAAAGCGAAACATTGTAGCGCAGCGGGCTCCTGTCATGCATAAAATAATCGGCTTGTTAGAAATTTAGCCAACGCTTTGAGGTGCGGCGCGCTTGCCTTAAGATTGTGGCGTTCTTGAACCGTTGCCTTTGCTTCACCTTTTAGGGATAGACAGGGAAATTCAGGAGATCTTGGCTTGGAAACAATCTGCGGTACTAGGTATGTAGCATGTAGCATATAGGTACTAAGTTCTAAGATAGTATAGTAATTGGTAAAAAGTTTTGTTTAGCTATTAATGTATTTGTTAACTCGTGAGTGTGGGGTCTTGCAAAAGCTCTTACAATCGAAACTATAATAGATCTGATTATCCAAATATTCTTATGAATCGTTCTCAGCAATTAGAAAGCAAATACTAAGCATAGACTGTCCCCGAAGGTTTAGCTACCTAGAACACTCAGAACGTATGAAAAAAATCATATGATTTTGATAAAATTTACACACATACAAAATTCAAGGTGTGCTCGTAGAAACTAAACATAAATATTGAAAACATACGTAAGATGCGTACATGCTTGGTGTCTACAGAAAACTTCTTTACGTAACTCACCCTACTCAGTACTCAGCAGTGAACACCGCGAAAGCATTTTACTTTCAGTTGTTTGAGCAGCAAGTAGCAACATTGTAACACTCGTGGAGATTGTAAAAAGCCTATTATTTCGCCGCGGCGCGTTAAGCCTGCCGACAATACACTCACGTTGTTCACTCTATAAAGATTTAACGTCGTCACTTAACAACAATAAACATTTCACTAATAACATTCACTGTTTATTTGGGTAAGGGATACGAAGTACATCACGCCTTTTTCCTAGAAGGGGTAGGCAGAGGTGCAACCAGGACACTCACGTTTCGCGTTATGTGTTTAGTACCATGATGTGATAGGGGGCGAACCTGGCGTCATATTGGACACAAATTCCTGACTCCGGGCTGATAATTAATAGAAAAATCACATTGCCCGACCTGATTTTCGAACCCGAGACCTTAGCTTTGAAATCATACCGTAGTACAACTACGCCACCGAGGCAGTCACATAAGATGATAAGGGCTTGAAATCCTGGCCGAATGACAGACAGTATTGTAATGTATCATCCGTAATCGGCCACTGCTGGGCTCGGGTTTCTTCTACAAACAAGACTTCATCAACAGGGAGAGTATACAAAAGCTGGATTAAAAAGTTGTAAGAATGATGACCAAGACGTGTTCGGTGATTTAAAGGCAGACAACCTGTTAGGTCGAGAGATGTCGTAAGTGTCGCAAAATCTTCAGATTCGCTTAGCGCAGGACGTGAGGATAGGGAGGATAATATGAGAATATTTAGCGCACAGGGACTTGACCAAATTGATGTTGTCTGCAAGTTTGTTTAAAGGCTGTGTTAAGTTTAAACTAGGCAGTAGGATGTCGGAACCCTCTGGTCGTGAGATGCTAGTTGTCAAAATCATTATTGCAACTGATATTATGAACAGAGTTCTTTTGATGACTGTTTTTATCAGATTTATTATCTTCGCTAATTTCTTGTTCTTATCACTTATAGAGTCGTTAAAATAATGCACAGTTGCCTAGTTGGACATCAGCCAAAAATGTTCTTGCCGCAGCAGTAATTACGAGATCGAGAATAAAACGATACTATGGTGTAAAAATCCCCTCTTTGTAAGTTGTTCCTATGAATTAGGTATATAATTTATACGGCTGTAATTGATACGGACTTGAGTTGCTGGGTTATCTAAAGTCTAAGTATTTAAAATCTTAATTGTATTTTATTATTTTCGTTCACTTTGTTCCTAATACTTTTGATAGAATTAGTTTCAAATTAGCCATAGACAGTAATTAATTTTTTATAGCCTTCATTTTCACTAACAAACCAAAGGAAAAAATGTATGTGCTTCTAGTATAATTAAACGCCAAATATCGATTAAACTTTATCATATAATGAAGAACCCCTAAAATACCGCGCTACATACTGCATATTACAAGATAGCATCGCCAATACCGCAGCAACATCATTCCTCGCAATAACAGCGTTCCGCATGGCGCATCGACGTGAGTTTCGCATTCAATTAAAAATTAATTAAACGCTCCTGTGTCCTAGTTGCAGTGCTAATGGCGTATTCTTGACTCTGTTACAATGAATTTCACGTATACTCCCAGGATCCACGGCATAATGGAATCACCAACAATAAAACACTTGAATATTCCAGTAGCGCGGGTCTTTCCTCAGTTTTAATGACTTTGGACTGTAATTCAGTGCGCTGTCCTGGTTTGAGGATGAGCTTGAATTTAAAGTACCAGTGTAAAACCAGATAGATAAACAATTTTATTTCGTACATTAAGTAAGATAAATAATAAAGAAAAACTTGCTTATAAATACATGATTGGAAGGCTTATCGATATATTTAATACGCCCGTGAAGGAAAACTGCGTTTCATGTGAGCCGTAAGCTTTTTCTTAATGTATGTGCACACTGTAAACTTCAGGACAGGGCCATCATGTAGTAGGTCAGATAATAGTTTCTTCAGACTTCGTATGGAAAGCTTGAGATATTGACGAGAGAAAGTTCACTACAGGAAATGGACATCTACGTAGGATTTTCCACAACAGTCTGTTAGAATTAACTTGCATCCATTATTAGTATTTCTTTCATAACAAAATATTTCTCGATCCACGTTGTTCAGTATAGAATTCTTGGGATTCATTGTGTTTCGAAGTCCGGCAAACTGGCAAATAATGATAGCAACGTCGGAACGGATGATAATGTTTGCAGTCCAGACAGTGGGAATTTAATAATTAAATAGACCTTTCTATTCTTAGGTGCTGTAATTAAAAAGTTGCCGCGGATTGTTGCAGATTCCACGGGATTTCGCGCCAACTTCCACTTTAGCGAAACTGTGCTAATTAACTCCGGGAATTCGTTATATCTTATTATTTAACTTTATTCTTTGTGAAGAATTTTTTTCCGAAGGTTTGGAAAGTTTTATTTAATTTTGCCGTGATTTTTTATCCGTACGGATGAGGAGGCACGAACGGACTCCGTTTAAAGCAAAATTATGTTTTTATATAAAACGTTTTATGTCCGTTTGAAAGATACTTTTTAGTGTGACTTCACCCGTGCGTCAGAAGCGAGCGCTGGAATTTTGTTTGCCTTTAAAAAACGAAGTTGACAAAATGAATACGATTGAAACTTTTATGAATATTTTAGGCAAGTATTTTTGGTGTGGTAAAAAATGGGATTGGAAGTTGTTTATTTTTGTAAGATGGCCACTGATTTGTTTGCGAAGTATTTATTCTTCTTCATCGAGTTGTCTTTATCGTGTAGTTGAGTTGGAGGCATTTTCTACTAGCGTCATCCAGAAAAACTGTTGAATGTGTTTTAACCGATTACCGGCCTGAAGACGACTATTCTGTTATAAAATACACACCTATAACTATGGAATTGAAAAATGTAATATGTTTGTTCAAACTACACCATCGCTATTTAGTGTTATTTGCCTCTAGAGTCTAGACCACATATACTTCATCAATTATATGACTTACTTAATACTTGCCTCCAACTTTTGTTCTAATAAATTCGATTATGAAAAAACTAAACAATATCATCGATATGAATTTTACAAACATAAATTTACTATATAAATAAATACACCCAAAAGCCACATACATATTCCTGACCCCTCACTAAGATCGAGTCTTGTGTCGTAGGTTTTAAGAACTACGAGAGACTTTTCGGTCTCACAAACACCCGATACAAATACTTGTGGTTCACACAAACATTTGTCTCATTTATTTTCATTTTTGTATATGTAAATATTTACTCCTCCACCTGTATTGTCCCACGCCAATTGATGTTTCTAAACAAAACAACAATGAAACACGCAATCGGTTGTAAATTACAAATCCCATTGTCTTTATTAAAAGGCCCACCGCAAGTGGAAAGAAGTGGGCCACCTGACCCGCATAGGCCCAAAGCGATACATACAAAGCGGTTGGGGGTTAAAAGATTAAAACCGGTTAAAACTGGCCCGAAGCGGAGTAGAGCCGCTTTTAAATCAATGACAAGGGCTCGCAACAATGCACGGGCCGACCGCAGCGACATTCGTCCTTCGTACCGTAACATTTATTGGAAAAGTTCTGTTTCACTAATGTGGTGCAAATTGGGAGAGGTAGCAGATTGCGATGAAAAGCTGTGGAATACTCTACAATATTGATTTTATTATTGGAAGTGTGAAAGAGTGATTGTGGTGACATAAGACTAAATTTTAGAACGTATCACTCCGAACTTATTATGAGTGACTGTTTGCTAATTTAATAACCTAGTGATAATTGTTGTGAAAAATATTGTGAACAATAAGTTAATAAACTCAGAATAAAATAATTTTTGATTGAAATTGAATCAATACTTGTATTATGCAATTGTATTCATCAATATAGCGTTCCAAAAAATACTTTTGCTATAGGCACATCATTTTGATTTTAAATATTAAAAACACCAAATCGCTTACAGTCACTACTTTGCACCGCTGATTGAAAATGCAAGGAATGCACGTCGTCCGGCCATCAGTTTGAACACTTATTATTTGACCGCCGGTGGACGGTGGTCGGTGGTGGTCGTATTGGCCTCGTTGCCACCAGCGCCACCGTCGCCGTTGCCTGCATTCCGTTTCTGTAATCTTTCAGCTATTACATTCAACGCGTTCCGCTGTCAGATACGATTTAATTGCTTTCACATTCATGTGACTAGCAATGTAGGATATTTTAGGATTAAGAATTGGACCGGAATTAATTTTATGATTTTTCGGTTAGACATAGATGAATGATGGATAAGCTAAATGATTGAACTGGGCATGACAGAAAAGTGAATTGAAATTTTTAAGTGACATATTCTTTGACTGCTTATAAATCAAGTTCCGGATCCACAGATAGTTTAAGAGCTTTTGCTCCTACAATATGCGAACACAAAAAATAGTTCCATACCCAATAATTCTGCAGAAATTTGGATCCCTAATCTTTCGTTTGTAAACTTTTTACCGCTGTTTAAACGCTGTCCAGTATACTCGTAGTCTACAGCCGGGCTACTGCTGATTAAAAACTTTTAATTTAGTCTGTAATTAGAGTAAAACATTGTTCTCAACAGTCATTAGATTTTTCTCAAGAGTGCAAGCACCTTGTTCCAAGTCACACAGCACACAATAGGTGTGTGAGGAGTTAAATATACTTCCTGCTTACTCTAAACTCCTCGGTTTATTACTTCAAACGCACACTTACTTCGCGGAACAATTAAAGTTAGGTCGCCCAGGGAAACGCTAGCTGTTTGTAAGAAACGTCTCGGAACCAGCAATTAGTTTAATCAGAAATAAAACTTGTGTGAACTACTTTCAAGTTCCTTTTTAGCTCAAAAATGTAATAAAGACTTTGTAATTACTGCAACTGCTGTGTCTTACAATGGGAAATATCCGTTTGTTAAAGTATTAACTAACTTTGTAATGCTTTTAGATTGGATCGGAAAATCGAAATTGCACAGTTTGATCTTATTTCGCGCTTACTAAGAATAATGTATTTTTAACCATGCCATAGATAAGTGTTTGAGTCATTGTTTTGCGATTATCACGTTATGGATTTGGTAGAACGTCGTTTCTTAATAAAGTTTGATACTTAATTTCAAACTCCTAAAATATTGTAAAAGGGCCTTGTCCAGTAGTGGGACCGATATGGACTAAGCCATCTATCAGACGATGTTGAACAGATTTCTTATTCCATTAAAATGTAGCGGTGTTTGGTAACGTGAAAGTTTAGTATGACTATATAATGTAATCAATAAGGCCGATTTTAAAAGTGATCGTATAAATAAAAAAATCACGTTTCGCATCGTATTCGACGTAAGAACTCGTCAAACACCTGATACCATGTCAAAATTGTCTTTATAGAAAAGCAAACGGGCGGGCTAAGTGCCGAGCGGGGAGCGAACGAAGTAAAGCTAGCAAATGATACCTTGTTTTGCGGTTATGATTATAAAATTTATGCCCAATTTATGTAGCGCGATATATTTTTATAATGGATGCCAATAAAATTTAGTGTAAATAAAAATAAGTTATTAAAAATTAAAAGAATATATCATACTGAATTTGAGATCTTAAAATGATGAAAATATTTCACTACGCAATAAATTTTAACAATAAATAAATAAACAATAAATACACCCTGACCCCACATTAAGATCAATTAGGTCTTGTGTCGTGGGTATCAGACACTACGAGAGATTTTTCGGTCTCACAAACACCCAGACCCGAGACAAATACTTGTGGGCTTCACAAACATTTGTCTCGGTCCGGGGCTCGAACCTGCTCTCGTTTCACTGTCGTCGTCTAACCGACTGCGCCACGGAGGCTGTCATAATATAAAACCATAGAAAACCTGGTACAGTATAAACTATACAAATTAACTTACGTATCGTCATCATTTTGTCAAAACCTCTTACTACTTCTAATTGATAGAGCTTACTGTTTTCTTCAGCTCATCGCTCGCGCCGACGCACGCCAGCCGCGCGGTGTACATTACAAATGATATTTTTTCTAATTCTTGTCACGTGACACCTGTTTCGTGTATTATTTTTCCTCGTTAACTCCAAGTTATTCGATACTAACTATCGAATGCGTCTCTACGGAAACCTTTTCTATACTATGCTTAATCAATATCGTATACGGCAGCTGGTATTTTGTGGTCACTTGTCGGTTATTTTAATAGGAATTTTTGATGGCGAGTATCATAATATTAATATGTTAATTGAATGAATTTTAAGTTGGTTGAGTGGAGAGAAAAGTGCATTTAGTAGTTTTATACATTAAATTCTGTATATATTATAAATTCGACATCGGCGCTGCTGTAATTTGTGATATGGTACGTTTTAATATACAAATTAATATATTTTTGTATTTTTTTCGTTGAGTATAGGCTCTTGTAAATCTTTTCGGTAACATTTTAAAACGAAGTAGTTAATTATGATCGATTCGTAAACTCATTTGATACACGTTAACCAACCTTTCCTTCTATTCATATCGTAATATGATTGCCTTGGTGGCGTAGTTGTACTACGGTATGATTACAAAGCTCAGGTCTCGGGTTGGATTCCCGGGTTGGGCAAAGTGATATTGAATTTTTCTATTCATTATCAGCCCGGAGTCAGTAATATGTGCCCGATATGGCAACAGGCTCGCCCCCTATTACATCATGGGACGGAACACATAAGGCGAAACGTAGGTGTCCTTGTTGCACCTATGCCTACCCCTTTTGGGGAAAAGGTGTGATGTTTATATATGCATATCGTAATATGTTTAGCTTATTCTGTCTGGAAGTTATTTGGTTTAAGTTATCACGTTGTCCGAATAAACTAACAGTCAAACACAACAATCCGCACAACATAACATGAATGTCAAAACCAGCAACTAATTGACAGCTGATACCCACTACCACTGGACCAAAGCTAAGTGCATGCATTTGAAGACTTATTAACTCCGCATCCAGATCTGTCAAAACTGTATTGCAATCAAACAACGGACGGAAACATCATAGAGTATATTATTTATGGAACAAAACATCTGGTGCAGTTTGCGGTGAGTCGTGGTCGGAATGAATTTAATAATATTGTTCCCGACGCGAGCGGCACGAATTGATTCCACTATTAATAGAACAATTAATTGAATTTCACGTGCGGCGCTGTCGGAAAATTGGATATTTTTCGGCGGTCGCTGAAATAGTTAATGCATTGACAGTTGTGACGGTAAATTAAAACACATAATTATGATCGTAATGTTTTTGTTCGGATGGTTGGGGTTTTTAAATCTGTTAATGTTTCGTCTATTTAATGGGATTTATGAGATTATTTTTAGTTCTATAATTTTCCAGGATAATTTTTTTGCAAAAGGGGTTGTTATGTAGGGATCATTACGGGAGCCCTATGTTCAGCAGTGGACTTTCTGTGGCTGAATAGGTAGTAGATAGAAGTAAAAGAGCTGTGACTTGATTGAATTGGTTTCAGTTTTCATTGAGTTTTAACTATAAAACAAATGGTCACAGTAAGATAACAACTACAAATAGTTGCAGTGTATTGTAAAGCTCAAAGCCTCAAGAGTTCACGAGAATTAGATTGTGCTAAAGTTGGGAGGGGTGGTGCGATTAAATTTCCTTCACGTCGAATAGGGGTTCAAAATATGGAAAAAGATTATTTTGACCAAAATAATCGATATGAAATTCAATTTACTCAATTGAAGAACAAATGTAGATGCCATAGCAATAGTACTTTTACATAAGTGAAACAGTCAGGTGTAACGAATGACAGGTTTATGCAAACGAAGTCGTGAGCGCACTCGTCCACAGTGGAACACTTGTATTGCAATAAATAATCACAATAATAATGTAGTTACCGCTGTTGCGTTCAAACGTTCCACGAACAATCGAGGAAGTGGTAAACTGCCCGCTAATGTAAATACACAGGCTACGCGTGCTGAGGACTTGGGGAATATTTATGAAATAGCAGGATAATGTTATTGTCACATCCAAAACTGTTGTAGAATGATAACTTTATTGTTTGTGTTTTGGAAATATGAGTTTCTGAGATTATTAGTGTCTAGCTATTCGGTCTTCTAACGTTAGGCAGGGATAATTATTGTATGAAAGTGACTTCAAAGCAAATGATTGTAAGAGCAATACAGTGTAGATTGTATATAAGGTGTCATAAGTCTGAGGGGGAATATAAAATTTTGAGGTTATCCTACGCCGATCAATACAATTGTGTCGGCTTGCTAAAATCCAAATGTACTTACCGTACACGAAAATTCGAAATAATTGCGAGTCTCACTATGATATTATGTTCTCCATCGTGTACTGTTTTAAATGGATTCCCAGCCAAATTCAAATATCATGACAAAAAGTTGAAGCGTAATTCCACCACTTTAACACATCAAAAATTCCACAATACATCACAAATACATTAGAGATGATTTACAAAACCAAATAAATGATACGTTTTACGATATTCCCGGGTCCCGGTAAATAATGTCGTGTTTTCCTTATATTCTAAGGGAAACAAATGGGCTATCCGGGAAAATGGCACTTAAATACCCGCTGATGTATTATTTTTCACCTACACTGTCATTTTTCATAGGAACGTTTTTCCTGTAATAGTCTCGGCTTGTTATAGATACATTTGTTTGAGTGCCTTAGTTGTTAGTACATATTTACTAAATAATGGTGGATAATATTTTACATTACCATTCTATGGTCTGCAGCATTAATGCTCTTATAGTGTGGCGTGAATGGGAGTGGTACCTCATGAGGTCCTGTGTTCGATTCTGGGAAAGACCTAATTAACTCCTTGTTTACAATTTAATGTAACTGAATATGCGAAATATTTTTATTACTTCTTAGCCTTATTTCATTGGCGTATCGTGTGTGATCGTCATTAGTTATAAGTTTATTCGCAGTTGTCACAAGTCCGCACTAACCGCAGTCAATAGGTCATTACAATATCTGAAACGAATGGTTCATTTCTATTTCACGTTGTGCGTAACCAATCGCTCATTTGGTTGTAGCAGGAACACAAATACGCCTCTGACGCTCTGTCGCTCCACACAATATTTAATTAACAGCTCATGTTTACTTCTGTGACGATGCCGTAGTCTGAGCCTCTTTGGTTTGTGTTGGCCCGTTCGAAATTATGTTTTGTTTGTCATTTTTGATAGACATTGTTCGTGGGAGTTTTCTGCTTTTGAGAATATGTTTGTTTGAGCCAGTTTGTGTGATTGGAAAACTGCATAATTAAATACACACCCAACAGTCAGACAAACTGTTTTCAGTTTTTCAGTCTGACAAACACCCAGACCCGAAACAAATACTACCCGAAATAATATTGGTGCACCCAAATATTTGCTTCAGTGCGGGGATAGAACCCGCGGCCTCTCGTTTTACGGCCGGCGTCTAACCAACTGCGTCACCGAGGCTGTCACGACTCGATTATGAACGGCATCGGAAACCAACCGCTAATATTAAAGTCATAGTCAATGTTTTGGAAAGCTATTGATATTTGACACTTAACCGGTCATTAGTCTAATAAAATTAAAACGTTCAGCAATGCAGTAATATTGATTGCAACAAGAGTCGATGAAGGATCTTTTTTCCTCAAAGTTCTAAGAAACATCATCCGATTTCAGATCAGGAAAGTTTTGGTGTAATAAAGCGGTAATGATAAACGTCACGCACTTAGCTCGCAATATCGATAATAATATAATAATCGCAGACATTAAAAACTATTAAATTCCAATTACATTAAAAACAATATTCTCAACTTTAATAACGTTAGTTAATAGCGTTTTATTCACTATAAATTGAACACCTTTTTAGTGTCCGAGCATGATTGAATTTTAAATGAGTCGAACGAAACGCGGTTAAAAGTTCATATCTCGTTTTAATTAGCAATATTAAATTTTATGCCGGTATTTTCAAAGTGAATGTAATTTGCAAATTATCGTGGCAGTAGAATATTCATCCGTGTGCATAGGCATTTTACGCTAAAGCGTGAATCGATATAGAGAAATAAATTTCAATGGAATTAACTAATTAAATATTTTGTGTTGAATGGAACACCATTCCGGTAAATACCTATCTAGAAAATTATATATAATTATAATTAATGTTTGATATGGTTTTGTTCAATTGGTTCTACGCATCGTTTATAAACTTTTTTTCGGTTATGGTTCAGATACTGAAGACGTTAAAGTGGAAAGAAGTGAATCAAGTCTTAAAATCGATTTCATTGAATTTAGACACATTTTATACTCGTTTAAAAACACGAATCACGTAAATCTATTATGTAGTGAATAACAAATAAGCCCAAAATATCTTTGTACACCGACATTCTACATAAACAAGTAAAGTATATATACATACATACATCTTCACATTAAATCGTCATTTACACGGGGAGAGTTTCTCGCGGCGAGAATCGTATGCGATTATCGCATGACATAACCGCCATAGATTATCGTGTTCTGACAAATGTTTACACGATGCAACTTTTTTATATCCTTACGATAATCGTATCTTCAAGGCGAGAAACTCTCCCCGTGTAAATAGGGCTTAAGAACTGCGGAGTGTTTATTTTTGTATCAGCCCATATACGACCCACTGCAGGGCACGGGCCTCCTCTACAATCATAGTATGATTCAGAGTGGTTAGGCCATATAGTTCACCACGCTGGCCTAGTGCGGGTTGGCGGACTTTTACATACCATAGAAATTTATACAAATCGCTATGGTATGCAGGTTTCCTCACGATGTTTTCCTTCACCGTTATAGTGCGTGGTGATTGACTATCAATACACACATGACTCCGAAAAGTCAGAGGTGTGCCCTGGGATTTGAACCCGCGACCACCGTGAACATGTGCGGAGTGTAGTGAGCAATAAACTCGACAACAGCACCTCGCATACGTGTAGACGAAATCTTTCGGCGCGCAGATGTTTTCTCTCGCTAACATAATTTTCCTTGCTATTGAGCTGCGCTGCGCCCGGCGAGTGGTGACGCACGTGCTGACGGGTTTAAACACGCGACTGTAATGTAGTACAGGCTACATTATAATTAAGTTGATATTCAATACATTTTAGATGGGAGTCGTGGTGTAATTTAGTCTTTAGTTTGGATAAGCTAGCGCAATTAGAGAAAAAATGAAGACACCCCCATCGATATTAGTTGTAATTCGTGAGGTTATGATTTTGATTCACGTGTTTGATAAATTACTTTAGAGACATGTTGTTTTTTACTTATCCCAATTTTTTTCTCATGTTTGCATTATTCATAATTTAATCAGTTCAGCCATCAAATATATAAATTACTTACAATACAGTAGATAATGATATTAGAAAGAAAGAAGAGAGAAAGCTAATGTCCGAAAGTGCATTATATTCCGAGACGCAGTAAAATCCATTATACTCTATAACCGTAGTCAATAGTGTAACGTTTACCCCGCCACAACAAACCACCGCGTGTCGCCGTTCGCAAAGCGATGGTCAGGATTTGTTCCGCTCATTTCCGGGCCCGCATGCGGAAGTGCCGGCCGGCAGCGCGGTGCCGCTCTCGCGTTTCCGCCGTTTCCGAAACTGCCGGCTAAATATTTCGAATGTCCGTCAAGTGAATTAATAATCGCATTCTGAAAGTTGTATCCGTCTAGATAGCTGCACGAATTTGCTTGAAATAACTTGTTTACAGTATGTGTGGGTACATATTGGATGTTAATATTACATTCTTGGAATTGTTATGATATAGTAAATATTTATACAGTGTTAACATGTATAATGGTTAGTTCTATAACTAACTTAACTAAACTTAACTAATTTAGTGCCATACTGTAGTAATCTTGTACTGTACTGTACTGTATCAGCCCTTACACGACTCACTGCAGGGCACGAGCCTCCTCTACGGTTGAGAGTGGTTAGGCCATATAGTCCACCACGCTGGCCCAGTGCATGTCGGCGGACTTTTACATACCATAGAAATTTATACAAATCGCAGGTTTCCTCACGATGTTTTCCTTCACTGTTATTGTGAGTCTTGTAGTTTGAATAATTCGTTTCGATCGGGGTGGTACTAGAGTCTTACAAATACCGGTATGCGACTGCTTTGCTACCTAACGCCTGTCTATTAATTTCGGGAAGTATCGATTGGCAACAGTAACTTATCTCTTGCCAATAGGTTTATGGACTGACATAGAAAGAATGTGGGTTGGATTGGTCATATACTAAATAGACTTACGTAAGCCACTCTCAAGACAAGTGTTATGCTTGGATAAGTTAATTCATTAATGTGAGTAGAACATGATTTGTCCATTATGTAAGCTATCGTTTAATGGACGCGGGATGTATAAACACGGGATAATTATAGTTAGATATACTACTAATAATATTATACTATGGTGGTGCTCTTGGACATACAAACACAATGTTTTATCTAGTAGGTATATCCCTACAGGTGTAGATGCTACTCGTAGTCCGCCGAGCTTATTTCCGTCCTATGATAGGCGGGCTCATATGTGGCGTGAATATTTCTGAAACTAATATTTTTCATATAATTTAAACGAGATTTTTTAAATAAAAAATGCCTGAGAAAAATGATCATTGGACCTCATCGTATAGCTCATAGACTCTACATAACACTTAATTATCACGCATTTACTCCAGAAGTGCTACCAGGCAGAAGTGCTATCAGGATATCCAGGTTTCACCTTACGTGTTCCGCCCTACGATGTGTTAGCGGGTGAGCCTATCGCCATACCGGGCACAAATTCCTGGCACCGGGCTGATAATGAATAGAAAAATCCTATTTTACACTTTATCTTTCGGGATTCGAACCCGAGACCTCAGCTTTGTAATCATACCATAGTACAACTACGCCACCGAGGCAGACAATACATTTTTGTAAAAACAAATAATTGTCTGGATCCATAAGAATATCCTGTAGGAATAAACTTCCTCTATACATCCCATGAACGTGTCTCGGCTGACAATATTCGCATATTTACTAAAGCTGTTTAATAAAGTTGAGCGCGGTGAGGCGTGTTAATCCCGAACTCAATTAGTTTTATCGCAACCATCGGGCGTGGACGCCATGTACAGCGGTGACGCCTCGTCTGATACACGGCGCAAATACCAATATTCAAATATTATGTGGGGTTGTTTTTAGAATTATGTTATTAAGTCGCAGGCGATGGGAGAGGAGGAGAGAGGGAGAGGCGTATATTCTGGTGGCTTAAATTATACTGATGATGTGAAATTACTAAATAAATTATAAGCGGTTAAGAAAGCTATGTGAGAAAGCCAATTTTTTTTATAGCAATGAATAGCGATACGAGCATGCCATTCATCTGATGGTAAGCTATAAGACCGCTCATGGACAGTAGCAATACAAAAAAACGCCATGAATTACAAAGCAATGCTTGGCATTCCACTGCACTCGCCATCATGAAACCTAAGGTGTTAAGTTTCATTATACCCAGTAGTTACGCTGGCTACATGGCATAGTCTTCTCTTAATTGTTTCCAAGGTAAGAAAAGGGGAGTAACTTCGGGTAGGTATTCTGGATTCCCCGCAATGTATTCTTTTAGATTCAAAGCAAGTGATATTTGAACACAAATTCATGGTGGTGCATTGAAATGACAGGTCGATGACGGGGAGCATCATCAACGTAAGAAACTACGTCCCATGCTTGCCAAGCCGCCTGCCAAGCGTGGCGAGTCTCAGCACCACCCTACAAAATATTCCTTAGTTTGGGCTTTCCTTCAGTAGCGCAATTTCTGTATTTGGAAAATGTTGGTGGCTCATTCAACATAATGTACTGATTTTTAGCTGAACACAAAATAGAAAAAAAAAACAACTTCAAAGCGCATCAAAACCGTATTCGAACTCAAACCGTCTCGGCGCCTCTTTGCCGTTAACTAGTTTTTGATAAAGGTATACTGCGCTTAACTGGCGCGTCGAATCAACCATAATGATACAATTTTACAGCCGATATAAACTTAACGGCCGAAAACGATCCCGCCTCTCCCCCCGGGCCAGTAAAGACCAACACTGAACCAGGAAAAACGCTAAAATTTTCTTTTATCTTTACGTTTTCAGGGTAGTTTAATTTTTCTCGCTTTACTGCCCGCTCGAACGTTGATGAATTTTAATTCTTAATCGTCATCGTTAAATCTATCTGCTTTTATAGTCATTTTTTATATTCATCTTGGAGGTATGTGGGTCATTTCCAGAGCGGACATTCAGCTATTTCTAGAAGCTGTCTGACCAGTGAAAGTTTTTTTTTTCTCTTTAATGTAAGGAAAGCATTGCGATAAATCGTATGTTCTATCTCTTTATGTGATATCTTTTCATTAATAGGACATGTAATACGCTAATCCACGCCAGGCTGGTATGGTGAACTAGGGCCCAAACTATCTCAATTATTCAGGAGACTGGATAAACCAATTCACAATTATTTATTTCATAATATAAGCCCTCTTGAAGCAGCTGACATTCACCTTATCGCTAAAGGTATATAAATTGAGTTTTAAATTGACCCTATCGTTTGAATTTCCAGTAGGTGGCAGGGACAAGACAGGACGAGGCAACCTTCATCTTTAGAATATCATGAGACCACGTTTCTAAAAATATACTGCACAAAAATGTAACAAAAGAAAATGTATCGGTGCGAAATTCAATAACGTCGGAAACCGGAATATGACAGTAACATAATGGGCGTCGCGAAGGCCCGGGCATTGTGCTGAAGGTCCGGCCGGAACACTTTGACTGTGACGAGCATTGTTAGACGTATTCCCGAGGGAGGCCGGAATTTGTACAAAAGGATACATGCTACGTGCCGCTACATAATACCTATTGCTGGTCACTTGGGCTTATTAGCAAATTGGGTTATGAAATTTTTCTCTATATTACATTCTTTTTGTGTGAGGTAGTACCTGGTCGACCAACTTTAGTCTGAAACGTAGTTCGCACAAGTACCGTGAGATGTCGCTGATTCACACAAGCAAATGTTAGATGAGGCTTACTATTGCAATTTGTGTCTATAAAATTGTTCAAAATAATCCTCCATCCGTGGCGCAGTAGACGCCGGCGTTCGATCCTCGCGACAAATATTTGTGCCGCCCACAAGTATTTGTCTCGGGTTTGTGTGTTTGTGAGACCGAAAAGTCTCTTTTAGTTTCTGATATCCACGACACAAGACTTAATTGATCTTAATATGGGATCAGGACGATGTATGTGACTGTTAGATGTATTTTTTTTTTCGCAATCAGGTTAAAAAAGTCTTGCTTTAGCTCTTAGTGCTTTCTTCGTAAAATTTACATATTTCTAGAACTTGATGTCATAAATATTCAAGAGTGCATGAGTTGAGTACTTTTCATACTTGTACGAAGGTCCATGTTCAAGTTCCTAATAACTTGTATGTAAGCAGCCTTATCAATTAATTAGTTAGTAAAAATCGCCTTTACTTCGGTTCTAAAGATAATTTACTATTCCTATGAAAGGCCGCTGTCGTTGAGTTAATCCAAATGGCCTTAAACAGCTTGAAATGTAACACTAATGTAATGCGAACTAACGTTCAGTAAATATCATTATTACATAACTTTACAGAAATAATCTAGTTTCCAGACAATCTGCGGTCAAAACTTCCTACCGTCAGATAAAACACCTAAAACCCATGTTTTATTCATTCAATGAGTCACAAAGGCTGGCTACCGTGTATCTGTGAGCTGTCGGCGTATATCGTCACGACTCCACAAATGGGCGGCGGACAGTAAATAAAATCTCTACATTACTTGCTTGCCACCTTATCATAGAGATACAGCGGTCGCACATATCAAAATTCGACTGTGGTCCAAGGTAGGGAAATAGCGAATGGCGGATTTTAGCCATACATTTCACTTGTTTATTCGGTGCTGGGAGAATACTTCAATGCGCCGGGATAGCGATCACCGTACACATTCGTTAAGAGTTAGTCATATTAAGTACTAACGGGCCGGCCCGACTCCACGTGCATATACACTTTTTTGAAAATATTCTGTCGCCTATGTTCTCATCAGGGATATTGTAGGATTCTAATTGTGTAATATTTTTCAAAACACTCCAGTAGTTTCAGAGCCGATTCAATGCAAACAAACAAATCTTTCCTCCTCATAAATATTAGTTTAGATTTAGCGTTTCAAATTTAACCTTCTCACGTTGGTGGATATTTTATCTGGACTACACTTAACATCACGTGGGTTGTAGTGATTGTCATGTCAGTAAAAAAATAGGTTTACGTGGTGAGCTATCCCTCAACTGTTTAAAGCCCAGCAATACATACCTCCTTCCCTTCTATTCTTCTTCTTCTTCGAGTTCCGCTCCTATCGGAGGTTGGACAACATCAGTGCAATTTTTTTAAACTGCTGCTCTGAATAGTGAGGTAGTGCTGCAGCCAAACCAGTCCCGCAGGTTCTTTAACCATGAGTGCTGCCTTCTGCCAACACTCCTCTTTCCAGCAATCTTCCCCTGAATTATGACCTGGAGCAGCCTGTATTTGTAATTTCTCATGACGTGATCAAAGTACTATGTCTGTTATAATGGCCAAATCTCCTGCGATCATCAGGTGTGTCGAGTAGTGGTTATAATCAACCACCAGGAAAGTAATATTGATTCCATGTCGAACCCTCTTAATGTAGAATTGATTTTGACTTGAAGAAGGCATTCCATAAAAGTTTATAAGCGGCGTTCAATGCTTTTCTATCTGAAAACCTTCAGTGAATCTATAACGACACGAGCACATGTGTCCGATGGATGCAGGATTTTCTAAAGGAGCGCTTTATGCAATTCTAGTTGAATCGCCTTGAGCGACACTTTAAGCGCCAGCTGAGTTTTTAGTGCTGCAATCTGTGTACCCTTTATTTACTAATAGAGAATTGAAAATATCTGCATCTATGTAAAATGAAAGGTTGAAACAAAATTTTACCTCTATGTAATCATTATTCTCAGCATGATAGAAGTCCATGGTTAAACATAATATATTATGTCTCCCAAAGATAATTCGGGTTTGTCAATATTACTCGCGCTGACGATGTTGTGCCAGTCATTTGACTGCAGTAGGTATTTCGTCATCTGCCACTCACCAGAGTTTAGTTCAATAGCTAGCAGAGTGCAAGTTTTCGTGGTAATAGATGTAGTAACAAGAGCATCAAAATAACAAAAATAAATAATCTCAAAAATAATAATATAAGTACTTTAAATATAACCGTAGTTTTTCCCTACATTCCACAACAAAATCCAATTCTGAAATCTCATCAAAATCCTTTCCCAATCTATCAATCATATTTCGGAATAGTGGCCGCTCGATGGCCCTTGTAAAATCCCTTGCGAAGGGAAATCTATTAAAAGAAATCCGCTTAAGGGCTCCGCGTTGCACGTAATACATTTGCCGGGTCCTTGAGTGTTTGGCCATGATTTTGACATCTGTTACTATCTGTCTGCTAATCTTATTGGATGTTGTATTAATCTGTTCGGTAGTAAAAATGTTTTTTAAGCTACAGGCTTTGTTGGATAACAACAAATGCTTTTTTATGCTTACCTTGTGTAGACTGCGTTAGTAGCTAATTTGAATGTATGCATGGTAACTATGAGATTTTTTATACTATCTTTGTATTGACAACCGTGGCATAGTTGGTTAAGGTGCATATAAATAAATGCATGGATCCAACAATTGCATACGTAGTCTCAAACCATCAGTAAGATGCCAAATTTTATGTTATGGTTAAGAAAAGGCACAAACGACTTTTTAGTGTCAGCCTTCAGACTCTAAATAAATGTTTGTCACTAACGCAAACAATGTCTCGAACTAGCGGCCTATCCTTTTACAGTTGCCTTCGCAACCAACTACGCCACAGAAGCTGTCAAAAATTCAAAGATATTTCTGCTAGCCAATACAAAACAAACTATAAGACAAATAACAAATGTATGGCTATGTTTAGGTACAGTTAATCGTTATTGCTTCTAATCTCTATCAAGGCCCCATAAACGGTACAATGCCGTCGATAAATCGCCAACTATAGTACAGAGGGAAAAAAGGAATTCCTTTGGATGAATACTATTGTTGTTGTGTGTGCTGTACTTTCGGTGATTGTACACATTACGATATATTTGGGTGTATTGATTTAGTTTATATATTTCGCATGTCTTTTGGTGTTTTTCTGTAAAATATATTTATCAGAGTGAGTTTTAGGTAAAAAAATATATTTTATAACTCATCGTGTTCTTGTCAAATTTAGTAAACTTTTTGTAGTAAACATATTTAAGTATATGAAATCGATTAAAATGTTTGTATTCGTAATGAAACAATTTTTTTTGCTCATTTTCAACAAGTTTCATTTTTGCTAGATTTTCCACTATGAAAAACATCGGAAGCTTTGTTGTGTTAAAGACAAGACCAATAAATGAATAAAATATGCTTGTGAATATGTTTAATATGGTTACATTATTTTTACGTGAAACTGAAATAAAAAGCTAGTCGTGGATTTTCTCTGAAAACTATCTACATACATATTTTTTGACATGCCGCTGATTTCTCCATGACACGTCGGTATGTGACCGCTCACAGGGGTTGCAGCGGGGGAAATTGCAATTAATTTTATCACAAAAGGCCTCCGGAATTCCTCGCCGCGGGCTATCGAAAGTCTCAACCGATGTTATATCTTATTTTCCCGCGTTGTTCCTGTTTGCTATAAACTTCTCAACTGCATTGTGCGCGTTAGGATGGAGTTTGATAAGGATGAGGCAAACTTTTTGCTTTGTGCTTCATATAATGGTATAAATGTGTTTGTTAGTTTGTCTTTCAGTAGTGGCTGGAAGGTGTACGTGCGCTGTACACGTGTAGTGGTTTTGGTTAGAGACATAAGTTGTTGAAAACAAGCATGATAACGTAACTGCAATGCAACCTGTAAATTCAATTGCGGTCAAAATAGAAAATCAAACAAGAGATGTTACTTCTCGCCGGTCGATCCCATAATGTTATACAATTGCAATAATACGACGAATTCTTCACATTTGTACTTGGTCATCTCTAATCGGCCAGATACAAATATACCATCAAAACCGAAGATGTTTTAACGGAAAAAATGCCATAAGTACAAATTGCCTCATTGCCCTTTTCGATACGGGCGCTGTTAGAACTAAGTTCCTCATAGTGTTTTAACCCAACATAATTAATGTATAAATAAAACATCAAAACACTACAGCTACTATGAATTTCAAAACGTGCTACGGTACAAATTGAAAATGAGTTGAAAAGCGGAATCGGTTCGGAAACCGGAGCACTAAAAGGGTTTACAATTAAAGTGCACCATTATCGGGTGTTCCTAATCCGGTACGTTTAAGTGAACGCGCCCACCTCGGCCCGACCTTTGTCCGCGATTTTAAATGCAAATTTTAGAGGTGACCGCGCTTATCCAGAGTGCCGATTTTGGAACGATATAGTTTTTAACATACATATATTGATATCGCCTCTTTGGAGGAACGGCAGCGTACTGAAGTTGAGATTTTAGAAGCAAGAAGACATCTGACGCTCACGCTGGGCAATGCAAATGGAATCTAAGTAAAACATCCTTTCTTGATGCAATATGCAAAAAAAATATCTCATAGAGATATTTTTTCAAAAATATTGCTTGGCGGTAAGCTGGTGGATATTAAATCTTTCTGAACCATACAAAACGATTGCATTACGCCGATTTCATATAAATTGTTGGTGAATCGCAGGTAGTTAAGGATTTCCATAAAAAAAAATTCAAAAGTATAATGGGTCTTCTTCCAGGTTGTTTATTGAGTCAGTTATAGATTGTATAAATATATAAATAAATCTCAAGTTTCATAGCAAATAAAGATGTTTTTTAAATATTACTCTCTATGCAAGATGATACTACATAATGCACATCAACACAAATAAGTACCTAGATCAGTTATTTTGCTACACATTAGTCTATTACAGCAACTAATCGATTTTACAACAGAACAGTCTCTTAACTAACCCAGCTAATGTTCCATTAGGGTCAAAATTTGGAGCCACGGCCCAAATATATGACTTTACCATCTACGATTCTTATTAATCTCGGCATGTATACCTCCTCACTTACGTGTGGTCCGTATCTGAACCTCAATTAATCAATATCGTAATAATCTCGGCAATTATAATATCCCCATTAAAAGCCACCTTACTTACATTTAACTATAACGCTTATCTATTCACGAATTAAATTTAGGGAGATTTCAACTTTAAACACCATTTGTGTTTAATTAATTACGCACTTATCAATTTTCATTAGTTTTAACGCGCCGCTGTTTTTGTTGCCTTATCTATTGTTTCGTTTGTTAATCGGTTTAATAGTTTTAATTACGATGTATACGAATTATTATGGCCTTTGTTATGGTTCGGGCAGGTGAAATTAATTCATAGATAAGTTTTTTAGTTACGTGCTGGGGTTTATAGGGCAGGGAAAGCGAATCCCGCTCAGTATTGGTTGTGTATTATTTTTTGGCAAGTGGACGCAAACTTTTACTTGATTCAAGCATAAATATAATATTTGACTTAACATAATGACTACTCGTATAATGCATTAGTTCAATAGATTACGGATCCATACTTTTATGGCGATATTTTCTTAACCAGCTATGCACTTGAGTCAGTCACAAACCAGGCAGATATAAAAGTTTACCAGCAAAGAATATTGTCTTCCAGCTAATTATAATAATATATCGACAATAATCTTATATAGAATGTCCTAACGTTAGTTTCTCCTTACTTTATATTCAATAAGGAATATCTCTCCTATCTTCATCATACTATAAAATAAATTCAATAACCTAATAAGATTATAGTTATAAAGCCATTGTTATAAAATTAAATATTAAGATACGTCGCGCGATAACCTATCACGTAGAAACAATAAGCTGTGTTTAAAAAACAATGAACACGACGCATGGGCCGCACCTCCGAGGTACCTCTATGGTACCTCCGAGGTACTCTCGAGGTGCCTTCGTGGTAAAAAGGTCGGGAGGAGGGGCGGGCTTCGGTCCATGCGCGTACCCAACTTGTCTTATTAGCATTGCCAATGCGAATCAATTTTGGATAGTACCATGGATTCTTGGTCGCTTAAAAACTTTCTTGTCTGTTTTGATGTTGCTTTAAGGTTAAGTAGATTTATTGCAAAATATTTAAAGTTAATGCAATGCAATAAATATATAATGACAGATGTGTGACAACGTGACGAGATTGATAGTATAGTCGTGCCTGGATTATTGTGAAATATTGTTTTGCTGATTGCTTACATTCGCGTCTAGAATATAAGATTTCAAATATTTTGATAGAAATGATTGAATGGTTATACTTTTCTACCTTTACTATATTTTACAATAATTCCTAATTGAAAAGGCAAGGCAAAAGTCTACTTTTAATCCAAATGTTTGCTTCTTATTAAATCTTTCTTATTACAGAATATGGCAGTAACTCTTACTAAAGACACTTTCCATTTGGGTAAAAAACCATAAAAAATAATAATAACGAGATGCGTTCGAGAACTTGCAGTATGGTGTCGGTATTTATTCAGTCGATTATACTCGTGAAGGTGGGTTTTAATTTACAGAATAACACGATCGTGCGTTCGATTACTTAAGGGGATTGCACGCTTGATCTCTCTCGGACAACTTTGTTTGAGTTGTTCCAGGAATTCCGTGTACCTACACAAATTATGGTTTTTGATGTGTTTATTTTTTGTGTCATTTGCCAATATCTTTTTTATAAGCTGGATATTTTATATTTTTTATGAAATGAAATGTGGACTTTTTACATATTATTACGTTTTACAGTGGTGTTATTAGTTTTGTGGTAACATGAACAAGAACTATGAACTTTGCATACTTAAGTTGGACACACAAGTAATTCTCTTTTACGAGTATTTTGATATTCAAAGCTTATTTTTTCCGAATGACCACATAGAATCGATAACGTTAGGGTCACACGATCAACCAAAATTTCTTGCGACGTCTATTTCCAATTCATACCTATACTACTGCTGCAGCGTAGTCTGATGTCCCGATACTGGTGGTTTAGTGTACAACACCGCTTACAGTAAATTCGTTGCGATGTCGCGCGTTTGATCGAGTTATGCATTATTAATGAACCGCGGCGTAATTACAGAGCGGTGAGATTTATCGCACCGCCTCGCCGTGTCGCGCGATCCGAAACCAAGTGTGCACGCTCCCTACGATTGACATGTCTTTTTGTATCATTTGCGCATTATGTTGTGGAATGAAAAATAAATTGATAAATATATGAAATATATCACAGTACTGCCTGCCCCTATAGTAGAATGTCAGACTTTAGAGTGAGATCTAATTGTTGTGTCTTGGGTATCAAAAAATACCAGAGATTTTTTGTTCTAACAGCACATGCACATTTTATAGGTTACACAATATTCCCTTGGTGCAGGGATCAAACCCTCGGTTGGCCGTTTGACAGGTGGTTTATCCAACTGCACCACAAGGGCTGCAAGGTGATATAGAACGTGTATTATCGGTTTGTCAACATCCGGCGGCAGAAAATGTTTGATCACAGATACACTAGACCGATACCTAACAGAATCTAAGACGGGGCTTGTGTCCAGTACTGGGATGTATAATATATTTTCTGTCTGATTCATTACAACTTATACCAAACTTATAACCAAAACTAGTGACCAAAAAGGCTGAGCAATCATTCATAAATATAGACAATAAGCGTGTTGTTGTCGATGGGGAATAAGATAAGGATACATTTGGATAAAACTACTCTTGATTGCGCTGACTCATTGCTTCCCGCCTTACGACTGTCCTAATATGACGCACAATAAAGCTGCTGCCATTTATGTCTGCTTGTTTTTGGGAGCCGCAGGATATCCATACTTATAATGTTTTCATTGCAGTCATAAAACTACATATAAAGACAGAATAAAAAATGTATGGTAATTAAAACATAAATGACTAATGTCTGCTTTGAATCTGTGTGAGGGAGCGGGAAGAAAAAAAGGATGGGAAAGGGGTGAGGGGTATTGGGCATCCGGTAATCTCACTCACTAAATGAAACGCGCCAGCAAAGTTGTTGCTTCACGTCGATTGCCTGTGAGATAGTGATACCACCCCGGACGAGCCTGCACATTCATGCTGAGTCATGACTGACAACAGCGTGGCTCTACCACATATAGACTTCTTATGGCTAGATTAACAGAAGTAAAAAATAATGGATCTAATAAAATTACACGGATTCGTTCTAAACAATGAAAGCCGTTAAAAATTTGCATATATTCAAATCAAATTGTGTGTATTTATAGCTGTGTCTTGATCGGGTTTAAATGAATGCATTGTCGGGATCCAGCCGGCATCAATGGGCGGCGTGCGCATCGTGCACTTCGTTAAAACTAATTAATACGCGCTCAGCCGTATTCACATTTTCCCGTGTTGCAGGACATAAGGACATACAATATTTTGAAAAAATATCACTCATGTTAAGTGGTTGGAAGAATAAGAAGCGGGTTTCATCTGAGACAATTGCTTGTGTGAAAAAGACTAGTACATACATATTATATTAATGACTGCTTCCATGGCGTAGGTGTACTATGGTCTGAGGTCTCGGGTTCGAATCCTGGGTCGGGCAAAGTGATATTGGATTTTTCTATTCATTATCAGCCTGGAGTCAGGAATTTGTGCCCGATATGATAGGCTAGCTCCTATCACGTCATGTGACGGAACAAACAAGGTGAAACGTGGGCGCGATGTCTATATATCTATGTAGGCATTTTAACTTCTAGTTATAAATGGACACGTTATAGAGATCGCTCGTTAGTCGTTTCACAAAACACCTTATTTTCAACCCTTCAACAACACACCGCGACGGAATGGCGCGTGTTCACGTGTAATTTTTATTTTAATCAAATTACGGTCAATAAAATCCGTTCCGATATGAAATTTTATATCCAAACTTTTTACCTCCAAATGGAATGATATCCCACGGGAAACATTACCTCGGTTCGGGAATAACCACGTTATTCTGTCCACTTCGCTCGTAGAATAAAACAAGTAATTGATAGTCGTTTTTTATTAGTTCCATGCATTAATGGACTTGACTTTTATTTAATTTCGTTGTTTCTTTGCATTGGTAAAAGGTTTAATGCATCTTGCATACACGGTTGACTAAAGATATATTGTAACAATTGAAACTTTTCATAGGTTGGTAGTGTACGGTTTTATGTACGCCTTTTATAAATACAACTTATATTAAGTGATAAATCGGCCTACAAACGTTCCATTGCAGCTCAGTTGGTTGGACGCCAGCTGTGAAAGAGAGGCTTCGGGTTCGATTCCCGCACCGAGACAAAATATGTTAGAGTGAACCACAGGTATTTGTTTCGGGTGTAGGTGTTTGTGAGATCAAAAAGTCTCTCGTAGTTCCTGATACCCATGACAAGACTCGATCTTGGTGTAGGGTTAGGACTATGTATGTGACTATTGGGTGTATTCATTTATTTATTACTGCAAGGCACGCAACTCCTCAACAATTGAATATTCGATTGAGAGGACCTAATTTTGTTTAGTAATTCACAAACTACTAATGAGTTTTCGTATAAATTCTAACTGTTGATTACTCCGCCTACCGCAGCGACATCTAGTTATCGTAAAATGCAAACAAACGAGGCGTCACTTCCTCTGCGTTGGAGTGAACTCATCAAGAGGCTGTAACCTCTCATTAATGTTAAAACACCATTTGTTCCCCATAAACTCCCGCGACACACTCATCCGATTGGAAATTTCTGGGTTACCATGTAAAGGGCTTTGGGTTGATTATTTGTTTTGTTATTTTTCTTTAAATAAGATAACAAAAAAGTGTACAACTTGTTTAATCAAAATTAACCTCTTTTAAAGCCCACAATCTGTCTTGAGACATACATTCATAGCCGATTTTTGATGGTGGATCGTATGGAATCATTTCTGATTCTCGGGTTAACTCTCTGCATAGATGAACGGGTACCTTTTACCTCATTTTAAAATATAATACTTGTAATAGTGACAGTTTGGTTAGTGGTATAATTTTACACAACTAACTTTAATAATATTTGTAGTTGTGGCAGTTTAGTCAGTGGTACACAACTAATTTACAATATATCTCTTGGACTGCTACCGGTATGAGAATTTGTAAGACTAGTTCCTTTGTTCTTTGTGCAAGGACGGCATATTTTAGTATCATCATTATCATCATCATTCTCAGCCAGAGAAAGTTTAATGCTGAACTCATCAAGGTTTTTTTACAGTAACCTGTTGGAAGCGGCCAGCATGGAGAAACTTCCTGTAACGTGTATTAAGTCTTTTCTACGTTGCAGTTGAATGTGCTTACGTGTCGGATTATATATTTTTTTGAGACGAGCTTGTCATTCACCTGATGGTAAGCGATATGACCGCTCATGGCCAGTAGCAAAACCAAACGGCACCATGAATTACAAAGCAATGCTTGAAATACCGCTTTGCTAGTCATCCTGAGATATATACGTATAATGATAATTGGTGATAATATAAAAAATAACGTTTTAGTTGGTAATTACATTTTAAATATATTAAAATAATAATTTCCTCGGTCTGGCAACTCTGTAGAGGAGGTCTATAAACAAGCATTGTTAAGGCGAAGTTGTGTTAGCCACCTACGTGCAATTAAGTATTTAAATGGACGATATTAACTTAGTGTCTCGGGTGCGAGTGGGCTTCGCGATGCATTCACACCAAAAATAGACATTTATTTTTATAATTATAAAGAAACGAGCTGTTGTGACCGGTCTAGGTTTGTTGGGTATGCGACCTCCGTGGTCGAACTTGTGGATTTTAAATCGGGATATTAAATTAGTACTAGTGTGGGTGTATTTTATTTTGTATTGTTTTTGTGCCTTTTAAAATTGTTTAAGGTTTTATAGTTTCTAGAAGGCTGTTCTTAAAATTGGGCTTAAGTCTATAGGATTTGTGTTAGGTAAGAAATAAGCTCGGCTCGCAGTGTGAGGCTTATTTATTGGTACAGGTTTATCTGGATATAGGCTTGTGCTTATGTTTGAATGCTAAGCAGAGTGTCACACGAGGTCGCCACACATGAATTACAAGAGACTGTCCCTCACACCCTCTACTGCATCTCTTGGGTGCCAGGATCGACAGTCGTACGCAATATGATGTCACCAAGCACTGATACCCAGCGAGTTTTTAATAATGTCTAACTTGTGTCTTAGATAGAGGTAAAAATCTTCAAAAGCTTGTGTTCAGTGGACAAATTTTGGCTGATGATTATGCACAGGGCTAAAGGCATATTGTTACATAGACCACACGTAGATTTTAAATAAATGTCGCCAGAGAAAAACGCAATCTCCATGGTCAATTGCAGTCGACAACGAGCATTACAAAACGGCCGAAGCATTCACAACACGAAATAATATCCTCAATAAAACATAATTTATAGATGTTTTTAAATATTTTACGTCTGTTATTACGACCATTCGATTTTCATGACTCAATTATAACGTGAGAGTTAAAAACAATAAAATTTAATATATCATCTGTAAGCACTGCGCGTGGGCTGCGGTCTCATTGATCGCGGCAAAGCGTGCAGCGGACTACGCCGGCATTATATTACATATTAAGTATATACATACGTTCACGCCTGGATTTATTATCATATTACTTCGACAAAATAATTGCAGTGCATCTAATGGTGGCTGTAGCGCAGTCCAGGTAGAGAGTCCACCGACGCGAGATGGCTATCACAGTCGATACAATTATGCAGGCTTATTGAATCCACAGGTTAATCAGAAACGCCCCACACTAAATTCCCGGAAGTGGAAATAGAGGACCCTGTAGTCCTTGCTAGGACCTAAAGTTTAGGTACGAGCCTAATTAAATTGGACATGAGCCTATTCTATGATTAAAACAGGTTGGACCTTTGTCCAAAACGTCTGCGACCTAATGCGGGTTTGTTGACACACGACATATTAAATATATTGTCATTTGCTTTATCGGTATAGGTTATCCGCTCTTGGTCGAACCGCGGCCGCACAATCTCTATCGTATAATTCTATCACATCCCGAGTTTTATTTATGACAGTAATAATGTCTTCGATTTACATAAATTGGGTTTTAATTACACGTTACTCGCATTATTTATAATCTCTTCATTCCGTAATGAAATGTTTTTATTGTTTCGCTCCACGGTCTTTCGTATGGATGTTAATAACAAAAAGCCCGCAGACAAACTGACAATATCGCTTGTAGGCGGACAAATATACGGAGATTACCATGTTAAATTAACCATTTTTGTGTGATAAAATCTCATAATCGAGCTTTATGCGGCGTGTCTACCGGCGCACTGGTGCAGACGTTTCCTTCGATTAAACAGATGCTTGGATTTAATTTTGCCAAACTGATTCGTATTATATCATCGTGAAGACCTACTTAGTCTTAACTAGGTATTTGTATTGTATTGTATCAGCCCATATACGACCCACTGCAGGGCACGGGCCTCCTCTACAACCGAGAGTACGATTGAGAGTGGTTAACTTGGTATACGAGTAGATAATTTTTCGTATCTACTTGATTTAACTGCTTGTTGGCAAACGATGTTTGCCTAAAGGGGTTGTTAAACTTGACATGTATTTGTTTTTTCTTTCTGATTAATTTCAAAGCGGGTTAAAGAGAAGCTAGTGTTCCTAATAGAGTGCCGAGCTCCGGAGCTCGGTGCCAATTCTTTGCGTGCCACTTATGATCCTGGCTGTCAGGGGTAGCAGTGGTCAGTGTGTGGGCGGGAAAGTCTCTATGCTCTCGAAATGCTTGTGGATAACTCTCATCAATGCATACACAGGTAGTATACTATGTTCCTCACGATTTCACATTACGTTCGAATGATAATTAGCTAAGTATACACACGTATAACTTTGAAAAGTCTAAAGCGTGTTCCATGGGCTTCAACCCTCGACTCATGTTGTGTCAGTCCTGCCATCTAGATTACTCACGATACAAGACACGCGGTATAACATACCCTCAGCATATTTGTATTCAATTTAACCCGTAAACAAAACTTTCCCACAAAACACAAGCACACAACCGCCATAACATCTGTTGGCTGTCACACGTCCAACCCTTCCGCGGCTATCGGTCAATCTTGTCCCTCCAGTTGATTTTTACCACACCCCACATAATCAACTGGCCCGTAATTAATCAACTAATAGCTTTTCCGATAATGTTGACCACCTACAGAGATACACGGGTTTTGGTATGTCCGACCTACGGAGTATCGTTAACTTTGGAATTTTCGGGTTAATCTTGATGATGGCTGTGGTATTCTATTGAAATGGAAACTAGTTTAATTTGGTCATATAAAGCCTTTGTAGGCTTTTGTTAATGTAATGATGAGGATACTTATCAGTCACAGAATACGCTCTTCTCTTCGCACAGTGGAGTGAAACCAATATACGATTCAACAGAAATTCACAGCTATTATTTTTAAATGCTAGCTATTAGCTTCCTAGCGCTCATATATTGTCGGAATGGATTATGTGAATTCATATTTTTAAATTAAATATCTGTACGTATGTATTATTACACTTATCTATCAAATAAGGCTGCATTTTTAAGGAAGTAATTCTATAATTTTTCAACATGGGAATTCGAATATCGAATCAATTTACCAATAAACAAACACTACATTGTCACATCTAGTCAGATCATTAAAATTATAAAAACTCTTAGACAAATCATTTCGTATCGATTCATAACTCTTTCCTATCAACAACAAAAGCAAAAGCAAACTAATCTCTAGCTCTAACAATAATTATCTCAACCCATATCACCTCGGAACAGCCGGCCCGATGTCTCAGATAACGCGATGAACTTTAAAAGCGTTGCTTATCGAAACGGATAATTTCAAGATTTATTAAGGCTCAGATAAAACGTGACGGGGATTTGTGATCCCCGTTGATTGTTGCGGGTTAACTTGGACTTTTTTTAATGAGTCCGATAAATTACTATTGGTCGTGATAGTATAAGCTGCGGACACTAAGATATCGGTTACGATTTTGAATTGTGATAATCAATAAAGAATTGATAGAATACCATTTGGTTGAAATTTGATTATTTTCTGTACATGTTGAAATATAAGCTTCTGTTTGTAAAGGCTATACATCAAATGCTCCAACATACATAAAAATTTATTGATAATAGAACGTATTGCGGTATATCTGGTTACTTGCGGAACAAGGAGAGATAGAAATTTGTGTGATTTTGTATTATATTTAGTCGATGATCCCAAAAATACATCAGATATTCAAATCACTATGTGAAACAGATACTGTAATAGTGCGCTAGCAGTTTTGAATGCATTTTACGTTTGAAATGTAAATGATGATAGAAAAAGTAATAATATCACATTTCATAGAAGTACTCGGTGTTCAGATGCTACACCACATAAATGTTTTGGTGTTGAATTTATAAATTATTTTAATGTATAATGTATTTTTAAAATACATAACGTGTTAATTAAATTGTTAATAATCAATGTAAACGTCAAATTAACAACGTGTTTCTCAACCTCAATACTGACGAAATTTCATTTGTACTTATTAGATAGCATTATAACTACATAGCTACAGCGTCTTTTACTGTTCTCTTTCTCTCCCTTCAGCCACAGTAAGTCCACTGCTGAGCATAGGCCTCCCCCATGGATCGCCACATAGACCTGTTGGAAGATCTTTTACAGCTACCAGCAGGTAACTTTTACTATTTGTAATCTAAGCTCAAGTGTGACCTTGCTAGTGACTCATTACTGAAATATGCCATGAAGCTTTACTGTCAGATTTTGTTTGGTTAAAGGCATTGTTGATTCCTTATTTTTTCTTCTCTTTATTACATTTCTAGTAACTAGAAACATACTTGCGATTATCAAGCATCGTAAGTGTTTATGGCCGGCGATGACCACTTACCTGCGATGAGTTGGTTGTTTACTATGCCACAGAACAAGATATTGAATCTGATAAAGGGACATTTTACAAGGAATTCTTTGGTTCTTAAAACGGGTAACACAGCGACTATATGGCTCACCGGCCACGATCCATATCTAGCCACTCATTAAACAAAGCGACGAGACCATTTCTAAATTAAAACAATCGTAAATGCATTCGCATCATTCCCGTTTCGCCCACTCCTTTGTCCAGGTTATATTGGTGGTTGGGCCAAGGGATGGACGGTTGGGGATGAATATTTTGGATGTATTTGGCCTATGATAGACTATTTCCTTAAAATAGATGATTACAAATTATTCTTTTTTTTTGCAGAAATCGACAAATGATCAAGTGGGTCAGCGAGGGGTAAGTGTAGTTCTTTGAAAATAATATTTTAAATTTTGTGGATTCAAAATATTATTTTTTTAATATGTAGTTATGTATGTTCATATGCGAACTGAACATATACATGCATCGCCTGGAAAGAAATAAATCAATATTTTCCTATTGAGGGCGACAACCACAATTGAAAACATTCGCTCCACTCCTATACTTACCACGCAATTGTAATTTCAAAGTGACATTCCATACTTCACGTTACGATGGACCCCCCTAGCCAATTACAATCCATCGGCGATTTAATATAGGCAGTGTCCGCCCACCACTCAGCTCGCTGATGACTCAAAGTGAATCGATAAATCTGGTTATTACGTCTAGACGGTATTCCCGCTACCGTCCATGACTCAACGCGGCAATGTCATGTAAGGCAAGTCACGACCGGCCACCGAGCCAAAAGCGAGCTTTGATAACATCGTTCTGTTTACCCGTTTGACCCTGTTGGACCTCGGCACACTATTGGTCCATTTCGGTCTTTAAGTTAATTTTGAATAACGTTGGTGGCCCCGGGCCCGGCTATCTTGTAATTATCATAACCAGTTAATTCTGACTGCGGCTTGTGGTGCAAGTTAGTGGGGTTGAGGTCTGCTAATAGTGGACGGGGTGAATCTACAAAAGCTGCAAGCCGACCGGAGTAGTGATCGATGTATTGCTGTTGGGAGAGGATCTGTATAAACGATATGTTTATTATGAGCTTCATCGATACAAACCTGGATAAGTATGTGAGATTTATTTAATAGTTTTTGTGCCCGATATAGTGACAGTTTTGCCCCCAATCACATATTGGGGCGGAATAAGCTCGGCGACCCGTAGGTGGTATTAATGGCACTTCTGACTATACATATAGATATGAGCGTATTTATACGTAATATGTTTAATTAAAAAGGGTAACTGAATTTTAGATTGGTCCAATCAATTAACAATGTTACATAACCTATAATAACACATAGTAATCTAATCTCCAAAGAAACAATAAAGAAAATACATAATAATAATAATTATAGTTAAAAATATAAACACAAATTAAAAAAGAAAATAATAAATTAAAGAATTTCATATTAATAATTTCATATTTCAAATTAATCAAAAAGACCGCCCCGAACCATACCCGGTGAGAATGTTCCCATGATGCTTGCTACATTGCCACGTTGAATGGCAAGAGATATGTGCTGCACCAAGAATGATTCGGCGCGGTGATCCTGCCCATTCCGCCTCAGACGTCGCCCCAATTCACGGACAAAATCCTTAGCCTCTGCGCACCACACCCCACTGACCTCAACCGCGAACGGGACGAAAAAATAAGCACGTTCATTCACGTTCATTCATTTTAGATTTACGTTATCAATTACAACAGATTCTGCCCTGATGTGTAGCTAGAATTTAAGTAATTAATACTTTGTCTTTCAATTGTAAGCAAAAAATGGAAAAATGACAATCATTTATATTGTATTGTATTGTATCAGCCCATATACGACCCACTGCAGGGCACGGGCCTCCTCTACAATCGAGAGTACGATTGAGAGTGGTTAGGCCATATAGTCCACCACGCTGGCCTAGTGCGGGTTGGCGGACTTACACACCGTAGAAATTTTTTAAAATCGCTACGGTATGCAGGTTTCCTCACGATGTTTTCCTTCACCGTTAAAGTGCGTGGTGATTAACTATCAATACACACATAACTCCGAAAAGTCAGAGGTGTGCCCTGGGATTTGAACCCGCGACCAACGTGAACATGTAGGCAGCCGAGTCTGGTCCGATACCACGAGGCCACCACGCACTCCACATTCATTCATTCCATCATTTATATATATTACAGTAATAACCATAAAATAAATACCAAAGCAGGAGTTCATTCGTCGCAGTGAAAACCCCGTCATTAAGACCAGCTGGCTGCTCAAAAACAGCATTATGACACTCCTTAATAGATAGTCGTTACAACACGTAAGCGACACCATAACGTTTATATGTTCGTCATGAGAAGTAGGACGCACATACATAATTAAGGTAACACAACACCCCTTTTCACATTTGCAATTAATTTCCGTCTAACAGAGCACGTGACATGCGACCCCTAAATTAATTTATCACACAAAAAGAGCCCTTACAAGTGAAAGGAAATAGTTCGGAACCCTTCGATGTAACCTTATGTTCCTTGATGAATGAAGACGGGGCTAGGGTCGCCATGTATTGGATGTGGCCAGGTGTTGCAAAATGTGTTTTAACTTGATGTGAAAAAAAATCAACATTAATAAATATTTTTGTTTTATGTTCATAAAAAAAGTGGCGCAGGAAGAATCGTGTTAGAAAATGTTTGATCGCCTCTGAGGTGTAGAAAGCCTAGGTTCGTAACTCATAGGTTTCCTAGATCCTAGCTCAGAGAGTTGTTGTGTTAAGGATCAAAATATACCTTACTCCGGGTAGGATCATTTTTCAAAAGGTTATACACGCACACAGGTTCTATAATAGTAAGCGAAATATGTGTTCAACATGCATTAAAGTGTTGTTATTGCAGAGTCGAGTAAGTATTGGATAAGTGCAAGTAGGAAGTGAGATCAACAAGCATACAAATTACACTCTTAAAATCAATTTCATTTATACAAAGTGGAAAATAACAGGCGTGGTAAACATTTCCTATCTGCCACGCAACTTTCATAAGTACCTATGCTAATATTTCCAATAATTCTAATACGATGAAATAAATAAAGATTATTTTAATCATTTTTAATCTACTAACAAATTGAAATTATTTGCATTTATAGAATGTGTCCAATAAAAGGTGTGTAAAACGTTTTCCTATAACTTAGGCATATACACATGTGTGAATATTTTAAATAATTCTGATACTACAAACAGCTTCAATAAAGATAATCTTAATCATTAGTATATAAAACCTTATGAAATAACACACTCCATTCAAAACTGTATGTTTTATCAAAACCGATTACTTTCTATTTAAATTATTAAAAACTTTTATCGTAAGTTTGAAATGGTCCGACAGATGGCGTTAATAGTCGTATTTATTAAAACAGATAGTTGTATCGCTCTCAATTAGCATAAATAATGTAATATATAAGTGAATGTACGCATATAGATAAAGCAACGATTCATAATCTCAGTTCACTTGAGGAAACTATTTTTATTGTGATATATTTTCTTGGGAACTTGTAAATGTTTATTGTTCACTGATACAGGAGAATTATAATGGTAATAGATATTTACGAGTAAAGAATATTATATTGGACGGACGACCTGGTTAAGGTTGCAGGAAGTAGCTGGATGCAGACCTCTTGCAACAGGATGATGTGGAAATCCTTGGGGAAGGCCTATGTTCAGCAGTGGACTTCCTGTGGCTGAAGAGAGAGAAGAATACTCCTAGACATAAAAACTTCAATTAGTTTATGAAATTGGGTTTAAATCTTGCCTTAGATGTTTTAAGTTTGAGTTAATTTTCCTTACATTTATAGCGTATTTATTGTAACTTGTAACAGGACTCGAATTAAGTGGCGTAAAAATTCGATGTATATATTGTTTCAGAATTCAAGTGTATTGGCAGATACCTTCAGTATTAATTGGCACCTACGTACCAAATTTATTGATACAATAAACATGATCAATTTGGCGTGCCTAATTATAGGCTCTCATTAAATTTCCCGTTCAATGATTAATTCGATCAAATTTTCGCACGTCGTTATCGGTTCTTAGAATAAGATATAAAACATGAATAAATGGGAGTATACCAATTTAAATTATTCCTATATTTTATCCATTTACATAAAACGAGACGTTTAGGCGCGTATCCTGTGTTCAAATATGCTTGAAAATAATGATCTGTTAGAATCTGTATTACGTCGCTGGATGCAGGACGCTTCAACAGGTTTCTGTGTAAGTCCTTGAAAAGGTATGTTCAGCAATGGGCTTCCCGTGGGCTTCCAGTTAATGATGATCATGATAGAATTTTCTAATAAAAGACTGTCTTTTGACTAATAAAAGAACGAGCCGTTTACATCATTAGTTATTATAGGTACTTATAATTCTCATTCAGACGATGTTGTTTATCTTTAGTTCTGCGACTATAGGATAATGGAATGCGTTAGTGGCGTTGGCGTTTTCTTAGCGCTGCAATCAAGAGCTTTTCATGATTACAATGATAAAGCCTCTGCTTAGGCTGTGTGTAAAAATCAAGATTAATTTTCCTCTGCACCACGTAATTTTTTTAGTTCATGATAAGTAAATAAGTCCACCCAACAGTCACATACATAGTCCTGATCCCACACTAAGATCGAGTCTTGTGTCATGGGTATCAGAAACTACGAGAGACTTTTCACACAAACATTAGTTGTTCACTCTTATTGTCAACTCTCATTTCACAGTCGGCATAAGGCGTCATTGATAAGCATATTAGTAGAAATAATGTAAAAAATGACATTTGTCTTATATTTAGTTTTTTACACTTGCAGACAACCAACCGGGTACGAAATAATATCCTGAAACACTTGTATTCGTGGCAACCCTAGAAGCCTTTGTCGGCGACAACGATGCCCTTTGCGATTGATTAGTCGACATTTCGGTCCCTTCCGCGGCGTCTTCTTGGAAGCCGCGCTAGTGCTGGGGTAGTTTCCAATTTTAGCCTTGCGGTTGCTTTCATAATTAGCTGCATTGGAAGGTTGTCTTTAATGACTCGTGTATGTTTCAAATGTGCCTCTTGTTCATATTTTGACAAGTCATTGTGTGCTATGATTGGTGGACTTACCAGTGGTATTATTAGCTTCATGTAATGTTGAATTAAACCTTCTGTTTGTAGCCTAATAAATAATTTAATCAAAAATGTATTTATTTTTATGTATCGGTATGACATAGCTGTTCAGATGTTAAATGCACTACCGTGGCCCGTTGCAAGATGGTGGTCGGACGGATTATATTGTATTAAGGGTCCAGCACGGTCGCCACATTTGTAATTGTGCCGCGCTGGTGTATCCCTGTCGGCCAGTGCCTGGGTACTGAATTAGTAAGTTACATATAATATTTTAGGCGTGTCTAAAATACTAACAAAACTAATTCCATGCCATAGGGTATTTCAAACATAAGACATTTATACTTTACCATTTTAAATATGCTAATAATTATACCAACTACGATGTACCATTTAAACTATAAATACGAGTACTAATATATCGAAAGAAAAGTTTAATCTAAACTCTCATATGCCACGGTAAAGGATAAGGCCCATAAGTGGTTTCTTAAATTAAATTGTGTACAGTTAATTCTCATAAATGTGAGAGGCTAGTAAAAACTCCACGAAGACGCGATAGCAACGCGTCAGTAGCGGCTAGATAATTTCTATTTTACGACCCCCACACCTGTGTATTTATTACCCTTACACGAATTGTATAATGCATTTAAATGTATTCCCGAAATTCGTATGGGTGCGGTGGGAGTGCGAGCGTTTTGTGTTAATTTTTTGGCGTATGCTTTAGGATTTTATTTGGGTTTATCATAGTTCTGTTCTAGATAGCATATTTCAGTGTCGGTGATTTTGATTACCAGTTTTAAGAGTTATATAAATTGGCTGGTTTGGGCAATTATGTAAAATAAATAATATGAATATGTGCTAAGTAGGGATATGGGATAGGCGACGCGACAGCTCGGCTATAATGGTACCATAAATAGAAAAGCGACATGCTGTCATATTTTGTTTAGTGCCAATTGCTGGAGGTTTTTGAACCTAACCTAAAGGGCTATTAAGCTCTTTGCTCTTTCGTACTTTTTCTATCCCTTTGCCCTACTATTTTCTAACCACAGTGTACAACGAATGTACAATTCAGATGTTGTTAGTGTTCATTGGTAGCGGTATTGAAATAACATCAGGAGGAACATTTGCTCATAGACTATAAGAAGACATAATGTAAGAATATTTTTTCATCGCTATCTCCTTTCGTATTTTAAAAGTTAAGTTCAATTCTTTTGGGAATTGTAATGTGATTTTTAAATTATCCACCGTCTTTGTAACCGCATGTGAACAACGTGCTCGCTCCCACTGCCGCCATACCCTAACCAATTGGTCACGGTCCGCGACGTGTCAAGAGTCGAACCCGCACAAAGGCAAGCGCGCACCTGCTCGCGCACGCAGCCGACACAATGGCTTAACTTATTTACATCGTTACCGTAACGTTACCATTGTTACGGTAAAGAGTTTTTACATTGATGGAAATGACATCCGTGGTAGAGGCTATTTGTAATTAGGTAAGTGTATTTACTAAGTCCTGCAGTGGACTTCCTGTGACTGAAGAGATAGGGGGAGGGGAAGAGAGAGGTGTATTCTTAGTTGGTTTGTATTTTTTAAAGTATCGACTTTATAGGGTCAAAGATTACGTAATGCTTCTGCTGGGGAGTTCATATGGGGTCCTCTCTGTCTTTTATCTCCAGTCCCCTTTTTGTTTCTCACCCTTTACGTCACCTGTGGCTAATGCACCCTCAGTTCTCATGATGTCATAGATGTTAATGGAAGGCGGTGATCACTATCAATCAGGGAATTTACTTAACGCACGATGTGAAATAAGGATTTTTAAGAACATATTGGCTACAACAACTATGTATCAAATATCATTCAACTTTCGCTACAAAACGATTTCCTATTTAAATCACAGTTTAAACATTATAATTCTTGGCATATGGTCAGAACAAGTAACAAATATTTTTGGACACATAATAATGCGTGGTGATTCTTAAGCCTAACGGAATGTACTCATATGTCTCTGTCGATATGCCATTCAAAACGCGCGTCAACTTACAAGTGTGAAATGCCCTTTACTAATTCGTTTTGTCTCCTCGCCTGTCACAACGGCAGCCGCGAAGAATTCGGACTTTTTTTATTTTAATAACATAAATTCTTGTAACAAATGCGTTTTGTTCGTGCTCTTTTTGGTCGTACCTTTGTTTTTGTACGTTATTGAAGTAGTGGCGCCGGTTTGTTTGTGTAATGTGTTAATTATGTTTGAAATACAACAGTGTATGGTTTATTTATAGGTTGGTATTTTGGTATGTTTAGTGGGAATTGAGGAGGAGGATTTGTGGTGATTTCGTCTTATTTCGCGAGATTTGACCTTCCCGTTGAAGCATTTTTTTTCTAGTGGAAATAAACTATTTTATGTACTTAATTTGTAGCACCGTTAAACTGTTGAATAATCAGTTGGCTTTCTTCAAGACTGTGTGTGTCTCAATCGTACTCTGGATTGTAGAGGCGGCTCGTACCCTGCAGTGAGACGTATCTGGGCTGATACACCAAAGTACGGTGTCCTTAAAGCAAAATGTTAACAATAAATTTATTGCATGCTTAATTAAGCATGCATATTGAGTTGTGTTGACCGACGAGAAATGATTTTTCTTTTATTGTAGCTTTCAATAGAACAACATATCACTTCCCATCAGGATTAATACTCACTAACCACGTTTTCTCGGTTCGGGTATCAAACACACTGCCGTTACTTACTGTCGTTCTCATCAATTATGGTAGGACTAGGAAGGCGGTTGGATAATATTTTGTAGATACAGCGTCGTACTTATGTATTGTCGTAGGGATAGTGTGAGGCAAAGAATTCATACTTGTGGAAATATTCATGCTATGTTACTATTAAGGGCGACATAATCGCATTAGCGACAATGACCTTTTCTATATTAATAAAAACAAAATGTTACTATTATTATGGATGGAATATTTTGTGATAGGAATTACAAATATAGTTTCCAACAATATGTTAGTAGTTAGTGTATAGTAATTAGTAGTACATTACTTTTCCCTCAGAACTCTATTACAGGTGCTAAATGGAGGAGGATACTCATGATCGGGTAATAATAAAACAAATACCTGCACAGTTAAACATAATTTATTTCATATTATTTTAAGTATCACAGATCCTTTTATTTTAATAGTCATCACTTTAACAAAAATATAATAATATGTCATCTACTGCTGCAACGCGCGCCATGTACGTTCAATGGGTTATTGTGTCGTCTCATTTAACTGTCGTAAAATATTTACAATATTATATACACAGGAATAAGTGAAAATGCGTTTTGCGTACATTGGTTAACCTTACCCTCTAGAAGATACCGCGGTTCTAACACGAGTGGCTAAAATATAACCTCAAAATTATCTCAATATATGGCATTTGAAAATATGTTGAATTGTGATTGACTGAGTAAGAGTGAATGAATGAGTGAATGATTAATACAATAGCAACATTTGCGCTACACGTACATTTTTACTAATACAACAGTTTTTACAGACTCTCGACACAAATATTACAAATATTCACAAGTATTTATTTTGTTTTCTTAATAATTGGAGGCGTCAAAATTCCCAGTACAGCTATAATCGACTGAGATATTTTAAATATATTTTTTTAATCTCTCAGTAAGATTTTAAATATTTTATTTGTGGATTGGAATTGAAAATTGTTTTAAGACGTAAGCATGTGTAATATTGGAAACTACAAAGTACAAATTATTGAGATGATATTTAGGAGACAGATAATAAAATCACGAGTTTGACGTTTAGCAGTGTGTTCCAAATTAAATTATCTGACTATATATTTTTTTGTTTTACATCATCTCTACTTTGTATGCAGTGGTAATATGTATATAATTAGTTGTGTTCCTAACATGCAATAGCTTAAAGTGTAGTTCGAAGTTAGCCGACAGATTAATGACATACAAAAACTTTTACATAAACCGACAGACATACGTTAGCTCGTATAATAACAGTAAGCTCAGAAATATTTCAATATAACATTATATTTTCGATATTATTGCCAAAATTATGTCGTGGCATCAATTTGGCACAAAGTTCGAAATAATATGCAAACAATGGAAAAATCATGCACATCTCAATACGATAAACACTCAGAAACACTATTAAAAAAATTAACAAATCAACCATCCGACCGACCTAACGTCGGTCTTATTCTTTAAAAGACATTTTAGGCACTATTATTGCTACTATTATAATATAATTTATCGATCCATCGCTTATCTACAGCGTAGAATAATGCATCTATACAAAATATACTACGAAGATTTTACAATATTAGGCCACAGGCCTACCAAACTGTTCTTTCTCTAAAGTAACATTTATACTACTAACAAATCCACATGATTTCACATTTTACTCACAATTGTCCCATTAAAATATCCAACAAAATTAATAAGTAGTGGTATTATTGATTCATAACCAAGAGGGCCGGCCCTGCAGCAGGTCGGCGGCGTCGTGTCGGTCCATCTGACGCAGCGCTGCGGCTAGGGACGCCGTGGCGCCGGCTCCCCTCTCCCGGCACTCCCATAGTTCCAGAATAGCCTCTGTGGGTGAGTTCTTGGTAGCAAACCAAGTGGTGTACCTGTCCACTCCAAGCCTTGCAGCCAAAGCCCTCCAGTCATTACCGCGAGCGTTAGGAGGATCCAGAATCGAGCACAACTGCCTCTTGATCCTCCCACTCAATTTAAAAGGACCTTCTCCTGCACACTCATTCACTCCTGTCTCGTTGATTGTGACATTCCTCTTCACGCTTTCGTTCCCATCTTCGCTCCTGCACATGCGCGCTTCCAGCAAATTCTCTGTGATGTTAAAACTGCGCTGTGACTCAGCGCGCGGTGACCTACCCCGCGGTGATCGACTTCGCACATCTTCCAGCGATATTCGGAATGTCTGTTTATAAGATGGATTAGTTCGCTGACATGCTGATACACTGAAGTCTATGTTATCGCAGTCGTGAGTTCGCTCAAGCACAAAGCTGCAATGGAGCGCGTTGTAATTTGAACTCCAAACATGATTGAAAGGGATTTCTTGGTAACCAATACCTGGCTTAGCTTTCCAGCCCGGACTTACATGTTCCAAATTCAAACACAAGTTTGAACCTCCGTCTTGAAAGAGTAATGTTTTGGGGCGTTCAAGCAACACTCCGCCTAATTTCTTCTCCTGCTCCTGACAATAGTAAGCAGCGCACGGCGTATCTTCAAACACATAAAGCCTTATATTGTACTCAGAACAGGCTTCGTTCAAGACCGCTGGTGCGTAAATTGCTAACTGAAGAGCTTTTACAGCTTTACCGTTGAAACTTTCACCGACAAGCACAAAAGTTGACAGCATATCGGTGACGAGGAATATTTTATCGTTGTCGAGTTGCGTGAAGACTGGTGTGTTGATGGTCTCTTGTCCGAGCCCGACGATCTTCTTCCACTGCGGCTGCGCGTTGTCGGCCTTGTTGCTGTGATCGATGGCGTACAGCGACAGGTTCCAGAAGCCGTGCTTGAGGCTGGCGCAGTGTGGCATTTGCAGGATGAGCGACTTGTTTAATTGAAGGCGCGGTGGGCCGCATTTAACCACCGGGCTCAGTTGCGTGATACCTGCGGGGCGGAATTTGTTGTTGAGTACTGAGATAGACTCGCCAACTCGCCGCGCCGGCGGCGGTGATATTTTTTACATAGCACAAATTATACCTTACCGATTCATAGCGTAATTACACACCGTTTAAAATTATCTTCGAAATTACTCCATATCGTATCGCAAAATCAATTTGTTTTTATTAAACCCGGCACAATGTTAAATCGTCCATAAATATTCATGCCAGTTTTGATGATTTAGGGTTTAATAAATAATTGAACGTTAAAGGTTATATTTACTAAAATAAACTAATTTATATTCCGTCTGAACGGGGATCGACTGTGTTATCAAAATGTTAAATAAACAGTGGAGGCTCTGGAACATGTCTTTAGCGCTCTTCAAATTGGATATTTTCAACAAATTATATAGTAGATTAAATTGCAAAACTTGGCAACCGTTCATTGCGTACTTCATTATTTTTTTGTTAACGCTATCTCGGCTTTAAAGTTTGTTTTATTCTGTCAACGTTGAATACAGCCTTTGGGTACGTTTATTATTATATTTTTAAAGGCAAGGAATATATTTATCAAACTCATATCATCAAAATTGTATGGACCATCGCACAACGTTTTCACACGCTTTACTTTCTTTTAGACATCGATCGAATGTGTATTGCGCGATTTTAACCCTGTCTATTATACCACCATGTAATTCCTTTCATATAATAGAACATTCGTCTCTATCTTTCAATATTACTGTTCTTTTGTTCTATATATGAATATTACCTTTGCCAAGCCTCGGTCTGTATCGATCGTCCTTCACAACGGCGACGTATATCTGTTCCCTGCGGCCCCTACTAAATGCTCCTTCTGGTATGGAGAGAGCCACGCCTGCAGCAGGCAAGGCTAGTCTCGCACCAGCTCCCGATACAGACATCGATTGAGAAGTAGGTGAGTTTGACACGAGTTCTGCTAGTTGGAGAGTTACTGACTCATTCGTTGCATCGTACATGGATCCGGCTAGAAAAAAAGTTGTGTGTTAGGGCGCGAAGTGCGTTTTTGGGGGAAGGAGGCGGAGAGGTATGAACATACTAAAAATAGTTAAATACTTTTATTAATGACTTAGAGCGGAGGATTTACTTTTGTAAGTGCTTTTTTTAATTTTCTAAACCAGAAGTATATTTTATCAATCATTTTTTACATTAAAATTGAGTCTGAAACAAAATTAAATATTTTAGGTATTTGGTGATATTTTTGGAATTTACAATTTGTTGTCGAAGATTGATATCTCAATAAGAATCTCGGTAAGAAGGACATGCACTCAAAGTTTTCTAAGGTAGTAAATTACAAATAGCAATGGCACAGACTCCTATAAATGAATGCTACTATCGTTCATTACTTTTATCAAAACCCGCTACATTAACAGAACTCACAGCTAGTGAAGCAGCTGGAGGCGGAGTGCTCGGACTCGCTGTACGGCTTGCTGTCGTAATCGTCGCTCTGGCCCTTGCTCGAGGCGCAGGGCGTGACCTGGTGGTCCACCGGCGACGCGTAACTGCAAATAATTAACCACTTTACATACCCGATTAGATACAGCTGATGTATCGTCGCTGCGGGCTTTGAATTCAATGACTTAGGTGTTTCATTGATAGACCAAAATTATTAGAGCTTTGATTTTTTAATTTATTGCGTCTCTTACTTTTGAATGGGTGTTGATATATTAGGAATTTGTGCTAGATTTAATTTTTAGATGTAAAACTTTTTTACCTCTACGATAAAAAAATTGGCATAAAAGATTCTTGTTCAAGAGTTTCGCTACACGACGTATCTTTCCCTTTTGTAGGAAAGAAGATATTTTTACCTGTTAGTCAGATGTGGGACGTCATAATGATGTTCAGCCCGGCTGTCAGGTTGAGGATGTTCGTATCTTGGAGGCCGGTGCTGCATCAGATCAGGCGCCAAAGATAACGACTGCTTTTCTACAGCAGGGTATATCTCCGGTTGGAAATCTATTAAGAAAGGTTAAACTTCAAAATATAAATACGGTAGAGCCTCCTTAAATCGATTCTTTCCAAATTGTTATTCAAATAATCTAATTTTATTCATTGAATATTTTAACGCTGATGGAATTCCGAAAGGCATAAAAGAGAAATGCTTAAAAAGCGTTAACATAACAGATTTACAACAAAAACATGACTGTGAGGAATTGGAATAAAATGTTGTAGTACACGCAAATAAAATTTACAAAGGCCCTTTCAAATGTTCATGTAAGACAAACAAAATTCTGTATTCCAGACACAACACGCCAATTTTTTTATAAACAGACTTTTATCCGAAATAAATGTGTGGTTTTGGGGATATAAAAATATCGTCTTTCAGTCGATGCGAAGCGTCTGCGACGTTGACACTTTAACGTCATTTTAATCTGTTTTCACGGAACACATTGTGAATCATTGTCATTCTTTGTGTAAAACCTTGTAAAACACTTCTGTCTGTCGACACAAGACTGTAAATGTCCCACTCATATAGCCCTCCTGGTTTCTTCTTTCAAATTATAATGTTGATTGAAAGAAAAGAACACGAAAAGTAGTTTGTTGTTGAGGTTTTTTACACTGTTTCTTCTTCACACGCTACAAGTTTCAAAGCGATATTTTTCTATAATTTTATCAATTTATTTATGCAAGAATATTTTAATGTGATTTTCATTGCGGAATATCTAAGTTTGTTCTAGTTACACTTGCAAGTTCTATGTTGTCGATTCATTTTATATTTGGACCGTTTAATGCTACGGTTGGCTTGTCTTACCAAACAGTTGTATCTGATATTGGATCGCTGGTTTATAGCCAGTTGTATGGACTTACCAGTCCTAGTCATAGTGTAGAGCGAGTGGTCCCTCGTCTTCCTCTGCAGCAGTTTGTAGACAACTGCCGCCCCTGCGAGGAACACCACCACTGCTACAGCAATACCGATGTACAGCGGGATGTCGCTGTGTGCTGCCACTGTTGAGAAAAACACTTATTTAATAAAACTATCTTAAACGAATTCACTTAAAATATGATGATAGTGGTCATAAAGTTATGGATGGAAGATGATGGATTGGTAATTCTCGAAATTGCTACGAAAACCTGTGCGGGAGCAGAATGGTAAGCAGTAAATATCTTGAAGCTGACGTGTGACGATGTTGATTACCTGATAGGCTTTCATGGCAATCAAATATGTGGTCGAAGAAATTTCAAGTATTTTTTAAGAGAAATATATTGATGATACCGGCATTCCCGAAAAGAAGAAAAAAAGTAAAATATATTTAATCTTGTCTATACACAAATGGGATAATGTTAGGTAAAGGCGATGAAAATAAGTTTAAAGCACAAGTTGATAAGAGCGACACGAGCGGACACCCGTGCCCAGTAATGGCACCGAATATAGACTATAAAAATACATTCTGAGAGACATAAAATTTTAGCACCAGCTGCCACAATAAGGTAAATAACTAAGCGTAAACAAGACTATTGTCTCCCCGTATAAGGTGTAAACATAAAAATATCTTAAATTTTTTACACATTCAGGGTACAATTCTTCATTCCACGGTTTAACATGCTAACAAAGGGGCATAAATTCTGAAAGTTTAAACCGTAGGTCCCCAACAAACTGTTATTACTTGACGATGCACTGTCCCACATTCTATAAGTCTCTGCGGGAGTGTCCCGAAAAAAATGTCCCAAAAAACCCATTTCTATAAACGGAGAAATTATTAAACACCTGTTTGTGATAATATTTTAACTGTTGCACTAATAAAATGTGAATTCAGATGCTGGTTTTTGCTGTTAGATAATAAACTTTGATGTCTTTATGTACGTGATAAGGTTTATAATTGCGTGCAGTTTACATGAATTCGGCTGAATGTGTAAGTTTGTTGTTGTTAAGTAGGGGATACACTTGGTTGCTTTTTGTTATATGGTTTGATGGGAGTTTTTATACAAGTAATATTGGAAAAAGATAAGTGGTTTAGTTTTTTGGGCTCTATAAATGGATTTCAAATGACAGTCACTAGCACAGCGGACAACAGAGTGTGAAATAAGTAGCCGCGTGTTCGACCCCCGCACCGAGGCAAATCTTTGTATAATTATCCAATATTTTAATAGTTTGTAGATCCGAGCAGTCTACGGCAGTTTCTGATAGATGATGCAAGACTTACAACTTAGTGTAGGGTAAGGACTATATGTGTTATGTCTGAATGTTTATTTATCCTAAATTGGCCGCAGTTCACGCAATTTGGTTTGTGAGAGACTCAAGTTCCGAAAAATTTAGTAAGATTTGCTGGCGAGAGAAATTTTTGTCCGGTGTAGGTGAGGACTCGTCCGTTGTCAAATCTTTAGGAGGAGTTAGGATCCAAGATTGGCACCTCCTAGTGGCACCTCTGTTAACCACTTTTGAGGCTTTAGCTTGTGAATTTATAAAAAAACATTTTCATAAGGATACAAATCACCACGCCCTACTGTACCCCAAACTTTACCCAAATGTATCCAGAGGCAGCGAGCAGCCCTTATATTATTTATGTCATCGCATCTCAAAGTTTACGACGCGCGGCGCGACTTAACGATAATATTTTTTGTAATAACGTGTTGTGAATGCTTCTGCTTAACGACCGGCGGCGATGTACGGACCAACTTCAAAACTTGACACTAAATTAAATGCCTTCAAGAATGGTGTATATAGATTGTCATGTTATTATGCTTGCAGTTGATGCTTTTATGAAGTTTCATTGGTGGAGCAGTTTATGGTCTGTGAACTGTGAAGTTGTATGATGTAAGTCGGCGTACACACTACACAGCACCGGATGACGCAGCTTCAGCTAGTTTCTTAAAAATGTTCTTAAATAATGCAGTCTGCATAAATACATCAGTTCTAATGATCATCGCAGCGTACTCTTTTTTGTGTCAAGAGGACAAGCTGTAAAGCTCCCCTTTCGATACCCCGGAGGAGGCCGAAAGGGGTATGTCAATGTCGCTAGCCTACCAACCCGGCACGGATAATGGGCCCGAGTCGGGTCCCTAACAAGAGCGTACTCTGACATTAATAGTTGTTAATAAAGGTATCGATTTAATCAAATAAAGTAAACCATTCCAGAAGCAGAAATTTTAATACGACTAAAGCAAGTTATCGAAAATAAATCCCTTTATTATACGAACGTAATACAATCAATCTTTGCAACACAAAAATCGTTCAGAAGGAACGAATGTAATAAAGATATTCAGTCAATAATACCGATAGCAATTTCAAGCTTTGAGCGCATAATTAAAAACAAGCCGAGCTCAGTTGTAACGTAGTTACACTTGACGGCTTGTTACTTCTCGTTTTACATTCATTCATTCGTACACTTTTAATTAATGAAATTTCAATTATGTTGGTTTCATTACATTCCTATTTTAGATGTTGTGATTAATTAGTGAAAACAAATCAGTTTGGAACGAATCGGATGGGAGGGATGAATAAAATTCACTTTTTAATCCCAAGAAACAAGCATAATAAAATAATATGTGAGTTTTTTAATAGACTTTTAAAACATTTAAAATTAACCAACTCGCATTAAGCCAAAACGATGGACTGAGTGCTCGAATATTGTTCAGCGTGACGTTTACGGCCTGATATAAACATTCGTTCTCTTCTAAATTTGAATTTGAATTTAGAACATAAAGATGATACATGTTTGAAAGCGTGAGAGCACAACGCGGTGTAACATTTGGCGTTGACGTGCAACATCCTGTTTTACGTTCGTATGTTCGTTCATTCGTTCATTCATTCACTCGTTCGATTTTAATTCGTCGCGAGAATGTAGGTCAATATTTATGGCTCGCTAATGATCACTTAACGTCATGAACGAAGTGCGCTCGGCGAGACGGGCCAAGAATATATCGACGGTGAAATAGGAATGCGCTTTTTTCTCTTCATTTACACATTTAGTGGTGCTTTTATAGTTGGAATTTTTATACCATTCGGTATTTCGAAGCCTCTGGATGCATTAAAGCCTTCGTTATTTAGAGCGCTGCCTTTTTAAATTTAATTTTAAAAGCGTTTGTAGTTTTACTATAATTTTTACTGGTGTATTATATACTTATATAATCGTCAAAACTAATTTGATACTTCGGAAAAATTACTTTTACGTTTTACAACAGCTAATAAAAGTTAATGTTAATAAAATTTAAATTAAACTAATAAAAATCTACAGGTGTTAAAGAAAAAAGTAATTATGTAAACTATAGAAAATACAGGGTGATATTGGCATATGTTATTTAATCTAACCCACGTGTTTCTCATCACACCAGATGATATTGTACAAAACTTGGAGAAATCCAAGATGATTTTTTGTTATAAATCGTTAATCGGAGAGTTTCTCCCCTCGAAGATACGATTATCGTAAGATTATAAAAAAGTTGCATCGTGTAAACATTTATCAGAACACAATCTATGGCGGTTATATCATGCGATAATCGTATAAACTCTCTTCGTGTAAACGGGACTAAGTTTGGTTTGGGAACTTACCTGAGCCGTAAAAAGACTCCTACCTATACGAGTTGATCAAAAGGCTTGAAAACTAAAATCGCGATTTTTGACAAACCTATCAGTTTTTTTTCCATCTTGGTACAATGTTACCTACAGTGGTTAGGAACATATGGTTAAATACCATATGTCAATATGGCCCTGTATATAAAGCTCTGCTACTATACATGATCATTATTATTTGTAAAACAATCTATTAGAGCCATAAATAGTAAACAAGATATTCGTGTTATATTTGATTTAATGTCCCTTCTCTTCGACAGCGCGGATGTCCGATAAAAATAAATTAAACTATAGAAATGGTAGAGTAATTTACATTCAGCCGGCGCTTGGAACTAATTGTAATGCAGGCCTCGTATGGAGCCGCCTGTTCTGTGAGATATCGCGGAAACACTGCGTTTACTAACCAACATATTGGATTTAAATTCGAACAAGTTTTGTTTAATGATTATTAGAAAATGTTGCTCTGGGACTGCTTTGTACGCTCTCATAATCGTAATTTATTTCATAATTTTCGGACCTACTCTTCAATAATAATGCTATATAAAAAGAAAAATTGCTAATACACCACATCCAACATTCACATATGATGTAGCCTCACCCTACATGCGAGTTGCACCTAACGTTACTATCAAAAATAACGTGGTACTTTTTAATCTAGCCATAGATAGAAAAACTGCAGATAATGATGCAGCTAAGTAATCAAACACCAAACTAAGCGTAAGGTTTACGATGTCCATTGTCGATAAGAGTGAGTGGGACACCGCATCTAGAGAAATAACCTTTGACCCGCGCATAATGTCAACTAACAGTTTTGAAATTTATCAATAAAAATATTTTCCCAGAATAAAGAGCAATAAAACAACCATAAATAAAGGTAAAACTATACAAAAGAATTCCAAATGTATGCATAATGTAATTCTATCGATTATTTATCTGCGTCACAATAGATTCTTTGTTGGGAACCATTACAATTTTTTAAGTTTCCTTCTTGATGTATCGTTTGTCATTCTTTATTTTACTTTGAATGGTATTTATTGTATGAATTGCATTTGGATTTTTATTCGATTATTATACGGATATTAGTTCCGTTATTATCGATGTATTTGATATTTTATTTTCTTTTATGTAATCGTCCCTATTCAACTCTTTTCCGTTTATTATTTTTTATTTTTTCGTTTTATTCTTTTTCGTTTTTATAATATCTTAATGATAGAACTGCTTTAAATGATATAGGCAACTAGGATCTGGAGCGATATATTTCGTAACAAAACTTTCGAGGGTGCAGCCATAGGAAAGTATATTTAGGATCCTCGTTCGGCGCTGATTTTAGAATATAAGTAGCGCAGTATTTTTTTAAACTTTAAGGTATTCAAATTGCAACACTAAGCGCAATACAAGTTTAATGAATTCCTATTCATGAGCATTCTCTATATAAACTATTCACAATTGGCAATACGTAACACAGAGTTCATTTCCATCATAAATGTTCCCTATAAGTTACAGCTCACGTACTTCAATCGTTGCTTAACAAGAAGTCCAGCCTACCTCATCCTCCTGATTTACCTCCCATTGCGTTTCAGAGGCCCTCACTCAATACATAAAAATGCTTATTATAGAGTAAATAAACAAACATCTTGCACCTCCTCTGGCGCAACTAGCAACTGTACTTTAATATCAATAACTCGAGATATAAACAAGCCAGCAGTTTACGGCCGACCAATGTTTGGAATCCAATAAATCATAGTAACATCCGCTACTACATTTCGTATCACGTAATGGAAACCACATAATACGAAACCAGAATAAATTTACGTATGGGATATGTGCGGGTTATTTCGTAATCTATATTTAAATGTATGATGGCATTACTAACAGTTTAATATACTGGTATAATTATGATTGATAAACTTATGAATCGCTTGAGTTTTCCATTAGAACCACTAGTAAACCCAGTAGCTGGAACTAAAAAACACAGCGACTTATGTTTTGCTATATTTTGGTGATAAACGTTACTTGAATTAATATATCTAAGTATTATGTATAAATACCAGGAACTCAGTGATCTTTGATGTGTAATATTCTGTCTTGAAAATGGATATAGATTGTTTTTTTTAAATCATCTTTTAATGTTGAAATCAATACAACTTTTTTATCTTAGTACGTCGTTATTACAGTACATAACAGCCTTGCATATTAATCTTTTCCAGGATTGTCTTGGCTAAGCTTCTCCTGATTTTTTATATCTTCGGTTTTTGAGGTAACAGATTCGTCCAACCGTTGACTCCAATGAACGAAATCAACCCAAACCAATGAAAGGTCTCAGCAACGAATCCAAAAAATAAGAAACAAAGACCAATTGTAATATACTTAAAATTCGATGTCGTCTAGTTCTGTAGCCAATATTTATAATGGTTCTCGGCAAACCCCTGAAATCCTTTTAACCTACTTTTATGCACTCTATATAACGAATTCGTGGAAAAGTTTCGATTGGAGAACCAATTGATACTGTGAAATAGGAATTAAATATTGGAAATACTTCTTCTGTTCAGGTGTGGGCCATATTAAAGACGGCAGGTTTATCAATCTCTTTACTTCAATCTTCTTATTGAGGTGTTTCTCTTAAACAAAAATCTAATAGAAGTTGACTGTTGATAATATTCTTTCCATTTGGTAAATGTTGCGTCGCAAAGCCTTTTTTAAGTTTTATATAACAAAAACTACGGTAGTACTAGAACGGTAATATTGAAAAATTACCTCAAAAGATTTTCTATACAGACTATTCTAAATTGTTTTCAATTATATTCCAACTGCAGCTGAAGAGGTATTCCAACTGAAACACTCAACTAAACCTATGTAAATACGACTAAACACTTACTTAGCGCTAGAGCATGAGTTGTCATAGCACAATCACAACCGGACAGACAGACATGCGAGACTTTCACAAACACGCTTGAATTTAGCCGCAACATTAACTTTCATCTCACAGCGCCGCTCAAGCAGTTGCATTCAGCTGGCAAGTGAAACCGACGGCAAAAACTACTCAAAAGCGCGTAAACATTTGTCAGTGCCAGACCTATGCAGATTGCAGATAGCAATCCAATCGAAAACAAACGCATGTCGCTAGCATTACGTGGTAGGAGGGCTGGTGGAATTAAATACAACATGGATATCTACCAAGCGAAAGCCAACCTTACCCCGCTAAACATAGAATGCGTATTCGAACGAGAAGTGTGTAAGGACGTGGGAATGCATTCGCGATCACCCGCTGAGACCACTCGGCGAAATCACAACAAATCATTTACGGGACCCACCTCTTGTAATGACTGCCGCATCGCATATAAATTGGATTTTACTGTTGTTTGTTTATGCATTAATCTTTTCATATTAATAAAATATCCGATCTCGATTGTGATAAATATTCGCTTATTAAAGTTAATGAGTTTTGCCAACGAAAATAAAGTAACGGATAGAGGTTTTAATGCGATTTCGAATTCTTTTGTAAAGATAGATCTTTTCATTGAAGTATGAGATTATGTTAATCAAAATTGTCTTTTTATTGCTAGCTATTAGAGAAACGTAATATAATAAGCGGTTGCTTCTTAAGTGGTCAAAGGTCGGCATAATATAACAATTAATTTTAGATATGTATACAGTAAATCACACTTATGCCGTGAAAATGGGCATTATAATAATTGCATTTGATATTTTGTGCTGTCATCGAAGTAGGAAAAAGTTTTACTGAAAGTAACGGAATATTAAGCGAATGCCACTTTTGGAAAATTGGTTGGACTACTTTTTGTAGCGATTTGAAATTTAATCTTTTGTCCAACTATAGGTGAAAAGTAATCCTTTACTATTATTACATTTCTTTGAATGGCGTTATTGAGTGAAAAGCTTTATCCGACAGTGTATTGATACGGATTGATGATATAGATTATAGATAGATATGTATCAACTATGACAAATCGATGGACGACTGTAAGTGGAAAATACTGTGGAGGTCGACTTGATCCAACTTTTGCCGGGCTATTCGGTTAAACAAAGCTGTAATTTAACGTACCAGGGGCTAACGAAAACGCATGAAGAGATTAATGCAAAATGTATGAAGCAAAAGTCGCAGAATTCAGGCTGCTTCCAACTTGTCGATGTGGAGTTCCTTGGGAGAGGCCTATGTTCAGCAGTGGACTTTCTGTGGCTGAAGAGAGAGAGAGAGAGAGAGAGAAAGAAGTGATAGGACAGGATCATGCAAAGTGGAGATCCAGAATCTCTAATTATCCCTATGGGACAAGGTGTTTATAATTTTTGAAGTATCTATGTATGTATGTAAAATCATTGATTTTGTTGCTAGAAAAATAAATATGATATGGTGATAGGCTCGCCCCCTATCACATAGTGGGACGGAACACACAAGACGAAATATGGGTTTTTTGGTTGCACCTTTGTCTACTCTTTCTGGGATAAAGGCGTGATGTTTATTTATATGATTATTTCTATTTTCTATTATGTAGTATGGTGTAATATAATAGAATCGCAGAATAATCATTAACTTAAAATAATAAAGAATAACAGCTATCACCAAAGGTAGCGTTTCCACGAAAATCGAACCGTCTAATCGTGTAATTTGTATGGGAGATAAAATTTCTAAAAAATAATATAATGAATGTTAAACGAAACGTTGTTTATATATGTAAATTTATTCCCGATACAGCGAACGGACCAACATCTCATTCACACGGAGATTAGATATGGGATTATTATAATGAAATGCATATGTATGGACATATAAAGAGATATTATATACTCCGGAAGTTTTTAAAGTCGGCGCTATTGTTGGGTGTTTTGTTTCAATACAAGATGTACTTAACCGACGCGTTGCAAAACTGTTGACTCAATTTATGGCAAATAAAAACAAAACAAAATTACAGTCACGGTTGACCCATCAAAATATATTTTTTTTTTACATTTATGGCATTTATTTTTGTTTCTTTTCGGGGGTACACGAAATTTTGTTAGTTTAGCACTTCTGAAGACATATTTCAAATTAAAATATTTAAAACACACACAACATTGGGTTATTTTGGTTAGGTCTACTGGTATCATAAGACTAGGTGTCAGTTTCATTATGGATAAACTAAGCTATCTTTCTATCTATAAAGTTTCAGCTCCATGCAGCAGAACGATTGTTCCCATTGCCAGAATTTTAAAATCCTGAACAAATGGCTTAGCATGCTTACAAAGACGTCGACGCATTAGGAATTGCTACCAAACCTAGTAGTTATATTATTTATTTTAAATGTTCAAAGAAAATAAAAATTATAACTATCAATTCCCAAAAACAAACACACAATTTCTTAAAGACCATGAGGATGTTTAAAGAATTCTACTACATGTTGCACAAAGAAAATGCGCGATGAAATTTTCACGGTTCCCCTTTGTAAGTCAGCAATTAGGCTAATGAAGTACCGGCAAGCAGTGGCGGCGCAAATGAATGGGGCCCTCTCCTCGCATTCAAAACTCACCTTTCATGTGGGCAATTTACTGATGGTCTACATTTTATGGTTTTATTTGTAATTTCAAATGTACAGCTCGGTGTTTGATGCTATTTTTATGTGCCAAGTCGGAGAATAGATGAAAAGAGTATTTTGATGTTGTTTTGTAAGGATTTGCCGTTTGAGTATTTGCTTTTCGGTTCTTATTTTGTTTGGGCAATACATTTTTATAATTACGATAATCGAATCGTTTGGGGGTATTTTGGAAAAATTTTGGAAAGAGACTCATATTTTTCCCATTTTTATAACAGATGCGGTTACTGAGCATAAGTGACTATCGCCGCAGAATCATAATATTGTAAACTCTCATCAAACCAGCGTAGTAGACACATGACATACAATACCACGATGTATTATTATAATAACAGTTTATCCCGCACTATTCAATATACCCCAGCACTGCGAAACCAGACAACAATCAAAGCCACGTCGGGCCAAGCGAACTTTCACAATCAATCATACGGTGAACCGACAGAAAACTAACTTGTCCAACTACGGCCCGTGATTCAATAACAATCCATCTCCAAGACAAATAAAAACATATTTATAAGCAAGCAGCGTGTATTGTAGATTTATTTGGCGCGAAAATCGAGAGAGTGAGCCCGAAGGAGGGAATTTTCGAACAGTCCAAACAACTCGCAGACCCCGCGGCTATTTATCAAACGTACGATAAACATAAATGAGGAAATTGAAATACAGTCGACACAGACCTGAGGAAATGATTTATTGTTATTGTAAACAAAATATGGACTGATCATTTTCCATCTGGATATTGGTTTGGGAGCGGTTTTGCGAAAGCTTTTAGAGCGGCCGGCAGTCGTTTTGTTGCGTGGGCAGTTTTTTTGCATGGGAATGTAATTTGAGTCAGGTGGAATTTTGTACTTTTTCAAAGTTAGAATAGTATGCGGCAATATAGTTGAATAGATGTTACTTGATATTGCTTTGTGGGATCTAAAAGCGGTTGCGATTTTCATTATTACTAGTTGCGAAGATTGTATATTTATTTGTAGGTTGTGGTTTTTTATCCAAACAAATGTAAAAAAAGATTCCTACAGCTTCCGTGGTGCAGTTGGCTAGACGCCGGCTGTAAAAAGAGAGGCCGCGAGTTCGATCCCTGCACCAAGACAAATGTTTGTGTGAACCACATGTATTTGTTTCGGATCTGGGTGTTTGTGAGATCAAAAACTCACTCGTAGTTTTTGATACCCACGACACAAGACTTGATCTTAGTGTGGTGTCAGGTCGCAATGCTCGCAATGCTTTGTCCTATTAATCCCTTATCACTGTAACTAATAATAATGTATACAAGACAATTAATACACTGCTTAACAAGTTGTCGGTTCTGTTGTGTTATTGAAGATTTCTGTTTACACTGCAAGCTAGGATGTTGAACTTAACAGGCAGTTTTTGAACATTGTTGGCTTGTGATTAATGAATACTGGAGTAACTTGGTCCAAGTGATCTTACCCAATGTTATATTTCAACGAGTCTATTAATTTAATGCTGTTAGCTCACACTCTGTTATTGAACATTGTTTTCGTCTCACGCACGTTTCTCTTGAGTTGTTGTTATGTTCATACGTCATTAGGGAGCGTATTTTATTTATAAATATGTGTATACAATGCGAGTTGGAATGAACTGAACTGTTACTGAGATTGGTCAGTGTTGGTGGTGTTTCATTTAAACTTCCTACAATTTGTAGTAAATTACTCTATTTAATAGGAGATATTACCAGAAACAGTGGTTTCTAGTAAATTAATTCCTTTAACTTATCACAGCTTTGTGTGTATTTATGACTAAGACTTTATCATTACAAAATGATCCCCTCAATAGTACCGGAGAACATCACGAGGATTTTATTTCCCAAGTTTTTCTCAAGAATGTGAACTGTATGAATTCTAACAATCCACCTTAAATCGGAGTACCTAAGGCTTGCACAATATTGTTTACGTTTGTTACTGTTATGATGAATTAACCTTCAAAGGTAACGAAACATAAACGGACCCGACCTGACCAGCAGCTGGTCAGCTCTAAATCGGGTCAGATATTAACACAGCATAAGCCACAATGCCCCAATTTAGAAGCACCGCTCCACATAAACTCCGAGAATAGACAATAGAACAATGATAAGGCACGAGCGCCGGTGACGCATAAAATTTTACCTCAAAACTTCCTAAGATCACCATAAAATTTTAGACCCGACTATATATAGATATGACACAGCCCAGATGGTCACGGCTTCCCGATTTTAGTATCTCTCGAATCTTTTTAACGTGTCCACACTCAGTTGACCCCTGCGCCACATCGCTCCGAGTAATTTTTTTTTCAGATCTGAACGATTGGGGAAGGTCTTCTTTATATGGCGCGTTTGAGTTATACCCGATAGCCAGTTATGAGGCGGGCATTCTGTAGTTATGAAGGAAAAGGAAGTATATATATAGTACATGGCATCTGGCAACGTGTTCCGTAGAATCGGAGCTAATTAACATGTCCCTTTTGAAACCGTTTCATAATTTGTAATTCCCTTGTGACACGGTCGTCGTAAAGTTATGCTCGGTAATGTTTAAGCCCCGTATCTGGGTCGTGTTAGTATATGTTATGTCACTTGACAATATTAACGACGCGGTGGTAATTTTGTGTTTTTATTAGATATTAAAATTCTGACAGAAAACCGACGTAAAGTAACTGCTTTGCTGTTGCTTTTCCTTTGAGCATAACCTAAAATGTTTACACAGTTAAATGCCTGATGTTAAAATAATTCCAGTTGAAATGAACAACACACAATGTGATTATCCAATTTCAAGCTGTTACTTAACTCACAAAGATGATTATATTAAATATATATTTATTTTGCCTCGAACTGATGAGTTCGAAAAACAAGTAAAATTTGTAAAAAACAGTAAATATATTTTATAATTCGAATCCCGCACCTATAGTGTGACAATCTTGAAAATCTCAAATAAAGTGAAGTCACATCGCCGAAACACACATCTACACACCATACACCCCTCCCTCATTCCAATGTGAAAGTCACAGAGAAAAATCATCAAAATATGGGCGTATATCACTCACCGCCATGAACCCCGCAGTAGTCGCCCACGCAGTCGGCATGTTGCGCGTGGGCGCCCGAGCAGGGCGTGTCTCCCGTGCAGGAGCGGCGCCTGGTCTGCCGGCAGTCCGCGCCGCAGACCGACCACTCAGACCACGTACCCCAGCGCCCGGGGAGAGCTGTGGGCGAAGTATACTTTTAGTAGGGATAAAAGTTATAGGGTTTTTTATACCGGTAGGGCAAAGTAAGTGTAATGTACTTGATGTGCAATGCAATCAAAATATAGTATTCATCGATACATACTTGGCCGCTCGAAACTGGATTTACATATACAGAATTCTAAATGCGATGCACTTGTGGGTATCACTATAAAAGGGGTTTCTATCGTCGTGTACGGTGTTTGATTGATAACTGGTCTAACTGCAAAATGTTGTTGTGAGAAGGTTCCAAAGATTTTCATATCTTTAAGAAATTGCGCGTCGGTAACAGATTTGTGGCATTTTTTTGGTACAAATTTTATTAAATTTTTTCACTTTTAATATACATCATATACAGCCATAATAAATTTATTTTCCATAAATTGGTGAACAAGATAATAACTACAAAATTGCACACAGTACACTGAACTTAGACTTCAATAAAACCCGATCCTAATTTAGCGTGTCCGCCCACCGGCTCGGAATGCTAGCGTGATGATTATGAGCGCACTTTTCATTCCAGCGGGTTCCCTCAGGAAAAATTTTACTATACCCCCATATAGGTCAGCATTTCTTTATTTTATAGCGCAATAAATAACGGTGTAGCCGGCCGTGTGAGCGTTTATGGTTTTATGCTTATAATATGTTTATTCAGCGGACGGCGACGGTCACCATCGGTAAGTGCATAATAAATGGTCACAGTTTCATCGGTTCATTGTATGGTGTGGTTGGTGTGTTGCGTCGTTTTTTTAATATGTGGTATTGCTGTGATTAAGTAATTACTTAAGAATAACTTAGATTTAGTTGGCTTTGTATAAGTTTATATTTGTTATCAAATTAATTGTTATTTCAATGGATGGTATTCCTTCTAATCAGTATGCAATATATTTGTAATATTCTACACCTTATTTCTAATTATTAAGTGACATACTGTTGGACTCTCTTCTAGTCTATGTGAGAAAACGAGGGTCTCCTTTCATCACGTGTGGTCCATACAAATTGATTAGTACCTAGTTTTTAATCGACTTCAAAAAAGGAGATTATTGTTAAACTAGTATCAAAAGAATCATTCCACTAATAGTTTCTAGTGCACTTCCACTGCTACTTCCATACCATTGAACGAAACTAAAATGCGATATTAAAAATTCTCAATATTGAAAAAGTTGAAACAAAAAGAGTTAGTCAAAGAAACTTGCATAACAGTTTCCCGTTGTAATAACGGACTTTGTGTTTACTTAAATCTTACAGTTTTTTGTATCGACCCCTTTACAGTTTTGAACTTTTTTATCGGCGGCCATTTGAGCGGAATAACAGGCTCCGCTGCGCTTTTACGGGAAACATAAAATTATATTCAATTTTTATATCGAATCGCTGTCTTTGGTTCGCGGTTGCGCTCGGATGATAATAATAAGTCGCATAAAAAGTTTAATCGTAGGAGTGGATTCTCTGGTCGTATTGCTGTAACATATATTATTATGGTCTAAGTGTGTTTGCTATCTCCTTGAGATGCTGATGGAAGTCTTTCGTGTGCTAGAAGCCGTTTGTGTAGATATTACCACTTTACCTACACATTTCTCTCGCCAATAGTGTGCTGTGTTTCAATTTGATGCACATCGTAGTCTGTTATCATTGAAAATAAGAGACTTAATACATAATGTCTCGAGGTGATGAACGTAGTGTAATACTTAATAATAATAAGTTCTGAGTGGTGTTACTCCTGTTTATGGGGACGCGTGAGATTCACCATAATGTGAGCAATTTGCCTGTCCCCATCTTATCGCTTATAAAAAAATCCAAGTATCTTCTTTGCGAGATTAATGTAATGAACTTATGTAAACAACTTAAAACATGTCTTAAGTTTAATCTGTATTTGCATTATCAGTTATTTTACATTATTTATAACAGATCTCGTATTGAAAACAAACCGACAAACATACAGAAATATTAACTACAAATATGTATTACGAAAGCAAAAAAGTTAAAGAATAAAGATGAAACATATATTTTTCATGCGCATTTGTCGACGATACCATTGACCAATTTAAGTCAATTATATAGCTATTAAAATTTTTACTGTATCAGATTTATAACAGTAAATTTTTTATTGAAATGAATCGAATGTTCGTCGACGAATTTTGGGTCATTGCGCTATATTGCATTGGATTACAACTGTATCGGGTCACAGGTCACATGTAGCTATAAAATTGTGGAAAGTGGCAAGGTTAAAATCAATACTGTTGCCTTCTTGACTTTATCCGTACACTTCAGTTTTTTCGATGCAAAATGTTTTTTTACACGCAGAAATATTTGGCTCATAATTTTACGGCCTTTTCGGAAAATCAATAAATCTCAACGACATCGAATAAAAAATCTTGCAAAACTTGATCTCTCCGACCTGGAAATCGAACCTAGGCCCTGACAGTTCACAGCCCATAAACACACTAATGAGAAGACTGTTACAAAGCAATATCCAACGAAACGTGTTTACCAACCAATACTATCCGTAAAACACGCAGCTAATAATAAACGGGACATCATTACGCGACGAGGTATAGCTCTATAAATTGAAATTAAAATGAATTGGCCCGATGACCGTAACAGCCCTTACATGCGAGTGCCGCATAAATCACGAGTTTTTTTAACAAAAGAAATAATAGAAAGCGTTCGTTCGCCGGCCCGAGTTGCGAGTGCCGAGTGGGTGATTAAAGGAATTAAAATTATTCTGTTTGTTTTTATGAATTGTTATGGTAATGAAGTTTTTTTGCGTAGGTTGAGTAATGGACAAGTGGGTCATCTGATTGTATTCGGAATGTTTGAGAATAGTAGGTATGTTGCTGGCCTTTCATAAAGTATAGAAAAGGACAGGGAATTATAGAAGTAAAAATGTACGAGGGATTTTAGAAGACTAGTATCTCAAGTAACAGCGAAATTAGAAATGTATTATTTCATTTTGGTTTTTCGCGGTACAGTATAATAAGCCCGATAAAGGTAGCTTGTTCATTAGTATATTAGTAAATGATAAAACTATGTCGATGGACGCATGTCATGCCGGAGGGCGATGTGCGCGTAAGTTAATTGTACTTTTATAAACTTTTTTTAGTAATCTCTAAATATTTTGCGAGGCGTATAGATTCACGTTACTTTACGTGTAGGATAATTGACGGGAGTCATCGAAATAGAGAAATCTGAAGGTCTCTCGTTTGAGAGGCCAAGAAATACTTTGGGTCGCCAAGCCAGCGGAGTTAGTTATATTAAGTGAATGTCTCATGTCTTGGTCCACACGGCGCGACTTCCCCGCGCGTGTGGGTGTAACATACGCATATTAAACTACGACAGTGTGTAACATTTCTTATTAATTAATGCGCACGCGCATAAATCAGTCGAGGTTCGTTAGAGAAACAACGGATGTGAGCAGGGCTGCGCTCCCCGTAATGGATCGATTTCGGGAAACGGTATTTTTGGGACGTTATGGTAATTGTATGTAAATAATTGTTTTTTTGGGGATACATAAATAAATTATTTTTATATTCAAGTAGTATGTAAGTTAAAGTAAACTGTTAGAGGATATAGTAAGTTACGGGTTTTTGTACAACATACATGGTCCTGTATTCAAAACACAACACGAAGGCTTTTGTAAACATATAGTATGTAATATCTATATTATACCAATATTAAATTAGGCATACTTTTATTTTACATTTTGATTAGGAAAAATAATAGACAACATAAATTAACTAAACACACATGGAAATTTCCATCACTTATCTATGTCTAAAAATGCACCCATTAACCAAAACATTCCAGACAGCTACTGCACCGCGCAGCCCTGTACAAAAATTTCTCACACAGTTTGAAACATTGCGCGCCTTTTTTAAATACTCCAAGAACGTAAATAAATTTAAGGTAATTACGGCGGCTGACGCGATGTCTCCCGAACTGGTGCCCAATTTTTTTACATAAATATTCCGACGATGCGTCTTCGCTTCCAATATATTTGGGTAAATTGGGATATAGAATTATGGAGGCATGTGGGTTTAAATTATCTGAATAGGTGTTTTGTCGATTAGTTGAAAAATTTGAGCCGTGAATGTATAGGATTACTCTATTGATAATAATTTGAAGGTCTGGAGTTCACACAATTTCGAGCGATACAGTACAATTCTCTAGTAGCCGTGACCTTATTTTATTCATCATAAATACTTACAGAAAAAATACTTACAGTTTCCAAGCTTTGTAAATGTTTTGGTTTGAGACTCAGAGAAAAAGAAGAGGAGTAATACTGATAGTGAAAGAAAAAAATAGAACACTGACAGTGGAATGCAATACCTACTCAAGATATCAATAATATTAAATCGCAATAAACTTAATCGACGTACAACTCTATACGTCAATATCAGCTCACAGATTATAGTGGCCAATAAACCAGAGTGAGAAATACACACCAATCGTAAACTGCGTTAATGCATAGAGTATTAATATCACACACGGCCGCCTAGTTCATCAAGCCGCCGCCGGGCGCGGCGCGCCGACATGTGTTACCAATTAGCGGACACAATCGCCGACAACATTTCACGGTTGAAACAACCGCTTCTTGATTGGATTTTATTGTCTACCCTGTTGGTCTACTTTATTTGCTTTGTACACACTCGCAGGAAGCTTAGTGGGCTTGCGTATCGGATTTTAAATTATGGTTTAGTCTTTGGCGAAGGTGGTAATTGTGAAAGAGTTTTTATTTTGGTATAGTGTTACTGTTATCGCTTTAGTTATTAGCTTGTTATGCACGACTGTAAGATTTACTTTCCCATGACAAAAAAATGAAAATTACAAACATACCTATGTGTTTTTAAGTTGATTTTTAACACGTTCTTTAAAAACATGTAAATATTGTAATATTTACATGGCACTAAATTTATAAACATGAGCTTACAAAACGAATTCTGTTTTCAAACTATTAGAATGAAAAATACATCACCTATGATCTCGACATGTGCTTGCAAACGATAGTTTAACAGCCCAATTACTCATCTGCGCAACCTGTTGCACAACAAGATGGCAGAGCGCTGTGGCCGTGTGTGCCCGCTGCACTGCGTTGCGTTTGATGTGTTCAGATCTCGGCTTTACGACCATTTAGCATTAAATGGAGGGTTTTTTACGATTTAGATGGAAGTCAGATATGATGCTTTAATGTTTCTGTGGTTGCTGCACGTGTGCCTTATTTATTTGAATTTTAATATTGCTCTTGAAACGCCTACTGTAGTGTAATTGTACTGAAATTTGAGTTAGTTTTGTGCTGGTGGGAGTAAAAGTTTAATGTATTTTATATAGATTTAGGGATGGATTAATGGCACTGCAGTTGGGATGCGGGTTAATTTATTTATAATTGTATATAGCATAATATTATATAAGTGTGATTGCCACGGTAGGACGAATAGCAATTTTTGCTTTTGGTAATATTCAAAATTAGGATTAGCGTGGTAATAGGTAGTAATCTATAATTATCTATATTCTATACATTTGTAACCGATCGATGTCTGTACATGGAAGATAAATGGGAAAATCTAATATGGGGGGTCTGTATTAACGTAATATAACTCAAAACAATTATTTTTTGAATTTTTGTCTGTCTGTTTTATCAGTGCGTTTGTGTGCGATGAACTCAGAAACGGCTTAACGGATTTCGATGAAATTTAGTATGGTGGTAGCTGGCACCCTGGATAAACAATTAGGCTACTTTTTATTTGATAAAATTCAGTTTTTCCGTGGGATGAGGCAGGAATTCCGATATATTTCCACGCACTGTGTAAATTCGGTTTCAAGCTGGCCAGCCCATTAAAGCAATTACAAGTAGAACTAAATACTGTTTTTGGACTGCATTGCATTTACTGTCAGGTTTAATATAGTCACTTTGTTGTAACAACATGAAAAAAAAAAACGTTTGTGGGTAAAAACTCAAGAATCAAGCTGGTAAGTATTTTTCGTGCGTTCTCTATGAAACAGCGGTGTCCTTACAGGGTATTTTAATCTACATAATATGTATTTAAAACAATACTGTGATGAAAGTACTAGGTGGTAAACTCTAAAGTGATTTCGATGTGTACTCGTATATAACTTACCTATGAGCAATTGTTGTGAATTATCATATCCCTGAAGATCACCGTATCCTTCTTCATTGTAAGCAGTAGGAAAAAAATAGTTATCTTTATAATTTATCACAACTGGGCTATTATTATCGTGCTATAATATATGTTGTTGTAACTATTATTATTTCAAAGAAATTCCTTTTAGAATTTTCCAATACGAAGAATGGAGTAAAATGTATCAATTGGCCTAACTTGATATTCGCATAATTCAGTTAGATTTTTGTATGAATCGACACTCTATTACAAACCCAACGAATACATCTTGAACACTTTGACTTACCGCTCTGGCAAGGCACGCAGTCCGCAGTCCTCTGCACTGCCTGTCCTTGGCACGGCGCCCCTCCGTTCAAGGGATGAGGCTCGGTGCAGGTCCTGGTGCGGCGCTGGCCACCAGACACGCGGCCGTTGCACCGGCACTGGCTCCAGGGACTCCACGCGCTCCAGCCGCCGTTTACTGCGGGAGAGGTGGGGGGTTAGGCAGGAACTGGTTTTAATTTAGCCTTATGGGTAAATTAATTGAATGGAAAAAATAGTTTGTTGGCACTCGTATCACCTCTATCCTGTTTCTGGGATTTTATTTTTTAAAGTACAGCAGCTTGTTATGTCGGCCGGCATAGTTATGACGAATGCCATTAGGTAACTGTTAGTTGCCAATGGAAAAAATATTCTGTGCAGTCACGTTGACGAAGGAAATAATGGAATTCCTGACATCGCAAATAATGGCAATAAACATTTACAATAAAATAGTCTGGATGCAAAATATATAAAAACAAGTCTTTTAAATATAAAATATATTTAAAAGACGTGTTTCGTTTCTAGTGGATTACTACTACTACTTGCAGGGAACCACAAAGGAATTTTAGGTAATTTTAGGTTTATAACACCCGGATTCTAAACGAAACTTTTGATTACACTGATGTTTGGCCGTGTGCAGTGGATTCCCTGTATTTTCATGCCATATTCGACTTCTTGGTTTGCGAAGTACATTCATTAAAAAAAAAACGTTATTTAAGTGCCTTTTTTAAAGTGTCGTAACTCAGTCCTACCCTAATCTTTCTCTGTAATGAAAATAACGCAGGAAATTAAATTGAATAAAATGTAAATACCTATTAAATATGTGAAAGAATGTCAGTTGTTACGTCACGGAGCCCAATGTATTACGCGGGTAATGGTGGACATATCGGAAGTTTCATTTTAACGCCTCGACAGGTGTGAAACGTAGAAATGGAAATTTATTTATATTGAAAAGCGACGTATTCGATTTCAATTTACGATCACACAAAAAGATTATTAACGTCAAGTTTCTTATTATGGTAAATGCTTTAACGCTATTTTACTTCAGCTTATTTATGGGAAACTCCGGTAGCGTAAGGGCAATAATATGAAGAGTTAACAGTAAATATTATTTTCAAGTGGCTTTTGTTTTATTGCTAAAGGCAGTGATATTTTTAAAGACTTCCTATTTGTATTCTTTCTTAATAATTTCTAACTAAGGTTAAAGAATAGGATCTTCCTAAAATTCACAGAAGCTCCAAGATCGGTGTCATTTTTGTGTGTTCCTTTATTGATTCTGGGTTAGAAATACAGTCGTTTCCAACGTCATAATCGACAAAACGTAAAATGCCTTTAATTTCCTTATTCTTAAATTATATTTTAAGTGGTAACTTAAAAACGTTTATAGTGTTAATATTTTTGTTAATCCTTTTTCGTATTTAGGGCTCTTCCAATGAAAATATTGAAAAAGTGTTTTTTTTTCATTGGATATATCTATATAATATTGTTGACATCATTGGCGAAAGCCCCAAATATTTCCCACAAAACGTACTTCCATCGCAGGTGATACGATGTTAAAGCCACATTATAATTAAGAGGTATAACGTATTAAAATTACAAAACTCAACGAGCCCGAAAGAAATTATCATACCTCAGACGCAGATATATCAATTATCTAGATAAGTTTATTCCGTGTTGCTACACAGTGTGAATTCCGTGTACATTCGACAAGTATAATTAATTCTAGTTTATTTAGATTTAGTCAGACTTGTACAACTGCTCCGAATTGAATTATTAATTTGACTACTAGTCTTAACTTAAGGCGCAGTTGTCATAACTCGTTGAATTTATAATGGGACGAGTTGTTATTTATTTTAGGAACAGAAGTAATTTATGTAGATGGAAAAATAAATATGAATATCTGGCTACGTTACGGTTATTAAAATATCTTTTGGTTGCCCAGATACTATAAATAGCGAAAGTGTATAAAAATTTTCTACTGCAGATAAAAATATAGATTTGAAACAGTACCTAGACAATTTTGGCATTAAACCACGAATAAACAAAAAGAAACAAAGTTTATGTTACCCTTGCGCCGTTTGTTCTTAACAGCAACAACTCGTTCTGAATGGGTGGAAACTTATTAAATAACGATTCAAAATATCTTTTAAAATAATACTTGAATTAAAAATATTTCGACGTTTTTTTTTAAATAATAGAAGTGAAGTTCAAATTCGCTGTCTCTTGCTTTATTATTGACTTCTTGCCACGTATGACCAATATTAATATTAAACCGAAGAGTACTTATATAGTCATCGAAGCATCTCAGAATCTGGCACGAATTTCATCGCAAGATTTAAATACACTTTAATTCTCTCATAGACAACCCTTAATGCATGATATAGAGTTGTCAACACTAATTTATTTTCAGTTCAGTATACAGGCGGTTCGTACGTGTGTCCGTGTTAATTTCAAAATAAATTGGTCGAATTTACACACGCTCGTCATAAACTAGGACGCTTCTTGATTGAGATTTATTTATTAATCAGTATGGATAGTTTCGTTTTCGAGTCGAAGGTTGGTATGTAATGTAGGTGTAAGGGAGGTCCGCTGTTGAACGAAAGGTCACGTTGCCGACTGGCTAAAATGAGATCGTGTTATGCCGTTGCCTTCGGACGCGGCTATAGAAATTTTTGTATGAAAGTTAGGTAAAATATATTCTATTCTGTAAAGGTTCGTAGTTTCCGTTTAATATTTGGTTCTCGAGTGGCGGTTACATACATGTAAGCGCGATGTCTACCCACGATTTGGATGAACAAACGAAATTTTGCGTATGTCGCTGGATGCAGGCGCATCAAAAAATCACAAAGGAAATTCTTGGGGGAAGCCTATTTTCACCTATGGACTTCTTTTGGCGGAATATAGTATTCCAAATATTGTGTATTTTCAATATGGTAGTGTGTTGAGAACTATTTTGCGCATATGTGACTGCAATTTATAACAAATCGTTCTTGCATGTTAAGGTAACAGGGACAAAAGCCAAGCAATGAAGATTTCCAATTAAAACGGCCAGTTTAAAGTCACCCAACTATAATAATAGTTTAAGTAAAGTCACGGATGTGTGCTAGTCTATTTTCAAATGACATGAACCCAAGTGGGCGTAGCGTAATTGGATTAAACCGTCAACCAATGGTCTCGGACCATAACACGGCCATAATACAAGGAATTATAACTATTACACTGGTATAAATTAATACAATTATCGTTAAGTATTTTATCGATTTCCATTTGCATGAAACTTTGAATTCCGCGGCAAATTGAGTGATAAAGTCGGGTGAAAAATTTTATGCGGGTGTAATGCGCATTAGTAATTTTCTGCATGCGATAATGTTTTGTCGGTTTCTGTGAATACGAATGGTTTAATTATGGTCGTTAGTGGAATTGATGTAGTTTCATGCCGCAGTTTTAATGTCTTTATGTGTGGTTTATTGCACAAGGGTTAAAATTTCAAGCAGCTTAAATGATGTTGAGTGATTATAATCAGGCCAATGAATACGCAGAGTCTCTTATATCAATTTGAAAAATTAACAATACAGTTCAGTACAGTTAACAATATTTTTTTTCATATAGTTTTTATAAATTAAAGCAATTTTCAAAACTTTAACAAATTGCCTTTTTTGTGTTGCTTAAAGTATGATTGTAAACTATTCAATCTTTAAGACGATGAGCTTAATTTACTCCTCGAATGAAATTAGTGTTTTCTCATCTAAAATCAGGATACATACGAATTGTATATAATTACATATATTTAATACCTTAATGATTTGATTATCATATTTATTTAATTATAATTTTAAAAGGCAAGTACCTAGAAACATCGCTTAAAACCTAAAATCATTTAACCTTACACAAAAAAATAAAATTTCCAACGAACAGCGCCAATTAATCAGACTAAATAAACACCGTTTTATAACTTCAAAAATATTTTTATAACAAGGCGAAATGTTATCAAGATGCAGCACCGAACGAAACAAAAGGAAGTCGCTTGTATGTGTTTTTATATCAATAGCGAAGATCTGGGGGAGGCACGCGAAGTGGCGTGTCGAGCCTAGCTCAAACAACACCGGCCTAGAATTTATTCCTAAACAGGCTGCATAAACTTATATTTTTATTTGATGGACTGTCGTGGGTTTTTGTGGGTGTTGAGGTGGTCGTAGGGTAGGCGGTATGTTTTTAGTTTCATATGCTTTTTTAATGCAACTACTGATATTAGTGGTAGATTTAATTGTTAAAATTAATATGATACAATATAATTCACTAAAAACAACACGTTACAATAAACAATGTCTATTGGATCTCAGTTAAAATGTGTAGATAATGCCGGATGCCCAATACCCTTTCCTTTCCCCATCTTTTTTCCTTGCCGCTCCCCTACCCACTTTATGGGCCGGCAACACGTCTATGATCCAAGCGTTGTGGATGTTCATCGGCGGCAGTGCAGCCAGTCTCTCTCCCACCTGTCCAACTCATCTCGCCATGTTTTTCTGGGCCTGCCGCGACGTTTTAGCTTTCTCAAACCATTTTAAATATTAAAAAATAGACGTACCATTAGTACTAAATACAAGACGTGTCAGGTCAAAAGTACTCCAGACAGAGACACATAAGAATGAATGAACTTATTTATGAAAGTGGATGAACTGAAAGCGAATTAATGTATAGTCAATTAAATTGGAGATCCATCATCATTCTCTGTCTGTATCTATTAAATGCTGACGCAAAGGCAATGTGTGTGAGACCTTACTCTAATGTTTTCATTATTTTCTGAATTAATTTTTACATTTCCGTACATTGCTCATAAAGTGTAGATGAGACAAAAGACACAGTTGCTAATTACGCCATCTCCCCGTGCAATACATTTACATGCATAATGTCGGAGGTCGCTTCCCTAAATTATGTTTAATGGAGACTCGTAATGCAATGTTAAGTGGTAAATAAATCTCAGTACACGGGTTAAGCCACGTGCTACACGTTGTTCTGCTTTTGAATATATTTTTTGTTAAGCCAATGTAATTTATCATGTCTGTATATTCTTATAATATTTTGACTTTATAATGGGTCGTAGGTTCGGTTCGATCGGATGATTACTACTGTCTCAAAAAGAAAAACTGTAATTTTATGAAATTAACAACCCCCTAAAAAGTTGACTAGGAATAGAAACGAAATCATCTAAATTTGTTGTTTTAATAAACTGCAACTTTTTGTAGTTTAAAAAGAGTTTTAAATAGAATCCTAATCGAAATGCAATACAAAATATTACGATGCGTAGTAGTTGTCCATAACATTATCAATTATGAGTCAGCCGTCCAACCGTGAACCAACAAAATTAACAATAACTCAAAAAACGTCCGGAAAACCTAATCCAATAACGCAAACCGTTCACGCTAATAAAATTTAATTACAACATATTTCACACTCACAACTATCGCATGCTTACGAATATCTTCATTCTGAAAATTTATTAACAAACGAATACATTAAGCTGATTTTAATAAAAAATCAATAATTTCTTATGGCAGCCTGAGCAATTAACTTCTATTATAAAATGTACCATTGAGTCGGCCACCCGTAGAGCGACTTCTAACCGTGGTTTAGATAGTAACCAAAGATTACAGTATGGCAATATTATTTTTTAAGAGTTTACAACTTTGCATCGAAACAAATGGTAAGATAATTGCAGTTCAGATAATTATCTCTTGTATGGGCGATCGTAACGTGCAATCAATGACGATAAATTTAATTTAACATGGATATCAAATCGATCTATGTTTTTATTATTTTTTATATTGTTGACATATTTTGAAAGAAGTCGATAAAAACGGTTCTAACTCGTAAACGATTAAATCTATTTGCATATGTATTAAGATTTAAATCATGACATAGTCATGTCAGACATAGTAAATACTCGACTGTATCTATAGAGATACAGTCGGGTTCGCAGGTAGACCATAGGGTCTACCTGCGAACCCCTCTCCCTTGTGCACCCCTTGAATAATAGTATTTTTGTAACGTAATATACAAAAGATTGGAAATTTTATTAATTTTATACGCGTTATTTAATACTTTTACGTAGATAAATTTAAAATGAACAAAACAATGTTCCTCTACTGTTCTCTCGGTCTCGGTACGTAAAATTTAATAAAAATTGATTGCCCATTAGGCATTGGCTACGTTATTAACCTATCAAAGTACAGTTAATTCTAATAAAGCACTACGAATTGTAATTGCGGTCACGGAAACTATAAACATTGGAATTTTATTCCTTCGTACAAATTGGTTCTGGACGCGAGTCAATATATAGAGGGGAAACGGTATAAAAATACTATTCAAGTGTACGGTATCTGTTTACGCGGTTCTTTATTGAGGTGTATTTTAAAAGGTTTTATTATCGGTTACGTGTATGTAGGAGACTAACTGTTCGATTTTGTTTGACTGTGGTCTGGAAGCCGCAGGATATATTATTGGTACAATTTTTTTTATGTAATCAGCAATTTTTTCGCCATTCGGTGTAATTTCCAATACCTATGATACAAGAAAATATTATGGACTTTAGAGTGACGGAATTTTGTGTTTGATTGTTGGCAATGTTTATTTAATTGCAGATATTGACAATTTCAAAAAAGTAAATACAGTATAAAGTACCTGAGTTTAAATTCTGATTTATATAATCAGAAATGAATCTCTTATTACTTTTCTCACATGCACGATTAATCCATGTCAATAAAATCTTTGCATTCAGCAAAAACATCACCAATCAACAAATCGGAATGCATGAAAAATTTGCATATTTTTCACACAGATCCGTCCATTAGTTCCATGTCGAACAAAATAATTCCAACAATAAAGAACATTCATTGGTACATCCTAAAGAATAACAGCAGAAAGCCGACGTTGGAGGTCAACCCTTTGATCCAGCATTGGACAGTAAAAATTGTCATGTTTGAATGCACCCACGCTGGGCTTTGACAACAGACCAATTTGCACCCAAGTGCGACAACGTACGCAGGCAGACAAAAGGGTGTTTAGAGCTCCCTAATAAACGTAATTGGCTAGCAATTAGAGGAGAGAGGAACGCATTTTGGTCAAAGGGGTACTATTGACCAGTGAATTTTACTTGCGTAATTGGACACCAGCGAAGTTGTTGTGAATTGTGACATATGAAGTTCGTGGAACATAGAAATTACTTTTCAATATTTTGGTGTTAGTAATTATGAAATAATTAGATTCATCGAAAAAAAATAGGAGAAAATCTGCTTCCTTCCTAGAGTTATATTATCTATAGATTTACACCTTGTCTGTATTAAAATATATTCGTCTCTGACTAATTTTACTTTTACTAAATTTTTAATGATTTTTTTTTAAAGTAGTGCCATTAATGATGTTGGAGACATGGTTGTAGATAGAGTTTTGGAGCCTCTACCACTGCGTGAAACAAATGGTCTGGATCCTTAAAGGTCAGAAAACCTGTGTCTTTGAAAATTCTGTTACGATACCCGTTACTAGTCTAATACTTCGTGAATCCGTCGAATAATGCAAAACAGTTTATGATTCGCGATTTATGAATTATATTCGATTATTTGAGCTATGACGGTGAATTTAGAAAAAATATTTTATAATTTTCATGGGAATCATGTCAAAAGACTAGTAGATATTATACAACTATGCAAAAAAATTGTTTGCGTGTTAGCGTGTGCGTTTTTTCAAAGACACGGTTGAACGCGTACACTGGCCGATCAATTTCCGAGTTTTTGTATGCGTCGTGTAATATTTTGAATTATTCGGATATAATAATCGCATTATAGTGATTCTGTAATTATTTTATTTTAGGCTGTAAATAAAGTTCGGTTTTAGAATTGGAGCTTTAAGTTGATTCAAAATTTTGAGACAAAATAGGCGGTGCGTATTCTTTTAAAGTAACGACATTTCACCTGATGGTAAGTGAAATTTTATCCAGAAAAAATGTCTATAGGAAACAAATAATTATCAGTGTAACTGCTAATATAACAAATATTTCAAGATCTCAACACAGTAATATAATAATTTGGCTCACAACCTTAAGACCGAAGAATATCATTCCAAATAGCATATAATTCACACCACATGGTCTGCCCTATGCACAGATGTCATGATTACTCATAATTTAATTCCTCGACACGTGATTGCGGATAATTATTAGCCAAAGTGGGAAACGTTGGGTTTGCGAATTCGTAGGTGTCGATTGGTATCGGACAGGCGCCGCGGCGTGTGGGTGGTTTAATTGGGTGTTTCTGCAATCATTCATTTCGGTAATATACCTTTGTGTGTGTGCAATATTGTCTATTACAAGCCAAGGATGATAAGTCATCGGTATGGCTTAAAAAGAGGATGCTAGAATTAGTTTTAGTCTACCAAGTCGGAAAAATGATTACTGGTCGTCTTTGATGTTCTGTCGCCGAAAGCGCTGTTGTGAAAATAATAAGAATAATTTCTCTCTTCACATTTTATTACATTGGACATGTAAATACTATTCGATTGCGAGTATTATTCTTGTAGTTTATATTATGAAAACATAAAACAAAGCGTTAAATAAACATTTTTAAAATTTTATTTGTATTTCTAAATTTCGCCATACGCCAATAGATTTTAGATGATTTGTATGTTGTTCATGACAAGTATTGACTAGCATTAGATGGACATTAATGACTGACAAGTAATTGATATGACTACGACAAGTATTACGTGTGCGAGAGTCCACCCATCAGTCAGCCTGTATCCGTCCATTGTGGAATATAAGCCATTCTAAGAAAAACATTTCTTTGCCTTCATAATTCATATGTTATGCTCCCTTGAAATTGTTAGACAAGTGGATTAGAAGTAATCTGGACCTGTTTAAAGATTATATTCTCAATGCATTTTGAATTAAATTAAAAACATAGAAATATTAAGCATCTAAAACAGCACCCGTTAAATAATTATAATTAAAAGTTTACTAAAATTACCACAAATTTTGCAATTTCATTTTTTGGCAAGTCTAAGTATACAGAAGCAAAACATATTATAAATAATAACCGCAAAATAATATGTTTAGGAACTAAAACGCTATAATTTGGCACGCACATTTACGAATATAAACAACCGTTTTACCCTAATTCTATATATTATAATAAATAAATACCAAAAAATAACCGTAATGTATGTTATTTAAAACAAACCGTTTTGCCAATGAAGTGCAATTTATAAACCTTCTCCCATAGGTGTTCATAAGTATTAACGAAAATAATTTTCTGAAGAATCGCCCCTAATGACCCATGCGCCCGCGCACAATAATTGCTAGCGTTCGGCGTCGGCCTTTGATCTCGCATGAAGATAGTCATTACTTGTAAGTGGGGGTAAAATGGACGTTAAACATGGCTACGCTTGTCTGATAAAATGTATGTGAAATTATGAAACGCCTTGTTGGTGTCTGTGATACGTTGGAAGGATCGCTGGGTACATGAGGCACGAGTTCGCAACAGGTTTGCGCTTCAGTGTTAGAATTTTTAATTTAATTCTGTAAAATTGCCTTTATTAAAGTAAGTGCTGGGTAATAATGAGTTATGGGTATCGTTTCTCCCTGTGCTGGGAATTAAAGGTGTTCAGTTTTGTAAAATTTATACCTTTAGTTTGACTTGGCTATCGATTTATTCTAATTGCAGTTAATTTGTATAATATTATACTAGGTAGTACTACAATTGATTTAGGGATTAGAAAATACATTTGTGCGCAGATCGAACAAGTCCATCGGTAATATTTCAGCTTAAAATATCGGGTTGTGTAATAGTTACTTACCATATACAGTCAAGAGAGCAGGTTCCGAGATTCTCTTCCCGGCAATGTTTTCAGCTACGCAGCTGTAGTTAGCCATATCCTGGAAACAAGAAACAAATGATAAGATCTGGGAAAAAAGATCTGAAAGATCAGGGAACAAGGATATGGTTGATAAATGTCCGTTTTATCGTTATAATAAATCTGTTTAAAACTATCATATTATCATGATCTTTTATACGCTTTTTTTACATATAAATGATTCGCTGTAAGTTATAAAAAAATATTCTTTGAAGAAATTAACCAATGTGTTTTGATTTTTTAGTACCTGTATTCTATAATCGGATATCAATATCAAAACCCTCTCTTTTCGATTAAGCCTTGATTATGTTATTTTTTATGTCTACAGGCGACGATGTTCACTTACCCATAGGTGGGTAAGTCGGAATAAAAATAATCGTATGATTTTGACTGATTGTTAAACACAACCAAATTTTAATCACATTTTACTATGGAAATACACGGGTGCTAAACATTTATAACGGAGAATTGCGAGCATTTTCCTTTATGCTACACAAAGAGCGTTTTGGAGCGCATCGAATTTCATTTTAAGAATAAATTAAATGTTGCCAAAAAATGTACGGAGTTTCTGCGAATAGTTTCATTGTGTCGGCGGATTTTTTGCTCATCGTAATCGAAAAGCGAAATGACAGCATTCATGTTGGTAAATATTGGGACAAGATTTTTTGTGAATTAAAATTAAATTAAGTATTTGTAGGTAATCATTTTGCTCAGTGCCGTGTTATTGGAGCCGTGTTATATATAGCTATTTATTGAAAAATATAAAAGTATAAGTATGTAGTTCTCTTAAATCCATCCCATGATTGTCTGTAAGATATTTCTTAGAGATAAATAGATTTAAATAAATAAATAAGCCATGGCCAGTAATGGATTAGTTGATGATGATTATGGTGACGCATTAAGTATTATATTTTCCGTGATCATTTTGTAGTTTCAATCCTTGCACTTGTAATAAGTTCTTGGAATAGCTGCTAAATTATATTTTAAGCTGATTACAAAACATAAGGGAGTTACATATGAATCCTTAATGAACTGTTCTAAATCATTAAGAACGTAAGTGAAATCGAATGTTTAAATCTTTTAGGTCAATAGCTATTTATTGAAAAATGTAAAATCTCTTAAATCCATCCCATGGTTGTCTGTAAGATATATCTTAGAGATAAATAGATTTAAATAAATAAATAAGTATAAAACATTAATATTAAAAATCATTTTCATTTTCAACAAAATAACGTTTTTGTTCCATCATCAAACAAACATCTTCAACGTTGTACATTTAAAATCAATATATGACAACCTTAAATAATATTTACATACGAGTATTATGTTTTTAAAGAAAACAAACTCATAAGTCAGGGTTGTCACCGAAAGAGAAACGATAATTTACATTAATTAAGATTGTTCCGTCCATACTAAAGCTTCCTGCACATTTGACAGAAGATGCGTCGCTTGTCGCCAGAACGGACAAGATATTAAAATATTCAACCTGACACGTTTAAAGCATTAACAGCCGAAATCTAAGGATTGATTCTGAGAATAGACTAATCGAGTCAAAGATTTATCGACAAATTATTTGAAGTTGATCTTGCTTGGTTTATTTTAGAGATTTATCCTTGGATAGGGTTTAGGATCGCTTATTGGTTCCGCTTTGAGTATAAAAGGTTGCATGTTTTATTATCTACTCGCCCCGTTTAGGTGGTGGAACTCTCATATGTGAGAGGCCGTCTGGGTAAGTACCACCGCAATTTCTATTTCTCCCGCCAAATAGTATTGCAAATGCACCGTTGTGTTCCGGTTTGAAGAAGATTGTAGCCAGGGTAACTACTGGATATAATGAGACTTTACATCTTATGTCTCAGGATGGCGAGCGCAGTGGAATACCAAGCATTGCTTTGTAATTCATGGTTTTGTCTGGTTTTGCTTTTATCCATGAGCGGTACTATCGCTCACCATCAAACGAATGGCATGCTCGTTTCGCTATTCATTGCAATAAATAGCTATTAAGGCCCATACTAACTTGCCTTTCCTGAGTAAAAATGTTGTTCAATGTGTTCACGATAAGTATTATCAATGATAGCTTTGACGTATTTTCTGCAACGGGCATGTAACTTGGACGGTATAAATGGATGATACACGACATCTTTCCGCGATATCTCTCGTCAGATGTGCGACTACCCTTAGCGAGTGCGACGGTGGATGCGATTAATACACGTCTGGTGTTGTCTAATTAGTGGGCGCTGTGTAGCGGAAACATGAGCTGTAATGATGTGGCATTGTCCGACAATGGCGCGGCTAGATCCAGCGGAGCTTGCGAGGCGAGGGTCGGCAGGGATATGTGTGCTGTAGATACGGGAATTAGTGTATTTTTACAGAACGATCAATATATGCTGCGCACTAGATTCTTTATTTTTTCGTAAGATTCTTTTGGAGTACTTAATTAGCAGAGCAATGTTTATTGCATTGCATTTTTGAATTTTACACGTTTGTTATTATATATTTTGATTTGGTTTCATTACATACTATTTAATTTATTAAATAATAATTTATACACAATGGAACAGCAATGTAAGTACTTTCTTAAAAGTTTAAATAAACTCATTAATGCTTGCTGGATTGAAATGTTTACTTTTTAGATAAATTGGAAAACCTAGAAAGTTTTTTACAAACATTAGCACGTGCAAAAATAAGGTTGGCCAACCCTCACACAAATGAATTGAACCTTACGGACTTTTTGCCAATAAATTGTCACATGAACACGCATACAAAAACCAATAAATCATTCTTAAAAATAGCAACTACTTTTGTAATCCAAGGAAATCAAATTAACGCACTCCAACACTTTCGCCTTTGTAACAGTACACCGGAACGCGACAGAACGACAGACGACACCGCGACAAAACGACATCGACAGAGACTCGTGTCGTCATTAATAAACGTCTGGCCACGTATAATTAGTCCAAGTTGTATGTTCTAATACAATTTGCAATCGGGACACGATTGCGCCGTCTGTTTTAGTATTTTAATGAACTGTGTCTGCGATGTTCTTTTGTTTCAACCCTTTAATCTAAAAGGCGCTTTGTCTTCGCTGTTAGTCCTGGTAATAAACAACCGACTGTTTTGTTCAATAATGATATTTTATGTTGCCATTTAATATTATTAGAGTTGGTTTAATTAATATACCCTTCAGATACTGTTAGGGTCCGTCTCACTATCGCCTCTTGGGATGCCAATGATCTTGGTGAATTGTGGGTACAATTGTAAACTACCTTCAACTTTGGCGATACAAACACGCCATGGTGATCCCAAGGTGCTCAAATTGGTCCCCAACGTTCCCAATGATGACGGAGCCGAAAGTGTATATTGCCAGCCGGCATAATTGTAAACATCCGAAATAAATTTAACACAGGGCGGAACTTAGTCCCTTTGTAGTGCCAATGTAAAAATTGGGCCAGATTGATAGATTTTTTTGTAGCCTATAATGTGTCGTACTGCTGGGCAAAGGCCTCCCGTTTTTTCCTCCACTCGACCCTGTCTTCCACTCTTGCCATTTTGACTCAATTTTTTTATTGATTTAGTTTAATCTATTAATAATTTGTATAATTAGTTTCGTAATGTATATTCTTATCTCGTCCCCTGTGAGAAAGGCGTGAAGAAGCCCTTTTAAAATCACCATGTGTGTTCCCTCTGACTAATCGTACTTGTGTTACTAATTTCTTTGTTTTCCACCACTTGTGTTTCAATTTGAACTTTTTAACATAGTTTTAGAGTTGAAATTCGTTTGAGTGATCCATTTTGTTGTAATAAAAGAATCGCCCATGATTAAAGCCGAAGCTGACCCAATATTGACATGTGTTTGTAAGTGATGTTCGTGCGTTGAATATGTTTTAAATTATGTTAAAAGGTTGAGTGTGTCTTTTTTAAGTGTTTAAGTGAATTATTGAAGAAGTACTTATTGTGTGTATTTCAAATTTAAATGTATTTTATAAGTTATATAACTTTATATGTATATAAAATGTATATAGTATGAAATACTTAACACAATATAAAAAAGTTAGTTATGTAATTTTTAATATGCTCGCCAATTAATAACAATATACATTTTCAACGTTTTGAATATTTAACTTAAGTGCACTAAACATAGAGCATCTTAAAATTATTATGAAAAAAATTTTTTTTACATAATATGAGTCATGCAAAATCATTAACAAATAGAAATTAAGACATACGAGTACTATTACCTACTACAGATTTAAACGATAATAAAATCTAAGAAATAGATTTTGAACATTTCTATTTAATAAGCTCGAGCAAACCTGCGCTCTACACCTAGCGATGTGAATTCTCAATTCCACTCTGACCCACTGCAGACACATGTTCTAAGTGTCTGTGCGTGCCGATCATTGTTTGTATATGCGGTTACATTTATGATACACTAAATTTATTAAATATTTACGACGCCATTAAATTTAATTATAAAGCTGGCACGGACATCTGGGCTTTTAATTTTTTTATTTATCTCATACGACTGGGAATGTTTGGTGCGCGGTATGATTTCGTTTTGTATGATTTATCTCTGATTTAAGCCGTATTTTGACAGCTTAAGATGGGAATATTATTAAGCACTGTAGCTCCAGTGTGTTTTATTTGTATTGAAAAATATGATCATTAAAACAACGGCTTACATTCAAATCAAGGAAGGAATTCTTAATAAGATATGTGTTTGAATTTAGTGAGAAGTAGAAGAGGTTTTTTCATTTCCAATCCTATTATTAGGTAAGGACATAGGGGATCTAATAATGTTGATTTGCAATTAAAGACTGAAGCGTCTGAAGGAAAACAGCGAAGCTCTTTGAATGCACTGCTGCCTCAGCAGTGAGCGACTGTAAGAAGTTCGATCACCTCGACAAACAAGCTTCATTAAGTGGACGGTACATAGTTCCTTTTGGAATCGAGGCAGTTGTTTAGTTCCAGTGTTATGTCTTTAGTAGTACAATATCTTTATATTTATGTCTTGTTCTATAGAAACTCTTCTATTTTGAAATTTATTAATAAAATTAAATGAAATAGATTTTTTATAGTTTCATGAGACAGTGATAGTTCAACTGCTGTGTAGAGTATCCACGGACATGACACGGCTATCGCAGCTTAGTCAAATATCTATATGTAATACAAGCAAACCTGAAATGCGACACATTTGCTGCCGTCACTATGAAAGGTACCCGTTATTTATGATCGATTGGGCGGAAACGCAAACTCAGTACACAGCTGTAAGTAATACATGCTTAATTATTTTTAGTGAAAAGTCTCTACAAATTTTATAAATAAAATAAATAAATACACCCAACATGCACATAATAAAAAGTCCTGAGCCCTCACTAAGATATAAGTCTTGTGTTGTGTATCAGAAACAAAGACAGACTTTTCGGTCCCACAAACACCTAGACCAGAAACAAATACTTGTGAGTCACATAAACATTTGTCTCCGTGCGGAGATGGAACTCACGACCTTTCGTTTCATAGCCAGTGTCTTACCAAATGCGGCACGGAGGATGTCAATACTAGTTGACAACACTTACTTGTAACGTAGCCCTGGATATAAGTAGGTTTCCTTCAGCAGATATGAGTACATTGTGATCTTGCTGCAGTGGGGCTCCATGCTTGAGCCAGGAGATGCGTGGGGGAGGAGCGGCGGCAGGCGGTGAGCAACGCAAGGACGCTGCTGACCCAGCCTCTACTGATGTCGGGCTTGGAGAGAGAGCGAACGGTTTCTTCAAGTCTGTTGAAAAAAATACATTAAATTAAAGATATCTTGCAAAATTATAAAAGTGGGGGGCATAATATTAGTGTGAGTGTTACAGCGGACAATCCGACAAATATTTTGGCCTCTAGTATCGGAAAATATAGCCCTTTATACCTTATGAAAAAAGTATTTTAACTGTTTACCAGTCAAAACATTTATGAATAGTATTAATTGTGATTACATAGTTTGAACTTTAATTAATGTCAATTCTATTAATTGTAGAAAAATAGGTTAAAAAGGATTTCCTTTTTAACAAATGTTTAAAACGACCCGCATAAATTTGATATAAACGTAGTTAAGTAATATTAATAAATGAACAATCAGCCGTCAATAACAATTTATAAAACACGCGATGTCTTCACAAAGATGGCATAAACTGGACTAATTGAATTAAATAATATTGGGAGTTGCGCAACTTATTGTGGTGTAAGTAAGCAGCGGATGGCCTTTTATGACCGATAGTGTTAAAGTTTATATTTTTTAACATATTAATTTAAAATAAAAAGGAGGGAAGCGTAACATAACAGTTTGAACTGTTTAAAACTCCGGTACTTGCCGTTTAGCCAATTAACGTTACTGATGATTTACTTATGTTTCAAGACTGACCACGGTTATAACAATATTAGGTTCTATTAATACAACAGATAGCCACTATTACCCTATTATTTAATACTATTTAACAGGCTGTATTTAATAGGAAAATTGCCCAGCGCGTCCTTACTCCGAGAAACGGTAATTTCATCAACTGATAAAAAATAAGTAAATGAAATCGCCTTCGCCTACATCATAGACCAAGCCACATCTCATCCTTCACACGTCGATCTTAATAAATAAAAAAGACACAACGACGTCGATTATACAATTTGGTGTCTCGTGGTCCTCGCGAGATAATTGCGCCTTATTAAACAATTTGACGCGTCAACTGTTACGTGTTAGTCAATGGATTAATTGGATTTCTGCGAGGCCGACTGTTTGGGAACTAAGGCAGTTGGATGTGGGAAATATTACTTAATAGCTATTTATATAATTTTGTACGGTATTTGTTATTGGTTTTTTATGTCTTATTTGTAGGAGTGGTGATATTTTTATTATTAAAATTAAGGCTCCATGTATTATAGATTTGTGTCACAGCTTTCATGGTATCGTGAGTGAAATATGGATCGAGAGGCCCTTGATTTGATTCTCAGGTAGAACAGTTATTTGTGTGTGTATTTAAAAAGTATATTTAGTTAGATTGGAATTTGTGCCCACGCTCCTTATTACATTTTAGGACGGAATTAAACTGTTATTAATGATATCAATCTACCTCTTCGACAATTGAGTTTTAATTATCATTATAAGAAACTCAGTAAAACTTCGCAGAACTACTGCACAATATTGGAATAACACACATAAACGTATCAATGCATTCCCATAACACTGTCAGAGACAATACAAGTTCCAATACACCATACCAAGCAATAAGCATGTATGATACCGAACACGGTACGAATGAAACCCAACAAATCACTACACTTGAAAAACTAATATGGCTACGTAGCCGTGGTGAACGCAACTTTAGAGCACTTTACCGTGGTGAGGCCATAAATCTGGTCGGTGCACGGTCCATTACTCGCTCGCGTGTCTTACCTATGTGTAGACTACAGCTTCAATTGAAATTAAAGTCTATGTTTTGGAATTAAAATTTAATTTCGGTTGTATTTTGATGGTGTGTTTCAGTGATACACAGGATTGATCGTTATAAGCTTTTAGTTTTACTGTTTGAAATAAGAACGAACTAAGTTCGAAAGAAGTTAAGGTTATTGTAAAAATGTATTTCAACAGCTTGTGACGAATAGTTGAAATCAAATTCACAAAAATGAATTAATGAGGAAAGACTAAAAGGTAGAATTTACTTTAATAAAGTCATTATGTTAAAGAAAAGTTGATACTAGCATCTTCCAAGAATAATTAAAAAATACATAGATAATCACAGCTCTAAATTAAATTAAAATCTTTAACCCGTATTACCCCATAAATTTAAAACTCTGAAGTTTGTTTAAAACCCAGTGCTTAGCTGAGCTCGATGCGGTGGTTGCGGATGGGCGTAAATGATAAGTTTTAGACACTTCCTACGGCTGGAGTTCGTGTGCGGCTATAAATTATTACACACTACGTTTCATTTCCTCCACGAAATTCGTACCTACTGTCACGGATATCGAATCTCGCTGGATATGATTTATGATGCGTGAGCGTGGTTATGATTTAGATAGTAGTTTTATGTGTACCCACACTATTAATATTATTTTTTTACGCTGATGAAATGTAATTGCTGTAATGCTTCTGAAGCTTACTGCGATATTAGCATTATCAAAATACTTTGTGGGCAATTGTAGCAGTAAAATACCAACAAAGCCGACAGAATTTGTTCTTAATATAATAACAATATTTCCACTAAGGAACTCAATATTATAGGATTGATAATATAGGATTCTAGGACTAATGTGTTATTATGTATATTACATAACATAAAGTCACGCCTTTCTCCCAGAAGGGGTAGGCAGAGCTGCAGCCAGGATACACCCATGTTACGTCTATTCATCTATGAGGATATGATGGGACCGAGCCTATCGCCATATCAGGCACAAATTCCTGACTACGGGCTGATAATAAATAGAAAAATCCAATATAACTACATAATATGTAATACTCTGAAGCTGAAATTAAATGACTCCGTTGAAATAAAGTTAGTCGATTGGACAATGAATTTAATAAAACATTTAGCCTCAGGCTTGGACGATCCATTAATAGATTGTCACGTGATAAAATTTGAAACAAAAATTTGCCAACAAACTGTTCTAAGGTGTTTTTTTCTGAAATAAGAAAAAGAGCGACGACATTTAATGCGCTTAATAATTTAATATTTTTATATATACAAATGAGGTTTTGATGCTATCAAGAGGCACTTGGGTCCAAGTTTCTTTAATGAAGCGTCATGTTGGCGTATGTTCCAAGCGAAGGCAAATTTTATGTTAGCCACTTTCTACATTTATTCTTAGGCTTACACAAGACAGGTGACAGAACCCACGGCTGTTTCAGAATAACTACATATAAAGGAAAGTTTTATTAAAGTGAAAATTTAGTCGTGATGTAACAATTCGCCTAATGTTTGCATTTCAAATACGATATGTATTTTAAAATGAATGAAGTCAAATAAAAGTTTGACAGGTACCAACTCACATTAAAAATATTTATTACATACATGTGTATATTGAAAAAATAATGTCTTATGCATAACATGTAATTATTATCTAATCATTACATTTTTATGAGTGTGGTTTATTAAGGAAAATAATGCAAGTTCAATGCTATCTGTGGCGGCGAAGTGCCGTACGGATATCCCAAAACTTTTTATATTAATTGTATTGAACGATTTCCTTATCCAATTCTTAGAATTCAACAACGAAGTGGTTCAATGGTAATATAACATAATGAAAAAAAAAAACATATTAAATCTTTACGAAATAGATAAGTGTAATAGTAAGATAGAATGATTAGGCTAAGCTGAGAAACGCTGATAGACTTTTTGCCTCGTGTTGATTAATCTTAGTAAATAAAGTTGCATGAAATTAACGTCGATATAATTTTTTACTTCAAATATAACTGTTCCAATAAATATTTTACATACATACATAAACTCACGCCATTTTCCCAGAACGGGGTCGGCAGAGATGCTAGCAGAACACCCACGTTACACCTTGTGTATTTTTTCCCATGATGTGATAGGGTGCGACCCTATCACCAAATTTCTAACTCCGGGCTGATAATTATGAATGGAAAAATTCAATATCATCTTGCCCGATCCGGTATTCGAATCAAAGACCTCAGCTATGTAATCGTACCATATCACAACTGCGCCACCAATATTTTTTAAACTATAATTCAATAGTAAACTCTTCTTTGTAATAAACTTATTTTCGCTTTTTTTGTAACATGTAGTCTAGATATATACCTTCTAGGTGATACTATTTACAAAAACATACCATTTTTTGAAATAACGCAACGTTCGTTCGCCTTTCAAAGCTAGGACGCCTTTTATAGTCAATATCAAAGTCGCCTTTTTCCATCGGTGAAAAGTGTCGCATACCTTTAAAAGGACCGTTTAACCCGTGGTGAAAAGAATGGTAGTTGAATAGCCACGAGTAAGTTGGTCATCGAGGCCCGTTTCATACGTTTCAAAGGAAAAAGATTGACTCATCTAGTATAAGTATACCCGTGTACCCAAAAATATACTGCGTTGCTCTCTCAGATTTGTTACCAGTTTGCACCGGATTATTTACGGATTTTACTCTCAGCGTGGTTCTATGAAATTTTCCGATGATTTTACATTTTGCATGAATCGTTTGTATAAAAAGTTGTTTAAAAATGTTGGAAGTAAACTGAACTTGCAAATATCAGAAAAAAATGTCATGTGAAATGTTTGGGTTTAAATAAAATACAACTTAGGTAATCATTTTCATTTTTATTAATCATTTCCATGGATTCAAAAAAATATATTTAAATATAGAAAAATTATTAACGAATAGTTCACATTGACATTTCTTACTATAAATACCCAACCATATCCAATTACATCTAACATTAGAGATTACAAGCTCCACATTCTACCGAAAATACACGTACTTGAAAAAAATCCTTCAAAGTGCTTTCAGCTTGGTACTACAGCGAGCATACACAGAAGCCATAAACGTCTAAATATACGTCGGCCGAGAGTGGTCCTAGCGTTAATTGTGCAGACGTGTATTTGTGCTCGAATCCGAAACTTGACAGTTTTAATTGTCTCGTGCGAGCTTTAAATACGGTCGTTTTGTACGCGTAGGGATGAGACGGCCGGCTGATCCGGAGATGAATAGAATCTAACTATAATTTGGAAATTTATTAAAATTGATGGAATTTTAGGTAGATCTATTTTTATTTTTTGTCATTCCATTCCTATAATATGTAGCGTAACCATTATGCGATGTGTGTATTTTAGTGTTGTAAAATAAATATAATAATTCAAAATAATTTTTCAGTCCCATAATACTCAGCTCTATTTGAAATATTTCCTATATATATGAATTTTAATGAGGAAATAAAACAGATTAAAATAATTTGTAGGTACCAAGTATAAAAATCGGACACAATGTCTCCAAACACGAAAGTTTATGTTCACGTATTATTATACGATGTAAATGCACAAATTGACACGAAAGGCAGTAATTTTCCCCAGATAGAGTTGAATTAAGATATTAAACCTTAAAAAAATATCCACGACGCGACGTGATGGCGGATGACAGTAATTTTGAGTTCTAAATGCATTTTAGTTGTTTCCGTCTTCCTACGGCGCGGTAAAAAGTAAACGCCATTTTGTGAAACATTGTTTATTTGTCCATCAGTAAACTGGGCGCGATCGTGCGCGTGCTGGAAATGAACTGTGGCGGCTTTTATTTATGCGCCTTACTTTTATGCAGTTATGTGCTTTTTCGTGTATTTATTTAAGAATATAATATAACAAACTTACAGAATATTTTTCTCATTACAATTGTGAAATGAACATATTTACCTTTTGTTTCTGGATTTATGTTCACTTATAAGAATTCGGTGAAACATATTTTTAATTAATTCCGCAAAACATTTAGTGATATTCTAAGAATCAGACTAAGAGCCTTAGCCATAGGCCCAATTATATTAGAAAAATGTTTATAATATAATAAATTTAAAAATCTTAATCATATTAAGAAAGTATGATCTACATCAACATTTCTAGTCAACTAATAAATATTCAAAATAAAAAGTTATTTTATTTAATTCTCCCGTTTAATTCTTCCGTATATCCGGACACCCGACACATCCCATCCCTATTGCGCACTATTAACGATAATACACGGAGTAAGTGTGCGTAAAAGTGTCACACCTAAATCTCGCCGTCTAAAATTTACTAGAGGTGCGTCCGTATAAGCCGGCGCACGCTTTAATGTCTCCAGCTCTTAATGGACCGTTCAAGGTGTACTTTTTGTATATTTAGACAATATTAGATGTTTTGCCGGAAAGCGTAATGGGATATGCGAGATGCTTGCGCGAGTCATGTGACTTTTAGATGAAAGTGTGTTGCGGTGGGTTGTTTTGGCGAGAAATTAAGCAAGTAATTTTAAAACTATAGATTATTTCATTGGACTTGGATTTTACAATAAAAGAGAAACAAGATATTTGGCGAGAATTACAATATTAACTTACTAACAAATATGAAAACTTTTGAGTCGTCAATGTTGTTATTTTAATTGTGTAAAAGGGTTATTGTTGAGCAGACACAGAGACAGTAGTAAAATCGTAAGTGAAATATTTCTTTAACATGTCATTATTTATGTTACTCTAACTCCACATGCGACTTATAATGAGGCATAGAAAAAAACGACCCTCGTCAACTGTACTTTATTTTCGAAAGCAATCAATTTTGTCTATACCCTAACTTTTTATCTGTAATTTCATGTAGTTTTTAACGTAGTTTTTTCTATTAAATTCATCTAAATCGTCATCTGTTCATCTAATCATCATTTAGATCTAATACCCCGTCGCAAATACTACAATATTCATCAATCTAATTTACCTCATTAAGGGCATGCATTGTTGACTTTTTAAAGTCCAGTTATAAATCACATTGTTATCTAATCTGGGTTGCTAAACAGTGTAACACTGCTTAGCTGTAAGTCGGTTGCGTAAAAGGTTAAAGAAAATTTATGGCCGACAAGCTTCGGTAATTGTGCTAAATTTTGTAAACGTTCGCGTATTGATTCTGTACGACATTTGCAGTAATTTTTAGAAATATATTGCGCTCGGTATTGGCTTTGGTTGATTTATTTCGGTTTTGTTCGTGATTTCTGTGCTCAAATCTTGTCTAATATTTATTAAATCGTGCACAGTTAAACCTCGAATTTACGTTTTGTATTTTACAAAGACTGGTAAGTGGTTACTCATACAGAAATGCTATCTACATGGACAAATATCGTCATATCGTACAAAATAACCACACACAAACAGCTGCGGATTTGAACCCACTTTATACGACACGGAAGGACAAGTCACATTGTACTCGGTACTCGAATGAAAAAAGAATATTATGAATCTCACTTGTCCCTTAATATTTTTATATCGCACTCAATATTAGAATTTAGTTAGAAATAAGTTCAAGATGTTATAATAATTATAGTCATCTATTCAATCTCTCTTATTGCTCGTAATTACACTATCTTTAATTATCTCTTTCCCTCTTTTTTATGTCTACACGATTGCGATGTGTTCTTATCTTTGATACTGGTGTAATACGTATTAATGTTTATACATAATATCATCGATATTCTATTAACATTTAATCATCCTTTCAATAACCGAAGTCGAAAACATAATTAATTATTATTAGGAATTTCTATCAAGAAATAAATGAATGTTCGTATTGAACATGGGCTAATGATTTTAGTTATTAATTGATAATAATCTCTTACTTCTTAATCATCAATGTAACATTTATTTTAATGTTTAATATTATTGCTTTTATGATTGAAGTTCCAGAGGTTTAAACGATTGCCGCAATATTACGTAACATGTTTTAGGTATAAATTAAATACTTTCCCCTTTTTCTTTATAAGTTTTCTCCGAACTTACTTTCCGTGATCCATAACACGGAATTTCGTTTCTTCACTGAATTTTTGCCCACAGTTTCAAGGATTATAGAAAGGAATTATTCATAGGAAGTTTTAAAAATATAATTTTTAAATTTCGTTGCAACCCAAAAATCACCATAAAGTATCAAGAAATACTAGTTTACTGCATTGTAATATCCACATGTACATCTAGGAAGAATAAAGACATATAAACGATGAAACATCCTGTTACAGCCAACAAGCACAGTGAGTTTTCTAAACACTGTGGGAAAGACGCAAGTACCCATCAATCGGACACATACAAACGCATTTGTCTTATAAAACGGCGATCACATCGCAGGCACAGACGGCACAACCGTTATGCCTTGCGCAACCAATAAATCCAACAATCCGACATTTATTTAATAAGCTTAGAAGATTTACTCTTGATCGGCCATTGAATTTAATCCAGACCCGCTTCGGTTTATTGCTATTTGTTCCGAGGAAAAAGTGCTTTGGTATTTCGTCTTGGGGTTTTTAATTATATAGATCAAATTATATATTTCATCATGGCTCTCTTTAACGGTAAAGTAAAAATTTAGGATATACGATAAAAGTATTGCCGGTAGTATCCATCACATTTTGGGCTTACCTTAAAGATGGCATATCGATTCAAACGAGTTGTCACTATCGATATGGTGTTTTAAAAGACCAATAATTCGATGCAATGTAGCGTTATATTTGCTAATTAAAATATTTAATAATCCCTCGACATCAGGACGTCTGGTTCTCGTTTGGCATTCAAGGTGAAGGTTCGTCAACACTTACTTGAAAAATTGGCAGAGTCACATTAATGTTATTTTCCTGTTATCATTTTATTGTTATATATTTATTATAATATATATTTTAGGTATAATGTATATATGTATGTATTTGTGTATATATACAACATGTAACACATTTAAATGTAAAAGCGGAAAGTAGTATGTTCAAAATCAGCTACTGAATCGATATCAATACTTTTTTTTGTAGGTAATTTTTTTTTAAATAATTAATTAAGACTAAGTGAATAACAGACACCCTCTCATTTAATGCACCGAACAAACAAAATTGAAACGTAACTCCAGTACATAAAGTCTTTTCTAAATAAAATTATAAACGAATAATCAAAGATAAACAAATATGAACATTATTTCGATAGTCATAAAGGTTTATTTCAAATACACTAGCAAAATAGCATTAAACAAACGCACACAACGACAGTCCTCAAAAAGCATGATAAGCTACCAAAATTTATAACTATCATATTCTCTTTTCTGCAAATGTAACTACCATTAGACAGAGCAGGACGCAACTATTGTTTAATGAAATTTGAATCATCCGATAAACATAAAAGACGGCGCGCGCGGCGCGGGCGGCACATCAAAGGGTATGTGCAGTCCGCATAGGGATGTACCGCGAAAAAAATCTAATGCGATATTTACAGGACCCGGCATTCTGAATCCCGCGCAATACGGGTAACTAACTATTTAAATGATATGAATTAAATTGTAATAATCAAAAGGAAAAGAAAGATCAAGTATTTCTATGCCGAAGAACAACGCAAAACGTTAAGATAATCATTATTTCATTTGATTCGTAATTTTATTCCAATGTATGCGGAATCCCGGTGTGTCGGATATCCCGGTATTGCAATCTCTAAATATGCACCGAATTTGTCAAAAAATCTAGTCGTGCGCCGCTGTTATCTGTGACTTCTTGTGTTCACTCGTTAAGTAGATATTTCGATAACTTTCGCGATGTCTTTTCGGTATTCGAATATTGAGTATGGTAAGCGATAGATCGGTTGGTGGGCCAGTGCAATGGCCTCCTAGGTCACCCGACTTGACGCCTCTTGATTTTTTTTTGTGGGGATGTATTAATACTCTAGTATACAGCAGTGAAACTACTAGTGTGGAGGAACTTAAAAGTAGGATAGTGGCAGCGTTCCTAAAGGTGAAGAGTGAAACTGCCGTTTTAAATAAATTACGCGATCAATTGCGCAAACGTGCGTTAAAATGTATCGAGCAAGGTGGTGGACATTTTGAAAATGTTTTAAAAAGAAGTCGCCGTATGAGTAACACGTAAGTTATTTTTGTGTTTTTTTAATTGTTGCGTTATTATTGCCGATTTAATAGTCGATTAATGCAAAATATTGTCTTGTGTTGTGACTTCCTGCTCATTATTTGTAGTAAATTTAAATACTTATTTAATAGCTCGATAAAAACTAGATGCTGACTGAGTACCTAAATAAATAGTAATTTGTTTATGAAACCACCCGGCAATCACCTGCGTTCGTTATTTGTAGTAACGTTTATTGTCGGCACGGCGTTCAAACGACCCGCGTAGGTACTCGTGTAAGTGTGCGTGTCCGCCGCGAGCATATGTACTATGTCGTAGTACGCTCTTATTTGTATGGTGACCATGTTGTGCGCCTACAAATAGTATAACTAATTTCATAAATAAAATATATTTGTAGACACCGGAATACAATTTTAAAGCATATACTATAATTGCAATAATATTTTTAAGTTAGGGTGTCTGAAGTTGTGAGTTATTCATTTTACACGTTGTATATATATCTATATGTGTTATTCACGTATAAACTTTTGATAATCAAGTTTCTTGAATTTGTGCGCCTACTAATTTTCTCTCTGCACCATCCAAAGGTCGACTGGCAGAGAATGCCTCAGGCATTAAGTCCGCCTGTATACTTTGTATAAAAAAAATATAATAATAATAATAATAAGCTCTACAATTAAAGCGTCACGATGGTCATATCCTCTAAGCTTGAGAGACTAGCCATTAATTCTCCACACCGACCTAGTGCGTGTTCGTACAACACACCTTCGAGATTCTAGTAGATAACTATTAAGTACACAAGTTTCGCCACGACGATTTCCTTCACAGATAAATCCAGCGATAATTAACAACACAAAGCATTATCAAAATTCCGAACACACCAGTAGATTTCCTTGAAATTACCAACAATTGTACCTGCGCCGTGAGCCAGTTCAACGGCGTAACCGGTCACCCATCCAATCACAGTAATTCAAACGCGAAACTATTAAATTCACCTGATTTTATGAATAAACCCGAATGAATGGGGCTCGCAATTTGTATAGCTTGTTAAATTGAAGCAAAGCGCGCCGCTGATCCTAATACGTGGATGTGACGCTAATTATTCGCCCATAGAAATCATGTTTTAAACATATTCAGCGTTTGTGATATTTGTGGTGGAAAGCTAATTAGCTTCAACTATCCCGTGTTGAATCTCGGCGCGGAGTTGGTAAACACGCGACGTCGCACGCTAGCTGTTTTTACTAAAAATCTTCTTGGTTATCTGAATTAGATTTTGGGTGTGGTAATTTAATCTGTCTGTGCACTATCCCTGCTGTTTAGCTAATGTCTGTATGTACACGGAATATTGTAGGTAATATGATTTATATTTTTTTTACTCTTTGCTGCATTCTATAAATTCATAAGCCTTGATTACTGCTGATCTTGAATAGACTATTTTTAAAATATTTCCTAGAATAGATCGCTAAAGATTGGGGATTTCAAATTCCAGATCCTGTTCATACCTTGATCTACAAAGTTATTTAAACGTTGTTAACATTTACTACTATAATGCTACAATTTCGATTTGAGAAATAAAAAAATATTTTCACTGTTAAGAATCCGAAAGTACATTTTTTCTACAGCTCAACTTTTACGAAATGATTTACCAATTAAATTAAGTAATTTGACAATATAGACAAGCGTTCCAACAGTGATATAAAACGAAGCGAGGAAATACGTAGGTCATTGACACGGTGTTATTTTGGTCCGACACAGTGACACTTATAACATCTCAAACGTTTTTAGACCAACGCTTTTTGTTCGAACCGACGCGATGATGGCTGTAGGGCGCGTGAAATTCTCATATCGGAATGAATATTGAAGCTATCAGTTCAAGAGCACATGCAATAACAAGTCAACCGACATGTCCGTCTTGAGATAGTATTCAGATGTAATGAAATTTCAAGCCAAGGAGATTATGGTTGAATTATTTATGAATGTATTAATAATATGGTATTTTTTGGGCTCTGATTATTCGGTTCATCGTGTTATCATCGATCTGAGTCCATTACGTTGCCCCAATGTAAATGGATCTGATTGGGTTTTGTAGGAATTTGGATGGTGTTTTGCCACAGTTTTAAAAGTCAAAACTTAAACTATAATGTCAACAATTAAGAACCAAACTATACAACGTTCAGACACCTCACCTGTTCTAGCATCTTTGACAGAAGTAGAACGATAACTTATAGTACATATTATTCTTAGTTTATCGTAATGATTATGTATGAGCTATATTACAACATTAAATAAAGCAATTGTATCAACCTTAATAGCGACTTTAAGTGACCATATTCTCTATCCGCCTTATTAGGAGCACTTCGTAATGTTAAACAAGTTATATTTGTTACACAACTTTGATGTCCTCTGTACTCTTCACACAACATTATTGCGGTATTTCTGTCTCTTTCCCACGTAAGCACCGTGCGAGATTTATACTGATCGATTAATGAATCAAATCGGATTTTGCTTGGTGTTATGTTTTATGAATATTAGGCTTTACGATCGTAAGTAGGATTTGTTGCGTAATTTATGTAATGTTGGGATTAAAGTTGGAGTTTTAATTACATAATAGAGATTACTTTCCTCTAAGCTTATTATCAAAAGATCGACGGTAAGTGCTATTGCATTCAACATATGATCAAGTTCATCGAATTGATTTCGATGAACTTGACTCTTGATGTAGAAAATCATAGGAATTTCCGGAACTAAAAATGTAGTTCAGTAGCAAAAATAGATAGTAAAGACAACTATAACAACTGCATAGCAATTAACAATAATGAATACCACGTACCGTTGCCATTCTCTTTCCACTAAGCCGAGCTCATCAGGTTCGGTTTACTCATTTAGTTGAAACATAATAATAAAAAACAATTGCAAATGTGTTACATTTTCTGTTATTGGCAGTTTGGGTCGTTGGTGATCACGAATCCGGCGCGCACCCGTGTCGGTTATCGTTGGACCGGTTGCAATTTGCATACAAAATCGGTCGAGGTAATAGTGAAAAAAGTAGCCTATGAAAGTTTTAAATGTTTTTGAAATTGAAGTCATTATAATAGGTGTGGAATTTGTAGGAGAATAAGCGCTAAGTTATAGGTACATCATCCGGCCATATAATTAGATTTATCCACAAATGTCTGTAACAGCTTTTGGTCTTGTGGTTTTGAAAAGACCTTTTTAATTTCTGATACCACGATATACTCGTACTACTATATAAAGATTACTAATAAATGAATCAATCACGAGTGTTTTTCTTGATCTTTTAAAGATGGTAAAATCAAATATTTTAATTTACTGACAGGGTTGCCAATGCGGCTTAATAACGAACATAGCAATAACTGACTCCAACGGATTAATATCAGAATGTCTCTTTGATGAAAATCATAATACATTTCATTGCTTATTCAGATAGCCGGCAATCAAATTATTTCAAATTGGACAATGAAACGGAGGCGGATCCTGGCACAATTGCTTAAACATTCCGAAGAAGCAATTTAGCATTTCTAGAGATAGTTCTTGAATATATAATTTTCTTTTCACAATTAGCTTTGAAGCAGAACTTAAAGTTACAATATCAGAGGCGCTACGCCAATTAAAATTGTTTTGTATTTTCTGTTATGTTTTATCATTTCAGTTGTTGGGAATGTTTTATATTCGTATAACAAAAGAAAATATTAATGCCAAGAAATTTCGCGTTAATGTTGGGAACTAAATCTACGAAAGCGTTAAACACGAGTTGAAAAGCTTAGAGAGTTAGTTTAATATTCATTCTACTTAGGAATATTCAACGTTCATATAACAAATGAAAATACTGAGTATGGAAATTTGGTCAAAAATTAGACACGAGAATAACAGATGTGGGTAAGCTTTAACTAAAAAAAATATTTACTTGAAATGTTCCAGAAATATTACAGTAAAGGATGGGAAGATACTACAAATATCCATTTCATTTTGACAGATCTGTCACTCCATCTATTTATACTCAATTAAATATATTACCGCCCAGTAACTTGTTAAAAATGTCACCGATTTTGTCCATTACGAGTATAGTTTAGTATGTATCGTATTAATCCGCTCTGAGTACCCAAATTTCAACTTCCCTTTCCCAACTTTTGTCACTACAACCTCTTTAATAAATATATTGAATCAAATCTCATGACTGGCCTGGTGGCGTAGTTGTACTACGGTACGATTACAAAGCTGAGGTTTCGGGTTCGAATCCCGGGTCAGGTAGTGTGATAATGGATTTTTCAATTCATAATCAGCCCGGAGTCAGGAATTTATACCCGATATGGCCCCCTATCACATTGTGGGACGGAAAATACAAGGCGAAATGTGGAGGACATGGTGGCGCTTCTGCCTACCCCTTCTGGGAAAAGGGGTGAATTTATGTACATAGGTATGTACATAAATGTGAATCGCACAAATATTTGTAATACCGTCTGTTTTCTCTGTAGGAAGCGGGAGCGGTGTAAAACAGCCAATAAAATAATCAATGTACACGCTCAATATATCTGCTAACATAAACCTGCCACAAACTGTCCTAGGTTATTAAACGCATTACCGCGCGGTGCGCTGAAGCTAAAAGTCAAACTGGGTTAAACAGAAATAAACCGCGGAAACCGACAAATTATGAGTTTTGATGAAACAGCCCGCCGCGGCACACTTACACCGGATATTGTATATTTTTATGGCTATTCGAACATAGCTTTGTTGACGTTATGAATGGAATCGTGGCATACTGAAACTTTTATGAATGTAATTATAGGAAACGCCTCGAATATCTCCTTTCATGTTTACTTGATTGTGGCGCTGCGAATTAATTCATGCTAATGGCACAGATTAATATTTATTGTTGCAGATCGACATGTTTATGTTATTAATTCTTTTAGATAAATCGTGAACAAGTTGTGGATGATTGTTTGGCAATGGTTTTTTAAATATTTATTAATAGGTGGTGTTTATCGATCATTGGCCTAATTATATTGTTTGTGTAGAATAAACAGACAGCTTCAAACAGCTATAAAATTGTTTAAAATCGATATTATAATTCAAGTTTTCAAAGAGCAAACGAGTTCTTCAATCAATCAAAATTTGTAATACTCACAAGCCAATTCAACAACAGCCGGCTGACTCCTGATGTCCCCTCGGCTACTCCAAGCGTAGCAAGTACAGGTAAATCTGTCTTCTCCGAAATACTCGTCCAGTTGATCTCTAGTCACATTGCATTCCGCCTCCACAATCCTAACACCACTTTGAGGGTCCACAAACTCGAATTGCGTGCTAGCAACCGACCGAATGTCATTGCACTTGAAATACACTTGCAAGGCGTTCGCCGCACGACATCTCAAAGCTGCCGGCTTATTCCTGACAACGAATGCGTGCTGAGGCTCTAGTAGGAATATTGGTAGATCATCAGTAGAACTTTGTAGTAAATGATCGCCAGATAGAGAAGGCAGTTCGTCCGCATCATCCCTGTTCTCGTGGTCATCTTCTTTATGAGACTCGTGGTCGTAGTCTTCTTCAAGATAGTCTCTGTGAGGTGGTGGATGGTTCTTCTCTGAGTTGTAAGGATCTAGAGCCTCTACTCCGGCTGGATGTGCGTATTCTGGTCGTAGAGGTATTGGAGGTGTTGGCAGTATTGTTGTGTGTTCTGGTTCCGTTGAATTTGATACATCTGGAACAAAGAAAATATTTATAGTAGCTATTCCTTTTTACCTACCAATACTGATTATTTTTATATAAAATAATTCTCTACAAGTAAATACATCAAAGACAATTTAATCAAACATGTCTCAGTGTTTGTCCTATACACTCCTAACGATGAATGATACTGTCACACTTACAAATATCCATCATTAAATACAGTCAGCTTTACACAATTAGAGAAAATATAATAAATTGTACGCTCTTCTTGGAAAAACAAACTTGCACGAAAGCTAACCGTACACGAGTTAAAGTGCCTTTATGCTGAAGTACATCAACATTCCTCGAGTGAGTCAACGACAAGTAAACTTCAAAACACAGTATGATTTATGACATCAGACGGATTTCCTGCTTAACGATTGACTTTTTAGTTCTTTGAAAACTTCAGAAACACGATACAAACGTTAATGGTGTCAATAACCACCGCTTCTTATTGCGTGCTGTTTATTTCTGCGTCAACACTAATAAATAGCATCTGTCATAACACGCACCCTCGGCGTACGCTCTCCGATTTTATCTCCACCTGGTTCTAAAGTCACACCTACGTCACGCAAAACACGGGCTTTTAGGATATCGACATCCCCATTCACTTCTGTCTGCATATTTACCCGAAATAGGCATGTAAATATATGGCATAGAGTCTAAAATTGAATGGTGAGGTTATTGTAAAATTTTTGAAATTTGCTAAGCTATCAACACATCAGCAGACAAAAGTAGTACGTTGACAGTATTAGAATCGGAACAAAAATAGCCGCGAGTGGCCGGGCGAAGCGTGGTTAACTTAATTAGTTTCACTTCCGTTCAGCTTATATCTATTTCCGTTTTCGTGGGGACCGATATTTCCCTTCTCGGATCTATTTTTCCTTAATGGGATTTGTTTCGTGCCGTTTTTCCGCTCGACGGCGGTTAACGGCGCCATGTTGGAATCATTAAAATTCCAATTTAGTGCGAGAATTCTCAGGTGTTGCCGGCCGATGTATTAATCAGGGTACCATTGAAATGCGGAGAAATAAATAATGAAATGTACTATTTATACACTGGAATAAATAGTTGTGTTGCTGTCCTATTACATTGCAATCTATTTTTTGTAGAATATGCTTCGTTTAAATGAGTGTCAAGTAAGATAACTTACAACCCGTAATATACTATGTTCTTGTCACTTCGGTCTAAACGTAAGGTAGCCAATGGTGAATTACAAGTTAAATGATACTGTAAGTTGACTCAAGTCTTGCAGCGGCGATCTCATGTGAGTGTAGGCTAAATACAGGTAGACGAACTCTTTGGTCTCATTACTCATTGATTTAATTTGAATATGCTTTCGATAAATAAAAATATTTGTAATTGTTTATTCAAATAACAAACAAGCGTAAATACGTGATTGATATGACAGTCGTACAAAAAATAAACAAAAATTCCCATCCCATTGGACATCGACAGGTCATCAAACAAACCAATTAGAATATTCACTCAAGCAACAAATTAAAATCTCCCAAAGCGAAAACCACTCAATTTCATGTTACGTCAATCTAGATGGTCTACGGCATGTCACATGGTCATTTATTATGAGTTCTGTGCATTGACAATAACCGTCGACCGATTGTGATTTGTTTATTTCTCACGGCCAGGCCACTTGGATTAAGTCTAATTGGATTTCGGCCTAACACTTTGATTGATAGGTTGTTAATAAAGCTTCCGATATAAGCATTTTATTTGATCTAAATTCAAGTGGATATTGTATGAAAATCAATCAGAATAATTAGGATTCGTGGATCAGACGCTGAAGGGAGATGTTATTGAATGTAATTATTGGGATGTATTGTTTGATGATCACAGAACTAATATTAATAATTAATGAAACTAAACGTGAAAAGAGTTGTTTTTTTAATTTACTTGGACTTTAAAACCTGTATTATATTTGTAAAGGCGTTGTATTTGCAGCAAATTAATGAATATCATTTTTTATGTAATGGAGAGTTCATGATAGTTGTTGCCTACAACCTGTTCTTGCGACGTGTAGGATCTTGGGCTTCCTTACAACCCTATATTTGAGTCAATAATATAATGTAATAATAATAATGTATTTATTCACAATCATACAGCGTACAATGGAACATGTAGATATACGGGTCTCAAACTAAGCATAGAAGCTTGTATCTTGAGACTCAAGAGTGCGTTTTACAACAAAATTATAATACAATTAATTTATTAATTTTAAAAATTGTACATGGACGTACTCGTGCCGAATAATTAGACAAAATACTTCTCCTTCTATTCACACAAACTGATAAAGACTAATATGGACAGATCAAAACATAACCCAGTTTGCATTACGCTAATTAGCGCATAAATTGGAACGTGTCAATCGAGATTATCCTCGGATAGTCTATTTGATCTGCAGATTAACCTTTTCATACATTAGCGTTAACGTAAACATTTATACATAACAACTTGTCGAATACAGCTGGTACTTAAAACTTGTCATGTCGCAAGTCGCATTAACATGCCGAAGATTTAAAAAGCGTTTTAATTGACACTTGCATATATAGCAGACGTCGTGGTTATGTGATGAAATGAACATACGAGTTTCTCTTAGTTTTGTTTGGTTAGTACCTACATTGGGATTACTTTTATTACAAATGGAAGCGGCGAAAGACCAGGCGGCTTACATGATGATCTCATCCTTTCATGAATATCTAAAATGTTTATTCGTAGGCAGGTTGTCTGCTATTGAGTATGGATGAGGGTTGGTTAATACACAAATCATAGGATTTGAAGACTGTCCCGCCCGTGTGAGAGTTGCATAGGTGGGTGTGAACGCACCTATGCAACTGCTGTAAGCCAGGATCAACAGTGGCACGCATTTTCATGAAATCAAGCATTAAAGCTCAGTAAGTCTCAGGGAATGTCTCACTCGTCTTTAACTCGCAACGAAATCAATCATAAAGTTAAATTAATACACGGAGTTGGAAATATTTTTGTTTTCCGTAACAAAGCGGGTGACAAAATGATGAGCGAAAGAGGTGAATAAGCTCGCATAAAGACTTTTTTAACCAGAGAAGCCAGTTGTAAAGTACCAGGGAATAAATCATTTTATCATTTAATTATAAATCTACATAGAAAAAAAAAATAGAATTTATGGCTATTTATTAGATCGAAAATTACAGGACACTACAGACATTTCACTTAGGTGCTGCGTTAGACAGTAGTTAATGCAGTCAAGCCCATTCGTCCATGATCTTAACTAGAGACAGCGTGACTTGCAACTTGGTATATAAATGTGATTCGGAAACAATTAGTGATCTTTGTTGATTGCTCAATTAAGTACTTGTCTTTGACATAAGAATTATTTTTCTACTTTGTGTGACATTCAGTTAGAATAGTCTTTTCAAAAAATATTTGTCAGGTCTTTTATCCTCGTACTATATCCCATTTTGAGCCAGCATTCAACTTCAAAAATTTTGATTAGCAGTAGTGGCAGCTCGGCTTATCCTGTCGAAAACGCAATCGTGATCTGATCGTATTTAACTCAATATTATTTTCGTAAATTGATTTCACTCAACGAACTGTTTTAAACGTTGCATGACAATATTTATGTCCGTTAACATGGCTTAATGGCGTCACGATTTGCGATATGCAAATCATATTGAATTTAAAAGTAAGTACTTTTAAAAACGTGTTTTAAAAACCATGTCCCAAAGAGATGGCCGTCACGCACCGCTTGTAAATTATAAATAAACGACCGCTATGTAGAAAGTTTACCAGATCAATCAGTGTTAGCCCTGCTTTCCAACTCTCCGTCATAATTCACTTGTCTAATGGATGTAGGGTACCTGTCATATTAGATGTTGGGCAAGGGTGTTAAGTCAAGCGCTATTTTGACGCAAAGGTTTATTTTTTGAAAATCAGGTTTCTGTGGTGAATGTAATAACAACACATTTCTGTATTAAAAGTGTTTCTAATTATTTTCAATAAAGCTATTGTCTCCAGTTGGTACTCTGTATTTAAAAACATTGTTAATTAACGGAGATTATTAAGAATATTCTCTTGTACAAGCCTGATAATACTTAATTAACCAACAATAATTTAAGGATCGTCCAGTTTAGTATACCCTTTGAAACATTTTTAAATGTGCCTAATGATGTATAAAAGATGAATGACAAAAGTTCAGTCATTGGACCAAAATTAATGAGTCCATGTTTAGCGGGAGAGATTCATAACAAACTGGAATTCCGAGCGGAGTTAAACACCGGAACGTAATAGATTGAATGTTTTCTTAGTTTTAAAATACCTTGGAGACGAATAACATAATTAATGAAGATGGAAAAATGCCTTATCGCCGGCAGTAGAGATATGCCCGCGCTGATGGATGCTCGGATTCTCCGCGGCGGTCGCTAAGATCTAAAAACAAACTGGAAACGAATTTAGTTTGGGGAAATTCGTTTTGATGCGTAAAATGGACCGTCTGGAGACACTTTGAATTGCGTTTCAGAGTGATTTGAACAAAAGACTTTTTGCGATTGATAAATCAATTCTGTAGCAGTGGCTTATTTTAGGATTGACAATTATCAATAATAAAGTTGAACACGTTTTGTAGCTAAATGAGCGTTTAAATGGAATAGAAATCTGCTATCATTGTTTGTAATTATATTTTGAATTTAATAATGTTAATAGTTAACGATTCCATCGTATCAAAATTTACGATTGTTTTTGTACTGTTCGTACTCAATATATCACGGAATGCTAATGGAAATGCACTTTATTTTACTACATGCATTAGCAACAATGCATTTTCCATTTAAAGCCAAAATTCAGCTTAATTTCGTTGTTTTAAGCCTCCAAAATCTCGCTGTAAAAGGACTCGGTTCGGATTGGCCGTCGCTCATTTAGCTCTCTATCGGATAATAAAGGGCAGATAGACAGCACTCAGGATAGCAAACGATCATTATTGATGGAAATTACTTAGTCAACGTCGCTCACGGAATGTGAACTATTTTATCCGAAACATTTTATTGAAATGTCGGGATAGCAGCTTTGTGCCTCGTGATTTATGTGTGCAGCAAATTGAATCAAGCCAGGTTGAGAATGGCTTTCCTTATCATACAATCGACGCTGATAGTTCTTTTGTACTTGTAATGCGCTCTTGAAAACATTGTAGCGAATGTTGCGGGTACTTTTGTGCCTTTTGTAGATCGGGATAAGGTACAATTTTCTGGATCTTTATCTATATTAACTTGTATTGTGGTGTTGCTAGTAAAAGATCTTTTATGCTCTTGGCTTTATTCTACCTCGCAAGCCCTAAGTCGGAAGACACGCGGGTTTTGTTACAATCATGATGGTTGGTCTTTTGTCAATTGATACCGCTCTATAGAATGTCAGATGCTTAACGATCTAGGTTAAGAAGCTACTCTATTTTAGTACAAATGTGGAGTCGTCATACTAAATATTTTCCATTGTAAAGGGGAAAGCCAATAATCATATAGGCTTCAAATTATAATATTTATGTGCACATTAATCTACGTCAAACAGATGGGTTCAATTACATTAGAATGGAAAACGATAGTCCCAAACATCAATACCACATGTTATAAAGATGTTACAATTTTATAAGTATGTATAATGTGGACCCTGCTGGGCATGGCAAAAAATTAGGAGAGAGGAGGAAGCCATACTATTAATATTTAACCTTTACACTTTATAAAATGGGTAAATATTTACATTTAATATTTATTTCTGTTTTGGCTGTTATTATTATTGTAATTCATATAATAAATAAATAAATATCAACAGTTCTAACTCAGGTGGATTTAACATAGTGTTAGAAAATTACGGCGGCTCCATGAACACAGTATCATGATCTAATCTATGGTGAAATGGGAGTATATTACGCTTAGCCGGTGTGAGATTGTATCAAAATCTCAACGCATCAGTGCCGGGTGCGTGCGCGGGTTAGTGGGTTATCGGTCGGAGACAGATTGCGACATCGCGGACCCGATAGCATCCCTGATAACGGCGCCCGGAAACATCAAACACGTTTTAAAGCACTCAAGAATGCATGGAAGATGTTGAAAGATTTTGAGCGGCGCTTGAAAAGTTTCAAACATGTTTACTCTCTTCAAAATGGAGAGCTAAAGTCAGTGTTGAAGACTAGACAGTTTATTTCGCTAAGACTAATTGCTGGAATAAGTTAACCTTAGTGCTTGGTATTTTTTTAGTTTTCGTTTCTTATTTCATGTCTTTCTAAAAGTAGAGCGTACACCTCAAACTATAATATTTAAGGATAATTATTTAGATCATTATAATATGACGTGAATTTTTATTCTCGTTAATGGTAAATTGGCCCTTGATTCGACTATTTTTATACATTTGTTTTTATACCTTCATATATTTTTAGACGTTTCAAATTTCGGGGACCAATGGAACTAAAAGTTCAAACCTCCGCTCTTTGTTTCTAATTCTGGTTTAATTACTTCTAGCGGACAGAACTACTCCTAGACGAAACTACACAAGACTTTTTTATCTATAAAGTACATTCCAAGCGCCCTGAATCTAATGGTAAGGTTACAGGGCAATAGCCGTCCGTTTGGAGTGGCCAGATAAGAACTGAGAGACCACGCGCTTGTAAATCAAGAGCGCGCCCTGATATTCTTGTACATGTAATAAAACATTTTGTGTTTTACATTTGCATGCGTCGTGGGTAGGGCTGGCAGGCATAGTTTCTTTTGTGATCTAGTTTCGACTAGCATGTGGTGTATGGTTGCCACCGGCTTCTAAGGCGATCAGATACGTTGGCGATTATTGAAAATGGTTTCTTGATAAAAAGAAGGGAGAAACTGTTACGTCAGTGTTTCCAAGACAAGGATTCAAGGAAGAAGAAGTTCATTCTTTTTTTATTGTATATACTTGGTGGCCAAAAGTTGATTTTCATTTGCCAGAGTAAGATTTTTAAAATATTTTTCTAAATAGAATAAATGAAGAAAACAAAATAAGTAGATAGCTGGAGATTAAGAAAAAGTTAATTACGCCGCCGGTATTTTGATACGAATAATATTGTGTTTCTCAAGTTTCATTTTATTGTTTTACGTCAGAAATATAAAAGGGAAAGGGATCTTTTGTAGCTTCGTTTACTATAATTAATATTGGTATTACTAAATACCTGACATAAATGTCTTAATAGAAGGGATATTGAACCATCAATTGCACTCAGTAGTCACGATGTTACCATAAATGTTGTTATAGCATATAATTTAGAGATATGATAATAAAAATATATTGGGCATTCAATCTTATTTATAAACCAGCTTAATGATCATTATTGATGTAATAATGTCTAAAGATGAAACGATTTCGAAATGTATTGGAAAAAGGCTGAATGCCTATAGAGGAGTGCTTATTTTGTCAGCATTGAGGTTTTGTGGAAAAGGAAAGAGGGCACATATTTCGCCGTAAAATTTTAGCGCTCTTTAGTAACATACATAAACACATAAACACACGCCTTTTTCCCAGAAGGGGTAGGCAGAGGTGCTACCAGAACACCCACGTTTCGCCTTGTATATTCCGTCCCACGATGTGATAGGGGGCGAGCCCATCGCCATATCGGGCACAAATTCCTGACTCCGGGCTGATAATGAATAGAAAAATCCAATATCACTTTGCCCGACCTGGGATTCGAACCCGAGACCTCAGCTTTGCAATCATACCGTAGTACCACTACGCCACCGAGGCAGTCAGTCAGTCTTTAGTAACAAGATATTTATTAAGTATATCCTTTATTGTACACCAAATAAATCTTAATGAAACAAGTTATGTTGTGTGATTGTACTATAAAAAAAAGATTATTCAGAACAACTGAATGTTTTCCAAAAGAAAGTTTATTGAAGGTTTGGAAAATAAAAGACTTCATAATTACTCTCATTACAAAAACTATGTACCCCTATACTAAAAACATTGATATTTTACCCACAAACGGGGCTCATATAAAACAATTCCCTAACACGAGCAATTTTTTGTTAAGCCACTCAAAACGGGACATATTACAACTGAAAAGCAGGATGCGACAACCCTAATGCCAGCTCGACTTTACTTGCAAATGCACTTAGCGCGGCATTGGCTTGGAGTGGGACACAAAAAGATGCACTCCAACTATTTAACTGGCACGTGGGCGATATTCTCTTATGTCAAACGTCTGCGCAGCACGCGTCATTACGATCTCTGAGTCCCGAGGTTCGAGGAATTGGACATTATAGCAAAAACACGTAACCACATATGTGCTCTGAATGAATGACAGGATACGTGGGGTCTCGGAGGAATAAGAAATCAATGAAAGTAATTTGAACTCAGAGCCAGCAGAACGGAAATAAATATTTTCTGAATTACGTAAAAAATATATTTGTATGAGTTTTCAGGTGATAGAATCTATCGTTGTAGAAAACACAGAAAACTGATGACTCATTTACATTTGGTTAGATTGCGGGATTTTTGCTACCGTTCTCTAATGTCGGCAAAGTAAGTTCAAATCGTTTATTCTAGATAATTGCTACCATGATCGTTCATTTATTTATTTTTTGCCAAAAACAATTCAGAAGTCAGCAAAAGTTATTTTTTTAATTCCACATAATTTCAGTTCCCTAAAAAATGTTCGTAGCGCCGATCGTGGATTTTTCCCACAACAGTCAATCAAAACATTTACTCATATTTGTATATCGTATCATTTATTTGCAATGAAATGTGCGATAACGTTTCTATGCCAAGTTTGATTTGACTACGCGGATTTGCATAGCATACATTCTGACATGTCATAGAGATTCTCAAAAGCAAGTCATTGATTACCAACACTATCATATTGAGCAGGTGCTCATGCAAAATGATATCGAGAATTTAAACGAAAAATATGTTTTAATACCAGTAGTAAAAGTAAAGATTGGGTAAATTGGTGTTCACTGTTCATAAGCTTCCACCTCATCTTAATCATGTATTTTAAAATATTTTTTGAAGTTTGAATTACTCTACATTGTTATTTTGGTAGTAAAAGCTGTACGCACTTTATACCTTTCTCAAATTTTGAAGAATTGGCAATTCATCCGGTTTCATTCTGTGCGGATGCAGGTGTGATATGGGGTACATTTTGCCCTTTTTAACCATCCATCAGTTAAGGGTTACAGTCGAATAATAGCAAGAAATTTTAAATCAGCTTAACAATTGATTTTGCTTTTAAAGTTATATTCACTTATATTTTCGCCAACTATTTAAGTGTTATTTTTTAATTTAGGTTTAAGCGATCTATACCAATACCAGCTTTTTAATCGATTTTATTATATTACTTTATTTCAAGTCAATTCTCAAAGTCAACATTATATGTAAGAGATGCAACATTTTTTTCACAGAATCAAATGTGTCTAAAAAAATAACTTGTCCATAAAAACATCAAAAATTCTCACAAAAATGTTCAAAACCCCTCACCCATAATTTTTGAAGTACATCAAAAATACAATCCGAATTATGAAAACTTTTCGAGCAGAAACACAAAGGACGAAGGAAAAAATCTTTAGACACCTTTGAAACTAGACCACACCTACAAAAACTCGCTTCATTCAGTAACTCGATACAATCGAGTCAAGAGGTCCCCAAACAAGATAATCCCATTGTTCGAGTCATAATGGAGTCTCTCGGGTGTTGTTCGTTATTTGGCACCGTGAGAACAGCTGCGAGTCGCGTTCGAGTGGCAGTTTCCTATTACATTGTTAATGGATATGCGATTTTTGCATTAGAAGGTAATTTGGATTTGTGGCTTATGAAAGCGTAGGTAAAAACTATTTTTAAGGGTTTACTTGATTTGATGAAGTACCTTGAAGTGAAGTTTATTTTACAATTGGGATTATGTTTTTCTTGCTTTTGATTAGCCTGCTGCTGGTTATAGGCATCTTTAATTTAATACCTATTGTTTTTTAATTTACATCTCGTCAGTTACTTAATGCTTACTATTTATTGAATAACATCAGTTATTTATTATTTTGATAATATATTACATTTAAAATATATTTTTGATGTGCGTTTCTGCATATTTTTTAATTTCAATCCAAAATTTGCACTAAAACATCCCTGTTTTATTAATCCCGCATGCATTCTCGAATATAAACATCCTTACGATGACAGCAACCGTTACATATTTCAGTCATATTTTTAACGCCTAGCAATACTTCATGAAGTTACGAAAGTCACGCCACACATATTTCTTTATTGATCTAAAACAATGATCCATTACATTCTCACATAACAAACGAACGGTACACAAAGCGGCCTCGATTGCGTGTGAACACCGTAAGCCGATCATTTTAGCAACACACTGTGAATAATGACTGTCATTGCACGATCGTACGTATATGGCGTCGACTAATATCACATTTAGAAAGAATCGTTAATATTCCACGGAGTATGGAGAGAAACTAAGAAACAATGGTAGGGACCGTTAATACAACTTTCGAGACACCATAGTTGTGGCCTCAAATAAATCATTTTGATGAATGAAATTGTGTCAATTTTTGATGCAGTAAAATTTAAAAACTGATTTTGTATTCATTAAAGACAAATATTTTAAAATAATGGTTTGATTTAGTACTGAAACAAAAAGTGGTAATGTAACGATTTTAAAATTACGCTGACATTATTGCATTCAAAAATAATATTGCAATTATTTCACATTGTGATGGTAAAATAGCATGTTGGATGCATTACGATACAATAATTCGATTCCACATCGGATCTCGTTTTCTATCAGGCGTAACCGCTACTTATAATTGAAAGTCTTTTACCATAAAAATGACAACAATAGCCGAAGATCCAGTCATTGAACCAACTGTTACAAAATAAATCGTGCCTCACTTTTTGCTTCCAAAGTGTCTCCGAAGAGGTTTTACACTTATCAGATTCGAGATTAGGTGCAAACTCCGAGGTTTTTTACTGGAGTTTTTTCACCAGGTCCTGAGTACGCTAGATAAAGTCGAAATGTTCTCGGTTGAACGTTACTTTCGTAAATTACGAGGGACTGGTAATTAACAGTTGAGATATGAGGGATGGAACTTTTAAAATTGGGTGCTTAATGAGCGGGATCTATTTGTGGCTGTTTTTTATCGTGGTGTCTCAGTCTGTGTTGCACTTCACACGTGTTCTGAGTTTTAAATGAGTTTAAGTTGTAGTGACGCTTTCTTTGTGCCGAATTATTGATAAGTTGAGGATGAACTGGTGTTGCCGTTCGCGCTTAAGTTTTTCCTGGGGTTTTTTGTACTGGTAGAGCAAAACTATAATACACTTTATGATAAGTCCATTGTGATACAGATATAGTAGCAATTAGTGAGAGTATTATTTGCGATCGGTTCAGACTCCTTGGCGCGTTTACTCGAAACCGGATGTACACTAGTTGATTCCGGAATGTGATACACTTGCGTACGCAATATGCAATGATACGCCGGTTACTGTTCGGAGGATTATAAATATCTAATATTAACAATGACGCAAGTTCCTCGGGATAATCTTTACTTTTAAAAGCACGTGATCAGTGAATTTAGAGCCCAATACTTTAAATGCTGCTTTGGTATGACAGTTATTCAAGAATAGTTGCTCCTAATCACCCTATTTACTAATAAGATCTTTGATTAACTTAGTTGCGGTTTGAATATAAGCTAGTTTTCCTAAGCGATTCAACGAGATTTAGGTGTCAATTATTATGTGTGTCGCTGTAAATAATATTCATCCTAGCAACAATAGTTGCAATAGTGGGTGTGTATGCGGAAAGTCTAAGCGCTTTAACGGTACAAAGACTCCAACTGATCTACAACCTACGATGTTAATGACATCAAACATATCTTAATCAGCAAGATTAAAAAGTCAACTCACCGTGTTTACCATTGGCAGCGGCTGTGACCACCCATAGAAAGAGGAGAGCGTACCCGCTCGCCATGGCTTCACAAGTACTCTGGCATCACCTAAAACAATACCACTTGTTTAAACACGTGAAAGCTTACCAATATTTGTAGTGCATTCCATGTTGTTTGACATGCCAGGTGTTTTATTGGGTACATGAGCCAGCAATGTATTGCTAAGCGAATACAACCGGATTTGTCAGTCAAGCGGGTGTTTTACGGCCTTGGTGATATTTTCTTTGGCGGTTATGTTTTCAATGATACGTGAGTTAAAGATAATACTGGTTGGGTGTTTGTTCATTGACTTATTGCATATTTGATTATAGATAATAAATTAAAGTAAGATTCTCTTTGTAACTGTAAAAATCTCCGAAATAAAATATAATGCCTCTTCAAAATTCTGTCCTCGATGATTTTGGTAAGTAACAACTCACTTAGGTAAGTATACATTTATTTGTTTGGCAATTAGATAGCTTTTTAAATTAATTCCCGTAGGTAAAATAATATTCAAAACAACGGTTAAAATTAGGTATAAAGCCAATTTAGGTAGACTATACAACCTGTAATCTTTCACTAGGTACAACATCACCAAACTAATTCTAAACTAATAATAATTCTACAATAATAATAAATATCTGCTAAAAACAAAATGATATAAAAATGCGAGGAGCATATACAACTACATTTATCAAATATTTCAAACGCCTAATCTCACCAAATACGTATTTAGTGTATCAAATATTATTCCAAACACTCAGAGGTACAAAACATTTTTTCGTCACAATTCGACAAGTCCAAGGAGCTTTATAGACGTTGGGTCGGCTTTGGCTCCACTGCAGCGTAACTAATTGGGCCTTTTCGGGCGTTTTGAGGGAAAAATAAATGAACGCGTACCGCATGGGCGTTACCGAGCGGCTAAACTTTAAAAAGAAAAGGTGTGTTGTAAATCTTTGACAAGTTTTTGAAATTAATAATGGGGTGTGATGAGACTTGCGCCGACTTTTCTTGTAATTATGCATGGTCGCTTTGAAGTTTGAATGGTAAATTACCAATTATGTTTGAGCGGTTCAACGTTTTGGATTATTACTACCAGTTACGTGGGAAATGTGTAGCGCTAATTAACTGTAGATGATTATACTTTTGCTACATTGTTAAGTTTATTGTGTGTATTTGAACGACGAAGATTTTTTTGGTGATAAACATAAGAGTTGTTATAATTTCTGTCTTTTTAATACATAGCGTGTTTTAGTACGGTGTATGGTTATGTATTATAAAAAGTATATTATTCGGCTAAATATATTAACATATACTACTGTTCATAGGAAGATAAGTTGCAAGAATTAATTAGGGATTAATTCGATTCGAAAAAATAGATAGAGGAATTTGCCTAGTACAATAAAACGCACAAGATTACACACACATAATATAAATGCAATAGAATAAACATTAAAAGAGGTTATATTTCATCCTGTTAAACACGTGCTAAACCCAATGAGCACTCAAAGCAAATTAATTTCATAAAGCAAGCTGAGAACAAGAAAGGCCCGTTCAAGATGACCGCGATAAGCGCACGGTAGCTGCTAAAGGCTCAATAAAGGCCAGATAACGCTGATAGCACGTGTCAACAGAGATCAACCAGATTGCAGCTAATGCGGGCCATTAAAAATGATTCATGAGAACAAAGACAACTGACGGAGATTAAACTAAAAAGTTTGAGCTTGCGACACCGGCTTACGCGGGTACCTATGTTGAAGATGGTACACAAGTTTAAGGTTCATCCAGGGAAGTTTTGCCAAGTGGGTCAGAAAAAAATACTAATCTGATTAGGGATGGTACCCGCAACAGATTTTTTTATAAAAATATTAAAGCATTAAGAACGTTACCGGTTATTTTCGAAATGTAAATTCAGTTCTGTTATTTTTTTTATTATGGAAAACAATGCCGACAATTCCGGTTAAAAAAATGATAACAAATGTCAATAACTATTTTATTTTCTGTTGGGCAAGTATCTGAAACAATCAACGAAATATTGATGTTTATGTCTCACGAATACCAAAAGTTAGCCATAGTTTAGTGTTTTTTGTTCGATACACTACAGAACAATCAACTTACAAACCACGAAACCCGAAAATCAAATCAGTATTACCCAAGGTTTCCTCCGTTCACCTGCAGGATAATGATCAGCAAACATCCAGTTCAGACCACAAATACCCACAATTGGTCTGCATAATTCATAAGAATGTTAAACCCTGACTCATAGAAGATCAAATTACCAGGGGCCCGCAAACAAACGGGAAAGGCACACCGAATCAGATTAATGAACCGCCAAGACGTTAAGTTAATCCTATAACTTAACTACTAAATGATTTATCAAACAGAAAATACGAGTAAAATGTATTGGAAGTTGAGTTAATTCCTTGTTTAACTTTGAATTTTGGTTAGGGACGGCAGGGAATGAATGTCGATTGTCGATGTGATTTTATTTTATTTTTAATTTCAATAAAAGGATGTCCTTTATGTTTAAAAAAATGTAACGTGATATAATATAACATTTTTGTGGCTGCGGTGGCTATTAATTTCTTGGCTGTCATCAATTTACTACCAGGAGTCAATGATATGAAAGGCCCGATTATTTTTTTAAAGCACTTCGTTCTTCAAGATTGTTTTAAGTTGTGCATAACGTAAAATTCTATGTATGTTTCATTTCAAAACTTATCTGGACTAAAAAAAATACTTTGATAGGAAAAGAATCTATCGATATATCGATACCGGCTCATACCTAAACCTCAATAAGCAGAGTACACAAATTAAGTACGGCAAATACCGCGGTAATGCCATATAGTATTACGACGCCTTGTAAGGAGTCGGCAGAGGACGCGTGATAGATCCGAGCTGATTGCACACCAATTTGCGAGACGTTGTTCAGTTAATTTAACAGTATCAATATGGTGGTGTGTAGGCGTGCCTGAGGTAATTTTTATGTATTTTTTCCAAGGATTTTGTGTCTGTGATATACAGTTGGTTTAGTATCTGACACGGTTTCTCGTTGTAAATTTACGTTATTCAACAGTTGATGGAGGGAGTGTATCTAGTTTAATCACGTATTTTCATGAAAGGTTTAAATTTCTCCCAATATTGCTAACAAATATTGCTCACAATGTTATTACATATTCGCGGATAAAATAAGCGATGTAAGCTAATGGTCAAGTTGCAGTGATTACGTGACTGCAAGTAAATATCAGCAAGAGTTAAAATTTTATTTTCATCTCATTGATCTCGAGGGAACGTTAATCATGATAATATTTTTTTCATTAATGAATTACTTGGTTTTTGCCCACTATTGTGACGTTGTCACAGAATCATACTCTTTCTCTCTCTCTCTCTTTAGCCACAGGAAGTCCAGCGCTGAACATAGGTCTCCCCCAAGGATCTCCACATTGACCTGTTGGAAGTGGCCTGCATCCAGCGACTTCCCGCAACCCTAACCAGGTCGTCCCTAATCATACTATTAGATAGAAATAGAAAAAATATATACATACGAGTACACTCAGGGCCCTACCTACTTTCAGTTATACATGTGAAATAGCTTTCCGACAAATAACCTGCCGGTTAATCACCTCAATAACTTAAAGAAACAATTGAGGCCGAGTTATTACGACACACCTCACTTACTCGCAGATAGTGGCGGCTCTTGTAATCTACAGGAATTTTGAACATAGTTAAGAGCGTTTGCGTGTAAACGATTGTTGTGCTGATACACCGCGTCAGATCTGTCACGGCGTACTGTCATGCCGGGCCGTGCGGATTTTGATGGCTTTTATTCGATTTTGGTGGGCTAAATTGGAGTGTATTGTAAAATTAGTGATGCCAAAATTCAAATGCAGTTTGAGGGGAAAGTTGACAGAAAATTTGCAATTGTTTGCTGCATGTTTTGAAGGTATTGTTTCTTATAATAATTTAGCGCGTGGTGGCCTATAGAATTAGACGTGACGTGTGATTGTGAATTTGAATACCAAGGTACTTTGACACGCACTGGATTTTTGAGTATGGACACTTTATTTTTGGTGTCAAATTAGTTAAGCCCACGTTTCCACCAACAATTATTATCGACTTTAGCGAAGATATAGCTACGTTTATGCACGTTCATCTGCGGCTTCGTTGACGCCTGCGTTGCGGCGAATAAGTTCCAGCAACAGCGCTTGAGGTTTGAACACGTCTTGAAGAAACCGCAGGAGTACGTCGGGAACTCAGGGTGTTTGGGGATATATGTTAGTTGATATATGAGAACGACTGCCTCGGTGGCGTAGTTGTACTATGGTATAATTGTAAAACAGAGGTCTCGGGTTAGAATCCCGGGTCGGGCAAAGTGACATTGGATTCATTATTAGCCCGCAGTTAGGAATTTGTAACCAATATGGCGGTAGTCTCACCCCCTATCACATACTGTGACGGAACAGACAGGTAAAAACGTGGGTGTCCTGGTTACTATTACGAGAACCTCAGCCTACCCCTTCTGGGAAAAAGGCGTAAGTTTATGTATGTATGTATATATGGGAATTGGGAACCTATGGAAGTGAGCCATAGATGGAAGTGAGCCATAGATGAAAATTATGCGACGAACGATTGGTTCAGGTAATTCTGTTATATTGAGAATTCTATTGCTCAGAGATAGACAGTGCAGCAGTGGACTGCTATAGAACAAAATCGATAATGAGGCCCATGTCTTAAAAGCTAATTGTAATATTAAAATCATCAGTATTTTTCGTCCACTACACCTGAAGCAGAAATTAATTTATATTTGTGGCAACAAACATTTTTCTTAGTTCTAACAAACCCGCGGCTTAATGCACAAACATCTCACCGATGAAGCCGTTGATGTAGTCATCCCATTATTAGTTTCGTATACAACAGTATTATTGTGAATTTCTTAGGAAACATTCGTTCACCTTAGTAACATCATTTAGACTATAGTTGTACTAAGGGTCGCCTTGGCCAATTTAGAAGGGCCCTTTTGTTCAAGAACCTCGCACATTACGGACGAAGGCTAACAAATTACGAATAAGGTTGTATCCGACATAATAATACGCGTACGGTTGTATTAATCTCATTCTAAGAGATTACAAATAGCTGATTATTTTTTATCTGACAGCATAATTTTGATTCATTAGTTTTTATTATTAATTCTGTATTGGTTGAGTTGCATGACCTCTGGGGTTTTTTGTGAAGATTCGATTAAGTAATTATCTAGCGGTGTTTGGTAAATGGTATGTAATGCGACTCTGCCTACGTATTTCGATTATAAGGTGTTGCTTGGTTAGAAAGAAAATTGGAGATTAAATAGCCGTATCGCGATTGATATTGTGATCAGAAAAATTACTTTGTCTGGTTTTTTTTGAAATGTTACCAAATTCACCTAACATAAATTTTTGTAGCCCTGATTGTGTATAAAATACGAGTTTTTGTCGTAAATATGAGGAACCTTTCGTTCTCACATCACCTAGACGCACAAAATTGTAGATCGCACCAACATTTATGCCGGTACGGGAGTCACCCCTGCGGCCTTTATAGCACAACCAGTGTTATCAACTATGCAGCGAACCCTATCAAATGTATAAATAATTGGGTCCTCTATAAAAAAAAGCAGTTCCCACGTAACAATTGCCCCAAATATTCCCGATAGCATCGTCCTGAGCCAAACCCGGGCGCAATCTCCACTATCACCCACGTGACAAAGCTCGGTAATGGGAATCGACATTAGCCTATTTATATTGTGGCTGCATCTTATCTGATTGGGTGAGACGCCGCTCTATGTCTCGGAGCTATCAACGTCGCGGGGATTTTTATTTTACGAGTTTTACAGCTCCGCATTAAGTCGAGGTTGGTTCGGTGGCTTTTATTTCTTGCGGTGTTTGTTTAGCTAGGGGTTCGGGAGTCGCGGACTATTTTAATGTTTTTTTTAATACGTGATACTTTCAGCATAATTCGTTTTTATATTTCAAATATCTAGTTATATATTGTTGTATACACGATCTTACTCCGTAGTTACGAGCAGAATATTTTCGTACACCAATATGTTCCTACTTTTCGTATAATTTTCGAAATCCTTTGAGAGGCAAATGTCCAGCAATAAACTTCCTATGGATTAAGCGACATAGCAGACTAAGTCCTAACCCATTTTAATGTAAAAAGAGATCTGTGCTCAACAGTAAAACGTACATAGGTTGAAATTTCTACATTTTTCCGAAGATCCCGCAATTTCCAACCTATCCATCTCCCCGCCGGTTAACGTTGTCATAAAAAATAATAACTCAGTACTCGTAGATAGCTCTGTGACCGACTTCCACAATCGCTCCGCGGGGACTGTAATAAATCTCCACTTATCTGGAGAAATGCATCTGTCATAATTGGAAGAAAACAACCGAAATGTCGATAAAACTGCGCTACACTATGAGAGATTTTTTTCTATTGTAGATAAAGAACGAGTTGTGGCGCAGTTGGTGACGTTGTTTACACGACAGTGAGCTGGATAATTTGGATTTAAATTTGGAACGAGAAGTTATATTTAATGGCGCAATAGTCGAAATTTAAAACGTGTAAGAATGTCACAGAGTGCAAGGTAACTCATTAGTCCGAGTTATTGTTGATCAGCGAGTGTAGTACAGGTTGTGCCGCAACGAATTTGAATATACTCCAATTTGATTACATTACCGTGATTGGAAATAATGTGGATCTTAGCATATACTTTTTGAAATATTATGCGCGATTTCTAATCAGCAATAATATAACGTTATTGCAAATTTAAATCACTTAAAGCGTAGTATACTACTATACATAGATAAATAAAAACTAAGGATAAAGTAATTACTACGAAAGAAATTAACTGTAATTATTGGAAATGGAATTCAATCGACTTTGAAAAAGAACATTTCTTCAATAATTTCTACCTATACCAGAATGCAAACAAAAATAATAAATGGTCTAACAAAACACACAATGATAGATAATAATATATAAAGTTTTGATCGACAAAAACATTCAGTTGAAAGCTCTCCTATTACAAAACATATTAATTCACCAGCAGCGCTAATTATGTAATAATTAATACGTTCCTATAACTATTATCTCCAAACAGTGTTTTTTATTTTAATTTAAAGAAGATCAACTTTAAATCAACCTATATAGTATCAAATTCGAGAATACAAACTATAAATATAATAATTATTTTGCCGTAAATTCAAATACTATATAAAAAATCTATGAGGTTCTATATTTTGACCAACATTAATACGATAAGGAATTAAACTACGAAATTCCATGGAATTCTCATCCCTTAAAATTCTGAAAATAAATTTTATCCATGGAATCCACGAATATGTATGTAATAATAAATCCTTTAAAGATAAATTGTATTTAAATTCCAGTAAATGATACATGCACTAACGGATATGGAAATGTTTTATGTATTCCAAGAATAGTCCATACCGAGAACAAGAAGCTTCACTTCTGTTATGTAATAATTTAAATGAAAAATAATAATGTGAATCTGATATTTTAATTCCAATAGAAAAATCTGATTATCCTTAGTTCTATTACTCCACAATTGAACGTTTTATTTAATTATTATATTTTGTAATGCTATTAAAGATATTTAGTATTTGTACTGGTAAATATCTATTAAAAAGTATTATAAATAAATGACGATATCGTAATTATACAAATGTACAAAGCTTTCATAATTTTCTTTAATCACTGACACTACGGAAAAATATAAGGAGCTTGTATTTTATTAATATACATGTAGGTCTAACTAAAACCCATTTAAAATAAAATCTGAAAAATATAACTATGCAACGTATCAATTTGGTTTTATACAAAAATCAGATATGTGCAGTAGGAAAAGCTGGATAATACAATTGCTTTTTCCATGTTAAATAACCATTTCCAATCCGAAAATCCGAATTTGTAAAATTGAAGCAATCAAACGGCAATATAAAAATCTGGTAAATTCGTTATTCGAACTGGAAGTTTTATTCATATTTTTTGACAAACTCATCGTTTTTCACACATTTAAATTAGAGGCGTTGAAATTATGTATTATTTGGTTTAATAAGGTATCCTGTCGCGCGTATTTTATTTTAATATGTTTTACGAATCACGCCGGTTATTACCCAAACTTAGTACTCATAAAAAACTTATTACGTCATGAGCTTTGCAGTGTAAAAGCTCTGTTTAGATTTGGTGGGATCCGTTATAACAGATATAATATAGTAATGATTTTTTACTCGACAATATTATTAATTTATGATGCATTACTACAAACATAAAAATAACCCAAATTCGTAGCTATCTAAAAGAAACACAAGGATATTAGTAACCCATTATTTAATTCGAAGAATATAAACATAGAAAGAAACTTACAGTTACAAAGACTTACAGTTACTAGGGTATATTTCGTAATAGATTCATGCGACACGTAATATCACCTGCTACGAGATAAACAAAAAACATAATAGCATAGAAATTACCTTAACTAACAGAATCGAAAAACCACTGTTTTCATATCACCAAATCTCACAATTAACGCACTTACAGATCAACCATAATCCAGAATCACATGAGAATCCAATTCACAATATCATGTTCGTAATTCACTTCACGTAAATAAAAACTGATTTTCGCGATCCCGTCTCCCGGTGGGTAGAAGCGTGCGCTCCCTTCGAGCGCCCGATTGTAACTGCCGTTCGGAAAGGGGAACTGGCAACAGGGCGTTCGCGGGGGGACCACACTCCAAAGGAGATAGTTTGATCTTCACTCCCATAGATTTTAATGATCACATCTGCTGGAAGAAAAAGTGCAGTTAAGTGTTAACGCCAAGGGTTGGAGGTGACAGAAAAACTGGCCTTGCGGTTGCATGTGACATATTTAAATGTAAATGTTTTAAGTGATGACTGATATACTGGCGGCTTAATGTGCCCGTGACTGTGATGGGACGGCCTATTTTATGGGGCTAGTTCGAATAAAGCTATCGTATGCTGATTTAGTTCGATTTATACGTGTAATAAAATAAGGTAATGTCCAATCTGTAATGGAGGATCAAGAGACAGCTAGTCTCACTGATACAACGACTTACTAGAATGCAAAACGAATTCCTACTTTTTGTTGATTAAAGATCTGTAATATAGAAAGTAAAGCATTAATTTTAATCGATCCGGCAATTCCACATTATATAGTCTAGAAGACTAAGGCAAGTAACTTATAAGAGCATTTTTTAGTTCATCAATACTTGGAAAAAGTATGTCTCTATCTCTCAAATATTTGTCTCGTTGCGGGGGTTGAACCCGTGACCTCTCGTTTGACAGCCGGCTTCACGAACTGATTTTATGCCTGCAGCCACACTTATTAATGCAAAAACAGTCGAAACACTTTCATCTTGATATTTTTTGTTACTATCTTCGGGTTAGCCACGTGTTGCCAGAAGACGGAGTGGCGCGGATCCCATGTGTTTTATTTGTGTTTTGAATGTGTCAGACCCTAATCTCAGCGAATTCTTTTGGTAACTCGGCTCTTGGAGTCCACGATAGCCTATCCAGCCCAATACTAAACACTAGGATCTTAGATGTTATGGTTTAAAAGTATTTTTATTATAGAGGGAGCGATGCCATACATTTGCGTCTTTAAAAACGTAGATAATTTTTGTTCGTTATGCTGGCAGTACCGCTATATTAGTGAATGTTGAACTACATAATTATGTAACAACAAATTGCTATGAATTCGTTATTAACCGAAAGTATATTTAGTTATTAATCCGTCTAAAACGAAATTGTGTGAAATTCAATAGTCCCAAACAACTTTATTTTATTTTTCTTTTCCAAATAATTCGTGGATGTTGGAAAACCTGTCATATGTCAGCCTATAGAAGGACAGAAAAAGGTGGCCCGACACCACTATTTTTATCTACGTTTTAGAAGTACAAGCGCTCCGTCTCTATTATAAATACTTTAAAGTCTAAGGTTATAGTGTTTTTTTAACTCTTGACACTTAAACACGAAGCAAATCATTACTATCAATATCATCAACATTCTTATCCACAGTTGAATCCTACTGATTAATATAAGCTTCCAATCAACCAGGTTCAAGCGGTGATTAATATTTTTTAATTAAACGAACATTTGTTTGCACAGTTTGAAATATACGACCTCTTGTTTCACAGCGGGATTCCCAAACTCACTACGAAAGCTGTCATCAATAATAACAATCGAATGATTATTATCAAATCTTAAAATCAGTTATACTAATCGAATCCCCAAAGATAAAGATCACTGGATCTAAGGAACACTGGTATCTTTTCCCATAGACGCGTTGCGCAAGTTTTTTGTCAACGCACATGTAGGATGGCAGGTAGAGCCCCTTCTCCTGTTACACTGGTCTCGGGACCCAACATTTACAACTGCATTGTGAGACTCAACAAAAGATCACAAAAGATACAAAAGGTATCAGCTTCTGTGCCATTATCACAGATATGATAGTAATTTGAGTGCTTTTGAAAAATTTAAAGTACAGATGTTTTGGGGAGTTTTCGAGTAATGCGATATTAAAATAGTATCCTTGAGTTTATAGTTTTAAAACTTGGAGATTGTTGTAAATTTCGTATTTGTGGGTAAATGTTTTTTGAGTAAAAGGTGTAGTTTTATTAAAAACACTTTAGTTATTTTATTTAACATGTGTGCATGTCGAAACAAAATAAGTGAAGTTTTGTTTTGGAAATGCGACAATCACGAAAAATAGGTACAGTTTATCGATAAATTATTTAGCATAGTAATTACATAGCCAACTAGTCGCATTAACAATCCGAAAATGCTGGTCACCGTCCTTATACACCAGTTTTGATTTGAAGTGGCCTGACTTACCGGGCCATGTCCAAAGCCGTCTGTCTACCTAGTATAATAGTTATTCAAAAAATAGGTAGAGCCTAATTTTAAACCTTATAATTTTGTCAGTAAGAAAAAAATGCGTTCTAAGGCGAGAACCACAGTCAAAAATTCTAAAGACTTATTAATAACTGTAACACGAACACATGCTCTCAACAAAAAAATGCAAACAATTTTACAATAGCGATAATTCGAGCGCTATTATAAGTGTAGGGTAACAATGGTATTGCTCGAGAAGGCTACTTAATAATTCCTATATAAATGTGTCTATAATAAGAAGCGCTTCCTTCCGTTGTATGACGCTCAATGGTTTATTATAATGCTGTCACAGCTCATGATGTCATGTTACAAATAAATTACTGTTACGTGAAATAAATCGTGATTATTTTTTGAAGATTTTTGAATGATAACTATGTCAATGATTTAAGGTTACGTATAGATAAGTGTAGTAACTATATTATCAGTAGTGACTATAATAAGATATTTTTCTTATTTTGAAATTATTTCTACATTATCATGAGTGCCTATGAAAAAAAAAAAAAAAATATAAATATATTGATTTTGGCCTTGCCGGACTCGATACCGCAAAGTGTAAAGCTTAAACCCACCGAGGAAGCTTCACCGAAAGTACATAGGTACATATTATTGAAAAGAGAAGGTATTGTACTGTTTCAAACACTTCTAACCATAACTTCCAGACTTTGTTTTTTAGGAAAATTTTGGTTCAATTTGTAAGAGCTTTGATGACCTTTTTTCGAACTTATATTTGATAAACGTAGGCACGTAATATTTATTTTTATACAACAACAAAAAAATATAGACAAGGCTATAAAAAATCCCTTATTCTTACAGGTTTTTGAAAGGCTGTGTTCACTTTTCTCCAAATCAGTCTTGCTTTCACTCTTCGTTATCCAAAAAAAAAAAACAAATATATACAGAAATATGACTGTATAGCATCAACCTGTCATCAGTATATCATTTTCATTTAAGTATGCGTAAAAAGACAAAAATACTCATAATTCCTCCGCAAGCACTTCAATGTGACAAGGAACGAAATAATTGTTTAGTGAAAATGTAGCAAAGAGTGTTATACACAACACGAACAAGGCGACAATAAATCATCGCAAACGGTAGTGTATGTTGAAATAAAAGGCCCTTCACACCACGCCGGGCACGTAATGAGTAATAGTAAGGCATTCATTACTCATGGAGTAGGGATGCGCTGGGGAATTATCGATGAAGACAAAATTGAATAATTTTGTGGTTCTATTTTGAAGTATGATAAATTAAAACATAAATAATTTAAATTTGTAATTTATAATTTATTGGCTCGGTTATCTAAACCAATTACTTTTTACTATTTAACTTATCGAAGTGCGTGGTGGCCTGTTGGTAAACGGACCAAACGCGGCTTCCTACATGTTTACGGTGGTCGCGGGTTCAAATCCCAGGGCACACCTCTGACTTTTCGGAGTCATATGTGTGTTGATAGTCAATCACCACGCACTATAAAGGTGAAGGAAAACATCGTGAGGAAACCTGCATACCATAGCGATTTGTATAAATTTCTATGGTATGTAAATGTCCGCCAACCCGCATTAGGCCAGCGTGGTGGACTATATGGCCTAACCACTCTCAATCGTACTCTCGATTGTAGAGGAGGCCCGTGCCCTGCAGTGGGTCGTATATGGGCTGATACAATACAATACAAAAAAGAATAACTTATCCCATCTTTCCCTAGGAATTCTACCACTAGTTGTTAATGTATGGCCTCAGTAATACGTCGGTACGACAAGATGCTCTGTACATTTTTTTTTAAATACCGGTACGACAGTTGCTTAATTGCACTTGGTGCAGGGTCATCCATAGAAGTATCGATCAGCCATATATTTCAACTAGATTTTTAATTACTACAAAATGTGTCGATAACCTCTGTGGAGTCGTCTCTACCGAACCCGCCCCGCAGTTTGGCCGTCTGTCGTCGCGCGCTCCTCTCGTAATGTTCCTAATGCTCTTTTGAACGCTGTGAACTTGGCCAAAAAACTCATATGTGGAGGGGTTATCTGTCATTTTTAAAACACTATTACACTGGAGTTTTTCTGGGACGTTACGAAGTTTCAGAAGGGATTGTTATGAACAAGTCTATCTTCACATTTTATAGTTTTTATGTTTTGTAACCGGTTGTTTCTCATTTGGGAATGTTAAAATAGATGATTGGACTGTTAATTAATTGCATTTTACTTAAATAACTTATTAATGATGGTATATTTATACCTGAAGGTGAATTCCATTTAAATTTTCCGTACAAAAATATGTAGGCTCAGCTGGGAGTCGAACCCGGTTTCAAGCAATCTCTACGCTAATTAGATAACGGTGTATCAAAGCATTTCTTTAAAGATGCCTGCTTCAACAGGCTTTAAAAATTTATAAAATACTTTAAAAGTCACCACTTGATCACAATCTGTGCGCGAGATTCGGATTCCGTCCGCGACACGCAATAACTCCCACAAATTGGCCCATTTTTTACACAGAATTATTTTACACAGTTACAAAATGTTTCTTCTTAATTTTACATTACTAATTTATCCATACAAATTGCTCGGACCGCGTTCATTTGTGACCGCTTGCTCGGAGAATTTTATTGTTATTCTAAAAGCGTTCGGGGCCTGTTCATCCGTCCATTTGTAACGTAAGGTCTTGCACACAAGCAGTTTGTCTACGAGTATGAACAATTTTATTATCTATTATTTTTTTTATTAATTTTATACTTTTATAGGAGAGTTAGATAATCATGAAAGAAGACGCAAGAAGACAAAAGGACATTCCACGTATTAGTAAAATTCGAGATCGGATTGTATGCATATAATCCGAAATGGTACGTCACGTTTGACACTTAATCAAGCTTCATTCACAAGTACTCATATGATCGAATATAGCGATGTATTTATGTAGGTTCCCTTATATCTTGTAGATAATTATGATGGATAATTATATACTGATCGTTGAACGTGTTTATTTATATTGAAATAATTCAATATAAATAAACGTAACGTATAATAACGTGGGTGTTCTGGTAGCACCTCTGCCTACCCCTTCTGGGAAAAAGGCGTGTGTTTATGTATGTATGTATGAAATAATTCATTACCCTAGTAAATATTTATCATTAAACCATTTTAAAACGTCTTTATTTGAATCCTTTAAAATATGGAATATTAAGTATAAAGCTGTACCAACAGTCCACCATGCTACAAATAATTAATCCTTATTAAAATAAATTGCTGTTGCTGCTTCGGTGACGTAGTTGTACTACGGTACGGTTATACCGCTGAGATCTCGGGTTCGAATCCCAGGTCGGGCAAAGTGATTTTGGATTTTTGTATTAATTATCAGCCCGGAGTCAGAAATATGTGCCTGTTATGGCAGTAGGTTCGCCCCCTATCAAATCGTGGGACGAGACACACAAGGTGTCCTTGTTACACCTCTACCTACCCCTTTTGGGAAAATGGCGTGAATGTATATACGTACATAATCTAAATGAAAGAAGAAGTATTTTTTTTTATTTGTAAACCTTTCTTTGTTGCCAATTAGAATACAAGTTAGTAAAAAAGCTGATAACTAAAATTCCTTTGCAATTTTGCACACAATTAAAATGAAAGGCCTGACCGCAACTTACCATAGGCGTATTTCTCGCTCCTACAGCCACCTTTGTTATTGTACACCGCCCCTAACATTTTATCGTGTGTATCCCGACGGTCACGTGTCCAGTAGTTCCTTTATGGATAATTTACGCCAGCGTTCGATGGATATACGCCAGTTTGAAGGCTTTGTGCTGTCGTTCCTAGCTCCTTCACTGATACGTAGCCGACGAGATTGGGTTGTGTAAGCCTATTCAGTTTATGGGTAATTGAAATTTTATGTGTCTAGGTATGAAGGAGGTGTGTTTGACGTTGAATTTCGAAGGTATTGTCTACCCGCGCTATGATGTTGGTGTGTCTATATTTTATATTATATGTAACTAGAAATTTCTGAAATTTAGGAATTGTATACAATTCATTGCCAAATAAACAAAACATTGGATATTTTCAAAGCTGTTTCCCTACCTGTCCAGTGAGGTCCCGCAAACAGGAGTACGGGTTTAATTACAGAGGCAATAAGCGGTCGGCAGACGGCGCTTATAATAACAGAGGAGCAGGAATTATAGCGCAGATATTCCGGCCCGGGGCTAGTCAATCGATTCCAAGTTAAATATGGAGAAATGTGCCGGTTCACTTTGGAGTGTTTATTTTTGTGGATATTCATTTAGTGTGAGAGTATACCAATTATTGGACCCAAAAGCAGCTCACACTATAGGACCCATGTAAATGTTTATCAAACATCGTGAGGAAACCTGCAGGCTACATACCATAGCAATTTGTATTTACTATGGTATGTAAAAGTCCACCAAACCGCACTAAGCGAACGCGGTGGACTACATGACCTAACCACTCTCAATTGTGCTCTCGATTGTAGAGGAGGCCCTGCCGTGGGACGTATATAGGCCGATACAGTAATTGTTTATCCCGTGGTGCTTAACATCTGGCTTATCCAGTTGTATATCTTTATATCGGAGGATAATACCTCGCTGCTACTATTTTGTCACCCGCTTTAATGCGGGGGGAGTGGACAATTATTTGTTTCCAACTCCTATTTGTTTTTTCTTTCTGATTAATTTCGACGCGGGTTACAGACAGGCTAGTGTCCCTAAGAGACTCGCCGAGCTCCGGAGCTCGGCGAGTCTCTTGTAAGAATCTGTAAATTGTTTGCGTGCCACTGTTGATCCAGGAGTTGCAGTGGTGGGTTTGTGGGCGTGAAAGTCATAGTGTGAGAATATGAGCATTTTTATGGCAGAGTGGGAAAAATAATAATATGGTATGTGGTCAATGTTACCTATCGAAACGCCCCCGTACCATAAGGGGAGCATAATCATTCACTACCTCAGACGAGTGGTTGAATCGTTGCTAACTATGCCGTTTACTGAGCTTTTACCAATCTTACTGATATTCGGAATTGAAGGTAACATTACGTAACGTTATATTCGTGAGTTAGTAGTAAACTGTGAACTGTGCGTACTTCACTTGTAGCTAATTCGTATATGGGATTTGTATTACGGGTACCAGATACCACGAGGAACTTTTCGAACCAACAATACTTAAACCTTAACAAATATTTATTGCCTACGGAAAGTTGATTGGAAGGGGAAAAATACAATGCACAATGTTAATACATGTCATGTATATATTTTTAAGGATAGGAAAAAATTATATTGAATTAAAATCAGAAATTTTTAGATATATACTTGTTTACGTAGTTCCATATCTATCGTTCCGTAACTATTCAGACACACTATCTATAATCTTGATAATACTCTCTCCGACAAAGAATAAATCGAAAAGCATTCCAAGCCTTTCCGAAAATTGGTAGTCAAATTTGCACCTAATCATGGTGTTAGGAAACGCTGATAACTTGTTTATATCGAAATCCGTGATCGGTTGGCGAGAAGGGCGCCTAATATACTACGTGACTTTGGTTACAACATAGCTCTAAGGCGCCTACTAGCGGAGTGGGTTAACTCCAAATTTGTAACTTTAAAGTCGTTTGTTTACTTTGCAAAGGAACTTTGGAAACCATTGGACGTGTCGGAATTTTTGGAATGATATTGGAAGATGGGATGATCTATTTACTTACTGTAATTTAAAATTTTAACTTGATTACTAATAGCATGCAACCAGATCAATTGAATAGATTGTTAAACTAATGCAGAGTAGAAGGTACAGTATAGGTACATGAATAATACTTTTAATATTCTTGTTGTGACATCATGGGAAACTTGAATCTTTAATGCGACTATACTACTTAGTCCTAAACATTTTATTTATAGCCTTTATAACTATCACAATTATTGTAAAATATACTTGTACAAATCCATTATTCTTTGACTTACCCACTTTGTGAATCTTCACCACAGTTAACAGATCGAGTTTTAAAAGATTCCATTAGACTTTAGCCTTTTTTTATCGGGTGTCGTGTGCCCATTCTATTGTCAGGGGGAATTCGTTCGGAACCGACATGCTTTTCAGCGCTTTAAAACATCTTATTAGGCGTTAAGAGTATTGGATTTGTATGTAAAATACAGTTAAACTTTTACAAAAAGTAAATGAGCCGGATGCTGATGGATTTTGGAATACAAATAGTTGAGATTTAAGTGATTATTATCTACCTCTTTATAGTTTAAGTCTGATTACAATGAGCTCTTCTTTTCCATTTGTTTAAAGTTTGTTGATAGTTTTTGTCAAATGCAGTAGACCTTAATTCAGGGCCCAGGTCTCTTAAAATCATATCAATTTATATTCATCAGGTGGCTAAGCTGCAATTGATTCTACTGGTGGCTTAACCGTCCTTGTAGATAGGGTAATTCAAAGGTTTTTAAAATATAATATTATATTTTGATAGGGCCAATTAATGCCAAAACTTTTTTTGTGTTGATGACTATAAGAAAAAGGGTACTTTTTTTTTTAATACGGTCTTTGATCCAGAGTTTTCATCTAACTGTATGTCTTTATTGCTCATATTAGAGTCTCGTGGTAAATGCGCACCTTTGTACTATTAAGTCGAAAATTAGATCTTAGTTTCTCACGCTAGATGATTGCTGCTTGGTGAACTTTGCACACGTTTGATAATCTTGTTGAACGTAAGTTTCCATACAATGATTTTTTACTGTTAAGGTAAGAAGAGATTATTGAATATTAACAATATTAAAATATATTCATTTCAGAAAGTTAGATATGCATGCATTGGTTTCGAACCTGAGACCCCGCATTCCACTCCGCTCCCTTAAATTTCTCAGTGACTGGTTCAGTGAACCGTTAAACATAACGAAGAGCAGTTATTTACAAAATTACTTATTAAACATTAAGTAAACAAAATTTACGCAACTTTATTAAAATTTGCGCAAAGTTAGAACGGCAGGTGTCAGAAACAATTGTTGCGTTTTCCATAACTTACGCATAAAGTTCATTTCCAGTACTTTCCTTCCCTTTATCTACCTTTAAACATCCTTCGCTTGTGGTTTCATTTTCCAAACACTCTTTGACCTTTGCTGACTTTCGCTCTAAATGCTAACATTTGATCGAAGGCTAAAAAAATACATATATGTTTTTTTATTATTAAGAAGAATATAGCACATGCTGTATTATTTATTACAGATTCAGTTGATATTTTAATGCTACTTTACTTTTGAACATATTTTTTGGGAACTTCATGGTTAACCCTTTATAACGAAATATACATACTAAAGGTAAATTTGGACTAGTGATTTATTGTGTACAAATTATTTCACCAAAAATTTAATGTCTTCTATATTAGCCTCACAATATTTATGAACTAAATACTTTTGTCTCTATAGATTTCCACCGTCATTCCTCCAACAAACAGCGAAATAATTTCAGAAGCTTTCTAACCAGAGGTAATAATATCTTCGGGGGTCCACTGCGGAGGTCTGCACAGTCGTGAGTTACTGTCGCGGACGGATCACGATATCATTTGTCCCGCCACCAAACGATCTGCATGCATTTGAATCTCGACTGGCTAATCTATGGACATATGGGTTCAGCACGTTGATTGATATGAAGGGATTTGGCGCGCCGCGCTAGATATCGATACGGCATTAGTGATCTGATTATGGTAAATTAGGTTTGGTTGTTATTGCCTTTTGGTTCTGGAGTGTTTTGGGTTGAGCTCCTAACATTGGTATTTTCCATGGTATTGAAGCATATGACAGAATGGAGGTATTATTGCATTGAAATATTTAAAGTTTTGATATCAGATAGGATTTGGATCGCAAAATCGATCACCTTTCTGAAAAGCTGGCGTCTAATGTGACCTTATTGCAAACTAGTAAGAGCAGCCTAAAAATAATAATTTTTGCTGCTGAAGTCTTGAAGTAGCTTCTTCGCTAGTGTATTTTTGCAGATGTTATAAAAAAAATTCAGTAACTTAAACTACTCTGAATCGTAGCAAGAGCCCTGTGTGATGCATGTCATGTGGCAATCCTACAGCCGTGTCAAAAGTCAATGGATTTTCATATGACAACTCGTAATCCTCTAGTTTGACGACAGGCATCTGCTATCTGTACACATGATGGTCTAAAGTTGGGATTGTTGGGAGATCCGTAACTATTGCTTTTTTGCTGCCTTCGCTCATCTTGTTAAATCGCAATTTTTCGTACCGAAGAATTGGAGTAGAGACTCAAATGTAACTGTAACATTATTGGTACCAAGTTTATACCACGCCAAAAAAATATAAAATAATTAATTAATTCTTCGAGGTTCTTAAGTTTTGTAGACTTAATTAGAAAAATAAGTACGTACATATTAAATTATTTGAACGTTTCTAAGTGTTTTAATTTATATTAAATTTAATGAACTTTCGACCGTTCACCTTATTCTAAAGCTATCGTGTTAAGTTTCGTATATCTTTTCTTATTTTGAAAGTATTTACCAGCATACGTTATAAATTCACCAAATGTACCTAGCTGATTTTATCAACCCATGTCACCAAACATTAACACACAATTGGATTAACAGCTCGACTTTATCAAATGTCACCAACAACCGAAACCTTTAGAAAAGCCATGCTTGGGAGCAGCCAGCCCCGGGCTTCGGTCGTGGCTACCGGCGCGGCGGGCTCACGACGCTATTTGTCTGCGCCCGCGGGCTCAGCAATTTGCATCCAGCGACCACGCCTAGCCGCTTCCACGCTACATTATGCCATTGTTCCTGAATCGGTTATCTTTGCCATCGGATTTTTGCTGCTATATACAGAGGATATTCATTAGGCGATCGCTTTTTGATCACGATTTTTAATTTTTATTTGGTCGACTTAGATTTTGTTTTACATTGTGTTGCTGATCTAGTCGCATTTTCAACATGCTGCAAAGTACTGGTTTCGATTTTCAAAGCGAAATCGTTCAGTCGTTTTTAAGATTAGCGAGCACAAATACTGACAAAAATTCTAAAAATCATTGTTTTGGGTTCTATTACGTTAATACAGGCAACCCACACAAGTTTTTCTCATTTATCTTCCATGTAAAGACATCGATCGGTTACAAATTTATCATGCTATGTAAGGATAGACTGAAGCTTTTAATAATATCATGAGTATGTTTTCCGAGTATAAATTAGAACAAAATGTGTAATTGACTTTTGTTTTTTATAATAAGAATTGTTGATTCATTTTATAATGTAATTTTGTATCTTCAATGTGTCTGTGTATACTCGCACAACATTGTATACCAATGAATGTTAGTGTTTAAATGTTTGTAGAAATTGTTTATTGAAATTAAATTGACCCGGCGAATGAGATGCGGTCATCGTATTGGCTAAGAGGACGCGATGAACCTGTATGCTAAACGCGAATAAACTGCTAATCTACAGAATGTTATTCAGTTTATGCTTAATGTTTTTGCTAACATCCATGATACATACTTTGTGAAATCGAATGGACTTCTCACGCTAGTACTTACATAGATGTCATCGAGTCGGCGATTACGTTGTATTTTGCATAAATAAGCTTTTGTCAGTCAATTCATTCCCGTGAATATGGTTACTGTACGTTTCTTGAGATAGTTTTGATGTATCTACAATGGATACTGCTTTCCCCGTACTGACCCAGTTAAAACTTACTCTATTGATAGATAACTCAGCTTCTCGGCGGTATTTTTCAATATGAATGTACTAGATTCAAAGTTAGTTCTGCAACAATACAACTGTTCAAATTGCTTGCAATTTAGTGCGGTCGTTTTTGCATGACACTATTCAGCTCTTCAGCTAGGGGAAGATCACTGCGGAATATAGGCCTCCCCAAGGATCTCCATATTGACCTATTGGTAGCGACCTGCATCCAGCTACTATTATGATGATGCAATTACAAACCAACCAAAAATATAGAAAAACCACCAAAAAAAAATTGTTTTAGCTCATATACAAACATTGTTTTTGTTTACACTCCACTTTCACTCATTTATCTCGTGAATATTAATTCAACTTCCCATAGGCTCATTAAAATAAATATCTGTTTATTCCAAGCCAATATTACGGTTATACGGTATTAACAGAAAAGCGATGCGAGTGTAAACACGATGAAAAGTCCATGTTTAAAGCGTAAGCCGAGGATAGTAATCAGCATTTAATTACGGGTTGGACGGCGCGAGCTACACTAACATTACGCCGCGGATACGCTCGTAAAACCATCACTCAGGTCAGTAGCTGCCTGCATAAATACGTTACAGATTACAATAATTCAGTAACTCGGTACAATGTATTGAAATACTTTGATTTTAAAGTGTGTACGTAGTTTGAAGGATGTATTGAAGAGGAAGACAAAAATGTCGTTTGAAAACATTCTCCTTTTTCCTTGTGATAGGCCATTTAGGTAGTCAAATGGTAGTTCCAGTTTAAAAAGTCTTCAGATATTTATTTGTTGTAGAATAAAAATAAAATCTCGGATCTATTGTATGTTCTAGAATCTAGAGGATTGTAAGTTGGTACCGTTGTAAGATTAGTTGCTATATGTTTGGTTTGCTTCAGAGATGATATATATGAAATTCACCACATTTAAATATTTAGTTCGAGTCTGAATCGGCATTCATAGCGTATATTGTAAACGGGATAATATCCGTATCTTGTTATAGAATTGAAATTCTACGTTTTATTACTGGATGTCTCTCTCACTGCAGTCGGTCGCTCATTATTGAGGATTCTTAATTATCTTAATGACGCCTCTACAACGGCTTCAGTCTTCTGCCTGGTGTGATGCTGCATTAATAGGGATCTTCAGCGCATTGGCAACCTGATCCATCCATCGTTTGGAAGTTCGTCGTCGTGGTCCTTTCCCCTCCAACTTCCCAACAATGAGCAGCTTTTCTAGGTTGTCTGGTTCGCGTCCAGCGACATGTCCGCAGAACTTTAAGGTTCTGTGCGAGTGGTCACAATTACTGGATGTAGATATACAAATAATAATTTATCCGATTCCATATTACAATGTATACCAAAGTCCAGTTACTAGCTTGAATGGGTATCAAAACACTCCCGATCCTAACAGCATCGATAAGAAATTCTTACTAGATGCAACCAATCGCAATATTTTCTTACAATCTACGGTCTTGTACCGAGTTATATCATTTGCATTAATAATGTCCTATTCCCTAGTTAATAGTTCGCTCGAAGCAATACGTAGTTTATCGTTGAATGCTCGCTCGGAGCAGCGAGAAGCATATGCTTTAATATTTTAGATGAGACTGATTTTTAATATTAGGTGCCACCGTGAAATCCAAAATATGTCCAAGTTATTTTGTATTTTGATAAGTTTAAAATTCGAACGTATTGGAAGTAAGAATTTATGTAAACGGTAGCTGTTCAACCATCTCAGAACAGATAGGTAGTTGGAAAGTCTAGCACTAAACTGGTGTAATAAAATCGATCTGCCCATAAAGTCGCACTGGGCCATCAAACTGAACTAATATCCTAGATATTCTACAGTCGTCATCTATAACCCAGTAGTTGGTCGTAAACAAAAGTGCTATAAATATTTTGTGTTACCATTGTTGGGTAAGGGTGACCCCCATTTATTCTTAACTCAGCGGTTTCAAATGATTTCGAATCCATACACATGGAAATTTAAAAATTGAATTAAAATTCTCGATGGAAAGTGAAGTATGAATAGACGTTAGACAATAAATATTTACATCACAAAATGGTTATTATTCAAAACGCAAGGTGCAATTACAAAATTCAAACAACACCTAATTTAATAGATAACAAGCAATTTACAGTCAGCTTGAACACTACCTCAGTAATAACTTCATAAGCGATGAAATAAATATGCTGCATTACAGGTGCATACATTTCGAATTAGTAATTTGCGCGCATAAGGTCCGTCTGCTCTGTTTCCTGTGCAATCTGTGGTATTAATATCTATAAAATGTCGTAAAGCTTTGTAAATGCGACGGTAACACGGGTTCTCGAAACAAAATTGTCGTAGCACGTGCTTTTTCGACTGATTGTGTAAAGATCATTTTAAAAAGTACACCATAAAGCATTAGATGATAAAAGTAGAGCAAGAGTTTGGAACGCTGAGCTGTATACTTTGAATGTTAATTTAAGGATTTCTTGTGTTGTGGATTTCGCATAGGAATATGCAGTAACCAATGAAAAATTATTATCGAAAATAATAACCTTAAAAGATCGTTGGCGATTTACTGGCCGATGATTATATGTGTAAGAGGTGGGGAGGGAGACATCTTTAGATCGGAAATGTAACGAATATTATGAAACAAAAAAATGCACCTAATACCATTCCAGGCGATGTTTTTTTGCTATAGCAAAAGTTGGCTTCAGCTTGACCTCTCTCTCTCTCTCTCTGCAGTCGGCCCCTCATTACTGAGGATCGTGGTCATCGTCAGTCAGTTAGGTTGACCTCAATTGTCGTCAAATCTAATGGTAATTCTACTACCAAAGCAATAAAAAAAAATGTGGTTTTATTTGCGTTTTGCTATCGAGAGCCTGTAGTAGCTCACAAAACGGATTACAATACACAATAATTTAATATCTAAACTCGAGTACACTTCTTTTGCGTCCCGTTGGAAATTGCCTTTAACACTTCAATGGTTTTTATTTGTACGTTGTTTGTGAAAGTTTACAGTAAAAGACGGGGATTGATCGTGTCTCGATAAATGTCTGTTCCCTTGAATGACGTAGGTTTTAAAGAAATTTTAATTATTTAAAATAAATATGTTTGCCGCTGGTAGGGTCAGTGGTAGTTTGCATGGATTGTTACACTTTGTGTGGGTTTCAATTCGGACAGTGGGATTTCTAGAAACGCGTTAACTTCTGCTCTTTCCTGGTTTCATCAATTTTTTCTCAATCTCTAATGACTACGATACCTTAAGTTTTATGGGCATCAATCGGTAGCAGATATATGTAAGATGAGCTATCTTTTTATCCTCTTATGTCGTAAACAAAAAGATCTTTCCCATCCCCCAAAAAGGGCCGAAAAATAACACATCCATCCACGTAAATAATAGCGCAATTTTTGCAAATTCGTCATCACATCCGAAACATTTATCAGTGTTTAACAAATAAAAGGTAATGGCTGTTATTTTTTCTCTTTCAGCAGACGCGCAGGTTTCTCTCACAATAAATCATAATGTTGCCGGGTGGCTGCGGGATTAAGAGCGATGCTTTATTTGACGCCACATCGTCCATTTTTCACAAGCGGCTTAAGACAACAGTTTACAAAGATGTGGCCGAAATGAGCTTGTAGCTTGTTATTAAGTATTATAGAAAGGTCACAGCAGAAAAAGTTGGTTGATGAATAATGGTTAAGGTCTATAGACACCGACAACAACCAGATAGTTGTGGAGACTTTTCCGAAAAGCAGAATTTACATTGTTATCTGCTTTTTATCCATTAAAACCCTACCGGCCTAGGGATCCCTTTGCCAAGCACTAGTAATTAAAAGAATTATAATAATAATAACGAAAAACCCTACAACTACTTATGTTTGATTGGACATAATATACAACATGAATAAACCTTTAAAAATCGAAATTAGATAATTTTAGGTATACGAAATTCTTCTTGATAAGACTTAAAATGTTCGATGATTAACTTCGTAATTCTACAAAACGTTGTAATCTCTTAGGTGTGTGACCCGTGAACGAACCTGCGACCTTTATCTTAGCATTCTGTTCCACTCCCATAATGGTATTTATCACTTGTAATAACAGATGTAAGCAATATTATTAACTAGAATTATTAACATTCTATTCATTGTATTTAAGAAAGGAGATGTTTCATAAACGTATGAAACTCGAACCTTGGGTTAAATCTTATGCTGATACCGAAATATAGTTTTGTTATCCGTTTTTTATTTAAAATACTACTCCTATAAACTCTCCATCTCAATGGAAAAATAAATATTAGTCAGAATTGCATCATAATAAGAAATACCATAATTTCAAGGTTGGTATAGTATATTGAAGAAATTAATGTATACAAATAATCATATTTCCTATCAAATCACTTGTGATTTGATAAACTCGAAAACATTTTTTTAAATCACTCTATTTTTTTAAATTTCCTGCACGTAAGAAGTCTCCTTTGCTTCACCGAACCTCTAACCCCGCGACATTCGTCGGTTATTTCAAAACGGGATGTGTACCAAACAGGGCTCGTCGCGCCCTAAGGGCCCACATCGGTCACGTAACCCACCGGTATTTTCCAAATTTTTTGTCCGAGACACCTCGAATTTTTCTTTGAAACCAGCGGGACGTCGGTTCGATATCAAGTATTATTTCTTATAGAAATTTGTTAGATTGTGGTCATCGGTTTTTCTATTCCACGTGAGGATTTTGGGTTTATAACATCTGTCACGTACTTGTATGTTGAGGTCGTTATCTTAGTCTCTGTTACCTACTTGTTAACCTACCTAATATATATTTTGCTTTACAATAAGTATCTGTTCTGTTACCATTACATCCAAGTTCAATAGAATTATAGAAGCTTTGACGATATTTGAGAAATGAGGTTGATTTTACTTAAGAACTTAAGGCAATAATAATTCGAAACGACTGCAAAATAAACCTGATATTGACACGATCACTGGAAAAACAACTGCTTAAATGGACATTTATACTGTTTATTATGAAATTTTAAGAAATACACTTAATTAATCTTTCACTGTTAGGGTAATAAATTCTAGATACCAACTTAAGCTTTACCACAGTCGAAACGTAATTAATAGCATTGAGAACAGAAATCTGCCGCTTGAAATAAATGCCTTACATAAACCAAACTAACAAGCCAATGAGTACACGAATTTCTCAATTGCTAATAATCAAAAACATGTATTATCTAGTCAGGAAACCGCTTGTTTGTATGTTTGTCATGGGTCTGTAAATGTCAAAGGTGGTCGCTTGCTTAATTCGAAAGTTACATAGTCCGCAACATAACTTGTCTTATTTATCGGGCCCCGGCAATATATTAAACGGACGGGTTGCAAGTCTAAGTGAGTTTGCTTTGCGTATTGTGTGCATGATTGAAGATTTAATAAAATAAATAAGCTTTTAGAAATGCAATTAAATATTAGAGTTTATTGTTGAGAGTTGCTTCGTAAATTCTGTGGTGTAAGGCTTTTGAAATGTGATATTTGGGTTCTGTCTATTCAAAAGCTTTCATGAAAAGAGCGAATTTGTTCCCATACAGAACAATGCCTAGAATATGAGTAGGCGAGGGCAATGGCAGTAGTGATACTGACTGTTAGGAATGCGATGTAAAGTAGCAGCATTGCTGCCGCGTATGGTACTGATAATTCTGAAGGAACTAACAAAACTTTCCCTTCTACTAAACTTATTTTCAGTTTTATAGACGGTTTTATTGTAATCAATTCTCATCAAAATTTTTTGTCGATCTAAATGTATCATAAGCTGCTACTACCGAACTTAATATTGTAGTTTTCTTAAACAAACACACAACCCTTGTATAATCTACATATATACTTATAAACCCCGTCAAACGTTGCAGTAAAATTTTACGAGACATTGAATCATTAAGAAGACAATAAAAAGCTGTAATAACACAATGCGTAGTGCAGGGTGCTTACGTTTGACGGCGGTCTTCCGAGAAGTCAAAGTGACAGTTGGTGAAACTAAACTGCTCCGGTGTTAGACTGCGGTCCTGTCGACGGTATTACGCGAGAGCGGGTTGCAGACATCAGATTTGTTATTATAGGAGAATGGTAGATAATAAATGGTGTAAAAAAGATACGATAAAGGTGGTTTAATATGGTGCCGGCCTATACTAATTGGAAATTGTAAAAATTTTAATGAAACTCTTTTAGATGGACTCTTTAAAGCTAAGAAACAATTATTTGATGTGTGTACACGTTGTCAATATGGCCTAACTCCTCTCAATCGTACTCTCGATTGTAGAGGAGGCCTGTGCCCGGCAGTGGGACGTATGTACATATGTATATGGGCTGATACGGTACGGTACTGGACAAGTTGTGGAGCCAAAAGATTGTCATAGTTTCTGATAAACTGGTCTCTCTTATGAGACTAATCGGACTAGAAATCTATTTTATTTTATTGCGTTCGATTGGTGTATTTATTTGTTTTTGTATGCACTTGGATTTAGGATATTATCGTATTATTTACTAACAATGTCGCTTTTAGACAAAACGCCATGAGAAAATTTTGATAGAAATGAAAAAAATTAATTGTCAATATGAATATAATTTACGATCCCTAGTTAATCTTATACGTCATTGCAGTACTCGTACATATTTACAATAACTAAACAATAAACAATACAATAAACAATACAATAAACTCTAATTCTAAACTCGCTATATCCCAAGCAGTAAAGGCACATCTGCACTGCGAGTCAAATGTAACAGACTAGTTGATGCATCGGTCGTGTGGCGGCCATTCCGCGCTATCAAACTTTCCATCGAGGAGCCCGACCCCGGGGTCAGCGGGGACGTCTTCATTGAGAATATCATTAACTAACAAAATTGTACCAAATGTATACATTTGTGTGCTCTGGGTTATTTTAGTTACGGTCAGACTACAATAATGTTTTTATTTTTTTACAGAATTAGTTTGGTGAACGAGCAAGCTGCAGAAGTAATGCCAAGTTATAAGAGAACGAGGGAGGGTGGGGTAGACAGAGGTAGTTGGTTTGTCATTAGTCATTATTCTAGTGTAACAACTTTTAGGGCACCCAAAGGGTTTCTATGGCTACTGTCAGTGCTTATTAAAAAAACTCCTATCTACGGCTTAATGAGCTCACTGGTAAATGAAATATCTTCAGATTCTCACTAAGCACGAACCTTCTTATCTTAGAAAAAAATACATGCCATTCCATCGTGATGGTATCTCAATGATGCGTTCTACCAAATGGGCGACATACATAGACTTTTATCATTCACAAGACATTACACAAATATTTTTATTGTTCTTGGAATTAAACAATAAAATGGCATAATAAAACTCAGCTGCAACATAAGTGAAATGACAAAAAAATATTATTTCTTACCTTGCCTGCTACATTTAATAGCCAACATTTTAAGATATTTAATGGTTGTTGCCAAGCCGTGACTTGTGGTCTAATTGCGAACCACGTAACACTTCAACCACTATTACCACGTATTCAAAAACTATTATTAGCTCGCGACACGCGAAATCCATAAAACAGTTTTGATTTGTTTGTTTTGAAATAAAACCTTCAGAGTGCGGGCCCTACATAGTTTTTGCCGGTTGTTTGCAGCCGAGGGTGAATTTATTTGCTCGCCCGCGGCCATTGTGATGCTTTTTGTCTCGGAACGTGTTTCTTGAATTCGTAAGGAAGTGACAAAACACGTGTTGTGTGTTGTATTTAGGGATTTGGACTGTTAAATGGTAAAAAATGAGGTTTAGTGTTTGTTGTGGGAAGCTTGGCAAATGGGGTTGGAATAGGCCTACCCCAATATACCCTTTGGTACCCTCCGAGGTACTGCAAGATGAATTAATCTTTAGGTAAGAAAACAATATTTGCGACGTGTAGCCATACGTTGCTCAACGATAGGCGATAGTTCGATAGGGTTCGCCCCCATCACATCTTTGGAATGATCCAATAATCTCGGAGATATATGGTTGTTAGAGATACAATATAGAAAAATCCATTCTCATTGGAACAATGATTTACATTTCCATCAGAAGAAGTGTGTTCTTATCTTCAAAGCTCGATCTCTTTCTCTGGATTAAAACGTATGCGATTAAACAAGAACCAATTAAGACATTTAAATTTGATAAAGCCTACGTTTTTCCCAAATTATACAGTTCGGGGGCAATTTAAAAGTTCCAAAGCGAGTTAATTACGACCGGTCCCGGGGCACGCGTATTTATGGCCATTAGACGGTATAATTCAAATAAGGTTCTGTCTAAGTGGCGAGATTGATGAGTGGCACACAACTCAAATGTGTGTTTAATGATGAATAATTATGTGCATACGCCGTGATAAAATCGGACATAAGTCTTTTGGAAACGGGTCGGTGTTGTCGAGTCTGTTGTTGGGCCGTGTGTGTCTTCATTTTAGTCTTAACGTATGGTAAGAAGGTGTGTTAGTCTTTATTCTTGAAATATGTGCAGTTGTGCACTCGTGAACAGAAAAATAAAGTGGTCTGTGTTTGATCTTCAAATTGTTTGTTTGTTAAAATAAATAGTTATATTGGCAAACGAGAAAATAAGTCACCCATAGAAACCAATTGTTACATTTAAATGGAAAGAAAGAAAAAAAGATTTGTTAAATATTTGAAAAATAATCTGCTGGTTTATTAAAACCCTCAGTTTCGATGATATTTTCTTCGTCGTCGTCTTGTAAATAATTGAAACGAGAAAAAATCCGCCACGAAAATGTACTGGAGTGTACATTCACTTATTTTGATTTTCGGGGCGCGATTTACTGGCAGATACGATTAGGACCGAAAAAAGAAATTAAACTTTTTTAATTTAAACTTTATATTAACACAATGGCATTGTAGAGCGTCAGACTTGGAATGCCAATACGGCTCGATACTTATGCCGAGGGGTCGTGATGTAAGAAACAGAGATTTGTACTGTCTTATCTCAGTGTTACGACATTGGTAATATTCTCATTATTCAGTATTGAGTATCTTAAGTTTAGCTGCATACTTCTGTAATGGAGAAAGGTATTGTATAATACTCTTTGACTGTTATGTGTTTTATGAAACTTCATTGTTCAACATTTTTTGCAAAAAATAACTATATATCACATTATTATGTTTTATACATACATACATACATACATACATACATACATACATACATAAACTCATGCCTTTTTCCCTGAAGGGGTAGGCAGAGGTGCAACCAGGACACCCAGGTTACGTCTTATATGTTACGTCCCAGGAAGTGATAGGGGGCGAGCCTATCGCCATATCTGGCCACAAATTCCTCTCTCCGGGCTGGTAATGACTAGATAAATCCAATACCACTTTGCCCGACCCGGGATTCGAACCCAAGACCTCAGCTTTCCAATCATACCGCAGTACAACTGCGCCACCGACGCAGTCATTATTTTATTTATGATTTATTTACTATCTTCAGCAGTATTTGCATCACATTTAATTGGACATATGTAAGTCTTCTTGTTCATTGTAAGGAATGTTGATTTTTCTAATATCGTTGTGACCTCCAACACTATGATGGGTGTAAAAATCTCATTAGACTAATGACTTACTTACAATATTATTTATAAATATTCCTACTTACTTCACTACAAGGTAGCAGAGCCACTAAAATCCTTTCACCAAATGTCACACAGATTCCTTCGGGTAACTCTTATAGTTGTTTTTTAACATCAATTCAATATAAGGTTCACTAATTTCATAGACAATACAGAAAACACCCCCGTAGCAGTCGACCAAAATAACCAGTGACGTTGATGCAAACTAACATGTATCCGAAATGAGATAGGATCGACTAGGAAACCATTTTAGAATCGGTCGCGCGTAAAAAAATTCCCTTTACCACAAAAAACAATACAACGTTTCTCATAGCCAGACCTCGGGTTCAATCAATCAATGTCCTTAGAAATAAAAAAGCGATCCCATCGACCCACGTAGTTTGGGGATTCGGAAAAAATTTCGACCATGTTGGAGAATTGTTTCTGAGACGTTGCTGGTTCTATTTATACAGCAATAAAATAATAATAAACTCGGCGTATTTGTTTGTGTAAGACTTATTGTTTGTATTGAAAGTGTTTCTTTGGTTGAAGAGTGTGAAATAAGTTCAAGGCCAACTTTTGATACGAATCGAGGTTATAAAGTGTGGTTGATTTGGAATGTGTAAATTATTTTACAATTTTTTAGAATATTTAAGGGAATGGTTTGGAAAGGTTTGAAATGAGTCAAATTACATTAACATTACTGATAATTCAAGAAGAAATTGATTTCTTTTATACACCTTTGTTAAAGAACCTTAATGTACTTAAGTTTGCGTTATTTCGAACTTTCAATACAAATATTACACCGAATACATAAAATAGTCGTACTAAGTTATTGAGAGGCACTAGACAGCTTAGATGTTAAAATAAACACTCAAAAATCGCTGACAATACTGCGAGTTATCTTGTTTTGTTTATCTGTATTGGTGATGGCACGCAGAGAGACAAGATCGAGTGAGTCGTCGACACATGAAGTGCTCTTACAAACTTGGCACTTGTAGATGAAGTGGGATAAAAAACACAACTATTTGTTTCTTTATCATTCCAATGGAATAGCGTAGCGGGAATCGCAGTCCAGGTGCCCACGGTCTTTGCAGAGGTTAATCGGAAATGAGAGGAATAAAAGATCAGAATCAGCTGTCTGCGATTGGACAGGCTTATAAGTAACGGAATCAAATACTGTGGAAATCTTTGAGGAGGTATAGGCATAGGCGATAAATGAATACCACAGTGTAGACCTACATCCCGCGGTTGAAGATTTTGACGAATGTCTGAACATAATATATCATTTAGTATGACGAACATCATATTATTTTATCATGATCATCAGCCCGTTGTAGTCCACTGCTGGACATAGGTCTCTGCCAAATGTTATCTCTCATATTATGTGATGTTAAGAAAATAGTTGACAAGTGATAAAAATAATAAATAAATAAATACACCCAACAGTCACATACATAGTGATGACCCCACACTAAGATCGAGTCTTGTGTCGTGGGTATCAGAAACTACGAGAGATTTTTCGGTCTCACAAACACCCAGACCCGAAACAATTACCTATGGTTCACACAAACATTTGTCTTGGTGCATTAATAGAACCCGCGGTCTCTCGTTTCTCAGCCGGTGTCTATATATCGGTATAATATTCATTAGACTTAGTGAAAATAGCTGCAGAATCAACCATACCCTCTTCTCTTTAGCTTTTAGTTAGTAGAATTGAGAATGAAAGTATATTGGATTTAGTCTGTATACTTGCATTTTTAAATTAATAAATAAAATACCCAGTCGCGACGAAATAAGCGAGTTAAAATGAAAGCTCATATTACACTCGTTAAAGTTCAGTTTCAAATAGGGGAATCTCAGGAAAAAAGTAGGAACACCCACTGAGCCATATGCTCAGTTACCACCAGGTAGAAATACCTTTAATGAGATTCAATACATCTGTCATTAAAATTTCATTTCTGTCAATTAATTAATTCCAAACAAAAACAAAGAGCACAAAGGAATCTCGAACTAAGAATTATTACTGCGAGACAACCCCCATATATCTATCTCTTCCACCCTCTGATCTTCGGCGTGATGAATATTTATAACATGGGGGCGGCTTTTTATCGTTTTCCACCGAACTTTACCTGCGAAGGAATTTCGTGAGTAAAAAAGGCCGCTTTCATTAGAGGTTTAAATTAGAATGCGTTCACATATCCCGCTTGACCATATTCGGTGTGAGTGAGGAACATTTTTGCAAATTATACTTTCAAATGTCAAAATTCCGTCAACTGATGCGCGGTCGCTCTTAAATCGGCTTCATTACATTGACAAGTTTTTGCGACCACTTCGATTTCTGATTCATTTCGACTCGTATTTTTTAATTCTTTCCTTGGTATTTGTTTGATGTTATTCGCCGAAACGCTAAACTGGTCGGAATACTGTTAATGTAAATATGAATAGAATTAATTTATTATTATTACAATCTATAACTCTATCCAGCCTAATTATATCTAATTTGATAAATTTGTTTTAATGTACGGCATCAGCTATAATACGAGTATAAGAATTGATTTAATAGTGCTATATTTTTTTTGATATTTTCAGATAAAATTTTGAAGTGAGTTGATTTAAATCAATATTCAGGCTGAACTACTCTAAGTATTAAACTATAAGTATTTATAAAGTAGCCGTTTGAGTGGACTGTAAAGACCTTATGTGTATATAAGTTAAAATTTTATTAGTTTAGGACAAACTCTCCTCTCTCTTAGTTCAAACAATTTATCAGTTTTTTGATGACTGTCTTTAGGGTGCAGCCCGTATCTATGCATATACAATTCAAGCGTCAACAAAACAACATTTCTACATTGCATTTTAGCTAATATTTTGCTAACTTGGTATTGTCTGATTATTTTATATCGCACTAAGAACACACACTGCCTATAAATTCCCCATTCAGCGATTTCCTAGAAACACACAAAGCTTCGTAAAATTACATATCACGTAGCGTATTTCAAATAGTGAACCATTGTTAAAAATCAATTAAATTTTAATTGCACGCATTCGATAGACCAACACGTTTATTATTTTACGACGCTGAGTCTTCGAGACGTGCCTTCCAAAGCCAACATCGCCCACTCAAAAATGATTTCTCCAAAGAACACTATGGCTGGGGACTTAATGACGGCATTAACGTCTTCATGATTTATATAGAAAATAATTTATACAACCATTTAAGGATGCGGTCAGCTTGGGCTCGGGTTACGCTTTCTTGCCTCGCGTCGGTTATGATGCTGTGTTATGAACAACTGTGATAGTTTAGTATTGTCAGTGTATTTTATGCAGTATAGCGCAGGCGTGTATTGAATGCGATCGGAAGTGTGCTTACTTAGTTGAGCGTTATGATATGCGTAAGTTTTTGATTAAAAGAACATAGAATTCTAAGGAACATAGTTTACCCAATGATTTTTGTGTAATTATGTCATTCTTTACAGCTCATCATATTTTTCGTAATTAAGTATATTCCCTCATAATTTTGGTTTGTATTTATATGTGGTAATTTTAATCACCAGAAATATAAGAAAACGATTTTGCAAAAAATTCAACCCCTTCTAGATTTTTTACTGCAATATCTATTAACATTTTCTATGTGACGAGGAATCTGAATAATATTTCCATGATTCTGGACTAATACCTTAAATATGATTTAATTGACTGGTAACTACAATTTATTCTAGACCCAATACATTTCCGTATGAATAATTCAATATATTAAAAAACAAACACACTACAAAAGGACCTTACCGTCCACAATTATCACTCGAGCCCGCTCTTAGTGCAATAAAATCGAAACAAAGGCTCGTCGCCGCATTTAAAAGCTAGTCAATAAAAATGTTAATGAAACTGCATCGGGCTCATAAGCACACAATCCCAGCGGTGGACTCTATAATTTCGTTATCAGCGCATCTCGTGGGCGCCGAGCTTTTTGTCTTCACCTTTATCCCGTCTCTCGCTCCATTGTTTGTTTATCTTCAGCAGTTTTGTGTCGGGATATATTTTGTGCTGTAAAATTAACTAATTCTTTGAGTGATGACAGATTGGTAACTTATCTGGATGTTTAAGATCTAAATATGAAAACTGCGGATGAGATAAGCCCAAGTAGCTTAAAGACCTATGCCAGCAGTTGACTAGTGCGGCTTGTAACTGATAAGTATGAATTTTTAGGTATCACTTTTCAATATAAATTTGAAAATATTTTATGAATGAAGAGGGGAAAATTATGTATTATTAATTATATTAGAGCAAAGATACGTAGTAAAGGAATGACAACAATTAAATTATCTTTGACCCATCCAAGTATCTACGAATATTATTTTTCTGTAAGGAATACTGTCTAGGATTTATTGAATTTTACTGTGTTCCGTAATAAATGAACTTCAGCAGATATAATACAACTGTATCAAGGAAACAATAATGAACCAAATAGTCCGCAATATTGGAAATATTTCTTAGCAACATGAAGAAAAATATGTTACAATTGGGTATTACTAGAGACATCCCCAGATTCCTAATTGGCATCCTACTAAATTGAAACAATGACCCAAAGCAATAAAGCTATTGAAAATCCGTCACAACAGACCGGGTTGGGAAGTGATCGTTCCCACAGGGACGTGTGTTCCCATACTGGTTCTAATCAAACATGTGACCTGTCTGAACACGACACATTACACGCTTTACGACGCAGTAAAGATATAAAGTTAGTAGGTCATGTTCGTAATGCCGGCCTAAATAGGGTAAAGGGTAAATTTTGTGTTTCGATCGACGAAGTTGGAGATAAAGATACTCGTGTATATCGATGTCGTGAAATTGTGTTATTGTACTCTTATGTATTTGAGACTGTTTAAAATTATATGATAGAACACATTTCAACTTAAGTGGTAATATTGATTAGTATACTAGTAGTATATCGATAAATAATAAATAAATACACCCAAAAGTCATATGCATAGTCTTGACCCCACCTTAAGATCGGGTCTTGTGTCGTGCGTGTCAGAAATAACGTCAGACTTTTCGGTCTCACAAATTAATGCTTGTGGTTCACACAAACTTTTTTCTCAGTGCGGGGATCGAAACCACAACTTCTCGTTTTACAGCCAGCGTCTAACCAACTGCACCATGACTGCTGTCAATATTTTAAATTATAATTTATAAGTTAATCATTTTGGTATTGATTGTATCCTCTTCTAAATACAATATTTTATAAGGATAAAGTTAGTTGCAGCCAATTCCAACTACAATATAAACGGGTTAAAGTTGGCTAAGGGTGGTCGATCACTGTCTTTCAGAAAACCGATATTATGTAACAGCTTTGGTGACGCTACTCGCTTGCTTGAATTTATATTTGGAGATGGCAAACCACATTGAGATTGCTGAAGACTTTATTATGTCCATTAGCTCAACTTTCACTCTCCCTTACTCCAACTCCATTTCTATGACCGAAAATTCTTCTAGAAGTTGTCAGATATTGTAGATTTCTTTACCAGCGTTAATCGCCAGGATCCGCTGGTGAATTCCTTTTTTTATCCATCAGATAAAAAATTGTGAAATCATAGCCAAATCGCCACATTTCAGCTGAAGCAAAAAAACCTTGTATCTTGTACAGCGCGTCATAATAACTTCCGAGCTCTCGTTGGCTAATTACTGTCGTCTCGCATGAGCTGATGTATCGGCGCATCGCTCAGTGTCGCGCGGTGTCGCCGGGTCATTTCTGTGCGGTAAAACAACACAATTTATGTAAAAGTAACACGAGATTTTACAGAAAAAAATAGCGTGTGTAACAGAGATGCATTTTTTAGGAAACTTGGATCTAAAGATGGTCCAATTGATGTGTGAAATATGCATTTGGGAGAACAGTTTCTTAAAAGACTTTGGTAACTTAGTGCCAACATCAAGAAGTATGTAGCAATATTACTTAAGAATAATGAATCCGAAAACAAACATTAATCGTTGCCTTCGTGATCCGAAATTATTCTTGTTTTTTGATTGGCGCTCTCCATACTGCATTTGATCCGATGATGTCTTTTTTCCTTTTAATAATTTCTTGACAGAAACCAGATTTCAAACCACATCCTCTTTTGCATTTATATCAAAGGAAATCAACGCTAGGTATACACGCATTTATCTATCAATTTATTATCATTGATTACAACAGTCTAGCGTGTAAAAGATAGTATTTTAAGCGCATCACAAATAAACAATAATGCAACAGACATCTGATAGATACGTATTATTTTTAAAAAAGCGGGACCACCCACGATCACCGTCTGCGAGCGTCCCCTACCAACCGACTTCGTGAAAGGATGTACTGTGTTCGACAATTATTTATTTTGTACTATTATTATTTTATAGACCGGTTGGGAAACCTTTTTTATATCGGTCACGATGTTCTGGAAGGAAGGATAACAATTTTGTTTGTATGAATGACGGTGGTTTGTACTATGTTCATTTAGTTTTTATTTTGCATTCATAAAATGAATAGAAGAATTTCCGACAAGTTTAATATACATTAGAACGCCAAAATATAACGTGTGTCATGAATAGTAATATTTTATGACAACATTTCACCAGACAATTATCAAATAGGTTAGCGGCTTCTTGTAAGTAAGCACTGTCGCCCATTATGAACAACCATACAATCTGCAATACAATGTGCGCATTCCCAGAATTTGACTTTTTAAAGGCATTTTAAGAAGAATGCGGTGGAAATCATTTGGCTTCCAAAAATACCGATTTATTCAAATCCGCAATTTTGAATTCCCTTCGCTCTACTTCATAATTGCTGCATAAATAAAGCACGGATGAACTGCTTGCTTTTTGTTGCCGTAATATGTATAAAGGCATCTATCTCTATGCCCTATGTTGTTACAGATGTCCATGGGTGGTAGTGATCACTTACCATCAGGTGAACCATATGCTCGTTTTCCCCCTATAATAATAAATCAAATCAAGGACAATGAAAATTAAAAACCATACATACGAAATTCCAAGCTTATAAATCATGTCTTCACTTTACAAAGTGCCATCCAATTTACTAAATCAATCTCAATATTGCTAAAACTAAATGCGACTCAATTTATGAAGACAGGGGGCTATTAAATGCATTCCGACGGGCTCAAACAGATAGCGTCACTTTTGACAACTCTTTGATAAGCCACGTTCGGCTAAAAGGGTGTCGGAAATCACAATGTTGCGCACATTCGATTGAATTCGCCCACCCAGCTTTGTCGGTGGTGTGTTATTTTAAATTTTCGCAAATGGGAAAGGGTGTGCTGATATTTTATCTATTTGCTTTTGTTTCACAATCTATTACAGTTTCGTTGTTTATTTGTTTGAGTATGAAATATCGCTTTGCTCAGATTCAGTTTTTATATATGAACCAACATCATTTTATGTACGTGCCTACAAATTTTATAGAAAAAAGTGAAAGTGAAAAAAAAATGTTTCTTGCTTCTGATTTAGAATGTCGAAGAAATTTTTTGAAACTCGTTTCAGGAAATAGATTTGTTCTTGATTAAGACAGTGTTTCTGCCTGTCTGTCGTTAGCGAAATTTCATAATCAATAATAATATATGTAATAAATCAATCTCTTAAGCTCTATTCTCGCCAAGCCCTTACCATATTAGTATCAAACAATCGTCGTCGATACAGACAGAACGAAAACTCAAAAACGAGTTTCTAAATGTGATTTAGATGTATTCATCTTGACTTTTTGTTCGTACGATCATTGTGATGAGACAATGGCCGTGGTATTGTCACATCCGGGATTATCACCCGACACCATCGGCGGAAAGGGTGGTATGCGTTTATAATGTGGAATCATCGGTTTTTTATTTACGTTGCATGATGTGACGATGATGCGGCTGTCTGTATTCATAAGTGTACTTTTCGAAGACTCTTTGGTTTGTTTTATTGGAACTTGAAGTTGGAGGAGTTGAAGTTTCGAAGTCGTATTAACGTGTAATAGACATCATATTTTGATAAAATGAATGCTCAATCATTTGTTTTAGGCTACTGTTAGCCTGAACGTGTGAAAATATACTTGAAGTAGGCACTAAAATAATGGCTGTTTGCTATATAGCTTTAACGAAGCATCCAAAATGTACGTTTTTCTGAGAAAAGTACTAAAAACGATCGTAGAACTATTAGCAAAATACAATGCGCTGACCGCAATATAAACTTATGCTGTTAATCTTCCTATAAACAACCTTGGATAAGTTTTTGAAAAACACAATGACAAGTAAGCAACTAGTAAATTATCTAACTCTTAGTCTTCACGCAAGTCGAAAATAACAAAGAGACATTGTAGTGTAGTAATACGGTGTAAACAAACGTACAGACAGTGGATCCTAACATAACACTTAAAAAAAGAAGGGTTGGTAGGCAACGGACGTGCGACGCCAAGCAGGAATTTAGGCGCCTTCGACATTAGAAGTGCCGATAGCCGTATCGACTAACGTTTAAGTGGTATAACATTTTTATTTGAAACATAAATTATAGTTGAAAGTGCCGATTAATTCACATATTCAGTCAGTGTTTTATGTTAGATTTTTATGGATCTTGCATTTGAATTATCTTTTTTGGTTGGAGATTTTGTTTTTATTGCGTCGTGTTTTTATCTGGAAATAGGAAATGAGGTAATTTTTGTAATTATGATATATTTTTATCGGTGTAACGTTTATTGGATATGATACATGGAAAGTGTGTTACGGTTTTTGAGATATCTGAGCATGGGAAATTTTTATAATGAAAGTATTATATTCTAGGTGAAATAACGAAATATAATATGTTATCTATACGCTTTCATCTTACATAAACGTGGGATCGATGCAATATATTTAACTAAGCCTATTACACAAAGGATTAGGGTTTGAATTTCGGCCTTTCGGGACCTTTCGGAAAACTATCTGATGTCGGGATTTTTTTTTCAGATTCAAACCCTTTTTTCTCCGTATCAGTTTCTAAAATATTCATAAGATAAAGCAGTTCAGAACTTTAGCCAAGAATATCGTTTTATTTTTTAGAAACGTGTATTTACTCAGTGTTTTTTTTGTACACATTTAACCTGAAACAGGAATACAATTTGAAGGCATTATCTATCAGTTGAATATTTTCTATAGATCCGAATGCTCGGACTTTCCGAAAGAGACTTGCACATACAAAGCCACAATAGACGAACAGACGGGTCTTAGACAAGTTTACATACATTTATTTGTAAATTCTTTACAATCGGTAAATAGCTATTGTGAATGTTACGATAATGGTTTTTTAAACCGTAAAATACAATCTAATGGAGACAGAGTGAATGTTGAATGCGTTGTAAATAATATGAATTGAAATAAAAACGATATCCAACACGCCCTACACGAAGTCTGTGGGTGTTGCCAGTATCCCGGGCGATTGGGGCGATAGTTGTAAAAACTTATGACGCAAATTTAATTTATTTTTTTTAACTGGGAAGAGACCCATTCGGGTTTAATTGTATTTTCTAATATACTGTAAAATGATTTTGTGACTTGTTTCATTTTGTGAAATATCTGAAACTGTGCTTTGAAAAATATATCAAAGTACTTTCTGGGGATATCACAAAAATACTATTAATATACAATATTTTGAAATTTTGAAGTCATTACTGAAGTAAGTACTATATCTTTTGAAGATTTTTTGATGTTATTACCTATCTCTAATTAACCGGCACCTGCAAAATGATTACAATATGCATCGACGGCACTACTTTAAATATCAAGATCCTCAGATTTCACAATTTTAAGAAACAAAATATTATTATCCCGTAATTACTGGAAATCCATTTGCCTACGCTGGCAAGCCCATGTCCCACGCGCGGTCACACTCAGACACGCGCTCAAACGGGAATGTTTTGAAGGACGCCCAGGAATAATCATATAGGTCCCTAAGGAGCCACACAATGGACCTCGGTATAATAATAGTTGTAGATTTGAGAGTGATTTGAATTTGAATGGCACCCTCCCGCGCAGCGTACTAGTAATAACAAATATGTGGAGGATGCTGCGGTGATTACTAATGTATGGGCATTTTGTTTAAAACCTAGGAACTAGTTAAAAAAAAAAGAATAACAAGAGATAGTTCGCATTGCTAAGGGAATTTCTTGCGTAGTTTCTTCTTCACATCAACAACACGTTTCGAAACGGTGGTGGCAGTAATTATCGATTGAAAGATCTTGTGAAACACTATTTTAATAAATAATATTTTTATTATTTTGATTTTGAAATTACAACAAAACAATTATACCTATCCAAGAGCCAGGTTTAGGTCAAAAGACAGAAATACATGTGTTGAATCATAGACATTAGAAATTACGAGAGCCCTGAAGGTACCACAATACTCATCCTGACTTGAATTTACAACTTTGCTGACAAGTGGGAAATCTTGAGTGAGCAAAGTTAGCGAAACTGCAATATATATATGTACATACATAAACTCCTTTTTTTTTAGAAGGGGTAGGCCTTCATCTAGTAGTAATCAGGACACCCATATTTCGCCTTGTCTTTTTCCTTCCCAGGAAAAAATAGGGGGTAATATCAGTTATAAAAACAAAAACATTGTATTTTTTTATACACTATAGAATTATTACATTGAAAAAATAGACGTAATTGTCACTGTTAAATAGATTGGATATCTTACACACATATGACGCAATCAATATAAGACATTTAGCAAAAAAGCTTATTATTCCAAGTGTTCGTGGCAAAATTCCTCTCCCCCAATAATTTTGACTTTGGTATAACGAATTGCGCCGCGTTTGTTATACTATCGGATAATTATAGATATGTTAAAATTGCATGGTCCCGTTTAAATAGGGGATGTGTGTGTTATTATTTTTTGTAACACCGCGGGGGGCGGTTCGTTATGCCAGCAAAAAACTCCGTAATCCTTTGTAGATGACGGAAGATTTAAATCGAAGCTCGAGTTTCTAATATTTTTAGTTATAATAAAAAAATATTTTAAGTCGAAATAAGTAGATTTGTCACTCATGGTAAACTAAAAGATAGAAAGATAAAATTATATCCGTATTAGATATGAAGTAATGTCTTTATATTTTCTTTCTGAGAATTTCTAAGGTCTCTGAAATCTATTGCAGAGGTCCGTATCTCTTTGGCAAGGTGGCCAAAGGGTTATTATTCTGTGATGAAGTTAGCAATTTCCATCGGTTTATACATATTTTGTTTAACAACGGAGTGTTTTACAGGTAGGGCACGGTATAATAAGATTGTTATAGACAATATGTCAATTATCACTAGCGTTAACATTAACCCATCCTTATCTTGCTCAATTATCCACTTTGTGCACTCGGATGCAACGGTGTACAATCACCAATATATTACAAACATCAAAGCGAAGAGAAAATGTCTCCACTAAGGAGCATAGTCTTCCAAAGACACGAACTTCTAGCACCTACAAATCTCCATTAGAGAATAACTTACGAGAGCATCAAGAAGTTACGAGTTCCACTGAACCAACCAAATGGACACAGTAAACAATCTCCAACACTATTACCATTAAAACAAAATAAATACGCCACTCGCGGACCTTTATAAATCCGGCTCAACTTCGGACATAAATTAGTACGAATGTATCCGTCCGAAGAGTCAGACGTCCAAAACAAACAACGCACTTAAAAACTGTAGGGGACGTGGAATAATTTGCATATGCATAAGGGGCCGCATATGCGACACGAGCTTTCACATGCATGATGCAAAATTTACTGTCTAATTGATACGCGGAGGCTGGCGGACACTTTTTTTGTCAAACTGTTGCTTTTTGCTTGTGGTGCTTTCGCGAGTCTCGCGAGGGCGTGGACATACACGGACCCCGATTTACATACGTTTGTCTGATTTGGGTTTTAAATTGTGCTACATTTTGCGAGAGGATGCTAAATTATATCTCGAAAATGCATTATAATTTACGGTCCTGGTTGATTCTTTGAAACCGATCTGACTCGCTTAGCTGGAGTTGGTGAAGAAGTCTACCATCTAAGTTCATGAAGACATAATATCATAATACTTCTGGGATATAAATTATAAAGGAATGGGTCGATTTATGACAGGTGTCTGCATCGCAAACTTCACTGCAAAAGTAATCTGTAATAAGCCATGAATAGATAACAACGTATGTAATGCAACTTTGTTGCTGATTATAACTTAGAAAAGTGTACTGGGAGTTATCTTAACATTTCTGTTTCGGAAAGGCCTTGTGCTAAATTTGTATGCTAATAGCAACAGTGAAGGAAATCTTCATAAGGAAACCTATCACGTTAGTGAGGTGGTCTATGGCTTAACCCCTGCAGACGAACTATCGATTGTACAAGAGTCTTATACGCTCTCTACTATACGCTAGTTTGTGTCATGACATAACATGACATATGATGATCATTTAAACGATGTAATTACGAAAAATCAGAAAATTCAGATATATTTTTTTATTGATTCCAAACAGGTGTGCTTGTATCCTAAAGTCAATTTCTAAGCATAACGTACGATGCGCGGCGTGAACGGCGTCACGTCAGCTGTCACGCCGCGTATCACTGGCGAGTGCCGGCCGCGCCGCGCCGCGCGTGCGTCCCACTTGACAACGCAATTTAGAAATGTTACACGCTTTGACGTGGCTTTATTGAAAAGTTACCGAAAAGCGTATTTTTCGGGAATGTGTTTTGAAATTAAAATTTTGGTTTTTGACGTCTAGTTTAGTTTGGTTTAGCGCGGTGGATTTATTTTAGAAAATTTCTGCATTGCGGAAGTAAAAAAATATTCGGTGATATGAAAAATCCTACTTCAGAACTACTCCTGTGAATAGGATGGCTTTAAAAAATAAATATGTTCAACAACCCAGATAAATAACAAGAGTCCATACAAATATTTATCCATGCTGAGATGCAATATGTAACCTCCACCACACATAGCCAATTTAGTAGGCGCTTTGTTAGACAGTTGCAATCAATTAAATAATAATATAATTGAATAGAAATTATATGAATCCACAACAGACAGTACTCGTAACATCACAACGAAATAAAACGCTCCACGCCCTACCCTGAGTGCTTTGTTTTTACCCATTGATGGATTCGCTTTGACATTGATTTTCGTCACTTTTTACTTCTCTTTACTCTTTGTATTGAAAATGTTATGTGAAAATTCTTGTTTGACTCCAGTGTAGTATATATTTTTGAAATGTGGCCACAGTCAATATGTAACTATTTCGTTGTAAAAATAAAAATAAAACACAAAATCATGATTTGTGTTTAAATTAAAACAAAAACAGTGAATTCAAATTTTTAATAGAGGGTTGAAAATTGAGATTGAGGAAAGACGGTATCGAATGGTGCATGGAGTTTCTTCACAGCTGAGAAAGTTGTAATTTATTGATCTAGGAAATCACAAATGTCAAAATAATCGTTCATTAGTACTACGTTGTAGTGGTAAATTGCATAAAAATCTTGCAATTGCCGGAGATTATATTATGATTTCCAAACAGTTACTTGGTTTCCACACAGTACAGCCGAATACCCCAACACACCTACGAAAACAATACGCATAATTTACTCCCATCACAAAACGTCAAAAAGAGTTAGTAATCCCCTGTTAGCTCAGCAAGATGCCGTTAAAAAACGTTTCAATAACAGTGCAGAGTGCTGTCAAAAAGGTTAAAACAGCCCTTGTGAGTGACGTAAATTGCCGCGTACCTGGCGATACGCGACGTGACGGGATACGACGCGTGACGAGATACGGCGCGTGACACGTGATTACCGCCGCGACGAAGTGTTAAATAGATGTTTTGTAATTTAGTTGATATAATAAATGAGGGCTAATTTATTTTTCGCGGCTTTGGGATATGTAACGTGATAAGATATGACGTAAGCGTGCGTGACGGTTTGTTGATGTGTTGCATATATGCGATGGGTAATATTTTGTATTATATATTCGTATTATACGTATACACGGTATGTTAAACATCTTTATGATCGACACCGCGTCGTTAGTATCGCGATAATATCATGATGAGGTTTAAATACATTTTTTTTTGAAAACCACAATTTAGGTTCGTTGATATTTAACATATTGGACAGATGCGTGAGCCTGATAAGGTCAGTTTCAATGGTTTCATAAGTTTAAAATAAAATAAATTATAGTAGTATAACTTTATTGATATTCTTCAAAAAAATGTTGATGATTTAAGAAGAAAAACGTATAGGATGGTGGCCAATGGGTAAGTGGGAGTTAATAATTCAAAAATTATTACTTTCATTGAGTTTTTCTTAAATCGAAAAGAAACAACACTTAAGTACAAACATACAGGGTTTGATAAAAACGAAGGGTATTAGGAACGAATCAATATCTTCAATTTGACACGATATTTAAAATATCTCAATCTTCACGTAACATTAGTGCTAAACAACGCACTACAGCCCTTAGATAAAGAAATCACAAACTGTCAAATGTTGTTTTAAAAATAAACACGCAGACAATTCACACTCCATCCAATTGACACGTCCGTCGGGCGGTGTCGAAAAAAGCGTGTTTCACCCGCCGCCCCTCGGATACGACGCGTGGCGCTTACTGCGAGCACGCGACGTGACAACGCTTAAATGAGAGTGGAGCGCTCAGGCTATAATATACGTTGGTGTATGTTGTGTCTGGCCTGTCTTGATTAGGACTGCGTTTAAATAAAAATTCTGATGCCAATTACATGTTGGAAGGATTTTTATTGCAGCAGGGCCAAAAAGTTCTCGAATGGAGGCCACGCAGCGGAAAGCGCAGCGTGGGACGTCAGACGACCCGGTAAAGGTCGCGGGACGTCGCTGGATGCAGACTGCCTCGAACAGGTAACTGTGGAATCATTAGGAGAGGCCTATGTTCAGCAGTGAACTTCCTTTGGCTGATGGATTGGATTGGATTGAAGGCCAAAAGCTTCACGAGGAAGGCTCGTGTTAGTATTTTAATAAAATATGTGTGAATAAACACTAATCTATTAGATCAATACTTATGTGCGGAAATGCAATACCTATAAAGGAATTGTTAAAATATTCAAAAAGAGAAAAGTCTTGTCATTAAATCATTTAATACCTCGTAAAACCAAAGTACTAATTAGCTAAAAAATATTCCTCGAAGTAATATTTTTATGAAATAAGCCCTACACAAACGCATTTCACAATCTTATCGGTGACAGATTTCCGAGTAATCGCTTCTAATAACGCTCCTACATGCCAAATTACAGTATTGCAGAGCAAACACATCTGTCAGACACGGTATACGCACGATAAGCTCAACGCTATCACCACAAATTGATTACTTGACACGTGCTCAGATAAGGAATTTGACACAAATTGAAAATTTTGATTCCCGGACCGTGCTATTCGTGTGAATTTTTTGATAGGAAACGCTCATATTTGTGAATTATCGCATTTTGCTAGAGTTTGTTTCAGTTTTGGTGGAAAAGGTTTTTATAGAAGGATTGAGCACCGAAGTTGGGCAAGTCTCTTATTCACAAGAGTTTTAACTGGCAACAAAGTTAATTAAAGATTGTAGAAGTAAGTATCCACTTTCTTCCAAAGCAAATACGCGTTATAGCAGGATATAAAGACGTATACAAGTGGAGAACCTACACATAATACAATTTGGATAAATATACATGAGTCCTACTGTCCGAATTGTCTTGCTCAGTTTTTATTAGGCGCCTCAATATTTCATAGATTTCGAGAGATCCCCCTACTGTATGCAATAGCAGATATTATTTGAATGCGAATGGCTACCAATTTTCTCTTAGTCTTATCTCATTACATTTGTCAACTGGCCCGCATTGGTAAGCTTGATGGACCGTCAGGCAATCCCATAAAACGAGGGGCGGCGTATGCTATACTAAATGACGATCGATAAATCGATTTTTGTTTTAGCCATGGGACTATAGTGTTTTATTGGAGTCATTATATTACGTACATAACCACACGCCTTTTTCCCAGAAGGGGTAGGCAGAGGTGCTACTAGAACACCCACGTTTCGCCTTGTATATTCCGTCCCACGATGTGATAGGGGGCGAGCCTATCGCCATATCGGGCACAAATTCCTGACTCCGGGCTAATAATGAATAGAAAAATCCAATATCACTTTGCCCGACCCGGGATTCGAACCCGAGACCTCAGCTTTGCAATCATACCGTAGTACCACTACGCCACCGAGGCAGTCATTATATTACGATTTTATTTTATATAGTTTTTATGACTATGAATAAATTAGTTCAATCGAAGAACTGCTGCTGGCACATAGAAAGCTGACATGGACAACTTAGATTCAGAATTCAGTTTAGTCAGTGAAAGATCTTGATGCTTGAAATCACCTACTATTCCCTTCTTCCTTATTTTACCCTCGCGGTTCAGAAAATTATATCCAATTTCTCTGATTTTGTGGGCATTCCGGGGAAGGGATAGTCAATTTAAACTAGCATTTGCGGAATTTTCTCATTTGTTGTTTTTATGCTACAAAAATATTTACCACGAAGTATCTACTCGTACTCTGGGTAAACATAATAAAGTACCCCGTATGGTTTGCTCCAACATATCAACACTGGGATCAAGTTTCAGTTATTTTCAATAAAAAACCCTCGCTTACACCATTGTCTCCAGAAAGAGTGAACTAAGAGCTTAACGAACTCATTATAAGTTGCTAAGGGTAGCGATGACTTGTGGTGTCGGGGAGAGGCTTTCGCGGTTATATATTTTTGGAGAATAATTAATTAGTCGCAAATAAAAAACAAATGAATTCGATTTTTTTGTTTAACGTTCGAAATGTGTGCGATTTCTGTGATTTTACTTTTTTAAATTATTTCTTTTTACTTGTATACGTAGGTTTTTTGTATTTTTAGTTCAACCCTTTAAAGATTTTCTTCTTTTCTGCAAAAAAAAAAATGCATCAACGCCTTTCACTCTGTTTGTATGCCATTGTTTTCAGATATAGTTACAAGGATAATGAATACATATCATATATATCAAGTCCGGAACCATAAGTGTGACATAATTTATTGCCTTCCAATATCAAAGATAAAACAGACATAATAAAATCTCCATCCTTTTCTTGTACATACTAGGCAAACAGCACAAGACGCAAGCTTTGAAAATTACAGCAATCTGATTCAAGGTTATTACGTTTATCCAGTGCGTAATTTTTATTCTCAAATTGTCTCAGCCCCTTGCTAGAACAAGTTAGGTCGATTTAATGAAATAATGAGTCCACTCCCTCTCGTAGTTTGCGCTGCACAGTCATTTCTCACGGTCCACCGCCGCAAGGGTTTCGTCGCTAATTAATAGACGGCGACTTTTCATTGGTCGATGGACCGGTCGGGCGGACAAGCACCGTCGCCCACAAAACTCCAGTTGAATAAGAGGAAAAATGTTGGCACAATAATAACTGTAAATTTTAATCAATATTAAAACAAAAAAAGGTAAAAATACTGCGGTCTAGACCGTAGCAAATCAGGACGATGCTATGTAAATATCAGGCCAAAAATAAAACTATGGAAAACGTTACATTGTTCTGCAATCGGCCTGTGAAATCTTGTACTAATTACATACATACATACATAAAAGCCTTTTTCCCAGAAGGGGTAGGCAGAGGTTCCCTTGGTAGTAACCCAGACACCCACGTTTCGCCTTGTGTATTTCGTCCCACAATGTGATAGGAGGCGAGCCTATCGCCATATTGGACACAAATTCCTGGCTCCGAGCTGATAGTGAATGGAAATATCCAATATCACTTTGTCCGACCCGGGATTTGAACCCGTGACCTGAGTTTTGTACCCGTACCGTGGTACAACTATACCACCGAGGTAGTCACCTATACAAATTAATGCAATAAATATAGTATTGTACTACATTCACAGCACGCCCATCATATCCAGCATTGTAATTGGTAAAGAGAGTTTACAGTAACAGTGGGTTGATAATCTTAACATTTTTGTTTCTGATTTTGAGAGGCAACCTAAATGAAGGCATGGACGCAATTAAAGCTTAATTACAGAAAAATACGTACTAGTACGAAATAAATTAAATAAACAGGTACTCGTTCGTTCACGCAAAACAAAACACCGCGGGCAATCGGAGTAGCGTTTTAAAATAATTGTTTGTTGGGTGTTATATTATTTAGGGGCTGTGCGATGTACAAATATGGTTTGTAAATAACAGTCGGTTGTTTCACGTGGTGTGTGCGTAATGAGTCATTATTTCTCGATGGTTTTTGTTTCTATTTTCAATGACATGATAAGTAAATATGTATTTTTGAGTCATTTAATGAGTTATTAGAGATGGATGTAAAATATTTTTAATAAGCACATCAATAAAGTCACGACTTTATCTCCTTAGAAGTTTTGAGAGAAAACATCGTTAAAATACTTAAATGGTGTGATCTAAATTCTACTCTTTCGCCTTTTCTACTGTCACTATTTTCCCCGTGTATGCTTGTTGGTTTTTTAATATTTCTCCTTTTGATACATAACCATGTGAATACGGCAATACCTAAGGAATCGAATGTAGATCGTCAGCCTTTGCAGGTAAAGAATGGAAAAGAGATGTTGAAGAGGATTGGGTTTACTATTTTATAATGAAACATTGTATAATCGTATGACCCAATAGGGTTTCCAAGTTTCACAGTTGTAAAACTAAAAAATATCGACCTTACTTTATATCATGAAAGTGTACGTAAGGTATACTATTGCAGCAACCGCTGACCCCTGCTACTTGGGCGGTGAGCAACAATTAAAATAAACCACTCCTCAAAGCCACATTAAAATTTTAGTGCCAAAATTGTAGTATTTCATTACAATTAAAATTTCCTTCCTCACACGTCGCGCACAGGTCGTGGCTCGGCGGAATGTGCTTAGTTTTTCCGAAACTAAATGAATTAAGCTCGGCGAATTCCGTAGTTGGGAATATTCTACCAGCGCTCTGCATAAAGTAAACATAAATATCACGCGCTCTATCGATTAAGGATCGGATTTGTGCCTCGAGAGAGCGGGCAGCGATTTTATTTTGTAAATGGGATATATTTATACTTTTAATTGTACATCTCAAGGTCAATTGTGATCAAATATAGCAAATAAAATATAAAATGATACAATGGGTGACTACCTATATTGCATTAAGCGATTTCGTTGGTTGATTTCGTGTAACAACAGAAATCTATGAATAATTAGAAGGAATGTATGTTGTGGTGAATTTTCAACAAAAATAGTTAAAAAAAAACAGAGTTAAAATTTTATCCTCGTCCATTTTATTTTGTACGTTTTCCATATATAATTAATATTAGTTGATAATGACGGTAAATTACGACATTGTAGGTAATTTAAAATTTTAGTAACTAATTAAAAACCAGTAATGACTGTCAACACAGGCAGATGTATCGACGTATCAGCAGCCCTTTAGCTTGTTTTTTGCCTATTCAAAGGCACAAGCAAGCCGCTTCTTATTAAAACACTACTAAAATATTTGCACACCCGCTTCTCTCAAACACTATGGTCGTGGTCGCGTCTCCTACGTTGGCGCTTGGGGCTTGTTCGTATATTTCACGGGCGGTCTGCATTTAATAGCCCGGCGGTTCCCCGATAATTTTATTATTGGTGGATTTTTTTCCCTGGCGATGACGTGCTAGCCGGTTTCATTGAAATAAAAATAATAGAATTAGTTTCGCGTTGATATATCTCGACGGGGGTTCCGTTTTAATGGTCTCATTTGCGATGGAATAGGTTTAGATCTTTTTATACTTATGAGTGCGAATAATTGCCAATTTATTTTCGACGTTGATCCCGCTGCGATGACATCATCGCTTTTGTTTAGTGATTTAATGAAGCTCAATTTTGTGAGTGCACTGCTGGCTCTCACAGCCTTTGTTTCGCAAATGTAGTAGGCGTTCCGGGCGAATCATCTTTTTTAAAAACTATTTGTATGTGTCCTGTAAGGAATCAATGAATCAGGGTTTTATTAAAATGTTAATGAGGCTGGAATTGATAAAGGTCGAAGCGGATACGAATTGAGTTATGTGTATTGTGCATGGCTTTGAGTTAACCTGCTCTATAAAATTTTGCCTTTGAACTAGTCTTCAGTCTTCTTGATTTCCTAGTATACAATAGTAATTTTGAGAAAACATTGAATATACAAAATCTCTCTGTCGAACCCAAATTTGTAGTGTTACGCTAACCTTGTATCATCCATCATCATCCATCCATCAGCTAAAAGAAGTGCACTGCCGAACATAGGCCTCCTTCAATGATTTCCACAGTGACCTGATGGAGGCAGCCTGCATCCAGCGACGTCCCGCGACCTTTAACAGGTAGTAAAGACGAGGACTTGGTATATGTAAAGATATTTCGCCATGTTTATTAGTACAGCAATATTTTTTATGTTATTGTATAGATATATTTAACAGTCCGTTTCCACATTTTTTATATGAAACTGAGCACAATCTTTCGATTCTTCCATCCGTGCGCGACCAGCCAGACATCAATTAAGGACAAGATGTAATCTGTACATATTGTACGAATATTGGGTTTTGTAATTAGCAGTTTCAATGCCAAAACACTCCAGTAGTAGTGTATTTTGTAGATAAAATATTTGCTTAAATTATAAAAGCTTAACATAAAATGAAACGACAAATAAAATAAAAAGGGTATTACGTAAATTAATTCAGTTTTCCACATCATTACTCGGTCAATAAACTCCTCTTTTACATTGAACATGCAGGTAAGAGCAGTGTAGATGGTCGACGGGTAACACTCACAACACCCCAGCCTTTCCAAATCCATTCACAGTAACAAGAACTCACTCCTAATTCAAAACGATGACTCTATTTTTTAAATTAACAATAATGACACGAAACTATGGCACAAAAACGACCTTATTACATCAGAATAAGCGTTGAGAATTAAAGGAATAGTGGAGTGTTAAATGTGGGGTCACACAGGCCCGTGTGGGTTACAACAATAAAATAAAACGGTTGAATAGACCGATCCCGTACAATGGTTCAAATCGATTAGTGACGTGATAAAACTGTTTTGGACGGGTTAACTGCGAGTTTGTAGTTCCGGAGACTTTCTCGGATGGAAACTTGGGATGTAATTGCCGGTAATTAAAGTCAGCGTTTTGGACCACATTGTCACGAGTATTCAACAATTTATTGAGTAGATAGCGCAGATACTAAAAAGTTAAGGTTGCGGGTTAGATTGCCACATGGAAGAACATCAGGAGTTTGTTCTTGACATTTCTTTTTCAATGAAAAGCCATCTAGAATTCATAAGTAATCCTAGATAGAGCTATGTTATTCTAACGTGTTATTGAAGACTCGATCATCACAAGTAATTTCAAACATTATTCTGTACCTGAACACTTAATTAATTTTTTGAACTTTTTTTGGAACGAAAACAGACGAGCTAAAATAGTAAATTTGGATTGTAAACGAATATAAATTAAAGTATTTGTAGGAATACAAAATACAAAATATAAAAACAACAGCTACATAAAATATTTCATCGAACTCAATAACTGCAATAAAAATGTATGTTTTTGAAACAACGCGACGTCCTCAACAATATGAAACAGCGTGCTCACTTTTATAAGCTTAACAAATCGATAGATATCCCCCTGTAATCCCCTTTTGAGTTGTGTCTCGGTCATTTTTCACCCGGAATGTTGTCAATACACTCGCACCGGAATCGCCAAATTCACATTTGTCATTATTTAAAACGTTTTGACACTTGGCGTGAGGCGAAACTGCTGGTATTTGTATCGCTTTTTATGAGTTTATATGAAGTTGATACCGCGTTATTTGTCTTTGTATAAAGGCGGGTACACTGGACCAGATGGTAATCGCAGTGCAGGCCATCTAATATCATGGTCGCTATCCGGGCCGGTACAAATATCCTGCCACCATTGTCCTATTCCTTCCTTTTCAGTCACAGGAAAGCTACTGCTGAACAAGGAAGTATAGTCTACTTCCTTTTACATTTGTATGAAAAAGGTGTCGTACATACAATTTAAGAAGCGAGGGTAAATACTCGACGTAATGAGACTTATATATCAGGATGGCGAGCGCAGCGGAATGCCAAGCATTGCTTATGTTATTCATGGTGTTGTTTGGTTTTGCTACTGTCCATGAGCGGTCGTATTGCTTACCACCAGGTGAATGGCATGCTCGTCTCGCCATTCAGCGCAATAAAAAGCAAAAAAAGAAAAGTAAAGTGTTGTTGTAGGCAACCCTACATTATCTAGCTCAGAAACAGCACAGTTTTATCGAACTGTGTCTCAAAAAGTTCAACTGGCACACAGATTTCTACAAGTCTGCATGAAATTTTTGGCATTCCGCCCACTCAATTCGTGCATCGTATATTTCTGTCGTGTGTCTTCATATCGTACAGTTTTTATCATTTCATTTTTTGATGAAGTTTGTTATGTTATTAGTTCAATAAAACATAATACTTTTTTATATGTAGTCTGATAGCCGATAATTATGCTGATTACATTACTAATGTAACGTAATATGTTTATTACAAGAATTTAACTTTTTGGATACAAAAAATATATTCTGTCACTGGTCACTACACTATAACTAAGCGAATAACAACACGTGGATCCGTAGCTCCATTGCTGTTTTTCATATTGGTCTAGTCTACCGCATTCTCCTAATAAAATATTCGAATCCGGCCGGACAATTATGTAATTTAAATGTTTTATCCAAATTTATCGAGATACAGGATAATTCTGTTTTTATCAGATTTCGAACAATCCTGTATAATTTACACTCAACTGACAAATGAATTGTTGGCAATTCGTCAGTAAAAAAATCACGCATTCTTGTAATTGGGTATTTTGAGTCTAGGCATATTTGCACCGTCATACAAAGGACATGAGTGTACAATAGTCAGTACATTATATAAATAAAACATTTATAGCACTCAACACTTGGAAATGAATTGATTCAAAAAAACTACGTTCATTGAATCGATAACAATGAAAATCGCTATAACAAAGCCATCCGCTGGATACGGTGTAAGAGACGAGAGGTGGAGGAATAACCGACATGTTTTGACTAGTGTTGCAACGGAACTGGCATAACGGAAGCAGAAACGGAAACAGATGTCAAAAGTAAATCTTAACAGAAGCGGAAGCGGAAACGGAAACGGAAGCGTTAACACTATGAAAAAAAATCACAATTTTGCATTTAATTTTTTTTATTAAATTTGTACTTTAATACTTAGTTTAATATTCAAAATTAAAAAGCGGCAAGTTATATTTTATGAACAGTAACTTGGCCCCTTTTTCGCCTTTAAGCCTATTTCTATGTTCGTCATAAATTAAACCAGCTCCGCTGAATAATTGTTCGCTGGCTACACTGCTGGGAGGAGCTGATAAATATTGGCGTACAATTGGTAAAATGAGGGGGTATTTGTGCGCATTACCACTCCACCAATTAAGGGGATCCTCATGAAGATGCAGTCTTTTTTCTTTTTTGTATTCCCGAAGGTGTGACTGTATTTTTGAATGTAAATTGTCACCATCGTCATCGGCTGTAGAGTCCTCCTGGTCTTCATTAACACATAACATCGATTCCAGTATTTGCAAAGAAGCTGAAGATTTGGAAGTAGAAGGCTGCACTTCAATGTCTTCAATTGCAATTTGAGTTCGGCTTCTTTTGGGGGAAGGTACGCAGTCATCATCTTGGTTGGAATTTGATTGTCTGGTTCTAATAGTGTTCATGTTAATGTTAATCGTCATATTAAGTAATTTGGATTCAACCTGCTCTGCAATGACGCTGGTGAAAAAATGCGATTTGTATCGCGGATCCAAATACGTCGCAATAGTGTACTTGTTGTCTTCGACCAGGTTTCCAAATCTTACACTTGAATTAATTTCATCGCGTAATTTTGTAATAAAATTTATGAAATGTTCTGATGTATTAGGTTTCGACTCTTCTTGTTGTAACGTGGTCTTAAGAACTTGAATTAAAGGTATGACTGATGAAATACTGATTTGAGAACTACTTAGATTTCTTGTTATTTCTTCAAATGGCTGCATCAATTGTACAAATTTTTGAATATTCATCCAATCTTCGGGGGATATCATCGCGATTGGGTTTGCGCTCTCTCCCCGCTTCCGTTCTGAGTTCTGTTATAAAGTTTGCGGAACCAGAAGCGGAAACGGAAGTGAAAAATCATGCGGAACTTCCGCAGTTGCGGAAACGGAAACAGAGTTCTGTTGCAACACTAGTTTTGACTTGACTATAGGAATTTGCATGATAATAATGATAATTAATGTTATTATTTAAGTAATAATATAATGAATATTTTAATAATATTGAACTCAATAAGTAAAGATAATAATATTTGGCGATATTATGCTAATTGGGTTTGAAAATTTCATTAACTTATTAGTAGGTACGCGGAATTATAAAACCTACATGTTTTGGGGTAAAGTAGGGTAAATTCTACATTTATTTTGTAATTGAGCTCGCAATTGCGATGTTATCCTTATAATCGCTTTAATTGGATCACGCCTAATTTCACAATAATGTTTTTATGCGGGTTTCGTTTTGTAACATTAAATGAGTTATTATTTAAAAAATATATAATTTGAATTTAAGGTCATACATTTTTTACACAATAAAATACTCAAGTATCGACAAATTAACAAAAAGCATTTTTATGTCATCCACATTTTTCCATTGCAATAATATTTAAATGTACAAAATATTTGAATCAGCGAAAGATTTTGTAGGCGATTTTCTTTCCCTTTGCCTCAAGGTCGCTAATCTCACCAGCCCGCCATCCTCTCATAACCCACGCCGCTCCCCAAGTAAAATCGCCATAACAAAGCGTCGAGCTTTGTGCGATAAAAATAAAAGTAAACTAAAGCACAATAATGCTTCGACGTATTGTTTTATAATTCACATTGAATCGCCCGTGCAAATGATTAAGTATGAAGAGCGCGTCAGGAAGTTTTTAAGATGGCGCGGACACCCGCGGATGGTGGTATCCGGGAAGGGATGCAGGAATGTTCAGGGATACTGACTTCCCACCGGTTATGGGTTAAGATGCGGTGTTTATTAGGTTTGTTGCGTTGTCTATTGCGGTGAGAATGTTGAATTCTTATCCGTAGTGCATTGGAGGTTTTAGATTTAAAGAGTGACGTAATTAGCCGTGTCTGGGGAGTTACTCTATGATTCGAAACGAAACTCGAAACTTCGGACGTCGCACGTAAACTGTACGGATGTGCCTAGGTACCCCACAAAATTTTTGAATCCTCTATCGTACGCAGTAACTATAAACTTAACTTAACTATTAACTTATAACTATAGACTTAGTTCGGAGTTAGTGACAAATATCATAGAGAATAGTGTTGATTTTTAGAATAAAAAAATGGAAAATTAAAAATGTACTGCAGACGTCAAACGTCCGAACATTCGAGTTTCATTCCGGATCATAGTGTATCTCCCCTGGGACGTATAGTAATGATAATCTTTTCAATGGGATATATAATAGTAATAAATGTACCAATATCAATTGATTTTCACGGTAAAGAAACGGGAGAAGAAAAACGATACGGTTTATTCACTCCTCTATCTGAATCCAAATATGAATTAACATTTTTGAACTTGGTTAATGATTCTTAGGAACGAAAGAGATCCACCAGCAAAACTTCACACCGGTTTTGTTTGTGACAGCGACACCACACCGACCCAGCATATTCACAAAACTGGCTACATTCGCGTAAGTTTTATTTGATTCCGAACTGATTCGGATACGAGGAACAAATGCATAATGCATGCGACCTCCGCGCGGGTCGCCGATATTGAAAGCGAATTGTGTCGGTCATACGTCCGCTCGCGACGGCTTGACAGACAGGATGCTTCGAATTTGTAGTTCACGTCAAACGAGCCACTTAAAGACTACATGATAAGCTGGGTCGACGAGTTTCATTCAACTTAAATCGCAACTAGTACATTCATATGGTCATGCCTGTTGAATTCGAGGGTAGGTAGAGAAGTCACTAATAATTGACATCCTCATGATTTAGGATAATCTAGTTTTTTGGGATATGTTGTATAATATATGTTGACTAAGGTGTCAAATCAAATGACGGTAAATATGATTTAACTTCACTTAGTTTCAGAATGAAATTCGTTCATATGAGTATACTTATTATTTGAGAATTTTTTAATTATATTTTAATACTGCCTCGGTGGCGTATTTGTACTACGGTATGACTATAAAGCTTTGTTTTCGGGTAGGTCCCGGGTCGGGCAAAGTGATTTTGGATTTTTCTATTAATTATCAGCCCGGAGTCAGGAATTTATGCCCGAGAGGGCGATAGGCTCGCGCTCTATCACATCGTGGGACGGAACACATAAGGCGAAACGTGGGTGTCCTGGTTGCACCTCTGCCTACCCCTTCTGGGAAAAAGGCGTGATGTTTATGTATGTATATTTTGTTATATTCAAAGATTAATTTATTTCGAGCTAGTATTGTATCATTTGAATATCCTTAAACACAATAAAACCCGAACTATCATTTCAATCAGATAATCCTGCTTTAAACATGCAATGGAGACTTTTTAGTAACACGTTGCAAATTGCCGTATCTCCCTTCGGATCCCCCATAAAGCCGATGCGTTATCGCGCCATCTACTGGGGGCGCAACGATTCAACGATTAGCAAATGTGTTCCTCGCCTTACATAAGCCGATAAAGATTTGATAACGCGCACATAAGAGCTCTATTCCGTTTTGCGGAATCAGGATCGGATAGCTTATGGAGTTTACCTGTGGTTTTGGGTTACGTCGTTTTTTTTTTTTTGGGAACGTGAATAGTTTTTATATCGGCATCTCTATAATAAAAATATTTAGTTACTGTTACGGAATGGATAATACAACACGGAGTAGAAAACCAAGATTTAAGAGGCCTCCATCTTTGTTACACAGTAAGCTGATTTAAGAGATGGGTACAGTTGTATAACTTTAATGTCGTTTTGTTATAAAAACGAACCCCTGTAGGTCAGTGAGGTCTGTAAAGTCTTTAATATTGATCTTATAAGACAAGTATCAAGCGAGTTCTTAAGATCATCACGAAATGTCAACTTGTTTTTAATTACTGCTACAACTGCATGCACAAATCCCAAACTCTTTTTGTTGCCTCTATTTAGGTACATTACTCTGTATCAGCCCAGACACGTCCCACTGCAGGGCACGAGCCTTCTCTACAATCGAGAGCACGATACATTAAAAAATACATTGCTCAATCTAGCGTAAACATTAACTTTGTTCGTCTAATTTACCATGAAACTATTTTCCCTCAATACGTATCTTGGTTGTACATTTCCACTGACCCCACTATCGGCTTCCAACAACATAAACATCGATGTATTATTATTTTAATCAAAATCCCGCTTCGTTTCCGCCCTTTAATCGCGTGTGTGTAATCTCCATGCAAATAGCCGGTGTTGCCAGCGCATAACAATTATTTTACCACTTTTATAGATCTTGTTTGAGTGCATAAACTGTTAGCAATGTTCCTGACTACGCGGAATGTTTCTTTAACTTGTAATTTTATTGGATAAGCTTGCTGATTGCCAGGTGCAAAAATTGTGCCGGTAACTTGTTTAGTTGCTCCTTCATTGGTTTTTTAATGGGTTAACTGTAACGTGTTAATGTCATGAATATGTACGTTTTCCGACAGTATTATGGTAATGATGCTGTTTTTTTCAGAGATTGGGTATTTAATATTTTGGGTTGATAAATGTCACGGTTACTTTCGTAACTTTTGGAACAAGGAAGAAAAAATAACTAAGTAGCTTTAGAAGCTAACAAAATTTGTCTACCCGGGAATCTAACTGACAACTTCCATTTTGGGAAACTTTTCATTTACCAACAATACATTTCCACAGAATATCCGAATCAGCTTGCTCATGATCGAAAGCTGTTTACATAAATTACGAATACACAACAAATATTAAAGGAAACGTTTCAAATCTCACAGTTTATTCATGAAAGTCGAGTTTATGTAAACTGTTTTACAATCTGTTAATATGTTAGTTTCCAATTCTTCGCGTTTCGCCGTACGTGTACACATATCGAGCGGATTGTATAAACACGCACACATTAGATCGTGATGTTTGAGACGATTTCGGAGATTTTTCGTGAGAACCTGTGATTATAACTTTCGATGTGCACGTCATTGTTTTGTGCTTTTTTTGAAAGTAAACTCTGACTCTCGAAAAATTGAAGTCAGAAAATCACCTGATCACAGCTGCAGTTCACGGCCGGACATATATAGAGTAGAGTATAAATTGACAGTCAATTATTTCATGCATTCAAAATTACTGCAGCCTGCTTAACTGCTTTAGTCATGCTACAGCGGAAAGACCCAGGATTATTCGATGGGTAATGTTAGGCACAAAATGATTCCACTACTTAATTGCATGATTCTATTCAAGACACCTAAATTGGATATTTTAACCAACCTTATTTTGCAGGCAAAAAATATCCTTCGTGCTCTCGATTGTAGAGGAGGCTCGTGCCCTGCAGTGGGTCGTATATGAGCTGATACAATACAATAAAAAAAAAAACTTTATCATACTATTCATTAGTCACACAAATCCAACGGTCCTATGGGAAAAAATATCTAAACTGCCAACAGTCCATCAAAACATCCGCAACCCACCTTCACACAGCCACATACATGGGACCAATCAACCAATTATAAAACTCAACAAGAGGATTTAGCCCATTAGTTCATTGAGGGAATTAACAATTGTTTGAACACGAAATAAACTCGTCAAGTAATGTGCTCACGTCAGTTATCATTTGTCGAGCGTTGCCTTGCGATAAGTTGATTGACTTATTTATCGGCGCCGACCTAAATGCATTCGAATTATCAATGACTAACTATTGTTATTGGTGCATTCGGATACATCTGACGTTGGTAGTTAATGTTTTTTAGATAGACTTGGTCTGATTTTCGCTATTAACTTCTAAAATAATATCGATGGTATTATTATAAATAATAAATACACCTAACAGTCAGATACATCCCCCTGATCCCACATTAAGATCAATTATGTCTTGTGACGTGGGTATCAGAAACTACGAGACTTTTTGGTCTCCAAAACACCCAGACCCGAAACAAATATTTGTAGGCCTCGCAATCATTTGTCTCGGTGCGGGGATCGCATCCGCAGCCTCTCGTTTCACAGCCGGCGTCTAACCAATTGCACCACGGAGGCTGTCAATTATGTTGTTGGTGTAACATTTCAAATAAATTAATATCGCCAACTAGTGTCGAGCTTCTGTTGCCAACAATATATGGCCCTGCTTATTTTTGTCACCAGTTATAATGGCCTGGATGTAAACTGTTGAACCTGTCGGCATACTCAAATGAGATTTTTTTGGACCAACAACTTTAGTGGATTGCACTGGACTAGCTGAACTCGCAATAGTGACGATTACAAACGTGATATCAAGCCAAATCTTCTATTTAATAAAGTAAAACCTCTTTTTTAACTATAAGAAATTTATGATTAACATTGAACACCCGTAGATGCGAGAAGTATTCACCATAGGAAAGAACATAAAATAATCAGGCAGAGTACATTAAATCAACATTTTTTTAGTAGCTGGTAGGTCTCTTATATGTGAGAGGCCGCCTGGGTAGGCACCACCGCAATATTTATTTCTCCCGCCAAACAGCAGTGTGAATGTATTGTTGTGTTCCGGTTTGAAGGAGATTGTAGCCAGCGTAACTACTGGACGTAATCAGATTTAACAACTTATGTCTCAGGATGGTGAGCGCAGTGGAATTCCAAGCATTGTTCCGTAGTTCATGGTGTTGTTTGGTTTTGCTACTGTCCATGAGCGGTCGTATCGCTTACCATCAGGCGAATGGCATGCTCGTCTCGCCATTCATACCAATAAAAAAAAACCTCCTACATACGGAACCCTGATCAATCGTATGTAAAAAACTTCGGCGCAGGGATGCGTTTAGAATTTGAATGTGAATTACAGTTATTGGAATTGTCAATATCGAGTTGTGTTGATCGGACAGACAGATAGACGTCTTGGAAGCCGTGAGTGTCGGCGTTTTGTGGGGCTGCGTATGTATTGAGAAGTAGTTATTTAGTAAACATACTAAATGATTTAAATAATCCTATGAAACGTTAATAATATCATGCCTTAGTCTTATTAGGCTCATAGATCCTAAACTCAGCTAAAAAAGTGGTGGTTTGATATTTTGAAAAAAGATATGTGAGTTGACATTCTTATTGCCGATAACGGAAAAGATCGAGTTTTGTTTCATAGGAAGTGACTGCGCTATCTAAGAACGGAAGCTTCTCCTTAATTCCTGACCTGGAATATTTAAGACACAATGAAAATTATATTGTATAAGTCGTTTTTAACAAAATAATTCAATAAATTCATTTCACGGTTTGATCTAATACATTTTTCTGGACCTTTCACAAAAAATATGATTCTACATGCCTGCAACACGCTAGGTAGAGCGGCACGATTAATAGGGCATTTCTTTGAACATTCAAAGGTCAGATAAGGTCAGTCGGGTCTCGTTTCCCGTATATTTTTGAACATTTGCTGCATTGTCACAGCTTATTTGCATCGTAACTGGCGCGATACATTTTTAATTCCAATTCAGTGGGAAACATATGTTGCGTCGATATTATCTTTGAGTAATTGAATTATTGATTAGGCATTGAATGCAAATTGGTTACTTGAATAATTACCACAGAATGACTGACAAATTTATCAATGCCTATATTGCACCGTTTAAATGAGTTTTGCATAATAAAACAGATGTAACAAACATGGTGACACAGTTTAATAATAAAACTGATGAACACGTCAGACTAAATTTAGAATATAAATTGTTATTCAAATTCCTGTTTACTATGAAATATAACTCCACTCAATTTTAGAATCTAGTAGCAAAAATGTCGCACAAGATCGCCTCAGTGAATCTTGTATTGAATAAGCAGCAATAAGATTTGTATAATAATAAAAGGATGTCTGCATAAACTCAAGATAAAGCGGAGTTGAAGAAGAAACTGAATGATTAAATTTCCCTCCCCGCAACAAAAACAACATGTCCGTCAAACGGCGCAATCCGAACAAATTGACTCGGCCGACCTCGCGGCTCGGCTCCATGCGGCCACCACCCACGCGCTCGTCTTGCGGACATTTGCTAATTTCTCCTTTGTCTAATTGCTGAGAATATTTACCATTGCCTTACCACGCACTGTGTTCTGAGCACTTTCTTTCCCAAGCTATCAATCCATTGCTGCTTCGGAATGTAACTTAGCTCCAATTAGCAGAATTTCAGCAGCAATGTACGAAGTTTGCGGGAAGATTACTGCGGTGGTTTTATCTCGGCTATACGTAATCCCGGGAAGGGCCCTAATTGAAAGTTACTCGGCGGAGTGACGGAGGGCATTAAAACAGCCGGCCACGGGCTGACTGCGCTTTGTTGGCTGTCAGATTACGACTCTCCCTAGGCGCCTTCGCTAACTGTGTAACAAACTAGCATTGTCTGGATGCGAGGATATCTTTGTCGGAATAATGAGGTGAGGTTTGGACGTCCGATTCGGATTTAGAATTGTGCAGCAGGTGTGGGATGCTTGTGGATTGCAGTGGGTGTTTGTTGTAAGTTTGTGGAGAAAAGATTTGCTGTAAAGGTATCATTGGGTATAGTGCAATCGACAGCGTATACAAGTGAACCCTTTGAGAATAGACTAGTCAATCAGAGAATATGTAGTAATATGAAATACAATATTAGTTTTGAGCAATAATCATCTGATAACTAATAATAATGATAATGATCTTTACAAGAAACAGCAGACTATCAACATATCGGCTTGAGTGGCAAATTAACTACTACAATGCAGTCATTTTTCTTAACCAGAATAATAAAAAAACTACACTAAACCAACCAAACTATAGATAGACACGACTAGAAAACTAGAAGGTTCCAGCCGGTATTTCCGTGTCGTCAAAGTTTTATACGTTTGTTTACGTTTCAACAAGTGAAACCCTTATCTTGGCAAAGTTTCCGTCGTTAAGTCACCGTCCCAACTTGTGTAGTTAGCAGCCAAGTTGCCACTTACAGCCGAGTTGACAATTTAACCATTTGACGGCCACAAAACGTCGCGTCAAGATTCCAAGCGGTTTACCCTAGTCACTTGCGGATCAGTTTAACTTCGTTGGTTTTTAGGAAGTTGCAAATACTTTTTGATTAGGAAATCGCATTAAATGGAAATGACATAAATGCGTTAAATTATTTTTAATACAGAGACTTGAAGGTAATGCTATTTCCTATATTTTTCAAAGTATATGTACATACAAATTATTAAGTTTTCATCATGATACCAATACAAAAAACTCAAATATAGCTAAAAATAAATCAGTAAAAAGAAGCGCCGTAAAATTTTACCACAGAGATAGCTACCCTAGTTTCATATCACAAAACAATGAATAGAACTAAACGTTGCACATGGCTATTAACACTACTCAGTTGCTCACTTGATATCTATTAGAAAGTGCAGTTGTAGAAGTGGTCGAAACAATAGAAAACATATAAGTCTCCATTAAGACAACAGATGCCACAGTTTAAATAAATCAATTGGCAATAATCGTAATTTCTCCGATATATCTGCGCTGCTCATTTAATTAGTAATGACATAAAGGGAACAAGAATCAATCACATATTATAACCGATCGATGTTACGTTGGCGACATTAGCGCCGGACATTTTTGTCAATATCTTTTTGATTAGCAAGTATCGTTTACCAAGGCCCACCTAGGCCACGAGATCCAAATCTAACACGCGAATTTAAGCAGATGCGACTAAATTACGTCTTTGAATACAAATTGATATTAATAAATAAGAGATATATAAAGTTTAATAAATGGAGTGATCAATTGGATATTGATTTATTCCATACAAGTGTAAGTGCGGCTAGAGGACGTTTGACTAATACTTTTTTTAATCAGTTCCATATTTTTTTTTGTATTAAATTTTTCATAATAGTTATGTTGTGTTATACGAGTATGTTAAGTTTATTGTTCAATCTTGAATATTGTAATATCTTGCTACCGTGTTTCCTTCGTTTGCTTGCGTACGAGTATAATGCTGTGTATGTACATATATATAATTAATATTCGTGTAGATCCTTAATTAACTTATGCTGCTTCTATTACTGTTATTTTATAGTATTGTATAGCTGTGGATCCTACTAATGTAAAGATAAATAAATAAATAAATATTAGTTAGAAAATCTTTGACCTTGTAAATGCTAAATCTAAAACACAGAAGAAACTGATTGAAAGAAATAAATTAATATGCGGAGATTCACGAACGCCGTCGATGATCACTTCGAGATCGATAACATCTGAGACACATTGGGTCCTTCAAAGTATAACAATCCATGAAAGTACATAGAACGTCATCAACCCGCATTTCGACAGAATGATGCCTAGACCCCAAATTCCATTATGTAATAATGGAAGCCTTATATACCAGCTAATATATAAATTATGTTAGAATGTTGTACCACTTGAGATGGCAATTCCATCTGAGGAATACACATGATGAATGCACTTCAATATTAATAAACCTTGCGCATTAATGTATTGGTGCCATATTTTCCATTCTTAAAAGCGGTCATCATTCACGATAAACATAGTTTAAAGTAATTGCAAGTTGGACGATAAAACCGGGAGACTAACGGCTTGTATGACACTATGGGGCTGATAGGCGCGTGTCAAATGTCAAATTTGTTCCGATAAAGATGCAATAACTTTGTCCGGTGTTGGAGTAAATACTCGGGTATTAAGCAATTGCCGCGATAGCGCGCTGCATGTTACTATAAAACTTGGAAATCGGGTATTTTGCGATCGGCTTGTTCAACATAACCTTCGGATTGAGTTATAAATCAATAATCAATGTTCTTTATTTTCTTTATTTCTTTCTAAAGCCAAACAGTTACACGAATAGTCATCACACTAAAATACGTATTTGTTGGGCCCATAATACGTAAATCCGAACTCAACATTTGTTGAACATACAAATATTTATTCTAGCGTGCGGATCAACATGCCGTCACAAAGCTGGCTTGTCGTCGTTGCTTTATGAGCCAAATTAACTACATCGGTATCGAACGATGATTTTTTGCATTTTTTTTTCTAGTGAAAAGCATTGCTTAAAATATTCTATGGCAGTAATGAAAATTTATTTGATAAGATTAATATAAATAACGTAGTTGAGAAAATCAAATTCAAGCCAAAAAAAGGTTACGATAAAGACATTTGAATTTCCCATTTATTTTGGGCATACACAGCAGTCTAACACAATTATAAGTAAAAAACAAACGGAGTTCTAAAACAGTATAGTTGAGTCAAAGCTTGGTTCCCAAGGGAATACCATTCACACTGAACACCAGTAAAATTATTTTCAACTATTTCTTAAAACAGAAAATACTAAACCATTCACACACGCTTTTACCCACGAATCCATAACGTCAAACATTATTTAGTTTCTAAGAAATATTAATGTTATAAATCGTCGTGGAAGGAACATCGTGACCAGTTTATTGAGATCCGCGTCGCCCCGCTCTACCCTCAAATGCGATACCACTGAGGTGGTTTTGTCGATCGCCGAAGGATCTGTAAGTGTTGGTCGTTAGTGCCAGCTAATATATTCTTAAGTTTGTCGTGAGTAGTTATTAAACATGTCTATCTTCGGGTCGACGCACTGCGCGCGTACTGACGCCTCTGAGTTTACGAGTTAATACATTTGCAAGTGTTGCGCGGGTCAACTGTGTGAATCATTTTTTGTTGCCTACAATGTATAAGGAAAGGTTAAAGATTAGATTTACTAGAGATAGGATGTTGCATAACGTTTAAAGTGGCTTATGCAAGATTATACGTGTTTTATGGATGATGTAGAGTACTTGTATATAGAACCTTATCTTCTTTTTTATATTATAGAGGGCAAACTAGGGTACGGTTCACCTGATGGTAATCGATCAGCACCGCCCATGAACATCTGTAAAACCATAGGGCATGGAGATGCCGTATCTTATCTACATATCTTCTTATTGATACATAATGTTAGTTCAGATAATTAAGGTTAACTATGTTTTATGGCATTTCACTAACAAGACATAATTACTACTTCACTCTTGATAGTATGTGCACGACTATCAATATGTAGGTATTCACAGAAATGTCAATCACCCGTTGGTCAACACTGTTAATACAAATACACTGGCTGCACCGGAAATGTTATTTTTGTGTATTTTCTAATTTAATATTACGGGTTTTCCACCATCGTGTACGGTGGTCACCGTTCGAGCGAATACGGATTTCCCAATACCAGCTTGTCCTACGTAATTGGTCCCTGCCATTTTGGATATTTATGCCACAAGACGAATACATAATATATATTATTTCAGCGTCCAGGTACCCTTATTATTAATTAAATTCGACTAAGGAACTTATGTTTTATCATGTAATAATACGATGATCTATACAAACTAACCAATACAGACTTGAATGGGATAGCAGTAACATTAACAATTACACCATTGTACCTGCCAATTGGAACAGTTCCGTCCATTAAACATGATGAATAAGTATGAGGCACAATTAATAAATACCGAAGACATGCTATTAAATGCCCGCTCATTCACAACGAGATTATTAATCATTCATTACATATTTTGTTTAACTAGATTTATTATTTAGTCGAGTTAGGGATGGCTCATCTGCTAGTTTTTTTCTTTCATTTCTTTCTCTTTTTAATTTTCAGTTTTAGAAGCCTGTCTCAAAAATGTGTTGAGTTTTATTTGTTTTCACCAGCAATATTTTATTGTTAAATTCTGCGTGATTCTAGTATGAATGCGTGACAATATGGGTTGATAACATTGAAACTAGGAACATACGAAAAAAAATATTTTATTCGACAGGTCTGGTACTGGATCAATCGAGTTAGTCTATTCGTATCAATACGGGCTGTATTATACCTTCAGAGTTTATCAAAACATTATACGACACCCAATAGTTCTGTAAAATATTTTAAAATGTAATATGTGAACGCTAACATTATGCACTAGAATGGCTAGTAATGGACCTATTCTCTCTCAAAAAATGAGGTTCGTTTATATGAACGTTCTAATTTAACAACAGAGCTATTATAGTAATATTAGTAAGTTCAACTAACCTTAATTAAATAATATCACCACGTAAATTGCAGCCACAACGCAATTGCCCATAGACCGCCATGTTGCATTCTCTAAAATTCATTAGAGAATATCCAATGCACCTAAATTTAATCAAGTTAATTAACATAGTGCTAGTAAATCACATCGCCAATAATAGTTTTTCAGTAATGAGCAAAGGAAATAGCATTTACCGGTAAATTTAAAATTTCCTGTTCTTACTCTACCGTTTGAATTTTACTACGTGGTGCTCTACATTCCACGAACTGTTAACAATTAGTAATGTAGCGCTAACAGTTAATTATCATGGTGGAAGGAGAGCTACGTGAGCGATAGATCGCCGCATCGATCGGAGTTCGATGCCTGCTAACAATGTGGCATGCATGATAATTCTTTTAGATAGAGTTCCGTAGAGACTCTACATAGACCATATTTTTAATTAATGTAATTTGTAGATAAATGGTTTGCTATAATCAGCCTTGACTTCATCATGATAGGTATTGGCATCGTGCAGGCCAATATGGTAAAGAAGTAAAAGCTTGGCATTTATGTTTCGTGAGTTTAGTAAGTGATAGTGGCATTCGCTATTTTCCGGGGCTGAATGGCTGGTGATATCGGCACTCAGCTTCCTTCAAGCTACTCAATAGATTGTTTAACAGTTTTACTAACTCTTCCTGGCACACAAATACAATCCAATCCTCGCCTCCTGGCTGCTGAAAGATTAGCAATGCATTTAATATTCCTAAGGAGGGTATGCTTGGTTAGGTTAGGTAAGCAGTTTTTAGTATATAAAAAATATCATCCCTACCGATAATGTGTTTTAACGAAAAGTTAATATTATAGCCTACTAAAAAATAACGGGTGCTCTCTAATAGCCCTTTAGGATAAAACGCACGAAGAAAGGCGAGGGCTCGCAATTAATATTTAAAGCAGTTTCCTGAATATACCAAACTGTGCTCTAAAGTAATACTAGTAAGTACTCGTATTAATAGAGCCATATTATGACGTTCTAGATTAAGTCTAGTCGGCATGTCCAAGCCGCTTCTCTTCTCTTCGCTTGAAGCGGTAATGGAAGACTAAAGTTAAAGCCGTTTAAGCAATTTTTTCCCACTCTTAACAGGAGTCGGCCAATAATCTGACCCACATGATAGAAATTTCACGACATGCCACTCACCTAAAGTCAAGTTCAGGAATGTTTGGTAATAATGAGAGAAATATACGGAACCATCGTCGATACCGCGTGACCGGCGCCAAGCATTTTTTCAACGTCGAGTCTTTTGTTTAGTAGTTAGCCGTTGGCGATGTTGTTATTGTTAAATACGTGGTGGTACGAGGGTCTATTCATCGCATCGATTATGAATCGATAACATTGGAATTTAATGCCAGATAATGTGATGGTTTAGCTTTGTGCTTTATGCATATAAAAATTGTTAGATTATCATTTTAAGATTCATTTTTCTATTCTACTAATTTCATCATTCTTTTTAGCAGGGGAAAAATCCTCTTGAATCCTTGTTTACCTTGGGGGTTGGTAGACAGGATATGTCGGATTTCTACCAGCTAAAACAGTCCTCCTTCAGCACAAATAAGGGACGCCGAAACTAAGTAAAGAATTTCCAGAATTAAATATATTATCATACATGTATACATAGATTCCATTATCATTCTCCTCGTAGAACTATCAAATAATTTACTGACCCCAAAACCGAAATCAAGCGAGTCAGTTGCTCCGTTGAAATATCCTGCTAGCTTATAAATGTCCGCACTCTAGCTAAACAATAACCGAAAGTGACCGAGTAAAATCCATTTCCTTTTAGTCTAATAACAAAATGTTTCACAGGACCCGTTCCAAGTTATAATGAACAAACTGTTGCTTTAAAAGCATCGCTCCACACTTTATTATTGATTCTAATATTACTAACAACTTGTGCTAACGTTCTCCAAAGTTTTGTCAGGAGTTCCACTGCCCGTTGGATTTTAAAAGGCTTTTATTTTTAAGGCCGGCTGGAAGCGCTTTCACGATAAGACCGCCTTTTGTATTTCCTTAATTAAATTTTGTATTTAATTAAATTGTAAAAATAAGCTCGGCGGAGTGTTGTTGTATTATTAAATTAAATCTTGTTAAAAGTATGAAGTTTCTGTTATGATACGTTTATTACATTACTAGCTTTCACCCGCGACATGACGCGTGCAAAATGCGTGTCTTTGGATTTATCCCCCTATATAATTTTTTTCTAGCACGGTCATAAATATTTATACCCAAATAGGATGAATCTTTGAATTTTGTTCGTGCATATAAAAAGCGAGACCCATAAACATACTTCTCTATTTCTAATGTTAGTGTACTAAGGATAATTAGTAAGTACTATTATTATGTTAAAGGCTAATTATACCAATATCTCATAAGTATTCATGTCCATCAACACAGGTTGATGAACGATAATTTTTAGCTACTTATTTAGTTCTAATCAGCTTACGGGCTTTTGAGTAATCGGCTTGCGAAGAACAACGGACAATCCACCATACTATTTCAAAGATTAGACATATAATATTTATTACGACGTCGGGTCATGTACATACTACATACTCGTACTCTAGTGACTCTGTGACTTCGCAGTTAGCACGAATCAGGTAAATATAAATTGTGCCTTCAGGATTATGACAGGATTTTCAAATATTCAAACAATGAAAAACACCTTTGATCTCTTAGACTCGTGTTTTTGATGGCAGCGATGAATCAATTGCTTGTTTGACGGTTCTTATCTATTAAAATCACTTTAAAATAAAAGATAATTACAACTTCAGTTCATATGCTATAATTATTAATGTCATTGGCCAAAGATTGAATAATAGATAAATTAACACAACAGTCGTTATCCCAAATTAAGAGTCCATATGGATTGAAATTGATCCATATCCATACAAGTTACATTGTGAATGTCAAACAATTAAGCAAGACAGTTTTTTTATGCAATAATAAAGGAAGACTTTGTGGTCTAACAATACTCAAACTCAAAACAACATTATATCGAACCCACAGATTCCGTTTTCACAGCCAGCTTCTCAATCAACTGTGCCACAACGTCTATCCATAACAAGACTAATTTCACCTACCTCAATTGCCAATAAAAATGTGGCAACTCTGTAATAGGTCACGGCATTGCTCCTATAGCTGTGACCGCAATGGCTTTGCCGCAAATTACCGTACTTAGAACAATACATCATTGTAGGTCGATGACGCGATACGTGTTAATGCATGCGCAAACTGACCCATATAAGTAGCGGATGGAAAGATAAAGTGAGCCACACTTGGCGCACGCGACGCCGCGCCACACGATACTGGCGATAGCGGTGATTTGTCGAAACGAATGAGTTTCAAGTAATAATAAGTTTCGAAGCCCGGCTTTGAATGTGAAAATTGAATGTTGGGTGTAAAATTGTTTGAATATTATTGTGTATTGATTTTTGATGTGCTATTTGGAATTGTATGCTTTAGCTTGATTGATATTTTAAAGTATTGGATTGTATTTTATAAGCTTTCGTCAAAATTATTATGATGTCCAAAGAAACGTAACCGGGAAGTTATAACAGGGTGTCAGTTGGCAATGACACAATGGTACCCTTAATGGTGGGTACTCAATAAGGACTATACGTACCATTAACTTAAGATGAATTATGCTATTTTATTATTGTGCTAGCATAAAAAAAATCTTGGACTAAATCTTCACTTCAGTGTACATATATGTATGTAGTATATCATAAATTGGCTAATGAAATACTCCGCTATTTAAAAAAAATATTTAAACAGTCACATCCTTTACCGTGTAGTACAATCATGTGTGAAGCGTAACCTAAAATATGATAAAAAATATGATAAGGCTCTACGCGGCTAATCAAAAAATCCCCTAAAAGATAGATCCAGGTAGAGATAATTCAGTTTGTCAACAGCGGTACACGTAATCAGATCCGAAATTGGGTAGTCCCCTGGATAATATTAAAATCTTATCTATAAGTGGGCTTACTACTGCACTCTCCCTAACAAACCGTATAGTTACAATGTGAAAATATTCTCCCACGGTTGTTTCAATACGCTTATTTGTTCTGATAAATTGTATGTTTGTATTACACTATTAGCGAATATGACCGAGTATACAAAATTAAATTTAACCGCAACGTACTTTGCTATCGCTATTTGACAACCTCCGTGGCGCAGTTGGTTGGACGCCGGCTGTGAAACGGGAAGCCGGGGGTTCAATCCCCGCATCGAAGCTAATATTTTGTGAGAACCACAAGAATTTGTTTCGTATCTAGTATGTGACTGTTGGATGTATTTCTTTAATATTTATCGCATTTCATTAGTTCATTAACAGTTCTTGTGGAGAACCTTGGGGGAGGCCTATACTCAGCAGTGAACTTTCTGTGGCTGAAGAGAGGGAGAGAGAGAGTCAATATTCCATCACAAAACCAATATTCCTTACCTTTCCTCAGCCTGTTCTTCTCATACTTTAAGTACAATTTATCCACGATTTAAGCACGATGTTTTCCTATCAATATCACGTACCATGCGAATGTATTTTTAAAAGAACTCTATGGACATATGCGCTTTGTAGCTACTAAAAACCTCGCTGGTTTTCAACTAAAAAAAACTACGTCACGAAATCTATTGTAACAAATAACAAAACATTCGCATAGCCGACATGACCTAGTCCAGTTCGCGATCAAAATAACACGAATTTCTAAAGTGTAATATTCATAAAACATTAATTAAAATCTGCGGCCGCGTATTTAATAGAGTAAATTCAACCTCCCCTAATGATGGAGTGAAAATTAATTCCAACTTAGTTCCCGGAGCTGCGCGATTATGAATAGTGTCGGGTTACTGTTTTGCTAAACTAAAATAACTGAACGTTCAAATAATATTTCATTTTAATACACGCTATTAGAACTAATACAGGTTTGCTTCGAGTAAACTAAATATGGATGTGGTTTTATACATTTAATCTTTATTACCATAAGAAAATATTAACAATTACAACTATATGAAATATCCAAATGGCGATTTATTGCTCTGTATTTTTTCATAGACAACCATGGCATGTATACATAAAAGAAAAAGAGAGGGTATTTTAAAATGTACCTTCAGAATTTAGATTACATTTAAAAATAAACATTAAAACGATAATGCAAAAAACTAAATCGTTAAAATAATTCGGTGAATGCTCTGAGTATTTATTGCGAGGAAAGATCGCCGCTGTGGACCAATTAAAACATAAACAAAGTAAGTCGCAATTAGTTTCAGATCGTTCATAGAAAACCGATATGAAGGTAACAGCTTTGAAGTAGTTTCGTCCGGTGTTTGAGTAGGTGACCCAATAAACCCCAGCTTCCTCTTCTCTGTTCTTTTCATTATCCATCTTCAAAGACTAATAACGTAACTATGAATTACTAGAAACTTTTGTTTCCATTAGTTTTATTCCGGTTTGTACGAATTTTCATCAGTAGATATAAAAGCTTAAAAGTGTTCGAAAAATCGAGAGTACATATGTAAACTTCACCAAGCCGCACTATGCCTGCGTGGTGGACGAAGGCTTAAGCAATCTTAAAGAACTCTTGTGGCGGCCACACACGTAACGATATTACTGTGCAAGTCTGAGTATACAAGTCTGAGCCACCAGTATACTGGAACGTGTGTGGGCAAATAACTGGGCAAACTTCGTTCCAATTTTCAATCCGAGACTGGTGCAATCTCGTGTTTGCGCAAACTCACTTGAACGTGTGTGGCTTTAGCTATATAGAAGAACAATTTTCTATGATGTATATGATGGATGTATATGGATTGGATTACTATTCACATGGTAAAACATGCTATAAAAATATATACATTATCCTTAAACGCAAATCATCACGGCATAAACCTATGTACCACAGCTTTTTACACGGCCTAACCTAAAAGATTTAATCATATATTTTTTTGTGCGTACTTTTTGCTATGATACCCAACGTTAATTACAAGGCATAATGTCTGCTGCAAGTCACAGCGTATTGTTCTCGGAAGCGTTATCTCGGCGGCTTCAAAAGAACGCGAACACGACAGCATGTCGGCTCAAAGATTAATTATTACTTTACGTCAGCGCGCCGATAAATGATGTAATGTGTAGAGGAAAATATTTTAATGGCGTGTTAGGATAATTACGCCTTATTTATTGTACATTAATGATAGTACATTCTGAAGCAATTAACATTACAACAGTATATAGACAACAAAATTCCATTGCAATCTTAGGTTACCCCGTCTGTTTATATCATATATTTTTCATATTATAAATCATAAACCTTCAACCTATCTTTATACTGCAAACAGCTATCTTTGCATGTCCCCGACTTTATACACGTAACCTTTAGACTATTCGTAAAATTGAGTTAATTATAAAATAAAGATTATTGTATTCAATAAATACACTCAACAGTCACTGATTCCGGTTCAGAGACTCTGTAGAATGTAATCACTGCATTCATGTTTTGTGATTTTGTCATTAGAAAATACAAAGAATTAGATATCCTATAATACAGAGTCCCGAATACCATTTTTCTTTTAAAAAAATAATACAGTATATTGAAGGTATGCAATGTATTTATACTTGTGGTAATGTACTATCCTACTAAAATTACAAAAGAGAAAGTTTGTGTTTGTACTTCTTAACGCTCAAACGGGGGAACAAATTTTAATGAAATTTGGTATGGAGGTAGTTGACACCGTGGATGAACGCAAGGACTTCTTTTTATCCCGTAAATTTAGTGTTCCAGCAGGATGAGCAAGGAATAAAAATATGTATATTTGCTACTCTTTTAAACACAAAAGTGTGGTTTTGAATAGAATATAGAACGGATGAAATCGGATATAAGAGGACAGGATTGCATGCTTTAAGTCAACGAACAGATTGGGATGGGATCGGAGCGGATGTAACGGGACGAGATGAATAAAGCAGTATAAGGACGGCAGTCGCGTTGAGATAAAATATATGCGATTTAAATATAGTTACAGCGAGATTAAACATAATATGTATCTGATGTGGACTGTACTCACAAAAATTCTGCACCCGGGCAAAGCCTCTTCGGGCCGCTAGTAGTAAATGAGTAAGCATTATTCCAAAGAAAATCTTGCGAAAACTCCGCAGAAATTTTTTCAAGTAAAAGTCCTTTAATAGAACAGCTCAATAAATTCGTACTTCAGCGAAATTTCAATGCAACTCGAAGCTTATATGTTTTCTCCACTTCGTTTCGAAACGGAGAGCTTGTTTTCCAACGTCGTTGACCCGAAGTTGGACATGAGTGACCTTATTTTGCACTAGACGCACGAGTATAAGGTTATGTACAACTCCAATTTATGTTCTAGATACAGTATGTTTGACGAGCCGAAAAATAGAACGAAATTATAGGACAAACAGCTTCATACTATTTCCTAGATTTAATAAAAAGGTTATATTTCAGAGGGGACTATATCAACTACCAATATACAGGATATATCAAGACTGTGACTGAAAACAAAGCCAGGTGGTAGGTTTAATGATTACAGATAATGCAACTAAAATTTTCTCAAACGCGACATTTTATTTTTGCAATTTTTTAAATGTTATCATGTTTGGATGGTAAATCCCTAGTTTTTGATAAAATTATAATTTTAACCATTGCGTATCACTTATTTTTACGAAATTTTTAGTTGCATTGTTTCTGAAGTTACTAATACTACCACCTTTCTTCGTATTATGTCGCAGTCTGTATATACCCTGAATATTAATGAAATAACATAAATCCGAAACAAATAAATAATTATTAGTTTATAATATAGAAATTAGATTACTACAGTATTGTTATTATTTTTTACCATCGTGTACAGTTATCGCTGTTTGAGTGCATACGAAACTACCAAATATTTAATTCTTGTTTTCACTGTGAGTCTTGCAATTATAACTCAATTTTATTTAAAGGCTATTTTCCACCACCGTGTAATATGCTATTCTAAACACTCTGTAAACATGAATAAACAATAAACAGTGAACTGTAACGTGAGACGTGAATGTACTTCACTATTGGCTTCTAAAATTAGCTAAAGATCACCATTCACAAGCGCGCATGTCGTGTCACAAGCTCGATGCAATCTTTTAGATTTATTGACTTTCAGCTTTGCATATCGATTCTCAGTAATATGTGGTTTGCGTCAGTCTTGTTATTAAGTTCACTTGTTTCCCTATAAATATGTTAAAGAATTGCCATGTTGTATTTACTAGCGTTTAAAAATAGTTCGAAAGGCTTCTGTTCCACAATGAAGCAAAAGTTTACGTGACCATAAAATATTGCGCCGAAACGAATCATGCCTATATTGTATTCAATAAGCTTCATAAAAATATACATGTTTATACTTATATATATGACATGATCATCCACACGAGTGTTCGATGGTGTAGGGTGGCATTGTTATAGCAATCCGATAAACAAAATCATCTCTTAACTAACTTACACTTCGCTGCACTAGTGTACAAAAGGGTAGTACAATTTAATATCTGTAACAAATTCACAAACACGATTTAATAACGTAATACAAAATTAAAACGAAAAAAACAATTACAATAAACATTAAACACAAGCAAAACGTCGCAAAAGAACTTCACAAACATCGCAACAGTAAGCGACTCAAAAACACCTCCATTAATTGAATCGAAAATGTCGCTCGCGAGTCTTTTTTTCTCGCATTAAAACCCTTTCAAGTTAATACGGATTGCTGGCCGTTCAAGTTGCGTTGTGAATGGGCCGCTTTACAACAGTTGTTTAATGCACCGACGCTCTCAAAGAGTCGCGATCGCACGGCGGCATTCACGTTGCAAACTGCGGAAGTCTTTCATTCTCGTACGAGTATTTATTTAAAGAATTCAGCTTCGAGTAGGTGATGGCTGTCTTTTAGTTTTTGGAATTGATTGGCTGTGTGGGTAGACTGGTAATGGTTGTGGACAGTTTTCGAGTACTAAATGGATGACCTGGTTTGGGAAGGCTTGTACTCTGTCACAGGATACTGATTTAAATCACCTGTTTTTTGTGTCGGTTTTGGTTAATAAGACTGTTGGTGGCTCTATACATATATTATGTGTGTAATTGTTCCTTTCCTTCTTTCTCTCGCTTCTTTTCTCTATATATGATGATCGTCAAATAACTGCGATGCATTAGAACAATAATAATAAACAAATCATATGTCAATTTTTTTTAATTCACTTACTCATTTGCCTTTTCTCATTGTAAAAAAGTAGCAACAACTTACGAAAAATATCCGTGAATGCACCCATAATATTTTAAATCAGCTTCTACCTCGTCTATAAACCAATACATAAAACTATTTCGAAATAACAATTTGTGTGATCAAAGGCGAAATTTCGGTTTTTTCAAACGATCGACAATAGAAAAGCAAGATTACACTTTTTACCATCAATTTCAATTGTGAAGCTTAAGATTGTGCAACTTTCTAAAAACGCCAAACAGGGCTCCATTACAGACGAGAAAACCTTCGTGGGCGACAAAAAGCCTTCAAAACACCGGAACGTGGTCAAGAATCGTGATTTTGTTGAAAAAGTTGATGGTGTAGCAACAATGCATTTATTTCTAACGTTTGGAATTTAGCTCATGTTGAATAGCATAGCATAAGAGGCCTTTATGCTTGTATTATTGGAGAAAGATGATTCTTATTGCCTTCAGATATTATCAGTTTTTGTGCAGTTTATTTACGTCGGACATCAAATTAAAACAGAAAATGTTTTTTCTTAGTAAGAGAAAAGTTATGTTCTCGTAAGTAATTTGGCATCCAACTGAGCTCGTATTGTACTGACAATACCGCATTACCGCATAGGTTTTGTAGCCAGTCTTCACGTCATTTGGCTTTCTCAATCCAAGACCCGGAACAAATACGAACCAACGCAAACATTTGCTCAATGTCGCTGTATTTTCTCAGCCCGCGCCTCGGATACTCATAATCTAATTCAACAAGACTGCATGCATATGAAATAAATTAAAACGTTAATCGCCCGCTGTCATGCTAAGAATGGTAACAAGGTATAAATTGGTGGTCGCTGGTCGATAGTCTCGATCGAGATATACGCGTAACGCGATCGATATCCACTGACGTTCCAATTACGTCTGTACGATCGTAACTCGACCGGGCTCGGGTTAAGACTTAAGGCCCGTGTAGTCCTTAAGTTTTTGTTCTTTTGTGTTTTTGTTCTGTATGTTTCGTGCTGTGTTAAGTTTATGATATATTTCTTAGGGACTTTCTTAAGTAGCTTCTTGTTAGCGGCTGTAGTGGTTTGATGTACAAAATAATTTGTGAGGAGTATGTGAAGAGAGTATTTTAAGTAAAAATTTGGGGTTTTTTCTAGTTGAGGATGTGCCAGTGAAATTAATAATAATAAAAAAAAACGAATACAATACTTAATTTTTAGATGCGTATAATACTTTCTCCTTCGTATAAGATTTTTTATTGTAAAAGGTACGTTATTTTTCGGGGACAAGGGTTCAAATTAAATACGCTACTACATTTAAAAATTGTCAATGCATTTTAATTGATATAAACTTGAAAGAACATCACATTATCATCAATAAAACCGCGAAAATATTAAGGTCACTTGCTAAAAAACTGCCTTAATATTTTTCATAACAATGTACCAAGCCCTTAACGCAACATTCATTTAATTGTAACACGTACAGATTTACGACGCATTCTAAATCGGTTATCTTGTATCTGTCGTACAATGATTTGTTTTGTTCGGTTTATAATATACGACGGCTGGGTTTTGTCAGCCGTGATCTAGAGATATTAGTCCTGCTACACATTGTGCTCGGTTATCTCTTGGCACAATATAAAGGTATGTGCCCGCTTAAGAAATAGTTTCGAGGAAGTTATCTGGAGCAACTTTCCAATCACTTACACGCGCGTATCTTGCCTATGACATTTTGTATGAGTATTATTTTTAAAATACAATTGGAGAATACTTTTGTTTTCGTAGCGACTGCTTCGTACAATGAATAGTATTTATAAAAGATTAAAAATATGTAAATAAATTGTTTCAGTAATTGTAAAATTCACGAAAAATTAAGTAGAAGTGGTTCCGCTCACATAAAGACATGTTTTCTAGACATTGTTCTTTGCAAAATGTAACGTCAATCAAACAACAGCGGTAGCTCGACTGATTTATTAAATAATTCGTAATAGTGACATAAACAATATAAGACTACCGGCTTAATAGCCAACACTAAACACTACTTATAATTGCAAAATACGTTTGCAAATAAAAATGCATGAACAAACATAGATAGCAACTAAGCCATGCAAATATTAATCCTTTAAATCAGTAAGTAATTTATTAACTATACTTTCAATCCATCGTGAAATACATCGTTGCGTTGCGTATGTCTACATCACAAATAGAGACACAACAAAGTCTCACAATGAGGGCTGCGTAACCTTTTAACGACTGCCAACAAAAAAACTAATCACCAACAATTGATCCAATTACTTGTCCAATCCACCCATTCGTAAAGGAAGTGGATTAATTTATTCATTCCCTTCAAAAATCCTAAACATCACGCCCCCGATTGGGCAAGTTCATCTATTTAATTGTCAAACATCGCTAATGGCTGATGACAGAGTAATTGTACCGCCCTCATGCGGGCAAGCACGGTGGAAAAGTGTGAGAAATTAGGGCAAACTCGCGTAGGTTTTTGATTTCATCTCGTTAGATAAGTTGATTTTGAATTGAGAAATTTAAATGTTTTGAAGTTATTTAATAAAGCATTGTAAAGCTGCAGACAGTTTTGAGTGTAGCAAGAAAGATCCATATTGATTGTGGTGGTAGCTCAGTGAACATCGACGAAGTAAAAGATTTGCTGTTCGCAACTTCTCATTCACTGTATCAGTAACATTCCCGAAGTCTAGCAATCATTACCCGCTTTCTTCTTTAAATTCTAACAAAAGTTGATTACATTTCCGTTGGTATTTAAGATGTTATGTTTTTTGCATTCAATATTAACTCAATGTAATGATTTGATATTGATAAATCAGTTTATTGACCCTTGCCTCTCCCGTTTCACAAAAGTATAAAAATATTGTTAATATTTTATTGTTTTATTGATTACTTCCATATAATTACAATTGTTGCTTTATAAAAACAACCTTTAGCGATATGATAGACATTACTAAAGTTTAATTATTTAACTTTACTGTATGATTAATATACAACCCTTGATATTAAACTACAGCTTCGTAATACTTCGAGTCTTATAGCTAAGCCACGAACATATTACAGACAGACAGACCTGGCGAAACAATAAAGTTCCCTTGTTAACTACAGAACATCAAAAAGCACAAAACAATTTCAAAGACAAGACAATTATAACTCCTATCAATTACAAGCAGTTTTTTAGCGCGAGATTTACAGCCGTTTCCCAGAACGTGACGTGCGGTGAGCGATCGCCGCAATGACTGATCGTTTGATCGCGCGAGCTTTTAACCGCGACTGACGCGCGCTGTCCTGTGGGACGCGCTGTGGCTTATTGAGTGAATTGTCGTGTTCGTATGAATGGACTTAGTGTGGTGCTCAATGGGAGAGAGTGTTTGTTTGTTTTAGATGATGATGAGTAAATATGTTGCCAAATATCTGTATTCACACTGAATACTTTTACCAGTGGATTAGGTCTGACCATTAGTATAAACCGAATGAAATTATAATATTATTGACAACCTCTGTGGAGCAGTTGATTAGACACCGGCTGTGAAAAGAGATGCCGCAGGTTCTATCCTCGCACCGATATTTTTGTGTGATCCACAGATGTTTGTGAGACCGAAGTCTTTATTTTAAATGTTGTTGGCTATTTTAAAATTACATCAACAGAGTGGACGAAATTGATGAAATTAGCTTGTAAGGTTCATTTTAATATTAATTGAGAATGCAGCAGTGCCTAAACCGTCTTTACTTTATTTGCTACTTTGTTCTATTCACTTTATTTATTTCTCACAATACGCAGACAGATAGTTACTTTTCACACAAACATTAGTAAAATAATACGTTACTCAGATGAAAATGGTTTCTCAATACCACAGGAGGAAGTCATGTTTAGGATGTAACTTGCAGTACAGTAGAAACAATAATGTATGCACGGACATTTCCTACACGAAAACCGACTTCATTATCCGATTAAAGACAAAAGGATCAAGAGCCATTGTATTCGGATTTTCGAAAAAAAACACGCGTTCGAAATTCGAATAAATCGTAAAACGGCTGACGTTTGTAATAGGTTTCCGTGCGCACGCGTCGGTGGGACTTCAAACGTTCCGCTGCTGCAGTGACGACCCGGCGACAAGCATCATAGAGTAGAAATATGGATCGGATATAACTTTCATCTTTGTGTCGGGTAAACAATAAGGAAATGTAAAAATAAATTATAGACCGGCGGTCAAAGAGTTGGTCATAAAGACAGAAACGTAATATAATAATTTAATCGAAATATACCTACACAAGCGTATGCTTTCAACTCTCAAGTAAACATGAACCGTTTTGTTTTTCATAAGGATGTCTAGTGCAGGTAATTACAATGCTTCCTGTTCAAAAACCGACAACATACCTCAAATTCCTTAATTATTATTATGCGCATCTAAAGTTCAGTATATTACCAGTACCAATTTTAAAGCTAGCTAGTAGAGCTTTATTTGCGAATGTACGGCGATTTTTTTTATTTCATCCCAAGCTAGCTGTTCTGCGAATGTCGTGTCTGTCTCTAACCCATGGACTTTTTTCTAACACTAAAGAAAATTATTTTAACATAGTAAACGTTTTCATCATTATGTTTAGCCAAATGACGTCCACAACCAAACGTAGGTCATATGAAGCGACACATGTCCACAGAATCTTGCTCTTTATTCTTATATTAAAAATTAAACGACAGTTGTCCCATCTGTGAACTAGTTATTCATTGCCCATGACCACCTCGGTCGTGACGTACGTGACGGAAGCGCGCGCTTCGTTTTATTAAAATGTTACCCCTTTGTGGATACTGTTAATGTTTGAATTATATGTCTAAACTTCTTCATGAGCGGTAATTGGGTATTAGCGGAGTAATTTGATAGACGATATCGAGCATCGTTGAAGACTTCCGCAATGATGGCTTGATGCTTAATGGTTTTGGATGTTTACGCGGGAATCGTTTTAATGGTTTGCAAATATTGAGGATTTTGTATGGGCACTGAAGTTTGATTACACCGCATCTGATAGTAAACTAAAGTTTATGAGAGATAGAGCATTTTCAGCCAAGTATTATTGTCTGTATATTTTATATTGTTTTTCTTTAGGTGTTGAAGATTTGTTATTTTACAATACATACATCTACTATGTTGCGTATGATACTATTAGCGTAACCACTGCTTGTTAAAAAAACAATTTGAAAACAACACCAAGTTTCCTCACCAGATGCGGCCCAGAATTAGAGCGAGAAGAAAGATGCCTCCATCTCAGTGATATCACAAGAGCAAATATGAAATTGCTTCGCGCCTCCAATGAGCCTGGGTAAACATCGAGACCTCACAGGACCCAACACAATCGTGTTTGAAGGTCGGCGGGTCCTCAAAATCGAATTAGGGGGAACATTTGCACAGGACTGAGCACTAACCATTGTACTAAAACACCACGCTGTAATGTGTGTTTAATGTATTAATGAGTCAAGACTTGTTAAATTTGGGCATAGAGGCGCAGTATGACAAGTGGGTTGAGCACCATGTGTAGTGTTGTTAGTGACGGTAGGTTGTAAAATAAGAAGTAGCAAAGTTAAAGTTTTTGTGAATGATATACCCTATTTTTAAGGCCCATTACATAGGTGATTTGTTCAAATGTTGGGGAGTTGGGATACTTAGGCATTACTTATGCCGATGAGTATATAAAACTGAAATTGTGTACAGATGTCCCCTGTGTAAGAACTAAGAGGTATGTGAGGACTAAAAATAATTTAAATTTAAATAATTTAAGTGTGGAACAGTCGATGAGTGTGGCAGATCGTTAAATTTTTAATTAGACCTACGAAAATACGTAATAGATTTTGAAGCTTATCTATGGTACAATAAACCATTTAAAACAGGTAAATACATGGGAATTTAGGGATGTTGTCATACTGTTTTTACTACGCAGGCACGAGGGCCGTTCCGTAGCCGTGTCCCGCTAGCGAAAACTTCGCTGTTTGCGTTTGATGTGTAATCTGTTTAATTCAATATTGACTGAGGATTTTGATTAAGATGGTGTATGGCGTCTCGGCAAACGTTGTCTGTAAAGTTAATGGGACATATACCAGGGGCTCCGTTGTTAATTGTAGTTGTTATGTGGTGGCAATTGTGTTTTGATAGGATAGGATAGTTGATGTAATAACTTCTGAGGACTAGTCCCTTCTACGTGTACTGATATCTATTTAGGGAAGAAAATCTACTATATTGTAATCGAATTGGGAAAGTCACAGTTATGAATTAGAGTCTCCTCTTTTATCGGGTATTTATAGATTGAGAATTGTAAAATCCTTAGGTTAAAAATTGAAAGCTGACGGAAGGACTTTTATTTCATTTCTGATACGGTATTGCAAAATCAGTACCTAACTATGTTGTTGATATTAACTTCGAAATGAGTAAAATCAATCCATTACGCAGTAACAAGACGGACAAAACCCCAAACCATAGCACACAAAATTGCAAAGACGTGCACCTGTCAACAGAACTTTCACAAAATTGACACATTTTTTTCCCAAAAACCAAATACAGCATACAAGGAACCGTTATCAGCCCAATTCAATACGCCATTGTAAAGACCGAGAGCTACCACAAGCCGACGAGATAAAAGGCTTACTCTTAACACAAGGCGCTGGTGACAAGACCAACCGGAAAGACCACACCGCGCTGTTTGATCAGGCACCAGGAAGTCGGCTGCCTTTTAAATGATAACGCGAGTCAATATAGGCCCACCTGCTGGGTGTTATTTGGAACTGTGTGTTGGTGCAATTTTAAGTTTTTGGAGGGAATTTATAAGATTTTTTGAAGTTGTAAAATATCGGGAAAGATAGAAAAAATATAGTTGTTCCCAAGTACTGACAAGTGTACCAATTGGTCTATGACCGAGGTGGTAAACTAAAGTCTAAACTAATTTAATCGGCCAAGTGAGATCATTTGTAGGAAATGCAAGGTGCATTATTATTTCCACTCAAATTTGAATACTAAAATATCCCAAAAATTTAATTATAGCAATTAATTCCGTAACGAATCAAAACTGTATTTTATCTTTCTATACATTTGTGTCCTTACCGACTTACTCGCAGGTCCGACTGACGCCAGATAATGACTGCTAAAAAAATCAACAAAAGAATCGCTTAGAACTAGAAATGCATTTGCAACATCCACCGCCCCTGTTGGGGCTTCGAAAGAAGTCGGCTATTCGTTCCGCCCTAATATACTTATGGTGTTAAACGGCAAAAAGTCTTATGCGTAACTAATTGTATTACTTTAAGCGATATTTTTAAATTGAATGGTAATAAGGGTACGCTCGGCAGGGAGCGGGCGGCGTGAGAGATTCTTTTGATGTATGCACTTTGTAGTAGGGTTGCTACTGTACTAAAAGTAAGTTTTTGTTTTTTTATTGGTGATCAATTGTTTAAGACAAGATTGTTTTTTACAAATTATTTTTTACAAATTATTTTATTTTTAATACAGTTTCCTGTATACTCCGAGAGAGTATTTTATAAATTTCACGTATGCTTAAGATTGACAGAGCGTACGATCGTGATGCGTAATTTAACTAGACCGGACAAGTTTAAGTAGAATAGTTCTATAAATTGTCAACGGTCAATTGAATAGTAGATTCACTTGAAAAATTATTGCTGTATGAGAATCTATAAATTGTCCTAAGTTGGTGACAGACATGAAGACAAATTACCTAAGAAGAACCGGTCTGAGAAAACTTTTACTTGTTAAAAACGACTACACCATCCATGACGATTTTATTAGTATTCCAAGCACAAATAACACACATAAAAATGATAATTCCAATAAGCTGATACTAATCTTAAATCTACATCGAGAAGTTAAGTGAACCCCATAAGTTATATCTTTACGTGTTACTTAACCGAAACTGTTGCGTAGAGGATTAAGTTAACCCGATGTCTAATAAGAAAATTATACATTACTGAGGAATTTATAAAAATTTAAAACGATACTCAGATCTTGGTAGTATTTTTTGTATAAAATATTTCGGATTCTGTTGCATAATCCTTACAGTATAATGTTTCTTTGCCCGTTGATTTATGCGCTTACAACTCAAAAGTCACTGATGCAATGTATGTAATCCTTTTCGTAGCATATACATACCAAATTTGGCCATGTTTTAGAGGTCTTAAAGTGTTAAATGCAATATTAGAATAATTATATAGAATAGGAGTAATAATCGAGGGTTTCTGTCAGTTAAGTTCTTGGCAATCTCACTTATCCAACAAAATGCAATAAGTAAACTATTACTACACGTCACACACACACACACACTACACGTGCCACAGTCGACTCTACCAATTTTTAGCTTTACCCATCTAAAAAGGCTCTATCACTAACTTACTGCGATCAGTAGGGTAATTCACGTAATTATTTGACGCGCCGATCAAGTTGCGATGCAGTTGCAATGAAGTTTACGTCTTAGTGCAAAATGGTATTCTTGTAATTGTTTAGCTGCGCGTGAACTGCACCTAAGCTATCCGTAAACTGCGCGGATGCTGCGCGTCAACTGTACGTCAGTCGTATGCAAAAAGCCTACACGTGAATACCGATCAAGTTGCGATCTGAATCACGCACATAAAACACGTAGCAGTAGAATACGCTAAACCGCTCGCGTGACGCGGACTTGACGCGAGCGTATCTGACAGCGGTTGTCAAAATTACGAGAATACGAAAAGGTCTGTTTTGATCGAAACTTAAATGCAACTGCACTGCACTGAACTTATTTAATTACGTGAATTACCCTACAGCTTTCTGTATGGTTTTTAGACATTCATGTTTTAATTTTCATGATTCCACGAGACTTATTCAACGAAACACGCAACGAAACGTGACATCTCCCCACATCGTACCCAAAGTGTGTAGATAACATCGCAGGAAATAATTCAGATAAATCTGTGTCGTGTCGTGGTCGTTACGTCGCTACATATGTATGAGTCAATTAAAATAATACAAGAGTGAAACGAGGTGAGCTATGGCTCTGTACTCACATTTAAATGGTGCGTGGAGCCTTCTGGACATAAGTTCAAATAAGTGGGAAACAGTACGGTAACCAAAAATTATACAATATTTTGGTGCTTATTGCGTAAATGATGCATTGTGTCCTTTATTTAGTACAATTTCTAGAGGATACCAATTGTTTATTAGACTAATACATCTTTAATATTATCCTATGCCTGTTATTGTCTTCAAAGTTTGGTTATATTTGATAATTTGTACTATATTTTTTTATAAACGTATATATGTATCGTGTTTTGACTTTATATGTGCTGTTTTGAAATCTGAGATAAGATATCTGATCTCTCACCATTGGATGTTCACTATCACTTCACACCAAGTAGTCACTTTGTCTTGCTCTTAACAATATTTCAATATAATAACAATGTAAAAGTAACTCATGTTCACGGTGGTCGCGGGTTGAAATCCCAGGGCACACCTCTGACTTTTCGGAGTCATGTGTGTATTGATAGTCAATCACCACGCACTATAACGGTGAAGGAAAACATCGTGAGGAAACCTGCATACCATAGCGATTTGTATAAATTTCTATGGTATGTAAAAGTCTGCCAACCCGCACTGGGCCAGCGTGGTGGACTATATGGCCTAACCACTCTCAATCGTACTCTCGATTGTAGAGGAGGCTCGTGCCCTGCAGTGGGTCGTGTATGGGCTGATACAGTAAAAGTAACTCGATTTTTAATTAAGTTTTTAAGAATCTTCACAAATTTACAAAATTATTCTTTTCAAAAAAGTTGCCGTACTGCATCTAGCATCATCGCGTTATGTCGTATTTGTATTATAATAGAAAACGGAACTCAGATGGGGTGTAACACTTATTTCATGTAACAATTTGTCGTCACTTGGTAATGTTTCTTATACGTACTTGACTTAGAATGATGCCAGATCCTATTTAATAAATACTACTCGTAAATAAGTTAGTAAATAAAATGAAACTGTAAAATATGTTAGCAAATGAAAAAATGAAAATACACAATAGGTGCTATAGTTTAAGCAATATTATTGTTCACTCTTTTCATATCTGTGTTATTTATTAGTGGAAACTTTACTGGATTTGTAACAAATTCTTCTGTTATTTATATGTAAATTTCTCTGTTTGTTTCCCAAATAGGAAATAAATAAATAAATAGACTCCGTAGCGCATTTGGTTATAACGAGATCCCGGGTTCAATACCCGCAATTATACAAATGTTTATAGTTAATATTGTAGGTATTATAATATATTTAACTAGCGGCCCTCCCAGTTTCGCCTGAGTGCAGATGTTTTTTTATTCCACTCTACAGCAGATACATGTTATTATACATATAAACCTTCCTCTTTAAAAAATCCGCATCAAAATCCTTTAAGTAGTTTTAAAGATCTTAGCATACATAGGGACCGAGAGACAGCGGGAAGCAACTTTGTTTTATACTATGTTATGATAATATATCCATCAAGCATTTCGTTGTGAACACTTTCGAATAAATGACTAAAATTAATTTGTAATTCCTCCCATAATTATATAAAGCTAAAAAAGCGTATGAAATCTTGTTCCTGTCTTTTATAACGAATTCCTTAAAGAGTGCCGAAATTGGCCGAAATCGACGTATCTGTGACGAAATTGGTGCCATCGATCACTTGTGATATGAAAATTGCGACGCTGGTCAAGTTAAAACGTTCTTAACAAGGCAACTTAATAAGAAAGTGTCAATCAGTTAGCTTTTTTTTCAATGGTTTGACAAACGAGCGAATTGTTCCTGTGATGGGATGTGAACTTGAACATCTACAATGTTGTCGATGCGTCGTCGGCTTTAGAAAACATATATTTTTAGAAGGATTACAAATATAAAGTTTGTAGACCCTCAGCTAATCTCACTCTATTTAAATATACTTTAGTCTACGTTCACCAAGGAGAAGCTCAGTTTCTTGTAATAAGCCTGAGTTTTAATCCATCCATCCATCGGCCAAAGGAAATCCACTGCTGAACACAGGCCTCGCCCAATGATTTCCTCAGCGACCTATTGTAGGCAGCCTGCATACAGCGACGTCCCGCGCGTGTTGAGTTTTAATATTATGATAAAATTTGTTTTATACAATTATTCGATTTAGATTTCATGAAACCTGATACGAAACTAAAGGAAAATTGTAGGTTTATTGTTTTGTAATTTCTTAAATATAATTTAAAAAATGTTAATTTAGTTTATAAGTGATAACTTGTTATTGGCCTTTTACCATTTAAGTGTTTATTTTATATATTTTTCCCAGTTGTTAGTTTTCCTTACACAATATAAATAAAATAAAATAAAATTTCTTCCAATAACTCTACGACATATAATTCCTACATCATCAAACCATCTGTTGCTCATTAAACCCAATACTTCCACGAACCGGTAACCGCACCATTATATAAATCGTCAAATTAATACGTTTTAAAATTTTATTTTTCCATATCGCCCCAGACATCGGGTCGTTAATGAGACAACAGTTTTACGACTCCGCCACTTACTGTCATTACTTCACCTTATTTAAACAGAATTATTACTCGCGTAAATTTTTAAAGCCGCATATTGTGTTTCCTTTGTCTTCATTGTTAATGTTTAGCATCGTGTAGATTAGAAGTTCTTGATTGTAATACTAGATGTCGCTGTGGCTGACTTGTGATCTGTCTTCCTTATTTTTAGGTAATCATTTTATTTTATATTTTTTTTCTGTAGATACTATTTACAAAAAACACAACAAGTACCAAATATTTCTTATTCATGTAGAATTTGGCAATGTTGAATTTGTTAAGCAAACGTTAATTGCGTTGCTTCTTCTGACATTTGTCTACATGACGCTCCAATAATGAAGATTAAAAATATCTCATAGTTGTTATATTAATAAATAATTAATAGTTATGCAAGTACTAAAAGTGTTCTGGTTATAAAAACAGCAAATAAATTTGACTAGCAGCGCTCAAAATGATATACTCCCGAACTCATATTTTTTAGGATGATAAACATTTTACGCGTATGCTAGTCTAGTTTCTTTTAATTTACGGCCTCATAAAACCTATGATGGCGATATGGTGGGCATGTAAGGAGATATTGGTAAGCAAGAAAGCTTAACTTTTTAAATTTATTGCCCGTATTAAAATTACTTTGTCAAGACCACTTATGTGAGACGAGGCTTTGCTTGTGACTCCGTTTGCTTGAGGACAATTTGAAATGAATACATTTTACGATTTCACCTTTTATTGTAAATTCTGTATCTGTATCTTTATCAACTATCAGCCCAGATATTGCCCACTTCTAGACACGGGCCTCCTTTACATAAATCTCCAATATTGTAATTCTCTCTCTCTCTATCTCTCTCTACAGGAATTCCACTGCTGAACACAGGCCTCCCCCATGGATCGCCACATAGAGCTGTTGGAAGCGGCCTGCATCCAGCGATTTCCTGCGACCTTATTGTAATACACAAATCAATATTTATCTTGTCGTAAAATAATCAAGTTTTTCTTCAGGATCAATGCTTAAATGGTTTTGCGCCCTTTAAACTCTTAAATTGATTCACTGTTATTCTAAATTATTTAGGGCATTAAATACCAGTTTTGCTTTCTCATTATCTCTTAATAGTACGAGTACTACTTTTATTTGGTAGAATTTTTGCCTATGGAACAAGATCGTTTATTTCAAACCCTACTAATTTCAAAGCGTTTGACTTAAGTATTTCTTAACATGAATCCTGCGAAAAAACCCTCTATAGTTATCTAAATTCCACGGAACTAACAAACTTACTCTCTTTATTGGAGTTTAGATTAGCCACTGAGATTTCGTTCCGTAATCTTTATGATTACTGCGGAAACTGCAGTGGATAAAGATAAAATGTATCCTTTATGTTAAACTGGAACGTAAACTATCATTATGCACCGATGTAATTGTAAGATATTGGTGCCTTAGATACAGATTCTGCGCAGTTTCAGATTTTGATACTGTTTTAATGTTTCTTTGGTTTGATTGGTAACAGGGCTTCTGCACCCACTTCGATAACCTATATAATTCGCCCCGATGATTTTCAGAGATAAACTTGGCTGTAACATTATAAATTCAATTTAGCCTTAGTATTGATTTATGGAATTCTCGCCTTTAATAATATAGCTCGTGACTATTTTTTGGTAACGTTAATTTAGGTTTAGCTTAAAGTAGCTATTTGATGGTCCTAGTATTATGATAGGATTTGTTACATAATTTAATAGATGCATGTAACTGATTTTAATTTTATCTCGTTTCACAATATTTTTTTAAAGTTTGTATTTTAGAGTCAATGATTATCCCATAAAACCTCGTAAATGCTTCCTGTCTCAAGGCGTCTATAAAAAATACCTACAACAGATTTTGATCGAACCTTCATCGTTTCTACTTAGTGGCTATAGACTAATCTACCGGTCATCAAGTAAACTGCAGACTAGATCAATTTCAATATCTGCCAACATAAAACGCAATGCTTCTATCGCTAAACCTTCGAAGCCTTACGGTAATAAGAAAAAAAATAACAAAAAATGAAGATTGATGAAGAATCAATCCGATCTTGTCCCGAAGCCGACGTTGCTACGATCAATTTTAATCTTGAATGTTCCCTCTCATCTATACACATGTCTAACACCATTCGATAAAAAGGAACAGATATATCAATAAAGTTAAGTTTCCCCGGCCCAATGACGGAGGCCTACTTACGAAATTAAAGACGGCAGATTGAGGAGGGGTTAGCTAAGACAATGATGTAGGCAAAAAAGATAATGCTTCGTTACATATTATGTGGTAATAAATAATGTATTAGGAAATTGCAAGACTTTGATGGCGTTTATAATAAGTACTCATCAATGTCACATCTAAACATTGTATTTGAGACTACTCAAAACGACGGATGAGTTTTCTGTTTATCTCTTTATATTAACTTATTATTGAGCTATTAAATCACTTCTATTCGACACAAATAAACATGCGAAGATTTTTGTTTTTTTTTAACCTAAATGAAAGTGATATTATACGCCAATGATCATAATACATATCACCTAGAGTATAGACGATGCGTATGCTTCCTTGAATATTAGGGATTTCACTTACCCTTTATGAATTAACGACAGTTACCTGTGGTATCTACTCGTACTTATGTTCTTGGTTTTATAGTTGTCACCGTCCTGAAGCGGAATAAAATGATGATAATTTTGTGATCTATTACCATGCAAAACTCTTCGTGCCGTGGCATTTCAGATAGACTTATTTGAAGTAACATTAGAATAAGCATATCGATTAACTTGGTACAGCAATTACAAGCAGCGACCCCACTGATATCCTTATAAGAACAATCCACGGCCAGGCGATTGAGTCATAATATTTCAAACACGTATCTATAAATGTTATCGCTCAATACCTAACTGAACAAGAATGACTTGCAGCGATCCATCCATAAATCTAGGATTAAAAACGCCACGCCAGTAACCAGTTACAGATATTTGCTGCGTGCATTGAAGTGTCGCGTCGATGATTGATAATGTATTATTGCGAAGACTTAGCTGTTTGATACGTGTAAATAATCCTATCGTACGGACGGGTTCTATACATTGATGTTTTGTTTAGACAGTTTGTTTGGTGGGTTCTAGAGTTACTTTATTGTTGCTTACATTTTTTTTTATAAGAAATTGAAACGTTGTTAAAAATACAATTTCTTCGTAATATACCTACTTAGATTAACGGAATTTCTGAGGTGGTACGTAGATACGTACCACCTCAGAAATTAACACCTTTCATATTTTCTTCATAGATAGTCATATATCCAAATGTTATATAACATACATTTTATTCCGGAATATGGAGATATAGAATATAAAGTATAAATGAAGTTGCGTACTTTTGTTGTTAACAAATATGAAATAGAAAATATTAGGTACACATTGCAAACATCGCTGTCTTGTATCGACTTTAAAATTGATACCGCTGACATACTCTAGTCTCTACGTTAATGGAAACGATAAGGAACTCGAAGGAGGAACAACTCGCTAAAATCCTTTAATGTTTCATTCTATGAATATTTTAACATCACTCCGACAAACACTATGCATATAAAAAACCATGTAAAACTGAGTAAAGACATTTCCTGTTAATATTCCATACATATTAGATGGGTTTACATATAAATTAAAGGCCTCGGGGTTCCGTAGCTTAACGGCTGCAATTGAGGCGGCTTTAACATTTCGTTTACACTGCGGAGTCCTGAGAACGAGCAGATGGCCTGTAGTGCCGCCTCAATATGCGAATGTACCTGTGCATGCGATGGATAGGGCATTTCGATATTCATATTTTTTTAGCAGAGGCGCTGTGAAATTTATTTACTATGATATAGATATGTATTTAACTAATAATAAAATAATAAATACACCCAACAGTAGATATAGATATAGATATATCCTGACCGCGGGGTCAGGGGTTAGTGTGGACTAAGATCGAGTCATGGGTATCAGGAACTACGAGAGACTTTTCGGTCTCACAAACACCCAGACTCGAAACAAATACTTGTGATTCTCACAAACATTTGTTTCGATGCGGGGATCGAACCCGCGGCCGCCCGTTTCACAGCCGGCGTCCAACCAATTGCGTCACGGAGGGTAATGTAGGTACCAATTAGTAGAATCTTATTTCCTTATATTTATATTATTGTAACCCCAAATCCAGATATTTAATATATTACCCATATTAATGGCTTAAATCTCAATCCCTTCGTGCTTTAGTAATTGGCTCGATTTGTTGACCGTTGACATTCATTATTATGTTAATAGGTGACAGGTTGTTGTTAAAGAGCATCAGCAACAATTAACTTGAACTTTTTTGGTCCAGATCCCACTATTAAATAGAATTATTTAGACATGCCTACTAAGGTCAGTATTGTAGTTTAAACACCAATATAATGTAGACAGATAAAGTAATGTTACTCAAATATTTTTTCTTATGAAGTATTAAGGAGAGAAAATATTTTAATATAGAAATCGGAATCTATTACTCAACCGATAGTTCCTCTAACATTCCACTATACATGCCGTATCTAGAAGGTTAGAACATCGCCAACCACAATGGCCGTTTATTAGTCTTTCCCCGGCAAGGTGGTGTTTTTCTAAGGGAGCTGCGGCGCCCTAAACTATAAAAAATTCACGCGCCCGCCGCCGGTTTCGCTGCATTGGATTTTCTTTGCGGAGCCATTGTTGGAACTTCCAATCAATTTGGAATTTTTAAGTCGGTTTTATATTTCGGTTTTGCTCGCAGTTTTCCTAAGTTCGCCAACTGACCGGTGTAAACGATAACCGAATAAGTTCGCCGGCTTCTAGTTCGGCGTAGGATTTTCTGTTTTGCCTTTTGGAGTTTTGAAGCTGGTCGGAAAAGAGTGGTCCGTTGTAAGAAAAAAATCAGAACGAAATTGGGAGTTTGTGGCTCAAATAACATTCATTCAATAATTTTGAAAATAAACATACACCCATTTTATTTGGATCTGACATTTTATAACAAGGCTACAGAGAAAGTTTGTTTCTTTTCACCTTTTTTTATAATGTTCATTTCAATGAAACATCTGAGAATAAAATTTGTTTTATGCAACAAATGTACTATGAGTTTGTGATTATGGGGCGATTAGCGTCGACGTTTTTTATTTGAATAAATTTTATTGCATACATAAACTTACACCAGAAGAGACTACTTTTCCCAGAAGAGGTAAGCAGAGGTTCCCCTGGTAGCATCTAGGATGCACAGGTTTCACCTTGTGGAAACCATCCTACGATGTGATGGGGGCAAGCATATCGCCATATTGGGCACAAATTTCTTTCTACGGGCTGATTATAATGAATAGACAAATCTAATGTCACTTTGCCGATCCGGGATTCAAACCCGTGACCTCAGTTTTGTAATTGTACCATAGTAACAACAGCGCCAGCGAGGCTGTCGATTTTTAATAATTGATATGAGTGAAAGTCTCTATTCGTCCCTTTTTCATACCAAATCCAATACATACAGATAGCCTCATACAGGCGATCTGTATGAAGCCTCATCAGCCATTGTTACGCGACATGGTATGGGCGATACCTCAGTATTAATTCTGACTTATTTCGTGTTGCTATGTGGTACGATGATTCGTTTCTATAAGGCGCTTTGGGTATTGTACCTGTTTTAATTAAAACGCTGTGAAAAATACAAGTTAATGTACATATGAGCACATACAGAACGTGCTCTGTAGAATGACGTTTTCATTTTGTTGGTATCTGTATCAAAATAAATAGTTAAAATTTATTCGATTTTATATAGCAATTGCGCAGCGCAAACACAAACTTCAAAAATATTTTACACTCAAAACTGTATATTGAGAACTTTTATTTGAAAACCTAACAGATTTTGCGAAATGTATTGCGTGGAATAGCCAACGGAAAATATGGAAATTGCATTTGAAACACAAATGAAACACGCGCCCGAAAATAAAAACACCAAACATTTCACACCTTTGGCTTGCAAACGTGTGACGTAATAACTTTATGTACGAATAGCGAGTGACCAGAGAGTGTTTTTCACTCAGTTTTTTGAGTGGCCAGTGGAAATCTAGTAGGATTTGTGAAGTCGCTTTTGTCGAATCACGCTACAGTCAGTTTTGCCTGGCAGTAATTTGCTGGCCCGACCGAGACGGTGCTAATGTATCACAGAAAATGGATGTGAAGCATAATAGATTTTATCTTTCTTACTCAAACGCCAGAAACATATAAGTATGTCATAAGCTTTTTCGTTTGCTAATCTATAAAAAATAACATCGAGTCACATCCTGAACCTCTTATTAGACAGCCCATGAATGCTCACCCAATGCAAATAAAACACTCTCTACAATAGAAACATACATATATATAAGTATAGCACACGGAAATACACGGTACATTTCTAAAGATATTTTTCCTAGCACAATACCTCAGGACGCAAGTGAAACCGTCCATATAACACGGAGCACGTTGAATAAGGCAATACCCGCCTTTTGCCTGTACCTCGTTACACCTAACCGAATATTGAATAGCTTGTAACTTCGGCTCTCAACTCTCGGACATTTAAGTTCCATTGAAACATGTCCAACGCTGTCAGTTTATGGGTTCATTGATGAAACTGTTGAATAGTGTCTACTGTGTTTCACTTTGGTCGATTTGTAGTTTGCTCTTGTGGTATGTGTTCTTTTGAAAAAAATAACAAGAAATGAGACAGATTTGGATATCTCTCTTCAATTATAATAACATGTTATTAAAGATCTGTGCTAAATTAGTTCCACACTGTCTCACAATCTAAATAGAAATAGTAATTAATGAGACTGAGGAAAGACAAATATAATTATTCTTTACAACTTCTCCTGTCTTAGCATTTTATAAGCAAAGGATAATAAATAAATACACCCAACAGTCACATACATAGCCCTGACCCCACATTAAGACCAATTAAGTCCTGTGTCTATTTTATATATTACTAAATGTATAAGATTTGTGACACCCAATGTAAAAAAAGTTAACGCTAACATTTCTTTGAATGGGGATGAGTTGAGCCTTGTGGATTCAACTAAGTTCTTGGGAATTACATTAGATCCCAAACTTCAATGGGGTCCTCATTTAGTCGCTCTAGCTAAAAAGCTGAGCGCCGCAGTCTTTGCGGTGGGTAAAATTCGCCAATTGACTGATATAGATACAGCCCGATTGGTTTATTTTGCCTACTTTCATAGTCTGATGAGTTATGGAATTTTACTGTGGGGTGGCGCAGCTGACATTAATACTATCTTTGTTCTCCAAAAGAGAGCTATAAGATCAATTTATTCGCTAGGGTCCAGATGTTCTCTTAGAGATAAATTTAAAGAAATAAATATAATGACAGTAGCGTCACAATACATTTATGAAAATTTAATGTATGTCCATAAGAATAAAGGAAATTTTCGAAAAATTTGCGATATTCACGACAAAAATACTAGGAATAAGAACAATCTAGCTAGTCATAAGACCAGACTCCACAGGATCAGCAAATCTTTTAAGGGTTACTGTATACACTTTTATAACAAAGTTCCCACTCATATGAAAGCCTTAACTATTAAAAAATTCAAAGCTACTATCAAGAAACAATTATGCAATAAAGCTTATTATAAAATTTCTGAATATCTAGATGATAATAAGGCTTGGGAATAGAATAAAATTAAACATATAGATAGTATTTCGGAGCCGAGGTATCGGTGTGCTCTGTATATTGTAATTTATATTAAGTAACTTTACACATTGTATTTTACTTTGTAAGCGATTGGGTATGTCATGCTCGCTTAAAAGTCTGTGCTCGCGGCGGCGTCGTGTGCCGGGTCGGTCACTTCCCTGTAGCATGGTTGAGGAGGCCGATGGCTGGCACATGCGTCATACTCGTGAACGGGTGCTGCTTATGTGGACTGGTCTGTCCGATTTGCTTACATTGTAACTGATTTATAGATTACATAAGGTTTTCACGAGTATTCACTGCGTTGGTGAAACAGGGCATACTGATTCTTCGTTCTGGGTACTTCACTTCACTCAGCCATATTAAACAGAATATAAACAATATTGTATTAAAAATATATTTCACTTGCAAATTATAATAAATTATTAATGAACTGCTCTGATTTGAACCAACTTGTAATTATTGTAATAATCACGATATTATAAACTGGTTTTGAAAAGAGCAACACTAGAGTTTCTTGCCCGTTCTTCTCTAGTGAAAACCGCTTTCCGAATCGGGTGGTAGAAAAAAAAATGACTGAATCTAAATAATGTTGAACATTTTAATGGATTCAATAAATTATTTTCATTTTCATTTTCATTTTCATTGTCGTGGGTATCAGACACTACGAGAGACTTTCGGTCTCATAAACATCCAGACCCGAGACAAATACTTGTGGGCCTCACAAACATGGATGACAAAACATCTACCATATTACACGTTACAATTATTTAAAATGATCAGCACAAATGCAGTTCCAGTTGCCGGATCTATGGTGTAAATACGTTATGCTATCACCTAGATTAAGCCGTTTAAATATAGCCAGATAGATCGGTCAGACATCGATCGATAATCTATTTAGCTCTACAGTCTTCAAGTGCTTTATATCGTGACAGAATCAAATCGTACCGATATCCAAGCAAAAACCAGTAATTGTAACACCGGCCCATTTCAAACTCGTCGCACATAATAAGAGGCGACAAAACAAATTGCCTTAGCACAGATACTGGATACGGTTAAACCGTTTAATAACAATTCCTTCATTATAACGTTGTTGGCGCGTATTCAGGCTATCGTGATTAAAACGATAACGACACGCCGGTTAATTGGTGTCGTGTTGACTGATGATTAAATTACAAAACTGTTTATGGTTTAATTTTGATGGGAGGTTAAGTAACGCTTCGAGATTGGGAAATAATGCTTTTATTTTTATTATCGTCGTTTACAGGATTTGTGTGACGTTTATTTGCGGTGTTTTCTGATAAAGTTAATTGGGATTTGTGGTTTTATTTGTGGAAATTTGATTTTATTGAAATGTTTTTAATGTATATATAAAAAAAATACATTTTGAGAAATTCTATATGGTCTCCATGGAGGCTATATAGCAAAGCACGTGTCTTCTGTTTCATTGACAGGGTTAGAGTTTATCAGTTATATTTAGCCATTTGGCACAGTTATAATGGCCTACTTCAAATCGATATACACCGTTAGACCCCATAAAGCTATACACCTATACCGGTAACAACGGTGGATTATTCACCGTTGAGTACGGGGGTCGCCATCAAGGTGTATATAAATATTCTTTTACCACTAATATGCTTTAGACTTTCTCATGGTAATGTAGATTTTCTTACGAAATACTCCTTCAAAGATAGGGAAAAAAATATACTCTTTTAATACGTAACTCAACTGTAATGGTAAAATCGATACAGTCTGTGATCCAACTTCCCCTAACTTAAGTTTCGAAGAAAGTGACAATCTTCAGTTATTTAGTACTGTGTTATTACAGTGTAAGTTAGTGGAATTTTCCAAAGACTGTTACAACTTCGCGGCAACTAATACTTAACAAAAGGTACCTATTCGTTACAAGTCACGGTAATTTTTTATGTTTCGAATAAAATAGGTAATATAATGTTTAGACTTTCTATGGCTGAAGACAATTAAACATCTCTTCATTTGCCCACTGGTCTGAAAATAAATATGGATAAGAACTAAACTAAGGTCTTTCTAATTTTCTATCTGTCTCAAAAAATAAACAAAGTAAGTAAGCAATGTATAATTTTTAAAGAACATCACTTATTGTTACTGGAGTTGTTATAAAAAAAAATATTACATACACACATATATAAACTCACGCTTTTTTCCTAGAAGTGGTAGGCAGAAGTGCAACCAGACACCCAATATGAAAAAAATAGTAGCTGTAACATTATCAACTCCATAAATTATAAGAAATCCATGTTTAAATATATTTTTATCATAATTCGTACTTATTTGAAATCTATTACATCTACTTTGGTATATTCGGTACGGATTTAAGCTCTCATAACTGATAATAACATAAATTATCCCGAGTATCAAAGTGATGGATTGCGAAAGCCTGTACTCTGCAGTGATACGTATATTAATTAAAAATAATATTATTACAGATACTACAATTATTTCACATCCTAGTTTCACCTAGCACTATTAGTCAGCATTTAGCTCAAGCTTCAATGAACACAGATAACAATCGATCAATTCTCGTCGTAACATCGTTCCTCGTGATAAACCGCGTCGCCTTACATCAGCAAGATAATCTACGCGGCAAGGTCCTGTTTTGTCACATAAGATATTTATCTCGTTCAATGTAATCCAACCGGCAAACACTGAGCCGCTCTGTTAGTAGATATCTGATTCTACGTAGGTGGTGTTAGGTCTTAATTATATAAATAGGATGCAGGTGACGGCTGCGGTCAGTTTATCTGCGTGATTAATACGCGCTCTTGATGGGGGAAATATTGTGATAGTGAAATTGTTTATGATTTTATTTACTTATAACAATACTACTCGTATATCAGCCCACAATCGTTCATTGCTGAACACGAGACTCGTCTACAGCCGAAAGTGCGATTGAGTGGGCTTAGGCCATATAAATAAATAAATACACCAAACAGTCCCATACATAGTCCGGACTCGACATTAAGATCAATTAAGTTTTGATTCGGGGGCATCAGAAACTACGAGAGACTTTTCGGTCCCACAAACATCCAGACCCGAGACAAATACTTGTGGGCCTCGCAAATATTTGTTTCGGTGCGGGGATCGAACCCGCGGCCTCTCGTTTCACAGCCAGTGGGTAACCAACTGCGCCACGGAGCTTACAATTACAGCGCTTTCTATTAAAGTAAGTAATCACCACGTTTTTACCATTAAATGGAGCCGTGGCTCTCCATGCTAGTCTCACTATTGAAGAACACATTTTGATAAACATGTAGGTAGCCAGTTTATAGTCAGAGCAATAAAAGGCTTGTTTTTGAATCACAATCCTTATGCTTAATATCGCTTGTCAAGTAAAAAACAGTAAAATATGAGAGCGTCCTATCCAGAGCAAGGATGTATATATTTGCAAATCAATGTAGCAAATATCCATCCTTGGTTCACATTTATATTACTTTAGTCCAGAGGCTACACGAAAATACAAGTCAGCTGTGACTCTATCAAATCTTTTTAACTAGGTGGAATGTGGCTTCATTTGGAATCTTCGAGAAAAATGCGTAACATTCTTAATTATTTTTTAATATTAAATGTTGGCAGCTAAGCTCTACTGAATTCTGGTAAAAGCTTCACCATCTCAAAAGGTTCTACGTCTTACTTTCATTTATAAAACAATTCTGGAGAAAGCACTATCTCGAAAATTCGACAAATATTTCTCGTAGAGAGAATCGGAATTCCAGTTTCGCTATCGAATTCCGGGTGAATTACTGAACGCAATAAAACACTGCCTTTATTCTGACCAAACAACTAAATTATATAGTGAAAGTACTGGCGGAATCAGTCTAAGGGATTGAAGAGCTAACATATTTTATTAACATCGGAGATTTGGGACCATCTATGGAACCTTGACTTATAATGAACAGGTGTTCTATCATCTTATATACATTTTATGGATGTCTTGTTAAATAATATTGTTTGCTTTTGATATTATCATTCTATTTGCAAGTCGTATGCGAGTATTCGCAAGAGTTAATAAAGGAAATAAAATAAATTCGTGTAATTATTCAAAACAATAAAACGACTTACTGATAAAAACAGCGTTAAGATTAAAATAAGTGTTGCAAAAAGAGAACGTACAAATTTTGAGTTGAGTGGAAGCGGAGGTAATAAACCATAGAACCAACGGGGCGGTACCATAGTTTCATAGAAAATTCAATTTAATGAATAGCGTTGCTGGCGAATTTTATCCAATCAGAAACAATATTGTGGAGGTTTATTCTTGCCCTGAATTCTTTCTTTCACTCTCCTTTAATACCCATCTATTAAAAGCAACAATGGCCTTAAGGATGCTTCTTTGACGTAAATATTAAGAACATTACCTCTACATCCTCATTGCCAATATTAGCTTCTTATGTCTATACTATGCTTCATAATATAATATGGAAAAAATTCTCGCTCACCGCTCATCCCTTGCAGCGCCTGTAACAAACGGACAGGTATAAAGTATCGATACGAAGTGCAGTGCCGAGCCGGTGTTATTTGCAAATTGATTAAAAGTTTATCGAGTTTATTACAATCGGTAGCGGGAATGCGGTCACCGCATTAATGCTACATTTGTGTTGTGGTGGCGGAAAATGATCATGCTATTTACGAATTTCCTATGAATTATACTTCATTGTTGCTTGGAATGATACTGACATACTACAGGTGGAGTTTGTACCATATATCTACCTGCGCTCTACTAATTGTGAGGAAGCATCCATTGGCAGTTCGCCGGGTGAAACGGAGAAGTATTCTAAACACTTTCATCCACATCCACAAGCCAATGAACAGTTGTCGCTGATCAGAAACCCTGATATACATTCTGACTCTTTGGTGCCTTAACAGACAGACGGACGGAGAAGCTTCAGGAGCTTGCTCTTAGAATAAGAAAAGTAGACTTTTAGACCTGAAGGGGCGCTTGACCTAAGTCTTACAAAAGATTATTGACAATCCATCACATCACCCATCCATCTATCAGACAAAGGAAGTCCACTGCTGAACTGAAGCCTCCCCCAATGATTTCCACAGTGACCTGTTGGAGGCAGCCTGCATCCAGCGACGTCCCGCGACTATTACCAAGTCGTCTGACCACCTTGTGGGTGGACAGACCACTTTAGTTCTCCTACGGATCTCCTCATTCCTGATTCGATCTTGTAGGGAACTATCGAAGACTTTCGATTTGAGGCACTGATGTATTTTGGACGAGAAGACGTCGCGCATTTTCCCGAAGTCTGCGCAACCGAGTTGGATTCGACCTTTCTCTGTTGGTATATATTTGATTAAGAATATAATAATAATCAATTATTATTGCCGTAATTTTTTGCGACCCAAAAAAATTGTTTAACGTTCTTACGCTAAATTTGTTAGTTATTAGACACATTTATTAGATAAAATGCAAAACAGAATTGAATATTTTCAAATTTCTTTGAGCACTTAAATGTAATCACATCGAACACAGACTTCTTCCAATACACGTCCAAGGGGCTTGGCACTATATACTCGTATATCACGTGGTCTCAATGAATAATTATGTATAGATGAATTTACGAAACGGGATGCTAAAATTTCAAGTCGCTCATTCATAAACTTGAATTATTCATAGTTAATTCGCGACATTTCGTTTCAATATTACATATTACTAATTTTATTAGAAACCAATTTATTTGAAATGACTGAGACATAACACAGAGGCTCGATAAAATGTTAGTTGTCCGGGTGTGGCTGTGGCCAATAAATATAATAAAACATTGCCTTTTCGAATAGAATTAATGCAGTGCTCAGAAAAGACATTTAAATAACCATGTTATCCAAATTTCTTGCATAAATATCTCCGTCTTCAACAATGATTAAAGGATATACGAATCGAAACAAGAAGAAATTCTTCCAATGACACCAAATTATACTTGTACATGCAACAAACCCAACATAACATTTAATTAAGTCTGCTGTGGTACTATTAGCCGCAAATTCGTTTTTCGCACGGTGACCAAAATCTTGTGTTAAAATTGTATGAATTATTTAACTTAATATGGACTTAAAATGCTTATGTGCTTGTTTATGTTTCGAAAGAAGTTTTTTGTGTCTGGGTGATATCCAGCCAATTGGGTTTGATGCAATCTTACCCAGCGAACGAATCACGAAGGCAAGTCATTCGTTGCAAATCGTATGTCTGTTATGCAATGGTACCACCACATTCGAGCTGGATTATGTATATCTACATAAGTCAAAGATGACTACAATATGGACTTTTTGCATACTATTAAAAAAATTGATGTGAAAAGGGCAGAAGTGTTTGCACCCAAAAGATGTACGAGGCGATCCATGGGGGAGACCTATGTCCTATGACTCCCTGTGGCTAAAGAGAGAGAGATAGAGAGAAGAAGAAGGACAGGAAAATACTAAATAAAAGTATATATTACCGTGATTGCTGCCTTTTATTTACAGTTATGCCGCTTTTAGTTTTATCGAGTTCCGACAATAATCACACTAGAATTACGATCTGGCTCCATAATACTTCACGGCCTTTGTAAACGGTAGTAAAGATAAAACGTACCGCTTATGAAATAATTGCTTACTTTATTACATACTATGTCTGCAGGGTATACAAACTATGGCTTACATTTTGCGGATTGAGCCCTTTTAAAATTGCTTATTTATGTATCTTGAATTGGAGATCTATTGCTGTTGCGCGTTAGTATTGCCTATGAAATAGCTTTTACTGTACAGCTTTTTTTTATTTGGTTGCTGTAATAAGCAAGGAATAATACTATAGGGGGACAATTCGGTTTCGTATCTACTGTATTACTGTGTTTTAACTATCGTGTCATACCATTTCTCGTATGTATTTTAATTATACCAATATCAGTCCAGCTAGAAGAATCAGCCCCGATATTGCGCCGGATGTTCACATTGACAGAAATTCATAGATGCACAATATGTGCCACCGAGAGGTTTTAGTGGGCATACCGATGACGGATATAGGATCTATGAAACTTATATATTATACTATATGAAAGTGAACACTAACTTCGATTTATATTAAACCTCCATAGATTCAAATAAGCAAGAGTTGATTACATTTTTCTCGGTGTAAACACGCCATGAAATCCCGAGTTTATCCACAATATTTATTCATGATAGTGTAGTTTACGGCCGCCGGTCAGCCTGGACTCGTTAAAACAGACCTTAACGAGGTAAGGTCGCTTTTGAGCCGCGCTCGATGCAATAAACATTGCTATTGCAAACTTGCGATTGTTGAGTGCTACTTTTTTAACTGCATAGCGGGTTAGCGTGGTGCAATGCAAGAGCGGTTAGCGATTTTCGGGTTGGCGTATATCATCTGTATGTATTAGTTTTTGCCCGCAAAGTAGTATGATATATCAATATATCTTACCCACAAGTACCACTCTTCAGGTTAAAAGATGCATATGTTAACTCCGCCGTGATCGAAGTGACGAAAAAGTCAAATGAAATGTTAATCTGTTGCTGCTTACACAAATTCAATTATTTTTATATCAGGTAAGAGCAACCACGTTTGAATACCTAAATTCTAAGTACTCACCTCCTTATTTCGAAAAGCGCTTTGAAAGTTGGTCACTATTATTGCCAATTTATTATTGTCATATAACAAGAAGTATTTATTAGCACGCGAAACGAAAACGAAATGATAATTCTGCGAGGAATTCGACTTCTTGCAAATTTCAATAATAATATGCGAGCTCCTAGAAATTCTGAACCTAATATAACATTCCTTTTGGCACCGCCCACCGCTTCTCAATTGTGCAATGTTTACAGTTCAACTTTAGACTTAAACAGGCATTTGCATTATAAGTACTATTTACTTTGTGAATTTATACGTGTTTTTCAGAGAAGGTGGTCCGTTGCTACTTTTGATGTTATCTTGGAAATATTGTATGTTGATATAGACTACTTACCAGTTACCACGCTTCAGGGTTTTTTCTTTTATATTCTAAATGCAAATTTCCAGCGTAACATATTGTATGTTGATTTTTCGATAAGAAAAATGTTTTATCCAAAATTTTGTCACCTTTTTTTACCTTAAGTAATCATCATGTCGTAAAATTATAAGCTTAATAATTTCTGCATGGAAGATTTTTTAACGTTTATGTGATTTAAGATCAACAATTAATGTGAACACAACCCTCACTGTTTCAAATGACACTTTTAAATAACTACAAAAACAGTGAACACGCATGATCTATCGTAGTATTTATTTTTTTGTATTTATATTGTATAGTTAGTTTAGAGTCACGGTATCAGAAAGCGTATTCTATATATTATTTCTTTATACCAGTAAAACTATAGTTCATGCGAGTGCTTTCTGTGCAATATTCGCCGGACTATTTCCTTAAATTTCACTCGCCCAATATTGTAAGGCCTTTCTTCCCAACCCTAATCAAGCCAAAGTCGAAACCGTAATCTAGATTGCATCCAAATGAACTTCACCCACAAAGCAATAAATAAAGGTATGTATCGACTCGTCCGCGAATGAAACAAAAATATAAAGGTAGACAATAAAAGCATACGTATCGTGTTACGTTAAAGAAGACATTTCGCTCGTAACCGCTTGCGAGGAGGCTTGATCGTGGGCGGCTGTAACAATCCTTGTGGAGTCGTGCAAGGCATAGGCGATGGTGGGGGAATTAATTAAAAGAAGAGTCAAAGCGGGGGTTCATAAGTGGCAGCGAGAATGGATGTTATGGTAGGTCAAGATTTCATACTGCTTCCAGCGTTACTGGAACCTTAGGGCTTCGCTGGCTAGTTTTCCTAATATGGGTTATATGGCCTATTTTTTGGCAATAAACAAAAGTAAAATGTATTCTTTTATCTGATTTTATCCTACACGTAAATAAGATTGGTCCAATATTTTTATTTCTTTATTTGTTGCGGAAATTGCGCAAAATATAATTCTAAATTTAAAAAAGAAAATAATAGACTAGATGGTCTAACGTATAATGAAGATCAGGACAGTAAGGGACCACCTTACTGTAGATGTTGGTCCAACAATTTATAACTTTGATTATTTACAAGAATAGAGTAATTTTCCGCTTTAAGCTTCTGTCTTGCAATTTGATTTTGTGTGTAGATTAAGTCGTTGTGATCTGCACGTTCGTTTAAGATAAAGTTTTTATGTTTATGCGACCCAATAGCATTAACACTCATAAATTTATGATATATAGCCAATGAATCATTTTACGCTCGCGAAATATATTTTATTTATTATTTTTACGGACCTACCACACATATTGAAAAAAAATAAAACAATATTTTTTAATCCCTTATTGTAATGTTACTAGGACAGAAGGAGGATGGAGGGAGCGGTGCTTTTGAAGATTGACTGGCTTAGCATACAATGATAATTAGGACACAATCCTTAATAAGTGGTATTTTTTATAATACTTTTTTTTATAATAATTCACTCGACTGACTTCCAATAGCGTGATTATACCACTCATAAAACCTTTCCAAATTAATTCTTTCTTAATTTGATCCTTCTGTTGTACAAAATTCAATATGCGACCCGTATTCTACTGAAATGGTCAACTGAGATCTAATACAGTGCGTGCTACAGAAGGCGTACTAATCCATCTTGCCGGGTAATATTCAATTAACCACATCAAAGCCCTTAGCTGCCTCACCGCCAAACTTAATTAGGTCGTCAGGTGGATCGGCAGAAAAACGAATTATGGCCTGTAGGTAAGTGAAAAATTATAGGATTCTGAATAAAGGATCCCTACTTAGTCTCTATATCAAGGAGGGAACTGTATCGGTATCATAATGGTTTGGATTTCCGGAGCATTTTATTGGATTTCAGTTAAAGCCAATTTTCCCATATTGGTTGAAATTTGAAAGTATGAAAGATTAGGAAGGTTTTTAATAAGTTTGCCAATACAACTCAAGTTGCGGTAGGCAAAGGCCATTCTTAACTAGTTAGTACCAAGAAAATACTAAGGAGACATGTAGGTGGGTAGTACGAATCTATGAAGTTGTTTTGTTCAAAAATAATTCGCAGTGAAGCGGCCCACGTCCGTGCCTTCCAGCTCAATGAAAGCGTACTGCAAAACAACGTAATGCGATCTCAAACAGGATCCGCACTATCACTAGATAAAGACCTGCGGTTGCCCAAGATACCAGAGCTGGCTAATCATCTTTTAGCAAAGCCTACGAGTACATTTTGAAATTAATTCATAAGTTTCTCTTCACTTTGTCGCCTCATTGTTTCCAACGTGCATGGGCTGTGAATTGTGTGGGAAGATTTCCAGGTCAATCCACTCTGTTCGAGTAAAATAAGCTCAAAAACTGTGGGTGCAATTGGCACCTCTGCTCCTATCCTCTCGGAGATACAGACATGCATATACAAATATTTCAGATGGTATGTGTAATTGGCTAAGTTTACAAGTTAGCAATACTCGTTCCTTGATAAGTGCCTATTAGACTACTAATTCTACAATTTTCATCTTTCGTAAAATAGCCCACGTCTGGCGGCTCTGACATCTTACTCTATAGAATAAGACTCTGTCATCTTTATGTCGGCTCCATGCACAATCTGACCATATACGAGCATGTGTTCGCGCTGTGAAAATTAATACATAAACTTTACTATCCCGCGAGCTCTATAAATTGCATTTTAAATTGCCCCGTAGTTTTGTTTTTCATAATTCTGATATCGTGGTTCCAGTTATTATTACGTTTTTATGACTTGAATATGTACGCCCACTGTGGGTCCACACACACTATCGATATGTGCAATAATAATCACGCCCGCACTGGAATCGTTGTGCCCCAATACGATCCCAAGAAATATGTTCCGGGAATGAAGTAGAAAAACAAGAAAATATGGCATAATAGTTTCTTAGACATACGCGAATGATACGAATTGTTGAGGATTTTTTTGCAAATTTGATTTAAATATTACTTTTTTTAACTCTCCGACGTTTCGATCAATTTACAGCTTTCGTGGTCATGGGGCAGGACTGTCCGCCCCATCGAAAATTTAAAAAATGAAAAGATTAAATCAAATTCGCGATAAAATCCGCAAGAATTCGTTTTATTTCAAAAGATGGCATGTTGGAATATCGTATTCGAATCGCAATATATGACTGTCACCATTTCTTCCTAACGGCAGGTTACACACTACACTTGCTATAAAATGCAGCGCTTTAAACAAAATCAAACCTAGCCAATCCTGCACTAGTTAATAGATTTAACAGAGCCATTAGGCAGTAGCCGACAGGTATGCATATTATAGAATGGAAACAGTTCCCCCTTTACAATAAAAGGCATTCTAACGATAACACAAAACAAAGATTGAGAAATAAATCAATACGCCGATCAATTTACGAACACCCATTAAAACGCCATTGCGACATTCCAAACCTCTAACCCGAGCCAATTCAACAAATTTCAAATCCAAATACATTTAAAGCGAAGCGATAATAAGACAGGCGTCGGCACACGTCCAAGGTAAGTGTCCCGGCTACGAATGGCGACAAACAAAGCCCAGAATGGGAGCTAATGGCGTTAACTGAGGACAGTAAATTTTATTAATAAGACACGTTCTAACTTTAGACATGAAGTAGGCGTTAAGTGATCGAAATACGGTGCCGTGTCGGTTTTGCTATTGCACGTTTCACTACCATGATTCACCGTTCAATGGCTATCTGATGGACTTATGTCTTCTGTAAGGCAATTTTAACTAACATTTTTCTTATAATGAGTACACCCGAGTGTAGAAGTAAACAGTCCTTCGGTAACGAATTGCTCAGTTCAAAAAGTTTATTTAAAAACCAATAAATAAAATTAGGTTATCAGGGTATTTAAAACAAACTTCATTATTTCGTTCACAATTTTATAATCAAAGCTGAAGCCGATTAATAAATAAACACAACATTAAATCAAACAAACCCCAGCTGTTTCAATTCCCAAAGTAATTTCCTATACAAATAAAAATAGATACAATTGCAAATCCTACACGATTGAAATTAAAGGCTTCGACAATAACACACTATCGCTCGGAATGAAATATCATGTGAAAAAGCACGTGTTTAATACACGACGGTTCTGTTAATAGATTCGATAGTGTTGGTGCACACTACTCGACTTCATTATGTACCTCAAATAAAAATAATAAATATAAAACAACTTATAGATTGATTCGAAGAGATGTTTAAGTTATTATTAACCAAATTGCAAGCTTCCATTTAACAATAGGACATACGAAGATGTCTAGTTCTGAGTATACAACATTCGTAAAGGTTTCCAATGACCTGTTGAATGCGACATATCCAGCTATCTTCAGCGGATATAATTATCATCTAAATCACTTCTACAGATCATATAAATGGACTTAAAATACTGCACGTGCCAGCTTTTGATACGTACTTTTTTACAAGATCTGAAATCTCCCGAATTTTCGTTTCCGTTACAGCCAACTTTACACAGTTTGGATTTTAAAAACGGCGCTCGATTTTAAAAATTCCCTTCAGTTGAATTTTACAAAATTTCGCAGCTCGTGTTACATATCGCGTCGCAGCGGCAGACGGGCCGTCTCTATCATGCAATATTCAAAAGCTAATGGCAAACAGAATCGATACACCTTCTTTACTGTTTGAAAGCTTTGTGCCGTTTGTGTCCTGTTAAAGTCCACGTACTTTGATTTAGTATGTTATTGTTCGATGCAAGCAATATATGGATTATTTCATAATTATAATAGTTGTGGCTACTGGCTAATCTGCGTCGGTGGCGCAGTTGTACTACGGTATGATTACAAACGTGACTTTATATATGTATGCATTTTGTGGCTATATGCTTTAGTGTAGCTGTAGAAGCAGAATAATTTTACAAACAAAATGTCTGTAATATTATGTACATTTGGCATCTAGAGTGCTGATGAACCACGTTTGACAATAAAACTTTGCAGACAGGAGGATTGTATTAGGTAGACTCATTAGTGAGACTAGTTTCAATGTGTTTAAACTATCTAAAGGGCCTCTGCTTTCTCAGAATTTATGTTTATCATCGAAAATAATAACTGATGCTATCGTTCAATAGTCGACAGCTAAACTTGTAATCCGAGGGATAAAGTTAGCAGTATAAATGATGTTCCATTTAAGCATAAAGATCTTGTAACTGTTGTTTAACTTCGTAATACTCACAAAAAATCCATTATTCGCTTAGATTACATAAATATTCTCAAGATACAAAACAAACGAACGAGATCATAACTTTCCTTTTAAAGTTGCCAATGCGAAATTGAAAGCAATTTCTCGAATCGTTGAACTTTAAACATCGCAGGAAGGCAAAGTCGAAAACAATAAACAAAGTGAATCCAAAGGGAAAAATATCCAAATAATTTTCTTGCTGATAACTCAAACGAGGTCTTTGGAAATATTTGTTTGCTCCAAATTATATTGGGCACAAATGAAAAAAAAAAAGAGTTGAAATCCACATAATACCTAATACCTGTAGCTTCTTACATTACGTGTTATTAATCTTTATTTAAAATTTAATTCATGTCGAAGAAATTGACATATTATGGCTACGACTACCTGCCTGCGAGAAGTTCATTATCTTTACAAATAATTTCAAACTAAAAATCACACACATGATTATATTCAATTATATTCATGCGAGAAATGACATAAAAATTGTAAAACAATGTTACAATCTAAGCTTCAAAAATGTAAATAAACATCGTCCCCAACAATCCTACAAATCGTTTTACAAACAGCCAATTATTTTTCAATATCAGAACACATCAAGACCCTTATAAATATTCTCCGGCCGTTTCAATTCCGGAGTTAATCTCCAAAAGGATTGTTTATGGTAAACATTTTGATTCAAAGTCAAAGTTGAAGGATCTCGAAGCATCCCAGCACGCTCATTTACAATTCTAATTAATCTTTCGGCTGCAAGATGAACGTCTTGCGAACGTTTTATTCCGAAGCTATTTGATGGACAGAGATGGTCAGGATTTGCATGCTGATGCTCTAGGCCTGGTCTTGTTTGACGAATACTAATTTTGTATTATACAATGATTCGTAAGGACTGGAAGCCATAAAGGGTGCTTTGTTAACCAAGAGCTTTACAAGGTATTGGGCCTGCTTGGATTTTTAATGTTGTGTTTTTAGAATGGAAGCGGCAATTTTCTTGCATGCAGATGAAATTTAATTTCTGGTTGGAATTTCTTCTCCAATTACCTACATGTATAAATTGACAGCGGAATCGCACTAGGAATAACTAACGGAAGATGGTACTCAATAACAACGGAAACTTATTGGTTGCACCACGGTAGTTGAAGAAACACAAGATGAATAATTAAGAATTAGAAAGACTTGCAGTTCTTAAGGGACCTGCCTTTGAAAAAACTAAAAGTATTAATAAATTCGTTTTTATTTTTGCTCTGAAATTGTATCCACCATTAAATGATCAACACTTTAAGTAGGATATTTACAACCTAAAATTGTAAATTAATTAATAGCACGCACAGAAAGTCCATTACACTGTACTGCATATAACTTCCTTAATAAATATCGATCGTCTACTGCATACTCCCATGCAAGATTAAGCAAATCCGCAAACAAATTTAACTGCATCCAAACAATGGCCAAACTCCGTATTCTGATATAAAGACAAACATTTAGTTTATAACACACGCAAACTGTACTGGCGCGGCGTCTCGCACGAGTTTACACAACTCTCGAGACGATGTTCAATATTTGAGCCACTCCAAATGTAGCCGGCTGATGCCATTGGAAATATGCGGTCGATATTGTATATTAATAGCTGAATGTGCGATCTCGATAGGCCTTTGGCAGCCGATTGCTATTAAGGAATGAAGTCTCGAAGTGTTTCTGTTGGGTGTTGTTTTTGCATAGATTAAAAATGTAATTCCTTTTGGTGATAAAAATGGTAACTACTAAGAGAAGTTCATTGTAAGTGAAATTTGCTAAACATATACATCTAAAATATTGCGTTATGGAAATAGTGAAATGCAAAAAAATCTTCCTTCCCTTCATTTAAAAAATAATAATGCGTTTCGTGAAACTTTAATAAATTGAAATTAGGTACTTTTAATAAAGGATCGTTTCAATCACGCTTGTAATCGATTTAGACGGAACCTTCCAACCAATCGATATTGTCCGTTAAATTGCTATAAGAACTCGCGGCAACTGTTGACTAATCAAGAAGCGATTCCTACCCCGACATTAGTCCCGCAATTTGTACGTATAAATCTATTACAAACGAAGTCCGTAGTGGATAGTAAATTTCATCCACATTTCAGCGCTAACACGCAGACACAAATCTGTCCAACATTTCAACAAAGTTCCACAAAACGCGAAAACATATAAATCAGTGGCACACGGTCCATTGTGGCTCCGTGCGGCTCCGCTGACGCTGTTTGCTCTCGGGAAGAAATAATATTTGCTGATATTTGAACCGCGACATTAATTTTCCTTTTATTTGGCGGCGTTCTTGGAAACTGAAGTGCTAGAGTTACGCTGCTCCTTTTAATAGAAAATGGAAGGTGAGTGGTCTTTCAATTATTATTTAAGTTCGTGTGAATTTTTCCTCGAAGTAAGATGATGCTATAATTAATTAATACTTATACTACCAATTTGTGGAACATTCGACGTCTTGTTTACTCTCTTTATGTAAGTTGGGCTCTTTGCACTGCAGCCAATGATCGACACAATCATACGATTCAACCGTTTCTCTACTCCCACTAAAATGATCCAGGATTATAAGCAAAGCGTGATAAAGCAAATTCATCAAACCCGCATTATCTATTGTTTCAAATTTAGACTATCGTCTCCGGCCAATTGATAGCCCATCTGAACAGAACTATACTAGCTATCCGATAAAGTTTAGTTACTTTGGCATAAAAATTAAAATATTTAGCAGCTTTTTATAAAATTCCATGCACATTTGCATAAGATATGATTATCTCACTAACGATTGTAAAGAATTTCTGCGGTATGTAAAGTCCGCCAACACGCACTAGGTCAGCGAGGTGGACTATATGGCCTGACTCCTCTCAATCGTACTCTCGATTGTAGAGGAGGCCTGTGCCCTGCAGTATGTATAAGACTGATACAAATGCAGATCTCACTATCAGCTTCAAGCTCCAATGACAATATTATATTACCATCAATTACAAGGTTATATTCCTACCTACCTTCTATTCACGAGCAATGCAATTGTTCTGGCAAGGTTCATACCAGCTAACCGGAAGAAAACCCATGTGAATATCAAATGTGTCACAGTGGGCGGCGCGTGCAGTGCTAATCAGAGCACCATTGTCCCACCGCGCGCATGCATAACGAAGCTATGACGTCATAGCACACTAGTGCAAGCATGTGGGATTACTCGAGGAATTAAGGTGGGTTATTTTTAAGATGGAAGAGTACGAAAATAACTTGTCTAAACACACGACAGTTTCTTTGTTATGAATAAAAATACAAGTAAATGCAAAAAACATGGATAATTGGCAAAGAAAAACTTATTTTTTTTTGCAAATGTCGCACAACCGGTGAATGAGTTTTATTGGTGAATTGCTTGACGTATTTTGTTTTTTGCCATTGCACGTGTTAATGATCTTTATGTACAATCCGTTGACTTTACTGATAAATAACTTATCAAGTACAGGTCCAGAGATAAAGCAAATGAATACATAAGCTGTGTGGTGGACCACACATTTCTTGGGGAAAAATTGCTTTTTGTACCGAGTCGACAGTGCAATCCAAGGAATAATCGTCGACACAAAATATGTATATTGTGCCCACCTGCTGAAAACCGTAATACACATGCTCAATCCGAAACGAAATACATTTGTGTAGGTAACTGTGGTTAGTTTACTTCTATTGTGTGCGGTGGTCGCTATACGATCAGATAAAAATGTATAGCACTATAAATTTTTATACTATAGCTAGATTGGTCGCAAAGTCATCTTCATTGGGCAGTTTCGTTGAAGATCTTTTGGTTTTATGGATCCCGCGTACCCTAATAACGTGCAAGACATGAACAAAATTGTCACCACCACCTAATTTGTATTAGAGAAGTTATTTTCGGAAATCGCCAAGAGAGAATTTTGAACGGCAGCTGCCATGCAAATGTGATTCAGAGAACCACAAAATCGAACTTTACACACAAAAACTACGATGGTGTGGTATTTTTTCATACATTTTAGGATATTTTTTTGTGTCCAAAATGGGTATCATAGACAAAAAAAACTATTATTTTAAAAAAGTGTATTGAAAGTTAAATTGATATTTCTAAAGTGAATTATTATTATATCTTAAGACCCCTACTATGTAAGAAAATGTAAGAAAAAAGTGCATATATCCGCCCATGAAAAGCCGCATCACAATTCATAGGAGTCACTGGTGCGTTTTTGGCTTATAAGGACGAAAGCTTAAAGAAGAACAAAGTAGTAGGAGGATATCTGAGTGTACTCTCTCTTACTAATAGATTGAAATGAGACAACATAGAAATTCACGTCAGATTTATACGAGACAGTGGTACTCTTGTAGATGTGGTTGATTACATTACAAAGGATATTAAAATTGCTGTCAATCGTACTCTCGATTTTAAAGAAGTCCGTGCAATAAAACGTGTATGGGCTGATACACATACTATAAATAAGAATATTGTGAATGATTCTACCGTTACTTATTAACCGTACCATACATACTTACATACATACGCCTTTTTCCCAGAAGGGGTAGGCAGAGATGCTACCAGGACACCCACGTTTCGCCTTATGTGTTCCGTCCCACGATGTGATAGGATGCGAGCGTATCGCTACATTGGGCACAAATTTCTGAATCCAGGCTGATATTGAATAGTAAAATCGAATATCACTTCGCCCGACCCGGGATTTGAGCCCGAGACTTCAGCGTTATAATTATACTGTCGTAAAAATACGCCTCCGAGACAGTCTTCTGCTAAAGGCAAGTACTAATAGTACCGGCTTACCGTTAAACTATTAAGTAGTCTGAGTATTGACTAGGGACATGGATATAGAACATATCAGTACGCCACTAGTCCATTTACCTATTAGTCTGATAAGTTGATTCCCAACGGCTCTGCGCTAGATAAATTGCCTTTAAGAAAATCTAAATAAACATCTATGACTAACAGTATCTTGGGAGGTTGCCTAGTTTGTTTAGTTTTAGTTTTGTCAATGTCTTTTTTGGGAAAGGATTTTAGATGGTTGATTTATTTATCCGTTTGTCACAATGAAGTGCTTCATCAGGCCTGATAGTAGAGGAGCCGTGGAAGATCGACCCTGACCCATCTGATAACCAGATGAGACATATTTTTGTATTAAACAATATTGATTGACAAACATGCCTATGATAACTTGCCTATCGAAAAGTGTTCATGAAGATGGGCTAAGGTCGATCTTTCCCGGCTCTAAGAATATGATGGTAATACAATGCAACTAATTCTTTACAGTAAAATAAGTATATTTTTATGTATTGGTTTCTTCCCGTAAATTCTGCTCATAGCGATTTCCCATGCTTGGAAAAAAGTTATGTTGTTAATTTTCCTACGTTTAATTAGCAATGATAACAAATAAATAATAAATACACCCAACAGTCACATAAATAGTCCTGACCTCAAATTCAGATCAATTAAGTCTTGTGTCGTAGGTAACAGAAACTACGAAAGACCTTTTGGTCTCACAAACACCCAGACCCGAGACAAATACTTGTGGGCCTCACAAATATTTGTCTCGGTGCGGGGATCGAACCCGCGACCTCACGTTTCACTGCCGACGTCTAACCAACTGCGCCACGGAGGCTGTCAAATGATAATCATGGGTTACTTAATGTTGCTGATAAAATCTTACAGATTCTAAATCTTGCCACAAGTGTAAAATACATATTGCTTCAATATAGTAGAGTCAAACCCAATCTGCCTTCCTCACGATATGAACCCTTGTAAATATAACATTTCAGTATTGATCCTTACGTCTAAGCATTGAAACGTTATGTACATTTCAATAGATAGACTCAATAGGTAGAAATTCCTATAGATAGACGGGTATAAAGACCAGTAGATATCAAAACCCGTAATAATATGCAAATGTTTTTGGATATAAGGTACAGTGAACGCCGGTGGACGTAGGGGCTAGGTGACGGTCTACCTCCGATATGAAATGTGAGAGCGCAGATCGAGCCTCCTACTCGGAGTATTGTCGAGAGATTAGAGCCTAATTTGTATTTATGTTACAAAATTTACTCAGTGGTAATTTACATAGATTCCATCTGAGTTTCTGTATTTAAAAAAGCATGTATTGCTTCTTCTTCTTCTTCTTCAGCCTATGTATCTACCCAATGCTAAGAGTAGGCCTCGTGTAATGCACGCCACGTTGTTCTGTCAGTATTAATTAGTTTTGGATTACTTCTCGTTGGATCTAGCACAAGGCAAGTAGGGGGATGTAAAATCTTAAGCAAGGTAAATTATAACGGATAAGGGCTGATTAATGACTAATAAACTGACTGGTATCAGATATTGGAAAGTAGAAAAATAATATATTACTAGTTTATTTTTTCCGGTACACCTTTTAAGCATATTTAGCGATCAAAAAGACCTTTATTTAGCGACAACTAAGTGACGTCATGCACAATTAAGTCTTTTAATTAGCCAAAGATCTCCTCAGTGGTAAGGAAGTGTATGCGCAGCAATAGGACGTGAACAAGCCAATAGGTACTCGTATGACTTAATATTGTAATACGTATAAAAATGTATTGGTTTAAAAAAAATAGCATCAAACTCGCAACCCTTTCAGCGAATACATACCAAACAAGGCCCGCGCTCGGTACAACGGTGTCGAGGCGCGGGGCCCGTCGGCCCGCCAAATGGAATGGACCGTCGTTTTTAGGTAATTGAAATCCCGTACAGCACTACCAAACACCAATATCGATTAGACGCGCTTGCTATGCGCTTTTAAAAACCATTTGTTGAATATTCATGGGGCGTATTATTTTTTGTTGTCGAAATATTTGTGCGTTAGTGATTGCATGCGATGGGCTGAGTAATGATACTACCGTGCAATATGGATTAGAAATTAAAATATTGGAAGTTTTTTCATTTTTCAATCGATTGCGCTGACTTTTTTTTTATTTTGAGAAAACATTTATTACTAGAATACAACGTATGACTATGCGCTGGAAGCAAAATTATGATAAACATCTTATAGGAAAGCTACGTCAAGATGGAATAATATAAAACTATGAATGAAGTTAGCAGTAATATTATACTTTGTAACGAAAAATAATATTATCTGCAGTGAAATAAATTTACGAAAGCATATAAGAAATTAGGCTGAACTGGTGTCGGTTAAATGTTTTTTTTTATCAGCCCATATACGTCCCACTGCTGGGCACGGGCCTACTCTACAATCGAGAGAATCGATTGAGAGTGGTTAGGCCATATAGTCTACCACGCTGGCCTAATGCGGGTTGGCGGACTTACATACCGTAGAAATTCTTTCAAATCGCTACGGTATGCAGGTTTCCTCACGATGTTTTCCTTCACCGTTAAAGTGCGTGGTGATTGACTATCAATACACACATAACTCCGAAAAGTCAGAGGTGTGCCCTGGGATTTGAAACCGTTACCAACAGGCCACCACGCACTTTAAATGTTACTTTACAATAAACTAGTTTTTGTAAATAACTAAAAAGTTAAGTGTTTGTTATCGATCAAACATTTTTTTTGAAAGATGTGCTTTCAAAATCAACAAAATTTTCCTAAGTTTACCACAAAAATTAATAACAGAAAAGTTATTCTAATAATCTAACAATTTGAAATACAATAATATCACAAACCATATTGATAGCATCAGTTTAAATAAACCTGGGATATAATAGCAGGGAGGTATAAAAGAGCGCGTTAGATGGATCTCGAGTTGAGGGGCGCAGATGTGCGTCGCGGGGTCGGTACACATAATTACCCACACACTTTGTAAGGAACGATAATGTCGGAAACCGTTAGGAGAAATTTTAAGAATACGGCACTTCCTTCGCTTTTAAAACGTTAAGGTGAAGAAATCGATTTGTTTTTTGTTTTTTATTGTATAGATCCGGCAAACGAGCAAACAGGTCACCTGATGGTAAGTGATCACTGCTGCCCATGAACATCTACAACGCTGGATCATGGATGTGTTGCCGGCCCAATTAGGAATGGCAGCGGGAAGGAAAAGGATGGGAAAAGGAAAGGGGTATTGGGCACCCGGCAATCTCACTCACCGAACGAAACGCGACAGCTGAGCAGTCACTTCACGTCGATTTCCTGTGAAACAGTGGTACCGCCCCGGATGAGTCTGCCCATTCATGCTGAGTTATTACTGACAACAGCGTGGCTCTACCACTGTGTTTTTATAGTTCCTTTATAAAGATTGGTTGATTTCAGATATTGGGCTACTGGCCCAATCACGATGCAATAAGTTCTGATTTGGTATCATATAGGATGACATGAGGAACGAAAATCTTACAATGTTTTCTGACTGGATTATTCTCATACTAAAACAGGGTTTGGAAACATAACATTTTATCCATGTTTCAAATGGATTTCGTTTTAAGCTTTTACATATTATACAGGGTTCAACAAGACGTTTCCAAAATGTTTAGTGGTATTGTGTCTGAAATCACTAATACTACCGCCCGATTTCGTAATATGAGTCTTTGTTTAAACCCGAACTGAGGCAGTATTTTTTTTAATCTTTCAAATTTGTGGCAGTCTAAAATGCGTCGTAATTCCTGATACCCAAAACACTTACGAGTTGGGACTATACGTAGATGTACACAATTAAATAAACCAACTAAAGCGTTTTAAAGAACAAAGTTGAACGCAAACATTGATTTCTATTTCAGCCAAAAAACACACAGGCAAACTGGAACGCAATACGAAATTCAATTAAACGCTTGCATGTTTACATTACACACACGTATAGTTATAAACAGTATGGCAAGTCATTAAGCATTCAATTAAGTAAAACGCATCGTTTGTTTGCCGTACACTCCGCGCGCCGATATTTGAACATTTGAATGCTGATGTGACGCCGCTGTTCGCATTGGTCGGCCTCAACTGTATTTACATGTATTGAATTTATTAAAAATGTATTGCATTGAATATTGATCTGTGATGTTCGGAAATTATAGTGGCTATTATCATAATAAGTAACTTGAATGTTTTGGTCTAAGAGCCGGTGAAGAATGACCTTCCTCTATCTGATAACCAAATGAGATAATATTTTATATCAAATATTATTGATTAACAAACATGCCTATGATAACTCCCCAGTCGAAAAGTGTTCATGGCTATTTTTAACAGTTTTTTTTTAAATTATCTGGTGACCGTCAGACGCATTATGTGTAACCGGACATCTCAGCGTGAAATGCACCCCGATGTTCTTTCGCATAACTACCCGGCGCAAAACCGTTACTGACTCCTCAAATGTCCTCAAATGGAGAAGGCATGGATGTCCCTCACTTACAACTATGTTTGGGCGCCCGTTTTTGGGTCTTATGAGCGTCCACGACAGATACCTATAAGACCACGCTCTCTATAGCCCATCTCAGAGTGTGCCCTACAACCCCAACGAAATCAACCTTCGGTAACCTCATACGATGGGCAAAGGATACCGTGGCAGAATCCTCTTGCACGTTAATCACAAGGCTGATAATATCCTCAAATATTTTGACAATAAAATAATCTTTATCTAGCATCACAGTATGAACAGGCAAATTGCAAGTTCTAAACAACGCGGCGTGTCGCCCCTAGCTCGCGAGTTACTAGTTGCTTAGCGCCGCTTGCCGTCATATTATGCGCTAACAAACTTCCCTGTTTATGTGTAGCACCTGGCTCTAGAATACGAACGAACGTTTTAAACAGATCAGACACTCTTTTGCAGATTGCTTTGGCTTCCGTTGATGTTGATGTTATGATGATTGTGGGAACTGAGGTATCTGTTTGTGTTGCTGGCTTATGAGACTTAAAGATTGTTTGGAAATTAAACGACGATCACATAACATTATCCTTTTAATTTTAAAAATGAAACGACGTGCGTGGCACGGGATTTGACGTTACACTTTTTTTTTTTTTTTTTTAATTAATAAGGAACTTGTACATGCCCCCGGGCGTTGAAAGCTTGCTTTCAACATGAATCTTCTAAAACTGGCAGTGGGCAGATTGTGTTGAAGGCTCTTCTAATTATTCCAGTGGTTGTCCGAATGTCAGCCACACGAATTACTCCATCAGAACCAGGATGAACCGCTACAACTCGTCCTAGCTTCCACTTTAACGGTGGGAGGTTGTCTTCCTTAATTACAACCAAGGAATCCAGCTTCAAACTATCCTTACATGACCGCCACTTCGTGCGCTGTTGTAATTCAGCAATAAATTCCTTGCTCCATCTGGACCAAAAATGTTGACGGAGTTGTTCCAATCTTTGGAAACGACTCAGGTAGTTTGCGGAACAATCTTGATAATTTGGTGTAGGCAACGACGTCATCGGCCTTCCGATGAGAAAATGTCCTGGTGTGAGTGGGGTGCAGTCAGCGGGATCCGAAGACAATGGTGTTAGAGGTCGAGAATTTAGCACAGCCTCGATTTGTGTTAAAGTCGTGGCGAGTTCCTCAAACGTCAAATTACAATTTCCCAACACTCGTTTTAAATGGTACTTAGTTGACTTGACACCCGCCTCCCAGAGGCCACCAAAATGAGGAGTATACGCAGGAATAAAGTGAAACTGAATGCCATCATTTGCCATGTTTTCACTAATTGAAGAGCAGTTAGACTTTAAAAATTTTGACAAGTCATTATAAGCGCCAGTAAATGAAGTGCCGTTGTCGGAATATATGTTCATTGGTTTACCTCTGCGCGCGATAAATCTATGTAATGCCAACAGAAATTTATTACTAGTTAAGTCTCCTACAAGTTCAAGATGAATAGCCTTGGTGCAAAAACAAATAAAAACAGCAATATATGCCTTTACTAGCCTGCAACCACGACCTTGGCGATTAGCGTACATAATTGGGCCTGCGTAATCAACCCCTACATTTTGAAATGCGTATCCACCAGGAATGAGACGCTGCTGTGGCAAATTACCCATAATTGGGGTAACAGTTTTACCCTTTAAGCGCTGACAACGAATGCACTTATAATAACAAGCTTTCGCCAAATTTCGACCGCCTATGGGCCAATAGGTTTCTCTTATAGAAGCCAATAACAGTTGAGGCCCTGCGTGCAATAATCTTTTATGCTCAAAACTAAATAATAATTTTGTAAAATGATGTGTGGACTGTAGTAAGATAGGATGTTTCTTATCGTAACAAAAGGTGGAGTTATCGAGACGTCCCCCAACTCGCATTAAATTATTGTCGTCTAAATAAACATTAAACTTTAACAAGGAACTCTTTTTTGGCAATACTTTTTTACTAATAAGCAATCGATACTCCGTAAATGATTCCTCTTGACTTTTTATAATTAATATATTTAACGCATTATGAATTTCTTCTTGACACAATGCAATAGTTAAAAATGTATGACCTCTACAAGATTTTATAAACCGTAACACATAAGCCATGCATCGTAGTAAGCGAGAATAATTAGAAAATCGGTTAAAATCAATAAGACGGTTATCTTTAATAGCGTTTTCTATAATCAAACCTAAGATAGGTAATTGTCGAATTTCTGGAAGCGATTCTGGACTAGTGTGTTTTAGAAGAGACGGCCAACATGACTGATCCTCCTTTAGGAAATCGGGTCCATACCACCACAAGTTCAAGTGCCTAAGAGTGCTTATATTAGCTCCACGAGATATTAAGTCTGCGGGATTTTTATCGGTAGGTACATGCCGCCAGGTACAATTGATAGTTTTATCAAAAATTTCAGCTATGCGATTGCGGACGAACGGCTGAAGCTTGGAAGGTGGCATGTGCAACCAGCCTAGCACTATGGTGGAGTCAGTCCAAAGAAATACATTACTTATCTTTATCCTAAGAGAGGTCAGAACCTTCTCATAAACACGAGCTCCTATTAAGGCGCCACATAACTCCAATCGCGGAATTGTTGTAGTTTTGATTGGCGCGACTCGACTTTTACCAATTAATAAACGGACCATAAATTTACCCTCTTTATTCACACTACGCACATAAGCGCACGCTCCGTATGCCTTTTCAGAGGCATCTGTGAATATGTGGAGTTCTAAATGCTCATATGAATCGCAAACTACGTTGCGTGGAACTCGAAAATTATTTAATTCGGGTAATGATTCCAAAATAGATGTCCAGGTTACACAAAGCTCCGGACATAAGGGCTCATCCCATGAAAGTTTATCGATCCACATTTTTTGGAGCAACATTTTCATGGTGATTACACATGGACTGAGTAGTCCGAGTGGATCAAAGATTCGTGCTATCACTGAAAGAAGTTCACGTTTTGTATTGCCCTTCGAAGGAATCGTCGATCCTAATAAGTATCCCAACTCATCAGAACTTGCAAACCAATCAAGACCTAATAACCTATTCGAGAAATCGGATTCCATATTTAGGTTGAATGATGGCTGATCTGAATCTGAAACCAATCGCGGATCATTCGATTTCCATTTTCTAAGTGGCATGCAAGCTGAAGCAAGTGCATTAGTGACTTCTTGACGGATAAAAAGTAATTCATCCACGTCATTTGCACCCGTAAGCAAATCATCGACATGAAAATCGTGGATTATTACATCTGCAATCTTTTTATTTTTGCAATTAAGACCCACTTGCTTCAGACATCTTGTGGCGAGATAAGGCGCACTAGCTGTGCCATATGTGACTGTGTTCAATCTGTATACTCTTACAGGATTGTTCACATCATCACGCCAAACTATTTGTTGCAAATGCCTATTTGAAGGATGAACAACAATTTGCCTATACATTTTTTCTACGTCAGCCGAGAGAACGTATTTATAAGTTCTAAATCGAATAAGTATAGACAAAAGATCATCCTGAACGGTCGGTCCTGTCATCTGAAGATCGTTAAAGGATGCTCCTGATGATGTAGGACTACTTGCGTTGAACACGACGCGAAGTTTGGTCGTACTACTGCACTCTCGAAGTACTCCATGATGTGGAATAAAATATCTACTTTGACTTAAATCTGAATTTTCACATTCAGTCATATGCCCTAGCTTCTCGTACTCGGACATAAAGTCATAATATAACCCTTTCAGTACAGGTTGAGATTTTAAACGTCGTTCTAATGAATATAGGCAATGAGAAGCCCGACGAAACGAATCGCCTAGAACAGACGGACTTTCCTTAAGCGGAATATGAACACAAAAACGACCATCACTAAGACGAGTCGTATTTTTAATAAAATGTTCTTCACACAATTTTTCTTCAGGAGAGTGAGATGACGATGACTTCACTTCCTCTAACTGCCAAAATTTTGCTAAATCAGATCGAAGTTTATCCAAATCACTGTCACGTGCCGAATTGACGTTAACTAAGTTGCATTTAATGCTGTTGGAAAACTTCATTGATTGACACATAATTGGACCAGAAACTATCCAACCTAGCCGGGTATCACATAATACAGGCATGCCATCCCCCAACTTTATCCTCTGAGTCCCTAATAAGTCCCAAAATAGGTCTGCGCCTATCAAAATATCAATTTCACTAGGCTTATAAAATGAAGGGTCAGCTAAACGGATAGTAGGTGGAATATTCAAGGCACTAAAATTAACACTATGACAGGGTACGTCATTGGTTATCAGAGGTAAAACAAAACAATACAGCTTACTCTGAAAGCTGTTATCAAGCGACTTGATGTCCACCTGACATGCTTTACCAACGTACGAAGTTACGTTATTTATACCAATTATGGACCTGTCTACCTCAACAAATGCGAGGTTGAGCCTTTTCTGCAACCTTTGTGTCATGAAGGATGAAGTGCTGCCACTATCCAGGACTGCGCGAACAACATGCTCATCACTATTACGATCATATAGCTTGATCAAAGCAGTTGACAACAAGACTCCACGTTGTTTGAATCCGTCACAATTAGATTCAGCCATTGCAGATAAAACGACATTATTTTTATCCTGAGAAGAAGTGGGCAATCCCGAATCAAATCCTGACGAAGCAGAAGGTGTTATGAGTAACTTTGTATTTTTATTATTTAACAAATGAATTAATATATTATGCCTACGTTTACATAACTTACATCCGGGCTTTTTACATTGGTTGGCAAAATGACCTGAACGGAAACAATTGTAACACACTTTAAAACTAGGTACTAACTTTAAACGCTCTTGAACACTCAAGCTAAGGAATTTTGAACAATCCCCTAAATTATGGTCACCCTTGCAGTGTGGACAAGATCTTAAAACCAATTCGTTCCCTGAGCTATTAGAATTTGATGTCACCATTAAAGCCTTTAATTTAGTATTTGATCTATTAGGTGTTTGCAATAAATCATTACGAGGTGATTCTAAAGTTTCCATAAAACTAGCACGGTTACGCAAGAAGTTAATCAATAAGTTAAATGTAATTGCACTATCCTTATTTAAGCGGTCTCTGTGCTGAAGCCATTCACGATATGTTCTTTGGTCAAGCTTACTTGTGATAATATAAATCAACAGTGTGTCCCATTTGTCAACAGGCTCACCCAACAACTCTAATGACCGTAAACTTTTATTCACAGAATCTATTAAATTATTTAATGCGACTGAAGACTCTTTATTAATTGCATTTATACTAAATAAACCTTTTACGTGATTTTCAATCAATAGTCTTTTATTATCGAATCGATCGCATAATAGTTTCCAAGCTATATCATAGTTCTTTCCTGAGAACTCGATAGATCGTAGTACCACAGCAGCAGAACCTTCCAGAGAGGAACGCAAATAATGGAATTTATTAATTTTTTGAATGTCATCATTATTATGAATGAGACTAATAAAAGTATCGCGAAATTCCAACCAATTGTTAAAGGAGCCATCAAACTTTGGTAAATATATTGTAGGTAACTGAACTAGATTTCGACTGTTGCTAACACAAGTGTTTTTATCACTATTTGCTGACTCGTTATCCTTATTGTATTCATTCAAAAGTAATTGTGATTTAGACAGCATCTTATAATATAATGACTCAAATTCAGCTCTTTCACAAAGTTGAGCTTTATCATCTTCCACAATTATTTCTAATTTTAACTGCACTTCATCATACTGCTCATATAATGACTCAATCTTACCTGTACGCAACTGTAGCTCTGTAGCATCAGAACTTGACAATGGCTTGGTACCTAGTGCATCAAGATAGTTGGCAAATGCAGTTAGTCTGCCTTTAAAGCTCCCACGTTTCTTTATCAATTCCTTCTTTTGCAACTCCTCTGTAGCCATTCTGGGAGTTGGATAAAGTCAACCTAGAATTTACATAATAAAGGAAACTTACATAAGGAAAACTTACACAAGGAAATTTACATAATAAATTAACAAAACTTAGTTTTAAATGGATAACAACCCAGCAATACACACAACAACAACAAAGTAAATTAATTAAAACGTATTTAAAGTTTTTATTAAAATAACTACTTTGTCAATATGTACAATATCTAGGTACCAAATAATAATTATAATTATGATCCTTGAGTGCAATCAAGCAACATAAAATAAAAATCAACAGTGATTATCATACAGAAAAAACAATTAATTATACCAACTTAACATATTTAAGGCAACTGTATTAATGACTAAAATGTGTTCTGCTAGAAGTTAATGTAATGAGCAATAGTTTATACATTAATATTAAACAATAAAATCACTAAATTTAGTAATTTAATAAATGTACTATTTTTTGACCTTGCATATCAAGGACATTCTCAATGTCACAACTTTTTACAAGTAAACTTGTAAACACATAAAGTTATTGAAATTATATAGTTTCACTTTTATAAAAAACAGTTCTACTACCTTAATGAGTGTTGGGGAATAAAATTAAAAGTAAAAACGACTTAACACTGTGATAATGATAATCTTGTGCACTCAAACCACGTTCTACGTCGTTGGTGGAAAAATCAAACTTCTTCTTGTTTTTTGGTCGCCAATTCTTCAAATGCTATGCTAGTACTTCAAGTTAATCCGTGTCGATGGACCATGTTTGGAAATTAAACGACGATCACATAACATTATCCTTTTAATTTTAAAAATGAAACGACGTGCGTGGCACGGGATTTGACGTTACAATTTTTTTTTTTTAATTAATAAGGAACTTGTACAAAGATGGAACATTTATTTGGGAATAAATAATCCTATGTTGGATCTATTGGATTAGTTATTGCTTTGACTGTCTAGACTCTAGAATCTAGAATATTTTTGAGTGTTTTGAGTCAGTTAGAGACAGCATAGGCGAGGGTCCCCTATCCGCTACCACATGTCGAATGATACGAAATGTTAGGCGTTTAAGTGGCTGATTTTTTTACTTGAAGCAGTTGACAATAATGAGTCATCGTTTTTTTGGTACTCTCCGTATTTTTCCATCACGCACGGTTCATAAAAATTGTTCGGATTTCAAAAGCCTCTAACTTCGAACAGGTCCGACATTGGCTAGGGTAAATAGAGACGACTTTCAATATCTGATTAAAAGACGTGCCCGACACCTAACAAGTGGGGTAATGATTATTAAGCTACTATTAACTAAGAGAAAGTGCACTGTTTTTATATTAATTATTCTTAAGATAGTGGCACTGCCAAGGTAGAATTGCCACATGAAATCAAAACTGATTGCAGAGTGGCTCTAGCACTGAAATGTACTGGGGCTATGTAAATTTTAAACCCTACTTTATTTATTCTATGGTAATATTCTTATTAGAAAACGTACAGGACCTATCGAAATGTTCAAAGCCGCTTCCCAATTTCAAACTACCCACAATAAAAGGTAATGGCGGTAATAATCGAACGGCGTTGGCGATATTATTCCTTGATTTCTATATTCCACGTGCACGTGTGAAAATGACAACTCTGTTTGTTGTATCGGTGTTGGTGATGTGGTCTGAATATTGGTGCCAATATTGGAACAATTTTAATCTGTTCTTAAACTAAAGATCGTTGCAAAATTATTTGAAATAGAGCGACAAAAGTGTTGGATGCTAATTCGACAAAAATATAATTTATTTATGTAGTATTTTATAAGAATCTATTTTTGACGCGACGAAAATAAATGAAAAAAGCTACATACTTGTACATAATTACCTTTTTCAATATATAAAATATAACGATTACTCTTAAAGTAACACGGTATGCAACAAAATTATAAATATTTACTAACATATTATAATTTAATATCACTCAAATACATCACGTGTTTGCTAAAACTATTGGGTGCATTTGACCAAACGTATTCAAACATGGAAGTCGTTGAAACGATATAATATTATTTTAAATGGACGCAATTTAGACATCGAACAGCTAACGCCCCAATGAAACATTAATGTTGAAACTATAGACATTATTTAAAGCTTTTATTGCGTCAAAACACTTGGGTTGTATTGAAATGATATTTCTATTGGAATAGGAAAATTTATTTCATCGGTTTTAGTCAGTGAGTCAGCGTTGAAAATAGTCAGATATTTTCAGAGTTAAACTATAGCATAATTATGTTCACAGAAATTAAAAGCTCCTAAGAATTAAGATTTTTAAAAATTATATTTTTTTTTGTTTACTTTTGACATTATAAATTATTGTTATTTCTTACTCCTTATCACAGTAAAAATTGACGTGAGCGTAAATCGCACTCGCTCAAAGTTGACTCCGAGTGACTCGGTACACCGGCACATATTTAAATCAAAGGTGTTCCCGCGAATGAGCCTGTTTATCACAAATGAAGGGCAATTAATTTTAATTAAACTCAACTAACGGTCGCGCGATATGTCCGACAGGCTCGAAAACACTTCAAATAGCATCGGTTATTTTTGGACGGAAATTATTCAACACATATTTCGCGGTGGCGTTTTTTTGACGCTGCGTTTTTGTGTGAAAACGCCCTTTTTGTCTACCTAGTCGTAGATAGTGTCTGTAACACGAGATGTGATGTGTAATGCTGTTTACAATTAATAATCCAAACAAATTGTTACGGACGACCTGGTTAAGGTCGCAGAAAGTCGCTGGATGAGGGCGCCTTCCAACAGGTCTATATGGCGATCTATGGGGGAGGCCTAAGTTCAGCAGTGGACTTCCTGTGGCTGTTTTTTTCTTTTGGCTCTTTTGTCTCTGTCTTGAAAGAGAGAAAGAGAGAAAAAATATTGTGGATTTTCGAATATTTATAAGCAATATAAAAAGCAACAACTTTTGTTTATGAGGTTGTTTGCAACGTACCATATTAGTTATTAAAATCACTGTTCTGGATCGGTATTCCTACTAAACGTATTTAAACTTGAAATTTTTGCAATTTGAAATACAATAAATCCTTTGGGAATTAATTTGTCATTTGAATTTTATATCGCCTTTTTCGGTGTTTTTTCTACATCAACACTAAAACGCGCGTGTCAAAAACCGTAATGTATAGTAAGTAGGTATAAATCTTCACTTGAATACGGTATGCACATCACTCAAGTCGCATTTGATCCCAATAAAACATGAAAGAAATGCGTATTTCACATCTTGCACTAATCAATCTCTCTGGCAAAGGGTTTACTATGAGTTTTAAATTGACTTTTTGATTATAGATAGGGGCTCCTAGATTTGTTAGTATAGTAGAATGTATTTTGTTTTCGTTTTTTTAGTACTAGTTTTGGTTAAGAATTCACGTCATATCACTACGCGGGGCCAAAATCACTTAACGTAACTTACATCGGATTTGAGTGCAAAATCTGGGAATTGAAGTGTGGACCTTATGTTTCACGACCCATACATGCTGCCACTATTTTAATGAGTGGGCTCACACATTACTTATCATAAGACTGGGCTCACAAATTTAAAAACTATGCTAGCTCTTTTTTTTATGTAGTGTGATAATTTGTATAAGTTAATTGGATTACAAAATTCTTGTCATAATATTGTTAAGGTAGTCTCGTTCTTTACTGTAGGTTGTACTTTTAAACCTATTCTATATTTTACTCTGTCTGTCGATTGTGCCTTCAGGGGGTTTCGCTGACGTGACGGTCTACATTATTCTAGCTTCCGCCGTCTGGGCCACCGCAGGTCTGAAAAATCTAAAATTCCGTCGACCAAATACTGTATTTGTTGCAATTTTTTACTGTTGTTTCAAATTGTCCGGTTGTTAGACAGTAAATATTCCTTGCGGTCAGATATTAAATGTATTTTTTCAACCGAATAGAATTTGGCATATTTCGAATTTAAATAATATGCGCAGACATTTAAGCGATATCGTGAGGGGAAATATCGTAAGCAACTTGGCATTTTCGAGGAATTCCGTTTCTTAACCATGCGAATGATTTGCCTACAATACATCGGATTCCGCAACCTCCGACTGAGAACCGCAAGGTGGCAATTTTGTCTATTTTCACCTCTAGGTTCTGTGACGAAATGAAGCACAGCTTACTGTTTAAAATTACAAAAGGAAACGGATCCAATTATTTCACAATACAAGGGATAGTCGAAAAATCATAGGAGAAATCGGAGATGTTAAAAAAATTGTTGCACATCATTTTAAACAGAATAATGTAATGTTGGTTCTTGGAAATATAAAATGTACTTTCAAAAACACATTTTAATTAAATTTTAATAATTGAATAAATATGATTGTATGGAACTTTCATACTGCTTTTTCATGGAAGTACACTTTTGAAAATATACCTTACTTAGCAATTTCGATACGACCTGTCGTAAGCGGCCTGCATTCAGCAACTTCCAACTTGTATAACACTATCTCAAACACACTTACTAGTCTAGACTATAGACAATACAATAAGTACGTAACACAAATGTCTGAATGGGCCCCTCAACGACGTCTACATACATTTCCTCAACTAAAGTTTTGTTATTGTAGTTCGCAATCTAAAGCGGAGACAGCAACTCGGTGACGTCACAATTGTCATCGAAAGAAATAAACTGATTCTCAACAGCAGGGAAGTTTTCATGAATAATAAACTTCAGTTACGCGCTGCGACGTGGCTAAACGAACCCGATGGACTTGTCGTCTTGTCACTCGGAGCGCTGCGGGCATTTGTTTTGCCATTTAATTTGAGATTGTGTGTTTTGTATTTAGTTGAATTGGAGCTAAGTGCATGGCAAACGGGTTCTCAACTTCCGTCATGTTGGTTGGTAAATGAACTCAGTGCGCGACAGGAAGCAGGTTTTCTCTAGTCATTGTCACGAGTGCTCTACAAAAATATCTCAGTTGTTGTGGTAGAAAACATAAGCTTCCTTAATATCATCTTTGACTTTATAATTGGAACTTCATAAAATTGTTTTTTTTTTTTCAATTGAATCATTAAATAGCAGTAATAAAAAACCCCTCTCAATCTTACTCGACTTTGTAGAGGAGGCTCGTGCAATGCAGTGGGATGTATATAAATTCTGAATCTCATTAAGGATTCTCCTTAGTGTTAGTGACGACGATGTTTAGTTTCCTTCATATAAGACAATTATTCTTTTACGACTGCCATTCGGTAGTAATAAGAACGTAATGGCGTACGCAGAACATGACTCCAAAACTAAGCGAAATTCTAAATCTAGACTTCAATAGATGTCAGATAAAGCTATAAAGGCAGTAGCAGTCAATACAATATTTCGCGAGGGTACGACATCGTAGAATCTGTTAACACCCTGACTGCACACGATCGCGGCCACAATAACGTATAAAACAGAAATCGTTACACTTTGAAACGCTCTCAGCGCGTCCTCAATTAAATGTCAGCTAAATTTTTACGAGCTGCCAATGGTGTGGGCGGAACCAGCAGTCCCTTTTGGGGGGTTCGAATTGAGCAATTCTTTTCGGTGTTGCATGCACAAAATGTTTTTACTTAGATTGCAAGCATAGTTGTAGTTAGTTCAGAAACCTTGATTTATATTGAGATTCAAAACAAATTAATAATGCCTTGAACTTATGAGAATATAGAAAACATTTATGTGGCATTTATCAATAGTCATAACGTTGACAAATCAGTATTTTTATTGATCGAATGCTTGACTCTTGTTTGGTAGTAATCAGGATTGACTAAGTTACAAAAATCAATTCATTCAAATTGATCCTTCTAATAATTTTTATACCTCGTCTTTTTTAACTATTTTGTCATTCATTGCACTGATTTTCATAATAAATTCCTCCTTAACTCAGGGAGGCACACATCCTCTTCAAGATGTTCTACTACGTTCCCACTCAACATTATCAGTACATTCACCATCCGCTAAAATAGCTGTGGAGCAATTGTCGCGATCTGGAAGCGAGCCAGCGTGACGCGGCGCCACGCGTGACAGCTGTCATGACACGCTTTGTTTTGCCTCCTGTCAACTATTTGCATTTCCTCCGTCGCGACGTGAGTGTAAAAACTCCTTTGTTTACCGCGGCTTTTTGGTTTATTGGTTTTGATATTAGCAGAGATTTTTGAACATTTTTATGTGATGCCAATTTTATCGGAATGTTATTTCTATTCTAATTACTGGTGAAAGCTCCATAAAACAGAATTTTAATACCTAATATGACCTGGGGTATGACTCGAGGTAGGTTAATTAATCGGACTTTATTTGGAAATAATGTAACATGCGTTCCACTGGCACAAGAGAAAATAATATTACACTCCATATTAGAAAAGAATCTTGTAGGGACTAATATAATATTTATATTATACAAGAATCAAAGGCATCTCAAATATCACAAGAATATTACCTAACTCACAAGCCTATCCCAACTAATAAACCTAATTTAAGTCAAGCGTGACAGTAATTTGACAAGCGCGGCTGATGACAGCACAATTAAAACTCCGTAACTTCCAATTCGAGATTTAAATCTTTGCCAAGTAATTCCAGATGTCAAGTTATGTTACCAACTGAGATACGGGCGTATTCAAATACGAACATTAACATAATATCGCACAAAAACAAACAATGAATAATTTTAACGTCAATCGGAATTTACAAAGATTGGTGAAATTCGAGCTGCACTCACATCTCATTATTCTCATTTTAAAAGGATTAACCGGCGTGCATTCAAAGCCCTTTTTGTAACCCAACACGCATCCTTTATATAGAAAACGCAAAATTAAAAAGAAAATCAAGTTATGGGAACAGGAATAGTCAATAGGCACTTCATATTGTGTTTGCTGAGTAAACCACAGTGTTCCGCGGTATCAAGTGACGGTGCTACCACCAAACGGACTCGCTACAGAAATTGTAATAGTCAAATCCATTGCTCTATCACTATATTCTCTTAGCAGTGCAGTGGTAGTGTGACACGCAATGGATGTCTAAATAAATGGAATAATATATTGTGATGGTGGAACAAACCAAGTTGGTGGATGGTAAAGGGATTGTGTATCCCGCGGGAGACGAAGTTGAGTGAACTCATCTAACCTAAATCGTCGACAATGACGCCATTGTCTTGATACGTTGAGAAATTTTCTGTCTTCATGCAGGTAAAGTGGAGTACTTTGAAATGTTTGCTCCACGCTTTTCCGTCACTTTTTGTGGCGACAGCTAGATTTGTTAACATAATTGATGTAGTCAAGCGTGGGAATGAGATAATGAATTGCTCTTTCTGTCCCTCTTTGTATAACAAATACGGCGTGTTTGTTTACATGGCTTTATCTCAGAAATAAATTAATGATATTAATCAGGTAGTAACTGCTGGGAACTTCATGTAGTCTTTAAATTATTAGCAATAGAAAATCTACATTTAGAATTTAATTAAAGTTTCCTTAGTCCTATAAAAATAGCCTTTTTTAATACACAAAGGAAATTTGCTATTCTGGCGTACAAACTCGGTCCACGACTAGATATTACCACTTTCCCAATAAGACAGTTACATTTAATCATAATCACCGGTTCAATTAATAAATTAAATAAATCTGTAATAATTATTATACCAGATACTGATCGTAAACTGTAATCAACCGTAAAGGCCCACAATCTACACAATCAGATAAAAATCAATACTATTTAAAAGACAAATTAATCTTAATTGAAACTTCATTAATCGCACTGAGGGCACAGCATTTATTTAGCTTATCTACAGATAAAGGCAAAGAGCCGGAGGTGTGGACTTGATTGCCTCCACTGCATAGCAGATAACTTATCAGATGCGGAAGGAGATTAACTGATTTCGAGATTAGTGAGGCATGCATGATGTTTTAATGTGAGTTCGCTGGTCGAAGCTTTGCAATGAGTGTTTCTGTGTAAGCGATTATCGGCTATTTGGTCGGTTGGGGATATTAAACTTTATTTATCGTTTATGCACTGTCGGGTTAAAATAATTATGAAATAAATATTAAGCATGTACCAGTGGCGAAGGGTGATTTTTTTAAAAAGGGAAGCCGAAGCTCAATACGCTAAATAAGTGTGTTTATTTTGTTTATACCTACTGGCCCTACATAGGGAAGACAATGCGACTGATACTTGATAGTACACATAGTGCAGTCCGGATTGAGTAGATCAAATTATCGTGAGATGCTTTACAGAATTAGCCCGAAACGCGACACATTTACATAATATGTACGTGTATCCTTATATCCGGACGTTTGCGAATATCCAACCGCCAGCAAATTATTCCTCCGACAATCTCACTCACCAAACGAAACGATTGCGTTTCGTATGATGGCATCTACGTACTGCGGTCGTCAATTATATTTTAATATTTCCAATATACAAAAGTTGCAATGTCATCATGAGAAAATTAAAAAAGTATATTTTTAAACCGCACGTGAATATAAGATTAATGAAGAAAAATTTATAATCTAGATACAATGTTAACAAGTACGTTAGCCGCGCTTTTATTAGTTGTATTATTAGTAGTCGAGCACTTCCTAAAATCTAAACAGTAACGTTATTTCCGAAATTGACAATCTAAACATGTACGTCCCTCACGATTATTAATTTCCATTACAACATAATAATACTATTAATATTTATGTACATTTTGTAATTTAAAACATTAAAAACTAAATGCGTGAACCAGCTAATACTCGTATACTGTCTAAATGTTAATACAACACTTACAAATGCAGTGATATCTACACAAATACACACATAAACACACAAATGCTGAAGAGTCACAGCATGCCTTCTGCTTTTTTAACGGAAATTGAACCTTAAATCATTATAAGTTTAAGGTACAATTTTGCGTGATTTGTTGCAAAATACACAACCATGTCACACCAATGCGTAACATGCAACCGACGCGGGCGGTCGGCGCACGGGCCGCGCCATTGTTATTCAATAAGCCGAACAATTTTGGCAGTAATTCGCCAGAGGTCGCAACGCGGCGCAATCTAATTACGTGTTTGCTATGCGCCTCCGCAGTAATATTTACCTATGTGGCCGACAGATGTCGTTGAATAAAATGAGTTTAGATATTACATAATAATTTTGAAAAATTTGCTTGTTTATAGTGTAATGATAAATTACAAAAGGTAAGCCGCAGGGAATCGAGTTATATGGAGCCTTCGCCACTGGCATGTACTTAATTATTAAACATTTAGCCAAATTTGTAAATATCTAAAAGGTAGGAAAGAAAAAAAAGGTTGAAGGTTGCTTCGTCATATTTTATGAAAACTATAGATTTACGTTGGGTACAAATTCTTGAGCCTGTACATAGTTATGTACAGGCTCAAGGTCCAAATAACCCACTAGTTTGATGTCGTCAAGGAGGAGAAGTGTTGATCTAACTGAGGACCCTAGACGTGGAGTGAAGTGGAAGAGACAGACCCTGGCACTGAACAGGATGCCACTAGGTAGCACGAACGTTATTAGTGGTATGTTAGGAGTTAAATGAAAAGCATGACCTATGAGTTTCATAAGCCTAGTGGAGGATGTTTTATGGTATAAGGGGTAAACGAGCATACGGTTCACCTGATGGTAAGTGATCACCGCCGCCCATGAATATGTGCAACACCACAGGGCATTGATATTATTTTAGACTTTTTCTTGAAGGCAAGTATGCCACTAAATAGACTAGTACATACGCCTTTTTCGAATCGAATGCTTTAGAGAATTTGATTAAAACATAAAAAATATATGAACATAAAATACGAGTAAATGATTTAATAAAATCTCAATAAATTCCAATTCTGCGAACCATAAAAATGTCGAGTATTGGAATTAAAAGAATAAAAAGATTAATTCCGAACCGAAGTGTACCTAACTCTCGCCGCACTGGAATTGGACTTTCGGTGAAATTACTCACGACCACATATTTGGGTCAACGCAATGTTGATTTTATTTATTCACGTAGACTGAGGTATTTTGGACCGGATTGCGCATGTATTTTAAATGGATTAATTTGTGTCGCCGTGACCGGCATCACGGAAGGGTTGGATACGAAATTAGGAGCAAAATTGTTGATGGGGGTCATACTGACCCTGTTTCGGCTTTTTCCGTCACAAATGTCACCCAGAAAATAGACAACTTTTATTCTTTGATGGGGGTTGATTTTTTCATTTTTTTATTGTTATGGGAGTTGTCACATTTTTTTTTATGTCTCCATTTATACATGACCCGCTATTAATTTGTCAAATAGTATTAAAATCTTATAATATATTTAAAAGCATTACTCTTGTAGTATTAGAGGATATTTAGTTGTAAGTTCAGCCGGATACCCCTTTCCTACTCTCATCCTTGTTCCTTCCCGCTTCCCTCCCAAATGGACGGCAACACATCCATGATCCAGCGTTGTGGATGTTCATGGACGGCAATGATCACTTACCATAAGGTGACCTGTTTGCTCGTTTGCCGGACCTAAGCAAAACTAAATAAATAGTTATAATTGAAAGAGTTTAAAACAACTTTCCAAATCGTCTCTGCCGCACAGGCAATTCAACTTGAGACAATTATACAATATTAACCAGAACGGAACTCAAAAAAGTATAAAATATTCAAAAATAATTAACAAACACCGGAAACGATATCCATATATTAAATCTAAACGGAATACGAAACGCACAAATTCACTATAATGAGTCAAAAAACTACCCTCCTTCGAAGACATAAATCATAATTATAAGTAACGTTTCACACATGCATTCTATTCATAATAATTAATTTCTGGGGGTATATTTCGTGTGTAATTAGGCACAGGCCAGCATATGTCTCCAATTACTCCCCATCTCTAACGACCGTGAGAAGTCGGTATTTTAAAAATAGACCCCTTTTTATGGTTTATAAAAAGTGTGATTTTTAAACGGAATTTAAGCTTCATTATTTAAATGTATTTAAATTTGGAGTCGAATTGACTACTTTTAAGGAGGTTATATTTTTCATAATAGGACCGAGGTTTGAAGCACTGTATGTGTAAAATACATTTTATCATAAGTCTAATATTAGATATTTTGATACATAGTATGATTAGGACAAATTACATTATAATGTTAACGCTAAGCTATGTGATATCCACTGTTAAACGTCGATCATTAAAAAAATATAGAGCAACCTGCTGGTAATGGCCTGCAACCGGCGAACTTCTTAAACATTGTAAGCCAAAAATAAAATCTTTGGATAAATCAAACGTTAATCCGCGTTTTAAGTCACAATTAAGCATTAACACATGAATTTTGTAAACAAAGATTAATTACCACTTTCTTGTCGGAAAAAACGTCTTTTAGCGTGGTCAAGTCGTGCCTGCGGTCAATAAATCCTGGATCCAATAAATGGTCGTCGCGTTCCGGCGGCGAATCGAAAGGTGCTGCAATTAAATCCCACGAGATTAAATGGACTCCATCCATTTGTGGTCTTGGCCTTCTCGCTGGATGGGGCAAGGTATGAGCGGATGGGTCATTTCGACCCATCACGCTTCGAACGCTGCTGCTGTGAGTGAGTGAGATAGTATAATTATTGCTTTCTCTTACTCACGTCCATAGTGTCATTACCATTAGATAAGCAATTTTATTCGCAAGCAACGAGTATTGTTGCCAAAATACCGTATTGCTAAGCCTTATGCAAAAGGCAAAAACGGCCCAAAATTTGCACTCGTTTAGGTAAAATAACGTTTTTATTTCTACGCGTCGAGCCTTTTTATATTCTTTTATTATCTAAATCATCCCGATTTTCAGTCGGCACCACCTCACCCATATTAGCCGGTCATCATCGCTGCGTCTTTCAATTTGCGCCAGATCATGCACAGCAATGTCCAATGGCTAAGTAATTAATGCTTTCATGTAACTTTCTTATGTGCCACTGCCGCGTACAGAGGAGATTGGGATCGAATAAAAGAAGACCCCCCCCCTCGATCTCCACTTCACCACCTCACCGGTCCCCGCGTAAATTCTCACGTGATAGTGTTAAATAATTTAAAAGGGTATTAAGGTAGTGACATAAGTATTAAGAAGATGTACATCAGTGATTTACGAGTGTCTCAAAGAATTTGGTAAAGGCTATTCGTTTTGAATTCGGCAGGTCTGTCGGGTTTGTTGAGGGCAATTGCTGGATTAAAAGTAAAGGTCAGTGACATTTTTTGCACGTTAATACTTACGGCCTTATTCATAGACAGATTAAAAACCTATTTTAGTTATCGAATGCTTTGTCCCTTTGGAAGATTTTAAAATTCAGTTTGAGCTAAGAAGACGAAAACATTCGCTAACTCAAACAGGTTTTCAAACTGCTTATGAATAAGAAGTGCGTGGTGGCCTCGTGGTATCGGACCAGACTCGGCTGCCTACATGTTCACGGTGGTCGCGGGTTCAAATCCCAGGGCACACCTCTGACTTTTCGGAGTTATGTGTGTATTGATAGTCAATCACCACGCACTTTAACGGTGAAGGAAAACATCGTGAGGAAACCTGCATAACGTAGCGATTTAAAAAAAAAAATCTACGGTGTGTAAGTCCGCCAACCCGCACTAGGCTAGCGTCGTGGACTATATGGCCTAACCACTCTCAATCGTACTCTCGATTGTAGAGGAGGCCCGTGCCCTGCAGTGGGTCGTATATGGGCTGATAAAATACAATACAAATATGAATAAGGCTGACAGACTCAACTAATCAAATCAAAAATCTCTTTATTAAAAAAAAATTGATCGCTAATAAATACATACAACCAAAGCATCATATCTAAGCGCCGAAACCTGGAACCTTTTAAATTTAGCCTCTCTACACTGACAGACCCATAAGGTGCTTAATTAAGATATGCTGCATAGGATAAAAAAGTAAAAAGCCGCCGAGTGCTTCCGTAGTCCGTGATAAACAAAGATAAGAGATGTCATAAATCAGATAATACGAGAGTTACAAAGCGCATCCCACGCCTACAATACGGGCTGATAACGGCTAATTAGGTTATTTGTTACTGATAACAAATTCATAAGATCAAACAACGTGTTGCTTTTGAGATGATTAACGAGTTAAGAGGAAGCGTGGAGATATGATAGGCTAATGATCTTGTATTATTTTTATATTTGGAATTAAAATTGATAAATAAACACATTTAAAAGTCGCAATTTTGCTTCAGAATAAATTGTTTCGGAATCTATTTGATTAATTTGGATCTACAATGTCGACACTAGCGTAGACCCCAAACTAATTTTTGTAGTTATTGTGTAGCGATTACATATGAACTCTCAGATCCCTGTTACCTTCACATTTTTTTAAAGAACTTACAGGTATATAAAAAAATAAAAAAACCTAGTATTCCAATCCATCAGCCAAAGGAAGTCCACTGCTGAACATAGGCCTCTCCCAATGATTTCCACGGTGACATTCCTTGTAGTAAATTATAAAAATTTGTTATGCATATTTGGATGGGATGGATCCGATATGAACTTATTTTAAAGTTTCGGAAAAAAAAACAAGTTTTCAAATTTTGCTTAGTCATTTAAATTGGCGATATTTAATTACGAATACATACTAATTAAAGTAGAAAAAAGACGTTCCAACTCAGTATACGTATATCAAAAGCTATGTTTCATTTACTACAATAAAATGTTTAATAAAACGACATGGCCACTCGTAACTATAATTCTTTCATAACACAGGGGCCGGTAAAAGGGATTAATTTCGTACAAATATAGCCATTAAAACGATTTATTGATATTAATTAATGGTTCGTGACGATTAACTTCGGCCCCAGAAAATGGTAAATCTACGGTTATGTGAACATAAAATGTAATTGAACCTATTACGTCATAACATATTGTGAGGTAGATAACCAAAACTAATTACGGACATCTAGAAATCGATACATACAAGGTGAAACCCACTGGAATTGATTCATGCATCCTCCGTGGCGGAGTTGGCTGGACGCCGGCTGTGAGACGAAACGCATCGGGTTAGATCCCAGCACCGAAACGAATGATTGTGTGAAACACAAGTATTTGTGTCGGGGTTGGGATCACCCAGACAACCCTCTCACAAACATGTGAGAGCAAAAATTATCTCGTAGTTCCTGATACCCACGACACAAGACTTGATATTAGCTTGGGTCAGGACTATGTATGCGACTGTTGGGTGTATTTAATTTATTTATTTTAAATATAAACTATTATAAGTATGGTCATGTTTATAATTACAATATATAAAACTATAAAGGATGACAACGGGAAGAAACTTAGCTTTGCATCGAGTCTAACTAAAAATTCTGCTTCAGGTTTTTGGTAGAGGACTAACTCCTAAGATTAGACCGGTAGCTGTTAGGCAGGTATCTGTTGTTTAAGACATAGACTCATTTAAAATACCCAAAATTATTATTATACGCATTGATCCAGCGTAAATGAGAAATAATGAAAGAAATAATACGACGTTAACCAATTTTTTTTCTGTTTCACACAAATCGACTATTACCATCTTATTCCGAGTTGATAAAACTTCAAGTGCCATATATTCTGCAGTATCACTAGTCAATATGCAACCCCTTAAATAACTAGTAAAATGCTGGTAAGTGGTAGTTAAAGCGAGTGCCGTGACAAGTCGACACGAGCACCGCAGAATGTCGGCTCACCGCGCTGCGCTCAAATTGATTGATACGCCCCGTCGACGCGGATTGCCGCTCTTTACCTACTGCTATTTAATATCAAAAGTTTTATAAGGGTAATATTGAAGAATTAAAGTAAATTACTGTCGTATGGAAAGCGATATCCATGATAGGTTATATCTATATATGACTGGTTTGGAAAAGAGTAACACTAAAGTTTCTTGCCCGTTCTTCTCTAGTGAAAACCGCGGTTTCGCGAGTGGTAGATAAAAAAAGTGGCTGAATCTAAATAACGTTGGACGTTTGAATGGACTCAATAAATTATTTTCATTTTCATTTCTTTTTAGGAGAGATTTTTTTTTGTTATAGTGTAGGGCAGGTCCGCCAACGCGCACTAGGCCAGCGGGGAGGACTATATGGCCTAACCACTCTCAATCGTACTCTCGATTGTAGAGGAGATCCGTGTCGTGCAGTAGGACACATATGGGCTGATACAGTAGAGCAGGTAAATAAGGAATAATTTTGCTAAGAGCCCGATGGTTGAGATTTTCATGAGCTTCTAGATTGCCATCACTAAACGTGAGTCTTTCTTGAAACTGTTTATAGTAACGTGTTGGAAGCGATCTTCATCCAACGACCTGCAACTTTCATCAGAAAATGGTTCATCTTCCTACAATGCGTTTAGGTACTACTACAATATCACAATCTACTACTGGCATTCTTTTGATAATCTTTATATCCAGTCTACGTATTATCCGGAAATTTTCATCCTTTCATCTACAAATTTACATTCACGCCAATAGGTACATGTTAATAAATTGTCACTTTCCCTATATATCTAGCCTTTATACAAAATGGCTGTAGTAACAGCGACAAGGTGCCGCGTCCACCGTTACTGCCGCGGGCGCTGCGCTGTGCTCAAATTGATTGCTACGCGCTGTCGGCGAGCCATCCTTGCCGGTATTCATATCACTTTTATGGGCATAAAGTATTAAAGGAACCCATCAAATATATTGGAAGTTTTTTTTATTGCAATGAATGGCGAGACTAGCATGCCCTTTGCCAAATAGTAAGCGATACGACTCCTCATGGACAGTAGCACAACCAAACTATGATTTACAAAGCAATGCTTGGCGTTCCACCGCGCTCGCCATCCTGAGACATAAGGTGTTAAGTGTCATTATGTCCAGTAGTTACGCTCGCTGCAATGTCCATCAAACCGGAATACAACGAAATGAAATGTAATGAAATGAAATTCGTTTATAGTTCGTTTTAGTATTCAAGTGACATTGGAAATCAACTACCTTCTACAACGAACAACAAAGTAACAACAAAAAAATAACAATTTAAAGTTAAAAAATTAAAATTAAAACAATTAGAAAAAAAGAAAAAATATATATTAATAAACACAAACACAAAAGGGAAGGCATACATCATATTTCTAGAGAAACCAATGTGTAAATGGAAACAATTCAAACCTACCTGTAGGAGACGGCTTGCATCTAACGATTCTTTACAACTTTTATAAATATAACACAAGAGGCAAAAGTAGGCTCCCTGATTAACCTACATTCGATAAAGCATATGAAAATATTTAAAAAATCATATGTGTAATCCGTAATAGAGTGGTAATAATTGAAATGAGCTGGCGTACAGTGGAAATAACACGTGAACATGAAAGCCGTGGTGTTGGGTCATTAGACCGCAGAGTTGAGCCGAGAGCGGACTTGCGCGAGACGAGCCTTGCAATCTACGAATAGCTTGGGCGGGGACTGCGATAAGGAGAATGGTGTCGATATCGATGAACAGTACGGTACATACAGTCCCCCCATATTAGATTTCCTCAAATATCTTCCATGTACGGACATCGATTGGTTATAATTTTTTTATATGTATAGATATAGATTTTTCTGCAGAATTTTTATGACATTTCCTCGCGATTCTTTCCTTACCCACCACAGTGAGCGATTATGAAATAAGAATAATCCCGCGACTACGAGATGTCAAATTTGCATTGGAACCTTTGACGGGTCTGTCTGGTTCTTTTCAATAACGTTGTTCCTCACTTGAACACTTATGTACAATATTATACCTCACGTGTATTGTACTCACATACATACATCAACTCACGCCTTTTTCACTGAAGGGGTAGGCAGAGGTGCTAATAAGACACCCACGTTTCGCCTTGTATTTTCCGTTCCATGATGTGATAGGGGGCGAGCCTATTGCCTACTCATATTATGAACCTGTATAAAATACATAAAAAGTGCTAAAGATACATCGATATTTTCGTCTCTATCGACACAGTCCCGTGCCTGCGTTGCTTGAGAGTTAGCAGGATGTGTGACACGCTGCTCTTGAGGTAATTGCCGCATTTCACACTGCAACCGCCCCCGGCACTATTCCGCTACCTCGTCACTATATCGTTTTTATTTTTCAGTTTTTATAGTTAGTAATGTTTTATGGTCAATTTGGATTGTAGTCTAGTTATACTCTACAGGGTTAATTGTATGTAGGACTCAAGTTCAATTAATATTATTTATATATTTTTATAATATTGCATATTTTGTACTTATTTTAAGAATATTTTTATTGAGTTAATTACATCAGTAAATCGAATAGTTTGGCGTTTGAATTCCAGTACAGACAGTCCTTTATGTCAGTCTTCTTTAAGTTGATTAAAACAACATTTATCTCCGAACTATGTTGATATCCTAATAGTATACAGACTGATATAATTTGAAATAGTATGATCGTGAATGATATCTTCGTATATAAATAATATACGGATTATTTTATTAACCATGTTGACAGAACCGCAGGTTTCTCCAGAATAAGGAGTGCTCATCTAAAGTGTTCGAATTTAACGCGTGGCCGAACCAAACGTATTAGAGATTGCACCTCGTTTGCCCCTCGGCGTACAAATGCTATAATTGCATCGACTATATCCGATATATGTGTCTATAGTCAAATCTATATTTATAATAATATTTACAAGTTCATACGTAGAAAGTTATCTTGGAAATACTGCTTATAGTTGAAAATATTTTCATGCTTTGAGAAGCATGTTAACCCAGATTTACAGGAAGAGGTAGGCATAGTTGCTACCAGGGCACCCACGTTTCGTATTGTGTGTAAAGTCCCATGTTGTGATATGGGGCGAGCCTATCGCCATATCGGGCACAAATTCCTGACTCCGGGCTGATAATGCGAAGAAAGATCTAATATCACTCTGCCCGACCCGAGATTTGAACCCAAGACCTCAGCGTTGTAATCGTACCGTAGTACAACTGCGCCACCGAGGCAGTTTTAGGCTATGTTTGAATAAATTTCAAAGATGGCCAATGTTTTCCATAATTTTGCATGGCGGTCGCTTTATTCGGTTGAATGCGAAAATCCTGCAACCACTATAATCTAAATTGTTATAAGCTTTGTAAATCGTAAATATTTCTGACCCATCAAATCGCTGTAATATCTTAAACAGACAGAAAATGCAAACAAAACATAAATATACGAAATATACATAAAAGGAAAAACATATCTTACAGCCATAGGAAAATCCTATCCATTATAATATTTCGCTCCCATTGCGATATCTAATTTGCCATTCATCGAATGCCATATTTCTGGGCACCCTATACCAAATTCAAAACCAAATAAGCAAAACCCACCTAATTTTCTACCGCAAAGAGTTTCAAATCCCTTGGCAGTTATTTAGGGTAATACTAAGCAATACGATATAGAATCCAAAGAATGTATTTTTTCCCTTAAGCGCTGAGGAAAGCCTGCTACATCGGTACCAATCCGAAATATTGGATTAAGATAAAGAAAAATGATTTACAGACGATTACGTCGCGTAATGTATTGGCAAGTATTGTTTTTTATTCATATTTTGATTTATTGGGTGAATGTTTTGTTTCTGTTTCCGATATGAGAAAGTGCTTTTTTGCCTTGTTTCCTTGTTTCTTTTTCAATCTTCGTCATCTTCAGCCACGGGAAGTCTGGTGCTGAAGTCTAGATCTTCCCTACACGTGGTGCTTGAACGCGTCGTCTATATGGCGCAGGTGCTCGGCCGCGTGCACCAGCTGCTCCGTGCGCATCCACCAATCACAACAATGATTTCAAAAAAATGGTCCTATGAAAAGACCGAGTGTTTGAAGCCAGTTTATAGGGAGGTATTGCGAATGCTCCCCAGGCCAGGCAGGCAGGTGTGCGATCGCAGCACAAAGTTTATTTCCCTGACACTGCTGCCCGTCATCATCGTTACTGCACCCGGTATTGGAGGCGATATACCATTGTGATATACATACCACAGTATTTTTTTATTCTATACAAGAATCATATCTAACTATAAAGTTGGCATTAAAAGAGTATCATTTAGGATTCAAATTATTTTAAAGCGCTCGAACAAAACAAACAGGGATAAAAGCGCATGCAACAAATTTTAACTCCCACATTGTTGAAACAATACTCAAACACAGGAGCCTACACGAAAAATGAAACTATAAGAAAAGAACAGTTTTATTCCGAAAATACTTCCCTTTGAAGTGGCGCACAATGCGAGAGCGCCGACAGCGGCCCGACAAAGTATCACGTGCCATTACCATCCTGCCCGTTAATTTGACGACGCAGTTACTGCTCTAACAATGAGTTTTTAATTTAAAATTTTCATGGTATTTTTACATTTCTTCCTTATTGAAATTAATCCGGAAGTTGTGTGAAATTATTAATTTAGTTTTGCCTGTTTTTGTCAGCCTTTAAAGCAGTTTATATGATAAAGATAATGCTATATGAAAATGGTTCTCAAATTAAGTGTTTCATACAATAAGTTGTTTGCTTCACAGTGAAATGAAAATAATCAAAGTAGACGGTAGTATCATCAGAAAAATTTTGATCTACAAGATGGCTGAAAAACCTCAAAATCAGCACCAAGAAACAACGACCAAATAGGTCGCATAAAGTATTTCAGAAACCAATTGTTTACAAACGTAGACACATCACAGCAGACATTGGAAAATTGTTAACTAAAATAAATCCATCTTGTATTAAACGATTCCCGTTCGATCTCCCGCTAAGCGCAGGGGGCCGACGGGAAGACCTATTAATCCGGCAGCAGTCGTGGTAATCATTCAATTAGCTGCCGTGAGTTTGACTCTTCGGATTAGGAGCTTACAACAACTGAGAACTTGGTTGCTTTTATTTTTACTTTTGTTTTGCTGCCAATCAAGACTTACTACAATGGTTTTCTAAGATGAAGAATGACAGATAAATTCTCTTTAAATCACAGGTAAATGATGAATCATCCCAAATGATACAAGCTGATATTTGAAGACTGTGAATGCTCAGAACACTTGAGTTTTCTCACAGCATTCATAGGATTTGAGAATATTTAAGAAGAAGGGTATATAAATAAATAAATACACCCAACAGTCACATACATAGTCCTGCCTCCACATTAGGATCAATTAAGTCTTGTGTCGTGGATATAAAAAAATACGAGAGACTTTTTGGTCTCACAAATACCGAGACCCGTGACAAATACTTATGGGCCTCACAAACATTTGTCTCAGTCGGGAATCGAACCTGTAGCCTCTCGTTTCAAAGCCGGCGTCTAACTACGCCACGGAGGCTGTCAAATATGTGTATATTGTAGAAGAAGTCTAAGAATTAATGAAGTTTTAAAAGTCACAACCAAAATAATCGTATTACTTTTATTGATATCAAATAAGTGCCAAACTCTAATTTTCTTCGAATGCATAATACACATAAGATATTAAGGGCTTAAGTTAATAAAGCTTCATGTATAAAAATATAATTCCAGAAGGACGTCCGTTGAGATGTCACTCACACGCTAATTGAATGAATGCTTGATTGAATCCCTCGGCCCTCCGGAGGGAAATAGTTCCATTACCCTCCGTGAGGGGAGTATCCTCGGTTGCAGCATAGTGATGTTGCTTTGTATTGGTCTAAGTACTAACCAAAGTAATATAATAACGGACAATTATATAGCTGTGTATTGATTCTGTGTGTTTTGATAGCCAATCACCACGCACTTTGACGGTGAAGGAAAACATATTGATCATGAGCTGCATACCACAGCGATTTGTAAGAATTTCTAAGTTGTGAAAAGTCCGCCAACCCGCGCTAGGCCAGCGTGGTGGACTATATGGCCTAACCCCTCTCAATCGTACTCGCAATTGAAGAAGAGGTTTGTGCCCTGCGGTGGGACGTATATGAACTGATACAATACAATAATTACTTAGATTAAACAAGGAGCTAATAAATGGATAGATATTTATTCCGGTATTATGTTACAAGTATGAATAAATACACCCAACAACCACAGATAGAGTATTAACTCATAACGTCATATGTGCTAAAACTACAAGGAATTTTTGGTCACAAAATATTTACGACCTTACGCAAAGAAAGGGTTGAAACCTATTTTTGTTATATTTTTTTTTGTTTCGTAAAGTATATATTTCGTATAATGTCGTTGTAAAGGGACAAGACATTCGATAATTAAAGATTGGTTTTAAAACTGTCTATGAATAAGGCTGTTAGACAAAAACAAATATTTGTTGGCGATATTTTATGTGGTGATGAAAATTACATATTTATTCTGAATCTAGATGGTCCCGGATTGGCAAATTCCTCATAATTACTGATACCTGCTGCTTAAGACACATTTGCTATTGTACAATCCGGCAGAGGTCATTAACTGTTACGTATATTTACGTTTATACAATCATAAACTATTCAGAACATAATATATTCTAAAGTAATAAACTAATTCTAAAGTAGAGCATTAAAAATTTAGAGAATTGAGAATTAAAATGCAGTTACTCCAAATTGAATCGTCGGCAAACGTTTGCAACATCCTACATCGATAAAAAGCGTCACTTCGACTAGCAATTGCAGATCACAAAAGAACTTCGCAACCTTTTCCCACATCCGACACTTGTGAAGAACCTGACCCGGACATCCGATAGCGGTTAATTTATTTACTCACCGCGCCCGGAGCAATCCACCCGGATATTTCCACTCAGGAGTTTTTTCCGGATATAACAAGATTCGGGAGGCGGAAGAAAGGACCGAAATTGATTACCGGCTTATGTTATTGTTTCATTTCAGCGTTGGTGGCTTATCTATGTGGCCTAATTCTTGTAAGTTGAAGAGTGAATTGTGAAGTGCTTCTAGATATTAAAAGGTTCGTTGAAGAAATTTTGACAGAGTCCATTAGGTGATTCCCTTTACCGAGATAGTTCAGTTCATAAACATCACTCCTTCATCCCAAAAGGGGTAGGTAGAGGTGCAACCAGGACACCCTTCGCCTTGTGTGTTCCGTCTCACGATGTGATAAAAGGCGAGTCTATCGTACTATCGTGTACAAACTCCTGACTTCGGGCTGATTGTCAATAGAAAAATCCAGTATCACTTTGCCCGACCTTTGTAATCGTACCGTAGTACAATTACGCCACCTAGGCATTCTTTATCTTTTTTTTAAAATTAATTATAGTCCCAGAATCCTTGATCCTATCCACCCTTTTTTACTTTCTTTATCTACATTTTAAGGTTAGTAACACATTTTTGACGCGCAGGTGGCGTGAGTGCTGATGGGCGAATGTGATCATTAAGTAGATGAGATGATTGGTCGATCGGTTATGCGTACTGTATCCGCTTTTATGAAGAATTTTATACCCATCTATAATTCCTCCCTTGACTTGCATATTCTACAGCCATCGACTCCCTCCCTGGTGTAGTTAGTTAGACGCCGGCTGTGGACCGAGAGGCCGCGGGCTCGATCCCCGCACCTCCGTAGGCGTCCCCAAGTAAGCGCCTACCATGCCGGTCTTGCCAAGCGCGGCAACTATGGCAATTTCCCCTTAATGGCTCCCCCTTAATGGCTATCTGAAATATTGAAACAATCCGCAGCGCGCCCTAGCCATGTATCCCCAAAGCGTGTCCGTAAAAAGACATGAGAAACAATAAAAATTTTCCGCAAGAAATCAGCGCAGGTTACACCGCGCAGCAACTTGGGCAAACTAATTCAATCATGCGAGCGTGTTATATCCCTAAGGATGGAAAGTTCCTGGCCGCTTTATTTCTTTATACGTTCTTTGTTTCAACGATTGATACAAATTGCTTTAGGGGATTGAGGTTAATCAGATAATATTGGTCGTTTGAGGTACTAGTTTTGTTGGTAAGGCTGAATTAGACAGTATTTCATTTCTTGTTGATTAGTTAGGGATGGCTGACGGCAGTTGAATGGGATAGTAAGGAACAAAGTAAGAAAACTGCGACTTGGATTGTAAAAATTACTTTGTTGCAAATTGACTTGAAATAACTAGACAAAAACAGATTGCACCAGAGGGATACACAGATAACGTAATAAAAATCGCAGGAAATCGCTACATGCAGTCGCTTTTAACAGGTATGTGGAAATATTTTGACGAGACCTGTATTCAACAGAGTCTTAAGTTCAAATTTACTGCCTAAACGTATATCTAAAAGGAAGAAAATTGCAATAGGATATTGCTACTAATAATCATTACTAACTTTATAATTTCCAATCACTATCGCTCTGAAATTACAGATCACTAATTACTACATCTCCTCTTTCGGTTTTTAATCTAAATCCGTCGATAAGGACGAATCTTAGCTTACGAAACGATAAACATTTAAAAAAAAAATAACACACACCGACACTAAAATCAAAACATAATCCGCCAAGCAAAAGAACGAAACCCGGTTAAACTAATCCATTCCTACGGCAAATCAAACACAACAGATCCGATATAAAAACAAGAATCCCATGAAAAAAACAAGACACGGCAATGCGTTCTGAAAGCGGATGAAGCCATTTGTAATCGCGCCCATTCCGGTCACGGAGCGAGCCGCCGCGGAATACTAACGCACAGGCCTTGTTTGTATCGCGATTCGCCAACTAATCTCGAAGAAGGTGGACAGCGAGCTGCGGACGCGGAACTTTCTAGAATGTGTTTTGGAGATTTTAAGAAGGTAATTTAAGAGATAAATTGTGGTGCGATCTAATTGAGAATAATTTGTCAGCCTCCGCGGCGCAGTTGGTTACGCCAGCTGTGAGACGAAAGGCCGCGGGTTCGATCCCTGTACGGAGACAAATATTTGTGAGGCCCACAAGTATTTGTCTCGGGTTTGGGTATTTGTGAGACTGAAAAGTGTCTCGTAGGTTCTGGAACCCACGACACTAGACTTAATAAATTTTAATGTAGGGTCAGGACTATGTATGTGACTGTTGGGTGTATTTATTTATTAATAAGGTCACAGAGGAATAGTGCGATTCAATGTTGTCAGAGAAGCCAGGGAAAATTGAATGCTGAGATGATTTTTATTGCAAAGTTACTATATTAGAGTTTAGGACTATGTATAGAGATTTTTTGCAGCTTAATCGCTTAAGAAACAAAAACATGTCTTTAGGCCTCTTTCCAAATATCGGGATGAAAATAAGTTCAGTGAACCATGGATGGCACTGGTGACTAGTGGCACCTCTGTTCGAACCTTCGGAGATGCACAGGCGTGACGTTATATTATTTTAAATAAAATGTTATTAATTAATCTAAAACCCAATTTAAATATCTATTTGGGTTTCAAATATACAACCTTAAAAATATTTACTACGAATTAAAACGTACCGTAACAATCTAAATACCATCAATATATTTGCGTAAATGAAGTAAATAACTGAGGTTAAGCGTTACAAAATAATAACAATAATAAATAATACACACCACAGTTACTTATATAGTCCAGTATGGTAATTCACGTAATTTTTTGACGCGCCGATCAAGTTGCGGTGCAGTCGCAATTAAGTTTACGTCTTAGTGCAAAATAGTATTCTTGTAATTGTTTAGCTGCGCGTGAACTGCACCTAAGCTATGCGTAAACTGCGCGGGTAAAATGAAAAATGAAAATGAAAATGAAAATAATTTATTGAATCCATTAAAATGTTCAACATTATTTAGATTCAGTCAGTTAGGTTCGGAAAGCGGTTTTCACTAGAGAAGAACGGGCAAGAAACTCTAGTGTTGCTCTTTTCAAAACCAGTTTACAATATCGTGATTATTACAAAAATTACAAGTTGGTCCAAATCAGAGCAGTTCATTAATAATTTGTTATAATTTGCAAGTGAAATATATTTTTAATACAATATTGTTTATATTCTGTTTAATATGGCTGAGTGAAGTGAAGTAGGCCAGAACGAAGAATCAGTATGCCCTGTTTCACCAACGTAGTGAATACTCGTGAAAACCTTATGTAATCTATAAATCAGTTACAATGTAAGCAAATCGGACAGACCTGTCCACACAAGCAGCACCCGTTCACGAGTATGACGCATGTGCCAGCCATCGGCCTCCTCAACCATGCTACAGGGAAGTGACCGACCCGGCACACGACGCCGCCGCAAGCACAGACTTTTAAGCGAGCATGACATACCCAATCGCTTACAAAGTAAAATACAATGTGTAAAGTTACTTAATATAAATTACAATATACAGAGCACACCGATACCTCCGCTCCGAAATACTATCTATATGTTTAATTTTATTCTATTCCCAAGCCTTATTATCATCTAGATATTCAGAAATTTTATAATAAGCTTTATTGCATAATTGTTTCTTGATAGTATCTTTGAATTTTTTAATAGTTAAGGCTTTCATATGAGTGGGAACTTTGTTATAAAAGTGTATACAGTAACCCTTAAAAGATTTGCTGATCCTGTGGAGTCTGGTCTTATGACTAGCTAGATTGTTCTTATTCCTAGTATTTTTGTCGTGAATATCGCTAATCTTTCGAAAATTTTCTTTATTCTTATGGACATACATTAAATTTTCATAAATGTATTGTGACGCTACTGTCATTATATTTATTTCTTTAAATTTATCTCTAAGAGAACATCTGGACCCTAGCGAATAAATTGATCTTATAGCTCTCTTTTGGAGAACAAAGATAGTATTAATGTCAGCTGCGCCACCCCACATTAAAATTCCATAACTCATCAGACTATGAAAGTAGGCAAAATAAACCAATCGAGCTGTATCTATATCAGTCAATTGGCGAATCTTACCCACCGCAAAGACTGCGGCGCTCAGCTTTTTAGCTAGAGCGACTAAATGAGGACCCCATTGAAGTTTGGGATCTAATGTAATTCCCAAGAACTTAGTTGAATCCACAAGGCTCAACTCATCCCCATTCAAAGAAATGTTAGCGTTAACTTTTTTTACATTGGGTGTCACAAATCTTATACATTTAGTTTTTTGGCTATTTAATAGCAAATTGTTAACGCTAAACCAATACACTATTTTTGAGAGGGTGTGGTTTACATCGTCAATATCTGGTTGGCGTCGATTTAATTTAAATACTAATGAAGTATCATCAGCAAACAACACTACCTCACAGTTGTCCCTTATAAACTGCGCGTCAACTATACGTCAGTCGTATGCAAGAAGCTTACACGTGAATACCGATCAAGTTGCGATCTGAATCACGCACATAAAACACGCAGCAATAGAATACGCTAAACCGCTCGCGTGACGCGGACTTGACGCGAGAGTATCTGACAGCGGTTGTCAAAATTACGAGAATACGAAAAGGTCTGTTTTGATCGAAACTTAACTGCAACTGCACTGCAACTGAACTTATTTAATTACGTGAATTACCTTACTGATCCTACACTATAGTAGAGACTTGTGTCAGGGTATCAGTAACTACGAGAGACATTTCGGTCCCACAAACACCCAGACCCGAAACAAATACTTGTGGTTTACACAAACATTTGTGTCGGTGCGGGGATGAATCCGCGGCCTCTCGTTTCACTCTCGTCTAACCAACTGCGCCAAGTCGGCTGTCGAAATAAGTCGGCTTTACACACCAAATGCATATTTGATGACGCTGTAATCCGGGACGGCGTTATTAACCGTCGTGTAGCGAGATAAGTACAGATTTAACATATACTAAATGGAGTTTGTGACTTGACTATTAATATAAATAATTATAGCCCGACCCGGCTTTTCCCGGTTGAAATTGATGTGCGAAAATAGCAAGGGATGAACATATTAAATTATATATTAAAGCGAGTGACTATTGGGAGTATTTCAGTTCTGACTTTTTAAATAATAGTACACAATAATTTTAATAGGAAAAGTCGGTATAGCATAGTAGAATAATGTGGAAGACTCATACCCTTCCAATATGACACTCACGCCTTTATCCTCATAGGGAATTTATTATATTGTATTGAATTATTTAATGCTGTCTCTGCTTTAGTATTATCATGTACTAAGACATAAATTTTCTTTGTGTTTTCCTTTATTTTTTATATATTGGTAGGTGATTGTTTGTAGACCTAATAAATAAAATAAAGGACAAATAAAAAGGTGCGGCTAATTCCACCCACAATCCATCGAGCTTATTTCTGCCTTAATATGTGACACGGGGCGAACCTATCGCCATAAAACCACAAAATTACAGCATCTGCCAAATAATATGACCGCGGAAGTATTAGTTTCGATGAGGATTTAGTATATTTTTTTTATATACATATTTCTTGTGTGCGTATGTATGTCACTGAATTCCTCCGAAACGGCTGGGACGATTTTGATACTTTTTTTTTGTATGTGTTCAAGGACATTTGAGAATGGTTTATATTCACAATTTGGTCCTCTGGGAAATTCTTTGATTTTAATTTTCATAAAAACGGTCCAGATTTTTACAGCTTATTAAAAAAAGTTACACATTTTCGAATTAAAGACGTGTGTACAGAGCAATATCTGTCGGGTCCACTGGTTTATTTATTAATACTTTATACACCACACAAATTATCACATACAAAAACACAAAGCGCATAAACATAATATGTAACAATAATCGGCGGTCTTATCGCATCGTAGATCTTTGTCATAATTATTTGGATCTTTTGGAATGCTAGCCATCCACTTCATAAGATATTGCATAAAATGGATTCTACCAAATACAAGTCCCCTCTTGTTCTCTTTAAGCTGTCACACTGAATGAATTACGTAGGAAAGTTAGATGAAGCTAAATGAAAGCAAACAAACTTCTCTTATTACAATAAATTCACTCCTTTTAAATGCAAAGAGGATGGACAGCGCTCTTCATAGTTATATTAATGATGAAATTTAAATTTTAACGCTTTATGTTGGCTGGTTAAGGCGAGCCAAAGAGTTTTCTGAAACTTGCTGAAGTAAAGCGATAAGTTATGGCAACGTTTAATGTACAAGATTATGGCGACTTCTTTCGATGTTTTACAAAAGCTTTTCTCTTAAATATACAGGGACAATTTCATGCGAGTATATAAGTGATTCCCATAAAATTTCACAATTATGAATTAATTTCCTGTTTAAAATGGCAAATAAAAATGCTCCTTTATCTCCAACTCGCCAGAGTCATTACAAAAAATGTCCAGCCATTAAATAGCAGTAAGCTAAGGCCACAGTGGAGGTGTGGGGGAACCCCATATACTCGACAGTGGACACATTAACAAGCTCATAGTCTATGAAGAGTTTTTACTCTTAAAAGAGTACTTCAACATTAAAAAACCTCTGAAACTAACATTCCAATATTTATCGTATCGTTCTACTACTCGTAGTTAATGGACACTTATTTGTTTCCAACTGCTATTTATTTTCTTTGTTTATCTCGTCGAGTGCAAATCCCGCTTATCTTTTTAAACTTGAATCCGGACTTAAAAGACAATACAAAATTTAATTAAACTTGTCTGGATAGTTTATTGGTTCTTTGAGGTTTTGTTTTATCGCCGTAGTTTTCTGTCTTTTTAATGTCCATCGTTGCGAAGATAGTTGCTGACCATTTTACTAGTTCATATTTTGATTCTAGATAGTGAGATTCAATAAATAGATAGCGAAGTGTTGGACGCCCGGGTACGGTGGATGGACGGCCTGGTTAAGGTTTCAGGAAGTCGCTGGATGCTGGCCACTTCCATCAGGTCGATGTTGGGGGGCCTATGTTCATCAGTGGACTTCCTGTGACTGAGAGAGGGCGAGAGAAATTAACATAAAACCACCTACGAGGTGAAAATATCAAACAGTGAAGAAAGAAGCGTTGGGCAATCGACTTTGTTTGAGTTATTTGACAACTATTAGGTAAAAAGGTATTCGTAATAAACCCTTACTCTATGAGCGAGATACTACAAATATTATTCGAAGTAACGTTGTGAAGAGAACTATAATTAAACTTGATTATTCAAAGTCGTAGTAAAGAAAATATCGTGAGAAAACTTGCGTTGGCGGTGTAAGGCATAATTTTGTTGGTGAGGTGGTTTCTCTTAGTTCAGGGTTTAAAATATGAATATGTTAGTAATGTTAAACAAACAACCTCCGTGGGGTAGTTGAATAGACGCCGGCTTTGAAACGTGATGCCGTGGGTTCGATTTCCGCACCGAGACAAATATTTCAGTAATCCATCAATATTTGCCTATATGGTCTAACCCCTCTCGATCGTACTCTCGATTGTAGAGGAGGCCCGTGCCCTGCAGAGGGACGTATGTGGGCTGATACAGATATAGATCAATATTGTTACAGATCGACGTATTGTGACAGAAAAGCCTTTCGTAGTGTACCCCCCGACCTAAGACTCGCGTCGCAAAGTGTCATCAAGACTACGTACACAACATTATTTTTAAATCCACTTAAAATTCTTATTAAATATTCAGGTGCACCGTAAAATCTCATTACACTCTACTTCGCATCACGTATGAGAGCAATATCCCCGAGCTAATAAAACGTAAGCTAAGACGGTAGATATCTTCAGACTCATAATTTACCGTTGAAAGCTAAAGTTACACAAAGTAGGCGACGCTGCCATTCGATAGCAGTGTCTTGGCGATGAACAAAGAACTCTATTATGACTCCAGGGAGCGGATGAAAAAATGTTTTATAAAATCTTCATCATAGATTTAAATAAAATTAAAATATATGTATATATATGAATAAATAAATGTATGTATCATTCAATATTGTGCTGAAACTAAAGCAAGATTTTGGGTAATGGTTATCAGAAATTATGATTTTTATTCTGATAAAACCTAGACCCAATCGTTGGTATGTAATACAATATTCGTAATACGAAGGGTGTGGTGGCCTGTCGGTGAACGGACCAGACGCCAACATGTTTGAACGGTGGTCGCAGGTTTCAAATCCACGACACACCTCTGACTTTTGAGATTCATGTGGGTATTGTTAATCATCATGCGAACTGTGAAAAAAAAACATCGTGAGGAAACCTGCATACCATAGCGATTTGCAAGAATTTCTATGGTATGTAAAGTCCGCCAACTCGCACTGGGCCAGCGTGGTGGACTATATGGCCTAACTACTCTCAAACTGTACCCTTGATTGTAGAATAGGCTCGTGCCCTGCAGTGGGACGTATATGGACTGATACAGTACAGTACAGTACAATACAATGTTCGTATCCGTCTAATATTATCCTATCGTTTTCGATGCGTAGCGGCCATTGTAAATGGAGAACTCGTCTATGTGACTCAAGTGTTGCGTTTTGGGCTCAGCTTGTGTATTTCAGGGCAAATTATTGTACATTTATACGTATATAACACTTTTTTTATTTATTTCTTTTTTGTTACTGTTTTCGTTTGTTATTTTTATTCTCCTTTCGTAATTATGCTGTATGTTTTGTGTTGTAATACGTAGTAATATTAGCATAATGGTCTTAATCATGTCAATAAAAATACTTTCTTCCTTCATCTTTCAAGCAAGCCATTTGTGTGAAACTGCAAAAAATAGCCATTCCTCTCTCATTTCCCAGTTTTATTTACTGCAAGGATAGTTTGTTTACCTGCAAATTGACAACCTGACTTTATGTCTGTGAAACGGCGAATCCTGTTCGATATCCGGCGGAGGCAATCGTTTGTTGCGAATAAGAACGGTTGTTGTGGAAGCTTTTCGTTCGGCGTTTTATATTGTTTACAATATATTTATAGGTTATTCTTTAACTACAGGTACAGATGTTATAATGTAACTTATCCTAAGCACCGATTTATGCGAGGATTCTGGTATACATAACACAAGTTAAATCTTACCAGTAACAGTGTTCACCACCACTCTCAATCGATTCTTTCGATTGTAGAGTAGGCCCGTTCTCAGCAGTGGGACGTATATGGGCTGATAAAAAAAAAACAGTGTTCAAAGACACTTCAATTCTCCTAAAATAAGTTTTACATTGTATTCAATGATGCTTAATTTTAATTGCAAGTGTATTTGTAAATGTCAAAGTATTAAATATGTAAATAAATTTGATAGACTATCTGGAATTTCCAGTAACAAGATGTTCGGACTATCTTCTAAAGTTTAAAAATCGAGGAAATCCTTAAAGAAGAATTGATGCAGTAGACTATCGCTGAATATGATGTTTATAATTTATATAAAAAACGTGCATTGTTGAGCCAAAAAAATTTTTAAGTCGACAGTACCCACGATAGTCACGTGAAGGATGAATCACGTGTATGATTATTGTGAATTTAATTATTATTTTCACAAAAAAATCAAACGATACATTACGTCGTCTTACAAACCTCCACAAGCCATACAAAGTACTGCGAAGTATTCTTACAAGTACAAGGTCCCGATTCACCCCGCCCTGGAAGTTGCCAACAGTTGCCGTTGACAATGCTCCGTGTAATTCACTCCGCGAGGGACAGAATAAATTTGTAAGTAAATTTACCAGTCAAATCACGACGTCCATAACAGATGTTGTTCTTCGTGCAAGAATTTTTCTTCATAACTTTATTTTTTTTTATTAGCCAGTTTTTTTTTGTTTGCGTAATAGAGTTATTTGGATGTTAGGTGTTAGGGCAAAATATTGTTGAGTTATTTTGTGTTGTTTTATAAATTATGTAAATTACGTATTACTCGTATACTAATTTCCGTATGTTTATTTAGACAAGTATTAAAGTCATTTTTCTTTTTGTTTATTTCTAATCATTGAGTTGTCAGATAGAATTAGCTGCTAGGGATAAGATTCTCGAATGCCCTTTAGTTGTATTGGTTTACAGGTACGCTTTAATATTCTTACCGGGCCTCCTCTACAATCGAGAGTACGATTGAGAGTGGTTTTGATTGGAGATTCTTACTGTAGCGTAAAGCATTTATGGCCATAACAGTTCACACATCCTCTATAAAATAGGTGACGCCATTCAAGGTCTGTAGTTTTATCTAATATGTGAACAATAACTAGTCATTTTAACGTATCACCGTCAGTTATAAACATACAACCACCCCAACATTTGCAAAGCGGCCTGTAATAATACCATGTAAATAATTTTCCCCATACAGTGCTACTGAAACAACCGTCTCAATAACACAAATTATGTGGCATTCCTACTAATTTCCCAAACTCAAGGACACGAACCAGGTAATTTCCTATATACACAGAACAATATGAAATTCACAACGGAATGTTTGAAAAGCCACCACAAACGTTTCTTCAACCGCAAACCAATAATTTCTTCGAGTTAATAATTCCGAAGGCCCTTGCGGTATAAATATTTGAAGAAGCGGCATTATTTTGTAGCCGGTCATTACTGTTGGGAAATACGGTGGCGCTGCCCCAAGCATACGTGGCCAATCAAAGAACCAACATGCACGACCGTTTCATATTTTATGAGTTGAATGTGGGCCTTGATTAGGTATACTCAACCTATAAATTGTAGGTTGTATTGTTTTCTTTTAATGTACATATATATTTCATATTTATTAATGTGTTTCCAGAACTTTTAAATTGATTACAAGCTATTCTCTCTCTCTTTTCAGCCACAACAAGTCCACTGCTGAAAATAGGCCTCTTTCAAGAATCTCCATTCACATCCGATGTAATCTAAAAAATGAAAATAAAAATATTTTATTGTATTCAAGAAATGCCATACATTATTTAGATTCATTCACCTTTTTCTTCACTATCACTCGGTTCACAAGCTGTCTTCGCCAGAAAACAACAAGCAAGAAAGTCTAGTGTTGTTCTTTTCAAAACAATACAGCGATCATACAGGAATCGCAGCTTAGTTAAATTCAGAGGAGAATTGTTGTCCAGTCTATGGTTAGTCGGTTTGCTGTCGAGAATGGAAAAGAAAGGTAATGAGACTGGATGCGTAGTATTAATTATTGTGTCTCATTACCAAGATACTACAGTAAAGTTTAATTTTCATATATTTCATTTTCACGACTCAGTAGAAGTATCTTGTTCGAACCAGCTTCTTCATGCTCTACTTTAGTTTACAATATAGATCTAACATTTAAACAAATTATTTACAAGAAGATAGATTTATACAGTAAGAAGGAAGATGTCGCTGGATGTAGGCCACTTCTAACCGGTCTATGTAGCGATACATGGGGGAGGCCCGTGTTCAGCAGTGGACTTCCTGTGGCTGATAGAGGTACAGCAAGAGAGTAGTAATACAGTTTATCTCGTCCCAGATTTAATATAACTAGCTTTTACGTAATGACCATCGTGCTCTTTAGTTCATCTTCTATATACCTAGTTGATAATATTATTATTGTCATTTAATTTGAGGTAAGTATAGTGAAATTAAAAATTTTGAGTTCTTCAGGCTATTCTAATTTCAATGTTTTCTCTAAAATTATATCATTTGAAATACACTCACCACGAGTGCAGAAATCATTAAAAATAAATAGCGAACAGATCTCTAACATATTATAAAATACTTCTCAAATGAAATGTAACAGTACGTTTTCCGAGCAAGCGGAGCACCATTAAAAATACAGTCTTTTGTGAGTTTCTAACATCACTTTGTTTCAAAAGCAACTCTCACGTCTAATGGATATGAAATACCTTCTGCAAAACTTTAAATTCAATTAACATAGACCATGTTATGTGGGTGGTATAGTTGAAATTCGCACGGCAGGTGGAATCAAATTTGTCTTGTTCTCACAAGATAGCAGACAAAGATTTATCTTGAATAAATGTTGATACAAACGGAATCTGTAGACACACGGACGACAAAGCCAGTGACAGCGACAGAGGACGCAACAGTACGGCCCGGCTGTCCGCGCTTCATTCATTGAATACGGGTATACTGAAGAATACAAACCTCGTAAGGTTAGTTTCCAATAAATACTATCAAAGGCATTCAGTATTTGATTTTCCTGAGATGGTTGATGTCAAGCAGGTAACCCATTATGCAGTGATTAAGTATTTCAGCATCGAACAGATATCGGATACAAGGACGTTGAGAAAGAAAACTTATGAACGATATTGATAAAAAAAATTTTTAGGCCACAAAGGAAAAGCACTGAAATAACATTATAATCTATAATGTGAAAGATAATATTACGGGAATTACATCGTAAGCAAAATTTTCACAGTGCTAGTATACATCCAGTTGATACGCATTTAATAAATGTTTCTTGTCCAGAGTCCAAGCGAAAGTTTAGTATCCTTCAAGATTCGCATTGTAAGAGGCCTATTTTCAAACCTATGTACTGTTATTCTAGTATAAGATAATATAGTATACTATAAGCCCCTCAACAGCGATCGCTAAGCCGCAGCGCAGCGTTGTACTTTTGATGACAAACCAATTCGCCGAGCATAAAAGCACAACGCATAAAAAGTGGCGAATAATTACACATTCTTGCGAAAGGGGGTAAAGTACAGCGCGTGTGATGGCAAGGGGTTGTAAACAAAGGGGTTTTGTTTTACTTTAATATCTCACCGCTGTCAGCAAGCGAAAGATTCTGCTTGATTAAAACTTTTTGTTCCCCGTGCACGGTTTGGTATTATGTTTTGTATTTAAAGATAATATGCGAAAATTGCCTATGTGGCGAGGTTTTAATTTAAAGTAGGTTTTAGGTAAATTTAGGTTTTAATTAAAACGCTATGATTACAATGTTGCGGTTTTGTGGCAATTGTTTTATTTGGAACACACTTCTAGCGCCCTGTATTGTGTTATATATTAATTCATCGAGATAATACTTAACTCTTATTACACTTTAGTACAGTTCTCAAAAATACATAGCACCTACGTGCTATGTATTTTTTCACTATCGAGACCGGAACCAGCTAAGAACACAAACCAGAAAATATTAGACGATCGTACAAACATTTGTATCAGTGTTTTTATCGAACCTAAAACTTTTTGTTTCATAGCAAGCCTTGCTACACAAGGACAGCTTTCAAAACGAAAAGTGAAAAAGGCTTGTCAAACGGACATGGAATTTATACGCGAAGCCGAAAACAAAAGACTATTGAAGAGCACAAAACGCTCCAAATAATTCCAACTACAACAAATTATTTGATCAATTAATAAAATGCAATTCAATTAGCAATTCGCATGCAGACTCGGTTCATATGCGAATATGTCATTCAATATCACTTAATCGAATCAATAATTAGCGTTGTGCCCTTACAAACAACGGCCGGCCGTTCCTGATTAACAATCAACAATTTCATAAATGGACTATTTGCGATACGTCTGAGTTTGTTGTTCCACTGGTGCATTGTTTTTCGAAATGATATTTCGTTTTCAATAGCTTTGTTATTATGTTTGGATTGCGTAATAGGTTTGGGTTCTGTTATTGCAATAAATTGATAAATAATTTGCGTTCATAAATATTAATTATGTGAAGCATTGCTGTAGTGCATACAATTTAGAGTACCAATTAATGTGCTAGATATGGATCACAACACTATCTCATAGGAAATCGACGTGAAGTAACAGATTCACTGTCACTATTTGTCTATTGAGTGAGATTTTCGGGGACCGGATTTACTGGTGGTAGGTCTCTCAGGTGGTAGGTTAAATGCGTGGTGCCCTGTTGGTAACGGACCAGACTCGCCTGCCTACATGTTCACGGTGGTCGCGAGTTCAAATCCCAGGGCACAACTCTGACTTTTCGGAGTTATGTGTGTATTGATAGTCAATCACCACGCATTTTAACGGCGAAGGAAAAACATCGTGAGTAAACCTGCATACCGTAGCGATTTTTAAAGAAATTCTACGATATGTAAGTCCGCCAACCCGCACTAGGCCAGCGTGGGGGACTATATGGCCTAACCACTCTCAATCGATTCTCTCGATTGTAGAGTAGGCCCGTGCCCAGCAGTGGGGCGTATAAGGGCTGATAAAAAAAAGTCTCTCATACGTGAGAGGCCACCTGGGTAGGTACCACCACAATGTTTCTCCCGCCCAACAACAGCCTAAATGGAACCGGAACACAATAGTACCTATTGTGTACCGGTTTGAGAACATTGTTGCCAGAGTATCTACTGGACATAATGGGACTTAACATCTCAGGATGGAGAACGCTGTGGAATGCCAAGCATTGCTTTGCAATTCATAGTGTTGTTTGGTTTCGCTACTGTCCATGAGCGGTCGTACGTAGTTGGAGGTGGGATTTTTGAATGCAGAGAGATACCACTGTAAACGATGGTGATACCATCATAGTGACCATCACTCGTCACACGTCATGTTCAATGTGTACCATATTTCTAGCTGGACTGCCATCAATGTCACCATTAGATACCCATCTCTCATCGGAAGATACTCTATCAACATTTCCTATCAAGTGCACAGAAGCTGAAGTGTTTGTGTGAACCACAGGTATTTGTTTCGGGTCTGGGTATTTGTGAGACCGAAAAGTCTCTAGCAGTTTCTGATACCCACGACGCAAAACTCGATCTTAGTGTGAGATCAGGACTATGTATGTGACTGTAGGGAGTATTTTATTTATTTATTTATAGTTAGTCATGTAATGATAAAATTTTATTCATCCCATACTGTACACTGCAGAGACCAAAAAACGTGTGTATAATACCAGTCCATTAATACCTGTAAAGGTTATTTTTAAACTGGATTCTAATTCGTAATACATAGTTTAGTGAGGCCATTTGTGGAATCAATGCGCGTGAACGACCCTTAACTAGATTTTCCGCTTGTAACGAGTTCCGGCGAAGAACGCGGGGCGGTACAATTCCACCAAATTGGCTTTTTACATTACGGAAACGGAAATAAAATATTTTGCGTCAGGGATGACGTTTGGTCCCGATAATTTGTTTTGTGGATTTGCACAGTTTGGCGGTTTTGGATCATGGGAACGCTTGGCTGTTCACATTCTTTTGAATTGTCCTTCAGATTTTAAAGTAGACACTGAAATATTTATGTTATAGGCTTTAAGACAACTGTAACTTAGGCTGAGCAATTAACAGATCCAAACATTCAATAGGAAAATAAGTTTAAAAGTGGAATAGATGTGATATTATTTTTATTAATTAATATTACTCATATATTTTGGACCTTTTTCCTATGTATTAAACTGATAATAATGTTTTAAAGTGACGTAAAAAAACATAGCCACGAAACAAAATATACAATTTACATAGTAACCGGAACATTATAGTTTCACCATACAATCAAAAAAATCAAAAGTCTTATTTCATAATTTGGAATCTTTTAAGGTCGTCACTAAGGATTTTTTTTAATTATAAATATTGTTGATTACCTTCGCCAAAAAACAAAAACAAATTTAATGATCCTCTCAAAATGTATTAATAAAATATCATCAGAAAATCCACTTAGTTTAAACTGGTTACAATCTTGCCCCGGTGAATTCCGCTGGCTCACTCACTCGCGTGATTGGTCAATAGTAATCGCTCAATAACCTCCACCTAAGAGGTTTTTTCCGCACAAATAAGCAATATGCCACTGTGTCCAAACACTCGTGTGCCAATAACCGCCACGTGTCGCAGCCTATCTCAATTTGATCGCCACTTCTGCAGGGCCCTTCAGTTTTCACCACCAATACGTTTTTAACTGTATCACAAGGGGTTAAAGTACCGTTTGGGTTGTATGTTTCGTTGCAACATACACGATTTTTGCCGGTTCGCTAGATGAATTAATATCCGCTGCTAGTGACAAGCGAGCCGAGCGTTCGATGAGATTTAGAACTTAAACTAATATTCATTTATTCGTATAAAAATATGGTTCGGCGCTTTTGGATCAATAACGTACGGTTTTATACGTCTACACTTGGTGGATAAACATGTTTCCTTATTAATAACAAAAAAGTGACTGTACGGTTACAATGCTGAGGTCTCGGGTTCGAGTCCCTGGTCGAGCAACATGATATTGGATTTTTTAATTCATTATCAGTCCGGAGTCAGGAATTTGTGCCCGATATGGTGATAGGCTCGCCCGTTACCACATCGTGGGACGGAACAAACAAGGCGAAACGCGGATGACCTGGTTACTACCAGGAGAACCTCTGCCTACCCCTTCTGGGAAAAACGCGTGGTTTTATGTATGTATGTAAAGAAATCGAATTAATTAATTAATTTAATATTCAGCTTATTTTTTTATCAATAATATAGTAATAGTATTAATTGTATTTGGGAACTTACAAGATTAGATTCCAAAACCGGGCTGGTAAATTTTACTGCACGCGTTGCATCGATTTTACTTTGATCGATGAATAAAAAAACATTAAAAACATGACTACCGTCTCAGAATGGCCCCTAATAATATAAACAATATACTTTTTTACCAAAGTAATTTCAATTTTCTCCATACATTTTTGGTTCTTCGAGCCGGCCAAAACATCTCATTTTAACCTAGCCAAAACATCACAAATATTTAACCGTTAAACGCCTTCACATTCCACCGGTAATTACATATTATACGCAGAACGGTAGCCACCATTCCACGTCACTACCACGTCATGACTTCAGGCGTCAATGAATCACATCGACACGAAACGGCCCATAAACCGCCTTTGACTACACGCCCAACTTGCGACATTAACCGACGCTGAAATTATACGCGAACCACAGACGAACCGGCCCCTTTCCACGAAAATCTTGTTTGGATTTTGGTGTTGCTCTTCAGGATGCAAGTTTAATAGCTTATGTTCATTTAAGGCGAAGTACGAGAAAACAGGTCAGCTGACGCTATGTCATCACAGACTTAAAATATGACTTGGGAGCATCATAAGTGCATTGTCAGCCATCAAAAACGAACGAGGTAAGGAAGGTATGAGGTAAATAAGTATATAGCGCTCTTTTCTTATTATTATTGACTTACAAAGGATTTGATGGTCAGTACAATCAACATAGCACAGTACAGAGCCAACTTATCTGTTCATGTGGCCATAATTGGAACTTAACCAGTATTATCAGATATACGGTAATTACCGCAGTTGCACAGTATTTTTTTACCAAAACACTGTCTAGGGTAATGTTAAATTTCCGTGTCGTATCTACCGTATTTTATAATATCAATCCAATCCATCAGCTAAAGGAAGTCCACTGTTGAACATAAACCCAATGATTTCCACAGTGACCTGTTGGAGGTAGCCTGCATCCAGCGACGTCCCGCGACATGTACCAGGTCGTCTGACCACCTAATGTATAAGGTGTAAATAATTATCTAATTAATCTAATCTAAATCGAGATTTTTTAAGCGACAATACTCAAATTGTCGCTAGAGACGATTCCGAACTTCCGACTGAACAAACAACTTGGTGGTTCTTTAACAGTGTGAATTAATAAATATGGTTATTTACCGCCGGTTGTCACTAAACGTCGGCTTGTTTGAAGCTCAAAATACACAAGCTGAATTCCAACAACACATATCCTTGGGTCTCCGTGACTGGTTTAACATCTTCAAGCATGACGGTCACTATCCATGACAAAACGAACATCCTACCAGTTACCACCAGCAAGTTTGTTGTAAAAAAGAAGTATGGTGTACTCGTATACCGCGATAAGATATTACACGGAACATGATTAATGGTTTGCCAATAAGGTGACTTGCTAACTGCGTCGGTTCGTGTCATTTTTCATGCACTATTAAGCTTATGAGATAAGTTTTTGCGCGTAATCATATTATTATCTCTTGAATTTATCGTCTTGTTGTAATGACGTGGGGTTTTATTTGGCAAACAAGTTGGATGATAAAGTTATTTTTTATCACATATGAGTGACATTATTTTTTGTATTGTATCAGCCCATATATGACCCACTGCAGGGCACGGGCTTCCTCCACAATCGAGAGTACGATTGAGAGTGGTTAGGCCATATAGTCCACCACGCTGGCCTAGTGCGGGTTGACGGACTTTTACATACCATAGAAATTTATACAAATCGCTTTGGTATGCAGGTTTCCTCACGATGTTTTCCTTCACCGTTATAGTGCGTGGTGATTGACTATCAATACACACATGACTCCGAAAAGTCAGAGGTGTGCCCTGGGATTTGAACTCGCGACTACCGTGAACATGTAGGCAGCCGCGTCTGGTCCGTTACCAACAGGCCACCACGCACTTGAGTGACATACCACCAATTACAATAGACTATATTCGCGTTATAAAGTCCTTCAAGAAACAATTAGTGAATCCACATGGCATTTTATGTGCAGAGTAAGTTACCATTAGGTTCCTTGCAGTCAGTTTGTTCTATCAGCACAAAATAAAAATGCCAAGCCCATACTCTTTAAACCTCACGAGGTGAAAACCGCATTGGATACCTAACCAAAAATTTCACACACATTCATTTTTCAACCAATGAAGCGCAGGCGACCGAGTCTGTCGCTTGAAAAATATACACGTGAAAAATACCAGAGAGAAACACATCACTCGAACAGAAATAATCCTCGTCGGAACTTAATTGAAGACTCTCCGGCCTCAATATTTTTCCTGCCCCGAACCTATTCAGGCTCTCGTCTGTTTTATCCAACTTAGTTGAAAAGCACTCGGCTTGTATCGGACGGGAAACCCTTTTGATGTAAGGGTTTTTTTTTATACGTCAAACGGCGAGTGTGTGCCTAACGTTATTCGAGGCTTTTAAGATGTTTCGGGGTTAAGTACTTGGGAATTTTCTATTGGTATTGTGTTATTGCGGGAGTATGTTTGGAAGAATGATATACGGGAATAAGTTGGTTTGAAAATAATACAGATCTGCCGTAGGAGGTTTTTAACCCATTTTAATACTGTGCGACTAACATAAACTCTTACACAAACATTTACCTTACTAATGTATCACTGACATGCAAGATTTTTTAAACAAATAAAAATATCACACTAAAGCCGCATTTACACGGAGACAGTTTCTCGGGGCGAGAACCGTATACGAGTATCGCATGACATAGCCGCTATAGAGAATCTTGTTCTGACAAATGTTTACACAATGCGACTTTTTCATATCCTTACGATAATCGTATCTTCGAGGCGAGAAACCCTCCTCGTGTAAATGAGATTTAAGTCGATCGACCGCCCGACCTGGGAATCGAATACAGCATATCCTCGTTTGTTTGTACTGCCATTAGACCATTAAAGCTAAAAATACTTTCAAAAGCAAGTCCCATCTTCACTGCGACCCATATATGCTAGCATTCATCATAACAATTGGAAATAATTATTTAAATTATATTCAGCATCATTTCTCAAATTTCCAATTAAAATGATAAATCGTGTTTAACAGCAGAGCCAAGTTTTGCCGACCATTGTACAACGTCACGTAAATAACGCGGCTATTGAAATTAAAATGCTTTTCATTGCTCGCTAATGCCTTCGCGGTAGTATTAAATTTAGCCGGATTATACTCATCTGCTATTATTAATTTAATTCTATATCTCAGATCTGATGGTGAGTTTTGACATTGGTTTCTATTGCTGCTTTACTTATAAATAGGTAATTTAACGTGAAATTAAATTATAACTTAGCAAATTATGTAATTATTTATGTTGGATGCGGGTCGCTTAAAATAGATCGCGGTGGAAATCTTTAGGTGTGGCTTTTGTTCAGTGAAAATGAAATAAAAAAACTTGAAGTGGAAAACTTGATGTGGCTGATAAAGAAGAAGAAATAATTATAATATTACTTCCAGCGAATAACTTTCGTGGGTAATTGTAACAGTCTTTCTACCTTTCTTTATCAAATTAAATCTATTACATATGGATATTTTTCCTTGAATAATCGTTAAAACAGTAATACGATCTACTTTGTATAGATATCCATGATCAAAGGTAATTGTTTGAATTTAGGCAACATGCATTCCGATTTCCCCTTCCTTTCTACCCACAGAAAACCTCCAAATAATTCCGACCAAAGTAGCAATTGCTATCAAACGAAGTATGCTCTCAGAAGCCATATACTTTCAGCTTTCAGAAGGCGAATTGAAACATCGCACGGTCCATTAATGCGCAATGGAGCGGCGGCGTGCGCGGCCCGTCCGGTCCACGGTTCAATTCCGCGGTACACTTTTAGATTTATAGCCGTTCTTACTTCGCAATGTTTCCTTATGTGATAGATAGTTTAGAATTTATGCTTAACTACTTTTATACATCCTTTGAATGCTCTGATGTATTTTGGATGTTTTCCTGTGGTCTGGTGATGTGCGGGTATGTTTGTACGCGGTTATTAATGGATCTGATTCAGATACGGGATACCTACAAAATTTAATTTTTGTTGTATTTTTCATTTATCTCAGTTTACATCGCAGCTTTTGTAGAAATATTATGTTTTCGTAGCACGCTCAGATTAATATTTCTCATTTTTCGTCATTGTAATGATTGTTATGGGTTGTATGACCTCTAGCTTGATGTAATGTTGATTGAAATCGCAGATGAAAGACAGCGAGCATAACTTTGTCTTAAATAAATTCCTATCCTTTGTGATTGAAGTTACCGATTTGTTATTTTTAAAATGTTAGAGATGTCATTTTCCTGATAAATCTATTTATAACTATATTATCTTGGAAAGAGTTCCAAAAAATCGACAGGTGCAAGTGTTAGTCATAGCACTGGGTGTAACAGGCAGACCACCTGCTAATTGGGCTGACGAGTTCGGCGGGCAAATGATTTCTAAAAAATAGATACGATTGACAAAAGCTAATAAACTAACATGAAAGAGACCTATACCCAGCAAGTATAGAACTACTTTAAAACTAATGATGATACGAACCACCCAAACATATCAAAATCTCGCCCCATTCCTTATGAATATCCGCAACAGTAATTATCACACGAGACTGCTCCATATTTACAATGCAAGTAATCAGTAAATTCAAATGAAGACACTGACAAACGTTAATGCATATAATAAATCAACGTACGGACGCGCTACCCGGGACAATCCATTACAAGCAGTATGCAAATGCGTCGCAACCGCTAAATTAAGAGCCTCTGCATAACTCGCCCGCACAACTGCTGTTAGCTGCATTCAAACCGCGTGTGTATGGAATATTGTCACGCATGCTATTTGGTGGTTTGCTGTTTAAGGAAATGGTTTGATGTAGTTGATTTGTCATTTATATTTATAAGGTTTTCTGTGGTTAATCAGAATCTTGAAACATTTTGTCATCGTTATAGCCTTTTCAGATCAATATTTGTTTTTTTTTTATAAATAGCATGATACAAAATGTTATCGTATTTTATTATTGTAATTTTGATCATTGATGTAAAATTTAAATTAATAACATTTTAAAACACTATATTTATGTCATTGATTTTGATAATGGTTTGTGTTTTATTTTAAATTTAAGTTTAGAATTTATAACAACATATATGTACTTAATACAAATAATATTTAATTATGACGTATTGAGTAGTACGAGTACACAAAAAAGAAGTACTCACCATCAAACAGCCACAGCAACATCGTTCCTGAAACGCGAAACAAAAGTCGTATTACATGTATTATCAGCAAAACTTATAGCGATAGTATGCGCCATAACTATTAGAAAACATGCATTAATCTTAGCTGTGTATATTATATTTACAGTTTTGCATATAAGATTTAAAGAATTTCTATGGTATGAAAAGTTTGCCAACCCGCACTTGGCCAGTGTGGTGGACTACATGGCCTAAACCGTCTGGATTGTAGAGGAAGCCCGTGCCCTGCAATGGGACGCATATGGGCTCATACAGATACATGAGTACCTACTCATACCAGTACTCATACCATACCTACTAGACCGAAAGACTACCTAGTCTTTCGGTCTTTTATCAATTATCACTAAACATAATATGTAAATGTTTTGAAAAATAACGAGCTGTCTGTCTTATACGAAGCACAACCAAAATAAAAATCAACGGTAGATCCATTTCTCAAACCGAATTTCCAACAAAACCGCAGATCTAATTGAACAAATAAAACGGCCGTTTCTGTCCGACTGCGCCTCCCCAAGCCTCCAGAGATTCTTAATATTTTGCTAAATTATAATTTCACATAAACCTTAGCATCGTTTGCATATTACGCTTAGAGAATTACATTTCTCATTAATTCGAATCCAGATACTGTGTAGAAATATTAATTAACCGAGTGATGCAAAGAGCAGACAGCGGATGAGACGGTTTTGAGAGAATTTTGGTACCTAATTCGTGGTTATATTAAATATTTTTAATAGCAATAAACCAGCATGTAACTAATTATCATAAATCCAATTTAAAATAATATGAATAATGTTTAGATTGTTTCAGTTATCAAAGTGTGTATTTTCATTATTTTCCCAATTTTAAATTCAGGCCAATCACTTTTAATAGCGAGCATATTCAGCGTGTTTGTGATCACTCATATACAATATTTTAACTGTCACAATTTCAACTCCTATTCAATCTTCTTTTCTTCGTGTAATGTGATTTTATCTTAATATTAGATTAAAAATATTTATTCTAAGAAAACAAATATTTCAAATACAAATCATCAATTCTGACAAACTCTAACCTAATCGAACTTGTAGACTACTTGATCATGAACATGCAAAAGACAATATATTCCCTTTAATAGGGCTTTCTAGCATCCGAGCACAACACTATCGCTCTCTAGGGTACTAGGGGCTCATAAATTTGCAAGAGGGTACTGGAAACAAACGGTGTATTGACAGCATACATAGGAAATCCATTAGATTTTGTTCTTTTATGTTCACCAATGTGCAGGCCTATCTGTTATCCAGTCCTTAATTGGTATCGCATTATTGTTTATGTAACTTATGGTCGTCGGCTTTCTAGTTTTAGAAGATGTTACTATCTATTCAGATATAAGTTTTGTTATTATTATATGTATAAATTCGCGAATATATATTTCTGTTGCCCTTTCCCTTCTAAATTAGGAACGCGAAGTTATCTGCCGAGTCAAACTGCCATGTAATATATTTGGTTTGCGATTTTAATTCTAAGATAATCAATGACAAAAGCCTTATTTGTTGATGCCTTTCGAAACCAACGTCTTAAGAATAATAAGAAAAATAATAACAATAATAATCTTCGGTAATCAATAAGACTGTTTTAAAATAAGGCGCGAAAATTACAGTAAGTCAAGAGTAGTAATATTTACATTTTGTATAATTTTATTAGGCGTATTTAATTTATTGCATAAAAAGTTACTTAATTTTAATTCCGAAATGAAATAATAAAGTAAGCAAATATGATTGAAAATCACAAAGATAGGCATTTATAAATCAGATGTTGTCCTACTTATCTTAAGTACGGCGTCTGCACAAATGTGTTCTTTGAGCAGAGGGATTTGCAATTGATTTGCATATTTCTAAATTCCACACGGACATTCTGTTTATGTTGTTATAAACTGCGATTTATCTTTGCTATGACATTACCCCACTTTAATTATATCCCATTGTTCGTGCTTAACAATAGACTAAACTTGTTTATTCAATATTTGGTTGGATAAAGAATTAATGTTAATTCAATTCTAGTTTACTTACATGAGGTAATTGTTTAACTAAAATAAGCATTTTATAGTTTAAAAATGGTACATGCTCATTGTGTTATGAAAGAAAATAGTCTGTGTTAATTTATCACATGGGTAAGCAATAAGGGTAACGTCAGATTTTCCAAAAAAATTAAGCTGACGTAATATAAAAAAAAAAACTTTATTTTTTACTCTTCATTCTTTAGCTTCTCTTCAACACTTTAGTTTTTTTTTGGATTAAGTGAACTTACACAGTTATGGACTGCGGGTAAAAGGACACATATTAACACATAACCGAATGACGGTAAAATAACTACATAAATCTTTAAAATATCCAAATCAAGTATGAATACTTTCTCGTTTGTACAAATCGCATAACATAAGTTCCTGTCGCAGTGTTTTGTTTGCTGGCCACGAATTTATTGTGGAAACATTAAACTGATGATCGGGCAATAAAGATATATGGGGCGCTGTGTCTCACAGCTGGACGTCAATACAGATTGAAGATTCTGGAAAGCCTTATTTGTAATGTGGCTGTATGGAGATTTAACGCAATGTTCTAGAGTTCTGGTACGTCCCACTGCAGGGCACAAGCCTCATTTACAATGGAGAGTACGATTGAAAGGGCTTAAGCCATATAATCCACCACGCTGGTCTAGTGCGGGTTGGCGGACTTTACATACCATAGAAATTTATATAAATCGCTATGGTATGCAGGTTTCCTCGCGATGTTTTCCTTCACCGTTATAGTGCGTGGTGATTGACTATCAATACACACATGACTCTGAAAAGTCAGTGATGTGCCCTGGGATTTCAACCCGCGACCATCATGACCATGTAGGCAGCCGTGACTGGTTCAAAACATCATCTAAAATAATATGTTGAAGTAAACAACCACCGCAACAGGCTGGTACATAATACGAGTGTTTAAAGCACATTTCCGCAGTTGAATAACATTTGTCGTTGACTCGGCAACATCATCACGTCCGGACCAGCAATGTTCCCAAATGCGCATCGATTTCCATACTCCGCCGGCTGAATTTTAAACACCCGTCGATGTTTGGCCGCTATTTATTTTTTGCCATGGCCATTTTAGGGGGTTTATGGTAAATGGGGGAAATTAAGGAACTGTTGCTTTAAACAATACATTATTTTATATATATTTTTAAATAGGATCTATGTTCAACAGTGCACTTTCTGTGGCTGAAGATAGACATCTGAAGTAAGATTTGTTTACTACGTGGTGAAAAAATATTTGGTTTATGTACCTACTGTGGGAAAAGTCCATCGAAGTCTCCGATATCCATAACACTTGATTTTATTTATTTATTACGCTTTATTGTACATCAAAACATAGAAATACAAAACAAAACACTTAAACTAAATGCACAGTTCAACTGGCGGTCTTATCCCTGTCAGCGATATCTTCCAGACAACCTCTGAATGGACTGGAGTGAATGGAAGTAGGAAAACTTGATATACATAAGTATGTACATGTTGACAAGCTGTACCTACTTATTAACTTTATATTTATCTTTATTAAGTCCATGGGCCAATTTAATATCATTACGTTTCCTAACTAAATGGTCATCAAGCTGTTAGACAACTGACAGCCTCCGTGACGCAGTTGGTTAGACGTCGGCTGTGAAACGATAGGTTGCAGGTTCGATCCCCGCACCGAGACTAATGTTTGTGTGAACCACAAGTATTTGTTTCGGGTCTGGGTGTTGGTGAGACCGAAAAGTTTCTCGTAGTTCCTGATACCCACGACACAAGACTCGATCTTAGCGTGGGGCCAGGCCTATATATGTGACTGTTGAATGTATTTATTTTAAAAAAACTACGCCATTGTAATAAAATAAAATAAAATTTCAATTCATATGCCACTAACTTACTGAGTAAAGTTAAAAACGGCTATAACAAATAAATAAAAATACAATTTTGTTACTGCAATTTGTAACTCATCAATGCAAATTAAAAGATATAAATTAAATTTTATGTATTATGCATGTGTTTATTATGTATATAGTTTATGTTGTAGACTCAAAGTCTAAATTAAAACTCCTTGTTCTAGTTAATTTATGCGCGGTGAATGACCGACAAAAATTTGGAATAAATTTCGCATTAATTGTTTTTAGTGTTGATATTGGAATATGAGATAGCTGTAAAACTGGTTTGAAGCAGTTAAATGTATTTTATGATACACGATTTTATATTTATCATAGCCATGGTTTATGGCTTTCCTTTCAAATTGCTCTGGTACTGTGGATGTTCATGACCGACGGTTACCACTTACCATCAGGTGGTAGATATATTCTTTTGCCTATTTTATTCTTAAGTGCTGACACGCAACATGAAATACAAATTAAATCAGTTAAAGGTAGAAGGGACCTTTGTGCCTTCGAAATATATTTACACGTAAACTTTGCCATTAAAAGGTACTGACTGGGACACTCTCGATAAGTCATTTAATGTCGGCAATGATATCTTGTATTGCACATAAATTAATAATAAAATGTTATAGTAAATAAGGCCAAATAATTAAAACTTCACGTAAGTAATATTCTTAGTAATAAATGTTGGAATTTATTGGTTGAATACTTCATTTTATAATGGCCTAGTCTTCTAAAGATTATGTTCGGAATATTTTCTACATTACTTCAATTTCTTAAGTAGTTATGTTTTCTACATACACTGTTGTACTATCAGAATTTATATGTATGTTATTGAGAATCTAATGTTCAAAGCCATACTGTTTAGGAATTCAACCAATCATTGAAGTACATCTTTTTATTTTTTTTTCCCGTCATCGTATTTGGGTGGTAAATACATACATTTTCCTAAAAAAATAATGTACACCCTTTTATTTTTAAAGACGCTATAGTACGCAAGGCTTTAAATTATAATTTTAGCAAAAAATATGGATTAACCACCCAAACACAATGATAGTTAAAACATTACAAAAAAAAAGTCGTCGCGTTTTTTTGCAACATTTTTAGTTACATCGTGTCAGTAGTCAATAATGCTAACACCTGGCTTCGTTTTCGGCATCAGTCTCGATTTACCCTGTATATATTCTATTTCCTTAGTTAAGTTTACGGTCCCACATAATCTGATTCGCTAAGACGATAATAACATTGCCAGCAGTAACGACAAATGCATTTTTTTAAATTAGTAATTATTTAGACACGAAAATATTATTTCACTTTTTGATAAATTTCACGATAAGCAGGACAGCACTGAAGAAACATAAGAATATTCCACAATGCTACACGTTACATATTAAACAACAGTTTCCAATACATTTTATGGTTAAGTAAATATTGTAGTTTTGGAAAGTAATATCCAGTAAAATAAATCTCCCATTCAAAATACATCGACGTTTGTACGGTTCGAAAAATTCATCAACTCAGACCGTGGCTTAAAAAAACTAGCGCCGATAAAATAGCAATTCACACCCAAAATCCGTCAGCAAACACGCAGTTATTAAAAACCGTGGTTTGCGCTGCGGTTTTACTCGCAGATCAGCCCAAATATTAAACTTGGCCCCAAAGAAATATTGCACGGGAAACGCGGGATTAAGCCGATGTCAACACTTCGGCTTGGAACCCTATTTACACTGCAGGACATGAAAATGATGTCATTAAAAGTATAATATTTTTGCTATGTAAATAAATAACTGATAGTAAAGGCTTTGGATAAAATTTGGGTTTAAATAAGTTGCACAGCACTCGCATATTTTTCTGAGTTTAAATATTTTTACCGTTACTTTAAAAAGTCTCTGATCAACTGCTGTGGGAGGATAGATTAAAATCTCAATTTTACATTTAGACTTATATGTTTTTTAATAAACATACACACTTACCAAGTTATAGTTTTCTTTTGTAGACTGACATTCTAAATTAAATTGACTACATTCATATTATAATATCGTAAAAATATCAATTAATGGCTAGATTTAATTTTATAAATATCAACGACACAACCTTTTGAAATAAAGTAACACTAAAATTATATTCCTGTTAGTGTTAATATCACGCGGGTGGTCGGCCAAATCTTTTAAAAACACAACAACATACGAGTATACTTGCAATGACCGTCATTTAGAAAGTGGCAGAGCCACGCAGTTGTCAATCATAACTCTGCATGAATGGGCAAGCTCATCAGAGGAGGTACTGTTGTCTTACAGGAAATCGATGTGAAGCGACAGCTCGGCTATCGCGTTTCGTTCGGTGAGTGAGATTGCCGGATGCCCAATACCCCTTTCATCTTCCCATCCTTTTTTCCTCCCATCCCAATTGGACCGGCAACACATCCATGTTCCAGCGTTGTGAATGTTTATAGGCGGCAGTAATCACCTACCATCAGGTGACCTGTTTGCTCGTATGCCGGACTTAGCAAAAAAAAAACGTGTGCGATAAAAAATTTCAACAAAAATAACACGAAAAAAATAATTCAAAAATCAAGTAAAAATACCTTGTCAGCAGTAAAATACGACGGTATTACCTACGAGGCGTATTTCAGGAAGTTTTTTTATATCATGGCCAAACTATCACATCTTGTGTTTTTTGTATTGTATTGTATCAGCCCATATACGACCCACTGCAGAGCACGGGCCTCCTCTACAATCGAGAGTACGATTGAGAGTGGTTAGGCCATATAGTCCACCACGCTGGCCTAGTGCGGGTTGGCGGACTTACACACCGTAGAATTTTTTTTTTTTTTTTTTTTAATCGCTACGGTATGCAGGTTTCCTCACGATGTTTTCCTTCACCGTTAAAGTGCGTGGTGATTGACTATCAATACACACATAACTCCGAAAAGTCAGAGGTGTGCCCTGGGATTTGAACCCGCGACCACCGTGCACATGTAGGCAGCCGAGTCTGGTCCGATACCACGAGGCCACCACGCACTTGTGTTAACGTACCGCAAATTACAACCTTGGCAACATTATGACCAACGAGCCAGACAACTACACAATCAACAGCGTAAATGCTATGTTTTTATTATTACATGGCACGTTAGATAATAATTAAGAAAATTATAAATAATTGGTGTATGCTGGTGGCTATGTCTAGGTAATATATTATGTGTAAATGGCTTCCAGATTTAGATTTAATAAATTGTATTTGAAAGGAACCGAGAATATCCGAAATACCTTGTTCAATTGTACAAGGCTCTTGTTATATTATATTCCAACTAGAAATTACTAGAAAGTAAATAAGAAGCACTGTGACAAATGTTTGTGTAATCTTCAACCAACTATTTCTGCTGTGGATATTGAAGGATCAAAAAGTCGTTCTGATATCCGCCTAATACAAGCTATGGCTTTGATTACTAAATCTCCAGCAATTATTATAAAATTAAAAGATTTTTATGATTTTCGTGGCCAACAGTGTAATACTCGTAGTACCGGGCAAGAACAAGCAAATAGCGACCGTTTTTAATATGGCCGACTTGGAATGGTGTTGTTTTAATGAAGTGCCGGAATAAGCAAGCACCCTTTATTCTGAGAAGCGCGTTATTAATTTATATTAGTGAAATAGTTGTAAACCTTTGCTTGTATTTGAAATTACATTAATTAGACTTGAAACAGTGAAGGAAAACGTGGTGAGGAAACCTGCATACCATAGCCATTTGTATAAATTTATTTGGTATGTAAAAGTCCGCCAACCCGCACCAGGCTTGCGTGGTGGACTATATTATGGCCTAACCACTCTCAATTGTACTCTCGATTGTAAAGGCCTGTGCCCTGCAGTGGGACGTATATGGACTCATACAGTAGAGATTTGAAATTATTGTGCGGAATACCTTCATCATTTTTAGATTAAATTATATTATAGAAAGGCCAAATCATTTTGGTGATTTTTTTATGTTTTTGCTAATGTAGGATATTTTTTCAAAGAAATATTGGTATTAAGATCGAAAGGGCACTCAAGTTTCTTGGCTCATATTGACATGAGCTATATATGTCATTAGTTGAGTTTAGTTTTTGTTTTCCTTCTCGGCCATAAACAAAATAGTTTCTAAGAAATTTTAAGATGACGTCAGAAAACGAGTATTTGCCGTTTACGACAACAAATCGTGTTAAAATGCTCTCTTATTACTCATACGCGGAAACAATTTAATAAAAACTAATTAACAATGCAACTAGTTCCTTCATTGCCTTAAAATTCTAGTAAAATAATGAATGAATGAATTAAGTAAGTTTAGACATGAGTAATTACTGGAATATTCCGCAGCCTCGCTACGTTTTCCTTTTCCGTTTGTTACAAATAATAAAAATAAATCTAAAACGTTGCGATGACTTCTCATCAATTGAACTAGTCATATATTTGGAATAACAAGCAGTTTTGAATATGGAAAAATACCGTCTAAAACCTTCTCTTGACTCTTGGTTTATGTGGTTTCTAGTAATTCGTCAATCTTTCAGGATTATACACGAATGGTGTGGTGATAAAGGGGAATGGCTGGAAATGTCTATATAAATGTTTCGTTTGCTGAGTGAAACTGCCGGATGCCCAATACCCCTTTCCTCTTCCCATCCTTTATCCATTCCGCTCCCCTCCTGATCTGATGGCCCGGTAACATATCCATGATCACAGCGTTGTAGATATTCATGGGCAGCAGTCGTCAGTGGCTCGTTTGCCGGACCTATGCTAAAAAAATATATTAATTCAAGACGTTGCTTTGCACATGCTTTTACAAGTTCCATTACACTACTTATGTACTTATGTATTGAGTGCGTGGTGGCCTGTTGGCAACGGATCAGACGCGGCTGCCTACATGTTCACGGTGGTCGCGGGTTCAAATCCCAGGGCACATCTCTGACTTTTCGGAGTCATGTGTGTATTGATAGTCAATCACCACGCACTACTATAACGGTGAAGGAAAACATCGTGACGAAACCTGCATACCATAGCGATTTGTATAACTTTCTATGGTATGTAAAAGTCCGCCAACGCGCATTAGGCCAGCGTGGTGGACTATATGGCCTAACCACTCTCAATTGTACTCTCGATTTTAGAGGAGGCCCGTACCCTGCAGTGGGTCGTATATGGGCTGATACAATACAATACTTATGTACAATTTAATAGGTTAATTAACAAGTATCAGAAAAATACATTAGACTCAACAAATGCGGAAATATTTATGCAGAAACCAAGGATCAGATACAGTTGGTAAGAATAGTTACGTTAGTCACGGAAAAATAGTTGACTTGTTTACTTGCGTCTATAATTACCTGGAACAAAATATTGCAAAAAATGTATACATACGAGTATTATATTTTTCGATTTCCACGCAGCACCATATTTACAATTACTATGATTGTTTAATGAAAATAACATTTTACGTTTCATTATTAGGTTGTATATTATTACGTATAACGTAACATTTCGGTTTCGAGATCGTTCCTCTTAAAACAATTAATTAATTAAATAATAACGTCAGGTTTTTTTATGATTTTGCCACCGGTTATTTTCGTCCGACACAACGGAAAAATAAAGTAATTACGCACGCTCTGGTGAACAAATACATAATGTAGGCATATTATATATAATTGTATTATAAAATATTACTTATTTTAGCATCCCGCTTTTGTACTTCTTTTTGGAATTATTTTTTTTAGCATAAAAACGAGCAAGCAGGTCACCTGATGTAAGGCCCATGATGGCCCATGATCATCCACAACGCTTCGATCATGGATGTGTAGCCGACCCATGGGATTGGGAGGGGAGCGGAAAGGAAAAAGGATGGGATTAGTGAAGGTGTCGCTTTACGTCGATCTTCTTAGACAGTGGTACCACCCCGGATGAGCCAGCCCAATCATGTTGAGTCATGGCTGACAACAACGTGGCTCTACCACTTCTAAAACGCTCTTATTACGTAAAACAATATGTTTGATAAAATATTTTATTGCATGCTCCATTCTCGGATATTGAGAGCTATAAGATTGGAGTGTCCTTTTTATTTCTTACATCGTCATCGTCAGCCCGTGCCATCTTTAGTTGCAGTCTCGTTAGTATTTTGTTTTGGGAGGATATACATTATGGAATACTATGAAAAAAATATGTATTTCATTTTATTTTACTAATGGACTATGTTCATGATTCTGATCCTCCTATTAAAATATAGTCACTCACATCAAAATACAGGGTTATATTGATCTGGATAGATAGATACAACACACTACATCTCGTCGCTTATAAAGCCCCATTTACATGGAGAGAGTTTCTTGAGAATCGTGTGCGATTATCGCATGACATAACCGCCATAGATAATCGTGTTATGACAATGTTTACAAGATGCAACTTTAAAAAAATGTAAATGTAAGTGGAGCTAAATGGTATGCAGAAATATACTGAACCATGTAAAAATGCCTCACTCACGGACATACTTTTTTTTGCTACCATTGCTTACCATGAAAATAATTATATCCATCTCCACAATGTGTTATCTTATTACTTCACACAGGATATGTAATTAAATTATTAATAACTTTTATATATCTTTTTAAATATAAATTTAAAGATCAAGGGTAATTTTCTTACAAGATTATTAAGATTATAATGGAAATTTTTAAGTTGTCAAGTCTGTAAGAGAGTATATAATAATAACCTTTAGAATATTAAAACAAAAAATAATTAAAACCTTTTGATCTCGAGCTAAGATTAAATCGGTACATGGTACATGATATAGTCGGGGTTTTCTTCAAATATAAGTCAAGTATATGCGTTGTGCGAGAGAATGCACTTTTAAGTAAAAGTAATAATAAAACTAAATGAAAAAACCTTCATGGATATAATCCCAATCCATAAAGGCTGAGATTCGACCAATGGCGGTATTTAGCACCTTAAGATGAAATAAAAAGTAGGTATATGAAGTTGCAACGAGTCAAGGACATTTGGGACATTTAGTGCTTTGAAAGTGTTGACGTTAATCAAATGTCTGGCCATAAAACCGTAATCCAAATCATTCTAAAATATGCATAAAAAATCTAATTTTTCGCTACCAAATAATTCAGCAAAAAAGCAAGTTAGAGGCATTTAATGTACTACACGAATTTGATTTTGAAGCCTAAAAAGTTTCTGAACCGGTTTAACTTATATATATATATATATATATATACTTTTTAGTTGTATCGTGTCTTTGTATCTTTTAGTTGTATCCTGCCTTCGTTTTCGGTAGCAGTCTTGATATACCCTGTATTAACTTGCTGTTCGACACTCATAAGACTAAAGCGCCATTTACACGGGGAGATTTTCTCGAGGCGAGATAGTATGCCATTATCGCATGACATAACCGTCATAGATAATCGTGTTCTGACAATGTTTACAAGATACAACTTTTTTTATATCCTTACGATAATCGTATCTTTGAGGCGAGAAACTCCCCCCGTGTAAATGGGGGTTTAAGACTATGCTATCAACCGTGAAATCATGATTCATTGTCATCACCATCTTTAGCCACATGAAATTCTTCACTAAACTCCACCAAGAATCATAATTGCCTATAAGGAGTTATATAAACTCTTCTCCATAGCACTAAAATATAAGTTTGGACTTTTATTTGGTATTTGGTTTGGGTAAAGTCATTGTCTTACGGAAAATTTACTGTACAGTTTTGCAGGAAATTATATAAGGCAATAGCTTTGCTGTCGTGAGTCATAGAAAGTCAGATCCCCGGAAGCCCAATCCTCTTTTTCTTTAACCCAATTGGCCTATACCCAGCATAGCTCCTCAGATAGCGATCAAGATTGCTTACAAATTTTCTCTATAAAAAGAATTTAATTAAATAGTAATTACGTTTTTTAAGTGTTTTCTTTTCTTTATTTAGAAGCGCATTTATAAATTATCAGTGCTGTACTCGTTTTATGGTCCCTTAATTGTTAATGATGTTTTATTTATACTGGCATAGGTGTGGGATAATAATGCACTTTGCAAATGCAGTGTGTTCTAGTTAGTGAGGACAGTGGTGACTGACGAACTCTTGCCATTTGATACAATCGAGATACATAACTATGTAAACCCTTATTTTAATAAATAAAATATATATATCATGTCAGTAGTGAGGAAGCAAGTTATAAAAGTAGCATATTCAACTTTTCAAGGTGATTCTGAGATTTGTAAAAAAAGAAGTATGACAAGGCTTTGAAACTTAGGTTGAAAAGCTTCGAGCGTAATTATTTTAAGTTTAAGGAAAAAATTAAATTATTCTTATCAAAATCATAATTATAATAAAAGCAATGGCGTGATTAAAAGAAAAACAGTGATATTAAAAAATGGGACCTCCACGTGTGAACAACTTGTGATATAAGACAATTCGCCAAAAGGATCTAGTATTATGCTCGAAGAACGCATTTAAGGAGCAGTTGGTATAGTATGTAATCAATAATTATCTATACATATAACACATTTGTAACCGATCGGTGTCTGTACATGGAAGATAAATGAGAAAAACGAATATGGGGGGACGATATTAACGTAATAGAACCAGAAACAATGTTTTTTAGATTGTTTGTCTATTTGTCTGTTTGTCTGTGCGGTTGTGCGCGATGAACTCAGAATTATTGACTATGTTTACAATTTAAAAATTAATGAAAACAAGAAGAAAATAATTATTTTCGCTCAGATAATGTATTGCGCAGTTTCCCCTGCACAGCACGCTTCGAAGTGTTACTAATATTACTAAACAATACAAGGATCTTGTAAAAGACTCTTTGCATGAAATATTTTATTTTGATTTCATTGAGAGTTTAGCAGGCTTGTAATTTTTCTATGTCAGCCACAGAAAGTCCACTAAAAATACGGTTCAGACATGTGGACTTTTTATTCGCGATGAGGATGTCTAAATTGAAGTAGCTCTCAAAGTATTTAATTATATAAGAAATCTTTGAATTTCCTTAAATCCATGAATGGCATTAGTAGAGGCGCTTGTAGTATAATGTAATGATTCATATAAATATATACGGATCCTTAGAAATATTTTTGCTCTTTCGCACATAACATATTAATGATATTACGATAAACGTGTTTGAGCGATATATAATTAACATTTCAAGTTCAGTGATTCAAGACCATTACTATATTACTGACCAGTGTGTTTGTACGTCATTTCGGCGGGCGCCGATTTTTAACGCGATTTAATTGAGCCGGAGCAATGTTAAAGTTACTTTTACTGTTTTGTGGTTTGAGTTGTGTTAATTGTGCGTTGTACTACGACTCCTACTATGGGACTACTATTACCAGAGAAGAGTTGAAAAAGCACGACAAGGCTAACACTACTTTGTAAGTATTTTTTCTTTTTTTGGGACTGAGATGGATATAAGCAAACTAAGGTGTAATGTAAGGTGAGTTTTAATTTGATCAGGGCAGTTTTTACGCTTAAATTAGTACAGAGTAAAAATTTCGAACCAATGAATAACCAACTATTATGTTCATGAGTTTTAATAATGTAATATTTGGTCAGTTGCCGATATTTGTCTTGTTTGTACTTAATTAAAAAAATCTTTTATACAATTAAGGGTTTGTGTTTAATTAAAACATTATTTGTTTTATGCGATCAAAACCATGTATTTTATCATTTCAGTCTACCTTTCTTCTAATTAAAATTATATCCTACGGCTGGGCAAAAGTATTCGGTTTTTCTTCCACTCATGTCGGTCAGTTTTTGCTAAGTTGGATGGACATCATGCTGTATATTTTTTCCATTCAACGTTTTGTTATTCAAAAGACGTCAAATAATTGTGCTTATTTGTCCAAACCTCTGAATATAAATGGCTGTGAATATTGCTTTAGATATTCATCTTTTTTTTTTTTTAATAATTTTAGAAATCAATATCTGACCACTGTAAATAGTACTTTTAGGGAAAAACATAAAAAGCCCTGCAACATCTAAATATAATTACCACAAAAGGTTTTTGGGTTAGGAATATTTATCCGATCAGTAAGACATGCAGTTTGTGACCTCTAAGTCAGTGGCCCTATTTTTTTAGGATATCATAATTACTTGATTTTTTTTTATATTTATTGAATTTGATTATTCATTGTATAATTAAGAGGCACTTAGTATGTTAATTAATGTCGTGATTTTATGTATAAGAATGGTTTTAAGCTCCTAATTGTTAAATTAATTAATTAATTATATTCCACTCACTAATTCGAAAATTATACTTATTTTTATGTATTTTATTTTTTAAATTATTGTATTTATTAAATTATTTGTTTTAATATACCATTTCGTGTTAGCCTCTATCCCTAACACTTTAAACTGTCTTCTGTATATTCCTTTCTTAAATCCATCCCGTGGTTGTCTGTAAGACATTGCCTTTGAGCGATAAAACCGCCGATTGTACTTTTTATGTATGTGATTTTCTTTTTATTTGTATTTTTTAATGTTAAGTGTAAGTAATTGAAATAAAATGAATTCTTATGGACTGACAGTCCGCCCCGTGACCACGAAAGGTGTAAAGTGATCGAAACGTCGGGAAGTTAAAATATGTAAAAATTAAATCAAATTCGCAATAAAATCCGTAAGAATTCGTTTCATTTCAAAATTTAACATTTACGTAAATCTAAGAATCCATTAAGTGTAAATAAATAAATTAATATCTTACGCATTATTTTCTGAAACTACACAGCACTTTTTAGATATTATCGAGGCACTGTATCAGGGCAACTGTATCTCTTGAGCGCTGAACGGCCTAACCACGCTCAATCGTACTCGATTGTAGAGGAAGCCCGTGCCCTGTAGAGGGTCGTATATCGGCTGACACAGGCCATAACCCACCATGGGCGCTTAGTGCTGGTCTAAGGACCAAACGCGAAGCAAATTACAAGTAATCATTACAAGAAAAATAAACGTATGCAGATACCTACTACAAGGGAGGTACAATATTAATATGGATAATAAATATGTAAATATCTCTTTAATATTGAATTTTTGTTATAGTTGGTGCGTGAATGAAATCGAGCCATGTGATCCTTATGAAGGGAGGCGTATTGATGGGTCGTGCAACAACCTCCAGCACCCGACGAGAGGAGCCACACACACGCCTTTCTACAGAGTCCTGCCTGCAGTGTATGATAAAGGTAATACTACGAACTAGTCAATACTCATCTCACAGCAGAGGAAAGGCCTCACCTATAATCGAGAGTGTGAATGAGAGGGATATAGTCCACCACACTAGCTTAGTGCGGTTCGGCGGAATTCGAATATCATAAAAATTAACAAAAAATATTGAAATACGTCAAATTATATTAAACAACTGGACCTGTTATAACGCGTGAATAAGCACTTACAAAGAACTGCTGCTAATAAGACGGACAGACTCATACGTTTTACCTCAATGGTATGTGGTTATGATAATCTACATGTATTCAATCTCGCAACACCGTGACATTCCTTTGAGATGATTCGTGACATAAATATTTTATCTAGTTTTTTTTATTGCCTTGGTCTGACAAACGAGCAAACAGGTCACCTGATGGTAAGTGATCACTGCCGTACATAAACATCCAAAAAACTGGACCATGGATGTGTTACCGGCCCACTTGGCAGGTGAGCGGGAAGGAAAAAGGATGGGAAGAGGAAAGGGGTATTAAGCATCCGACAATCTCAGTCACCGAACGAAACGAACAAGTTAAACTGTCGGTTCACGTAGATTTTCTATGAGACAGTGATACCACCCTGGATGTGCCTGCCCATTCATGCTGAGTCATGACTGACAACAGCGTGACTCTACCACTTAAAAAAAGTTAGTCTAGTTGTCTCATCCTCAAATTGTCGCGCAAGTGACCGTGGGAAGTATTTATCATGGAAGTATTATATCATATAAACATTTCAGATTTTGAACCGAGGAAGTCTAAATACGGTAACGAATTACCCCTGGCGAGGCGCTTGAGGACTAGTCTCCTGTCAGAAGGTAAAGTGCCGAGCCAAACTTTCACCCAACTGGCTATCAACGATTTGGTGTTCATGTCTGCGGACATTGTATCCCTGCATGATACAGGTAAATATTCACATTTTTACGTTCCATTAATTTGATTTTAAAAACCTCGGGGTGTGTGGGGCGTCGTAATGGCGCCTCTGCCTGTCCGTTTGAGAACGTAAGCATTAGTTTATTTTTCAATTTACTTCTTTTTTTGTTCTCACTTAAACCTTATTGATAATGCAAAAAATAACAAAATACTGGTTATTACAGGGCACGATCATTTCTAATATACTTATATTTTTATTCCGTGTTATTTGCTAATATTTTATTCAATGATATTATATTTTATTCTTCCAAGAAAGGAATCCAATATTATGTTGTTTACTTTGCGCTTCGTGCAATATATGGCGTTTACTAGAATTATATAGGAATTAACATTGCGATTGCAGGAAATTTTAATTGCATTCTGTGATTGTCCATAATCAAAGCAATAATTATCATTTTTTTGTGATAACCTTTAGATTTTCCTTGTTAGACGTTGTTAAAGAAATAAAACAAAGTCGATATATATATGGTTTTACAAACGCTAACTTTAAAAATATATGCATGAAATACGTGCATATTTCATACTGGCAAGACAATATAACAAGCCTTTGCGGGTAACCACAATGCAGTGCAGGAGTATCAACTAGCATGAGATGTTCATCTCTCGCCGGTCGAGACAACTATGCCGCGCTGATTGCTCCACGCTCCAAACGCTTCACACTTGCGTGGGTCACTATGACGGGATCTTGAACACTATGTAGGGTGGTCGCTATCCGGGCCATGCGAAAATCTGACCACCGAGAAATTTGGGCCTTCGGCTACCTTATTCATCGTTTCTATCCACGTTTTACCTATAGGCCAAAGTTCAAAATTCTATTAATATTTTTTTTATTGTTATGAATGGCGAGACTAGCCTGCCGTTCGCCTATTGGTAAGAGACAGGACAGCTCATGGACAGTAGCAAAACCAAACAACACCATGAATTTCAAAGCAATGCTCATTCCACTGCGCTCGCCATCCTGAGAGATAAGATGTGAATAACATTATTTTTCAGTTAATTACATAGTATGGAAACCGTATTGCTGCGCGGCGAAGGGCAAGACAGATAAAGCCTGCACGCCTAACAAGATACCAGATGATGATCCAGTACACCGGTTCTCCGACATTAGATGCTTGAACATGACCAGACCTGAGTCGTTCCAATCCATTGGATGCATCAAAAATGGCACAACCCCAGAAAGAGTAAGTGAGAAGTGCAATATCTTATACATGTATAATTTGATGTGGTTTTTTTTTTATTATATAGGTCCCGCAAACGAGCAAACAGGTCACCTGATGGTAAGTGATCACTACCGCCCATGAACATCCACAACGCTGGATCATGGACGTGTTGCCGGCCCAATTGGAAGAGTAGCGGGGAAGAAAAAGGATGGAAAGAGGAAAGGGGTATTGAGTATTCAGCAATCTCACTCACCGAACTAAAAGCGACAACGAAGCTGTCGCTTCACGTCGATTTCCTGTGAGACAGTGGTACCGCCACGGATGAGCCTGCCCATTCATGCTGAGTCATGACTGACAAAAGCGTGGTTCTACCACTTCCAAAATACAACATATTTGACTCGATAGTAGATTAATAGTTTCCTATGGTTATGTGAATTACACCATTGAAATAAACTACTTTGTTTACGGATTGTATCGCAGATTTGATTTGATTTCAAATTCCCGGCGTTTCGATTACTTTACAGCTTTCGTAATCACAGGGCGGACTGGGGTATTAGTTATCTGCCCATTTAATGTTACGCCTACACTCAGCATTGGTTAAGAAGAAGGTTTAAGAAGAAGAATGTGACATAGGTATTAAAAATCAAACCAAACCGCGATAAAATCTGTAAACGGAGAAGTTTTATTCCAATAGATAGTGATAAGACTGTCAAAACTTATAAACAAGGAATTTTCCATGAAATTTATAATGCCCTCTTTCCCATTACAAAATTATTCAAATCCATTATTGGTCAATTTGAAAGAAAGGTTTGGTATTATTTTAAAAGAAATAAGATTTTAAATTATTTCTCATCAGTATGCTTACGATTATTATCATAATATTTTATGGCACATTAAGATTTTTACCCATACTATTATCGAAAGTATTGACGTAGGCACCAAACCTGTTACATATTAATATGCTGGTCAATGACATTGATACAGAATTAAATGCCAAAAAATAAATAAATGCTAAACCGGATTGTGATGGTTACTATATTATTTATGAATATGAAAGAATATACAGTTTGACTTAATTAGGAAATAATCGAATAGATGTTTGTGATTAATTTACAACGTGTAGCGAAGTATAGTTTGACATTGTTATTTAACTGAACTGAAATATTATTCAACCCACATCCTTTTATTTATTCCCAAGCAGATACTATAATTTGAATCCCTAAATAAGCATTAAATAGATTGTTCAACCGACCATATTACTGAAACCAGGAGCTCATGGTTAAAAGTCTGGCAGGTCACCTCTAAACAAACGAGACAGCAAGATCGAAAAATGTTTTGGAGAACTAATGGGATCACTCTTCGATAAAGATAACTTTACATAATAGTTTCTTAGATTTACGCGAATGTTACACAAAGATAACTTTACAGTCAATCAACATTTGATTCTCATTACCTTGGAATCCAACAAACGTTTTATTAATACTCGTTTATTTTTCAGATTATATCCTCTACACCTCTACTAGATTTATCTGTTATATACGGAAACTTATTAAAGAATCTTCTGGAGAGAGGCAGACTTTTTGAAGGCGGTCTTTTGAAGTTTGAAATATCTAATGGTCGTGTCTTTCCACCAAGCTACAAGACCCAAGCTCATGTTTGTTTCTTAAATCAAAGACCTAAGGAAACTAGATGTCACAATATGCGTGAGTTGCACTACTCTATATTAAGACGTCATTATGATCAATAGAATTATTTACAGAACTGACAATTTAAATCCCACTTGCATCCCAATATTTTGAAGGGGTTTTGTCCAAATGTCTCCTCAGCGTTATGTTGTGGTCTATTAAATAAATGGATTTTGAGATAAAAGTACACCGATGCGTTATTTAGTGCCATTTTTATAACCCCGCCTCAAATTTCTGTCATCATGTCATCTAACGACAATTACCACGGTTCAAAAAAAAGGACTAGATGGCGCTTATCAAGAAAGCGGACTACAAATATTTTCTTTTTGTCTATTGCATAGGTCCGGCAAACGAGTAAACAGGTCACCTAATGGTAAGTGATCACTGCCGCCCATGAACATTCACAAGACTGCATCATTGATATGTTGCCGGCCCGAACGGGGAGCGGGAAGGAAAAAAGATGGGAGAGGAAAGAGATATTGGGCATCCGGCGATCATCCGAAAATATTTGAAAGGATCTATCAAGAAATTAAATAAAATGAAAAAATAATATGTCCTTTTTTGCAGCGGAAGACGGAGCGAACACGTTAGCAGGCATCAATATGATGGCCATATGGTTCTGGAGGTTACATAACGTGATCGCACGCCAGTTGGCACGCGTTAACCCATGCTGGGACGATGAGAAGCTATTCAACACCGCACGAGATATCAACATTGCTATCTCCTTGCAAATCTACTACTACGAACTGCTGCCTATTTTGTTAGGTATGAATTATACCTAGATCAATTTGGATTAATTGATAATTAGGATTAATTATCTAAGTTTCATCAGCATTTCTCCTTACTATACAAGTATATCCGTAAACCACAAGTCAAAATGTCAGTTATAATCTCACGACTCGCCACAAACCGACGCGATAGCGGAAATTAGAACTAATGTTTTGACTGAGTCAGCTCAATGGTTTCTTAGTTTTACGCGAATCTTACACATTGGATCGGCTTACTAATGGATGAAATTTTAATAGCTTTTCGATTTGAAGTGTAAAATTTTCTAACGGCTGCATATTTCACAAATCGATAGACGGCAATCAAGAATCCGTTTTAAATGCCTTAAGCCAAAATGTTTGCAAAATTTATAAACCCACGTATGTTTGTGTGGTATAAAAACAGATAATAATAAGCTACAAATATTAAAACATATTTTATGGTTTCAGGATACCATAATCTCGTAAGGGATGGTGTTATTTCGCAGTCTTCAGGTTTCAGAAATATTTACAACCCTAACATCATTCCTCAAGTGTCTTTGGAATATCCTTTTGTTCTACGATGGCTTCATACGATGCAAGAAGGAACGCTAAAGTAAGTAAATTGTATTTTTTTATGCAATGGGTCCGGCAAAAGGAGCAATCCGGTCACCTGATAGTAAGTGATATATACCGCCCGTAAACAACTACTTCGCTTGGATCATGAAATCGGGTGGGGAGCGGGAAGGAAAAAGTATTGGAAGAGGAAAGGGGTATTGGACATCCTGCAATCTCACTCACCGAACAAAAGATGACGGATCTCCCGTGAGGCAGTGGTACCGCTCCAGACGAGCCTGACCACCCATGCTGAGTCATGACTGACAACAGCAAGGCTCTACAGCTTCGTAAAATATTATGCATCATTGCCTAACGCAATGTTATAAAATCTAACGAAGACACTACTTCATATTCTTAAAAGACTTGTCATATACAAAAGTAAATAAAATAAAAGCTATTTCATATTTGTCTTAATCTCTTTCACTCGAAAGGGCCACCAGTGCTCTGGAACGGAAAGTGCATAATAAATGGGCTGATTTATTATTTATTTTATATTTGATGTTTACAATAATGCTTTAAACTATTATTATGGTCGTGAAAGAGTTACCAGATAACATTACAATAGTCAGTTTTCAATAATCTGTCTCTATACCTAGGCGTTTCTTCGATTCATATTAACCTTTACTCATCTTACATACATACATACATAATCTCACGCCTTTTTCCCAGAAGGGGTAGGCAGAGGTGCTACCAGGACACCCACATTTCGCCTTGTATGTTCCGTCTCACGATTTGATAGGGGGCGAGCCTATCGCTATATCGGGTACAAATTCCTGACTCCGGGCTGATAATGAATAGAAAAATCCAATATCACTTTGCCCGACCCGGGACTCGAACCCGAGACCACAGCTTTGCAATCATACAGTGGTACAACTACGCCATCGAGGCAGTCATTTACTCTTACTTCTTTTACTCATCTTAATTGATCAGTTTCATAGAACTTGTACTTGTTGGTACACAATTGTCTTTTATCTATCTCTATGTGGCGAATTCCAATTTTGTCATGTCAACTAGTAGTTGTACTGGGATTTTAAGTATTCCTTTGTGTTGCAGAATGTATGACAAAAAAGGCTATTACCTTAAGCAATATCCGGTTGTAAACCTGACTCTGAGGACTGGTTTCTTTGACGTCGATGACAACCTAGATTACTTGACGCAGGGATCGTTCAGACAAGGCAGCGCTCACATAGATTACATTGTGGATCCTGATGTAAGTAATGAGTCAACCTATTCACAATTTGTATAAAGTGATAAAAATAAATAAATAAATAAGTGCTATCCCCTGGCTAGTTGATATCGGATGGGTCGTCATTTGCACCCTGTTCTAAAAACAACTTGAAAACTGTAGACATATTTGTTTTTTTTATTACCACTTGAAGAAAAAAAATGCCCGTCAAATAATGATTAATTTTGCCCATTCAACATTCTTTTATTGGACTCTCACGACAATTTAAGAATTATGGTTATTTTTGTGGATCGGTGACCGTTATAATGTACTTACAAGGTCCTCGTTCATTATATAAAATGTGTAATGACAGAATCCTTTAATTATATACCCTAAGATGGTAATGATGCCAGTTATCATACTGATACACCCTGATCTCAAGCCAATATTCACAATGCTGCAGACTAATCCTTACATCAAGATAGCTCCAGTTAAGTTACAATCTATTTATTATTTAAGAGATCAGTTTTTGCTTTTTTTGAAAGGTAAACAAATCCTGAAATTGAATTATAGACAGTGAATTTTTAAATAAAATAGGAAATATTTGTTTCTTTAGATTGCAGAAATCGGTCTCGGTCCTCATCAAAGGGCTTCAGATCTAACTACAAATGATGTATCTAAAAACAGATACTTTGGCTTCCAACCGTATATCAAATACAGGGAGTTCTGTTTTGGACACGTCGTCAAGACATGGGACGACTTAATTGGGATTATCGACCCGGAGGTAATTAATTTTAATGAGGTTATTAGAATATAATTTTCGTGTTTCAATTTATTCAGATTAGATAATTAGCTATAATTCCAACTTCAGCACATATAACTCTGATTTTAGGAAATCACGCAAGTATAAGTAATTTATTATCCTTCACGATGTAAGACAACTTTCTAAAGGAAGCTGCAGAATTATTCCAAAGAATTTAAAATGTTAAATTTACCAATTTAACAGAATCAGCGTGATAGAATAAGATTCAACCCCTGTAAATCGTTAAGGAGTTTCTAGAATGAATGACGCAAAATTGTAACCATACTGTTTTATTTTAGAGGCTAGAGGTCCTCAAAGATCTTTATGAAGGTGTGGAAGATCTAGACTTGCTGGCAGCTATTTGGGTGGAGAAGCCAATTAAAGGTGGTTTCGTTCCACCGACATTCTACTGCCTGGTGGTAGAACAACTAGTCCGTAACGCGGTATCTGACAGGCATTGGTACGAAAGTTCTGAAAGACCAAACGCCTTTACTCTCGGTAAGTATATACAATTCACTTAAAACATTTTGAAGCTCTAAATTGTTTACCAATAAAGTTGCGACGGTTAAGGTTAAGGTTGCAGGAAGTCTCTGGATTCAGGCCACTTCCAACAGGTCAATGTGGAGATACTTGGGGGAGGCCTACGTTTAGTAGTGGTCGTCCTGTGGCTGAAAAGAGAGGAGAAAAAGAAAGAGGAAGTTTCGAAGGTTGAATTGCAATTATAAGGATGCGTAACGTTGGGTAGGGATGAAGACGATGAAGAGTCTGATTAACCGCATGATCCGTTTTACTTTAAGTTCGAAAATAGTAAACCAGATTCGATTTTGAGCGAAAATAGAGACAAGATAGATGATAGACCTAGAAAATTACCTAGAAGTAAACGGAAAGTAAAAGTTAGAATTTAATATTCGAGAAAAAGAAACAAAAACAATTATAAAACATGTAAATAAAAGTGTGACAACATTGTGATAACCCAAAAATGGGTTTCACTTAGCAAAATTATTTACTGCGCATCGGCATATCACAAATTAAAACGAATTAACTTGTGTAATAAATACAATTTCTTATGATAAAAGACTTTATATGCCGAGAAATTATTACGCGGATATCCTGATGGTGCTGAAAACGATAAAAATGTCATTTTCAGAACAATTGTTGGAGATAAGAAAAATAACTATAGCAAGGGTTCTTTGTGACGTCGGTGACACCGTTACTGAGATCCAGCCACATGCTTTCTTAAAGCCTGGAAAAGGGTAAGATACTAAAATCATTTTCCTATTATAAAAATAGTTCCCTATCGACACAAATACTAAAATGGCTGTCTAATGCCTCTCATTTTTATTGCGTATTTCTTAAAGATTTGAGTTATTATTTTATATCTCTTCCTAAATGTCTGCAAACTGACATTTTTTTTATCGTAATTCCCTAACAAAATCTTAAGTATCAAAACACGGCCTCGATTGTGGAGCCCTCTCTCAACTTCATAAAGTAGTACATCCTTCTGGCGGCTGTAAGGCCTTCTGGCAATGGTACTTTGGCTACTCAACTACACAGGTTTTACCGATCTGTGTTCCCACATTCCTTCGATGTGACTGAGTCATTGGTGCCTGCGCGCTTGTTTCTCCGATTATATCTTCATCTATGACCGAGTCATCAGTTTCTTTACACCTACCTTTTCCTGGACTAAAACTATAATTCTTATCAGTTTGCTTGTCTTTATCGACGAGCCTATGTATAAGGTCATACTTTTTTATATATTTTTTTTTCTAGTAATGAAATATGCAACTGCCAATTCATACCCTACATGAATTTCTGGGCGTGGAGAGACGACCAATGCTACACTTATGATTGGAAGAACAATGCGAAAGAAGAAACTTCTAAAGGGTCCAGTTAAACTTAGTTACTCATTATTTTGATGTATTTCCGAAAGGACATGAAATTATATTATAAATAAATACTTAAATAATTAGGCAGCAGCCCTATTATATTATGAGCTCTCTATAAGTAAGTAAGCTAACAAACATGATTTTTATGTGTCTATGTGATTGGTATAAAAAAGAATATGTAAAGTAATTACGTAGTTTTATTACCTATCAAGAAATAATCTCATCCGGTTCCCTTCTCCCAGCAAGATAAATATTTGTGTGATTTGTTTCAAGTCTAAATGTTTGTGAGACCGAAGTCTCTCGGAGATTCTCATACCTGCGATACAAGACTTAATTGATCTGAATGAGGGATCAGGAATATATACATGTGACTGTATTTATTGAAATAAATAACATCCAAACCCGAAACAAATACCTGTGCGTCACACAAACATTTGTTTCGATGCGGGAATCGAAACCGCGGCCTCTCGTTTCACCGGCGGCGTCCAACCAACTGCCTCACGGACGCTTTAAAAATGTAGATAGGATAAAATGGAATATAAGATGACAGGATTACATCCATTGAGTCATAGAACAGGTTGAGAAGGGATGTAACGGGACGGAACGAGAAAAGCAGTATAAAGGGCGGCAGTCACGTTGTGTTTAAATATAAAACAGTATGAGAAATACTATGTGTCTGGAGTGGACTGGACTCAAAAAGTGTCTGCAACCGGGCGAGGCCAGGTCGGGCCCATAGTATATATAAATTATGAAACCTTTGTATAATTAGGCAGCTGTTAATTATACAAATGGGGCAGCGTTAAATATATACCGTCAAACAATATTGTGCATATTTATATTAGAAGTATAGAAAATGATGGGTGTAACGAAATACTGAAACGCGTGACATAAACAGAGCGTGTAAATACCTCATAAACAAATAATAGATTTTTAATAGCTGACACTAAGGCCAAGTTTATTATAAAACACGTGAAGACAATTTGGGTTCTAATAAAATAAATTATACCTATTCAATTTTCTTACATTACGAGCACCATAAATAATTAAAGACCGCATAGATTAGAATTTCCAAATACAATATCGTTATGTTCTGTATAAGTATATATTTTAACTAATACCAATATATTGAAATAAAACTATTTTTTACGAATTATATCGTGAATTTTGTTTAATTTTTACATATTTTAAATTTTCGAAGCGACATTTCGATCAATTTGCAGCTTTCGTGGTCACGGGGCAGACTGAGGTGTTAATCATTCACTCAATAATAATAGCATAATAGCAATATATTTTGTTTAACCACGAGAAATCGACTAACGTAAAGGTTGCCTGGAAGAAATTGCCTAGTGTGATAAGGTAGCCTCTTTGCGCATTATTAATATGCCATTTGGATACTGTAATTGTTTCTTTTAAGTGCAATAAAATATTTGAACCGATTTTCTAGTTATTTCTTTTCATCGAAAAGAATATATTATTGTTTGCTTAGTGTGACTACTTCCCCGTCATTAAATTGCCTATCAACAATAAAAAGGCACAAATAACTAGAACTTTAATAAAAAATTAAAACCGACTTTAAAAACACCACTAAAAAGTAAAAATAAAAAAAACCACTACAAAGTAAAATATAATATCTATTTCACTGTACTTGTACACGTTGACTAGGTTGCTCATTGACTTGACTAGCCAACAAATCAAAATATATGCGTTACATATTGAAAGCGGGCCGTCAATAGCCAAACACGTAGGACCTATGCCTTATATTAAGTTAAATTTCTATGTGGCCAGGCGGCGGTTTCAATCATTGCAAGTTGGAAAACTTTGACGGCAACATGGCATGGTTGGACATAATAAGGAACATTTTAGACGCTGTTGACGTTATGACGAGCAGAGCGCTTGCGTTTTAGAAATGTCATGTCGTCGGGCAACACAACCGGCGCTTATCGCCGACATGATGCTTTCCTCATAGGCCGCCGAGTTGTGCCGGCGGGTTTGGTGTGAAGAGCGCTTAAGGTCGAGTTGATAATAATGATATGTGAATGCTTATAATGATCAACTTCTTTGGTCGTGTTATTTGCCAGAAATGAGAATGCGAATCAGAACTGCGGAGCCTTAGCGATCTCACTAACCAAGCAGAAGACGAAATAGTTAAACCAAAGTTATTACTTCTGGATGATTCTCTACAAGACTTTAGTACCAATACTGTCGAAAAGATCGTTTCAAACTTGGTCTTACTTGCTATGGAAAGACATTATTTCAGTTCTGCTACTGGTTATTGGATAATAATGGAAAACTTTTAAGTATTTATTCCATATTCCAAAATACGTTTTTGTAAATGAAGTAAAGAAAAAATTGTATTGGAAGTACGCGTAAAAATATCATATGAAATAGTTAGAAAATGTTATATTTTTATATTGTATCGGTACAGAAATCAGTATTAGTTAAAGGGGCAGTTAATAAAAAACGTAATAAAAATTAAATATACATATGTATGATGATAGCATCATGAAACACCCTTCGTGTTTCAAAGCACCAAAGATTTATTAACTTCAGTGCGTGTTACTTAGATCAATAGAGTTTTGCTACGACAAATACGAAACCCTAATAACTCAAATTACATATATTCTACATTACGATAACGATTTCAATTAGAATAAATAGTGACAATAAAAGCATTTTTAATTTCGTCCGTGAACCACTCCAAGATGTGGTTTGGCGGGGTTCTGTTACTCATCGCCACAGCCCAGGCCACTTTATACGATTCGTTTTCTGGAAAACCAGCGACCAAGGCACAGATAAAAAAATATGAAGACGCCACATCCACAGAGTAAGTTTTAAAATTTCATATTTGTAATTTATAATAATCTAGTCCATATTATAGGACCCACAACCCAGTACACTGAAGGACCCGAGCCTCTTCTAAGAGGGGTCAGTCAGTCCCCGGTACACCACGCAGGCCTAGACCATTTAATCATGCAAATAAATCTGGTTAATGGGTTAATGTTATAGAAAGTTACTGGATTCGGGCCAGTTTCTACAGGTTCTTTGTGGTTTTTTTTTTTGGAAAAGCCTGTGTTCAGTAGACTTTCTGTGATTGAAAATGATTACATAAGCCTTACTTATATATTTTAGTGAATAAATTTCATTTTAACTATATTTGCAGCTACTGTATAACCAATGTCAGTCCATCGTGTACCTCGAATGAATACAGGCGAGTCGATGGAAGTTGCAATAACCTCAAAAGCCCTTCTAGGGGAGCTCGCCATACTCCTTCTTACAGGGTACTTCCAAGAGTATACGGTAAAGGTAAGTGAATCTGCCGTTATCATATTTCAATAAGTAAATACAACCAACAGGCATACAGATACACAACACTTTATTGAACACCACAAAGTACCGAAAAATTAAACAGGAACCTAAGCAATATGCGTAAAATTAGCGGTTTTATCGCTATGAGCGATCTAGTCCAGACAACCAAAAAAATGGAATAGATAGTAAGACAAAAAAATAAAAGTATAGATATAGTCTTGACCCAACAAGTTCAAGTAAGTTTTGTGTCGTGGGTATCAGGGACCATGAGAGAATTTCGGTCTCACAAACACACAGTGCCGAAATAAATACCTTTGGTTTACGCAAATATTTGTTACGGTGCGGGGATCGAACCCGCGGCCTTTCGTTTCACAGCCGGCGTCTAACCAACTACACCACGAAGGCTCTCAAGTTGTCACCTAGTATTTATTTAATATAAATGAATGGTCTTCCGAATTCACCCTATTCGGAACTTAGTTCAATTTAACGCCTCCAATTTTACTGCGAAGAAGGATCCCTTTGTCATTACGCCGCAATTCCAAGGTTACTCTCTAAGTTACTCTCCAAGGATCCGAAAGTATTGGGATGCGCGGTGTTGAATATAAATATCGAGAAAAGTAGAGTTTAAGAGTCATTTGTAGGATAAAACCAAACTGGCGAGAAAGAAGTTGAGTATCCTGAGCCAAGCGATACTTCACGTCGGGTCATAGTGTGATGCTCTACAAAGCGAAAATCCGGCTCCACGTGGAGTATTGCTCTCACCTCCAGAGGTGCCCAGGCAGGTGCCCCAAAATACCAGCTCCACCTACTTGAATCCTTACAGCGATCAGCTAGTCGAATAGTCGACGATCCCAATCTCATGGACAAATTGGAACCATTAGGACTACGGAGAGACTTTGGGTCTCTCTGTGTGTTCGTCTGTTCTACGGAGAGTGCTCCGAGGAATTGTTCTATAAGGTACCACCGTCTACTTTCTATCATCGCACCACCCGTCACCGCAGTAGAGTTCACTCTTACCACCTGCAATTGTACCATTCCTGTTCCGTTCTTTTTTACCACCCACGAGTGAGCTCTGGAATGAATTCCCTGCTTCGGTGTTTCCTGAGCGCTATGACCTGTACTTCAAACGAGGCTTGAAGAGAGTGCTCTCCTTAGGGTAAACAGCGACTTTGTTGTTCTAGACCCCAGACACTGCGAAGGTCTATGATCAGCGGTAGCCGTTTACCATCAGGCGCGCTGCTAGCTCATCTGTCTATAATGGCAATAAAAATAATGAATAATGGACTATTGTCAATTAATATCAAGTAGCAAAGCACGTTTATTAATCGACTTCGAAAAAAGGAGATTATCAATTCAATGTTTATGTATGTAATTTTGTCAGAATTGCACGATTTTTGGATATGTTGGTCTATACTTACCACCGTCTGAACACGTGTGCAAAATTTCATAAATGTATGTATGTTTGTATGTTTGTCCACGCATATCTCAAAAAGTATCAGTCCGATTTCAAAAATTCTTTTTGCGTTGGATTGGGTAAAGTCCAACTTAGGAGCTGTATAAGTTTCATAGAAATCGGTTTAGTAGTTTTTGAGATAGAGCAGGGGTGCCCAACCTTTTTCAACCCGCGGCGCACATACATATTTACTATTTTGTCGTGGCGCCCTAATCTATCCGGCTGGTTGAAATATATAATGATACTAGTTAGGTAAAGAGGCACAAAATTTAAAATCCAAAGAAAGAGAATTTCTTCGCGGCGCCCTTCTCTACAGCCTACAGCGCGGCGCGGTGCAGCAGGGCGCACACTTTAAAACCGTGAGATAAAAAGTAAAGTAGTAGAGTTTTTATAATTCACTAGGAAAATGTGAAATTAGGTTTAATTACTGCAATAGAAAATTTAAAAAATGAAGAAATAAAAAATAGTTTAAAAAAATTAAATCGACTTAAATATTGTAATAAAAAGAGAGAAATAAATCTAATCTTCTAATTAATCTTAAATATCTAAATATACCAACAATTTTTTGAGGTTGGGGCCAGCCCACCATCTATGCCCAGTGGTTTTACCCGCATAGTTCGTAGCGTGATGTTATACCTATAGCTTATAGTCGGCCAGCTGGCTCCGACCTCAAAAAATTGTTGGTATATTTAGATATTTAAGATTAATTAGAAGATTAGATGTATTTCTCTCTTTTTATTACAATATTGAAGTCGATTTAATTTTTTTAAATTATTTTTTATTTTTCGTCATTGAACTACATCTGTTCAATTTGGAACAAAACAAATACACCTCCAACTTTCATTCTTTCATGTCCAAATGTCACTTTTTCATCTGTTATTAGTTCAGTTTGCCATTGTTGAAGTTATGTAACTTTTTACCGTGCGTATATTAATTTTTATACACTTGTATTAAGCGGAACAACATTTAATATTACTTCTGGGTGTATATGTAAAGATGTAACATATGAGGTGTTTTACGTAACAGCAAAAAAAAGTGAGGCTCTGAAATTCATTAATATTCCGCTTATTTATACTCCTAGACGGTATGAATGTGCATACGAAATATTTTCTTCATATAAGATGTAGTTTACGGATTAGATCTTGAAAGTTAGAAAAATGGTGAAAGGTATCGTGTAAATAACGATATTTACTTGAAGAAAAACAGCAATTTTGACTTTACGAACAGACACTCCAATTTTATTCATGCATATAGATTAGAAATTCACTTTTTTCTTGTGCTAAACCGGAAGTAAATATTTTAAATCAACATTTTTACAACTTTTTTTAAAATTATTTTTACTGAAAAATAAAGCTAATAATATACTATTTTCACACAAAAAGTTTTAGAGGGGACAGATTGTAAGTTTAGGAATTACTTGAGTTAAAGTACATAGAAGTCGCACTGAGCGTAGTACCGGACGCTCGCTTAGGTTGCCCGGTTGGCGCTTGTAAATCACGTATATAAAAGTTGTCTCAAAACGCAATTATATGTATAGCTATATTTGTTGAATAATCAAAAACAAATAGTTGCATCGTTTCACATGCTCCCACGTGTATAATAAAAATGTATATTGAAACTGCAAATAATATCGAAGGCTATCCTTGCCAAACTGTATCAGCCCATATTTATACGTCCCACTGCAGGGCATGGACCTTCTCTACAATCGCGAGTATGATTGAGAGTGGTGAGGCCATATAGTCCACCACGCTGCCTAGTGCGGGTTGATGGAGATTTCTTTTAGATTTTTTTTCGAATCGCTATGGTATGCAGGTTTCCTCACGATGTTTTTCTTTACCGTTATAGTTTAAATACTTATATCGTTATCAATACTTATTAACATTTCGAATACATACTTCAGCTTTCTCTTGAGACTATTTTAATATTATTTGCCAAAGGCTTGGCCTTTTTATCAATAGCTAGCCTCACGACTCGTCTGGACTCAAGAGCTTGTTTAATATTCAGCTCTTTTCTTGTGGTCATCAAATCTTTACTACAAACTACGAGTAAGGATCCTTATTTTATTTAGTAAACTCAGAGCAGAGTGCTATGACGTAGTAAAATAATAAAACAAATAGGATCATAAGAGTGTGGAAGCTGTTGGTAACGTAACGGACGTGGCTGCCGAAACAGCGGTCCTGAGTTCGAATTCCATTTCATTAGGCTGTGTTATTTCAAAAGATAACTTAATTTCATTTCATGTCAAGATTATTTCAAACCCGATTTCTGTGATTAGCACAAACAAAAAAAGTTTTTGACATTATCCTTACCACGACCTTCTAGATTTACACTTTTTTTTTAAAGGGGTAATATACGCGCAGCTGCCCTACGTAGATGTAATCTGTTCGCCCGAATCCGTTATTTTTATTAAAAAAACTAAAAAACACGCTTTAGTAAAAACTACTACTTAACTAAAAAGTACAAAATAATTGTTCATGAGTCTAAGATAATAAAAATGACTTGATTTACATTCATTTTATAGTTAAAAAGCGTGGGGTGCTCACAAAAATTATTAATCCTGAAGCACTCTAGATTTTTAACCATACACTAAATGTAGATCACTTCATTTTTCTTATCTTGAACTCATAAACAATTATTAATTAGTAGATCCAAAGCGTGGTTTTTTACTTTTTTAAACTATTTTTAATTGAAAATGTGTACTTTCTGCAGATTTTACGAATAGAAAGACGAAAGACAATGAAGAATTGAAACCGGCCCGGTATGTTCGCACGCACGTGTTGTACACTGGAAAAGGATCTTCTACTAAATTCACACAACTTGCCTTATACTTCATGTTATTCATGGTGAATGATATTGGATCGCTAGAAGACATTCGTAAGTATGAGAAAAAAAAATTCGTTGTGAAATATTGTGTCGATATCGATATTTTATAGTTAGCTCTTGTTCCATCGATAACATAGGAATTTGGGAGTGAACTCAATATGTTATTGTTAAGAAGCATCATACATCCATCCATCAGCCGAAGGAAGTCCACTGCTGAACATAGGCCTCTCCCAATGATTTCCACAGTGACCTGTTGGAGGCAGCCTGCATCCAGCGACGTCCCGCGACCTTACACAGCATCGATAAATCACTAAAATTATGAATCAATCGATTTGTTTCCTAGAAGTAAATTCATAAAACTGTCGTTTTAAAATATTATATATACTCAGCACGTATTTGTATAACCTGCGTGAAAACTATTTTCTAGTATTAGAATAAATAACTTTTAATTTTTTTTTATGCCTGCGCTACTGCCTAGATACAATACACCTTATAGAGATTGCATTATAATCCCGGTCGGGCATCCATTGGTGACAGCTGATGACAAAGGAAGTCACGTTTAAATTTACTTCGTAACAACTTTTACAAAACTTTTTTTTTCCCTTAGAGATTTGATATTACCCACCTTGGTATACGCTGCATAATAGTGAGCAAATACATATAACTTTTCCATTGGAAAGTCCTATAGTTATTAAATAGGTTTAATAACTATAGCGGTTTGCCATTGCAAATCGTTATTGCTATTGATTTCATTTTTTTTTTGCTTTATAGCCCCACTGTCACTTGATGCAAATGTAGTGCGTTCCAATTACTATATTAACCAATAGGAAACATCACTCCCACCGCCTTTTATACATAGGCTGAATTCTATTGATCAGGTTGATGTTTGCCCTTTTCAGTAAATTACATCGAGCGCAGGACGTATTGCTGCACACCTAGAGGCAAAGAGGACGACATGTGCACTCCCAACCTGGTACCATACAACGACCCTGTGCACAGGTTCTCTGGCGTTCGCTGCATGAACATGACTAGGCCGTACACATTCCAGTACTACAAGTGTCTTGACAACGATACTACTCCAGAACGTGTAAGTGAATAAATGATTTCTCGTGCATGAAAATTGCTATTACAGATTAAAGTAACATAAATGTAATATTGAAGTATGCAATAACATAGAAATAAATGTGTATTTATTTGGGTGTCCAACAGTCACACACATAGTCCTGACCCAACACTAAAACCGAGTCTTGTGTCGTGGGTATCAGGAGCTACGAGAGACTTTTCGGTCTCACAAACACCCAGACTCGATTGTGGTTCACACAAACATTTGTTTTATTTGCAAATGGGATTTTATTGTTTCGGTATTAATCCATATTTGCAGCGACTGCTTTGGTGGCGTAGTTGTACTACGGTACGATTACAACGCAGAGGTCTCGGGTTCGAATCCTGGGTGGGGCAAAGTGGCATTGGATTTTATTATTCATTATCAGCCTGGAGTTAGGAATTTGTGCCAGATATGGCGATAGGCTCGCCCTTTATCACATCATGGGACGGAAAACACAAGACGAAACCTAGGTGTCCTGTACTCGACATGCTCATTAACGCGTTTATCCACAGAAAGTCCACTACTAAATATATTAGATGCTTTATAATAAATCTTTGCAGAAACCTGTTGTAAACAGCTTGCATACAATGGCTTCTTGAAGTTTAGGCAATAATTTCCATAATAATTTTGTCTATATTCCAGATCATGCCATCAACACCTCTGTATGATTTATCTCAAGTCTATAATTTCGTGCCCGGTGCGATTTTCGATTTAAGATCGTACTCGGGTGGGAGAATGCGCACTGATATGGCCAATGGAAATGAGTACCCTCCATCCAGTTCCGAATATAATTATGTTCGCTGCTTTAGAAATAGACCACCTTTGGAGACGCAGTGCTACCAATACCGTAAGTATTTAATGTAAACAAAAGACAGTTAAGGATTTTTTCATCAATTAAGAGAATGATGAGTCAAAAACACTTCAAAGGAAAAAGAAAAAAAACAAAATGCACCAATTTTTTTTTTATGAGCCTATACCGTCCCACTGTAGGGTAATGAGCTCTTCCCGCCTTCCATACATCTCGGTCAAGGGTTATATGTGACCAATCTTGCTAATTAATAGGCGTATAATACGTCTCGAAATCTGCGTCTAGGCCTTCCACGTGGTTGGAGTCCCTTCAGGACCCAATCTGTAGTGCTCCACGCCCACATTTCAACTGGCATGCGAGTCACATGTCCAGCGCAGTCCCACTTGAGCTTGGTGGCTTTTTGGCAAACGTCGGTTAACTTGGTTCTGAAGCGAATTCCACAGATGCATTTTTATTTTTTTATAAATTTTGACTTAATGTTTCGAAAATAAAAATAAGAAGATAATTTTTTTTTATAAAGGATTGCTAAACTTCCATCAACAGGTGCAAAGTAAAATGAGTAATGTACAAAACAAATACTGGTCAGGAGAGCGTAAAAGTTCTTGATGGTGCAGAGAGAGGACAGTAGTGTCTACTGTCTAAACTAAAGTGATGTGATGATAAAAATGTTATATACATAAACATATGCATAAATACACTATAAATAAGTATATAATAAATATAAAGCACATACCAAATACAACAGCAGAATACGGAAATAAACATTAAAGTGACTCGGCCAGTTTATTAAGAAAACGTTGCCGGTTGGGCTTAATTTTAATTAAATATGTTCAAATTTGCATCGCCAATTTATTATGTGTTAAGGCATCTTCATGTATATTTTATTTTAGTATTTTTGAGTATTTTATAAGATATTCCAGATGTCTGTATATATATACATTGTACTTTTAAATATGCCTCCGTTGAATTACTGTTATAGTAAGAATTTATTTATATTTACTGTGTCATTCAAAGCTATTTCTATTACAGATTCCAACGGTGTGCTAGGCCCTCAACTTTTAGTAGTGTGGATGTACAGGTTACATAATTACTTCGCGTCTGAATTGGAGAAAATTAATCCTTGCTGGGACGATGAGAAACTGTTTTACACCGCCAGAGACATTAACATAGCGTTTGTTCTGCAAATATTGTTCTACGAATTATTTCCTCTTTTATTAGGTAAAGAATATTTTATAATACTGATATGTAGTTACAGATTTTCTTTCCACGATTATTTGTCACCGAACTGTTAGAGACCAGAAATTCGACCTGAATTCACAAAATTAAAACAGCTGAAAACTACTTCTTACATGAGAAATTCAAAATAATATATTTAAAAAATTTCACATGCGCCACCTGAGTAAGCAGCCACATTTAACCTTCAGCTAAAAAATAAAATAAAATGGGGACAAGCAAACATATTACTGGCGTTAAGTCTCTCATATGTGAGAGGCCGCCTGGGTAGGTACTACCGCAATGTCTATTTCTCCCGCCACACAGCAGGGTAAATGCACTGTTGTGTTCCGCTTTGAAGGACATTGTATCCAGAGTAACTACTCGACATAATGAGACTTAACATCTTATGTCTCAGCATGGCGAGCGCAGTGGAACGGCAAGCATTGCTTTGTAATCCATAGTGTTGGTTAGTTTTTGTTTTTTATCATATAGGTCCGGCAAACTAGCATACAGCTCACCTGATGGTAAGTGATCACTGCCACACATAAACATCCACAACTGGATCAAGGAATATGTTGCCGGCCCAATTCGGAGCGCGGAGCGGGAAGGAAAGAGGTTGGGAAGGGCAAAAGGATATCGCTCACCGAACGAAACGCGACAGCCGAGCTGTCGCTTCAGGTCGATTTCCTGTGAGATAGTGGTACCGCCCCGGATGAGGCTGCCCATTCAAGCTGAGCCATGACTGACAGTAGCATGGCTCTACCACTTCCAAACACTTTGTTTGGTTTTGCTAATGTCAATGACTGGTCGTACCGCTTACCATCAGGCGAATGGTATGCTCGTCTCGCTATTCATCACAATATATATATATTAATAATTACTTATCGAAATTGGGGAGCTATACTAGCCATAATTACTTTAGTTAAGATGTAATTATTTAATTTGTCAATCTTCAGGGGATGTAGAGATTACTGTGCCTTAAAAGTTTTTTTTTTATTTTGTAGGAAAAAATAATTTGTTAAGAGATGGTGTTATAAGCCCCGATAAAGGTTACAGAGACATTTACGACGAAAAGATAACACCCCAAATGTCAGATGAATTCGAATATATGCTAAGATATTTCCATATAACCCAAGAAAACAGTGTGCAGTCAGTATCAGTTTGTTATTTATTTTTAGATATATGTAAAAATGTTCCTTTATTTTGTACAGTACCAAAGGTTCTGAATAACATATATTTTTACAATTAATTATTGTCTTTTAAACCGCAGTGGCAAAGCGACCTTACTTACATCTGATGGTTAATTCAGTGCGGTCCATGAAGCATATATGTACGTAGCCAATACTGATAAAAAATTAAATAAATACACCCAACAGTCACATACTTAATCATGACCCCACACTAAGATAGAGTCTTGTGTCGTGGATATCGGAAACTACGAGAGACTTTTCGGTCTCACAACCACCGAGACCTGAATCAAATACTCGTGGATCATACAATCACCTATCTCGGTGTTGATCGAACCCGTGACTTGGTTTACAGCCAAGGCATCTGCGCCACGGAGAACATATGATTCGCTCCTACATACCTTCAGATACATTGCTTGTTGCTATATTTTGTTAAATTGTTTTTATAGTATGTACGACGAGGAAGGGCACTTCTTGAGGTCGTTTCCTATGGTAAATTTGACAACTAGAACAGGATATGTTGTTAACCACGAAGGTCAGATAAATCGCGGCAGTTATCGACAATTTACCGGATCCTCATTCGACTACGCTGTTGATCCTGGCGTGAGTATACTAGACTTTCAATACCACCTTAGTATCTGGTATAGTCTAAGAGTTGAACGTAATAACGGTGTCGATTATGAAAGCAAAGATTATGATCGATATACTAAACTTCGTAATCTTTAATCCGAAGATTATGAAGTCCTAAATTCTGTTTTCGAACCGGAAGGATATTTTAAAATACTTCGATTAATTTCTTTCCAAGCCGGACGGTTAGCCTAGGAACCGATAATGATCCCATGATGTGCTATTTAATTATTCTTAGGATAGAACGATTACTTTTATATTAAAGATGGCAGGTGCTTTTTAATTAAAAGTATTTACAGCTTGCAGATCTTGGATTTGGTGAAGGACAGCAAGCGTTTGATATTCCCATGGCCGACCTCGCTAAGGGTAGACTCCTGGGTTTCGCTCCCTACAAAGACTACAGAGAGTTTTGCGCTAAGAAAAAATATACAAAATGGGAAGACTTTTGTGACACAATTAGCAAGGAGGTATTATTAATATATAAATCCATACGTAATTAGATTTTTTTAAATAATATCAACGATTTCAGAATATTGTTGAAAAAGATGAGTGGCGAAAAATTATAAATATACGTAAAACATTTACTTAAGATTTGTTTACCCTATCACTGTCAGATTACGTTTTTCCTTATTAATAGTTTTTTATTGTAATATAAAATTATCAAATTATATAATTAAGAGTAAAAAAAGTAAATACATCGATATTTCCATATGATAATGTCAATTTAACCTACTAGTATTGATTAACCCTGCTAGTCTCATATTTGCCTGAAGTGACTGCACGATAATTGTATCCGCCTGGGCACAGAACATAATTCACGATAGCAGAAGGCCTGAAGACCAGTCTCACATCCTTACTTTAGGCAATACAGTAGGTAGTCACTAATAGACGCATTATACTTTTTCATATCAGTTGAAAAATCTAAGACTCTCCAATAGAATCTGTAGAATAACCATCATATCGATTTCAGAGGCTGTATCGATTACGAATAGTTTACAAAGATATGGAGGATATGGAGCTGATGTCCGCTACGTGGAACGAAGGTCGGATGAAAAACGCCGAAGTACCTCCGACTCTCTACTGCTTGATGGTTGAACAGCTTTTACGCAGCATTAAGTCTGATAGGTACTGGTACGAAAGGAAATATAGACCACAAGCGTTTACCGAGGGTGAGACTAAATATTTATGTAAAAATTCGACATAACCACAAGGTTTTTTTTACGTCCACTGTTATTTTTATAGAAATTCGTATCCAATGGGTTATATACGAGTATGTATAAACACAGTTGTATTTAAATAAATAAAAAATAATCTCCTTTATTATTTTGGTGAAGATCTATCTGTTGAAATGCCATTAGTATTTTTTTTTTGTATTGTATTGTATCAGCCATATACGACCCACTGCTGGGCACGGGCCTCCTCTACAATCGAGAGTACGATTGAGAGTGGTTAGGCCATATAGTCCACCACGCTGGCCCAGTGCGGGTTGGCGGACTTTTACATACCATACAAATTTATACAAATCGCTATGGTATGCAAGTTTCCTCACGATGTTTTCCTTCACCGTTATAGTATATCCCGAACATATTCTTAACGCCAATATATATTTAAAACAGTGTATGAAAAACATTATGACACAAAAAACAATTTCTTTTCAGATCAATTAATGCAGATTAGAAATGCCAACATGGCACATTTGACGTGTCTTGTCGCCGCAGGAGTTGATGAAATACAGCCACAACCATTCCTAAAATGTGGGCCCAAGTAAGTAGATATTAATATTATATAGAGTCAGTTATATGTTAAAAAACGAAAATGTACTGTCGACGAGGCCCGCGCCATGTAATGTAATTATTATTATATATTTTATTATTTATTATATTATTTTCGTGGCCTCTGAAGCAGAGTCGAGCGGAGCGCAACGAGAATGTGTAGAAACCGCCAAATCCCCTGCAAGACAGTGGTACCACCCCGGACAAGCCTGCCCATTTAAGCTGAATTATGGCTGTCAACAGGGTGGCTCTACCACTTTTGACATTTAGTATATAGACTATTTTTTCTGAACATTATATTCGTAATTGAAATTAAAGTTTCTTATATTGTCATGACATAACAGTATTAATCCGTATTGAATGTTCTTGTTTCAGCAATAGATATGTGCCCTGTGACAAAATAAAGAAGATGGATTTGTCGCCTTGGAAGGAATGCTGAATGTTTTTCAAACCTTATAATTTCTATTTTAATACGATATAACATTTAATATTTTAGTTTTATGCACATAATAATAATATAAAAATAAATACACCCTACAGTCACATATATAGTCCAGACCCCACATTAAGGGGATTTACACATGACATAAAATGAAACTGGGGTACAAATTTAGTTGAGTCTTTGAGAAAACTCCTAGTACCTACTAATACATTACTTAATAAAAATGATTCCATTAAATTTGGTTAAATACGAATAATACTAATCTCATATTATGAGAGTTCATTTTGAAGGCAAATTCGTGTTTTGAATCGCATTAAGACATAATCGCATTAAGTTACTTGCATTCCATTGCTTCGTCGTATATTTTTAACCGACTTGCAAAAAAGGAGCACTTGGCACCCCGTCTTTAATAATGTTACACATATGTCATAGTTTGTTGGCTAGTCAAGTCAATAAGCAAATTAATCGACGATTACAAGTACAAATAAATAGATATTATTTGTTACTTTTTAGTGCTATTTTTTTAAGTCGGTTTTTATTTTTTATTATCGTTATAATGAAAAACATATATAAATATTTTAATTCCCTCCACCTATAACTCGATATTTTCCAATAAAAATGTCACAGAAACTGCCAACAGTGTTTCTTTTCTACATTCATTTTTTGAATCTGAAGGGCAGGTGGTACCTATTTTTACCATTTTTATTGTTTTGGACCAGGTAATATATAGATAGATTTCTATGGTATGTAAAGTCCGTCAACCAGCACTAGGCCAGCGTGGTGGACTTTATGGCCTAACCCCTTTCATCGTATATGTGGTAATACAGATATACAGTATATATCAAGACTGCTACCGAAGTGAAGCCTGGAGGTAGTTTTAGTGACTACAGATTGTGTCTGTAGTCACTAAAACTATATATTCCAAAAAAACGCGACAATTTTTTTGTAATGTTGTAAATATCATTGTGTTTGGGTGGCAAATCCATAGTTTTTGCTATAATTACAATTTTAAGCCTTGCGTACTATAGCGTCTTTGAAAGTAAAAGGGTGTACATTATTTTTTCAGGAAAATGTATGTATTTACCATCTAAATACGATGATAGGAAAAAAATATAAGAGAAAATCATCGCTTTTTTGGAAAAAAAATAGTTGCATTATTTCTAAAGTCACTAAAACTACCACCTGGCTTCGTTTTCGGTAGCAGTCTTGATATACCCTGCATATAGTACACAGTCGAATTACGGGCGAATTTTGACCACTGGGCGATCTCTAGTTCTTACAAACCGCTATGGCACGCGCCACGCAGGTTAACAATTCCCTCCAATTTAAGAATGTGTTCAAAATATTCTTCAATCTTCAATTTTCCCAGTAATTGGAACTAAGTTCTCGACTCCCGATACCTTATGCTTATTTTTTAGTGATGTGGAAATTAATTGCAATTATCATAACTAAAAATATGAAAATAAAAGATATTGCAAAAAAGTAACTACTAACATAAGGTCTGAGAGACCGCTGTCGAACTTTACACCGATTTAATTTATTGATTTCGGACTATACGAAGGAACTTTCCTTCTCTACGGCGCGGCGTGGACGCAACTAATGTCGTAGCTACGGAGAAGTTGAAACAAACGAAACACCGGGAAGGGGGTAAAATGTTGTTTCACTGTCGCTGCGCGGCCTGTGAGAACGGATGTCACCAGAAGGTTAAATATATTCCATCTAACAATATTATGCATATTTCTAATTATTACAAGTATAAAAAACCATCGATGTAACGAAATACTGCAATGTGTGAGATAAACAGAGCGGGTAAATACCTCATAAATAAATAATAGACTTTTAATGACTTGCTCACGATTATTATAAGACAGGTAAAGAACAATTTGGGTTCTGATAAAGCAAATTATATGCAACTTTTTAGATTGCGAGCACCATAAGTAATTAAAGAAGTCATAAATTAGAATTTCCAAACACTAACATCGTTATGTTCTGTATAATTATATATTTTAACTAATAGCAAAAAGGCCATAAGCCGATAAGGGTACAAAAATGGCCCCAGAACGATATTTGTGCCCCTAGCAGAAACATTTTGCTCGAACGTATAGTAGTCGTAATAGAAGTTAAAGTAAAATTTTGTATGGGAATTTGAACAGCGCCATTGTGAGCGTATTTGGAACTAAAATCTGACAGCGGGAAACGTTTACGATAATAATGTAAGCGTGTAGTTTAACGATAGTTTTAACTTTGAAGTGTATGAAAAGTGGCAGTGGGCATAATTTTCGACGTATAGTATCGCTAATTTACTTTAGTTTTGCTATCGAGAAATACAAATTCTTCTCACCGATATTTTTAAAGTGAGAACACTATCGAGAGTATATTTCTGCGATTTATTTATTTTTCCAATTAAGGTTAAATGTGTCAATTACTATCATACTTAGTGCTCTCGACGTCTAAATGTTATTTTGAATAAATTATCTACTCCCTATTTCACTAAAAATAGGTAATTCAATGCCAGTGAGTATGAAGTTACAATAATTGTGTTATATTAAATATTTATAATTCTTATCTACAGCGGCATTACCAAACGAATATTAATTCCTATCCTAATGACTTCTCCGAATCGGAGCAATGAACTTAGCAACAAGTATAAAGATATAGGAAGTTTGGAGCTTATTGTCGTTTTAAACATGCATACCTAGCTTAAATCCGGACTAAAACTGTAATACACATTTTATAAATAAAAAAATCATATTATGCACTTTTGTTTTATGTTTTGTGTACCTACTTAATAATCACATTATGCAACAGGCTCATTTCGATACGGGCAAGTACTTAGGGCAGAAAAATGTAAGCAAATAATATAATGTTAATCCTTTTTCTGTAATCCATGCCATGGTTGTCTGTAAGACATTGCCTTTGAGCGATAAGACCGCCAATTGTACTTTTTTTGTTTGTAATTCCTCATTGTATTTGTATTTTACAACGGCTAAAATTTAAGTGAAATTTGGAGTCAGATAGATGTACCTAAAGCTGATTTATTAAACTCACTGCGTGTTATTAAGATCATTAGAGTTTTATTTTAGGTACTTTCGACAAATACGAAACCCTAATGATTCCATTATATAAATTCTACACCACGATAACAATTTCAATTGCAATAAATAGTGCCAATAAAAGTGTTAATTTCGTCTGTGAACCACTTCAATATGTTGTTTGGCGGTGTATTGTTAGTCATCGCCACAGCCCAGGCCACTTTATACGATTCGTTTTCTGGGAAACCAGCAACCAAGGCACAGGTAAAAAAATATGAAGACGCCACATCCACAGAGTAAGTTTTCAAATTTCATATTTGTAATCCATACTAATATTATAAATTATAAAGTGTGTATGTATGTATGTGCCGTTTTCACGCTAAAACGGTAGAACCGATTTTGATGATATTTTGACATAGAGATGAATTGAACCACTGACACGGACATAGACTACCTTTGATTGTGAAGAAAAGGCTTGGAGGGGATGAAAGTTTGTATGGAAAAATCTAAACCGTTGAAGGTACAGATGTCAAACTTGTCATTTAAGTTAGTCATTTATAAACATTAATAAAAGCATACTTTTTTTTCTTCAAATTTACCCTAAAGGAGTTTAAATAAGGGTCGAAATATTAAATATTTTATGGAAAATCGAAAACGCTGCAGCTATTTCTATGAAACTTTATATCAAAGGTCCATAATACAAACGAAAAATAATGGCGTGAACAATTTAGGAAAAACTTGTCGCCATTTTGAACTCTTTTATTATTAATCCGATCCGTCATAAAATCGATATCTAAGGCATGCTTTATTCAATCAATCTAAATTTAGAGGCAGGAATCTAAATGTAGGACCCGAGCCTTTTCTAAGAGGGGTCAGTTAGTCCCCGGTGCACCACGCAGGCCTACCATTTAAATGGTCTACCACTTAATCATGCAAATAAATCTGGTTAAAGTCATAAAAAAAGTTCAGGCCAGTTTCTACAGGTCCCTGTTGCTATTTTTGGGAAAGCCTGTGTTCAGGGGCAGACTTTTAGTCTAATTAATACATTTCATATTAACTGTATTTGCAGCTATTGTATAACCAATGTCAGTCCATCATGTGACCCAAAGGAATACAGGCGAGTCGATGGAAGTTGCAATAACCTCAAAAGCCCTTCTAGGGGAGCTCGCCATACTCCTTCTTACAGGGTACTTCCAAGAGTATACGGTAAAGGTTAGTGGACCTGCTGATATCATATTTTTATAAATAAATATATACAACAGTCATACATATAGTCCTGACCCCACAAAATCAATTAGCTCTTGTGTCGAGGGTATCAGAGACTACGAGAGACTTTTCGGTCCCACAAACATCCAGACCCGAAACAAATACCTGTGGTTCACCCTAATATTTTTTCCAGTGTAGGGATTGAACTCGCGGCCTCTCTATTCATATTGTATCAGCCCATATACGACCCACTGCAGGGCACGGGCCTCCTCTACAATCGAGAGTACGATTGAGAGTGGTTAGGCCATATAGTCCACCACGCTGGCCTAGTGCGGGTTGGCGGACTTTTACATACCATAGAAATTTATACAAATCGCTATGGTATGCAGGTTTCCTCACGATGTTTTCCTTCACCGTTATAGTGCGTGGTGATTGACTATCAATACACACATGACTCCGAAAAGTCAGAGGTGTGCCCTGGGATTTGAACCCGCGACCACCGTGAACATGTAGGCAGCCGCGTCTGGTTACCAACAGGCCACCACGCACTTAGTATTCATAGCCGGCGTCTAACTAACTTCGCCACGAAGGCTGTCAAGTTGTCAGCTAGTAATTATGTTAAAATGAATGAATGGGCCTCCGAATGGGGTGAATTGAACTTAGTTCATTTTTACCACTTGTAGACATAAATTTGCGCTTTAACTGCGAAGAGGGACCCGTTTATGTCTAGGCGCCGCAATACCAAGGAGTTACTCTCCAAGGATCCCAGAGTATTGGGATCCTCAACGTCGAAATATCGCGCAAAGTCAAGTTTAAGAGTCATTTATATAAATAGATAGATAAAGCCAAACTGGCGAACAAGAAGTTGGGTATCCTGAACAGAGCCAAACGGTACTTGACATCGGGTCATAGGTTGACGCTCTACAAAGCGGAAATCCGAAACCACGGGGAGTACTGCTCTCACCTCTGGGCAGGTGCCTCAAAATACCACCTCGACCCACTTGACTCCTTACAGCGACTAGCTTGTCGAATAGTCGATGATCCCTATTTCACAGACAAATTGGAACCGCTAAGAAAAACTTCGAGTCTCTCTGTGTGTTCTAACTGTTCCACGGGGAATGCTCCAAGGAATTGTTTGATAGGGTACCACCGTCGCCTTTCTACCATCGCACCACCCGTCAACGCAGTAGAGTTAACTCCTACCACCTGGACTCGCACCATTCCTGTTCCGCTCTTTATTGTGTACCACCCACGTGTAAGCTCTGGAATGAACTCCCTTCTTCGGTGATTCAAACGAGGCTTAAAGAGAGTACTCTCCTTAAGGTAGACAGCGACTTTGTTGTTTTGGACCCCTGGCACTGCTAAGGTCCAATAGCAGTGATAGCCGCTTACCAGGTAGGCGGGCCGCTAGCTCATCTGCCTGTAACGGCAATAAAAAAAAAAAAAATTTTCAATTCATGTCAAGTAGCAAAACACGTTTAATTTTTCGTCATTGAGCTACGTCTGTCCTATTTGGAACAAAACAAATACACCTCCAACTTTCATTATTTCCTACATCTGTTATTAGTTTACTTTGCGATTGTTTAAATTATTTAACGTTTAACCGTATTAATTCATTTACATACGTATTTAGCGGTAAAACATTTAATTTCACTTCCCTCGGTATATTATACTAGCGGCCTGTCGCGGCTTCGCCTAGATGCAGATATTTTTTGATTCCACTTCACATCAGGTAGATGTTATTTTTTGTACAAACTCTTGTGTACTAAAACCCGACCTAGCTATTCTACTGTTCCTTTTCTTCTCACCATGACCGAAATAATCCCGCCCCATCCTGTCTATCCCTTCACTTCCCGCTCCGTCCCGTCCTATACCGTAACGTACCGTCTCTTCCCATCCTGTCCCGTCCCGTCCCACCAAACCAAATTATGAGTTTTTAACTTTCTCTTTATAATATTAGTAAAGATTATAATATTGAAAACAGCTCGCATAGCAAGAGGTTAGTTTAATAGTCGGGACAAAGAATGGGAAAGGGAAAAGGATGCTTATATTTTTTTTACATATATATTCTTAAGAGGACATATAGCAATCAAAGCATTACGTTTTACTTACTATACTAAAAATGGGCTTTATATAAAAGTGCGTGGTGGCCTGTTGGTAACGGACCAGACGCGGCTGCTTACATGTTCGCGGTGGTTGCGGGTTCGAATCCCAGGGCACACCACTGACTTTTCGCAAACATGTGTGTATTGATAGTTAATCATCACGCACTATAACGGTGAAGGAAAACATAGTGAGAAAACCTGCATACCATAGCGATTTGTATAAATTTCCATGGTATTTGAAAGTCCACCAACCCGCAGTAGGCCTACGTGGACGTGGACTATATGACCTAACCAGTCTCAATCGTACGCTCGATTGTAGAGGAAGCCCGTGCCCTGCAGTGAGACGTATATGGGTTGATACAGTATAGGGCTTTATAGGAAAACTCGCTAAAGTAAGTTTTGATACTACCACCTGAATTAATAAGTTTCAATATGTTTTATACCTTGTGGTATAATCGAGAACAAATAGTTGCATCGCTTCATATGCTTCCTACCACTTGTGTAATAAAAATTTACATTGAGACTGCAAATAAAATCGAAGGCTTTCGTTTTCAATACTTATTAATATTTCCAATATATACTTCACTGACTCGGTGGCGTAGTTGTACTACTGTATGATTGCAAAGCTGAGGTCTCGGGTTCGAATCCCGGGTCAAGCAAAGTTATATTAGAATTTTCTATTCATTGTCAGCCCGGAGTCAAGAATTTGTGCCCAATATGGCGATAGGCTCGCCTCCTATCACATCGTGGGACGGAGAACATACAAGGCGAAATGTGGGTGTCCTGGTAGCACCTCCGCCTACCCCTTCTGGGAAAAGGCGTGAGTTTATGTATGTATATAATATATATGTATATACTTCAGCTTTCTCTTGAAACTATTTTAATATCATTTGCCAAAGGCTTGGCCTTTTCAACAATAGCTAGCCTCTCGGCTCGTCTGAACTCAAGAGCTTGTTAAATATTCAGTTCTTTTCTTGTGGTTATCACATTCTTACTAAATACTACGAGAGAGCATTTATCATTATATTTAATTTAAACTCATAGGAGAATACTATGTAATATGACGTAGTAAAATAATATAAAAGATAAGCTTCTAAAAGTGTGGGGCCCGCTGGTAACAGATCAGGCGCGGCTGCCGAAACTGCGGTCGTGGCTTTTAAATTTCAGATCGTAAAAGTAAAGGAGCCGTGGAAGATTGGCCTTCACCCATCTCATAACCAGATGAGACCTATTTTTTATTTAGGCAAGTTATCATAGGCATGTTTGTTAATCAATAATATTTGATAAAAAAAATATGTCTTATCTGGTTATTAGATGGGTAAAGGTGGATCTTCACTGGCTCTTAGACCATAAATTAGACTTTGTAATGCCAAATGATTATTCAAATCCAATTCTTAGTTTTAGAGAGTAGAACAAATGTACTAGGTTCTACTGCGGCTAGTGAAACAATCGATCACATAACAGGCATTTCGTTTCTGACAACCACAACACTACACTTGTATCTTAATTCGGGGTCAGGACTATGTGAGTGACTATTGAGTATTTATTTATTTAAACGAATACTTTCTGCAGATTTTACGAATAGAAAGACGAAAGACAATGAAGAACTGAAACCGCCTCGATATGTTCGTACCCACACGTTGTATACTGGAAAAGGATCTTCTACAAAATTCACTCAACTTCTATTATACTTTTTGGTATTCATGGAAAATGATATTGGATCATTAGAAGACATTAGTAAGTATCAAAAATAATTTAAAAAAATTAAACCGAATTCGAAATTGTAATAAAAAGAGGAAAATAAAACGAATATTTAATAAAACGCAAAAATATTTTTTGAAGTCCGACTTATACTTTTTGAGATATGCGTGGACAAACATACATATAATTATGAAATTTGGCACACGTGTTCAGACGCTGATATAGACCTACATATCCAAAAATCCTGCAATTCTGACATAATCACATACATACTCATCAAATTGATAATCGCCTTTTTTTGAAGTTGATTAAAAATGAGAAATAATCAATGAAATATTGAATGACGATATTTTGTATGCTAGATGTTGTTCTTCCAATAGCTCAGGAATTTCGAAATCAACCCAAATGCTTGTTGTTAACAAGTACAACAACATAGCATCATGAATCACTAAAATAATTAATTAAAGGTGCTATTTCCTATAAAAAATACATCAACAAAACAACCATTCAAAAATATTGGTGAATTAAAATACTCAGCAAGAATTTGTATTGGTTATGTGAACACATTTTTTTTTTGCTATAGAAAGATCCTAGGGGAGGCCTATATTTAGTAGTGGACTATGGCTGAAAAGAGAAAAATTGACCTATTTGAAGTGACTCAGAAAATATAAAATACTGATACATAAAAAAATATATTGTTTTGTTTCACCTGTTGAAAGTATTGTGTGACCGTATTGAACAGCAAACACGATATTACTCCCATTGGTCGACACTTTTATGTCGGCCCTTTTATACATAGGTTGAATTCCATTCAACAGGTTGATGTTTGCTCTTTTCAGTAAATTACATCAATCGCAGGACGTATTGCTGCACACCGAGAGGCAAAGAGGACGACATGTGCACTCCTAACCTGATACCATACAACGACCCTGTGCACAGGTTCTCTGGCGTTCGCTGCATGAACATGACTAGGCCGTACACATTCCAGTACTACAAGTGTCTTGACAACGATACTACTCCAGAACGTGTAAGTTATTTATTATTTCTTATTTACAGTTTCAAAAATAGTAGCATAGATTAAATTGTAATAAAGGGAAACATAGAAATATTGTGCACGCAATTTTGTTCACTTACTATCTTAAGCCGCAAATATTTTTCTCTGGGTATTCCTTGGAACTCCGAAAAGTCAGAGGTGTGCCCTGGGATTTGAACCCGCGACCATCGTGAACATGTAGGCAGCCGCGTCTGGTCCGTTTACCAACAAGCCACCACGCACTTCACTTTTGACTTCGCACTTGACTTTTCGGAGTCATGTGTGTATTGATAGTCAATCACCACGCACTATAACGGTGAAGGAAAACATCGTAAGGAAACCTGCATAACATAGCGATTTGTATAAATTTCTATGGTATGTAAAAGTCCGCCAACCCGCATTAGGCCAGCATTGTGGCCTATATGGCGTAACCACTCTCAATCGTACTCTCGATTGTAGAGGAGGCCCGTGCCCTGCAGTGGGTCGTGTATGGGCTGAAACAAAAAAAAAAGTCCTTGGAACTACCATTGAAGAAAATCTCACTGATTTTCTTTCTATTAAGCTGAAACCTTCACATATTTCGATTCCATAATTCCGATGTCAAGGTAATGTAAGTTGCAGAAACATGTATCAATAACCAATATACTTACTGCTACAATTGTAGTATAATTCACCGGGAGGGATGGCGGAATAGCAGTTACTTTACATGCTCATTATCTTATTCAACTGCAGAAAATCCATTTGCCAAGTACAGCCTCCGTGGCGTAGTTGGTGTGAAATGAGAGGCCGCAGGTTCGATCCCCGCACAGAGACAAATTTTTGTGAGGCCCACAAGTATTTGCCTCGGGTCTGGGTGTACGTGAGACCGAAAAGTCTCTCTTAATGTCTGATCCCCACGATACAAGACTTAATTAATCTTAATGTGGGGTCAGGACTACGTATGTGACTGTTGGGTATATTTATTTATTTATTTTTTACAGACTTTGTTCCTGAAACCTGTCGAAAGCAGGTTATATGTAATTTCTTGACATCTAGACAGTAATTTCCATACTAATTTTATCTATATTTCAGATAATGCCATCAACACCTCTGTTTGATTTATCTCATATCTATAATTTCGTGCCCGGTGCGATTTTCAAATTAAGAACATACTCGGGCGGTAGACTGCGTACTGTTATCAACAATGGACATGAGTACCCTCCATCCAATTCCGAAGATAATTATGTGCCGTGCAAGGCAAACAGGCCACCTTTGGAGACACAGTGCAATCAATATCGTGAGTATATAATTTAAAACAAGAAGTAGCTCAAGGTTTTCTTTTCCTCAAAAATACTGCAAAGGGACAAGAAAAAAACAATGTGCAAACATGCATTTTATTTTTTCTAAATTTGAGAAACAAAAAACCGGTTATTGGGATTGTTTAAGTCCTGTATGCGCCAAATGCTGTACGGTGTAATCTTTTATGATAGTCACTGTGTCATAAGGTATTTTAATTTCAGATAGCAACGGTGTGCTCGGCGCACATCTTTTAGTAATATGGGTATACAGGCTGCACAATTACTTCGCATCTGAATTGGAGAAACTGAATCCTTGCTGGAACGATGAGAAACTATTTTACACTGCCAGAGATATTAACATAGCGTTCGTTCTGCAGATCTTGTTTTACGAATTCTTTCCTCTTTTATTAGGTAAAGTATACAAATTTTATTCAGTTAAAGGTTATTTTTGCATGCATATTTACGCCGAATTTAAAGGGCCAGCTCATTTCATACAGGATGTTGTAAATGTAGCCCTGAAAAGTTTCCCTTTTTAAGTTGTCTCAGCTTAGATCTAAGATTCTTATATAAAAATAATGCATTATTTTCTCTTTTATAGAATTGCGGATTCACTTAATTAGTTGATAATTCGATACAAATTTGTATTAAACCTGAATACACAAAACGTTGCCTTTGTTTTGAATCATCTGAAAGTATACTGCATACATTGAAGCAAACATGTATGAAAATTTAGTTTTTAGCATTTTATTACACGCGGAACTGTAAATTCAGCTGTAAATATAAACTTATGCGAAAAGAAAATGTATAACCACACATTTTATAACTACTTACCGAAATTCAGATCATTTTCAAAATTAATCATATTTGCACTAACGGTAAATTTTGAAAGCACTAAAAGCAGTAATATTGACGTTAAGTGCTTAAGTTACCCATGTCGTCTTAATATGGCAGTACTTGCTAGTTGCTAGGATTTAATAATAGACAGAAATTGATTTAATTTTGCAGGAAAGAAAAATTTGATAAGAGATGGTGTGATAAGCCCCGACAAGGGTTATAGAGACATTTACGACGAAAAGATAACACCCCAAATGTCCGATGAATTCGAATATATGATGAGATATTTCCACATATCCCAAGAAAATAGTGTGCAGTCAGTACCTTTAATTTTTTGATACAGCTGATCCTCTATTTTGCATAGTGTAGTACAAAAAAATATGATTTAAATGTACTGTAATACTAATGCGAAGTGGCAGAGAACTACGACAGTCTGAGTAAATTCTTAGAGCGAAAATATATGTAAGAATTTTAATTGATTCAAGTTAAATCTTTATTTGGGCACCAGAATTCAAACGAACACTTGCGCTTTATATACTATTTTATTTGTTGCTGTTGTGTATTTAGTTTTAGCGTTTTGTATGTCTTCTTTTGTTCCATAAAGTTTATTATTATTATTAATTAAATTCATAAAAAAGTGTATTTAAATTTGCTTGATTAAATGGGGATCACAAGTTATTCGATCAGATGATTCGTTCCTTCCTAATAGTTATGGTCTATGGCGACGCACTATATTTTGTTGTTTTCCAGTTTTTACGACAAGGAAGGGTGCTTCTTGAGGTCTTTCCCCATGGTCAATTTGACAACTAGAATAGGATACGTTGCAAACCATGAAGGTGAGATCAACCGCGGCAGTTATCGACAATTTGGCGGATCCACTTTTGACTACGCAGTTGACCCAGGTGTGAGTATCTGTATCAGCCCATATACGTCCCACTGCAGGGCACGGGCCTGCTCTACAATGAAGAGGTTAAGGCCATATAATCCACTACGCTGGCCTAGTGCGGGTTAGTGGACTTTACACACCATAGAAATTCTTATAAATCGCTACGATATTCAGGTTTCCTCACGATGCTTTTTCCTTTTCTTCACCGTTATAATGTGTGAAGATTGCCTTTCAATACATACATGACTCTGAAAAGTCAGGGGTGTGCCCTGGGATTTGAGCCCGCGACTACCGTGAACATGTAGGTAGCCGAGTCTGTTCCGTTACCAACAGGCCACCACGCACTTTATGCATCAGCAACATGTTAACATGTTGGTTGTCACCCAACAGTCACATATTGTTGTCCTGACCCTACACTAAGATAATATTTTGTATCGTGAGTATTAGAAACTACTCGAGATGTTTCCGTCTCACAAACTGGGTGCTTGTGACTTCACATATCTGCAGATCACACAAATATTTGTCTAGATTTCAATAGCACCATTCCATCATATTTTAGACTATGAAGTTCTAAATTCTGTTTTCAAATAGTTTTTTTTAAATACTTCATTTAGTTTCCATTTACGCTGCACTAGGAAAGTTACACTAGGAATTGATAATAATCCCTTGGTCGACATGCTAGGATTACTAAAGAATAGAACTTTGAATACAGTGTAAAAATATGGCAGTGTATTTCAATATCTTTACAGCTCGCTGATATCGGTTTCGGTGGAGGACAGTATGCGTTTGATATTCCCATGACAGACCTTGCCAAGGGCAGACTCCTGGGTTTCGCTCCATACAAAGACTACAGAGAGTTCTGCGCTAAGAAAAAATACACAAAATGGGAAGACTTTTGTGATACAATTAGCAAAGAGGTACGTACAAGTGTTGTTTTAACACATTTTTTTATTGTTTGTATTGTAAAGGACGAGTAGCGACAAATAATAAATATATCTACGTATAACATTATATTTCGATTTAATTAACTAGTCTCTATAAGGTTGCGTTTTTCCTCATTAATAGCCTTATGCTCCATTCACACGGGGAGAGCTTCTCGCAACGAGAATCGTATGCCATTAACGGATGACATAACCGCCGTACTTAGTATTATAATCCCAAATTCTTCCAAATCGCTACAGTATGCAGGTTTCCTCACGATGTTTCCCTTCACCGTTATAGGGCGTGGCGATAGGGCGGCATTATTTTGTGTAATCTATTTAGACTATGTCATAATTACCAAAAGAGGCATTCAATCTTTTGGATTAGTATAAAAATATAAGAATCTCCAATAGAATCTGTAGAATAACCTTCATATCGATTTCAGAGGCTGTATCGATTACGAATAGTTTACAAAGACATAGAGGATATGGAGCTGATGTCCGCTACGTGGAACGAAGGTCGGATGAAAAATGCCGAAGTCCCTCCGACACTCTACTGCTTGTTTGTGGAACAGCTAATACGCAGCATTAAGTCTGATAGGTACTGGTACGAAAGGAAAAATAGACCACATGCCTTTACCAAGGGTAAGACTAAATATTTATGTTATAACTCGACCTAACCAAGAGGTTTATCTTACGTCCACTGTTATTTTGATAGAAAGTCGTATACAATGGCTTATATATGTATCAACACAGTTGTATTTAAAAAAATAAAAATTAATGCCCTTAATCATTTTGATGATGATCTATCTGTTGAAATGCGTTTAGTAACATCACGAACATATTCTTAACGCCAATATATATTTAAAACAGTGTATGAAAAACATTATGACACAAAAAACAATTTCTTTTTAGAACAATTAATGCAGATCAGAAATGCCAACATGGCACATTTGATGTGTCTTGTCGCCGCAGGAGTTGACGAAATACAGCCACAACCATTCCTAAAATGTGGGCGCAAGTAAGTAGATAACAATATATTTTAGGGTCAATTATATTATGTTAAATAACGAAACTATGCATAGTCGAAGAGGCCCGCGCAGTGTGATAATTATTATATATTTTACTATTAGTTATTTTTGTGGCCTCTGAAGCGAAGTCGAGCGGAGCCCATTGGGAAAGTGTAGAAACCGCCAAATCACTTTTTTATTGGCGTCGCACGCCGACGAGATAACTTTAGCTACAAAGCTGATTGCTGAGTATGTGTGTCGAATAGTTGGCGTGGAACGATTAGCGCAGGGCATCCTATGGCTAGATGGCGGGACGACTTGTACAAGAGGGCCGGCAGCGACTGGATGCACAAAGCAGCAGACCCGGCTCTGTGGCGTACCTTGGGAGAGGCCTATGTCCTGCAGTGGACTGCAACGGGCTGATGATGATGAAAGACTGGCCGTGTGTCACTTCTGTGGTTACTGTCCAGAGGATACGGAACAGCACACGCTGGAGGTTTGTCCATCCTGGGACAGCGAACGCAGCGTTTTCATAGAGATAATTGAGGCCGACCTCTCTCTGTCGCCTGTGGTTTCGGCCATGGTAGGTAGTAGAGTAATCTCGCAGGCGCGCAGTACGGGACTTTCTTAGTGCCCTTTGTACATGGATACATTGCGACCCCGTGATTTTCGGCAGCAGAGGCAAAAACAACTGCCTGTTACCGTGGTCTTAGGTCGCCTAAGGCGTCATTGGGAATGAAGGGGCTTCTTAGCCCCCAACATAAGGTACGGTACGCAAATAAAGCTTCTGTGTGCAAAAACGGTTTCGGAAGAAGTTGGGGCGCTCTCGCTTCTGGTTCCCGGGGCCGTTCTAATTGTGCCGAAGAGAGCCACGCGGGGTTTTGGTTGGTATGCCGTAAGCCGGTGAACCCAACATAATCGCTCCACTTTTCTCCGAGGTGAGGCAGTAGCGGTAACTCGGTTTCCCCGCGTCAACAAAAAATTAGTGGCCCGCCTGATGTTAACTGGCTGCCATTGCTCATGGCCTTTACGATGCCAGGGACACAGATAAGCCGTTGCCTACCGTGTTGTGAAAGCTCTCTTATTCCCTCTTCTCTATTGTTATGGGGCATTTAATATACAGTATGATATTCACATATGGTATTTAATTTAATACACATGTCCCTAACCACCCCAGGTAACATTGTACCAAGTTTAAAAAACTGCCCGCTAGTTTTATCAAAAATCGCGATTTTAGTTTTCAAGGCTTTTGAACAACCCATATAGATACGCCATTTTTTACCGCTGATGTAAGTTCACGAAGTTCAGCTAAGCGGTAAAAATACTCGTATCTATATGGCTGTCCTAAAATTATGAAAAGTATATAATACTGGGGTAGTGAGACACATGTGGGTTAAATTAAATATCATATGTCAATATGACCATGTATGAGTTATATTTTCTGAGTATTTTAATTGAAATTATAGTCTCTTATATTGTCACGACGTAACAGTATTAATCCGTATTGAATGTTCTTGTTTCAGCAATAGATATGTGCCCTGTGACAAAATAAAAAAGATGGATTTGTCGCCTTGGAAGGAATGCTGAATGTTTTTCAAACCTTATGATTTATTTTTTGATTCGATACAACATTTAATATTTTTGTTTTATGCACTTATAATAAATAATAAATGCACCCAACAGACATAGTCTCTCATACATAGTCCTAATCCCACACAAGATAATATACACATGACATAAAGTGAAACCTGGGCACAAACTTAGTTGACTTTATGAGAAAACTTGTACTACCTTTACTTTAATTTACTTTATTTAATAAACATTACTTAATAAAAAGGATTTTATAAAATTTGGTAAATATTTGGTTAAATACTAATATTACCATTCTCATATTAAAGTTATGTAAATCTTTATTAAAGCTGTGTAAATATTTTAGGGTACATACGATTATCGCCTGCTCCGTTACTATGTATAATTGTAAACAAATTTTATTGAGAAATTCTTATAACTTTGTTTTGTAATAAATACGGATGATGCATATGCGGGGAACCTTCTCCTAGTTTTCTATGGTTATTTTGTTGTGATAATTTGTCTTTGGTAATTACAATTAAAAAATATGAATTTTTTCTCGTTCATAGGGGTATCGTACAAATCGGTTCATGCACTTCGAGTTCAGTCATTTTGAAAGCAAATTCATTTTTCGAATTGCATTAAGACATAGGTCGTCACTAGTATTCCATTGCTTCATCGTATATTTATAACTTTAAAAAAATGTTTGAGGTTCTCAATTCGACTGTATGTTTCATTATTATGTTTGTTATTTGTTGACGTATATGCAAGTGAATGTAAACAAGATGTTTAGACGAAAGTAGTTCCCATCTGTATTCATAATAGTAATAAATGGATAAACGCAAAATCTTCTTTGTTTTGTTTTCCTGTGTCTCCTTAGCAATAACAGAAGGGCGCACTTCTTTATACGATCCGTGTCGTGACACGGACAAGGTCGTGACCTTGTTTATAAAATACGTTCAGAACGATTGACAGCCGTCGAAGGAATAGTCTTCCGAATCGTAGAAGGGAGACGCCTTACTGCACGATACCTAACGCAGCAATTCATGTCGCAGTTTTCTGCACTGCGAATTCGCAACGCGTCGATTAGCAGTTGTCTGTACAAGCCCTTTAATAGTATGTGGTGTGCTAGCTTTTTTGACGTTTTATTAATTATTGACTAAGAAGGGAAGCGATCATTAAAACATGTACATCCTGCACTCATGTTAATCACTGGTATGAAAAGTCGATATACAATTATCGCTTACAACTTATGTTTACACGGAGACACTCATAATTGATTGGCGCGGCGATTATCGTCCATAGGGAAAGGCACCAATGGTTATATATATATATAGATTTCAGTTTCGGCTGAAAAACTAGTTTCGGTCGGACACTATTAAATATAATGCGTGATTATCACGTGCCACCAATATGGTTATGAATAAGTGGAGGTTTGTAATTAGCAAATGGTGTATATTAGTGTCTTTATTTTGTAGTTGTCATTAGTCTGTAAGCCTTCCGAAAATTTAATAAATAAATTAACAAGGACCTAGATCGGCAAAAAAATCCTAGCTCCAAGTCATCAATGAAGACAATGTATATTAAAATCAAAAAGCCAAAAACCAGCTAAAATACACAATTAACGTATTATAGACAGGAAATTGATAAAAATAATTTACTTACTACATCCTTCACTTCATTGCTAATAAAATGCACTTACCTAGAACGTAAAAAATGCTTACTTAAACGAAGCCAAATAAGCATCATACTAATTTAAATAATAGGTCTCAAGCTATAAGCGCAAGAAATATGTAATGTTAAAAATACTTAAAAACATGCTTTAGTAAAAGACCCAACGTTATACGTAGTAAAAATAAATTATTCTTTATTGTAATTGAGATTAAGATTAGAAAATAGAGTCACTGACAATTCATGTTATTTATTTTTTATTAAAAATGACATTTATATCCAATAAAAATTATTAAAAAAAATTAAACTGACTTTAAAATTTTAATAAAAGGAGATAAATAAAACAAATCTGTTAATAAATATCAAATACCTAAGCTAATTCTTGTACTAAATTAATATAACTGTAATGAAAGAAGCATGTATTATTTCCTACGACCTTTGCTAATTTTGTTATCATCCAAGCGTACTGGGGTTGTGAACCAGATCGCCGTAGGTTACTTTTATTATAAAGTTATACCATGGTCGTCTACTTCATTGAATATTGGGCCAGTAATAGTCTTAAAATATTACAAATTACAAAATTAGATTGCCACAACGATTTAATTAAAACAAATAAGAACTCTCTCTCTCTCTCTCTTCAGCCACAGGAAGTCCACGGCTGAACATAGGCCTCCTCCAAGGATCTCCACATTGACCTGTTGGAAGCGGCCTGCATCCAGCGGCTTCCTGCAACCTTAACCAGGTCGTCTTAATAGGAGCTATAAAATTAAAAATACCTTCAAGAATTGTTTTTGAAGCAACGATAAGGATTGCAATAAAAATAAACGGTGACAATATAAAAAACGTGTTATTTTCGTCTGGGAACCAGTGCAAAATGTGGTTTTGTGGAGTTTTCCTAATCGTCGCCACAGCACAAGCCACTTTATACGACTCGTTTTCTGGGAAGCCAGCGACCAAGGCACAGATTAGAAGATATTCTGAGGCTAATACTACCAAGTAAGTATCTAATAATATAAACCATAGTAAAACATGCTGGGTGCAGTTTGTACCCTCAGACAGATTCAAGATTTAGTCCCATCAAAATTTAATATATAATGGAATCATTATTAGGTGTTTTATGCTGGCATGTTATATATATTCAAGCATAAACGACTGTCATTGTCACACGTAATAGATGCAATGACAAGTCATGAATATTTTTTTAATGGCGAGGCGAACATGCCATTCTCGTGATAATTAGCGATACGAACAGAACACAGAACACGACAGTAGCACATCCAAACACCATGGCTTTTATAGAAATACATGACATTTATCTGCGCTCGCCATCCTGAGACATAAGAAAGACTGAGACTTAACTCATTATGTCCAGTAGTTTCTCTGGCTACAATGTCCTTCAAACCGGAACATAACAGTGCATTTACACTGCTGTTTGGCTGGAGAAATATACATTGCGGTGGTACCTACCCAGGCGGCCTCTCACATATGAGAGATTACCTTCCACCAGCCATATTTTACTGAATTATGAGAACTGAAATTTCCAATATAGTATACATGGAAAGCCCTCTTTGCAGATACTGTATAACTGATATTCATCCAAAATGTGACCCAAACGAGTACCGACGTATACCAGGAACATGCAATAACCTAAAGCATCCTCAGAGGGGCGCCCCACATACTCCTTCTTATAGAGTACTTCCGCGAGTCTTCAGCAAAGGTAAGTTGATCTACGATAACCATATGATATTACATACCTACATAAACTCACGCCTTTTACCCAGAATGGGAAGGCAGAGGTGTTACCAGGAGACCCACATTTCGTTTTGTAGGTATGTCCCGTCTCACGATGTGATAGGAAGCAAGTCTACCGCCATACCGGGCATAAATTCCTGACTCCGGATAATGAATAGAAAATCCAATATTACCTAGCCCGACCCGAGATTCGAAACCGAGACTTCAGTATTGCAATCATACTATAGTACGACTGCGCCACTAAAGCATGATATTAAATGAATATAATTTATTGAATCTATAAAATGTTATACGTCACTTTAGTCAGTCTTTTTTCTTGAAGTAAGAAGTAAGATTTTTTCTCTAGGCTTGAAGGACTAACCAATATTAATATTGTGTTTGGGTGGTAAATCCATAGTTTTTGCTAAAATTATAATTGAATACCTTGCATACTATAGCGTCTTTAAAAATAAATGGGTGTTCATTATTTTTTCAAATTAGCGGTAAAAGCTATGGCTTTTGTTATGACAATTGTTTGACAACGGATTGTTATGACAATCCGTTTTATTTTTAAAAAATCTTGTTAGTTATTGAGATGATGGTGATGGTGGTGATTGAGATGGTGGTAAGATGGTGGCCGCTTTAGATTTTACAGAAATAGAAAAATAGCTAGAAATGGGTTTCAACTCTGTGCAGGTTACACGAACAGACAGACGCAAGACAAACAAGAATTTAAACCTCCCCGGTACGTGCGCACCCAGACACTGCGCACTGGAAAAGGGTCTTCTACGAAATTCACTCAGCTTTCTTTGTATTTCTTACTCTTTGTGGTGAACGATATTGGAAGCTTGGAAGACATTAGTAAGTATCATAATATTGTGAATCTCACTTGCAGGTAATTTTATTTGTATATTTTTATACAGACATAACAATGGACTGCAATGTATCAAGTTCAGTTACCTTCAGAGAGACTTTTACCATCCACGTTAGGGGGTCACTATGGCATGGCCTTAACCACTGTTTCCGGTGGTCGCTAACTGGGCGGATACGAACCTTCTACCACCGGCAGACCACCATGACGTCCTCAGTCCCGCTCGTAACGGTTGATCTCGAAGTGCGACACACTTTTTGTACTTTAGTCACTGACCGGGCTGATACGTATTTTATAAAATAAATTATTATATTTGGGTCCAACGCAGGATGTCACTGGATGCGTGGTAATAGCAATTTGGGGGCTATATACAACGGATTTCCCATAGCTGCGCTGACGACGATATTTGGGTCGACCAACGGATCCTCAACACCCTCCCATATTAGATTCACTACGTTAATATTATACTTGGATATTTTTCAGTAAATACCATCATACGGAGACCGTATTGCTGTTTACCTGAAGGCAAACAGGACGATATGTGCTCGCCAATGCTAATACCATACAACGACCCGGTGCATAGATTCTCCAATGTTCGGTGTATGAACATGACTAGGCCTCTCACATTTCAGTACTACAAATGTCTAGATAACAACACTACTCCAGAACGGGTGAGTAGATAAAGAAATATTTTCATCCATTATTATTGGCACTGAAAAAAACTTATGGTCCACAAAAAGTAGGTTTTCGAATTTCATTTCATTTCAACGAATTTCATAACATTTTAACTTCATTTCTTTAGTAAAAATTACTGGCTTTAAGCTAACCTGCCTAGCTAAGTGAGATACGTTACAATAGCTGTTACTACTTGTAAGTATTTATGAACATTTCAGATTATGCCATCAACGCCTTTATTTGATTTATCTCAAATTTATCACTTTATTCCTGGAGCGATATTGAAATTAAGAGAATATTCGGGCGGAAGATTACTAACCGATGTCGTTAATGGATATTCCTACCCTCCATCGGGTAGTGAAGGAAATTATATTCCTTGCGTAGCAAACAAGAAACCTAGCGAGACACATTGCCACCTTTATCGTAAGTCTTTCAATAAAAATCCTTAAACTACCTACTAAATAAGTACTTTCGTTAAAGAAAGAAATTAAGGGTGATAAAATAGATACTTCACTCAAGGTCTTTTCATCTTCATTTTGATTTCACTCAATCATCAACCTTTGTATATACATAATCTCGATTAAAACCTACCAAATCAAAGAACTATGACAAAGAATAAAGGCGAAGCCACACTATTTGGTGACGGTGCGGTGCGGTACTCCTGCGTCGTCCTGCCTATATGTACAGGGTATATCAAGAATGCTACCGAAAACGAAGCCAGATGGTAGTTTTAGCGACTACAAACACAATGCGACTAAAATTTTTGCAAAAAAAAGCGAAGATTTTTTTGATTTTTTAGCAAGGGACCACGTTTTAATAAGGAAAGTTACACAAATAATATTGTAACAACTTCTATTTCAGATACCAACGGTGTGCTCGGTCCTATCCTAGTGTCGATATGGGTCTACAGGTTACATAACCACTTTGCGTCTGTACTGGAAAAACTGAATCCTTGCTGGAACGATGAGAAACTGTTTTATACAGCCAGAGATATTACCATAGCGTTTGTTTTGCAAATATTTTTTTATGAATTGCTGCCGCTTTTATTAGGTAACTTAAGTATTTATACTTAGTGGTCAATTAAATCGATGAGATCTTTTTATTTCACGGTTCAAGTTCTTCATTATTATTTATCAAAGCTGAGACATTAGGATGCGCTGCGAACAAAAACGATAAAAAAAAACTACTTGTAAATCACCACAAAGACATTATAACACGATTACTATTTCAAATATTGTAAATTATTGAAATCAAAACATTTATAACCTCAACAACTTAGGTATAATTAAAATTGAGTGGCTTTAAGATTGGATTAAGTGACAAAATGGCATATTCAATGAATAATCGCTTTTGTAAACATTTGAACAGGTGTTTTAAGCTTTCTCGTCACATAAGAAAGGAACGTCAAAAACATTTGTTTTTAACACGTCATCTATACATATAGTAAATTTGTAAGAGTCGATGTCTGTTCATGGAAGATAAATGCGAAAAACTAATATAGCGGGACTATATTAACATAATAGAACCCAAAACAATGATTTCAAGAATTTTTGTCTGTTTGTCTGTGCGGTTGTGCGCGATGAACTCAGAAACAGTGTAATGGATTTCTATTAAATTTGGTATAGAGGTAGCTGACACCTTGGATTAACACTTAGGCTACTTTTTATCGCGAAAATGTAGTGTTCCTGTGAGTTAAGGAAGGAATTCCGATATATTTGTAACTTTTTGTACTGACATGGATGGGATGGGATTGGATTACATATCTTGAGTGAGAATAAGACTAGAACAGGCGGTATAAAACGGGACGGGACGGGATGGAATTTTTTAAATAAAGATAACCACCCAAAGGGAGTTGCAGGCAGAGACTATCATAATTAGTCGTGAGGTGACTCACAGCTTTTTAGTTTTTTGGATACCCACAATTTAGAGAGGGGAGACGAGGGAGATATAGAACTTAATTACCTCTTTAATTTAATAGTTAATTTCATGCGAAGTCACAGGCTTAAGACACTTTCATGTTAAAAAAATAGATAGGGTACCGCGTAAATGATAATCTTAAATAAATAAAGTAAGTGATTCAGCGTTATGAAATTTTACATCCTGGTGGTGGAGGGAAGTGGTGAAATCTACAGAAGTGCCGACTTTTTAAGCAGCTACTTAATAAAAATCATATCGATTTAACGTAGATTGATAATGACGATTAATAAGGATTCAGTATTTTTATGTTTTAAATAGGTATAAGAACGAAAATTGTTAGTAGATAAAGTAATAATTACAAATAAAGTAATCGCGCAGACAAACTTGCGGGAAAAATCTATAATATATTTCTTTTTGATTAAGTAGCGAATCACGAATAATGAAGATAATTTTCACTTTGCAGGGAAGGAAAACATGATTAGAGATGGTGTCATAAGCTGCAATAAAGGTTTTAGGGATATTTATGATGAGAACATAATGCCTCAAATGTCAGATGAATTTGAATACATGCTGCGATTTTTCCACATATCCCAAGAAAACAGTGTACAGTCAGTACCATTTTGTTTTATATCATAAATTATATTTATATGATAAATTCTACCCATCATGAGGAAACCTGCATACCGTAGCGATTTTAAAGAATTTCTACTGTATGTAAGTCCGCCAACCCGCACTAGGCCAGCGTGGTGGACTATATGGCCTAACCACTCTCAATCGATTCTCTCGATTGTAGAGTAGGCCCATGCCCAGCAGTGGGACGTATATGGGCTGATAAAAAAAAATTCTACCCGTTGCATAACAGTGAAGAACAAACACACTTATCTACATACATCTACCTATCTATGCATATATATGACATGTCATTCATTAAGCGAGGCTTAAAGTGAGTACTCTCGCTACGGTAGGCAGCGACTTTGTTGTGCTGGATCCCTGGCACTGCGAAGGTCCATGAGCGGCGGTGACCGCTTACCATCAGGCGGGCCGCATGCTTGTCTGCCTGCTCAGACAAATAAAATAATAATAAAGTTGTAACCGATCGATGTCTGTACATGTAAGATAAACGATAAAAACTGATATGAGGGGACTGCATTAACCATATTAACGTAATAGAACCCAAAACAATGATTTTAAGAATTTTTGACTGTTAATCTGTGCTGTTGTGCGCGATAAACTCAGAAACGGCTTAACGGATTTCCATCAAATTTGGTTTAGAGGTAGCTGATACCCTAGATTTACACTTAGCCTATTTTTTATCCCCAAAACTGTAGTGTCTCGTGGGATGAGGAAGGACTTAAGATATATTTGTTACTTTTTTATGTTTATTATGCTTTGAGACGAGACAGGGCAGAATATAACGGGACGGGACGAGAATAGCAGTGCAGAGGACGGCGTTGAATTCAAATATAAATTAAACGATACGGGAAATAATATGTTGCTGATGTGGACTAGACCCAAAAAGTATCTGCACCCGGACGGAGCCGGGCCGGCCCTTCGTACATAATAAACTCCTGCTCTTTTCCTTATCAATGCTACTAACAATAACATTGTCCACCTTAAACCTTGTCAACTGACTAAACTTGTCACTGAAACTTGTGAGGGTAAAAACAGTTTAGCTTTTGGGTAAAGTAATTCTGAAATTGGATATACACTCGCTTGAATCGACCTACTTATAGGACTCTATGCCGAGTTTAATATGCACACCTACCACCACCAGACTTCCTGGGTGGCGTAGTTGTACTATACACACAGTTGTACAATTACAATGCTGAGGTCTCAGGTTCGAATTCCGAATCGGGCAGTGATATTGGAATTTTCTATTCATTATCAGCCTGGAGTCAAGATTTTGTGTCCGATACGGCGATAGGCCCGCCTACTATCACATCGTAGGACGGAAAACTCAAAGTGAAACGTGGGTGTTTTGGTTGCACTTCTGCCAACCCCTTCTGGGATAAAATGTATGCACAATTATAATTTATGACGATATTTTAATTCTTATTTATTCTCTTACAGCTTGTATGACAGTGAAGGATACTTCACTCGATCAGTCCCGATGGTGAATTTGACAGCTAGAACGGGTTATGTAGTTTTACATGAAGATCAGCTCAGCCGCGGTAGTTACCGACAATTTACAGGAGCCACGTTTGACAGCGTCGTGGATCCTGGTGTAAATATACAAGAATAGATTTTTTTTACTTTTTAGTCTATGGAAATATTTCAGTTAAAATATCTACGTAAAAGTAACAAAAATGCAGAATAATGATTAATAATTATTTTTGGCTACGTGTAACCGTGACGATAAGAATATATAAAATAGAAGAGTATATTTTGTTGTAAGTAAAGGTTCTTAGCTTGCAGATCTCGGATTTGGTGGAGTACAAATAGCCTTTGACATTCCCTCCGCCGACGTTTCTAAAGGTAGACTCTTCGGTTTCGCCCCGTATAAGCACTACAGGGAGTTCTGTGCGAAGAAGAAATACACTAAATGGGAAGACCTCAATGATACTATTTGCAAGGAGGTAAAATACTTTTTTTAATTTATAAATTAAAAATTATAACGAATGAAGAAAAGTGTATTGAAAGAAATGAGTAACAACAGTTGTATGTGCGAGTTGCACGTACGTTGCACGATATGATTGCGATTGTGGGATCTCATAGAGTTTATTATATTTTTCTTTATTTCTAAATCCTAAAATTATCAAGCCTTAGACTGTATAATTTTATAACCAAGCCAGCCAAATGATAATCATTTCTATTTCAGAGACTATATCGTTTGCGTATAGTTTACAAATATATGGAAGACCTCGAGTTGATGCCTGCTACCTGGAACGAAAGGCGAATGAAAAACGCCGAAGTCCCCCCAACACTCTACTGCTTGATGGTAGAACAGCTGATACGCAGCATTAAGTCTGATAGGTACTGGTACGAAAGGAAAAACAGACCACATGCGTTTACCTACAGTAAGTGGAAATAAAACAACAATATTACTCATTGTCACTTTTGCAGAAGACTATTTCCGTTATCTGAAACTCATCGTTATCATCTAGGATTTGTCAGTTACCTACCAGTCATTCTCAGGACAGTGCATCTGGATTTATATTATATTACCTATATCAAACGAAGTGGTCTTTTCATGTCTCGATTTGTTGGCAATCCAGACATGGAAGGACTATCCATCATGGCTAATATTTAGAAACCGCTGGAGTTACGACATTTTTTTAAGCCTTTATAGGCAGACGAGCCAGCGGCCCGCCTGATGGAAAGCGGCTACCGCTGCCCATAGACCTCCGCAGTGCCAGGGGTCCAGCACAACAAAGTCGCTGCCTACCTTAAGGAAAGTACTCTCTTTAAGCCTCGTTTGAAGAAGGACAGGTCATAGCGCTCAGGAAACACCGATGCAGGGAGTTCATTCCAGAGCTTACACGTGCGTGGTAAGAAAGAACGCTGAAAACGTGCCGTTCCCGAACGGTGGTAGGAATGAACTCTGCTGCGGTGACGGGTGGTGCGATGGTAAAAAGGTAACGTTGGTACCATCTCAAACAATTCCTCGGAGCACTCCCCATGGAACAGACGATAGAACACACAGAGAGACCCGAAGTCTCTCCGCAGTCCTAACGGCTCCAATTTGTCCGTGAGATTGGGGTGATCGACTATTCGACAAGCACGTCGCTGTAAGGAGTCAAGTGGGTTGAGCTGATATTTTGGGGCACCTGCCCAGAGGTGAGAGCAGTACTCCACGTGGGGCCGGATTGGTGCTTTGTAGAGCGTCAATCTATGACCCGACGTGAAGTACCGCTTGGCTCTGTTCAGGATACCCAACTTCTTGCTCGCCAGTTTGACTTTATCTTCCAAATGGCTCCTAAACTCGACCCTGCTCGATATTTCGACGCCGAGGATCCCAATACTTTCGGATCTTTGGAGAGTAACTCCTTGGAATTGTGGCGCCAAGACAAAGGGGTCCTTCTTCGCAGTGAATCCGCAAACTTGTGTCTTTGAGGGGTTAAATTGAACTAGGTTCAATTCACCCCATTCAGAGGCCCGCCCCAAAGAGCTCTCGATTTCAGACACAAGTTGAGACCGTCTTTCCCCAATGGAATCTCGAGAGAGACTCTGATGGCCGATGTATCGCGCGTCACTCGCACTATCATCTGCATAACAATGCATCCTGTCGATAGACAACATGTCATTGATATGCAGGATAAAGAGTGTTGGCGATAGCACCGATCCTTGTGGAACACCAGCATTAATAGTTTTGGTCTCGGAGCAACAGCCGTCCACCACGACTTTTATGCTCCGACCATCCAAAAAGCTGGCGATCCACTTGCAGAGTGCCTCAGGGATTCCATACGCAGGTAGCTTCACCAGAAGGGCGCCATGCCACACTCGGTCGAACGCCTTCGCGATGTCAAGGCCGGCCGCAATCGCCTCATCCCCACTCTCCAAAGCCTCCGCCCAGCGGTGCGTGAGGTACACGAGAAGATCACCAGCCTAACGACCGTGACGGAAACCATACTGGCGGTCACTAATCAGCTGGTGGTCCTCAAGATACCTCAGGAGCTCAGTGTTTATAACTCGCTCCAAGACCTTGGAGAGTAAGGATGTGACAGCAATCGGCCTGTAACACAAAGGGTCCGAACGGTCACCCTTTTTGGGGACTGGGTGTACATGGGCGACCTTCCACGAAGCCGGAACCCGGTTGATTTTATAGGAAAGACGGTACAGGCGCGTGAGCACGGGGGTCAACTCAGGGGCGCACGTCTTAAGAACCACTGCGGGGATACAGTCTGGCCCACTCGACTTATGGATGTATAGAAGCATGAGCTCCCGTCTGACAGATCGTTGGGTGTCGACTAAAGCGCCATTTACACGGGGAGTTTTTCACAGCGAGAATCATGTGCCATTATCTCATGACATTACCGCCATAAGATTATCGTGTATTGACAATGTTTACACGATGTAACTTTTTATATTCTTACGATAATCGTATCTACGAGGCGAGAAACTCTACCCGTGTAACATATATTAGGGCCGCCACACACGTAACGATATAACTGTGTAAGTCTGAGTTTGCACCAGTATACTGGAACGTGTGTGGGCGAATACTTGCGCAAACTTCACACAAATTTTCGATTCGAGACTGGTGCAATCTCAGACTTGCACAATTATTGCACAGTTATATCGTTACGTGTGTGACAGCCATTAGATCGCATCAATGTTTGATAAAATATTTTATTCGTGCACCAAAGAGGTATGGGATCCTCTTAAGCTTCACGTCACAATAAATTCAATTTCTTTTCAGAACAACTTATGCAGATCAGAAATGCTAACGTGGCATATTTACTATGCCTTGTCGCGCCTGAAATCGATAAAATACAGCCAAGTCCATTTTTGAAATGTGGGCCCAAGTAAGTAGTGTATCATGGAACTTAGCAATTTTAACCTTTGCAATATGTTCTTATATAGTGCGTAGCTTTATTAGATAGCTTTAACTTTTTTTTTGTTAATGAGGGACTTTTTATATATTTTTATATACTGTAAAATGTCCGGCAAATTAGCAAGCAGGTTACCTGATGGTAAGCGATCACTACCGCCCATGAACATCTACAACGCTCGGATCATAGATGAGTTGCCGGCCCATAAGATCGGGAGGGGAGCGGTAAGGAAAAAGAACGGGAAGAGGATACCCAATACTCCTTGTATTGGGCATCCGGCAGAAACGCGACAGCAAAGCGCAGCTTCACCTCGATCTCCTGTGGGGCAGTGCTACCACCCCGGACGAGCCTGCCCATTCATGCTGAGTCATGAATGACAACAGCTTGGCTCTACCAGGTTTTTGTACATACAATATTTTTTTGAGGAAGCAATAACATTACATTTTTTTTTAGAAATAGGTATGTAACCTGCAGTGAAATAAAGAAGATGGACTTAAGCCCTTGGAAGGAATGCTAAATATTTTAAAACCTATAAAATATGTCTATAATAAAAGTATAAATATTTGTTTTATTTTCCCCATATTCATATTATAATATTTTATATTCTCCATGACCTTATGCTTAGTAGGTTTTGCAATGTGAGTGTTCGTCACAAGTAATTCCGGAGATACCAAATAAAAAAAATAATAATAAATGAGCCCAACAGTCACATACATAGTCCTGATCTCACACTAATGTCGAGTCTTGTTTCGTGGGTATCAGAAACTACGAGAGACTTTTCGGTCTCACAACACCCAGACCCGAAACAAATACTTGTGGACCACACAGATACTTGTTCCGGTGCGGGGACCGAACCCCCGGCCTCTCGTTTCACAGCCGGCGTCTAACCAACTGCACCACAAAGGCTGTCCTGCCAATAGCCAATAAATATCATCACATTATTTTTTTCAACATTATGTTATCAACTTTTTCAGTGATAATGAAAATTTGAGAGCAGACATTACCATTATGATCTGAAAGGCACACGCATGGCATAACCTATGTTTCCATCCTGAATGTTTCCGTCTCGTTACTGCGTATACAGGGTATAACCTGACTGCAACCGGAAAGGAAGCCAGGTGGTAGTATTAGTGACTTCAGGTACTACAACTAAAAATGTTGAAAAAAAAAATGGCGACTATTTTTTTGTTGCAAATTTTTACTTATCGTACTTGGGTAGTAAATGCGTCGTTTTTCCAAAATAATAATGTACATCGCTTTATTTTTACAGACACAACGGTGCGTAATACTTGAAATTATAATTTAGGAAAAACTATTGATTTACCACTCAACAACGATGATATTTAAAAAAAATCCTGTCGCTTTATTTGAGAAAATTTTAGTTGCATCGTGTCTGTAGTCACTAAAACTACTACATGACTTTGTTTTCGGTACAAGTCTTGGTATACCCTATATATTATTAATACCACCATGCACTGTAATTAAGTAATCAACACGTCTTGTAAAAAGTGACTCCCGCGATGTGCCCGCAACCCATAATAATCATCATCATTTTTTTTTTATTATTTTTAGATACAAGGTTTTGGAATTTATAAAATAATTTAGTGTCCTACATAACTACACAAATAGTTTTCTTGTAGGATCTACAATATTGGAATAAAATTAAATACTGAAAAAAAAACAATTGAACGTCTCTATGAAAAAATATTGATTACTTGTATATATCGACGTCTACAAAATGTTGAGAAATAAGACAAGCTTAAGATAAAGTATTTTAACTTAGATTTAAAGAAATACTTTTCAGATTCACGTCTTATGCCCTCGGGCAAGGAGACATAATTTCTGCTTATAACACTGACGACTCCATAATATTTAGATTCACAATGAATACGTTTTAAAAATCAATATCAAAATATAATTTACAGAATGTGCGCAACCGTGTGCTCAACCGTCGAATACGATATAGAAAGATAAAATGTTATTTATTCACGGTCGCTACTTATTTGCACACTTTTACATAAGTTTTCAAGAACGCAAAAAATACTTTTACATTTTCGTCAGCCAATAAATTAATATTGCAAAGTACACACAATTGTATGTATATGCTATTGTTATGCATAATATTTTTTGTACAGGGTGGTGCAAAATTGATCACAGTTACCCCCGAAGTGTCTGTCCCATTTCGGTTTCAACCTGTTTATACCCAATTTCGAATTTCAAAGCGGGCTGCCTCGGTGGCGTAGTTGTACTACGGTAAGATTACAAAGCCGAGGTCTTGAGTTCGAATCCCGGGCCGGGTAAAGTAATATTAGATTTTTCTATATATTGTCAGCCCGGTGTCAGGAATTTGTGCCCGATATGGCGATAGGCTTGCACCCTATCACATCGTGCGATGGAACACAAAGTCGAAACTTGGGTGTCCTGGTTGTACCTCAGGCCACCCCTTCTGGGAAAAAGGCGTGATGTTTATGTATGTATATTGTGACAAAGCGAAAAAATGTTTAACTGTATCCCCAGACGGTCGATAATGATCTCTCGACGATACATAATATATTTGGTATGGACTGATATGGAGCCTCTTTGTAGTGTCGGTAATAGGTTTTATGAAAAAAACTATTAACATATTCTATTCCTTTGATATTTAGCAACATGTTCAAAATACGCGTTGCCTTGTATGATGCAACTGTAAGTGATTCAGCTCCACTAGGACTACAGTATCTATCAATTGGACGTTTTAAGGAAATTTTCAATATTATTCCTTCGGCTTCTTTCATATAAAACATAACGCTTGCTGATTAATGCATCTATAGTTTCACTATCAGATAACTGTTTTTTGGTCCATATATAAAGAATCCCCCCTTCATCCTGAGCCATTCCAACGAATTGTGAAGAAACAATTGAGTGAAACTACATACATAATTGTATGAACCTTTTAGCCCATATCACAATGGAGAGTTCGATTGAAAATGTTTAGAACAATCTTCACCATGCGGGCTTATTGCGAGTTGGCAGCCATATTTTTTTCCTTTTTTACTGCCATAAATGGTAAGACGAGCATGCCATCCGCCTGATGGTAAGCGATACGATCATGGAGAGCAGCTAAAACCAAACGACACAAGAATTACAAGGCAATGCTTTACATTTCCCTGCGTTCTACATCCTAGACAAAAGATGTTAAGTCTCATTTTGTTCGAAGTTACTCTGTATTTCCTTCAAACTGGAACACAACAGTGCAAAACACTGTAGTTGAGTAACAGATATTGCGGTGGTACCTTCAGGTGGTGCTACAGTGGCGGAATCAAGGGGTAGGGGCGAAGGGGAGGGGAGAAAAGGTTAATATACATGTAAATACTCAATATCTTCGGCAGCTTTTAACCGATTTTAGTGATTTATTCTTCATCGGAAAGATCGTATTCACAGGTTGATATCACGAATAAATCATGAAGTTCTGATAATCATCTTCGGACCAGGAGAACATAAGTCCTCGAATTCAAACAGGAATCCAATGATTTTTTTTAATAACTTCAAATCTTAATATTCACTAAAACGAGGAATTGAAAGAGTGAGGCGAGAGAAATAGAAACAGAACACTAAAAGATACAAATAAATAAACATAAAAAAAAAACAACTAAAAAAGCACTAAAAAGTAACAAATATGTATTTATTTGACAGGAATAGTCCTGACCTCACAATATTGCACCAAGTCATGTGTCACGGATAATAGGACTAAACGAGCCGTTCTAGTATTGCAACACCCAGACCCGAAACAAATATTTCATGATCACATATTTTTACACGATATGAAATGTAAAATCAGCCTCTATGTAGATAGAGAAAGCGTTCGTTGTAATTAATATTTTTTTGTCCATTTGCAATTAAATGAAAAGCACATCTGTTCACGTGTAAAGTGTAAATAGACTCCAGTATAAAATAGGATATATCTCGGAACTGCACACGGATCGTCGACAGCTGTCGACGGGAGGACGGAATAGAGAGCAAGATGTTGGTGCACATCGCGATCAGCGTGTTACTGGCTCAGACCTGTGTAGCCAGCCAGCCAGCCGTCGTCTACGACTCTTACACAGGGGAGCTTGCTACTGAGGAGAGAATCGAGTATTACAAGACCAATAATATTTATGCGTGAGTACTTTACTGCTTATTAATTCAAATGAGTGGTCCAAAAATACCTTTGTGATACCACAGGTAGAACCCCAAAAGCTTACACGCTTTCGTTTTGAGCAGACTGGTATAATCGCATTGACCAACAAGAGTCGCTGATCTCTTTCCGATGAACAGGCTATCTGGACTGCAGTAACTCACCGACACTTGCTTTGTAGTCATTTTGTTGCTGCAATACAGAAAATAAAACATGATCTGAGGTTATAGGTAACACAAGGTGAGGTACAAGCTCCTTTGCAGTTACCTTTCTTTATAAAAAAATACAATTGCCTATGATTCATTTACGAATAGACATGTATTTTGAACCTATAGGTAATTTATAGTATGTATATATATGTATGTATTTATATGTATATTTATAAGAATTGGCATGTGTATGTATATTAGGAGTAAATTACTATGTATTATGTATTGTGTATATATAAATTATAAACAATTTGTTAATTTTCCTTTTTTTTTTTGTGTTGGAGCTTGTCTCTTTTATATTCTAGACTGCCCTGTCTTCTTTTCATTGTGTTATATCCATCCAAAGGTTGTCTGTAAGAAATCGCCTAGAGCGATAAGACCGCCATCTGTACTTTTTTCTTAATTTTATTATTTTTTTTGTATGTTTCTCCTTTCTGTGTGCAGTTAAGAATAAATAAATAAATAAATAAATACATATTTTTTATCTCCACTTTTCTTAATTCCATTTCTGACACTGAATTGAAATCAACAAAGCAAAGACTCTCTCAGATATCGATTTTGAGACCAATCGGATCGGCAAATAAAAAGTTCAAGATGGCGGCTATAATTTTACAAGTTATCGTAGAAAGGCATTATTATACTAACATAACAAAGTGACCACAATATACACCTACAATGAAATCATTGCTCCATATACATACATAAACATCACGACTTTTTCCCAGAAGGGGTTGGCAGTCATACAACCAGGATACCCGCGTTTTTACTTATTCCGTCCCATGATGTTATAAGGGGCGAGACTATCGCCATATCGGGTTTTACGATTTCAAAAGAGATTTACGTGCATAATAATTATCTCTCCTTCCGACATTATACCCACGCTGAGTAGGAAATGCGATGAACTTGCATTGGTCGGAATAACAGGTTTTGAAACATCGGGTATAGTGGAAAACAGTTTCCGGTAATCTTACTCAACGAGCCAAAGGCAACAGCAAATGTCTCGCTTGGCTGTCACCTCCAAATGCCAGTCTGCTTTCGAAGCCAAGTGTTTCAATGTAATTGTATAATAAATTATCCACTAAAAGTATTAAAGGAAAAGGCAAGATCTCATTTATTTGCAATCTTTTCAAATTCAATGAATTAAATCGCAAACGGGAATTTGATGTTTTTAACAGTCTCCTATCACTCTTTTTTCAGAAACTGTACCAATGAAATCCAACCTTGTAGTGCGGACGAACCTAGACGCTTGGACGGCTCATGTGTCAATCCTGAATTCCCCGCTGTCGGTGTTTTCCACTCGCCTCTGAGGAGATTGTTGCCACCTGTCTTTGCAGATGGTAGTTTTTATTATATTATATTACCTTGAAAATGTTTTGATGCCATAAAAACACTGAGTTATCCTTTTTCATTTGCCTTGTGATTATACGAGTATCTACTACTGTTAATGCTTACTGTTAATGCTTACACTTCGTCAAAGCAATTAGTACAATATTCTACTTCTTCATCCATCCATCCATCCATCAGCCAAAGGAAGTCCACTGCACTGAACATAGGCCTCTCCCAATGATTTCCACAGTGACCTGTTGGAGGTAGCCTGCATCCAGCGACGTCCCGACGTTCTACTTCTTACTTACACTATAAAGGCAAAAAATTGTGTGCTTGTGTTCCCGTGGGTTGAGTAAGGACTTCAAATATGTATATTTGCTAGTCTAATGGGATGGGCTAGAATAGAGGGTGGATGAAATAATATATAAGAGGACGGGATGTAACAGTACCGGACGGGATTAAAAAATATCTGCACCCAGGCGAAGCCGGTTCGGGCCGCTAGTGGTGCATATGAGGATCAAAATTATATTCAATAATGCACATTTAAAATACCCAACTTCTTAAAATGGTTCTAAATATAACGAGCAAACTAAAGGCGGTCGAATCAGCACACCGGACGAGCCTGCCCATTCATGCTGAATCGTGGTTGTCAACAGCGTGACTATACCACTTTTAAAAAAATAGTATAGGCCAAAGTCCACCATGTTAGGTTAATACGGATTAGCATACATACTTCACAAATTATAGAAATTTTTGTAAAAATAATTATGGTAGGTATGCAGTTTTCTTCACGATGCTTGCCACCACGGACTTACGGGAGCAGGGCACTTAAAGATATGTTAATAAATATATGTCTTAATTTTGCAGGTATTGATAAGCCAAGATTGTCAGCCAGCGGCAAAGCTTTGCCTAATGCAAGAATGGTACGAAAACGTCTCCTGGCAGAGGGTCGAGTATCGGATTGTAAATACACCCAAATGCTTGCCCACGTATCTACCCATACATTCCTTGACACAGGATCAGTCCACGACTCCCGTATGTATTATCTCATATTACACTGTTGTAATACTATTTGATATATCCAGCTGTACTAAATTTAAATCTTTACCCTTAATGATTTTACCGCGTATATACATACATAATCCTGACCCCAAACAAAGGGAAACAACGAGACCCGAAATAAGTACATGTGGATCACGAAAATGTTTATTACGGTGCAAGGATCGAATCCTCGGCCTCTCATTAACTCTTGGCGTCTTACCAATTGCGCCACGGACGCTGTCAAGACAGTGCCCGCTGTGTAGAGCCCTCCTACATTCTACCATTTTATTCATTTTATTTTGGTAATATATTATTAAATCTGTTGTTCATTTGTTACAAAAACTGACTGACTGGACTGCTATTTACAGGCCGAGGATCAAAAGACTTACACATGTATAGCTAACACACTAAAACATAAAAGAAAATGAAATAGTGCCTAAATGAGCTACTTTACAAGACGAACATTTGTTTCAGTGAACTATATACACGAGACCCAAGACTGCTGTTTGCCATCAGGACAGAGCAACCACATGTGCACACCTATACCAGTTATGGACAACGACAGCACCCACAAATTCACCAGCGTTCGTTGCATGAACTTGACAAGACCTATTTCCTTCCAGTCAATTGGATGTGCGCCAGAAGATACTACTCTTACCAGAGTAAGTTATTAACACTATTTCTATCTCTCTCTCTCTTCAGTCACAGGAAGTCCTCTGCTGAACATAGGCCTCAAGCACTAATATAATGATGTTATACATTATCCAGCTGCCGACACGTGCTTAAATCATCATATGCATGGTGGAAAATTTATTAGCATATCAATTGAACTATAAGTTTCATTTTCTATTTTTTAAGTTTTCTTAACATTTCTTCTTATAATTTGGTGTCATCCCTCAATGTAACACGATCAACTTTTCCTTGATCCTTTCAGCTTTAGTAAAACATGTTAAAATATTTTCAGTACGAAAAGAACACTGGCTCCTACGACTGCTCATTTTTGTACAGACCTATGGAACCTGTGCCAGATGCCAGGGCATACGAGAATGGTCTACTTAGGACTGAAATTGAAGACAACTCCGAATGGCCACCAAGTGATGGTCCATTCAATTACACGTGCTTTTCTAATGTTCACGAGTTGAATGAGACAAGATGTTTCGGAGTTGGTAAGTAAAGATCAGTGGGATGAATTTTAAAATTATTATGCTATGCCATTAAGTGATTGTCTAGACGCATTAGTTTATCACTAAATCATGATGTAATAAAACGCTGGCGCGACGATCTGGATGCTTTCGAGCCCATGTGGCCAGCAGTGGGATCAAATAGATTAACTAAAAAGTGATATAGTGACACATACTTACATAAAATGTAAATATAATTATAATTAGGGACTGCCTTCATTACATTATTTTTTTGTTTTAATTTAATGTTGAAATTTAAGTGCAGTTAATTGTGATATTATATTACGGCATAAGAATTCGTGTTCTGTATTCCATTTTTAATATGTTACTATAAAAATCCTAGGAGGCAAAAAGCACGCTTGGAAGTGTGATTTTTTTTTAATTTTACTAAATTTTTAATTTGCAGTGAGTCCGTCAATCTTGGCCGTGAATTTATGGACAGTGCTGTTCTACAGATTCCACAATTTTATAGCCAAATCACTATTCCAACTTAACCCTCACTGGGACGACGATAAGCTCTTCTACACCACGAGGGAAATTGTCATCGCGACCTTCAATCAAATCAACTATTACGAAGTGATGCCCGAATTGCTGGGTAATTTTAACCTTAATCAATATATTTTTGGATACCATGTTTAACATCAAACACATGTCGAGAACGAAGTCGAACCACTTAAAAAAATGTAATAAGTGTAATACCTTTTTTCACTTTAAGATGTATCAGAAACTTTTGTAAAATATTTAATTTGAAAGGTCAGCACTTTAGTCTCGGGTCATGCTATAAATGGTTAACATTCTCTTGTTTTTATTTGCAGGCAGGGAGTATGCTTTGGAAGTCGGAATCATCTCGGAAGATAAGGGTTACAGAGAGCTTTACGATCCAAAATGCAAACCTCAAGCTTCTTTGGACTTTATGATGGCTTTGAGATGGATGCACATTATCCAGGAAGGTACAATGAAGTAGGTAAAATGGAGCGATTAGTAAGTGATTGCTGCCTTGCATATTTATCTACCTACAATACTAAGCATGAAAAGTGCGTGGGGGCTTGTTGGTAGCGGACCAGCCGCGGCCGCCAACATGTTTACGGTGGTCGCGGGTTTAAATCCCAGGGCACACCTCTGACTTTTCGGAGTCATGTGTGTATTGATAGTCAATCACCACGCACTACAATGGTGAAAGAAAAAATCATGAGGAAACCTGCACAACACAGCTATTAGAAATAATTTGTATGTCATGTAAAAGTCCGCCAACCCCCAATAGGCCTGCGTGGTAGACGTACGTACGTAAAACTACCACCTGGCTTCGTTTTTGGTAGCAGTCTTGATATACCCTGTGTATAAATATTTTAGAATGTACGACCAAGATAACCATTATTGGAAAGAAGAGCCCGCAACAAACCATTCACTGAGGTGTGGATTCATGTCCCAAAATGATCACTTCGCTGCAATGGTCCGAGGTGGTTTCTTGCAAGCCGGTGCCGCAAAAGACCACGTTGTAGATGACATAGTAAGTGCTCATTGCTCATAGTATTATTGAAAGGTCCAATCCTCATGGCGGGCAACCCATTTTATTTATTTATTTAACTTAATATACAGACAATGTATATAGGTGGACTTAATGCCATAGGCATTCTCTGCCAGTCTACCTTGAGATGGTGCTGAGATGACAGAAGTAGGAGTATATATGCTTATTTGATGAGGTTTATTGTGAGTTTATATTTATAAATGTAGTAGTACGGGACATTTTGTTCCCGGCATGGCTTTAAGCTCACTTCCTAATATTGCCACGGATGGAAGCTTAATAGACTGTACCTGCCATTAATTGCATATGATATGTAATGTGAGCTTATTTATGGTAAAAATATCCATACAATTACAGAGAAAGAAATCATGTTCTGCAAACTTAAACTGTTTAAATGTTGAAATTTCTACATTAAAGATTTCTAACTTGAACATTTCTTATTCTTATCTTTATTTTGAACAAAAGATGTAAATAAATATTACTACCATTTAATATGTTCTTGTTACTAAATATAATATTATGTTATATACAAATCGTTTTGTGTCATTAAAGCTGATAGTTTAAGAATATTGATCTGAATTAGCGTGTATAATTTTTTAATCCTTGGTATTTGGTATTTCTCTAAGATCTTGAAAGTTTGGTACAAAAATAGGTCAATATAAAGAATTTCTTCTTAATTTCATGTATTCATTTTCATGGAAAGGAATTTTCTTCATAATTGGGTGTTATTTTCATCAACAGATAGCGGAAACGGGATTGGGTAATATGCAATTGGCAACTGATCTTACCGCCAATGATTTAGAGAAAGATCGTTTGTTCGGTTTCCAACCATACGTGGAGTACTTGGAATATTGCGGCTATGGTAAGCCCACAACTTGGGAAGAGATGGCAGAACACGTCGGTTGCGAGGTAAATATATCTGTATACATAACTTAAAAGAAATACCCAACAGCGCACATGCAGGGACTATGTTCGAGTCGATGTTAAGATTAGAAGATTATAAGATTCAAGGCTTCTGTGTATTATTTTCACACCAGAGATATATGTGCGTGGAAATAAATGCTGGCAATAACGAAACGTGGTGAGAGTGAGTGGAAGAATGAGAAAGTACGAGTGAATGTAAGAGTAAAGAATGGCTGAAGGACGGTGAAAAGACGCAAGCGAGTAAGACAAATATTTATTTTAAGACGTTTATAATAATATATCGAAGAGTTAAGAAAATAAGAAGAGAATAAGAGTTTCATTGCTCTCCGCACAACATCACCACATGCATGTCGGAGTATTCGTGCAGGGTCAATTCTATAATTTTATTTCCGAGTGTATGTTGTGACAATGTAATTTGATTATATTCTATTTTTTATAGTACACTGAATTATTGAAAGAACTTTACGAAAGTGTGTGTGACGTAGACCTCATGGCGGGATTATGGGGTGAAGCCAACCCGAAAACTGGATTCTTGGGTAAGACGACCGCCTGCATAGTGGCTGAGCAGATGAAAAATACTCTTTGTAGTGACATTCATCATTACGAGAGTGAATATCGGGTTAATGCCTTCACACCCGGTGAGTAAAAAACAAGTTACAACTATGTGTTCATGTTAAAAATTTACCCCCATCGCGCTGCAATGTTAGGAAATCTATTGAAAGGAAATTTGAGCAACCATCGTACATCTTAACGCGTGTACATACATGAATCAGCTATCTTAAGCGGTAATCCCGGACAAGTTAATTCCCAGGCGAATTCATATGGACCATAAAGTAAAGAGCGTATATATTTTTTAATAACTACCGATTTGTCTGAGGATATAAATGTTCGACGCGGCGACCAATCAACATGACGGCTCTAAAGCTCGTTAGTTCAAAAAAATAGAAAAGGTTTAAAATCTACTATTGCATCGCAATTGTGGTGGTGCATTCAAAGTTCATTTCACTATACCAGACATTTATGCAGAACCACACAATTCTGTTGAAAGGTAATACATAACCAACTCTCGTGCGTGGATGTTCTGAGAGCACTACATGCACTACAGTGCATGTAGTACACCACGATGTAGCGCTCCTTGACTCGTTAGCCAAAGGAAGTCTCCTGCTGAACATAGGCCTCCCACAAGTATTCGTTGCGCTATATAAAAATACATAACTTGTGGAAAATACGCAAAAATCAAAATATAATATATTAATAAATAAATACACCCAATATCCACATAATCCGGTCCCACACTAAGAGCGACTCTCGCGTTGTGGGTATCAGAAACTACGACTGTTCGGTCTCACAAAAACTCCGACCCGAAACAAATACCCGTGGTTCACATAACCATTTGTCTCTTGTGCGGGAATCGAACCCGCGGCCTCTCGTTTCACAGTCGGCGTCTAACCAACGGCGCCACGGTGGCTGTCTGTAATAATTATTATGTGTCTGTAACGTCCCACTGGAGGGCAAAGGTTTTTTTACCGCTTTCCTTTCATCTCCAATTCGTTTCGCCACCTGCGTCTGCGCCTTTCACGTGGTCGACGTCTTATCGAGACTCATTCTATGGTGGTCTTCACTCAAATTCATCTGGCATGCGACACACGTATATATAATACAATTTCATTTTCACAGAACAATTAGCGTCGATCAGAGACGCTAGTATACCTTATGTCATATGCTCAGCAGAACCCAAGATCACGACAATTACACGTGAGCCCTTGTTGAGAGTTAGCACTAGGTGAGATATTTTGTTTCATATTATGTCGTTTTATTTTTATTTTAGCTAAGAGATATTTTGCTAATTTAAATATATATATATATATATATTCTAACAATCTATTCATTATTTCATAAATACAACTGAAACTTCACAAAAACTGTGGCATGAATATAATTGCTTGGACAATACAGATTATTAACTGCCTCGGTGGCGTAGTGGTACTACGGTACTATTGCAAAGCTGAGGTCTCGGGTTCGAATCCCGGGTCGGGCAAAGTGATATTGAATTTTTCTATTCATTATCAGCCCGGATTCAGGAATTTGTGCCCGATATGGCGATAGGCTCGCCCCCTATCACATAATTCCGTACCATAAGGTACGGAATACAAAAGGCGAAACGTGGGTGTCCTGTTTGCACCTCTGCCTACCCCTTCTGGGAAAGAGTCGTGATGTTTGTGTATGCGTGCAATACAAATTTAGTAACATTTTAAAAACGTTTTATTAATTGCCTATGGCAGATTAATGCCAAGAAATAAACCAAGATGCGGATCAAAGACATACTAAAAATAGAATATTTAGAAACAGAAAATTTTTTTTAGTCGTCATTTTTATAATATGAATATTGAGATTCATGTTTGTTTATTGAAGGGTCCATTTCTTTGAATATTATTATTTGTGTGATTTCAGCAATCCTTTGGTGAGCTGCGATGATATTAAACAGATGGACCTGACCCCATGGCAGGAAACGGAATCATCGACAGACGCGTAAACTGGCGACACGTCAGCGGTTGCAAATACAGCAGAAAATAAATCATTTCACGCTGTAAATAATTCTATTTACAGCGTATTTTACAAGGACCAATAAAACACCTTGCATTTAATATTTTGTTTCTCTGTTCATCCATTTAATTGGTTATTTTATCATGTACGTGCACAAAAATAGACAATCTGAATGCAAGTGCGGAGCAGTCCAGATAGAATATTTTCCGAGATGGTTATCTTTTACCACAACACCCTTTCTCGTCCTTTGAACAACTGTGGATAGAGGTCCAACTCCCGTATGCCACACTAGCTCTTGGCACTGCTTACAGACCCGAAAGTAAATACACCCAACAGTCACATACATAGTCCTGACCCCACACTAATATCAAGTCTTGTGTCGTAATCAGTGGGCATCAGAAACTACGAGAGACTTTTCGGCCTCACAAACACCCAGACCCGAAACAAATACCTGTTGTTCACACAAATATTTATTTCAATGCGGGGATCGAACCCGCGGCCTCTCGTTTCACAGGCAGCGTCTAACCAATTGCGCCACGAAGGCTATCAAAGTGTTAAGATCTTAGATACGCTTGACGCCCTTGGTAGCTCAATGCACTCTATGGTTTGCGATTATACATGTATCTCAGGGGATTTTAATATTGACTTGACCCGCAAGGAACTACCACAAGCAAAAGATCTTATGTCCTTATTGTATCTGCATAATTTAAAACAATTGGTTGGTGAACCGACGCGAGTGAGTGATCACTAAGAAACACTTTTAATATTGTTATGGTAGATTTATAAAATATTTGTTAGTCGTTGGTTTTCCATGCATAAAATAAAAAATAAATGTTATATTTAAGAACCAGGGAGTTGAGGTAGGTCATATTCGATGCCTTAGTGACCTTGCAATGGTTTTGGAATTTGTCAAAAAGAAACCTACACCAGCACGGCAAGTAGTAATTAAGCGATGTTTGCGTAATATTGACTTAAACTTTTAATAAAGATAAAATCTCGATTCCATGGCAAAACATTACTGCACGAAATAACATAGAACAAATGGTCGATACTTTCAATAAATATATACTAAATTTATTTAATCCACATGCACCTATTAAGAAATTAACATACATACATAAACTCACGCTTTTTAGAAAAATCCAATAAAACTTTGCCCGACCCGGGATTCGAACCTGAGACCTCAGTTTTATAATTAATCGCTAGTACAACTACGCCACCGAGAAATTAACAGTTAGGGATAAACCTATTGATAACTGATATGGTGAAATTCATGATTGGCTTACGTGACAAGGCTCTAAAAAAACACAAACAAGAAAGACGGACACTTCAAAAATCGACTACCGTAGTCTAAGAAATATTTTAACTGCTACCATAGAACGAGAGAAAAAAGCGTTTATTGACACACAAATTAATAGTGATCTAAAATATCCTACTCTAGTATGGAAAAGTTTGAAAAACACAATTGTACTGAATAATTCATGCACAAATTTAATCCCAGATCACCTCGACGACCCAGATGCCGTCAATGATAATTTTCTCAATCTACCGCTTAAGAGATATTAAAAAATTTACATCACCACTTTATTATGTATTAAGTAAGGCTTCTTCAGGTATATTTAATTTTATGTAACTTTTTGTATTTTATGAAATATTGCAGTTGTCTGCATATACATTTATGTACATTTTAACGTGCCAATTGTGACAACTACCACGTGGTTATGTCTACGTGAAAACCCAAAGGCAGGTAAGGCTTTATGGGATTTTAACAAAAATTTTAACATATTATTAAATAAAAACAATAAAAACAAATCTCAAGAACAGTTATAATTGGTTTTTAAATAAATAACACTAATCTAATTATCATAAAATATAACTATATCACTTATAGTACCGATTGTTGTTTCTGCACATGGATTGATACCAAAGAGCCTCGACGTACATCTCCCGAGCTCTTCAATCGGCCGTTGGCTCAAGAACCAGATTCAGGAGGCAATATTGTTTGACAGGGCACATGTAGTGAGGAGGTTCCTCACTTTTGGGTCCTAACCACTGGTCGAAAGCTACTCGAGCGCCGCCAATGCTACTACAAACTGTACTATTGAAACAGCTTCGAAGAACGGTTGCTCCGGATACAGTAATTCTGATCTGATTTTATTTTTTTATCCCGCCAAATTGAACTTTGATCCTGGATAATCCAATTCTTGGATTGCACTGCCCTATCACATTGAAAAACTCAGCGGACCGAGATTTTATCAAATTTTACTGTATATAACTTAATTATTGGCAAAAGACGCCACAAAGGGATGATTTTTTTTTCCGGAAGTTATCAAAATAGATATAAAACCAAAATACCTATAAAGATCGCTACAATAGTATCCATGTTTATTCCATACTTAACCGTCATAGCGGTGTGTTTTTTTTTATTCATCAGGGCCGCCAAAGGAACAAACGAGTCACCTGAGAGTAGCTGATCTCTCTCGCATCGGCCCGAAGTCAGGAATTTGCGCCCGATATGGCGATAGGCGCAATGTGGCTGTTCTGGACGCATCTCTGCCCTTCTGGGATAAAACGAGATGTTCATGTATGTATGTAATAAAATAATTTATTTCTAAAAAATCTGACATGATAATACAACCCGTTTACGCTGAGACACCCCGCGAAGTAATGTGTTCACGAGCAGGAATATGCGTTTTCCGCTCTCCTCGCATCCGCTCCCGCCGCTACCATTGTGTTTTTACACCAATGTCGAAGGGTCATTTTTTTTAAACGGCAAGCCGAAGTCCCTTATGTCATCTTTTAATAAATACCATAATTCGGTTTTAGTACTTATAATAAAACATCGTAGCTATTATTAGTAATTCGTAGCTATTATTTTCTAAACGATATCTTCAAATTTCTCTATGGTATTGTAAGGAATATAAGTTTTAAGACACATGATATAAAAAAGGGAAAACGGTAGGAATTATGTTGTATGGACGCTTCGCCACTGTTGTATATAAGCATGTATGACTTCGACAAGTCAGAAATAGGTTTCTTGGGATCCGTACATCCAACCCCCTGTCTGTCAGTCGACTGTTCCGAAGTTGTCACAACACAAACACATGCTACGCAAAGATATAAAAATACCTGCCAAACGGCAGTACATAACAGGCCGTGCCTTACGGCTTAACTTGAGACCTCCACTAGACAGGTAACCGAATTTTTGAGGCAATAGTATTATCAGTTTTTTTATGTAAAGTTACAAGTAATATTTGTTTTATATACTCCGCTTTATTCATAGACAATTTTAACCATATTTTAGTTATCAAGGGTTTCGTCCCCAGAAAGACAAGACATTCGATGGCTAAAATAACTTTTAAACTATTTGGGCCTTATTAACGAAACCGGATGAGCGAAGGATTAACTTTAGTCCAAATATTTAGAATTGACTCGATTATTCTGAATAGCGAAATATTCACGACCTTATTAATAAACACGGAATGGCATAGAGGACTAGGCAATCATCGTATTGTAGTTATATTATTCAATATTATAGTAATGTTAATAGTCAAAATAGTGGAGTCAATTCTAAAGCCTTGGACAAATTGAATCCTTCGCTCATCCGAGTTTATTAATAAGGCCCTCTATGTAAAAAGCCGATAGATATATAGCCGATAGATAAGATGTCTTCGTAATTTATAACCAAAAATCCATATAAATGTGACCTGACACTGTAACTAAAGCTGCTAAAGAACTAGGCTGCACGCAATTCGCAAATTAAAATATGTTCGCGGAACAAAATACAACAACGATAACCATAATACAAAGGAAAAATGTAATTCATCCAGTTATTTACCGCACCCGATACTGGTGCGAAGTCAACGAGAATTGTCGTCTTTATAGCACTAAAATACACACACACATACACTTGCACTATATTATCCACAAATACAACCGAAATTGGGCGCAATACCAGCAAAACGACTGAGCATTTACTAAGTATACGAAAGCGCACACGAAACCGTCTGTAGAACCAACGAGAAGGCAGTCAAAGACAAAACTACCCTCCTGTAGGAATATTTGCACGATCAATACAATATTAAGATAAAATGTTATCACCCGCAGGAATCTGAAATTCATGGCCCATACCGACTACCGTCTCAAATTTTAGCGAAGTACCCTGCGGCTATACCGTAGGGAAGCTACCTAGTATTTGCCCTATTTATAGTCCTTATTCATTATTGTATTATTTTTTTGTTTGTTTTTATAATAATATTAAGAATATGTATCTTAAGGTGTATTTAAAATGTTAATCCTGCATATGGTTTTATTTAAGTTATCAAATGGATTTATTTTTTACATATGTGACCAGAGTATGTAAATGGTAAAAAATGTGTTATAGTTTTTGATTAAAAAAATAATAATTTAATAGTTAATAATAACAAGTATCGCGTTTATATAAAAAAAATTGTTAAATATTGATGGAAAATAAACCAAAAATATATGAAATATAATAATGTAAAATAATTGCAGGATCCCCGATTTCTTTTAACATCAAAACCGGGATCGATTACCTTGCCAATTACTGGCTTAATTGAGGTGTGCAATTATATCTTCCGTTACCAAACAATTTGTGCAGTTCCATAAAAAAATACTTAAATAATTATTGCGCGAAGTATGCGCTCTTGATGTAATATGATAAAAAACCTGTTTGACGCCTTTTAAAAATACCACAATATTCGCGATATTGATAAGGTCACGTATATAAAAGTCCATAATAATGTCTAAAGGTGGGGAGGGATGGTTTTTTTTTTATTCCATAGGTCCGGCAAACGAGCAAACAGGTCACCTGATGGCATATGATAACTGCCGCCCATGAACATCCACAACGCTGGATCATGGATGTGTTGCCGGCCCAATTGGAAAAATGATGGGAAAAGGAAAGGGGTATTGGGCATCCAGCAATCTCATCGTGCCGCGAATCGCTAGGTATATATGTTAACGGAAATGTATGAAATCTGTCATTGCATACAATCCCTAGGAAATGTATACATTACCTAAATAGCGGTCGGAAATTTAGTACATTCTGAATGTGAGAGAGTACGAACGCTAACGAATACAGAGGTATACTTAAGACAAAAAAAGGGATACTTAGGCTAGGTTTGGTTAGGATCGAAATAAATTATACAAGAACAAAAGTGGACACATTAAAAAATATATAATAAAAAGCATATTTTAAATGGAAATAAACTAACCTAACCTAACCTAACGAATGTTTCGTTGCGGTCGGGTATTTTGATTCCCAGTTTACTACTGCGTTTTTTATTAGATACTAGATACTATTTAGATACTATTTAGATACTTTATTCACAGAAGCATTCTTTTTTATGTATTGTAGGAATTATATACATTTCCCGGGAAATGTTTGTATTACAGCGTATTCGAATAATTATTTTATACATTTCCTAGGAATTGTACACAATTCCTAAATTTCATACATTTCCTGTAACATATACACTCTTACTTCGATGCTGTCTTTGGAAGCCACTGCACCTTAATAAACAATTTAGTTGATTTGCAAAATATAAACCGTATACTCGTAATGGAACCGCCACATTTACAACGATTCTGTACCGGCTTACATTAACCAGCTGACGTGTACAAAATCAAGTTGTTGCTTTCGGTTCATTGTGCTCGTTATTTACTCGAAGTACTCAATGATAAACACTCGTGTTCAAAGAAATTATAAGTAAAAAATACATTCACCTAAATTATTAAAAATCGACACTCACTTCGACCATGTGGGCGTTGGTGGTCATATTTAATGTTCTTTACTGCATGGTATGTGGAGTAACATACAACACTTATTATGGAGTCCCGGCTACTGACGAGGAGATCGCAGAGTTTCAATCGAGGAATATCGCTGAGTAAGTACAATATATTGGTTTAGAATTAACTTGAGATCTTCAGGAGACTACCTACGTGACTAAATAAAATGAAACCGAAACCCGGTTTCGTGGGACCAATCGTGTATTTTTGTTCTGTATCTTTGTGTTTTAATAAATAAATAGTTAGAAATGCTATCAATCTTGCATGAATAAAATTTGTCGCTCATGAAATAAGTTACTATAGGCATGGTTTAAGAGCAGTTTGATGTCTTTTTTAAAATTTATATTCCTTTTCTTTCTACAAACTTTCCTTGTACTAAAAATAATATCTGAAATTGTGATTTTAATAATTTCGTAAAAAATAATATTATTGACTTAATTTTTTACTGCCTCCGTGACGCCGCTGTACTAAGGTACGGAGTACAATGCTGATGTCTCGGGTTCAAATCCCGGTTGGGCAAAGTAATATTGAATTTTTCTATTAATTATCAGCCTCCCTGTTACATCGTAGGACGGAACACACGTGCGAAACGAGGACGTAATGGTAGCACCTGTGCCTACCCTTTCTGGGAAAAGGGTGTAATGTGTGTATATTAGAGAAATCAACGATACTTTTACAGTGTGTGCACGGTGACGTTCGATCCCTGCAACCCGTTGGAGATGAGACGAGCAGATGCGTCGTGCAACAACCTTAAATATCCAAGCCACGGGATGTACCACACCCATCAGTGGAGGATGCTGCCTCCTTGCTACGGAAAGGGTAAGTTATTACTACCTTACGATACAGACGATAGAAAGAAATGTGCATTTGCATCATAATCACACTCATCATCACTACCGTGTGGACACACAATCGGAGCATACGCCTAGCTCGCTGACCGCTCGGAAATATATCGTTAACATTTTTTTTTTGTTTGTGTACACTAGATAAAAAGTCGTAATGAAGGTGTGTGGAGTTTGTAGTGCGCAATTTGGCGAAGGAGTTCAATGTGGGAACTGCAAAAAACACTTGGATTTCGGATGTGCAGGTATATCTGAAGCAGGCTGGAGGAAGCTGGGCACCGATAGAAGGTCCCATTGGAAGTGTTCCAAGTGTAAAGCTCTGTCACCTAACGCTGTCACCGAAGTACCTGCCTCCCTGGATACCATACTCACCGAGATACGTGATTTGAAGCGTCAACTATGTGACCTACCTACTCTCATTGAAGACATACGAACAATCAAAGATGAGTTAATTGAGCTTAAATCGTCATGTGAGTTTACCAGCGGGAAACTAGATGAATTTAATTCTCGAATCGTAGATCTTGAATCTCGAACTACTGAAATAGATAAGCTACATGACTTGGTTAATACTTTACAAGCTGAAATGCAGAAAACTAAGCTTGAACAAATATCGCATGATCAGAGATCCCGCCAGAATAACGTGGAAATTAAAGGAGTTCCAGTAAAGAAGGATGAGAATTTATTTTCGATTATTGAATCAATTGGATGCAAGATTAACTACGTTTGTCCTAAAACCCAAATTAATTATATTTCTCGCGTACCTATGCAAAACTCTAATGAAAAGTTAATTATAATTAGCTTCCTAAATAGATACATCAAAGAAGACTTTGTAGCGGCGGCACGAGCTGAAAAACATCTGCTGACTTCGGACCTGGGAATGCAAGGAAAACCCCAACGTGTATATATTAATGATCATCTAAGCATCGAGTCCAAGAAATTATTAAGTAGGGTGAAAGCAATCGCTAAAGACAAAAATATTGCCTTTGTATGGGTTAAGCATGGTAAAATACACGTGAGGAAGAATGAGGCTTCGAAAATCCTTATAATAAGGAAAGACGCTGATTTAAACAAACTTGTATAGTGTGCTTCCCAGCAAAGTATTTCTTAACTCCAAGTTATTTGATATTATACGTTAGTATTAATACTCTTGTCATGCGTTTTATCCGTTATGCAATTATAAGGCCTAATTTCTTGTTGTGTTTCCTAAAATATACTCGTATTTTCTGTTATAAAAATGTTAGTAATATTGAGTACGCAATCAAAACAATGTCTCTTTGCAAAAATACAATCAATAATTTATTTAAATGTAAAAGGTTTAAAACATCTGCCTCGCTAATGAGTCTCGCACATTTCTTTTGTATCGCTTATCGCGCTGTTTGCTTTAAAGTCTTGTTGCACAAAACTATATTGGTCTTGCTCACACTCATGCGTAGCTCGCCCTATAGCTGTCTGGTACTTATTGCTATTCATAAGTCGAATGATGTTTGCTTTTATAAGTTATTTAAAAATTACCCACTTCTTCTAAAGTTACTTTTATTTACTAGTTCTTTTAAAAATAAGTACAAAGTATCTGTTATTATACTATTACCTATGAAATTATTGTTCTGTCTTTAAAATGACTCCTAGCAAGTTTAACATATATTATCAAAATGTGCGTGGGCTTAGATCTAAATCAAATGAATTCTATCGGCAAATGTCAATGAATTATTACGATATTATTGTTTTAACTGAGACTTGGTTGGTTGATGGCATAATGGACTCAGAGTTTTTTGATAGCAGATATATGGTCTGGAGACGTGATCGTGACCTCGACTTTACTCGTCAGTCGCGAGGCGGTGGTGTTCTCATTGCAACGAAAAGGGAGTTATCTGCTGTGCCGTCGCTATCATTGCATTCTTCCGCTGAAGATTTATGGGTTAAACTGAGATTAAGGTTGGCCAACTCCCGTGCTTATATAAATATTTATCTCTGTGTCATATATTTATGTAAACAGAATAACGGCTTTTCGTTCTCTAGTCAACTTAACAATTTTTTGTCAACTTTGTCCCGTTCAATGACCAGCAATAATAATCATTCGGATACATATATTGTTATAGGCGACTTCAACTTGAGTGGCATACGCTGGATATCATCAGATGATAGTTCTTTTGTCCCTATTAATCCATCAACTAGCGATGAGTGCCAACTTACTGACGAATTAGATGCGTTGGGTTTGAGTCAATATAACGGTGTGGTCAACAGGCATGGCAAAATTCTTGACTTAGTTATTTCGAATCAACCATCCACTATTTATGAATGTACCGATCCCCTGTTGCCTATAGATTCCCACCACCCAGCATTACTTATTAAATTTGATTTCTGCCTTTTGCCGGTACTAGATAGTATTCACAGAGTAAGATATGTTTTCAGTCAAGGTGATTTTAAATCTATCAATGATAAAATCCTTGCTATTGATTGGCAACACGAATTTTCTTCGCGATCTGTTGATGAAGCGGTTGAGTTTTTTAATTATACCATATCTCAGTTACAAAACAAATACATACCTCAAAAAATAGTAAAAACTAAAAAATATCCTATTTGGTACAACACGGCACTTATTAGAGTTATCAAAGAAAAATATAAGTACTTAAAAAAATTCAATACATATGGAAACAAATCTGATCAACTATCATACAAATTATTACGTGATCGAGTAAAAAATATGGAAGCCTTTTGTTACAAAATTTACATTAATCGAACCGAAAATTCTATTATAAGCAATCCCAAAGCATTTTGGACATTTGTGAAAAGTAGACACAATTCAAATGCGATTCCCAACAATCTGAATTTTAATGGTAAGTCTTTAACCACAGGTGAAAAAATATGCGAGGCATTCTCGACATACTTTCACTCAACCTTTCTGAAACCGACTACAAGCATTAATACTACTGATGCAACCGTATCTTCTTCCTCAGTTTCACTGGCTCAAGCCCCTGTGGGGGATATACACTGCATAGAGGTGACCTTAGATAACGTATCAAACCTGCTGCGTAAGCTCGATGTTTCTAAAGGCACAGGACCTGATAATATTTCTGCTAATTTGCTGATTCGGTGTTCATCAACCATATCATTGCCCATTTTATTACTTTTCAAATTATCACTCGAATCTGGAGTAGTCCCACGAATTTGGAAGTCGGCTTTTATTACACCTGTTCATAAAAAGGGTCCAAAAACCGAAATAATTAATTATCGACCCATATCTAAGCTCTGTGTTATTGCTAAAGTGTTAGAAAGAATTATCTATAACCAGGTTTATTTTGCTATGTCATTATCATTTAGTTCCTTTCAACACGGCTTTTTAAGAAGACGGTCGACAGTGACTAACCTTGCGTTGTTCAGTGAGTACATAACCAATGCCATGGATGCGGGAAAGCAGGTAGATGTCGTCTATACAGATTATAGTAAAGCATTCGACCGGATTGATCATGTAATTTTATTGAGGAAGCTTTACAATAACGGTGTTAGAGGTGATTTACTTCGGTGGTTCTCCGCTTACATTGAGAATAGGTCCCAGGCGATAGTTCTTAATAATTACATGTCTAATTGGGTTTCTGTGCCCAGTGGTGTTCCACAAGGTTCACTTCTTGGCCCATTACTATTTGTAGTCTATATAGGCGACATCGCTTCTTGTCTGCATACTTCTAATCTGTTATGCTTTGCAGATGACATGAAAATCTATGCCACTATATCATCAACCGACGACATGTCTGCTCTTCAAGCTGACTTAAACCGATTGGAAAGTTATTGTTGTTACAATAAACTAGACCTTAATCCATTGAAATGCTGTGTAATAACCTATACGAGAAAACGCTTAGTTATTGATACCAACTATACATTGAGGAATCAAAACCTACCAAGATCTAACGATACCCGCGATTTAGGTGTTAATCTGGATAGCAGTTTACTGTACGACAAACATATAGACACCATAGTCAAAAGGGCATCAAAATCACTTGGGTTCATAATACGAATGTCTAAGTGTTTTTCTGAGGCTAAAACTCTAAAAATATTGTACTGTACTTATGTTCGTAGTCATTTAGAATACGCATCATCGATTTGGAATCCACGGTATGATAAATATATTGATCGTATTGAAAATATTCAAAAACGTTTTATCCGTTACCTTTGTTTTCATCAAAAGATTTTATATGATTCAAAAGATTACCATAAGATTTGTAAGCAGTTTCATTTTCTTCCGCTTGTAAATCGGAGAGAAATAGCTGACTTTATATATTTATTACGAATTATCAAAGGCGACATTGATTCTCCGGAGCTCCTTTCTAAAATAATGTTTAATGTGCCATGCCGACCACTCCGGTTTAACCCAATTATATATGTACCACATTCAAATACCAACTATAGACAAAATAGTTTTATCGTGCGAGCTGGTACTAATTTTAATAAACTTTGTAAGCAGCACGATATAGACCCATTTACGACCACTGTTGCTTCGGCGAGGCGATGTTTAAGTCTTAATTTTTCAAACAAAATGTTTAGTATTAATTGATTGCTTTTTAATGGTTTTGAAGTTACTGTAAATATTTAATTTGTCTTTCTTTCTTTTTTGTTGTCCTTGTCATATTTATATTAGTTCTATAAGTGAAGACTTGTTATTGGCTCTTTGTTACCTACTTTACTATTTAACTATTCAGTTTATTTAGCTGTAAGTCTTCCATGCATAAAATAAAAATAAAAATAAAAATAAAATAATTCATCACTTTTAAAGAAAATATTTAATGTGATATTCATTACAATAAAGACATCAATGCTAAGCTTTATCACGGCAATGATATCTGACAGTATTGTGACTCGGCCCCGTCCTGGAAATAACTACCTACAGCTGCGCGGTACGTAGACACGCGCTAGGGGTACCTGGCCACAGCATTTTAATTTCATCTATTTGCTTGACTTTTTTCTAGTTCAGTGTTCTTTATTGTATATATTATATTTTTTGTCCTTAAAAGTAAAATTCTTTATGAATGAAAGAGAAAGTGTTCAATAAAATTAAATGTTGTGTTTTATTCTTAGTAATTTTATATACCACCCGTATAAATTTGAATCTGAAAAACATTTGCGTCTCGACTGAGACATACGAAAAGCATTATTGTTTAATTTAATTGTATAAAAAATTCGCATTCGGATAAAAAGTTTAATTAAAAATACGTCCGTTCGTCACAGTGCAGCAGCGCAATCGCGACTGGTTGTTTACCGAACTCGGGGCGCGTAGGTATGACTCACGTTCCGAACGTTTGTATGAAGACAGAATACTGTTATAACATTACTGTGACTTTATGTGCGTACTATAATTTGAAGACATCGACGTATAAGTTAATGTTTTTTTCAGATTTTGAACCAAGGTTGGCTGCATCGGGTAAGCCTTTGCCACTTGCGAGAGATATTCGTCAAGGCCTTATTAAAACGGGGTTTGCGAATAGTGCCGAGTTCTCCACAGCTGGGGCGTATTTCACAGAATTTGTCGCCGGTGACGTCGTATCCATTCATGACATAGGTTTGTATTATTTATTTATACTCTTCATTGTGCATATCAAGTTATATAGGAAATAGATAACAAATTAAAAATAAAATTGTACAATGGGTGATTAAATCGCATTGAGCGAACCTTTGGAAACCTTTGGATGAACAGAAATTGTATTTTAATTGGATTACACAATTCAGCTGATAACTTTAACTGTAGTCCTCCTTATGCATGACATATAGGATGCCATATCAATTAAATGACTGCAGAATGTATATTTTTATTTCCTTTCAAAATGATATAATTTAAACATATGAATGTCGCATTGAATAATTGACTTGATTTATAGCCTCTGTGGTTGAATAGGTTAGACGCCGGTTGTGAAACGAGAGGTCTCGGGTTCGATCACCGCACCGAGACAAATAGTTCTGTGATCCGCAGGTATTTGTCTGGGTGTTGGTGAGACCTGAAAGTCTCGTAGTTTTTGACACCCACGACGCAAGACTCGATCTCAGTGTAGAGTCAGGACTACGTATGTGACTGACTGTGTATTAATTACTTCTTATAATCTTTCACAGAAAACTTCGTTTTTGTAGTCACCGAGTGCTGTTTACCTTCTGGAAAAGGCAATTACATGTGCACGCCAAACAAAATATCTCCAAAAGACAACGTCCACCGATTCTCTAACATCAGGTGCCAAAATAACACGAGACCGATATCCTACCAAACTACGGGATGCGTATCCATGAAAACTGTTCCAGCCAGAGTAAGTATACAGCATGTCGGCAGTCAGCAGCTTGGTAGTCGGACACTTTTGATGGTTTTTTCATATTGCCAGACACATTGAAGCTGATAACTTCTAAAGCCACCACTATCTTCATAATAGCTAATCGTGTGATGCATATGTCAGACTCAAGCGCAGACAAATGATCAGATTTGATAAAATTACGAAATCCAGCGGCCATGGTCTTATGGAGTTTAACAACGCTGTAACTAAGCTAGCTATCTTTGATTTCAGGTTAACTACGCTACAACTCATTTTGACTTGACAAGTGTGTACCTGTTCAGACGCGTCTCGCTGAGTGATTCCAGAACTTTTGAAGGTGGAAGACTCAAAGTTGAAGTTGTTAATGGATATGGTTACCCGAGTACTGCCAACGAGAACACTACTTGTACTATAGCGGCAGCTTCAAAAACCGGTTGCCCCAGAATTGGTAAAAAAATATGATTATTTTAAACTAGCGTAAGATCTGAAATTTTTCCCGAAATATTCGTTTTTTACGGTTTTTGTATGACTTCAGGGTTGGTAATAGTCAAATTATAGAAATACTCAATTTTTTGTTGAATCGTGTTTGTAGTCACTAAAACTAAGCACTAAAGCAGTCTTGATATACCCTGTATATAAAATAATCAATTTTAGAAAACTGAGATCTTTTCATTCGAGTTTCCATCGATTCCAAATTCCATCAATTAGAACTGCATATATATTTTCAGTTCCTAACGGTTTACTGGGAACAAATCTATTCACCACGTGGTGGTGGAGGCACCATAATTACATTGCTGATGGCTTGGCTGAGCTCAACCCTTGCTGGAGCGATGAGAAGCTTTTCCGCGTTGCAATGGACATCAACATCGCCTACTACACTCACATATTATATTACGAATATTTTCCACTGGTGCTTGGTAAGTACAAACAATAGTTTTATTAAACATGCCATCATATGAAAAATGCCACCCTTTATTTCGATATTATCCCCTTCTAAAATAAACTTATGCCCCATTTAGACGGGGAGAGTTTCTCGCTTCGAAGATACGATTATCGCAAGGATATAAAAAAAGTAGCATCGTGTAAACGCCTAAACAGTTGTCAGATAATCTATGGAGATTATGTCATGCGATAATCGTATACGATTCTCGCCGCGAGAAACTCTCCCCGTGTGAATGGCGCTTTAGAATAGCTCTTTTTTGAATGATTTTAAACAATATAAATACCTGAAGATCATATTGGACATAATATGTAAGCGTGCTGAAAATCAAAATTTTACTACCTCCATTCAGTTTGAGATATTAAAGTAGAAGGCAGTTTAATAACGCGTATTGGAAGGAAGAAAACATCTTACCAATAATTTGGCAATCTGTTATTAAAACGTATGCAAAGAGCATTCGCAATTTTGATAAATCTATCAAAATTACATTAAACTGTGAATGAATATAAACAGAAACAAAATTATGCCGAGTATTGATATTATTACAGGTAGAGACAATTTGATAAGAGACGGTGTTATACTTCCTTCTCCGGGATTCAGAGATGTATACGACAAGAACATCCCTCCTCGGATGTCAGATGAATTCCTTTATGCCTTTCGTTGGTTCCACGGCATACAGGCTGCCCAACAACAGTCAGTACTTTATTAATATTCAGCTAAAGACATCATAAAACGTAGATTTCTTGAGATTCAGCCCCTTTTTGTGTAGTGGGAGTGTGTTTGTAGGTGAAGTAAACAACATGTTCTTCTATACGATTACCAAATAGAGTAATTTTTAATGATTAATTTGCTTTTAGTTTTCCATTATTTTCCTAACGCATGTTCTCTAGACCATTTGAATCATATCTACTAATAGCATTATTAGCATTAGCAATAGCATTACCAATAGCATAATTATAAAATAATTCATACAAAATTATTTCAGAATGTATGATGAACACGGTAATTATATGAGGACCCGTTCCATGGTGAACTTTACTCTCCTCGCTCATGAGTTACCATTCCACGACAACATGTTGGGACTAACACACGGTCTCTATATCCAACCTAGTGCTGAATTCGACGATGTTGGAGATCCAGATGTAAGAATGTATATTTCTAAGATCTTTTTTAAAGATTTAAGGATCTTTTTCTAGTATCCTATCAACCATTAAACAAATCTTACTTTTTATCGAAAGATAAATCAAGAAGTGGAATTTAAATAATTATATATTTAATTTATGAATTGACATTTGTGATTGGATGCATTTTTTTTCGAATATATGTTGCTACTTTAAAGATAGAATCAAACCATATTTTAATTAGTCTAAAACAGCGTTATTTATTTCAGATCGTCGACATTGGTCTTGGGCAATATCAGCTGGCGTTTGACCTCGTGACCGCTGACTTGGCCAAGGGTAGATTTTTAGGCTTTCCCCCATACATCAAGTACAGAGACATGTGCACCAACTACACAATCGATCACAAGACGTATGAAGACTTACGTTATGTCATATCGAAAACTGTAAGTTGTTATCATTTTTATTTAACTACTTTTGATATAGTTAGCTTCATAAGTCTAGTGTTTTAGGCTGATTTCTTTTGACTTATAGATCAGGTAGATATTATTATTAGGACAGTATAAGGAACATATTTGTTAGGGTAAAAATGTCTTTCTATTGAATTTCTTCACAGAATATCTACTTGAGCGAAATAAAATTAAAATGTAAATAGTTATCACCATTATTAAACAAGTGTAACTAGATTCAAAAGATTTTAACAGAATGATTGACACTATTAGAGAAATATGCATTAACAAAAACGAATAATTCCATATTATATTATAATTTACTATTATTTATGAGACTGAAAAGTCTCTCGCGGTTCCTGATACCCATGACACAAGACTCGATCTTAGTGTGGAATCAGGAATATGTATGTGGCTGTTGGGTGTATTTATTTAATAATTTATCTCCACAGAAAATAGACTTACTTAAATTAGTTTACAAAGACATATCAGATATAGAGCTTTTGGCTGGAATATGGGTGGAGAAATTGATGAAAGGAACCTGGGTACCACCAACTTTGTACTGTCTGTTTGTGATACAACTGAAAAGGAATTTGATTACTGATCGTTTTTGGTTCGAAAATCCTAATCGACCTAACGCCTTGACGAAAGGTAAGTAAATCTTGCAAGACATGAAACAACATTACCATGGAAATTTTACTAGTGCCTGAAGAAGATATTTAGAATAAAGCTACCTTCTGCTTGTATAATAGTTTATCTGAAAGTAATACGGCTTCGAAATGTTTTTTTAACCTGAAAATGAAATAGACCTGAGAAGTCTTGACAAAGGTTTTAAATTGACGTCGAATTTATCAAAGCATTTAATAATTGACCTTCATAAATTATTAAATTAGATTTTAATGTTCTCGTTACATGAATTTTATTTAAATAAGTGTTATATTTTCTTGTTATATTCTTATTTTATTTTGGGTGTCCTGGTTGCACCTCTGCCTACCCCTACGGGGATAAAGGCGTGATGTTTGTATGTATTTTTTTTACTTGTTTCGTTTCTAGAACAAATGGAACAGATAACCAAAGGATCTTTCGCTGGGCAACTTTGTGCGGTGGGAGACAAAGTCACTCAGATCCAGCCTGAAGCATTCCGCAGGATTGGGCCTAGGTGAGGAATAAAAATGTGTCTATTTAATTTATAGTGATTCATATTCATGTACGAGCAAAGGTACCAGAGTTAGACAGCCTTCGTGGCACTGTTGATAAGATATATAATTTACTAGTATTCAGCAGTGGACTTTTTTGGCTGATGAATGGATGATGATTACCAGTATTCGTTCCGGGTTTGGTTTGCGAGGCCGGAGTCTCTATTGATTTGTAAAACGACACAAGACTCGTTTCTTAGCATCAGGTCAGGCATACTTCTATACTCACATGCATGTGACTTTTGGGTATATATATTTATTTATGGATTTTTTAACTTTCCGATACCGTCTAATTATTTTAAAGTATGACTGTAGTGAGTCAAATGCATCGAAACCGTTGGGTCAGGCTGGCTACAAACTTGATTCCCGCGAATGGCCGGAGCAAGTGCGGAAGACCGATGATGCGTTAGAAAGACGAGTTGGATGCATTCGAGCCAAAATAACAAGAACTCGTCGAGGACTAGGTCATGTGGGGTACCAATGGGGAGGACTTTGCCCAGCAGTGGGACACAATATAGGCTACAAAAAAGTAATAATAATAATGCAATAGACGAAAACGAATTCATAAGATAATAACAGGCCAAAAATGGCTAATTAAATTCACTAGGGTTGAATTAATATTTAATTTCTTTCCCCAGTAATTGCAAGGTGAGTTGTAGCAAAATCCCGAAGCTGGACTTGACTCCGTGGAAGGACTACAATTGCAACTAAACTTGATTATATTGCACTAATAAATCGTTTTCCAATATTCATTGTAATTTTTATTTCATTAATTTCTTAATCCTTTGCGTGCCAGTGAAATTATGTAGATGGAAGAAAAAATATCTACCCACGCTTATATAAAAACAATACCTACCCATCACACTTGCATTTAACCCAAAATTTCACGTGAAAGCCTCAACACAAATTCATTTCCATGTAGAAATCATTATTTCGTTATTACACATATTGGCGATGAAAAATAAATGATATGAGCGATCAGGATTATCTACACTTGACCAGCAAAGAATATTAACCAACTGGAAGTAACAATTAGTATGCTACTGCGGTAAAAAAAAAAATATTTTAAAAGTAAAATACGTAGTTAAGAAAAATATAAAAGCAATAGAACATTTTAAAAACTATGTAGCTTCTCCTCGCAACTCCTTTTGCGTGGTTATCGTTATAATAAAAATCCCACCCCATTGTCCCGTCTCATTCTCACTCAAGATATGTAATCCAGTCCCTTTCCATCCATTAATATACAAAAAAATCACAAATATATCGGAATTCCTTCGTCATCCCACAGGAACACTACATTTTTCGGGATAAAAAGTACCCTAAGTGTTAATCCAGGGTCTCAGCTACCTACATACCAAATTTCATCGAAATCCATTCAGCCGTTTCTGAGTTCATCGCACACAACCGCACAGATAAACAGAAAAATATTCTAAAAACCATTGTTTTGGGTTTTTATACGTTAATATAATCCCTCCATATTAGTTTTTCTCATTTATCTTCCATGTACAGACATCGATCGGCTACAAATTTATGATATGTATAGATATAACCCAACAATTATAATATAAACATGAAATTTTGTAACCATCATGACTGTATGACAGTGTAAGTAGTAAAACGCCATAAAGACATAAAAAAATCTGTTTAGAAAAAGAAAAGTTGTCCATAGAATAAAGTGAAACATGAGTAAATTAAAAAAGCAGTGTTATTAGTCAAATTATCAAATATTCACTGAACTTTTATCAGACGATTATAAGAGAGCGGAAAAGTGATTTATGCTAAAAATTGCTATGGTCCTTTGGCTTCTGCGTATTAGGTGTTTCGTAGAAAAAGTCCTTTCAAATGTTATCTAATCCATTAGCCAAAGGAAGTCCACTGCTCATAGGCCTCTCCTAATGATTTCCACAGTGACCTTTTGGAGGCAGCCTGCATCCAGCGACGTTAAATGGCACCGAAGACACGGCTAATAGATAAGGTATAGGGATCAAAATTTATTGTTATATTTTTAGGTGGCAACGCCTTGCTGTAGGTTGTTAAAAGCTTTCAGACAAAATACGTATCAGCTCTATCTAGGTACTATACTGTACCGTTAAGCCCTTAACAGCTCACTGCTTGGCACTGGATTCCTCAAGTACTAGGAGTTCCATTAAAAGAGTTTCGTTTATATTCCCCCAATTACTAATTTCACAGAAGCCGACAATACACTTGAAATAAGAACTTTGTAATTGCTTTTTAATCAGTAAAAGAGACTGACGAAGACCCAAAGACAAGTGGTAAAATATTTGTATCTGTTAGGATAGTGAATACGATCAGGGACAAGCCATCGCAATGATCGTGACATGATCATGATAACGAATGCAATTGGGTTATTTCGTCGTGTCAGTTTAAAAGTATGTTGAAACCGTATTACTTCTGTTTATTTCTTTGATTCAATGTAAATATTATATTTAACTATCCTGGTGGCGTAGTTATACTACGGTACTATTGCAAAGCTGAGGTCTCGGGTTCGAAGCCGGGTCCGACAAAGTGATGAGTTTTTCAATTCATTATCAGCCCGGAGTTAGGAATTTGTGCCCGATATGGCGATAGGCTTGCCCCCTATCACATCGTGGGACGCAACATACAAGGCGAAATGTGGGTGTCATGGCGGCACCTCTGCTTACCCCTTCTGGGAAAATGGCGTAAGTTTATGCATGTATGTATGTATGTAAATATTATATTTTATAGACTTGCGAAAGGCAATAATTGTGCATTCAGCAAAAAACGGACAGTTAAGTATTTTTATTTTATTTTAGTCTAACGTATGTTTAATTTAATCTCAGCTAATTTTATTAACACACAATTAAAATTAATATACATTCTTTCAGCGCAATGTAAATTGCATTAATAATACAATATAAGTTTTTAAATCGGTTTGATAAAATAAAAAAATACTGATGAACATTGGAAAACTATTTATTGAAGCATTTTCAACACGTTGAGTTGCATTTTTCATCCTTCCATGGAGTTAAGTCCAGTTGTGGGATTTCAGAACAGCTCACCTTGCAGTTACTGAGAATGAATAAAATTTGTAATCTTTTACCTAAGCTTAAAAACAACAAAAAGCTTTTCATTATACAAACGATATTCCGTAGAGTTAAGCAAGATTGGGAATCGGTTGTTTTTTTTTATTGTAATCAATGGCAAGGCGAGCATGCCATTCGTCTGATGGTAAGCGATACGACAGTACCAAAACCAAACAACACGATAAATTATAAAGCAATACTTAGCATTTCACTGCGCCCGTCATCCTAAGTCACGCGATGATAAGTGACATTATTTTCAGTAGTTACTCTGGCTACAATGCCTTTCAAACCGGAACACAACAGAGTATTAACACTGCTGTTTGGTGACAGAAATAGACATTGCGGTGTACCCTCGCGGCCTCTTACATATTATGAGAGGCCGACCAAACCAGAATTATAAACAATTTGTAAAGTATCTAAAGATTCCCTGGTCCATAAGGATTATATTATAAGGTTTTTTTTTCTTTTTTATCAGCCCATATACGTCCCACTGCTGGGCATGGACCTACTCTACAATCGAGACAATCGATTGAGAGTGGTTAGGCCATATAGTCCACCAAGCTGGCCTAATGCGGGTTGGCGGACTTACATACCGTAGAAATTCTTTAAAATCGCTACGGTATGCAGGTTTCCTCACGATGTTTTTCTTCACCGTTTAAGTGCTTGGTTATTGACTATCTATACACACATAACTCCGAAAAGTCAGAGGTGTGCCCTGGGATTTGAACCCGCGACCACCGTGAACATGCAGGCAGCCGAGCCTGGTCCGTTACCAACAGGCCACCACGCACTTATTAATGTGGTATTTATAAGGTTAGTTTAGTGGAATAAAAATATTTTTCTAGAAAGTATTGACAGACTCAGAACAGACAGTTGTCGTTTTACTAATATGAATATGTTAGTAAGTACTGATGTTTCTTACTCGGGCCCAATTCTGCGGAAAGCCTCGGGCTGGATCTCAGTGACTTTATCTCCAACGGTGCACAGTAGAGCGGCAAGAGATCCGTTGGTTATTTGATCCATTTGTTCTAGAACCAAAAAATATAGTAATAGGTACATACATAATTGTTATTGTGAATATATTGTACTTCACGTCTACTCACCGACAGTGAGAACATTGGGTCGATAAGGGTTTTCGAACAAGAAACGGTCGGTAATTACACTCCTTTTCAGTTGCTTTCTGAATAAGCAGTAGACAGTCGGTGTGGTCCAGGTACCTTTCTTACGTTTCTCGGACCAAATACCAGCCATGAGTTCTATATTCGAAACATTCTTGTATACTGTTTGCAACATCTCGATTTTCTGTAAATACGTATAATAATTGATTTATATCATTCATTTTTGCTGTATTCATTTATTGATTAAAATAAGTGAGAAGCGATGAAAGAAAGTAGATGAAGCGAAAGTAGTATGCCAAGATGGAGCCAAATGGAGTTCCATAGTCTCCCCCTGCCTCTATGCCTATGGGATACAGGCGTGACGTATATGTATGTATGTATATAAGTAAAGAAGCGTATAAACAAATGGAATTGCACAGACCTATAGCAACAAAGTATTTATGTCAATATATACTGGTGTTAGAAGATCGTGTAGCAGTACACATGAATTACAAACTACGTTGTGTTGACATCGATTCTCGTGTCGGACAAAATATTCAAATGTCTAATCGCCAAGATAATAACACGAAGTTTTCTAAATGAATTCAAATCAGGCAGGTGACAATATCATGATAATATCAATTTCAATCATGATTCCCAAAGCTTTTTTTTTTACACTAGCACGGCATAATGACTGCACTGCACCTGATGGAAAGCGCAAATGCCGTCCAGACAGAGTATCGAATGGCATCAGACGGCGGTCCCATGCTATTCGATACAATTATGCCGGCCTGCTGAGATGCCTCTTCACTCTACTTTTCATTGTTGTGTTAACGCGATTATCGTACTATAGAAACATTTATAGTATAATAATCGAACGTTATCACAACGTAATATTAAAATATGAAGCATGATAAATTTAAATCCGAAATATTTTTTTTTATTCTGTTTTATTTAAGGGACTCTTACTTCATATGCCAGTCCCATCGTACACTAATTATTAGTATAATTTTGCCATAAATTCAAACAACACCTTTGCATCATTGATCTTTGGTTTTGTTAAAATATTATGAAACATACCTACAGCAGTTTTATTCAAATTCAAGCTCATTAACATTTTATTTCTGATAAACTTAAATCGAACACATTCCACTAACAAATGGCATAATAATCTTACCGATGGATCCATAAGATAAAGTAAGTCGTCGAAAGTCTCGTGCTTGGTTTTATAATCAGTACACATGTCTCTGTACTTAATATATGAGGTCAAGCCATAGTACCTGCCCTTGGCTAAGTCAGCTGTCAAAATATCAAACGCTTTCTGAAAGCTTCCTAGACCCTTATCGGTGATCTGAAAATTAAAACAATTTTTTAGACTGTAAACCTAATTTCATATAATTTATTGCTTAGGGCATTTCAGCAGCTTGCGCAATCTGGAATGTCAATTAAACCTGACGTTAAAAAATAATGCCAGATTTATAAGTTTACTACGCAGATCTTTTTGAATACGAACAAGGCAAATTGCTAAAACTACACATTGAACTTTTGCTAAAATGATTTAGTACTCGCTGCTAAAGATTTTAGACTAAAAGATCATCCTAAACTTCTGCAAAAAAAGAAAAAAAAGTGAATCATTGTCTTTCTTACATCAGGGTCTCCAGCGTCGTCGATTGCTGCACAGGCTTGCATGTAAACTCCGTGCGTTATGTGCAACATGGTGTTGTTAAATGGTAAAATTTGAGTGCGAAAAACGTAGTCTATCATAGGGCGGGTCCCCACATAGTTGTCATGCTCGTCGTACATTCTGGAATTATTATTTGAGTTAAATTTGAATTTGTGTTTGTATGGTATGTACTATGTATGGTAGAAGTTGAGGGTAAAAGGATAAGTCAATTAATTACAAATAAGATATACTTAACTCATTTTTTCTTTCTAATTTATAAAAATACGACTTGTCTTGTATTGTATTTAAGAAATAACTAAAACTAATACACTACCAAATATACTACATCCAATCATCTCATTTTACCATAACACATTTTAACGTTTTTAATCCATGTACGTGTTACCGGAAATGTGTGAAAATTAGGAATTTCTAGGAAATGTATACAATTCCGAGCATGTTTAGGAAATGTGTGACGAAATTAATGAAGACGCTGTAATAAAAATATTTCATAGGAAATGTTTAGTATATATTTCCTACAATAAATAAAAAAATAATGCCCCGATAGGACCTGTGTCAGGCGGAACGTCATCGCGCCTTGACACCTGTTCAGCCACACTGCCGCAATGGTCTACTCACCTACACTGGCACTGGGACACCCGTATGGCCTCAACCTCTCTAAGGGCTAGTAGCCCCCTCGACGAGACGCCTCCCGCCAATAATAAACCGAGGAAAGGGCTTTAGCGTCTATGTCCCAGGGAAGGTAACCAGCCAAAACGCAGGCCGCCTCGTGGCAGAGCGTATGATATCGCCTGATCATCCGATTTCAATCGTAACCTGACCTAAGTATCCCTTTGTTTGTCTTCTGTATTCGTTGGCTTCGTACTCATTCACATCAAGAATGTACTACATTTCTAACCGCTATATAGGAAATGTACACATTTCCTAGGCTATGTATACAATGACGGATTTCATACATTTCCGTTAACATAATATACAAAAACTGTTGACTCGTCTCCTTTTTCCTCGACTATACACTTGACATACTACTATTATTTACGTCACGGAGTCAAGACAAGATCCTTCAAAAATTTCAAGAGGAACTAAGTGGATCAAGAAAGGTAATATAAAATAAAATCGACAAAACGATGTTTTGAAAATATTCTTTCAAATATTAAAGGCTGCTCGGCCACCAGATTATGGAGACATGACAAAGTTAATGAAAATACTTACTGTTGTTTACCGTGTTGCATGAGATGGAACCATCGTAGAATGTAAGGGAATTCGATTGCCACCCGAGGACGGACCGTCTTGTTATAAATATCTCTAAATCCTGCTTTGGGCAGTATGATCCCGTCTCTGATCAAATTTTCTCTACCTGTAAAATTGTTATTTTGATTTCGTAGGAATTTTTACGAGCCTTAGATTGCCATTGAAGGGTTTATTCATGTTTATATTTAATACAGATTTCAACTATTTGTGCGATGGTAGAGTATTTAAAGCACATGTCCTTGGACGCGTAACAAAACTATTTTTAAAAATGATTAGATAGGTAATTATTTATTCACTTTAAGATCTCAAATGTGGATATTATGAGAAACTAATATGCGAAAGTCACTTACCAAATATAAGAGCGAAAAATTCATAAAATAGTATGTGGTTGTAATAAGCGATGTTGATGTCCATTGCATTGCGGAAAATCTTCTCGTCGTCCCAGCAAGGGTTTAGCTTAGCTAAGGCATCAGCAATTACGTTATGGAATCTCCAAAACCAAATCGTGAATAAATTTGCACCGAGCAGACCATTAGGAACTGAAAATATACAATCGAAAGAATTCTAGCTTTCTTTCATAAGCATCATCTGAAATTAGTAGAGGAAATTTTCATTGTCTATATAAGTAGTGAGAGCAACGAATGGAATGGATGTATGTGATCAATGTGTTTGTTCAGGAACTGCTACAGAAGAAATCCACAGCCGCATTCGAAGCAAAATGAGACTAAGATTAATCGTATTCCCAGGTGAATCAGAAAATCTTGCAAGTTGATTACCTTTCACTGAACCCAGGCTGAAAATTCGCTTTCATTCAAATTTAATTTAGCTTCTATAACAATAGGGTGAAGGCCGATCGAAAAAACATCAATTACATTTGTATCTGTATCGCACTCTAGACACCAACACCGCCAGCCAGGCGACACAGCCCGCCGACACAACCCGGCAGCCGATAATAAAAGCATCATGTCGGCGGCAAGCGCACGCACGTGTTGCTGGCCGACATGACATTTCTACAATGTAAGCGTACTGCTCGTCAACGTCATAAAATATTCTATATTATGTCGAGTCGCTACCATGTCGCCGTCAAAGTTTTCTGGCTTGCAACGACTGAGGCCGCCGGCTAGCCTCCAGCAAAATGTCGCCGACATATGCCGGCGGGCCGGCGGCTTTGGGGTGCAGTGCGCTTATCAGCCCATTTACGTCCCACTGCAAGATACAGGTCTCCTCTACAATCGAGAGCCTGATCAAGAGGGATTGGCCATAATTCACCACGCTGGTCTAATGTGGGTTATAAAACCCTAATTATTTTTGTATATTTTATTTAATTACCAGCATCTCTAGTACATCCAGTCAGCGCAGATTCCTCTATAGTGCAAGTCGTGTTCTCGGAGGCAGCGCTCGGGTAACTTTCCCCATCAACGACTTCGACTTTAAGTCTTCCACCTTTGAACTCCCGTATTTCATTGTAGGATACACCAGACGAATTGTATATGTTTGACAAATCGAAGTGACTTGTAGAGTATGAAATCTGAAAATAAATATCGTTGTTAATTTATTTATGTGTAGAGCTGTATCAGTTATATGTGTGATGAAAGCTTGGTTATTTTGTCATATAGGTATTGGTTGCTAGTCCACCGCATTGGATAATTAGGTTTTCACATGATGTTAAATACGCAGAGTGTCTCGGTGGCGCAGGTGTCCTACAGTACGGTACGGTCGGGAAACATAATACTGGATTTTTCTATTAATTATCTGCCCGGAGCCAAGAATTTGTGCCCGATATGATGATAGGCTTAATATCATAGGGCGGAATACACAAGACAAAACGTGGGTGTCCTGGCAACACCCCTGCATATTGCTTCTAGGAAATAAGTGAGAATTTAAGTATAATGTATGTATTTATCCTATAGTGCAAAGCTGAGTTTATCGCTTGCCGCGCTTTTTGAGACGTGGGAAGACTTGAAAATTTGTCACCGAACAAACACATCACACATTTTATTCAAAGCTTCGTATATTAACAGAAAAGATAGCAATCAAAATAAATTATGATAAAAAAATATTCCATTAATATTAATTATGTTGTAACAGACAGTACGAGTACCAACACTTGTAATAGTGGTGTTGTAATACACTTTTAAGTGCGTGATGGCCTGTTGGTAAACGGACCAGACGCAGCTGCCTACATGTTCACGGTGGTTGCGGGCTCAAATCTCAGGGCACACCTCTGACTTTTCGGAGTCATGTGTGTATTGATAGTCAATCACCACGCACTATAACGGCGAAGGATATAAAACATCGTGAGGAAACCTGCATACCATAGCGATTTGTATAAATTTCTATGGTATGTAAAAGTCGCCAACCCGCATTAGGCCAGCGTGGTGGACTATATGGCCTAATCACACTCAATCGTACTCTCGATTATAGAGGAGGCCCGTGCCCTGCAGTGGGTGTTATATGTGCTAAAACCAGAATACACTTTTAATTACTCATGATATATTTCTTGCAATAGCACGTTCTATACTAACATGTTTGCATACTTACTCTGGCAGGAACAGTAGTATTAGCCACGCATCCCGTAGTTTGGTAAGTAATCGGTCTCGTGTTGTTATGGCATCTAATACCTGAGAATCTATGGACGAAGTCGTTCGGCGGTATGAGGTTTGGCGCGCACATATATTCACTCAAACCTTCTTCTTCGCAGCACGTCGTCAGTCCGGTAAGGATATTCGCTAAAAAAAGATAATATGAAAATGTATACTTATTTTATTTCTACAATTCTTCGTTTTGGTAGGACGTAAAGAACGATTGGGTGGTCCAGCGTATTTAGTCTAGCTTTATGTGTAAAATATACATATATACCGGGTGATATATATGGTATTTAACTTGCCACATGTTGCTAAACACCCCAGGTAGCATTATACCAAGTTTGAGAAAGAACTGCATGGTAGTTTTGTCAAAAATCGCGATTTTAGTTTTCAAGTCTTTTAATCAACCCTTGTAAATACGAATCTTATTACCGCTCAAGTAAGTTTCCGAACCGAACCATGGTTCAGCTAACCAGTAAAAATACTCGTATCTACACGGGGTGGCCAGAATCTTGAAAACTAATATCATAGTTTTTGTCAAAAAATCATCTTGCATTTGTTTCAAACCAAGGGTGCCCAGCGGTCGTTCCATCCGTCCACCTATCAGCCCAAGGAAGTCCACTGCTGAAGATACGCCTCTCCCAATGATTTTCACAGTGACCTGTTGGAGGCAGCCTGCATCCAGCGACGTTCCGCTAGCGGTCTATATTCGACCATAATTCAACTGTATACTGTATGTATCTGTATCACAGCCCATACACGTCCCAATGTAAAGCACGGTCTCCTCTATAATCGAGAGTACGATTGAGAAGGGTTAGGCCATATAGTTCACCACTTGGCCTAGTGCTGGTTGGCGGATTTTACATACCACAGAAATTTATACGAATCGCTATGGTATGCAGGTTTCCTCATGATATTTTCCTTCACCGTTATAGTGCGTAGTAATTGACTTTTAATACACACATGACTCCGGAAAGTCAGAGGTGTGCCCTGGGATTTGAACCCACGACCACCGTGAACGCACTTAATATTATTAAATATAGATATTATACAATGTCCTCTAGGATTATGAGAAACGTGTGGGTATTTTTTTTTATTGTATCAGCCCATATACGACCCACTGCAAGGCACGGGCCTCTCTACAATCGAGAAAATTAAATACCATAATATGTCAATGTCACCCGGTACTTACATAACGACTTGAGTTTTCTATTGTACCTGTATTGGTGTACGTTTTTTCAGCTGTTTTACAATGAATGGCAAGCAATAAAATTATTTATCCATGGTATCGAATGGTGAAATATACACCTCTAAATTAGTTTTGCAATTCAATGGATTGCGGTGATACTTGACGGTGTTAACTCACCGTCATGACATTGAACATACATGTACATTGTAGTACTACGAACTTATAAAAATTATGTATTTATGCAAATTAAATAAATTTAGTAAAGCTCTACAAATATAGATTTTTTAAGGCCCAGATCAGTTGAATGTAGTTAAAATACCGATTTACTTACTAACGTCATGAGCAGACATGATGTCGGTGCCGACAGCTTCAATAAAATACGGAGCAGCTCCTGTTAAGTGTTCATTTATTTCTTCTCCCATTTTGACAACCATCTCGCGAATGTACCTGGCGAGCGGAAAAGGCTTTCCAGATGAAGTTAATTTCAGTTCGAAATCTAAAAAAAAATATTTAATGTTAATATCTTGTTTGTGGGTATGAGAAGGTCTAACCAAGGTATTCCAGGCCCAGGCCAACCTCGTCTGCTCGCGTTTCACCGTGCTACAGAACGAACAAGTTGTTGGGGATGGCGGAACGGCCATCGCAAAAATGGCGAAGTCCAATGATGAGATGATATCGAGAAAAATTATCGTTAGCGCGAGTAACTGCATTAAGTGAGCCAAAATTGTTCCTATAGGAGAACTGTGTTCAGCAATGGACTTTCTGCGACTAAAGATGGTGATGACTGGATAATGCATAGAGACGTACATACATATTATATTATGGCAAAGACCTCTCTGCCCTCTTCCCTGTGGTCTTGGTGCAAGTCTCGATCCTGCCAGTCTTTCCTACACCTGTCCAACTCTTATAACCATCCTTTTCTGAGACAGTTTTTTTTTTAGTTTTATCTCGATTAAAAATTCTTAATTAATTTCTCAGGGTAAACATTTGTAATAAACATTGTTGGGAAATTATTTTGTCACAATATCTTTCCATTTTTTTTCTACTAAATTAAGGTCGAATGGGCTTTTGTCCCTTTGAAAGCGATTTTAGGCTTCCTGATGGTAATTGGTCTCCACCACATGGAAACGCTCATAATGCTAAAGGAAACGTCGTTGCATTACCGTTCGCTATGGACAAGGTAGTTTCTTTGCTTGGAGGACACTGTCAGTTTGGAAATATTTGAATAAAATTAAATTAAAATTTACATTACAAAACACCACCAGATGCAAAAAAATTAAATACCTAATTGAAATCCAACTACGTAAACACAAAATATAAAGATGTTTGCAATGTAAACGAGACATGCTCACTCCGATATAACGTCACGTTTATATTTGGCCCCGATGTGAAGTCGATATCAAAATAACACAATTATTTCCAAATTATCGTCAATTAACATGGCATAGAGCAAAGGATGTGGGGTTAGCGGGAAGGAATAGATATTTGCGGGGTTGATTGGCATTTATAAAGAATATGAAAATATTTTCTCCAAAACTCCCATAAGGATCAGTTCACACTGAGACGCGACGCGACGCAACGATACTGGAAAATGCCAGTAATTTCGCGCTGAGCCGGGATGCATCGAAATATCGCGAGCACGACGCGACGCCTCGCTACGCAGCGACCGGACTGTATCAATTCTACACTAAGTCTGGACAATAGAAGAGACAAGTAGCTACAGGGCGTCTCGCAGAAACCTAAAAAACCTGGAAATAGAAGTTTGATCCACGCAGGATGAATGCCATTCGCAATGATGATGCCTTGCGGCGCCGCGCTACGCCGCGAGGCGTCCCGAGGCGTAGTGCTGTCTGATGCAACGTATTCTGAATTAACACAGTAAAATGGGTATCTTTTCGTGTAATCAAATAAGTTAAATTTTGAGTCACTGTATTAAAATGTGCGTGCAGCATCGCGACGCGTCTAGGCGGGAATTGACCCTTACTCATAAATATTATAAGAGAGATATGGTATTGACCTGTCTATCTTACTTTAGGTACACTCTGTACTTCCCGCAGTCGGGGGCCAGAGAAAATGTTCTGAAATGACTTACTTTCTCCGAAGTCAGCAGGTAACATCCTCCACTGGTGAGTGTGATACATTCCATGGCTAGGGTACTCGAGGTTATTGCACGACGCATCCGGGCGCCTTAACTCCGACTCGTTGCAGGGATTGAAGGAGATCGTGCATATACTAAAATATAAATCAATAATACACCCATGAGTTAAGATCAATATACTCTTGTGTCGTGAATTCCAAAAACTGTAAAAGACTTTTAGGTCTCGCATGCACCCTGACCCGAAACAAATATTTGTAGATGGTGTAAAAATTTTAAATGATTTTTTATTTGATATTCCTAAAATATTTTATATTTACTCAGCGATATCCTTTTCTTCAAACTCTGCGATCTCCTCGTCAGTAGCCGGGACTCCATAATAAGTGTTGTATGTTACTCCATTTATTGTGCAGTAAAGCAAACTAAAAATTAAAATGGACGCCCACATTCTAGATGTGCGTTCTCGTTGATTGCATAAAACCGTATACGGGAAATGATCGCGAATGCAATAAATATATAAACGAAATTCCGTGTGCACAAGTGTTAAACATTGAAGTGCCAATATTAAAGTCAAAAAAATAACACTAATATTATAAACGCGATAGTTTATGACGATGTTTGCTGTACTTTTACCAAAAAAAAACGAATTTATTTTAATAAAACTTTACAATAATATAGTTTATACAGCATAAAACAGATAAATTAAAGTATTCCCGTGGGATGATCAAATAATCTTCCCGCTCAAACGGCTGTACCAATTTTAATGAAATTTGATATGAGGCTAGCGTATACCCTGGATCAACGCACACCGCACAAGCTACTTTTTATTCCGAAAATCTATCCAGTAGTATGAGCAAGGAATTCAATGATGTATCTATATTAGCCACTCTTTCAAACTGGAAGGGATAGAATATAGGCCGGATAAAATGGGATGTATAAGGATAGGATTGTATGTGTCTCTTGAGTCATGGAACAGATTGAAACAGGACTCGACGAGATGCAACGGGCAGGGACCGGAAAAGCAGTATAAGGGACGGCACGTTTAGTTTAAATATCAAATAGTTAGTACTTGGAATAATTTATCTGATGTAGACTTGACTCCATAAGTGTTAGCACGCGGGCGAAGCCGGGTCGGACATCGCTAGTTTACAATAAAGTTAAGCCACCACGTGACTACGACTTTGACTTGACTGACTTGACCACGTGACTTTCAACATAACGTTGTCACGTTGTGTTGAAAGACGACATGTTTAAATGCGACAATATTTCTGTAATACAAATAATTATGTTTGTCTTTTTCAGGGGTAGAGTCTATGGCCAATGGTTTCATAGCAGACTCCAGAACAAACTTCACCACAGAAACTGCCAAGTGATTATGCCGAGGCATTTTCAGGGTACGCCAGAGATTATAAAATCTATTCTCATCTATTTAACCAAAATCAGGTAACCGGATAATAATTATTTCATATTATTATTATATCGACTGCCTTGGTGGCGTAGTTGTCCTACGGTAGGATTACTAAGCTGAGATAGCGGGCTGGAATCCCGGGTCGGGCAAAGTGATATTGGATTTTTCTTTTCATAATCAGCGCGGAGTCAGGAATTTGTGCCCGAAATGGCGATAGGCTCGCCCCCTATCACATTGTGGGACGGAACATACAAGGTGAAATGTGGGTGTCCTGGGCGCACCTCTGCCTACCCCTTCCGGGAAAAAGGCGTGAGGTTATGCATGTATGTATGTATTACGAGTATTATATCACGCTACGAGATCCCATTGCTGGGCAAAGGCCATGTTTCAACTTTTCGATCTTTACAAGAAACAATCATAATTAACCATGCAATTCTACCTTTTTATATTAAAAAACAAAGATTCCGACGAATTGAGAACCTCCTCCTTTTTTTAGAGTCGGTTAAAAATAAGAAAACAAACAACGTGTGTCGCAAACACCCTGAGATTGTCAACTGGCTGTAACAGAGTAAACCGGTGTTTTCTACTCTTGCCGCGTTCGCGACAAGCGGCCAGTCATCACGCACACATGCCCCGCGCGCTGGGAGTAGTGCAACCGATTCGCGCGGTGGCGCGGCTGTATGAAGCTTTGTAGGTAGGGTTGCGGCAAAGTTTTGTTTTATCAGAATTTTTATAAGTAGTTTTGTGTGAAATAAAATACTATTAAACATTGATACACTATTTATTGTCAGAGTTTCAATAAGTGTAGTCGCATGTTTCGTCCTGCCACGGAGTCAAGTCCAGTGCTGGGATTTCGTCACAGCTTACTTTGTAGTTGCTGAAAAAAAATCATCACTGTTAGTTTTATGATCAACAGTAACCTCTTTTAACACTTTGCACGCTCATGGCCTCTGGATCAGAAGAACCACCTATAGTACTGCCCCAGTTGCTCACGAAGAATAAAACTGGGCGTCTCCTTGCCCAAGGCTATCCACTGCATTCCAGTACACGCTTGAAAGCAAGCAAGATGTTTAAGCCGATACACAAGTCTGTTAAGGACCCAACATAACCGCAATGACCGTAAGTTTGCCAGGCTTAAAAGCAGTAAAAGTTAGTATATTCTTTCTGGCCTCTCCTGGGAAACCGAAAAAGGAAGCTTATTAACTTTCAAAGAAGACTGTATTCCACAGAACTATATCAATGATTCTCTTACATTAATGACATAATAAAAACGTTCAGTTCAGTCGTTCAGTGAGTGAGATTGCCGGATGTCCAGTACCCTTTTCCTCTTCCCATTCTTTTTCATTCCCGCTTCCCACCTGATTTTAAAGGCTGGCAACACATCTATGAATCATACGTCATGGATAGTCATGGGCGGCAGTGATCACTTACCATCAGGTGACCCGTTTGCTCGTTTGTCGGACCTATGCAAAAAAAAGAAAAGAATAGTGACTTACCCAGGTCCAATCCGGAGGAAAGCTTGGGGCTGGATCTCAGTGACTTTATCTCCAACAGAGCAGAGTAGAGCAGCAAGTGATCCGTTAGTTATTTGATCCATTTGGTCTGGAAGTGCAAGGAAGTTGTAACTGCATAAAATATAATAATAATTTATAGTAAGAATTGAGAGTAGTAGCTTTAACATCATGATCACCCTAAGATCGATGAATATGAATTAATAAATGTTGTAAAAACAAACTCTACCTAAAAATAGTTGATGTCGAAGTACTTACCTTGAGTTAAAGGATTTGCTCGATTGGAATATTCGAACCAAAAGCGGTCAGTAGTTATTAACCTCCTTAGTTGTGGCACCAACAAACAGTACACAGTTGGTGTTACCCAGCAGTCTTTCATAAGGTTCTCGGCATATATAGCAGCCATAAGATCAAGATCGTCGACACTTCCGTACATTGGTTTAAGCAATTCGATTTTCTGTGTGATAATAAACAGTTGCTTATTATTATATTTCGATAAAATTTTTAATCATGATTACAACTCTTCAATCTAGTTGTAATTTTATTTAAAAATCATGAGATATAGAATATTCATAAATTAAGTTAGATAAGGCAAACAACTGAATCGTTTCAACATGAACGAACTTTTAGAAGAATCATTATTGAACAGTGTAATTAACCACATATTAAAGGCCCGATTAAAGAATTTATCAACATCACAGCTCAGGCTAATAAACCAATAGAGTTGGACGCATCAAATAGGTGAACTATATAGCAAGGATTAGAATCTCACATCTTCGTTAATGTAATCAGCTATATCTTCATACGTCTGGTGTGTGGTTGCGTAATCGCTGCACATGTCTCTGTACTTGATGTACGAGGGCAGACCATAATACCTTGCCTTGGCTATATCGGCAGTCGGAATGTCAAATGACACTTGTAGGGATCCAAGACCTTTATCGCTTATCTGAAATAATATTAGACAAGTAGTTTATTATTCAATTGCTATCTGAAGAGCCCTGGCGTTTTCGACACTTTTCATTCCACGTAAAAATATTTCTTAATTATCCGAATACAATTTTCATTTACATACATACATAAACTCACGCCTTTTTCCCAGAATTTCTGGGCAGAGGTTCTACCATGACACCCACATTTCGCCTTGTAAGCCTTGTAATAGGGGGCGGGCCTATCGCCATATCGGGCACAAATTCCTGACTCCGGGCTGATAATGAATAGAAAAATCCAATATCACTTTGCCCGACCCGGTATTCGAACCCGAGACCTCAGCTTTGCAATCGTCTCGTAGTACCACTACGCCACCGAGGCAGTCATTGTTGAACATTATCTCAAAAATAATGAAAGTTTGGCGGCCACAGTTCAAAATTAGTTAAAGGCACTAAGCACATTGGTTTTCCCAGTACAAGCGACTCAAATGTTAATAGCTGTGGGAGAATTGTTGGCAATCCAAGAACATCAATTCGGCGTCCTAGACAAGAATTGAAAATTTAAAAAAGCTCTCTTTAGCGTGTACTGAGTACTCACTCGTCATCAATAAAGATCTGGGTCTTCATGCTCACAAAATTCAGTTATCAGAACATTTGGAGCCCATTTGACCATACCCATACCTACGCACCATAGATAAAACATAAACACTTTAGATTTCTTTTTTTTTGGAATTATTTGAGGTCAAAGCTCAACAAGCCGATATCGATACGTGCTTTTAAATACGAAATTCAGCGCTGGATGAACATAATTCAATCACATTTATGCAAAATGGTTATGAAAAATGTCGACAAAAGAATACGTATGTGCCAGCGAATTTCGGGCCATTTTCCCGATGTCTTACGTCACAAGTAACCCTATTCCATATACTTTATAATTCAATAAAAATATAATAATTAATATAATAAGAACTCTGTTTAGTATATTATTTAAATCTTGCGTAAATTTTGGGACACCTATACATTCTTCAATCAAACACGTTCGTAGGTACTTCTATCAAGACTTAGTTTACACAATTATATAATCCTTACATCAGGATCCACGGTATCGTCGAATCCTCCGCTAGATTCCATGTAGACTCCGTGTGTTACTTGCATCATAGTGTCATCGAATGGTAAATCGAAAACCTTAGCGCTAAAGTTCACCGATGCATCTGTCCTCACGTAATTATCGTATTCGTCGTACATTCTGAAATCATTTTAATTTAGTAGCATCGATGCCTATTTAAGTATACCTTCTTAACCGCAAACGTCTTTGCAATGGCCCGCTGGAGGGAAATGGACTTTATTCACAAATGTCATTACCAAATCAAAAAACCAAGCTTAGGATTGATCTGATCTCGGCATAACCATTGTACCGGGGAGCGTTACTGCTTAGACAGAGATAACATTGAATAAGGCTGTTTTCGCTGAAAAAGAATAATTAGATACGTACTTTTGTTCGCCGCGTTGTATTATGTGGAACCATCGGAGAGCGTAAAGGAATTCAATTGATAAACTAGGAAGTGTGTCTTCGTCATATACGTCTCTATACCCTGCAGTAGGCAAAATAACGCCATCCCTAATCAAATTTTCTTTGCCTGAAAAATTATATATTTTTTGTTTTACACCAAAACTAGTACCGCTGAAATTTGGCAATTTTGAGCACCAGTAGAATAGGAGCCATATAAAACAATTGATCGCATATTTTATAAGTTCTTATAGACTTATAGTTTTGGTTATAATAATCTCTTACCAAATAAAAGTGGAAAACATTCATAATATAATATGTGAGCGTAGTAGGCGACGTTAATGTCCATTGCAACGCGGAAAAGCCTCTCGTCGTCCCAGCTAGGGTTGAGCTCGGCCAAGCCATCAGCGATCTTATTATGTAGCCTCCAAAACCAAATCGTGAACAGATTCGAACCGATAAGACCGTTGGGAACTGGAAAAAAAAATCTTTGCTGGAGTCTTTTGGTCACTAAGCGACCGATGGTGATTTAGTCATTACGTCATAAAATTACAAACCAATAATTCTTTCATGGTTAAAATATGTTCATAATTTCATATTCTGTATTGGAAAATGTATATAAATATTTTGGACAACGGACACTTTGTAAACAACTATTCCTATATTGATTTCCTTGATCCAATACAGATCTTAAATAATCAAAATTAAAAAAAAACTCCTATAATTTCAAATTGAATTTCTGACCATTTCTGGAGCATCCGGTTTTGTGAGCTGCCTCTAGAGTACAGGTTGTGTTTTCATTGGCTGAGCTGGGGTAACCGTATCCATCAACTACTTCTTCTTTCAGTCGTCCGCCCTCGTAAGTCCTAGTAGTACTGAGCGGTACATCCAAGAAAACATATACTTGTGACAAGTCACAATGTGTAGTGACGTAGTTGATCTGAAATTTAAGATATTTAAAATATTAAAACCTTTACAGTTCTGATGCTACTGAACGACTGCTAATGTATTTTTTCAATCTGAAGATTGCTGACGCAGAACAAGACATTCGAATTCAAAACGATTCTCATTAATTTATAAAACCCTCAAAATATTTATTTAAACTGTTTTAAAAATAATAAAATTTGTAAATAATATTCAAACAAATATATTAGAAATAAAAAGCAACATCGCTCAAGTGCGCACGCGGTGGCCTTTTGGTAAACGGACCAGACGCGGCTGCCAATATATTCACGGTGGTTGCGGGTTCAAATCTCAGGGCACACCTCTGACTTTTCGAAGTCATGTGTGTATTGATAGTCAATCACCATGCACTAATACGGTGAAGGAAAACATCGTGAGGACACCTGCATACCATAGCGATTTGCAAGAATTGGACTATATGGCATAACCACTCTCAACCGTATTCTCGATTGTGGAGGAGGCTCGTGCCCTGTAGTGGGACGTATCTGTGCTGACACAGATCGCTCAAAATTATTCTGAGTAGGTAATTAATTATAAACTTCCAAGACAAAATAATTAAAGTAGGTATAGATTCCAGATACTGGATAATATGTGTTAACTTAACACTTATAACACTTATAACTGGTTTTATAGATTCAACTATGATAAAATGGCATAAAAAGGGCATTTCTTTTTATTCATTAAGGAAAATATACAGCATAAATGTTACAGACAAATAAACGTTACATAAAATATTACAAAGAAGCCAATAGTTTTCACTGAAAAGCAAAACATGGAGTGAACATAAAAAGTATTAAACCACAATAACACAATTAAACATTAAATATAAGACCTAATTTTATAATTGTCAAAAGACAAAGAATAATAACAACAATTATACCAAAAATTTATGAACACAAAAAAAGAAAATAATATAAAGGAGTACAAATAAGTTTCCGCCGTTTTTTAACACGAATTAAATATTTATTATAGAAGAACGGTAATATTAATTTATTTAAAATATTGCCCATCACTTGCAACCACTTTTTCCCATCTCTCAGGCAGCATTCGAATTCCACGTCTGAAGAACTCCTTGTTTTTTGAGGCTATCCACGAATCAACCCAATTTTTGGTATCCTCATAAGATGTGAACCGCTGCACCGTCAGAGCATGTGCCATGGACCGGAACAGGTGATAATCGGACGGTGCAATGTCTGGTGAATACGGCGGGTGGGGTAACACTTCCCAATTAAGTGTTTCCAAGTACTTTTTCACGGGAGCCGCAACATGTGGACGAGCATTGTCATGCAGAAGAATATTTTTTTCGTGTCTAGAATAGTGTTGAGGGCGTTTTTCCTTCAGAGCAAGTTCTTTTTGTGTTTGAGATGAATCTTCCTCCAATAATTCCTCCAATTCTGCATCCTCGTAAATTTTTGGCCTTCCACTGCGATCTTTGTCTTCTACGTCGAAATCACCGTTTTTAAACTTTTGAAAACACTCTCGACACGTTCTCTCACTCAAAGCACCCTCACCATATGCTTCTACGAGCAATTGATGCGCCTCAGCAGCAGATTTCTTTAAATTAAAGAAGTAAACTAATATTTCCCGCAAATGACGCTTACTTGGCTCAAATTTTGACATTTTCAACTTATAAAAATTATATTTTACCAATATAAAATCAATAATATTAATAGGTTATGTTGTTCTTGAATGTCCAAACTATTTTTTAAGCCGGCTATCATCTGCGAAAGCTAACCGAAACTCCGTGCCGCACCATCTACAATAAAACGGCGGAAACTTATTTGTACTCCTAATATAATTATTATTTTATATCTTTAGTGGATCGGAGAACCAATAGTTTTGTTTTAATAGAAGCAATATATTACGATTTATTGTTATATGGTAATAGTCTCGGGTCGTCGCTGTATGCAGGCTGCCTCCAACAGGTCACTGTGGAAATCATTAGAGGAGGCCTATGTTCAGCAGTGGAATTCCTTTGGCTGATGGATTGGATTATTATATGTTCTATTTTAGACATACAGATACTTACTCTATTAGGAACAGTGTCGTTTGACACACACCCTGTAGTTTGGAAGGTAATCGGCCTGGTGTTGTTATGGCATGTGATGGTAGAGAATCGATGGACGGGGTCATCTTCCGGAATATAATTTGGCGCGCACATATATTCATCCTTACCTTCTGGTTGGCAGCAGTAAGGTATGTTGACACGGAAATTCCCTAAAACACGGTAATAGAAGTTACGATGTTGCCAACAATGTTTTTCTGTGACCAAATAACTCTGCAAACATATTTTTAAATGAGAACAGTTAAGATTTACAGTTAGTTGCTCTCGTAAAAATACGCACGCCGGCATTAGGGGAACACGAGTACAATTATTATTTTTCGTGTATAAGTATAAATATCCAATTTATTTATTTGTATCATAGTAAAATAATTAATTTAACACAAAAAAATAGTTGCATTTCTTTTAAATAATTTCTATATATAAAAATGAATCGCTAAATCCTTGGTTACCGCATTACGTCTGAAAGGCTGGACCAATTACGCTTATTCTTTTTTGTTGTGTATGGTATTGTCAGGAGAGATCAAATTAATATATTTTTAAAATTTGACGTATGCCGCCCGGCGGTCACACTACAAGTTGACAGTTCTGCAGTGATCCGTAATAGAAAAATAATGTGTAGATGGAACTTTGTCATACTTTCGCATCATCAGCACGAACCATGCTTATCATACATTCATGAACTCACGCCTTTTGCTCGGAAGGGGTAGGCAGAGGTGCCACTATGACGAGCGGGCGGGGCGAGCCTATCGCCATAACGGGCATACATTTCTGACCCCGGGGTGATGATGAATTAAAAATTCATCCTGACCCGGGATTCAAACCCGAGACCTCAGCTTTGCAATCTTTGCAAAAGCTTAAAATGGAGTCAAATTAAATTTTCGTTAACAACGCTCATAAGTGCAAAATCACATGAAAAGGTCTTATTATTATAAAAACAAATGAAACATTGTTTTTTGTCAAACTCTCCTTTCTTAAGAACCTTGCATTACGAAAACCAAAAAAAACAATTGTACAAATACACAACAAAATAAAATAAAAGTCACTTTGGTACCTATTCCTCTAATTTTTCCGGCACGGTGTGTGTATTTCGCATGAAAATTTTAACACAATCCTCGACGAAGAAGTATTTAATAAATAATATGCTTACTTATATCATGAACAGATACGACGTCACCGACAAAGAATTCTGTAAAGAGTGGAAGAAGTGCCGAAAATACTGTGCTTATTTTATCACCCGCAGTAAGAAGGTGCGTGCGAATGTATCTTGCCAGCGGGAACTCTTTCCCGTCCGAAGTTAATCTTGGTTCGTAATCTGCAAAAAAATATATTTGTGAATGTTGGCACAAACAGGGGGTAACAGGAATCATTCGTTTTGCGTTTGATAGTTTATAGGACATCGTTTAAAAACATTTAAATATCAGTCGTTGATCGACGCCCAGATGGCTTTCATCAGTTAACTGGTGGGTGAAATAGATAAGTATCTATTATCTCGTCCCATGTTGACGGGTGGCCACGGGTTCAAATCCCACGGCACACCTCTGACTTTTCGGAGTCATGTGTGTATTGATAGTCAATCACCACAAACTATAACGGTGAAAGAAAACATCGTGAGGAAACCTGCATTCCATAGCGATTTATCAATCAAACAAATTGACAAAAATCTATGGTATGTAAAATCCGCCAACGCACACCAGGCTTGCGTGGTAACCTATATGGCCTAATCACTCTCAGTCGTACTGTCGATTGTAAAGTAGTCCCATGCCCTGCAGTGAGACGTACATATATGGGATCATACAATATAATACAGCTATCTAATCAATGGAATAAATCTTCCAAAGATTGTATTACATTACTGAGCAATGAAGATACCTAGACGGACATGAGGAGGACGCTACAACCTTATCGTTGTAGCTGTGAGTCTCGATCAATTCCTAACAGTTAGGCAAATGAAAGTATTTTCCATGCACTTGTGTAAACGACGACGACGAAAAATGTCGGGTAAAGATAGAGAGATTATTCAGTACATCTTTGCAAAAATTCGCCAGTGGCGGCGCTCAAAAATATATTTTGTATTTATATAATGCTGAATGATCTTACTCTCTCCAAATTCAGCAGGTAACATCCTCCATTGAGGAGTATGGTACATTCCACTGCTGGGATGCTTGAGGTTGTTGCACGACGCATCTGCTCTTCTCAATTCCGATTCGTCACAGTCATCAAAAGAAATTGTGCAAATACTGTAAAGAACAGTTTGTACTTAAATACTGGGTGATATTGAGTTATTAACTACAATTTAACCAACATGTATCTCGTTACTCCAGGCAGCATTGTACGTACAAAATAAAAAAAGATCCAAATGCGCTCTTTGTCAAAAAGTGAGGATTTAGTTTTCAAGGTTTTTGGCCACCCCGTAAAGGTACGAGTAGTTTACCGCTTACCACAACTTTGGTTCGGTTCAGAAACTTACCTGAGCTGTTAAAAAGGTTATTGGCAAAACATGTGTGTTCAAAATGCCATACTACGTTACCTAGAGTCGTCGGATCCCTGCGGTTTAAATTGATCCTAAAACCCATGTGAATATCACCCGGCGTACATTTTTTTATTAAATAATACTGTCACCGCGTCGACATCTGATGCTATATTTCTTGTCCTTTGTTTTTCTTTAAAGTATAAAAAAAATAATTAAAAAAAAATAAACCGACTTCAAAAGTGTAATAAAAACAGAGAAATAAAACTAATCTTTTAATAAATCTATAATACCTAAATATACAAAAAAAAATTGAGGTCGGTGTCAGCCGAGCAGCTATGCCTCGCGGTTTTACCCGCATAGTTCATAGCATGATGTTATACAGCTTATAGACGGCCAGCTGGCACCGACCTCAAAAAAAATGTTTGTATATTTAGGTATTATAGACTTATTAAAAAAATCGTTTTATTTCTCTCTTTTTATTACACTTTTGAAGTTGATTTAATTTTTTTAAATTATTTTTATTTCTTCATTTTTTAAATTTCTATATCAGTAATTAAAACTATTTTTTTTACCATTGTTTTGGTAAGACAACTATCTACACATTTTCCTAGTGAATGATACAAACTTTAGTCTTTATCTCACGCTGTCCTAAACTGTGCGCCCTGGTGCGCCGCGCCGTAGAAAGTGGAGGAGGGCGCCGCGAAGAAATTCTCTATCTCTGGATTTTAAGTTTTGTGCATATTTACCAAAATAGCATCATTATATATTTCAACCAGCTGGATAGATTAGGGTACCACGACAAAATAGTAAACATGTATGTGCGCCGCGGATTGAAAAAAGTTGGGCACCCCTGCTCTGTCTCAAAAACTACCGAACCGATTTCTATCAAACTTACATAGCTCCTAAGTTGGACTATACGTAATTCAACGCAAAAAGAATTTTACTTGATACTTTTTGAGATATGCGTGGACAAACATACATACATTTATGAAATTTTGCACACGTGTTCAGACGCTGGTATAGACCAACATATCCAAAAATCGTGCAATTCTGACAAAATTACATACATACACATTGAATTGATAATCTAATTTTTTTGAAGTCGATTAAAAATGGACTTACTCAGCGATGTCCTTCTCTTGATACTCTGCGATCTCCTCGTCAGTAGCAGGCTCTCCGCGATAAGTGTTGTATGTTACTGCATTAGCTGCGCAATAAAGCACACTAAAAATTACTATCGACGTCCACATAACGGAAGTATGCTTTCGTCAATTTTCTTGGAACACTAAATGTTCCATCGAGGGAGGGCTATATATAGACAACAAGTGCATATTTGAACATTTTTTGGTGTGCACAAGTGGGCACTTATTTATTGTAACTTATTTAATTAAATAATATAATTAATTACACTTCTCTGCAAAAATGAGATACCACGTTATTATTCAAGTTTTATCAAATTGTATTGAGGTAGCTCAGACAGAGCGTGGTAGCCTGTTATATACTTTGAAGTCACTCCATGAAAATTTATATTTCAGTTCTTATTACAAGTACATGTTTAATAAATTTATTTAGTTTATTTTTCCTCCTTTTTCTTAATCTTCTAAAAATAAGGGCGTTCAATAATTTTGGAAAAACACCATTATGGGAGCGAAATAAGGTATAAAATTTTGTATGGTAAATTCAAATCCCTGAATCCCTGTATTACCGACCTGATTTTGAAAATCGTTTCATTGTTTATAAGGTATGGATATATAGAAAATTGCAGATTTGAAAATTGCCGCTATTTTTAATTATTTTTTATTGATACAATAGTTGTCGAATTCGATATCTGTTTGGTTTATCTCAATTCAAGAATTTATGTAAATGTAGCCCGCCATTTTGAACTTTTTAACGATTAAAGCGATTGTTCTTAAAATCGAAATTTAAATTCATAGTCGAAATTACTGGGGTAGCCGAATGATTTCCTTTAGTGGGATCGTATCTGTATGAAAGCTATAAACGGCTTGCGAAAAAAATTAAATCATTTCATCGCTATGAATGATGACTATCTTAATTAATAACTTTGAATATGCCAAAAAAGTGATTTTAATAGTTAGTCCCGGAACTTAATGATCCGCGTGTTTATACATAATAATTGTTGGTAAAGAATCAGACGCGATTATAAACATGGTGGTCATAGATTCAAAACCACGAGTCCACCTCTGACTTTTCAGAATCGAGTGTGTCAACTACCACGCACTTTAACGATGAAGGTAAACATCGTGAAGAAACCTAAAGTTTAGATTTTATTTTGGACTTGCAGCCAGGCCCAGCTTAGCCTGGATGCTTAAATGTTTAAACTCCACTAAACACCAGAAACATCTTATTTCTGTTCAAAATTTTGTATTCCTGAACTCAACAAGAGCATTTTGGGACCATTTTCCTATCCTATCCCGTCTCATCTGGCACCTTTTCTTTCTGTTACATCCCGTCTCATTGTTGAATGCCCTGTCCTCGGTCCGGAGGCAGTTTGTATTACAAACTGCCATGCTCCCACCCAAGTTTTAACTATGGGTATAGAAATAGAACCACAAGCGGGTCTACTTAATAAACTTACTTCTATAACTACCCGTAGTTTATTTTAAAATTAATTATTGTATCTAAATAAAATTTTATCATGATTTAAATAGTCTTTAATCAACTTGTGATATTTTACTTATTGATTAAAATTGGGACTACGGCGACATATAACATAAGTACCTAATTGTTCGTCATATAAATATTTTAAAGTGTTATTCAATAACCATTATGAAATGACTGAAAACAGCGATCGGAGCACACTGATCTACTGATCGAGCGGCAATTTTAAAGTATCACCGGTAAATTGTAAATCTCGGTAATTTGTTGCAATAACGATAATATTTTACGATTTTCATCGCAATTGAGACTCGATAAAAAGAAGCTAAAATTTATTTCTGAACCAACAAAGATAAAACAAGAAAAAGTTACCATAATAACTGCATTAGATGTAACTGTGTCGCAGTTTGTAGGCCCTCCGTGTAATATTAGCTTTAATTGGATTTCTTATAATATGACAGTTAAATTAACGTGATAAAAAATGTAACAAAATATAGAATCTAAATTTAAACAGACACGAAAGTATGTGTACAGGTGTGTGTGTGTGTGCGTGAGTTTGGGTTTTACCAAGGTTATTTTGCTTTAATCAGACAACAACATATTTTCTGTATTGTCATATGTGAAGGTTTTGAGCCAATTAAACTTATTTTACAATATCGGATTGTGAGTGGAAAAATGTTTAGTTGTTTAACTTATTATACAATTTAGGACTAAAATAGTAAAATTGGCGAGAAGCTAGGGTGGAATTGCTGTAAATGCTGGGACAAACCAAGTCAGTTCTACGCTTGTTTTTAGGTATGTTAGAGTAAAACGGTAAGTATTCATATTTTCGTATAAGGTGTTTTAGTATAAGGTGGTATATTAAGAGCTGCCTCACTGTAAGGACTTCGCAAAGTGAATAGAGTTCACAAGTGAGAAATCGGATTGGATTATTCGTAATAATCTTTAATATACCTCGAAAACATCGTGAGGAAACCTGCATACCGTAGCGATTTTAAAGAATTTCTACGGTATGTAAGTCCGCCAACCCGCACTAGGCCAGCGTGGTGGACTATATGGCCTAACCACTCTCAATCGTACTCTCGATTGTAGAGGAGGCCCGTGCCCTGCAGTGGGTCTTATATGGGCTGATACAAAAAAAAAATACCTCTTTACGCTTTCTCTGCTCGCAGGAGGAATGTTTACAAGCACCTCCCCAAACGGTTATGCAGTAACTTACAATCGACTGGGCTAAAGCGATGTATACGGATTTTAGGGTCGGGAGATCTGCAGGTTTTCGTAGATTTTTAAAGACATACATTAATTTACGTAATCGAGAAACGACAAGGTCAATATGGTATTTCCAAGTGAGAGTGTTGTCGATCACTATACCTTAAAGGAAATAGTTATACTCGTATATTAAGAGTACTGGTGCAAAACCAGGAATGTCACTAAAATTCAAAAAGTTTATTTTTGATGGCAATATTTTCATTTTCCCGCGTATTTTTATTTGGCATTCCACAAAAAGCGTAAAAACAAGTATAGTCAGATGTATTACTTAAGTCTCAAAACTGTATACACAAACAAAACAGGGAAGGTCCATAGTGTAACGGAACATAAGGAAGCTGTCAAAATACCAATGTCAACTTTGAGATTATGTCGAGTATTTACTTGGAGCGGCTGTGTATGATTTCGAAGAGATTGTTGTTTTTTTTTGGCCTATCTTTAGTAAAATGAGTGATAGTGACGAAGAAAACAATAACAGCTTTGTGCATAAAACAAAGAAACGAAAGGAAACAGGAAGAATGCGGGAAGTGATGAAAAAATTGAAATTTAGGATCCAATGTGATCCCCAAAAACTTAGTATTCTCCACATACCATCGCCCTGTGGTATGGGGCGTTTTGAGAATTCCGGCACGGTATCCCCTGCCTGTCGTAAAATTTAAATATTTCTAGTGGTGAGTCTATGTACTCATGTACTATAGTAGTAGAATCTACTACACACTGAAATATCGCTTTTGATTCATTTTTGCAAATTTTGTAACTTAGTTTACATTATACTGTCTTGATAGAGCTCTAAGTTTGAAGTTGTAAGATTGCTCTAAGTTCAAAAACGGGATCTAAATGGTCGTGCTGGAACCCCTCTTTCTCCTCACCAACTGTGGCAAGTTAAAAAAAATAATACTTTAGCATTATTGAATTCCACTCAAACTCGTGTTGGGCTAATAATAACCAATTACACTTTCATTTATCAATATAATTTATAGTTAAGTGTTATTAAATATGATGAAATCAATAATACGAGCACCAATAAGATGCAAATGTATAGCTCCATCTTGACATTCATTATACGAGTATATCAAAGTATCATCGCAGAACTATCAACTTGAACGTCACTTCGTTTTTTAAATGTTCTTTATTGAAACTGCTATTAAGCTGATATCATATTATTCATTCTATCCCATATGTCTTGGAAATGTAGTGTAATCTATTGAATATAATAAAACGAGTTTTAAATATCATTTTTTTTTATTCAGTGCATTCTCTATACATCAATCTTCACTCCTCCGGATAGTCGTAGTCACAAGTGGAATCGTACCACGCGGTGTAGTCGATGTCATCGATAGCTGCACAATCGGTTATCTCATTGCTGAAAAAAAAAATCTTTATCGGATGAAATCGAAAAGGCTAGTTACAAAATAACAAACCAAATATTTTACAAAATTATTTAAAAGTAACTATGTTGCGCAGATCCCAAGTAGCTGCGGTCTAATGGCATGTAGAAAAAAAAGTACGCGACACATTTACATGGCTTACATTACCACATATATAAGTAAGTGGTATAGCCACGCCATTGTCAGTCATGACTCAGCATACATGGGCTCTACTGGGGCGGTACTACTGTCTCACAGGAAATCGACTAGAAGCGAAAGCTTTTCGCGTTTCGTTCGGTGAGTGAGATTGCCAGATGCCCAATACCCCTTTCCTCTTCCTATCGTTTTCCTTCCTGCTCCTCTCACAATTGGGCCGGCAACACATCCGAGATCCGGCGTTGTTCATGTTTATGGGCGGCAGTGATCACTTACCATCAGAAAATAATAAGGAAGCGTTCCAGCTGCCGAGCAATCAATCCTGCTGCCAATCGATACTCAATATGCACTTATCTTTATAATATATTGCACTTTAAATCATCAAGAGCCAAGCAGTCGCTTTACCGAACCAGAATAAAAAAACTTACTCATCACAAGGCAGTTCAAATGCTTTCGGTTGGATTTCGGTTACCGTGTCTCCGACATCACACAGTATTCTCGATACAGTGATCTTTTTCACCTGTGTAAGTTGTTCTGTAAGAAGGGATTAAGATATTTTATTCAAAGAAATTGATGTAGGTGTGAGGCTTTGTGGATTACTATCCATCGACTTGTGGTCTTAAGGCTACGTGCACGGGTTTAGGAAGGCGTTAATTCGTAAAGAATACATTGTAATTTATTTGGTATGTAGGTAGAATTATATATTGCTAGGATTTTGACAGCCTCCGTGGCGCATCGATGCCCGCACCGGGACAAATATTTATGAGGCCCACAAGTATTTTTCTCAGGTCTGGGTGTTTGTGACACCGAAAAGTCTCTCGTAGTTTCTAGCACCCACGACACAAGACTTAATTGATCTTAATGTGGGGTCAAGACTATGTACATATGTATGTGACTGTTGGGTGTATTATTACTTATTCATTTATCTTTGTACACGTTTTTCCGATTGATCCATAAAGAATATGTACTTAATTTTTTTATATTATAAGGGGAAAACGAGCATACGGTTGACCTGGTGGTGATCATCGCAGCCCATGAACATCTGAGACACCATACTCAATGGAGATGCGTTGGGAGCACTGATTACTAATTGCTATCAAAACCCTAATGCGAATGGTTTGCAATAACCCATCCATCATACGATTTTATAAATCCGAATGCACATATTATGATATTTAAAAAAGAACAATCGCGTTAAAAGCCACAAAATATGCTGAAAAGTTATCTATTTTTTTGCCCTCAAAACGATGAACCTATCTCTTAGCCTACCAATTACGTTTAATAAATCGTAAAGTATTTGTTAAAGACATACCCAAAGTAAACGCGTTGGGGCTATTTTCTCTCTCAAGCCAAAACCTATCGGACTTCATGTTATGAGAAAGCTGTTCCTTGACGATGCAGTAGAACGTAGGCGACCACCACGAGCCGTTCTTCAAATACTCCACCCAGACACCAGCCAACAAATCTATGTCTTCGACGCAGGAATACCCCAATTTCAAGGCTTCTATTCTCTGAAAACAAAAGATTATAATACACCAACGACCATATTATTGTTCTAACTCCTTGTTTATCATGAGATAAATGTGTCCAGGATATCAAAAACTCTTTGATATCAAACACGAAAATTTTAAACTCATATTTGTGGTATACACAAAAAATCTCTTCGCAAGGTTCGCACTCGCGGTCATTTATTTCACAGCTGGAGTCTAAGCAAGTAATCAGGATAAAAAATACAGGGTGATATTGACATATGGTATGTTATTTAAACTGCATGTATGTACCACCCTAGGTAACATTCTACCAAGTTTAAAAACAAGGCTGATAGTTTTTAAAAAAAATCGCTATTTTAGTTTCCAAGGCCTTTGATCAATACGTATAGGTACGTTTTTTTTTAAGAATTCAGGTAAGTTTTCGAACCGAACTGAAGTTAAGCTAAGCGGTAAAAATACTCGTATCTACGGAGAGGCCAAAATTCGTGAAAACTAAAACCAAGATTTTTGACAAAGAATCATCTCCATTTTTTTTTTCAAATTTTGTACCTAGGGTAATGAGAACATTTAGAGAGATACATGTGGGTTAAATTAAGTAACATGTATCAATAACGCACTGTATACAACTTGATATTATATAAATGCGAAATAACACCCGATGAACCACGTACTATCGTTAAAATAAAGAAATTAAAAAAGAATTAATCCAATCCTAGCCGAATATGGCTACGGCGACCATTTATTATTAAGAGGCGTTGTTTAGGATTTGATATGCTTATTATAGTGAATAATTAATATAATAGTATGTTTACCTCATCTGGTATAATTCCTTTCAAATCATCAAACGAAGTGATGTTGTCTCCAAAGCAGTATTTGCGGTATTCTATGTATGGCCTCAAACCGTAATGTCTCACCTTGGCTAAATCATTTGTCAATATATCGTTCGATCTTTGAAGTCCTCCTAATCCGAGATTCAAGAGCTACAAAATAAGAATCATTTCATCATCATAGGTACCTATATTCATGTTTTCTGGGGCCACGGCAATGTCCCCGCCAAGTCGAGAAAAAAAGCGGCACGGCCATACCATCCTTTTCTCGAAGCAGTTCAGGCTATTTTCAATCCTCTATAACATCATTGTGGATAAAAGTAAAAGCTTATATTTGCAGTAACCAAGCATGCATTGTATTAACACAATATATTTCAAATTTTATTCAATTTGAACCAATAGTTTAAGAATGATGACTAATCAAAGATTTTTAATTTTGTCACTCACTAACTGACCGAACATCAAAACTCTAAGGCACTTCTAGCAGGCATAGAAGCTTCAAGTTTAAAATACAATTAGTGTTTAGTGTATAAATTAAGGAAAAACTAAAATATTTTACAATTTCGGTCTAGTTTTCTGGTTACAACAACTTCGTACATAACTTTGTAATTACATATAAATATATATGATTACAATATTACATTTGCAGTTATTTAACCATTGTACCTGTATATGTATCATATAATAAAATGGCATAATAGGTGTAGACAGGTACCTAGATATAATTATATCTAAAATAAGAAATGAGATCCTATCAAAAATAAAACTTGTAAAAAGAACCAAGTCTCGCAACTCAGTTCTTATAATACGAGTATGTTGTTGATGTAGACTGGACGCAAAAACTATCTGCACCAGGGCGATGCCGGGTACGACCATTAGTTAATTGTAGATTTAAAAGTGGTCGTGACTTTGGAAAGCATATTAGCTAGATTGACTTACATCTGGATCAACAACGTAGTCATCTATTTTGCCAGAAGGCTGCCGGAAGCATCCCTGTGTGATGTATCCCATGACGTTCTTCTCTTTTATGATATTTATATTTGAAGTAAGATTGACCATAGGGAATGATTGATTCAAGTATACTCCGTTTGAATCGTAATACCTAAAAATGTATAAGACTATATTCATTTAGACAAGACAATAGTTTTAGTTCATTTTTACTTTCTTTGTTAGAAATGTAATGATAGTTTCTTATTTAAGTTTCCATCATAACACTTGGGGCTTTAGAGATTTTTATCTGTTCACGGCACTATTTTCTGGAAAGTCTTTTGTATGATATATGGATATGCATTCACTTGCAAGTCTGTAGTATAATTTAACTATATTATAATGGCTAGTACATAGACTTTTGATGTCTTAAAGTAAAAGGAAATAACTATAGAATAAAATAATATCAAACTATGAAACCTAAACTTACTTCATTAACCCGCCTTGCATCTTATGGAAGGCTCGACAAATTACTGGAAACTCCAAAGACAATTGTGGCACTAGAGAAGAATTGTAAACATCTCTGAAGCCGACTGTGTCCATAAGTATTCCATCGGCTATAAGGTTATCGGCACCTGCAATATAAGTTATTTTTAATGTAACTGCTTCAACTAACCTTGTTTACTTATTTCCAAACTTTTTTTTAAATTATTTTTATTTTTTGTGGTTTGAACACAAACTCAGATAACTCCAGAGACTCGCCAAATTTTAATCTTCAATGTCATTAAAATTATTGTAAGTTCCTAATACTGGCTCACATAAGTAATGGAATGATGACGGAGTAATCTCAGACTAAACATAACATTATAGGCTATTATTTATTTTGAAAAAAATAAAACATCTTACCTAACATGGTAGCCATCAATTCATAGTAATATATTTGGTTGGCGTAAGCAATATTAATTTCTCTGGCCTTTGTGAAGAGCTGTTCGTCCGACCAGCAGGGGTTGACCTCGATTAACTTCTCACAAATGTGGTTGTGGTACCTCCAAAAGAACACTAGACTAATGAAGTTAACTCCAAGCAGTAGGTTTATGCTACCTGAAACAATAAATTTACTAAACAACTGAAGAACCACTCTACATAAAATTACTTCAATACGAAATTAGTTCAACGATCTTAATAAGCATAGAAACGATGTTATAAGACGCAGAAACATTTGTTTTATATATATTTTAAAATTGGTTTGAGTTAGAATTCCTGCCGTATTATTTCTTATGTAGGCAGATGAGCCGGCTATCCGCCTGATTCTAAGCGGCCACTGCACCGCTACCTGTGTTCATTGATAATGCCAGAAGCATAATCAAACCGGCTACTACCATAGAGTCCTGGGATACAAGCCAAAACTTTCGCATAATTGCCAACAAACGATGAGAAAATCTGCTAAATAATACTGTTCTTCTGATATCAATATGTTTCATGTTAATAAGAAATGCCTTTCTTATTATGGAATACGTAAAGACGACTTTAACGATAAATTGGTTATTGGTTTCTATTTTTGTCTATTGTTCCAAATTTTTTTATATAGCATAGGTCCGGCAAACGAGCACACAGGTCACCTTATGGTAACTGATTATTGCCGCCGATGAACCTCCACAACGCTTGGAACATAGATGTGTTGCCGGCCCATCAGATCGGGAGGGGAGCAGGAAGTAAAAAGGATGGGAAGAAGAAAGGGAAAGCGACAGCAAAACTGTCGCTTCTCGTCGATCTCCTGTAAGACAGTGGTACCACCCCGGAAGACCCTGTCCATTAATGCTGAGTCATAGCGTGCATGGCAACATCGTGGCTCTACCACTTTCAAAGAATTTACTAATATTTGAACATAATATGGCTTTTAAGTTTATTTTTAAGTGTGCAATGTATTGCACCTTTGTTTTTTTTTACATACTTACTTGTAGGCGGTAAGGTGGTGCCATTAATTGTCTCTAGACGCAGGGTTCCATTAACAAATGTTCTTCTGGCGGGTTCATCAACGTTTCCGTAAATCGGTGACAGGTCAATCAATGGGGTAGCATCTACAATCTGTGAAGTACATATATATTTTTTATGGGATAATCTTTAGTCCTAGTTGAAAGTGATTGGACTCTGAAGATGAAAGTTATGGCATTGTAGACTTCAAATTTAAAGCGCCTGGCGAAAGACAACCGTGGAGACTCTATCATTCTGTAGTGTTAATATAAATAATTCATTTTTAGCTTACACACAAACTTGGGACTGTAGAAATAAAACATCAATTTAGATAAAACTTACCCTCAATGGGGTGGTAGTATTGGCTAGGCATCCCGAAGTCTGGAAGGTGAGAGGCTTGGTCATATTGAAACACTTAATACCAGAGTATCTGTGGACGTAGTCGTCGACAGGCACATAGTTTGGAGCACAGGCAGGGTCTGATTGGCCACTTTTTTCACAACACCACGGCCGCCAACGAACGTAGTTAGCTGGAAAATCAATTTAGTGTAAATATCTTCATAATGGGTAGAAATGGAGACATTTTTAAAGAGAACAATAATTTCTCATTTTTCTCTTTTTATATGATGAAAATAAATCACGTAGTTTTATTACTTACTGGTATCCTGGGTGTTGGTGAGGTCCGTAAGAAAGTACACAGCGAAATGAGTGACGCAATGAGTGAATTTTGTGTCATCGATCCGACCGTCAGCTAGCAGGGTACTTCGGATTTGCCTTGCACCAGTCAATGGTGAAGCAGTGCATGATGAGAGTCTCGGATCAAATACTGAAATAATATCAGTTATTGTAGTGATCATAAAGAGAGGATATAAGCGTATCGTTGCTGGGCATGGGAATCTGCCTTCTCAATTAGAGAGAGGCAGGTCTCAGTCCCTATTTCCAGTTGGTAGATGTCGCATACGTCGAAAATCCATGTATTGATCATAAAGTGAAGTGCACGGTAGTAAGAGTCGATGTTATATCTCTTTTCAGCCGCATGAAGACTCGTTACCGAATGTGTACTGGCTGGCTGTGTACTCGGGTATTTTTGTAACATTTGGTGTAACGTATTTCACATCAATATTCTATCATCAACTAGAAAGCTGTATGTATCCACAACTTCTAAGAATCAATAAATGCTAATCCATGAAAAAGTCCTAGCCTCGCGGTCGAGCCGGCCTTTTCCTACTGTAGTTCAAGTGGACTGTAGTATGGCTCTAGCAATCCAATAAAATATCTAAAAAATATGTCGCTCATGGACAAGAGCCAAACAACTCCATGAACTATAAAGAAATGATAGGCAGTCCACTGCGCTCGCTATTCTTAGACATAAGATGTTAAGTCACATTATGTCCAGTGTATTTACACTGCTGTTTGGCGAGAGAAGTAGACATTGCGGTGGTACATACCCAGGCGCCTCTCACATATGAGAGATCTACCACCAGTAAACTCCTGACAAGATACATATTTAAACTTTTCAAGGTCATGATGATTAGAGCAAACAGGTCACCTGATGATAAGTGATCACTGTCGCCCATGACCATCCCACATCACAAGAAGCACATCTATGAAGATGTGTTGCCGACCCTTAAAATCAGGAGGGGAGTGGGAACGAAAAAGGATGGGCAGAGGTAAGGGGCGTTGGACATCCGGCAGTCTCAATCACCGAACGAAACGCGACAGTAAAGCTATCGCTTCACATCGATTTCCTGTGAGATAGTGGCACCACCCTGGACGAGCCTGCCCATTTATGCTGAGTAATGACTGACAACTGCGCGGCTATACCACATATATATTTATTTACATAAGTATTACTTTTTTTACTTACCGGTGTCTGAAGTACGGTTGTATGTCGCAGGCAACAATCTGTAGTAGGGGGTGCGCGCAGCCCCTCTACTCGGGTGGTCTAAGTTATTGCAAGTTCCATTGATTCGTCGTCCTTCAGTCGCGTTACAAGGTGCTACCACATTCGTGCAATTGCTAAAAATACACCGCAGTACTATAATAAATGAGGTTAATATTATATATGGAGTCAAAGGCAAATTGTACACCAAATGAAGCAAATAAATCGTCATTCATTTTATTAGATTGACAGTCATCCAATAAATAGTTTATTTCTTCTGCTATTTTCGTCATTTGCCGATTTGCCTGTAACCAAAATATCCAACAAAAAAAAACATGTTTACTCACGCCAAAGTCCCGTTGGCTACGTATGCGGCAACCTGAGCTGCAGTCAGTTTTTCGCCTCCATACGCGCTGTAATAGTCCACGCAGTTCACGCCGTAAAAAAATAATATTATTACGGGGACCACGAGACTTTTGCACGTATTCTTCATGGCTGAGCCAATGTGGATGGTGAAAAATATGCTCGTATTTATACAATGCGTTTATTAGCTTAGATGTATTACGAAGATGTCTTACATTAAATATAATTTGAATATGAATGGTAAGAACAAAATTGTATTGTATTGTATGAACCCGCCACCACCGCGAACATGTAGGCAGCCGCGTCTGGTCCGTTACCAACAGGCCACCACGAACTTCAACAAAACAGAATGCAGTTGGTTTATTAAAACATAAGTGTTGCTCATAGAATTTCTTGCGTCGATTTTTCTTTACTATTGCAACACGCGGCAAAACACATGTAATATATAATGATAGGATATATGCATCTTATAAATGAGCTTTTAAATAAAGATTATTTTATAAAACTTATATTACCGTCAGATGCCTGTGAGAAGATTGCACACAACAGTTTATTTTGACGGCCGAATCTATTAAACTAATTTATTTTATCTAATTAAACACATCCTTTACAGTTTATTTAAAACCAATCATACGTGAGCCCTGTTTAAATTCCGAGACACGCATCACCAACCCAAGCAATACATTAAAGAGACCGGATGTCCATAAACAGTGTGTACATTTTATCACTTCGATTTATGCAGATATGTGATAGAATACACGTCAGACGAAATAATGCTCTCTACCGTGTAAATAGAGTGAATTGATGCGACAACGGTAGAATAATCGTCATTACAGACGGGCGTTTGCGACGCGGCGTCTGGAAACTTTTTTTTTTTATCACAATTAGATTATTAACTTCATTATTGGGTAGCATAGCGAATTTCTAGCTACCTAATGAATGTTCCCGGAGGTCACTATGGAAATTTTTGCAGGAGGACTAATAAATAAATAAATAAATAAACAAATAAATAAATACACTCAACAGTCCCAAACACAATCTTGATCGCACATCATGTATCAGAAGCTACGAGAAACTTTCCGTTCTCACAAACACCCAGACCCGAGACAAATACTTGTGGGCCTCACAAAAATTTGTCTCGGTGCGGGGATCGAACTCGCGGCCTCTCGTTTCACAGGCGGCGTCTAACCAACTGCGCAAAGGCTTCAAGCTTTTAAAGCCTAAGCGACTATCTAGACGACCTAATAAATCTTCCACAAGTCCTCCTATAAGTCGCGGTGGAAACCCTTACTAGCGACTTGATGGCTTGATACAAGATGTTGAGGACAATAATATGATATTAGTACGAGAAAAATAATATAGCAAATCGAAATATTTTTCTCATTATGACTAGCAACATCAGAGGTAGAAAGCCATGTGCTTTGGAGAAAGTCAAACAAAAGTCACGTTGCGTTAAAAAAAAGACCGTATGGCGTGATGTTATTATGCAGCAGCTATACGAGTATATGTGTGCGTGTATATACAATATAATATGTAGACTTTGCAATTACGCTTTTAGAAAATTATGGGCAATGTACACTTGTTCAATTATTGGTCAATCTACCAAACACTTTTCATTTCAAGACAACGTGATAAGCCGAACAATGTCGAATAGCCTTGAGCGTATGAAATGATATGAAAAAAATGAAATAATAAAATTATCGATATTATTTTACTTTATAAATGCGGTCGTTTGGCAAGATGTTTGGATTTTTTTAGAAAAATAATACCGTGACATCTATTTTTACGCATACATTATTATGTCCTGGAATCTGGATGAGCACATAGGCTACATTTCATCCCAGTAATTTTGTTTTGTGACGTGTTACAAACATAAAAATACGTGGAGTGGTCAGGTGTTATGCGTAGAGCAGGTTGCTAATTTTCTTCCAACTAAACAGGACAACCGCTATTTATAAATATATTGAGTGAATTGTACAAATTATAAGGATGATAAGTTGCAACCAGCCACGGGTACTTCTTGCATACAGGCAAAACCGGGTCTTACCACTAGTCACCCAGCGGCCCGCTTCGGTTTTGGCTATATACAGATTTTCGGGAAACTTCCAGCCTATTTTACATCGACTGTTTCCAATTAAGTTAATTACGCAATTTATTAAAAACAAGAATACAATTCCGACTCTTATAACCGCAGCAGAACGCCAGCTCACACCGACCACAGAGCACGAATATTGCATACTAAGTGGACGAATTGAGTCAGCGGTGGCACCTCGGCATTCAGAACGTTTCTAACAATCGAACACACTTTATTGGCTTTAAAAACCTATATGTTGACTGTCAAAAAGGCTCTTGTCGCTCTTCAAATGCATGTTGCCAATTGACATCCGATTGTCGTATTGAAGCGTAAACCGGAGATCATCTTTTAAAAGTAATCGATTCGCAGAAGAATAGATGTTTACAAATTTTCCCTTTTTATAAGTAAATTATTTTATATACTAATACGTGATATGATTTTTATTCCATTTGACTATTTAGTGAATTTAATACTAGCTACAAATATTTTCAAGCATTATTTGTTAGCTGCTTAGCTTGGCACCAATGGGTTGTAAACTTTGAGGCTCGATTTTCGATATGTATCCCATGTCAGAGTAACTTCATTAAGCGTCAACTCTGTGGCTATGGGATGTCTATACCAATCTTTCCTTCTCCTGGTAGCAATAGGTTCATATCTATAGGCATGAAAATATGTATGATTGTAAGTGTTAAAGATAATTTGAACAACAATTCATATTGCAACCCAATTACCATTCATATTATGAACCAGGTGATAAAAAATGCGAGTCGAAATAACGGTTTAGTGTACATACATACATAAACACACGCCTTTTTCCCAGACGGGGTAGGCAGAGGTGCTACCAGAACACCCACGTTTCGCCTTGTATATTCCGTCCCACGATGTGATAGGGGGCGAGCCTATCGCCATATCGGGCACAAATTCCTGACTCCGGTCTGATAATGAATAGAAAATCCAATATCACTTTGCCCGACCCGGGATTCGAACCCGAGACCTCAGCTTTGCAATCGTACCGTAGTACCACTACGCCACCGAGGCAGGTTTAGTGTAATTTTATGAATATAATAAATTATTTCCATTTATATATTAAGTTTTCACGTAACATAACAATAAGTATGTTACTTTGTTCAGCAAACACGTTGGAACCCGAAACTCTACTTGCACAACAGTTAATTTTCAATATCATTGGAATTTTGCCGTTGTTTTATTTAAGTAGACGGTAACCAAATTAAATAAGGACACAGATGATCTCTTACGTACATATTATACAGTATTTAAGTAAGAATATTTGTGGAGAAACATTGCAAACACAGACGACACACACACGCACCACGTGTCTGACAAGTGGAACAGACAAAAACCAAGAGAATTTATATTTTTAACCGACTTTCAAAAAAGAGGAAGTTCTCAATTTATTGGAGTCTTTTTATGTATGTTCGCCGACTACTCGAAGATGCCTGCACCGATTTAGAAAATTTTTGTTTTGTTTTAATACTTATACTTCACAGATAGTCCCATAAAAAATTGCTCAAAATCTGACAAACAACTTTCCGCAGTTATACAGTATTTCAATTTTGGATTCTGGAGTCGGATTCTGGTGGTTCTTTTTGCATTAGGTATAGAGTACAAGAGTTAAAGTACAGTGGGGAGGAAAGGGGTAGGGTGAGGTGGAGGGGAGTAAGAAAATAAGTATAAATGTAAATATTCAATAACTCGACAGCTATGAACCGATTTTAATGGTTTCTTTTTCATTGGAAATAACACATTGTTTTCCTTATGTGACCACCTTCCCGTCATTTAAATGCCTACTGCCTATCAACACTAAAAATACACAAATAACTTAAAAATTTAATGAAAAATGAAAACCGACTTAAAAAAACCACTACAAAATTTTAAAAATAAAATAACAATACAATACAAAGTAAGATATAAAATCTATTTCATGTACTTTGTACACGTTGATTACTTTGTTTAATGACTTTACTAGCCAACAAATCAGAATATACCTACGCGTAAAATATTCGCCATAACAGGGTCGCCAAGTACCTACAAAACACGTAGGACCTATGCATTAATGCATTAATATACGGTATAGGTCCATTTCTAGTGTTTTTTTATTAGGGAGGCCTATGTTTAGCTACAGGAAGTCCAGTGCTGAACATAGGCCTATCTCATGGTTCGCCACAGCGACCTATCGGACGCGGCCTGCATTCAACGACTTCCTGCGACCTTAACCACCACAGTCCACCTTGTGGGTGGGCGTCCGACACTTCGCTTGCTTGTACGTGGCCTAAAATCTAGATCCTTTCGGAACCAGCGACCCTCAGCTCTACGTGCTATGTGCCCAGCCCACTGCCACTTCAACTTGCTAATCCTAAGGGCTATGTCGGTAACCTTTGTTCTCCTACGGATCTCCTCATTGCCGATTCGATCTCTTAGGGAACCTATACTATAGTCAAATTTCATCGAAATCCATTAAGCCATTTCTGAGTTTATCGCGCACAACCACAACCGCACAGACAGATAAAAATTCTAAAAATCATAGTTTTGGGTTCTATTACGTTAATATAGTCCCCCTATATCAGATTTTTTCATTTATCTTCCATGTACAGACATCGATCGGTTATAAATTTATTATATATATAGATATAGAATAAAATAGGTTACAATTGCTCCTGCTGCTATTTGTTGCTATAATAAAAAAGTAATTTTAATTATTTTTCAGGAGAGTCGTGACAGCCCTAGTACACCCCTACCGCGGTCTCCGATTACCCCACATCACCCCGTTAACTGTTAACTGTAGCTTTCGTTTGGTCGCCACCACAATATTCGCACATCATTTGATGCGAAGCTAAGAAAACCCCTTTTTAAAAACTATATATTTTTATTATTCCCTAATAGGAAACGGGCTTCAAACAACAACTTCCGTTGATATTCCAACTTCACATGTTTGCGGTGTACACTAATAGCAAAAGAACAAGATACTGACCAAAGACGAATAGCAAAATAGCCATCATCATCGTTACGTCGTGCTACTTGCCAAGCTGCTTGCCAGGCCTGGCAGGTACATAAAATGATTTATCAGCATGTTTATTTATTTTCGGCAACGGACTTTCTATAGTTAAAGATGTATTTTTGTACCCTAACAACAGTTATGCCATACCTAAGAGTTAAGCATACCACCATTTTGATTTGTATAAAAGAATGGTCTTATTTTATATTATACCGGCTGTCGAATCGACCGTTAAAAGACATCATCGGATATCAACCCCATCGAATTTTGAAAAAGGAAATAAAACGTGAAAAGGGACTATATAAATATTAATTTAGGTACTATCTAGAACAAATCACCTATAATAAAAAAATAGTTATAAACACGAAGAGCATTTTGCAACAAATTACATTGTTTTTTTACTCTTATTACAAAGAGTGTAAATGTCAGGGGCAACCCCTACCACGGTCTCTGATTACCGTCGCCCTATCGTTAACTGTAGCTGTCGTTTACCCGGCTCGATGATTATTATTCACACATGAGTCGACGTGACGCGCGCATCTGTTTCTAATGGTCACTGCACGTGCCGAGGGATGGCTGGTTAAACGTACAATAAATGTTATTGGCAAAAAACATCACTTGTTTCTGGCGTTTAATGACGGATTATCATATTCGGTTTAGGGTCGAATCGTTTAAAAAGTCATTTTATACTGAAACCATGTTAGCGTCAGTTAACATCAGATATTAGAATAGGTTTTCATTTGAATGGTTCTCTTTTAAGCCACGCTAAAAACTGTAGCCTTAATTTATTCAAAACTTTCTTAAAGCTTCTTTGTGGCGAGATTCATCTCGTGAATAGCTGTATGTATTATGATATGAATTTCAAGTTCAGTGACATTCCATCTAAGGAGGCGGTTCTGAATTCCTAAAAAAACTCCTCAAAATTGAGTAAGATGCTTTTGGTTCTTTTTGCATTAGGTAAAGTATAAGAGTTAAAGTACAGTGGGGAGGAGAACAGGGGCGGGGGGGGCTAAGAAAATTAGTATACATGTAAATATTCAATAATTTTGACAGCTTTAAACCGATTTTAGTGATTTTATTATTCATCGCAAATAACATTTTTCTTTACTAAGTTTTGTGTAAGAATATTTACCAACTGTAAATTACGTTAAATGACTAACTAAATAAACAAATGAGCGAGTCAATTCCCAGAGTGTGGTTGTGTTAGCCCTGTGCAAGGGTATGCAAGTGTCATAAGCAACATTGCGACTATTTCGACCCCGCCGCAGCTCAGTGGAAAGTTTTTGGCAATTAGTCTAACTTCACGCGATCGATTAGCTCGAGTCGCAAGTGATCAGCTGTAGCGGGTTTTTAACTCCAGGTTGAAATTACATTGTTTTTTATTTCAAACAATTTAAACGAGGAAGTTCTGGAATGCAGGCTGTAGCATTGAGCTAATGCGCTCTATTAAAATACACAACATATAAGTAAGCATGAGGATAAATGAAAAAATACAATGTTTTTTAAATGTTACGTTTGGCAAACGAGCAAGCAAGTCACCTGACAGTGATATATGTAATTGGTGTTGTTTGGTTTTGCTACTGTCCATGAGCGGTAGTATCGCTTAGCATCAGGCGAATTGCATGCTCGTGTCGCAATCCAAAGCAATAAAACAAAACTGTAAAACTGTGTTACCAGATTCTAATACTCGTATATAACGCTGCTTGATCAAACACTAGAAAAAAAAACCTTATGATACATAGCACACAAAGTGCTGTCATTAGAACCATCAAATTATTAAGATCAAAACAAAAGTTACAATCACGTCTTTTCTAAAGTAGGCAAACAGAAATTATTTAATGCTTTGTGCTATAATTTTGGAAACTTATTTTACCTTGTTCTTAATCAAACATATTCATCAAAACAAAAATTAATTTAGGAAAATATCTCTTATAACTTAGCGCGGATACCCGGCGTGTGATTTTAACGAGCAACACGTGTCGTGTCCGTGTGCTTAGTTATTGTAATTAACTGTAACACGTCCAGTGCAGCGGAGATCGAGCGGCGTAACTATACAGTTTGCGTACACTACGCCGCACCCGTGGTAGTGACATGACATACTTGATACACCGAAGTGAGTTAAATAATATTGTGTTGATGTAATTGTGAAGAGAAATGTGATTAAGATAAATTTTAATGCATCTTTTAATGGCGTATTGAAAAATATTTATATTAAAAAATATACTCAAATGTTTCCAAATTAAGAAACTTGAGAAAATAATGGATTTTATGTAACATATCTAAAACAATACTAGAGGATTGATCTATTAAAGAAGCTTACACATAACAACATATACTTATATTCAGAATATTCAGTCTATCCTAAAAATAAGTAATTTACGATAAAGATCCGAAAAGGAGTAAGCAATTAATTCGATAGTAAGTTAACATCGCAAACCACACTTGAAAATTCTTTAATCGGTGAATGAGTAAGAGGGGGGAATTGACTAGATTTTACATTATGTTAGCCTCCAGCAGACTCATCAAAACCAACCACCTTTTTATGTTATTTGAAGCCACCTTTTCTGCGAATACCTATTTGACAGCCTTCGTGGCGCCGTTGGTTAGACGCCGGCTGTGAAACGAGAGGCCGCGGGTTCGATCCCCGCACCGAGACAAATGTGTACCACGGGTATCTTTGTCGGGTATAGGTGTCTGTAAGATCAAAAAGTCTCTCGTTGTTCTTGATACCCACCATCGGGGTCAGGAATATGTATGATATTGTTGGGGGTATTTATTTATTTATTTACCTATAAGACTATGACTAAGGAGAAGATGAATAAAGCAAGTCGTAAAGTATACAACCATACGTCACAGACATATCTTCCACGATGACGACAGCATAATATATTAATTTCGCGGGACGTCTTCCACAGCTCATATGTGCATAATGTCGCTTTGAGCGTACCCTTTATATGATTTGCGAGACGGGGCATGCGAAACAATATTGTCCTGAGAGTTTGTTCAAGGTTTTCAAAAGGAAAATTGCATTTCCAAGTTTCCACCGCATTAACGTGTGCAGTCGAGCGTTGTAATAATGTAATATAAGTTATTCGAGTGTGTGATAAAATTATGGTCATAAATATTAATTAACTCAGCGATAAAAAAGCTCTTGTTTATGATTATATGAATGAAAAATATTTTGATTCCGAAATAGACCGTTTTTTTATTGATATTTCAGATTTTTTATGGCTACTGATTTCAGCGCTTTTAGGAACCAATTAATAAATCAACGATCTACCACTCTTTATGAATATTCATCGATAGCGGTGATCATTTTCAATCAAGTGGCCCCGTGACAATTTTTTATCGAATTTTTTTCCTATCATCGTATTTGGGTGGTAAGTTCATACATTTTCCTAAAAAAATAATGTACAGCCTTTTCTTCTTAAAGACGCTATAGTACGCAAGGCTTTAAATTACAATTTTAGCAAAAGCTATTGATTTACCACCCTAACACAATGATATTTAAAACACTACAAAAAAAATAGTCGCAATTTTTGGGAAAATTTTTAGTTGCATCGTGTCTGTAGTCGCTAAAACTACTAAGATAGCAGTCTCGATATACCCTGTATTATAGTTACTATCGCACTCTAAAACTTCAAAATGCTGCTCCGTCGTAAATAGTTGCGAAATTCACTATCGTATAACTATTCACATTTCTGTCATTTTATCTAAACATAAAACGCTGGAAGGGACTCTTGGATTGCAGGGTTATGTCGCCGTTTCCTGAACATGTAACTTATACTAGAAATTGCTTCTTTACTGCAAAGGGAGCCACACAAAAATATTTTTGATCTATTTTTTATTGTGTTCGAAATATTATAGACTTAGATCAGGACCTTCGTATTACAATGTAGCTGACGAGACAAAATTGAGGGTAAAGTGGGAAAGAAATAATACAATTATTTATTTACAATGATTCTAATATTAGTTTATTTTAAATAAAAGGCACCGCCAATGTCTCCCGATGAAAGCCTGTTCGAATGGTTGTCTGGAAGAGATCGCTTTTAGCGATAAGGCCGCCAATTGTTTCACTAAAAGTAAATTTGTTTTGTTTTTTTTTTGTATTTTATGTTCTGTGGTGTATTAATAAAGTGTTATACTGCTACTTCTATTAACTTGCTCCAATATAAAATAACATTTTTCGTACGGCCCTACAGCTGAATAATAGCTTATATGGGGAAAAGATACTACATACGTAAGCAGGGCTGAATTATGACAATTTGCGTACTCGTATACTTGCCGGTACTGTGCACTAAAACTCCGTTTGACGTATTATATAGTAAATAACTGTACTATATCAGCCCATACGTCCACGTAGGGGATGAGCCTACTCTAAAACCGAGTACGATTGAGAGGGGTTAGGCCATATAGCCCACCACGCTAGCCTAGTGCAGGCTGCAAATAATTGCTAAATGATATTAAAACCATACTATAAATTAGGGTAAAACGCCACCAAATCAAATATTATAGTTGTTGAAACAATAGCACGAACTAAAACCTTTTTTAGAATACTCTAACAAAATAAACTTTTTAGTAGAATATTATTGAATGTAAGTTTTATTCATGGTTTTCGCAACGGCCTTACGACTGCCTCGGTGGGCTAATTGTACTACGGTACGATAACGAAGCTAAGGTCTTGGGTTCGAATCCCGGGTCGAGCAAAGTTATATTGGATTTTTCTATCCATTATCAGCCCGGAGTCAGGAATTTATGCTCGATATGACGATGGGCTCACCCCCTATCACATCGTAGAATGAACCACACAAGGCGAAACGTGGGTGTCCCGTTTGCACCTCTGCCTACCCCTTCTGGGATAAAGATCTGATGTTTGTGTAAAAATTTAAGTAGTTTCTTCCAAACTGATCATTCGTGTCTAATGTTGCATTGCAAATGAAGTAAAAACATCCTAAAATATCACAATTAGTACAGTGTCCTCGTTATTTTCTTTAAGGATCATCAGGATATGATTGAGAAAATGATGCTGGGTCTAAAATAGTTGTTACTTTAATACCTGAACTGTTTTCAACTGTATACAACAAAATCTTATAGCAGATATTTCGTAGGTTAAAATATATATTTAGATTAGGTTACATAGACCCAATGTGCGGGATGAGAGGACGTAAAATGAAAGGATATGAAAAGATAAACCATTCCATGTAAACTCAAAACTAACCAATAATACGTATCATTCTTTATCACCCTATGGTGAGGGGGCGTAAGAATTCCGCCACGGCATCCCATGCCCGTCGTAGGAGGCGACCAAAAGGGATCATAGGAGCCGACCAAAATGCGCGCGAGGGCCACCAAGAGGTTTTAGTCAGTATGCTAGCGTAGGTTTTGTTAAGGACCCAACTCGGCCGAAATATTCGCAGTGTGCCGGGCTAGTTGGCCAGTGACATTGACCTACACCTTTCGGCCTCCTCCGGGACCGAAAAGGAATATTTACAGATTTTCCTCTAGAACTAAAAAAAAAAAATATCATTTGAATTCGCTAACAGTAATACAAACTTACATTATCACCAGAATCGAAAGCAAACAAAATACTCAAGAATACCAGCCCTTTGACACACGACACGAATCATATTATCAAATAAGCGAGGGCACTTTACGCATAAGCCGACGTGAAACACCCCATTCCGAAGAAATAAAGGCAATATTGAAGGCAACATTTGTATTTTTACTGGGGTAGGTCGAGGGATGCCGTTGCCATGGTAACGGCACGAATACAGATGACAAAGTCCCGTCTGTCCATTCAACTGTTTGTAAAGCACTGGAAATCTCCGGGAAATTGCGAAGAAAACTGCTTGCAACGTAATACGGTCAGCTGAGTAAACAAGCTATAAGCGATGCCGTATATTTAAAGCTAGCTTTGTTGGATTTTAAGTGGCGGTATTTTTATACTACGATAATGTGAGTGCACCGCACGTGATATCAAGTGCAATGTTATAAACATTACTTGTATCAGACTGTTAATTCAGCCGATTGACACAATCACAGAACGACACTACTATGCCAGCCTGCATTTTTTTATATTATAGGGGCAAACAAGTGACAAGTTGACGTGAAGCAACACTTCGCTGTCCCGTTTCGTTCGGTGAGTGAGCTTGCCGGATGCCCAATACCTGTTTCCTGTTCCCATCCTTTTTCCTCCCCGCTCCCCTCCCAATTGGGCCGGCAACACATCTATGATCCAACGTTGTGGATGTTCATGGGCGGCAGTGATCACTTGCCATCAGGTGACTTGTTAGCTTGTTTGCAATAAAAAAAGTATAGCATTGTAACATAGATCGGTGAACTAAACAACTCACCCGATTTAAAGTGACAGAAATTAAATTAAAAAATCTAAAACTTAAATAATTGTTCGTTTTCAACTGCACAAGTCGCCGTTTCAATTATTCGGGAATAAATTTTTGAAAGCCTCTCTCAGTAGTAATGTATGTTTTCAAAATAAAATTTTTAAGACACGTACCACAGTAATTAATAAATATACGTAGTATTGTTTTATATTTCCGCAAATTCTCACTTTTTGAAAAAAATAACTCCGCTGAAATGAATTTTTATTTTCATCACAATAAACCGCTATTAGTCAGAATCGGCGTTTGGTGTGGAAAGTTGTAAACGATTTATTCTCCGCTCGGCTTGAACGCGAGAAGTTGCGAAGGAACATGACGCGTTAATGACCGTTTCATCTCTCATCTCGCACCGATGCTGTGGGGCTGCGTACATACTGACACTTTAATATATCTCCTTAGTAAAGAATAATATAATAGCATGTATAATTTGCTCTTTTTTTACTATGAAACATGAAGCCTACATACATCCTAAGGACTGTCCAAGTGATTTCTAAGTATATCTCATTTTAATTTAAGCACATTTTTACACATGATAAATATGAAGAAATAATTATTATAAGCTACAAAAAATTCTCAAATCGAGACCACTTATCAAGTAATATATCGATGGGCGTTCACCCACCCACAAAAACGCTAGTTAAGCTGACATCTAGGTCGTTTCGTCACTTGTCAAGATATTACCATGGTAATTCAAACAGCATACATTCTTGTCTGAAGCGGTTAAAATGCATATTATAGTAGGCAAATATTTTAAGACCAGACTTTTCAAATACTTTGTTATTAAAATACTTCTGAATTTTTTTCGTCCAATTATACAGAACTTGTATGAGAAAGTAAAAAAAATTTTTTTTATATCATTAAAAATGACCAGTTGTATCACGTTTATATTCATTCAGTTTTTAACCTATTTGACAAATAACTTTATTCCATGATTAAAAATTCCGCCCTAAGAGGTATTATTATCTGTGAATATACAGTTGAGTAAGCTGTGTGAACCCGGCTTTGGAAAACATTATCGCTGACGCCCCCCCCCCGTGTATGAATGCCCTTAATTTAACGCAGTTAGCAAACTGTGCGGTTGAGCTGACGCGGCCCGGCGCGAGCCTTAATTGGTCACAAACCTACTCAGTTTGCACTCTTCGTCTCTTGTCTTTAGCTTCAATATCTGCGGATTTTGAGAATCATTGCTTATCGTCCCGCCCAAACATACATCCTGTGATGCAGAGTATTGGAGGCCGTTTATTACGAACGACGTATTAGGAGACAAATTTCTTGACATAAATAAATTGAGGAGTAGACGAGCATTATTTTTTGGTCTTGAATAATTATAATAATCATTGAGCGAACATTAAGCGATGCAAATGCCTTACTTCCTTATTTTCTATTGACCTCTGCTCGAGTTTATTAGTTTATAAATATACATATTTACAAATTTGTATATGCAAAGTGTTTATTTCTGAAATGGCTTTCATTTTATTTGTAAGTACAAATATATTATCAAAATATATCATCGTAACACTCTAATAGAAAAGTTGTGAAGCGAAGTTTTTCCACGCACCTGCTCCGATTATGAGCATTAATCCAAACTCGCGACATCACCCCACCCTTATGTGAAAGGGGGGATTTATCACCACTCAAGTTTTAACATTACAACTCATTTTACAAGTAAGGCTTTGAGACTGCGCGATAAGTTGGATTTGAAACGAGTGGGCGCGAGTTCCATCGTTACATTAATACAACAAATTTTAGTTTCCAATTACTATAGAATACAGAAGGGCATCGTATTTTGTAGCAAGTCGCACTAATACAATAACTATATTTTCATTATAAATCCTTCTTCTTTTTTAATTTTATTTATTCAAAATGGTACACCAACAGCATAATACATTAGATCGTTAATTTTTAAATTAAGTAGTGTACACGTTAATATTTAAATGTAGTATATGTCCGTTACATGACTTTCCTTAATCTCAAATCAAAGCAAATTAAAAACATTTATCTTTTGCCAATAAATTTACCTAAAGATAAAATGCTGAACCTAAGCTTCCAGGAGGATTATGAAAATATCAATATTTCTCCAGCCCGGGTACTTAGCGTTGACAGTTGATGAAGCGAAAGAGGTATGTATGTATGGACCGTAGCATTTGAAGCTCTACAATCTCTGCCTACCCCAATGGGACATAGGCGTGAGTTTACGTATGTTTATCTCCACCAAATATTTCCACATACGAGCATAACTCGATCTATCTAACGCTAGCAACTATTTGAGCTGCGTTAAATCACGCCCATCTCATTTAGTCCAGGAATTGCGATCCATGTAACATATTCAGACATGGGACGGTTAATTTCCGCTATCCGCTGCAAACTGCCATATTTCACATTGTACTTGCATTTGAAAATCATTTCTCTGCTGTTTTGGATCGTTTATTAATAGGGTTGTTTTTTAATAAATAAAGTTTGGTATGAGGCAAATGGTCTCTTTAAAATTACCATTTACTTATCGCCTTAATTATTTGGATAACTGAAGAATCGTATTTAACTAGAAGATAACGTTTTTAATATTACTACGAACCACCGCATTCGTGTAATATTATATTTCAAATCGAACAACATAATGTATAATAAATTGTCCCGAAAAACAAATTCAAAACCTTAATTGCTGCTTATTTTCTCCAACACTGTTTAGTGGTATCTCTTTTGTTTAAAAGAGTTCAATTTTATTTACTTGAATATGAATAAATTTTAAAACACACAGTATGGTATTTTACAATTTATTAAGAGGCACGCGAGGACGCCGCGCTTCCCCGAACCGCTCGTAAATCATTTAAATGGTTTACGAAAATAATTTGCACAAAGCACACGGGACACGCTGTTAATATCTAATTAAAATTTATCTTTCACTCATGTATTTACGTGTGGAATGGGCTTGTACGTTGGTATCACTACAACTAGTATTTAAAAATTAATATTGGAATCTTAAGGTTGGAAAATCCTTGTGTAAGCTGGTAAAGAAATTCGCATTAACACGGAAACTGCCCATCGAACATTATGGTGCAAATAAATAAGTGAAATAAATACACCCAACAGTCACATACATAGTCCTAACCCCACACTAAGATCGAGTCTTGTGTCGTGGGTATCAGGAACTACGGGAGACTTGTCGGTCTCACAAACACCCAGACCCGAAACGAATACCTGTGGTTCACACAAATATTTGTTTTGGTGCGGGGATCGAATCCGCAATCTCACGTTTCACATCCGGCGTCTAACCAACTATGCCACGGAGGCTGTTCGAAATCATGCATGCAAGTAAGTGTACTCTGTACTTACATAAGTGCATTGCAGGTGTATAAAGAACGGGTAAATTGCAGCGAAAAATAATAACACAGTATTGTAACAAAATAAAACAAGAATAATATTCCGAGAAATAAAGCTCCAAAGATTACCGGATGAGAAGAAGAAAACAGTGAATAATGACACCGGAAGCGGAAGCTGTATATTTCCAAGTTAGTTGGCTGGCTTAGTGCGTTCTCGGATAGAAAAGTTAAGCTGAATATTAAAATGCAAAACGGGGTAAAAATAGAAAACAAATATATTTATGAGGGTGAAAAAGGCGTATACATATCATTTAATGCGTTCTTTCTTTGTTTTTGTATTTGCACGAATTCCTAAAGCTAATGATCATTATTTTCGTGGTAGCCTAGGAGCAATAAGCGAAAAAATAGTTATAATTTTTGGGAGAGATTTTCTTCGTCTGTAAATTCTCACTATGATTAAGTAAACGTAGTCTTTGTGAACGGGTTGGAGGGATGGCTGTTTGTTGTCTAGATATCTCATTGTGCGATCAAAATGTGATTGTTACATTGACACATAACGTAGGCTTTTCTGGGAGATAAATATAACATCCGACAGAGACTGCCCTTTGTGATGTAACCAAGATATGCTAGAATGTATTATGTTGTTCTGACTTTTGGCATTTCAGTATAATTTTTTTTTGGTGTCATTTACAACAATCGTTTAGTAAAAAAAAATATAATAAGACTGATATTATTTTTGTTTAGCTGGACTAAAATAATCAAATATTTAATTCAAGACCTCGTTATTCAAACGTATACGAATAAACTTATAAATGACGCTACACGACGCGACCACAATAATAGAACCCAGACATACGCCCAAACGTACCCCTCCACGTACGCAAAACGTAGTAAAATATTAACATTAAATCACAGCGGGCACCAGGCAACGCACTGAGCAAACCTTGTATCAAACATAGATATTTCTGATCAAACCCTTTGCTGTATCAAATTCAACTCTACCCACTTCATTTAGAGCATCTTTTTCAACAATTGTTATCTCAATTACCTGAATACGAATGCAGACGACGTTCCCAGTAATATAGCAATCATTCATACCCATGCTACTTTGAAAGATTAATGTGGAAATATATTCTTAACAAGTTAAGTATTCATATTATCTAGAAAACATCACAATTATTCTTACTTGATAGACTAACGATTTGTAGTGGATTTAAATTCATATAGAAATCTTTTCAAAATAAGCTTGAAATGTATCATAAAGTTCTAATATAGTAAATATATAATAAAGCAATAAAGACAGGCCAAAAAAAAAAGGATGTAGTGCGAAGGAACATGGGAGAATGTCCTTTCTCCGAAGAGGACGACATCAGGGACAAGGCGAAGTGGAGAAGAAAAACGAAGAAAGCTGATCCCATCATGTAGGATTCGTAGCTTCAAAGGAGATATATAATAAAGTGCTTAATTCAGCCGGTGATAGCCTAAAGAGATGAGGTATCATCCATCCATCTATCCATCAGCCAAAGGAAGTCCACTGCTGAACATATGCCTCTCCCAATGATTTCCACAGTGACCTGTTGGAGGCAGCCTGCATCCAGCGACGTCCCGCGACCTTTACCAGGTCGTCTGACTACCTTGCGGATGAGGTATAGTTAGTTAAAATTAAGATCGTAAGTTCAAGCACAAGGGCCTTTGGCAACCTTTGACCTATTAACGTTGCCTGTGACTTTAAAGTGAATCACGCGTTTAAGCGTTGAATAAAAACGATGTCAAGAAAATCAGAAACTCTCTTTATCAAACGCTCTTACAATAATTAGCCAGTGCTTGAGTGATTACATATGCTCCAGAAGTTAGTCGTCACAGAAATGTTATTAATGATCTAAGGGGTGGTATAGGAAATTGGCAGTTCATCAATCGTCATCATCACCTTTCGCGAAAGAAGTCCTCTTAACACGGGCCCCCCTAAGGACTTCCAAAATAACCGCTGGGAAGCGCTCTATGGATCTTATGCTGTGAAAATACCAAATCTATGGCAACACACTAATCAGAGACTAATCTCCAGGATACATTAAATGATTTATTTGTATCTGGAATATGAATATTATTCATATAAGATGAAAATAAATGAAGAGCGAACCACTTCCTGCTCGCATCGACAACACTTCGCTCGGAAACCAAAATAACCGTGCTTGGTGCCGCCCATTCCATGTTAATGTGCCTCGTAAAAATATTAATTTCTTCATCTTAAATAATGTCTTTGGTGTTAAGGCGAATGATTGTTATTTGTTCATTTATAGTAACCATCGACAAATAACAAGGTGCATTAACCATTCCAGGGGTTCTTATTTTAAGATTGAAGTAATTCCATCAATCAGGCTTTGAAAATTTTTGCAAAAATCATACATGATTTTCAATATTATGTCATATATGATAGATAAATATCGGATAAGTTTGGCGTCCATTCATCCCTGCTTATTTATTTATCCCATTTTACCCTTTTATTCTTAAGGTAATACTTATTAATACGTTTACAAAAATAACTTGTTTATGTTTTTAATATCAGTGAAATTACGACATTATCAGGTTGCTCGCCTGATAGACAGGAGAAACATTTAAAACTTACTGTTACATTGAAATTTTACCGCATAACACAAATTTCATTAATGATTTCATTAATGATTTCATTATAATTGTAAGAAAAGTAGGGCGTAATGGCCTGTTGGTAACGGACTAGACAGGACTGCTGACATGTTCACGATGGTCGTGAGTTCAAATCCCAGGGCATACCTCAGATTTTTCGAAGCTATCTGTGTATTGATAGTCAATTATCACGCACTCTAACGTTGAAGGAAAACATCGTGAGGAAACCTGCATACCGTAACAATTTCAAAAATATCTACGGTATGTAAATTCCGCCAACCCACACTAGGCCAGCGTGGTGGACTATAAGGCCTAACCACTCTCAATCATAGCCTCGATTATAGAGGAGACCCGTATTGCAGGGGGACGGATATGGGCTGATACAAATAGAGACACAATAATAAAAATAAATTTCTCCAATGCACCTCCGCTTAATTTTCAATCATACGCGTACATGTAATGAATGCTTTAAACATCAATTTATACAATTTGTACAATCTTTAATACGTGTATTAATAATCATGAATGGATAAATAACATGCAGCTTTCATATTTATTGATCATATCACGCCCCATTGCCCAGGGCGATGGACGAAGGTCTCGTTTCGGACCACCTTTCGATGTATATTAAGATTTTAATTTATTTATTTATAATGCCTTAATGTACATTAATGATATAGAGACATAAGAGAAAATATTATGTATGATACAGGAGATATTACAAATACTCTTATCGCTCAAGGCAATATTTTATGAGACGGATTTAATTGATTATGATTATTTATATATTACTATTTTATTAATGCATCCAGTCGCTGCCGGCCCTCTTCTGCACATCGTCCCGCCATCTGGGCAGAGGACGTCCCACGCTACGTTTGCCAAGCAGCAGACCGGGCTCTGTGGCTTACCTAGGGAGAGGCCTATGTCCAGCAGTGGACTGCAAAAGGCTGATGATAATGATCAAATTATTCATAAAATAATGAACCTACCAAATGGAGCTTTCTAGCTATTTTTACTATTTATTTTTTAATTATAAAACTCCCTATTATGCTTGTACTTTTTTCAATGGTTTTACACAACGTCGTCTTCTATACAATCTTATTTTTTTAAATAATTGATAGCTATAAAAAATAAACACTGATTGACTGTAACTGTTATGGACTAAGTTATATTTTATTACATTTTATACATTCAACATATCTTTGTTACATACATACATACATAACCACACGCCTTTTTCCCAGAAGGGGTAGGCAGAGGTGCTACTAGAACACCCACGTTTCGCCTTGTATATTCCGGCCCACGATGTGATAGGGGGCGAGCCTATCGCCATATCGGGCACAAATTCCTGACTCCGGGCTAATAATGAATAGAAAAATCCAATATCACTTTGCCCGACCCGGGATTCGAACCCGAGACCTCAGCTTTGCAATCATACTGTAGTACCACTACGCCACCGAGGCAGTCACATATCTTTGTTATAAGAAATATATTTTTTAACTAATTATTACCATAACATGAAGTAATTAAATTGTTAATTACAAACCGTAATTAGGTTAGTCCACCCTTTTACCTACAAGTCGTTAGCATAAGACATAATTACGTATTCAGGGGCTAAATACATTTCCATAAAGTAACATATGCATATTAAGCGCGCCTGTATTTACCCTTATTACATATTCTCTCACGGTAATACATTCGCCTTACATCTTAAAAGCGGAATTAAATTATAACATAAAATAATTCATATTTTTGGAGAATATATTGACTAACGTCTCGTGAAATAACGCCAAATGTGCTTGCACTCTTCAAATAATTGAAATACTACTTTCAGCAATATTGTCATAATAATCGGTAAACATTATGACCGATCAAAGAACGTTAAATCTTATATTAGAAAATTCAAATCCAATCTGCAATGTCCAAAGCAGACCGAAACAATAATTTCCCAAATTGGGGATTCAAATCCAATACCGTACGTTTTACAACGTATATACGTAACTAGGCTAGTATAACGAGGGTTCTTTATATTCCTCGGGAATTTAAGTAAAAAAAATAAACTGGCAGAATTTTCGCAATTTCAAAAGACTGCAGCAGAGAAATTGAAACTGGAAACGGTGCAATGAATACCTATCGATTCGCTTTTAAAAATTAATAGTATTTTGTTTTGCACCCCTTGTTTTTCCAAGGAAATTGCCGGATCCGCGATCCCCCCGGATAGCTACACTCGAACGCATTAGGTAAACTTGCTTTGCGTCGGCGTTAAGGCACAGCTTATTCGCAATATTGAAATTGCTACAATTTCAATTGGGTATTTACAGTAAATTGGATTGGCAATTTTGCAATTTTAGGTTTTTTTTTGGTTTAGATAAAATAATGACTACTACCCATCAATTATCACAGTCTATAGCCTACCATTGCAGATGTACCGCTGCCTTCTAAAAATATATAGTACTGGGCAGGAAATTAAAAAGGACGGAATAGGCATCCAGTGAGTAATTGTATCAATGATTGCACCGCTATTGCTATTTTCTCTACATTGGCCGAATTATACTGCAAGAGTTGTTGAACAAAACTATGTTCACCGTAACATTACGCTGTGCTTACCTGAAGATTCAGTTTCACCACGCACGGGTAATGCGAGTAGAGGAGTAAAGAACAATGGACTTCATAACCATGCATTCACTGGAACGTGTTATTATAAAATGAGTAGATGAATTTATTTTTAAGCGATATTAAAAGCTCTTAACGCGTTCGAAGTTTAGTCTTAAACTTTATACTAATTTACATAACACTATTTTACAGCAGTATAAAAAGTAAGAAAAACGATATTATGTTGCTCCTGCAACATAATATCCCTTATGCCCAATATCCCTTTTCTTTTCTCAACTTTTTCTTTCCGCTCTCCTCTCGATTTGATTGGCTAGCAACACATCCATGATGCAAGCGTTGTGGAACTTCATGGGCGGTAGTGACCACTTACCATCAGGTGACCTGTTTGCTTGTTTACCAGACCTATGCAATAAAAAAAGTCGCTATATACTTATCAATTTTGCTTTTAATGACTCCTAAATACAATACTACAATGGAATATGAATATCTATTAATATTACATTAAGAGTATTAAACATGGGTAAACTGGAGAAATATTTATAGAATCGCATAAGCTGGCACCGACCAGGTAAACAAGAAATAAAAGAATTATGTTCAAACATCGATAAAACTAATGCACATTTCAACAAAATGCTTTTAGAAAACATTCAGATTGAAGAATAACTGCCCCTTAACACCGGATCTATAATAAAACGATGCATAATTAAATCGTAGACGTTTGATCTCCAGAAATAAACAAGATAATGCAAACAATAATGTATTTTTAACGTTTTTACCAACTTAGCGAAATTGCGAGCAGTCACTTCCGAAATATACTTTATTTATTTAATATGCAATGTTTCATGAGGGAACGTACTAATTTTACATACATACGGAAGCCCACGCTTGTGTTCCATTGGGTGAGACAGATGCTATAGAAAGCTAAGTGTATCGTTACAAAAAAAACTCACTCGCTTCTTTAACTCTCGTTTTTTTTTTTTTATTACAATGAATGGCGAGACGAGTATGCCATTCGCCTGATGGTAAGCGATACGACCGCTCATGGACGCAAAAACAAACAACACCATGAATTACAAAGCAATGCTTGGGGTTCCGCTGCGCTCAACATCCTGAGACATAAGGAGACTAGTCTCTGAGAGTCTCGTTATGTCCAGTAGTTACGCAGGTTCATTTATACCGGAAAACAACAATGCATTTACACTGTTGTTTGGTGGAAGAAATAGACATTGCGGTTGTACCTACCCAGGAGGCCTCGCACATATAAGATACCTGCCACCAGCACATTCCCTTCATATTCGATCTTTAGTTACAAGTGTTCTAATTTAAACATTTAAAAAAAATGGGATTTAAAACAGATGGCCATGATGGGATACAATTTTGGCATTAGATTTCGATTTAACTCCTCAAAATACATAAAAAATTATATGTCTGATCGTAATCGTTGGAACACAGCATTTATGTCATTATGTGGCTGTCTTGTAACTCACGTCAACGAGGAAGGACAATGTTGGGGAAAAGCTTGCATATTAAAGAGATACATACATAAACTCACGCCTTTTTCCCAGAAGGGGTAGGCAGAGATGCTACCAGGACACCCTCATTTCGCCTTGTATGTTCCGTCCCACGATGTGATAGGGGGCGAGCCTATCGCCATATCGGGCACAAATTCCTGAAAAATGAATAGAAAAATCCAATATCACTTTGCCCGACTCGGGATTCGAACCCGAGACCTTAGCTTTGCAAACATACCGTAGTACAACTACGCCACCGAGGCATTAAAGTAATATCTACAAAAAAATCAAAGGTGTATGAAAACAACCGGATTTAGACCAGAGTGCAATATTAAGGTTTCCCCCCCTCTTATTTACAGTGTGCATGGACCCACCAATAAATCATGTATTGGTTAATTTAGGTAGATACCTTACGCATCCCAGGCCGATGATCATATCAACGATTTAAACATTCCTCTACCCCTTGATTTTAAATAAAACTTTACTACTTTTAAATGGCCGTAAAGTAATATTTATATCCTCAGCCACTAGTCCATTAGGGAAGCATTTGAAGAGCATTAAACTGTCCACTCAAGAGCAAACACAACGTTAATTACACGTTTTACGATTGCCACTTGTTTTCACTGGATATAGCTTTCACGTCTCGTCTTGCAACTTGAATTGTAGCTCCGTGAAACTATGGCATGGATTCATTGTACATTTTATATCCCTTCATAGGTATCAAGAAGTTTCAGACATTTTTTAATGCGGTAAAGCCTTGTTGTAGTAGGCTGTTCGGGCACAGTAGATAAATAGCTAAATATTTATGTCTCGCCAGTGGACACTATTTGTATCGCAGTTGTATGGCAGGCGGATTGGCGAGCGCAGGACGTAGCGTCTCGCGTTGGTAACGCTGCTGCCCGTCATCAGACTATTATTTGGCTACGCAATTTTTTTGCGATGTTTTTCCCGCCATCTGTCGGTCGCCAGAGCCTCGTCCGTTGGCCCGCAGGGAGCACCGCGTGCACGTGAGGTTGGCTTGGGCCCCGAAAGCTGTCAGTTGGAGCCCTCTACCCCCCAATGGGTAATTTAATTAATCTACGTAATAGATTCAATTAAAGTCGCCAATTAAAATAACATCAACTATAGCTTGTGCTCACGACTACTTAATAGCTTCTTACGACGACATGCAAAACACAAACACACCAAATCAAAACATCAAATGAAAACAAACCATAATTCACACTGTCTATCAAAACGTTGGCTACACCGTTAACAAAACAAAAACGCAATTCCGACTCTGTTTAAAGTTGCATAAAGCGCAAATTACAAAGACAAAGACAGTCCGAATGACATTGCTCTGTAAACAACTTAATGTAGCCTCGGCGACCGCGGATTATGCAAAGTAGCTGAAGATAATTTCTTTCTTCTATTGCCATAATACACGTGGCAAAATGTTTGTTGTAATATAAACCGACGTGGGAAAGGCTAACTTCGTTTATTCGAATGTACAGGGTGGCAGGCATACTTCAGACACACTATGACATGCCACGTACCAAAATAGGAATTGCATACTTGGCATTTATTTTCTCCTTTATCTTTATAATATATATTTTTTTACATTACTCTCTATTAGTTGCATCTGTATGATGACAGGTTATAAAATAATTAGCAATTTAATGGTTAACAAGTAAATCTTATGATAAGTCATTTCTGCCAAGGGAGCTAAACTCATAATGTCTATAGGAAAATGTGCTCAAAGAAGCCTTCATATCGTTTCCCATAAATAATTTGGTAACTGGTCTCAACATTTTGTCTTTAAATATTTGTTAGCGCCTGCAAACCCGCACTACGGCAGACGTGTTCACGAGGTCACATGGTGGCCTATAGCCTAGTCCATTTCAATCAAACTCTTGATTGTAGACAAGGGCCGTTTCGTGCAGTAGTACGTATACGGTCAGGACTATCTGATATATCGTTACTATATAATTTTTGCGGGCTTTGTGGCGTACCTTGGGAGAGGCCTATGTCCAGCAGTGGACTGCAACGGGCTGATGATGATTATGATGTAACTTTATGTATTCGGACAAGTTGATGGTGTTCTGCAAACTATCAATAAAATTTGTTTACTACGGCTGCCTATGTCCACCAGTGAAGTTGATGATAATAATGAGTATGTAGATGAATTCTTAGTTAGCATAATTATCAGTTTTCTGCACAAAGTTATCCCACACAACAACTTGAGATTTTTCTCAATCAGTTTGAGGTGTTTCTATAAAATCGTGTTTTAAAAATCAAAGCCCGACAAAGTGTCATCACGGAGCGTTGGCTCAGTGTGTCCATAACTACATCGTGATTATATAAACAACTTCAGACAATTTTAGACTCTATTCCAAAGACAATAATGACTTTTACAACCGAAATATTACCCGACAGTAGCAATAACATGCGGGCGTTTTTTGTGGATTTGCTCTTCGGGGTCGTTATTATCAAATTTCTGCAATATCGCATTTCATGCAACCTGATTTTACTTTCACTTTATGATATATTTTTGATTGGTAAAAGCATCGAGTATTATATAAAAGAACATTAGCTTAGAAGTGATATTACGTGACGCCGTGAATGAGAAAGATATTGTGAAATAAGTGATCATGGGTATTTTATTTCTTTAAATATTTTGTAATATGTTAGATGAAATCAAAGCTCAAAAAAATTGCCTAATAAATTAACAGAACCAAACATATTATTATCGCGCATTCATATCAAAACTCGTCAAAATATTTTTTCTACCGATGTTACTTTGAAAATAACAAAAATAATAATGTCACACATCCTCCCAATGATTTATAATACCACAATGAAGTATGCGCACATTCGAATAATTACACCCAAGCTGTTATAACAAACACGTTTTGAAAAATGACACAAAACGATCAGGAGTCATGTGTAAAACATACATTTTTAGTTTATTTTGACTTGTTCCTTTTTACACTTTGTACACATTTGTTTGAAGTCTCTTAAGAACATCACTTATAATCAGTTACAAATTGGAACGCGTGATATTAAAATGTCTTACCGCAATATGAGACTCGTTTACTATTGAGGGGGGTTAGGTAATAGCAAATCTTGCACGATTAACTATACTTTAGCTACTTCGGAAACATTAGTGAAAACTTCTTAGATATGCAAGTTCCTCGTGTTAGCACGATGTTTTCTTTTGTCATTAAAGCAAACACACTAGTTACTGTGACTATTTGCATAACTTATAAAAATTCAGCGCGTGTATGTGTGACATGGGCTAAAAATGTCTCAGTCTCGATAGACCATTTCGTTTTCAAATAACTCTTTGACTAATCAATCTTCATAGTCTTCGCTGTGTCTTACACATTCTTTAGGGTATCACGTAATCACTTCAATCAATCGATCACTTCTGCCTCCTTACATTTGGTTGGTAACAAACCTAAAACAAGTTTATTGAGGAAAGCAGCAATACCGACTCATCGTATATCCTCTTTGTCCAAGCTGGAGAAAATAAACAGCGTCTCGTCAGTGGCACGTCCGTGTGCGTCAACATTAGGAAATGTCAATTTGGTGTGTATCCTCGGAGCGGTGCGCAAGAGTGGCAGGAATGTCTGTTGCCAATTAGGAGGGCGGCTGACAAATGCGAACAACACCCGCCGGATACATTCACACACATATTTTTTGCTTTTAGACATTTTGAAACATTATTATTGCATTTTAAGGATGTTTAAATGATCCTTTTTTTAGTTAAGAAATACTAATTTTGTAACTTAATTAATTGGTAACGAATATATAAATTCTTAGTTACGAAACCAAAATTCTGAGTAAGAACAATATCAGACTCTGCGATAGGGACAATTAAGAATAATCTTAGATGCCTGCTGGCCTCCTAAATTGGGAGAGGAAAGGTGAATTAGAGAGAGGGAAGATGGCAAGATCTATTCCACCTACGGCAATATCACAGTAGGAAACATTTCAAAAACTCTCCCATAAAATCAGTCTCAAAGTAAATTTGCCTCGCTTACCTCAATTTTCTATCAAAATTATCTAATTTAAATATAATTAGTAACTACCAGTAGACGCAATTCCTTCAAATACTCAAAGATATTTTTCAGTAAGTGTACCAGAGCCTCATGCTACGTTTGCTTTGACTAATGGCCGGCCACTGGCTCCTACAGTGTACAAGACAGACATGCGACATTTAAATTTAATTTCACACACTGCGTTTGTCTTTACAAATATCTTAATGTATGAGCGCGTTGTAAATCTTACGGCTGACAAGAACGCTTTGGGATTTAAGTTTAGATTTCGTTTGGCATTACGCTGATTGTATTAGCTTTTAATGTTACATACTGGACATTTATCTTTGAAGTGTTGCTTGTTTGTGATATTATGGATGTATTAATGTATAAATGGTTCTTTGCACTTTTTAAATTTATTTTTAATTTTAACATAAAAGTAATGTCTAAGGCAGCGTGACAAATACTTTATAAACGCTTTAATGTAATTCAATATCTTGCTGGTTTCAAGCTTTAGTTAAATGAATATATTTCTTTCTTTTAAATAGAAGAAAATTATACAGATAATAAAGCCTTCTCGATAGTAAGTAATCATATACCATTATACAGATCAGCAAAGAGATAACCTTGAAAACTATCTTATTTGATACCGACTCGATGACCGGCCGCCATGTTGATGAATCATCTATAGTGAAATTTAGAAACTGATTTACCTACTCCTGTACCAATGTTGCCATTTCTAATCTCGACTATTAAAACACATAAGTCTTGAACGTTTGTAGTGTTAACAACTACAGTACCAACTTTCAAAATATATTGTCCATTTGCACACATGAATAGATTCTAAGCAGATTTGGTGTGGAACATGGGCATACCCTCACAATGGGAGGTAGCGAAGTGACGCACTCCACAACTGTTCTCCACAACTCGTAGACAATTCTAATAGCCCTCAAGTCCCTCTCGATTGGAGCAAACAGTTTTACTCTACAGTCCACTTCGACTTTGTCCTACGAAACCAATATAGAAACGCAAGAGGTGTGACCAGTTTTCAACTTTATGCGTTCAGTTTTAAAAACTATATTGTCTGTACCTCTAATACGGTTTTAGGTTCGTGCCGTTGCCATAGAAACGCATACCGGCTGTTAATTTTTAAAAAACACTTACATTGAACAATGAACTCTGTAACATATCTGTTAAAGTCTACATTTGTATGTGGTAAAATTGTGCGCGTATTGTTTTCAAATGATACAATATTTCCTACAATCGAAGCTTTGTTTAGTTGGTATTGATTATATTGTTCATTCAATTTATTTTTAAATACTCCGATTCCGAAGTTTCAAAGCGTATTTGTTTGTTTACGGGTCAATGGAAAATTACTAGTCGGGAAAGATGAAAGTGTAGAAGCGAGAAAAGTCTTTTATTCATTGACTTGGCAACAATATTTAGTTCATGGAATGTTTCTTTTATGAGCTTACAGAATGAAACATACTTGGAAATACCTATAATTTGGGCGGAATAAATGGTGATACTCTTGTATTTTGCTCGTTATATTCTTATACAACGAGCAAGTAAACAGGAAACGTCAAAAAACGCGGAAAAGCAATTCCGCGTACTACTTAACGCAGTCCCCGTTCTACGTATCTCTTAATTGGCCATAAACAGTCTAAAGTTACCCAAACTGCGTATTAAACTACGCGTCTATTATTTCAGACGAGGGATTATAAATCCGGGCCGTCTTAAACTTGTACTATTTTTGTGTGGGGTGAGTGTGCATTGTTATGAGAATAAATCGCGGGTCGAGACAACAAACTGAATTGTGCACGTCCCCGCTGAGACGCGACGTAACGGGCCGGTTACATGTGAAGGCAGTTTTATAGTCCTTAAATTACGCGTGACAAAAAATATCAATAATTTGCGGTTAACTTTCTGTCATAATCGCTATCTGGATACAGAACCTAAATGTTATGAAGGTGATGTAACTGGAAATAAGAAAAGCCTTTTCAGAAATTAGAAAAGAAAACTTAAGTGTCTTATCTGATAGTAAGCGATAACTATTTTGTTAGTTTGTAACGTTGATCCAATTTTTAGCATGTCCCATTTTGGTTAAATAAAAATACATTACCAACTTAGTACGTCGGAATCTTTAGAAGGATCGCAGATGCCTTTCCCTCTGTTTTAGGCCTCTGAACAGATATAATATTTAATACTAGATTCATGATAAAGTATTTATCAGTCAAACGTAACTATGCCCGCATACAACAAACCGAATATATAAAGATCGAATCCGAAACGTGACACTTGCGTGAGTCTTCAACAGATCTTCCACTTTCGTACGCCTTGATCACACGAGCGCACATGATTTTACCTCCAGTAGTATGCCCTCAATAATGCCTACATAGTATTTAAATCTGTAATTATAGAATCAAGCCAGCCTTTACCCTATCTGGAATGCACATTTCAAATGCAAGCACAGCCACATCAACATAAAAAACTCTTTTTATCCGCCTCAGCTATTGTGCACAGCCCCGTACATTAAAATATCTGCACTTGATATTTTCCCCGGCGTTATCTTGCAACATACAATAAATCCTTCAGCTGGCAGGGCGTCCCGTGCAGCCCGGGCCGTGTGCGACCTGCGAACTTCAAGATATGGAAGCATGCGCTGGGGACAATAGTTTTCGCAGTTTTTTACTCAGGGTTATTGTTTAATGCCGTCCCTGGGACGTGATTCTGCGGATATATGCGTTGTAGTTGTGATTAAGGATTGCAGAGTTGTAAAGCTGATATTACTTTGTTTAAAAATATTATTCACGAATGAAAAGTTTTGTCATCAGAGTAAGCATTCCTCGTAAACATTCCATAATCTTCCATACATCGAACTACACTGAACTACAAAATTTAAAGTATCGTAGGTGTATGAAGAATAGACGTGTTTCCGAAGAAATGGGTTAAGGATCATTAAGCTTTTGCATATCCAAAAAACCCGCAACAAACACAACACAACCTGAAACGCAAATATGCTACTTCACTTTCATTTTCACACCGCAGTACCATACACGACAAGCCAACTCATTCATACACGACACAGCCAACTGAGTGGCTCTATTCAACTATTCAATATGTCATGACACATGCCGCCACTCAGACAGAATTTTATCTAGCGGACATACAAAAGCGCTTTAAATCCTGCATTGCAGTTAAACCGTACATAATTCCGGATAAAGCGTCGCGGCCGCGGCGGGTACATTGCATCAATTAACAGATTAACGCCTCCCCACCAGATTATTCCGACGGGGACGCACGGCTAATTGTATGAATGTTTTAGTCCTGGTATGGCGGAAAAATGTGGTTTTGTAATTTTTTTTGTAGCCTGTAATGTGTCCCACTGCTAAGCAAAGGCCTACCCTTTTTTCCTCCACTCAACTCTGCCTCTGTGAGCTCTTGCCATTTTGACTCTAATGCATCCAACTCGTCTTTCCACCACATCCATCCAGGTCCAGGGAATCCAGCTGGTAGCTAGCCTGGCCTAACGGTTTGGATGCATACGAGTTACATGCCCTGCCCAACTCCATTTTAATGTGGCCACCTTGCACCCTACATCCGCAATGCGAGTATGTAATTCCTAGACGCAATTTTGATCAGATTTTTATAGGAGCTAAACAGCGCTGTCATGTTTAGTTATGATTATACTCGTAATATAAATATTCCTATAATTATGTCTAGCTAATAATATTCCTATACTAACCACAGACATCAGGCCTTTCCCAAGGACTTTCAGAGCGACCTATTGGAAGCAGCCCATTCAACGGTTTCGTAATTAAATTCTTATATTAATTATTTAATTTATAACATGGTGACTATTAAATTATTATTAAAGACACATACATATACATATCATACAGATGGAGTCCTAATGTAGAGCAAATCGACTCTGAAGATTTACGACATTTGACAGTATAGTTTTGAAACCCGTATGTGCCTTTGAAAACAAGTTAAGGTGTTGTTAAATTTAAAAACACGGTGTAACTACTAGTTTTACAATCCATAAACTTGCTTTGGTTCAGTGAATTAAAGTAGGCTTCATATTTTTTATTGCAATAAATGTCGAGACGAACATGCAATTTATTTGAAATCAATGATTGGCATATAATAAAGAATAATCATATAATCTTCATATACTCGTAATATAGAAAAAGACAAAAACCAACAACAGGAAATGTAATAACAGATATAAAACTAGTTAATTCTGCGTTGGAGCTTTAACTTTACACATTATTTTCAATTAAAATTTTACGTAACCTCGTTTTTATAGCACTGGCATACAGGTAATAAAAAGCAAGTTATCACATACAATTGAATACAAGACTTAAATGGCTAGAGATTCACAGATAAGGAAAATAATTAAAACTATGTGTTTACAAAGATGCAGAGAGCAAATAGAGATAAATATAGCACTTCACTGCCAGTTTTATTTGAAGTAACTTTGTAGCGTAGAGAATGCAGATACTATTCAACTAATTGGATGTTTAGTGAGCAAGTTCCTAAAAACGGATAATTATCGTGAATTCTGCAAATAACTGACCTTTACATAATAACAGGTGGTGGCAGGTGTGCTCAAGAAACAATTCAGTCTGTACAAATAACGCTTACACGCAACTAATTAATTTAATTAGTGGTTTCTATTTCTTGTTATATTATTTTTGCTTTTTGGTTTGGCACGAAATGTGACTCTGATAGAAGGTACTGTCAAAACAAAGTGACTGCAGGACAGCTTATAATAATTGTAGACCAAAGCAAGTTGAGTGTCCACTGCTTAGAGACGGGAATCGCTAGTCCGTCGTCACAACTATGCCGACCTGAGCGGAATAATGTTTACGATTCAAGTGATGTAAAAATAAAAATATAAAAGATATGTTACCTACTTTGACGTCATAAGTCCTTATAATTATTACGTCTTACCAATATTACAGTTCCTATATTAATGTAAGCGCTTCCCAAAGCCAATACTGTGTTTGCGTTGTAAAGTACTCCAATTTAGCAGTCAAATTGCTTTTATGATTCAATTCGTATGACTAGACGCCACTCAGTGTCAGAATGATTAACCCCGCCGTACATATAAATTGATTTGATGTTTGTCTCTTAATAACCAAATAAAATGACTTGGACAGTTCTCTTTAAATCGCTCTACACACCAAACCCACACACAGCCCGCTGGCACAACTCGGCGGTCTATAAAAATGCATCATGTCGGCGGCGCGTGTTGCTCGTCGACATGATATTTCTACAACGCAAGCGCTCTACTCTTCATACCGTCACGACGTCATAAAATGTTCCTTAGTATGTCGAGCCGCTGCCATGTCGATGTCATAGTTTTCCGACTTGCAATGACTGAAGCCGTCGGCTAGCCCGCCGACAAAATGTTGCCGACATGTGCCGGCGGCCCGCGGCTTCGGTGTGTAGTGCGCTTTATGTTGAGAGTCGGATGGGACGTATCTTAATTCACTCTGATTAGTCTTCTTATATTATTTTGGAGTAGAATCGTTGGAACGATAGTCTGATTGGGACTGAAGTTACTGTTTCGAGTTTAGAACCCACGCCTCTATACTTTCAATGTTACGTGACAATCTGCAACCAATTATTAAAGAGTAATTAAATGTGCTAGATAAAAATACCTACTCAAGTTTGATTTTAGGCTGAAGCTGCTGGTAAAATTGTTAGCTAAATAACTATCCGACTTGGATAAAAAAATACATTAAATTACGCCGAACACACAAATGTACGGAATAAGAGCAAGAAGAAGGTATAATCAATGCGTCAGTTCGAAGACATAAGTATAAACATTCACCTTACAGCAGAATCTTAAACTACAAAGTACAATGTCGTAGACGGCACTAAAGACAGGCGTTTCGCTGAATGTCAGATAGTTTGGGTGTCAACGTGTCTAGTAAATAACAGCGTGTCACAGCAAAACATAGGAATGTGCCAAGGCGAGAATTGTCTACAAGATAGCAATTATTGTTACTGCGGCATTAGCGGGCCGCGGAGCAAGCGGTTTAATTGATATGAAAACTACGCCACTAAACAAGATCAAAGTCTTATTACAAAAATGGTACTTTGGCAAAATATCAATGCCGAATGAGGAAAAACGAGAACTCCGTAGTCATTACCATCATAAATCTTACTGAACGGAGGAAACACCGAGTAAATTATTCTCATACATTGGAACTGTAAACATAGACTTCGGGATAGTGTAATCAAATGGCTGGATTGGGACTGACTGTAGCGACCTAGCGCGAAAAAATACGGCTCACAATCGCCAAGCTGTCTGTTGAGAATATTAGCTTCAACCCATCCTCTCAAAGATCCTAGAGGGATGCCTATGTTCAGTAATGAACTTCTAGCGTCTTAAAGTCATGAGTAATTTAATTTATGAATCTTCCTTTGATAGTAAATCTCCTAATATAAATACATACGTACTACGTAAATACTACGGTACGATCACAAAGCTGAGGTCTCGGGTTCGAATCCCGAGTCAGGCAAAGTAATATTGGATTTTTCTAAATTCATTATCAGCCCGGAGTTAGGAATTAGTGCCCGCTATGGCGATAGACTCGCACCCTATCTCATCGGGGGACAGAACACACAAGACGAAACGTGGGTGTTCTGATAGCACTCTGCCTACTTCTTCTGGGAAAAAGGCGTGACTTTATGTATATATGTATAACATGGAAATATTTTCTAAATATTTAAAAATTAAAGATCACAGGTTGTCTATGTACACATGGATAGACTTTAAAAGTCACCGATGTGATTTTTAAAATGAATATCATGTTCTCATTCCGCATACGTAGCGGCCGCATATTTCAGGAGCAAGGTGTGCGGTAATTAGCGTCGGTGTACAGTTCGCGCCTCAAATTGGCCGCGCCACGGCACCGCTTGCACAGTCACTGCTGTTAGCTGGAGTTGGTGGCGCCTTGTTGCTTTAGCGATAACATACAAGACTCCATTGATTCAGTCTTCAGTATACATATCGGACTAAATCCTATGCTATTCAATTGCTTATTCTAACAGTGGCAGAATTACCGCACTGTCTCCTGATGTGCAATTCACCCCAAGTAGAGGATACTTGTTGCCAGTTAATAGGCTAGCGAGAAACGATTACGACCAGTCGACATAACCTTAACTTGACGTCCTCTGGCCAGATGGCGGGACGCCTTGCACAAGAGGGCTGGCAGCGACTGGATGCATAAAGCAGCAGACCGGGCTCTGTGGCGTAACTTGGGAGAGGCCTAAATCTAGCAGTGGACTGCAACGGGCTGATGATGCTGATGATGACATAACCTTGCCAGACATTCTTGCTGGTCTAGTATTAGAATGTACGACTGTTAATTCAAAGATCGGGCAATGAACTCTGTGTAAGTCGTTTATATAAACGTGAGTCATGTCATATGTCGTGAAATGCATAAGAATTTTCATAAAACATATTTACAACCTTTTCATCATATTTTAACTCCTCCAATCTGAACACATACGCTCTGTATGTACATCTGCTTGTGAGTTCGTTGTGCACTTGTCAATTTTATGCTTGAAGAATAATTTCACAACACGTTTGCAAACACTTCGCTTGAACAGTCGCGTGTCATTACGTTTGTACTGAGTTTCCGAATACATTTTCAACATTTTCACGTGAACAGCGCGGTATTAATCAAAATGGCAGACAAACAATACATTCTTAATGCATAAAAATTTTGATAAATTTGTTTTGAGTGTTCATGCCTCAGTGGCGTAGTGGTACTACGGTATGATTGCAAAGCTGAGGTCTCGGGTTCGAATCCCGGGTCGGGCAAAGTGATATTGGATTTTTCTATTCATTATCAGCCCGGAGTCAGGAATTTGTGCCCGATATGGCGATAGGCTCGCCCCCTATCACATCGTGGGACGGAATATACAATGCGTAACGTGGGTGTTCTAGTAGCACCTCTGCCTACCCCTTCTGGGAAAAAGGCGTGTGGTTATGTATGTATGTATGAGTGTTCATGCTGTCTAGGAAAGGAAACTGAAATTTATATTGTCTCAATTTTGTAAGTCAAGGTTTTTATTTATTTATTTTCAAGGGACCTGTAGTGGTTTACGAATATTTCTAATATACAAGCCAGAATATAAAGATAATTTAAGAATAGAGATTGAATATAAGAGCGGTGCTTAATACTTAATTATGTAGATGTTTTTAGACTGAGCCTAGACTATATCCATCATCTACAATTCATCAGCCGAAGGAAGTCCACTGCTGAACATAGACCTCTCCCAATGACTTCCACAGTGACCTGTTGGAGGCAGCCTGCATCCAGCGACGTCCCGACGACGACGTCGTCTGAACTATATAATAACTATAATTTCACACCATTCAATTCACCAAAGAATAATGCCACAACCAAAACACATTCGTATCGCGACTACTAAAAGATATTCAGATTTTTTTTTAATATTATAGAGGGCAAACGAGCATACGGTTCACCTGATGGTAAGTGATCACCGCCGCCCATGGACATCTGCCACACCATAACTAAGATTTATTTCACCGAATGTAGTGGTTTCTCCAACTGGATTAGAACCCCGTCACTCAACTGCAGTGTTGACACCACGAGAGCTACCATCCCCCGTACACTGAATAAAAGACCCTGAAAATCAATACCCTAAATATAGACATCCCCTAAACAGGAACAACGGTAAACAATTTAAAATCAAATCCGTCACTTTTGTTATATACCGGGAACTTTTACAAAACATCCCCACGACGAAGGAAGAGCAACTGCAAATAAACAATAAGCTGCTATTCTAAAATCAACCTTGTTGCTTACATTTGACAGTGCTTATTAAAGAAACCAGGGATTGTGGAAGTACCAAGTTAGTAATGCAGTTGGAGAACGCGAAATATCAAGCATTATGATAACAAATAGGGACTACTATATTTACTGTAATTTATTGCATGCCATTACTCAAAAGAGATGCTATAGTAAGATCACAGATACATTTATTAAACCTTCATCAACTTAAATTTGGTCAGCATCGTGCACTAAGACCCAACCCCATTAACAGGGTATACGAGGTCCATTGCGACGCATACAGGCTGAAATTGATGCGCAATTTAAAGTAAAATTACCACAAAGTTAGTCTAAAGCCAACTTATGAAACCCAAATATTAGTGAAATAATAAACAGCGTGCTTGTACTAAAATAACATAACATACAGTACATCTAGAGATGCAGGATATCTTAGAAGATATCCTGGAGGTTAATCTTTAGCTGGTGGCATTGATACCAATCAGATTCTAATTTCTACCTAGTAGTCTCTATCATGAAGGTAATGCGATGTTTTATCAGTTTTATACTATACTATCGTAATAGATAATATATGTACTTTATTGTGTTGGCGGAACAGCAAACCGATGTTGGCCCGTCACCGGACCCTCGCGGCATTGTTCGCCAAGACGTTTTTGGAAGAATGTCGCAGCGATTTCGGATGTGTCAGTCGCGGGCGCGCTGTCACGTCACACGCCGGTGCAGGGGAGACAGGGGCTACGGAAACAGCGGGGATAGTGAGCGAGTAGGGTCTGGACTCAGCATCGATCGTATTTTATCTATCGAAAATAGCTATTTTGTCTATGGTATCTACTATTTTTGTTGCGTATATTTTATACATTTTTTATCTATAATTAAAAAAATTACGATACGTCAAATAAGTACAATGTTCATACTTATTTTAATTTAAAAATAAATGGAACTTAAACGGTAGACAGAAAAAATATGTCCTCTAATAAGTAATACCATTTTATGCGTCCGTTTTAAATAGACCAAATCTAGAATACCAATACAAACAAATAAAACAAATTATTTGTTACACGTGGTTTAGCGTTCTATACCTTTTCACCTAAGTCACATGTTCCCTGTCTTCGGGGCCCGACAATCCGCAGCCTCCCTACCATCAAGTGATTGCTTACATCACGGGGGCAGATTGAATAACGTTTTGTTTATTTTCCTTTCGTCCTTAGCTCGCAAACAATGGCTCCAGTTTCGGGATATTACGGGACGTAAGCCGGGACCGCTATACGGGATTAAGTTTTATTCTACCTACCTAATTGGTACACTCCAGAAACAAAGTGCAGGATTTCTTCATGCAACTTGATCGATTTTATCATAATATAAACTCTGTATTTCAGTAATGGAAAAATATACGCACTTAAATGACGTAAATAAGAATAATCAGTATATATATGATATATACAATCTATGGAATATAACATCCTGTCAGTATATTACCTCCAAAGTAGAAGACTAAGCTCGCAAAATACTTTGATTGGGTCCCTCGATAATTTGCTTCCATTCGAGCCTGACATCATGCCAGGGACTAATCTATTGTCAGAAAATTCCCTATTAATCCTTGCTTTTTATCAGTCTCTATTAACTTTTAAATTTTTGGTGCTTATCATTCAAAAATGCATTTACAATAACTTAGCTATGTGGATGTTTTTTGACAGGAAGGATCGCTTAACACCATCCGTCTAGATAACGAAAACCGTACACGAAAGTGGAAAATCCGATTTAGCAACCACGTTAATGTGTCAAATTTCTAAGTTCAGTATATTTGTGACGAATGATGGTTACTCGTATATATAGTGTTTGTGAGACCGAAAAGTCTCTCGTAGCTCCCGATACCTAAGACACGACTCGACATTAGTGTGGGATCAGGATTGTTGTGTATGGATGTATTTACTGCACTGTTGGGAGTATTTATTTGGGTGTATTTTATCTTTTATCGTTAGATATCCTATATGGATTACACCGCAAAAGCTTTCGAATTATAGTGCTGCCAGTATAATAACAATTAGAAGTCACGTGTTCGTTTACCCCAATTAAATACAACACTACACATAGTATCGTTCACGTAAAGACTCATCATGTAATGAGTAGTGCTTGAAAATGATCGCGTCACAACTCACGACCGCTGCGACGGCACCGTAATATCGAGGAAATATTTACTCCGCCCGCCTTCAGTCACTCATGCGTCGGCGATATTCTGTTTGCTCGTCCCACGCAGGTCGCATAGCACTGACACTTTGGACTACAGGCAAATGTTATTCTGTGGTTTTAAGCTGGTTTAACAGTCTCTATATTTTTGATGGTAAAGGTAGAAAAAAAGTGAGTGCAATTGTGCGTGGTGGCGTCTGTTCTGTTGGTAACAGAACAGACGCGGCTGCCAACATGTTCACGGTGCTCGCGGGTTCAAATCCCAGAGCACACCTCTGATTTATCGGAGTCATGTGTGTATTGATTGTCAATCACCACGCACTATAACGGTGAAGGAAAACATCGTGAGGAAACCTGCATACCATAGCGATTTTTATAGTATGTAAAGTCCGCCAACCCGCACTGGGCCAGCGTAACTGGGCTGGTACAGTACAGTTCAGTACAAAGGTAGAAAAGTCCAAATAGAAAGCGTATCTGCTAGCAAGAGATGCCTACTTTCTAACACTATGTTGGCATTATGATAAGAAATTACAAGTTTAATCTTCTACTTATTGTCGCCTATATCAACAATGCCTATTATTTTCCCAGTGTAACTAAACAATGAATATAGTTGTATGTTAATAGGTGTGCGACCGATAATGTGAATGAAAAAAGACAATGCATTGGCAGATCTATGAATCGACTGTTGATATTGTATATGTCAATCAGTTTGAATATGTGTCAGTTACTTGACCGTTTTTTAAAAGAAACATTACTAAGATTTAGCTCTGCAAAAAACAATAAAAACAATTATCTAAAAATCCTCTAGAAGAAATAAAATAAAATCAAGAAGTATTAAGCCAAGTTCGTACAATGCGCAGTCGGTTAACCCGTAGTTACATCGGTATTGGGGTAAATTGTTAAATTACCCGCAGAACTCGGCCGCTGTTTACCTGGCCGCCCTTACCCCGGCCCCTTCATCCCTTGCCATTCACCCCTTTGTTTGTACTGCTCGCTTGCACTTTTCACTCGAGCCCTATCGATTGACGTCATTATATTTTAATACACGGGGCAGATTTAAGGGGTGTACGCAAAATGTTAATATTTATTAGAGTCTGTTGTTCAGACCTATACTAATATCCTAATATTTATAACCATTTTTATCAAAGTATTTAACAATACAAACAATACAAAACCAAGAAACGTTGGGAAAACCAATAGTTGCAGTTGCAAGATCAATCTTTGTGTGATCCGCAACAATTTGTTTCGAGTCATGATGTGGTGAGACAAAAAGGCTCTCATAGTTCCTAAGTTCGACACAAGACGTTTAAGTTACATCCTACTGTAGAATCAGGCTATCTGTGCAACTTTTGGACCTAATTATGTACAAAACATGTGTAGCACATGTTAATTTCCAGTTTCCCAACGAAGAGATCACACTTCACACACGGCCGACCTGGTTTAGTATCGTGAAGAGTCCATTACACCGCGCGCGTTAACTGGCAGTAATGGCGCCGGTTAAACGAACACTCACGAACACTAACTAACCGAAAACTTCAATTAATATCGATTAGATGGCTTTTTGTACGAAGTTTTCATAACGGGAATATGAGACGTCTAAGTTACATTCGAATTTAAAGCGATGGTTATAGGAAATGGTGTGTTTAAAGCACGCAAGCAAGCATACGGCCACGGCTTCTGCAATATTAATTATAAGGATTTGGATAAGTAATTTTAATTTATAACTTTATATTAAAATATACAAAGCTAGAGAAGCTAGGAAAGATAAACGCATATTAACAACAATAAAATATATTATAAGTTTCACGGAAAGCGCAGTATAGGACGTCCACCCACAAGGTCAGACGACCTGGTAAAAGGTCGCGGGACGTCGCTGGATGCAGGCTGCCCCCAACAGGTCACTGTGGAAATCATTGGGAGAGGCCTATGTTCAGCAGTGGACTTCCTTTGGGTGATGGATGGATGGATGGAAGGATAGGTTTCACTGGTTGTCAAAATATCAAGTGGCTTCTTAATTAAAATGTACTCTACAATTAGACGTAGCCAAAATCTAGGACGAACTTAAAATTGTACCCATTCAAACTGCTTATCTGTGATCGCTTCCGAACACACCACTCCTTTAAAAACACACACCTATTTCCGCAACATGACTAATCCTTACCGTTAATTAACTAATGAAACGCGATTCTTTTACACAAAACATGAGTAAATTCAGCGCCACATGCGCTTTGCAGTAAAAAGCAGCAGAGCGCTTTAATGCGACGTTAGTGCAACACTTAAAAGATAATAAGCCACAAACGTCATTGTCGAACAATTCCCCCCGGTTCTTGAAAAGAGACATTAAACGGATTTACGACGCGGAAGGCGAATGACTCCTGCAAGCCTACAGTCATAATCCCAAAGAATATAGCTGTAGACGCGCCAGGGAATATTTCCGCGAAGTTTAGTGGTGATGGCATACTTTGCGAAGAAATCGGTTTATCTAAGAATTCTTTACTGGAATTTCACAGGCATTAGTAAGATATCGACATTATTGTGATATTTATGACATGAACCATTGTAACTACAAATGGCTTTAAAATAAGAAAAAAAGTTGGTAACAAAAAATAAATTAGTTGGTATTGCTGAGTGAGTTTCTTGCACCGTTTTTCCTTCACAGCTAGAACACGTTCCGAAGCGGTGGTGGCAGTAATGAACGATTCAAAAGATTTTATGAAAGAATATTTGAAAAAAGAATGAAAATTGAGTTTTATTTTGATCAACCCGCATTAGAACACCATGGTGAATTAAAAAGCTTGCTCCTAAAAAGGTTGATATCAGGCAGCTTGTCGAAAAAAAATTAACCCACGAGCTGGAGAAGTGTACTCATTTCTTCCTTGCTTCCATTTAAATTCATACGGAGAAGCATCTACGTTATAATTTCTTATAGATAGAGCTAGGTATATAACAACCCAGACGCCTTACATAAGAACATGTCAAGGTTATTATTTTCATGGAATAACCTACAGCTGGTATTAAATTAAATACTGAGTAAATATTTACAAAATTACTTGTGTAAACAATAAAACTATTATTAAAGAATAGTGTTCATTTTCGTCTCTCCTATATTAAGCATCTGTTAGGCATAAATAAGTCATTCATAAGCAGCCATCTGTGCAAATAATCTACTGTGAAAAGTGCGCGTTCCGCCGCGAACAAAAAGCATTGGGAACCGTTCAATAGTCATAAGTGGAAATCTCTCAACATTGTTGCTTTCTATCTGTTGCTAAACGACCGAACATGTTTTACGACCGCAAATGCATGGGTTCACCACGCCGGTGGCGCAGTGGGAGAGTCAACAACGTAGGTGGCTGTTCGATTTCCGACTTACATATTTTTGAAACTTGTACGACAGACTAGCTACAGTTCCTCTGAAGGTAAGTGCGACACGCTACAAGGACGGATAAAAATATCCGTAAACCCTAAAGCCTCTGACAATCTCAATCACCGGACGAAACAGAACAGTAAAGCGTATCGGTTTCCTGTAATACAATGGAACTACCTTGGTCGAACCGGCCCATTTGCACTATAGAGCTATACATAATATTCAATAATACAAAAATAATTAATCTTTTAGATTGACCAAGCGAAGTGTTAATGAGCTTAAACAATTGATTACCGTGTAACATTATCAAATACAGCAAAAAACATTCATAACAAAAAACATTCACCATAAAACACTCACTATTTCCGCTTTTTTCCTATTTCACAGTTCTCATTTACGTTAAACACGTTGTAATGCGAAAGATTATTAAAAAAATAACATCCGACGCAAGGAAATTCAGTTTCCGGCCGGCTCGGTTAAATCACATTAACTGGACGGGCGTGTTTCAACCCCACCCCTGGCAACCCCAACAGCCCCCCATGAAACCCCGACATGGCAAATAATACTACGACAAGCTGCCGAGACATGGCCACCAATAAAACACTAATTTTTTCACAGTTGTGTTCGCACCACAGTACAAGATAAGCTATGGTGTCAATCAAGTTAAATATAGCTTAGTGTGAGCTATACAATTTTCTAACAAATTGCACTAGCCGTAATGAACTCGTATATTCATCATGCAGTATTTGATATCATAGTCTGACCGCTGATTTAAACAAAGATAATGCTATGGCAACATCATCATGATCATCTTCAGACACAAGAAGTCCACTGCCGAACTACAGCGTTACCAAGTATTTTCACAGCCGTCAGTAACAATTTGAGGATACTAAACATATCACCAGCGTGCAGATAAATAACGAGAAGGAACAAAAGGGAAAACGCGATCATTTTCGGTCCTCCAGTACTGATCTAACAAAACAACACAGAAAAGAAATTATTTTTGAAGTGATAACTTCATATCAGGTAACTTAGATAGCCTAATCTTCAGACTTCTTAGACTTCACTGTGGAGTTTATAGCGTAGCTTGCAGTAGACGCCAGCATTACTTCGTGAACTGGACGAAACAGGAAATTAACTCTCGCCCCGTCGCGTGACAATTTTATTAACAACACTTTTTCTTTACTTATTTGCGATTTATGTTTCCTCTTGTTTAACTAACTTGGCTGGTATTGAGTTGAAACGGTTTTTCCGCCTGAGGGTTGCAAAAAATCCCTGAAAGGCTAAGAGAACGATACGGAAGTCCCTAGATTGAGTTCGTGCTTACAAATGCAGATTTAAATGCATGAAAATAAGGCTGTACAAACGAACTCCACTGGTCTGATCCTGCAGTACGCAAAAATATCGTGGGATCGACAAATATCTTCTGCAGGTTCTGATTCCCTCACTGCTAGAGATACTTGTCTTACTATAATAACGGCACCATGTGTGATTATTATATTTTCTTAAATTAACTAAGAAAACGAAGTCGTCTTTTATCCAAGGGCAACGTGTATGTATGGTAAATGGTTACGTGTTGTTTATAATTTTTGTGAGTTTTTTGGTTTGAAATGTCTCCTACGAAATGGCTTGTAGGGGTACAGCTGTACGCTTGTTATACTACAGTAGTATAATAAAATACTATCTTTGTAAACCAAAATAATCACATTGGTTTTAAAAAAGCATGTTAAATGAAGACAAATTGTAGCTTAGTTTATTGAATTGAGCATCTAATCACCCCACACAGGAAGCAGCCGGCACATACTTCCTTTACAAACACACCCCTTAAAACCACGGAATTAAGAAATTAACGACACAAGTACACCATAATTCTCTAAACCATACTTAAAAGATTTGCAATCAGACCGCTATTCTTAGGGGATGAGGGTTTTTTGATTAGAGACTTCTTTACTGGGGTTCGTTTGTGGGGTGTAATAACAAACGAGAGATAATTTCTGGATTAGGGGCTCAATGAATGGCGAGTAATATGCAAGAGCGTAATTGTTTTGTAATTAGTTATGCGATTTGGGGCGATTTGTAAAAAAATATTTTATCGAATAAAACGTATAAAATTTTATTTTCCTATATTAGTACAAAGTCAAAACTATAATCTGCCAAGTAGTATTTGACTATTTATCACATAGACTAAGGAGAAGATAAGATAATTTTAAACTTTAATGTATGTCATTCACATGCAAAATTTACCTTATGGGATTGCTCGATATTATGCGCTTTAATTCCCTTAAAGTGATACCTTTCAACCATTCAACTTAATAACAAAGCTGGAATGTTGGGCATTATTAGTCTGGGTAGACTTAAAATGACACATAATCTGCTTAATTGAATATATTTTTAAATAAGAACGGTAGTGTGAATGAGTGAATAAATAGGAATAGAACCATTGAATAAGTGTACGATTAAATTAATGTACCTCCCAGTCGCGAATGAGCTAAGCGATTGACCGAATGAACGAACGGATAAACGATCGAGTGAGTCAATAAACAAATTGGTACTCAACCAACGGCGCCTTTGATGTAAATCACTAGAAATAAAGCTAAAAATCTCTTGTATGAGCTAAATAAGTTCATAAAATCACAATAAAATGTTTAATTTATGTGAAACGAGTCCGTATGAAACACGGTGGGCAGTCGCGACAGTTAATGCCCATAAAGTGTTTACGAGGCTTTTTGTTCGGACGCAACACTTGCGTTGGAAATGCGTTTGACCGAACGGAGGCGTGTTCTGACGAATCTTTATGACCACTGACTTTGAACTTGGGACAATCAAAAGCATTACTGCTGAAGCTGCTAATGTATATTCACGTGTTGGTTAAAATGTTACGAGAGTGCAGTCAACGCGCTCTCTAAATCTTGTTGCGTTATACATATACATAATATTTTATTTATGTAACAATCTTTAAAAATGTATTCATTCATTTGTGGCTTGTAAATATCATCATTTTTAGATACACCAAAATACTCGGCTATAGCGTTTCTTTATCTTATCATTGAACATTGAACGTTTAGCAACAGATAGAAAGCAACAATGTTGAGAGATTTCCACTTATGACTATTGAACGGTTTCCAATGCTTTTTGTTCGCGGCGGAACGCGCACTTTTCACAGTAGATTATTTGCACAGATGGCTGCTTATGAATGACTCATTTATGCCTAACAGATGCTTAATATAGGAGAGACGAAAATGAACACTATTCTTTAATAATAGTTTTAATGTTTACACAAGTAATTTTGTAAATATTTACTCAGTAAATATCATTTATACACATATATCATTCGTTTTAAATTAACTAAAATATTATGTGGGTATTTATTTGATTTGTCATTGAATAATATTAGTCACAAGTTTGTCAGGCGACAACAATAATCCATTGGATTATATTAGAATCTTGTTTAAGACCTTAGTTCAATTCAGGTGGATTTCGTGAGATTACTTAGTTCCTCAAAACATAAGTCCAATTGCTTTCATTTGTTCAAGAAGATAGCACATAAACTTCAAAAGAAATTACTCCCGACAGAGCTAAGTTTCGCGAGTCTCGTAAAAACTGCCGCACAGGCAACAACTCACAACTTGCTACTTCCTAGCTCTCCACAATTACTGAACTGTCTTATTGAAAAGCTTTCTCAGTGTTTTCAACTAGGACCAACGGCTTCCCGTTTTTTAGTTTGAAGACTAAATAAAGTCAGTTATTCTAACAAAGGAAGTCTTACTTTAATGAATATTTTTTTCTTTACATAATTTATTTCTATTGCTGGCGGTAGTAAATTTGTTTCCACCTTGGTGCGAACCGAATTTTGCCGCAGTGGTTCAAGGAAGTTTAGCGCGTTTTACGATCAGGAAGATAATGGCATATTTGGTGCAGGTTTTATTTCAACAAATAAACCATATACTACTCGTATATATACTAGTTTACCCAGTAACAGTTGTGATTCTGACACGAATTAAAGAGCAATTTATGAATATTTGTCAACATAGATGAGACCACGAATTTGCGGCACCATAAACTGACACACCTGGATCTGGCTTAGATAGAATAGAAGAGAATTTAATCCCTTAATTTCGTTCATTACTTTAATCTTACAACCCTAAAAACGTACTATTCATAAGGCTTCGTACAAGACATCGATCCACATATGTAATAGTAACCTTTTCACACCTGGACAACTCGACGGTGAAAGTCCCTTAATGTCTAAATAATCTAATTTCCATCAAATTTGCATAGAAAATTAAAGGTCCCTTCACAGAGTCACCGCATTGGATACCAACAACCTTTCGATGCATGAAATGACGTCTAATTAACGAGTTGCTGGTCATTACCCGCTATTGATATGACGGATTATGCGAGCGCCGCGCTGGTGTCATTGATGAAGTGTTATTCCGCACGGACCATTGGCGTCGAGTTCACTCGCAATCTGTTTGTTTATGGGTTCAACGATTTTTAATTGGCCATTGTTTTAATTATATGATAGAATGGGTGATTGTTTAGGTTTTAGGGTGCAGTTGGTATAGCTATCATTAACTATCTGTCATCTACAGGCTGTTGTTTCCTAATAACGTTCTTGCACAAGAGAGCCGGCAGCGGCTGGATGCATAAAGCGGCAGACCGGGCACTGTGGCGTGCCTTGGGACAGGCCTATGTCCAGCAGTGGACTGCAACGAGCTGATGATGATTATGATGAATGTTTTTGGTACTTTCTTTCTCTATAAAACCCCAGCCTTGCTTCAACCATAAATCATGACCATCCTCACAATTTATTGCAGGATATATACTTCTCTAATTGCACACCGTTAAGAACAATCCTTATTTTCTATTATTCGTTCTGAAGATCTATATGAATGTCTATTGTCACTTCAGTTTTACAATGCGTGTTAAATGTGATCGCGAGCGTAATATTTATTGGGCGCAAGCGCAAGTGAAACCCATGAATTGACGGTAGCATCTCTGATCTTGCATTATCATTTTACAGATATTTGATAATTATTGCATTTATCCTTGTACCCAGTTACCATAACGTGTATCCAAACTTAGAAAAATTCTGTTTTCAATTCATAAAACTTGCTTAACTTTAATGCTAGACCATTGGATAGAACTAGGAAATCAAACAGTGTCACATAATTTATAACTCATGGATGTCACCAATTAATTCAGCCTTTAATATGTCAAAAAAAATCAATGCGAATATTTAGTTGATAAATGGTCACCCGGCCAAAATACAAGCGTTCCTAATATTGCATAACCGCATAACACGAGCGAAAGCCGCAAATGGCTCCGAAATTCATCGTCGAATTTACATGTCTGGGTAAACACTTCTAGTCAATAGATTTGCGGTGGCTGCCAGCCCGCTCCGAGATGCTACTGCTTCACTCTAACCGAATTATTGTTAAGCGTATCGTGTACATCTGTCTAATATAACCTACACTACCCTCTATTCAGATCTGCAGCGTTTGTCAAGCTATCTGTGTATAACTTTGTCGGTTGGGTAGGCGCTTCATACAATTGGAATTAGGATGTGGATTAGGGTAGCCAAATGACTTCGTGCACCTAACGAAAACGGCAAAATTTTGTTCCAAATTACCTACTATAAGTATATCATATCAGCCATTGTCAGTCACTGAAAGTACACTGCTGGACACACACCTCTCCTTAGGCTTTCAACAGCGACCTTTTTGAAGCGGCATACAGCCAGCGAGTTTCGGTAATCTTAATTAGGTCATCATCTGTCCACCTTAAGACTAACGTCCGACACAAATATACCTACTTTCTTAAATTAATATTGACCGTTAACCTACGAGATTTTATAAGAAGGTTTATTATAAGTAGCCAGCCCTGAGCTTTAACAGTTTGCAAAAGACAATCTTTATCTACCACGATGTTAATACAATAGGCTCAACAGCTCCAGCGAATTTCCAGGAACAATCCACGGTATGTTCCCGACAGTGGTATGGTGGGTTTGGTTGCAAGTAATTCGGTGGGCGTAGCAGCCAGCGCGGCGCCGGCGACGTCGCTGCATTCCGGCTGGCTGTCGCGCGACGCATCGGCCGCACACCGCGGACGTCTGAGAATTGGACAGCCGAGACGAGACGATACGATGTCGCTTTTGCACCGAGGACTTATTTGGTGAAGGATATTGTTGACTGAATCAGTGTGAATTGAATTAGTTACTGATGTAATTTTCTGCAGCAATCGGTTTATGAATTTTCAAGAATTTATATTAAACCAAAATACAGAAGCAGAGAGGCCTGTAATTGTGGTGAGTTCACCTGAAAACGTAAATGGATGTTCAGGAATACTTCATGTTAATGCGCTCGTTTTTGATATTCTACTCGTATTGACTCTACTTTAAAAATGGATATTTTATATGACTTTCATGCAAAACTCAAAAATGTTTGATAATATAAAAATTTGTCATTAAATATCCAACTGTGGCGTATTAAAATCAAATTTATTTATGTTATATTTGACAGCCTACGTGGCGCAGTTGGTTAAAAACCGGCTGTGAAACGAGACGCTGCGGGTTCGGTTCCCACATTGAAACAAATATTTGTGTGAACCACAGGTATTTGTTTTGAAGTTGGGTGCTTGTAGGACCGTCTTTCGTAGTTTCCTATACCCACACAAGACTCGATCTTAGTGTGGGGTCAGGACCATGTATGTGGCTATTGGCTGTATTTATTTTTTCCAGTAATATACATAGTATTTTTAATTACTTTTAATTTAAATATCAAACACGTAGCATTACGAAATTTCTATATAATTGTAAATAAAATAGGAGCAGTATCTTACCGCTGCACAGCTCGAAGCTCGCAGCAAGAACGTCGATTCCATTGCAATCGAACATCTCCGGGACATTCTGTTCGTTGTATAGCTTCCAAATACACAGGACTATGCCTTCGTCATCTCACCACACTATTCTAGAATCTATGTCCCCATCTATAAAGTTGCAAATCGTTTGCACAGAAGTTGTATTTATCAGAAAGTTGGAGACGAGGTACATCGGCCGTGCATAGTCTGAATGAATGAATGAATGATTGATTCTGTTCAATGTTCGATCATTGGCTGGAGTTGTATCGGAGTAGTTACAATACCTCAGAGTCGATTCAGACAGGTATATTAAAAGGAATGTTTAAGATTCAGTCGGCGAACAGGCAAATAGTATGAAATTGCACCGGGGGAACAATTAGTATCAACCCCTTTATTTTTATCTTCTGCTGCATTGATTGGCTAATGATTTATGTCTGTCTGGGTTTCTGATTTCTACTGCTAAGGCCAATTACGCACGCCCATTATTATTAAAATGATTAGATAACAATAATTAGATTTAGTGATTCAATGTCAAGAACTTACTGATATATGTACCTCACGTGAATTTACGGCCACTATGAATACTCTCTGGACCAGATTAGTCACAGATCTTTTAAAGAATGAGTAGCCTTAATGTCTACTCTAAAACCACCCTTAGCTAAGGACATGTAAAATAAGAACATTTCAAAGCTGTGTAGCAAGGAAAACTACTAAACATTCTAAGCTTTTCTAAAACAAAACATCCCGTTTTCTCTCACATACTGCCGAAAGTAAAGTAAACGTATTCAGGAATTACGGTAACACATTCGGAGGCACTGACAGGCCAATTAGCTTAATGAATATGCGGCCAGTCTTGTGTTCTGTGCAAACACCGTACACTGTACTCCGCAGCGGAAGGTTACTACGAAATAATTTATACCTGTAAACTGAGCAAGTTGAAGCGAACAATTGAAGCTGTATGCAGCACTGGCTGCTCAATGTTACTGTACTGCGAAGACTAGGTTAAAGAGTAGGTACTGAGTAACTATTAAGTTTGTAAAATATCGATGCTCGGTGTCATTTCTATGTGTTCCACCGTCAATCTTTAATTCATAGGAATTACACAAGAGTATACGCACTGACACCAATGACATGACTCAATGATAATGATAGAGATTTAATTCAACGAATTACTGCTCACTTTTAGATCAAGTTACATATCACGCGGACACTTGCATACCCGTAAGCATTCAATATTAATTCAGAAAGTATAAAGTATACGAAATAAGTATAAATATAAAATCGACCAACTAACACTAGACTGATATACTAAGTCCAAAATTTTCGCTATAGCTTGAACCCGTGTCGTTGGCGGCATGCTCCGTGCCGACATAAATATTTCACTTACATACATAATATATCATTTTCTGTCTCGATGCCGTGGGATCTGAAAGACTCTTATAGTTACTTAGACTCACAAGAAAGTAAATAGAACATATTTTAATGTAACATAGGTATTACTCCGTGCATACATGACACATTGGTAATATAAATTGTAGCTTTCCGTAATAAATTTAATCATTATTATATTAACCCACGTTCAATTCAGAGTAGGGTTCCGATTGCTATGGTTGTCAGTCTGGAATCATATATCAGAGATAGATTGTAATTACACTAAGATAGAGCAAACGGTGAGCACACAGGCTCCTGTCAAAATTCCTTTGTTCTGCGAATAGTTCACTCAAACTTATGCAATATCATATTAGTTCGACAAATATGTGTGAAATGTAAATGAATTCAGCATTAAAAATAAAGAATGTGATGGTCTGTTGGGTACGAATCGTCTTCAAACTGCCGAGGTGTTAGGAAATTTGAATCTTTCGCCATTTTTTTAAGCCATGTGTATATTGTTTTTCTATTACTTCCCTCTAGCGCTAAAAGAAAATATTGTGCGAAAACCAGCATAATATTTATTTCATCTTTAATTAAATTAACCTAAACATTTATCTGTGTTGTTGGAGGAGATATATACAAGATAACGTTAGTATATAAAACGCGTATGTCTAATAAATTATGAATGGCGAATCGAATGATATATTATGGAAGGTCTGTTGTACATCTGAACAAAACTATTACTGGTTGCATCCTCTTAAAATCTGTTTGATTTATAACAATCTTGTATCAAAAGTAATTGTGATTGATGTTGGTCTTCCATCGGCGTTCTCAATACTGTTGATTTTTTGGCGATATTAATGTTTTAATGAATGGATAATTTAATTGTATGTATGTGTATGTATCAGCCCATATACCTCCCACTGCAGGGCACGGATGTCCTCTACAATCGAGAGTACGATTGAGAGTGGTTAGGCCATATAGTCCACCATTTAATTGTAGTTGAATATTATATGGAAATCAATAACAGATATGCGGCGTGTTAGGCGCGCAGTGCCGGATAATTGGCTAATTGATTGATTAGTGGTGTAGACGGGAAGCTGCGCTGTCCGGCCGGAGCCGCAATTAGCTTCCACGTCTGTGTTCATATGCGCTTGTTACCTCCACGCCACATATTTGACGTCATAAGTCTTAGGTATATTCACTTTATTACTTCGGTAGGTCTTACGTGTATGTATTTTTATATTTTATTACTATTAAAACTCAACTGCACGCGCGCAAAGACGCGAGCCACAATTAGCAAAGATGTTCAAGTTTGCTTCAAATTACTCTGATTAGATCTATTTCTAGCACAGAGTGTCCATTACTGGATAAAGTATACACGTAATGACTCATGTTTTAATAGTGTTTTTTAAATATTCTCATCGCGATTCTTAGAAACAGACGTCGAGGTCGCCTGTTCCTACAAAGAAAGATGACTTAGTTTTGAGCGTCTCAAGTATCCCTCTTATAACCCGGAAAAAGACAATTCGCTTCAATAAATATGAGGAAAGTGACTGAGGTTTTGTCAAACGTCCGCAGGATTTCTCGAAACAAAAATATCATAATGTCAATCCTGAATTTATTTGAAAAGGTGACAGGAAAATATGTGCATCTATGTTACGACACGTACCTTAGTTGAATATTAGTTTCTAAATAGAAGAATATTAACTATTAATATTTTTTTGCGAAAGACATATACGAGTATATTTTCCTGCCATTTTGTGTGATTAACGCCTGCTCATAAACAGAAGCAACACCATTCTGAATTTATAATTACTAAGCACAGCGCTCGTTACAAGATTTCCAATCCCGGACTTTCCGATTTAACTTAAGTATACTTTGAAAATTATTGTCAAGATAGCATTATAATTGCAATAATTACAAAAAAAAATAACTGTTGAAATTTATTTTAGCTTAATGTCATACCTAAGTTAAAACCTCACGATTTTCACGCCACGTAAGTTAAAACAAATGAGCAATATTTAAATAAATCTTACTTTCCCTGTAGACATAAATAAAATCAAAGTGCGCCGGTTAATAACTCGGAAAGTATCCAACTGCAGCTATCACTTGAATGACAAATGTTAAAAGGGATCTTTGAACTTGTTCTGCTCGTACCCTTTGACAAATGGCGTGATATATAAATAAAGCTCTTGTTTGTCTCGTGTACAGTATTTATAGGAGACGTCACGATTTGTACACGACTTTTTTTGGTTCTGAATTCAAAACGTGGAACAACATAGTATGGCCCTTCTATTGGTCCAGTATCTGTATGTAAAGGTGTAAAGAGAATCTCGGATCAGGCAATCCCTGTTTTACGAAAAACAAATTTTACTAGTTAGTATAAGACAAGAATTAATTCAATTAACTCTAAGTGCTTTAGTGTTTACTTTTCCTATATTATATTTATGTGTAAAAGCTTTGTTTTTTTTTTATGTTATATGTTAAGTCGTCAATTCCGGCTGTTACTACTTACGAATTGCAGCAGCCATTTTTTCTTGAAAATTCTAACAGAATCGACCTTCTGCGCTTTAATAATTAGAGGGTATAGATATACCTCACCTGATCACTAAGCTTTTGAAAATCCACCTGCTATCTAAACAACTCTAGAGATACAAGCGATCATACCGTTTGTGAGCCACGTGCCGAGGGTGGAGCAGATGAACACAAAGTATTTATATAACATTTCTCAAAATGTAATAAAATATATCTAGTTACACTACCAACCACGTAGCTCAAGTGGTAATATCTAAATAAAAACTAAACCACTCGCATTAATAAACACACGAGCAGACATCGTGGCGTATAAATACACAGTCCAAAGTTCTGTTATCGTGCATTTAAAAGATTCGAAAGTAATTAAGCACTTACGTTCCGTATGTAAGCTGAGTATTATTGGGTGGTCGGATATTAATGATTCATTACTTGACGGGTCGTTGACACTAGGAAGGGCCGGCGCTAGTGGCTTCGTAACGGTAGGGTAAGTCACTGTTACTAGTAGGATATTTTTTGTAATAAATAACGTCTTATTTATCTAATCAATGATAAACCTATCAAAAAAGCATGAATCACCTATTCGTGAATTAAACATGTGAATTGCGGGATATTAAATAAATTCGCGAATCGTACACGTCATCATTTCTACGTTTTTTTTCTTGGGCTTGAGGGAGACACGATTTTCCTCTCGTATTAAACAATTACAATTATTATTATGCAAAAAAATTGCAGGTGCCTTAATTTTGTTTTACTCGTCAGTTGTAATAAACTTTTACTGCAATATCTTATCTATGAAACTTTTAAAACATTCCAGCACCGTATACACCAGGCGAACAAGTTAATAGGTCTTTTCCTTTTTCGGTAATTTCTGGTAGGACGGCCGCCTGCCCAGTCGCTGCACTTAATCAATGTGAAGTGGCCGCTGTAATAACAGTTGTCTCCCGTGTCCTCTCGAGCTCCGCCGACCGACTGACCGCATTCCGCATACTTCAAATATTATGGTAGCAATTTACTTCGAGTTGCTACTCGAGTCTTGAATGGATTTTGCTACGTTAATTTCAATCTTGACCGGAGAATTAATTTAGTTAAAATTATTTGTGAAATAATGTTATAAAGTCGGTCTGACAGGACAAACTTTGCAAAATTATTTATCACTAACTATAGAAAAAGGCCGTTAGGTAACATGCGTATTTGAGAGCTGTCCTGGATATGAATTTACAACGCAAATCAGATCAACTAACACGTCATAGAGAACCCTGAAAGAATAAGGCTTAACAACGAGCAATCATAAAGGTGAACAGTTCGTGAAGTAAATAGCCTGGTTTAAAGCTTTGTAAGTATTACTATGGTGATACAGGAACCGAAACACAACAAACCATATTCCAATGAAATGCAATATATACTCATGCTTACTTACCTGCGCACTGGTACAGAAGCTAGATGAGAAGAACCAGTGGAAATATTGGATCATCGTAGCACCACACACTACTTGCACCAAATTAACTACACACATACACACTTACACACACTTACAGCACTTATTGGAGGAGGCCTATAGCAGTGGACTGCTATGGGCTTATAAAACACACATCAGCCACAACCTACAGAGCTAAGCTAACAAACTAACACTGCTCGTATCACTACTACAACTAATACCGCTCACAACTTTTACAACCTATTTCCACCTCTAAAAGTAATAGCACTATTTTCTAGCATCATACCGAGCACACCACAACACAAATTATCCACATCACACGCGAAATTTTGCGAAAATCCAGCGCTCAAACGGAGCGCCGACAATACATTGCCAAATGTACACGAGACTGTAATAGACGCAGCGGTAAAGCAGATGAATGCAAAACTACCCTCAATCGAGTGGTATTTTGATAGTACTCGTAGTACCTACAACTACTTATTGTCCAACATACAAAAAAATACACTTTATACAACTCAATTTTGGAAAATTGTATTGTATAATTTTTTTTTTATTGTCACCATCGTGACGCAATTAGTTAGACGCCTCATGTTTAACGTGAGGCTGCAGGCTCGGTCCTTGCATCGAAACAAATATTTGCCTAATCCACAGGTATTTGTTTCGGGTTTGGGTGTTTTTGAGACCGAAAAGTCTCTCGTATTTTCTAATACCCACGACACAACACTCGATCTTAGTGTGGGGTCAGGACTATGTATGTGACTGTTGGGTGTATTTATTTACTTGTATTTATATAAAAGCAACCCTCATTTGGAATACTCTTTCGAATTCGGTATGATTCTTAGACAAGAACAAAATATTTATGTAAAATAATTATGTTTTTTACACACAGAATAAAAAGGCCTATATTCATCAGTGAATATCCTGGGTGAAAATTATGATAATAAAAAAATCCTAACTAGTTAGAGGTACTGCACCAAACATTTGCTATAAATAAGTCGATCACTAATAAGGAAGTGGGTTGTACAGCAATTGATTTAGCGATTTAGCATTTAGTTTGCCAGCACTAATATTTCCGCCTCATATTAATTAATCTGCACTACGTTGGCGACGATTTGTCCGAGAGTACCGCTTAATAATCTTAAACAGGTCCTCGGTTAATCTACAAACTTGTATTGGCAACGCTCAGCATCTTCATTGCTTCTCGAAATCTCTCGACTGTTAAGATGTTTGTAATGAGTTTTGAGCAAGCATTTCGTAAGTCCGTTTGATTTGGAAAGTGCTGTAGTGCTGACTATGAATTTACTAAGGCATTGATTCCTCAATAGTCAGCAACGTTTCTACGAACCTACAGTCCGACAGTTCATGTCGCTTTTTATTATGGTGATTACTTTCCGATGCTTAAACTGAAATGAAAATCAATTTCCATTACATTGTTTTTTTATAGATTTAGAAGAGATGATCTTATATTGTTGACTTTATTATTTTTAATACTTACCCCTTGTAACGCGTCTTCTAAAACTCCAAAGAGCTTCTAATGTCAACTTAGAGTGTCAACATATATACTCGTAGTGTAGAGCCACCAATTTCTCTGTTCAGTCGGAAGTTTGGAATTGTCTTTTTTGACTATTTTATGTCAATTAATAAATTATTTTTGTGATTTCTTTATTTTATTACTTTGACATGAAATATGAACAGAAAAGGCAAATCATGGTTCATAACAATCGCTCATAAGCGCCCGATATGCCAAGGCTATAGCTAATCTATTCTCATCCTTAGAGCACAAGAAGCCTAATTTTTAATTACCTATTTATTTCATAAAGGATATATAAAATGAAAACTCCGTATACATTACGCATTAGTTTATTAAAATATCACAGATTAAAATACATTATGTACATATAAATACAATAAACGAGAGACAGTAGACAACGGCAGTGTTCGGTTCAGTCTTCTAAATAAAACATGAAAATTGTTGCAGTACAAATATTAATATTATAATATGTACCAGTATTTTATTTAAATTATATTTTTGAAATAAATTAGACCATATCTAAATGATAATATAAATCTCCGCAGCCAGTAATTAAAAGCCAGCCAGTCGCCATAGACAGAAGACATTCGGAAATATTTTCGATCAAAAGATATTTTAATCAAATCAGTTTTATTTTTCGATGGCCTGCATATAACAAGGATAAGACAATAGAATTGCAGTACTGATATATAAAGAACTCAAAGATAAATTGGATTTTTTTCACCGCTGGTACTTTTATAAAAACAGTACTATCACGGTCAGCATAAAAATTGTATGAAAGCTTTGTGCGCGTTAAATTAGGACATCTAGTACAGACACTATTCTACCTTAATTTCAGGTCGTTGGTCCAAAATAGTAATTTAATAACTACCAAATATGTATTTTTTGTTAGTTTATATATTTGTTAATTTTAAACTCATCTTTTCCAAATAATTTCACATAAATCAATAAAGAAAGAATACATATTATATTTAATGAACCAAAAAAGAAAAATACGTTGTTTTTAAATCATTATCTAAATTATACATAATACACGGACCATACCATTTTCTATATCATTAATCTGAAGAAAACTATTGTATGCCTGAAAGCAATTTTCTTTATCAATATCTGTTGGGAACAAATAATTAAGTTGGAGGTAATTAACTTGTGTGTAGATGCTTAGTTACATTGAGTTTCTCATTAATTTAGTGTGTTATTTTTATTTCTAAAATTAACATTTTATCAATCGTTAAAAAAGAGTATTTCAATTCTAATCTGTCGGTTCACATAATATCTTAATAAATAATATTAAACAATACTTACGGATACATATCGTTAGCTACTAAGTAACTGCTAAAATTTACAAAAATAATTCTCTACGTAACTTCACGCTCCCTCTCCCACGAGGTAGGCACAAACGTACATTATAATCTATTTTATAATTTAAATCAAAAGATGTTAAAAACTTAAGTATAGGAAATATAAGCAAAATAACAGTCGTTTTCGTGCACTTGAAAGATTTACAAAGGAGACAGGTCAGTAGCGAGAGAAAGCTTGGGGGAGAAATTATTCATTCTTATGCTATTTTTACTAAAGAATTTTAACATCAGTTATTGCAAAAAATATTAGATAATGCTTAGAATTCATAGAATATGAAATAATATTTATAGAAAAAAAAAACACAAAATACTCTTTATCTGCATAACATTTTAGAATACGGCAACAATCACTTAGGCCTCGTTAATGTTTATTTTTTTATTTGCTCTTTAGTTTTAAAGTCGTTTCCCCCAAGCTACCCTCTGCCAGACCTGTACATAAAAATCCCCGGCTAATTATACATAGTTTATTTAACAATAGTGAGGCATATTTTGTCTCTGTAGCTGGTGTCGAGTTGTCCCACGGGCAGTGTGACGGCGACGTCCACCTTGGAGAGGGGCGCGCCCATCAGTTCCGCGGGGGACGAACACTCGCTCGACCGAGATGTCATTGTGCGCGCTGTGGAAATCATTTAGTTGCAATACTAGTTCATAAGTCTTAGGTTTTATTTTTGTATAGCATAGGTCCGGCAAACAAACAAACAGGTCACCTGATGGTAAGTGATCACTGCCGCCCACGAACATCCACAACGCTGGATCATGGATGTGTTGCCGGCTCAATTGGGAGGGGAGCGGGAAGGAAAGAGGAAAGGTAGAGGAAGGGGGTATTGTATTTAAAATTATTTGTTTGGGCACTTTTTAATACGTTTTAGTCGTAAATGACACTCGTGCCCAACAACAGAACATTAGGAGCTGGCATTATAAGGAACGTCGACTAAATGTTATTTTAATACAGTAAGATTGGTAAAAAATAAACATGTAACTGGTAAGTTAAAGCAACGCATCACCAGTAAACACAAGCCGAAGGAATAGTAACAGTTAGAAGATAGAAAGAGAAGGAACGATTATTGGTCTTCTAAAGGATTGCTAAACCCTTGAATACTCCATAACTCTATGAGACAAATAATTTTCTTCAAAACAATTCCTCAGATCAAGTAAATGTACTGTTATAATGTTTATGGATAAGAGGAATCACGTAACATGGGTGAAGTCATTTATTTATTTGCTAAAACAACCAAGCTAAAACATATAAAAATATGTACACATGATTTGCAAGAGATAAAAATGCCTGTGGCTAAACAAATCCTCGCATCGAACGTCTTCCTTAAATGACACTCTCAATAAGAATGTTACAATTAACCAGTTTTCGAAATCACTTACAATTAGTATAGCAGCTAGAAGCTGAATCACCCGAAGGGCTGTAGGGTTTCATCTCGTAATGGTTGCTTCCTTGCGAAGACTGTTGTCTGCTCTTGTTGCCGAATGGAGAGGAGTAGCTATGTAACAATACTTACTAAAATAACAAGCCATTAGTAGCCCAAACACAGGCATATATTTATTAACTCTGCTATATTAATATGTAGCAGAGTGAATAGCAGACTGTAAATTATTACAGTGTTACAGATCACCTACTTCCTTTTACCTAGAAAGGTCACACTTTGCTAATTTATAACAGAACATGTATTCCATGGATAAAAGTTAAAATATGGAGAATTATGCTAAACAACATTTTCGTCGTTAAGCAATACCTCTTCCTACAACTTATGAAGAGGACCACTTGGAACAGATGGCTTAGCTGATAGTATTTGCCTTCTCACCATTTCATCGTTTTACTGGCATCGATTTAATAAATTATTGCATATCAATCGTCATTAAAATCACGGTGGAAATAATTTGTGATAATTCAACCAGATTAGCCGTTAAGCGAATTGCATCCAAAACAGTGTATTACAGAGATAATTACAGGGCTTTATAAATACATTAATATGTGATTAATTATTTGAAACCGCCAATAAATTATGCAAATGTGATTTATGTGCGGGCATGTAGCTCGGTCAGTAACTTGCTATGTGTAAACTGTAACCACTGAGCTTATGTTCCCGAGGGACTAAATTACTGATACATTTCAGTGACCATTGATGAAATCCATTTAGATATCAAGGAATTTAGGCACAAACCATTATAGTTAGCCGTCACATAAAATTAAAATATTCCTTTATTTATTTCGTACAATTCACCAATCCAGTATGGGTGTGTAGTGGTATAATGTTTAAGTCAATTAAATAAATATTTCTGTTACCTGTCTCTGACATGAGGCATGTCGTAGTGATTGTCGGTTCCTCCCATCCAGTACTCGTTGCAAGTCCGCGTCAGATCAGGAGCGGTGTTGCCTTTATCTCGACCCGGACGCGATTTCGGCGTACCTATATAAAATGTTACTAAAGTCCTGGTATTGTTTCTAATCGTTATAATCAGGAGATAAGCAATAACTAGTTCGATGTAAAGTAATAGTATGCATGTCCTGTATACGTACATGTACAATACATGGGTAAAATGAGGAAAAGTTATCATGTTATGGCATTCAATAGAAAAGGGAAACCAGAAACCAGAAAATATAGCTCCAGCAATGGGAAGATAGAAAGATTGCTTTGGAGGGGACTGCAAAAGCAAATAGGAAGAGGAAAACGATAGCAAGAAGGTTTTGGTAATCTCAGACTCTTTTTAATGAAGACAACGCCTCCTGTACAGCTGCTATAATATTGTGGAAGATCTTACCAGCCCGTGCAGCGGAGTAGCCGGGCCTGGTGTTCCTGAACTTGCACCACACATACAGTATGGCGGCGGCCGCCACCAACGTACCGACCGTGATGCCGATGCCGACGTATAGAGTCACGTCGTTGCTGTATAATCCTAGGCGTGAAAATTTCTTAATAAATATCAATGGTACTGAATATCTGAATTGCTTTCCAATGTTGCATAAAGTAAGTAAACAATGGCATAGTTACGATTACACGAGATTGACGAAACTATCATAGAACACATAAATCCAACTTATTGAAGTCACGTATGAAATTTAATTCAGTAAATTAACCACTATTGAATGAAAAAATAAATTTGGATCGAGTATCAAATCTGTGTTTCGTAGATCCGGGCATCCACAATAGAATTATGCTATTTATAATCCCACAATTTGAAAATATTTACTTATGCGAAAAAAAAACACAAAAACCGTACAACATAACGTACAGAAGTACCATATACCACAGTGCTGAGTGCAGTTATTTATGTCAACATGCACAGATTTATGTCAACACCCCTGGAATGTTTGTTCATTTGATTAGATATAGATAAACTCCAAAGTAAAGATAGCTTTGTCGTCTTAACCCATTTAAATCCAAAACAAGTTTTGTCAATTGTAATCCTTATCATATTTATAACAATGACTGATTTATTCCTGTATTTGTATTGCTTTTATTTATTTTATAACTCCTAACATTGTTGTCACATATTGTTTATCAATATACCTAGTCAGGTCATAAATTCTGTCACATGTTTAATATAAAATAATTGAAACAAATTTATTCATTATTTAACCATTTATATACCAAAATGAACTTAACAAAACATAGATTCTTATGACACTAAAGTTTATTCAAAATGACCTCCGTGATTTTGAATACAGGCCTTCAATCTGCGCGGCCGGTCGTCTATCGCAGCACGAACGAGGTCCATGTCAATATCGGCGGCTGCCTTAATCAAGGATGTCTTGAGTGACTCCAAATTGGGATGAGGCTTTGAGCACGCCTTATCCTCCAAGTGTTGCTATATCTTGTAATCTAACGGATTCAAATCTGGACTGGAGGAGGGCCAGTCTTCGTGCCGGATGAAGTCGATTTCACGCGCCGCCAGCCAGTCTTGTGTGCTCTTCGCTCTATGAGCTAGCGCCGAATCTTGTTGGAATACCCAGTGCCTCTTATTGAACATGAGATACATGATAATGGGATATGAGAAACAGGTTCCACAAGGTTCGTCAGGACTGTATTTTGATACACAACTGCATTCGTTTTTACACCTTTCTCACAAAAATGTACCTCTGTTAAGCCCTAATAAGAAACTCCCAACCATACCGAGGATGGAAAATGACTTCGTTGGACACGCGGAATACGTTTGCTCGCTTCTTCACTACTGTGTGCGTACACCTTATCATTTTGTTTGTTGTAGCTCTCTTCTACGGTAAAAATTTTTTCATCGGAAAAAAGAATTTCCCGATATTTTTTTCCCGCGTACCGCTTCAACAAAGCGCGGCATCTCTTCAGTCTCAGGTCCATTAGACGAGCATTCAAACGATGTCCTGTTTTTCTTCGATATGCCCGAAGCCCTAAGTCTTCATTTAACACCCTTTTCACGTTGGTTCTGCTTAACCCCATCTGAAGGGCCAACAATTTCTGCTTACGTTTGGGATTTCTTTGAATTCGCGCCTTCACAGCTTTTATCACTGCTGGAGTCCTAACAGACCGAGGGCGACCACTTCTTGACCTGTCATCTACACTAGAGTCTTCATTGTATCGTTTGATGGTACGATAAACGAATCTTTTGGTTATATTCCAATTTATCAGTATGTAAAAAAATTGAATTGGCGCGTAACCGCAACGATGCAACGCAATAACTGCAACACGGTCTTCTTTAAGCGTCCACTCCATATTTAAAAATGAGTAAAATTCTAAAAAGTATACATTTTTATTTTCATGAACAATTCGAAATTCGAATTCAATAAACTTTTTTGTGGCCAGCATTCTAAAAGAAAAGTTTTTACTGTGTGACAATACTTATGACCTGACTGTGTATAAGTATTAAGTAAGAACCTATGTCCCACAACCAGTTTTATAAAACAACCTATTTCGACCTCATGATTTTTCCAACATTGAATTTGTACTCAAAAGCAGTGACACTTCGTATGCAATCTTTAAATTACATCCCAATTGTGTCTGATTCTTATTTCTCTTATTCATGCAAATATTTTCGGCTGCTCACCAATAGGCCTAAACATGACTACGGCCACTCTGTAAAAGTGCATGACTACGAAGAAGGATATTTTTGGTTACTCACTCAGTCCAGTAGAACACATGCCGTCCAGGCAGTTAGCGTGCTGTAACGTGGAACCAGTACATTCTCCCGTACATTGTCTCCGACGTACCCTGATACAGTCTCCTCCGCAGGAAGACCATGCACTCCAAGATGACCATGTGCCTCCTAGTAGAAAATATTATGTATACCTATGTATTCAAACTCTAAAAACTTTATTAAACCAGTGGGTACAGCAACAAGGAATTTTCTCCTGACACCTCAGGAAAAAATTCAACGATGATAAAAAATTATAAAAAAGAACATAGGTAAGTAATATTTGAAAATAATTTCATATTCTCGATGTGAAATAACATCAAATACTAGCCTAGTATATTTTTTCAATTCTATAGAGCTGAAGCATTTTTATTCGTTGCTATTAAAATCTTATTTAAAAATTCAAATAATTTCTAAATGGTAAAATGTTGCTAAATGCTGTTTAAAGTCATACAATATTTAAAAAACCGTTGGGATAGAGAATGTCGCTTAGGGAGATAAATCACACAATGGTCACCCCTCTGAAACAGTGACCTCAACAAGCAAGGGGCTTGGCCACACAACGACCGGTTGGGTATAATTGCAAGCGTCGCCTGCCGTTGCAATATTTGAGTAACCGTTTTAAAGCAGATTCAAACGTGTTCGGGTTTGCACACAAATCGTAAATCATTAGTTTGTTATGGATGATTTATGAAGCTGCCAATGGTGATGTTCTAGATTGCTATACAGTGATATTATCTCGGAAAGCTCGTTAAACAGATGAGCTTGTTTATCACCAACGACGTGTGCTATTTTACTGGGTTCTAGAAATTATCGCAGATTGATCAATGGTAAGTATTTTACTTGTCCACAAAATTAATTACAGATTTACTTTATTTTGACAGCTTCCGTTTTTGTTATACGCCGGCTGTAAAACGAAAGGCTTGTTGTAATTATTATTTCCTTTTTAGTAAAAAACATACATATATTTTAATATTCCTATGATCTTGAAGCCAATGTTCATCAACATCAGTGAATACACCTATACATATAAATAAATAAAATTAAGACTATATGAGATTATTACCCCTGCATCGATCCGAAGTGACTCACCATTCTGGCACCTCATACAGTCGTCATCGTTCTGTGCCGCTTGTCCCCTGCAGGGCGCCCCTCCGTTGGCCGGGGCTGGCTCGGTACAGGTCCTCGTCCGTCGCCTGCCGCTGGACTGGGAACCGCACGTGCACTGCATCCACGGCGACCAGTCGGACCAACCGCCGTTAACTATAACAAAATACACTTTTGGTGTCTCTTATATAATAAAAGACGTGTAAGGCATTTTAATTTTGCAGTTGATTTTATTTATATATAAATCTTACTGCTAATGAATTTACAGTTATCCGTGAAATTTTCTACACGTTACTTGTCGTCATAAAAATGCTTGTCTTTCTTTTACAAAATTATTGTTGTATGTAGGTACTACGAGTATACTGTTAAAGACGGTGTGTATCTATTAACGCTAGTAACACCTCTGTCGACTTAACTAAACATAACATGGATGAAGTCACACTCTCACTATCAATGGCGCTTGGTTACAAAACATACCGTATACAGATAAAACAGCGACGTCGGACTCTCGACGGCCGGCTATGTTCTCAGCTATGCACGTGTAGTTCGCCATATCCTACACAGAAACAAATATATTCACACGACTATCACACGCATACTTCATATCACTGAGATAATAAACATACGATGTATTATTAATAACGACAGACCGTATAGAAATACTCATCTGTATTTGGAGTTAGAACACGCCGCTAATGTATGGTTTTAATACTTTAGAGAACTTACTTGTAATCCCACTCTGGGTAGTACTAAGTTTTCGTCCTTAGGCTCTATAGTGATGCCATTCCTGGTCCACTTCAAGGTGGGAGGAGGCGCGGCTGGTGGCGGGATGCAGCGGAATGTGACTCCACGACCTGACTCTATCGTCGCCGACTGCGGTTGTTGGATAAATTGCTTCTTTATATCTAGGAAATACAAATAAATGTTAAGCAAGTATTCTGTACATGGTCTTTCTATTATTATCTTATTATTTTATGCACAGAATATCGTGTTTATATATGCCAATTAATAACTAATTTTCAATTAATATTTATTATCTACGTTACATCTACGAGTATTGGAAAATGCTATAAATAAACTACTTAGCCATTGTTTTGGTTTCACAACACCAGTAATTTTCCTAAAAGATAGGTACAGTTTGTTCCTCTCTATTTGAATTGCTTGCATATACAAGTGGTAGCTAAGTTGCTATACTCACTTCGATTTTGAAAAAGATTTACGAAAACTCGTTGCCTACCAAGACGATTCATTCCAAATAAAAAATACGTAAATAAAGAACGTAAATTTGCAGCAACAGTCAGCCCCTCGCGATCGTGCCAGCGCGACATTAAATTGGCACCATTGATTTGCGAATGTCATAGAAAAACTTCGCGAACAATAAAGAAATACGAGAAAGTTGGGAATAACTTTCCCCGATCATAATTTTTAACGAGCGATTTTACTCTCATCCCCGCCGAGCGGGGTGAGCGACTAGCGGAACCATTATGTGCAGGAAACGTCACTTCCGCCCATCAACCCGAATGCTTTGCACTTTGACGGATGCACTGAAGCACTTTCGAAAGTGATTGAAACTAAACGAGTGGGTGAGAATGTCAGTTATACGCTTGAGGGTCTCGTGATGCGGTGGGGGAATGACTGGGTAAGAAACAGCTCCTAACAGTTTCATGTTGCTAATGTTTCAAATCATTTTATTACAGCTGAGAGGATAAATAAGAAAACGTCTAAATACATCGCTAGCTATGAATGTTTACCTCATCGAACGAAACGTAGGCTTTTAAGGCTTTTGAATAATGAGTCTCTTTTCTTTAAGGTTCATAAGTCGTATCGATTCGGAAATACCGAGACGATAATGATTCTACAAAGTGGTTGCCCCAGATTAATATGCGGTTACGGTGTTGAGTTCAAGTATGATTTTTTTTTAATAGCGCTCCTAATGGTTCTTGCTTTTTATACCCACAACGCAGGGAAGTCATTCTACGTGTTTCTCTTCTGCGTCTTAGCAATATGCAATATAAAATTAAATAGTTAAAAAATATATATTATGAAAGTGTAATATATATATAATATTCCATCGGGTGGTAGCCGTTCTAGCGAATATAAAAATGAAATACAAGAATCATTGGCAAACAAAAAATCTCATTATCTACACATATTCAAGAAAACGTATAAAATGACTTCAGAATATTATTATTGATTGCCTTGAAGACTCTAGAATTGTGCCAACGGTTTAGATCATGTTACAACTGTGGCTAAGAATTGTCTTTAAAAATGAGTAGCGTAATATGCCGAAGTGACACAATCACCGGCACTTCCGACCGGAATCGATTACTATAATCGCGAATCGCCACCAAATTTAAATGAATCGATACAATATCCGCTAATAGTTATGGCGTTCTTAGAATTATTCAATCCATTGTGAGGTTAATATTAACGGCCTCATTATGTGGAACTTGAATTTATATCCATTCAATCATATTAAATAGCTTTTAAATATCGCATATGAAAGATTTACAGGAACTAAGAATTATAACTCGTTGATATTACAAGAAAAGTGATATTAGTGTATTCTTGTAATGATACAGGTTTTATTTCATACAAATTGTAGGAAAACACTCGTAAGGAAGCATAAACCCTGGAAGTAGGTTTAATCTACTCTATGTAAATACTCTCGTATAAACAGAAGCCCTGCATATAGACTAAATTATATTAATCCATCATTAATTGGTCTATTTCGTATAAATTATAAAAAAATATATCTTTGGGACTAAAACATTAAAATTCAAAAAGCTCGACATCGTTGACATAATTTGCAGATTTGAGCCAAATGTGATGCTAAACGATAATGATAACTACAATACGAGTATACACGTAATAGGGGAAGTGTGCCAAAACTCTGCTCTGTATAAAAAAAAACGAATCATATTTGTACTTGCTATGTATTTCGCCGTCAGTATTAATAAAGCATTATCATCTTGTTAGAAGACGTCACTTAGTCAAATAATTATCGTATAGGATAACTGAATATACATATATACAATCTAATATAGATGGTGAAATTATTTTACTTACAAGCGTATTCTATGAACACAGCCTGACTCCGAATTTTGCCTCTGCTGTTCCAAGCGTAGCATTCACAGCGATATTTCCCCCCAAAATACTCATCTATCTCATTTCTAGTCACGTTTAGTTCAGCTTCTACCACTCTGACTCCATTCTGAGGATCTACATGCTCTAACTGTACAGTCTTATCTGTCCTCACATCATTGCACTTGAAGAATACTTGAAGAGCATTTGCAGCTCTGCACAGAAGACTCGCTGGCTTTGTTCTGAGAACATACGAGTTCTTTGGTTCTAGCAGGAATATGGGTAGACCGTCTATCGTCTCGTCATTTTCTGGAAGTGGTATGTAGTCGTCTTCTTCCACCTCTGGTTTGATGTCGGATAGGTAAGGGTCGAAGTTGAGTAGCCCGTCTGGATGGATATACTCGGGTCTGGTCTCTTTTTTAGTTGTTTGCTCGGCATCTGAAATGAGTTACTAAATTAACTTCTTGTTGTAAGGCTCTTTGGTCAGTTACTACAAAAAAATTGTATCAAAAATAATTCGAATACAAATTTTAATGACGTGATTTACAAAGTATACGGTTATATTTCTTTATTTTAATAAAAATAGCTCATCTATTTTGTATAAAATATTTTTACAAGTTACCATTTATGAACATGAATGAAATAGACAATAAAACAATAGTAAGTATGAATGATACTACACATCTCTAATACTCGTAGAATGTGATAATATAAGCGCCACAGCGACGCGTGGAATATTAATAAACTGTTTTTAGTACTGTTTAATATATGTCGTAAAGAAACGGATGATGAATACATTTAGTTTATGAATTGTCATATCGTGGCACTGAGTCATGATATTGACATGCTTACACCATCTATTTATACGAAACGGCCGGTTCATGTTTTGCTCTTGGTGACTGCAAATGGGTATTTTAAAGATAACAAGCTGGACTCTTTTTATGTTGCTTCGTATCATGGAGTTATACTAATCTGGTTAGACGTCGCTTATGAAAGTCTGTATTTCTTCAATCATAAGGATGATATTATGTTGGAGCGGAAGTAAAATAATATGTACATTAATTGGTACTTTTTTTATTTGACGTAGAATTATGCTAGCTTAAACAAATGAGTTTATGACACAACTTTCGTACACGCGATAAAAAGAAGAACTAGCTTCACGCGAGTCACACTCCGAGTCAACTAGTCTATGTTTAATTGCTTAGTACTCAGTAAATCGATAAAGTTATATTATTAGTAAGGTTTATTTACTTTATCAAGCTTTATAGTATACATTGTGTTTTTATCAGGTTTTATTTAGTACTCGTTGTTATTTTACAATTAAGATATTGTTGGAGCCCTCATGCTAAACGACTAGCAATAACTAATGTTTATGTTAATAATAAACAGCGATAACAATTATGTAAATGTCGTTATAAAGATAATGTAAGTATTGTTTTTTCCGGTCTGGTATTCGTATTAATTACTTATGTTATGATATAATTATTGTGCAATATTTCAAAGATAAAGTACAATAATACAATAAGTCTATATCGAAATTCGAACTTTTGGTAACTTTCAGAAAGAAGTTTAGGCTTAATTTTCTTTTGTTGCACTATCCAAACATGAGACTAGATGCATTACAGTGAAGGCTGCAAGTACTGCATTAAACCACGTGTCAGGTAAGCAGGTTCAATGAAATCCGAACGGTAACGTGGAGAGGAATGTACATCGGCGGACAGTTGTCTCCGTTATGTCGGCCCGCACAAAAACATCTTCACGCGTCATTTAAATTACAAGATACATCGAGAGGTCTTGTAAGGATGCCTTCACCTCCATCTTGTTTAGTGTTGCGGATAATTGATGATAGATATTAATGCCCTCTCAGTGTGTTATGCTGTGTTATGTGTAATGTATTTACTAGTTACATTACATTATGGGTATTATTATCATTGTTCTCAGCCACAGGAAGACCAAAGCTGTCCAAAACATTAACATCAGCCTATAATATTCTCTCATATCAGATCATTCTAAGATTTTTCAAGATTACGCTATAAGGGTTCATGAAGAATTTGCCCATACTCACACACGCTTGGCAGGCGGGTTATTAAGCGCACTAGACCCTATTACCTCCATCGGATTGAAATTAAGTTTCATGTTGCGCCTGGTTAATGTCTTATGCGAAAACTGTTTTTTTACCCATCTCCGGGATAGTTCGCGTGTAAGACGGTTGAGCTCAGAATCGACTATACCAACTCAAAGGAGTAATAAACGATTTAATTTTAGCCTAGTTCAAGCATTCACAAAGTTCATATCTCCGGGATACAGTTTAATCTAGTTGTGAGGAATTTATCTACAATTCCTGAAGTCTATTTCCAGTGCAGTAATATTTATCACGGGGTGTTCTCACTGAAGAGTTAAATTTAACGGAGGATTTTGTTATACCGGTATGTAATTTCAGAATTCTATATAACATAGCTTTATTTTTCATCTTAAGTCTATTAATATATCCTTCAACACACAAGTTGCCTAAAATTCAGCTATTTCTATATTAAAATGTAAAAAGTGTTCGACGTGAAATACTTTTGATACATTTCAGAGAACATGGGGACGTGTGAATCATAATTATTGCGTTATAATTTAGCTTTCTGCTAGGTAGTGACTCAATTAGTCATCAAAACCAAATTCAGTGTGTTTATACACCTTGTAAACATTAAACTTAAGTCTAAGCCCAGAACAACACTATGAGTATATGGTAATCAGTGGACTATCAAAACATACAATGAAGTATTTATTAGGGATTTAACGAGTATACAAAATAGCCCGGGTAGTTTCTCAAGTTTAGCATTAGACTTCCTGTGGCTGAAGAGAGAGAGAGAGAGAGAGAGAGAAATTCTCATGATGTACGAGTATCATCAACTTTGAAAGCAAAAAAGTCAATTATCGTAACATTATAAAAACCATAACCAGTTATAGCGTCACAAGACATTTCTTCAGCAATATAAAGCCTACTAAACGTTCGAAAAACAAAATGCCAATATCGAGTTACCGTAAACAAAATCGTAAAAGTTTATTCTTACAATAGAAAGGGATTGCAGAAATATCAAAAGTAACTTCACAAGCGACGATTTATATAACGTTTTCTCCCATAATATAGCGATAAATACAAATGACTTTCCGATCCGATAATTTACGATAATTACCTGGCTAATTTATTTCATTAAATTATCGGCCAGATGCTACGGTGCATTAAGTAGTTTCAGCGCATAGCGCTAGATGTCAGTATATCAACGTTAAATAGGAATCATGCCATTAGCGAAAATCTAAACTATCTAAAAAACTAGACCTTTATATGCGTTTGATCCTTGCTTAGAAACATGGTTTTATGTAATCGACATATAGATCAGAATCAAAAGAAGATCAAAAGAAAAAGATTATAGACCTGAATAGTCCATCGTAGTGTCTGCCCATTATTTATGGCACCCAACTTGTTATGTTTCACAAAATTGCTATACTCGTAGTATTAGTTGCGTGACTGTTGAACATTAATACATTTATAGATCGAGAAAATTAGCTACACTTGAATATAAGTTTGATGCGGCTGTTGAAGTCTATCCAGCCACAACACTGATCAAAAGCCATCGCTTGCATACAAATCGACATATTAGAGTTAATTACTGTGAAGGAGTTTGACGGCGTGTATAAAAGTGTATAGGTACCGGAGACTAGTGTTTCTTTAACTAAGAAAATATTTAACTAGACAAGCACTGCGCCACGCTTTTACATTTGTTATTTGAGATAATTAAAGTAATATAAACCGACAATAAGAAGTAAATTCCATGTGGCAATTATTAGTGCGTGACAATTAAGACATGGAGGGTTAAGGCCGATTAAGTAACTTATGTACCTACTTTATAAAAGTACAATAAAAACATATAATACTGTATTTATAAATCCAACGCTTAGGTAATTTATTTTTGATGCATTGCAGGCCACTCTGGTCTGTCACAAAGATTTACTTAGTTCCGTTGCTTGTTCGATGCATTTCTATCCATAGTAACTTTCGAAAAACCAATAAGCGGCTTTCCTAATAATAAGAGGTCACTTAAACTCATACACCCCTCTAGACTCTACGCCTGAGTTTTCATGGAACGTTGCCATTTTTTTTCCTTGAAAGAAGGACAACCTAAGAATAATTGTAACCCTGGTAATGTCACTACATCAACCAGCCCATAAAGTGAAGCTTTTGATTCACTATAGTTTGACATATTATGGTAGTATTATCCCAGTCAAACCGGAAAATTTAATGTAATATAAACTAATTTGCCAGTCTTCTAGGGTATTTGGGGGATGAGTGGCAATGGGACGACGATAGTTAAATCTCAAGAAAGTAAAAAAAATAAAATAAAAGTAAGACGATTTGACGGTAGTGACTACTAAAGCAAAAATACGCTTAAATTGTACACGTTCATTCAGGATATTCATGTATACATGAATATGTATGTACATATTTGATAACGGTAAACAAAATCTGAACAAGCTAAATATATTGAAGCTTATCCTCTTAAGTTCACACTGGTATAGTCAATAAGCTAATAATACGAAACCCTTCCTTTCTCTCTACCTGGCACTATTCCGGCAGGTGCTAAGTTCCATCGTTTTCACAAATCCCCTCACCCCACTAAGTTTTACATTTACAAATATAAAGATATCATAATGAAACCAAACAATATATATATTTTAATATTTAAAACATAAATAAACTCCATGTGCTCATAACACAATATAATTTAACAATAATCATAACAAACAACAACCTGAAAAGGTAACAAAATTTGATGCGGACCTAAATATTTTTGTTTGTTTATTGTTTTTCCAAACAATGTTGAACGAAACAGGTTTATGTACATGCCAAATATTGGTATGAAGTGTAAATTGTACAGGATTAAAAAAACCATATCCCGTTTCAAAAGACTGCCTCACCACAAACCGGGCTATGCTAATACGTCGGAATATTTAACGGGAGTTAACGGTGAGGACACTGAATAAATTTCAAACGACAAAATCCTAACATCTGCTAACAATTATAAAACTAAAAAAAATACGTTACCTCCATTTTTAACTTTACCAACGCACATCACAAACAACATAGAGATCCTAAACAGTTTTTCCACCAACATAACTGTACTGTGATACACTCGATTACCACGAATTTAGTAAATAAACACACATTGTGAAACTAAAATGTTTCCGAAGCACGTGTGCCGGGCTGGACAACACGCGCGCACCCCGCAGTGTCTCGCGCCATACTGATGCTCCCTTATTCCCTATACATGTTTGTAGCACGTTTGATGGTGTCATAAATACGAGAAGAGTTGTTTGTGTACCGGTCAATACGCTATTATTAATCATTTCTTAATATAGAATAGTCCCTTTTTTATTATTATTTTTTTAATAAATACATTCCTGGGGTAAATGAGTGCAGCAGAGATTTGAAATTGGAATTCTAATAAACGATTATAATTAAATAGAAAAAAATATTAGAAAAGTAAAATAAGAACTAATAAAACAAAAACAATATACCAAAAAGAGATCAATTGACATGTGGTTAGTAATGCAGTGCTTGTCTTTAAAAATAAAAAGACTAGTTACACTCCATTTTAGACAGATGAGTCATTGTAAAGGGTTAACCGTTACTATAAAATGTAACTCATAATTACACTTATGCTATTATAACACTTTAAAACTCTTCCTGCCATCTAGTGGCAAGATAAGGCAAAACCGAAAGCTTCGAAAGCTCACGCAGTGAAAAAAGCTTTCGTTAGCGTCGGAAATGGCGCTCTACGTGACTCTAGGAGCTTGCTTTGTGTTTCCATAACTTGCCCAAAGATGTCACGACTAAATGAAATGACAGAGCCATCTGTGAAAATATCCCCGAAATAAAAGACCAAGAGGTAAGCTTGCATAGCATGCATATTTGGTACTGTATCAACAGATGGTATTATATTAAGGTTAGTAAAATCTGGGTTGGAATTATAAACTAGACAGTAGATGGCACTATTATAGTACAGTTAAAAATAAATTTATTCATCTTTAGTTGGGGAGACCAACGTCTAACAATGGATGGCGCAAGTTGAGTAAATTTGTTGAGTTTATTGTATATGCTATATTACATGCTTATATTCAATAAATAAATACACAATGATCAGCAGTGGTCTTCCTGCGGCAGAAGAGAGAGAAAGAGAGATCATCAATGTATTTTTTAACGACGGGAGAAATATATCCCTTGAAGTGTTTTCGCAGTGACCTGCTGAAAGCGGTCTGTATCCAGTGACTTCTTGCATCCTTCATTACGTTTTTAGTCCATCTTGTGTCTTGGAGACGAAAAAAAATAACTATACGATGCTGTACAAAAGCTCACCTTGACTTGATCAGTACTACTTACAGAAAACCGACGTGAAACAACAACTTTGATCATTGATGACGTGTTCGTTCGGTTAGTGAGATTGCCGGATGCCCCATACCCCTTTCTTGTTGTTTTCCCCTCTTGATTTTAAGGGCCGGCAACACATCGATGAATCAAGCGTTGTGGATGGTCATGGGCAGTAGTGACCACTTACCGTCAGGCGACCTTTTTGCACGTTTGCCGGACCTATGCAATAAAAAAAACTTTAACGGGGAAGGAGAACATCGTGAGGAAACCTGCATACCGTAAGGATTTAAAAGAATTTCTGCAGTATGTAAGTGCGCCAACCCCTATCAGGCCAGCGTGATGGACTAAATGGCCTAACCCCTTTCAATCCTATTCTCGTTTAGAGAGGAGAGCCGTGTCCTGTAGTGGGACGTATATGGGCTATTATAGATACAGATACAGTGTTCTTCAAACCGTGAAAACGGTACACAACTGTGCTTACAGTAAACTTAGACAGACGATTGCCTTTAGGAGACCCAGAGAGTCTTTGGAAAGGACTTCGAACATAAACAGATTTCTTTTCTCACTCATTAAGCGATTAGAACTTAATGCAAGCATTAGTTAAAGCCTTTAAATATCCGAAATGTAATCACTTAAAGCTTTACAAACCAGCACTGAATTCCTTCCTATAGTTTGTACTAGTTTTCATAGGTATTTGGAATCTTACTGAAAGTACTTGAATATATCCAATATCCATACGCTAGTTTATAGACTACCTACTTTTTGTGGTACCTCTGCGGCAGAGACTCGTATTTAAATTCCGGAATCGTATCGACAACATATCGTAAGGACATATATCGAAGACGATATTGAGTGGTCGGCGTTGTCATGATATAAACTATACGTATTAAACTAAGTACATAGGAAACCTCAAAATGAATTAATAATCTCTGACTCTAGACTCAATACAAACGTTCATCAAGCCCTAAACCTAACTAATGGGATTAGGTCCCTACAGAACCATGAATCGCATATTAGGGTCTGTTAGAGAATGGAGATTATCTTTATGTAAATTGTGTACACTCTACAGCAAATTGATATTTAAAGCCTGTAATTCAATTTTTATTTTTTCAGCCCGCAATTCAATTTCCCAAACAAAAATATTTCAACGCATACATTAGCCATTTGCAAGAATTTACACATCGAACGTCTTCGAAAATTTGAAATTCCAAATGATTGATTCCAAATTCAAACGCGGCTAGCAGTGTTGCCAACATTGAATATTGATTGCACAAAAGGCGCTAGGCGGCAAAGCGTATTCTCAATTCAAAATTATTCCTAAACCACACTCCTTTTGATGGTGCAAAAATATGTAAGTAGCCGATTTTCGAGTCACATTTTTATTCGGAACCACATTTGTTGTCCCTTTCACACTCATAAAATCAGGGGATTTTCTGTCTCGGGCGCAGTTTGCGGTACGGAAATTCAAATTTGACGGGTTGGCTCGCCTTTCCGCTGTGGATTTTCAAAGTATAATGAGCCTTTAAAGGTGGGGCAATCAATGGAATATCAAAAGATTTCTCACGTATTTTGATAAAACACGAAAAGGTCATGGAGATTTTAGATAGACATGGCCACAGAAAACTTTTTTCATTTCTAGATATTTCAACATCCATGTTGGAAAGCGCGTCATAAGCTCCAACCAAATAAAATATTTCGTTGTGATGGGATCTGGGGAATCAGAAATATTGTTGGGATGAAGCCTTATAAAAGAACAGTATTGCTGACCATGACGTAATGGAATATGACACGTCCCGCCTTCAACACTGATAAATTGCTGCTTTTAAAGGGTGGTGGCTGAAGATATAGAGGAAGAGGAATATCTCTTCCTCTATATCATTATTGCTGAACTTGCTGATATCTCACTGATCTAACGCAACAATAAAGTAAAGTTAACACTGATATTTTGGGTGTATTTAAGTTGTTTACCAGGTAAAGAAATAATATCGTCAAGCTTAATTGCCATCAGATGCAGTATTGTCATTACAACGTGTCAGCATAAAATAAATGATAATATCGGCTAGAACACAAATAAAATATTTAAGATGTTTAGGTAGAGACACTCGAGTGTACGAAATGAACAAACTAAGGAGAGTAAATCCGTATTTGTGTTGAGTGGATAAATACTGCGGGAGACGGTCGGGCACTTCAGTTAGGTGAGCTCCTGCGGCCGGCAACATTTCCACCGATAAAAAGACATTTACACTACACGATATGAGTAGGTATTTGAGTGGGTATGAAGTGTTTTTTTAATAACCGTTAAACGTGAACATCATTTTAATAGATAATCGTCTCTACATAAAAGTGAAAATTTCTGCTGTGAGGGAGGTTGAAAGTGGGTCTCTGAAATTCCCTGTCTGTGGTAAGAGATGATTTAAAGGGTCAGTTGAGGGCAACCTCAATGACACTTTAAATCATATTTTACAACCGCAAGGTTTGCAGGAGGAGGAGGAGGTCAGGGATGCTCCTATCTAGTGGTCATGGCCTGTCCTAGAATAGGTGCTACGAGTACGCGACCTCGGCCTCCCGAGCTACGGCAGTCACTACCAACCTTACCCTCCGTGACTGCAGTATCCACTCCTCCAGGCCATATTTTCCTTTCCTATAATATCCTTTACCCACAAACTATATTTCCTTTCCCCGGTTGATGACGGGCAGCAGCGTCATCAACTCGAGTCCCCTCCTGCGCTCGCCAACCCGCCTGCCAAGCGTGGCGAGTACTGGCAAAACCCTCACGATGAGAAATAAATCCAGGACCAGGCCCCCAGTCCCCGGCAGCCCCGCTATTCCTGGCTACGGTAGCGGCCATGGTTACGGCGGGGCAGGGGGTGCTAAGAATCCCCGGGTTGGCCCCGGCTACCACCCCCGACGACGACTGGCCCTGGTAACACACAACATACGCACGATGAGGACAGACGAGAAGATTGTCGAACTGGAAGAAGAATTGAGTGGGTTACACTGGGACATTCTGGGGTTGTCGGAAGTCCGAAGAATCGGGGAGGACACGATAACCCTGAAGTCCGGTAACCTGCTTTTCTACCGGGGGGACGACCAACAGTCCCGAGGAGGTGTCGGATTTCTCGTCCACAGGTCTCTCATAAACAACATCGTATCCATCGAAAGTGTGTCGAGCAGGGTAGTGTACCTTATACTCAGAATATCAAAAAGATATTCGCTGAAGGTCATACAGGTATACGCGCCGACCTCGACACATCCAGATGAAGAAGTAGAGGAGATGTATGAGGACATAAGTCGGGCCATACATACTTCCAAAACCTACTTCAATGTTGTTATGGGGGACTTCAACGCAAAGTTGGGCATGAGAAGCGATGCAGAGCTGAAAGTGGGGCAATTTGGACATGGGCAACGGAACCTCAGGGGTCAGAGGCTGGCCGACTTTCTGGAGAAAGAGGGACTCTTTGCGATGAACTCTTTCTTCCAGAAGCCGCCTCACAGGAAATGGACCTGGCTGAGTCCTGACGGTTCTACGAGAAACGAGATAGATTTCATCTTGACGACGAATAGACGGATGTTCAGTGATGTCTCTGTGATCAACAGGGTGAAAACCGGCAGCGATCACCGAATGGTTAGAGGCACATTGAACATCAATGTCCAATTAGAAAGGCGTCGCTTGATGAAATCTACGCTCCGACCTACTCGCGCCCATATCCAAAACCCCGAGAGCTTTCAACTTGAGCTGGCAAATCGCTTTGATTGTCTCAAAGAAAACCTTGCAGTGGACGAGCTAAACAGCGGTTTGGTAGAAGCTGTCCATACGGTGGGATCTAAGTATTTTAGACCTCGCCGTAGAGATAGACCACAAAAACTCTCGATCCACACTCTAGACCTCATGGCCGAACGTCGATCTATGGCGCTGCAGTCTTCCGATGACGCCGAAGCATATAGGCGGCTCAATAGACGGATCTGGAAGTCCTTGCGACACGATGTCCGTGCTCACAATACTGTGAGCATAAAAGAGACAATTGAGCGGAACGGAGGCTCCAAAGTGTTTGCAAGAGACTTGTCTATTGGGCAAATCCAGTTGTCTAGGCTGAAGACGGACGGCGGCAGCGTAGTGTCGACGAGGGCAGAGGTATTAAGGGAGATCGAGAGGTTCTACGGACAGCTTTACACCTCGGTTGCCGAACCTACTGTTAGCTCGGCCGAAGACCCGAGAGCCGAGTTGATCCGACACTTTAGCGATGATATCCCGGACATCAACCTGTGTGAGATTGAGATGGCCCTGAAACAGCTTAAGAACAACAAGGCGCCGGGTGAGGACGGAATCACTTCAGAGCTTCTGAAAGCGGGCGGTATGCCGATGCTGAAAGTCCTTCAGAAGCTCTTCAATTCCGTTCTCCTCGAGGGCTCAACGCCAGAGGCATGGAGCAGGAGCGTGGTGGTACTGTTCTTCAAAAAAGGTGATAACACTTTGCTGAAGAACTACAGGCCCATCTCGCTCCTGAGCCATGTTTATAAGCTGTTTTCGAGGGTCATCACAAATCGTCTCGAACGCAGGTTTGATGACTTCCAGCCTCCCGAACAAGCCGGGTTCCGAAAAGGCTTTAGTACCATAGACCACATTCATACGCTTCGGCAAGTTATACAAAAAACCGAGGAATATAACTTGCCGCTTTGTTTAGCGTTTGTGGACTATGAGAAAGCCTTTGATTCGATCGAGACCTGGGCTGTGCTACAGTCTCTTCAGCGGTGCCACATTGACTATCGGTACATCGAAGTGTTGAAGTGTATATACAACAACGCCACCATGTCGGTCCGAGTACAAGATCAGAGCACGAAGGCTATTCCACTACAGAGAGGCGTAAGACAGGGGGATGTCATATCTCCGAAACTGTTTACTGCCGCGCTGGAAGACGCCTTCAAGCTCTTGCAGTGGAAAGGATTCGGCATCAACATCAACGGCGAGTATATCACTCACCTTCGATTTGCCGACGATATTGTAGTCTTGGCAGAATCGCTGGAAGACCTTAGCACTATGCTCGAAGACCTCAATCGAGTCTCCCAACAGGTGGGTCTTAAAATGAACATGGACAAAACGAAGATAATGTCGAATGTCCATGTTGTGCCCACCCCCATCGGAGTTGGGGGCTCGACTCTCGAAGTTGTAGACGAATATGTCTATTTAGGACAAGTGGTCCGGTTAGGCAGGTCCAACTTTGAGAGAGAGGTCAATCGTCGAATCCAACTCGGTTGGGCAGCGTTCGGGAAACTACGCGACGTCTTCTCGTCCAAAATACCTCAGTGCCTCAAATCGAAAGTCTTCGATAGTTGTGTGTTACCAGTGATGACATACGGCACCGAGACGTGGCCTCTTACTATGGGCCTTATCAGGAGGCTCAAAGTCACTCAACGAGCTATGGAGAGGGCTATGCTCGGGGTTTCCCTACGAGATCGAATCAGAAATGAGGAGATCCGTAGGAGAACTAAAGTAACCGACATAGCCCAGCGGATTAGCAAGTTGAAGTGGCAATGGGCGGGGCACATAGCACGGAGAACTGATGGCCGATGGGGCCAAAAAGTTCTCGAATGGAGGCCACGAAGCGGAAAGCGCAGCGTGGGACGTCCACCCACTAGGTGGTCAGACGACCTGGTAAAGGTCGCGGGACGTCGCTGGATGCAGGTTGCCTCCAACAGGTCACTATGGAAATCATTGGGAGAGGCCTATGTTCAGCAGTGGACTTCCTTTGGCTGATGGATGGAAGGTTTGCAGTGCGCGGATAATGCGCCTACGTTAGAAGACGTCGGCCTAAATTGACGTCCACGAGACAAAAAAATATATGCCAAATTATTCTACAGCACGCATAGAAACCACTTTGCCTCAAATTTATAAGGTATGACCGGTAAACGACCAGAAACCGCAAGCTGTGAAACGTGAGGCTGCGGGTTCGATTCCTGCACCGAAACAAGATATACTTGTGTGATGGGTCTGGGTGTTTGTAAAACCGTAAAGTCTCTCGTAGTTCCTGATACCCACGATACAAGACTAGATCTTAGTGTGGGATCAGGACTATGTATGTGACTGTTGGGAGTATTTATTTATTTATAAACAACATATTGTTTATACGATCTTTTAAAAAAACGTGCGCCAATTTTTTTTACCCTTATGGAATTTAAAAATGGAAGTATTTTATTATTTGCATTATTATTTTTTTATTGCAGTGTATGGCGAGACGAGCATGCCATTCTCCTGACGGTAAGCGATTCGATCGCTGTTGGACAGTGGCAAAATCAAACAACACCGTGAATAACAAAGCAATCCTTGGTACTCCACTGCGCTCGCCATCCTAAGACATAAGATGTTAAGTCTCATTATGTCCAATAGCAGCTCTGGCTACAATGTACTTCAAGCCGGAACACAACAGTGCGTTTACACTGCTGTTTGGCGGGAGAAACAGACATTGCGGTGGTACCCACCCAGGCGGCCTCTCACATATGGGAGACCTACCACCAGTAAAAGAGTATCACTCAATTTCTTTGTAATCGTATCGAATACGGAACGTCCTGTCTAACGAATCATACTGAAGTGTCACTTGTCCATCCCGGTCACGTGTCGCAAACGATTGCGGCCCGCTGAATGTTCGCCAATTGTTCGAATCTTTGGGGCTTAACCGCATCAGCCGGCCGGTTGCCAGGCGAGAAAACCGATTAACTATACTTCTTAGTTGATTGTGCTAGAGAATGGCGAATGTTTTGCTTATTTCCCTGTTGAAACGATTATGGCTTAAACCCGTTTACCATATACTTTTGTTGGCACCGATGATTATGAAACTGTAAGATCGTTGATAAATTATAGTTATCATCCTATTTATATTAGTCCAAAGGGACACAACTTCTTTGGCATCAGCAGAGGGAAAGTCAATAACATAGTGTTTTGATCCAAAGCGGTCTAGGTAGTAGTCTAAATTTAATCAAATTTAATATAATCAGTTTAAATTTAATGTAGGTCTAAATTAGTGTAGAAACTTCAAGGATTCCCAAGCGCTTTTAATTTGGTTTGCTGTTGTTGTCAAGTGGCAATAACGCGCCGACGGGCTAAGTTTTTCTTCTAAGTTCTAGGCGTATGCCTAATAATAATGGATCTCTGTATAAGGATTCATTATTTTGGAAGCAATTGTGATAACTTGATAAGCATCCTGAATTAAAGTCTAGTCGGTCTTGTGGTGTCGCAAATATGCGTTGTACGTATAGATTAACAAAGCCTTCTCATTCAGCCTACAAGTTATCGCTCACTCTTCCGTAGACGAGCTTTAAACAAAAGTTAGACTGTATATATTCGTGTTACAGACGTCTAATAATTATTTAAGCAATTAAATTGAAGGTAAGGGATTTAGGTAAAAGGTAAAGGATGTTAGGCTTCTGGCAGTTTTACCAAGTGAAAGAAACTTAGCAACAGCTCTGTTATTTCACATCGATTTTCTTCAACACATTATTAACACATTTGTCAAGCCATTTGAATCTTACTAAACGTAAATTTACCAAGCTGCAACGAGTCCACCCTAGTGCAAGCAGCTACTATCATTAAAAAAAATAACACGCCGAGCCCCATCGACAAGTGTCCAAACTCCCAGAGTCGGTACATCAGCAATAACAATTTCATTTTTTAAGCGTCCAGAATTAAAACCTTTATCTGATTATCTTTATCGGTTTTTCCATACACGTATAATATTTTATTATTTTCCAACGGTTAAGCTGATGGCATTTTTACGGTGCGCTGGCTCTTTATGAACACGCCATTTTTTATGAAGATTATTCTGTTAAGGGTGTGATTAATGTGCATTTTATTTTTGGGGATGACATAAGCAGTCAATCAGAGCACGTGCGGAACTTTTAAAGCAAATGTTTGGAATAGAAAGCTGAATGAAACCGTTATATTTGGTCTATAGGGTAACTAAAATTGTACGATTTTGCTAAAAGCGGATTTCCAAAATATTTAGTACGAACTTCTAAACATTGCATAACCAACAGCCCATACTTAAGAACATTAGACCCACGGTTTTATGTCAAAGATTAAAAACGCATGCAGTTGAAAAGTATTGTTTTAAGTGGTAGAGTCATACTTCGTATAGGGTGGTATTTTCCAATAAGTTAAATAAACCAGGTTTAGGTCGGCTATTAAAAGTTGTAAGACACCGCTGGGTCTATGCCGCTCCTAATACCTCATTGTGATAATGTTTGACGGACGCCTAGGTTTCTAAGGCTGTGTGGATGATGATAATTGCATCTTAAACAATTTTCTACATATCAGAAATGAACATTTCCGAAATCGTAAATTTCAGTCAGAAAAACTTAAATTTCAATTTTAAAGTATGCTATTCTCCAATATAAAATCTACAAATTTTCCAAACATACCAAAAACACGTAAAATATACACCAATAATCATAAACATACATACACATGAGCTAATAAATTTCTATTTGAAGGTGTGTGTTGCTCTGCTCTGCGATGTGATACTAGATAGCATCGTGTGAGCCGCGAGATGTGACGCTGCGGGCCGCGCTAATCCGCGAACATTCGTCTACCCTTTAACCAATACGTGACCACTGGGTTGCAGAGCGCACTACTAGGGTCGCTTGGATGTGGTATATTTACTTAATTATTATCTCATTGATCTCTCATTATCTCTCATGATTTAAAAAATAGTTTTAGGAATGTTAGGTGCCTTTCAAGTGGATGGCAGCTGACCAGCCATCTAGCTGGTTGATGAGAAATTATAATCTGTGTCGGGTGTGCATTGGTTGTTAGAAAGAAATATATTTGAATGGATTTCAGACTGACCACTACAATGTTTAACCACCATTTACTATTGTTTCTTCTTATTCCTTACATCTGCAGAAAATACACAATATAACGATAATGAAGCAGGTTGCAAGAAACAACCTGTGTAATACAATGATATACCTATACCTATTACCTATATGTTAAAACGCTTTTGAATATGAAAATTAACTCGAGCTAAAAAAAGAGCTATTATGTGACCGAGATATACTAATTGTAATCAGCGACTAAATGAATAAATTGGATCTATTTGTTAGAATGAAATGTTACCGTGTTCAGTATAAAGCAGAACACATTTAACTACCTCATCCAAAACTTAGCAAGCAATGCGAACAACCGCAGCAGGCTTGTCTCGTGTCTCCCACAATCGGCTCAGAGTCCATCGTGCCGTAAAATTGTGTTTGACGTGCGCTCGGACGCGGCGGGCGTGTGGCCCGCGCGGGGGTGGCGCGGGCAGCAGGGAGGGGCGGCGGGGCTGCGGGCGCCGCGGGGGGAAATTAACTCGGCTTAGGACGAAATCTCCGTGTTATGATATTGCGTTGAGCGACCGTCCGCGTGATCGCTTTAAGTATGGCACAGGATTTACGATGTTGGATTTTCGCGCAGGTGGTTTTTGGGTTTTTAAATTAATTTTGTTTGGAGTTTGTTAAGTGCTGGAATGTACACTTTTTGTAAAAGAATGGGGTATTAAAGGACGGTTAATTTTATGCTATTTATATTATCAGGGAGTTGAACGTAATTATGAAATCATATGATGAAATAAGTCGAGAGCGTAATGTTCACTAATGAAAACTGAGATTTGCAATAATAATTATAACAATACATACATTTGAGCTAAGAATAAGTCTTGTAGCTTAATACAAGCCTAGAAGAAGATACTATAACGTACTTTGCTTTTAATGCTTCATGATACCATGAAAAATATTCTGCCAGAGAAAAAAAACATACCTATAGATTTTACCTATAAAGCATAATCTTCAACACTACTGACCAGAACTCACCCCTAATTTATAACTCTTTTATAAATCTATAAAGCATACTCTTCCGCGCAAATCAACTAAATCACCTATCAATTGAAAATCCACTTCTCTAGGTATAAAATACGAGAGGCAACCCATATTCCCGCCGCGAGACAGTCTGCGGAGCGGGTCTCTTGGGGACCGTAAAAAGTGGTGCTAAAACGTCACTCTCATCCTACCGAGGGAAAATCATATTCTGTTAAACTCGTTATGTGTCCACGCCTTGTCGCGCTGACCTGGCAAACGGAGGAATAGCGGGGATAATACCAACAAATATTAATAAAGTTGGACAAGTTCCATATATTTTTCTGTTACTTTCGTATGATATCTGCCCAAATGGCGACCATGATAGTATAAACCATATGGGTTGTTGCGTTCCAGGTTCAGTTTGTATATGCAATTGCAGGTATTGGCCGATGGGAGGTAACAATCTCTCTTTTTTTAAAATAAATATACCCAACAGTCACATACATAGTCCTGACCCCACACAAAGATCTAGTGTTGTATCGCGGGTATCAGGAACTACGAGAGACTTTTTGGTCTCACAAACACCCAGACCTGACACAAATACTTGTGATTTCACAAACATTTGTGTTGGTGCGAGGATCAAGCCCGCGGCCTCTCGTTTCACAGCCGGCGTCTAACCAACTGCGCCACTGAGGCTGTCAGGCTTTATGGTTATTCTATTTGAATTGCACTGGATCAGGTGTATGTTACAGCCATATTATCGTGCCAATTACCCAATCCAAGACACTGAATAAATCAGCGTCCTCGGGTTGTTTGTTGCCAATACAGTTAGAAGGGCCCGAAGACTGCAACGTATCTCCGACATATATACTAACATTGATTCTGGAACTGATGGTACTAACAAAAACTTTCTCTTCTTTTATCTACCACATTAGTTTTATGGTCATAAAAAGAAAAGAAAAAATGAAAAGTGTAAGCATATCCACACTAAGTCAAACTGGAGCAGTTCGCTGTGAAAGCAATACTGTATTGAGTTTTTAGCGGTGGCGGGGCTCAACTGCGCCCGATAGCGCCAAATATTGAGCCGCCAACATTTTTACTAGAGTGCTTCAATCGCACGTGACCAACGGTTTTATTGAAACATTATTAGCAATGTGACCGATAGCTTCGTAGAACTAGGTATTAGATAGGACCGACACATCAGAGTCGGGAGATTCAAATCTATATGCATATTGTATTAAAAATTAAAGGGAAATAATTAAATATACAAACTTTAACGGTGAAGAAAGGACCGTGAAATAATTTACATACGTGGTAGATTACCCAGGAGCGATTCAATAATAAGTATGTAAATAAATACAATATAGGTAACGGATAAAATAAATGAAACATAAAACAGTCGTTATTATTAATATTTTCACATTTTAGAAATTTGCACTTTTCAGACAGACCCTCAAATGTATATATTTGGCCTGACATGAGAAAATCTCTGAGACCAACATAACCCTAAAATAATCACTGCAATCTCATCGCACCACATTCAATTAAAATCCAGTAAAACAATATTCTCACGAAAAACCACACAACGGTCAACGGCACTTGAGCAGCAGGAGTTGTATATGGGAGAAAAGTGAAAACAATGACATCTACAGAAGTCAGCGAAGCGATGTCTCTTGTAATTAATTCTTTGTTCATTTTATTTTGATCGGCCGGCCTATCAAGCACCTATCGCATTGCACGGTTAGAGAGCACCAATGTATTAAGTGCACTTAAAATATTTTATTAACAACCGTATTGGTATGAGTATAGATATCAATTTAGATTGACACGATTGTAATGATAAGTTTGTATGGGGGTGGTAAGTGGCAACCAAAGGAAAGGCTTCAAGATATAAGAGCACTCTTCAAATAACAAAGCTATGATTTTTGTAAATTAATACTGCATTGACTTTTATTGTTCGATTTGTTGTGGGAATTGATTTTTGTTAATTCAATAAAATAGTGAATCATAGAAAAAAAATTAGTTCCAGCTGCAATGTTTCCTATCCATAGCGCTTTTTCTCGTCTATTCGGTTTGTAATATACCAATAATAGTTTACGTTTAATTAAGCGCAATAATTTATTCTTATATGATCATCTAAATAATATTAATTGTTACTTTTTAGTTTCCTTTCTATTTGGATGTAAATTATATCTTCAAAACAGATTATCTTTTATTTTAGCATTGCGCAAAATCAATCTGTAATTTCACTTAACATATTCGACATGTTCGAAACCAACTTATAAACTATTCACACGTCATTTAACCTAAAACATACCATTTCTTCTGCTAAAATAATGGCTCAATTCGCTCCGAGGAGCTTTCCAAAAATCCCCGCTATCACAGGGCCCAGTTATTAATAAAGCCAATATTTTTACGAGGTAATTTGGAGCAGAGAGGATCCACGCTATCGACCGACACCGTGGTTTGACCAACATATTCTTAAATGCCTAACGTTCTTACTCTTAGGGACAGGGAAATATGTGGAGCTGCCATTTCATGCTGGTCTCAACAACATTGTTGAAATCTCTGTTTAACCACGCGATGAAATTATCGTTTCTATACGAGGTTTTTATTAAAAAGTAGATATCTTATGACTAACTATGACAAGAGTTTAAAACAAAGGTGAGCGATGATTATGATCGATAAAAGACTATAAAAACTAACTAACGTCGGCATAATCAGGTGCTCTGAATTCTTTTAGATCGAATATAACCGTGAGTTTCACAAAAAATGCAGTAAATTCATCAATATTTTCACAGCCGACTCCACACCATTACTATCTTAATAAAGGAATATATTTTTACGATTCCCGCGCCATCTCACACAATCCGATGAGTTAGTGTCTCGGAGCGTAGGCGACGTATGCTCTTATATATTCAAATTGAACGGCGCTGAGAACTCGAGCGACGCCATTTTGTCGTCGTCACGGGCTTCGAGAAAATGGCGGACGGTAAGCCGCTTAGCGCGGGAAATGTGCTCGACTTGTTATTTTCGTTACGTTGAAATATGTTTAAAATACGTTTGGGTGATAATTTAACGGTATAAGATAATTTATTCACTTAGATACATATTGAGAGGGAAACAGAATTTAAGCGGTCATTATTTCCTTACAATCAGCTTGAAGGCACTGCGTTATAAAATCGTTACTATTTTTTTTTCGTATTATTCGTGTTTAGACCATTGGCGCCGTAATGATAATGTAAAGAACACTTAATCTGAATTAACTTCTTAAGATGTGCATCAATTATAGGCTTAATTCCAATTTTGACTACATAGAACGATTGAGACGGAAATGACATGACATATCTAAAATACATCTTATCTGTTTAGCCCTCATCTAGCTTATTTTGATAGTCCATTCAATCTTTAATATCCCTTAAAACCAAGAAAACTTTAATTGAATGTCATAAAAAAATAATTCCTTGATCGCTTTAGATATTAAGTAATTTCAGAGCTGTGACCAAGTTACTCAATTATAAATTCTATGATTGCATTATAAAAGACAAAAATAATATCATCAAGCTAATGATTTATTATAGGCTGAATACACATGCATATATACAATGTAAAATAAACTTAATATGAACTAATTTAGAAATGTCTCTATCGCAAATACCAATTCTGAAAGCAGCTTATCGAAACTCGATTAAAATGTTAGTTTTGAAACAGTTGTTCAAAATGTTCCGTATAATAAATACATTATGATACGCTCGTTTTGCTCGAGTCACGAGCTAAATTGCACAATCGATGCCAATTTTAATTCGATTAAATATAGAATCGAGACATTTTTTCATCGCTTCAACGCTGCTCAAATGGTTATTGGTTTTGTGGGGTAATTTTTTTTCTATAAATTCCGCTATGCGGTTTCCATAATGTGTTTTTAAAATGTTTATTGAATTCTTAGTTATTGAACCATTGATTTGGTTTATAAATTCGTAGGAGGTAAATTATGATCTCTGCCGAGTGGCGGGGAGACGGATCAATGATCGCGGCTCAAAATAACATCAAATCTGTCTTAGTTCAGGACGGAAGAGAAGAGTATAGTGTGATAGTCATACTCAGTAGTGAAATACAAGAGGCTGTGGAAGGAAATGTGAATATGATTGCGTCAGTAATGTCGCTTAGCAGCGAAGGTAAACATTGTAAGGAAATCTGAGAGTTCTTCATAAGACTTTTGAAGGTATGTAAAGGATACCAACCACATTCGGCCACCGAGGTAGACTAAACAAGGCCGGCAACTAAAAAAGGACAGCAGCTTGTGAGTATAAATCTAATCATTCCGTAACATTGCTAAAAAGTCATGCTGAACCGAATTCAGATAAGCGTGGGATACGGGTGGACAGAACGCGAATGAAGAAAACTTATACTATCAGTGAATAGATTTCTTGAATAGTTATTTTGAAATTAAAACTAGTTAACCATATGATTATGCTACTATAGTATTTGTTTATTTCGAGCAACAACTTGTATTTAACACCGTAGTATCTGCATGCTAAGATATAATTTAATTAATACCGCGCGGATTATATGTCGGTGGGACCGTCAGGTGCGGCAGGACATGTGGCTCCCACCGTCTTTGAGTTTACATAATCTCCACGATGCCGCTGGACTACGTGTCTTCGACAAAATAGGGTGTTATAATAGATAGAATTCGTTATTAATAGAGAATATAACGCTTCCAGCAACTCTCTCCGATTTTAACAGTTCTTCTGTCCAATCTAACAAAGATAATTCTTAGGGGCCACCGTCATTCAGTAACGGACTTCCTAAGAAAGAATAAGATGTAGAAGAAGATGAAATTACAGAGATATTATTTTTTGGGCCTACTATTTTTTCACGGACTGAATGATACCCGACGGAAAAATTGTTAAATCGTATCGATATGTAAAGTATCACCTTTGTCGACCCGCTACAGCCTCGCTATAGGTAGAGTTGGTACTGGCTGGCATAATTGTGGCGAATGACAAGTGATTCTGATTTGTCGCCCTAAATACTCCGGACGGCACTATTTCTACTTACAATCTGGTGGAAAAACATTTCTTTGCTGAGCTAAAATTAAATATATAATGTTGCTTCAAACGTAGCGCTATCACAATACTTAGTCTTCCTATATTTCTATTTTATCATACTACACAATTTAGTCGCATTATAAATATTATATTGTAAGACATTTTGGAGCAGCCTGTATGAGTTTACATACATATGCGAGAGGTAAGAGCGCTGTGAGCTCCCCGTACACGTCTCTAATCAATCTAGGATTAACATGTTGAATACCAAACCGTTCCCACCAATACTGACGCAAGTTTATTCAACACCCTTTGCTCCGTGCCGTTTGACAGATTTGTATTTTGAAACAACATAGTATGAAATCAAGTCTAAGAATATTGTAAGTATTTTATTGGCTTAGTCCAATACTTCTAGCTGTCCTTATCCCACTCTTACATTTGAGTTTTTATTACTGTATTTATTTGTCAGTAGGCCAGCAACATTCTACGCATAAAAACTCAAATGCACAATTCTGTACTATTTTATTTTGGTATAGCCACACAATTTCTCAGACTTGTTATTACTTGATACTTCTCATCAAATCTCAAATGCATGCACTAAGTAGAGATTTAAAACACTTAACTGTCAGCTAATTAATAAATCCTTCCGCATCCTCGCGGAGTCTCGTGTCCGCAATAAATTATCCGCGCGCGAGTTAATCCGCACTTTTGCGGACGTCCAGCACTATCTGTTCGGAGCACGCTGCAACCTTCCGCGCATCGCGTGGAATACGGACCGACCTCCGCCCCGTGCGTACTGTCAGCAGAAAAAGCTGCTCGAATATCGCCATTTCTGTTGTGTCTGTTGAATAATTAAATTTGGGGGCATAGATATTGTACTATTGACGTATTGCTGGTGGTAGGATATATCTTAAGCTATGGCCCTATGGCCACCACCGAACACAATGTTGAAAAACCATCATAATGCCCAGCGTAATTGTCGCGTTTCAGTTTCTGTCTGTGTATTTCCGGTTGATATACCATCCGGACTGCACAGCACATCGAGTGCATTCGAGTCTCAAACTTGTAGCAGTATAGAAAAAATGGTAAACCTGAGTCATCAATTTATTATAGTTAGCGGACGTGAACAGCTTTATTATTGAATTTGATTGGCTAAAGATTTCTTCATATGTATAAAGAAACCTTTAAGATCTAAACTCCTATTTGTTACGTGTTTTTATTGAAGCGAACGTCATCAGGAATGACCATGAACCGAACCGTTTTCATAAAAAAAACTCCTTTAACTATTGTCATCATTATAAATTTATGTCGGGACTCTACCTAGCAATTATAAAAACCCAATGCCAGATACATATGATTTTATGTATTATTGCTAACATTAATATTAATCTTAAAGATTGTTTTAATTCACAACTAGACGCCACTTTTGCTGTCAGTACACACTGCTCGCTAGCCCGGCTATTAATCATGGTTTATCGAGTGCTAATCCAGGTTTAAATAGATAACTATTTGAGCCGCTCATTGTCAAGCTCAACACTTGGATAGGGTTGCCGCTGTGCTAATCATTGGTGAGTTAATATGATGGAAATTGTAGAGGAAATAGAATAATTATTGGTATGGTTATTTGTAAAATATTGAAAGGATACACGGATTAGCGGATTAGTGCCTTGTTTATTACAGGTATAAGGCCTGTCTGTTTTATCATTATCAGATTTTAGACCAAATATGTAGCTATTATTATGAACTACAGCGGAATTAAACCAAAATTTATCCGGTTCAAGGAATCATGTTATAATAACATGATTCCTGTTGTATATTGTTGTATGTATATATTTTTTTGCACGACATAGTCCAGTAATTAATATTTTTTAATGCCAACTACGATCCTGACATTAGATACGAATACTAAAAAATTAAACCTCTAATCGAACTCGAACTTTTATCTCCTAACCTCTCCAGAATAAGATTTCATCTATTTAGTGGTAACAAGCATAATAGCTAGCTAATCCTAATTATATATTTTAATACCATACTGGATTAAACGTGCGACTTTTCTGTTAATAGACTTTACGAAGTTGTCAATTACGAATGCTCTCGCTAATACATCCCCAACCCTGCGCCAACAAAAAGCCGTAACAAAAACCATTGTTTTATACGTCATCATTCCTCTTAATGTCCCAAGATTCTACCCAATCCTTATAATTAGTATTATTAGATTAAAACATAATTAATGTTTAACCGTCGTTCGTAATTTTTCTTTGTATTTATAATATTTTGATGCAATCATTCATTTAATTAATGTATTCATCATTTAAATAAAAAAAAATGTGATTTAAATTGAGCATGCTGTGTTCACATCGAGTAGAATGTATAGTCTTCCTACCATGTAATTTGTTATAGTAGGTACTTCATATTATACGTTTATCATAAGATTGTATCTAGTTTTGTGAACCATAATAAAAAAAATATCATTCATTCACTGCAGCAGACAGGGCTCTGTGGCGTACCTTGGGAGAGGCCTATGTCCATCAGTGGACTGCAACGGGCTGTTCATGATGATGAAGATTCAGGAGAAGTTGTTTAAAATAAGTAAATAATGAAAAATGAGAATAATGATAATTTAAAATGAGTAAATTAATTTTACATAGTTAATTTACTCTTACATAGAGTCTGCCGGGCTCTATGATTGATTTTTCTTATTTAGGTAGGTTATTGTAGGTTCGACAACCGAGTAAATAACTCACCTGATGGTAAAAGATTAAAGCTACTTATGAACATCGTAAAAACATTGCCGGTCCCTTAAAATGGTACGAGAATGATGGGAAGAGGAAAGGGGTATTGGACATCCGGCAACCGTTCAGTCGATCCTTTCCTATTGAATTTCGAAGTAAACTAAGTGTGGCTCTACCACCCTATTGTGATCCAAAATGATTTCAATTTTGAAGTACATATAACTTATAAATAGGCCATAGTACATATAAAGCTCACTACTAACTTGAATCGTATCAAAATGCATAAGTATCGAATACGTTGACAGTGAGTGCAGTACGGAGGGGTCACGAGCTCCCCTCGGCTTTCATGCTCCCTCAACTTGTAGCTCATTGGCATTTCATATTGTCCAACAACAGTGTTTAGCGCCACTGGCGGTCACCTGCCTCTTCGTACACATTAACGAGTTCATAAATAAACTAAACCGATAAGAATGCATGGAGAAGTGGAAATGGATGAAGTTTTATTGGCATATATTCCACGGCTGATGGAAGAATATTGGTTTCTTATTCTGTCTTGATAAAGTGATTGCACTTCACTAGGTGGTAAATAGTTACAAACAATGTCGTCCAGATAAAAAATCGACTAAAGGCGAATAAATATCACGCTTCATTCGAAACAATCAAGCCGCCACGTTCAATTTCTGTTTAATCGACGCTGGAATGTTCAGGATAAAATATATGCGAGTTATAGCTCTTCCCTTATAGATGCAATAGTATTATTTCCATAGTATAAAGTAAAATACGTTACGATGTATCAAAAAGCATAGCATACAACAATATTAGATTTTAGTACGTTATTGCTTTCATTGTCTAAAAACTTGCTAAAAACACAAAATATTCAATATCAAACAATTGAAAACACACATCAAATAAATCATATTTAAAAAAGGAAGCTATCACAATCGAAACGGCGCATGCCGCTAAGCGCGATCAAATCTGCAAAGGCATAAATTTAAATTTAGAATACCCTTTGGAACCCTTTGTACATTTTAAAAATCATCAAGCGATGTAAGCGCTGCAATAACCGTGTACAATCAACCATATTTCTAAAGCAAGAGAGTTTCATTTGGATTGTACAATAAAACGGATTGAAGCGCTTCAACAAAAAGAGTTTAATAGAACAGTCCGTATCTTACTAATGGAACGTTGGCGTAATGAAATAAGGTATTTTTGCTGGTAATGGGGAATGTTCTCCGAATGCGATTTGTTAAATTTCTTTTATTTTCACCAACTGCCAACTCGGAGCTTGTGTTTTATTCGATTATCGATTTTAGTCGATTATTTTTATAGTCACATTGGTATTGAATAGTTTTCAACAGATGATTTAAAATGGGGCTTAAGGGTTTGTAACGAGTAGATGTAGTTGTGCATATAAAAAAAAAATTGGGTATTGCGGAATATTGCAAAACATGAACAGGAGTACGTCACCAATGTGTGCCTGAGCTTCAACATTCCAGGACCTCGACCGAGGGGTAGAACGAAAAAGCGCTGTCTTGATGACGGCAAGGAAGATATGAGAGTCAATGGCCTTACTATTGATGCCGAAGACCGAGTGAAATAGAGGAGACGCAGCCGGAAGGCAGACCGAGGCACCGGCCGGGATAACGTCTAAGCAGAAAGAATGAACGCATATTTTTAAATATCTTTCATTAGCACATTTATAGTTTTGCATCTTATATATAATTACAGTTTTCATCATAAGAAATCATAATAAAACTGTCTTTGGCCTAGTAGAAGAAACATGAATAAGTACTAAAATATATTTATTACGGACAGCATAATTATTTGTCATTAATAAACGTCATGATTGAAGCCGATAAAGAGTTAGTTTTTCAGCTTGCAAATTAAAAAAAAAAACAAATACAAAAAACCGCAAGCGCTCAATACAGTTATATCTTTCATCTCAATATTTTTTTTATTTCTGTCAACCCCATAAAGGACATGACGCAAAGTCAAGTGAGCAGAAAAGAAACCAGCATTCGAGTGAAATAATTAAGCGACGTAAAAAACACCTCGAGAGCATTATCTTAATCTCAGTCCATATACCAACTGTCAGACTGGAGGAAAAGTGGAAAAAATGGTCGGACTCGCGCCACGCAGCGCTTGTGCTGCTATGTTCCGTAGAAAATTGTGTTGACAAAATGTTTTTGGGGGCTGTTAACAATTGTAAATGATGATTGCAATGTTCGGGGCTATTTTGGAGGAGGTATTACACGAATGGTAATGGCCGCGGGATGTCGCTGGATGCAGGCTGCCTCCAACAAGCCACTGTGGAAATCATTGGGAGAGGCCTATGTTCAGCAGTCGACTTCATTTGGCTGATATATGGGTGATGGATTGTACACAAATACAGATTTAGAGTAATCTACTCTTAGTTAATTCTTGAAAAAATCTTTTTATATCGTTAATGATCGCATAATAGTATTCAAGTACTCTTTATATCTTAATTAAATTATATTGAATAGGATCGCATTAGTTCTTTACTATTTATTCAGCGACTTAGTGCTCGTGCCAGACTCGTATGCTATCATAATATTATCCAATATGTCTAATATTGGAAAAGAGTACACAAACATACTCTTATGTTATCCAAAAATAACAATCCAAATATAAGAAAAAAAAACGTTTTATAAGCGATATTCTACTGAACCCCGAAAAAAATCCCCAACGCTTATCGAAGATCTCGCTTGAACAAAGGGGAGAGGATATTTAGCATAATGAGTGACATCGCCGCAACGTTTAGCGCGAGCGAGACAGACATACCAAATGTAGAATGACAGAAAGAGAAGGCAAATGATTTAGAGAGAACAATAACGCAATCTTGTTTCTAGACCATTTCCTTTAATTAGTGGTAGAGGACAGCGGGTAATTTATTAAAACGGTTATGGTGGAGATAGACGTTCGAATGTGTCGGTTACATTGTAGTAAAGGATTCTGTTCGCTTTATGTTGCTGCAGAGGTTTTATGATTAAAGACGTCAGCGACTTTTACACAAGTACTTGGTATTTGATATCTGTTCCCTTTTTGTTTTCTAGCGACGCCCAGTGGCTCACTTTAGAGATACTCATCACGGCTGCGTGTGATCACCTACAACACTTGGCTAATCGAAGGTGCGTTAAAGATAAGAGAACAACTGATAATTATTTATTAGAGGTTATTCAATATAATAAGGATAGTATTAATTACACCTCAGAACATTTCAATAATTAAAAGAAACTGACACGTAAAGTTATTCAATCGGTTTTCTGTGAATTACTTCAGCGAGTTTTCTCATTTTTGCTATATTTTAGTCCCACTACGGCGTGGCTCCACCATTAACAGCTTAAAAGGTAGTTATGCGAAAACAATCTGTTGAACTAATATGTAAAGTGATTCATGTTCCTATGTCCTATAGGCCACGATAGTTATAGCTGAGCAGTTTCTGCGGCTTTTACATTAACATGACGGTGATTGATCAGCAGGCGGGTTCTCCGTCATCACTAAACTAAGAAATTTTTAGCAATATACTGACCAGTCACATTAGGTATTAAATACGAAGTAACAAAGCCAATACAACTGGGATACAACATGGAGTATGTAGTAAATCACTGAAGCCATAAGATGTGGTTCGGAGCAGTGATAAACGACATTCGGTTCGCTGAAGCTTCGTGAAACGCTGACTAGCATTTTGCGCCACGCTGTTTGAACAGGTTTTAACTGTATTCAGATTTGCTATGCCAAAATATTATCTACGTTCAATTTTATTTTGGCATTCGTAGCTGCGTAAGACAAGAGCTTCATTGTTGTGTTTTCTTGTCGCAATTGCTAAAATGCATACAGTTGAAGATTTTTCTTCAAGTCAGGCAGAATGCAAAGAAAACTTATATTTAATAAAAGGTATACAGGGTATCCTGACTGCTACCGAAAATGAAGCCAGGTGGTAGTATTAGTAATTTCAGATACAATACAACTTAAAAATTTGCAAAAAAAAGCCATTATTTTTGGTTGTATTTTTTTACTTATAGTCGTATTTGAGTAGTAAATACATCGTTTTCCCAAAATAATAAAATAATGAGGCACATAGTGAGAGGCCACGTCTCGGTGCCGTATGTCATCACAGGCCACACACAACTATCGAACAATGATTCTAATGAATTCGAATGAATGCTAAGAATTATTGAATAAATAAAGAAAAATATTTTATTACTTAAATAGAGTTAAAAAAAACTATCTAGAAATCGTCTCAATTATGTCAAAATTCAAAATGATTTAATCTTCATAAAACATATTTTTTAAACTATAAATGTAAGTGTAACGTATACTTGAAAACAAATTCAATGGTCATGAACAACTGGAATATGTTGCCACCGAATTAACCCTGGACAGCGTACGGAGGGTAATAAAGACCGCAGGGCATGGGCCGTCCGACACGCCTGTTAACATTGAACTGAGACCTTTAAAATGGCCTCAATAATGTATTACCATGTTCTAAATGACATGATCACAAGTGCAAGCTAATTATATACGCTCACGTGGCTTGAGGATTCTTGACTGATCAGTAATCATTAATAGAACAATAGGAATTGATAATTGTAATATAATACTATGCTGAATCACCTAATACTAATCTTTCTTATACATTTTTAAATGTGTTACGTGAATAAACTATTATAAGTAAAAAAAAAACATTAAAATTGCATGCCAAAGAGCAAAACCGCATCGATTACCTCTGTTCTATCAATATGGTGTTGGATATAACGCGTTTGGCAGACGGCTTAAAGAATCTTGGCTGTGGCGAGGAAAAATCCAACCAAAAAAATCTAGTTCATAAATCATATCGGCCCAGACGGCCCGGCCCGCTGGTTCCTGAATGCATAATGAGACCCATTCATTTGAGGGTTACTTTTTTATCATTTCGAATGGATTTCCTCCCGCGAGTCATTTGTAACGAGCTTGCTATATTGATAGTGTTTTCCTGAGCCATTGTTGGGGGAAATATGTGTTGGCACTGAGATGTATTGGAAGGTAGAAGGTAAATCCGTATATGAAATTAAATTAAGGGTGTTAAGCAATTATGTGTGGAGGCATCGGTCAATAAACAAAGTCAGGTAGGTTATGCCAATGCAATTCTTAGAAAATGAGTTTCAAGCAATTTAGGGTTGAGTAGCTCTTAATTTAATATTTTCTTGATCACGTGACTGACATATTTAACGTTGAATGAAAAATGGTGCAGAAATTGACCTGTCACACATGAACACTAACCCGCACTAACAAAGACCGATGTAGTAAAACTTGCTTAACATTGATATATGATATATTAAGTAGGTCATGTAGGTCCGCCAACCCGCACTAGGCCAGCGTGGTGGACTATATGGCCTAATCACTCTCAATCGATTCTCTCGATTGTAGAGTAGGCCCGTGCCCAGCAGTGGGACGTATATGGGCTGATAAAAAAAAGATATTAATATGCATTTCATAAATTAAAACAGTGATTTCAGCTGTGACTCTCCATAACATATGCCACAAGAACACTATTGACGTAAATAAAAACCTATCTATACATAATAATATTTTCGCCATATTTATCTGTACCAAAACCCTCACATTACAATGTAAAGAAATTAAAGCTCAAACAAATTAAAATTTCGTATACAAATAACCACTGAATATTAAGCAGGTGAGTGCCGTTTAATTATGAGACCGATGAAAAAAAGCCTTATAAAAGAGCAAAGTTTTCCCCTCCACAATGGGGGGCAGTTATTCACGCGGCGCTTCCTGCCCTGTGTACTCGCGACATTGTTTTCTTTTACTTCGCAGAGAACTTTTTCTGTTCATTTGTTTTCGGTTTTTTTTGTGGTAACAATGTTCAAAACTCAGGATTTCTCGAACCCATATTTCACGCTCATATTGTTCCCCGTTTGCATCCGAGCTCGTGGCCACTTTATTGTTTACTTTTATACTTATGTAAGAGTTAGTTTTTAAATTACGACAAATTACGCCATCGGAGGAGCTTGTTAATCTCAAACAATTTTACGTGGCAAATAAATTACAGTAGAGGTATATTTTTTGTCTAATATGAACTTAAGTACTCTACATTCACTGCAGAAATAACATAACTGTGAAGAAGGAACGACGCAAAAAATAATCTCTAACGACAACAAATAAGTTTCAATCTTTTCGGAACTATTTTTCTTTTAAACATTGTCCTTGCATCTGCGATTTTCACACATGTTGCATCATTTTTATGCAATATTTTTTTACAAAAAGATTTTTATATTGGCTAGTTAAACCTGTCCATAAACATTCCGTCGCGAGCAAATTTTTTTCCCATGAATATTCTTCTTCTTCTTTTTAGTCACAAACTCCCTCAAGAATATTGTCCTATACTAATTACATGTCTTGCAAACTTAAAAAAACAAATTATCAGAGTCAAAAACAAAGAGATGCGATTTGGCCGTCGCACGTCGGCTAATTTTACCAGTAAGAATGCGAAAGCCCTAAAAATGCTACAGCTTGTGCGGTCCAATATCGGTGACTATTGTGTATATTCAGGGAAAACAAACGTAATAATATAATGTACCTACATTATTTCTCGCGTTCCTTGTCTTGTGCTTTACAGCAAGCCTTTATGCAATCCTTGCCGATAATTTCAACATTGTTGATAAATGTGTGCGAGCTATTTCTTATCTTTTTTAACCAGCTACAGCGATATTCAAAAGTATTGATTGTGCAGTGAGAACGGCGAGTGCATTTACCACCACATATGTCTAAGTGGGTCGTATAATTAAGCGACGGGGCACTCTCTGGGGTAACTTAATGAAATTAGAGTAGAATTTTTCGCGGCATATGGCCGACTGTGCGCTTCCAAACGTTTGGGGTGACGCATTGCGTGGTTTTTTGGGGTATTTGTGTTTTAAACTAGAATTCACTTGCGAGTTTTTTGTGGTTTTTCAAATCCGATACCCGTTGGTACATAATTTAGTTAAATAATATTTTCATTTCTTTTTAATTTTGCTGACACAATCAATGTACTTTGTGCATATTAGTTCCATACATGAATAGCATTTCTAAAACATAAAATTAATATAAGACTAAGCAAGAAGTAAGCTCTGAAAAAGTTACAGTTGCTGCGTATTGTCCGTACATCGCTCATTTTAGGCGCATTTTCTTCCATGCAAAAATACACAATATCATTTACACTGAAAGGCACTAGTTTGAAAACATTATCACCACCAAATTAGATGTTTTTATTTATTTTAAATAAACTCTAGTAAAACCATTACAAACAGGACCTGCAACTTCACTTCGTCAGCATTTGCCTGTACTTTCATTAGCATAGCGGGAGCGTCCCCAGAGAGAGCTAAGCCCATGAGTGCATATGGCGAATAAATGCCCATCGAATTGCCCCAGAGAACGCGTAGCTTTGATGAGCTAAAAATAATGCGGCATTAACATTCATTTCTGATGTGGGATAAAGTTACGTTTATCTAAGCTATATAATGACGGAAAAATTATAAATTCCATCTAAACTCTATTAGATAATAAAGAAAGAAAACTAAATATATGTTTTGCCAAACTCTAGTGAGTGTCTAACGACTTATCTGATGGATTAAACTAACAGGTAATACGTAACAATGATCTAGAATCATTTAAATAAAAAATATAAAAATAAATACACGCAACAGTTACATACATAGTCCTGACCCCACACTAAGATCAAGTCTTGCGTATCATGGGTAAAAGGAACTTCGAGAGACTTTTCAGGTTGATAAATACCTAGACCTGAGACAAATACTTGTCGTCGACACAAACATTTGTCTTAGTGCGGGGATCGAACCCGCGGCCTCTCGTTTCACAGCCGGCGTCTAACCAACTGCGCCACGGAAGCTGTCCAGTCTGCCTTTAATTTAAGCCTTTAAGATTTACCTGAAATTGCTGAAATGTTACATTTACAATTTGCGACGGCTGTATCTAGTGATGGAAGAAGTGTATAAAACTTTCATTTTTTCTCCGGATTTGGAATGGACCAAAGCGAAGAATTCAAAGTTTCTAAATTTATTCGGTTTAGGAATAATTTCTTTGCTTTGTGAAAATACTGAATTAATATGTAGTAACGAAAGACTTACCTTACTCCAGCACTCCTAGCCGTACGGCTAACAAGGTGGCAACATTGGCTTATGGGAATAGTAATAGGTACTTAGTGTGTGATATAAATAATTGCAAAAATACCACCAGTCCGACAGCAGCTATCTTTCTCGTCAAAAAATAGACCATCAATATGACAAATAAACATAATACGAGTACAGTACACATAACGTATTATATGTAAATGTGTGTGTGTAGTATGGAAAATAGAAATATTTGTTTGTATCGTAATACAAACAAATATTTCTATTTTCCTACATAATATAGATCCACAATCATTTAATTTCCATCTTCTGGCATCGAGTATCGGTGAGTGCTCAATGCTCTGATTACGCAGATAAATAATGGTTGAGGGGACGATCAAAGACCATCACGCTCATTGTGATCAGATGGCAGGTCGCCACTAGCGCATATGTTGTGTGCTTCTAACGAACAAACCAATAGATGTGTCTGGATATTTGCACTAGAACATATTTGTGAATAATATTATTTGTTGTAAGGTCCCTTTCTATTTGAAATGGTCCATCTAAATTTAGTTCGGAAAAAGCTCTGGATAACAATAAAGTGGGTTTTGAATTTTAATATAAATACCTATTTATGGTCAGTTTATTTCTACCAATATAAAAACCCTCTTCATAACGTTATTGCACCCTTTTGTGGCTGTCAGTTATAAAACAGAAAATTTGTTTGAAATATATTTTAACTTTGTCTTCAAATATTTGAAGACAAATTTATATCATCAAAACATTTTTTATACAATTCCTATTAGGCAAAAGAAGGAATTCTCTAGTAAATTCAAATATATACCAGTATCAAAATCTCTCGCTCCGAGTATAAGCCCAGAGTGGTGCCATACAATATGCATTATTGCGTTTCTTTGTGCAAAATGTTTATTTGTACGCGCGCATCGCTCCCCGTTATTTGACAAGTGGCCCAAAGTCCACATGTATTTAATTATAATTATGCATCTTGCAATATTTTTCTAATAGTTTTACTATATTTACTTTGGCTAGATAGAACAGAGTGACTGGCTGATGATGGTTAAGGAACACCGACGATAGAGTTTGGGCGCGCAATTAGATAGGCATATATTTAAAAAAAGTTTTGTTTCAGACTTAAAATGATGATCAAAATAAGAAGAAGTTTAAGCGCTTAATCAAAATCTTTAATCATCTATGATACAATATGAAAGAAATAGAATAATGGATTGGATATGTTTAGCTAAGCTTAGCCATAGCATAAATGGACGAGAAGGACCGTAGCAGTCTATTATAGAAAACAGTCTAGAAAGTAACAACTCATGAAACCGTTCCGTAAACGACATTTTTCCGATGAAGAAGTTTAGTAATCACTAAAACTACTGATCATCAAATACATAGATTACAAAATATATTACAAGTGATTCGCTATCAAAGATTAATAAATATTTTGACAGGGTACAAAAGCAAAAGTACCGCATTTATTGATCGATCCTCTGCCTTCATAAGTTCAAACGCAATACAATTCTCTTAGAAAAGCATTTAACACATCCCATATGGTTAGGAGGTCCCAGGACCATGGGGGCGCATTGTCCACAGCCGCTTTCACACCATATGCCATGGAAATTCATAAAAACAAGTGTTCCAATCTTACTTTAATACTTTACGATTATTCATAATCAACATGCGTCTATTCATTCAGCACCATATTTTAAAGACCATAAAGTTGAAAATAATTTACGACAAAATGACGATTGGATGGATCTAAATAATAACGCAAATATAGACCTTCCTCATGAGGCAATAAGAGTTATAAAAAAGTAAAAATAAACGGAGCCCCAGCGCAAGTTGTAAACCCGAACAAACTACAATAAACGAGCTTGTAAAATGAATCGATGTCACATAGAAATATAAATTTAATGCTAGTAACGATAGAGCTGATATTAGCTTGAAAGGTGTTACAAAGTACATTTTGACAATTAATAGGGTGAGTGATCTAAAAGAGTGAACTGCGTGAATGGCTATGATTGCAGTCCAGTCGAATCCACATTATTACCCATTGTCGGAGATCGGGACACCATATGTTGTGTTGGTATTAGCACTCTGTTGTGCTTTGTGGATTATGTTAAGCATATTTTAATGCGGGGCACAGGTGGTTCTCGATACAAGGGCTAAAGTATTGACTGGTCCCATATGTTTTATTTGTATTGATGTTATTATTTCAGATAACTGGTCGTAAACTATTGTATTTTGAATGTTATCTTTCTTGCATAAAACTATCCAAAGGCGGTTACCAATATAATTTTGCATATTTTATTTTGTATTTCTTCTTACTAAATGAAACAGTATTCTAGCTATAATATTGTAAAAAGTTATAAATCAAAATGTTCCAGATTTCAGAAAACCAACATATACCTTATCCATTTAACCAATATATTTCCTGTATGCCTTCTTAGAGTTTAGCTGAATCGGCAAATTTAATATATTGTTATCAAATCAACTGCTTCAACCCCTATGCCATATACAATAGCTCCAACAACAACATTTCAAATATAATTGAAACAAAACTTCTTTGCACCGATACGTGGAAATAAGACATCGATGAATCAATGTCGGCAGTCCCAATACTAATCACAAGTGGCGCCTCGGGGACAGCAGAAACAATCGGCGGGCCGTGACGTCGTCGATCACACGTCGCTTCCACGTCTCAACGGATTGAGTCCTCGGTTGTGCGGCACAATCAAAGTTACACATGCGTCCTGCACTCATTTATACACAACACAATTATTGTATCTGTGTAATTTGTTTTATTATGCGTCAGTATATTGGGGTGCTAAGTGGTTTATGTGTAAAACAATATTTATTACTGTTTGACGAATAATGATGTCTAAAAAGAGTAATAAATCTAAAATATTATCTATCCAGTGCTGGATAAAATGCTGATGGATGAGTTGATCTGTATAAGTAGTCTAATCGTTACCCGCTGATACGAATGCCATAAGTTTATGGTGTGATTGTTGATACAAATAATCCAGCTTAAGATTTTGAGCCTTCTTCTCAAACAACTATAGATTAATACAAAAATTTCAGATCCTATGACAGCAAACATAAAGTGCTTACATTTGAATTAATATAATAACCTTATGGTAGAGAAACATTTGTGTTACAGCTAAATAGAAAAAAAGGAAAACCGATGGTCTGACTTTACGCTTAGGTATCTTTGAAACTGTACCACGAATAAAATAAATTAAAAATTTAATCTAAATCCGCAAATCTCAAACCGTATCAGTTTTATTTCAATCACCCTTTCAGCATCGACCGCAAACCCCTAATTGATAGAAGATTATAGTAATAAATAAAAACATCCGGATTTATCTTATCTTGATGGTGCGTCCCTCAGTAGCCACGTGCGCGCGTGCGAGCGGCGCGTGCCGTCGATTACTTACCAACGTGTCGAGGAAACCCACGTATTAGCCACCCACATACGACTTATTCGATAATTACGTCATTGAGACCTAAAAGACGGACTATTTGCTCGCGAATTTTAATAGGTGGTAAAAAAAAATTCACGAAAGACAAACGATAGGCTTTGATTGCGCGTGTGATAATGATTTAAAAATTGTTATTAAAATGGTTACCATTCCAGAAAGTCCATCATATTCAAAACCTAGGTAGACTAGGCCAACCATTTTATATAAAGTGAAGAGAGATTTATCGCCTGATCATAGTAATGCTCACGTTTTTTGACATGTGCATACCTTTGTTTCCACCAGCTCCACAGACATCGATTACAAGGGATCAGGGCCGTTTTTAGATACGTCGTGTATCTCATCTTGTATACAATATGTTCTTTAGTCCAACTAATAACAATCACTGTCTCAGGTTCAGAATGTTGCCGACCTAGAAAGGACGTCTTCCGCTGGCATAAGAGATAAAGCTTATTAATTCAGACACCAAGGTCGAAGAAAGCAAACACGCCAGCAAAGCACATAATAATATTAGGAAAAGAAATATTCTTTCATTTTAAGGAGCCAGTAAAAAATGTGTTTCCAACGAGTAGAATCAGTTTGCCCCGCTGCCGGCGGATCATTTGTCTTGTTCCTGACATAAAAGACTGTAACCTCAACCCGAGTGACTCTACCGCGAATAATATGTTACTGTTATTCCATGACTATTTCTTTTTCAAGAAAATAAGGTTATTACTGAATCATATTTTTTATGTGATGATAATGGCTGTTCTTAGGAACACGATCAAATATTCGGATTATATTTACGCTGCATTTAATACCTCTGGTGAAGTAAAATATCTTTGAACATCTCCAATTGAACTATGGAACTAATCTGTGTTCTTTAATTCAAAAAATGCATCTAATTGAAGTCTTTGCGACAACAAGAAACATTATTTGTCTGAATCATCATCGTACATCAAATTTTAGCAAGAAAATATAAACCAAAGAAGGAAAGTAATTTTACAAAACTAATTTTCTTAAGTTAAATAGTTCCTACGTGCAAACATTACGAAGTATTCCTATTTCAGAGGACAAACACGGTGCTATCCATCAGCTGGACGTATTAAGCGATGTACCATTGCGAACATTTGTCGATTCTCGTTAATAAGATGTCACGCTGACGGCGCCGCCTGGCGTCCAGATTGATGAATGTATCGCCTCAGGCCACTCTATGTAGGGAATTTTATTGTAGTTCAACATTAACTCAGTTGCAAAAGAAATATTAAAGTATTGTTAAAAATCAAATAAAACTGATAATTATAATAATTTAATTAGCTCAAAACCCTCATATATGACAATACGGAAAATATAATATTGATTTTCCTATATCGTCCAGTTATATACCGTCCTATCCTGTGTCTATCTGTTCCATGACTCAAGGGATGAAATACTGTCCTCTCATGTTCTATCCCAAACCTTTGAGTTTAAAAAAGTATCAAATATATTTGAATTCCTTTCTCAATCCACGGGACAATATACAGGGTATATTAAGACTGCTACTGAAAACGAAGCTAAGTGTTAGTTTTAGTAACTTTAAAACATAATGAAAAGTACGCAAGGCTGTAAATATGTATATTCCAAAAGAAATTGTCGCATTTTTTAGTTGCATCGTGTCCGTAGTCACTAAAACTACCACCTGGATTCGTTTTCGGTAGCAGTCTTGATACACCCTGTATTTTTCTGGATAAAAAGCACCTTATATGTAACTCCAGGGTATCAGCTACGTACATACCAATTTGCATCAAAATCTGTTAAGTCGTTTCTGAGATCATCGGTCAGACACAAACAGACAAAAATTCTAAAAATCATTGTTTTGGTTTCTAGTATGTTAATACATTCCCCCCATGTTAGTTTTTCTCATTTATCTTTCATGTATATACATCGATTGGTTACAAATTTATTATATACATACTTATGTATAGATATAGATTGGTTCAAATCTTGCAATTTGGTAAAATAATTCATAATCACTAATGAAAACACCAAATGTGAAAATCAATGAATAATAAAAATGAAATATTGTAAATGTTAATGGTTTATATCTAAACATCCTCATACACACACGCACACATACACACATCCATCTACACACATACATTTGATGTCTTTTTAAATTTTAGATTTCCTTACATTATTTTCACGTTAATTTAACCGTCATATTGTAAGAAACCTAATGAAAGCTATACACGGAGGGCCTAATAACTGCGCCACAGTTTTAACTAAAGCAGTTGTTATGACAAAATTGTTATTGTTTCATCTTTGTTTGGTCAAATATAAGTTTTATTTTATTTATTTATTATTATAAATAAATAATTGTTAAATACACCAGAATGCTATTTCATTCTGGTGTATTCAACAATATCTACTAAAGATAACAGGGAAAAACAAATAAATGAATAGCAAGCTTTCATGCTTGTAATCCCAAAACCTTAAAGTTTTATAAATATATTATAATACTTTTTACCTCGATACGCAATTTATTCCTAAATTACGTGTTACTCGAGATAACTTTTATACATTTCGTTATTTTTTGTGCTGCCTTTATCCCAAATTTAGTAAAACCTAACCGAAAAATACTGTGAATAGGAAACACTTGAAACTAATACCAATTATAAATATAGGAAACAATATGATAATCATATAATATTATATCCAAAACACCGTTAATATATTTAAAATCTGGCGCCTAAGAACGATTTGCCACGGTTCGCACCAAACGACCAATATCTGTAATTCAATCAGCTGATATCAAAAATATAAACGTTTGAAGCCTCATCAGCGGTCCCCAGCTGAAATAAATGGAACAGATTTTCATTGAGCGCGAACGAATTGCCAAAAAATGGCTGAAACCTTACAAATGGCTTTCCTTTAACTTCTGCACCCATCTTATTATCATTACCCGCTGCCGAACAGAACTCATTTGGATCTTCTTTCGCCTCGCACATTGATATATTTGCAATAGAGTTTGAACTTTCTCGCCAGTTAGCACAGTTCTTTTTAGTTTGATGTCACTTATTCTATTAGCTTCAAAGCTAGCTTTGCTGTTTTTGACCTAATGCCCTTTATCTTTTGGTCCTATTTTGTTTGTAGCGTTTTTGAGAGGGATATCAATTTAAGAAGAAGCGTCTGTGTTAATAGCATTATACGCAATCTCATCCATACACTCGAGGGTTATGCCGGCTAAGATGGAATTATCATTTTTTATGCGACATATAAAACATATTTATTGCAATTGTAATAGTTTTAGTTTTTTCTATAGCCATGTTTTTGTTAGATAAATAGATGATAATGGGTGAACTAACTTTTTTATTGATTAACTTATTTTTATAAGTCATTCTGTGTCTCCAATAACTGTATGCTTTAATAATCTTACTTTGATACTAGTCGTAAAAATTTACTACTTCTTATGGTTATTATTGAGTTATAAAAATTATTTGAAATCTATATGTAGTTTGGAGGGTAGTCTTTCATTATTAAAGGGCACTAAAATCAATGAGAGTTGGTTTACAAGTACCCAGCGGGCATTGTAACATGAGCGGTCTCAACATTGATATGCCATCGGTACACATGGAGCGACGAAATAAACCGCAGTTTTCAATATCTCACGGCGACTGTAAAGCTGACCCTACCACAACTCAATGCGCTCTCAATTCACGCCAGTTATTATTATCTTGACCCGGTGATTGAGCTCTCCTGCTCTCTATCGTCTCTCGCGCGGCTATTGGGCGCCGCTTTCGTTTCCCGCCTCTCGGTCGCCGCTCATTGGCAGAACGTGCCACGCCCCTGCAACTTCGAAGGCTCTGCTAAGGGTAGTTGCGAACCCCAGTTATATATTTTTCACCCTTATGTTACTCCAGCACTCGTATTGTATCCGTCGGGTAGTACGCACGCGTCTCGCTGCCGCCGCCGCGATATAAGTGTCAAAAGTTTTCGTCTCGTGTGAAAATAAATTAAATGAGAAAACAATGACAATGGACGTTCAAAATAATTATCAAAGTTATAAAGAAACATCGCCAGACTCCAAAGAGTCTAATTTGAGTATAGAAAGTGCCAGAACTTCGCAAATCGGGAAAACTGAAATGTCGTCTGTCAATCAGGGCAAAAGTGCGAAGAGATCTTTCGACGTTGCGTTCCTGATGATGCCGGATGACAAACTGCAGCAAAAGCATCCGGAGAAACAACTTCGAGTATCGAAACAACTTTTTAATAGTGAGGAGTGGGAACAGCAACCGAAAAGGATCCCTGAGATTTATAAGCATAGCGAATATTCTTCCGACAACACAGTCGAGCTAAAAGACCAAGATGATGACAGAGTCCGTATCAACAACAACATATCACCAACATTCAGCGCTGACATCAACATCGACGTCGGAACCGATGAGTATCCTAGCAAACCAATGTATTATAGTGATTCCGATACTTCTGAGAGGTCTCGCAGTCGGCCGAACTCCAACGAGAGTGCTACACGAACACCAAAATTCCTTCCGGAATACAAGAACAAGATATTCGACGATCCAACTCTAATCAGCATGCAGTCTAGAGCAAGGTATGAACGGCCACCAGACGTATCTCCAAAAAGCGCATTCACCAAAGTTGCAAGCTATGCCATGCGATCTCCGAATCCGTCAGTGAGTCCTGATAACCTACTGTACCAGAATTCTGTAAGTCCTCCGCTATCCGCTTCAAGCCCACCGAGTTTTAATAAGCCTCCAGGATTCAACAACTTGTTAACTCCGGCTCATTTATTAAATGGAAGCAATTTCTTCAAAGGCCAGAATGGTCCGTCGTCATCGCCCAGTTACCCTGACACTATGCAGCCACGATCGGCTGGGTTCACTAAAGGTATGGAATATCCAGACAAGGGAGCTGATCCTAAGGTTTCTCCTAACAAGCTGAGTTTTCTACCGTTTAGACCTGAGATACCATACCTACAAGCGGGATCATCCTATCCATTCGGCGTGCAAAATTTCCAGCCATCAAATTCTGATTTTATGAAGTTTCCAGTACCATCGCGGGAGCCGGTGAATCCACTCATAGCTAATCCCGCTGCTGCGATTCTTAGCACGTTACTGCCACCAACGCTGGCCGCGTTTTCTCTGCCAGCACAGAATGTTTGTGCAAAGTGCAGTATTAGTTTCCGAATGACTTCGGATCTGGTCTATCACATGCGAACTCATCATAAGAGTGAGACTGCTACGGACCCGAACAGAAGAAAAAGGGAAGAGAAGCTTAAATGTCCGGTATGCAACGAGAGTTTTCGAGAGAGACACCATTTGACCAGGCACATGACTGCCCATCAGGATAAAGAAGGGGACATGGATGACGTCAGTCCTCATTTCAAAAAGTCCAAACAGTTTTATCCACATAACGGAGGATCGGTTGTTCATAAATGAAAGTTTAAACATTTTATTAGGTCATTTGAAGTGTTTTTCTTGGACAATGTATATGTATGTATATGGGTCATAGTCCGCAGCGGTGTACAACTCACCTTTAAAAGTTAATTGTTCCATTAACTAAATTGTTGTTACTTATATATTTAATATCATCAATGTGCAATATTAGTTATTAGTTATTTATTTTGTAAATATATAATTTAAGTAGTGAAGCATTAAATTAATTGATAATTAAACTATGATGATTTTTATTATACATTTCCTTGCAAAACATAAATAAAATGTCTGAATTAAGTATTGCTGAACCACTTGACACTTGTATTTACATCGTAATCATTCGATAAAGTAATAAACCCGACATACACGCTCTTAAAATGTGTAAAAAATATTAAGATCTAGAATATGCAGTAATTTTCGTAATCAAATACTGAATTATAAACCAGTATTTACCTGAATTTAAATTATTTAATGAAAATAACATTAACAATTTTAACAAAAATAAGTATAAATCTTAAATATAAACATACATATTATTATAAAATAACATCTGTTCAATTGCTTAAATTAAGATGAATTCTGATATTACATAAATAATACACAATAAAAAAATGAAAACACTCAACAGTTACACATACTATATTCAGAACATCGTAATAAAAAATTGCTCCTTGTGACATTCGTATAAAGAAGAAGCTATTTTTTAACATTAAAAACTTTATTACACTCGCAATTGAACTTACAACTCAGCTCGATATTGGACACTCGGTTGTTGTCTACTATGTAGTGGGCTATACAGATAAATACAGTACCCCTTCCTTAATACAGTACCCCAAATTTCCTGGAACACATTTTTATGGTATTTCTAGGCTGAAGCGACAGGGTGTGAACTATGACAGTGTGTGGGTGAATGGGTATGAACTACATACGCTTGGCAACAAAAATCTAATATCCTTCCATGTAAAGGATTTCCAGCCTTCAGCTTGTATCATTCGACGAAAATCACATGGATGCTCTGACAACTTTGATATAATACCAAAAACTCCGTCTATTTCTCCCCAATTACACTAAACAATGCTCAACACATTTAATGAATCAACTACAATAATTAATTACGATAATAATATCGGCCTAGCAATTTTGTCCCTCTATTATGCACGAGCCTGCATTATGATTGAAGAGACCTATGTCTACATTTACTAGACCGTTGGTTACGTACGAAGTCCATTACGGCAAATCATGCCCAAAACGAGTGTATAAAATTCACGTGACTTGACGATTTCCATAAAGATGGCTGATTAATTTTATTATTAACTGTAAGTACAAATTATTATTTATACAGTGTACATTAATGAAAGTCTAGTTTTTAGGATATTAAAAAAAAAACTACAAATGTTGAGATAAAGGATTTGCTTTACTTTATATTAATAGAACAAAGCTTAAGTAACCTAACTACTACTATACCTACTTGATTTTTTTTTAATAAGTAATAACCACATAATCCAAAGTCCAAAGTGTAATAAATCCTGACCAATATCTGAATATTTTTAAATACGATTCCGTATAGTCATAATTAAATAGATAGAGATGGCGGAGCGTGTCGAGGGGTGGATGATGGCTTTATCGCCTCACCCTTCACGCGTTCTCTACGCTACGCCTTGTTAGCGACATAAAGTCGCAAACTATTAGCGGAACTGTGCGCATGGGAACAAAAGATGCATTCAAATTGACTGTGGCCAATCGAGAAATGGAATAAGGTTAGAATAACACCCTGGTTTAATATGTCAGTTAGCAACGTCAATTTTCATTAATGGATGGTGATAGGATTGTTCCCTCATCGATTTGATGTGTACTCTGTTGTTATAAATTTCGATATTCGTATTGAAATTAGATTCTTTGATCTTTAATTTATTGGTAAATGTCTGGTAGACGGTCGAAAATTTTAAGCTTAATTATTCTGCACCATATGAGGTGCGATTATGAGGCGCCTTCGTCACATAACATAAATGTGGTACAAGACTAGGCGGTAGTAGAAAAGGTGAATGTCTAAAACTATTCAGGAAATATTATAACTTGATAATTCTACCATCTTCTAACATCATATACAATCAGTTTCTGCTTATTGTTGTGATGATTTATGTTTATACGCGGCAGACCCAAATTGGAAAAGGCTCAAGATACCTCTTGAATGAAAAATGTCTTTGATTAACGCAATATAAATTTATCCCGGTGATGTAAATGTTTAAAACAGCTAAACTCTCCGAACACTTAAAAATAATTTGCTTCTGAGAAGATATCAATACATGATTCCACCAGAAAAAATGCTGCTTTTACAAAACATACTCAGAATATTATCACAAAAAATTAAATCACGATAAACAAGAACATACAAAGCGTGACTAAAATCCGTGGCGAAACTGATGCGAACAGAGCGGTTCCCATGTTAGTGGGTGAGCTAACGCGGCGTGGACGTGTGGACCGCTGGCTCGGCGGCCGTGGAGAATGCCCTGGGAATGTCGGCGCAGATTGTCCTCATCCTCGCGTAGAGCATGGTGGATATTACATTTTATGGGAGATTAATTTTCATTATCACATTTGGATTATGGGAAGGACAGCGCCAAAAGTTCTAATTTATGGCATAGTATAAACAGTTTGTTTAGTATAAATATATTTAGTTTGTAGCATTAAGCCTGAATTGATTGAGGTTTTAAACAAAAATGAATTGTTGTGTGTCTTAGTGTGGTATCGAGGTATTAGTGGGCTAATTATGAAATTACCTGATTAATATCGAGTTAGGGTAAGCGTAACACTTATGATTGCTAAAATAATTTGTATCTGATCATAAAATAATAATACTTATTTGACTGAAAGTATATTAACTTTCATTTTAATAGAGAAAAACTACCTTATTCCTCTTTCAGTGCACCTATTTATTGCGATTGTAAATAAACCATAAATATAAACAAAACCTTAGTAATTCATTTTCAGAGACACGCATTATGTACCGGTGTATATGTTAGCATTTCTTATCCTTACCTCAAGGTTTATGTAGAATGTATGTAAAACTGGAAACGACTCGCCCGGCATCACAAAGACGATGTGGAGCAGAGTGAGCGCGAGAATGCGAAAAGTTCGCGGGACACGACAGATAACGGCGAGGTGAACAATATTTTTGCTGGTCCGCCGAACCGTGAGTAATTCAATAGAAAATATTCATATTGGGGACAGAACGCGGCGCCCCTCGACGTGTTCCTCACCTACAGAGTGTTTCGCTTACTACATTTCGACCTTATTTCTTATCAGAGGAAAGACTGGGTCCCACAGAATTTTTAGGGAGGAACCTAATTTTTATAGCGCAAAGATACTAAAAGGTTTTTGGTGTCTAGGCTACACATCGGTAAACATAGCTTCGGTCTAGCCGCTAGGTGGAAAACCGCTTTTAAAAAGTGCTGTGGAAACCCTTTAAAGAGGCCCGTGTGCTTCGGCGGACTTCCTTTGGTTGTGATATTAATAAATGATGAAACAGATAAACGAGCAAGCTACTTATTGATGTCAAGAGACCACCGCTGGTTATAAATACTTATAATAACTGGGGCATCGTAAGTGTTATGTAATCTTTAAGGTTCATATATACGAGTGTGAATAGGCTTAATGCAAAGCCAGCAGTGCTTGTCGCAAGTATTTTAGTGTACTACGAGGTAAGCTAAGTCGTATGTTGAGAGGAATATAATAAGGAACACCAGTTTCTTCCACATGGATGTGCTTTTAGACAAATACATCTGAAAAGTGTAAAGGAAAATATATGAAAATTAATAATAAATTAATTATTAATATATGAAATTAGAAAATTTCTTCTAAAATTCTAGGAAATCTATTAATTTTGTTTAATTTTAAAAATCAAAGCACCCTCTAGATAGAAGCACGTTAGCAGACGCCAGTCATGACGAATGCGTCGCGTAATACGCGCCGAGCCACATTTGAATACTGCTCGCCGCTCTACCGCCGGCTTGAAGATATCCCGCTCATTGTCAACGTACGGTGAACTGCCGTAAAACTATATGTATTCGGGTGGAATTATTCTGAAGATATCTTAGTTTATCGCCAGCGACAGTGCCAGAAAGTTATAGTTTGGCGTTATATCAATTCGTCTTGCAGAAAGAGAGATCAGTAAAGAGTAGATATCTATGGACAAAAGCTTTTCCTTCGTTGTATGAGACTGCTAAACTATAGACTATCTTTTCTGAATTTTTAAGCCGCTGGACAGTTGATGATGGTAGGGGTGAAAATTTTGAAGTGGAGGTTATGTATTGGCGCTCCACATCAGACGTCAACCTAAAAGATGAACCGAAGGTTACATCTACGAGGTCGCTGTGTAATTCCTCAGGGGAAAATATATTTGGAACATTTTGTTTTCTGATGCTTATGAGGAATAGATTTATGAAATCAATAATATGTTAAATTTTCCTACCCCTAAACATAAAATAATGCTAAACATTTAATTTAATTTCAACATGGCTAACGCATCAATCAAATCTCCACTTTCCATACAGAAAGTCGAAATCACGCGTGATCAATGAAAAAGAACAATATTTTCCACTCAAACAGACCGAAGGAATGAGTAACATCATAAACTAGCGCTTACCCCTGACTTTGTTCGCGCCAGCTTTAACATAATTCTCCAATAGCACTTTAACAGAACGAAATAAATATGGAATACGAATGCTGATCTTAAAAGGTCAGAGGTAGAATTTATAAAAATATTTTTGTGCCGTGATATGAGGCAGTATTTTGTTGTCGATTGCATAACCTAAAAAACTTTTTTACAGAGTATTATTTAATTATAATTAGTCCCTAATGTTAATAAGATTTACAATATGAACAGAAGTAAATGTGTTTAATCTTAAAAACCGTTCCTTTTTTTATATCCAGTACAATAAATAAAGTATCAGTATTCATTTGCAACATTATGTAGTTATTAGGACGGTGCGAGATGTCCGTACGCTACGGCCGCGTCATCGCGAATGATAAATGGTGCGCACACTTCGATAATCAAATTCTAATTTGGAATCTGTTCTACCCTCGGAAACTTATTTTAGGGATACGTGTATTGCTTTATTAAGCGTTTTTGTTGTTATTTATTCCCTTAATTTTAATATCTTTAACTGCTATGTTTTTCTTTGTCCTTTATCCAATAAACTCTACAAATATTTTCACCGGTCTTCTACCAAATCTGATTCCACATATACTTATAACATTTTTGCCAAAGTTAACCAAACCATTGAGCACAAAATCTTCCAACTAGCCGCCTACCTAAGTAAAACTCAAGCTTATTAAAAAATATTTATGAGTAATAAATTCGCACAAAATAACTTGACCTACGATTTGATTCCAAGAAATAAATATAACAACATATTATAGGACAACATTGGACTGATATATGCTTTAAAAACCCAACAGAACCCACCATTTTCCACCCACAACAACACAAGCATCCCCAATCTCGCTGTACCATTGTGAAAAGCTTGTAGACTTTATTAACCGTGAACGAATTCTGTTAACCGATCCGCCACGGAAGGCACGTGACCCGCCGTGTTACAAATCTGTGCTTTTCTATGTAAATTGACGTGGGGTGAGATCACTTGGGCAGATCTGCTTTATCTTGTTGTGTACATGAGCAACGGAGATTAGGTTTTGTAATTGTTTATCCGGTAAAATACCGGTAAATAGACTACTTGGAGATATATTGAGGGAGACTTTATGTTTTTTTTTTATTGCACAGGTCCGGCAAACGAGCAAACAGGTCACCTGACGGTAAGTGATCACTGCCGCCCATAACCATCTACAACGTTTGAATCAAAGATGAGTTGCCGGACCTTGAAATCAGGAGGCGAGCGGGAAGGAAAAAGGATTGGAAGAGGAAAGGAGTATTAGGTATCCGGCAATCTCACTCACCGAACGAAACGCGACAGGAAAGCTGTCGCTTTACGTCGATATTCTCTGAAACGGTGGTACTACCCCGGACGAGCCTGCCCATTCATGCTTTTTGACAGCCTCCGTGGCGTAGTTGGTTAGACGCTGACTGTGAAACGAGAGGCCGTGGGTTCGATCCCCGCACCAACACAAATGTTTGTTTGGCCCACAAATATTTGTGCTGGGTCTGGGTGTTTGTGAGACCGAAAAGTCTCTCATAGTTTCTGATACCCACGACACAAGACTTAATTGATCTTAATGTGGGGTCAGAACTATGTATGTGACTGTTGGGTGTATTTATTTATTTATTCATGTCTGACAACAATGTGGCTCTACCACATATCTTCGTCTATATACATGCAATTTATGTTAATAAGTATAAAAGATTTTCAGTTAATGAAACTCACGTAAATACCTCATGTATACGTCTCGTTTATGGTAAAAGTATATGTTCATGCTATCTTTAGCAACACATTATACATTATACACGCTAATGTTAGTAGTCCTATAAAATATCCTTTTTTCCGTTGTGATTCTGATCTAAGGCCCGATATATGCATGAACGGCTATCGTGTTAATTCGAAGAACAAATTTTCCTAAGATAATACTATTAGAAAATTATTTAAATAAGACAATAAATAATACACAAGTACAAGAGCCGGGTGGTTTCCTGAAGAGACATAGGGTAGAGCACAATGCGCCTCGCTAGCAGACGGAAAGCGTTGGTCACACTCGCTGCACACCAGATTTCACTTGTATTTTAAACAAAATTCTCTCTAAATATTCTGAACTTAGCAATACAAATTCCCTGTAGTTTCAACCCGTTTTTAAAACACTGATCAGTTGCTGCTGCAAAAAAAGAAGGTTTAATTTCTAAATACCTAACATTATAACATATCTAAAACTATTACCCGAAGATGTTACTAAGAAATTATTTCCATTATTACATATTTGTGGGGAGGAGGGAGCACGCGTTATAAATTTGCCACATCCCCAAAAATGAAGGCCATAGCAGAAAATAGTATGGGCCTTATAATTTTTGCCTATTGGTAAGATACTAGATAAGTATACTAAATCAAACTGACTTTAAAACGGTGTAGGTATTTTAAATAAGTAGGCAATAGGTTAAATAGTAGCATGTTAGTAATCACGGCCACGCTGGTGTATCCCTGTTACTTGGCGAATTTTAAGTGCATTATAAATTTCATAGATTGGGTGTAGATAATTAACGATACTGTAGCCGAACTTTACATTTTCATCATATCCAGTATTAAGATATTAGGATTATGATTTTACCACTCGATTACTTTAAATACAAAAAATATATATATTTGTTTTATTTCGTGTACAGGCTTCTTCAGCGAACGACGAGGATATACATAACTGATTAAAATTTCCCGAGTGAAACGCTGAAAGTGTTCCAAGAGCGCAGTAAGACACCGTTTATAATATATTCAGTGAATATTGCCGTACGAGAATGCTTATTATTTTCAACTTACTTAGCGTTTGTTCCGCTTGTGTCTCCACAAATTAATTGAAATTTTAGACGTAAAACATCCTGGCTAGCTTATGAGGAATAACAATGATTATGATGGACAAAAATCATGACACTATAAGCGCCAAATTATATTTTTGAAATACACCACTTTCGTTTATTCGTTTGTCGTCAATGCCTTCTTATAAGCACTTGAGTAGATAAACCATATTATAAGTTCACCAGTTTGACTTTCCGGAGTTATGTGTGTATTGATAGTCAATCACCACGCACTTTAACGGTGAAAGAAAACATCATGAAGAAACCTACATACCGTAGCGATTTTAAAGAATTTCTACGGTAAGTCCGCCAACCCACACTAGGCCAGCGCGGTGGACTATATGGCCTAACCACTCTTAATCGATTCTCTCGATTGTAGAGTAGGCCCGTGCCCAGCACTGGGACGTATATGGGCTGATAAAAAAAAAAGTTCACCAGTTGCGAGTTTTTAAATGTTATTAATGTGTCTGCAATTTAGTCTCTGTAGATCTGCTCCAAAGCCCATGACTCACTTTCGCTGCATGACATTCTTATGTCACTTTTTATGCATATTTTTAATATGGTCATTTCCATATTATCATAGATTTTATAAGACATCATAAGATATATGTAATATAAAATATTCATAAAGCTTTTATTCCAAGTATGTTTTAATATAATGCGGTAGTAAAAAAATAGCCTTTACTTAGTAACGAAAGAAAAATCATGTGTATTTTCTGTAAAGTAAAATAAATAATAAAGCGGCACATAGTGGAAGTGACCAGATGACGCTCCAAGCGGCGGCATATATCCATATTTATTTGGACCATATTTCATTTCACTTAATTCATATGCTAAATATATTCAGCGAGCTTTGTCAACCGTTCGCTATTTTGTGTATCGTTTTATTGTTTCCAACCATTCGAGATTTTATATTTAATTGAATTTAATGTATTCGATATCGCGTTTATTGTGATGTTAGTGAATCCACTTCTGTGCTTTACCACAATTTTGATGATAACATTAAATAAGTCTATAATGTAGAACAACTACACACATCTGCAATAATATTTTATTTAATATGTAGCTTACATTTATGATCTTATACCAAAAGCTAAATGCCTACTCTACACTTGAGATTGAAATAGTCGAAGTCTCGATCCACCATCCAAAAATATTGTCGGTGGTAGACATCACATTCACTTTTACATGAGCGTTACCTTTGACATTCGTTGAATAAACAAGTTGCACGGCCCGGCATCATTCTGTCGAATGGCTAAAAATCGTCAGTTAATTATCTAACTGGACAATACAACACGTTCATATACGGCAAATCGACTGAGCCCAATGTATACTATATACAAGTATGATGTATATTGTATATTCAATAATATAAAAATAGCCAAAAATATTTTAATTTTAATTGGTACTTAGCACCGTGCATTGCTCTTTAATTTATTATTATAGCTTACAAACTTAAAATTGTATATTCTTGTAAATTTAAAAGTCCAGGGGAAATTATGCAACCACAGAACGCAAGTGTATCCCTGAGCCGTAGGTGTGTCAGATACCCAAAATATTAATTAGAAAATCCCTTCCTTCGCTGGGCCACGGAAGGGCGCGTAGTGTTTTATACCCTATTGTCTCGGGACATTGTAGTGCCTCGGATCCGGGGGAAGTGCGTTAGTTTCTGTTATTTATTGCTTATGCTTTTGTTTACGACGATTTGTTAGGTTGGCTGTTAAAAAATAACTCTTAGCATTACAAGTCGTTGTTAGGGTTGTTAGGGCTATACTCTGTGGTTGTACTTATAAGCCAAAAAGAATAGAAGCGCTAAATGTGTATGTTTTTAAACTATTTTATGAGTATATGCCGGCTTCCTCTTGACTCTTGATTTCATTTGATATTCGGGATATAAAACTTATCATTATGGCAATACTAAACCTTATAATAGCACATGCTTTGTTTGATTTCAACACTTCGTTCGGCTTCGGTCTGTTTTCAATGGAACTAAATCAAATTCAGCGTCAAGAATGGGCCAGTTGAACTCAAAAATAGTCTAGACTCAAGTAAATAATTTTGACTTTCAGGTTCAACCACATTTGAAAAATCCGTAATATGTTTTCACCAGCTAAACATCTGATTCAAAGATACATAAGATATACCTCTGTAGATACCGATTTTGGTAAAAATAAGTCTTGTAAGCAATATAAAAGATGGCCAGCAGAATGAGATGAGAGGAAGCGCAGTGCCATTTGTCGCGTCTCCTGCGAGTATAAAACTAACAGCGCGTCCATTAACTGTCGATTTGGAATCATAAATCGGTTTTCACATTAGCTTGATGTATGGAGTGACGCCGCGTTGCGAGATTATACTGATCGGTTAAGGCGCAGTGGGACCCAACATTACATGGTAAATTTAAAATTTCAATCTTCGTTTTATTAATTGTTAATTAACTTTTTTTATTTCCTGGATAATATTATTACTATAATCCAATCCATCAGCCAAAGGAAGTCCACTGCTGAACATAGGCCTCTCCCAATGATTTACACAGTAACCTGTTGGAGGCAGCCTGCATCCAGAGCGAAGTCCCGCGACCTTTACCAGGTCGTCTGACCACCTAGTGGGTGGACGTCCTATGCTGCGCTTTCCGCTTCGTGGCCTCCATTCGATAACTTTTAGGCCCCATCGGCCATCAGTTCTCCGTGCTATGTGCCCTGCCCATTGCCACTTCAATTTGCTAATCCGCTGGGCTATGTCGGTTACTTTAGTTCTCCTACGGATCTCCTCATTTCTGATTCGATCTCGTAGAGAAACCCCGAGCATAGTCCACTCCATAGCTCGTTGAGTGGCTTTGAGCCTCCTAATAAGGCCCATAGTAAGAGGAGGTTACTATAAACATTTGTATTATTCCTTTATTATGTTAATATATATTCTATAGTTTAATTTTTCGGCATTCAATTTCGTTAAATATAATTGGAGGCTTTTATATGACGAGACAATGAGGACACTGAATTAATAAATGAGAGCGAATTGAAGCGCCGCGCCGCACTAAATGAAATGTATGTTGGATGTAATCATTCCGTTATATACCTACAATTATAAGTAGTAGAGTAAAGCCATTATATTTGACTGTCACATAAACAAGATCTAGCGGAAAGCTACAATAATCTCACAGAAAATAGGTGTGAATTTGGAAATTTTGTCGATTTGTCTCCCAAAATTGATACGGTGAGAAGCCCAATAACCTCTCTTACCTAGTTCAAGTCCCGAGTCTTGTATTAAGACTGTTTAAAGACATTAATATAATCATAATTACTATCCATCAAGTCAATCAAACATCATTTGCACAGCCTGTCCACAATTTTTTTTGTTTTTATGCCATAGGGGGCAATCCAGCAACGGTTCACCTGATGGTAAGTGATGACCGCCGAACACTATAGGGAACGGCGATGCAAAACAAAGATAAAACATAAAATAAAAATAAAAGATTCAAGAAGCGATGGTGCTTAAATAAAAATGTGATTACCCAAATGTCAAACGATATCGTCGAGGCGTCTGATCGTTGATTTATAGATTACTTGTAGCGCGCTCTGTGTGATTGCTTCGGAGACAAACTGCCTTCTTATTAGCCAGTAATGTATCACGAACAGGATTTTAAATCAATTTATGTTCAATAACATGCCTTAAGTGATTGAATTCATATGTATTTTAGTATTATTTGTTTTCATATGAATTATTTTAAAAATGTAAGCTCACTATACATAATATATTAATCCCTAATTCAAAATCACAAATCGATGCATGTTAATCATCTTCATTCAAGTGAACTCCATTAGAGAACCTATGTTCACCTGGCCCTTCTTTCAAAGGTTCCGACGGCAAACTACTGGAAACGAACTGCGTCCAACACCTCACGATCAAGCTTTGTAAATACATGCCAAATATATGGTTGGTGATTTTACAACGGATATGCTTCACCTGGAACAGCCTATTTAAGTCCCCAAAAATAGAAAAATACTACTACAATAATATCCTAGGAATCGAACCTTGTGATGCGCGGCGTAGTACATTAAGTTATTGATAGAGTCATAAATAAGTAAAGCAACCCGTGCTTGCATTCCTTACGGTATTTATAACAATAAATGCTTCCTTCACCGAGATTATTCAAAAATATATTTTATTGTGAACATATTATCAGTAGAATAGTCCAATGATTTTATGGTGCGATACATTGAAGAGCAAATCTAGTCGAAACAATATTTCCCTTCGGATTGCACGCGATATGTCTCCGCGCAGCTTCCACATGATATGACCTCGATATGAAATATTCAACGGCTGTTTCCACGTTCGATTTGCTTCAGAAGAATGACAGGTTCCGTATAAAAGTCGCTAACTATGCCATCAATATAATACATATGTATGTAGTAAAGAAATTCGTTTAATGCTTAATCTTTGTCTTACATTGGCACGGCAAAGTGAAAATATTTTGATGATAAAAACAGCAACAAATAGTTTACTAAGATTATGCATTATTTCTTCTTCATAGCCTTAAAGATATGTTTTTATTACCAATTAATTAGATTCATTTAATTTCATCATCATTTAATTTAATTTGATTTCTAGCGATTAAAATAGTGTTAGACTCAATTTTCCATATAAAATTATTTCGTTGGGGAAAGTCAATATTATATAAGGGCAATCCTATAATACCAAAAGAACCAGTTAAATCTGTTTCATACTTTTATATTCAAAATTGACGTAGTAACATGGCAAAATATTAGCATTTACATCTGCATTTTTTACTGAAAAAAAAGCAGTTTAAAATTGCCAAAATGTGCGCTCTATATACGCAATATATCACACACAATACAGGGAGTTCTGAAATCTTTTTTTCAGCTCTCAGCGGATGCGAGCCGCCGGAAACGACTGCCGTATCCATGGCGACGAGCGCTCGCTTAATATTCGCAATTGACGGATGTGTGTGTCTCTATCATACAGTAGGGGGGAGAGGGAGAAACGAGATCGGTTTTAAAGCGAAAATTGAGTGTGGTGTCGTTGATGGTGGCCCCACAGGAAACAATACTCGATGCCGTGAATTAATGACTCGCGCCCGGCCGTCAGAGGTGAGCAACATTTGGTAGCTTTTATGCAAGAACAATGTTTGTTGTAAAGTTTACATAAAACAGTGTTGTGGGGCTTTACGTTCATTCACTTTATCTGTAAACATAGTTTTTTCAGAAAATCCAGTAGTTGCAGAAAAATAACAGAGCTTTGTTGTAAAACGTTAAAAATACAATGCCGATGAGTCGGTTTAATAAAAGAGGCGTAGTACCCCATAAAAACCGACATTAACAAACTATTTTAAATTTCGTTCGGTAGGTGAGATTGTCAGAGAATTTATAACTAATGGAATAATATTTGTAACTACCCTGGTCATTATATAATGACCACCATACATAATAGTGAAAACCCAGAAGTAACGCCACGTGTTAATCAAGCATATGAACATGTAAGACAACTGAATAATCATTGTCTTACTACGTGTTACGCCTTGCTAGGTGCGTTGTTGAGGTTTAACGCGCACTGGAATATCATCGTGTTAAGTTAGAGTCCAAAGCGTATTTGTGAATCTGCAATAAACAACATAGAGATATAAAAAAATGTAATAATATAGTTTTTTAAAGAAAACCATCGTGAGGAAACGTGCATACCGTAGCGATTTTAAAGAATTTCTACGGTATGTAAGTCCACCAACCCGCACTAGGCCAGCGTGGTGGACTATATGGCCTAACCACTCTCAATCGATTCTCTCGATTGTAGAGTAGGCCCATGCCCAGCAGTGGGACGTATATGGGCTTATAAATAAATAAAATAATATAGTTTTAACGTAATTTTATGACTTCTTAACCGAAATCGAAATTTATAAATAATTTCCTTGTTTAAATTAAAATTACAGCAAAATATACTTTAAGGTACAGAAAATTGCAAGAAATTCAATACCTAAAACTCATATATTCGAAAACTACCAAACTTTGTTCATTTCTACTTCTAAACAATAACTGACGAAGCCAAATGTTGTCGAGCGCTGCGGCCAGCAATATTTCAGCGGAACAATGGTCGGCGCGTGTACAGCGCGGTTCGTTTGGATCTCACCTGCGGATATTAGTCCACACCCCTGGCATTGTTGTTGGCGCAACCCTTGGAATAGATTCGATTACGTCACAACAATGCAATAGTTTTTGCCCATGTCTTGGATTTCCTTGTCTTGTGTGTTTTGATTCGGATGACTTAATATAAGTCCCTGAATATTATAAATCACAAAATACCCGCAGGCGGCAATAGTCAGGAAAAAAGGCCTGAGTCTCCGAAAAAAATCAGAACAATATGTTTAAATTAGGCAGATGTAATTAATCATGTGTGCTGAATTGCTACGGTGAAATGAATGTTAATATGTACCACCTACCTTTTTTATTGCAATGAATGGCGACACGACCATGCCCTTCGCCTGATGATAAACGATACGACCGCTTATGGACAGTAGCAAATCCAAACACCATCAATAACAAAGCAATGCTTGGCATTACACTGCGCTCGCCATCCTGAGACATAACGTGTTAAGTCTTAATATGTCCAGTAGTTACGCTGTCTAAAATTTCCTTCAGACTGGAACACAACATGCCCTAACACTGCTGTTTGAAAGTTAACTTCAGCTAGTATAAACATTCATACACTTGATAGCATCGAATATTTTTTTGTCTATGATCAAAGGATTTAGCTCAAGATGTTTGGAGCAAACTCACAACTGATTTCAATGCATTTTAATATAGCTTCTCTTTAATCCTATAAAAGAATTAAATGAAACTATTCCAACTCCTGCTAATATACGCTATTGCCATAAAATTTCCTGTTCTGTAAAGTCTTCTTCCTTAAAAATATTTTCAGTGAAGTGAAGCTCCCAATTCTAAAACAATCGAACCCTGCGCCGTCATTAGTGGATTCCGGCGCGTCCGGTGGGCCGTTGCGAACGTATATGTCTCCGCCCGTTCCGGTGTACCGGACAATTGTTTAGTTTCTAGTTTGCCTTTGATTCGCATTTTACGATCGACTCATAAATATGCTAAACGTTATTTTTGACGTTCACAAATGGAACAGGAATGCGGAGGATAATGTTTGAGATATCTGATGACATTCTTTAAGCACAGAATATCCACCGATAACCATGAACTCTCCCTAAAAAATCTTCAGAGCCCTTAAAAAGGTGTAACAATTTAAAGGTAAAAAAAATAACGTAAGAAAATAATAAATAAGAATTTCTAAAATGTGTGAAGTCCACTAACCCACATCACGGCAACGTAGTGGGCTAAAGCTCTCTTAATCGCATTCTTGTTAATAAAGAAGCCCTGTAAACAACGTTCATGGACGGATTCAGTACAGATGGAACAAAGCTTTATGGAACTCAATTCGAAAGAAAATATGAAAAAAGTGTGTATGAATGTTAATGTGTATACTCTCCAATTGGTAAAGAAGAAAGGTAACTAATGTGAGTGAGGAAATTTATTTTAATATAAAAACATTTTAAAGCAGCCAAAAGCAAGTTCTGGAAGATTAACTAGACCCCACAAATGAAGGAGCACTGGCGGTGCTCACACATCGACGATCAAATAAAAACATTGCAGGAGAGGAGCTTACAAGTTTGCAGCTAAATCCAATTAACTTATTTGTTCCTATGATATATATTTCTTTATACTGCCCAGATCAAATAATCATACTACAAAATATAATTAAATGTATGCAGTTAATCTTGTTTTTCATAAGTGGTAGCACACGGAAAGAAAAAAGCGGATTAACGATCATAATTTCTTATACATAAATGAGTTTTAAGATATATAAAAAAATAAAAAATACCTACTATTTACAATTTCTACTTATTGTATGTTATTTGTTGCTATTACGTTGTAAATGTAAAGCCGACGGCTCAGATACCCCACTAAGATTGCTCAATAATATACTTGCTTCTCCTATCCGATTTCAGCGTCAGTCTAACATGCTAGCGTAGAATGGGTTCTTACGTACAATATTTCTCTCAAATATGAAATTAAAATCTCCTATATCACGTTAAAAAAATAATAATGAGTATTAATCATAATATTAAATACGATTGTATAATTTAAACATGGAACTATTAGCGGAAAGGCGCGCGCTCATTCGCCGACGGCGCTATCTTATCGAGCGCACAACGAATCAGTGAGCACGCGAGTTACGGCTCGAACCGAACGCAGCCGAAGTTTTGCTCGGCAACGTTTCAAAATTCGAACACGAAAAACTCGTGTTAAAGCGACGACACTAACCACTAACTTTATGTAATTTCCGTTGTTTATTTTTATTTAAATTAACCTACATATGTACCACATTTGTTTTAATAGTTTAACCTTTTAATAGTCTCAGGACATATGGAAACGATATCCTAATTTTAATTTCCAAGATAAGATCTAAATAAAACATTCCCCATACTCTTGAATTATTGAACAGGTCGGAAAATTGCAGGCTATACACATGTTTTCAAGTCATACGAAATGTTGCATCAAGTTTTTCACAAACATACTCCACCTCTATCTAAATAGAGTAAGTGCAGAACTGCCTAACGGCGAGAGGCAACTATTTTTTCCTTCTCCGTTGGATAACATTATGTCGGCTTACTTAATTTATTCTACATGCCTTGTTATGAAACCTAATGATCCAGAAAGGATTTATTGTTTCAAAACTTAAAATTGTAAAGCGCAGGCCAAGAAAGATACGAACGATTGTTTTGTCACGATTATATATAGTCAGTGTGTATGTTTTTCATACAGGGTATATCAAGAATGCTACCGAAAACGAAGCCAAGTGTATCTACCACCCAAATACGATGATAGGATGTAAACTACAAAGTCTAAAGTCACTAAAACTACCACCTGGCTTTGTTTTCGGCAGCACCCTTGATATACCCTGTATAAATACCATTGCAACGATACATTTTCGATAATGTTAATAAGTAGTAATCTGTACCTTAAGAGAAGATCACCTGCTAATGGCTTATGGAGCGGCGCACATTTGTACTGACGGCACAAACCGACTGAGCATCGACTAATACTTCTCACTACCCAGCACCGGCTCAACTAATGACATGGAACTGATTTGAATGCGACTTCCAAATATTTTACATGTTTATTTCAATCCTATTTTGTGGTAATAATAAGTTGTTTTTTAGTATTTATTTTCATACATACATAAACTCACGTCTTTTTTCTAGATTGGGTAGGCAGGGTTCTACTAGTAGTAACCAGGACACCCACGCTTCGCCTTGCCTGTTCCGTCCCAGGATGTAATAGGGGGCTAGCTTATCGTCATATTGGGCACAAATTTCTTACTCCGAGATATTAATGAATAGAAAAATCCAATATCACTTTAACCGACGCGGGATTCGAACACGAGACATCAGCGTTATAGCCCTACCATAGTACAACTACGCCATCGAAGCGGAATTCATTTTCAAAGGTTGTTAAATAAGATTTAAACTGACATTATATAATAGCAATTAGTGCACTGTTATACAGATAGTGCGTCGAACAGCGAAAAATTGATGAATTGTTGATTATAGTTCGTTGATTGATACAATTACGCCGTTTTGCTTGAAACTAAATTAACAATACCTTAGTCACAGTTCAAACATATTTCTACACTTCTATTTCGTTCTAACTCTGATCAAGTAGCAAGTTAGTCAAATATACCAGTGCAAATATTGTGTTTAGCAATCAGGACCTTGATTTAGCTAACTCCTTTTATATACTTGTACTCGTATCGCAATCTACTGGTAAATTAAAAGCACCTCTGTCAAATAAACTATGTGTCAATATAATGATATTTTAGAATCAATTGATTGCAGAGCCACTCGCCCTGGCGTTCTTTACGAAGGGGTGCTAAACGATAACTGCTTACCGTTTAATATTTATGAGTTTCGCAAAACGCATCAGCGTGCGGTTTGTTTAATAACGTTGTTTTTAAACCACTCTCCGACGGGAGCCAAACCCTTTAGGCTACGAGCGGGGTGACGCAGGGCTGTGATGAATTATTTGTAGCTATATCAAAAACTACTTTGGATGTATTGTGAATGTAAGTTTGAGTAAATCTTCTCAGGATATTTGCGGTCTAATATAATATAAAAGTATTTATTCTAAGCCTAAGTCTATGTATAATAATTGGGTACTGGAACCAATAAAAGCAAATGAGTATATAAGATGTATTGCACGTGGCACTCAAGATGTAATTTCTTAATAGCGACAGCGTTAAGCGTTGTTACAAATATTTTCACTTATATAGAATCGCTGTAAATGTTATATTTTCAAATATTTAAAATAATAATATAAAATACGTGGACACATAAGAATTGACCTTCAATATCACCATAATAGAAATTATAAGCAAAAGTTAAACGCATATTGCGTATACAATTGACAATTTGTAAACAATCTGAATGAAAAAATTGATTTATTTGTTGCTTCACATTCAAAACAGCATGTAAGCGGACTTCAAAACATATTTGAAATTAATAAATATTGTGATATAGAAAAAGCGGGTCAACCCTACAACATTGTTGGAGTGTTTAACAGTAGCGCGGATGCTCGCAAACCGCGTTACGTCGTCATCAACCAAAACAATCTTCGCTAACTGTTTTACCCTCCGAGATACAATACAACCAACACCTACTATGGCATCGCATTGATTTTCAATAAAACAATACCTATTTGTTTCGTTACACATTGTAAAAGTTGCGGATTAAATCAAAACATAAATATTCTTTTTTAAAAGTAACTTTAACCATATCTTTTAGGTCGTCAAATAATTTTGCTTGGATCAAACCAAGAATCAACACAAGGGATTTTTAATATTGTTTGCATAGAGTATCGATCAGCAAGAGACAATCAGTGATAATAATGCTGACCTGAGTATTCAAAAAAATACTGAGTGGTCCTTAATTCTACAAATTTGCTTGGATTAATTGTAATTGCACCATTGAACCGGTGTATTATGACAAAAAACATACTTATTTCCATATATTCATAAAATAGTTTACTGTAAAATTAGCAATCGAACGCATAAGTTATGCCAGTTATTAAACATCACTTCCATGACATTGTATCGTTGGTAAATATCATCAGAGCAGTTGTCGAAGCTGAACCGGATCCTGGATTTGCATATTCCAATCCCGCGGCGCCCGCGGCTACTTCAACTTCACTGCGCCGTACCGACAGCAGGAAAGAATGAATATTTTTATAGTTTACCGTGGCCGAATAAAACAATACATGGTTTTCTTTGTTACTTATAAAATACAGGAATTGTAAATCTGCTTGTGATATAATATTTGTGTCTTTCCATATCATTTATTATTGAAGTCTTAGACATAAACTGTTAGTATGTAGGACATGAGAGCCCCTTCAACAATAGAAAGATGCCAAAACTCACCTTGCAATCGCATATTTTAATAGTACCATGAAAGATCGTTCAATGCTTATGAAACCTATACTAACTCAATATGCAGTCCCGCCCACCGGCACTTCGCTCCATTGCCCGGCTCCGCGGGAAGGGTTAGCCAATTAAACCGGTTTACACCAACTTAGCCGCGTTTAAAGGCGATAAAAATTTACATCACAATGCATCTCCCCTGTAATCTGGTGTTTGAAACGCGTTTTGTCGGAATTTGCGGTGTATTTAATGTCTTTATAGGACAGGAAGTAATCAAAGTTCTTCTCATTTATTTTAGTGGCTGATTCATTGGTCAAACAAAAGCCTAACAGTTACACTCAGTATGATGTATGATGTGGGCATCATATACTAGGAGCCAATTTTATATCATAGTAAAACTAGATAACTTAGTACAGATTGATGAGAGGATAAATAAGACATAAGTAAATTGGAACCATTAAAAATAACTAGACGAGAAATGTGCACCTCGAGACACAAAAACACAAAAAAATAATTATCATATTATACTGATGAGCCTTAGGAACTTAAAATGGATATTATTCTAACATAAAGTTACCGTTTTCCACCAACTAACCCACAAACTTTGGAACTAATCGAACCGTGAAAACGAATACAAAATTATCGGCCAGTATTGCATGAAATAGTGTAGTGAGCCAAACGTCTTTTACGCTTCACCAGGCAACAGTGAATCACACCGCGTTATGTAATGAAATGCGTTCGGTACACTCATACTTAAACTACGCACTGTACTCGAAACACGCTGAGCATGCTCCCATATTCACAATGTATCATTGGAAAACTGCTCATATAATCTGTGAATAAATAAATATAAAACAAATATTTGTGTACTACGGTTTTTGAAATAAAATTTTTAAATTTTTAAAACAAGGCTTGTTCTGACTTCATAAAACGAAGCATTTCAGATTGCCTCAGCCGTTTTTAGAAGATTCGTCTCTTATGTTCAGATAATTAATATGTTCATATCCAAGTATTTTTATCAAAATTCATTTTCCATAGGTAACACAATACCGAACTGTACTCTCAATATGTATTCATCCCAGTTATTGATATAGATTAGATTTGATACATAATATTAACACATTTACGATTTGCAGCCTGAAGACTAAAGTCTTCAACCAATGTGTCCTGCCGACCCTCACTTACGCAGCTGAAACATGTACGCTCACCCATGACCACATGTGCAATGTAAAGGTTGCTCAACGTACCATGAAGCGTTCTATGATAGGCATATCTCTGAGACATCGAGTCCGCAATGAAAACATCCGACAACGAACAGCGGAGTTTCACGCAGAACAACGCATTGCTAGGCTCAAATAGAGGTGGGCAGAACACTTGTTCAGACGAAAGTTGCAGGTGGACCAAAGCGGTTACACAATGGTGGCCTAGCGGGGCCAAGAGGAAGGTAGGCAAACCACCCGCCAGGTGGATGGACATCACTAAGCGTCAAGGCAAATTGTGGATGAGACAATTGCAGGATCGAGAAAAGTGGGGTGATGGAGAAGAAGCCTATGTCCAGCAGTGGATAAATTCAGACTGATATGATGATGATGATATAAAATAATGTTTACTATTTCAGAGTTATTTGCAGCATCTGACCTGTTTCGTTTGTTTGAATCTCGATTTACCATCATACTTTTTGCCACGAATAACCACAACTTTAATACAAAAGTTAACACAATACTCCAAACGCTTTGGACACATGCCAGAAACGCACGTTTTACTAGTCTAGTGCGTAGCGCACCCTCCGGGGCCATTAGCGGATGACACGATGGAACCGCATCAATCATAGGCCAGCCAATTCATTACCACCACTCGGGCCAGATTGCTGCCACCGGCCGGTTACATTTGCACACTATGCCAAGTAGATATTATAATTAAATAATAAACAAAATATTAACAAAAATACGGCAAGTAGGTACATGATCACAAATTATGCCGTTTATCCATTACCATTTTTTTTCTTTAGAGTTTAGACGAACCAATAGTTTTAACAAAACTTTATAAGTAAATATAGATCAAAATTGTCACGACTGTACTCTTTGTATGTGTTAAGATGTAGGTATCAGAAACTACGGGGCTCTTATTGGACTTTTATACAACTTGACGTTGTGTAAATTTTTCAGCTTGACTAAATTTATATTTTCCGGATGTATAGCTCAAGCTCGATAGCTGTGTATAAAAATTGTGTATACCTACCTAGTCCTTGTGGACATAGGCATAAACTTATGTAGATAATATGTAGAATTAAAACCTGGCCTGGTTACTTTATGGAGTTATTTTTGGCATTTCTACTAAATGGATTGTTGGCATATTGGTATAGAGAGGAGCCGGACATGTATCATGTAAAACAAACACATCAATAAGCAGAGCATCGTTCATATTGTCACAGCGAACTTTGCTCCGAGCCCATATGTGTCAGCTCTCCGCGCGTCAACCCGCAATCTTCTAAATTGATACACGGAACTATGAAGATTATCGGTACCAGTGGTCAGCTACAAAACATTACTATACATAATATATGTACAACAAAATATTTATGATTTGCAGAGTCATACTGTAGTTACTTTGGACTACTGTGAGAAAGGACCAGCTCTGCTGAAATGCTAATAATACAATATCATTAAAAATCATCGTGAAATATTGATATGTGCCATAGTTTATACTCAGAGTGTGTTGTACGCCCATCGTGTCCACTGCCACTGCCGTAATGTGACATTGCCAAACAAAACAACATAATTTACCGTATTAATCGACAATTTATTTTAGTTTTATTTATTGGAACACCAACAGATTACATACACCAAAATATAAAACAAAAAGTACTTATATGAAATAAATGATCATAATTTATACAGGGTACCAAGAGGGATATAATCTATAAAACATTATGTTCTATTCGTACCTATGTGTGTTTTTTTACTAAGTAACTAAAATTGTCCACTCCAAAACTTTTCGCGATTCCGAGGTGCATATCTCGCGCGATGACAGAACCACAGTGCACTACTGTCCAATTTAATTATATCTGCCAAGTTTTCAGCAGATTTTAATATTTTTCCACATTTCTACTGTATTTCTGTTGGCGGGCTGTCTTCCATTTTCCTAGCTTCTTTTATTAGACATTTCGTGGAAAACTTTAAACTAAAATGTTTCCTACTTTGAACAAGAACCAGCCAGCACCTTTGATAAATAAAATTAAAGTATTGTTCAGTACATAACAAATCTACGTACATATGTTTATTTGGTAAGTAAAGGTACGTATAATACGCCACTTGGTTTTTTGATTTATTAGTTCTATAAATTGTAAATGTTTTTTGCGATAGAAAATGGAAGTCATTGATAGGGGTAATATGGGAATGATTAGCTAATCAGGAGTTTCGGAATCCAAACAAAATTTGTTCACAATGTTGTTACTTCAATACGTTTCCCTTTCAGTGTCACTCAGATAAAGCCAGCCCATTCAAACTATGTAAGTACATCAAATGCCACGATTTGGCTTTACTACTTATTAATGGGTACCTACTTAGAATATAAACGTGTTTTGTATAACAATCCTAATATAGTAAAACAGAGCACTAAGCAAAAATCTAATATAGCAGACATAACTGTAGCGAAGCATTTAATCACTAAAATGGCTTATTGTAACATTGTTACGGGCCCTCTGTTGAACAGTAAAGCAGTAAATTTTAATCAAAATGATGCTAGCTGCCGGACGAGTATGGCGCCTGATTCTGTTGGTATATAACCAAACGGACACTTCTTACATTTCAACAGATAAATTGTTACTGCATGTTTTATTTGATTTGTTTGTTAAATATGAATCCGGGTGAATCATAGTATTTTTCTTGGGAAAAATATCAAATTGGTGTGCAAAAAATTGCACTCATCACAAAACTATTATCATAATATCAATGTTTAATGTTTGCGTCGAAGCCCAATGGCCGATACTGTATGAGACGCATTTTTAAAAACTCAATTTTTGCATTGTATTTTATCAGCCCACATTCGTCCCATTGCAGGGCTCAGGCCTCCTCTACTCCTGTAATCGACAGAACGGTTGAGAGGGGTTAGGCCGTATAGTCCACCACGCTGGCCTAATGCGGGTTGGCGGACTTTTACATACCATGAAAATTCCAACGGATCGCTGTGGTGTACAAGTTTCCTTACGATGCTTTCATTCTTAATATAATGATTAAATACTGTTGTTAATATCCGAAATAAAAATAATGATTTATTTACACCATTATCCGTTTCATGACAATGAGCGTTTTCTTAGAACGTAGACAGATATCCAGAATACACCCGCGGTGTAGTGCAGACGGCCGGATGAAATATGCGACGTGCGCAACAGAGTACACGACACGACACTTTAAAATATTAACCTTGTGTATCATATAAACTAATATCGCTTTGGGTGCGATACACGCTACGGATTTACACGTATTTAAGACGTGATATCACCATATATATCCATGAAAATATAGTAAATGTACAGTTAGTAAATAAATAGAGACGGTTGAACTCCCAATAGATCTTAAAGCACATGACAGATTTTTTTTTATACTTAGTAACTGATTTCTATCAACAATGTGTGAATAGATTACGGAATCTGAAATATGTTAGATAATGTGTAAAGCATTCGGTGGACCCATCGTGATACCATTGGGCTGGAATTATATGAATTCGAATTTAGAATGATAAGTGTCATGCATCTAACGGTGCGTTCACACTCACGTAGAAATTTAAATAAATATACGGCATAGGTCCTACATGTTTGATTCTTGACGGCCTGCCTTCAATATGTTACGTATATATTTTGATTAGTTGGCTAGTCAAGTCAATAAGCAAACTAATCAACATCTACAAGTACAATGAAATAGATATAATTTTTTACTTTATAGTGTTTTTTTTATTACTTTATACTCGTAGCGGTTTTTTGTGATTACATATGGTAATACTACTGGTCACGACATAACTTGGAATTTGGAAAATTGACTATAGAAACACTTCTTAAGCTCTTGTGACTTCACCAAATATCGGCGAAGATAGCTGACCACCCGTCATCGTCCATAGTTGCCGATGCTGTACGAGTGTGTGTGTTGTGTGTACGAGCCATAAGAGAGCACTTTTAAAGTCATCATTCAAACCCTATTGGGATAGGTTAGTAAACTATGTTCCGAACCCTCCCATGATGTAAGAAGGAGCATGAAGCATCTTATTTAATGTCAGGGCACACATAAGCAAATTCATGCATTCTAAAATGTGTCGTTGACTTTCTAACGCTATTCGTAATAAATCCAAGCAAACAAAACAGAAATGTAGACATTCTCGCGACAATATGTAACAGATTGTAGTATGCGAGTTACTTATGCAGTTGCCACTAACAGTAAGTTATCGTTATAAAGTGGACGTGAATAGACGAGAATGTTCTTATACAATACGTTTCGAATGTCTTTGACCTGACTTTTATAACACAACTTGGTTAAGGCCAGAGATACGTATGACCGGAACTGACTTCCACTTCTTTAAGTCAAAAACCGGGCTTTTTTAGACATTTACATACATCTTGTGTCATCAAGCTCACACTTTTTATAATAGTTATAACTACGGTGGTAACAAATATAGATAAACCCATCAAGATGCATGGGACGAGGATAATAACCTTGTTAAATGGTTGTTTAAATCTACATTGATTTTAAAATAAATTTTATTTACTTGGAACGAATAAAAAAAGACAATAAGTATTAATAACTTAGAACAGTTGAATTGTATCAGTGTAGAGTTTCGTAGCTCGGCTAGTTTGGCAACAATATGCGCATCCAATCTTTTCTAAAAGCATTTCCTTATGTTCCTAATGTATGCACATACTCGCAGAGCGCGGCATAATGTAACACGTCACACGGCGCTTTAATCATTCCACGCAAATAATATTATACGTTTATTGCTTACTCTATTTGATGTACTCTGAACGCTTATTTTCTGTTTGCCGTATTGTAGGAATTTTCCCTCTACAAGATTTTGTATTATTCTGTGTGAAATTATTTGTATCATGAATCATTCCGTAAATATTTTAATTACAACAAAAAATATTACTTTTGGCAGCTTCCATAGGCTGTACCAGTAGGTATAATTTTTATTAAAGTATTTCATTTAATTTTTTGAAACTAACTAAACTTTTTTACTGCCCGCCTTCCTTTCAGCTGTAAAGTGTTACAGTTTATTCCACCAAATACGAATTTTTTATCACGGATTATTTTTTTTTCTCTCCAGCGATGATCGAAACATGAACGACTTAGAAGTATGAATACACCTTAACGTGTTACTTGACCAACCGGGGATCTGTAATCCAACACGAATCCTCTATTGTGAAAGTTAGCTTCATTCTCTAGGTTATTGATCACTTTCAAATTTTAATTAAAAACAAAGAAGTAGGTATCATGAATAAAAACGCTGGATAATATCTGAATTTTCGGTACAACTTCAACGAAAAGACGGAATACTCTGATATTCTATGGCGGGTTATCAGTGTGTCATAAAACACAACCTGCCGATGTTGGTTCCTGGCGCCGCCCTACCTTCCGGCCGCGGCTCGCTGCGGTGGCGCTCGGTCGCCGCCCCGCGTATGTAAATCTCGCTCCGTATTAACTTGTTTATATGATTTAATGCGCTCCATTTTCTACTGATCACTTTATTGCTTTATTTGTATTTATTTTACTTGTTGGGTTTCGGATTGCTAATGCGGTTTCATAATCTATACAAATATAAATCTTTGACACGGCTGGTTTAGAAATTTAAAAGAATTTAAATTCGTAATCATATTATGTTAAGATGTACGGACACAATTTTAATTTGTATGTTTCGGCAGTTTTTAATTTTGACTAAAGCATGAGTGGGCCGATACGGATGGTGATGTATGGTTTACACTGGTGGTAGTTATATCGACGTCTCACTGGAAACCGATGTTAAAATACTGAAGGCCCAATAATTATTACTTCTCTATTCGTCACAATCTCTTCACCATGGCCTAATTTAATAAGGGCAATGTAAATTAGGAGAGGAATCGTTAATCTTCCAATATTAAGTTTAGATAAATGTAGATCGCGGAGATTACTTACGGTCAGGTGAACCGCTTACATTAGCTTCTACGAGTAGTATAGATTAGTAGGCAAAAAATATTATTTATTTTTACAAGGAAACTGGTAAGTAAAGATGCTAAAATATGTTATAACGTTGTATTTGTAGGAAAATGAGGGTTCGTAATATAAGGTGTACGCCCGGCGCCGCCCCTCTATTACCTTCCCGCTCCGGGCTACGTGAAAACGAAGAAACAACACAATGGTATAGGTCTTCTAGAAGGAATGTCCTATAAACCAATTCTAAATGTTTGGGCTCCTATTAAGTATATCATACATATGTGACCGCGTAATGTAATATTCTTCTTCTTGTACCTGCCCTCATTATCCACGTGGGCTGTATTTAGTAGTAGTAAGAGTTTTTAATCTTATTGGAGATGGATTTGGCTTATTACAATTATACGGGCTGTGGCCTACCTGGCATAAATACATCAGGTATATTAACATTACATACATTTAAAATCGCCACGTTGGTCAAATGCATTTGGTTGCCTTCCAATGTAATGTAATGACTATGATGATTTGTTTCGTCGTGGGACTTTTTTACTTCACTCTTCATATATATTTACATAATATTATGGATACGGAAAAAAATATCTAGGAATTTGTGTCAAAATATGTGCATCGAAAATAAAATACACATACATATCTAGTAGTTTTATTTCATCGCAAACCGAGCGGAGGGATAAAAAATATGAAACGGTCCGGCGTAAAATATGTAATATCCATATTGGCTGTGCGCTGCCAGCCCATATTGAGTACTGCTCCACTTCCAGCCTTGGACGTTAGGCTGTCACGTTATAAACACAGGGTATCATTAATATCACACTTTTTATAGTCGAGTACAAATGTTTTACCTGATCCATAAGTAAGTGGCCACTGTCACTCCTGTCATGGGAACAGGGAGTACATAACCGAGCGGCAAACTTCTATAATTCTTCTATAGATTTTTCAACTAATAACAGAATTTATACAAAATCAGCAACCTGTCCTATAATTTACACGAATTTAAAAAAAGAAAAGTGTAAATGTTAAGACATACATTGTATAGGCAAATCTAAATCCGCGTTTCAAAAATGAACCATGTAATTTAAGTAATATTCACTTCTACCCTACACATAAAAATCTCAACTTCACACTTTTAAAACGCCACCGCGTCCCTTAAGGCAGCTTCCCGTTTGATAAACGTATCATCGGACAACGGGCCCTCGCTACATCCAATTTTCCAACAATCTTACCCTCTTTGCAATATTGGGTTTTTATAAGTGCTTACGAAAAAAGGTAGTAAATAGATTGACTCTAAAAACTTGATTTAATGCCACATGTATAAGTATAATATGGATAGAGATAGGATTTATCTCTCATACAAGTCTTTAAGTAATTGTTGCGTGGAATTGAATAAATATGATGTTTCTGTACGCTTAAAACTAATTTGAATGAATATTTCAGCTCAGCCATGTTAATTATAACATGTCACATGCACTACGTAGACTTTTGTTGCTTTTTCTTGCCTTATTTGGGGTATCAGGTGGGCCTGGGTCATCGTCCTGCTTCTTACCAGTGCATCGCCTATATTCTTTTGCGGAGAACACTGATTGATAACTATCTATAGTGTAATAAACAAATGAGTGGATTTAGAAGCCAGAAATGTGACCTGGGCTCGAGCCTACGACTTTATATCGCCAGTTTGTTTAGTTCCCATCTGAACAGTGTTTATAACATTCGAAGCAATGGGATATATCTCATCATACGTGAAATTTACAAACAAGTCGCTTATGTGTTATCAAAGATTCCCCCTCAAACTCCATGCCATTAGAAACACAAACAAATAAAATTATACAATAGCGCGTATCTGGCTGAAAGTTGAAGGAGTGTTATGACGGAGTGCTCGTATGCGTGCTCATACAACAGTTGTTCCGGAGGATGTGGTGTGCCCGCGCACCATGTCTTATGTTCAACCGAGCGGATTCTACGGGAACTCCGAATTTGTGGACGCGGCAGTTTGAAGTTAGGTAGTTAAATATATACGTGATATGATGGGAGGATTTGCTCCAATAACTTGCTTTGAATAGAGTAAAAAAATATAATCTCTTAATTTTAGTTACAACTCAGCGCTATTATTTTATCACTTTTTTGTGCAAGTACTTTTGTTTGTATTTTTCTGTCTGTTCTAACCGCCGTGGTGTTAGTAAAATAAAATATTAAATACTGTCAAAGTGAAGTTCTAAAGATCGAACCCCACACTAACTGAAATTGTGGCCACAAGAAATATTTAATTCGGATTCGAGTCTTGGGATTGAAAATTCAACCGTAGTTTTGCAGACATGCAATACAAGATTCCTTCGATGTATGACTGGTATGGCGTAATCATTTGGTTTCACCGGTCGAATACTAAGAAATCAAGCAACATACTGTGCACATTTACATATCTCGTGTGCTCAGTAATTTCCATATTTAGCCCGGTTTCGTGGCTGCAGGTAGCAGCTTCCGCGGCACCCCAGCGTCCTCGTAAACTCAACTCACATTCGCCTGTATTTATCATCAAAGTTCAGCAGATACGGGGCGACATCGCGAATCTGATTCCGCTTGCGGTATCCGTTGTGATTTATTGTGTAGGCACTAGGAATGAGGGAGGTGTCTTACTTCAGTTCCACCCGCGGTTTACAGAAATACATAACATATTCATACAAAGGTATAAATTAAAATTTTTATGTTTTAGAGTCTGAGAAAAAGGATAACCAAGCTTAAATATTAAAACTTTATCAGAACAAACTTAAAACTGAATAGAAATTGCATGTCATTGCTGAATGCAAGCTGGTTTTGCTGTGAAACTTTTGAAATCAAGCAGATAATTTTATTATATGTCTCAGCTGCAGACATTAATTAATCATTAATCACAGCTATTACAAACTGAAAATATTTCGGCATATAGCAAGTTTATGAAAACTTAAACTTTAAATCTTCTTGAATCTCCGTTAATAAAAATCTTATTCAATCTTATTTTCAGAAACACTACAATAATATAATATTTACTTGATACCAAACATTTGAAAATAGCAATACTACAGTTCCTTGTCCGTATTTCTCTAGTAAACCCCCTTTCGAACCGGGTGATATAACACAAAAAAAATACTGATACTAAAATATGATGTTGAACATTTTTATGGATCCAATTATTTGCATTTTCGGTTTAATTCATAAAGAACTTCAAAGAGAAAATTTAACAATTCTTTTACAACAGAGTGTAGATACCTGAGTGTAAAACTAAAATCAATGCAGCATGAATCATGCTTTTGAGCATTTGAATCATTACATTAATTCATTATAATAATACGATTTAGTAGAGCGCGACCAAAAATATTCTAATTCACTTAACTATTTTTATCAGTCGGCAAAAGCATCGTAAGTTGTTATCATCCAAAAAAGAGTAATGCCTGAGGCGGTGTCATTAAGTTTTATCTTTGTTCTCGTATTCAGAAGGTGCTCTCAGTCATTACTCGTTGCAATATAGATGTATAAACGTTTAATGTTTTATTCTAGCAAGATTCGCGCCGAACGCGATATTTTAGGGTTGACATGTTGTAGGAATTGCGCAATACATTTATTAATTTTTGAAAGCGCAGTGAAAATCCTTGGGGCAGGCCTATGTTCAAAAGTGGACCTGTGATAGGCCAATATATTGATGATTATGATATTTTTTTATAATGTTGAGAGATAAACGAGCCGTCCGCTTACAAAAGCAATTACTACCAACTATGAGTATCTAATGAAACTGAAAATATTAAATATGGTTTTCATGATCCACGAGGAGGACCCACGATGGTATCTGAAACCAAACTATCGCACAAGCCAAACGAAAGTCGTGTATCGTTAAATTACTGTTACTTACTACCTCAGCTTATATTGAATATTCTTGATATAGCTGAAACAGTATGATGGCTCTGCAACTTACGAAAAACCAAATAATTAGGTATTGGTGCAATTTTTTTCTTCTTACTGATGCTATATAAGCATTATAAGGGAAGGTAAAAAAATATATGTATTTATTTTCATGGGTTAATTCCTTAAGTTATTTAGTTTAGTTGAGCTCGGCAGCCCTATGTCCTAAAGACGCGCTCGGTTAACCGTTATCTAGATCACGTTCCAAGTGGCGCTCGCGCCTTGCATATTCGTCGCTCTTAAAACCTTATCGTTTTATATAAATTAATTGCTCGGAACAGAGATCTTGCGAGCGCGTGTGCCGGTGCGCGTGCGCGGTGCTCTTATCTTGTTTGCTTAATTGAAATCTTACGAATCAGACGCGGTATTACACTCAAGCACTGTCTCCTGTACTTACAGTTATGAAAGATGCTTTTAGAGTTTAGACTGTCTACACATTAAGAGTCTTCAAAATAATATCTGCATACTTTATTTTTATGATTTTTCTTGTGTAACATGCCCTCGCTGAGAAGACGAACTGTCAGACGCTGCGAAGAGCAGTTTGATAACGAAAGCGGAGGATCGTCAGAAATGGCGTTATTTTGAAAATTCCTATGTCCATCAGATGTATTCGGGATAGTGTGAGCAAGTAATTACTCACATGGAAAAACATTAAAGTCACCGATTGACACCTTTAAGATGTGAGATTTTTTTACATATACATATATTTTTTGGGCCATGGACCGCATGTCAAATCGAGATGGAGAAAAGAAAGGTTGGGAATAAGACTTTATTCTCTCTCAAACAGTCGCCTGAAGCTAATAATGGCAATATGCACACATAAAATAGTAAAGAAGCGGTAAGCTGTAAACAGGGTGCGTCGGATGCCGCCCCACTGCCGACCCGGCACGGCGCGGCGCGTCAATATCGCGTTTATAGTTGCGAAACAATCCCCCGAGGACTCACTGAGTGGCCAATGATTATTTTGTTCTATACCAACGCGTCTTATTCTGGAAATCCTCTATTTTTTATATTTGTATGTAAATGTAGTGCTGTCTAGATAAACGGAAAAAGAATATACCTATATTCTCCCGAAATTGAATGTACATTGTACAATAAGCGAAATTTTAACTTGACATATTTGCACAATATCATGGCGAATTATATTTTTTTAAACTCGTATTCATTTATTTGTATGACATAAGTAAATATTCTTTGGTATATTCTAATTTTTATAAACCCGCCATTGCCAGTATTACTCTTTTTTTATGGCATATGTCTGGCAAACGAGCAAACAGGTCGCCTGATGGTAAGTGATCACTGCCGCCAACATCATCACTCAACAGCTATATCAATATACTCGTGTGGTATCGTCAATATCAGAAACGAGAACTGACTTATAAGTTTCACAAAAACCACTGATTATATTTTTATTTTTTTTTTATTATTCAATCGGTCCGGCAGACGAACAACCAAGTCATCTGATAGTAAGTGATCGCCCATAAACATCCACAACGCTTGGATCATAGATGTGTTGCTAGACCATTAAACCGGGAGGAAAGTGGGAATGAAATAGGATGGGAAGAAGAAAATATGACTGATAACATCATAGCTCTACCAAACTCAAAAATTGCTTATTTGTAAATAATGAATGAATGATTCTACAAAAAAAATTGGTGCGAGATTATAATGCGCGCAGGTAAATAGTGTAAAATCAAACTATATTCCAAAAACGACTCTTAGCTTTTTAAAGGTACATAAACTATTTCAATCCGCGCTCCAGAATACGCCGGCGGCCGCCCTAAACTCGCCCCTCTTAAGATTCTCATAAACATGTTTTTGACGCAATAAAAATGATAAATCAGCCGTTTTTTATACGGTCAATCAGTAGATACAGTGTTTTCGCAGATATCGGCCTGTTGTATTATGGAGGAAAAATAACTTCTATTCTCATGATTGATGTTCATAATGTTGATAATAACAAAGTGTCACTGCTGAGATCGTGAAAGAACTTCAGGCGCTAGAGATGAGATTAGAATCCCAAGACAATAGGTTAGTAAAAAAGAAATAGTGTAGGTATTAGATGCTTTATGACACAATAATATGGAATTCATCTTATTTAAGGTGAATTCAAATTCTTTTTATGGTTGTACACACAAATTCTGACGGGATAAAAAGATACGGAATAATATTTTTTTATAATGATGATTATCTTATGTCATTATGATACTCAGTGTTTTATGAGTGTGATGGTGATCCGCCTAGGCCGGTTTCTGTCCAACGCGTCTCTCACGTATGTGTAGAATTTTGCGGCCGAAGAGGTTTTCATTTGGTCATTCCATCTTGTTTCTCCAGAGCTTCATACAATCCGCATAGAGACAGATCATCCGCTCTAGATGCAACTCTGATGCTGTCCACGACCCTCAGACATGAGGGACCGACCAAAGAGAGAGAGAGATAATATTGGTGACAAAAATATCGGTGTATTTTCAATAGCCGTATATACCCAGCATTAATACACAAAAAATAACCTATTAGACATTATTATGAGTTATGTGGCATTTCGCAAGCAAAGCTTACGTTATGCCTTATTGATTATGCGACGAAAACAGAACATGAGTTATGGACTTGTGCGTCGGCAAATATTTCTTACATAGTTGTGTGTGCTAGGTTCTGTCAAGTGATTTGAATATGTAGGGAAACCTCTTTCAGACTTATGTGTATTTTTTATTTATTGCATTAATTACTGATGCGCGCCGGGGCAGTAAAGTTCACAGGTGGAGGCCTGACGACCTGCCGAAGTAATGTCGATGGCCCACATAGAAGAAAGACAAACTAACCTAATCGTCCTATTTTAACGTATGCATTTAAAAGCCAAAGTTTAATTGGAGACATTGTTCCTACAATAAAACAATTTGTTTGAAACAACAACACCCGCAAATAAATAACTCCCCCTCATTTCCCACCGAAATATGAATGTCAAACAAAACTAGTTAAACAAGACAATACAATAAGTCGGAGCGATAAAATTGAGTCGAAATCATCAACGTGGAGACAAAACAAGATAAAACATAATTGCGTTTTATATTTTTATTGTTTTACCACTTATCTGGTGGTTGGTAATTGTTTTCCAACTAGACGACACTGTGTTTGATTGTAAATGAAATGAACACGGGAGTTATGATAGACAGCTTCCCTTTAAGAGTTAAAGAAAGACTTGAGTGAAATGTAATTATTGCTATGTGAGCGGAAAATAAGCACCAGAGGAAGCAAATAGATTTTTTATTACCGTCGCCCATAGATACCCATAGGAAAGAAGATATCCCAGCTTTTTTAGATAGAAAAGTTAGAGGTAAGAAGTACACACTAACCTAACTAAAGGTTCAATGAAGTAATCGTTTACCTGCGTGACCACGCTACTGCCAAATTAATACAAGGGTTGACAGTATTGCATATCTCGACCTTCCATTTTTTCGATTACAATAAGTTGTCACTGGCTTTAAACAAAATACAACAAGTAATAAAAAAACATTGTACATATAATAAATATACAGAGCCAAATAATCATTTGATGATAAAATTAACAGTCTACCCCAAGTCGGTAAGTTATGCTAGTGTAGCGTTTTTAACGCGACGTCGCTCGCATTATGGTGTTGGCTTCGTCGCCAACTTTTCATTACTATTGCTTTATTAACCAATATTGAGCGGCGTTTGACTCAGGCAGGTTGCATGGTAACATGTTATCGATAGGTGAAACTCCGATTAATAAAAAAAAATTGATAAACGAGTAATTACACTAATAAAATGAAGCTTCTTGAAGATCACAAATCAGGTGATTATTAGAAAACACATTAATAGAACGAATGCTTGTCATTAGGACATTTTTCTTGTCGTTACAATTAGTCTCTCTATATAAATCATCTTTTAAATTATTATATTTTTATACATAAAAAATCATAAAGATACTTGATTGATCCATATTTTTTTAAAGCTGCGTTATGGAATAATAGTATTATTGGGCCAATACAACTTCAAATAAGAGCAATTGATAGGCTCCCACAAAACCTTATGTATCGAATGAAAATTTATAGAAGAAAATCCCGGTTCAAGCGGCCTTTCTGTAGACAATATTACGGCTCTATCGTCGAGTAGTCATAATAACCAAGACAATGTATAGGCGTTAGAAAATTAATACCTAACCTCCGTTTAGCTGGAATAGAGTGTGACCCGACTTTACAAGCGTGTCCCTGGAGAGCGGCAGTTAGTGGCGGCGCCGCTCTATCGGGCCCGCTGTAAACCGATTCACAATTCAATAGTGACGCTCACTCTGTCGATACTCTCACTACAATTTATTAAGATATTAATCGTAAGAATGTGAATATTTTTATATAAAAAAAAATAATGTAAGTATATCCGATAATCTTAGAAACAGTGTTAAAAAAGTATTAATTAAGATATATACGAATCAATTAATTGCATAGCTTGCAGATATAAAATCTAAGAAAAACTGTATATAGAAATTCATCTGTGTTTCATTACAAAAAGTTACATAAAAGAATAAGAACCTGTTTGTTGTTAGTACAATGTCTATGTGCTCGTATTATACAATTAGTTCATTCCAACCAAGGCTCTAAAGGCAACCTATTTAAATTCAGGAAACGAATCATAATAATGTTTTAATCGAAACGTTCACTTCTCTATTCGCAGATTTGAATTGAACGGCGCTTCTTAAATTTTAAGCTGTTTACAATATAAGATATATTTGGACACATTCAGAGTCTGGTACCTAATCAAGACGAAAGAGGTTAGATGAGTTGGTAAAAGGCGCAAAGGTTACTGCATATAGCCCATCATGGACGAATCATCTTGAGCGAAAGGGTTCCCTTTCGCGTCCACTGCTGGACATAGGCCTCTCCTATAGCACGCCACTGGGCTCGATCTTCAGCTCATCGTCACCAACCATCTACAGCCATCTACGAATGTCGCGCAAATTCAAAGTCCATCCACGAGCTATGGAACGGACTAAGCTCGGTGTTGCTCTGAAGGATAAAATCAGAAATGAGGTTATCCGACAGGAAACCATGGTAATAGACATAGCTCAACAGATTAGCAACGCCCTCCATCCAACCTGGTGGAACGACGATATAGTCCACTTCCAACAAATTCTCTATAAACATCTCGCAAGGTGTTTATGTCTTTTTTTCTTGATGTTTATGTTTATATGTTTATTTATATGCAGGAGGCCCATATTCAGCAGTAAACACGTGCTAGCTGACAATGATAATGATGAATTACATAAAGAACTATTATTAGAATAATGTTACATCTTATAGATTTCATCTATTTAAAAACAAAAATATCGTGATCGTGTCGTGGATATTAAAAGTCCCGCGACAACAAACTTTGAATATTCTCCGTCAAACCTATGTGTTTTGTTTGACAACTTATTGGCAACGGAAACACTTTCATTGCCGTCATTACAATACGAACTGGTTGTTTTGTTGCGGATTGCCACTGCCAACATTATATCGGAACAGTTCGTCGTAACTTTTTACCTATGTATTTTTTTGTTACAAAGATTGTATTTCAAATCCATAATATGTTTATTTATATATCTTCAGCGTAAACTGCCCTAACTGCAACAGCCAAATTTGGTTTGTCCTATGAGCTATCGCGTATAGGAAGAACTAGTTTAGATTAAGTGAAACTAGTTTATCCTAAGATCGGGTTTGGCCGGTAACATAATATATCGATGGCTCCAACGTATAGGAGCGAAACTGCTGCTTCGGCCTTTTTCTAATTATTTTTGCAATGGTTTTAGTTTACCCTATTCTATGATATTAAGTAAAAACAAAAAAAAAACTTTGACTAGATCCAAAATACTTTTTAGACAAATAGGCGTCTATGCATGAGTGCTTTGTGTGTTAAGCCCTATGGTGCGATTGGTCCATATACGGCGTGGAGTAATCGAGTCGGGGGTGAAGCCAAGTAGCGGAAGTGGTTTCGGTGGCTCTACTCAATATATGGCACCTGTTCGTCCTTAATAGTAATAGATGCGCTCGCATAAATTATCATAATGGTAAAAATCAAATTTTATAGGAGATTCGATTTACGTTTTTAGAACTGTATTTTGGATCAAATCATGTAAATTACTGCAACAATTTCTATGAAATTTTGCAATAAGCATTATTGTGCCATGTATTTACTCGAATTACTAGTAACATTTTCCTTTTTTTTTTCAATAAATTGTGTTTACATTGTAGTTAGATCTTTCTACCATGTAAATGGGCTTTAAAGTATTAAAAGCCATAACGCTTATTACAATTTGGTAAACCTTGTACCACAACCACATAAATTTTCGAAAAAAAGTCTACATTGCTATCACTAAAGCCTATAAATCTAAAGACTTTTATGTGGAACGATAAATTATAAAACAGAAAATCAACGGCCAAAGAGGCGCATGTGTAAAATCTCGACATTTATGAAAAATACACAAGAAAATTTTACTACTATATTAATACCATGACACGGTAATGCTTTATGCAAAATTTTATTTAAAAAAAAGTTCCAGCCATTTACAAGATGTGACACGAATACCGTTCTACACACTTAAACTGCTTTCCTGTAAATTTTGGTTTTTATAGTTTCGGTAGTTTACGTCAGAGCCATCAATATGTAACATTTGAAGGAAGGCATCCCCCAATAACATTTAATAAAACTATTATTTTAACTTCAAGGAATAAAACGTGTTTTCTAAATAAATGCCATCTTTCGTATTAAAAGACACTTACCACAACCATTAACTGTTTTGACGCCATCTGTGAAAACCACAAGGTACTTTTGCTTTTGTAACCTCTATAGTCTATCGTTTGAATTCGTACAATTCTTTTCCGCTAGATGGCATTAAACATATTTTAATTTTAAATATTATGTTTTGTTTTGTACAGATCGCAATTCATAAAATAGCAAAGTTATATTTACAAATATGAACAATAAAATAGCGAAGTAATAAAGCCAGGAATCGTCGGTATTAAATCGCCGTTCAAAAAGCTGTAAAGACCTACTTACAAATGTTACAAAATTGCAATAAATCAGTAACATCCTACATTTGATATAGGGCCAATATCGCCCATTATCCGACTGTTGACTAACTAACCGAGCCATAACTTTTTTTTACCGCCGTGGTAGGAGGGTTTTAAACTTAAATCGCAAAGTGTGTGCTCTGATTTTCAACAGGGTTCCCATGCTAATTGAATTCATATAGGTAGAAATGCTCATCTCAAATTGACGTAGCATTATGTTAAATAATGTTTCTCACACCAAACTGCTAAACCTAAACCATTTGTTTTGGATACTAACAGTATCCAAATCATATTGTACTAACATCCATATTGTACTAACAGGGCGCTGCTAATGCTAAGTTTGGAAGTAGTAGAGCCACGCTGTTGTCAGTCATGACTTAGCATGAATGGGCAGGCTTATCCGGGGCGGCACCACTGCCTCACAGGCAATCGACGTGAAGCGACAGCTTGGCTGTCGCATTTCGTTCGGCTAGTGAGATTGTCGGATACCCAATATCCCTTTCCTCTTCCCATCCTTTTTTATTTCCGCTCCCCTCCAATCAGGCCGGCTACACATCCAAGATCCAGCTTGGATGTTCATGGGCGGCAGTGATCACTTACCATCAGGTAACCTGTTTGCTCGTTTGCCGGACCTATGCAAAACAAAAGGACGTAGGTATTGGTTGTTCAGTCAATATTTGATTTGCCATTATAGGATAATTTACTATGGTGGTAGGTACCTGTAGTACCTACGTGTCTTGTGACAATATGTAAATGCACATTTTAAAGGTATCCTTACTATGCTTTATTATAGTAGTTTAAAATAAAGAGAATTCAATCTATTTTAATATAAATTAACGACTAGCGGCGGGGCCGGTTCCGCCCGGGTGCAGATGTTTTTTGAGTCCAGTCTACATCAGCAACATATAATTTCCCGTACTGTTTCATTTAAATTCAAACTCGATGCCATCCTCTGTACTACTTTTTGCATCACTTCCCGTTATATCCCACCCTATATGTAATCCTGTCCTCTCCTTTCCTATCCCACCTCGGCAGAGCTTAAAAAGTAACAAATATATTTGAATTTCTTCCCATCCCACGGGACCACTACATTTTTAGGAATAAAAAGCCTAGGATGTTATAGCTGACATCCTCGATTAACCACATAGGTTACCTCCATGCCGAATTTAACGGAAATTGGTTCAGTCGTTTCTGAGATTAGCATGCACAAAGGCACAGACAAACAGGCAAAAATTCTAAAAATCATTGTTTTGGGTTCTATAGCGTTACTACAGTCCACAATTTTTTCTCATTTATATTTCACATACAGACATCGATTGGTTACAAACTTATATACATACATATACATATGTATGTCATTATAGACAATGATAAAATTTTAAAAAGGGTCTCACAAAAAATGTTTCAAAATCCCCTAAAATCATGAAACTGAACCCCAAAATCTAATGGGCCGTTATGGCGTCGACTCGATAAAATATCCACATATATGCAATCCGCAGCTTCCGTGTACTCTGAACACCGCCTTTGATCGACCATTTTATATATAGCACGTGGTCTAAATAGTGGAAATAGAAACGAGTTACGTTACATGCCACGTCTTGACTAAGGTGATCGTCTTTGCATTTAAGGATACGCGGTTTACGTAATTCGATAACAGATGGCGCTGCGTGCATGTGCGGTACGCGCGCGGTGATTTAATCCTTTGATTACAGCTTCTAGGGAATTTTAATGTAGGCATAGGAGCCAACGTCCCGCCTAATCGTAAGTGACTACCACATGCGCTATCCTTATACCAAGAACACAGCTGAGCCGCTGTCTTTCGTGTGGTGGATAATGTCTTAAGCCATGAAATAAAAGAAAGGTCATAGTGTCCGGAGAATAACAAGGTATGGAGTTCATTCCAGAGATTGCACATGTGTGATACAAAAGACATATACGAAATACATGATGCAAACAATTAACACCAAATAACATGAATAATTCAGCTGCGAAGACGGACAGTGCAATCGAGTTCGTTCAGTTACTCGGAGCACTTCACGAGAGAAAAACAATAAGAGGCACAAAGACATCCAAGGTAGAGATGTGGTAGACATTTGAGAAGTTTGTGATAGAAGTAAAAATACTAGGTCAACAATGCGCTTTAGGAAACCTTTGAATCGAATCCTGTAGTGCCCAATAATTTATTCTGACAAAAGCTTGTTATTGTAGTTCCTATTACTGCAGGTTCTTCGAACAATCGTGAGACCTGCAGTAATAGGAACTGACTTAAATAGGAACTCCAAAGCTACTTGATACAAATCAAGTAGCTTTGAAAATAATACACTAGACATATCAACCTAAACCTAAATACACTTTAACTGCTGAGCATGGGCTTTGCCTCTCATTATATCTTCCGGCCATAGACCATCGTGCTAGCTTATAGCTGATTAATGTTTAGATTTATTGCAACAAGGATAATAGCCATAGAAATAAAACAAAACAAAATAAGAAAACTTTAAATTATCCACGAGCATTATCTCAACAAGCAACAACAAATTGTAGAGCTAATTCCGTCACCATTAACTAGGCAAGTAGAGCAAATTAATTACAAATTATCCGTAACAAATGCGCGACTAGATTTCAAGGATGAAAGCCGAATACAAAAATAGTGATATAAAAATCACAATGCATGTGCAGCGACGGCGGTGACCCAGTTATACGTGGAAGTGGGGGGCGCACGGAATTAGAACATCCCACGATGATCACAGGTGGTCCACCGATCAATAATACAATCATTGCCAATGAATTCGCCAATATTGGACGCGTAAGACAGTTTGACGTGAACGCTCCGTAAACGTGTTGCTGTTGGACTCAGACCTCCCGTCAGATTATGAGGGTTAGGATCATACTTATTGGCTCAATTCAAATTTAAGTAAGTACGCATTTTTGTGATAGTTTCGTTTCTTGGAGCAGCGATCAACTCCGCAATCTATTGCTTCTCAGTCAACATGTCGCCCATAGCACCACATGGGCTGTCTATTATACCAAATTAATAACTAAGATACCCAGGATTCCAAATCGCAAAAACATATTTAGTAAGTTTTTGATCTAAGTAGAAATTTAGAAGTAGCAGAAGTAGAAGTAGTTTGATTGAAGTAGAAAGTGTTATTATTATTACTTATACGACATGGTACCACGCAGATAAAATTCATCTGTCTTTATTTATAAATAACGCCTTGAATCTAGGTTTCCGTGTCATAATCATCTTCAGCCAATCAAGAAGCCAATAGCTGAACATGGGCCTCCTCTAGTTTCCATGAATTGGTTGATATTTAAAACAAGAAGCTATAATCCGAATACTCCTCTCACTTGTTTCTATGTGTGTATCGTACACCATCCTGACCATTCTACAATTCTCCATGCATTATAGATATTCACTATTCATGGGAGACAGCGATTTCTTTCCATCACAAGAGCCGCATGCTCGTTTACTGCTGGTATGTTATAAAAAAAGTAAACATTAATCACATCACTGCATCAAAAGTTTGACAAGCACAAAAAGACAGCCTAAATCTCAAATTTAAACATGCAAAGACCCCACTTATAACAAGTATTATGTTCTAACTAAAAAATGTGCAAGCTCACACACCGAGTTGGGAATGCGCTCCAGAAAGGCCACTGTGGCCCGTGTGCCGATGGCGAGATTCGCATTTAATCAAAATAATTAACCACCCAAATGATTTATTGCCTCGCGGGACGGCGGGTAGGACTGGGGGGTGCACCCACCTGCGCCACCTACGTCGCGGCAGACAGTTACTCTGGTAACTGCATTATCTGACGTTTTAATTTGGCACAGTTCATACCAAGTCGCGGCGGTCCGTGGTGTGTGTTTATTGATGGGATTGAACTTTAATTGGATAGTTTTAATTTCGAATTAATCAACGCTGTCATACTTTACCTCAGTATGATTTATTACAATAAGACTTTTTTATCGTTATTCACGCAATTTCAATATTGACACAATTCATTACAAATTATTCCTTAATTTAGACAATATTCATACATAATGTAAATTATAAAGCTAAAAACTTTCAGACGTGAATTTACTTTGATGTAACGGCATCTAGCGGCAAGTACATAAACTATTTAGTCATTTTATTCCTGATCAAATAAAAGAATTTGATAAAAAATCGAATAAAGGTCACGTGGTATTTTCTATTTGGTTAATAAACACTTTTGAGCTTTCATGCTAGTACACACTGCTTTTGAATTCCTTGGAAACATTGAATAGTAAAACTAGATTTTCAATAGAAAACGGAAATAAAATTATATTTATGTATTATTTTATGAAAACCGCAAATAAAGAACTATCATAATTAGTATTTCAAGCCGTACTTCAATAAAAAATGCCAACTGCAAAAATATTTTCTAAACATAACATGGTTGCTAAAATTGCGGACATTTTATTACATTACACCAATAAAAATCTGTACGTCAGTTTGGGTACTCATATGTGCGTATGTAATCCTACTACGATTATAAAAACAAAAGTTTGTGTGTTTATTACTTCTTCACGCTCAAACGGCTGGACCAATTTTGATGGTACGGAGGTAGCTGATACCCTGGATTAACACATAGGCTACTTTTATCCCGAAAATATGTAGTGTTCCCATGGGATGATCAAAGAGTGCTCTCGCTTAAAGGGATGGACCAATTTTAATGAAATTTAGTATGAAAGTTGTTGATATCTTGAATTAACGGGTGTTGTGGCTACTTTTTATCCCAAAAACGTAGTGCTCCCGCAGGATGAGGGAGGAATTTGAATATGGACTTATAGGTGTTTAAAGCTATTTCAAACTCAAAGGGTTAGTTTTAGATAGAATATAGGACAGGTGAAATTGGATATAAGAGAACAGGATTTCATGTCTTGAGTCGTGGAACAGATTTAGACAGTTAAATTTTGTCAGTTAAAATTTGTAAAGCACAATTAATCGTACTGTTTACACTCTTTACGTATATTAAACGTAAAATAATTACTTTATGAAGTAATTATTTTTATTTTTATCCGTGCTACAAAAGATGTTATCACTTCGTATTGTTGTCTAGATTAAGAGATTTATTTTCATTATGAGAATTTTATTTTTTTATAAATAAAGGTTTGCTTTGTTTTACTTAATTTATGTTCAGTAAAGCAGAAATAGTTAAACGAATATATTAAACCAATTTTGTAATCAGATGTTTTTTAAATATGTTAAATATAAATATAATATGAAAAATATAAAATCCAAACGAGTGGAAGGGAGCCGCGCGCGAACCCAAGCGAGTTAATAAATAAATAAACATATGAGGTGATTACGGACGAGCCGACGACCGCCGCGGAGATGCAAAAAGAAGCGAAAAAACGCAAAAGCCGTACAACTCAATTTTGGAGGCACAACGCGGTGGAAATAATGTTGGAAAAAAAATCAAATGGGCATTTATTGGTGTGCCGCGCAACGGTATCGATTTATGTGCATGTAATGTCACAAATAATGTTTCATAAGCTTTGTGTAGGTTTCAAAATAATTTGACCGTTGTGCAATAAAAGATCGGAAGACTGTGACACGAAAATACAAGGGTTTTTTCTTGCACCAAGTTAAATGTTAGTATGATTATTTACCCAAAAACAATCTCGTATCTTCAGACATTTGTAAAACATGATGGAGAGTCGAGACTACATTTCAGACTGTTACATTTATTTAATTTAAAGAAACTTGTGTGTTACCAATGATGACATACGGCACCGAGACGTGACACTATGGGCCTTATTAGGAGGCTCAAAGTCACTCAACGAGCTATGGAGGGAGCTCGGGGTTTCCCTACGAGATCCAATTAGGAATGAGGAGATCCGTTGGAGAACTAAAGTAACCAACATAGCCCAGCGGATTAGTAAGTTGAAGTGGCAATGGGCAAGGCACATAGCTCAGATAACTTATGGCCGATAAGACCAAAAAGTTCTCGAATGAAGGCTACGTAGCGGAAAGCGCAGCGTAGGACGTCCGCCCAAAAGGTGGTTAGAAGACCTGCTAAAGGTCGCGAGGTGTCGCTGGATGCAGGCTGCCTCCAACAGGTCACTATGGAAATAATTGAGGCAGGCCAGTGTTCAGCAGTGGACTTCCTTTAGTTGATTGATGGATGGAATTTAAAGAAACACGATTACGTAAATGTAATAATTTCTTCCACAATTGCGAAATTTCTGACTGCTCTTAAATAAGGTCAGTATATCTTATTCAATTTTTTCTTGTCTTACGACGGTACAAATAGCGATCATTTTGACATAAATCTCTTATACATACATACATAACCACACGCCTTTTTCCCAGAAGGGGTAGGCAGAGGTGCTACTAGAACACCCACGTTTCGCCTTGTATATTCCGTCCCACGATGTGATAGGGGGCGAGCCTATCGCCATATCGGGCACAAATTCCTGACTCCGGGCTTATAATGAATAGAAAAAAACAATATAACTTTGCCCGACCCGGGATTCGAACCCGAGACCTCAGCTTTGCAATCATACCGTAGTACCACTACGCCACCGAGGCAGTCTCTTATTTAATTATTTGTAACCAAGCAAATTATGCTTGTAGACTAGTAAAATTCATAATAAGCGATTTCATCATGTGAGTTCTTAAGCGAATTAAATTCAAGATTGGATTGATATCATCTTTAGATGTTTGATAAATTATATTAACATAACACGAAACGGTATTCCTAACCAAAAATCTTTCAACAAAGACACTCTGGACCAACAGAAGATTGCATAAAAATACATTTTTATGAATATCTAAATTTTAACACGCAACATCCCCTTAAAATATAAGGAGAGCACGGTAATAAAGAGGCGGCGCAAAGCCGCGCACTCAGATTACAGAGAGCGGAGCCGGCGCGCGCGGTGGTCCGCTCGGCTCCCTCCGACCTCGCCGGCCTCCGCTCGGCTCCTCTCGCAGCACTCGCCGGTCGCCAGTCGCGCCTAACGAGCCGGGATTACCTCCATTTGCCACACTCTTGCTTGTATTACCTCAACTCAATCACGAGCACAGACAATTTCAATGGGGGACACAAAAAAGGAAATATTACCGAATTCGCTACTGAAAATATGTAGTTGGGTGACCACTCATTTCAATTATTTGATACCCCAAATGTCTCAAAATTATTAGATATTAATCTTTAATTTCACTTGCACGCGTTAGAAACTGTGGTATAAAAAGGCAAGGTTGTTTTTTCTACGTTGCATATCATTATACTTTTTAAATCCTTGATTTAAGAGACAAAGACACTTTTTAATCTGAAAAACAGAGTTGGTTAGAGGATATAGCTTGCATACGTAGTCGTTCGGAGGCTCTGCATAAGGCTGCGTAGGTATTTTGACAGCATCCGTGGGTCAGCGAGGTGAATTTTGGGGTAAGAACGAGGCAGTAAGTACTAGAATATAGATAATTTCCCGATTTTTTTCTACAACCATTTCGATGGATATAATTTGCATTGTCACTCCACATAATTGTGACATAAGATCAGGTAGAAAAGTATGACCTACTCCGACAACAATAAAAAAGGAATTGAACTGGCATCTTCGGCTACTCGCACGGAGGCACTACAATCGCACCTTTTTCTAACTTCCGACATAAAAAACACGATTGGCAAGTGAGACCTGTCCGCGTGCTGCGTTCACACGGGGCGGCTCGGAGTAATCCCCGGACAGATGGGGTAGGCACGTACTCTATTGTTCATTTGTTTCTTGATATGGGGTATAATTTGTAAGAATAAATAAATACAGGTATTTACGAGGTGAGTGTGAGAGTATTGCCGACGCCATTTTCGTGTTTATTTAAATTATGTTCAATTTATTTGCTATAATGCTTGAACATAAAATAATTATAATAATAATATGATGTTATCGCAATTAATACTTCGTCAACAACATGAAACTTTTGATGCGAAAGACAAGCCATCCACGCTAACCTAATGCAAATTAGTATATTTTATTTAAATCGAAATTAATATGGAAAGGTGCCCATGTAAGCATGTACTCTTCCGATGTTGTCGACATTTAAACGAATATTAAAAATGAATATCAACCGAACTTAAAACACTCCAGCATTATACAAAATGAATACATTACATACACCTTACTATGTGATCAGTGTAGTCTCGATGGAGTATCTATCAACAAGTGACACAATGCTCCATCTCCGCTCGCAAGGCAACTTGTGCATGTGTCGATGAACGGTTTAACACTTTTGTATCTGATGTGATACAATGTGTTCATCTTCAGTAGTAAGATGGATCAAACCCACAATCAAAATCTCAACCGACGAGCTATTCTATTCCTAACTATATTATTATTCGCTTTTTGTATAAATATTTATTCATTTTTTATGGACATTTAAAATTAATTACGCGTTAAAAGTATTTAGTTAAACTTAAAAACATGAAACAAGATTTTCCCACGGAAATTTTATTGTATGTACATACGAGTGCCGTTTAAAGCTATAAAATCTTCGTACTTTATGTCGCTATACATAGTGGAAGGCTTTTTAGACGATGGAGTTGAAATCCTAAATTCAAGAATACATATGTCGTGTTATTTTTAATATGATAACACCATCCCTAACTCACAATTGAACCTACGTACGTCCAGCGCAATGGTCTTTCGTAAATGTTTTACTAATTGAGCCTAATGCCTAATTACAACATTAGTTCAAGAAGTATTTTATAATTCTGCAATGAATGGTGGTCAACCTTCGCCCGTTATTCACTGTAGAGAGGTGATTTCCTCACATCAATAGATACAATTCCGGCGGACGTACACCGACTGAACCTAGAACGCAGATTTACTAAGATTGGTACGATCACACCTTTTGTAAGACTATCAAAATCAGAGCTCATACGAATATCCTAACATCTCTGGCTGTCGTCACGCAGTCTCCTTTCCCCTTGCACGGGTAAAGTGGGTGAACTCAATTACAACCGCAGACAGTGCTCACGCAATGTTTATCATAAGCTAAAGTAATAAGATACACGTGACGTAAAGAGTAGCCCGTGTCCGGAGGCTGCGACGCACCGCTCGGCTCCCATTCGATGCAAATTCTTACATCGGTCGTCCTCTTTGCCGATGCAAGAGACAAACTTACAGCGAGACACTATTAGCGAAGCGGGAGCGAATTTAGATTTACTCTTAAGTTGAAAACTAAGCTTAATTATAATCACTCTTATTATATTTAATTATGGTATAAATAGGTGGTAAATCCGTTATAGAGGCCTACGCCTGAGTCGCGTTTCATACTTAGCCTATTGGTATCCGGTTTCGAGCACACAGACATGATTTACCCGACCAGAAAGAGGGGATAACGTCTGGCTGGTAGAAATATTTTTAGATAACAACGCAATAAATAAAACAAATATTTATGGTACAAAAAATATAAATTTCCCTTTTCTCTTCCCATCCTTTTTTCCTTCCCGCTCCCCTCCCGTTCTGATGGGCCGGTTACAAATCCATGGTTCAAGCATTGTTCATGGGCGGCAGTGATCAATTACCATCGGGTGACCTGCTTGCTCCTTTCCCGGACCTATGCTATAAAAATACATTTAATTTTATATGTACATATGTATTTGCAATCATTAAGTCATGTTGTAATCCTTCTGGTAAAATGAATCTCCGTAGGTAATGACGAAGACACTACTTTTTGTATAAGACCGGCTGAATTGATTAATTTAATTCGCAGAAGTCTTACTATCCATGTATCCCATCTATTTTCAAAGCATCAAACGCATTTACAATTCACCATAATTGAAAGTGTTTATGGCCGGCGGTAGTGATTCACTTTCCCAGTTAAAGGACCATATTGTGCTACATATCTACACATATGTACGTTTAAACTGCAAAACAAGTCAATATTCAAACCAACAAATAAACGCCATAATCTTTAACTTTGGACCCCAACTCAAACTATGCGTGGAATGCAATATTCACTTCTGCGGCGTAAGGGGCTTTAAATAGCGATGCGATACGAGGGAACCGGCGACTGGCGATGTGAGCCGATTGTTTTATACCTCGCCACTCTGCCTGCAACGTAATTATCTCACACTAACTTGTTACCGTTTACTTATTGTTTAATTTAATTCAATTACTACTTATTTCCGTATTTGTAACATTATAATTGCCTCATTGGACTAATGACAACTCGTATACGCTGTGAAGTATGAAGGTCCAGTTTTTATCGCTAGGCTGAAAAACTCAATTTAAGGGAGATCAATTACTTATAACATGTTTTGACTACCTCGGTCGCGTAGTTGTAACTACGTTACGATTACAAAGCTGAGGTCTCGGGTTCGAATCCCGGGTCAGGTAAAGTGATATTGGATTTTTCTATTTTTAAATTCAAGCAAAATAATTCTGCAACGTGTTTATTATCATGTCGCGAATAGATAGATCATATGCACATAAAAGAAAAGTGCAGTTGGCAGATCAAATTAAATGTCAACCTTACTTACTCTTTTTTATTGGCTATATTCAACTGATATGTTATTATACCTCAATGAACTGTTGTTAAAATGTTTACTAATAGAAGATGGTAAGTGATCACTGGACCCGATAAACGTGAATTTCACTTAAAGCTCCTAATTTATCGGTTCATATTTCGTTTTAAATCAGAATTAATGACCTTCATATTTTTAAATTTTCAAAAACAATATGCAATAAAACTCCTTTTTCTTTAAATGTACTCGTATTTTTAACAATAATAATATAAGTTATAATCTCACATTATCCTACTTGCAATATAAGACAATTACATAATATTATACATATAACCTTGGTTACGTGACATAAATAAATTAATGGATGTATAAAAGAAAATGTGAAATCATTTTATTTTTATATGGAGACAACGAGTTATGTTAAGTTGATATTTTACATATATCAAAATAAATAACGATACGTCATCGGTCCAGTGACATGTAAGCACATGCGCTGTGAACCGTGACGTGCTGGGAACCAAACACGATGGTCAAACCACTTCGCGGAAGCTTTTTTGTCGGAAAAGTACGGTCTTGCCGGGCCTACGGAAATACAAACACTGTGGGGCAGATAGCCGGTCCAGTATTTCCTCTATCCTATATGCTTGAGTCCTTTATGACAAACGTGATAAAACAATCAAGCAAGCCGGCATAATAATTACAAATGGCAAGTGATAATCGTTTGTCAAATGACGCTCTTTTTCCAAAGACTTACTTCACTTACTATCGGCTGCAGTGTCACTTTTCGCTAAATAAAAAAAAATGTTCTAAGACTATTCATATTATAACATTTTTTTAGATTAATTAGATGCTGTCCTTCATGAACTCTATATAATAACATATTTCACGCTATTAGTATACCATATGATACATTATTTTATAATGAAGTACGCTACCACAATTCTAACATGGCAGTAGATAAATAAAGCATGCAAAGTAGTGGAAAGCATCTATAGAGTTTAATCTCCGGAGGTTCCCACGGCCGAAGGGAGGTAATACGACTGCTTCGACATTGCCTAGCGGTTCGCAAAAGCCTTATATCAGAACTCTATTGTTAAATATTACCTTAATGTAGAGCCACAAATTATGTAGAGCTAATAAAAAAATATATGGTATTTGTTAATTTGGTCGCATTTGGAATTCCAAAAGCAAATTTTAATTTGATAAGGCTCTTTTTTTTTCATTTGATGGAAGCAGGCCGTTTCCAATGGGTTGCTTTGAAAATCCTTGGAGGAGGACTACATTCAACAGTAGACTTCTTTCGGTTGAAGAGACATCTGTACTAGAGGTACCACAGAGAGCCCCCGTGACACAGTTAGTTAGACGCCAACTGTGAAACGAGAGGCCGCGGGTTCAATTCCCGCACCCAGACATACATATGTTTGTGTGATCCACAGGTATTTGTTTCGGATCTGGGTGTTAGAAATCAACAAGTCTCTAGTAGTTCTGATACCCACGACAAAAGAATCGATCTTGGTGTGAGATCAGAAGTATGTGACTATTGGGTGTATATATTTATTATTTGTTTCTAAGATGGAGAAAGGAGTCTCTTTTAGTTTTGTGTTCCATGTTGCATGTCTTGGTATATTTTGACACTGCAACGGTTAATAAGGTTATGAAACGATGAACTAACCTTAATTCGCAAATGAAGGCAAATGCTCGTAAGAGCAACAGATTATTTCTTCAGATTTTTAAACTTCAAAATCACAATTTGTAATTTTCGCTCCAGACTATTCACGTATAAGTTAGATATTTTTCATATTCAAAACTTTGTACCAAATTACATTAAGAAATATTTAAACGAAGTCTGATATCCTTTACCAATAAGCGACTTAATTTTACTATAAACCTGCCACCAATACTCTACCCTGCGGATTTGGAAAACCTCTACTACCGCTACACCATATCGAAACACCCTTAATAGCCGGCTAAATCTGCAAACGCACACAAGTGTAAATTGCCTGGTCGAGCGACGGCGGGACAATGGCGCTGGGTGGTCGAGCGCGCGGCGCGGGGAGGGGGATAACGGGCGAGCGGGCCGGGGGCGCGGGACACCCGGCCGTTTCTGACTTTGCCCAATTCGACCACTTCGCGTCCACATTAGTATAGCCGTGGGAAAGCTTTTCTGTTTTTGCGACTCGATAATACGTGTTTGTTTTGTTGCGTACGCGAATCTCTGTACGGATATTTCCGAACGCGAATTGCAAATACATTAAATGCTTTTAATTTGATGCGAATGTACTGAAATCGATCTGAAAAAATAAAGTTTGGAATATGCCGGGGCAATCTGATTATGTGTATATACAATTAGGCCTACTAAGCATTTCCTTATTTTAGAGTTAACTATATTCTTTAGATTAGTCTAAATTGTAATTGGTATCTAAGCTTTGCACACACCACGTGCATTTGATAGATTAATGTAAGGCAGTATAGAGTACAGTCGACGATCAACCTTGCATATCTTACTGTACAAATACGATAAAAAAATATTACGTCCAACATTCATCAACACAGGCCCCACCCCGTATAGTTCCTGTCATGAAAATCTTTAACTAGAAGGAACTTTTAGGTAACAAAACTCGAAAGAACAAAAGATAATCACCAAAACTATTTCTCACAGCTTCGATGTGCCACTTGACAATAAGCTACATTTTTCTATGTATAAACTACGCGTCTTTTGCAACATACACCTATAAATAAGTAATAATTATTCTCATAATATATGATACACAATCTTGACTAAATCCAGTACTATGCATAAAGCTTACGACTCGCGTCGTGAAGCACACCAAGTCGGCACCGTTTACTCGTATCGGCATCGTCGCGGGCCCGGCTCCGTCGGCGCCTGGAAGGCTGGCAGATACCGCTCTCACTCACCCTGCACCCGGTTTTGCGTACAGTAGTAGACATGACCAGATGTTACTGTTTTGTTTGGATTTTATTTGAATGAGTACTATCTTAATTTTAATGTGTCACAACAAAAAAAGCTTAAGGGATTATTGTAAACCAAAAAATGGTAAGAGCTTATCTTAATTAAAATATTTAACAAAGTTACACCATTATGTAGTACATAAAATTATTATACTTGCTAGCGAGTTTTTTGTAAGTGCCTTTAATAATACCGATACTCCAATGTAAGTAACTCTAAATACATCGTATTAATAATAATAACAATACCTACCCCGATGTTAACGTGTGCCTTTGCAGGAACCGGCCTCAAAAACCATAGAGTGAATATATGAAAACTCCGGTATGTAGGTTTCTTTAATATGTTTTGCTTAACCATCAATGGGGTTATGGCGTATTGAATGGCATAAAGCTTCTAAAGCTCACACAAATGCCCTAGAAAACCTTAAACCTCCGACTTATCAGTCCGTTCCGCTACCAACAAAACTATCTCCCACAACGCAGATAATAAAGCTGTATTAATGGTATACTCGGAGTTGAGTGAGACACAAAATCCTTCACCTCCAGACAGGCAAGCGAGGTGCATCTCTCCATAACAATCTTATATTTTATGATCTTTATACAAATATAAAACCCCCCATCCATGAATCATGGGCTCGTTATGGCCGGCGCCACGCTCCGTGGACGCTGCTCTGATTTGCCAGCAGATAGTGTGGATGTTACTTTATTTAGTGATAGTGCCGACAGAGGAAAGGGGCGCTTAAGAATTATGTACGGAGGAAGATAAGAGACATAAGAAATTGACCGCAAAATACAATAAAGATTTTTTATTACTGCATAAGAATATGTAGGGAAACGTGATGGAAAGTGATAAGTATTTATGGGCGCATCGAATATGCATATACATACCGCCACTCCACTTTAAGGAGTAGGCAGTCCTCAAAGTGAAAACCAGGTCGCATTAGCATTTTTTACCTTTGTCGAATTATAAAGCTCTAGTAGATGCTCGTTCATTTGATATATCTTGAAAAAATAACTACCATACACTTGATGATAAGTTCAGCGCAGTCCATACTGAGAGATCGTTTTTTGGTTGATTCACAAAAATATGGCGCCCTCACCAGAACCAGATATAAGTACTGAAACTAAATCAGAAACGAATCACACCTTATATCGTAGCTCTAACTTTTAGAAATACCTGCTGCTAGCTTCTCTAAGACTAAATATCGTAACATTATCGATTATGTAATAAATACATAAATACACCCAAGAGTCACATACATAGTTCTGACCCCACACTAAGATCGAGTCTTGTGTCGTGGGTATCAGAAACTACGAGAGACTTTTTGGTCTCACAAACACCCAGACCCGAAACAAATACTTGTGGAGCACACAAACATTTGTTTGTACCGAAAGACATGTATACCAAAAGTTCCGCTTGACCAGCGACAAGGACAAGTACAAGAAGCTGACAACCAACCTTCAAGACTGAAGAAGCACTTGAAGAAGAAAGTACATAATGTACTATTCCAAATATATGAGACGGAGTAACGCAAGGGTGGTAGTTTCACATGCGATCAAGATGCTTGTTACGGTCGGCGTGTTCGGCGCTGAATGTTATCGCGACGCGACGGTGTGCTGTGTAATTAGTTCGTCTGGCCGGCCCGTGCGCCGCGGTGCGTGGCGGCTGACGACTGCCACTATGGACTTTTTATTGCTATTTCGATCATGGCAAGTTCATAGTACGCATTTATCAATGAGGAATACGTCATCATTAATCCATCTTTCATCATCTATTGCCAAACAATTTTAGAGATTAGCAAAACTGATGAGTTAATCAAAATGATGTGTTTCGATTCCTTTCATTAGTGCTAGGAAACGTGCAGCAAGGGATAATGAATCAATACTGTCGCCTATAATATCTCACTATATCGGCCGAGTTTTAAAAATATAAGCTGAAATTCCAGTAACATATTCACTATTGCAATTCCAAGGTTGTACTCTTTTGTCGGTGGAAAGCACTGACATAGCGTTCAACACGGATACCATCGAGCTTTTGCTCACAAAGAAATGGGTAATGACATTCCGAAAGAAAGTAATAAGTACCTGGCTGATGATAAATGTTTTGACACTTTTCCCTTTATGTCCAAACGAGAGACAAAAATATTGAGCAAATAATTATTTATTTTAGATAGGTATAGCTAGAGACTCCAGACATAAAGCTCCACGGATAAATATCTGTATGGCTCCTATAGCACGAGCAATGAAAACACTCTCCTTAGTAAATGCAGTATACAAAATATTCCCGAGCATTAGTCACAATAATGGAATACGAGGCAGAATGCATCGGATCGGCTCCCACGCATTCCCTTCACCTTTTTGGACAGTTTTTATTGTAACCTACTGTTGTGTTTATTTTCGGACGAATATTCACACCTTTACTGGAGTGGCGACGCCGCGCGTTCGCAAATTGTCTAAAATTTTATTAAGAGTTCGATATTGCAACACAATGCTCCCAAATAATAATGATAGAGCTGAAACTGACTTTTCTGGCATAATACTACCTTTGATACATGTTACAGTTTTAGTGATCTAGGTGCCGTCTGTGATAACAATGGCAGCAGGATTAGTGTTCGTTCAAATATAAAATATGCGTGTGCTATTAATATTTTATATGGATGTGTCTAGTCATAATTTCTGATATCAACAACACAAGATACATGCATATTTATGTCAATTTTAAACGATGTATGTGACTGTTGTTTGTGTTTATTTATTAAAAAACGATGATATTTTAAATTCGTGAAACAGAGAGCATGAAATAAGTATGTACATAAAGCCTATTATAGTTTTGGACACGTCTTTCTTGGTCTAATAAAGGCGTAAATAAACTCAAAAAAACTACTTAAATTATCATCCAAATATCTTCCACAAAAATATGTCTTCAGAAATAAATACCGTGTCCTTAAGAGAGCCACCTACGTGCATCCAGACAAAAAGTAAAGCTAAAAAAGATTTATTACTTCGCAAAGAGACCTAGTTTAGGACCGGATTTTAAATTAAGCCACTATTCTAAGAACGGAGGCGATTTTTTTGCATTATTCAAATTAAAACAACCGTTGATTTATTAAAAATCTCGCGTTATATTTTAATTAACGACCACCGACGTGTTGGGCTCGCCGGTTCTCATCGTGCGCTCGATTCTGTCTCATAAAATTGGACCACTTCATCACGATCATTATGATCCACCTGAATAATTTATATGGCAACACATACATCCAAGTGCACGACACAAATCTCATCTCTGTATATTTGTGTTTGTTCTTTAGATTTTTGGCTAGTCCACTAAATTAGTTCCATGTAGATACAGACGAATAGAGTAAAATACAAGTGGGCTAACCAGTATTAGAACTTTTACCCATCTATAAAATTCTTAACATGACTAAATAACTACCGTGTTATTTAACTTAAATATGTTAAGGAAGCAGGGAATATTATACATATTTCAAATATACTTATCACACAATTAATATTTTTATAGCGTTCGCATTCTACATTTTTAAAATATGTATTTGAGTACCAAAATAGTCAAAGCCCGTGTCTTGGGCACCCATTCTGAAATAACTACTGCCAATGTAAACAATTTTAAAGAAAATAATAACAATATGTAAACAAAAGGTATATTACAAAAATAAACACAATTAAACTTTCAACACAACAGTATTAAGTATAGTTATTCTATCTTACAAAGTCTGCTATTTATGATTTTAATTGAAAAGAAGTGTTAAACACATTGCCTATCGAAGATAGCTAGTCCAACTAATTCTGACGCAGTATGATACGTGCCTCGATAATTCTAATTTATGCTCAACCCATCTGTATCAGCCCATGTACGTTCCACTACAGAGCTCGGGCCTCCTCTACAATCGAGAGTACGAGAGAGAGTTAGGCCGTATAGTCCACCACGCTGACATATTGCGGTTTGATTGGCACCATAGACATTTTTATGTCCAATTCGATTACCCAATTCAATCCAATCGTATCCAATTTTATATACTAAGCCTCCAACAGGTCACTCTGGAAATCATTGGGGGAAGCCTATGTTCAGCAGTGGACTTGGCTGATGGATGGATGGTGGACCGTAGTCCATAAAGCCATACATAGGTCTCCTAATCGCCCTCTCTCTATAGAGATAACCTATGGTCAGCAGTGTGAGTATATGTGTTGATATATTATTATTTATTTCAAATAAAAATATTAATCGAGATACTATTGTTTTCAGGACACCGACCTGAAACAAAAACATTTTCGTTGGCTTATCGTTCCGCACATTATTTCTCAGACGTCTACTTATTCCGGTGTGTCGGCAGCTGTTAAAATGAAAATTACAAATGTTTTATTTTGCATATCTGTAAATGCTTTCTTTTTAATATTTCCCTAATGTGCTTTTTCAATCTTATGTCCAAACTGTCCGTCTGCGTGTATTCGAATCGTTTTAGCATGTTTCATCAGAATGAGTTACAATTTATCAATAATCCCAGAAACCATGGGTGCATGGGTGGTATAGATCCACCAACGTACAATAAAGTGGTAGTACCTATACAGTAAGATGGTTATTCATGTTATGATTGGTTGATTTGTCTGTAACTTATTGTAACCATACCTTAAAACAAATATATCAATATATATGTATGCATATCCCATGATCACTCTAATGTCTAAAGGCGTGAAAAATCTTTATATTGCACCCAAGCAAAGTCTGGCCTGACCAGTAGTCTATAATAAATATCGTTAAACGGCCGGTGGTGATCGTTATTTTCAAAATAAACAAATGTCAAAGTCATTTTTAAGTGGGTTTTGATCAGAATCGTATTTGTTTATAATATTGACGGCAGAATTTAAATTTTTAAAATACTTAAGATTTTAAGGAAAACGGCACGCGCTTTGTTTGTTCCGCAAAATAAATCATGTTTATTGCAGTTTGAATGCCTCGATGGCGCAGCTTTACTAGGGTACGATTGCAAAGCTTAGATCTCGAGTTCAAATTCCGGGTCGGACAGGGTGATATTGGATTTTTTTATTCATTATCAGCCCGCAGTCAGGAATTTGTTGATATGGCGATAGGCTTACCCCTGTGTGTGACATACAAGGCAAAACGTGGGTGTCCTGGTTGCACCTCTACCTATCCCTTCTGGGAAATTATTGCAGTTTAGATACCGTTATTTAGTTATATTGTATGAAAATAGTTCCTCTATATTATGTTAATTAATTAATAATCGTGAGGTTTAATTAATGATTAATTAAAACTCGTGTGTTGCTATGAGATTGGCACTATGTGTATACCTCTTAGGTGTGCTTTATTTTTATTAATCGATTCAGAGAAAATGTTATAGCCAACAGGACAGTGATAGAAATAACCTGAAGGAAAAATTCCCAGAATAATCTCAGACGTCCCTAAAACCATTGTAATGGATTAAAGAGCCTATTCCCCAAAGGGTCAGTTAGGCTTGCAGTTAATCGTATAAATGTAAGCAAAATATAGCATCAAACGAGAGAATAATACTCATTAAACAACTCTCTTTTCTTTTCTCCTTTCAGGCATAAGAAGTCCACTATTGAACTAATTTTTCATGTATTGTTTCTATGTTTATATTTATTGCCAATTACAGATGTAAGTGACGATAATTAATTTTTCACTGCGCAATAAACGTAAGCAAATTATGCAGAAACATTTACATGACGTTTACCGATCAGTAAAAGATAACGATTAAATTCCTTCTAAAATAATAATTCTACCTTAATGTATAGTGCTGTGGATACTCAACATTAACATGCTATAAAAACTCATGTTCCTTAATAAATTAATTATTGCTATATTTACGCCCTTTTACCATTCCCTTCAATAGGCTTAATTTATTCTACTAACTAATTACCTCTCCCTAGTGAATGATTCTTTTCTACTATGACAATCTTGAAACTATCTTACGTTAATATTTTTGTTAAGAGATATGTAATGAATGCGTACTTAGTATAATGTAGAATTTCTCTTACTCATATAATATTATTGTATTATTAGAGCCATGACGTAACTACTCTTGACTGCACAATAAAATGTCAGACGGTGCTCACATTCCATCAGATGAGCCATTTACTCGATTTTTCTCCTTATAAAATAATCTTCCATATCTTGACAAAGCTTCTGCTCAGTATACTAAGACTTAACGGCAGTATAGCCCGGGGCAAATTTGAGGCCACCCGCCGAATTTATGAAAATAACATCTTAGGATATGATTCCATACAGTTTGCATTCGGAGTCCGTCATCATTCAATGTACAGGTGTGCTCTGGCCGTTTATAAACATAGAAACGTATGGAGTTGCACCTTTAATTATGTTCTACAAATTATTTATATATTTAACACTTCGCGTTTAAATATGTTGAATGTATATCTAATGACCAACGTTACAGTTATTTATTATGCATGGTACTTAAGCAAATTACACTCTATCAGATCAACATGTCACGTTAGAACACTTACTGTATACACACGTTTAAAAGTTACGCGTGTATTTCTGGCCAAGAAATAATATTAGGTGATGTGAACCGATTATACCAAGCACAAACTGTAGTCCTGGACAAATGAGATAAAATAAAATAGCTATCATATTTCTCCAAACTAAAATTAATCATATAAGCTCACAGCCTTCGTATCGCAGTTGATTAGACGTCGACTAGGATATAAGAAAAAAAATAATTTCATTCCATTTTTATTTCAAACAAGAAGCCGCAGGTGCGAATCCGAAGATAAATGTTTGTGTGATCGACAGGTATTTGTTTCAGGTTTGAATGTTTGTGCGACCGAAGAACTCCCGGAGAAGACCGAGAGACTCGTAGTTTTTGATACTCACGACACTAGACATTATCTTAGTGCGGGGTCAGAACTATGTGTGTGTTTGTACGGTATCTTAATTTTTTTATGCAGCTAGACAAACAAACTGGTGATAATTAATTAGAAATTATAATTATTTAGGAATAAAAGTCGACTCCACAGGTGTATTTGTTCGAAGACCAGGGCGACACGCGCCCGCCGCCGCGGCCGCGTCGCAGCCCGCGCCCGCTACCGCTTCGCCGTGTGAACGCCCTTATTGTGTTCAATTTTTAATTACCCTTTTAATATCGCCGCCACTTGATAACCTTTGACGCGCCGTTCATTATACATGCATTCGCCCGCATGTGTGCTTGTTTTTGCTAATATTATAATAAGTACCTATTTATTTTACGTTTAATTGCAATGTATAAAATGTAATTCATGCATGCTAATTATTGTCAGCCTAGTCAAAGTTGCCACATTACCTGACGAGAGAGGTAAGTGAAGGCAAAAACGGGTAATTAGACCAACAACGGTTTTAATTAGTTTAGTCATAATCAAGATTAGAACTATAAGGTCACAAAAGGTCATCAATACTACCCTTAAACACATTTCCTTCTAACAAACCTTATTTCATTAGATACTTAAGTTAGGTGAAACATGATTTAAGTATGAATAATTTGTTATTAAATCATTTGAGTTGTAATTTTTGTATCGATCGTCTTGCTAGGGTCAATCTCATCGGGAATCATAACAGCCCGATTAATCACACTTTTCCTATTATAGGTTAACAAAAATTGCATAGCCAAACCTAGAAATTGACATCAAGAAATCGTAGTTTACCATCACGTTAGTACAGCAATATACTATGATATACATCGTTTCAAATATAACTTAGTTAGCATGAACCTGTAGTATCCCCATCATATTATTCCCTAATAATAACCACGCGATTAATAACGTAAAGCATTCCGTTCATTCCAGCGTTGAAAAATTACAAATTACCTGCTTTCACGCAAAACATAACAGTATAATCCATATTATCTGAGATCAAAAGGGGTAGAGCAAGCCAAAAACTGCTTGCCTAGTTTGAAATATATTTTACAATCTAATACCCACTTATGGTTAATAAGCAGATGGAGATACGTCACAACATCACGTGGTGAAGGTGAGAGAACGAAGCTACCACAAAAATTCACGCAATTCTCGCTGCAAATAAGTTCGATATATATTTCTTTATTATGTATTTAAAAACGTATTATTTTTGTAATAATCTGAAATTATCCAGAAATAATAATCCTCATATATCCAACCACAACCATACCAGCATAATAATTGTGGATTGCATTGCACTTAACATTATGTGCAAAGCAGTCACTATCATGTCAGTATAAAAAACCTGTAATTTCATTAAACAAATATTAAACGATGAACGTTAATAGACATAGAAGATTCTGTTGCTGTTACAATACATACTAATAATTTCGTATGGTTAATAAGTGAATAGCCTAACCCCTCTCAATCGTACTGCAATGGGACGTACATATATCCTAGATGCCATAGTGACTACAATACACCGAACTGTAAATACAATTCTATCCAAATAGACTTTCGATTGGCGAAACACCGTTATTTCTCGTCATTGGAAATAATTGTATTAGTCTCATATATTCTTCCAGATTGGCTAAAGAAGTCTAAATTATAAATAAATTAGTAACTTGTGTACTTACCGAAAATTTATTAATTTTATTTGCATGGCAAATATTACACATTCACATTTTTTTTCGTTTGAATGTGCAATGCAAACTTGGTTTTAGTCAAATCTTTTATCAAGGAAAAAATGGTCTACTGATGTTGCAGAGTAATTATACTTTAAATCATACTTCTATACAAAATAATTACATTTTACACAGTGACGCTCCTATTAAAGTTTTTTATAATATCATTGCATAAGGCATGCACAGTAGTCGTCTTTAGCAAAATCTCCCAATCGAGTTCGATTCGACTTCAAAGAAACGGGACCCATAGTAGCGCGACTAATGCGTGCGATCGGCGCGATCGGCGCGTTTATATTTACTCCGAGGCGCGAGAGAAATAAACCAAACGCGGCCTACCGACTCGATACTTACGCCGCTAAATGTAGGTGATGGCTGAGTACTGGCACTGGTGCTGCGCGCGCGCTACTCGCTAGTTGCCACGCTTGCACATGTTGAAGGCAATATACTCCACTTCTAGCACCTACTGAACGTATTGTATCTATTCATTTACTGTATGGTGGAACCTAAGGTCCAACAATCCTCTATTCGTCTTTCTTCTCCTTTTCTATGTTGATGTGTAGTAACAACTTCTTTGTATAGTTTCCTTTGGTTAAATTTAATAGGATGGTTACGTTATCTAATATATTAAAATATAATTTTAGGCCTATATTGAGCAGAGAACTTCCTGTGGCTGAAGAAAGAGCAACTCTTATAAACTGTTTCGAGAATAAGCCAGAAGAAACTTTGTTAAATGACAGAAAAAGGATGCACATTTTATTGCACGCATTAACGACGTCATTATTACAGTAGAGGCATACAAGAAATATAAATAGATTGTAAAGGTAATTAAAGTACCTCACACATAACTATTCTAGCCCTCTGAAGTTGTGAATATCCACAAGTGAACAATGAACACATGCTTTCAATTGACTACACCTATACAATAAACAAATTTAAAATATACTTACATTTCTTAGAAGATAAGATCTCTTATAAATATACGCCAACTCTTTTGAAAGAGCACAGTGGATTTTAAAGTTGTTAATAATTTAAATCGATCGTCAATATTATAGTCTAGTAGAAAGTGGTAATTTTCGGTTGCTGCTTAAAATATTACGTTTATAAATGTCACTGGTTTATCGATTGGGAAAGGTGATAAGTTAAAACTTTACTTTCTTATCTGAAATGTCATATGAGTCACTTTGTAACACATTGAGTGCATATTTGTAACCATATTTTTGCATTGCTCTAAAACAAATAACTCTTTACACCATTCGTAATAAAAATACATGTCGATTTTAATGACATTGCATACAAAGTAGCATATAAACCGGTATCTTAGAATTTGGCACGTAACGTCTTACGGTACCTGGCATAGCCAAGGGAATATACTACATCTCATGGTAAAGGCAATTAAATTAAGCCCAGAAACTATTCTGCTTAAAAAACTCTAATCTGCATAAAACCCTTATTTTACCCACCTGGTTAGATCACAATCGTGGCGGGTCGTAGACCTTCTGCTTAAAGAATTGTATAGGGGCCGACATGTATATCTCAATACGAGTATTTGTATTCTGTTACAACCGCCAATACACTTATCGTGTTAGTAATTCTGCCACCACATTCAAAAAGCCAAGGTGTTCCGATGTAAATTATGGCAGTGGCGAAAAGAGAGAGGATAGGTTATTGGTCAGCGCCACAATCATAACTAATCAAGAACATGCCACAAGTACAGAGGTTGACAAAAAGCTCCTATGTTGAAAATGAACATAAATCAGAGGGAAACGGCCCGGTCACCGGCAATTATCTTTATCACAACGAAAACGATAAATAAATATTTATGTGGCAACATTATGCGGGCGAAATTATGACAATTTAAACAATTATACGGTTAACAAGAAACGGCGATCGCCGAGGGTGGCCGAGCCATACGCTCGACGTATTGCTTCACTTACATTTTTTATTTACTCTATTTTTGTACTATTTTTTTTAAGTATCCTTCGAGCACATCTATGTACTGCAACCACAGACTGCTAGTTACATTTAAAATGCCAAAGTAATCTTCAATATCTTCATTAATGTGTACAACAGAAATAAAACAATAAAAAATATTGCGTGCAAAGCATACTTCGTGTCGTAATGTTATGCACTAAACGTTACCCGTTCGCGTGGTACATAATTTATTTTGTCATTTTGTAACACAATGACTTACTACTACCGGACCTTCGTAATGAAGACATCATCATTTTTCAACATACTTAAATCCTCCAGCGAATGATAAACAGAAAAATTCCCCATGGAGTGCATTCCTGTTGTACGCCATTTGTTCTGCAACATCTTTAAAACCTATAGTAGGGGAGCCCAAGCGGGGATTTCGGGATTTACTACAGCGCGGCAGATTAATATACAGGGGGATACCTTGTACCCGGTTAAGTACCTCCACAAAACATGAGGCCCATATATAAGGCCGTCCGTGAAGGATACAGGATCAGATTAGTAAAAAAAAATTGACCATCAGAAATTCTCGAGCGCGTCAGATTAAGGTAGGGTGAGTTAATTACATCCTAAAAAGTGTATATTCCACTAATCTGACAATTTGAGAGTGACGTAAAAAAAGGGGAGGGCAACAAAGTTGTAAAAAAAAACGTCATCTCGACATTCTCGAGCGTAGCAAAATTTTTTTTTATTTCGAAGGAAATAATTCAAGAATAATGAAAAATATATAATCTGACGATTTCCGCAAGCCGATATAACAAAAATTCGTCGATAAAGTTAAATGCGTGCAGCTGCGTGATGCCTACATTTCCTTCTCCGCGTTTCTATTCCTCTCTCACTCTTTCTCTATCTATTACTCTCTCACTCCGTCCCCACTCTGGTTTCTGTTGCCATCTCAAAAAAAATAAGAAAATTTTTTTTTTTGGAATTTTTTTTTTTGGAATAACTTTTAACCGGCTTTATCGATCAACTTCAAAAACTAATCCGCCTTTGAGCTTGAAAAACCACGTCGATCGCCACCAAGCTGGTCAAAAGCGGTTGATTCGTTCGAGAGATATCGTGAACGAAAGAAACCCGAAAAAGTGTTTTTTCGGGTTTACTCCGAAATTTGTGGTTCGATGAATTAAAATTGCAAAATTACTTATGAGGATGATAAAACTGCGTCGAATGCCGCCAACCGCGTGAAAATTGGTTGATCCATTCTAAAGTTATTGCGGTTTGAAAATTCCAAAAATAGTGTTCTATGAAACTTCTATCAGACTCGAGCTGGGAGAGCTCAAATGCATAGAAATATTATTTCTTTGTACTCAGCGAGCTCAAAATATCACATAAATTATATTTTGAGCTCAAAAACGTCATAAGTACAATTTTAAGCGCCCAGGTGAATAAGGTGAACCGTTTTTCAATTTTTTTTTGTCAGATCAGGCGAATCCCTCGAGATAATCGTCAGATTATGAGACAGTACGTTTAGAACATAAAGATGAACCATATATATCTTAATCTGACGCGCTTGAGTATTTCAAAATGACGAATTTTTTTTGCACATTATGAAAATGGCCGCGAGTTTGCGTCCCATCGAAATCGTCAGATTAGTGAATGAGAGCTTTTTTTTAGTGCACTTAACACTCCCTTAGAAAATCTGACGCGCTCGATTAAATTATTTTTTTTTTCATTTTCTACCCTTAAATACAACCACCCGCATCATGCAAACGATCAGATTAACATACGTACATTATTAAAAATACGTAGGGCATTGATGCTATCAATATCTGACGCGCTCGAGGATGTCCATGCAACAGTTTTTTTTTACATATTTAAAAATCTATAGCCGCTTCCCCCACCGATGTAAAGGTATATATCATATAACATTTTTTTCTTCTTATCATCTAAGCTTTGCATCCCAATAGGTCTCTACGACGCTCGAGTAAATCCCCATTTAGCATCGTGGGCTCCCCTACTACTAGGTTGTGTTAGAATAACCATTTTCGGCATCTGGTTGAGTAATATCAAATATATTGCCAATATACGAGTAGTTTAACATGTTTTCTATTGATTTGACACATGTCGCACACATCCCAACAAACCATTCATTTATTTTTAAAATCTCACAATGTTGTCGGTTTCCTTTAGTATTTTTTCCTGACTAAATAAACACATATTCCGAGTAAACTAATAATAAATTAATTCGTTAAAACTAAATTAAATACAATACATATAAACTCTCCAGTGCAAGAGATTAATGATTTGTCTAAAAGGGCGCTAACGTTTTTGTGCCACTAGTAATTATTGGCCATCTGTATGTTTAACTAGCCGTTCAAACTTTGGTGACCATATTATAGCACCGTTTCACAAACAGCTCCCGGTACAATGAAGGAAGACTATTATGTGAGGTGCATTTACTCAATCACGTCGGTCTACAGGTGCAAACAATCAAGTCACATTTTACATTAGAAGTTTGTTTTCTTAACAAAAAATCACAAAGAGATATTTTGCAAAACAGAAAAAATCATACCCTCACTAATTATCGTTACGTGGATCGACAATAGATTTTGCACTGAGATTATAAAGTATTGTCTCCTACAGGTATGAACCTTAAGGAATACATTCCGTTTTGTGAATGAAACTAACTCAATCTGTCGCCAAAAATATATGACAAATGAAGTAGCGTCTCTTCCTATCCCTTTCTATACTTTCGCAACAATCGGGAATCGTTGAGCATTCATCCTCAGTACCACAAGCATTGGTAATATAGTAGGTGCATAAACGAACATGAGTTACTCATCTCAGCTAAGAAATACATACAAAATCACACCTTTTTCCCAGAAGGGGTAGGTAGAGGTGCAACCTGGACACCCACATTTCGCCTTATGTGTTCCGTAAGAAATATAATTCATATTAATTTACTTCTGAGAATGTTTTAATTCTTACAGTGTACACAGCCCATAATATGTTGTATCTGCGACCTAAAGGACAATGAAGTCTGTAACTTCAAAACATTCTATGATCTGTCACAGATATAATATAGCTCCTGCGGTAATAAAATCAATAGAAAGCTGCAGCTTATTATGCATGTGTAAATTACCGTTAAATGCATACTCTATTCTAGAGTAGAAGCAACGAGATTATGAATAATTTTAATAAAGAAAAGAAGAGAAACTAAATAATTTTTGAACATAAAAATAGCTTATATTCACTAAAACGATCAAATAAAGAAACATATTTTTTATAACCCTGAGTAAAAAACATAAATTACCGCTCGGCAATGTCCTAATCTGGGGTTGTGAGAAAAGCACGTGCGTGGTTCAAAGCTCTGCACCGGTGATACAAAAGGTAAGTTCCGGCCACTAAAGACTGAGGTTTTTGTCTAACAAAAAACATTTAAGAGAGAAGGTAGAGTCATTCACGGTTCCGTGCATTATTATTTTTTTGAAATGGCAAGTCTAGTGATATCATTAATAATTGATATGGAATTTGTTCATCCAAACATATTCTTATACTTTATGCTTTAGTATTCAATGATTATTATTATTTAACCCAGTGAAAAAGATATAAATTTAAAAATATTTGATAAAATGTAAAGTTCATCAAACTCCACCTTAAAATCAAAACAACTACATTATCACAAACTAATATCTTCGTTAACATTGTATAAAAAATATTAAATTACGTATTCTGAATTTGAATTACATTAATTATAATGAGTTTGCCCTGCAAAACGTTTAGCAGCATTAAAATTTACCGTCTCAAAACACCTTTCCAAATTATGAATGAATTTGTAAAACATTATTTACATAAAGAGTGGAACCCCAAATCCGTCGGTCATTCATAAAACGTACATGAATGATCCGTCTACCTGAGCGGCTCTGAGGGTGCCGCAATAAGCTTGTTGTCATACTGTTTACCTTTTTTTGGCCGGATGTGAGGCAAATTGGTGCTGACACCGTTAGGTCCAGCATTTAGCCATTCATACAGCTGTGGGAATGATTATTGTATGATTTTTGGAACAAGCTTCTTTGTGGAGGCTTGGAATATTTTTTTTATAACTCATCATAATGTAAATGGTTTTATTGTGGTAAGTGAGAGTGAGCATGTATGATGATAGAGAATTTGCTAAAAATTTGCTGACTTTGATACATTTTGCATGATTGTGTGGTAAATAATATGTGCTTTCTCTTCTGCAAAAGTGTAAGTGGCTTCTATAAGACATATTCAGGTTTTCCAGAATATAGTATGCTTTTAGAGAAAGATAGAGTATATCTACCGCTCTACACTTGCTAAGAATAAGCCACGGACAGAACTACGTCGATTACTATTATGGTAATAACCAACATAAATTTCTCCGACATCATATTAGTAGATATTATTAGACTAATGTGGGAAATGATAATTAAAAACATTATAACAGTGACTGAAAATCGCGAAATGCGTCTCTACATTTCAGCATGGTAAGTACTTGTACGAAAGGAAACCCAAATGTAATCAAAACACGTAACGTGTAGTTACGCAAGGTCGCGGGTCTACGTCAGAGGTCACAGCTACGAGACTACGCGCTACAGACGTCGTAGACGTTTGCTACGGGGCGAAAGTCATCGTTGAAAACCTTCGCTACAAGACACTTCTTAGAACTAGACTTCACTCAACTAGTTTTCATAGGAAAAAAATACAATAAAAGAAAATGGAAACATAAGAAATAAAAAATATTACAATTGAACGATTTTCAGGCACACTTCAAGTTTTCATCTACGTCAAAATGCGAAAAATCAATTATTTTTTGAAGCATTTTAACTTCTCAATAATTTTAATTGTCTTATTGCTACGCTCCTACAACAGTTTTAGTTAAACTGTTATCCCACATAAAGCTAACGATTTATTAAAAAAACCACCCCTGTAATAATGCGTGATATATAAAAAGTATTAAGAGCCGCATGTGATAAGGTGCGAGCCGCAGGCGGGTCGGGCCGCCCCAGTGCGTCGCGCGACGACGGAGGCGGCGGTATCACCGGTGGCGGCTGCGGTGGCGGCCCGGCTCACCCCCGCTAATCACTAGTAACGAGTGCGAATTAATCATCGCGCGAGATAAATGTCGGACGCGTGGCGGCGCGGTGCCGCGACTATTTCGGTGTGGGCGTCGAGTGATTCAGTAGCGGCGTAGCGGGGCCAGTCGCGCGCCGACCGCCGACCGAGACACATAGCGGCCAGCGGCACCGAGCAACGTGCGGGCGTGCGGGCGCGTGGTGCGAGCGTGGCAGCGACGACGAGCGAGCGTGCGAGCGCTGCGATGGCGCGATGAGGACTCGCGGGCGCGCGGCGTTGTGCTGGGCTGTGGTGTGGCTGTGCAGCGCGTGCGGGCTGGCGGCGCCGCGCCGGCTGTACTGCGAGCGCGCGGACGTGGCGTGGCGCGCCTACCGCGCCCCGGCCGCCTTCGAGGCGCGCGTGCAGTCGCTGGCCGCTGACGCCGCCACCGTGCAGGTGAAGCGCGTGCTGCGCAGGCAGGGCCACTGGCCGCGCGACGACGCCGTCATCAGACTGCGACTCCCCGCCGACGACCTCCAGTGCTTCGGACGGTTCGAAGTGCCTTTGAAAAACAGACGGAACTATATCGTGTTCGCGGAGAGGCGCGGCCACTCGGCCGTCGCGCTCGGCCCGCCGCTCAAGAGGACCGGAAAGTTGCTTAAGAGGATCCGGGCGGTCTACAAGCCCGGCTACAGTGAGTGCCTAGTGTTGTACGCGGTGGCGGTGAGGCGCGCGGCCGCGCGGGCCGCTGCTGCGCCGAGCCCGTGCGTCCGCGCGCCCGCGCCCGATGCATGCTAGTCGTAAGACGTGAGTCGTGTCGATAGTGAGCGAGTACGGTTCGACCGTTCTGCGTATAAATAGATTTTGAGATACAAACGCATGTATTATCGGCGGTGTGTACGTACGCGACGGCAGCAGGTGTACCGTCCGAACAAGTAGCCATTATGAGTCCATTTTAGGATCAACAGTGAATAGTGGTCGAGGCTGGCGGGCGGCAGGCGGCAGGCGGCGGCGCAGCGGCGCAGCTCATTTATGCACCCCTCGCGCGGTCAGCTGCTGAGGGCTCGAGGCCTTTGTTAATGTTATAATTGAGCCGCGTGTTGTGATCCACCACGGTTATTTACGTAACAAACACTCAGCCCGCCGCCCGCCAAACACCACACACCACACGCCGGCTCCGCCACTATTGCGCAAGTTTTCTATACTTTTCGTTTAGCTTAATATCTTTAAGATCACGCGTTATTGCTAATAACATAGTTGTTGGTTAATTTACCACACTTCATTCCAAAAGGGTCAGAATTGGCTTCAAGACTATATTACAATTCCAAGTTCTGAACTGATTGTTACTACAAGCCAATATAACTGACGTGAATACAATATTTTAGTGTATGTAGACTGAATTAACATAAATTCGCGGAATTTGCGACCGTAGTAGCTGCATGCAAAACCAAACCCGCAAATCGCAGTGCACGCGTATCAACATAATCAACAGTTATCATCACTTTGTCACATGAATTGCTTTGCATAAAATATTCATATTATTTATAACCGTTACACGCTGATCTTTCAAAATTGTTGGAAAAGGAGAGAAAATTAATTATATAATTATATAGTCAAATGAAATGAGAATCTAACATTTCTTGTACAAAAGCTATATCAAGCTTATTACCAAAAAAAATTTACTCATAAGTATTTTTTCAAAAATGATTAACCAATATTATTCCTCAATACATGCATACGTAGCCACAGAAGAAAACTCGCGTAATTGTCATAATACCAAATCACGGTGCATAAGAATGCGCAGCCACCCGTACCGAAATGACGTCAGAATAATCACTCAACAATTTGAATTGCCTTTTTTGTAATTAATTAAGTCATTCTTAAAGGTAAATTTCCGTTTACACGAACATGTGTGTTAATCTGACTAATCTCAACTCAAAAAACAAAAGCTTAATTAATGCGAGAATATTTGCAAAATATGGCGTGATGCAGACATTCTTCACTAACATAACTCTCTAACTTAATAATTAAAAGTTAAAGTATTTTTAAATATTTACTTCATCTAATAATTGTATCAAATATTTGTTATATATAACCAGTTCTAAACTTGCTACAGAATAAAAAAAAACCGTTTCTAAATACCTAAAAAGCAAGCGATTAAAAGGCTGAATTCGAACAATTCAATCCGACGGATCACACTTAATCTTACACCGGAAATAGCCGGGCAAGTGTCAAAAAACAATAAGAAGCTGGGCCGGTCTCGTAAGATGCCTCCACGGTACATTTGAGTGGCGTGTTCAAACAAGTCGCAACTAGAGCGTGCAGCGGTGACGTCACCCCCATTGAAGCGCTGTCGCCAATGACAACAAATGATGATGACCACGATCGCTATCTCGATATTATGTGATACGCGGCATTTTAATTCGTTCGCATACTTATTACAATAATTTGGAATAGATGATAACTATACGGTGGATATAGATAAAATAGCATAGGAACTAGTTGTAATACTTACCTATTTTCTAATAACAATTTTAGGATATTCATTATTGATTCTGATAACATTTGTAAGCGCTTACAAAATTTGCAACGATATTGCAAAAGGCCGTCCTCATTACTAACTAATACCTATTCAAGAAAATGGCGATGTCCATAGATTTCTATAATCTTATTAGATCGCAATGTAGGAGTTAAAAATTAACGTGATGAGATACAAAAAAAAACGAGTGCAAAACACAAGAGAACATGGACTTGAATATTAAAAAAAAGATTACGCAACACGAATACCTACCAAAAATTCCTTCATTGTGTTAAAATATACGCGAAAAAATCAAACTTGTAATAACGAAATCTAAGAGAACTTATTTGAAAGATTAATTTGTGGAAAAGTGGCGCCAATTCCGCGATGTTTACAGCGCCTACGCTGGCATTATGTTTACCCGGTGCGGACATCGTCCGTCGGGTTTCTCTTGTTAGGCCAGTCGGTTTCCATCGTTCATTAATATGTCATCATTTTACTGTATTATTCCTACTCGATGTCCACTGGAACAAACTGTTTCTTCTAATAAGATTTGGCAGATAAGAATCATATGAGAATTTCAGGTTCCACATAAAATATAATGTAATAACGTAGACAGAAAATATATAATTTTATTTTTATTTTACCATACAAACATTAATAAACTCACGCTTTCTTCCCCAGAAGGGGTAGGCAGAGGTTATCGTGGTAGCAACCAAGACACCCACTTTTTCCCTTATGTGTTCTGTCCCAAAATGTAATAGGGGGCCAGCTTCTCGCCATATCGGCCACAAATTCCTGACTCCGGCCTGAGAATAATCCAATATCACTTTGCCCGACTCGGGGTTCGAACCCGATACCTCAGCATTGTAACCGTACCGTAGTTCAACTACGCCACTGAGGCAGTCTATTACCAAACACATTGTAATAATTTCATAATTATATGGCTAACTATTCCTTTTATGTGTGACTCATATATGTTTACACATGAATCAATAATCATGCTTCGATATAGATATTTCTAAACCAAGCAACCATGCTATTATCGCAAAAATAGTGAGCACAGATAGACTGAGTAACACAATCTTGGGACACGATATACTCGTAATATTGTTCTTAATACTTAACGTGAATTTCACAACTGCGCGATCTAGTTTATCTTTAGTTCACTTATCCAAACTCGAGTTGAGTATAACATGTATCTGGATTTCGAACGAAATCATCATGTGCTTTGCTCTAGGGACAGTTCAAAGTGGATTTTTGTTCTACAAATAATTCATATTTCACCCTTTTCTGGACACAATTCTCGGACCAAGACGATTTTATTCGAGTCTAACAAATATGTGCTTGGTTAGTGTTCTCTGTAATGGAAGATACATGAGGACACGTCTTAATGTGAGTTGCCGACTGTATGTGCGACTGTTACATATTACTACACGAAACAAGTGTTGTAAGGAGATTTATAATGATAACATGCTTGTCTAATCATTTTAAATTCGCTTTGGCGTGATGCCTGTTTCTATGATTAGCAGTCATCGCATTTCTAAATGCGAATAGATGTCACTCAATCACCACAAATTAGATGATGAAATTCTTTAGTTTTTTCTTATACCCAATTACTCACTTGTTTTTAATACAAATGATATATTTTATATAGGCAGATCTTTTCGGGCGGATTAAATAAAAGATACTGGAACATTTATGTTGAAAAATTTCAAATCAAATACACGAATTAAACAAAATTAAAATCTATTCTAATGAGACAAAAATATTTTAAGCTTATATTGACAAGCAGATGTTTTTATTTCAAATGACTACACGTAATATAGTCCAATGTTAAAAACAAATCAGATGAGGAAAATGAGCGTGCCAAAATTTTATCAAAAAATACTATAGTTAAAGTTCTCTATAACTTAAGGAAAACTGTACGCGTTCACGCGGGAGCCGAACCCGCGACCTCGTACAATAGCGATCGTTTATACTTTTTTATTTTGAACTCTTAGCTCCGTTACGGTTTGGCTAACATTCATTATGTGCGACTCGCTCCGTTGACTTTATTGTACTATTAAATATTATCTTTGAATTATTTTGTTTTATGATTCGCCGACTGTGCCTTTTACGTGGCGACTTCAAAGCTTTCCTAGGGCCTGTACATATCTTTAGGGCATGAGTGAGATAATTGATAATTAAAATCACAATTGCATATTAACATTTTAATTAAACAAATATGCATTCATTTCGTGTTTGGGATTTTGTAAGAGATTTTACTATTTGAATACTAGCATAATTCTTGTTTAGATTATTGCTTTTTTGAATTCAATGAATGGCTAGACCAGCATGCCTTTCGCCTGATGGTAAGCGATACGACCGCTCATGGACAGTAGCAATACCAAACAACACCATGAATTTCAAAGCAATGCTTGGCATTCCACTGCGTTCACCATTCTGAGACATAAGATGTTAATGTCCTTAAAACCGGAAAACAATAGTACATTTACACTGCTGTTTGGTGAGGGAAATAAACATTGCGATTTAAAAAAAATGGCTTTTTTTAACCTGATAAAATCTAACGAGAGAGCAAGGGCGTTCCACTATATCAAAGGCCGTGGAGATATTTTACCACGTCAACCCATTACGGGTTTATAGGGTAATTGATTGATATTTCAATACTGACTTGTTAAACACCTACTGAAAACGCAAAGAACACGCGAAGTGGAGTTGCTTGAGTAGGAAGACGATCCGAGCCATCGACCAGGATAATTTCAGGGTAACGAAAGCAAAGCCTATAAATTAAATTTTCAAATAAAATCACCATCTGCCGTGAAAGTTGTTGTGATCTACCACCGTATTATATATTCTATAATTAGCATGAATAAAGCGAGCCATTAACTAAAAATAAAGACGTTGAGGCGCGATACTCCCGTCCAAATGCGCTTTAAAAATTTCCTCCTTTGAAATTACGAAGATAATTTCATGTAAATAAACATTTTTAGTATCCATTCAACAAACATAGATCTCAACTTGTTTTATGCTTGTAATTTAAGTATAATTACATAGGCATTAACTTATTAATGTCTTCATTTCAAACTATTCTCATTTTATAACAATCCGCTTCTTTGTCAGTGAATGTTTTATACGAAAAAAATGTTAATTGTACGTCTGGGCAAAAGTGAATTTAAGCGCGCCATAAACCTTGTATAACACCTGATTTGAAATCGTTTGCCAGTTATTATTTCTGCACATTATGTACTTCGAAAGCTTTGATGTCATATAGGAGATAGCTCAGTCATTCGTCCAGTGCATTAAAGCAGAAATAAGTATGTATGCTAAACATTATACATTCAACTTTCAAACATTCAAGTATATACAGTAAACACTATCTAAACCCTACAGATAGTACGTGGCTCATATCGCAAGCTTTACGACCAAAAAAGTTTTTTAAAAGTCGACACTTCAACGGCTCCGAAACAAAAATGTAAATAGACACACATTTGTCTATTACGGAAACCGAACCCTCAGTCCCTGGTATCACGTTAACCGTCTCTGCCTCTGCGTCTAAATAGTTAAAAATGGGAAGTCACCGTACCTATAACAGTGTCAGTGTAGGTTCAAATCAATGGGTGTACCGAAGCGGCCGACTCAGGGTTCAGTGTATTGTATCGACGGCCTTGTAATTAACGCGTACATCCGCACTCGCCCAGCAGTCTCGATTCGATGCCCGGCCTGCTTAATTACGTCTATAGTTGAACATAATGGACTAGAGTATTGATACTGTCAATGTGCTACTGTGAGAATAGATTTTATGTTTTCGATTGATATGGCTTTGACTGTAGCTCTAGATGACATCATATTTATTCAGATAATAAAAGGGCTTTAAATCTATAGCTACAGCATAAAGACTACTTTTATAATAAACTCTTTAGACATTCAGTAAACAAAAAACAAATGCGAATAAAGAGCCCGCAACGTTAATCTTCGCACCGAGACGAACGTATAAGTAATCACATATTGGCTTTGGATCTGGGTGTAGTAGAACCGTAACAGAAGTACATACTTATCAGATTCCGATACCTACAACAGAAGACACATATTTTATTTTAAAGCCCTGTTCTTTAGACCATACCTTGAATGAAGTCAATAATCATCATAGTGACATAAGTTCCTGTTGGTATTATTTATTACGTATATAAAATACATAAGCGTAAACAATACGCGTGGGCTTATAAATTCCCGAGGATACGCAGACTTCAATGAGCAAGCCACTACTGTGGCTGGCTCTTAATGCATTCTCGTCAGTTCCGTGTACTTTTGACATGATCCTTTGAGTGCCATCGCTCTGGTTGAGGAAGGTTTGTTGAGGTCGGTTTCTACCGACTCTCATTCACACTCGCCTCATATATTTCTTTGATTAATAACCTTTTATCCATCCTGCTGTCTGAAATGGCAGAAAATGGTCTCCGGCCAATCATGTGCTAAATCGCTTTATAGATTTCAAGTAAAATAATCCCAGTAAATGTTAAGACACTTTATAAAATGTCATCTACGAATTTATGCACATTAATTAGCGTTGACGAATGGGCAGTAACAAAATCTTTGTGTATTCTAGGATGACATTTACCCCCACTTTAGATAGCATTTGGCACAAAAAATACATACATTTTATCTTGAATTATTTTTAGCCATTCTATAATCTAATAAAATAGATTATATTGCATTATATGTATTGCAATATACAAAAAATTTCGTCTATTTTAAATTGTAAAATATCTGCTGATGCAAAACACTTAGTAACAACGTCAGCCAAAAAAGTTAAGACACATAAATAAAGTGACATTCACACCCGACGACAACGAAATTGTCAGGAATCTCTTTAGAAGTTAGGGTTACTATGCAGTCAAACATTGATCCTATAATTAGATCGATATTAGATATTTTTGATTATTTTTGGAAGTGGTAGAGCCACGCTGTTGTGGGCGGTACCACTGTCTCATAGGAAATCGACAGCTCAGCTGTCGCGTTTCGGTCGGTGAGTGAGATTGCCGGATGCCAAATACACAGTATATGCATGTTTAGTGTACAATGTCTAGGGAAATTACAAAGAAGATATTATTGATTGACATATTTTAATTATACGGTTTTCTTACATAAACACACGCCTTTTTCCCAGAAGGGGTAGGCAGAGGTGCTACTAGAACACCCACGTTTCGCCTTGTATATTCCGTCCCACGATGTGATAGGGGGCGAGCCTATCGCCATATCGGGCACAAATTCCTGACTCCGGGCTAATAATGAATAGAAAAATCCAATATCACTTTGCCCGACCCGGGATTCGAACCCGAGACCTCAGCATTGCAATCATACCGTAGTACCACTACGCCACCGAGGCAGTCGGTTTGCGGTTTTCTTAATAATCATAATACGAAATACTTTATAAACAAAAACTGACAAGTTATATTATGCTATATAAAATGTCGATCAGAACTTACAGAGGATCGAAACGGGTAGAATCTAAATCTAAAGACTTAGATTTGACTACTATCGTAAGTTAGAAGCAAACTGTTGACAACCCTAACCACAACTGGTTTGCCCGTCTCCCGATTATATATTTATATTGAGGAATTTTTATCTGACGCGCGATACTGTCTAGACATTCCTCGCGCAATTAGACTGCGGGACGTCTGTCTCGGTTTGTAACCTCTTCAGTTTTATGTAAACAAACTCACTGGCTATTGACTCTTGTTTTGTCTAAGTACATTGATAAATGGACAACGCCCGTCATACCATTTAATACATCATTTGACTTCTTGTAAAAGTCGCCATTGATACGACATTGGGCACCTCTAAGAAAAGACCCAGTTACTCTTTGGAGGTCAGCAACGTACTAACAGTTTTTCTGCACTGATAAGAGCACTTAGATGACGAAGACCATTTACTAACAGGTCCATGCTTGTGAATTTTCCAGTAACAAAAAAAAAAAGGACTAAGTTCTGAAACTTCTCAATACATATACTCGTATGCTAATTGTATGAAAATAAGCATAATATGATTGTTGATGAAGTTTCTTGCGATTTTCCCTCTTTTCAATTGTTTTTGATTAAGCGATAGTTCATTGACATATAATTAATTAATTAGTAGGCCTTCTTCAAAATAACAGAAAAAACCTTTTGATTGGCCATTAACGTCCATAACAATTTCAAGCCTTCAACACTTCATAACCAGTTATTAGGTAATATTACTTCAACGAAATCAATATATTTAGTGTTGTGACCGAGTGTCTTTAGTACCTGAGTCACAGGCCGAAGGCGCATACTTCACTACGAACATCACCAGCCTCGTCATTTCCACCGATAATGACTGATGATCCGACGAACAATTGCAGTAAACGATCCTTTACATTACATGAAGCCAAGTTGTAAAACTAACTCGTTGATTGCCGTGGGAGTTGTCTACGCAATTTGTTCATTATTCTCAATTGACAGTTCTAAATACACTATTTATTATCGTGTCGAGAATGGATATAAAAACTGCAGTTAATGTCGCTAGACAGTTTGTGTCCAGTTATTACGTTTTGTGGATGTCATTGTATTGTTTCAATAAAAGTGACGTCATGTTTATTATTATGTATAAATTCTACGATCTTGATAATTCTTGCAAGTACGATTATCAGTGTGTCGATGTGCAATAGACATTAAGAATTGATTTAATAAAAGTTTAAACATTAGTTGATGGATGAGTTTTGATAGACGCTTTTGATATTTATACTAAGAAACCGTGTTAAGTAATAGGGTCATAGTTAGGAGTACAAATATTTTAAATCCTGCAGGCAAAGATAAAGAGTTTTAAACTCAGCGAACAAAGTTATTTAAATGTGACTCTAACTTATTTAACCATCAAGTGAAAGTTAACCTCATAGTCAAAATAGTACCTCATGATTTAGCTAATTTCCATGTATCAGTTATAGCTTATAAATCTTCATTAGAGCATTGCAAATATAAAAATAATCGTTTGATGACTTTGCGCGTCCATGTAGCGCGACCACAGTCGACCAATAATCACTCGCTAATATGGAGACGGCGACTTTTTGTCAACTGCTCGCAGCCTCTGCCACAAATACTTAGCTCGGTCGAGGGACCGTTATTATACACTAAGATTTTATTAATTCACACTTCATTTACAATTTTCAACCTTATGAACTACGGGGATCGGTAGAGGTCGGGAAACGAGGTTAGATACAGATCACGTAGAAGCAGATAAGGGTTAAGGTGCGTGTTATATTGAAGGCAAAGAAAAAATATCATTTAGTTTTTAATTTTCCTGTCTCGATCAACCTAAAGTCTCACTACTGAACCCATACACCATATTACTATCTTCATTTTCCCATTGAGGTCACCTAATTCTACTTTATACATAGATTTTCCTGAAATGAATAGGTGGAAACTGGTCCTTGTGATTTTCCTTTTCATGGATTCGAAGCTGTATCAACGTACCGGGGTTTAATGTCTGGCATTTCGCATACGAGACCTTAATAGTGTTCATAGACCTTACGGTGATCAATTCACGTCCTGTTGTACGTCCCTTAAAACGCTTAAATGCGAATATCTACGCTTCAATTTTTCAGCTTTTTAAATAATTTTCTCAATTTGGGGACAATACCAAGAAGCTCAACTGCCCTGGGAACTCAATATAATATTGTCATTCGCATTCGTATTTTTGACGCCGCATTTAAATGTTAGCGAATTTGTTTACCTGCGTAATTTCCAATACTGTATACGAGTCAGATGAAAAAGATAATCCTAAGACTTTCATTTTGTTATATAATAAAAAAGGAAGTTTCTTATCTAAACAGTACAATACTGAAACTAAAAGTAAAACTTCCTTCTAAAACTTGTCTCACCTTATAATCTCAACATCGAGTCGGTCCCGATACGAGCTTCAAACTTTTTTTCTTTATTAAAAGTCCAAAAGGAAGCGCCTCGCTGAGTGATATGCGACATATGACGCGCGCGTGTTTATTAAAGGACACAAGCGACGAGCACCGTTATATTGCGAAATCAATTTTACGTATACGCTTAAAAGGTTCAGAATTGTTTGCGATGGTACGCGATCGCGCGGTCTCCCAACCTCTTAAAATAATATTTTCAGAGTTTAAGCCCACTTCAGATGTTACGTAAGCGGTGTTATAATTATAAAATGCTAGGACGATGTTTTAAAGGCAAAACGCGAATTGTAAGCATTCTGTTAATGATACAACAAGCTGGGTTGGAAGTTAGTGTCTTCATATCGTGTACTGCGTGACTTCAACGAGTTGTTACTGCGGTTTGCAAGTTCTGAATGAACGCGATGATAGGTAGAATTCCTTTGGTGTTTGTGAAACTTTATTCTTAATCCAATGAGTTTATACATAGCTACGTAGGCGACGGATATTGTACCCAATGTACGAGTACCTTACAAATGCACGTTTATTAGATAATTACTGATGTTACTCCTATTAAAACAATAGGTAGGTAATATATTACAACACTAGCGGCTTTGTAAAGTATCTAAGTCTAGGAATACTCCTCAGTACTCTGAATCAGCACACTCGTACTAAATGAAGCAAAGCGTGAAGAAGCAATTGAGCAAGCCGGCATAATTATGTCGAATGACGAGGGATAATTAATGATCTGTGGTCACCCGATACTCCATCTGGACGGCACTGTACGTATCATCAGGTATAATGTTATTATTTCGCCGAACCAGTATAAAAAACTACAGACTATTAAATTAAAACCAAGTGCAGTTATTGATATCGACAGAAACAATAGCACTAAATCTGGACCTCATTGGGGTTAACATAACACAGTCTTTGCCCCCTCAATAAGTCATAGAAATCAAACAAAAAGCACAGCGTTTCAATAGATAATCGCGTAATTAATTCAACGTGTGTTTCGCTAATAACAAATTGTAACAATAAATAAACTAGGCACGTACAGACAGACCGGCCGACCGATGTGGCGCCTCGCCATAACAGGCATCGTGCTTCTAACGACTCGAAAATTATACTTGTAATCATCAATCATGATGGAAAAGGTTAGGAAAATGTTTGAGGTTTATGAACTACGGCCAAGCTAACTTCAATCTCACTGAAGTTTCATTGTATTTTTTAAAGAAAGTATGATAGATTTACTAAATCTTATGCCAATAGTAATACAATATTTTATCCGAAACGAGAGGGACGTCTTTCGATCTCATAGCACCCAGACTCAATACAAATCATGGTGCAGGCACTATAATAAATAAATAAATACACCCAACGGTCACATAAATAGTTCTGACACCACACTAAGATCGAGTCTTGTGTCGTGGGTATCAGAAACTACGAGAGACTTTTCGGTCTCACAAATACCCAGACAAGAAACAAATACCTGTGGATCACACAAACATTTGTTTCGGTGCGGGGATCGAACCCGCGGCCTCTTGTCTCCAAGGCGGCGTCTAACCAACTGCGCCACGGAGGCTGTCAATAATATATACGCGTGGTTATAAATTCGCGCTGATTGCAACACGAAATACATATAGCATTTATCTAAATCTGCGCATAGAATATATTTTGGTTCTGGAAAAAAATTATGGATTACTGTGCTAGTGCGATGATTCGTGTTGGCGAAATAGTTATCAGTCTTACGAGTATGTGTAAATTATGACGCTCATTGGGCTTACGAAGTATTTCAAAAACGGATGTTTGATATACTCCGGCTTTTAAAGAAGCTTTTTGACGCATGGATAAGTGTTATTGTGACAGTTTTTATCATTTTTATACAGGAAAAGTATATTTCGACCAATGTTGCTTTTTGTACCAGTACGAACGTATAAAATGTTAGTGTTAAGCTGAAGAAATAAACAGGCTTAATATTATAAGAAATATGCACCTACATAAATTATGTAAGTTGACAGACTTAATACGCAATATTTCGAACGTTGATTAAGATAAATGTAGTCCTAATTATAAAAGTCGCACTGAAAGATCACGAATATTTCTAGCAAATATAACCTGATTCACGTGACATTTCAGATAAGAAAGTAAAGTTGAAACTTATCACCTTTCTCGGCGTTCCGATAAAGCACGAGTATAAATGTAATATTTAAGACAGGGCCCCCTCCCGCGGGTGCGCGCGGCCCGGCGGTCTGGCGGTTGGTAACAAAACGACCACTTTCTTCCACATAACATTGCATCGGTCGACATTTTCACTCATTCGGACCGCGCCCTCCAATTAATTCTAAATGTCATACGAATCGAGCGCTTTACGCGTGGTGCTTGTCATGAGTTATGAGCGGAAGTGCAGGTCGCTGTAAACATTGCCGTAAACACGTAAACATTCGTATATTTGATTGTTATAACTCTATAGTAGTCTTTGAAGATCAACATCATTATTTGTATCGCTTACAGATACTTTATATTTTAGATAATTGATTGCACTTAGTCGCAATATTTTTGTAATTGATATTCGCTATACCTATTTTTGACTGTAATAAAGTTTCAGTATAAGGCTTTGACTCAATGATTATATCAGAATAGTAACTAACAACTGCAGGTAATTTTGCATGTCACGAATAACCAAGGGGTACCAAAAACAATGTATTTTATTGAGGTTATGAAAGTACTGAATTTCTCCCTACCTACACTTATTAAATAACGGAATAGTAAGAATTTAAATTCAATGCTGTCCACTATGCTAAAGGATTTTCACGTTCTCAAAATCTGACTCTATGTATATATGTATTATTGCATTGTACGTACATAATTCAATCAGATCATGAATCTTAAAATAATGAGAATTCCTCATAATAAATATTAAGCCGCGATTCTCCGATCCCTTAAAATCCACAACCATGCCCTCGACATTTGCACGTGGTAAAATTTTACCGAAACCAGCCCATAGGTCGGCCGACAATGACGCAACGTGTCGGGCGCAGCTTATCATTTGAGTTCATTAATACCACGTAAAAATAGACTTCGGCGACTATAAATCGCATCTGTGTGAACTCAATTATATAAACATTGGCGGTTTCATTACTTATCTTGATTTAAGACGCGGTCACCTCGTTCGAGTACGTGTCGCCATCATTAAGGTGATACAATATTAAAGCAGAGTGCATATTTTAACTTATTTGATTAGTGATTGATATAAATATATAATTATCTGGGTGTATTGTTTACGCATCTGTCTGTACTACATGACCTCTCGTAATTCTCAGACTTATTTGTGTATGTCTATTTGGATAAATTGAACTCATAAGAAAAAATCTTAACAAAAACGTAGATATACGTGTATTTTAATAATTCATCATAAATTAATTATTTTGTATGTGTAAAAACATTCTATTGGTATTGAGTTAATTATTTCGAAAAATAAAATTGCAGATTCATGTAAACGATCATATATGTGTACAGTTTTTGTAATTTAAAACATAAATGAATAAATTATAATGTGGTACTTACTATAAATAGATATTGTATTTTGAACATTGACAATGGCCAGATGTTTTTTTTTTATTTGGATGATTATAATAACTTTATGCAAAATCCTGACTAAAACATACTAAAAGTACTCTCCATCTCATTATGTAATTGTAACATTGTTAATATAATTTTATACCAGACAAGTCATATTGCAATTCCCGCAAATTAATTCCAATACCTCATAAAATTCCTTAAACAACAACCCTTAATTTCCCCGTTGAGTTATCTTACCTGGCCAGTATTAATAGCAGGCAGACGACTCAATCATGAGGCTCTCAATTAAATACACACGTATGGAGACTGTGGAGCGAGCGCCCGTGGCGGCGCGCGGGTGGCCCGTGTCCCGCGTTATTAGCGGCTGCAGCGCTGCACTGCGCTCGCACCGCTCACAGCCCCACCGCAGTACGCGCTGCCGCATGATGTATGACGCATATCACGTCGTTTATCCGATGTAACAATATTAACATTATGTAATTTCGCATTTTCCCACAAGAAACGCAAATACTTGTGGATAGTCGACATTCTTTGATCATTCGTTTTTGTACGGAACAATTTATATGCTTTGCGCATTTTCGTACTTAATGTTATTAATAGTAGTGGTGTAAAGTAATTTTAAACTATTGTTCTATATAGAAAGCCAAATTAAAACTTCATGAACACAGACAAATTCATTAACAGAGAGGTTGTTTAGTACTTAATCAGATAAGTAATGCCTTTTTTTATTTGTTAATGTGTCGTGAGAGACAACTAATCAAAAAGCTTTCGCTTCTTCAAATGAAAAATGGGATGTTACTATGTAGGTACTTGTATTGAATTAATGTAATTATTTATAAATGAAAACATAGAATCTAACAATCGATTTATCTAGTAACTTAAAGCTCGTTGAATAAAATTGCAAGAGATCTTTGATACAACCGTCGATGTATTAATTAGGTATCGTGTCATCCTCATAAACACTGTAGATGCAAAGGCTATTAACCTAGAATCAAGAAGCTTTAAACACAACGATAACGTTGTTAATTAACTGCAACATGTCCCTTAGATTTCTCAGAACGACAATCACATAGAAAAACAACGTCCGAGTTGGGACAAAGCAAATCAAAATACCAACAATAGCGAAATCTATTGCAAAATGAATCAACCTCCCCTACGCTAAAAGGCATTTTACGAACGTCATCCATCACGTTAGATCATGACATCAGAGTGCCGACACAGTGTGCCGCTGTCTTACAAGTAAATAAATACACGCCTACCAGTTGGATACGATCACGATGTGGTAGCTCATTGCTCACTCGCGTCACATACTGTGGTCAACGCCTAATATGTAAGCCCGACCTCGGCCGTGCTCCCAGTGGTCGGTAAGTTATCGTCCACTCGCGATTTATCGCGCTTCACCTGCTGGCACAGTCGAATTTGTGTACATTATCAACTTTCCTTCAGGAGACCATTTCAAAGGCAGCTGTATAAAGTTTTTTCCATGGAAACAAACGAAACTTTTTTAAGATATGCATTTGAAATTTCATATAAGTATATGTTATGTATAAAAAGTATAAATCATTTGTAATTACTGATATACGAAATCACGAGGAAATAAAATGACTACAAAATGTTTTTAGACATAAGATATATTTTATGAACCAAATTCTTCATGTCATTTGTTGAACGCTTAACTTTCAAAAAGTGCAGCTTACATAACCTAAATGTCTTATTTGCGACTATCACACCAACACTTTCCGTGTCATTTACATGCTACGTTAAGTATTAAGATTCACCAGAGATTAACATTCGGTAACATAGCTGACTGATCGTATTATATTATATCATAATAAGTTGCCGCCTGCTGAGCATGGGACTCCAGCTACACAAACGAAAATTCGATTGAGAAACTTTAGCCAATCATATTATCAGACTCTATTAAACAACTTAAAGTTGAATATAAATAATAATTACTGATGGAAAAAGTTATTAAACGCCAAATATGTAATTTACAATCAGGAAATAAATTCGTCATCCGACATTTCTTTTAAAGCGTTATTCATCCAGCCGCCGCCGCTTGATATTTACGCCAGGCAAACAAGTTCTAATCAATCTACTGTTTATAGAATTACAAGTTGACATTAAAACATTAATCTTTTATAAATAAGAAATGTTTGTCTCATCAGATCGTTAGTACCGAGTGATTTTAAAACAAATTATCGGAATGCTCGGAATTGTTTCCCATACATCGCTCATGCTCGTACAGAAAATGGGGCATTTAAACACGTGCTATATTTGCTTTGTGGCGTTATTAAATGGTTTATGCAGTAATTATTATATGCTACACAAGGAATAAGTCGTCCTTTTATGGGACAATAAAATAATCTTTCTTATAGTAATAGTATTATCGACATTTTCAATTAACTGTCCTACGGTAGGACATTATTTCCTTTATGATTGAGCGTCATTGTACCTTAATCCACCATGCTGGCCTAATGTAGAATAGTACAAAAAAATTCCCTTTGCAAATGGTGTGCGAAATTCGTGGGTATAGAAATCTACAGTAGGAACTTGCCTGGGAGGTATAATTAATATCACTGTCGATTGAAGGGGACCGCATGTAGGTAGATGACTATTTATTGTTACAATGATGATTTTTGTTGTTTATTGATAAATTTGCTGCCCAGTAAGTAGCAGTTATTGGCAAATACCTCGATGATTCACATGAGGATACAAAGTTATCAGAAATCTGTGCTTACAATATTAGTAATAATTCTCTGCTATTGTCAAACAACAGCATCATTGTTGTTTACGGTATATTTTATTATTAATTTCTTCTATTATAATCTTTACTACAAATCATAATCTCCACTGCAAGAGGAATAATGTTCACCCTAAAAGGTTAACGTCCGGTTGGTCATTACTATGTTCATAACTTATTTTTACAAAATGTGTATTTTATTTTTTATCTGGTCTAATACTCATAAAATTAAAATTTAAATAGTATTATAATGAATATATCCCACTACCTGAAAATTTTTGCCTTCTGCTTTGGCAAAATCTAAAGTTGCCTCTAGCTCAATAATGTCAAAATTCATGAACTTACATTAAATAATTGAACCTTGACGCCAGCTAACATAACGCTACGTAGAAATATAGAGTTGGATTTTATATATGTAAATGAGCTTTGCCAGTCCTAAAACAGTGCGCGAAATGTTCTTTCTTTATTTTTCAATTTCTAATTAACACTGTACACACAACTGTCGGTTTGTTTATGCGTTAAGCAGACGGCACAGGGCCGAATGTTTAGTCTAGACTTTTGTGAAGTCTAGGACGCCAGGAAACCTGCGTTTTATTTACAGAAACGTCTGTTAACTGGCGTTGAACTTGACAAAATTGGAATATTTGATTCGCTCGTTTTGAATATCGCAGTATGAATAAAGTAAACTACTAGGTTACGATACTAGGGTACATACCTTCGTAATTCTTGTCGATACATTTCAGATTCCTACATTGCGTAAGTGTGTGGTGGCCTGAAAACGTGTGTGTCATGTGTGTAGGGATAGTCAATCACCACGCACTATAACCATGAAGGAAAACAACGTGAGGATTTTGAAGGCTATTTGGAAGGAATTTCTATGGCATGTAAAGTCCGCCAACCCGTACTAGGCCAGCATTATGGACTATATAGACTCAATCGTGCTCTCGATTATAGGGGATTCCCATGCCCTGCAGTGGGACTATATAAGCAGAAGGTGACATAAAATTAAATAAGAATGCATGAAATAGTATATCAATTGTATTCAATGCTCCATAATCCATCTTAACACGGCGCTTCGATTCCCTAGCAACTAGTGTAGTATGTATCAATAATATATGAATAGAATAAATTGTGATCTAAAATTTACAATAATAAATCAAAGAAATGGGATTAATCTTGTGTATTTGAAACGTTTGTTGGCGCAACACTCGATCGTAAGAACAAGGTCTTGTTTAGAATTGGGCTGATCGTAAATGTAATATAAATTGGGCCAGCCCACGTTTCTGCAGAACGTACTGCCGGACCGACTTTCTTACAAAATTAATTGCCTTTCTCGTCTGCGGGGAATATAGGATTTCAGTGTTTACAATTGTTTTTCTTAAGGTAAATTAAAGTCAAAGTATTTATTTCATATTAACACGGCATAGTGACACACACACGCTACTAAAAAAAATATACAGAAGGAATAGGGACTGCTCTCTGGGGTATGAGTACCAGTAGATTTTATTAATGGGGTTTTGCACCTTTAAACAACTTGCTTAGGTCATAATGAAACATAAAACCACATGTCTTTTACTTGCCATTAATAGAGACTGAAGGGTCTTAAACTATAATAATACAATAATACACCCAACAATCACATACATACATAGTCCTTACCCCGCGCTAAGATCGAATTCTGAGTTTTGGGTATCAGAACCTACATGAAATTTTGCGGTCTCACAAACAGCCAAACCCGACACAAATCGGCGTCCTCTCGTTTCACAGCTGGCGTCTAACCAACTGAGCCACAGAGGCTGTCAAAAACTAGCTTCAACTTATATCTTCGATTGTATTACATGAATTACAATAATAATTTATTCAGGGTTATCTCAACCAGTACTTTCACCATTTTCACAATACACATAAGTGGGATAAAAGTACAATATGGTTTGGTAAAAAAATACAAAAAAAACATAATTCGCTAGGTGTGCTTACCATATTTTTCTATACGAAAAACTATCGATGTGCATCTAAAGCGGTCCCACTCAGTATAGTAATCGTACGCACATATTTATACTTTTCATAGAATAATCGACATTTCGATGTTGAGCTACGAGAATAAATGCGATTATTATGAATTAATGCTTGAAACACAAAGGATTCTCTTGCTTAACAATGATAACGCCCTATTACATAGTTCTTTGACTCCGCAACAAGATATGTGGGCCTACGTACAAAATACTCTGACGCGTGTAAGTTCAAGTACGAACGACTTTTCGGTCCCACAACGCTTGTAAGAAATATTTAACCAAACATTGAATTGAAAGCTTCACGCCCACAGCGTACGCTGTCGATTTTCCAGTCTTGGTATGAAAAGGTACCGTGAAACCGTACAGCTACTAATTATCGTATAGTTGATAATATCGGCGAGTAAAATTGGTTCAAAGCGAGTTTGTTTGTGTAGCGCTACAGGGAATGTTGGCGCCGGCACCGCGTGCGTTTCTCGGAACATAGCCCGCTATATCACTCATATTTACCTCGCTGCGTATCTTCAAGAGATTATTAGAGAGAGTAGACAGACTAATTTAGATAAATAATCTAAATTGCATACCGAACTCTCTCTATCTCCGTCTGTTATCAAAGGTGGTGATAGGATCTTTGCATCCGCCCGGATAGGAACTACTTAATACAATGGTGGAAAACCCGCCAAAAGAACGCACGTTGAAAGTTTCCAGTTGGGTCTGTGTATAGTGGATTTCAAATAGTCCGCATAACTATGTCGGTGAGTCATTCGTCGCCAGTATATAGTCTATTTGGTTTCAACTGCACATACCATCAGATGCATTGGTATCTCTTTATAGTACCAAAAAAGTATATATAAAAACCAGAAAACATCTACGATCCTCAGCTGCTGTGGGTTCGTGGGTCGCAATGGGTATTTATCAGGTTTTTTTTTATTGCATATGTCCGGCAAACGAGAAAGCAGGTCACCTGATGGCAAGTGATCACTGCCGCCCATGAACATCCACAACGCTTGGATCATGGATGTATTGCCGGCCCATCAGATCGGCAGGGGAGCGGGAAGGAAATAGGATGGGAAGAAGAAAAGGGTATTGGGCATTTAGCAGTCTCACTCACCTAACGAAACGCGACAGCTTAACTGCCGCTTCATTTCGATCTCTTGTGAGACAGTGGTACCATCCCGGAGGAGCCTGCCCATTCATGCTGAGTCAGGGCTGACAACAGCGTGGCTCTACCACTTTTAAATTGTTTTCTCATTTGTTGAATGCTATAAAAATCTTTGTGCATTTACATAAATATTTGAACTAGCGCTGGAAATAATACTCGTATGTTTGCAACACTATAAACGGCTACCATTTCAAAATAATAGTAACATTATCTACTAGGACTTAATGTATCCTATAGCATGAAGACACTAAAGATTTCAACCACAAAACTAATTACATTTTCATTGAATTAGGATTCACATGACTTTACCTCAGTATCAAGTTAATGCTTTCGACCTACTGGGCTACGAGATTTACCATACAACATTGAATGGTAATGTTGTCCGTATTTGATAACTTCCAGTAAAACCATTTTGCAATAAATACGAAAACGATTTATCGACAAACGATGGCCTTCACCCACATAGAATTACTTTGAACCATAGGAATTGTCTTCATTACCTCATTACGTGTGATATATTGGTTATTTTGCACCTGGCAATATTATTTAACGTTATCAATATATTCTATACTTCGATCTATAACCTATATGGAAAAATTGATGATAAGTCAGCTTATACTCGTATAAGTGGCGGGACTTAAACTTAAAAACTTAAGCTACCGCACTGATTGATTGTCAACACATTATGTACCTTTAAAAATTGTGTAACGTGTCAACATTCGATAGACTTTTCCTATTGTCTTTGAAAGTACAGGAAATTCGTACTTCAAAAACTAAAAGCAAATAAAAGAAACAATAATAATAGTGAAATGAACCGGTAATCCCTCGTATTTAGTGTGTCGGTACTCGATGCAATCGGGTATGGTGCATAGATAGCGGGTCGGTCTGCGCGTCCGTGTGTGCATCAACAATAGCCACGTTACTCAGTACCTACTCAGGTCCGTCGGGTGACTAGCGTGGTATTATTAGAATAATGGCAACGGTCCACGGTTCACACAACGTATATAGTGATATACTGCTGAATGCTGATACTGCACCGCATCGTGTTGCTGACTGCTTTTTTATTTATTTTGTTATTGTCATTGACTAACCGCAAGCGTCAATTAATCTACAAGTTTAGGTGACTTAATTCAAACCAATTCATTTAACATACGTATATTTGTTTATTACTGCCTCGGTGGCGTAGTGGTACTACGGTATGATTGCAAAGCTGAGGTCTCGGGTTCGAATCCCGGGTCGGGCAAAGTGATATTGGATTTTTCTATTCATTATTAGCCCGGAGTCAGGAATTTGTGCCCGATATGGCGATAGGCTCGCCCCCTATCACATCGTGGGACGGAATATACAAGGCGAAACGTGGGTGTTCTAGTAGCACCTCTGCCTACCCCTTCTGGGAAAAAGGCGTGTGGTTATGTATGTATGTATGTATTTGTTTATTACATACATAAACTTACGCCTTATTCCCAGGGTAGGCAGAAGTGCTAACAGGATACCCACATTTCGCCTTGGAGATATATTCCGTCACACGATGTGATAGGGAGCGAGCCTATCGCCTTATCGGGCACAAATTTCTGACTCCGGACTGATAATGAATAGAAAAATCCAATATCACTTGGCCTGACACTGGATTCAAACCCGAGACCTCAGCGTTGCAATCACACGATAATACAACTGTGCAACCGAGGTAGTCATATTTGGCATATTTATTTATGTTCAGTAGCTAATCATTATTATTCCTAAGGGAACAAAACTATCCTCTATCTATACATATAATAAATTTGTAACTGATCGATGTCTGTATATGGAAGATATGGAAGAAATCGTAATATAAACCAAAACAATGATTTTTAGAATTTTTGTTTGTTTGTCTGTGCGGTTGTGCGCAATCATCCCAGAAACGGCTTTACGGATTTCGATGAAATTTGGTATGGAGGTAGCTAACACACCCTGATGATGCTTTGCATCTGGCTTTTTATCATTATAACTGTTACATAATACTTTCAATATTTTAGGATTTCTATATGCAATGAAGACAGCCTTCCGTAGTTTTTACTGTTACTTCACATTGGATTTCCGTCCAACTAATAGATCGGTGAGGTATAGCCGGTTCGTTTATTCTTTTATTATGACTAACGCAAGATGCGAACTAAGAGCATGTAAGATAAGGACACAACTTCGACTTCGTCCAAAGCTTTTGTCACACTAGATTAACATGATTTTTACGATCTTACAATTCACGAGTAGCCGGCTCTCTGACATCATAGATATTTATAATTGTTTATGTATGCCATATATGATTTTACTTACCATAAAGCTCACTGAAAGTGATTTGACTCACCGAGCTATCAAGTCCATGGCATGATGGATGGCAGCCCACGCGCTCTCCCATCAAACCATTGAGACAAGAGAACAAAACGTGATGTAACAAATCCGATAGTCAGTCCATCGACACCGAATTTTATTTAGTCTACAGATTTACAGCTACAAGACTACGCACTATATAGTTCAGGTGGATGCTTTGAGAGATGTATTTCCTACGCGTGTTATTTATCTCCGCATCAAATCCAGTGCAAATACCGAGAAATAGTTCTTTTTTAGTTCAGTTTGAACGCTTTATCATGTGATTTGGTTCAAGGCCAGTCAAGTTGTTGCATTTTTGTTTTGCGGGCGGTTGGTGTTTGATGGACGTCTGTCCTCGCCCCGGGGTGATAGATTAATAGCCAGTTGACGGAAACATACAAACATGTACTGTTTTTTATACTGCACTATATGGCTATACCGCCAAATATTAGCATTTCATATTAAAACAAAGGTGAAAAAAAACAAATACCCTTAAATATTTACATGCCATCTAAGGCTTGTAAATGCATTCATTGAATATTTAACTTTCGGTCTGGCACCTTTAGTGCAGTAAATCACATAACACGCTACGAAACGAAAGGTTGTGGTTCCGTTCTTCGCATTAATGACAAATGCTCATGGGACAATAAAATATTTATTCAGGTCAGAGCGTTGATTGACCGAAAAGTTCCTAGTATTTATAATGCAACCGTCCGAAAATAATGTACGAACACTAATAGTTAGGATGAACCCCTGGAAACAGCAAATCGTGCGCCGCCCACACCGGTGCTCTGAGCGATCGACCGACGACGGATCAAAGTGCCGGCCATGCGTAATGCTCTACGTATGTCTGTTGATAAACCACCACGTGGCCACTTCATTCTTAACCATTTACTAGAGGTGTGCCGTCTCGAAGATTCTCAAACGCCTAGTTTATTTGCACATAACATACATTTTGTTTAACTTTTCAATAGTAAAAGAGCTTTTATCATTTTTGGTTGATATATTATGTTTAAAATTCATATACTAAATCAAGTTCCTTGGCGTAGCCATGAAAGCTGCTGGTAGTATTATAATAACTACAATAATTATGTGACATGGACAAATGCTATGCAAATCCCATGAAAGAATGGAATAAGGATAGACAAAAAAGAAAATTGGCTTTTCTCGAACCCGAGACCATTATCTCGACAGTCGGTTTCTCGCAAGTGACCGATCGCTTTAGTTCAAAATACAATAATATACAAAAAAATTACAACCTGTTTTTCTATGGCATGTAATCATAAAAACTATTTCACATTTAATACATTATTATTTTTAGATTTTCCCACGAAATAATAGTAAGAAGATAATAGTTGGTCTTCATTCTTTTAATTCGCTAATCTTTTATCATTTTTATGTAGTTCGTCAATTACTTGGCTCAAATATTTTTACCATTTGCACCACTTGTCTCAATTATTGCAGCATAGTGTACTTAAGCGAATATTCCTCACACTTCACATTCCCGGAGGCCCTGTGGCTGCAGTTAGATTATTGATTGTATTCTCCCAGAGAACGACCACAGTAGACGATGCTATCCCTATTAAAGATAATTATCGCTGAACTTTTGTGGTCAGTCTTTTCATCGAGTGGCAGTGTTGATATTTGCTCACATGAGTTGCAATGAGGGTGTGTGGCCGAGAAAACATGTACACCTAGACAACAAAGGCACAGGTAAAAATCAGTCGATTACAAATAGTCGATCACAGGTCAATAGTTTATAAATGACAAAACGCAGTGAATAGAGAGGCACAGTCCGGCGCGGGCGGGCGATAACGCGAATCAAACAAAAAGTGATGCGCCACGCTCCGCCGCGTCGACTATCGATTTCGTTCGTCGGCCACCGCGTCCAACAAAAACCATCGACCTGTCATCCGGCCACGGCCCCGCCGGCTCCTGAGACAATGCTTTCATTAACCATTGTACTTTCAAATGGATCGAGTTTAGCGTCAAATTGGATGCTAAGTACACTATTTCACACCTTAGCTACAAGAGCTTTTGAAACTTTTGCACTATATTAACATTTGGGATTGTTGGCTTTTGGAAATCCACTGACTGCACGAAACGCATCAGAAGCGTCAACTCATGTGGCTTTATAGACAGAGAGCGATACCGGACATTTACTTATGCATTATTCCAAACTGAATACAATGTATTTTTTAAATACAAGAGACATTAATTTAAGATTGCTTCTCAAAAATAAAGTCATGAAAACGGCTGGCTACAACGAGCCGCGAGTAAACGAATGCATATGGAGTCTAAACTACCTGTAACTTGCATTTATACCTACACAACTTGTTGCTCAACCGCACGCACATAAGTAATTGCGGCATAAGTATGGGTTCAATAGTTGATAAAGCGATATTATTATGAAATGGTAAACATGACGTGAAATATAATTATTTAATCGAGCTAGTTACGAAAAGAATCTATTTATCGGCATTCATAAATTAGGTGTTGTATATCCGATTACGCTTAATCAAACATAAAAATATTTACAAATCTGTACATAGAAGTAGTAAATAATGTTTCCGATTCAAAGATCCGTATTTATTTTTGTAATTGGAATTCATTGGCAAATTCTCTCTCGTTAAAATAATTGCCAGGTATTTCTAGAGTTAGATAATTACGTAATATTTTGTAAACGAGCGATAATCCCAGTTGCGAAAGTACCAGACTGGCAATCTGGATAACGCGGTTTCACATACTCTCGATACACACTAAAAACTTTTTTGTATTAATCCATGTATTCGTTATGAATTAATTAACGTAAAAGTAAATCAACCAAGTTTCAAGTAAACCAACGTGAGATAATGAAAGAAAGAAAGAAAGATTTATTTGTTATAAGCAAGGGTTTGTTCAGCAGTGGACTTCCTTTGGCTGATGGATTGGTAGGGTTTACAACTTTAAGCAATAAGTACTAACATAACAGTGCTTGTCAACAAAACGGCTCATGCTCAGCATGTACTGATAATAAAACCAACGCTGGTCTTCCATGCGGCTGGTAAGTGAAGTCACAGACGCCAAAAACATAATAAGAAAATGTTCTCTAAGTGTGTGACAAGTATGTTAAAGGAACTTACATCCATCCTGCATTTGCACAAGGCGTTGCTCTAAATTTTAGAGTCTAAAGGCACTATTTGCGAAAGAGTTTTGCAGGCGGTAACAAACACAAAGTCTCGCCGCCGTACAAAAATTGTACTCTCACATTTTTTATTTTGTTTGTTATAATATTTATTGTTATATTGTTGCCATTACACAAATATCATGAACCCAAAAAAAAACGAAAATTAGGGTGTTTATTGCCTTTTTAAAAAAATATACAAGTGGCCCAGAACTGGATTTATTATTGTATATGAAGTTTTGCAATAATTAATAGAATGTGAAATAAAAAAGAATACCAAATAAAAAATACCAAGTGCAGTATCATTTTAGAATCTTAATAAAATGCTCCAGTTTTTGATATAACATGCCATGGGTACTATAGTACTTATAGTACATATTTTTTTCAGTTCCGCGTGTCAAAGTTGATCAATAATTGTAAAAACATTATTTGCCGAACTCGATCATATTTCTTAAAATATAGATTTGTTTTGATTTCATTTAGTATGCAGTTCGAAAGCTTATCTCTTAGTGACTACAAAACGTCATATAAAATATTAAATTATGGAAATCACTCGCCACAATGCTACAAAGTGGAGCTCAAAGTAGATTTTTTTAAATATTTACTAGAATGGCTGTTTCTTGAAAACTATCTGGGACAGGACTATATTTTTTGGTTGCTGTGCCGTCATAGATTGGTCTATCTCCCGTTACTGATTTATTATCTACTTCTGGAACATTCTGTATGTAGTTACCGCCCATGTAATGATATAAATGCTTTCAAATTTCACGTGACGTGCTCATTTCTTATCGCGTTGATTCTCATCACTCCACACATTCATCTCAACGTATCTTAATTGCATGCAATTTTTCATTCATCGCAGTGGTGGGCCGACACTTTAGTGCTTAATGAATAATACATTCATAATAATTAATATATATAATATCAGCCCACAATTAGGGTTACATTTTAGCCAAATATTAGTGCATTAGAGCATGATGAGCCATCAGTCGAGATAGTTTACAATTAACAGTGTAAACAAGCGTTCAGCAGCATCAATTTTCGTGATAATAACAAATATTTCGTGTCCGATGTTACAGAACCGAAGTGCCTCTTGTAGTGCCTCTAGACTGTGTACGACTGTTAGTATTTATTTATTATCTTAGTTAGCCAACCTTATGATTGCAAACCTTGTGTCTGAACGCGTAGACTAATTACACGGCCTTATCTATTCTCCCATGGAAACGCGAGTCCCATCAGCGGACGCGCAGGTGACCATTCTGAATATAACAAACAAACGCACTTGCTTATAACGTAATTACAAATGAGTTTTTGATAAGTTGAGTGTCGATTAAGCGCGGCCATTAAGAGAAGCGCCGGCGCGCGGGGTTGGCGGGGGTGGCGGGGTGCGGCGGGGCGACGGCGGGTGGTAATTAGTGCCGGACCGGTGGACGGGTGGCTCACGGTCGCGCGCTTCCGGTCGTGCGAAAAAACGTCCGTGCAGTCACAACAAACAGATCTAGTGATGTTACGAACTGTATCGATAAACACTCTATTGATGTGGTTATAAACTTTTATTATATTTCAATAGGCCCGTATCCTACACTTACAAGTAGTCAGAAGTCGCAACATGATTCATATACATGATGCAGAAAGATTTAGCTTTTAAGTTTCCTATCATATCCCTCAAGTTAACTCTTCTGGAAATTAAAAAGTCCCAAACGACCAATATTTTTTCGAATAAATACAAATATTAAATACAAATATATAAAATAAAATCTCATGTTCACAGGTTGAAAACAGTATTTCCAGTATTTCAATTATATTGTTACAAAGAATTTATTTAATTTTACCTAATCACTAATAATAACGGTAGTGTTAATGATCAAACACAATACCTTATAATAATGACTCATACGATAGCGGGAGCGTAATCTTTAGTTTTATAAATGATCACAGCAATATTATAAATCTTAACAATTGTATGTTAATTAGTAATAAAGAATGTTAGATTATACGCTGCATTCCATCACACGAATTATAATATGACGCGACTTCTCTGACACATGGGTAAAAATATTATTTTAAATGCACCTAAATTATTTGAAGAAACAATCCGTTAAAAGATTTGCAGATGATACCATGTTAGTTATATTAACCATTAACAAAACAAAGTCGTTCTTGGACTTGAAGCTATTTACTGTAAATGTCGTTAAACAGATGTCTTGTGCGCTATAAGCATTTCATTTTTTTACATACGCCATACATAAAATAATGATGATCAAAATCGGTCCATAAAAAGAAAACTTATGCGTGAACTTATACTTATTATGAAAATACACACAGACACGAATTTAATAACCTTCTACTTTGTTTGGAAGACAGCTGAAAATAATTACAATATAGTCTTGTTATATATAAGCAGATATTTTCTTTTTCGTACCAAATGTTAAAAACTTTGCTACTACCAGTATTCATGATATAATAAATATATTTTTTTATTATCATAAAAAAATCCTTGAGCTGATGCTATGAGGCACACATAAGACCGTGTGAAATTGTACACTACTACAACCGAAAGCTACCATTATCATCACCGACTTGTATAACTTTAAATACAAATATAGAGAAACAGAGTTATAAAACATGTATGTATGATTTTACATCAATAAAACTATTGTCAATTAAAACGAAAGCAAAAAGAATTTCAGAAATCCTATGTTTGCCAACAGAATAATTAGCAACCAAGACTTGTTTACTTCTCTGTCCATAAACTTGAAATAAAAAACATAAGAGCGCCTATTAACAAAATGTTCAGCATTCCTGAAATCTCTAATAACAACACAATTCTGTTCGATAAACACCGATGAGCAATTTTTGACCTTTGTTTATGGTTTTTACTTTTTTTTCTATAATCGCCTCTTGTTAATACTTTTTGGATTCCCCAGAACGTGGCAGATAAACTGTCTGTTTTGAAACTAATATTAATGATTGTTGACGTTTTGTTTATGAGAACAAAAACGAATGATGTTTGGGTCTAATTAAAATTGTTTCTATACCTTTTTGAATTCTTCAGTGTCACGTGTTTATGTGAACTAGTACAAATGTTTGATTTTATGAACGTTTTTGTAAACAATTTTATACTATGTTACGGTGGCCTTGTATTCGAGTCATTACTCATCATCCGTACTATTCATAAGATTTTTCTTCATACATTGCATCGCAATCTGGGGACTACAGAGATTTATATAAAAAAACAGTTTGAAATTTGAACTGCAATTGAAAAATAATCATAAGATAAACAATACAATTTGTCTAAAATACGAGCTAGCATATTATGGTAAAAAATATACTTACAGAAAAATGATATAGTCGGCATTTTATCATTCTTTACGATGATAAAATGATTCTCATATTGACAACCAGTCTACTTGATGCCCTTAAACCTGTAAGTTTTATCCGGGTTTCGTTTGATCATCATGATTTCAGAATTAAAACCTACAATCTAGCAGTTCTTTTTTTTACCAATAGTATCCCACTGCTGGGCAAAGTTCTCCCTCAACTCTTTCCACTTATTCCTTTAAGTTCTTGATCTCGGAGTTTACACCGTACTAAATATATCTGCTGATACGAAACCAATTATTGAATACCCTAGCAGTAGGCGCGGATATAAATGACGTAGAAAAATATTACATAAACCATGGTGTGCCGTTCTTTTCACATAAAAGTCCACAAGCAAGGTCGGGCAAATGCCGCGAATCGCTTTGCAATGAGTAAGAGTTCAACATGTTTTAGATTGATCTATCAAACTTTCTATTTTTGTTAACTTCGCGGCCTCGCCAAAGGTTACGACCTACAGACCATTGGCATAATAGGCGGCTAATTAAAGGCGTAAAATATAATTAAATCATTCGGAAGTATTCGTCGGATATTTCTAAGAAATTGTATGTGGGAAGCTATTGAGCAGAGTGTAATAAATTGTATTGAGAATTGTTACTTGTCTTTCCTATGAAAACTAGTGAATCAATTTCTTTGACGTGATTAATGTACGGATTTGGCGCCACATCAAGACATGATGCTTTTGTTCCCAATGTTTATTTTACAAAAGTATCTGTAATGCTACAATAATAGTGTTATAAATTATATATTTTTAGATTTTGAGAAGAATCACTAATGTTACTCCTTGAAAACACTTGCAAAAAACAAACTGTGTCACAATACTTCATAGAATAGGTGCTTAAATAAAAATGGAACTTATTTTGTGTCACATTTTTATTCCAAATAAATACTTTTAATTTTACAGCATTAAAAAGCGTCAATAATAAGTAAAATAAGTTAAACTTAACAATAGTAAAATCGTTATTGAAACTTACAAAGAAACTTAATGAAAACATTAATGATATATGAACACTTTACAAATATTAAATTATGATCAAAAGTGAACGCTATCGACAAAACACTTCATCTCGCAATCACATCAATCCGTCATCGTTCGACATAACAATCCACTCGAGCGCGCGTTTATCGACAGTCGATATCGGTGCGCGCGCATCACTAGCGTGCGGCTCGTCAATAAAATTGATGACTGAGATCTTCGAACGGGTGTTGAATCATTGTTTGTCATTAACAGATTAATTTTATTAAGACGTTTCGTTTTCGCTATGCTTTATGCGCTTCGTTTAGTTATTGCAATCGGTTTTGATTAATTATTTCTTCCATCGAGTCTAAATCATGGAGTATATTTTTCCAATCATCCCATAGTCCTGATATCGTATTGTTTATATGTGGCTTATACTATATATATAGTTAAGAGGATTCGGTCGGCTTCCCGATGCGCTACGCAGTCGCTCAAGTGTATATTATCTTAGTAAAGCACGTGTCGCGACAATATCCGGAATGTTATGTGAATCTTTAATGCTTTGCATGCGGATAGTTAATATTAAGTGTCAAAAACCCCCGAGAGAAGCCGGATTCAGAACATATGTGCTTCAGTTCCTCTAGATAGATTCCCACGAGCGATTCTAGGATATTTTTGCATGATACCTATTTATATCACTAGTATAAATATTTATCAGCAGTTCCAATAATACAATCCAGCGTTCTTTCTATTCTCTTGCCAAACTCGAATACTGACAAAGCACAAATCGTGTCTACATAATATTTACAGTCAAGTCTTCTAATCTATCGTTTTACTGATGGGCAAGCACCTGATTTACGTACATACAAGAGGAACTTAGACCTTGCTTCATATACATATATCATCCAAACTAAGATGCACTAACGCGAGTCGACTTTGCGACAGATAATCTCTAATCTTGGCTGGCAAAGACACGAATAACATAATTCATATTACATTTATTTACTTACCAGTAATTGTTTATTTTACACGGACACTGACTGGTAATAAAAACTAAGCATTCTTTTCATCTATCTTTGGGCGGTATGATCATAATATGACCGTTCCAAGGGTCACATATTATTTCGAGACGTAAACAAATTAACGACTGATTGATGCGTTTATTATGCCTTTCTGTGCTTACGTGCGGGTTAAGCATCCCATTGATATTCTGATTATAGGTTTCACTGACGTCAGATGAGTGCTAGAATTAACAAAAGTACGCAGGGCAATAAATATTTTTAGTATTTCCAATTAAAATATTTTTTAAATAAGTATTAGATTCCAAATTATATTAAAACATGAAACGTGTATTTTTAAATAAATAAAATGTTGATTCAAAATACATAATAATTATATATTAACAATGTGCCGCAAATGTGCTTGGTTGCTTGAGCCCCCAGATTTGATTCGCACCGACGATAAAAGGCCTGCCGGTCTCACATTATTTCTTCGGCTAAGGGGAAAATGCCTGGTTTGGGACGCCACGTGCGTTAGCATGTTCACCGTGACCCATCTAGGACGACCAACGAGGGTTGCTGTAGCTGCTGCTAAATCATCTGCCGTGTCGAAGCGAGCAAATACGATCCACTTTTAGGGAATTATTTCTTCGTTCCTTTGCCGTGGAGGTAACTGGATCTTGGGGAACGGAAGCCAGGATATTTGTGAAAACCATTGGCCGATGTCTTAGAGATCTGGGTTGGGACTCTCGCCCTGGATGGTTTCTGAAGCAAAGGATAGCCATTGCTATCCAGAGGAGCAATGCCGCCAGTGTTAGGGTTCTATTGCTCCAGAGACGTTAAGAGGCGGTTTATTCGATTGAGGATATTTTGTGTTAGTTGTAAAATTATAGTATTAAACTAACAAATTGATGTAACAAGTAATAATTATTAATAGTATTGTATTCCCTATTGTAACTATCAAATAAAAAATATATAAGTATATTAACTATTTATATTTATATAAATAAATTATTGAAACATTATTTTGGTATTCTGAACAACAGACCGAAGAATAAAATAGATCGTAAAAAATTATACAAAAACACAAAAAATCTCTTTATTTTACATGATAATTGCGAGTAAATTGCAGAAAATTAATCCTAAATAGGCGAACGACCATCAAAGAAGCGTTGTTTCTTTATTTTTATCCAAATCTGCGGTATTTTTTTTTCAGGTGAAGAACCGCTTAGTGTCCATGTCAAGTTTTTTTGCCGAGAATATTTAACAAAGCGAGTTAAAATTGTGTAGACTGTACATGAAATACATATAACTTTCGACGCTGACAAATAAATGTTGTAAATAAATAAAAAATGATGGCTTCCCAAATTATACATTTAAAAATTTGGTCTATTCATAATGTTATCTCGGCCTTCTATGATTATAATCTTCAACTGTAGGAAGGCCACAGCTGAGGGATTTTGCACAACGACGTGTTGTTGTTTTACAACGTCGTTGTAGATGGACAGCCTCGAATCGAGATGGAGGTATTCAATATCATCGGCCATTACTTATCCATTATAAATTTTAATAAAAAAAATATGATCTACTGAATGTTTCCCTGTCTGTGATATGTTATTTTCACGACTCACAGAAAAGCTTCTACACATTTGGTGATAATTATAATCAATCAGTCAGCTTGGTTCTATACCGTAACAACAGTAATATCGCATAACATACTGCATTATCGATTGGCCTTAAGAAAACAATATAAAAATAAAATAAATCCCCTATATCGTCACTTCGGACCATTAAATCCCTGTTAAGTCATTAAGTCTCCCCGCAGATGGTTTATGTATTGCTTAGAGGCCGTTGAACTTGCTTGGGGATCATTTTACGAGATTATGAAAATCCACGGAATTACGTATGTCTCTAGCGATGATTAATAATGTATGCTTTAGGAAAATTGGAGTATTTACTTCCCATTGTGGAATGAAAAATGGCTGAAATATTTACACTTGTATGTGTAATTATCCCAACCATTTATTTGCCGGACGCCCAATTACATGATGCACAATGTATTTATCCTTCCGCTACCCTCGCGATGTGATGGTCCGGCAACACATCTATATTCTAAGCGTTGTGGGTGATTATGGGCGAAAGTATTACTTAGCACTAGGTGACCTATTGCTCGTTTGCCGGCCCTATTAGATAAAAAATACTCATCACGAAATGTGATCATATGTTTTTTCTGTACTGAGAGGAAAGCTGTTAAGCTCCCCTACCAGAACACCTTGGAGGCAGGATGGGGTATTACGGAAAGGTTATTACTGACTTTCCAAAATATGACCGTATCTACCCCTGCAGCTGCCCGACTTGGGAGTCGAACCCCCCTCACAATCCACAGCCCCATGCTGCAACAGGATCAATAAGGCAACTATAATGTAATATATATACTATATCTATATTGCAAATATTCTTTTCATATGTAATATGATCCACATTCAACGACATCCGCGAACTTAACTGATAAGCATAATAAGCAATCTCCAAAAGTGCGTGTCAAGTATCTGTATATTACAACAGTGCAATATATGTGCAGTATGGTAATTTAATGTTTATTTCTATCCCTTAATTATTTGTGTTTGTCTAAACATAGTTATATTTTTTCAACCATGTTTCTTGATTTGATAGTTTAATTCATATTATGCTTGTTACAAAGGGCCAGCTGCAATATGATTTTCTTACAACGTATTACCTAATTAGAAAAATTCAAATTTTAAAATTAACAGTCACACGTAAGCTCGTCCTGTTTAGGTGAAATTAAATGTTTGCACAAAGATTATCATCATAATGTGTACCATAATTCTTAAAAACGCAACCAAAATTTAAGAATATAAAGTTAGCACTCACCATTTGATCTATCGTTGAATAAAATAAACATTGGTTGGTACATTGATGTTGTGGTACCGTTATCCGCACATTGTGCGTTAGGTGTCGTATGAAACAAATGCAATGTGAACTTTAGAACTAAACGTTTAATTTCCTGTCTGTCGGACGTCTAGACTGTATCTTTGTTTACAATATGACAGCGACGCGTCAGTTCCAGCAACAGAACAAGAACATGCAAGTTTAAACAAATATCCATACCTGTAATGTGCTGCTATCAGCTAATATACTCGTATAAACAATATGTAAACTATTAAAGATTAACTATTAAATAAATATTCAAATTACATTATAACAAAATTGTATTGTATTCTAAATTATATTTAATCTTCATAATTCAAAACAATAAAGATTTACAAGTAAATTATAAAATCATCTTGCAGTCGCATCAAATAATAAAGCCTTGGAAAATTACGAAGTTTTTTTGCATAACTTAAAAAAGCAATATCTCAAAACACAAAATCTTTATTTACTAGAATTGTTTCAATGAAATTGTTTTTAAACGTCGCTTTCTAATAATATCTAGTAGATAGGCCAAGGATGCGGAGTGCCGGTGGTGCCAACAGAGATGTGCTGATTACGCGAAACTGTGTTGACGGCTAATCGGAACTATTACCGTGCTGGCGATAAGAGCTTACAGACGTTATCTCCGATAATAATATACATGGAAAATTGATAGAAATTACTATTCCCATGCGTATTCTGCAGTCAACAAAAGCCTAAAATATTTTTGGAACGAATTCAATAACTCTTCCTAATCATTTAACGTATCCGCCCTTATGTATCGAAGTAATTATTTAGTTAAGTACACGCAAATTTAAAATCTGTGACAGGCCTGGGGGCAGTAAACAGGAGACTAACGTCTTCTCCTCATACACTGCATCTAGAGCTACATGATGACATTTTTCTTATTTAAGCCAAATTATTGTATCAAGCGGTGCCTATACAATTTTTTGTATATTTTAATATATTACACTAGTCATAAGGCCTGATTTGATGTATAATATAGTGTTTAAAATGCAACAAGAAACTAGTAGATGTGTAGTAGGTGAGACGCCCTGCGTGGGAAACTCGAGCGCGTAGACAATGGGGCGGCTCGGTAACAACCACTTCGCACTGGTTCTCTGTTAATTAACTTACTTAGCTTCTCGTGTGCGGTCTCGTTGATGCGCGGAACGCTAGCGTTTTGACGTTACGTTTTGAAAACGCTTGTTTATATTTTGACAGCCAGTATAATAAAAAAAAAGTTAATTATTTTCATCATAATTAGAACAAAATCGATTACAATAAGTTTTTTTTATTGCAATGAACAGCGAGACGAGCATGTCATTCGCGTGATTATAAGCGATACGACCGCTCATGGACAGTAGTTACACAGACAGAATTTGTTCAAGAATTTTTATTCCTACGTAGTTCCTAGTAGAAAAAATCTAATAGATGGCGCGATTTTTTCAGCTATCTTATTGATGAGCATAACTAAAATTCATTGTCGCTCGCAACAATTTTGAAAATGCTTGGTTTAGCTTTTATTATAACAAAAATTTTAGTAAAAAAAATATAATGTTTAGGTATTATTACCGTTGATGCTATAAATATTGTGTTATGTTAATTTAATAAATATTTTCCATTTCTATTTCAACGTAGTTATAAAGAAATCTAATAGACGCCGCGATTTACACGGCTATCTTATTGATACTCCAAATGTACTAAAGGGCACATGCTTAGTTTTTAAATCAATGGGTATGCTCAATTAAATGTTATCTTATCAATTAAGGAACATATCTCTTCACAATTTGGATATATTAATATGTTTGAATATAACGCTTCTTATTTATTAGATTTATTGTTTTGCTGCCCCGGTTACATCTCTATTGACAATTAGCCGTAAACATGTCGATGACTTTGACTTCAAGTCATTACAATACTTTTAAATATTGGTTCTGGTTGTAACAGCTGGTCCTTTTTATACATATAGTTGCAAGTAATATAAAAAAATATGGTGCCAGTCACATCTTTGTTGGTTCTGGAGCAGTTTTCGACGATGTCCTTTATAGTTGTTACTAAAACAGTAATTATTTATTAATATTTAAATTAAAAACGTGTAAAAGTATGCACCATAATTATGTTTTTTTATCTGTGTCTAAGAACTTTGGCAGTTCCACTAAAATAAGACAGCGTTTACACACGAACTAGATGTTGCTGTGAATATTTATTGTGAAAAGTTTCATTCATTTGTTGTGGGAGCTTTCCACACACTTCATAAATAAACGTTATACCGTGCGTGAAATGTATCACAAACACCGCCGCCTTACAAATATAACTCAACTGTATTCTATGATAATTATGATAATATTAATTTCGTTGTATTAATAATGGGACGACGCTGGGGTGTGCGAGCCAATGCCCTCTGGCAACACGCTGGAATCAAGCCGTGAATAGTTTATAAAACCATTGTTAAATGTTTACAAATATTGGTTAAAACGTTATTGAAAAGGTTTTTTATTGCCAGCTAATGGAGACGGACTAGTACCATGTTTGAAGGCATGCCACTGTCGTTCGTAGAGTTGTGAATTTCGCGGAAAGATAAAACTTTCAGAAAAGTATCTGATTTTCGACAAATGTTTGTACGGTGTATAAATATTTTTGATGAATTATGGTTTGTGTGACCAAAAATGCTCTTTTTTGCTCCAGAATGTTGCTGTGGAATATTTGTTTATTACTTATACATATCGCAGTTATCAAACACTGCTCATGTTATTATCTCTGACCATCTTATGTCGAGTTGCAAATTGTTCATTATTCAACGTTTTCACACGATTTTGTAATATTATTTTCGTTTTTATTGACAGTATTAATAAGTAATTATGAAAGTAATTGAAACTTATTAAAATGTAGTAACTTGTTAGTGAAATAGCGTTAATTGAGTGAATTTTATTGTTTGCCGTGGTAATGAGCCGGTGGTCGGCGCGCGCATGCGAAGTGGGCGGGGCCACACCTGCCCCATCTGCCTACCGGCTCATCGCCTACTTACCTCAAATTTAACTCATATGGAGGCTCTTAATTTCCCCGACGGCGAGAAGAAATATATTATTTCAATTATTTGAAAATGAGATATTTTAAAAGGTCAAGTAACTAACTACATTGTACTATAAAAATATTTTGAACTAACACCTGAAACTATTTTGTTTGTGTGCTAAGATGCGAAAACTTACATGTCTTTTCTTCTAGTCACAAATGACTAATTATTTATTTAACGCTAAGTAAATATCCTAAAAAATCTTCCTACTCAGGAATTCCTAACAATAAAGCCAAAACAACTCTAAAATGTTAAATCCCCAATAAATCAACCTTCAGCCACTGTTTTTTTTAATGATTAAATTCCTTGGTAAGCCGTGTTTAAGGATACTTGTTAGCGGTTACCCGCAATTAAACTTTAACTTTGAGTGGTTTGTGGTTTCATGGGTAGTGGCATTACCCATTGCATTTTCAGGGCTTCTGACCTCTCTGGGAACGGCGTTTATAATCAGCTAGTATTTTAATGTTAATTGTAAACAGTAAATTTAGATATTTCTACGATTTTGGCTTTAAAGCCTCTTAGTGATTTATAAGACGGAAGTGACTGAGGTTATGCTGTTACATTACATATTATGTTCTCCCTATTCGGGCATGTTAACAAGTTTAAATTAAACTTAATAAAAACACAAAAACAAACTTATAACCACAGCCTATTTTCTAATAACTTCTAACACAAATCCAACGCTTACATAAATTAGACCAAGCATGCACACGCAAAAACCCTACCTCATAAAGTGCGTGGAGAATTGACATTGAAACAAGTAAACACAGCGGTGTTGTACAATATTGCCGACGCAACTGGCGGGCGCGCGGCCGCAGCTGCGAGCGCATCTGCCGCGACACGCGCCCTCGCACAAAAACACTGCACTCCAGCGCTTCCGATCGCTTGTGCCTCTTGTGGCGAGGCGATGATGCTTTTGATAATTACTGCTCTTATACTCGTAAAGTGCTAAGTAGATAATAGTTTGCGAGAGAGATAAGATGTTGATGTAAACATTAATGATTAGTGGAGTTCTACGACTCTACCAATGAACCAATTATTAATTAACAGCGTAAAGCGAAATAACTTTAGTCGCAGAAAGTTGGTCAGCGCAAGTTTGGTTCTAACATGCCGCTGCTTTATGAATCCTATGTTTATCGTTGGACTGTCTATGGCTATACATGATTATGATTGTACACTTATAACTTCGAATGTAACATTTAACAATCCAAACTTAATCACACATTGCTGGGCAAACCCAGCGATTTCCATAGAGCTTATAAGTTTATCGCTATGCTTTTCTTGAATCTTTTTATTTTTTACCATTATGACAAAGTAACTAAACTCTAGCGTTTGCTATGTGCTATTGTCCAGATAGAGTATCGACTCTTAAGGGACGACTATATCGCGCTCTTAGAGGTGATTATTATACAAACACGCAAATAGGACTCAACATATAATAAAATCTTACGATCCTAATTCCACCGTATAGCTTGATACTAAACTGGCCACTAGTATACAAAATAAACGCGTGGAGCTAGTTTGAGGCCGGCGCGGGTGTGTGCTGTTGTTAAACAATAACAGTGCGCGGCAATAAGGAATATTTACCAAAAGGTGGGTAACACGATAGCCACTCGCCTCCCATTTGTGTGTGAAAACATGTAATGTCTCAATCTGAGTGTGCAAGCTATGGGAAAAAGAAAAGAAACACTGTACCGTCCGCATCAAAATTATGATTTTTTTTTAGCTTATGTTCGAATTAAGTACACATACATAATCAAGTTATTATTGTAGACATAGTAAACCAAATTTGTATATGTATCAAGGCAGTCTTTTGTTTATAGATAGCGGTTATACTTAACTTCTGGAAAGAAAATTGGAAAATTTACACTGCATTTATAATATTATCACACCACAATACTATATGGCTTAACTACTTTCAAATCTCTCCATTATAGAGGAGGCTCGTGCCCTGCAGTGGGACATATAATATGGGCTGATACAGTACAATACGGTGCTACAATACTAGTATTTTTAAAATAATAAATCGCTTTGAAAAATCATTATGTATGAAAGAGCAACTACAATAAGCTTTAACTGTTTTTTCAATGACAGTTCAGACTTCAGAGCAACAGTTACAAATTAAATATTCTGTACATCATTTTTTAGTTGAATTTTTTCTTTGCTATTTTTTTATAATTCACACAATGTATGAAGGTATATAAAAATGTATATAAGTAAAAAGTATATAAATATTTTACTTTATTTTCTACTAATATAGTAAATACACATTATTTTAATATAAATATTTACACAAATTATCAATGTGGATTAAGATCCACATACCTAAGGGTATGTTTTCATATTCCAGACTTCAGCACTTTTCAGTAAACTTAGACATCCTAATAATTAGAAGAAAAAATACATTTATTTTTTATTTTTTACGTATATATGGGAATTAAAAACACAATATGCTGACGGTACGCGTCTCGCCGTCTCGCCCGCGCTATTTCTAGCGCCGCCCGCCCAGACAAGTTTATTGACACGACCTGACGTTCTCTATGTACCCGGATTTTACTGCCTCAACCACTTCGCGCCACTCGCCGCACGCTTGCAGCACAACTGCCACTTGCAACTTAACTTACTTAGCGTACAATTTCACTTTACATACTTAACGGAGCGATTTCCGCCAGATAGTAAAGTATAGCGATAAGTGAAGCGTGATCGATACATAAACACAAACTTAAAAATAATCTGTGTGTATTGAAAAAGTAAAGATAAGATAAATATTTTTATATATTTATAACAGAAAAAAAATATTTATTTACTGGAGTTTAGCTTTACAGATAGCCTTAAAATTTAGCGTAGATTTTTATGCACTTACTTTACGAATAGATGGTACACGGATTGTGATAATAAATTCCTGTACTCGTAAGAGTTTCAATGATAAGCGAAAATCTATAGTGGAATTCTCCCATTTTTCTATTCCCCTACACTTAATTGGGGTCGGCGCTAAATTAATGTATTCAATGTTGCAGAATGATTCAATTCATTTTTCTACCTAATTTTAAAATTCTAATTCTAACAAAATCAATTGGACCGAAAACAATTACACGAAAGAGTTCCGAATTCTCTCGGAGTCGAAACTTCACAGGTGCATATTATGCTGCCTTTAGAGTATTAGAGCGTTGAAAAACGACTAAAAACAAGATGTATATTTTATTTTAAGCTGCATGACTCCTCATTATGAAGTGTTTATTGCAAATCGGGATTTCAACGTAATCCCTCGGATGTTTTAAGTAAAATAAATAGCGCGGATTTGAAGATTAAGCGAACGCGCTCAGTATCAAATCCACGTACGTTTAAAACTTAATAACTCAGAATTCCTTCATTTTTCTGAAAATCCGGCGTCATCACTGTATAAATAAGAAAAAATCGGGTCACACGCAAACGTACAGTCGCGCGGAACCACTTTAAATGTTATTTAATAACCCTTTTCAAAATCATCGATGTTAATAAATAACTCATGTGATTTAAAAGTTGCATGTGTATGGATTTGTAACACCATGTTAAAATGTACATCCTGTTATTAAATCAAGAACACACATATAACTATTGCAAATATCTTAAAACGTATAGTTAATGTACCAATCGTTGCCATATATTTTAAAATAACCTAGAAGCCAAAAATGTAATGTCGAATATTGTTATGTTCACGACTAAACATAGCAACAAGCTAATGATCCACGTTGTAGAGGAAGAGAATAACGCAAATCTAATATACTGCATTTTACATCTGGTTGATTATACAACTTTATAGCATTAACAGAATTTTATTGCAGCCATAAACATATATTGTTTGTAGCGTTCTTACTCATTAATCTTAATTTGTCCCAATCTAATTTCTACTAGTAAATCTATGGTTACTGATATTCCTTCGTAAAGGAACTTAAGGGTCGGTAAAGCACCCACTATACCTCTAGCTCCAATCTCCCCGGTTATAATTCCCCATCAAGTGAGCCGTTTCCCGTTTTTCAATTGAATATTATAAAAGACAAAATTACCAATAAACGAGGCCGGAAAGTGACGCTTATTCACGTAATCGTAAGTTTTTCACGCTAGATATAACGAAACTGTACTGCCGTCTGAAAATACATTGACGGAGACAAAAAAAGTCGGTGGGTCTAAATATAAAACGTCTGGAGTTGTGACCGAGACGGTATTTAACGGAATATGCACTCGGCATTTGGTATTTTACACTTGGAATTTAAGTGGATTGATATTTTCAGTCGCGGTTTGTATTGGCTTCAAATTAAACCTACTAATGATCCTGTTGCGATGGATATAACGAACTGTTTAGTTCTTTAAAATTCAAACACGTTGAAAAGGTTCAAATTATAATTTTAAATGAATTTGTTGTGTTAATAATATACACTAAAGTTACTAGACTAATTTAAATTTATAATTTAAGCTTTATCTAAATATCTATATAGAATTAATATGATTGAACTCACTTTCAACAATCATTGCAATTGGCGTGACTTCCGCCGTTACGTAAATTAGGTATCTGTGCTAAAAGCTTCAGGTGAAAATCTCCACGGCTAAATATTTTAAAGGCTCACATAGATTTGTTTTGGGCTTGTATATTGTAGCTGTGATTTTAGCACATAAAAGTTGTGTCATATGTTTATTAACCACTACACTGGATAAATTCTTGTGTAAGACAAGAAACATACAATCTTATGATACGAAAAGTGGGGTGAGCCCATCGCTTTTGCAGGCACTTTCCCAGACCCGCACAATTTATTTTAAATACTCATGTAATATTAATTTATCTTGCTGAAATTTATCACTCAGTGTCTATAGCCTTTTTATGTAACCATTATATGTGGTCAACTAAAACAATTTAAAAGGAAAACTTACAAGTCATACTAGCGGTGGTATTTAAAATATAAATTAAATAATTCTAAAATAAAATCCGAAGTAAAGTTTTATTTTAACGCAAATTAGAACATAAAATAAAATATGGCCGCTGGCATTGGCAGTAACGCCAGATATAACGCCATTTAGCATTGTTAGTATAAATGTTTACAAATTAAATTTATATGTTTACGCTAAGACTTTTTCCGGCGAATGTACTCGCCGAGCTTTGACTTCAGATATATTATTTCGCATTTATTGGGTTAGTGTGTATAATGTTTCAGCGTATTTTAATGAAATTAGTCGTACCAAAAACAATTTATAAACCAGACTAGAAATGAACTTTAGTCAACCCACATGAGTAATAACGATGTGAGGATGTTCTGTAATATAACTGTCTCATCGGTAGGTCAGTACCTATAAAGCGTAAGCAATACCAATGGTTTCACACTGTGTTGAAGGGAGTAAAAATTCCATCATAGCATCCCCTGCCTGTCGTAAGACACGGCCTAGAACGGCAATAGGGTTGCTGTGTATATTGCTGGGGATACATATCGATAGCGTAGCTATGCGATACGCTATACGACGGTCAGATCGGTCGGATCGGTCATATGCGTGGTTTAGTACTTATGGCTCCGATGCGATGGTCGGTCACTGATGAGATTTTGTTAATATGCTGAATTAGGATTTTCTAGGATCGTAGCTCCGTCATAATATCCGCATATGTACCGGTTTGAAGGCCAGACACATCAAGATACTGCTCTCAGTATCCTTTTGTGTTCTAGTAAGAAAGGTTAATAGCTTGCTAGTTGTTTTAACTCAGGAAGATCAATTTCCTGATAGGAAAAGTTAAAGTGCAAACCATTTAACTAGCCTAAATGCGTGTAAGTAGACTTCACATTCATTACCACCTTGGACATTCTTGTGGAATCTGTTATTGTAGGTACAAATAAATTCAAATCTTCCTCAACATACCGCTTTGTTTTCAAATACAGCTTAATTAAGCAATACATTGATGATATTAAATAGCATCTGCTTATCAACAAAGTTAAGAACTCCTAACAATCCTAAACATACGTATACATAAGCAACACATTCACGTCCGGCTGGTCACTGTTCCTGCTATAAATCAGCAGAGTGCGCCACTACTCTTTGATCTATTGTTTATTGTAATATACATAGATTTCTTCGCTTTATTTTTAAATATGTTTAACCCACATTTCTCACTACAAGAGTGATTCATTCACTCGTTGAATAGCTCTGATGATAACTAAACCACAATTGTTTACTCGAAAACACGGAAAAATATGTTATAATCGGTTAATTTTTTTATTAAATTACGCTTTGTTATTGTGAAGGCCAGCGTAGTAATAGTTACTTATAAATGGGCACCTGTCGTTTCGGAATTCGTTTCTGCCTTTAATAGCGTCGTACAAGCACTTTTGTTAAAATAATGCATATTTTTAGTAAGCAAATGCTCAAAATCCAAGGACCACCGTTTGTAATATATTCTAAACATTTTTCATTGCCAAGCGGCGGAAAGTAAGTATTCTTAATAAACAGCGATCACAGTGAATTAACAATTTATAAATTCCTGCTAGATTCAAGTGTCTACTGGTATTGACGGTTTTGGCCGTTTAACTATAAATCAGTAATCACACGTATAGCCACGGCCTCTCTTTAAGATGGAAACATTTATCGTAACACAAACCATAAGTAAAATCGGTCTGACACCCATACTCGAAACTATTACTTGTGGATCACACAACTATTTGTGCCGGTTTGGGTATGAAATATGTGGCCTCTCGTTTCACAATCTAAGCCATAAAAAACTTCTTCACAGAGGCTATCAGTACATACTAAAATACAAGTTTTGCGTATTGGATTTAAGAAACTCCGAGAGAAGTATTGGTTTTACAACATTATATGAACATATTGATAATAGATTTGTCACGGTACTCTCACAGCCGGCTTCTCGCTAGTTACCACCAGATCGAAAATTTCACAGCCCGTGGATATTTTCCAATTGAATAAGCCCAATCTTAGCAACCCCTTGTCTAACGAATGGACGCAGCTAGTATTTTAAAGTATCGCGTGCCACGGCAGACAATTACAGAACAGGTGGCGAGGGCAGGTGCGCTCGGAGGTTGGCAGGACCGCCTCGTTTATTCACCCTAGTTGAGCGACTCTTAACCTTTTGTCTGGAGAGGATCACTTCACTCAATTTATGTGAATTGTTTTTAACTGAGTAGCCTATTGTTATTCTGAAGAAATATAGAATATTCCAAAAATTTCTTAAAATTATTTGTTTTTATAAAAACATCTTTATGGCTAAGTTTGATAATGGATGTAGGAATGTTGGTTTTTGTTGTACGAATATCGTTATTTTTTATTGTGCATATTTATATTCGGCACAGGCCCACCTGCTGACTACAGATTAATAGACGGATGGATTTTATTAAATTAGTGCCTAAGTGAAGTAAATCCCGTACTATAAGACTTTATCAGATATTCGATGTCGACGTGCTTTCGGCATAAATGCGTTCTCTTCGTAAAACAATTGCTTTTTTTTAAAGTCTGTATTGATTGTTTACATCAGTGACGGTGCGAGAACACCCGCTTTTCAACTGCATAACGTATACATTAAACAATTCGCACAAACACGCCACGTTGCCCACGCCGTGAAAACACTGTGTTTACAATTAAATTATATGAGTAAACTATGATTTGCTTCAAAAATCTGTCTTATTGTGTTTTTTATTGCATATGAGCGTAAAGCAAGAATGTGGATCACCTGACTAAAAGTAATCACCGCCGCCTACGAATAACTAAGAATTCCTAGGTGCTATCTCGACGATAAACGGTCGACTATGAAATTTAAGAGTAGGGGGGTTATGTTCTTTAACTTTACTTACATAGTGTTGGAATTATGTGCTTTAACTTCACTTAAATAATTATGCGTGGAAAAGCCTAAACGTATAAACTCAAACCGTATGACTATTTCATTATTATTCTGGAAATCAATGGGTTTCTGAAAAATACTGCGGATTTCATGATCCTGCTGCATTTTTTTTGCTTAATATACTATAAACAATTATTCTTGCATTACAAAATGTTAAAATAGCCTCCACCTTTCCGAAGGATACCAATAATTCTACTAAAACTACTCCAATACGATGATATAAATATTTTCAGTAATTTATTGGATTATCTTCTACTCTAAATTATTTTATAATTGAGCACATGATTAATGTATGCATAATGCACCCACATTAGTGTACGTAAGATATGGCACGGAAGAATCGTAAAGAGGACCACCGGTTCTCGTCACTTTGCCAAAATAAGGTGAAGGTAATAATTGGCTGTAAAATGTATAGATATAATAAAATATTGACGCAATTTATTTATTTGGACTATTTTTACTTGATAATGTTCAACAATAGACTAATCTGCTCATGTGTACGTATATGCCCTACTGCTAATAGCGCCAGCCAGGGTCAACAATGACACGCAAAAAAATTACACCAGCGTTGTAGCTCGGCAGGTCACTACCGTGCTATAAACACACAATGAAGAGAGTAGGAGTACTCCCCTTAATAACAAAATAGCTGACAAATATAATTTAGATACCTACACAAAGTCAGCATTATGCTTTAAGTTTAAACTAAATTGTTATCGAACTAAGGAATCATGAATGTTTGGCCTTCCATATTGATGGATTCTGAGCCTTTTTGCTTTAGAAGATAGCAAAGCTAGCCGTAAAATTTAATACCACTAAAAAATATATCGCAAAAACTCATTACATTTATAACTCCAATTAATGCCCTTAGGGAACTATCCAATCGTTAGTTCAACTATCCAATAGTTAGGGTTCATATATTAAGAAAAGATGTAAAAGCGCCCTTCCAAACACTAATAATTCCAGTGCAAATAAACAGACAGTGTCAACAACGGCGGCTCACTCCCCGCGCCGAGTCCGCTGCCAAAGTTATTACAACTGAAATCTCTCGCTGTACACACACTGAGTCACCGCGGTGTGCCCCTGATTTTTATAGCTTACAACGTATTTAAAAATATTTTCTCTACTACAATATGCGCTGTTACTATCTTATTTTTTATATTCGAGGTGTCGTCCGAGGTGAACGCATAGACGTTTATATGACTCATCTTTATCAGCCCATACTCGTAGGTCCCAGTGCAGGGTACGAATCTCCTCTACAATCGAGTGTACGATTGATATGCGTTAGGCAATATAGCCTAGTGAGGTTTGGCGGACTTACCGTATAAATCTTTAAAATCGCTACGGTATGCAGGTTTCCTCACGATGTTTTCCTTCACAGTTATAGTACGTGGTGATTGACTATCAACACACCTATAACTCCGCAAAGTCAAAGGTGTGCTCTGGGATATGAACCCACGACCACCGTGAACATGTTAACAGTCGCGTCTGGTCCGTTACCAACAGGCCACCACGCACTACTATGACTCATGAATGTTGAAAATCTCGGTAAATCATACCAGGTAAATCACATTTATATAATCGTGGATAAATATCTGATTCTGTATCAGTTAGAATACGTAAAAAGTGTTTACCGATGACTTGCGGAAGTAGATTTGTGGCACTTTAATAACATTATGCGGAAAATTACAGAACATTGATTTGTTTCTTGTAACAATTCCATCAATTTATGTTCGCCGGTGCACTTTCTGTATCTGACGTAGATGGTGGTGATGATATAATATTATTAGATTATACAAATTAAATACAATACCAACCATTTTATAATGAACGGTTTTTTTTCTAAGTAAATACTTAACTTTATATAATAAAAGGTAGATTGATGACAAATGCTTTTGAAAAAAACCGAATTCACAATAATTCTTAAGTATAATTGATCATCAACACCTCAATCAAAACTTTGACAAACAGTGACTAATTAGTAATTTTTTTCGTAACAGTTTTGTCTTCACTCACAAAACACGGCCTTACCGTGCTTCGTGCATGCTACCTCTGCATTTTATGTTTGTTAAAATATTCAAACAAACGGTAACTAATTGCTGCATCGACTAGATTATTTATACCAAAAATACTTTAGGTCTATATTTTTGTATTTCTTTTCCAATACACTGCTTATTTTGAGGAACGTACGATGGAACCAATGTGGTGGAAAAAGAGTATTATCTATCCAGCTTTCAATATGCTCACTAGTCAGTGAGGCGCCAAGTTTACGTCAGGTGATGATAACTTCTCGATCAAATGCGCCTTGTTATTTTGTCGTTCGGAATGGCAATTGAAATAGCTAATAACTTGTTGAAATATTTGTTTACCTACTCAACTCCAAAGAGACTACATTAATCTAAAGTCGTTATATCTATTCGATTTTCAATGTAATAAATGTCACCAAGAATATCTGCAACTCGTCTTTAGTAATTAAGATTGAGTTTGTCCAGTCAGTCGCCACGCATTTTGAAGCGCATTCACAGAAATATTTAGGTAAACAAAAATGAAAATCATTTAACTCAACTTCTACCACATATAAATCTTCTTCTTCTCTAATCTAAATACTTATAACTACTGGATACAAGCTTCCCACATTTATAGTGCGTATCAAGGATTAATGAATTAGCCCACTTTGTAAGTAAAATCCAAAAAAACACTATTCAATACCTATAGTGGCGGTGATGTGGCCTGTTTAATCAGAGAATGGGTCAAAGACAACGTACTTGGTTACTGTACCGGAGGTTGTAGGTTCGAATCCCACATGCATAGATACGAATATTTGCTTATTCACGGTCTGGGGGTTGTGTATGTTCAGTTTCTGTTTGTTAATATAGGATATAGGGGAAAAGCTAGTAAAGGCAACTTTTTAAATAAATAGCCTTTCTAGTTATGGGATTATCTAATAAGAAAATCTGCTCTCCACTTTGTCTATTAGTTATTTTTCCTATCATTTATCTACCATTACAAATCGCTATTTAAATAGAAACCGCAACTTTCTGAGATATAGAAAATTTATAACAACACTAAAAAAAAATATCAGAAAAAAAAATGTATCAGACTTTCGCACCGCGGGAATCGAATGCGATATAAACAGACCCTCGACTACTTAATCACTTCAACCCTAAGTGACTCAACTCAATATAGCCGATCGCAAAACAAAACGTGGCAAACTCAAAAATCGTAAATTTAAAATTCTCCGTGTTTTGTTTGCTACATATTCTGGCGCCGGCTTCTGACAGTCGGCCCCTTTGCCGATTTCCAAATGTCAGAATCTAATTACCAAACACACTCATGTTTTTTACCCTGGCAACATTCTTATTTTCTATTACAAAGAGGCGAGTTTTGATTGGCTGACCGCAGATAAGTATGGCCAGAAATATTAAGGTTTTTGTTACCCATTCTTTATAGTAGCGTGGATGATTTTTTTTATTTTTATAGGGTGTTGGGGTCAGTGAAAGACGGCGCCGCGCCCGTTAAGATTGATGACCTGTTTCGGTTCCTCCCGGTTTAAATGGTAAATTATTACATACTAGTTTTTACCCGCGACTTCGGGTGTGCTGATAATTTTGCAAATGTGATTTCACATTATGGAATATAACATTTGTATATTACTTTTTAGTTTTTAATATCTAAAATGATTGCATTACGCATAATATCAATTGTAACGTGCGCTGTCTGAATTGAGCGTATATTCGATTGATATTATTGCGTGGCAATATATTGCGATGTCGGTCTACTTAATTGCTTGTTAACGATATAACTAAACGACTTAGAATTAAAAGAAGATGGAAACATGGGCCAACAGAGTGTTTCAGAGCTTAACGGCGCGGCACGATGTTGCATAAGTATGTGTTACGTAAAGTTCACTTTGTAACGAATCATAGCAACCATATGCGAATGTTTACCAATCTTTTGTAATTTTTCGCATAATTATAAGGAGAGTGAAAGTAAAACAATGAAAGTCGTTCCTATTCAAAATATTAGGTTAAGAAAATTTAATGAATATTTGCATAGTCGTGTTCGTTGTTTGGCCTCTAACCTCAAGCCATTTATTATTTAAAGTATTTTTAAACCAAATTATCTAAATGCTACATATCCACATCAAAAACCACCAACAGATCACAAACATTCCAGTAATAACCGACAACCGTTACCGCAATACACAGTGCACAATCGCAACAAACGCGACTTTCGAAACTTACTCGTGCAAAAACAGAAAACAAATAAAGCTTACGCGATTACCTTTTAAGTTTGTTCGAGGGCCGTAACCAACGGGTCGACTCGTTCCCTATGCGGCGCCTTAGCGGCTGAACAAAGAGCTATTGGTATTTATGTAAATGGCTGAATACCGAAAATGCCCGCAACGTACGCGCAAAAACACGCGGACACGCAAAAAAGCTGTGGGAGGCGAAAGTTCGAGTTTTTCGGGTTGGCACGTTTTGCGCGACTGATGCCCTTTTATAGTTTGCGCTGGACGGTAAAGGGCTTGGGTGATATAGGGTTTTTTAGGCTCACAAAATACAATATCAACTCATTGGTCTAGTGAAAGTCGATGTGGGATATCATGATGGCTTAAAGTTGATACAATAACACTGATAGTATCAACTCAACCAACGTTTATTAATTCACGCAAAATGCGGGTAGACTGCACCAATCTGAACAGTCAAATTGGGTGTAATTTAATCAATTTAATTTAATATGTACCTATATTTATTTGTTATTGGACTATGTCCCGAAAACATTGTATAACAAGCCATCGACCGTTAAATTATGAGTCTAATAATAGCTCATGCAACTGGCCCGACTATGGTCATGGTATCGAACAGGTGCAATAGAAGGTTTAACCTAAAACTAAAAAAACTCTTAGGTTACTGTGTTGCATCCCTTATGTATTTAATCAATTGTTTTCATAATTGATCACTTATGCTACAAATAGCAATTGCTGCACTTACAGAGGTGTAAAATCCGCCTTAGCCCTTGGAGATGTGTTGCATTTCAAGATTAGATGTAAGCATTCTATATCATATGATTGTGTCCGATGACGAATGATAATAATCATCACTCACTAATTGTACTTTATCTGGACAAGATTGCAATTTAATTACTGTCGTGAATTGATGAATCGATAATTCATGCGTTACTAATTACAATCATGGTTAAAGTCATAATGTATTGAAAAATTAAAGACATTTTCCACCTTTTAAATACAATTTACAAACGGGTAGCAGAACAATGCAACACCACGACAACCTCACAACCCGACCAAGTTAAACGGATACCTATCGACTCTAGTTAGCATTCGATTTCATAATTTTAAAATCCATCACATTATAAATCAACAAAGGAGATGAAAAAATTCGCCCTCGCCTCAGTTTGGCGAGCGTCTCGCAGGCGCCGCCGGGAAGGACTAACGGAATGCTTTTTGCTCAGTCTAACAGTAACTCAATTTTGTTCGCGTTGCTTTTATACTGACGTTTTGTTTGGTTCACTCCGATTTAGGGATTTCAGTAAATTCCAATTATACTTCGAATACCGCCGCAGGATTGGAATCTGTAATATCGTTTAAGGTTTATACCGGCTTAAAATGTTGATACACCTCAGGGCTTAAAATTAGCAAAATGTATAACCAAGTGAAATCTAAGTCATTGAGCTCAGTTTGATAGAGTCTTATTGTGAGTTTGATATACACATCTTAGAAACAAAAATCGGAACTACCACTATCAGACAAAGACCATCAAGATTTAAGTCTTGACAATCGTTCTAATTGCTCAAATGAAGCATTCTTTAAGAGTTTGACTTGTTCACAAATATCAATAATTATCCCAATATTTTAAAAATTCAACAAAATGTTCACCATACATCACAATTTATAAACAAGTAGCAACAAGACTGATTGATTAGTTATCTACTAAATTTTACCCGGCATTCAAGCCACATTGACTCACTTTGTTGGATTCAGTCCCAAATCTTCTCACATTGTGAAAAGATGCTTTTATCTATTGGAACATATTCACGTCAATAGAGATAGACTCTCGTGTAATGTTGTTGTAGGTGCTGAAATAATATTTGTAGTGCATCACAAAAGTAGTAGTGTCAAGGCCGGCGCTGTCGTTCCAACTCGCGACCAGTTCACTTCATAAGTAGGTTACACTATTTTCAATGTTCGCACGTTTCACAACTAATTTTAGGGTTCACGCACCTGTGATTCTACATTCTAATCAATATGGAATTCGCTTAACATATTTATTGATTCATAAAATAAATAGACGAATTTATTCATTGAAGTTATTTCAAAATCGCTTCATCTTATTTCTTTTGAGTAGGCGCTTATAAATTATTGTAATGTAAAATTAACCGACGAAACGGCTTAGTTACTAATTGATTTTTATCACCTGCGTTGAAGTGATATTTACTAGGATGCTAAGAGCAACCACATATTTTTGCATTTCTAAGTAGTGGAACCACAATATTACAATCTGGCTTTGCCTGGAGGGAAGTCTTAATTTTCCTTTATTGCATAGATCCGCCAAACGAGCAAATGGATCAAATGGATCATGGAAGTGTTGCCGGCCCGTCAAATTGGGAGGAGAGCGGAAGGAAAAGGGGTTAGGAAGAGTAAATGGGAATTGGGCATCCAGCAATCTCACACCCCGAACGAAACGCGACAGAAAAGCTGTCGTTTCAAGTCGATCGTCTGTGAGACAGTGATACTACCCCGGACGAGCCTACCCATTCATGCTGAGTCATGACTAAGAAAAACGTCGCTAAATACTGTAGCATTGATAGGCCGTCACTAGTTCGATTAGTGCAATATACATACATAATTATATATGTTTCACAAAAAAAAACAAACAAGAAATAATCCTGCCGTGGCAACATATGCAATCAGAATATCGTTCGATGTAGTGACAAAGGATGTGATACAATATCTCATATATTGTATGTTGCATTGAAGACGCTGTCCTCGACTATATCCTTTTAAAGATTATAGTAATACATCTATAATTCCTTACTTTGATGTCTCTTAATGGGTGATTGTAAAATATTCCCATTTCCGGTTGAATGGTGTATCAAGCGATTCGCGAATTATATTCTATTAACTATTCTGCCTATTGGTCTCCATGATACCTAAGTAACATCTTTTAATATCAAAATTCTTCTAAACAATGCACGAAGTTAATATAATACATATATGTATAAAAAAACGTATACAGAACCTCATCTCATAAAACACTTGGTTACCTCAGTTAACATTCCATCGAGGCATAAACAATGTTTATACGTTTGTTTGCGAGCTTTCGGTCTCGTATAAAAATATTATCGCATCGTTACGGAACCCTTGTATAACTCAGCGCTTCGCGCCAGTCGCTTTATTATTGTCGTTTCCTCTTTTCTTCAGAAAAGCTATTTTATTTCGCAGCTTTTTATAATGAATGTCGTTGTTATGAATATTTTAAAAAATTACGTAATATATTTTATATATTTTATACTTTTTACGAACGAATTGAACCCAGAAAAAATAAATAACTAAAATTATTGACGGTATTTTTTATATACAACTTATAGGTACGAATCGCTCACATGTTTTTATTAGCGTGATTTCCAGCTAGAGTATTTATTGAGGATACACTACGATTTTTTGACCTACCTTGAAGCTCGTGTAACCCGCATTCTGGGCGTCAGGCAACGTTTTCACTTCCCAGCTATGTCGCTCACTTACCTTTAATAAAAACAAATTAAATAAATTCTAAGAAAATAAAATTAAAGATATAACATGAATACATACTTACATGTTTGTCAAATGTTTGTGTGGTTAATCGTCTTCCAATTAAACCTGTTGGTATCGATTGTATCCCGCCCGGACATACCGTCACGGATCGATCTCTGTCTGTAACCAGGTTTTTCGCCACTTAGCAAACTTTTAGCGTTATTTTAAGAATGTTTGTTTTACTTTGTAACTCAGGATTTATAATACAATGTAGAATATTAAGTATAGTCGAATTAATAACATTGCAAATAGAGCCATTTGCAATATTATTAACACTATTACCTACTTAAACCCCATTTAGTTATATAAAAATCTTATAGATTTTGATAATATAGCAATACAAGCTAGCTGGCAATCAAGTAGCAAGCAACGCCATCTATCGTCCACTTAGCTAAGCCATAAAAAACGTCAATTCAATAAAAATTAAATGGAAAGAAAGGAGGAAGGCCTTTGCTTCTCTGTGGGAATTAAAAGGCTTATAATAAATTAATATTTCAAGTTTTTATTACTCGTAATTTATCTGTTTTAAGATTTTTTAAACAAGGAAATTTATTTAATGATCTTTATGATGAACGTCACTCTCTTTGTAAAACACCTTGTATAATGTAAGTTTTCGCATCACACCATTGTAATACATTCCACATGTGCAGGTATGCCGTGTGTAATTACTGTAATGCCGGCGTGTTCACCTTTTAACCTAGATGCTCTGGTGGAATCTACATTGTCGGCTGTCATTTATATTCCAGGCGCGTTTTCATCACGACCCGATGTGGGTACAAGTGTTTCCAACCTCACTTTCCTGGCTTTGTTAAGGCTACAATATTGGTGCAAGGGAATGTACGTTGAAGAATTCTGTATAATATTAATGACATTAAAATGCGATAGTATTTTTGTTTGAATATTGATCGCCCAACCATACACAAAAAGGTCTCAAATAGCGTAGTATCCACCCCCGATTCATAAAATAACAATCAAAATTCAAGGGCGGGGATAAAAAAATTCAACACAAAAGCTTATTGAAAAATTTATTACTCATAAAACATAAAAACTATTTTAAATATATCTCTAATATTCCCAAACGGCACAGGACATCAACAATGTTCCAAAAACATTCCGCCTCTTAACGTTTGTCAACACGCCACGTGTAATACGTGTGTGCCATAATATGCCCAATCCGTAACACAAAATAAGCCCACGGCGACTTAAATGAAACTTAAACAAACTGTAAAGGAATATGTTTCAATGGCGTGCTTGCATTAGAAATGCTTGGCTCTTTTTGATTTAGCCGATGTTCGTATTTGTTCTCCGCGCCTCGTACTATTGGTACAATTGGTCTTTAGTTTATTTATTAATTTATTTTCATTATTGTCATGTCTTTATTTTGAATACGGTTTATTTTATTTGAGAAATGTATAATATTAAATAAGGTATTCAATGTATGTATAGCATACTGCGTATAATTAATTTTAGTAATTTAGCGCTAGACGATTTTAGAACCGAAAGAAATTCCTCCACTTTCGGAAAATACTAGGCGCGTTACTAGCTTTTTGTTATTATTTAATGGGTAAGGAAAGAACGGGACAGAGGTTATGAGGGCGGTAGAGCTTATTTCGTTTATTGATGAAGACTCCAGTGGGCGTGATAAAATGATTTCAAGGCCTAGCTCGAAAAAGCCAATTCATATGAAATTCTGTATTACAAAACATAATTTAAGTACTCTTTTTGGAACTTATACGATTAATATAAAATGGCAATATAATGGGCAACACCAATCAATTTTATGTTTTCCGAGTAAAATAAACGTAAAAAAATACTATTTTGCAGTATTTTTATAGCGAGAAATTAATCGCAACTAGTGATTCAATGTCAAAATATCCATTGATATTATTGCACAGACGTACGTTTCGTGTAGACATTTTTCGAGACATCAAAAAAATTGAATCAGCGGATCAGAAGTGGAATCCCATTCCGCTCCCGTGCCAAATCCCCTAAATCCATTTGGTGTAATTTACCAGGTGTATGTCGTGCCAACGCCCAGAACTGATTAGTCTCATCCTGCGATCGCGTGCGACCTCTAAACTAAAGTCATCGAACTCTATTAATATTTCCTAAAACGGTTAACGTCCCGATAAGGTATCCACTATGTTTCACAATGTGTGGATTATACTTAAATATCCTGTAGATATAAAATAGTTCAAATTATTTTTTCAACTGCGAAAATATTTTATAATAAAACATAAACAAATTTATTAATGGTTGTAGATTCCGCATTTATTCTTGTGAGTGTTATAAATGTTCATCGGCACGCATAATAGTATTCCGTCCTTAAAATGCCACTGTAAGGATAGAAGCTAAATATTACCTTGTACTGGAGAAAGGCCTCTCTATGCCGAATAGGAATACGTATATACAGCCTTCATGGTGCAGTGTACAAGAGCCAAGAATCAGTGAAATGTGATATAAATACTACTTTCGGGCTTGTGTTGTGCGACCGAAATGTCCATCGTAATTTGTAAAAAGAACTTAACGTCCGTCTGTTATTGAGGAGTCGGAACTGTTAAAATATTTTATTTATATATTTATTTATATGTCTGAAAATAAATCAGTAGCCTGGTCACTATTTTCAAATTTGTCACGCTATGACCATCTATATCCCCGTCAAATTACGGGAATGCGGTGAATTATCGCAAAATCCGCTACCATGCGCGCCCGCCGACCAAATTGTGCACAGCCTGCAGCGTGCATACGTAATGCGTCTATCATCTCTGCGCAGACGCAGTTCGTACGCATATTAAACAGACATGCAGATTGAAATGTACAACCTATCACTACCTAATAGATTTATATTGAAGTAACTTGGTAACAATGTTCAGATATGAAATCTAAGATAGGTTTTACAACCTAATGAAGGAGTAATACATATTCAGTTTTTTCCTTGAGATCAACCCGAGTTGAAGATATCCATAGTAATAGAAATAATGGCTAATGATACTCTTATAATAAAGTTCTCGCATCGATTTCAAAGACAATAAACCAGTGAATCATAGGACGTCAACCCATAAGGTTGTCACCACTCACAAGCTTAACAGACAACATAATTATTTAACAGTCACAAAAGTCGCATATTCGTAAGAAACATACTGAAACTTTAACTGATCTTCCAATAGTGTATCACGCGACCAATAATAAAGCATTCTCAAATCATGCTGTGGCTCCAATATCGGTCTTGAAAGCAATTTTATGTAAATATGCAACATATTCGAAATTTCAAGAATGTTTGAATGCCCTGCGTGTTTTAACGTAAATGTGTTATGTTGCTAAGTGAGATGGTATAAATTAAATGAAAATAAATATAAAACTGCCTATTTCTGTTAAGGATAAAATTTATGCTATTATCCTGGTGCTATTATCAATACAAATAAATAATTACTTCAGCTACATTGTTGGAGAAAAAAGAATACAAGTGTATACATAATAGGATGGTTCCCCTGATATTTTTCCGTCATAACAATTAGCAAGATACTTTTTTCTTCTAATTACTACCTAAAGCTTCCGGTATAGAACACAATCCTTTCTCATCTGAAAACAGAATTATTATACAAAAATGATAAGCCAACTGATAAAAACATATTGATTTGTTTTGCGAAATAACATAAACGTTTAAAATCTCATTTTACTTTACAAGTTTAACCTAAATTTGAACATTTTCAACTTTATAAACGGTAAAAACATATTACGAAAACAGCCTGAAATAAACACATATTTTCATTTCACGATGACACATCAATACATGAAGATGTTGCAAAATAAATAAAGATTATGTATGAACAAGGAAAATATGATAATGTACTGTGGTAAAAAATTAAACGGACCCAGTGAAGTCCACAGCTGACGGCGGCTATCGTACGCACGCCTTGTGCGGACACACAAAAGACTGCATTTGTCACATGTACGTCGCAAGCTCAATAACTGTGCGAGCTTTCCACAAAAACCTCCATTTTATGTTATTGCTAAATGTTTGCGCGATAAGGATGCCCAACAAATTAAGAGCATAAAGAAAATGTGATCATAACAAAATATATGTTAATTAATCAGTGTAAATGCTCATTATATGAAGTCAAAACCGCATGTTTTCGTTGTTACTAGGATCTAGAATAGAAAAGTATAGTCTGACCTAATTTTAATTGATTCCTTTTAACATTATTGTAAGAACGTTGTAAGGAAGTATAGGTATAAGAGTAATGAATAAAAATATATAACTTTAGTAAAGGCATGCAAACCTAGTGAGCTGATAGAACCGACTAACTAATACGATAAAAAATTGTGGATCTGAATTCACGAAAGATTTCGGTCATATCTGATATCAAAAACGTTTTCGTGTTTGTGACACGCTAACGTGCTGACAAACGTTAATATATTGTGGCAGTAACAACGTCTGTTAATCCACTTCAGAATCCGTACAGCCCTTAAGAATATTATCGCTACCCTAGCTACTGTTCCCATAGGTTTAATTCATTTACTAACGCGAATTAAACTATCGTCGTCAATCGATACTTAATTTCGTATGTTTTCCATACTTCAAATATTCAGAACATGTACTTATCACATAATGCGATAACAGTGTGGAGAAACTTTTTAGCCGGGACAAGCCTTGTTACTGATAGGTTCCAGAACAGCTTATATAGGCGCATAACAGAACAAAATATGAAGACACTACAGTCCCTAACATATTTCTCACTGTGAAGTAAGAGATTGACTAACCCGCAATTTATGACCAGTTAAAGTGTCATTCTACAGTAATAATAACACAAGTTTCAGTAGTAAAGTCCAAAGAAATACAATGTATTTAATTCAACACAATCTCAGACTACTACATGTATCGTAAATAATGATAGTCCAGTACACGAAGCAACACCTAACAGTACGTGTGTTTTCGCTTACTGCACCTCACCGATATTCAGCTCATTAGTTTACGTGTTATCACCTCATAAATATCTTATAATATACTATTCGAAGATTGAATGAACGTGCAAAACACACTTTAAACATGCAGCGAGTGCATATTTCCACTAAATCGTTCTATCAACGATCCGAACCTCGTTGTTTATTGTTAACACAACAAGAAAACTGCAGGTGTTCCAACAAAATTATGTTTTGCATATAATTATAATGCAATGGGAAGCGTGTACTCTCGCTAGAAACTTTTCTCACCTTGTTACGTTACGTGGGATAGTTACTATTCTAACATTGGAGGAAATGTTTGCGTTTTTAACGTCATGAACAATGTATAAAGAACACTTTCTCACAGATAATGCTTTTGAATAATTAACAATCATTCCCTAATTAAAACAACATTTGAATTAAATATATCACTAATCGTTTAATCAAAGAAAGCAAACGTAGTTATGGTCCATAACACGTTTTTTCACACGACTGATATTGCGCGACGAACATGGAAACTAATCTTTAATATGTAATTAACAGTGCGAGTTAGCAAAACGTACAATTATAAAAGTGTACAGGCTAATCAAAAGGCGGCACCTTGTTGGTCCGGCCGTGCGGCGCGCTCACCGCACGCCCGTCATTTAAAAACAATTCATCGGGGTTGCCTCACGTCTATAACTGTTTATGGAGTTGCCGCGCCAAACTGGGCGCTAACTAAAAAACAAGACGTTTGTATCAAAAGGAAACCCGAAAGCTGTAAAAAAGGAATCCATCGGCCGCCGTAGCGTAGTAGGATTCCTCCCGCGGCCCGCGCCCCGCAGCCGCCTGAGCCGCCCGCGCTCTCGTACTACGAACGTTTTTTCGCTTTGTATGAGTAAACAGAGTTGTGGGACGCATACGTGTTTGTCGTACGAGTTTTACAGTTTTAATTTTACTCGTGCGCTCGATGGAGTAAATAAAATATTGTTTATGTAGTTTTTACAGACTTGTTTTATGAGACGGATTAGATATTAAAAGTAAAATAAACTTCACCTGTCTAGGAGCGATGTATAATGTATATTGATCTGGACTCGATTTTTATTTTATTTTTTGCCCATAGTTACATTGGTGACTACTCCTTAACATTATGGAAAGGGTATGTATAGAGTTAGAGTAATATTATATGGACGCATTGACACCTACCCTAATTCTTCGAGAATTCGTCTGTAAAAGCATTGAAAAATTACTTGTATGAACACGGACTGTTAGTTCCTATCAATTAGTGCATTAATTACCGGAAGTAGACTCATCATAACCACCTAGATCGAGTGCAATTTTCAATAGCACATTTCATGCAGAATTTTATACTTCTAGTATTTTCGAACAGATAAATTTTAACAGTCGCTTCGTAGATATAAGAGAGTACAGAGAGTACGCTCTTACTCCCTTATTAAAGGTAAGCATAAAGCAGCACACCCAGGATTATTTGGTATTCTTTACAGATTTCGATTGTAATTTATAATATTAAATACATAAAAATTGTAATTACCATTTAGATATGCCTCATTGTAATAGTAGCAACATGCAGCTCGACTGTCTATCGTAGGTCCTCAGTTCAATCTTAATCCATAAAACAGCTTTGTAGGTATTTGGTGCATAAGTAGCTAATTTATAAATGAGTTTTTTTTATCTTGCGAATATAAGCTATCTTCTACCTCTCGGATAGCGAACATAATATACGACGGTGGAAAACAATTATAGTCATCGAAGCAAATCGAATATAGTCGCAAGAGCGATGCGGTTCAGATTAATAAACCGGCATAATTGTATCTAATAGCGAGGTTTAACCATCTTTCATCCGTGTATACCTACTCTATTTGGATTAACTTGCACTGACCATTAATTACAGGATGGACTCATAATAACTTTATCGTACTATTATAAATGAATGCGGTGGGGTACGCGTCTGCGTGACCCTTCGAGGATACTGGCATGAGGATTTATTGTTATTTACTATAACACTTTTTTAATGTGTCTAATTATCACCCACGTGTGCCAAAAATAACTTCTACGTGTGACAGTAGGAGTAGGGCGCAGTGACCTTAAATGTGGCCGCGGCTTTCCCGAAACACCTTAATTCAATTAATGATAGCGATAAACTTTGGCAAGTGGTGCCAACGTGACGAAATACTTGCAGCTGAACATTTTTCCATTAAATTCACGTTGAAATCTTTTATTTTATATAATACGATATATTGACATCATAAAGTGAGTGAATTGCAATCGAATTTTGAAAGTGGTAGAGCCGTGCTGTTGTCAGTCATGACTCAACAAGAATGGGTGGGCTCATCCGGGGCGGTACTACTGTCTCACAGGAAATCGAGGTGAAGCAACAGCTCAGCTGTCGCGTTTCATTCGGTGAGTGAGATTGCCGGATGCTCAATAACCCTTTCCTTTTCTAATCCTTTTTCTTTCCCGCTCCCCTCCCAATTATAAAATTATAATTATTTATGACAGCCTTCGTGGCGCAGTTCGTTAGACGCCGCCTGTGAAACGAGAGGCCGCGGGTTTGATCCCCGCACCGAAACAAATGTTTGTGTGATCCACAGATATTTGTTTTGGGTCTGGGTGTTTCTCTCGTAGTTTCTGATACCCACGACTCAAGGCTCGATCTTAGTGTGGGGTCAGAACTATGTACGTGACTGTTAGGAGTATTTATTTATTTAATTGGGCCGGCAACACATCCATGATCCAGCGTTGTGGATGTTCATGGGCGGCAGTGATCATTTACCATCAGGTAACCTTTTTGCTCATCTGCCGGACCTATGGAATAAAAAATAATAATAAATAGAATATCCACAGACGAGGGATAATCTTTTTAACGCAATCATATCGCCCTATCGGTACCGGATACAGTTGCACTAGCTAAAACCGAAGCGCTCGGGCCTTTATGACGGGCATTCTACCTTCGTCTACGAATATCTCTACCTTGTCGAAAACGAATATACGAATATAGCACCAGTCTTTTGATCTCCAGCTGTATCCCTCATCGACCGAAATGCAACAGCAAATCTATTATTTTAATCGGTATTCTGTGAAAAAATCTTCCTGTAGGAATTATATAAAAAATAATTATCAGAGGACTCCATGGTAAGTTAAATGAAAAGCCAGCAATAGAAAAACTACGTGTTTCAGGTACCGCCTAAAGCAAGTATGTGATTAACAAATACTTTTAAATACGTCCTCCTCGATAATAATGTATGAAAGTTTCAATGCACGCAGTTATAGCAAAACATGTTACGTGTGCGTGAAAAAAATGCGTTTGTATAAACATCATAACGTCGTTTTATTGACGACATTCAACTTAATATCACAATTGATATTGTGCTACAATGAGTATAACAATTGAGTATAACAATTTATACTTCGGACATTTTTTATAAATTACGAACAAACTAAAAAGAATCTTATATAGAACGCAACTCGCACAACATAAGAATTAGGAAAAACACACCATAAATCGCGATCTTTTTAAACACTATTACCGTATAAACAAATTAGGTAAACTAGCGCAAACAAACCGCATCTCTTCGACAACACCAAAGAAAATTCACAGAAGAAAATTTGGCACATCCAATTGGAATGAAGAAAAATTACTGCGATTGCATCGAATGATTCGGAGAAATGTGACTCACGTGTTTTATTGTTACGTTTTATACGAGAAATGTGTCGGTTTTATGCTTGACCTGTCCCACCTTGCTCTCGGCTGCGTAAATGTTCTATTGTCGGGTGTCGAACCTACGTGACTCGGACACGGCTCATGTTTGTTACCAACTGCGCTACGAAACAATCAAAATTTCCAATTATTTATAAAATTATATGATGACTAACAACATTCTGAAATTAATATTTTCCTGTGATTCTGGGATTAAGTTTTTCCTTAATATTGAAAAAAACATTATAATAAGATTTTAAATCTGATAATATAAGTTTCTCAAATTCAGAAATCCTTCCGGACACTGCATAAATATGACTTGTCGACTTGGTGTAAAAGTAAGATTACTCTCATAGGTATTTTTCCATTTTAGTATTATAATCCCCATAATTTAGATAAATTTTAAAATTTATAAATATAGTTTTACAATTTTCTAGTAACTAAATCTAAATTCGATAGTTGTATAATGTTTACATTAAATAACTAAATAGTTAATTCCCAAAAAAAAAATATAATGAATCACACTAACATTTCGGGACCGAGACCCGATTACCCGCTTGATTACAAATATCTTTAAATCCTCGCTAACCCCGTTTGCCATCGATGCAATATTCCAAGTGATCCCAAAGCTTTACTTCTTCAGCACTTACTGTGTAGCCACATTGTCGCTAATAAAACTTCATCTCTCTCGACAGACCTCCCCTACACTACCACCGATAACCTTTTAATTTAACAGCTGCGTATAAAATATAATGAACACCGAAGCCACTAAAGCATCGATTATGATTCCGACGTAACTGAATGGGCCAATCGACAGTTAAAGTTTAACGGCGGATTCGAACCGGCGACCACCGGCGATTCATATTTACATACAACATCACTAAACGACTATAAATCCAAATGACTGTAGATGATTTTAATATTACATTGATATATTTCAATGATGCAGACTCTATTGATACTGTAATTAGGGAGTCTCAACACTTGCGTCCGATGATAGAATGAGGTGTGAATCGAAAGATACGATACACTTATCTGATCTGTTAATACTAGATTTGCTTTTGCACTCCATTTATGGGGTACATAATGAGAAGATTGTCTGTATAACCATTTATGAGCCTAGTAATCAAAGTATTGTTTACAAACTTATTAAGTATGTGGGAGTCAATAAAATGGGGCACCCGGATTATAGCTTAATTTACCAGTCTCAAATTCTAAAGAAAACACTTAAATCATTCCGCATAAAAGCACTCGGTAATAATTTCGGAAGAACCAGGCCTCTTTTTGAAAATATTTGTAGATATGCCCTTTAAAGCTAAGTGGTCAATATAAATAATTATTTACGCTTTTTTTTTTCAGATTAAGCTTACTTAAATAAATTATGAAAAAAATATGTGTGCGGCTTAAAAACACTAAGTTCAGAGAACATCGTGTTGTGGTGTAAATATTTTTCAAGTGAAAAGTAAATATATGCAATATTTGGGTATTAGTCGCTAATTATAGCACTTTAACAAAATAACTTGCACAAATATAGACAAGCAATTACCTATAACCGCAGGGTGATTTTATATCTCTCGCCCTTCCCAACCAATTTATACTAAACAGCTTGGTAGGAATGTGTAGTATATCTTAAAGTGTATGAATACGTCATGCTCCGGAATGTTAAACCAAACCGCGTAACCACAAAACAATACCAAAACCACTTAAATGGACAAACCAAAACAATTTTTACACGCGCCCTATGGCTTCATAATATATTTAATCGGCACAATAAAATAGAACCCGTTTAGCAATAAATCGAAGGCTAACACCCAATCACGGCGGGATGAAGATATAAAGAGATTTTTATGGCAATCGACGGAACACACACGGCGCGCCTCCCCCGACTCCCGACTTTTTAAGTGTTGTCGGTTACACTTGAGTACGTGACGTTTTGCACCTTCGCACCGTTTGCTTTCCAACTGTGATTCTGGTCTGATAACGATGTTGAAGGGTTGTGCAATGTTGAAAAGTATATATGAAAAAAAAGAAAGAAAAAGCTTTCCAAGCATATAGTGTACTATATAGCTAAAGCCATTCCCAGTAACGTTCAATAAATACGAACATAATTTATAACTAAATAATATCACCATTAAAAACTAAAACTCGTCACCATAATTTCGAATGCTCAGTTTGTCACTGTACGAAAACACAATAATCTTAAACAAAACCGCGAAAGTTACCAAAATAAACACGCTCCACAAAAAAACATTGAATTTCGTAAGTCCATACAGCGCTCGCACCGACAGTCCAAAGGAAATCCTTTAAGATTTACAAACGCAGTAAAAAGCTCGTATTGCCTATTGTGGCGGCAGCTTTAAAAATAAAAGTGGTTTATTTTGAATCACTCGGCTCATCTGCTGGGTCTTTAATTACAAATTGTCCGGGAGTTGGCAATGTCGGCTGTTGCGCGATTTGACAAATATTTGTTTTTATTACTTGTTTATAATTTTCCTCTTGTTCAAGTGGCAGCATTAATGGATTGTAAAGAATAAGGTCCTGAGTTGGATTCCAAGCGTAGTCAATCCATTTTGAGTGAATTTTTGGTTTACACAATCCCATTATTATAGCTTACCCTTTGTGGAACATGTACCCAATATGGTAACAAGTTTGCCCGCACTCACAACTTAGAAAATAAACCCGACGAATTTTGGGTGACGCTAGGGACACTCCGCCTACCTATTCGAGGATACAAACAAGATATACTAATACTGTATTATGTTTACAGTAGTAGCAAGTTACGGGATCACTTGCCACAGAAACTTACGACTTACCTGATAGTAAGCGACCACTGCCGATCATGAATTTTAGCAATGCCATAATAATCTTGCTTTTTCAATCGTATAGTCTTTTTTAAAGAAAATATCGCTTTGAAAATCCCTGTCTGAGACCTTTTTGGCAGTGGACATCCTGATGATGACGAGAGATGGGGAGTGAGATTACAGCAGCAAGTATTAAAATGCATAGATAAATTCACGCCGTTTTCCCAGAAGAGGTAAACTGAGGTTCTCCTGGTTATAACCAGGACACCCACGTTTTGCTTCGTCTATTTAGTCCCAAGATGTGTTAAGGGGCGAACCTATAAAACTTGACGTATATAAAAAGTATATTCATCAGAGATTTTGATTTATGGAAGGTAAAAAATTACTTCAATTTCTATCTTTTTTACCACAGATACCTTTCCTTACATATTATCATATTATTGTTTGGGCAGCAATGGTCCCCCGTTCATATATCCAAAATATAGTTTCCCAAATAAAGTAAAATAAAACACAATATTCAAGCGCAGATAATGTGATTACCGTCGTTAGCAGCTGTTGTCCTACAGTTAAGATATTTATACCGGCCTTTGAGAACACTAGCGCCCTCGCTGTTTCCATTGCTGAACAAACAAATTGTTTTATAGTTGCGTTTGATACGGGAAATAAATAAATCTTTGACGATTGGACCTGCTACACTGATCGTTTGGACTCAAAAACATTTACTTATTACGTCTTTTATATGCATTTGAGTACTTGTGATGCAGGGGATTAAATCCGTTTGATGCGGAAATAAGATTGCTGCTGCATTTTCATTCATAGTAAGACCAAAAAACACGAAAGCTTCTCTTCTGGTAGTGAGTAATAACTGCTGCTCACTCTTACCCTCAAAATTAATGTAAACATAGGGATAAGGGACCTACGAGGGTAGAAAACTGGGAATGGAAATGGGAAAAAAGCTGAAGGATTGTTCGACCTATCTTGTGGCATGATTTTCAGCAGCCATTAAGAATTTAATACAGTAAAGGAAAACTTTTCTTTTTTTATTATTTCTCTTTATTATCTCCTACACGATCTTAGGATACGATAAATTAATTCGGAGTTGCCCGAACAAATTGGGACAGTTAATGAAATCTGCAAATAGCTTATGCCAAAATTACTCATACCGCCGTAACTGTGACCTGTAACTCCCGATACAGGTCATGTCGGGTCGACTATTATCACATATTGCGCCAACATTATACACATCAATAAATCCGCAGTGGTTATGTCTCGGACTCACTGACTCATCTGGACGGTAGCCAGGTCGGCTCACCTGCGCTCGACTTACTGTCAGGATGTAACTATAAATACAATTATTTTTTTGATTCGCTCGAACTTTGCTAGAAACCTGTCTCCAGTGCCACTATTGTAACTAATGTAATAAACATTTTTAGGTTACCGTCATCATAATCATGATAGAAATGCGCGTACTCCTAAAAATCATACATTTTGAAATTGCTGGCGCTGTAGTATCTTTGAACATTATGATTCATTACGTTCTCAATTTAATTAGTTACTAGCTGCATCCGGAATGTCTTACTATACCAAAAAGAAAACATTTATACTTAAATAGATTTTTGGGCACCCTACTAAACATTAATCACAATCCGATCAATAGTTCCGGAATACATAGAGGCAAAACATATAAACATTGATTTTAATTAATATACGAGAAGAATAGAGATATAAATCTATGTCATCTATGATCATAAGATCCTCATTATCTATGACTATTTAAAAACCCGCATTGCTGATCATATATCTTTCTAAGGAAACATCATTGCACTTCGACTTGGTCCGTCTAGTTGCTTATAGCGTTATTTTGGTTGCAGATTATCCTTTGAATACTTATAATTTATATTATTACATATCATTGTTTTGAACATTTATTACTTCTGTATCTATGTCATCCAATATACGCCCCACTACAGGGCACGGGCACATCTACAAGTACGTTTGAAAGGGGTCAGGTCAAATAGTACGCTACCACGTTAACTAGTGCGGCTTAGCGGACTTTTACATACCAAAGAAATTCTTCGGAATCGCTATGGTATGCCGGTTACCTCACGATGTTTTCCTTCACTGTTATAATATGATTAACTGTGTGCCCTGGGATTCGAACCCGCGACCACCGTAAACACGTTGGTAGCCTCGTCTGGTCCGTTAACTACAGGCCGCCATGCACATACCACATTAAAATTAGTTTATGTCGATAGTCGACAATAACAACTTTTATATGTACTTGTATGACATTTCATGGGTTCAATAAAAAACCTATTTTCATATTCATATTTATAAACTTTAAGTTTCAAATGGAATGGGTGTCCCTACTTCTTAATTATAAACATAAAACACCATAACACAGAAGCGTCATCACAAGGAAAATGCGGCACTTACACCCACGCTTCAGAGAAACGTGGAGCACTTATTAATGGAAATGAAGCTGAAACAATACACCCGTTCGGTGTTACGTCACGTCTCTCACTTTCTCGAGGATTTGCGTCATTGTCACCTGAGCTGGTCTGCAGACTTCATTCACAAGACCCTCACAAGTCGATGGCCGGGCGCGCCACGCATTTGGCAAGGACGCTACTCTCAATTTATCAGCACCATATGACCCATTCATTAGGTCCCACACTTTCTTAATTGTGGCTATTTTAATATCCAATTTGAAACTACAACAAAATTGTACCGTTCTTATCGGATGTGAAGATATGTTTTTATATACTATGCAATGCTTTGAAATGGAGTATGTCTCATCCATAGCAAATAAGGTCAATTAAGCATCACGCTCGGTAATGTAGAATACTAAGTATAATCATTTGCTTTATAAAGTCCAGTTTTCTGTATTCTTTTGATACGTAATTCATTGTGACTACAAATAACGTAACGATTTACGTCAGCATTATCGTCAGTGACTACGATTCCATTGACTGAACTTCTGGAGTCATTGTCCGCTATATGTCGGAATTGGCAATCTCGCAAATTACCCTCTATCGTCATAGTTTAATCTTTCATTCAAGAGTTTTACGCTTCACTAAAAACGTAAGGTTTTCTATTCATATTACATTAATTCATGTTATTGTCATACTAAAAGTCAATCGAAGTTATTAATAATACTGACGTCAAATATTTTAATTATCATGTCGATATTGTTATATAATTAATTTGTTTGTATGCACATGCCAAATTTGATGAAAAATCTCACCATTGTTGACAAAATTAATTTGCCCGTAACACACTATAAATTGCCATTATCTATGGTTATATCGTTGAACCCAAAAACTATAAAATACTGTTTAATCAAATTCTTGATATCAATTAACTCACTTTCATGCGAAAGTGAGTTACGCTTTCACGCAGACAATTTTAATTTTGTTATTTCCCTCAAGCCCAATTTTATTGGGAACTTAATCTTCTAATCCACTTTCAGCATAATTTTATAACCTAAATATATTGTAAGCGTCCAAAATATTGTCAGGAACCATTGCAAAGGTGACGATTCGGATGTTTTGATGTCGCAACCCGACTACCTACTGTGTCCAGTCTACATCCAAACTAAACTCGCACGTCCATTAACGTGTCGCGTTAGCCACCAACGCACAATTTCATTCACAAATCTTGCATATTTGACGTAAAGCCGAATGATGCCAGACTTTCGTTTGTTTCCCATGTATCTATTTCTTTGCCACTTTTGTTAAAAAAAAACCATTTTGTGCAAAATAGATTTTTACGTCTCGCCTCACGTTATTGACTCAAAAATAGAACCAGTCACCAAATTAGTCATCTATTTTTATATATTATGAACTCTTTGAAGCAATCATGTGTTATTGAATCTTGTTCTATTTAAAGTGATTTATGACTTTTCTCTTTTACTTCTATTTCTGAATCATCTAGTATATATTCACAATCGTATCAAAAAACTTTATTTTTCTATATTTTCATTCACATGTCTGGAACAGCGACACACCTTAACATTTTCGTCTAGGAATTTATTTAAATTCATATGTGAGACATTTATATAGCCGGAGACAGCGATAAAAATTGTCATCGTCCGACTAGGTCCGGTGTAAAAAAACGTGTAAAACATATAATATATGATGTTTCGCAACACCGATCCATTCTGGTTATTAGGGAGACATCCTGGACGCACAGGCCGTGATTTAAATCCGTCGGATATATTTTAGGGATCCGCATTAATGAAAACAAAATGTAAAAATATAAATGTATCCTCATCTACACCTATATATATATAAGACAAAGTAGGCAGAAATGTAACAAGCGCATGTTACATGTACATGTACTTTCAAGTTTTAATTTTATAAAATGAGATTATATCGCTGTATTAGGTATTAATTTAATTTAAGTAACATTGTTTTTGTTCGAGCTCAAAATAGACGAACATCACTGCTCACAGCCTGGATAATCTCTAGACTCAGGTTTAATAATTTTCAATTTATGACTTACATTACTTGATAGTTTCTTAAAGCATTCAAGTATCCTAATTTAATTCAAGTTTTTATTATATCTTGTTTATTTTATTACCTATTACGTAGAATAATATTAAGTATATACAGAACATTCTTTTTGAAGGTGGCATCTTAACTTTCCTTATATATTTTTTTTCTTTTCACGCTGAAACTTGGCCAAATGTCGCTCGGCCGTCCACGGGACCGTCTCCAAACGAATGAGTCCCGTTTAGATAATACGATGTTTATTTCTGTTCTTACATATGTTACTCGTCACACCGAATAATAAGGCCATTGGCCTAATGACAGCCATTTATTTTTAACATGTTTGCGTCCGCGACTTAGTTTACCAACTTGTCGAGTTTAATTAAAGCTGATTATGTGTGCGACGTTGTGTCTCAGAACGCGATGTATTGTCATTTTTGATTCTGAGTGGAAATATCGACATTACTATTCCAACTTTATAATACAATTTAATTCTGAATTAACTCAATACAACTTACAGTGGGTTAGTTAAATAAAAATAAAAAAATGACATAATATATTATGATCTTGTTAGACGCTTATGAAGCTTTTGTCAATTGCTGTTTCCCTACGTTTTTAATGCAGCATATACGCTTACCAAAGGTCAACTTCAAGTATGTTTGGAATATTATAAAAGAATGTGGGTGCGTTAGTCAATCAACACTCTAAAGATAACATATTATTATAGTTTTCTACCTAATGCCACTAGTTTTATTCGTCTACGGTTATACAATTATACTTCCCGCCGGTTTAATGTAATACCTTTTGGACGATATCCAAACATTAAAAAATATATATTTTCGTAATCGTTTAACCTATGCACGTGATGACCGATTTGTCATTCCTACCAGCAAACACGAAATAATAAATAAATACACTCAGCAGACACACCCAGACCCGAAACAAATATTTGTTTCGGTGCGGAGATCGAGCCCGCGGCCTCTCGTTTCACGGCTAGCGTCTAACCAAGTGCGGCACGGAGGCTGCCATAATTTTCGCGCTTATGTGTAATACTCGTAGAAGTTTTTGTATAAATATTAATGTAAAAATTTGTAATTGTTGTGCAGTTAGTCAAGCCCGCGTGGAGCCGATGCAGTCGGTGCGCACGACGCGGGGCAGCCGCGTGCGGCTCGAGTGCAAGGCGAGCGCCCGGCCGCCGCCGCGCATCTCCTGGTACAAGGACGGCCGGCCCGTCGCCGACATCGCGCTGAGGCGCTTCCGGGTGCAAAATTACAGGTAAACCAATGTCCTTGCATTGTTTCATGCCCATGTTGTCTAACATTACATCATTCTTTAGCAGTTTATAGCTAGTCACTGTCCGGAGATTGAATCCCAATTCAACATGACTATTTGAACTGCAGCTCTTTCCAACGATTATATAATTAAATATAACGTAAACAAGTAAAAGCTTTAAAAGAGTACGATAATTAAACCCAGTTTATGGAATACATATCCGGTTCAATAGGTTTTTAAAATGTAAGACAATTCTATGGTAATACACAATTATTGTTTATTAATAAAACTGTTGCCGGCTGATAGAATTGAATCGATCAAGAGGAAAGACTGAACATATTGAAACTAGATGTATTGCATCATTGCAATCAGGATGCACAAACTTGAGCCAATACAATAAAACCTCAGTCACAATAAAATAAATCAGTCCGCAAGGTTAGTGTAAAGTCCACAGCAATGATTGATTCGTAACGATTACAACGATGATCCATTTAACCTGTGCGTACTGCGTGCATCTTGATCGGAAACTAGAACACGCATGTATTCAGGCCGCTCGGGCCTGATACCGGACAATAAGCAAATGAAGCTTGCGCTATGTTGGTATAAACTTCTTATTAGGGTCGTAAATAATATCTCTATCCAATGCAACTTTACTAAACAGTACAATTACAATCTCCAATTATATTTATTAAAGCGTAAAAAACTATACATAGCTCAAGCCAAAACTAAAAAAATCGAACTAGAAAATATAACGGAAACAAGAAGTAACGAATGCACATAACGGGGCCAAAAAGGAACTTGAAAATAAAAAGCAACACGCGACGCTAGCTTAAATGCCAAATGATGTGACAAAGTAAAATTGAAATGCGTGCATTAATTAATTAATAAGCTAAATATATTTTATTATTTATGAAAAATATGACCCTATGCACATCCTTAGTGTGGGGGATTGGACTACGGCAGATATAGTCTAAAATGTCCAATTTAGTTTAATCGTCGCATGGATTTTTTACCTAGTGTAGTAGCCAAATAAACTGCATAACTAACAGCCTGAATAACAGTCATCAACTATGACTTAACAATTGTATTTCTTTGGCAAATTATTAACCCTAAGAAATTCGACAGGTGTCTAAATACGACAAGTATTAAACGTAGTCATTCTTTTCTACAAAAAAAAACGTTGCTTTAGTTTGATGGTGTCAATAAATTTCTTTTATAACTCAGAAATAACCCCATTAAAGCGTTACTAATTTAGACATCGTTTATTCATAAATATATGGATAAATAACTTACGTACCTAATAGAGGTGAATTTAAGCTATAGTGTAAAGGATATTAAGGAAGTTATTTTAAGCGAATAAGCATTTTTAATTAATCCTTGATTCACGGTGTGGAACTTTACCTTTCTTTGTGAAATACCCGGACTAGAGCCAATTTTTCGGGACAACCCTGTCCAATATTAACACAAACAGATTACTGCACTAATCGCGACTGCAGACATCTGTCATTGACCTACCTATATCAAATGAGATGCCAAGCGAGATTAACCTCTAGTGCACTGTAATAAAGCATTTAAAACGAATGCAGTTCATGTAACAGACAATTGGTAGGAATAATTATGAAGCGGATTGCTGTTACACGGGTCGTTGCTCACGTTCCAGTACTTTGGTATTTTATGGTCTAATGACACAGTGACTTTTAAAATAAAGAACATTAAATGCCGTACATTGTAATGTTTTTACTGTTCTTTATTTTGTAAAACAATTTACTAATAAGTCCGAAAGTTCACAGGGTAAAAACGTGATCTGTTATAACATGTCCGGTGGTTTCAATTAAGAATGGGGAAACTAAGTAGGATATCAAATTTTCAACGGTTTAACAAAAACATACAATAATCTGTTGTAATGGATCTAATACACATACATACATACATATAATATACAGGTTCATTATCAGTACTTAGTTAAATTATCCGACTTTCAGGACTATTATTGGGACTTGAAATTTGATAAATATTTTTTCATGCATATAACAATTTACAATGCTTTGATTTTATATTTGAGTTGTTAACACCGATAACTTTTCAAGAAATCAACCTATTTTTTCGTTTCAATAAAAGTATAATGCAAGCATTGTTTGCAGAAGGCGCTCGGTTCTAGTAATAAGACATGCGAGGAATGAAGACTCAGCGACGTATGAGTGCAGAGCACAAGGTGCTATTGGCCCACCAGCCATCGCCGCTGCCAATGTCAGCGTCCTACCCCCGGCGACCACGCCGCCAGATACATGTAAGTCTCAGAAAACAGTGTTCTACGAAAAAACATCTTCAATAAATTGATTGACTTCAGGCGACCCTTCGTGTTAACCGTGTGTTTGAAGTTAAAATGTTATAGACGTTAATCCGTTAAAGATGTTAAATGTAATGGCTTATCTAATATCAATAATTTAGCAAAAGTAATTGTGAGATTTTTGGTTTTAGTAACACAACTTTTCCGGGATCGAGTTGTTTCACATTATGATGATTTATATTAATCAATTGACCAATCTTATTCCTTTGAGCACTTCAATTTAAAATAAACTATAATGCATAAACCTGAGAAAACCTGAGTACTATAGAGATCTCAGTATGATTCCTATGGTATGTGAAGCCGCAAATCCGCACTACAACAGCTTGGTGGACTACGGTCTAAGCCCTCACAATCGATTTCTCGGTTAATGGCATTAAGAAGAAACCGTCAAATATTAGATGTCTCGTTACTGTGCTTCAACCGACAAATTCAAGTTATTCTTGATTCATACCTTAGATACGTTATACCCGGGCGCAGTGAACAAAAAACATTAAATTTCAAAAAATGAATAAAATTTTACGTACTTATATAGACGAATTTTAATGACTCCAACAAGTATAATTTCGGGTGTAGGTACATATGGCCCGAGATCAAGAAGTCCAAAATATCACTTACTGTAAAATATCAGTTATAAACGAAGCCTGAAGAAACATGATTTCAAAATCCTTCAATTAATTCCCCAATCAACTACACTATATTGTCATGTGTAGGCTGTGCTACACATGACAATATCATTGTTTCGTCGCGTACCGTAGTGCAATCTTGGGAAGTCGTAGCGATGTTTCTTAGAAACAAACAATGCAATCGGGGCCAATAGGGTGCTCGATTACACAGTATAGCATCATAATGCTATGCGTCTCAACGGTTTTCTTTATAAGCACTGAATACATACATACATAAACACACGCCTTTTTCCCAGAAGGGGTAGGCAGAGGTGCTACCAGAACACCCACGTTTCGCCTTGTATATTCCGTCCCACGATGTGATAGGGGGCGAGCCTATCGCCATATCGGGCACAAATTCCTGACTCCGGGCTAATAATGAATAGAAAAATCCAATATCACTTTGCCCGACCCGGGATTCGAACCCGAGACCTCAGCTTTGCTATCATACCGTAGTACGCCACCGAGGCAGTCAATTACCACTGAATTAAGCACTGAATTACCTTCGTATTAGTCTGAGATATAAGCAGAAAATAACAATAACTGATTTTGACAGCCTCTGAGACAAATATTTCCACAGGTATTTGTTTCTGGTCTGAGTGTTTGTGAAACCGAAAAGCCTCACGTAGTTTCTGATACTCACGATACAAGACTCGATTTTAGTGTGTAGTCAGGACTACGTACGTGGCTGTTGGGTGTATTTATGATTTTATTAACATCACATAATATAAAGCTAGCTATATCACCTAGCTTACGAGTATAAATAAATATTGTTCTAACATTCATGCTAAGTAGAGGGAATTGACTAACATAGAATTAGTTGATCGCTGAGTCTGTGTTAGTCTGGGTTTAATTTTAATTACCTTATCACTTGCTTACAGCGACCGGTTCGCCGTGTCCGATGCCGGATCCCTCGTCGTACTGTCTCAACGGTGGTACTTGTCTCTTTTTCGAGATTGTACAGGAGCAAGCCTGCAAGTGAGTATATAATGTTTTACCCTGGTTTTAAATTTAGTTAAGGAGAATAGTTGAAGTTCATGAGTTATGTTTAATAAAGGCCAGCTTAAACGTTAGGTAGGGTGGTTTAAATTCCATAACCTAATGGATTAATTTATTAGAACCTGTAGAAAATTTGCGATTAAATATCGTCAGTGTACACGCACGCAGGAGATTCCTATACAAAAAAAAAATATTTCTTGATAAGATAATAAAGTAGAGTTTTATTTTCGAGTTATGTTTATTTTCTGTTGTCACGAACAGAAAAGTTGGTCTTTATCAATGTTTTACGTATGTACGAAATAGACTACATTGCGAAACCAGAAGCAGTTGAGGAGCTTTTAGATTTAGTTTACTAATAAACACATTGGAGAAATGCGATACGTCTTCTACGGTTTACTTTATCTCAACAATCACAAAATGTAGCTGGCAGATATTGGCTAATTAAAAAAAAATCTTCGAATTCTTATCCGACTCATAAATGATTCATGAAAGTTTGAGCTTTGAAGGATATAGAAAGGCAATAATCAAAGCGCATATTACTCAAATTTAACTTATTGCTTTTGTATCCAATAGTATTTTTTTAGTTTAGTTATATACACCAAGTTAAATATTGATTAAATATTGTTCATTTGAAGTTATTATGTTCTCCAATGTTTCATTGACGTTTGACCTTTCAAGAATAGTATAGAAGTACGTCGGTCTAGAAATCACGAAGAAATCGGTGAAATTACCTAAAAGTACATACAACAGAACTCAACACAGAAGCTTCAGCATTTTTGAAGTCGATTACAAAATTCTTTATAATTAGATGATAGCGAAGATCTGAGTTAATTAAATTGTGATTTTAATGTTATATTTTTTATTACAGATGTCCAGAGGGCTTCACTGGCCAACGGTGCGAGACGAAGGATGTGTCGAACAGAAGTAGTATGTCGCATTCGTATACGTGCAAACTCGGCCTCTCGACCACCTTCTACTGTTAGCGACCGATGCGTCGGCGCATAGCCCACCTTGTTCCAATTTTAAATACAAAATTTTAGCTCGCGACTTACGACGCGCACCGGCCGGCGGACTGTGGCTAGCATTCGTTTTTAAGCCGAACTAAATATGTTTACTGTACGAATAATGCCGCTTACTCTTAGCTTAAAAAACTTTATTGTACTAAATATACATTCATTTACTTCGCTATACAAACGAGTTAATACAAGTCAGATAGTATTCTGTTCTATTTTACTATAAACTGAATAAGTGCTTCGTTTTTTATACACCTTATACGTTTACAATCTCATTAGAATAATTTTAATTAGAGGCGCAGATTTTAATAGTGTGGTATAATTAGAGTATTTATAATATAGACGAAGCGCTTTCATACATTTGTGTCTTCAAAAACGTAGAAATTTTTTTGTTCGTAATGTTGGTAACACAGCCATATTAGTGAAAATTTAACTAATTATATAACAACAAATTGCTATACATTCCGTTGGTAACTGAAAATAAATTAAGATGTTATACGTCTAAAATGAGTTTGAGTGGAATTCAATAGCTCTAAACTACATATTTTTCTTTTTCTTTTTAAAATAATTTGTGCATGTTGGACAACCTGTCAAATGTCAGCCAATAGGAGGGCAGAAAAAGGTAGCCCCACACCACCATTTACATCTACGTGTTTGAAGTCCCGGTGCTCTTCCTATAGAATAAATACTCTAAGGTTGTATGATCTATATTTTATTTCCTAACGTCAAGATCTGCGCTACTTTTAAATTAAATGAACCGTAAGCCGCAGAAATGACTGATACTATAGACATGCCAGAGACAAATTAAGTTCCTTTTAGAATTATAGCAAAGTATATTTATAGGCTTTTATTCCAAGTGAACGGAAATTATTCTCGATAGTACCTAATCGATTTGAAAGATTACTCTGGTAGTACCAATCATACCAATTGTATGTATAATGATTGGAACCAAATCGAGGAATATTAATTTATAATTTTGATGAAATATGATGAAGTTTCCACAGTCCGCTCCACGGTCACGAAATTTAGATTATTGTAACAAAAAACAGACGCTGTCCCCTTTTAACAGTGAAATTTTGTTGCATTTATATTCGTCTTAAATGCGTATTTAGTTTATTTTAATTAAGAGCCAGACAGACGGCCGTTGTAAATATTAATATTTAGACACAACATGAATCCTACGTTTCTCGTTTAGGGAGAAAATATAGTGATTCTTATTTATTAATTTTTTATCTCCTTCTATTTGCATCATTCGATACTTTCAAAGCTTTAAAAATTGTTTCTTTAATTATTTATTCTGGCTAAAATTCGGTGTTCAATTGAGAAGTTCAATACTGGCGTCACGTAGTGTATTGAATAATCGACTGTCGAGCAATAAGACTATCAGTTTCCTATGAATTTTATGAACTAAATATTCTTCTTGTCTAACGTGACTGCTTTCTAACTAGTTATTTTAGAAACACTACTATAATTGAAGTTGTACATATTTTAAACATATTTGTAATATTGCGTTTTGTTATTAACTTTAAGGTTTGAACAATAGTATATAATATTCTAATGAAGAGACTTGCAAGTTATGTACATATCTAGTAGGGTAAGGGTTTTATACATATATATACAAAAATATTATAAATATTAACGATGAAAAACTGATTTACTATTTTATATTACTTGCTATGCCAATAATATTAGCCATAGCAACAAAAATGTAATAGTAAAGGTTGCCAAGATTGTAGTTAAAAACAAGAAACAAGCGCTCAAACTTTAAACAATGTAAAGCAGGGAAACGCATAGCAAGTCTAATGGAATATACTAAAAAAATACTTAATTCCGATTTATGCGGTCCGTAACACAGCACCTAGTCATAAAGCAGTTTTAATTATTAGCTAGGTAGAAACTAAATGAATTAATTTATAAAATTATATAATTTTTCTACGAGTGTGAATTTATGGTTGAATGAATGTCGCTCTACCGGTACTCTACTTGTTTTTCACATTTCACTCTATGGGACCGAAACATCGACGGAAATTTTTAGTTGTTACCCCTATTTTTTTGTAAAAAAGTTTTCTTTCTTTTAAGTTCATTATTTATATGTAATTAAACATGTAGCAAAGGAAATATTTATTTTAATGAAAAATTGAGGATAATAGGGTATTTATACGTTAAGCTGCCATGACGTCATTTGCGAAAAAAATATTTCGGTAAAAAAATCTATCACTTATTTTTTTTTATTTTAAGGCGAAATTAAATAATTCTATTACGAGAGAAATGATGTCATAGCAACTTAATAGATACGATTGTAGTCTCACAACAAATATTAAGGCTCGAATTATCATTTTAAGTGAATGTAACAATGATAATTACCAAATCCACAATAAAAGAATGAGTGTTGGAATTAACAGAAAGGCGACAATTTGTTTTCTTTTTCACGTGCATTCCTTCAATCCTTCGAAAAATCCTTAATTTAATATTCCAATGTTCAACTATTTGTAACGGATCAAAACCGGACAGTTCAATTATATAAACGGTACGTATTTTCGAAATTATTATTTTTTGTCGTGCACTGAATTAACAATCCGCACTCATTTCAATAAGTGAAAAAATGTAACAATGGCTCAAAGTATACATATGATGTTACATTTTTTCATTTCCTTTCATCAAGTGACTAACGCTTCATTCCAGGCACTAATATAAAGAATGAGCATGCTACACGCATGATTAAAAATATATGTAACTTATTATTTGTTGTGAGAAAACATAACCTAGTCAATAGAAGCATAGATATAAAAAACTGACTCCTAAAAGTATCTATAAAATAGTGCACAAGAGATAAAGCGATTGTGTGCCCAAGATTGGTATTCTTTATTACCTGCAAAAGCAGACGAATTAGCGGCCCCCTGTTAGACATCATCAAACATACAGCCGCATCTAGACTATGGCAAAACCAAGGATAAAAGACAATCCGCTGCCTAAAATATACTGAATACTCTTTTTAAACTTCGTTTAACGAAGAAATAGACATAAAGTTCGCACAAAGGAATCACGTGCTTGGTAAAAAAAATAACACTGGAAAATTGCCACACGAGAACAGATTATCGGCAGGTTTAATGGATGAACTTCACTATCTAGCAGTATTGACAACACAGTCGCTTTCTCTGCTTCTATAAATATCAATATTCCGACACTCCTACCCAACCCATTCTCTATGTCTGCGAATAGAAGCATGTTATGTAGGCTAAATATTTAACTTTATTTTCTTGTTTACAGGTAAAGGGGAACCTCTTTGGTGACTGACTAGACAAACTGCGACTGATAGAATAGATTTTCTATTCCTAAGTATAAGCATTCCGGTGTTAAACGAATTATTGTACAGGCATTATCAATTCAAATTCTAATGATAATGTAATTGTACGCCGACCAACTTTAGATTTATTTCACGACTGATTTATAATATTTTGTCAAGGTAGCTGCTTCTACAAAACTGTTTTCATTTTTTTCACGTGAAAGTATGAATGGACTGAGTTGAGTTATAAGGGAAAATATAAAATATTTTTTTGCTTTTATAATGTAGACTTGTATACATCGAATATAATTTAGCTAATTTATTTATCATCTCAAACATACGTATACGTAAGCGCACTACATACCAAAACCACCGACCCTCCACGCCGCACCGGCCTATGTCGGCAACTTTTTGTTGGCGGGATAGTTGGGGGCGTCACTCATTGCAAATAGGATAACTTTGTTAGCGACTTATTAACGGCTCAACATGACACGACGAACATGTTTAAGACGTTCTTGGCGTTATATAACGAGCAGAGCGGTTGCGTTGTCGGCATGACAACATGTCGGCGGGCAACACGTGGGGCTCTTCTTACTGACATGATTATTTTCTTATAGGCCGCATGGTTCTGTCGGCTGACTGTGTCGCCGGGCGGCGGCTTTGGAGTGTAGTGCACTGTAACTATACAAAAGTACAGTATTTTTATTATAATATATGTACTTCTTTTGGCATAAAATTGGCTACTATTTATAGGTGGCTAATCTTACGCCCGAAAACCCAAAAGCCATTTAAATATTACGTTCCACTTAACCACCCGCGTCCTACTTAGCCAGTACATTTAAGCTGGGTGCAACATAATATTTAAGTAGAATTTGAGTATTCGGGCGTTAATGTTTTAGGTATTTTTTAAATGTTTGCTGTTTAATCGCTTCTATATTTTAAAGTATTTATCAGTCCTACATCTTACGCATCTACTCAAGCATATTTCATTCGCTTATTTTGAACAATAGGATAACTCTAAAAAAAAACCTTTGTTTGAGAAAAATTGCGATGCAGTTACAATTAACAGCCTGTTAATTTAGAAAGCAGAAAACTGTTTACTGGATAATGGAAACACCGATTTTGGTCTTTGATATGATGATAGATTAGCTCTCACACAGTAGTTAATATTATTGTAGTAAAGCTAGCCATACACGCTGGGACATACCTGAGAGGTTTGCATGTACAGTTGCACCTGTCAGGTAAGCTTGAGTTCAGTAGAGTAAGTACATACACGTAGGGGTAAACTTGTAGGTACATGTTGATGCCATGGCCCCAGCAGCGGTGAACGCAGATGTCGACGCTGCATGCTGTGGCGCTGATAGGTTTATTGTTAGTTTTAATCAAATGAAGGACGACCGCCACACACAATCGGTTTTGCATGTACAGTCAAACTGCACAGGTATACCCACGAGAAAAAATATCAAAATATACCGGGTATATCCAGACTGCGACCGCACGCACGCGAACGCAACTAAAAATTTCGCAGAGACTAGTTTTTATAATGTTTGAACTATCGTCATGTTCGGATGTTAAACACGTAGTTTTTCCTAAAATAATAATGTACACCCTTTTATTCAAAAGAAAAATCAATGGTACGCAAAGCTTTAAATTATTTTAGTAAAAACTATGCGTTTACCACCCAAAAACGATATTTAAAAAAAGTTGCAAATATTCTAGTTGCTTTGTGTAGTCATTAAAACTACAACCTGGCTTCGTTTTCGGTGACAGTCTGGATATACCCGGTATATTTTTGGCTGCCTGAACAGGTGTACATATCTGCATTGTTGTGCAAAATTCACGGCCCGGTTTACCAGTAACATTAGACTGTACAGGCAATCCTGTCAGGTAAACCCTAGCATGTATAGGTGGCTTAAGAATAAATATAATATACGCCCAGAATCACATTGGAACCTGGATCTGACGTTTAAGAGATTTACAACCATTTACGCAAGGTATATTCTATTGTATTATACATTTCAATTTTATATTGTTAACTACATTATAAATGGTGCTTAGGAGTTATTTAAAGCGAATTCCAAATTAATGTTCCTAATTTAACTAAAACAGGTAATATGTAAATTAAGTAGGTACCTACTTAAACAAGTATCGAAAGCTTTACTAATTTGATTCTATGATCAATAATAATAAATAAATAATGTTTATACAAAAATAATAAGGGTTGAACAATTGTGTCGAAAAGTTCGGCACATATATATAAAAACACAGGTTAATCTAAAAGCTATTAACATAAAGCGACTGAACAGCCAATTCTGTAATCTGTTATAGATTCCTTATTTAATTCGCTCGTGCAAGCTTGGTGATGTGCCAATCTAAAGTCTAAAGAGATATTTATTTCCATTCTCTATGACTATGAAACATACAGAAGCTTTTAAACTAGCGCCATATTGGCAAACATAGTCTAAATAACCAGTCAGTTTATTTTTGTTTGCTCAATAAAACCGAATATAAATGACAATATTTTGTAATATTGTATATTAAACCTATGTAACTTTAATGAATAAGGCTGTAAGTAATCTTAGATCCCTCCATAATGAATACATAATATCAACAATTTAAGTATAAAATACGTTAACTAATTGAAATGGTCATAAACGCTGAATCTTTCAAATAGGCGTGGATGGCCAAATCTGGAACTATAAGGAATATGGAAAAATCGTCAAAGGCGTTACGAGCCCGATTTTGATGAAAACTAGAACTGCATACTTAGATTTTTCATAAATCAATGCCTAGTGAGGAATCGAACACGTTGATTTTGAAAAAAAACACATGCTGTATTATTACATCCTGCGATAATATTGCTAATAAGGATCACATTCTGAAAAGTAATGACATACGTCAAACAAAAGGAAAGAGGTAATTTTTAGGAAAATAATATTTTTTCTTCCCTCTCCTTAACACCAAGGCTTCTTTTGTTGGGCAATGGAACCAACAGAAAATTAAAATTGTTCGGTGCTGTTATTTCTAACGCTTTGTTCCAAATACCTAGATTTATTATTTTACATTGATAAACCTACCTCCTTCCAAAAAATTGGATCTTATTAGCAACATTATCAAATGGTGTGATAATAAAGCGTGTTTTTTTTTTCAAAATCATCGGGTTCGAGTCCAAGCTAGGCATATCAATTTATCACAAATTTAAGTATACAGTTTTATTTACCTCATCAAAATCGAGCTCGTAATTCCTTTCAGCATTTTTCGATATGCCTTATAGTTTAGGATTTCACCCGCCATGCCCATTTGAAAAAAATACTCTGTATGTAATTTGATATGAGACTTCCCATCGCAATAAAATTAACCAACAGTAGATTATTGGCTTTGTTTTCCATAGCCATATAATTATAGGTACATAATACTCAAAGATTTTGTAACCCATAGATAGTTATGCTTTTTTCTGTATTTATCATGTAGTAAACAATCTCTTACTATAAACAAAGGCTATGCTTGTATCCTCCTAGGGGTGCACAAAGGTTTTTTAGTGCCACACATAGTTTGCCCAAAGAACCTCATGGCACGCAAAATAAATTTATGGAATATATTACGTTTACAGTTAAACACTTTCGGCTTTATTTATAGACCGTTTTAAAACCTATTTTAGTTATCGAATGTTTTGCTCCTTTCGAGCGACTTCTGAATTCAGTTCGAGCGAAGAAGACAAAACATTCGATAACTATAAAAGGTTTTAAAATTGTGTATCAATAAAGGCCGTAATCCACCGACATGAATACTCAGCTTAGAGCTTAGGTAACAGGATACTTAGAATTTTTCTTAATTAAATATCCTCATGAAATGGTTTATTTAAGATTTTTCAAATTGATAATATAGTTGTTTAATTTGCAGAGGAATTTAATACAATAGTGTATTAATTTTTAAACACACTACAAAATACTTATTTGCCAATCAAATCGTTTTGTGTATAAATAGATATTAGACAGCCTGATTAAGGTATAAGAAGTACATAACAAAAATACATATTTTGAAGTCCGTAACTATTGAAAAAAAAAACGAGTCGATAATAATAATAAGATGTATTAATAAATGTACAGTATTATTTTTGCGGAATAGTTGTTATTTATTGTACCTTATAATCGATATTTTGTAAGTGCTTTGTTATAAAGTAAATGAATTGTGAAACTTGCATAGGATGAGTTTTCTTTTATTTGTATCTAATTGTGTTAAAGAATATATCACCGAATGCCTGTTGGTAACATTTATTATAGTTTAAAACTTTTATCTATATCTTCTATACATATATTAAATTTGTAGCCGACCGATGTCTCATTGTCTGTACATTGAAGATAAATAAGGAAAACCAATATTTGTCCCAAAACTATGATTTGTCTGCAGTGGCGTCGTATAGAAGGACGGTGGTACCGCTCCAGCTACCAAGCACCAAGAGGTGACAAATACAACTCACTCATACAGTCAAAGAAAGCAGACAACATCTACGTCTTTAAAGACATCAATAAATAACTACCTACTCTTGTATCTAGCTTTTACCTGCATGCAATTATCATAATTTGAAATGCATAGCAACTATAATTATTAAAAAAAATTAATCGTAAATAAAATTATAGTACACGAAATAATATTATATTTATCAATTACATTATATATATCTGCACCCAGGCGGAACCGGGCCGGAGTGCTGGTAAAAAACATGCAAAATAGAAGGTAAACATAGTAACTAAGAATAATGGGAATATACTCGTATAGTATGATTTGCTTTATCACCATGGTATTGCAAATAAGAAATAGTAATATGGGTATTTTGGTACTTACATGCTATTACCACTACAAGAAAAAAAAAAGGAACTGATAAAAAAGGATTTTATTATCTTACAATTACCTAAAACTAAAATACTAATGTTAAAACAAAAACTCATAACTATAGGTTTGAGACCCAAAATTAGCATGTGAGAATGTAGTAACTTTAGAATCATACCAAATAAAATATTATATTACACTGTGAATGCATCAATGGCTGTCAGATACTTTAAATTTAACATCAATTTGCTCATAACACCACACATAAACAAAAAACTACATAAATATTACAAGAAAGCCGAAAATCTTCCTCTTGCATAATTTTTGTCAACAATATGGGCAGCAAGAAAGTGACTCCCGAAGATTTGGTCTACACACAATAAGTATATTATTCACGATATATATTTTTGATATTCTTAAAAAGCATGACAATTAGATTTAGGTGGTATTATTATTGGCTAAGCCCCCATGTTGTATACATGGAAATTGAGTTCTCACAATGCATAGGGATGAAGCCTCATTGTAATATATAATTTATACAATATATGACAAAGCAAAAACTTAGGTATGCCACACAGAGATCTCAGTAAACCATAGGTTTAATTCATTATGAAATTAATCTTCAAAGCTGCCATACTAATCTACAAGCTTATAACTAACAACTGTTTCCATCTTGTTTAAGCCCGTTGAGAATGACCTGAGTTGTATGTTTTGGGCATTTGCTATTGCTACAGGCTCTGCCTCTGCCCATTTTTCTGGGATATCACAATCAGGCCTGGCATGCACTAATACATCAAAAGAGCATCTACAATCTAAAAATGGTAGATATGAAATTGTTGCTGCTATTTGTAACATAACATCTCTGATCTCCTGCTGGACTTTTTTCCAATCTTTACTTGCTACAGTTTCATTTTTCTCCTTGGATAAAGCTGCATCGCCATCTTCATATTGAACTTTGAAATCCCAGCATTCCAGAACTTCTTTGTTGGCCACATTCAAAATTATAAGAGACAATTTGCTAACTTTTTTGTTTAAAATCCAATCTGAAATAATAGAATTAACATGACTGAATTATTTACTTTTATGAGAGAAACAAATAATTAGGCTATATGCAGGGCAAATGCTGGACTATCATACTCTAGCTGGTTATTTACCTATATGGAGCCTCATGAGCTTGGGTATTAGTACTGCAGTCAGTGTTAAGAAAATTATATTACAAACTGACAAGTACAAAGTAGAGTTGTACTGTAAAAATTGTCCTGCTATTCAAACCAAAAAGACGGAGAAACTATGACCAAAAATTACCAAATTCTTGGTTGGAAGTTTAAATTTTACTCTGCACTTGTCAATTTAATGCTATACAATGTGAATGGAATAATCTTATGATTGTAAGAGACTTAGCTAGTCTATTAATATTTTCGACATCCGTAATGCTTTGAAAGTCAATGTAAAAGTTAAAACATATTATTTATCTTCATTGATTATATGTGTGATTTGAAAAAAGTCCTAGAACAACATACCTTCACTCTGCGATAGCAGATTGGTCAAAAAACTCTTGATTTGTGGATCCTCCGATATCAACAACGTTATTCCATATTGCTGCTCAGCTTTAAAACTTTCCGGCGGGTATAATCCTCTTTGAAATAAAACTGAGTTGATGGCAAACTCTGTAAATAAAGTGCCTTTATGAAACGTCTATTTAAAAAAACCTATTATATTAGTATAGAAAGTTTAAAAGAGTACTTACTTAGGTATTCGCAAATAATTTGCGCAGAACCACGAAGAGTTATACAGTTTTTTGTTTGCTGTTGCGACATTTCTCTGGTTAATTATACTTACTAATATGAACGCAATAATCCAGTAAGTGATTTTAAATTTTAAAGTAATATTATTAGAAACAATACTCGAATTTGTCAATTTATGAATGGTTTATCGTCCGTTAAAGTTTCAAACAGTTTACAAGTTGAAACTTGAAATTTGACAGGGAACGGGCCACTTTTGAAGAACTTATGTTTCCGAACGGATTTAGATTGCACTAATAGCGGTATATATTTTTGATGCGTACATTTGAAGAAATCTATGATCTTTGACTTATTTACAAATTAGATAGTTTGACTTGAGACGACACTCATTGGATAATTAAATTGTTATAAGTAATCTGTGATTGTTATTATTACCGAATATAATCTGTTACTTTTAAGCTTTTTGTCGAAAATTTCTGAACGTAAACTAACTAAAAATTGTCTACGACCTTTCGGCGCGCGAATGCGTCGTTATCAAAATATTAGGAACAATTTTCAATTTAAAACGCATTGTTTGAAATATGTTTTCTTAATATAAACAACAAGCATTTTATACTTATGGTGTAATAGTATTAACACGTCCAATATAATAAAATGTTAAAAGATAAAAACTTTTCATAATAATTTGACAACAGCATGACAACAACGATTTCGGACAACAAAAGACAGTAGACAATCTATATTTTTACCAATGTTTTTACCATATTTTTACATGGGGAATATTAAAGCTATTACGACTAGTCGCCAGCGACACAGTCGCTGGGCGACCAAAATATAGAGCAAGTCGCCTGAGCGACCGACGACTAAGAGCCTTTACGCTATGTCGACTATGTCGCCAGCGATTCAGTCGCTGGGCGACCAAAAGATGCGGGCAGTCGCCCGGGCAACCAGCGACTAAGAGCTATTACGCACTACCACGCTCCTACTCATGAATATCATAATGAAAATTGGCACAAACGCCATTTCGAATATAAAAAAACTAAGAGGAAACTCTTTTCTTTCGGTGTGCATAATCACGTATTCCTAACCGATTTAGAATCGTTTGGCACGAGAAGAGGGTTGGGAAGGGAGGGGGGAGTGTCACATTACCCCTGGTACCACTACCATGAAAAGATAATGCATTCGACCTATTTTATAAAACTTACAGAACAACAAAACATCAATTTTTAAATTATTCAACTTTATGAGTCTTTCGCGATGTGCTGATAATGATGATGCGTGTGCTAAAAACATCAACAAATCCATTCTTATAAATTGATAATGACAAATAACGCAACTCGCGTAGTTTTTAGGGTTCCTCGTACCTCAAAAGGAAAAAATGGAACCCTTATAGGATCACTTTGTGTTCCGTCTGTCTGTCAAGACCCTTTTTCTCAAGAACGCGTGGAGGTATCAAGCTGGATTTTTTACGATTTTTTATATCGGAGCAATGTCACTCAAATATCGATTTTAAGACCATTTGGATTTATAGCAAAAATGTTCATAATGGCGGAATTTGAAGCCAGATAAATATGGTGGTATATGACACAATAGTTCATCAAACGAATACACAAACTTCCTTTTGTAATTAAAAAAATACGAGATTCCTTCGACATAGGATGTACCCAATACTTTTTCGCATATCTTTACTTTTGTTCTTTTTATTTAGTAATATTATTGCAGCATCTTCGAAGTCCATTATACACGAATGTACGAGGAACACTATACCCGGCTTGGTCTGCTGGTCTTGGCTGCCTATGTTTTGGTCGCCGAGTGACTGAGTCGCTGGCAACTAATCGACAGTGCGTAATAGCTCTTAAGTCTTACTGGGACTATCTCCTATTATTTGTAAAAAGTACTATAATTTTTATTACGCCTGACAAGGACAGAGGCCCTCAGTCATACACATGACACATGTCATATCTTAGTCCCGTTATTCTACTCGGAACGTTTTTCCTCCTTAGAAAATACAAACAAATATAAACCTAATAATTCTTTTCAATAAAGTATATTTTACAATGTGTAATATTGTATGGTGAGCATTCCAGTTAGAGTATATGTTCCTTGTGGTTGTTTAACATAGACTTTATACTCTGTTTACGTTACGGTTTACAACTTTACGTTGTCTAACAACAACCAATTGTCAAGTCCGGTTTTACCTTATTATTTAATTAAACTCAATATTTATAGTATAAATCTATTTTATACCAATAGGTTTGTAATTCTAAACGTATCCCAATAATTTGTGTTTAATGATACTCAATTATGGGACGGACTAAACGAAAAAGATGTGATACGAAAAATAAACCGCGTAATTTTTGCCTGTGTGATAATACTGAAGATTCAGTTTTGTTGAACACTTGGCTGGCGAAGAATGGCCTGCGACGTAATAAAAAGCTTGGTTTGGCGGTATTCGACGAAACTGGCCGTGGAGTTATCACAAAAAAGAAAATCAAAAATGGAGAAGAACTTATTAACCTCCCACTAAATTTAACAATAAATGTAACCACACTCTTGATGGATAAATCTTTTTGTAGCATATTTTTGAACAACAATATAGATTGTATAAGAGAGTTTAAGCAAACTGTGTCATTCCAGTCATTAATGTCATTTTATTTAGCATTTTTAAAAGTTCAAAGTGTAAACACCAAATGGTATGTTTATTTAGAAAATTTGCCAAAAGATTATTCTGTGCCATATTATTTGCCAAACGAAATTCATTGCAATATTGATGATGAAATTCTATCTATTGTTAAAAAACAAAAAGATATCATAAAAACATCATATAATATTTTTATAGAAATATTAAAAAATACCTCAAGCAAAGATAGCAGTGTTCATGTTTTTAGAAAAATATTTACACTGCCTTTATATGAATGGGCCTACTTTACAGTGAATACTAGATGTGTTTACATGGATTTAACAAAAGTTATTGATTTAAAAAATACAGAAAATACAATATTGAATTTGATTTGTGATAATACTAAAATATCATTATGTCCATATTTAGATATGATAAACCACAGTCCTGAAGCAAGGAATGAGACTAAACTGTTAGTTAGTAGAGATATAGAAAATGTAAATATAAAAGATTTAAATGAAGACCTATTTTTAGACATATCATTTTCAATATTTACAAAAAATAATTTTGAATCTTATTCTCAAGTATTTATATGTTACGGGGACAGTCATAATTTAAAATTAATCACAGAGTATGGTTTCTACTTACCTGATAATGAATTAGATTGTGTGTCTTTGAACTATGAAAATATTAATTCATACTTCAGCTCAAATGCTATTAAACTATCCCAAGATCAGGTAAATTTTATATCAAATCACGGTCTGAACAAAGATCTATATATAGATAATAAAGGGCTTAGTTTTAATCTGTATGGTCTATTGATGGTTGTAAAATATTATTATAAGCAGAATATGGATGTCAGTAGGCTAATTTATTCAGCAGCAATATGTTCCAACGATAGAAACCTCAATGAGTTAATAATGCCTCTAGTTGTGACTAAACTGCAGGATATTAGAGACTCTGTAAATAAATTAAAATGTATTGAGAATAGATGTGTTATTTTAGATAATTGTTTAGCTCTCATGTGTCAGTATGTTTGTATATTGGAGAAATTTAATAAATGTTAATTAATTACTTTTATTTATTTCTAATTAAACTAAGTGAAATTTCTAAAAAAAAAGCGCATCTGGATGAAAGAATGATGGGATGTAAAACCATGTCACGATTGGTGTTAAAAAAGCTTTAGTCCGAATATTATTACCGAAGTTGGCATTATTTACAAGGATAATCATTAATCACGAATGATCAAAGATCATTGTGATATAGCATATCAATATCCTAGCTCCATAGACAGTCTCAATGGCGTAGTTGGTTAGACGCCGGCTGTGAAATGTGAGGTCTCGGGTTCGATACCCGCACCGAGACAAATATTTGGGTGATCCACAGGTATTTGTCTCAGGTCTGGGTGTTTGTGAGACTGAAAAGTCCTATTGATCTTAGAGTGAGGTCAAGACTATGTATGGGACTGTTTGGTGAAGTTATTATTTATTTGCTTGAACAATGTACTCTGTGGACTGTGATTCTTGCGCCGTGCCACCTAAGTAGGAGGCGAACAATTACTTCAATTACATTTGGAATTGTAGATAGTAGGTATTTATTAATTCTATTAATGAATGAAAATGTATAGATATCGTAGACATCTAACAGTGGTTCCTGAAATACTTATGACATAAATGCATCCAAAGCGGCGCCTTATTTCTAATGCACAATGTTCACTTAGTATATTTGGGCAGCATGACGTTATATTTATACAAATAACTGTTATATTCATTACCTAATGGACTTCCTGTGACTGAAGAGAGAGGAATAAATAGTCCATTATTTTATTAAATTTTACAATGTACTCTATGATTTATATTACCTAAAGATGGTAGACCACTATAGACTCTCGTGATTCGTGAAGTACTTTTCTCATGACTTAAATTCCTTTTCAAGTCCTACTCTAAGATCATGAAAAACTTACCGTAATTATTTTAAACACTGATCTTCACTGTTAAGTGTTAATGTTGATAGCAAAGACAAACACCACATAAATAATAGTCATCAACTACTTTAACAGAAACAAAATAAGCAGCCTGCACCATATTTCCCGCCTAAAATCCTTATTCTCCTTTTCTTTATAACTCCCCAGTTCTTGTGATACTGCACAATCCAGCCAGTGACAATGTATTTTCATTATTATAGGTAATTAAAAAACCTATAAAGTAATTTAAAAAGCTAAAGATTTTGTTTGTTTGTGTACTTTTTTTTGGATTCAGGACTTCCTGTGGCTGAAGAGAGAGAGAGAAGTACTTTTGATACCGAGAAAATATATGACGGGTCTTTTAGGCAGGAAAAAAAATCACGTGGGCGAAGCCGCCAGCAAAACTAGTTTACTTTATTGTATCTTTCATCTTAGTTTGTTTAATTGTTTGAACGCGCTAATCTGGAACTACTGGACCTTAGAGTATTTATATTATAGAGGGAGCGCTGTCATTTTGCGTAAAACGCAGATATTTTTTGTTTATGATTTAGGCAGCACTGATATATTAGTGAAATTAAATTAATTATTTAATAACAAATTGCTATACATTCTGTTGGTACCTGAAAGTAAAGTTAGTTATCATCCATCTAAAACGAGTTTGAGTGGAATTAAAGAATCGTAAACTATTTATTTTTAATTTTCTCTTTCAAATCATTTGTCTATGTTGACAATCTGTCCAATGTCAGCCAATAGGAGGGTAGAAAAGGCCCAGACCACCATTTTTATCTATGTTTTTGAAGTACCAGCACTCCCTATATATTATAAATACTCTAACTACTGGACATACTTGGATTAACACGCTACCTTTATTCCCACAAAAATGTAGTTTTACCGTGGGATGAAAAAGGAATTCAATTAATTTTATTGCTAGGAATGACGAGACGCGTATGCCATTCCCCTGATGGTAAGTGATACGACCGCTCATGGACAGTAGCACAACCAAACAACACTGTGAATTACAAAGCAATGTTTGGCATTCTACTGCGCTCTAAGTTGTTAAGTCTCATTATGTCCGGTAGTTACGCTAACTACAATGTCCTTCAAACCGGAATACAACAATACGTTTACATTGCTGTTTTGCGGGATATGTTAATTTGTTACTCTTTCAAAATCAAAAGGATGGTTTGGGACAGAATATAGGGTGGATGAAATGTGTAAGGGAACAAGATTATATGGCTTGAGTCATGGAACAGGTTGAGACGGAACGAGAAAACCAGTATGAAGGGCGGCAGTCTAACTGAGTTTACATATAAAACAGTTTGTACGCGAAATATTATGTGTCTGATGTGGACTGGACTTAAAATGCGTCTGCATCCGGGGGAAACTGAGTCGGGACGCTAGTTAAGTAGTTACACACTGTGGTTACACACAATGTGCTAAACTTGTTAGTCTGTGAATACTAAACATTGTTTTATGCATAGATGTAGTATTCTACGGTTTTATGTATAGTAAAAACATTTTTGGTTAATATTCCCACTGGAATATCCATTTACGTACAGGTAGGTACAAGTTATAGTATAGAATGCGTCGGTAGCGTAGTTGTACTACGGTACACATACATACGTAAACATCACGCTTTTATCGCAGAAGGGGTAGGCAGAGGTGCAACCAGGACATCCACATTTCGCCTTGTGTGTTCCGTCCCCACGATGTGATACGAGCCTATCGCCATGTCGGGCACAAAATTCCTGACTCCGGGCTGATAATGAATAGAAAAATCCACTGTCACTGCCCGACCCGAGATTCGAACCCGAGATCTCAGCTTTGTAATCGTACCGTAGTACAACACAAGTAAGTTTGACACAATTAATTGATAGGATCTATTTTTATACTATGTAGTTATTTATGTATAGTAAGCTAACTTAATTTAAAACGAATTCATTTATGATACTTACTGATAGAATAAAAATGGAATATTTTATTTTCTAGCTTATTTTTACCTTAGGAGCAACGTAAGATTGGTATTTTTTTCAAAAACGAGTGGAATATCCTTTGGCCTTTTCAGATAACTGATATAGCTTTGTCTTTAATTTACGCGCGAAAGTTTAAATTTTAAGGATTTTTTATGGGATTTACCGATCGAACAAAAAGGCATGTTTTACAAGTTTGTTTGTTTTTACTACCTTATGTACAAATTACAATCTAAGATACTTTTCAAAAAAGAGTGGAATACCCTGTGATTATAGGCTTACCTATTCATGTGGTACCATTTGCCAACTTACCAGACAACTGTATGCATCATTATCTCAATATTTGGTTAAGTACTTAATTCTAATTACGATTTTTTATGTATATAAATCTGAAAAGTGAAACTTAATTATTGGGAAGAGTCAAAGGACAATTAATGTGTAAACTGTAACCATGGTTATTTTTGCATTCCGTTTTACGCTTCAGCATTGACTAGTAAAAGTGTCAAGCCTTTTAGTTGTCACTTGACAAGCTTTGTTGTCAATTGTCATTTCCAATTTCATTTACTCTTGTCAAATTGCCACCATGGCGGCTGCGCTGCTGTCAAACAGGAGATTCGATAAATTAATTCGAAATCACGCCAAATTCACAAAATCCTATTCAAATAATAAATCTGTAATATTAAACAAACCCCAATTAAATATTATATGTAAACAATGCGCGGTAACCAGTTACTTCCGGGTGCGTATTAAATTTTACATTGACTAGTGGAATTTTCTTATTTTTCCCAGTTCTGAAAGTGTGTGATTTTATAAACATTATATTTTAAGTGGTGAATATGTTTCTAGTTTTATACCACACAAGGTCCAAGCAATCGTGCGGGTTCGGACTCTGCGAAAAATGTTTTGGCAGCAGTGTTGGCAAACAAGCCAAAGACAGGGAAAATCCCAGTTGGTGAGTTTGTTATGACGAATATTACTGATATATGCCTTATAAATATGATATGAAGTACTAGTATTTTCAATAGCGCAAATTGCGCTTATTTTCTATAATTGTTACATAATTTTGGTTGGTAACCTTGTGGGCAGTGCTAATTTTTTATCATCAGTGTAAATAATAGTTGACAAATTCCGATAAGAATAATGATTTAAGTAAATAAAATATACTTAACTGGAATTACGAAATGCCCAGAATGTAAAAAAAATTCAGAGTAGAGCAGAGCCCTTCAAAATCTGAGTTGTAAATGTGAATACTCTAACATAATCATTAATAAATATGTCACATAAATGTTTTTTGTTTGTCAAATATTTTAAACAGAAAATATCTTGAATAAATCACACTAAATGGTGGTGGAAACAATAAATAAATATAGAAATGAGACATGTATTTGTTAAGTTCTTGTAAATATAATAAACAAATAAATATACACCCAACAGCATATTTAGTTCACATTGCTGAATGACGCTAATATTTAGTTGCCATTATTAATTACTCTCTCATTTATGTTTTGTCACATTATTAATTATGTTTAATAAACTTGTATTTTTTTCTAGCACAAAAATGGGTCAGATCCTATTTCTATGCAAAATTTTTATTATTGGTAATAATAAAATATTCATTAGTATTGGAATTTCCAACAAGTTATTGCTGTGTAGTATAAATAATGCTTATAAAAAAAGAACTGAATTGGTTGATAAAATTAGAAATAGTCTAGACTCAGTTCAGCTCCTTGTCTTATTTTATAAACTACATTCTTTTTCATTTCATATTGTTATGTTACTAATACTTGGTTGGAATGCAGTCTTTTCACCCTTCCCTGCACATTTCCCTTCCTGCTTGCCAGCTTACACCCATCCTATTTGTGTCCTATGATATCATAGTCCTAAAATTTCCCATTCTCTCCCTAGGAATCCAAAAAAGAGACTGTTTTCACCCAGGTGCATCTGTTTTGTCTCGTGAAGATATAAATTTGGGTGATGCCAAGCCGGTCACGGGGATGGATATGATAAGAGGCATGCTGGAATATGTATGGCCTAAGGTGAGTTTCTTTTATTTAATTGTACTTATAAAAAAATATTGATTTACATGTCTCTTATATTTACATAAATACACCCAACAGTCACAAACATTGCCCTGACCCCACTCTAAGATCAAGTGTCGTGATATAGGTATCAGAAATTACGAAAGACTTTTTGGTCGCACAAACTCCCAGACCCGAAACAAATACCTGAGGATCACACAAACAATTGTCTCGGTACAGGGATCGAACCCGCAACCTCTATTTAGACAGTGTACTTGCCAATAACCAATTGAGCATATTTGGGCATGGGTTCGTTTGTAATCATATCATCCTTGTCATCATCATCAGCCCTTTCGAGTCCACTGCTGGACATAGGCCTCTCCTACACGCCATTGGACTCGATATTCAGCCTATGGTCTCCAAATGGATCGATAATAGAGATAAGAAAAAAGGAAATAAAAAAAGAAATGCATAGCAAGATGTATTATTAATTATTTTGACTGAATTAATGAAATAACAATTACTGATAGTAGTGATATTTTAATTGCTATCGATAGTTATTGATAAATTGTATAGTATTTTTGAATCAAAACAGTTTACCTGCTGTTTTGGCGCCCTTTCAGATGTTTCGTTTCCAGCTTTCTAGACATAGTAGTTTTAACTGTGCGTTGATATGTTCATCCAGGAAGAACGAATTTATACGAAAATATTTTAATTGATTAATCTTTGTTCCTAAAATAATCGATTCCGCCAAAAAAAATGGTTTTATTTTATTAGTTTCTTGGTCACGTTTGAAATTAAATAGCTGTTATGACAAGACAATACCCATAGTTCTTATCCTCTATTTACAATATATTTGTTATAATATTTATTAGTATTTTATGTTTTTTTTTTCAAGGAAATACATTATTTACGGTAATCAGTGTCTAAGCGTATAATGGATTCATGAGTATTATTAAAACGGTGCGTAGCGGTTTAATGTTACCACTGGATCTAACGCGGTCCTGCCTGAGAAGACCCAGCGAAACTAACTCAGTGGGCTTCCATTACCGCTGGAAACTACGTGACGCGAACCAGTTCTAAGCATTTCCAGCGAATAGTACTCAGTAGGCTTGTTTTGGGTCCAATTGATTAAATAACGATCATGAGTATTTCCCAAATTTTTACCAGTTCGAATAAACGTCTCTCAGTAATCATAAGATAGTAACGAGTATAATACACATATTACGTCACCCAAGGTAACATCTGAAAACCAGCGCTGTGTGATAGCTTATGTTACAACACAGCATAATGCTGACATGTTCTCCGGTTGTCGCGGTGTTGTTGCGCGACCCGCGCAACATACGCACCTACATTTATATATATTTTTTACTATTGTGTGTGTGTATTGATAGTCAATCACCACGCACTATAACGGTGAAGGAAAACATCGTGAGGAAACCTGCATACCATAGCGATTTGTATAAATTTCTATGGTATGTGAAAGTCCGCCAACCCGCACTAGGCCAGCGTGGTGGACTATATGGCCTAACCACTCTCAATCGTACTCTCGATTGTAGAGGAGGCCCGTGCCCTGCAGTGGGTCGTATATGGGCTGATACAATACAATACAACAATTGTGAAAAACACTTATGTGTTGCATACGGCTGCTCTTGCAACAATACAAGTATTTTCTTTCTATATTATTACAAATATGTATAGCTAGAATGCAAATCAACTTTTTGTATAAAGTTGATTCACAAACTGCAGTTTTAGTTGGTTAGTCTTATGCTACGCTATAATGCATATAATATTTTATTTCAATAAATTATTGTAGCCTTTGAATGATACGTTGACAAGAGGTTTGGTTGAAGGGAGATGTTAGAAGGAGGTGACAAAGGAGGTTTGTGGATTAATCTGTTGAAGGCCTTTGTCCAGATTTTAGAGTGGCAATAGGGCTTGTAGTCCAATTCACAAAAAAATGCGCTCAATGTAGAAAAATTGGCTGGAAGCTATTATTTAATAAAAAAAAAAAATCTATCACGTCCAATCTATCATGAATCAAGTAATTTATTAGTTTGTTTTTAACTCTAATTATATGTTGTTACCAGTTTTTTATTATTTGCTTAATATCTGTAAGTATTGAGAGAACTACTCCTTCATTAACCAAACATACAGTATTTAGAGTCCCATGTGAGTTGCTAAATCACAGAGTTCCTTACGAAATATTACATCTGGTAGTATGATATTCCAGGATAACTTGATGATCCGCAACCGCGTGATGTTGTCTCTGTCGCTGCTGTTCGGCGCCAAGGTGATGAACGTGTCGGTGCCGTTCCTGTTCAAGTACGCCGTGGACGAGGTGAACGGCGCCGTGGCCACGCCGGCCGGCGACGCGCTGCTGGGCATGGCCACCGTGCCGCAAGCTCTGGGCACCACCGCCTTCAGCTTGCTGCTTGGATGTGAGTCTTGTATTTTATTTATTTAAGTTCTGATGTGATATGTGAAATTTTCTTGAAATTGATAACGTGATTGTTGTAATGGTTCATATTTTTATTATTGTTATTACTTCGACATAAACTAAAATTGTTTCTGCTAGAATCTTACATACATACATACATAACCACACGCCTTTTTCCCAGAAGGGGTAGGCAGAGGTGCTACTAGAACACCCACGTTTCGCCTTGTATATTCCGTCCCACGATGTGATAGGGGGCAAGCCTATCGCCATATCGGGCACAATTCCCTGACTCCGGGCTAATATTGAATAGAAAAATCCAATATCACTTTGCCCGACCCGGGATTCGAACCCGAGACCTCAGCTTTGCAATCATACCGTAGTACCACTACGCCACCGAGGCAGTCTAGAATCTTAAGTTACTTATAATAGCCAAGTGCATTTTTATCGTAATTAAATACTCCTTTTAAGCCTACTAATGGTTCTCAAATTATAAACAAACAAAATATTAATATATTGTGTATGGAATGCATGTCTGTATCCAACTATATAGATAGGATATTATGAATAAATAATAAATTACACAATAACAAGATAATTTACAGTGACATTGCAATCGAGTTGTTGTTCTCTACTATGGAAAGACAACCTGGCTTTGGCTGCCAATTTCATCCTCTTCCAAGCCAACTTGATCTCTCCATCAGTTCGATTTTTTCCCATAAGTTTGTTTAGTCTGAAAAATATACATGTTACATAAATAATAGTAACTACATTTTATATCTAAACATTAATTGAAAATTATTTGACTTGTTATTTAATTATTTAACACAATTAACAGCAATAATTACTCACTTTTGTGTCACATTTTTCCATTCTTTTGATTTTAACGTATTGGTATTTGTCTTAGTAGATTTATTTTCTAATATATGAGCCGACTCGGAAATAAGTTTACATAGTATTTCCTGGAATAAGGAGGAAATTCGTATTGATTGAGTTAAATATTAATTTATTACACTGTTCAATAACAATATGATGAATTTGGACTAGCCTTCTCTTCAAAAGTCCAATTTTCACCCCTTTTCTTCTTTGATGGCTCCATTTTCGACTTGAACAACTAATATATACGTTGCGTACGAGATTTCACAAAAAACTATTGCACTTGTCACGCTGTTGCCGAGTTTATATAATTAAAAAAGAACAACCTTTCTTTATGTTACTTTAACTCGTCTATATTAACTGCTAATAATTATAATAAATAATAAACCGATATGTAAACATTTCGACCATATTCAAGTACGCGCGCCGGACATTTCAACAAAGAACAAAAAATATTTATATTACTTCAAGTTCTAATATTTAAATAGAATCATTATTAAACCGATATGTAAACATTACGATAATATTCAAGTACGCGCGCCACACAATTCATTCCGTTGTACGCTAGCTAAATCATTAAGTGGACAGTGAATCAAAAACAAAATTCACTATTTAAAATTATCCAGGTTTAAAATAAACGTATATATATTCAAACGGCAAAATAGTATATATCTGGAGTCATGATCATCATGAAAATCACATTTTATATAATTTGTTACCATTTTCTATATACAAGTTTATGTTAAATGGAACGGAGAATAAATCGCCGAGTGAATGATCGAATGGATCACTATAATTTTATGCATACAATCTGTGGATACTAATGAAATTAGGGACTAACTTCGGTACTACGTAGTCCTCGGTTGGTCTTGGATTTGTAATAAGAATGAATTTTAGTCCGAGAACTGTCCTTAATACCGTAACAATCCTAGACTTATTAGTTTTGGTTTAAACCCAGTACTAAGCTAACTTTTTGTAATAAGACGGATGTGGTCTTGAAGTATCGTCTCGGGCGCAGAAGAAATGTAAAAAATATGCGCGACCTTGTGCGACACCTTTGTGTTTATCTGTCAATTCACGCTTCATTGAGTTATTATATCAGTATCATGTTAAGTAAAACAAAACGTTATATTTTCATTGTTAAATATTTTTAAGGTAACCCAAGTCTTTTAAGATTTTATTCAGCAAAAATTAGATACATATAATTTTTTTAATAAAATAATACCTTTAGTAGACACTTACCCTGTACAATACAACACTTTTGTTATGGGTATCAGCCGGGTAACACCCAGCCCTAGGTACAAATATAAGCTGTGGCACAGGCCAGTGAGTAGAGAGTGTTGTGCAGACGGCATCGCGCGCGGCACGGCGGCGGGCTTCAACGAGCTGCGCAACGCCGTGTTCGCGCGCGTCGCGCAGCACTCCATCCGCCGCCTCGCCTGCAACGTGTTCACGCACCTGCACCACCTCGACCTCGCCTTCCATCTCGGACGACAGACCGGCGCGCTCTCCAAGGTACACTCCCACACTCTCACACACTCACACACTCTCCGGAACATCCCCCTACACTCAAACATATAACCGACAAAGCGGAGGGGGAGGGTTGGGCAAACTATTCAGCGACACAATTCATAAAACCCCACATAATAAAACACTGGTAAAAACCTTCACGCACTGTACACTTACAAGTTATACATTCAGAAAACCACAACTTACCAAGTTAACTCTTAACATTCGTTCGGCTATTGGATAAAAAAGTTTATGTTTGTACAGAAACATGAACAAAAAAATCAAATTGTTACTATAAATATCAATATTTTTATAGTTGGAAAACCAAAGTGTGACCATGAACAAATGTTACAAATAATGCCAGTATCAACTTTCAGTAGCCAAGTAATATTCACATAATAATGTACCAATCATTTCTTATTTCGGAAACGTGCTTCGTTTACCGATTGAAAAGGGGGTATGGCTAAGTTAGAAGTTACTAGAACGTAACGCAGAATTTATATCCAGTAAGTTATGTACTATATTACTGAAATTATCTACAAGATTCTATCTCTATGTCATCATCTTTATCACTCTGAACCTCAGGGTGTCCCCTGAGGGTGACCCTGGCTTTTCATAGCTTTCCATAGCCAGCTATTAATGTTCTCCCAATTAAATTTACTACTTGCGTTCTGTTTCAGACGATAGACAGAGGCTCTCGCGCCATCAACTTCGTGTTGTCAGCGATGGTGTTCAATGTAGTGCCTACTTTATTCGAGCTGACATTAGTTTCTACCATATTAGGACTTAAGGGCGGCATCGCTTTTGCTGGTAAAGTATTTCTTTAATAATTAAACTTTTTAAGTTCAGATTTTAATATGCTAAACTGCAAAATTATATTTAAAGATAAACGGCCGTATTCATAGACGGTTTTAAGACCTATTTTAATTATCAAGTGTCCCTTTATAACAACTTTTGAATTAAGTATGAGTCAAGAGGAAAAGGAAAACATTCGATAACTACAATTAGTTTTAAAATTGTCTATGAATAAGGCCGTAAGCATATAGGTGCATAATTTGCAGTATCAAAAATAGCCTCTTTTTTTCGATCATAGAAAAAAAACGACGTCTGTTTGAAATAACGGTTTTGTATATTTTCATTTATCAATTATCTGCCCACTTATCAATGCAATCTGTACTTATATAAATTATACACTTCACATCTCCATGAATCTCCATGTTTAGAAAGAGGAAATTTCACGAGACGATTTCGTAGCCTGTATGTACATTGTACATGATGAGTATTTATTTTGGGGACATTACAAGGTGTGTGTGTGTGTGTGTCAGGCGTGGCGTTCAGTTGCGTGGGCGTGTACGCGGCCTTCACGCTGGCCGTGACGCAGTGGCGCACCAAGTTCCGCGTCTACATGAACAAGGCAGAGAACGAGGCCGGCAACAAGGCCATCGACTCGCTCATCAACTACGAGACCGTCAAGGTACGACCGTCAACTACAACATTCATAACACCTTTCTGTTAATGATTTTAGATATTATGGTATGTTGTCATGAATTATCATCGTCACCATTATTATCATCACCATGGTCATCAATCATCCTCAGCCTCACGTTGACTAGTGTCGACTCTTGAACAAACTCTTCCTCAATATTTTTAGAAGCAGTCTACATCCACTGGCCACTACACTTGATGATCCTGGTATGGCACCAAAGTTCAAACAATTACACTCCAGTCTTGACAATAGCATTTTTTATTAAGGTCAATATAAAAATATTGGCCTTAATAAAATCTTTAGCAGAGTATCATCATATCTCCTTGCAATCATTTGCACATTCTATTCTACTGTCTAAATATACAACTACCGTCTAAAAATATCAATCGAATCATTATTTGTAGGGCTTGTTTTGATAAATCCATTTAATCTGTTTGCAGTACTTCAACAACGAGCAGTACGAACTAGAGAAGTACGACGTGAGTCTCAAGAAGTACGAGGAAGCGTCACTCAAGACTGCCTCCAGCCTCGCGCTACTCAACTTCGGACAACACGCCATCTTCAGCGGCGGACTCAGCCTCATCATGATCATGGCCGCCAAAGAGATCATGCAAGGTAATGCCTGTCGCTTCTCAGTCGTACTCGATTGTACAGAAGGCTCGTGTCCTGCAGTGCCACGTGTGTGTGCTGATATATTACCATACAGTAGTACATGGACAACCGTGGAACACTGCACGCGTGTATCTCAGGCGACAGTCGCCAATGTGACAGAACAAGATGAACGTGTAGGGTAAGTGGTGGCGTGGTTGCAGGCAACATGACGGTGGGCGACCTGGTGATGGTGAACGGGCTGCTGTTCCAGCTGTCCATCCCGCTGGGGTTCCTGGGCTCCGTGTACCGCGAGGTGCGCCAGGCGCTCGTGGACATGCAGACCATGTTCACGCTCATGACCGTGCAGTCGCGCATCAAGGTACACGCACACGCACACGCACTCACGCACATGCGTAAGCTTGCATTAATTAGCACAGTCCACCGAAAAACCGATTTAGTTAACGATTTATTATGTTAATCACCCACAAATATTCGTGGTCTCTATGTACTATAATGGTCTCAACCCTTTGAAATTCAATAAGGCAGTGAAAACAAACATCTAGAATGCTCAACAGTTATTTTATTTTTATTTCTGGGTGTTATAAAGTACAAAACTATCAACTAGTTTCCGTACCCATGACTGATTGTTTTTGCAGGAAAAAGAAAGTGCGCCACCGCTAATAGTGGACGCTAAAACAGCTACGATCGAGTTCAAAGACGTCAGTTTCAAATACGTCAACGGAAAACCAATATTTAACAACTTGTCATTCACGATACCGGCTGGCAAGAAAATTGGTATTGTAGGAGGCTCCGGCTCTGGGTAAGGCCAACACTATTATATTATTTGTTTATATTTGTGCAACTGTAGGTGTGTGTGTGTGTGTTTATGAATTGAACAATCTCTGACCTACGACCGTTTATTTCCAGTACACTGTCTTAATATTACAATGTAAATTGCACGGCATAATTTATTTGATCATCGATTCTAAATAAGGGTAACATTACATAGAATAAGTCAGAGGCGAGAAATACAACTTGATACGTCATAGATTATATCTCTAAATATTGTACTATGTGATATCTGCCTACGGCACATATTTTGATTAAAAATAATCATTCAAATATTTCGAAATAACCAAATTAATAGAGACTAATAAAATATACAAATCTTCATTTCAAATGGTTTTAGCCTTTATTTTCAAATAGCCAATGTCACACTTATAAGTATCAGCTGATAGCAGGGTTCATTGCCCCTGCACTGGCAGGTTTCACTAAGCCAAATTAATGCTATTGGTGTTTCAGTAAATCAACAATGGTGAGGCTATTGTTCAGATTCTTCGAGCCTCAGTCAGGCCACATCACAATCGCAGGACAGAACATCAAAGATCTAGATCTAAACAGTTTGAGGAAGGCGATAGCTGTTGTACCGCAGGTGACATACACAATTATGATATTGAATTATTATATTTAATTATTTTTGTGTGTTATTTGACAAGGATACCCACCATTACTTTCTATGAAAAGGATATGGACAGGTATATGTACCTGTCCATATCTTTCATGCAAGTGTCAAACAGATGTTGCACTTTTTGTGTTAGAATTTAGAGCATAGACATTTTTTTCCACTTCGTTCTTTTTTTAATTTTATTGTAAATTTTAACATTGTATTTATAAATATAAGTACTTTTTAGAGTTTCTATGATTGAGTATAATATTTTGGTGTATTTTTGTGTTGCAGGACTGTGTGTTGTTCCACGACACGATATTCCATAATCTGCACTATGGAGATTTATCTAAATCACCCGAGGAAGTGTACAAGGCTAGCAAAATGGCGGAACTACATGAATCAGTAGAGACATGGCCAAAGGTGTGTGTTTCACCTATTTTGATTTCTTTTTAAAAAATATGCCTGTTCTGCGATGTAGTATTTTCGTAATTTTACTTAATTAGTCAAGTAAATAAAAATGATTTTGATTTCCTATATTATGTTTGTTGATAGTAGGTATAGTACAGTTGCGTTGATAAGTTTCTGAAACACTTTTTTTTTATTTTCGACACCTCTGTGTTTCACATATTTTGCGTGTTTTTAAAGTTCAGATGATTGACGAGGTCAAATAAAAATGCCAAGATTTATTTGGCGTATGTCACCTTATAAACATTTATAATCTGAGAATGTGATGTTTTTGTTACTATAAAGACCTACATTGAGCCAGTGAATATGTGGCATGCCATGTTACTCTGTACTATTGTGTATTGTGTTGTGTGCAGGGCTACGCCACGCAGGTGGGCGAGCGCGGGCTGAAGCTGTCCGGTGGAGAGAAGCAGCGCGTGGCCATCGCGCGCGCCATCCTCAAGGCCTCGCCCATCATCGTGTTCGACGAGGCCACCTCCAGCCTCGACTCGCTCACCGAGCACGTGAGCACACTACTTGCTTCTACTCACTCCGTTTGCCTCACGAAAACATGGGCAAAATAGTTTTAAAAATGCCTTTAAATTCTATTTCATAATAGTGACAGTCAATGGTCAGATGGCCGATGACATGGCTCATGATCTCAAACTACAAGTGATTCTAAGAAATAATATTTTGGAGATTTTTATAAGCCTTTTTATTCTAGTCCTTCGAAACGGATGAGTATGATTAATCAATGGTATATTAGATTCGAATCCATTTTAATAATTCCATGAAAATACTAAATTTTCAAACACTATGAAGGTATACAATATACATTATTTAATTTTAAAAAGTGTACAGGAAAAGTATACCTTTAAACGCTTAAGTTGAACATCAGTAGATATATTCGATTTTTTAAAATTGATATTCTGCAAACAATAATTTTATAACCGGTATATTTTTGTTTCCATGCAGGCGATCCTGCAAGCCCTAAAGGCGGCGACAGTGGGGCGCACGTCCATCTGCATCGCGCACCGCCTGTCCACTGTGGCCGACGCCGACGAGATCCTGGTGCTGCAGCACGGCAGCATCTCGGAGCGCGGCTCGCACCACCAGCTCGTCTCCAACCCCAGCTCGCTGTACTCGCGCCTCTGGGACAAACAGAACCGCGACGCCGTGCCCAAGTGAACTCACTGCCACGCCTCCACCTCATACTCACTCATGACTCATCACATGAGTTTTGTACATAGTGAAATGTAATTATGATGGTGTATCCGAGACACACTTCAACTGTCAGTGTTCATTGTTGCGCCTAGGGTATTTGACTATGATCGATGTTTTTATTATTTTGCGAACAAACAAATATCATTTGAATAAAACATTTATGTCAAGAAAGTATTGAACTAGTTTCTAACGTGAGGCAAATCTTAGTATTTTAAAAAAGTGTTGGAGCATAGTTGGGACATCTTACCGTCTCTTTCATACGCGCACACTGTAATGCATATTAAAATGAGTGACGTTGCTACTTTCATTTTGTATCTCTTTTCTTTTACTCCTACTGTAAGGTTTTATACGTTTCTGACTTGTTTAATTTTGAAGGGGTTTACAAAATTATTTGTTTACTAGATTTTGGATATGGATGGATAGTTGGATACATTTTGATAAACATACTAAAAAATGGAGTCAAATACCCTATTGTTTCTATTGGCGATGTCCAGGCCAGTGCCTAGCTATACCTCACTCGTTAGTCTCGTCCAATTCTACGGCGGCGTTCTCAGTTTGTAAAACCATCGTATCTCCGAAAAAAAGAACACTGATATAATGTCGTCAAGAAGGACATGAGAATATAGAATTATACAACCGTTGCTATTGCGAAGTGAAAAATCAATGCCGACAAAGAAAAGTATTTAAGAATGCATAACTCTAGTACTGTCTCGATATATCAGGAATGTATATTAGTCCGCCCCGTGACCACGAAAGTTGTGAAGTAATCGAAACGTCGGGAAGTTAAAAAATGTAAAAATTAAATCAAATTCGCGATAAAATCCGTAAGAATTCGTTTTATTTCAAATATATATTAGTTTTTTAATAAACGTGCTGTTTATTCAATGGTACAGAGTACCTTTAGACAGGGTACTTATCAATGATGTGGGATATTTGTGAGTGTCTGGAATTGAACCACCTATCTTACATCAGTATTACAATTATCACCAGTGTGATTAATTCCGGCACATACAGATTGTGTACTTTTACATTATTCTATGTACGTATATAAAACAACTAGATCCACGTGTTTGTGAACATTAGTGCTATACTACAATTTAGTTTAGTACATCTTATTACGAACTAGGTCTCACTCAGAAAGTACTCAATATATTTTCATAATATTTTTATTATAAAAATATTTTCGAGTTTTTATCATGAGGTCTGAAGGAGGGCTTCATTGATGAAAGATTTTATATCGCGAAACATGATGAGAGTAATACATATATTATTTTGTATTTTCGTTTAGTTGCTTTTTAGAAGACGGATTAAATCCAATAAAAAAATATAAAACTCCACCAAAGATACATTTTATTTTTTTGTAAATGATATGTTAATTTTTTTAAAGATCTTAATTGAACCTATTAGTTCCCAGACCCATATGGTGTTAATAAGCATGTCTATATTTAAAAAACTGTGTATTGTAAAAAAAAACTTAACATGGCTTATTTTGTATTTTACAAAAACATTGTTATTTTATACTGGTTATTATTAAAAACAAAGGATTTATAACATGAACCTAGTAAATAGCTCATATATAACTAATTCAATTAGTTATTTCGTATCGCATGCGGATAGAATCCGCACTGCGTATATAAACTTCATACAAACGCCCAATAGATGTCGCGGTAGTTGTGACGTAGACAAGTGTGGAGGTGGCTGTAATAGTTTAATGTAATATTGTACAGGTTACTTGTTGAATAAGTATATTATTTTGTTGAACCTTGTGTTTCATTTTCATCCTTATTATGAATTGTTAATTAAAAATTGATGTGTTAAGGCGCCTTTAACTGTCAAGAGAAGACCTTGTGTTTTTACAAGGCAACATGATACAATACCTAGGTAGAGACGCTGTGGTAACGTGCTGCACGGAGACGCATCCATCGCGTACATCGATGTCGGTCCCGCTTACATTGTTCTTTGTATATTTTTGTGTATTGAAATAACTGAAATAAAAGCTAAAGAAGACAACAATAAATCATTCTCATTCTTAAGGTTTTATTACGTTCATACAGTCCCCCATAGTAGTTTTTCTCATATATCTTCTATGTGCAGACATCGATCAGTTACAAATTGTAGATAAAATATTTTGTCGTATTGCATACAATAAACTTGACTGAATTATTTCGTTCTTGACTGAATATATTATTGCGTTGCAAAAAAAAAACGATATAAACTAGTTGGCAGTGATACTACATCACTAGAAAATTGCTATGTCGACCTATCGCGTAAGTACTTGTGAATGTTCCTGACCCTTGAGTAGTAAACATTTACTTACTACCAATTTATTATTCTCTTTGACAATAACAATAATGCGTCTTATGATGTAATAGACGATATTTTTAATTGACGAACAGCGGGTGCATGAAAAATGTTGTCGCAAGATCTAGGATATATTCCGCAGTGTCCATGCGATAAATCCTTACATTAAAGCCCCTTTACACGGGGAGAGTTTTTTAAAATTAAAGTTATTTTTATTAAATAAGTTCCTAGTACCTACAGTGCTCAGACTTACAGACTGCCTCGGTGGCGTAGTTATTCGACGCTGACGGTATGATTACAAGGATGAGGTCTCGGGTTTCGAACCCGGGCAAGTAAAGTGATATATATCTATTGATTTTTTTATTATCAGCCCGGAGTCAGGAATTTGTGTCTACTATGGCGATAGGCTCGCCCCCTTACACATCGTGGGACGGAAAATACAAGGCGAAACATGGGTGTCCTGATTGCACCTCTACCAACCGTGAGTTTATGTATGTATGTATGAACTTACAGTCACGAAGCCGCGATTAATAAAGTAATTGTAGAAATTCGACATTTTGTTAAAAAATATTATATTGGATCTACTCTGAAAAATCCATAACACACCAGCCAGGACTATCATAATTCAAAAATTATGTGTCGAAATATCCGTTACCATAGCTACGTGCAAATCACAACAGCTACGACTCAAACTTATGTCACTGAAATTATTAATTATTTTAACTCGTATTCGAGAACTTTTTATTTATTGTATGTAGATTATATATTTTTGCATGCGAGCAAACAATGTCAGTGCTGAGTCTACTGCCGGAAGATAAGAAGAAAGATCACAGGTAACCAAAACCATTGTATTCATTGGTTAACAGCCTTTATCCATTGTCTTTATCGAATGCTATGCTTAATTAAATAAATAATCTTTATTTAAATACCCATAGTTGCTTACTCGTGACCTGCTTACTTAACCACTTAGATTTCCGAGTTGGCTTGGCTTGGAGTGCGTGATTTTTAAGATTATTTTCAAGTAAATTAAACGGGGTTTATTGTTTTGCGATCGGTTTGTAGTCGGCAAATGGTCATTATCTAGTGTTCAATTCTTTAGTAATTATAAAACAATACCCAAAAGTAACATTTTGTTAGGTAGCAAGTAGAAGAATCTATTCATACTTATTAATGTATTTAATTCTTTAGGTCTTGAGTGTGTACCTATCACCTGTTTGCAAATTGCAAAGTACCTATATAGGTGTTTTATTTTGATAAACGTAAGTAGGTATCTATTGATTTTTTTTTAATTTCCATAAAAATTTTAGACATTGTCTAAAGCTAATGTCTTTGCTAATCTGAATCGGTTATTTTTATATTTAAAAAAAATGTTAAAATATGTTATCGAATAAGTAGCTGACTATTTATTAAGAATAAAGTACCTAATTACAAAATTGTACAGCTCTTACTTATATAAGCAAAACTGAAATAAAAAGAAATTATACAATATAAAATCTTCCTAAATTAAATAATTTTAATATTGTAATCGTAGCTGAAACTGCGTTTTTATTTCTTCGTGTAAACTTTATTAATTAGAATAATTCATATATTTGTAGTTGTGACAAATAATTGTAACAAAAAAGTACAAATACTTTTATAGGCGCACATATTTCTTGCTGCGGCAGTAACTAAAGTAGTAAAAGTTGGGGCAAGATTTATGTTCTACCACAGCTGCACTGATAATAAACCAAGCTTATTTAATAAATTTATTTGCTTACATAGATGTCCCAAAAAATATGACTGTGAATTGGCTATGTTAGTTGGTGTAGCAGCATGTATGGCTAGGTTGCTTTTTTTTATATACAGAACAATAGTTACACCATTCTAAATTTTATGTTCCTATTTTGTGTAATTTTTTGCCAACCAGTTGGAGTCTAAGTTGATAAGTTGATACACGCTATTTAATTTAAAAGGTTAGCAGAATGTGAAAAAGTTCTATAAATTAAAAATATAATAAGCTATGTAAACGCAAATCGGCAAAACCTTTATCCTAAATTATATAGGATTGAGGCAAACACTTAGGGTTATTTAGTGGATCTTTTAAACCCTTAGCACATCGTTTACGTATACTGATAGGCTTAGAAAGGCATAACTTTAGCATGCAAAGCTACCGAGGCGACATTTATTTATGAATACCTACTTATTTCAAAGTAGCGATGTTAGAATTCAAAGTTTGTTCTTTAGGTGGGTAGACACATTTCACACAATTCTACACTTGTAGAATTATTTAGGTGTGTATGAGCCTATTAAAGTTCATTCTACTGTGCAAAGCCTGGATGACCCTAAACGTGGTATCTGGTTAATCTTTTTGTATGGCCGAACAAAATATTCTTCTTATCTCGATCCGTTTTAGTCAGATAAGTCCATCGTAAATTACCCTAAAGTAAGTAAATAAATAAATAAACCTTAATCGATTCCTTTACATTATTTCGCCTTCAATGCTTGTAAAGCACCAATACTTAATTCTTCTGATATTGTTGGTGTTTACTTGACATCAGCCGATTAGGTACTTGCTCGTTTGCCGCATATTAGCATTGTTAATTAAAACCAATAATATTTTGTTCCCTCAGAAAAGAATCCCTGGAGACTGTATACAGCAGCAACTCCCGCTTGAACCTGCTGAACAAGAGGAAACGACTGAACCCGCTCACGTCGGAGATGTCGAACCAGACGCTGAACAGCAAGGTGGGCGACAGATACGTGACGCAGCGGGTGCTGTCGGCGAAGACGCACAGAGTCAAGCAACTGCAGAACCAGCTGGCAGACGCGCACTATCATTTGCAAGTGAGATTATTGCAGTATTTCCGCTAAGGCTGTCATTTTATTTTTATATATGACAAGCATTGTCGAGGGCTTTCATTAACATGATAAGATAACGGAGATGGATTAGTTGACAGCTTACAATTATGTCATATCTAAATAAGATTGATACATAATATTGACACTCATCTTATATAGCAGTAGGTATATAAATAAAATTAGATGAAAATATTTTGTGGTAAGTATATCACTACGACAATAAATATACAGCCTTTAGACACAGTGTGTGGGAAGCCAATTATAAAACGAAAGGGCACAGATGCATTTCCGTATCAATACAAAATATATGAACAAAAATTATCCTTTTACCTTAGTGTGGACTGTGGCGATTGAAGTTTTAGATAATTATATATTTATTATCTGTCAAATTAGGGCTATGTGTGAAAAGTTGTTATAATTAATAAATAATATACGAAATAGCTGACCAGCGAATAATTTACTAACCCGTTTTTACATCATACAGATAATTTAAAAGCTTTGTACCGATTATAAAAATATTATTTCAGGAGCTAAGCAACGAAAACCGCGTTCTGCGGGCCATTCAGAAGAAACAAGAGATCGCGCTACAAAGGCCAGTTGAATTACATTTCTTTGTATTTTAATTTTTTAGAAATAATATCTCACATAAAAGGAAATGCTCCATTGTGGGAACTGGGCATTAGCTATTCACTTTACATTTATTAAAGAACAACTCATTCCGGAATGAGCGATTTATAAGTTAATAGTTACAGAGCGAGGAATTGAAATAAATTGATTTAAAATGCCCCTATAAAATTTGATAGACCCATAATTGAATGTTAACCCCGTTGAATGTTGTTTTAGTAGTACAAATACTATTAAATTGTTTTCTATGATCAATAAGATATATTGTTTTGCATTCTTTTATTTCGCATTTAGTTATTCACTATGGTGAAGTTGTAAAGGTAATAATTAAACAGGTCATCTGATGGTAAGTGATCCCTGCCGCCCACGAACGTCCACTAACACTGAACGAGTGGTAGAGCCACGCTGAACGTTTTATTTAATAATGAACATCAATTTAAAATTAATATTAACGTGGGTTAAACTCTATAGATACGCATAGGGGAAATGTTTTATAATCATTTCATTATTTATAAAAATGTGGCATAAGCTTCATAACGTTTTAACAACTTGATTCTCCCTGCAGATATGAGAATTCCAACGCGGAATTGCCTCAAGTGCTAAGCTCTCACACCGAGGAGATACGGATACAGCAGAGCAAGTACAAGCAGTTAAAGCAGCAGTATAAAGAGGTGACGCAGAAACTCAAGGAGAAGGATATGCAGTTGCAACAGTTACGAGATGAACACCAGCATTTGTTGGACCTTAGCAAGGACAGGTAAACAAGTTTTCTCTGTGACATGTTGTACTGGTTAATTCAGCTATCATTACTATTCGTTGTATAGGATTTTTATAAGCCTAACTTAAATCTGAAAAATAATTTAGTAACTTAATAGTATGTTTTAAAATTACCTAAACTTTTTGGAAATAATCGAGAACTACGCAACGTCCTTTGATTAAGGATAATTTGGACACTAAATGTGGTTATTGCAACTTTTATTAATCATTCAAATTATTTTGCTATGTAACGCCAAATATCATTGGCTCCGCCATAAATCCCGATTGTTCGTGTGTCGTTACGTAGCTGATTTATGTGCCTGTTTATGCGAATATATAGTGTGTAAACAATATTAGACTTGGAAATTGCCCTTGGAATTTCTAAGAGTAAAACTTACAATTACTTGAAATAGCTTAATTACCAGTGAGTTAGTTTTTAATCTATACTTTTATAATTTATAATATTAATTAAGTAACGATGACTTAGAATCAACGTTTAAGCAGGCTTAACTGATATTGTACGAAATCGGGAGTTGATTTTTCGTCCATTCTGTCTAAAAGCTTATAGGTTTTACTCGCTTATATGTCGACTTTGTCATTAAACTTGCTTTACATATTGTGAGTATGGAATGAAATAATAAAATAGCAAATGCTTCTGTTTAATTTTCATAGAAATCTACTAGAACGTGAGAAGCTACAGAATCAAGTGACGGATCTAAGTTTGAAGGTGCAGCAGCAGAACGAAACGATCTCAATGTTGCAGCGGCGCATCGCGCTGGAGGCGAAGAACTTCAGGCACCAGCTGCAGAGCGAGATCAACAAGCACAAAGACACCCGCCACGACCTCGACCTCGCCATAACCAACGCAGACAAACTCTCCAGTATTATTGAGGTATGTAATACTATTGTCACTATTTGTTTTCGAAGAAATTTGTTTAGATGAATGAGTTGGTCGTACTTTGTTCTTACTCAGTAGCAGCTATTTAAAGATATGTACATATTATGTCCAAAATTGGGTTCTTATTGACTGAATTGACGATAGTCTCTTGGGTGAGAATTCAGTTTTAAAATGAGCCACTATTTGATCTGTATTAATTTAAATAAAGTTAATAATCAAATTGGGTCTTTTAAATATTTAATCGTAATTAAGTGTTACATAATGTATAAATATGTATTTAAAAATCTAACTTCTTCTCAAGTAGAATACAGTAATTATAAAGTGACAGTCTTCTCAGAGCAATATAAATGATTTTAGTGTTAGTTTATTTTCTACTAATAACAGTGTAGAATTAGAAACTATTTATGAAATTGAGGGAAGGTCTGAAGAGATATATAAATGTCTACATGGATGAAATATTTCATCGTGCGGAAAGGCTTTTCGTCGCTACATTTTATTACCAAACATAAAAAAAACGCGAACCTCTTTGAGATTTAGTTATAAGTTATACGTATAAGACTTGTAGTCTTATATTTTTATCTTATGTTTTATAGATAGGGTTCAATTCGTAATATTGTTGTAATAGAAGCGGGTCAAAGTATATGTAAAGTTATAATGATAAGGAAAAACATGTTATTTGACAATATAAATTCCAATTCTAGAAAATGGATCGCTACATAAAAATTTGAGTTAATAATGATTATTTTTTATCACATATATGTTTTAGTATCCGATATTATAACTTTGTATAGTAAATCTAACATGCGTGTGATATTCTGTCAATCTTAGATGAAAGAGAAGATGTTGAGCACAGCTGCTAGCCGTCCCACCAAGTCGCCAACTAAACTAGTGGCGACAGCGAATGTGGGCAGATCTCCGCCAGCTAGACCTAAACCAGCAGACACAAATGTGTTTAGAAGCAATGATGACAAAATAAATGTGAGTATACATGGATTTAAGTAAATATTTAACTTTAAGTGGAGATCTATCGTCTCTGCTATTCTCATAATAGTTTTTAAGTCGTGTCTATAAAATTGTTTTACTTAAAATGACCTTTTGGCAAAGATTGCAGACAGATTAGTAACGTAAATAATTACAATTAGGTGTACTTATTGAATTGACTTATGCCGTAACGTTTAACAATTAAGTCAGTTGTATTATCTTGTCCTATTTCAAAAACTCTTTCAGTTGGATCAAAACATACTGGCTAAACTGTGCGAGAACTCTCGGAGTATAAGTAGCGCGCTCTCTCACGACGAAGAGACATCTTCGTCGATTGAGCCGCGTTCACGATACGCCAGGAGCAGAACGACATCCAACAGTACTAGGTCTACTCCTAATCCAATTAGAAAAAGTTCCAAAGGGTCAGACGACATAATCGAACTTGCCAAAACAGTACAAGATGGTATGGCTGATTTAGCAATATTTGATGACGATCTAGACACTAAGAATTCTACTCCAGATGAGGTTGCAAAAAAAATGGAAGCCATGAAGGCGGAGTTGATTAACAAGATAAAAAATAGCGATGAAAACCCATCAAGGAAAACTAGCGCATTACGACGTAGATCTACGGAAGAATCTATTGAAGAACAAATAGTTGAAGAAGAGACCGAAAGACCAAAGTCAAAAGGAAGACGAAATTCCAACGTTTCATTTTTTGACAACGCTGGAGGCGATGACGTTTCTGTTGGAATTGGAAATGAATATAAGGTTGCCGAAGAAAAGATTAAAAGAGAGAATAGTGTGCTCGAACGAAAATTGTCAGCAAAGCCTATGGACAAATATTGTAAAGACATCATGCAAGACATAGAGAAAAGTAGTAAAGTTATAGACAGACACGTTAAGCAATTCAATCATTCCAGATTTGAAAGCGACAAACTAGTGGAACAATTGCAAGTTGTAGATAAATTAAATGAATTTGTTAACTCCAAAGGAGAAATAACTGAATCTACTTTAACTGAACTCAATAATAATTTCAAAGTATTAACTGATCAAGTGTTCGAGTCAATGCCTACTAGAAAGAGATCAGTGTCAGGCAGAAGGGGTTCTCGAAATAATTTGCTCGGCGACTCCAATCTTAGTAACCAGGACTTGTTGGATGATTTATTGGGTAAGAAATGATATACAGCCTTACCCTAAATGCCTTTGTAAGGAAAGTAAAGGGTATCTTATGCTTGTGAATTGTCTTAATATTATGTGATTTTTTTTTGTAAACTTTCATCAATTATGTATGTCGAGAGAAACGTATTTTGCAATTAATTTTATACTAATGTGTCTGTAATTGTTTATCCAATATGTAATTGAATTACGATGTTGGAACATTTTTGAGAACATGTCTATGGTGCAATGGTTGTATTTCAATATCTTGTGCTCAAGTTTGGATTTAGATGAGAGATGTTTTTCCGTGTAGGTATCTATAATATTTTTATTGATAAATTTATAAATATTTGTCATATTGTAGTGTAAAATGTATTGTGATATATTATGACGGACTTGTCAATTTACTAGTAATGTGCATTTGAATTTTACAAATCAACAAGTCATTTTTGTATTTAATTTAATTTGCTTATGACCTTTTCATAAACGTAATACTTACAAAATTACTGGAAAAATGCGAAGTAAAATATTTTATTATTATCGTCTTACATTACACTCGTTAAGTCTATTAAAATTCCTACAACTTCTATTGAAAGTCGTTCTTTATCCTTGTGTATAACAATGCCATTTTGGAATTCAATTTGGCTTCGCACGATGAACTCCCTAATTACCGGGAACAATCTCTGCGATGTCGAAATGTTCTGAGTTAATTAATTGGAAGGCTCGGCTTCATTTGCTTGTGTCAATACGGCGCGCCGTCTTGAAAATTGCTGCGGTGTAGAACGAGTTGCTGTATAAGTCGATTTTAGGCGGTTTTGTGAGTGACTGCGGATTAAATCATTTGGTTATGCATTGGCAATCAATTTTCGAAGTTTTTAAAGGAAAAATTTGGTCCCGCGTAAATTACAAGTTTTAAAACTTTGATCATATATTTTTACATACAAGGTTATCATCGCAGATTGTTCAGTGGAAGATTAAAATTGTAGAATTTATTTAAAACTCAACTTAGCAGGTTCTGAAAGACGTCAAATTTTCATCTTAAACTCAAGACGAATAAAATTATTTTTTATTTTTAAGTAAAATTATTTTGTGGAAACCATCTGTAATACTAGATAAGTAGCTAAATATAACGTAGCCTATCGGAAGTTTTCATTAAATAAATGATGACTCCATTAATCATCCACTACAGCAAGATCATTTTTGAGTTCTGACAGAGTCTATAGTGGAGGGCTTTGAAATGATTTTAAGTACGGTAATACCAAACCTCATCATTTTAATGTAGACTTACAAAGGCACGGGTCGACGAGTAACTAACAAAATTACATCGTCTACCCACTTTGATATTCCGACTTAGTCCCAACCAAGTGCCATGCACCTGGTTATAGATACCAAATAGCGCAAGAGAAAATTCCAGCTCAACGTTACCTATTAGATATAGGATAGCTGCAACTTCAATTTTTTTGTTGGCCGGTGGTTTATAGAAACAACAGGACGAAACCGTAAAAAATTCATGTAACTATCAGATGCCATGTTGTGTTATCCTTCTATTAGTCTGTGTCCGATTAGTTCTGTCTTGTAACTTGTTAGCGAAAAAGAAGATTTTGGTAAAAGGCAGCTATTTTTTTAATTTACGCAATATTTTTCCCCTTAAATTTGGGTCGGAGTAATTGAGGACCAGGTCAAGTTTTTCTGTTGTGAAATAAATATATTACAAATAAATTATTGATATATTTGTATTTTTGTACTTTTGTACTTTCTCCCAAAACACTCCTCCGCGGTTTAGATGCTGTTGCTGCTTGTTAATAACAAAGTTTAGGAATATAATCCAATTCCAAGCAAATTGTACTCTGATTAGAAAAAGTTATGAAATTATTTGTCCGACCTGGAAATTGTACCTAATGCTTGTTGTTAATAAGCCATGCTCTCTGCGAGAAATCAGGGGAATGCCGCGTGAGTTTATATTTGATTTCATCAGTTTCCAGCGAATTAAAATTAGATAAATTTGATAAATAATAAATGGGTGAATTTCGGTGTACGTAAATTAGCTCTTCGATGTATGACGCGCAAACACAGTCCGGGAATGGGACGTAATTACTGATGCAGTACTTGATGACGAAGCCATAAAACCAGAGAGAGGGTTGACAGCCATAAATAAGGCAAAATTAAATTCGCAATCTTCCCATAAATGAAAAACGTTGTATTAAAAGTAACGAGAAATTAGTTATTGCCCCTTATTCCACACATACATGGGGTAGGCGCAACGCGAGTCTATCCAGGTTGCAAAATTATTTAGCTCACATTTTCGAATTACCGCCTGCGTAACAATAACCTTTCATGACATTAGCTGTACTGACCTGATGCTAAATAGCGGATTTCACGAAACTTCGCAACTTTTGTGTTGCAAATTTCCATTTCGTTTTTGATGAGTCGTAGTGAGATGGAAGGAATGTGTCTACACTTACTGTATTGTACTGGATCAGCCCATATGCGTGCCCCTGCAGGACACGAGCCACCACTACATCCCTCTCTCGTTCTCTCTAGCACTTACAAAAACAATTTTTTATTATTATAAAATAGGGTTGGCAAATGGCAACCCTATTCAGCCACCATTTCCGTGATTGCACTGAATGGTTTAATTTTATGCTTGGCAGGTTATGATGGGTTTATCAAGTCAGTTTTTGAATCGCCAAGCGCTTAAACAATTCAAATAGGTTTCAGGGAAGCGGAAGCGCTGCTTGCGAAGTCTCTCGTTTATTTGACTCATTTAGCTTAGAGCAGGGAAATCTTTTCATAGGTTCTTGTGTAATACTTCAAATACTTAAACGAATTTTATATCATAGTGGGTTTTATTATCAGCATCATTTACGGTATTTAAAACTTAAATTTAAACTTAATAAAATAGCGTAAATATACATGTCTGATTAGTCTCGGTCTTTTATGCCTAAACATCCAGTCCAGGAGTTCGGTTTTACGGTGATATAGCAGTTGAATAACTCTGCTCTTCTGCTGTGTTTCTATGCGTGGCTTAGAATATCTAAATACCACCGAATCAATTCACTGACGACTATAGGAATGTTGTTATTCTGACTTTCTTTTTGTGAATTAGCAGATGTATTCTAGGGCCTAGGCTATTGGTTGTAGGTCTAGGACACAACAGGGTTTTGACTAATGCACCAATGTTCAATAGTTTTGTAAATGCCTAGCTATAATGGTAGTATAGATTGCGAGCAAAAGCAGCTTGTCCTGACTTTTAGAGCGACAATATTATAATATTACGATTGTTAACGGTATTAACTGAATTGAGAGATAGAAAATAAATCTTTTATTTTATGTAAAAATGGATTTTCATTTTTTCTCTTCCTCTTATTATTTAATCTTTTAATCTCCCCTTCCCACAAATCGTATTACATTCAGGATTAGTTTCTACATGTCAGTAAATAGTGTGTAAAAATAGATTATAATATTTGGGATAATGCCCAGTGTAGTATCAAAAAAACGAAAGACAACATAACAGTTTGAATAATTTTCATAATAAAGTGCCTGTTAGGTCGACTACGCAGACCGCGTGCATGCCGTTTTAATAAAACGTACATATACAGAACTGCAGAAACGGTGCAACATTTAAACCGCACTCAGAGCGAAGTCGTATTGTTCCACATTTCGGACTGGTGGTAATGAGAGATTGTGAGAGTATGGACTTTGTTATAGTGTAGGAAATAACTTGAATAATTGAATGCTATGTTTTCATTGTCGAAAACTTCAACAAATGTTTAGATATTTTTGTTTACGGTGTCAAGTTTTTAAATATATCAGTTTTTTAACAATTCCTTACACAATATGCGTTATGATAATGATTCCGTTTACGAAAACAACGTAGCTGTGCGCAAAGTAGATTTGGACAAAAACTGAACCAAAGTTTATTAGGGGGTTTAAATTAAATTTGATTTATTTTATACTAAACGCCGACATATTTTTTGCGTTTATTATCGTACCTTGGTAAATAGAACACGTCCTGTGTGATTCTAATAAAGCAGAGCTTCGAACAACAAGCGATCGTATTTTTAACATGTTTGTATTCCCAGTGCATCATTAAGCTACCCGTCCTTGTGTCAAAGAAATGAATACGACGTAACATTACACGCGCAAATCAAATATTTATTTCGGTGCGGGGTACTGAAAGCGGCCGAATTCTCATCAATGGACCACAAATTTTGTGCCACTTATAAACATGGGAATCTTGAAGCCACACAAGTTTATGTATAGACTACTGGTAAGTGAGAAATTATATCATTAGTATTGCTATTAATATAATAACATGTATTCTCGACGCAGGCACAACACTAAACACATAGATACTATAGATATACTAAAGTGGCTATGTTCAATGTTTGTACAGCAATGAGAAAACCTATTACTGATATGATAGTGATTGGTTTACGGAATACGCTTTTTCCTACTTTTAGGCTTTATTGAATGGTAAAGTAAAGTACCTAAATTACAAATTTTCCATAAACTATTTAACGATAAATGAAAATATTTATAACAAAACTAATTTGATTTGTGCTATGGAATGTTTTGTTTAGCACAAATTAGTTAACTGAGGAATTTCATCAGTTCATTTAAAGTACTTCGCAGGGTTGCTTTATCTTGAGAATTACTACAAATTGTCACCTTTCCTTGAGTTTTGCGAAAGTTATATTTTAACTGGGCTATTACGGATTACCTGTACTACACATACGTCGCAAGAATTCTAAACTTGGCGCAATTTACATTTACCGTGAACTCGAGGAGATCGTAGCGTAAAACATTTGCAATCTCACGTTTTGTTCTGAATGCGAGTATTACAAAGAATACTTTTACGTCAAAAGTAAGACTAAGAGAGCTACACAAATCTAGAACACAAAGACGTAAATTTAGAACAATGACTTAAAATATTTGTGAAAGAAATTTTCGGACTTTCAAGACTTCTCTTCTACTTATTTGTAATTGAAATCTATAGCATTGTGATAATACCTAACAGTCACAAATACATTTCTGATTGCTAAACTCACTGAGATATGGGTAACTCTTGTGTCGAGGACATCGAATATTGCGAAAGATCTGTCGGCCTCATAAGATCCAGATACGACAAATATTTGTGGACTCTACAAGCATTAATTTTAATGTAGGGACTAAACTCTAGCCTATTTCATAGATGGCGTTCAAATTAATTTATTCCGTCGAATCCATCTAGGATGGGCAGCATTCAAGAAACTACATTACGTCTTTTCGTCAAATATTCCTTAGTGCCTAAAGACGAAAATATTTGATTGTTGTGTGTTGCCATTGATGACATACGGCACCGAAGCGTGTCCTCTTAGTTCTTACTATGGGCCTCATACGATGGCTCAATGTCACTCAACGCGCTATGGAGAGGGCTATGTTCGGTGTTTCCCTGCGAGATCGAATTAGGAATAAGAAGATCCGTAGGAGAACAATACCGACAAAGCCCTTAGGATTAGCAAGTTGAAGTGGCCGGGCACATAGCACGTAGAACTGATGGCTGTTGGGGCCGAAAGGTTCTGTAGTGGAGGTTGTGTACAGGCAAGCGCAGTGTCGGACGCCCGCCTACAAGGTGGACGGACGTCCTGCTTAGGGTTGCGGGACGTCGCTGGATGCAGGCCACTTTCAACAAGTCAATATGGAGATCCTTGGGGGAGGCCTATGTACAGCGGTGTACTTCCTGTGGCTGAAGAGAGAGAGAGAGAGTTCAAACTAAACACGATAAATAAATGCTTACATAACGCCTAATATCAGTTTTGATGAACACGTATCTATTTGTATTTCATATAAGTATCATAATGGATAATTAATCAACACGTGCTGTTGACATCTGTCTAGAATCTAGATACAGAATTAGCAATTAACTTAATTATCTTTCTATTTCGCAATTGTTGGTGGGTACATAACAATATTTGACATAAATCTACTGTGGCAATCTGCCAGAGCCATCTGTATTTAGCTAATAATTTATATTGACATTGGTTTAATGAACTAGTTAATTGGAACGAAATGGTCAGTCGCTCACTGATTAGATTAGGTATTAATAAATAGTAAATCTTGTTGTACATAATATAAGATTTTTGATTTAATTATAATTCCATGTGTTGATAGATTATGAAGTTCATTGCGATTGTCAATCCCACATGGACGACTGGATCAGACTGGGTCAGAAAAATGAAAATCTACGTAGTCCAATTATTTGGCCGGTTGTAAGTCATTACAAGTATTTTTAATATTTATGCATAAAATATACATGATATTTCACGAAGTGAGGAATAAGTTCTCGTTGCCTATAATTAATCTTAGTAGCATTTTACATTAATATATTCATTAAAATTATTGTATAAAATCCGCTGAAATTCCTTTTAAAAGAAAAGAAGTAATACTTCGAAGTTACAACTTTGTTTCAAGGATAATGTCTTAAAAGATATAATTTTGATATTTTTTGTTAGTATAATTTGAATTTATGAATACTTAAGCCTTAACGAGGTAAGTTCATCTGAAGGTTTTTAGTATGTTCTACTTAAATTTTAAATATTCTAAGCGATCTTATTAAACAAAGGTTATTATTTTTTTACAAAGAAGGTTTCAAGTATTTGTGTCACTTACTGTGTACAGGTTGAATTAGAGTCTGTCCGTTATGCTCAAATTTTCTTCATATTTCAGCACAATGACAGAAACAAAGAGAAAAGTATAAAAAACGTTACGTAACTAATTAGCAATACATTGTCTATTTAAACAAATCCTGCATCTAATGATATTTGTATTAAAAAACTATGAATGAACAGTAAAGATAAAGGGATAATTGAAGTTAAAGAGCAATTCATAGCTATTGATCTCGCCATTTCGGATATCGAAGAGAAACGACAAACTAATGGCAATTAAATGGTCTATGTTTTGCTTTTCGCTCGCATTTTGTTCTTCATTGCGTCATTATCTATTGGCAGCAGAAATGCTGAGTTTTGTTTTGTTTAATTCAGCGTACGAAGCACAAATACGGTTCAACTGGTGAACAGACGATAGAGGATAAAAAAGGCCAAGAAGAAAAGCGCAGATAAATGCATTTCCGGATATCGCCTTTTTATTTTACCTATATGTAAGTACTGACTTGGACTTTGTGTAGGTATCTGAGGGTAAGTGTAGGGAGATATCTCACGCCGGTATTGACAATATTGCTGTCATTTTCGTTTTCGAGCGGAGCCTTGAGCTTGAAACTAGATGGGACATATGACGTTGCTAAGGCTGCAGGAAGTCCTTGGATGCAGGTTTCCATGGAAATACTTGTAGGAGACATATGTTCAGCAGTGGACTTCGTGTGGCTGAAGAGTGAACTAGATTTTTCCATTCTAATCGAATTCATTTATCAATATGCGATCCTCAAACATTCATTGCCGGCTATGTACACAAGTGGATTTTCATTTATCGCAACACAGTCTTTGCGACGTTAATGAACAGTAAATCAGATAATGTACACAATCCTGTCGAATTTGAGTGCAGCCAATAAAATTGGCGCGACGTTTTATGAGCAAGTCATAAGCGCTTACGGACGTGTCTTTACACGATACATGGATTTGTGAATGAGAGTTTGTTCACGAAGCTTAAGCAGAAAACGTATTTACAAATTATTATTAACTATATGTGGATGTAGTTAAACATGCTAGTGAACGTAATTCAAAGTAAATTAAAAATAATTATGATTACATAAAAGTAGTGGATTAAGTTTAATTTAGTAATATTGATAATTGTTCTATAAGTTCACAAAATAATATCTTATTATATTTTTTAGGCAGTACAGATATTACTTCAGATTTGTAACTCTTGTTTCAAATTTTATTGGACTTGCTAATTCTAAAAAATTGCTAATGGCGACTCTGAGAATAAGGTCGCTAAAAGATTTTCGCACTTAATAGAAAATTATGTTAAATATAAAAAGGAAAGGAAGGTAATAGGAATTTAGGAGTATAATTTAGTATGCTTTGTCTAATGAAACATGTTTATTTTTTTACTCATATTTCATACCATATCCGATTTTACCATATTATTAGCAAACAAACCCTTTTGTATAATCCATTGCAACCACAAGTCAAACCCAACCTTATGCCCAATAACAGAGAGTTCCAAATCACATTCTCTTTCCACAGCATCTGAAAACGTTAATTCGTGAGTCGTCCTAATAAATTCACACAGAAACGTAAGCAATAAAGATTTAAAGCTCCATATAAGATTTATAATTAAATAAACTGAGCAACACGTGTTAGTGCCGACTGCGCTACGCGTCCGTCTGTGTGTTTATGTGCGTAATGAGATTTTTATGAGCACGCGATGTGGGCGAGAAAGGGTGGGATACGGTTTATTCATGATCTCCATATTCCTGTGTTTTGATAATCAAATGTTATAAGATGACGCGAGTTTTTAAGAAATGAACAAGTTAAGGTGTTAAACCGGTCTTTATAACAGTATTTTTGGATGGTACATACTTTGCCGTCCTTGTAAATTGTGAACGAAACGAGGGTAAAGATGAGAGGAGATGCATCTATTTAAGTGACAATAATGTTTAATGGTTTCTTGGATTTACGCGAATGTTACACATTGAAATAAAACGAATTCTTACGGATTTTATCGTGAATTTAATTTATTTTCCGCTTAGTGACTGTTACATATGACTAATACGAGTGCCTCAGTCCGCCCCGTGACCACGAAAACTGTAAAGTGATCGAAACGTCGGGAAATTAAAAAATGTAAAAATTTTATTAAATTCGCGATAAAATCCGTAAGAATTCGTTTTATTTTAATGAAAATAATGTTGCAACTTCACATCGTTTGTTGACGACGAGAGTCGACGAGGCAAACCGCGGAAGGCACGGACGGCAACAGCAGCAACTAGAGACAGATGGAAGGAGTTGAAGGAGACGTTTGCCCAGCAGTGGGACAATAAAGGTTAAAAAAACCTCCTTTTATGGTTGTTTCTTACCATTTCCTGCCCTAATAAGCTAGGTGCGATAATGAATGACTATAGCAACCTTAAATCATTGTTTTCTGATTGACTGCTTTCCTGACGAAAACCATTCCATTTTTTATCCAGTCATGAATGTTAATTTTAGAAATGAATTGCCAATCTTGAAAGCGAAGTCAAAACTTCAATACTTCCACAAATGTATCCCGGAATTCAACACAATAACGTAATTGAAATACACATGTTGCCTCTCGTAAGCAGAAAGTTGAGCGTCGCTCGAGACTAATACATCAGCAACTTTTGAGTGGGATCGGAATAATTAATGAGTTTGGCCTTTATGGCCCACTTCAGTTTTAACACGAGCTAGAGATGGCAAATAAAAAATATGTCGATAAATATCCCACGGATAAAAACAGTACTCATATTTAGATATCTTTGCTCGGAGTAGTTGTATAAAAGTATTTAAAAAATATCGAAATAGTCTGATTAAGGTAATCAGAGAAACATAAAGATAAATACACATTTTTGAATGTGTTCAAAAGAATACAGGGTATATCAAGACTGCTACCGAAAATGAAGCCAGGTTTTAGTGACTTTAGATACAACACAACTAAAATTTTTGTAAAAAAAACGCGACGATTTTTTAATACTTGTAAACGTTTTCCTATCATCGTATTTGGGTGGTAAGTACATATATTATTTCTAAAGATTTAAAAGAGATACATACTTTTATTTTTGAAGATGCTATAGTCCGCAAGGCTTTAAATTATAATTTTGGCAAAAACTATGGATTTACCACCCAAACTCAATGATATTTAAAACATTACAAAAAAAAAATCGTCGCGGTTTTTTGCAAAAAAAATTGTCACATCATAGACATGATGCAAGTTTTAGTGAGTACAGACGTACTCACTAAAACTACATCTGGCTTCGGTTTAGGTAGCAGTCTTGATATACCCTATATATACAAAATATGAAATTGATTTTTTTTTAATTAATATGTATTTAAGTAATATTGAACTGTAATCAAATAATAATCATCGAACTTGGTTATCAAATTGATACAAAAAAAACAACTTAAATATTTCGAGATAATTAAAATTATCTATATATGTATATAATTTATTAAAAATACTTTCGATATTTTTATACATCGATAGGTATATGTTAGTCAAGCCTAAAACGGGCTCGTGGCGTCGCCAGTGCACGCTTAATTTATGACATCCTTCATGAAAATTATTTTTTTAGAGCTTTTTAATTACGACCTCAAAGGGGTGCGGTTTAATATCAACTGCTGAATGTGGTGGATTAATTGGATACGAACGACCAATGTGTTTGAAAACATTTGTTAATACATTACAAAAATCCCGCAGTGTTAACTTTAATCGTTTTACTAGAGCTGCCAAACTTGTACATAAAGAATATAAGGCAATTATTCGACAATGAGATTAATTACAATTCAGATAAGACAGGACATTTTTGAAACAGAAAATCCCACATATGTTGGTTTTCCCGTCCTGGAAATAGAACCCAGTATATTCCACATAATTCACGTTTTATAATACTTGTTGATACTTACGGCCTTATACATAGACAGTTGTAAAACCTATTTAAGTTCTGGAATGTTTTGTCTTCTTCACTCAAACTGAATTCAAAGGTCGTTTCTCTCTCTCTCTGTCTTTGCACACAGGAAGTCCACTGCTGAACATAGGCCTCCTCCAAGGATCTCTACATTGACCCGTTGGAAGAGGCCTGCTTCCAGCGACTTCCTGCAACCTAAACCAGGTCGTCCGTCCACCTTGAAGATGGGCGTCCGACACTGTTTGAAAGAGACAAAGCCTTCGTTAGCTAAAATGGTTTAAATCTGTCTTTGATTAAGGCCATTATAATCCAAGTAGATGACACAATACCTACATAGTACGAGTATTATACCGAAATAGAGTTGTAGTCTTGTAATATTGATGTCTATGCAACCTACTTTTTTTGTGCAAGAGGAAAAGCTATTAATCTCGCCTTTCGGTACCAAGGGGGACGCCGAATGGGTATGTCAATGTCTCTGGCCTTCCAGCTCTGCACACTGCCGATTGCGCCCGGGCTGGGACCCTAACAAAACATACGCCAGCAAACTGACTAAAAACCCGTCGGTGACCATCACACGCATTGTGGGCGGCACCGGACATCCCCAGGGCGAGGAGCGCCCCGATATACGTCTGCGTAACCGGCCGACGCAAAATCGTTCCTGGTCCTTCCATTATGGTGCGCCTGAATCATCATCATCATCATCATCATCAGCCTTTTATTGTCCACTGCTGCACACAGGCCTCCTCCAAATTGCGCCATTTCACCCTGTCTTCGGATTGTCGCATCCAGCATCTGTGCCTGAATGCCCCATGTCTATACAACCTACATTCAATCGGGAGTCCGAGATGATGTTTGTCACACAAAGCCCCCGAAAGTGAGGTCGTCGCAGCGTCTATATAGAAATGATTGAAAATCGAAGTAGTATTCAATAAGGCATCGGGGCAGGTATTGATTAATATCCTCGAAGGGCGACAACGGACCCCTCGACAAAACGTTATCTCTCAATAAGAAATGATTAACGACGAAAAGCTTCCGGTTCGTCGGTAAAAAATATCTCTTATCTGGAAATTTCAGCATTCCATTGCTGATACTTTTTTCGTTGATTTTTTTGTAAGCTTTAACTACGATCGTCATGTACTAAAGTAAGGACCTGCTATGTATATAAAATAAACCCAACATTCAACGAATAGTCCTAACTATTCAGTAAGATATTTGTCTTGTGTAGGTGTCTGAAATACTAAGGGTTTATAGATAATAGGAAGACTTATGGAAGACTTATATATTAGACTCACATCCAGCTGTTATTATCTAAAAGTAATAAAACGAAATATCATCGTAAAATATTGGACATATCTATCAGCGCGAATCCAATTAATGAAAATGCACAACGCACTCAAGTTTCCTTATTTGCCTATCTACTTTAGAATAAAACATGAATTGCCACTACAAAGAAAACGCGTTATTTTTAAACCGAAGTTTATTGTGTCTCGTAACTCACATCCATTATACACGCTAAGTATCTAAAGCCTTAAAAGAGAATACAATGTAATTGGCATACTCCCTCGGGAATGTTTCACCGAGCTTATATTTTAATCAGTCATAAACACATTAGCCGAATTTCTGTAGTTATACAAGATTATGTGGAACAATAATTAACTTCACATTGTTCACAGACTTGCGGTTGACAGCTTAATTTTATTATGATACATTGGCTTAGGTGGAATATCATTATATCTCATCTTTAATGTTAGGCAAAAGTCAATTACTCATGTAGTGCACTTAATAAAGATTTATTTTTAGATACTTAAAATAATAAAGTTTTTGTAACACTCATATGTGATACAATTCTTGTTTGATATCAGTTTAAAATCCATATTCACTGATGGAAGCCGAGGTTTTCTATTCTAAGTGGTATTCAGCTATTGTGCCAGGAAGACAATCGCGGTGCAAGACGCTTTGTCTGTATATTCTCCAAGCCCAGATAAATTTTATAAGGTTCAACGTTTTACATATTAAACTTTCAAGCCTTGGTGGCACCAAGTCCTTTCAACCGGAGGCCGTGGGCGCTGGTGTATATCACCCACATCTTACGCCGTTTCTGCAACGTAATTGTCAGTATAGTTCTAAACAGCAATAAACAAGAGTGATCAAAGTAGTAAAGTGCCATCGTTACACGTAATCGCGTGTACAAGTATGTTCAAACTTAATAGCTATTGTCAAAACCCAATGAAGTTTGATGTGAACAAATTGCTTCAGACGTTCCTCATTGTATCACGTTTATTACTTCGAAACATTATTACTTCAAGCGCTTTGACGAACCGAGCTTATTAGTGATACTCGCATGACAGCAGCTACTCGTAGCTGTATCTAACTAATATTATAAAGGCGAAATTGTGTTTGTTGGTTAGTTCCTCTTTGATAAACTATCGGTACACGGTAATTTCACTATAAATCGTCAAGGATCCGGAGAATGACATAACAATCAGTTTATCTTGTGATAATAAGGTGTACTTATTATTATATAAAAATCGTTGGAGAGACATTTTTAGAAATGACTCAGACAAAAAAAGGTACTACGAGTAGTAGGTAATTAATGACATAAATAAAAATGAAATAAAACTCGAGAAATTTTCTTAAATAAAATTCTCAACTTCTTACCATATCGGAGTCTTGCCTTCATTACAAACGAACTTCAATAGTAGTTCTGACTTTTCCGGTTCAATAATGTGGCAATAGGCCATCTTAGGTAGGCGCTTTGGTAAACGTAGTGTAAGACGTCCTGTGCACGATGGTCCGAAGACTAGAAAAGTGCGGCGGATAGCGGATGGATGACAGCTGCTAAAGACCGGGATGGTTGGCGTTTACTTGGGGACGCCTACGTCCAGCAGTGGACGGCGACAGGCTAAGTATATAGACCATCTTTAAACCTGATAAATTAATGATTATTATTATGAACACAGAACAGTTGACCATACATTATCTTATTTGACAAAACTCCCGATAAAAACTAGAGAAAAAAAAACAGTTACTTTGACAACATACAGGAAAGTTGACATCCAGGCGTCTTCCTTGACACCCTCCGTGGCGCAGTTAATCAAGCAGACGCCGGCTGTAAAACGAGAGGTCGCGACTCACGGGCTCGATGCCCGCACTGAAACAAATATTTGTGTCAATTAGGTATTTGTTTCGAATCTGGGTATTTGTGAGACCGAAAAGTCTCTCGTAGTTTCTGATACCCACGACCCAAGACTCGATCTTAGCATGGTCAGGAGTATGTAGATTATATGCGACTGTTGGATGTTTTTATTTATTTATTATATACTATTTCAGAATAGGTAATGTGTACTAGTCTTTATAAAATGCACGTCACTACTTTTATCCCGACTATTTCGAGGATCGTACAGCAACGCCAACCCGCGTTATGTGTTCCATAAAATAGTGCTTGACGAGTACCCAGCGATATAAGCCTGTTTTGGTTAATCAACAGCTGTAGTATATAGAATAATAAACAATTCCACGCAACGAGTTGATCATCATAAAATAGGCTCGCTTCTAATTATATTTGTTCTACGTGATATGCGCGTATCGTACGTGCTGGCACATAGCGTGGAAAACTACGTCTATATGTTATTTTATAGCTTTCTAAATGTAGACTTTTATAAAAATTACACAGTATGATGAATGTACAAAACGATAATATGAGATAAAATGAGGGTAATGTTAATTTTGCAACAGAGATAAAACTATGTATAATGTATGGATACAATCATATTCATACAAGTTCTTATTCCCTGTCTTGCTTACCGCACATGTATTCAAACGTATTTTTATTGTCTTTATACTTTATGTACACGCTGTAGTAGTCATGCTGAAATTAAAATAAAATATAACCGCTACGATTCAATGAAAATACTTTATAAAAACAATATTTTTATAACACAAAATGAGGAAATAGCCTATCTCAAAATAATCTACCAGGTAAATTATCTATTGGTAATACTGTTGAATAAGTTTCACAGTTGTATCTGGCACGTATCAATTAATGTCATCACATCTTCCCCACATATACATAATACAATCATTGTGTATCCAGGGGCGAAACAACCTTTCAATACATCGAAATAATAGTTTGTTGTACAAATATTTGCTTTAACCCTTTTTTTATAGACCAAGAGACTTGACCGTACCTGATGATTAGTGCGGTGCAGTTCTAGATTTTCCACCAATGCAGAATGACTGTCTCTCGCCAATCGAAACAATTATGACAGCCTGCTTGTATCCGAGTCTACAAAACGAACCCGAAGCGCCACACTTACATATTGTTGAAACGAAAGTCTATCGTAGTTTCTCTACACTTCAGGATGACCTAGACGTAGGCGTACCGCTATGTCGTATCTATCTCTGTTATGTGTTTATCTGAGCTGTCATACGATACCTCGCCAAACTAATCACTTGGTTCGTCTGCTACGTACCAGTAGGTATTCTACGCCGGCTATCACGTTAATAACTGTTATTTCAGTCGCACAGCGCACGGCACGAGGGCGTGAAGTGCCTTTAGGAACAATTCAATTAACTTGATGATGTATGGACTTGTGTTACTCTCGCATACAATTAGAGACGCGCGACCGCTGACCCTGCGTGGTCTCGAAAGTCGTGGGACGCTAATGAGATGTGTGGCCCGATACTTAATTCAGACTATAACATATAATAAATTTAATCCTAGTTTTGATAATATACAACATTATGACAAGTCACTTTTAATAAAAAGAGCAAACAACGTTATGAAAAACGTCAAGTATACCTATACATCTAATAGTAATTACACAATTATATTTAAATGACTATACGTAATTATTTAGTTGATAGAAATAGCAATATTTCCATTGTCCATATTCATTTTAAGTTGTAGCCACTTAGCATTACCTGAATGTTAGACTATTTATTTTTGAACTTTAAATATCACTCGTTAGTAATCCTTTGAATAAATACTCTGTTGTACGATTGTAACGTAATTTCTAACTATCAACATCTGTTTTTCGGCTGTGCGTGATTTGGCGTATCTAAACATATCCCGACAAATGGCCCAGAACACGTGCCCATGTTGCTATGTGATACGGCCATCGACAAATATAGTCTAACAACAGATAAATTCGTGAAATACGAGACGTATTCATTGTATACGAAAACTTGCATACTATATTAATTGTATACTTATGTCTCAACCTTATGGTTTTTTTTATTTTTTTTATTAGGATCACCAACATAACGTGTATTTACACTATTAATAAATCAATAATTAAAACACATGCTAAACACCGTTACAATTATGGGCGACCACGGCATGCGTATGACGTTAGATTGACATTTATCATTACCTAACCTAACCTAACGATGGATTTACATTTATCATTAAAAAGCAAATCAAATTAGTCCATACTTAAATGAAATTGAAATAACATGAATTACTACTTTTTTTAAAAATTATGCAAAATCAAATCACAAACAACTGAGATAAAACATTCAAATAAGTAATAATAATATAACAAAAAAATATTCACATAAAAATTTAATAATAAAAAATTTTATGGTTTAGACATAGCTGCAATGTAAAATTAAGTATTTATACATACATAGACAGCCTCCGTGGCGCAGTTGTTTAGACGCCGGCTGTGAAACGAGAGGCCGCTGGTTCGATCCCCGCGCCGAGACGAATGTTTGTGAGGCCCATAAGTATTTGTCTCGGGTCTGGTTGTTTGTGAGACCGAAAACTCTCTCGTAGTGTCTGATACCTACGACACAAGCCTTAATTGATCTTAATGTGGGGTCAGGAATTTGTATGTGATTGTTGAGTGTATTTATTTATTTATTTATATACTTAATTTTATATTGCAGATATTTTTTAATTCAATGTTTATTGTGACAAAATAATTCAAGTGCTTTACTTGTTTTCAAAGTCAGGTAAAGGCTATAGCACCTCCGAGCTCCAAATATTCAGGTGTTTACTGGTAGCGAGAACCATTTGTCAACAAGACAAAACTGTCTTAACCTAGTGCGGGGCAAGAGGACAAGCTAATTCCATTTTGGCTAATGTTATCACGAATTGGTAGAATTATCTAACGTTTATTAAGTATATTTTTGGTCATTTATTGGTAAATAAATAATATTATTATGTTATGTAACAAGTCTGCAAGTAACCTGTGATATGATACAGACAACATTATCATAAAAGAGAAAATTACTAAAAGATACCTAAATTAGTTATTGGATGCGCCAAACTCATAGGTACGCCTCCAAACGAAATCTTTGTAACACAAATTAAGTTTACATAATAAAATTTATCACTTTTTTGATTCCGGCCGTAACCAAAGAAATCCAAACAGTATTTTACACGATTCCATGTTTTAAGTTGCGGAAATGTTATCGCTCGTAGTATCCGTATTCATTTAAATTTATCGTAAATATAATGCATTGGAGGGTAGTTTGTCGTCGCTTGCCTCTCATTACGAGTCTCGGGTGCGCTTCGCAACGCATGGCGCGTGCTCCGCCGCCGAGGTGGATATTCGCCTAAATCGTGCGTGTATCGTGGACTATCTGATGCAAAAGGGTATTTGGTGGGTCTATAACCACCACAGTTGTCGGCGCCGAACATCCAGCTTCGACGACGGGACTCCGGTGAGTGGCTTGACATATTTTTTTTTACCTTTAGGCTGAATTATCGTTAGTTTGTTTTCGTATTGCACTTCTGTGCATATTTAGAATCGCGAAGGTGTACAGACTAAATACAATACTTACCAAATTTCAGTAACAACATATAAAGCACATATTATAGCACATACTTTTTTTTTAATTTGTCTAGAGCATTCGTTAAGCTTGTTGTGATTTCCTAAAACTGAAGAAACACGCTGATTGTTTAATTTGTGATATATCAATGTTATATGATTCCTTGTGGGAAATCCTTTAATAAATAAATAAATATTGTAATAAAATATAAGCCTGGTAACAGCTGCTATGTCATTTGAATTATGAACTAATCAGTATTGCTGTGGCGTTTTTGATAATTTTGCAATTTGTAGACATAGTAAATTATAATGTCTCATAACTAGGTAAGCAAATATCAATTTTTATCATGTGTGCTTAAGTTATAGCGCGGTCCGATTATATCGTCAATGTTACAGAAATATATTACATTTTTATTTACATTTGATCAAAGTTATTATTTACCTTAAGCATTTTCCCGAGCCCGTATGTATTTTAATATATATAAAAATATTATACTCGTATACACCTATTAGTTTTATACCTATAATTTGATTTTTATCTTTTGTCTATCATAAAAAAATATTAAATAATAATAAATAAATAAATACACCCAACAGTCACATACATAGTCCAGTAGGGTAATTCACGTTATTTTTTGACGCGCCGATCAAGTTGCGGTGCAGTTGCAATGAAGTTTACGTCTGAGTGCAAAATGGTATTCTTGTAATTGTTTAGCTGCGCGTGAACTGCACCTAAGCTATGCGTAAACTGCGCGTGTGCTGCGCGTCAACTGTACGTCAGTAGTATGTAAGAAGCTTACACGTGAATAACGATCAAGTTGCGATCTGAATCACGCACATAAAACACGCAGCAGTAGAATACGCTAAACCGCTCGTGTGACGCGGACTTGACGCGAGCGTATCTGACAGGGGTTGTCAAAATTACGAGAATACGAAAAGGTCTGTTTTGATCGAAACTTAACTGCAACTGAACTTATTTAATTACGTGTATTACCCTACTGACCCCACATTAAGATCAATTAAGTCTTGTGTCGTGGGTATCAGAAGCTACGAGAGGCTTTCCGGTGTCACAAACACCCAGACCCGAGACAAATATTTGTGGGCCTCACAAACATTTGAAATAATGGAAATGCAACGGAATGAAATATTGGCGCAATAGGATTTTTTTTTTATGTTACAGAACTAAATAGCTTATAATTTTCTATCCCTTTCTGGGGTGGATTATATAGTCCACCATACAGCCCTCAGGTATTGTAAGACCTTCCATAGCTTTGAAATTCTTGTGAAGATTCTTGGTTATGCAGGTTTCCCGTGGTATTCGCCTTCCACGATATAGTGAGAAATAATTCATTAAGCACGTAATTTGGAAAGGTCGGAGGTGTGTGGTTTGAACCTGAGCATGCGATTACCGATTTGTCATTCCGGCCTCTATTGGGCAATGGATTTATTATGTTTGTATGCATATACTTTAGAGGTTATTTCAGTGAGACTGACACGTTAATAGAAAGTGTAACCCAATTACTAAGGAAATTTTATACCTTAACCGGGAGCCCGAGTAGAGACACACTTTTTTGGAAATACTTTATCGTCTATGTTAATCAGGGATAATGTAGGATTCTAAGCGTGAAATAATTCTTCAAATCGGTCCAGATTTTCAGACCCTATTCAATGAAAACAAAGAACTAAACATTTCCTCTTTATATTAGCTTAGATTATATTAATCTATGACAATAGGGGAAATAAATGAAATTGTATAATAAGGATTCAGAACTTCAATGAAATATTTTTTTATTCAGCGTGTTTAAGAACGGAAATAAAGTGTTTTTCTCGTTCGTTGAATATTAAACGTCAATATAGTCGCAAATGGAGTTAGCTCTTTAGCATTTTTAGCCGACGATATTACGTCTACGTATTCTATTAGTGGGCATTATAGCGTAGTTTACAGAGCTATATTAACAACCTCAGTAGCTCTTACAAAGCTTGCTATTAACATTTGATAAATTGTTAAATTAAACGTACATTCATCAACGATACATCAGTGATTAAAATGTTGACATAATTTCAATTTGATAAATTATTGTAAGCGTTAATAAATCAGTCTTTATCAAAGGAAATCTGTAAAATCCACAGCCTTCATGGCGCAGTTAGACGCCTGCTGTTAAACGAGAGGCCGCGAGTTCGATCCTCGCTCTAAGAAAAAAAAGTGTAGTCCACTAATATTGACTGTGTAGTGAGACCGAAGTACTAGTGTTTGTGGGTGTATTTATTTATAAATCATATACTCTGAACATCCCTCAACCACATCACACAATATATTGATAACTATATCAATAACGCAATTTTAATGACAAACGTCCAGACTCAATCAGGGCAGAACCACTGTCATACAGAAATCTGTAGTAGCATAACAGCATTGCTATCGGTCTATGACATTACAAAATCTCTTCCAAATTTTTCCATTATTCTCTCGGCTTTCTTTGAAGTTATCACTATTTATAATATGAACCGTAATATTTTATAGCGTCTCGTAAAGGGAAGCTCTTCTCAGATCCTTTGTCTTTGCCGCTTTTGTACAATAAAACAATATATTTTCATAAATTGGTTTGAATATAAAGTTATGAATTAATTTAATTTCCGAGATACTCCGTTGGTGGCTGGTGTAAGCTAATCTCAAATGTCATACACAGCGCGCTTTGTCTTCTACAAAAGTTAGAGATAAAAGAACAAACTAGACTTTCTAAGAAATAATCTCGTAGGCGTCATTTGCAAGGTTTGTGTACGTTTAAAGAGAATTTGAAATATAACTAACTTGAACTTGACCCCGGTTTGCTGATCGGCTCGTCCCCAGTCACGTCTTTGGGTGGAAATAAGTTGATTGTTGTAATAAACTGACAAACGATTTACTTTAGCGCATGCCAAATACCCCTTTCCTTTTCCTATCCTTTTTCCTTCCCACTCCCCTACCGATCTGATGGCCCGGCAACATATCCATGGTCCAAGCGTTGTGGATGTTCATGGGCAGCAGTGGTCACTTACCATCAGGTGACCTGCTTGCTCGTTTGCCGACCTATGATATAAAAAAAACTCAGCCAGTGTCCATAGACATCCATAGCATCTAGATAATTGTTACGGGTCTTTCACAACACACGGGGAATTCTCTACTTCTTCCGTCGACTTCTATAACGGTCCTGTGATCATTAACTTAATGACTTGTGACAAAGTACACGTTGGTTTTCTGTGTAGCAACTGGCTCTGTCGTTAATTCCTTTATTCCGGCTGCAGCATAATCGAACTCTTTTGAATTAATTACAGTGGGAAATAATAAAATAAATTTACTCAACAGTCACAATCAGGTCACAAACTGCGTGCACAAATACACACATCAGCTCAAGTATTTCCTGTTGTGAACAGAATGGTATATAATTGATGATAGACGAAAAAACTGATAATAATTTCACGGCGATAAATAATTATCTTTCGTCGCTTATTGTCTATTCTATGATCTATCTCGACTGCGTTGTACTTAGAATCTGGTGCACTAGTAACTCTTTTTGGTTAGCAAGTATAAAAAGTTTGGGCTAAATGTAGCCTAGCTTATCAGAAGCTTTCAGTATTGCTATTTAGTTGACGTCGGATAAGTGCTGATATACCAGATATTATCTAAAACAGTGATATTTTGTGATTTTATTTGTCGTTTTTATCAGTAGATTTTGGAAATATGTTCTTTTCTTCATTGGAGAAAATGTACTTATTTCTTCAGGTATTTTAAAATTGGGCTCAGTTTTGGGCCCTTGGGCTACAAAATATATGAGAGGCAATCCTTCCTGAAAAATTATTCACCACGCGTTGTTATATGCAGAGATAAAAATGAGCGGTAATTTGTAACTCCTTATTCGCAGCGGCTTACGTGTTTCAGTGATGAATAAGTAATGTCCTTAAACTCGTCCTTAAACGTCCTACCACCAATTTCAATATTATACTAGCGGCCCGGCCCAGCTTCGCCTGGGTGCTTAGATGTTTAGACTCCACTCCACACCAGAAATATCTTATTCCCGTTCAAACTTTTGTACTCCTGAACTCAACCTAAGTACCTACTATCCCTTTTCCTATCGTATCCCATCCCATCTCATCTGGCTTCTTTTCTTTCTGTTACATCCCGTCCCATTATTTCCCATCTACCGGTCTCATCGCGTTCGTCCCACTTTATCCCATTTCATCCCTTAATGCCTAAATAGGCATGTTGACAATTTTTTGGAATTGCTTTTATTTTGTAGATAGGCCTTATATAAACACGAAACTACGACGAATATCATTAAAAAAATACGCAAACACAAATACTTTGCAAAATTCCTGCTAAAACTTTAAAATAAATTTAATTAATTTTATAGCGTCAACAACACGTGGTAATTATACTGTTAAAATGTAGCTTATATGACACGTTCGTAGATTTACCATAGCAGCGCCATCTATTGATTACTTACTCAACCCAGTCGAAAGGTATCGACATCTGTTAGAATCATTTGGAGTTAACAGATGATTGTGACTGTCAAATAATAACAGACAAATAATTAGCAATAAATTAAAATTGCGACTATAATTTGAGATTTAAACTATCCTATCTCTCAAGTTGGATCGAACTGCACATGGTGTGCAAATTTTATTATAATCGGTTAAGTAGTTTAGGAGTCCATTGAGGACAAACATTGTGACACGAGATTTATATATATTAAGATTTGTGACTCGATCCTTCTTCGCCTGGCTCACACTTGTATCTGTAATCTACATTTTTGCCATAAGTATTCTTCGATTTGAAGTATGTATCTTTGTGTGCATGTTTTAATTATTTTAGAGACATTCATCGTATGTTTTCTGTGGAATCATAGGTCAATTTGGGGGGATAAAAATTTGACGACATGTTAATTTAGAATATATTTGTGAACGTATTTTTTTTTCTAAAAACCGTTGAGCAGTCATCGTACTATGAAATATTCAACATACACACTTGCTAATTGATTCTTATGAGTTCGTATTTGCATATAATATTATTATGACTTTGTCTACTCTGATATGTTCGAGTTTATTAGCATTGTTTTTATATTTTGTACTACATCCTGTTACCTCGCAATTTTAGGTGCGTGGATTACATCAATTTCCAAATAAATATGACAATTAAATAAATGCTATTAGCACAATTGGAAGAAATGACTTTGTTTTTATTATGTTGGAGGGTCAGGGGTCTAACCTACAAGGGTAGTGAACGTGCGAACTCGCTACAAAAATATTGAAGACCGTCATTAAGTCACTCAATTATTTCAGTAGGCTCATTACGACCCTTGGTTTTCGTCATAAGAAAATATCCGTAGTAATTAATCCGAGCAAATTGGTATAATAATCCGTCCATCCATCCATCAGCCAAAGGAAGTCGCTTGCTGAACATAGGCCTCCCCCAATGATTTCCTCAGACGACCTAGTAAAGGTCGCGGGACGTTGCTGGATGCAGGCTGCCTCCAAGATTTCACTGTGGGAATCATAATAATATTTTTAGAAACAGAAACAAAATGTCTTAAAAAGAAAAATTAGTTTGTTATCCGCTATTTATTTGATTACTTTTACAAAGCTTTATTTAACGAAATAAAATGAAATTTAGAGGAACAGAATCTACTCATAGCCTAACGCTAAAGAAACACGACCGATGTGCACGTGACGAACGCTCGGCCTCCATAATAATTAAAAATGAAACACCCGGCGGTCTATCTGCCCTTTTTACAAGCAGCGGCGGGGGTAGTTGTGTCGTTGTTGGGGTAATTGCTTATAATATGATAACCTAATTTTGTTTACCTTTATGCAGATGACCTTCAACTCTAATGTCAATCTCCGCTCAATCAGCTGAATGACGCTATTCGTCTGATGAATAGCGACCTTCATGCTGAATTGGAATAGAGGCACATGGCCTTAAACTAAATCGGATTAAAACACAAGCGATTATTGTCGGGAGCTAAAGAACCATCTGTAAGGCCGCCTGGTCTTTTCTGCCTCACGTGGTACAAGACGGGGTTATCGTCTCGTTTAGTGACATTGAAAAACCTTGGTGTCATTTTCGATCGCAGCCAACTTAGGGCCCTCAAATAATGGGGGTTAGTCGTAAAATGATATCTTCTGTTGTTTTGTTGCGTAAGTTTGTTCCGACTGCCACTAAGATTGCGATTGCACCAGCTCTCTTGCATCCTATTCTTGACTATGCCGTCAAAATATTACGTGTTAAAGATTTGTTGGCTAGTCAAGTCAATAAGAAAATTAATCAATTTGTACTAGCACAATGAAATAGATATTATTTGTTGCCTTGTAGTGACACTTTGAAGTCGGTTTTTATTTTCTTATTTAAAATTATATTATCTTATTTTCTTTTGTATATTCTTCGTAACATAATGTTAAAATGAAGTGTTTTTATTATCATAATTTATTATTTGTTCATTTAAAAACACGTTCAAATTGTTGGTTGTTACTGCAGTTAATTGTATTTTCATAGATAGTATTTTGTCTTGGCATCTAACGTTATAATGTCCGCCGGCATGGCGTACGGAATGACCGTGGAGTTTAGCTTCTTATCGCGTGGAGCAGCGGCTGTCGGAGCACGGCACCTTTTCATACAATAATGACGAGTGAACAACTGGGTCGCACCGGTTATCATATTCTCTTTGACACATATTATGACGCAGTAATTTTTCATCTTTTAAACAGTATGTTCATTGGCAAAACTTTACCGTGGATTAAAATAAGGTTTCTGTAATGATGTGTCTACAATAAAAAGTTCTGTGTTTGCATAAATTTAGATATCAAAATTGTTTCTGGCTGTATGAATAGTTAATTGTTTCGCAAACGAATATGCTTTTTCACAATTTCGTTACAATTGACATTGAAAGCTTCGGTGGCGCAGTTGTCTAGACGCCGGCTGAGAAACGTGAGGTCACGGGTTCGATCCCGGCACCGAAACAAATATTTGTGTGATCGACAGGTATTGGTTTCGGGTCTTGGTGTTTGTGGGACCGAAAAGTCTCTCGTAGTTTCGGATACACAGGACACAGGACACAAGACTCGATCTTAGTGTGGGGTCAAGACTATGTATGTGACTGTTGGGTGTATTTATTTATTTATTTACTAGCGGTCTGCCAGGCTTCGCCCGGGTGCAGATTTGTGTCTGCATTTTAATTGTCTTTTGGTAACGCACTAGCTGTAAACCGAGAAGTCGTGGGTATTATTCTATCTGGTAAAAGTGATTACACTGTAAAATATTTGGCAGAACCGATGCCGTCAGAACGTGTACAGTTGATTTAAAAATAAAAAGTGTACACAGGTTCCAGATGATGATGGAAAATATGTCATATCTATTGGTAATGGGTAGAAAAGAAAAACTTTATAAAAATTAATAAAAATATATGAACTAAGTTCCCGAAACGCTGTTTGGAACTTGAAATAATCCGCTTTATTTCGACTACATCTGTAAAGCAATTATTATTATTTGAAAATATAGTAATTTATTGTACGTCTATGGGAACGAGACGTGAGGTACAAATGTTTTGAACTTACAAACATCTATTCCAAAACCAGGATAGATCCCGCGACAATGTGTAAATAAAGTGCCGAGACCTTTGTTTTTTTTTGTATTGTATCAGCCCATATACGACCCACTGCAGGGCACGGGCCTCCTCTACAATCGAGAGTACAATTGAGAGTGGTTAGGCCATATAGCCGAGACCTACCTATCAATTAATATAGATGGGCTGAAATTGTCAGACGGATATTGCGTAGGCATGATGACGTAGGCAGCTGCCAATAAGAGACTTTAAAAATCAACCCTTGAAGAGGTGTAACGGAAAAAGTGTAGAGAAATATACTATAGGTTCGTATTTATTTGAAAATGTGCACGATTATTATTGATTATAATATCCAACGATCAACGCCATAAGGTAAATGTAAGTTTACTTCTAATATATGTAAATTGATTTATTGTACAAGAAAAAATATACTGTTCGTGATGTTAAGAGTTTCTTGGTATCTTTTTAACAGCTATTTATTCAAAATTTTGCGAAAGATTATTTCAATAAGGATTAAATAGATTTTTAATGTAAAACTCTTCTATTCCTCCCGAAGACTGATCAACCATAGATAAAAACATTACTTTAGCTACAATACACAAAACAATCTTAAAAAACGTAACATAGGTAATAATTACGAATACAAATATCGGATATGGAAGCCGCAATCATGCCCTAGCTAAGCAATATGCAATGCTTCAAGGAGCTAAGCGCTTGTAATTCTGCTGGTACCTGGTTTACAGCAAAAAATACAAATAACGTACATAAATACAGTTTAAAGTAAATACTATATTATTATGTTCCAAGTGGCTCACCTAGTTAGTTTTACTAAACAAAAAGAAAACGCATGGAAGTAAATTATACAATAGACAGATAATCTAAACAACATATGTAATATTACACTAGCTCGTACTTTGTTACGAATATGCACAGATTATTATTTAAAAAATTAGTTACAATAGTTTAAATTAACTTAATACAAATTAAGTTTACTCAAACGTGTAAGGCAGTCTTTGCTATAGGTGAAGTGACTCATAGTAAATAAAATGCTTTCAGCTTTTTTATGAGTGTTTTGCCTTTTCATAAAAGCTGTGAAAGATACATGAAACAAGAGTAAGTATTGTTGGGCACTCAGCGACCTACTCATCAAACGAAACGACTCCCATAAATTATGACTACATCGGTTTGTATACGAAATTAGAGCCGAACCTATCGAGCTTGCCAATTGAAGCTGAAGCAAAGTTATTCCTTCACACTCCAACCGTACCTATAGAGCGTCGTGAACTTACTATAATAAAAATATCACTTTGGTCCACTTGCATTTTATACCCACCTGAAATTGCCGCACCGAGGCTACCCAGCAAAATAAGAATTTTCAGTCATCTTGTTTTCTAGTTTCAAATCATGAATTCGATAACATTCGCACTATAATAAGATACTTTACAAAGCGAAGCCATAAAACATACAACAATTATTAATTTGATCACCAATAATTTTTCAATATAAATCTACATCGCAGAATTTAACTTAAATAAAACCTTAATAATTATCGATTTTGGCACATTAAGTTCCACATGCATGCATATTATAGATATGTTTATCAACAAGTAATTGCGGTGTTCAGTTTTCATGAGATCGGCAGTTGCCAGCTTGTTCTCGCGACGGACGCTCGTCGCGCTACGGCCGATCTAAGTTTTACGCGCCTTGCCGATTTCCCTCGTGAAGTGAAGTATTGTGCAGTTTATAAGTGTTTATTGTGATAATAAAAGGTGAATTTATAAATAAAAATATTCAAAAAAGTTGTAAATCAGTGCGCGGTTTTGTTACTGGTACGATACTTTCATATATTTTTTTAAACTACCTACATTTGTAAAATGTTTCATATTTATATAAAAATAAAGTAAAAACGATATATAATTTCGTGTTTATATACTTCAAAAGTATTATTGATGATAAATTTAATGCCTGAAGTTCAGAAACTTTCAAACAATGTCTCAACGCCCTTTCCAATTCCCAACGGAGGATATTTGCAAAATTATTTATTAATAAGCGGCACAAACCTGCACTAAATCTACTCATTGCATTATGTCTAAGTTCGTAGGTTTTATGTTTTTTGGAATTTATATAGCATAATATCAAATCTCTTAAAATATTTATGTGTTTATAAATATTCTAATACACCATTATTAACGTACATAGTGTGAAAATTAACTTAAATAATGTTTGATTCTAACAGCATACCCACATGATATTTCATTACCGACTATTTAATATTATATGAGTGATTAATTATTTAGTTATTTATTCTCTACGACGATATTAATGTTAGTATTTTGATATGAAATGTAATTTAATGCACACGAGCAATACGACTATTAATACAGAAATAGTGAGGGACGGAAGAAAACTCAGGCCAATGGTTATCGAACCCGCAGCCTTCGGTGCACGAAACCTAATCATAAATAATAAATACACCCAACAATGACCTACGAGTACATCGTCCTGATCCTACACTAAGATCGAGTCTTGTGTCATGGGTATCAGGAACTACGAGAGACTTTTCGGTCCCTCAAACACCTAGACCCAACACAAAAACTTGGGAGTTCACACATTAATTTTTCTCGGTGCGGGAATCGAACCCGCGGCCTTTCGTTTCACAGTCGGCGTTTTACCAACTTCATAGCTTTTGCGCCCTGAGACTTCTACCTGTAACTTTTCTCGGAAAATGGCAGTTACCAACAGTTTTTTATTTCAATAGCTCATATAAATGATTTGTCGACTTGTAATCGAATTCTTGACTTACGATTTACCGCCCAACTTCGCTGCCATTGAGCACAGATTAATGTTTCCGAATGAAGTGTCCACTCGTTTTCGCTCGATTTTTCTGATAATAGCATGAACTCTGAAGGTGTTTGTGCCGTAGGCCGTTATTCTCGGCATCGGTAGCCAGACCTTTTAGCAAAATATAGTAGGTTGTAAGTACATCATATGGACCTGACACATCGTGCAAAGTTACTTGTTTGATGATATATTTATTTCGGAAATAATGATGATGATGAATGGTGGGATGGGCATAAAGGGTCATAGCAAATATTACTGAGAAACATTACCACGTATGTTATTTAAAATAAAAATATTGTCAATTACTCTTCGTTGTGTAGTAGCTTTAATGGTCTCGTAGAAATTTGTGTAAATAATTATTATGTTTATGTATAACATTTTATTCGAACTTGTGAAAATAAAAGCTTAAAATTTAAAAAAAATGTTGTTTATTATGCAGTAGTATTTTCCAGAATGCACCCTGATCGATGGCCCAAAATCATCGGCGAATGGATGCCGCAAGACGGGTTTAGGCGAAGAGGTAGACCCCGAAAGCGATGGCGGGACGACCTCAATAAATTTAAGAACGACTGGAAGCAAATTGCTCTCAACAGAGATTTATGGAAAAATTTAGGGGAGGCCTTTGCCCAGCAGTGGGATCTTTAAGGCTAGTATAATAATAATAAAAAAATTATAATCATACTTGGTCGCATTTTAGTGACAGCTTGTATAGTTTGTAAACCGTGACGTCGTGGTATTGAATCATTGGACGGACATTACACTTAGTGTGTGTTTTTAGTTAAAGAAATCTTAAAATATTTTCTCGTGGTTGGACTTTGTATCGATATGGCGATAGGCATGCCTCTTTTTACAAGAAGGGATGGAAATATCAACGTTCGTCCTCTGTTTAATATGTCTACCTCTCGCGGAAGCAGGCGTTATAGTATGTATGAAACAAGGAACATCTACTGCGGTGTGAGCAAAAAAAAGCAAAGTTATATTGCTGTTTTAATAGATCTTAAAGAGCCTTGGGGCCTCGGCCGTCAAACTTACACTTAACTTAAAATTGCAGTCTCTATAAGTACTATAATGTAAGTCAGGCGGTCACGACCTGGCTCTATTCCTAGATTTTACTCGCAATTCGTAACTGCGGGCATTTTTAGGACAAAGTAGATGTAAAGTGCATTATCATTTTCTGAATAAGAAACTGTGTCTATAAAAATCCTGTAGCCTTTTATGAATAAAAATTGAAAGGAGTTTGGAAGATTTTACGCTATACCGATATTTACCTACGCGAGATTCGAACCTGCGCAACGTTTATCCTCATCTTTTGTAGAAAAAGCGGACAATACATTAAATCATTTTCCGAAATAGACACGGATAGACATATATATATATAGATTTGTAGATATTTCAACTATTTAACAATATATTTTTTAACACCTATAAATTACTTTTACGGGGCTTTTATTTCCCCTACGGAATCCTAAAAAGAATCTATTAATGAAAAGCTGTTACGTGTACTAGAAGGTTTTCCACCCGGCGCGTCTACGTACCTACAGCACTGCCATCTGGCTTTGATAGTCGAATGTGCAATTTATTCATGTATTTGAAAAGGGCGGTACACGCTTCAATGATCGTTCAGGCAAGTTTAATGTCTCGTGTTAAGTACTTGCCTCCCGCCGCATTAAGAGGGTAACTGTGAGAAATCGTTTATCCCAGCCTTGTATTTACATACTCTTAAGGTCTAGTCTATCCTCGAAAGATAGGTAGAAATGACACTATGTATTTCATTTGCCGAGCTTAATTTCGTCCTATGAGGCGATAAGTGGTCAACCGCCATGTCGTGCACATGTGGAATTAGTTGCCTGGCGCGTGAAATGAACCCGGGTCTTCACGGTTCGCAGGCCGTTTATAGGTTGCAATGACGACCTATGTCCGACGTTTCCTTACTATTATTATAAAATGAAAAAGATTTTCTCATACAAATTTGGTTATATAACAGTCGCAGAAATGAATTTTGAGTTGAATAAAATGGTCTCAATTACTTAAATACACAGTTTTTTTTTCACATAATGAAATAGAGCAAAAGCAGTCTGAATGTTTTACTAATAATTTCTACGAAGCGCGTAAGTCTTCCTGATTGCTTTTTTCGGTCAAATTAGTGAAATGAAAATCATATTTAAATATTATTTATTGAAATAGTTTATAGATGGAATATTAAGGTAATCATAAACCACAGCTCCTAAATGTGCTACTAGCTGTTAGAAAAGAGGCGCAATATATTCGGATTTGATTTTTTTTTTATTTTTTATATATTCTTTATTATATTGATATACCAGTTTTTAACTATTTATTGTCGGTGGTTATTATAACATACGTCATTTTCTTGTTTCTCGTAGATCGACGTTATTTTCGGCATAGATATATTTTGTCAACCCATTACTGACAGTAAATACTTCTATATTGGGACAAATTGAATACTATAGAGTATTATAGGACTTAGATATTTTTGAAGGGACAGGGCTAAAGCAAATAGAATTTTATGGCTATGGCGGCATAGTTTTTTAGTGCCCGCCCTTATCTTTCACCCACATGTTTTTTGTTTATATTGTAGAAACATTAGGTTATGACATTAAGGGCCAGTTTCACCATGTCCTGATAATTTCGGTTTTACAAGTTCTGAATTTTGTTTTTTATCTCACAGATGAATGCCAGATAGCTATCAGGGACTTTATCGGGATATGGTGAAACTGGCCCTAAAGCTAAACCCTATAGATGTTTTAGGAGTTTTGGAGGCTTTTAAAAAATATTTTCGTGATAGGTCTCGAAATCACGATAGGCCGTGATGTGGTAATATAATTGTATATTATATCGAAGTAGCTGCAAGTCTCTTAGTTGAGGTAACAGAAAAAGGATGCCATTACACAGCTGTGACGTTAAATGTTGAGATAGAGGTATGCGAGAGAGATATCCAATCAACAAAAATCCCTGCTTATCGTTATCCTCAAAATACTACCGGATGCCCAATACCCCTTTTCTCTTCTCATCCTTTTTCCTTTTCGCTCCCCTTCCAATGGGGCCGGCAACACATCTATGATCCAGCGTTGTGGATGTTTATGCGCGGCAGTGATCATTTACCATCAGGTGACCTATTTGCTCGTTTGCGAAACCTATGCTTAAAAATAACTTTTTTTCTATGTCATTTATAATACAACCAAATTGGATATTTCTTTTCGAATATATTTTCCTCAAAATAATATTTACCAGTGAAAATAAAATAACAAACAAAACGAAACATAGAGAATTTCTAATATTAGTTTCTGAGTTCAATTTTTTCCTATGCTTAAAGGCGGGTTGCGAGTTGAAGTCAGGTTCGTTTCCCGCGGGACTCCGAGCCCCGGTGCCCGGTGTAATTTCTACGCGCTATCGATCCTGGATCGCAGGAAACATAGATGTGGGTTTGTGGGTGGAATATTGGCTATATAGGAAGTTGTTGAAATTTAAAAAATGCAAGCTAATGAAATTATTAAAATATATATTCTTATGTTCAAGCTTATATAGTCGCAAACGTAGATAGACGTGTACTAGTGTCTCATACAATTTGAAAAATCCTTTTTCCGTCGCAAGGTGTCATAGTGGATGAGTCTTTCCACGCTCGGCACAAGTTATAGACCCGGGAAACTCAAATAAAAATTTCCAAATCGAAAACCTGACACTAATTGGAATATCCTTCCTGAGGTTTGAACCTAATACGTAACCGATGTACAGCCAATACGCTCCCGCACTACGCACTAACATTGTATCGAAACCAAAGATACGACTTTTTAACAAATGCATAAAAATAATCTTTGAAAATTTCACTTAGCAATTTAAATCTGCGGCTAGAGCTAGAGCTGCCTAGAACAATCAGAATTGAATGCATTTACCCTCTGTTCGAACCTTATCGATAGGTGTATACCTACACCACACGTCTCCACATGTACTGGGCTTTGTGTTCGAGAATGTTCTATTGAAATTTTTCATTAACCTCTTATCTAGGAACAAAGAGATCTCTAAGGTGAGATTGCGGTTAGAATGCCTTAACAGAACCTCGCTTAGTGTAAACATCAAAGCTGAGATTATTATCAATATTAATTGTATTTGTTAAGCAGCAAGCACTTGAGACTACTGTTACGTTTTGTTCTCAATTGAGTTATTGATTATTTATCAAAACTGGCAAGAGTTGCATGCACTTAAGTATGATAAAATTCCACAATTCGCTTACATGGTCACAATAATGTTATATAGTACATATAGTGCGTAAATATATTGAAATATACCAACAAAGCACATAAACTCGCGTGCATCATTCAGTAATAAAAAATAACTACCAATACGCCAACAAACAGATTTCAATAAACCCGCATCGAGATTTACAGCAATACTAACCCAATTACGAGCGACGCAGCGTTAAAAAGTTAGCGCGTGAAATATCCGCGTAAGCTGCTTACTGCGAGCACAGCGCTTCCTGCTGACAATAAAGCGAACGCCTGATATGTCCTGGCTTAAGCCCGCGTGGCTTAAGTCCCGATTGTCCAGTGCGTGTAGTGAGACGGATACGATTATAGATCACACTGCTTTTGCATTTAAAGATGCATACAAACATTGATGTTATGCGTTTAATAACACATATCTGAGATAAAGGTCTTATTTTGAATTTTGCAAATTTGGCTAGTATGCATAGAATTATATTTAAGTATGATGACTATAACTATTGATATTATTACTGTGTTAGATGAGTCTCAACAAGAAGACGCACAATATGGTTTGATATAGTATTCATATGTAAGACAAATGTTAATCCTAAATGACAGTGTATTATTATTTTGTTGAATGCTCGTCTTGTCTGTTCATATTAAGTAACTCGTAACCACTAAATGCTTTTAATAACAACATTTGAAAAACTCAAAATGAAAATTCCTTTGTAAAATAATATGTAATTAACACAACAATTTGGAATATCTTTAACCTTCCAAACGATTCGGAACGATTCCGAACGGTCGACCTTTATCTGACTCATGTTTTCAATCCATTGCCGAGTGACTAACGGGTAAATTAATTCGTATTGTTGGACAGACGATGGGAGACGAAGTAGGCTATGTTTCCTCCTTTGTGAAATCTGTCGTGCATCCAGCATGCTTTTATTGAATTGAACAAGAGGCTAGTAGCGCTCGGGGAAATTATTTGAGATATTATCACTGCGCTAGTGAGACGTGACTTGAATGTGCATGAATGTGAATTGCGGCCACATTCATTTCATTTTCATGTAATGTCAGCCGGAAATAGTCAAGATTTAGCAGATGTAAAATTTTACAGTGCAACAATTAATGCCTGCCATTCGCTGCCTTGGCATTATTAGATGTACAATTGGTAATGCCGCGCAGGATATAGTGTAAAAATGAAGGTTATTAAGGTATTCGTAGTCCAGAGTTGCAGATTGAAGGTTTTCATTCACAATAAAAAATTGATTTTTTTACATACTCCTATTAGAAATATCAAGCTGGTTTCAACTTTAACAGCGGTCGTTAAAAGTCTCGTCAGTGGACTTCCGCATGAAAAATCTTGAAAGATAAGTTTTTCTCCGCTCTTATACGACATTTACGTGGAGTCAACGCAATATGATAATATATAATATAGATATACCGGCAGACATGTTATGTTTTATAATGATTTGGTTTATACATGTACGTCCGGCCGTCCACCTCACGTCCACTCGTCGAACATGAAGTTTAGATTACTCTGTTAAGCCCCATTTACACGGTGCGAGTTTCTCGCGGCGAGAATCGTATGATATTAATCGTATGGTATATGACATAACGTCATAGATCATTGTGTTCCGACAAACGTTTACACAATGCAACTTTTTTCTTTTTTATATCCTTACGATAATCGTATATTCGAGGCGAAGAACTGTCCCCGTGTAAATGGGACTTTATTCCGGGAAATATTTAACCATTAAAATTGTAACAAGATTGTCTATGAATTTAATTAAATCGTGATCCGGGGCTCAATAGCGAGGTGCATTTTTTGGTTCGCCTGATGGACTGAGCTACCCAAACATTTTATCTTTACATATGATGTTTTATAACTGTGTTTACGAGTCCATTTCACGTTAAAATACGCGAATATCTTTGATGTGTAGTCGTAAAAAGCGTTGCTATTTCGTATCAATTAATGTTTTGCTTGGATCGCGGTCTCGCCGTGGATTCATTTACTTTAAATCGGTTTTGTTTTATGCCATTATTATCTGGCTTTTATGTGTTCAACGAGGTTTGAATTTATTTAAAAGCGTCACTAAAAATCAGCGTTTTAAAAATTCTTATGATCATGTAATACGTTGGTGGAGTGGAATAATTCTAGCCAAAAATCACTTTGATTAAATTTAAGGTCGGTCACGAGTTTTTCTGATTTGGTTCTCGATTTTAAACAAGGAAAACGATAATTATCTTTATTAGCTGTTACGATGGCTGCTGCTGAAAGGAATACTGCCAAAAGAATCCACAAACAATATTAAACGCGACATTTCATGCGAACTCATTGCATTAAATAAATATTAAATGCATTAAATATTAAATTAGCCAAGAATTTTCCTCCAGTTTCTTCGTTAATACAATTCTTTTGAAAGATAAACCCATAAGCGCAATTACGTAAGATGAGCTAAACGTTTTTTTTATTATTATGAACTCCTAAAACTTCCGTTCAAGGGCAAAGTCTTTATGGTTAAAATAAAAACATGTGATGTGCTTCGCGAAACTGGGGATTTAAATTCAATACAGGTTTAACAGCTCACGTTTGCTTCCACTACATCAGAGAGAACACTTGCGTCGGTAACCTTAAGAAGTCATACTGACAGAAAAGTTGAGAAGGGTATCGTTTGCCGGGATATGGGCTCGAGATGATGTAACGATGGTCACTAAAATAAATGTCATTGGATAAAAGGACAGACGAAGACCCAGAATAAATGTATGAATTGTAATGATGGATGACTCTGTTATGGGAGTGAATGATGAGAACACCTGGCTAGTAGAAATGAGAGGAAATAACATGTTACTCGTTCTCCAAATAAACTTGATATTAAGAGAATGATTCTTAAAAATGAGGTAACGTTGCAAAACGAATCTCATCACCTCTGAATCACAGTAAAGACTTACTCATACCGCATTACCCGCAACTTGTAAAATAATATCCCATAACTACTCGCTTTCCAAACAAATACTTATTTAACAAGAACATACGGTTTCCACGCCCGCGTGTTTATCTAGCCGATTGACTTACGCGCCGCGCGAAAAACACGAGCGATCTGTCATCGCGTTCAACGGAATCCAAATACGTTGTACTCGTAAAAAGATCAATAGAATGCATATATTTTAATGTTGAGTAATATTCATCAACAGCTTAAGTATCCGCCTGATATTATTCGTTCATGCGATAGCAGACCCCCTGTCTGATGGTGAACGGGTGTTTTTTGCTTTCAAATTTACATTCACCAATCTATCTTCCTATAATTTCGTGGTCAGTGGTTGTTAGTAACTGGCGTCTGCTTTATCAGGTTTACGTTTAATAACTTCAAAATGATTTTACATTATTAAAATTAGTAAAGATATACAAACCATAACTCAATCATTATGTAAATTTCAAACTTATATTGCTTTCAGCACAGTCGGTTTTCTTTGCGAGCGTTCTCTTTTGGCATATGTTCCGACTCATCCATCTGAACTTCCTCTTAGATGCCGGACATGTGGATGTAAGATTTAGTTTTACTTGCGGACAACATTCATAATCTATTAAAGTTATTTTATGTAGCCGCCTAGTTGTTGAACTTGTTAGATCTTTAATAAATTTTCTTTGTTTATCGTTGCTATTTGTTTAGTAGTAACTGCAGGTGTCGTGGGCGGCGGTGATCATGTTCCATCAAGCCGCTTGTTTGTGCTCGTGTGCGATATAAATAACATCTAAAACCCCACAAACACCGTTTCATTACTTTATATTTACACTACTTATTACTTTTTCATTTTTCTTTTCGATCAATAATGTAAACAGACGAGCTGATGAATCCACTAAAGTGCTTTGGACATATTTATTTTGTTTATTGTTTACGGTTTTACTTTCAAAGGATGGGCTGCGCATTTCAGCGTCTTATGCTAATTAATTGAGCGGTTTTCTTCGGTAATGATAGATTGAATATTTTAAACTATTATTTATGTGTACATTGGCGTAACCAGTTACATTTCTAAAGAGGCCTGACAAAAATTTAATCATTTTTTACAGTATAATAGATCAATAACCAATTGAAGAACTTGATAAAAAATGTCCCGCTTTTGTTAATGCTCTCAACAATCACTAAGTCGTTGTGATTGGAAACCTCTGGGAATGCAAGCTGGGAACAGCCAGGGAGTATGATAAAGTGCAATTGACCTTCGGTAAATAAACGTGATATTTCATTTGATCACATCTCTCATGTATTTGTTTGGGTACAGTCTGGATCACCGATTAAGCCTATTATATCATGCTGTTAACTCTGTTTATTACGTTCTACAAGTTAAGATACGAATTATACATTATTATAAAGACTCATATAAATGTTATCAAGTAGGTACAGTGCAATTAACGATTTTTTATATTAGATTGAGAAGGTTCATTTCTTTCGTGCCTCGTATCCAATTTAGGTCCCGTTGTCCGATGGTTTTTTTTGTTATGTAAAATCGAGGATGAAAAGTAAAAATGAAAATTCTTGTACCTGAAGTATATTATTGCCGTGTCTAAGAGTACTTTGCAGATGATATTTAACCTTTAATTTTTTTTATCAGCCCATATACGTCCCACTGCTGGGCACGGGCCTACTCTACAATCGAGAGAATCGACTGAGAGTGGTTAGGCCATATAGTCCACCACGCTGGCCTAGTGCGGGTTGGCGGACTTACATACCGTAGAAATTCTTTAAAATCGCTACATTATGCAGGTTTCCTCACGATTTTTTCCTTCACCGTTAAAGTGCGTGGTGATTGACTATCAATACACACATAACTCCGAAAAGTCAGAGGTGTGCCCTGGGATTTGAACCCGCGACCACCGTGAACATGTACTTTTAATACTCTTTAATACTCTTGCCTAAAGTTAGCAATTATACTCAGTGCCTATTAGAATTAGCTGCTGTTCAGAACATCGAGATTACATAATACATAGGTAATTGTTTCTTTGAGTTACTGTTGAATGATCTTACGGTTATGTTCTTTCATCTTTTTGTACAAAGGTAATGTTGTTGAGTTCGTTTAGTGGCCGAGATTCTCAAAACATATAAAATAAATAATAATAAATACACCCAACAGTCACATAATTAGTCCTGACCCCACATTAAGGTCAATTAAGTCTTGTGTCACCTCTATTAGGAACTACAAGACTTTGCGCTCCCATAAACATCCAGACCCGAGACAAATACTTGTGGGCTTCACAAATATTAGTCTCGGGGCGGGGATCGAACACGCGGCTTCTCGTTTCACAGCCGGCGTCTAAACAACTGCCAGCCTATAGCCTTAATTTTCCAGGTCAGTCAATGAACCTTTTATCATATCGGTGTTAGAATTTAATGATGCAATAAGGTTAAAATGGCGAATGAGAAATTGTATGGAAGTCAGTGATATTTCGTATTAGAATTTGGTGTTATTAGTTTTAGGTTTCCAAAACATAAGCTATGCGAAAATCCTAACGTACAGCTAATTAAATATAATATATGTAAAACCAGATCTACCACTGCAAGGGCATTTAGTGCCAATATGTAACAAAAGAAATTCAGAATGGATAACAAATTATAAAAATAAAAATCAAATCAAAATTATGAAAGAAAACAGTGAAACCAGCAAGTGATTAAGGACTCAAAAATAATGATATCAGTGAAATATACAATTTGATTCCGGGACATAAAGATCTACAACAATGTCTCAAGAGAACACGACGTATCTGCCCTGGAACTCGTCAGAGGCGGATGTCTTGGATATCCCGCACTTCGACCTGGACGTGTTCTACCGGCCCGACGTGGTCATCATCGTGCTGTACGTGGTGGTGCTCACGGCCTCGCTGTCCGCCAATACGTTGCTCATCTTCATCGTCATCAAGTTCCAGTACATGAGGAGGTGAGTGCTAGTCCTATACCTTGACGTTGAGGCACGTCCACCTGGACGTTTTCGTGGTAGTATTATGGCTTTATTTATTTTTGAGGAAAAACATATTGTTTCTAAGCATTAAGAGACATCATAGTCGACTGTATATTCAGAACGGCGTTTATTGTATTTTGTAACATGCTTTTATTAGCTTAACCTGTATGTTTGTATGTAATAGAATCTTGAAGTCGATTTTCGAGCACTTAAAAACATCTCGTCGGATTGAATTGAAAATTTGCAAACATATCAACGGCCGATAATAACACATTAATTTAAAAGTTTGTGACATTATTTTTACCAGGTCCTTTAGGATTTACATTATTATTTTATTGAAACCCTGTAATTTGCGCGCAGCTGTCTTCCTTGAATATGATAGCACTGTTAAAAAATTGTTCACAACAATTACTTAACATCAAGCACCACAGCTTTTAACCTTAACATGAATTGTATTACCGTCCATTTCCTTATATTAAATTCATTAAAAATATTTGTATTTGTTTACTTGAAACTTTTAGTAAAGCGTGTTTTCTAGTCATCCCAAGTATTATTTATTATCTGATAAAATCCATGCCTCAGTGTGAAGGAGGCAATAAATAACAAAAAAAAAACTATAATATGGCTAGCCTGTTGCTATAAATAACCGTTATTTATTTGACCATTTACTGTATTTTTTTATTATAAGAAAGTATCAAACTTGACTGAAAGTAAATACTAAATAATATTCGTTTTACTCAAGATCGTAGCAGTTGGCTGTAAAATACGTCGCGGAAACAACGCAGCTTATAATTTTACGACTGCCTGCGTCCGTAACTTTAAGCTTTGTAGGAAATACACTTCCATAATGACTATACAGTAGACTGTCGATAATTGAAAGTGGAAGGGACCTCTCTTATACTTGGAATTCAAAGAGTTCGAAAAGTTGATAGATTTCTACGGTGCGTTTATATGGTTTAGGTGCTTAGGCCTACATGATCGTTCGTGATTTTGATACTTTTGGATTGTTTTCTTTTTCTTTGAATTACCGAGTGAACCAAAACTCATTGAAGTTATTTAATTTATCTAGAGTTTTTCGAGAGCCTCCACAATTACTTCGAAATATAGTGTTCAGAATTATCGAAGGTTTGAATTATTAAGAGTCGACCGTACCATATTTTAATCACTGAAATATATCGATCGTGTTGCGTGTTTGATTCGATGAGAACGAGGCCGACAATAATACGGTAACACAATATATTATTGTTACTTCTAACAATGCTTTTTAAGGTATTTTTTAAATTATGATGTAAAAATCATAACAGTAATTTTATACAAAGGTCTAAAATATTTGATCAGAAATAATTTTGAAACTAAAATTATCATCGTTTCACTATTTTTATGTCTACTTATGGTTGGCACTGCAAGATTCTTATGTATGTAACATTCTATGCTGTAGAAGTTAACCGTTTACATTCTAACTACACTGTATGTTAAAGTCGAGATGGCAATGTCCTCTCCACAGTACAACTTTGATCCCGAAACTATACAAGCGTATACTGTTTAGTACGCAGACAAGGATTACCGACCTTTGTTTAATGTTAAACGCCCAATTACAATGTCTGTAGCTTCACCATCAGATAAATTCAAGCGAATTTATCCCGACACCGACGTCAGCGATCCGCAACAATCCCTCGTTTATTTCATCAAGATTTGAATTTAGGAATAGGTGTTGTTAATCCTAGAAGAGGTCAGGCAGCAATGGTTTATCGCCAAATTACGGAACGGTCAAACTATTTATAAATGTTGGTTTAATAGAATATTACTATGAATAGGTAAACTTAAAAGCCTTACGGATAAAAAACAAGAAATAAAACAAACGAAGATAATATGATTAAGGAAAGAAAATATAGTCGAAATAATTTGTTCTGACATAGACGTGTCAGTAACTTTAGAGGAGTGGTAACTAGTACATCCATTAATATTATATAGGACCAGCGGGGTGGACTAAGAGCCACCACATATAATGGAGAAATGTAGCTACATAGCCAACAAATATCGTTCAATAATTGAAAGTTCATCTAAACTGTAGTACATTTGAGACAATACCGTCTTCCGACCACTGAAACTCAAATAGGCTAGAATTAATAGTGGTTAAGAATAGATGTCGAGCACGAGGCTCGACGACTCCCTAAGGGAAACTAACTTGCCTTCAACCCGCAGTGAAATCAATCAGATAGAAAATAAACAAGAGGATTTTGGGACAAATAACTATTGACCTTTAGTGTAACTATTATCTAAGAAATAACCTTTTTATAAGGTATTTTCGGTGGAACAATTGCTGCTTTATAGACATCAAGCTTAACTACGTTCTCATCACAACAGTATAATGTCAGCAATGAATATTAAAGGCTTTGTCTTCGTGAATCTAATGCCCTTTTATTCTTCTCTGTGATCATTTGAATTTTACCTCTTCTAACCGTTTCCGTAATTTGGGCTACATTGTCAGGAAGGAGAATGACATTATTCTGAATACATTTCCACATTTTAGACTACAAATTGTTTTGTCAAATGTAATGGAGGTTGTGTTGACAGTTGAAACGAGGGTTATCTTCACGGACACAAAACAAAAACAATATTCGTAGGAGATCGGGTTTGGTCTACAAGCAGGAATAAATAGACGAAGAGCCGGTGGCCGTCAGAATCTGGTCATTTTATAAAAGCTGAAAGTTTATCTGTCATGCCTCTGACATAGGCATCACACGATTAGCTATTATAAAGTTCCGATCGTAGAGGCTTTGGAAGTTATCAGCTTCAATGTATCTGGCAAGATGATAGAACCACCACAAATGATCGGCTACCAAGAAAACACCTTTCGATAGTTGCCTACACAACATATATAAAATTCAGCTTTTATACTATAAAGCTAGCAAAATTATATATTTCGATATCTCGAAACTTTAATAATATTTAAAAAAATGATTGTATTGTAAACTTATCAGGCAAAAACACATTGCTTGTATAACTCACTGCGGGATTTTGCCGACTGTTGACGGAACATATACTCGTAGTAGACAGCGTTATGGCCAAGTTATAGTGTAGTCCTTTAAGATTTAATTATGTTATATTAAGTGAAACTTTACACACCCGCAACACAAGACATGTACATACCTATATTGTATGATATTGTGGGGATGGAACTGAATGCTTGGGCCCTGACGATATGTATTTAATTAAAACGTCTTCTGGTTTTAGTACTGTCTAGATTGTCAGTGTTTTATTGCTTACATAACCCCAGTTTCAGACAAAATAGTTTGTCATAATTAGTCTTAATAAGCAAAATTCATTAGTTTTGATTACTGAGTAAGAAGAGCCGTAAATCTAAGCGATTTGTCTTACTTGCTTTGTTTATTTAGGTCCTAAAACTATATTCTTACAGCAATAAGACGATTATTACTCTTTATTGTGAAACTTCATAATGTAATTGTAATAACAAACATTATACATATTAAACGACTGCCTCGGTAGTGTAGTTGTACTACGGTACGATAGCGAAGCTGAGGTCTCGGGTCCGAATCCCGGGTCGGGCAAAGTGATATTGGATTTTCCTATTTATTATCAGTCCGGAGTCAGGAATTTGTGCACGATATAGCTATAGGCTCAGCCCCTATCTCATCGTGGGCCGCAACACACAAGGCGAAATGTGAGTGTCATGGTGGCGTCTCTGCCTACCCCTTCTGTTAAAAGGCGTGATTTATGTATGTGTCGGCACTAGCTGTTTAGTAGACGCATTTACGGATACGCAACACTCAAAAAAATAAATATTATATGTTTTGTACCACAAAATACAACTAAATTCCTTGTGATCGCAGGTGTTATGTAGTGAGCATCAGAAACAAAGATTTAAACGTAAATAATATTACAAGATCGAACTCACAGCCCCTCCTGTCACAGCCGGCTAGCCAAAACGCTAACACTGTCAAAAGCTGTTAATATACAAGTCAATAAAGGGTTCCATATTTACAATTACCACGAATAACGCCCACGAGCAGTGATTGCATTGATAGAGGCGTTATCAGCTGTTATCATTTGGCCAAATCACACGCCTAGTATCCCGGTAATCCCAGTCAAACAATATCGCGCGCGGCAATCAAGCGTACAGAGCGAAAGCTGGGGATGACTGCGCCTTTCATTTTTTATATTAAAATTCCTGGAGGGTATTGTATTTTAGTCTGGAAAATTCCAGACTCAGACGGCTGTTTTCTTAATACTATTTTTTAATACAGCCGTGTCTTTTAAATTTAACGGATTAAACACAAAATTAAATTATGATTGTCGATATTAAAGGTATTTATGAAAGGTTAGCCATTAAAATTATTTTAACATCTGTACCGCAATTGGAAGAGCTGACTATGATAATAGGTCGCAGGTTAGATTTCTTCTTCGCATATTTTTGTGGGGCATAAAATATTGGTTTTGCCAGTAAGTACCAAGGTTGAAATGTCTCTCGTAGTTTCTGATTTAGACAAAGCTTGTATCTTCCAATGGGTGAGACTATATGTGTGATTGCTGGGTGAATTTATTTATTACAATATATTTTATAATAACCCTCGTTTATTTAGTTTATATGATTCAATATTAATGTGTATCGGAAACTCTTTGGGTTCAAGAATTATTTAAATAGAGAGTCGATTACCCTAATGTATTTCTCATATTAAAAAGTTATGTGTGTTGAACTAAGGTACAATCCTCTTCCCATAAAGAATAAACGGCGTAGACCGATAGGAAAAAGGATGACAGACACGGGTTGACAAAGATTGATAGAAAATCATCCAGAAGTTAAACTACAAGTAACTTAACCGACCTCTTGACTGGCTTAGGTAAAGTTTATCTTTGTCAGTTTCCATACTCTCAAGAGGGAGCAACTTGGAGTGGCCTACAAAAACAAATTATTCCCATAACTGAAATATCCTGTTCAAACTGATCAATGGATTATTCCCTCGCACCGCCTTAATCCCTTTCAACTTTCCTCAAATAGTTTTGACGATTGGGATCATGAACAAACTTGTCCCTTTGGACAATACGAACGGCGCAAAGTTTCCACTAACTGGAAATTGGTAAATTATATCGGTGGAAGGGATTACGCTGTTTAGTTATCGATGTTGAGATAACTATATTTAATACACTAAAATATAAATATTAGTAAGTATCGTCCTCACAGGAAGATTCATAATTTATAACGCGAGTATCATAAACAGTTTCCAGAAAAAATGTATAATAAAATCAACGTGTACTATGGTATGAATACAAAGCTCAGGTCTCGGGTGCGAATCTCCGGAATGGGCAAAGTGGAAGTGCAAATTATTTTTTTCTGTATGTATGTTCAGATAATCCTGTCTTTCCATGTGGTACATTATAATTTAACTTTAATTATCAGTCTAAAAATAGCTTTATTTTTAATTGCGATAAAAATACATTTACACGTTCAATTACAAAACACGCTGAGAATACAGAAACTTAAAATTACCAACAAAGTTGTAAAGCAAACAGACTCGGAGCTCGTTAAGGCTGTCTTTCATTGACGTACGAACTTAGTTTACATTCTAAACACTACATGCCGTGCTGCGTTGTATTTCTTAGGAAATGACTTGTCTATTGAATAGACATAGGAAGTGGGTCTTTTAGTCCTGGCTACCATGCTATATTTGGAGCCCCATCTTCGTGTACGAAACGACACGTGCGGCAATCTTACTATATTGTATCAGCCCATATACATCCCACAGCACACTGCAGGGCACGGGCCTCCTCTACAATCGCGAGTACGATTGAAAGAGGTTAGGCCATAATCCACCACGCTGGCCTAGTGCAGGTTGGCAATCTTACCATAAGCACCGCTGTATTGCTCCTAGTTAGCGTTATAATTATTTTTTCTGTGAAATTTGGTACCACAACAACGCCAGTTAGAAAATAATATCGTCTCAATATACTTAGCGGTAAGTTGATGTAGGTACCCAAAGTGTAAAGTTGGATAAAGTGGATCTTCGCCACCATTATTTCCTCAAGCACACAAAGTTTTTTTCTTATATTTAATTATTATGTAACTTGAGAGTACAATAAAGAGTATATATACATAAATAAATAAATTGAGCGCATTGCTGAACATACACCAGAGATTCCCTCAGTTAATTGTTGCAAGCGGTTTCACCAGCGACCTGCAATCTTTATTACTTCCACGGATATTTATAGACGAAATAAAATACATTGGATACTTTCGTGTTTACCTCAGTTTGATCTATGTAGCGTGGATCTGCTTCGCATAACTACGTAGAAATGGTAATAAAATATTAAAAGATTTTTCCAGAAATATCCACTCGTTTATCAAGTGATTGAGGTGGTAATTTATCGCCTATAGACTTGCATTGATCTTTCGCACAGGTGAAAAAAATATTTATGAAACTCACAAACACTTTACATTTAGAAAACCATTTTATAACATCAAAGTGGGGTGCTAAGCTTAAATTGTTTTATTTAAAATATAATAACTGGTTGTGGGCGGTGAGCGCGGCACGGTGTGCGGGCAGCCTTATCAATATAAATTCAAATGAATGGTTCATTCCATCTGGGCGTGATAAGCGGCCTTTGCGTTTGACGCCGGCCGATTAATCGATGTTCGTAGAATACTAAATACTTAACGGCCTGTGTAAATCACGCCAAATAATGCCCAATTAATTTTATTGACATTTTTATGAATATTTAAATGAAGGATTAGCGGAGGTTAAAAATAGTCTGCCATTTTCAATTTGTGTTGTTTACGAAGCTCGACTTTATTCGTGTCACTGATCTTCAAGCGCAAGGAATGTAGGTAAAGTTGTGAGTTCAAACTCCAAGTTGTGTAATGAGTTGTAAGAACTTCTTATTGTATTCCTCCGAAATAATTATAGGTTATTTATTGGGACGAAAATAATGTAGCCTGAGTTTGGGCAAACTGTAATGCGAATTACGGTAGAGTACATTTTTGGGACGCTATTAGCTTATTTAATAACAAGAGTAAGGTTCTTAATGTAATCCCCGAACAAATGTGCTCGGTTTTGGGTATTAAACGTGAACAATCTTGATCCAGCGTTAAACCCCGCGTCGCATCAGCGCTCACAATCCCATCGAAGTGTAAATAAAAATCCACGAACATGTAAAAATAAAAATATCAAATATTTTTTCACCGAATAAGCGAAGTCATCCCAAAATAGATGTTGGGCGGTGTTCGCGTCAAATCACGTCATCAATCTAAATAATGACGTGTAAACGCGGCCAATTATAAAAGCTACCCGTCAGGAACACTTGTTGATTTGTTATTCTACTGTTGGCAAACGACTTTTACTAATTTAATTCGTTTCGTATGTCTTTAAAAGTGTTTGAGATTGAAATCTATTTTTATTCAAGTAACAGGTATTGACTGGGGCGTTCATTATATTTCAGTAGGATCTGTATCGCATGATGCGTGTTAAGTTTACTGCGTTGTTTTAGTCGGTATTCTGTCGTAGGATTTGTTAAGGATTCAGCCAGGTTGTATTATCCATAGGTGGGTTGGTCTGCACCTCTTTTGCCTCCCCCAAGAGCATCTTAAGATGAGCTTAACAGCTAATTGTATTGTATTGTATTGTATCAGCCCATATACGACCCACTGCAGGGCACGGGCCTCCTCTATCTAATCGAGAGCACGATTGAGAGTGTTTAGGCCATATAGTCCACTACGCTGGCCTAGTGCGGGTTGGCGGGCTTTTACATACCATAGAAATTTATACAAATTGCTATGGTATGCAGGTTTCCTCACGATGTTTTCCTTTACCGTTATAGTGCGTGGTGATTGACTATCAATACACACATGACTCCGAAAAGTCAGAGGTGTGCCCTGGGATTTGAATCCGCGACCACCGTGAACATGTAGGCAGCCGCGTTTGGTCCGTTTACCAACAGGCCACCACGCACTTAACAGCTTAACCTATCGTAAAAAAGAAAAATATATTTCCTGATGTAACAATACTTTTACGCATTTGGCGTAAATACTACCATTAATATTAATGATAATCTGAGGTTGAAGACTGAAATTTAAGCTAAATGCGATTACACCGAAAAACCTTTTGTTTCCAGATAAAGGGTTACTGAAAAAAATTAACAGAACGTTGTCGATCACAAAGCCAGTACGTAGATACAGGAGATTAAGGGCTAGTACACAAAATTGCGAATCGGCGCGATGCCATTTCGCAACGCAGAAAACTGCAACAATTGCTAAGATGCGATTCCGCGCGGCAAAGCGTCTCCCTTGAACGATTCGAGTGACGCTTATTGCTAAAGAGATGAATGAAAAACAAACAAATAAGCAGGAATGCGCAATGCTAATGCTCGTGGGGTTTTACGTTGCGACGTCGTATCGCAGCTTTGTGTACGAGCCCAAACAGATTCACCAAAGAGAAGCATTTAAATCATATAGATTCACTTGTAATTATAGCGATTTAAATATATAAATAAATACAACAGCCACAAACATAGTCCAGTAGGGTAATTCACGTAATTAAATAAGTTCAGTTGCAGTGCAGTTGCAGTTAAGTTTCGATCAAAACAGACCTTTTCGTATTCTCGTAATTTTGACAACCGCTGTCAGATACGCTCGCGTCAAGTCCGCGTCACGCGAGCGCCTTAACGTATTCTACTGCTGTGTGGTTTATGTGCGTAATTCAGATCGCAACTTGATCGGTATTCACGTGTAAGCTTCTTGCATACGACTGACGTATAGTTGACGCGCAGCACTCGCGCAGTTTACGCATGGCTTACGTGCAGTTCACGCGCAGCTAAACAATTACATGAATACCATTTTGCACTAAGACGTAAACTTAATTGCAAATGCACCGCAACTTGATCGGCGCGTCAAAAAATTACGTGAATTACCCTCCTGACCCCGCAGTAAGATCGAGTGCCGCGCCACGGACGCTGTCAAATTTTTGTTATTTTTTTTCAATTCTCTGTCCATCTAAGAGCCTATTTAGCCGCATAGTTGTACTGAATACACAATGTAGTAGTCCAAATGTTAGACATTCAGCGTGGTAGTAATTTACTGTGTAGCGTACATTCAAGGATAACACGTAATTGAACTCTGTAAAGCATAACAAACGGCTGATTGTTATGCAAATGACTTAATCTGCGATGTTAGCTGTTACGCATCATCCCTTTGTTTCGAAGTAATGGCGCGACGTCTATAGGCTTACAAGTTTTATTGCAGTTTATCGTAGTTAGGTAGACAACGGGTAACGGGGGCATTAACCCTGTCTTGAAAATTATAAATGTCTTGATTAATTTGCTTATACAAACTATTATCATAATCCCTAATGGAGTAGGCAGAGATGTCGATAGTGTCGTCCATAGTTCGCCGAGCTTGGTTCAGTCTCTAGTTGCGAAAAGAAGAGCTAGTCCTGCTGGATACACATTTCAGCCCCGGCCAATTCATGAAACGTTTTTTAAATGGGCAATTAAACAAAATAAATTAAACAAAAAGTATTTTTCGACCTGGAAATTGAGAGGGTATTTTGTATCAGAAAACCTTCGATAAAGCTCCATTATAATATTGTAATAATTCTATATAAACATGTTACGTTCAGCAGTGGCATAAAAATATAAATTATGATAATTGTATCGCTTTTACGCTTATTATCTGACATAGTCGACTTACATACATACCTCGCTTCCTTAATTATATGCCCAAAGCTTTTATCTTTAAGTTCATAAGCGCTTAAAAGGAAGTTTCAAACTATCAATTACAGTAGCTGCCAAAACGGCTGTAGTACTCGTAATTAGGCTGAGTAGAAGCCACTTAATTAATGTAAGACACGCCAAGCCCTGGTCATTATCACTCCAAACATATTTAATGAGGGGCTCGCACTGTTTTTCTGTTTATTGCGTTGGATTAATGTGGGTTCGAATTTGACGAACGAAGCAATTGTAAGACCACTTTAAGGGTTTCTTTGGGTAGGTGCCACCGCTTTGCATATTCATGCCGCCAAGCATTGATGCATTTTTTGTTTCGATTTGAAGGACATTGTAGCCAATAATAACTTATTTTCGAGATATACGTTGTCATCGAATCTGGGGATAAGAGAATGGCGAGTGCAGAGCTGTCCTTAAGCGTCATTTACACGGGGAGAGTTTCTCGCGGCGAGAATCGTATGCGATTATCGCATGACATAAACGCCATAGATTATAGTGTTCTGACAACCATTTACACGATCCAACTTTTTTATATCCTTACGATATAATCGTATCTTCGAGGTGAGAAACTCTCCCTGTGCAAATGGGAATAATTATAATTAGTTCTTAGTGACGTTTGGCCTGTCTATAAGCAGGTGGGACGCTTTACTTCCGGCACGAGTCATGTTCCCGTGGTCGTTAACACAAAACAAAAAATGTCGTTGCAAATCTTTGCTATGATGAATATTATATACCACCAATGATCCCATTTCATAGCAATTGATTTATTAAAATATTATTATATTTTTTCGTTTGATAGAATGTATACAAATCTATCGAATTCCCTGCAGAGGGACGTATATGGGCTGATACAGAATATATTAACTAAAGAATTTACGTGGACTAACGATCGGTTGTTAATCCTGGCATTTTAGATACATGCCTAAAATAGTTGTACTAATTCCACGAAATGTTGACAGACGTAGTTAGATTCGTACCTCCTGCTAAAACTCGTCCATAACTCACACAACGTGAGAAGCCCCGTCTAATAGAGATATAGAACGCAACTTTACGGTTACACTAATAATTTTATGCCGGCCTCAGTTTACGACATGTTACATACTTAATGTGGCCGATATTAAGACGTACATTTTATACGCCGCCTCCAAGTGATACGTGGCCAATCAGAGAAATGTAGTCGATGTCGATCTATTGAGATTAGTAGTGTCTGTTGGCCTGAGACCGGAGTACACTTCATACTCGATTTCATTTTGCTGTATTTAAGGTTACCGCGGTGAAAAGAGTTATTTAGCAGTTAGTTACTATTATTGTTAAACGGACATAAAATGAACAGGTTTCTACCCAAATCCCTTTAAAATGAATTTGATTGTTGCAATGGTAATCATAGTTAAAAAAAATTGTATTAGTGTGGGGTAACTACATATGTAACTGTTAGATATATGCATTTATTATTTACTAATAAACTATAGGCTAAACAACAATATCATACCTAAGTAAATTGATACGAGGCTTTCATATTCAGTAACATTTTATATCCATTATAAAACCACGACATCAATAAATATGTTGAACAAACAAGCCGATCGTAATTTATGGGCCGTACCAGGAATTATGACAATGGCGCCCCAAGTACAGTCGCGGACAAATTGCTGAGCACTAATTTTAAAGAAAGCTTTATTAAATTTTCTACACTGAGCGCCTAATTGTTTCATTAGGACTGAAACTCAGGCATTAAGTGGAAAATTCTGTTCTAAGAACTTGCGAATAATGATTTATTCTTTGAATAAAGTCGGAGCAATTATTTTAAATTATGTTTAATATCGTCACTAGGTTGCGTGGTCTAATTACATAAAGTATGATTTGTGTCTTGAGTTCGATCCCCAGGTTAGTTTTGGACTGTTTGTGTTGTCTAGCATAATGATAAACATGTCCCCATATGATAACTTTGAACAAAAATAAGAACAAAAACATAAGGTCCTACTAATGATACCTTTTCTTGCCTACTAAGTACCGCGTACAAGCTTATCACAAGAAGACTTTATAAACGATATCTCATAAGCGCTAGATGGTGCGAACATTCCTTTGAGATCTTTGCCGTACCTTAAAACGACCTGATGATCTTCAAACGCGAAAAATTCATTTATATTTCAAATTCATTTACTGCTAGTTCTCTCATATGTAAGAGGCCGCCTGGTTAGGTACCACGGCAATGTGTATTTTCCCGCTAAACAGCAGTGTAAATGCACTGTTGTGTTCCGGTTTGAGGCACATTATAGCCAGAGATACTACTTGACATAATGAGACTTAACATCTTATGTCTCAGGTGGCAAGCGCAGTGGAACGCCAAGCATTGCTTTGTAATTCATGGTGGTGTTTGGTTTTGCTACTGTCTATGAGCGGTTGTATCGCTTACTATTAGGCGAATTGCATGCTCGTCTCATTATATCTGCAATAAAAAAAATGTTCACCTGTTTTATAGTTTCGATGCCACAGGCAAATGCTTTTAGCATAAAACACGTTTTATGTCGGAGATTATAAACCAGAGAAAAATAAACCAGATTGAAAATATATTTTATCACGCTCACCTATTTTATATGTTTGAGTAAATTAATATGGTCTCCTCAATTCCGTTTCGGACATCCGTGCTAACTGACAGAGATTAATTATTGTATCAAATTTAACAAAACACTCGTTGCGGATTTTGTTAGTTTAACCTACCGAAACCTTTAAAATATCAACTCCAAATTTTCATTGTTATTGTGTAAACGTGGTAGAGCCACGCTGTTGTCAGCAATGACCCAGCATGAATGGACAGGCTCGTCCGGGGTGATACCATTACCTCACTGGAGATCGACGTGAAGCGACAGCTGTCGCGTTTCGTTCCGTGAATGAGACTGCCGGATGTCCAATACCCCTTCCTGTTTCCATCCTTTTTCCTTCTCGCTCCCCCCCCGATTTGATGATCCGGCAACACATCCATGATCCAAGCGTTGTAGATGTTCATGGGCAGTGATCACTTACCATCAGGTGAACTGCTTGCTCGTTTGCCGACCCATGCTATTAAATCATTTGAAAAATATCGACAATCAATATCAGCCTATGTAAGTTCATTGTTGAGCATGGAGCTTCTCCCCCATCGAAAGTGATTGCATATTACTTGATTAACCTTTTTTTATTTCAAGAACAAAAGTTATATCTGTTTCGGAGCCACCGGTCTTCCAGCCGGCACGTGGGGAATGCGTCTAATCCGCGCAGATCTTTATACCCTGTATAAAAAATTAAGTTTAAGATGACATATTGATCAAATCCACCAAGTTTCTACTCGTACTTAGTAAGATGGTCATGGTGTATACGATGTACACTACGTCTGGAATTACTTTACAAGGGTATTGTATGAGGCACAAGGTCTCGGAAATTATAGAATGAGGGAGTATAAACGCGCACTCACTAGATGTATTGAGGACGCCCGTTAATATACGGGCGTCCGAGAGCGACAAAAGCCGCGCGTTCACGGACCCCTTTAGCGCCTTTTTCTCTGAGGAAAACGAAAAACGAGTACAGGACAGTAACAGTACAGTCCTCGCCCTTCAGGACAGTTAGTCTGTCTACCCTGTTTGATAACCATCACATGCCCCAGCGAGAGTTATCAAATACACACTTACACAGGCGAACTAACTACGTTTTCCTTTACTGTTAAAGTGATAATTAACTAATAACTATTAAATACGTAGGTTTGAAAGTATGAAACATTACCTGTTTACACTGCAGTCTCCATGAGATTGATGTACTTAAAATAAAAATATACGCAATTTTATCATAAGATATATGTAGATATTATAAGACTTGTGTGTGAGACGGTACTCTCGATCAAATTAAAGCGACTCTCTAATTTGTTTGTCGTGTGGATTTAATGAAAGAAAAACGAAACAAAAACGAATTTATGTAAATGGAGACTTGAGAAGAATAATAAAAAGCGTCTAATTCACTTGTAGGGAAACTCTGATGTTTATTAATTTGTTAACATACAGAATTTACGAATGCTCAAAGCGTTCGCAAAGTTGAATTACTTTTCTTCATTAATGTAGTTACGCCATAGACCGGGCTCTGTGGCGTACCTTGAGAGATGCCTATGTCTAGCAGTGGACTGCAACGGGCTGATGATGATGATTAATGTGGTTTAGTCGCTTATCTAGTGGCAGCCACTTGGGCTGTAAACTGTGAGGTATGGGTTTGATTATCGGGTTAGAGATTTTTAAATTTGAATTAACGGAAATGGGGTGGAGCAGTCAAAGTTATATAGACGTTTGTAAAAGATATACTTGTAAGTTGTAAGCTATTTTTTATAATATAAAGCGTCTACAATAATATTTGAAGGTAAGTAATGTCTAACCGCAGTAACCAATGGCAAGACATGGTTGTTTAACATCAGAAGACATTACTATTCAAGCATTGATAAAATCTTAAGTGAATTTCTACGGCGGTTTTTTTACCATAACTTACGGCGATCGGTATCACTGTATAATAATATTTAAGCAACATGTGTGAAACTTTTTGGTGTTCGTAATATATGTAATAATATAAAATATAAATAGGGATAGATGCTAATTGGTAGATGGGTAAAAAGTTATAAGGCGTGATGTAACAAAGTCGTATTTTTTGAAAAACTGTCGTAAAATCAAACTCTAAACCCATCTGCGACATCCATACCACGGTAGGGTGGGGTAAGGGAAAGTACACGAAAATTGTCCATAACTAGATGCTATAGTTGTTACATCTTTTAAATTCTATTCTATGTAAATAATTCCATAAGAGTTCGTTGTAACAGAGACGCAGACTTTGAAGCATTAGGCGGGGATCACGTTCAACTTTTCATTTTGTATATGTTGCTTCCACAAAAGCGGAGTTGGATGCAACGTCTCGTAAATAACAGCGTATTGTGTATTTCTCATGGGTGCATTATTCCACAGTTTCATATTTAAATTTCTAGTAGTGTGACGTGGTTCGTCTGCGTGAAATGTTTTCATAATACAAACCGAGTTATTTATTTCGCGCAACGTATCATTTTAATAACATTTTACCCAATGTAAAAAAAAGTTGACGCTAACATTTCTTTGAATGGGGATGAGTTGAGCCTTGTGGATTCAATTAAGTTCTTGGGAATTACATTAGATCCCAAACTTCAAAGGGGTCCTCATATAGTTGCTCTAGCTAGAAAGCTGAGCGCCGCAGTCTTTGCGGTGGGTAAGATTCGCCAATTGACTGATATAGATACAGCTCGATTGGCTTATTTTGCCTACTTTTATAGTCTGATGAGTTATGGAATTTTACTGTGGGGTGGCGCAGCTGACATTAATACTATCTTTGTCCTCCAAAAGAGAGCTATAAGATCAATTTATTCGCTAGGGTCCAGATGTTCTCTTAGAGATAAATTTAAAGAAATAAATATAATGACAGTAGCGTCACAATATATTTATGAAAATTTAATGTATGTCCATAAGAATAAAGAAAATTTTTGAAAGATTAACGATATTCACGACAAAAATACTAGGAATAAGAACAATCTAGCTAGTCATAAGACCAGACTCCACAGGATCAGCAAATCTTTTAAGGGTTACTGTATACACTTTTATAACAAAATTCCCACGCATATGAAAGCCTTAACTATTAAAAAAGTCAAAGCTACTATCAAGAAACAATTATGCAATAAAGCTTATTATAAAATTTCAGAATATCTAGATGATAATAAAGCTTGGGAATAGAATAAAAATTAAACAAATAGTATTTCAGAGCGGAGGTATCTGTATGCTCTGTATATTATAATTTATATTTAGTAACTTACACACTGTATTTTACTTTGTAAGCGATTGGGTATGTCATGCTCGCTTAAAAGTCTGTGCTTGCGGCGGCGTCGTGTCGGTCACTTCCCTGTAGCATGGTTGAGGAGGCCGATGGCTGGCACATGCGTCATACTCGTGAACGGGTGCTGCTTGTGTGGACTGGTCTGTCCGATATGCTTACATTGTAACTGATTTAAATAGATTATAAGGTTTTCACGAGTATTCACTGCGTTGGTGAAACAGGGTATACTGATTCTTCGTTCTGGGCTACTTCACTTTACTCAGCCATATTAAACAGTATGTAAACATATTGTATTAAAAATATATGTCAGTTGCAAATTATAACAAATTATCAATGAACTGCTCTGATTTGGACCAACTTGTAATTTTTTTAATAATCACGATATTGTAAACTGGTTTTGAAAAGAGCAACACTAGAGTTTCTTGCCCGTTCTTCTCTAGTGAAAACCAATTTCCGATCCGGGTGGTAGAAAAAAAAAATGGCTGAATCTAAATAATGTTGAACATTTTAATGGATTCAATAAATTATTTTCATTTTCATTTTCTAATTGACTTACATTACATTTAGTTTCCAAACTTATGATGATATGTTCAGAAAATATTTATATACATATATGTATTATATACTAAAAAAGAATGAATGAGATGCGCGAAAGAAAAAGATCATATGGTAATATCACTCACCGAACGAAACGTGACAGCAGCGACACAGCAGTCGATTTCCTGTAAGACAGTGGTACCGCCCCGTACGAACCTGCACATTCATGCTGAGTCATGACTGGCAATAGCGTCGCTGTAGAGCTTGAGAGTGGAAGCGGTAGCGCTTCCAATATTTGTTTTGTTTGTGCAGAATATTTTATGAACCACTTTCCTCAGTAAATATTTCATCAAACATCTTTTAATATTCGTACTTCCTCTAAAACAAAAGTAAATTCAAAAATTATTAAATTTGAAATTGTTATATTTGACGAAGGTAGAACGGAACAATTTTAATTAAAGGTCTAATTTCTGGCTTGTTTCGATACTGACGCTTGTCTGTTCCGTTGTTGAATAATTAAGCGGACTGCAACGACCAACCTTTCCCTTAACCTATTTGTTTACACATTTCCCTCTTTTCTTTCTTTTAAATTTTCTTTTAGAACACAACTATATTCACGAATTTCAAGTGTTAGTCGGCGGTAATAACTTGGGATCAGGTGGGCCGCTCGGATGTTTATCGTACCTTTGCCATATAAAATAAATAAAAACGTTATAACTTTGTACTTGGGAAAGTGACTTTGCTTCGTTCTGTTGACCGAATTCGAACCCGAGACAGCTTTGTAATCATACCGTAGTAAAACTACGCCACCGAGGCAGTCGTTAATACATCGAGTTATAAAATATCGTTGTGTCAAGACCTAGATTTTCAATGACAAACATTAAAGTTATTTACCCGAATTAATTGGTCGAGCGGGTTGATTTCGTGTTTTGTATCAATTCGAACCCCAGAGCCGACCCAGCCGCTTGTCATGTCCTGGACCTAAAACTTACTTCGAGAACTGGATCGCATTTCAGAATAGCTTTCGTGTTTCTGTAATACAATAATTATATTTTCTATTATAAGCGGCAAACGGTCAAGTGGCTTACCGTTTGGGAAGTTATAGCCGACACGCGAAATACCCGGGATATTTAGGGGACTTTACTGAATATTAGAGGTTTAATTAGTAAGGCTCAACTGTATGCAATTTGAAACACTTTCACCATAATTTTAACTTTGATAATGCCAACGGCATGAGTAAAGTTAAATTTATGATCGGTCACCTATTTGATACAAATAGGCTTATGTGATGTGAAGTGCCTAGTTTTCTGAAAGTCGCACGAAATACGAACAACTCTAATATTTTCTAAATGAAATAGGTAAAATTTTAATTAAGTGTATTGTAGCGTAAAATTATTTGTTAACACTATTTTGACGCAGAATAATTTTTATATTAAATACGAAATACAATATTCAATATAAGTTACATTATCACTTTTTGAAGAGATGTTTAAAAAGCGAAGCAATTACATTTAGGTTTTTAATTTTCATTTAGGCTAAATTAATTCTTCATTGAATATTACTTTAATATTTTATAAATTAATTTTTCATTGCGGGCTATCAAAAGAATGAATTACCTAGTGTTAAGTTATTACTGCGGGCTAACTAACTTAATAAACATGTTGTATAAGCTTTTATATGTCCCGTTGTATTAACTAAGTTAATCTTTACCGATGTTACAGTATGGCAGAGATAGTTTGGAAAAGTTAGAAGATTACACAATAATCTGAAGGAAAAATATAACACTCTTGTCTATACATTGAAGTTGTTATTTTTGTTTAACTATTTATAAAAATGCATCATGTTACAATGAAATAAGACTGAATTTATTTTAACATACGTTATAACGTTTTTAAGATTACGTAGTGTTCAATTGATATATGATTTTTTTAAGTAGGTATAAATGTTTGCTTCTAAAAATGACAACAAGGATAAATCTCTATCTTTATATATGTTGCATAAAATATACTCTTAAATTCATAATTGTCATATATTACATTAACTTGAATTGATCGCATAACAGGGGTTGTTGGAAGTTGCTGGATGGAGACTCTTTTTAAAAGGTTGCAGTGGCGAAGGCTCCATATAACTCGATTCCCTGCGGCTTACCTTTTGTAATTTATCATTACACTATAAACAAGCAAATCTTTCAAAATTATTTATGTAATATCTAAACTCATTTTATTCAACGACATCTGTCGGCCACATAGGTAAATATTACTGCGGAGGCGCATAGCAAACACGTAATTAGATTGCGCCGCGTTGCGACCTCTGGCGAATTACTGCCAAAATTGTTCGGCTTATTGAAAAACAATGGCGCGGCCCGTGCGCCGACCGCCCGCGTCGGCTGCATGTTACGCATTGGTGTGACATGGTTGTGTATTTTGCAACAAATCACGCAAAATTATACCTTAAACTTATAATGATTTAAGGTTCAATTTCCGTTAAAAAACGCAGAAGGCATGCTGTGACTCTTCAGCATTTGTGTGTTTATGTGTGTATTTGTGTAGATATCACTGCATTTGTAAGTGTTGTATTAACATTTAGACAGTATACGAGTATTAGCTGGTTCACGCATTTAGTTTTTAATGTTTTAAATTAAAAAATGTACATAAATATTAATAGTATTATTATGTTGTAATGGAAATTAATAATCGTGAGGGACGTACATGTTTAGATTATCAATTTCGGAAATAACGTTACTGTTTAGATTTTAGGAAGTGCTCGACTACTAATAATACAACTAATAAAAGCGCGGCTAACGTACTTGTTAACATTGTATCTAGATTATAAATTTTTCTTTATTAATCTTATATTCACGTGCGGTTTAAAAATATACTTTTTTACTTTTCTCATGATGACATTGCAACTTTTGTATATTGGAAATATTAAAATATAATTGACGACCGCAGTACGTAGATGCCATCATACGAAACGCAATCGTTTCGTTTGGTGAGTGAGATTGTCGGAGGAATAATTTGCTGGCGGTTGGATATTCGCAAACGTCCGGATATAAGGATACACGTACATATTATGTAAATGTATCGCGTTTCGGGCTAATTCTGTAAAGCATCTCACGATAATTTGATCTACTCAATCCGGACTGCACTATGTGTACTATCAAGTATCAGTCGCATTGTCTTCCCTATGTAGGGCCAGTAGGTATAAACAAAATAAACACACTTATTTAGCGTATTGAGCTTCGGCTTCCCTTTTTAAAAAAATCACCCTTCGCCACTGAAAGGTTGATGAGGAAACCTTTGGTTCTGTGGAGGGTTGTGTTCATCCATGAACTTCCTTTGCTGACGATAAGGATAGTAACACCGAAAACCATATGTATGTTCTTTAAATGCTACAACTAATGCTGGTGATCAACAACACCCTATTAGTATTTTGATCGTAACATTAAGAGCTTACAGATTACCAAAATTGTTTATTTTATATATAATTAGTTGTAGTATTAGTGTTTCATATTAGGTTATTACAAAAAGAAATGTAAGTATTATATTCATCCAAGATATCCTTGCATTTATTTATCAAAATGTAATATGCATACATTTGTAATCAGGATATTTTTTGTCCGTTCAGCAGCACTCACAACCTCGTTGCTAGAATTTTCCGCACATAGTCTTTATATTTTTTCGTATCGTATCTTATCGGAGTAAATGTTTTACAGAAGTAACTAAGTGCAATTAAGACCCGGTTGAAATCTCGGTAAAGTATTTGCAAACTGTTCGTGCTCGCGGTAGAATTTCACTTGGCACTTTAATGCATTGTATTGTTTGGGAGGGAAAGCATTTTATCGTTCGGGAAAACTTGTTCCTTATATTGTATTCAGTTGTGTCGGTAATAAGTTATGGCTGAGTAAATATTTATGACAATTATTTTGAAAGCGACATATGCATGTATGTACATATACTCACGCTTTTTACGAAGAAAGGAAGAGAAGGGAAGGAAGGGTAGGCAGACGTGCTACCAAGAGTCAGGACATTCATGTTTCGCCCAGTGTGTTTCGTCCCACGATGTAACAAGGGGCGAGTCCATCGCCATATCGGGCACAAATTCCTGACTCCGGGCTGACATGGATATAAAAATCCTACACCACTTTGCCCGACCTGGGACTCGAACCCGAGATCTCAGTTTTACAATAGTATATATAATATAATTAATAGTAATAATACTTGTGCATTATGAAATAGTACTGAATCTTCTTTTGACTTTTTTACTTATAAGGCAATCGTGTGAGTCCGATCAGGCGCTGGGTTCATATTAATGATATTTAATTTAATTATTATAATATTATTTAATTATGTTCGTCTAGAACATATGTACATACATACCTAGTTGAGCCGCCTTGTCGTCATTTCGTAATTACTCTTTTAATAGTGGAACTCTTTGACATCCTCGTCACGAAGGGAATTCTATTTCATTTATCAAGCGCCCTGTTTATTTGTATAGGTCGTTACTCCTAAATCAATCAGTTGGAACCAATGTTTGCAGATCACACAAATATTTGGTCTCGCAGCGGATGCCTCGCCCAATGCCATGATATGTACGGACGATTAAACCGGTCAATTAAAGCTAAATTAAAATTTCTGATTTAATTTTATTGAAACAAAATTAAATATTGTGAGAGTAATGGTGTGTGACGGAAATCAAACTCGACCCTTGCACTTTAAACTGGCTGCTTCGTTTTATATTTGGGAATTATTAATTGAAACTAAATTTAACAGTCCACATTAATATAGAGACTTACGAGTTACTTTCTGATTAGAAAAAATATATTGATCCTTCGACCTGTATTCGAAGAACGTAGTGCAGTCCGAAATCGAATAACACCTTCTAATTAAGAATATAGAAACAATGTTACTGTCTGTTTCACATTATTAATTAGGACAATAGGTTGCGGAATCTATTGTAATTGTTGTTTGAAATCACCGCGAACAACTAGATAATTATATAATTAAAACATTATATTTCAATCGATTATAACCAACTCGCACTAGGCCAGCGTGGCGGACTATATGGCCTAACCCCTCTCAATCGTACTTTCGATTGTAGAGAAGGTCCGTGCCCTGTAGTGGTACGTGTATGGGCTGATACAGACAGAGTTACAGTAATCGATTATAAAGAGACCACGAACTTAAAGAATCTCAATTGATAGTAATTTAACACACAGCCATGTGTTAAATAAGTTCAAACTATTCAGCAAAGCATGAGTCTATAACCTCAATCTCGTATCAGCGACGCGTTGTAAACTTCACTAGTTTGTAAGTACGATTAAAGTTAAGCGGAAATTCTTCAGAACGATATCCCGCTTTCCCTTCAATTTAACCTGTGTGTTGCCTCCCGCCGCGCAAATCTTACTTAATGCGCCCCAATGCGGGGATTCCAGTGTTTTTAAAGGATTTCTGCTAAGTTCTAGAGCGACTTAGATATTGGAAACTTATATTTTCACTTGGATTTAGCAGACTAAATCCAACCTGATAGACTTACAAATGGATTAGGGTTTTAGATATTGGAATTTTCTGTGGGAAGTTCACTCGTTTTTTTATGGACTTGTTGATGATATAACTAGAAGAGATGCGAGGCTTGACATTATGGTGATGGTCGGTTGTTTTGACTTTCATGCAAGATGCCCAAAATATGATTTACTTTTTTATTTATTTATTTATAACAAATATAACATCTTGACAGCTATAATGTGTTACTGTTTGTATCTAACAGACGTCTATGAAAAGAGGGAAAATATGGGATGTGATAACGAATTATAGCTTAATTACTGAATGAATTGGCTATCTCTTCTGGCACTCTCTTCGAAATTTTACAAGTTACATGAGCGTTGTCAATTAACAATTTGATTAGAAGAAAAAGCAAAATATCACTTCTTCACAAGTATTTCGAAAATACATGTGAAGTATATCAATATAACAGCGGACAAAATACAGAAATTCATCTTGTTGCGCCCTCACATCACTGAAAAGGGGAACATTCAATAATATTTTGCTTACTTAAAGTTATGAAAAGGAACACACAGACATTTCCGACTTCATTTTAAAATTGATATAGCTTCAATATAATCTACTCGTAGAAAAGGAGTTCTATTTGTAAAATAACTTCATTATATGAGATGTCATTTCTATAATGCAAACGACACGGGAGAGGCAAGCGCGGTGGAATAAATTGCAATGATATTAGCATAATATTATCCGATCTATTATTACACAGTGGGGATCGTATATCTGATAAGGTGGACTCTCGCGCCAGTAAATTGTAGTCATTAGTAGATATTATTTCACAGCCTCCGTGGCGCAGTTGGTTAGACGGCTGAGAAACGAGAGGCCGAGGGTTCGAATCCTGCACCAAGAGTCAATACAAATGCTTGTGACCACAGGGATTTGTTTCGGGTCTGGTTGTTTGTGAGACCGAAAAGTCTCTTGTACGAGTAGTTTCTGATACCCAGTACCCACGACACAAGATTCGATGTTAGTGTGGGGTCATGACTATTTATGAGACTGTTGGGTGTATATATTTATCAGTAAGAACATTGGGATTGATTGTAAGATGTTTCCATTTTACCTATACTTAAACTTTGGTATCTATTTTATTATCAACGAATGGCACTATTTTGCCATAAAATGCCGCCATTATGCAATTTACTGTATTCTCTTGAATGTTTAAAGATTTATGTTAAGAATTATTAAATAATAATTATAAACTTTAAACTAGAAACGAGTTCGTAGTTCATTTTGTGTTTTCATTATTTTCGCGTACAGACTTGCCCCTTTTTCCCGTTCTACCGTATTGTGGATGTATAAAATCGGTAATGATCGTTAACAATCATATAACTCCCTCGTGCGGCAATCATTGCTAAAAAGCTTCAAAACTATTTTCTTGTAAACTCCGACTGGTACAGCGTTCTCCCAATTACTGCATACCGGTGCCAATGTGAATCTCGTTAAATTTCGATAGGGATCGCTTTGCCGGCGCGAGACTGGCGCACTTCATGGCGGGCTTGTTTGCGTCGGAATAAAGAGGCAATCTCGATCCACACGATAGTTTACAAATTGTATTAACTTTCGTTATGACTATGTAATGTAGCAATGGCCTAGACCGGTTTATTAAATAAATACACCCAACAGTAACATACATAGTTATGATATTATGAATAGTTTTGTGTCGTGTACCTATATTGAAAAGTACAAGGGAGTTTTTGTTATCATAATAGCGAGACCTGATACAAATACTTGTGATTCACAAACCGTTGTTTAAATGCGGAGATCGAACCCGCGGTCTTTTGTTTCACAGCGGGATTTCAAATAATGGTCTTATGCTGATATACCGATTCCTAGGACGTGGACACGAATCACAGAGTGAATATTAATTCAGAAAGTGGCAAGGCAACGCTGTTATCAGCCATGATTGAGCATGAATGGGTAGGCGCGTCCGGGCTGATATCAATGTCTCACATGATATCGACGTGAAGCGACAGTTTTGCTGACGCGTTTCATTCGTTGAATTAGTCTACCGGATGCCCAATACCCTTTCCTCTCCCCATCCTTTTTACTTCTCGCTTCCTTCGCGATCTGATGGGCCGAAACCACATCAACGATGCAAGCGTTGTAGATATACAACAGTGGCAGCATCACTTATCATCAGGGCCAATTATTTTTTTTATAGCATAGGTCCAGCAAACCTTTGCTTTTTTAGGATTAAATTGCTCTCGCTTTAATTACCATTTATGTCATGAAGATTTCTTTGAACAGGTATAATTGTTTTTTAATTTTCAAATTCATTGTACTGTAATACGCAGGCTTCTCGGAACACGTTTCAATCACGCTTATCGCTTGGCAAAAACCACCGACCGTAAGTTTCTGCGCGGGAGAAAATTTCGTGGAAAAGTAAGTTAACGTATAGACACGACATTAATATTCACAGACCCGACCCCAGCATAGGCAATGAGCCTAGTATGGGTATTATAAACAAGACGGACTTTGGTGTGTTATTTACCCGTTAGTGGTTAGATCCTGGGCACTTTTATGACGTCTATATTTAATTAATAAACCCAGTAATGAATAATTATATAAGTAGTTGTTATCTTCTAGAATCAGGTGTTTGATTTAAAAAACTTAGATGAGGCGGTTAATTGCGGGTTCGCAAATTTCACAAATCACAGAAATTGTTGTAAAGATATTTATGTGCGTTTATTTATATTGAAAATAGGGTTTTCTATACTTAGGACACGAGAGTCCTTTAACCATATCGTCGACACAATTCAGAATTAAAAGCAGTGGTGGCTGCCACGTAGCGCGCGTTCCTTCTAAACATAACAATAACCATAAGTTCTAATACATTTTTCTAGACTAATCTTTGAACTCACTGTCTAGTATAACGTAAGTAAAATATTATATTCTTACTCAATGTTTACTTAACAAATATTCCACGAATTTGGAATATAAAAATATGTTTTCTGAGATGAAAATATTCGGTATTATTTTTATGAAAGAACAATTCTTCAGTTTAACATCTGGCCTTGTCGCAATTCATTCTTCTAGTTCCCTCACTGCTGAGGATCGTACGATCTTTCTCCACGGGGCGTGATCATGTGCGGTGTGGACCGCACGGTGCAAGCTGCCGCCAGCTATCTTTACTACTGCATCAATCCATCGTGAAGATATCCTTCCCCAAGCACGTCTGCCTTACAGTTCGCCTAGTATTATCTGCTTTACCAGACGGTGTTTTGGAGATCGTATAATATAACCAAATAGACACAGTATTCTTTGTTGGCAGGCTGTGGAGAGTTTTGTTGTGATTTTAAGTTCTTTTAATAGGGACCCGTTCGTACTTATGGCAGTCCGGAACGACTTTCGCCAAAACCACATCTCAAAGGCATCAATCTTCTTGCTGTCGCGTCGTCTCACAGACCACGTCTCGGCACCCTATATGAATACAGAAAAACCGAGAGCCCGCACCAATCGCAATTGTACTGTCGCAATACATAGTGAATTATAGTCTGAGATTTTTTACACATTAAGAAAATAGTAAATATAAGTTTGCTAATTGCTTAATATAGAAACTGTTTTGTACTTATTCTTAATATATATGCAGTTGTTTGTGTATATCCGACCTCACGTAGGTGTATTTGTGTCGATATGCGAGTAGTAACTACTTATGTGTGTATTAAATCATAATGCAGTTACCATATTCATCTGTGCCAGTTACCATCAATTGCACAGTAGCCACTCTATTGCGCCAATATAAAAGGCAGACGGTGCATAATTAATTACAAGGTGATCAGTAATGTTAGTTTCAATTATGCAATAATTATTTGTAGTATTATCTAGCAGTAAGTCATGTCGGATCACGTAACCGCGGGCACATTAAACCAAAGAAATAAGAGCACTGTTAAATAAACTCGTATCGCTAAGAGAGCGGGAATGTTTGAGGTCGTAAAGTTACGGGTCAGAGAGCACGCCGGACGGCGGACGCAGCGACACGGATGCCTGTACAAACAATGGATCTTGATAAACTTTCATGTACACGAGGTCGCCTACATTAAATCTGCTGAGTATATGAGACTTGTACCTGCCCTACGTCGATATAAAATACTAATAAGTTTGTAAGTTTTATCGATAAGGAGATAGGCTATGGTGTTTCCTCTATCACTTATCAAAATTATTCTGTTCGAAGATGAGAGCGGTAAGTCCTTATGCTGAGGAAAAATTACAGTGTCGGACGATTTTTAAGTGCATGAATCTGGGAATCAAATCCAGCACCTCACAGTTCACGGCCCATGCCAATAACCATTGAAGCAACAATAGTATATTCATTAAAATTAAGGCTGATTTTTATTCTGACACCACCGGACAAAAGTATTGAGGCCTAATGATAGCATAAAGCGAAACAGCGAACTCTAAATGAAAGTAACGTGATTGAATGATAATTTCATTTACACAAGGTTAGGTGTGAATTTTACAAAACAGCTTAAAGAAGCTATTGAAAGCAATATCCAATTTGAAAAGGGAACTTAGGGACCTCGTTATGTTGAAAAAGGACCAACTTTTAAATGAAAGTTACTTAAATTCCCAAGCAAGGATAGCGAAGCAATAATTCCGGGAACACAAAAGAAAGTTTTGTACGAAAATGTATGATTTCGCTATGAACAAGAATTGTTAGATTTTATTGACAATATCGTACGTAGACCGTCGTCGAAATGTCAATTATTTCAATGGGAGTAAAGAGAAATTCGAACGGCCAATGAGAGAGCCGTATACGCAATCGATTTCTACATAAATACCCATATGCCCGATGGAATTCCCAATCATTGATATTTCAGAAACTATTTCCGTATACCGGTTTCCGTATTGCTACAATAACTTCAAAAGTAAAAGTTTCATTTATAATTCAGCCTATGGCTGATGGATTTAAACAATCTCGCATGATTTATTTTTTTACAGTTTACAGTATTTTTTTAACCTTATACAGATCAGTACAAAGATATTATTCTCACATCCTAATATGTTTTTACCCCTAAAGTCAAATTCGGTTAGTGTAAAAAAGTAATTTAGTGGAGGAAAAACTGGTTATGGAGTTTGGAACGGACCAGTGCCGCAATTTGGCAAGGAAAAAGACGAGCCTTGCCGCGTCTTTTGGGATTTGAAATATTCAGACTTATGTTCTACCTGGCACGTCCTTACTACGTACAAAAATATAAGATTTTAGGTTTCAAGGACCAAGCGGCACGGATTAGTTAGGTCACATGCAAGTTTTTCACTTTACACTAATTAACTTAATTTTACTGGTGGTAGGTCTCTATTGTTTCCGCCAGACATCAGTGTAAATGCGTTGTTGTGTTTCAGTTTGAAGGTTTTGCTGCATTCCATGACCGGTCGTATCGCTTACCATCAGGGGAATGGCATGCTCGTCTCGCGATTCATTGCAATAATGAAAAAAACTTCAAGTTTTAAAACTTGTTATATTCCGTATTAACTTTTTGTCCTTTAAGCTTCTAGAATTTTTTAAATCCCGAAAATATTTGTTTTATTATGTACTTAATTTAATAAAATCTGACCAAAATGATATTATTCTCATAATAACTATCATGTTTCTACGATTAAGATTTGGATCTGGTTATATAAAGTAGCGTGCATAATATATAAATGCGCAGTATAAGGCTCCCCTTTTACTCTGTGGCTCATGATAACGCAAATATTATTGCTACATAATACTCAATACAGGAACCTTTCATATCTAAATTAGATCTGTTTTTTATTCTTTACCTAAATCATAAAAATGCACGTGCTATGAAGTCGCATGAAATGTCTTATTGTCCGAATTTAATAATGTAGTTTCTTGACTTGATAACTCGTAAATATATGGCTGAAACCATAATCCTTCTTTAACTTTGCCTTATCCAGATAAAAAAGGGATACGGTAAACGTAACAACTGCCCACAAAACCTAGAAGTTTTTGCTAAAGCCTTCGTTCATATATCGCGGCGTGGGTGTGCGTAATGTTCCTCTCAATATGTCGGCCAAATGTGCGTCAGTAACAGGTTGCCTTGCGTAATAAGATTGTCCTTTACTATATTATTCATATAATACTATGTTATTCATATCTTTACAAGACTGTTTTAGTATTACTGTAAGTATACGAAGAAATGTACCAAATCAGGAATTCTCTATCAATTATTTATTTATTTATTTAAAGGTTTATTGTACACTAGATATACAACAAAAAAGTAGACAATAAACGGAAAAAATGATATAAGTATATTCATCCCACGGCTGTCTGTCAGAAATTGCCTTGAGGGATAAAACCGCAACTTGTACTTTTCCTTAAATGATATAAGAACGAAAGTTGGAGCAGCGTCAGGTGTACAAATATCTAGTGTAAATTACCACGTACTTTCAGTAGTTAAGGAAACATAGTGTTGAAATTTTCATAGCTGGGATATTTTCAAGAATTTTTACGGTATAAAAATCCACCAACCGGCAACATGCTCCTACCTGCTTTTTTGGGTCCTCAAACACCGAAGACCATCTGACAGCTTCTCGTTTGAAACGAGTCTCGCCATCTGACTTTTAACTCACCTACACATCGGTTGTGTCAGCGTAAAAGTTAACAGAAAAACCTCTACTATCACCCAAAGTTTCCGAATTAATTTCCGCCCCAAGAAGTGCTAGCTATTCTATCGTCAGAACAACTTTTTTTAAACATTTGTCAGGTGAAAATGATCTAGTATATAAGTTATGAGGTTCAAGTCGCCAACGAACAAGGAACGTTTACCTAACAGCGGTAAATTGTTCAAAACGTTTAAGAAGCCAGATATTAAACACCAAAGTAAGTTAAGGAGTAATCATTTGCTCATTCGTTTCATGGAAGGGAGCTCAAGCGATTGCCTAACACCGGTGTTCTGAACTTCGTGTAAACTGGGAGTTTGTCCACACTTAGTAATAAGCGGTGTGAAGTACCAACTTTAGCACCGCTTTAGTTCAGTGAGTGAGACTGCCGGAGCACCTTTATTGTTCTATATCCGTCTCTTTTTGTATAAATTTTTCAAGATTAGGTACGAACTTAAAATATAAATTAAGATGCTTTTTATTCAAGTAGTCTGTAATGAGATCTTTTTAATTGTTAATTGGTTATACAGTATACTAAAGTGTGGGATTAACAGCTATAGAAGAGAAACGGTGCAAAAATCTTTCCCAGTAACACTATTTCCATTTTTTTCTTCTGTTCTAGACAACACAGTAAGTAATATTTTCAAAGCCGAAAGTTTTCTGTGACCGTTATCTTAGGAGAGCTAAGTTACTAAGTTCAAAACTTTTACCCGCAGTAATTTGGCCTAAGGATAATTTGCACTTGCCGCCAAATTACAGCAGAACAATAAGTTTTATCTTGCAAAAAATGTTCTTCGTAAATAATTTAGAAGTTATTTTGTAACTTCGTGGGTTTGGCACTTAGTCACAGGGCTAATGTTGGAAATAATTAGGTCATATTTTAACTAAGTGGACAGAAGATCTGATAAAGGTTGTAGGATACTGTCCACTCCCAAAAGCTGCCCGTGGAGTTTTTCAAGGGAATCACGTTTCCATGTTTAGCAATGGAGATATTGTGGCTTAAAAATATGATTTAGAAATGTTAAAAAATATTTATTTTGTTGTTATACTCATCATTGTAAAAGATACAAGGTTTGTTAACCCATGAATGCCACTTAATAGTGTCATAAACACATCGTGGCTTATTCATAGTCAGTTTTAAATCTATTTTAGTTATCGAATGTTTTGTCTTCTTCGCTCAGCCTGAATTCAAAATTCGTTCGAAAGGGACAAAAGATTCGAAAGCTAAAGTAGGTTTAAAAACTGTGTATGAATAAGACGTTTAATGTGTATCTTTACTTCTAACTAGCGCTTGTTAGTGCCACGAAGAGTATAACATAGTTTGTAATCATTTGTGCCGCGTGTCTGCACTAATGTGCTGTCCTCACTTATTATTCCCTCCGCACCTCGTCCCGTCGAAAGGGAAGTTTGGAGTGGAAATGAACATTTCTTTCAGCAAGTTAGGACCTGTGTTTGAGTTTCACAAATAAAAATAGTTTTACTCAGCAGGCATATTGTCGATTGTATGAATTAATCAATCTTAAAACTAATCTTTGGATTTTCGACCAGGTTTTTGTACTTGACGATAAGGTTTCTGACCCCGAAAAACTATTGATCATTGGTGTTGTTGCTAATTGGCAAAAAATATACAAAGTTTTACGTGGTTTCGGTATAATAAAGCATCTCTTACTTTTTCATGGAATTCGGTCGATCGATCTAAATTCGGATCTACGTCTCCATAATGCCATATAAATATATTACCTCTTTAATGAAGGCAACACTAGAAAATATAATAGATAAAAGCTATAACGATGGTGTTACAATGGGAGGTCTTATCGCTAAAAGCGATCTGTACCGGACAGCACATTATTGCTAGGAACCGTAATGATTCAGTATTTTTGTTATAAATGAAGCACATAGCATTTACTACAAAAACGTTTAAAAAGTCCAAATAATTATTGAAAACCTACTTATCTTAACTTTCCTCTTCCCACAAATACACGAGGTTGACTAAACAAGATGTTTTATTTACATTGCAGAATTATTTGGCTTTCAATTTACATGTATGTAATGTAACGTCTATGTAAGATACATTTTCCCAGTGTATTGGAATGTAGGTCGAATAACATAACCTTAAAGTTAGATTTAAATTGTTAGCTTCGGGGCTTTAGAATAATTACTTAAAATCTGATAAATGAATAGAATGTAACACAAGTTGAACTACATCTGGCAGATTGTTTGGGGATTAAGTTGTTACATAATTGCTTAAAATTTGGGTTTCGATAGTCAATTTTAAACTACGTTTAGTTCTATGTAGAATAAGCTACGGGTAGGTAAATTAGACCGGTATTAAACAAACACAATTAAATTAAAATCTGTCCATATTCCCAATAGGTGAGGTCGGGTAGGCGGCCGGTATTAATACAATTTGAAATCATTCCACTACATTAATCATATAAGTAATTTAATCCGTATTATGGAAGTATAAAGGCAGCTACATATTAGGGAAACAAAAGTAGGGGGGGCAAACAAAGAAGCAGGTAACCTGGATCATCAAACTATGCCTTTATTCATGAGCGCAAGTCTTTTGGATGTTAGAAATGTGATACAGACCTTATTGGAACACGAGAGTTGTTCCTTGAACATTCTTAAGTGGTAGACATTTCGGACTGGCGCAAATGGAAGCACATTATCAGATTACGACACGATGGAAAATATAAATTATTGATAGAGCCGCATTGTAGTTATCAAGGACTATAGTAAAAATGGGCCTGGTCTATTAGTATGAACAATGTTTGCAGTACGAAATGTGAAGCGCTGGCTTTCTTTTTCTTTCAACAGCAGTTGGTGGGATGCGGTTATTGAGCTGGCCGAAACAAAATGTATTTTTTTTATGCAAAAGGTCCGGCAAACGAGCAAACATGTCACCTGATAGTATGTGATTACTGCCGCTCATGAATATCCACAACCCTGAGATCATATATATAAATATGAATTCTGTTTTCTCTTGCAATGCTTAATTATTATGTTCTTATTCCTTTCTTGGTTATATTCGTCTAATTCACGCGTCTAATCCACTTGAGAACAAAGTACAAACAACAAACAAATTAAATATGACATTAAAATTCCCATTGTATTTCAATTAAAACTTTGTTTTCAATTAAAGTTAAATCAGTTTTTAACTTTTCCGCCGACGTACCGTGGAAGTTCCGTTTATCAAAATATGTAGATTAGCTCGTTATTTACAATTACCTTTAAGAAAATTGACGGTAACTTCTCTATCCCTATTTTGAACGAGTTCTTTATGAAAATTATTGTCGATTTCTAAAACAGCTGTAGAGTTATTTCAATAAGCACTTCCAACAAGCATTTAGGTAGTCCCAGCCTCAATAACATGCTTGTTTTGAGAGGACTAAAGGATGAGCTTCATATCGTTCAGGCGGGATTTCCACAGCTCAAGCCTCAACCGCTGCCAACTCTGTATGTATCTATGAAATAATATTACTCAGCTCTGTTTATTACATGTGCAATATCATATAAAAATGACACGTTATTGCTTACCTTTCCAAAGGACAAAAGGTGAATTCTCCACTTTTCATTTATACTTCAAAACTGAAACTAAATTGGATTCCATAATAAAAAGGCAAATGTGAACGATAAACAATTATTAAAAAGAAACAGAGAATGTATGATGGTAATTTTAAGTTTTATAATATTTAATTCTATTGATATTAAGTTTTTTTTAGTTTCCTTTACTAAAGCGTGTTTGAGTTAGTGACCTCTTATTTATATAACCTAAAATTCAAACATGCCTTTTTGTGACGGCGAAATAATTGCAACCAAATGTAGGTTTATTAAATACCGGCAAAATACTCGTCGCAGAGAAAGCCACAGCGGTAAGTGGCAAAAACGTTCTAGCGTTAATTACCTCGGCGCATTTCGGCACGACCTTGCCTTCAAATCCCCGGGCTGTGGCTATGTGCTGCGAATATATACTGCCTAATTCATATTTAGGTTTACCATCTGTTTATTTTTGGAAGTGGTAGAGCCACGCTGTTGTCAGTCATGACTTAGCATGAATAGGCAGGCTCATCCGGGGCGGTACCACGGTCTCACAGGAAATCGACGTGAAGCGACAGCTCAGCTGTCGCGTTTCGTTCGTTGAGTGAGATTGCCGGATGCCCAATACCCCTTTCCTCTTCCCATCCTTTTTCCTTCCCACTCCCCTTTCAATTGGGCCGGCAAGATATCCATGATCCAGCGTTGTGGATGTTCATGGGCAGCAGTGATCACTTACCATCAGGTGACCTGTTAGCTCGTTGGCCGGACCTATGCAAGAAATAAAATCTGTATCTTAGTGATACTGGAGCTAGAATATCCACATAATGATCGTGACTTTACACAATGGTTTAGCCTGCGCATATCCGGATTCGTATTGCCTGCCATACATTTTTGCTCACTGTCTGATTAGCACGTCATTGACCACGAACTCTGTTAGAATGGGAATCCATTCAATCCTTTTCTCATCCCCGCCTCGCGTGTCTCCGCTTCATTCTCCAGTGTCTTTATTATGTAACCTTTTAATACAGCCATGACGATAAAATGATAATTGCACCCACATGTGTAAGTTAATTCACAAAATGAACACGAACTGGAATAATTTTAATGAACGGTCACACTTCGTTGTTCCCGATACATCGCTTTCATTGGTTGTCTGTAATGCAAATTGCGTTGATTAATCCCGCAATGTTAATTACACTGAATCATTTATATGAAATCTGTGAATTTGGTTAATTATTGGTACTATTATTATTTAATTGCGGAGATCGAAACGTTTTTCTTGTCCTTTATTTAAAACCCAACTCCAGGATTTCTTCTGTGACGTCAATGGCTTGTCAATTAGTATAAATTACACATGTAAAAAAGCGCAGAGCAGGCACAAATATAACATAGTCGCATTAAAATATTTATACGTGAGAGAGAGAATTCCGCATCAAGGAGTGACTTTTTACTTAGTACAGGAATAGGTCGTCATTAATCATTATCTGTAATGATACAAAAACAATCGGATAACAGTTTGTTTCGCCGGGTCTTCTCAGACTGGGCCGCTGGATTCAGTAGTAGCACAAAATCTCCTCGTGTCTTTTCGAAAATATCCATGATTCACTCAAAAAATTAATTTAATTAGTTTTTCCAAGGTGCCGTAAAGATTAAAGGACAGTTATTGTGTGACGCGCGTTTTCAAGTGGACAGTAAACCGTGGTACAATGATGTTATAAATGTTTTATTGCCAGTATTACTAAGCTGGTATACTTTGGAAGTGAATGTCCTCGTTTCACTATAAGCTTAATGGCTAGAATATAAATACGAAGGGAAGGGTCTTCTCAAATACTTTATCTGCGCAAACATGCGGCTTACTTTGTTTTATGTTATTTTGTGTTTATTCAGGTTTCTTGTCCTATTTGGTTTTTATTCTACTTTCATGTGGCTCAAAATGAATATGTGTTTCCTTGTTTATTTTTATTAAAGTTTTCCAATGATTTCATGTATATATTATATGATATTATTTTATGTTTTTTTACCATTAAAGTAAAGTAGTTATTTTAACTTGAACATAAAACGCTCAAATTCACGACAAAGAATATTAAATAGCTATTTGGAAAAATATGCGTAGCCAGCTTTTCTCAAATAAACGAGACTTTTATAACTGTTTAATATAGCGAACTATCGTGTAAGCTTTGCAAATTTATTGGATTTGAGGAACTTTAGACCATTGGGAACTTAAGATTTACTGATTTTAAAGGCAGAGTATATTTATCTGTATTGTGAGACTTGAGAGCGTCTTTCAGGCGTGGTTATTTTACTCATTATGTTACAGAGGAGTTAAGCGGCCAAGGGCCTTAAAAGATACTAACTGCAGATACCATTGATGCATTTTATTTTGTATTGAACAATCCGCCCGAATTTTGAAGTTTCTTTAGTAATATCAGATCGGAAATACCGATATAAAATTGGTTTCGCTTCATGATGCCTGTGTCTGAAAAGAAAATAATTAAACATACTCTTTTATATTATGCAATTTGACCACAAGTTAAAATAGTTTAGTTTAAAACGTATCATATTATGATAGTTTAATTGACAAGCCGGTAATAATGCAAACAATTTTCCTGAAACAACTTTTCATTCTATACAACAATGTACACAAAGAGAAGCGACCGTTTTTCATAGTGCCAGCGCTGATTCGATTGCAATTGAATTCGCTTGTTGACTGTTGGTACCAATACACATTAACAATTTATGTACAAAAGTAACTTTGATTTTCTCTGAACCGATTGTGTTTAAATTTTGAAAGCAATGCCTCTTTGATTAAATCAAATTTGATTATGGAAAATAAATAAATTCATTTAATTACATGGTTGACAACCTCCGTGGCGCAGTTGGTTAGACGCCGGCTTTGAAACGGGAGGCCGCGGATTCGATTTCCGCACCGAAACAAATATTTGTGTGAACTATAGGTATTTGTTTCGGGTGTGGGTGTTTGTCAGACCGAAAACTCTCTCGTAGTTATTGATACCCACGACACAAGGCTCGATCTTAGTGTGGGGTCAGGACTATGTATGTGACCGTTGGATGTATTTATTTATTCATGTAGATTTACGGCTGACGTTTGTCCGAACGGCCGCCTGCTTCAAGTGAAATTCTGCATGAAATATCTATGAATTACGTGCAATAAACTACCTGACATGTATACTCCAGTTGTTTCCATACAAAGCAGGATGTCACCTTAATATCAAGCGCTGGCACTGTTCCACCTGGCTGGCTAGCACCTCGCTAACCTGAGCGTCAAAGCAGTTTCCAAATTTAGTTGTTGGAAAGTACTTGAATATTTTTATAAGACTTCTTCAAAGTTGGCGCTGAATTTAAAGCCCCCAATAACATTGAAATGAGATTGGCATAGAATCGGAAACCAACTCGAGTTTGATACTTCAATGCCAGATGAATTTCCTGCTGTAAAAGGATGATACGACGGTTATAAAATAACAAATCTTTTATTCATTTGAAAGTCTGTGATTAACTGGTGGTTAATTGGTCTCTCATATGTGAGAGACTACCTTTTTTTTTGTTGTCGCGGGGAAACCGTGTTACCGCTATCGTCCCACCTTGGGGGAAAGTGGAGCGATTATATTGGGTTCACCGGTCTACGGCATACCAACCAAAACCCCGCGTGGCCCTCTTCGGCACAAATGGAACGGCCCCGGGGACCCGAAGCAAGAGCGCCTCATCTTCTACCGGAACCGTTACTGCACACTGCCGCTTACTTGCCGCGACCCCCAAATCCCCATTAGTCGCCTTTTACGACAGGCAGGGCATACCGTGGCGGAATTCTCGAAACGCCCCCATACCACAGGGCGATGTGAGAGACCACCTGGCTAGGTACCATCGCAATGTCTATTCCTCCCGTCAAACAGCAGTGTAAATGCACTGTTGTGTTTTGGTTTGATAGACATTGTAGCCAGAGTAACTGCTGGATATAATAAGACTTAACATCTTATATCTGAGGATGGCGAGCGCAGTGGAATGTCAATCATTACTTTGTAATTCATGGTGTTGTTTGGTGTTGCTACTGTCCATGAGCGGTCGTATCGCTTACCATCAGGCGAATGGCATGCTCGTCTCGCCATTTATCGCAATAAAAAAACGTATCTGAAAATACAATTTCTAAAGCTTACAGTATTTCTACAGTACGATGAGCTGAGCACGTTATCAACAAAAGATCACAGCATTCGTGGCTACGGAATTAACTAAACCATAATAATAAAACACTGAAAACATGAAACAGTAAGTAAACTTCACACAACGCAATCTCTATAAAACTAAGAACAGAATTAATTTTACAAGCGAACGTTAAATTAATAAACTCTCTGTTTTTCACGGTGCTTGTCTGAAAAATATCGTTTCTGTCGATCCGGCACACTCATGTTGAATAAAACACTAGATTAGTTAGTTCAAACGCTGGCTGTGAAACGAGTGGCTGCGGGTTCGATTCCCCCATCGAAACTAATGCTTGAGTTAACCGCAAGTATTTGTTTCGTGTCTGGGTGTTTGTGAGGCCAAAAAGTCTCTCGTAGCTGCTGATACCTACGACACAAGACTTGATCTTAGTGTTAAGTCATGATTATATACATAATATGTGACTGTTGCGTGTATTTATTATTTTTAATTTATTAAGTTATGACGTCACTTGCGAGCTTCGAAACGTTTAGCTGAGATTTGACATTTAATTTGAGATTTAAAACTGCCTCGATGGCGCAGTTGTACTACTGTATTGTATGATTTTGTCCTGTATGATTGTAAAGCTGAGGTTCTTTTATCTTGTTAGACACATTAAAGCTGATACCTTCCAAAGCGACCACGATCGGTACTGCATAATAGCTGATCGTGTGATGCCCATGTCAGAAGCATGCGCAGACAAACTTCCACCTTTTATAAAACGATGAAAGTCTGGCGGCCACGGGCTCTTGGTCTATATGCGTAATGTTTTATTGTTGTATCCCAGTCAATACTGTTAACATTAAACATGACACTTTATTTAGTATTGTATTGTATCAGCCCATATACGACCCACTGCAGGGCACGGGCCTCCTCTACAATCGAGAGTACGATTGAGAGTGGTTAGGCCCCTTTATTTAGTAAGACTTATTTTTAATAAGTCTTACTAAATTAATAAGTCTTACTTTATTTAGTAAGACTTATTAATTTCATTTCTGGATGCAGGCTGCCTCCAACAGGTCACTGTGGAAATCATTGGGAGAGGCCTATGTTCAGCAGTGGACTTCCTTTGAATGATGATGATGGATGATTAATTTCGAAACACGGAGTCCAAGTTCTCATGATTTAAAATTGCCCATTATGTATGTGCTTTTTGGTAATTTAAAGAGATTATTTCTCTTGCAATAATCGCGTCTTCATTAGTATTATGGGTTAAAAACATAATTGACATGTAATACCTTACTTCTTATTATTACTATTTAAGTTCAGGTTGTGGTTGAACTATGTATAACTTCTTATATAGTGTTCATAACATTAGATTTTTCCCCGGGCTTTGTCATCCAATCTGGATTTTTAAATCCAGTATATACAAGTTGAGTTGTATATTAACGATTATGTATTTTTCAAACTCCCAATGGTATTTTAAAATTCATTAGACTGGAAAATTACTAGCAATAAAAGTTGGGAATTTTATTGTACATATTAAGCTCACTGCCAATTTTATTCCAGCGAAATTACGCAAAGGAATTTATTACATACTAAAAAACCTTAGGGTGTGTTCGCACATTTTATTTTTAAACTTTAAAAACTTTTGTAATAGTAACGAAAATATTTTTTTATAGCTATTCAACATTTAATACATGTTATAATGTGTAACAAACATACATACATAAACGTCACGCCTGTATCCCATAGGCGTGGGCAGAGACTATGGATCTCCACTTTGTTCGATCCTGACATACTAATTTCGCTTCATCCACTTTCATCAATCTCTTCATGACCCTTACCTAAGGTGTCCTCCATCTTATTGAGGTAGGTCCGATAGGGTCGACCCCTACTGACCCTACTATTAATGTCGAACAATAATCAATTGTATTAAAAAAGTTTTTTCCATAAGGGCTGGAGCCAGTGAAATTATTGAATCGGGGCAGTCTCATAAAATATAGATATTAATATAATGCAAAGGCATAATATCCGTTCTTACGAGCACGGCCAGCGTCATTCCTAAGCCTTTCTCATGATTCGCTACATATTTTTATTGCACCATAAAAATATCTCACTGCCATATCAAAATGATATGATTATCATATATTTCCTATTATTATCATACGAACATCTAATGTTCTAATGAAAATGTAAATCGAAGCACGTATTTCTACTAACTGGTGGTAGGTTACTCATATGTGGAGACCGCCTGGGTAGGTACCACTAAATGTCTATTTCTCCCGCTAAACAGTAGTGTAAATGCACAACATATGAATACATCTATCCGTGATACTCACATCACTCGACCTAATTAAAGCGCCATATACACGGGGAGAGTTTCTCGCGGCGAGAATCGTATGCGATTATCGCATGACATAACCGCCATAGATTATAGTGTTCTGACAAATGTTTATACGATGCAACTTTCTTATATCCTTACGATAATCGTATCTTCGAGGCGAGAAACTCTCGCCGTGTAAATGGGGATTGAATTTTCACGTTGTTATATTTTTGTTGACCTGCTCGAGATTCCAAGAATCATCCGAAATGTATAACATCGGCCGCAAAATCATTTCATAAATTATGGGACATATTGCCACTAGCATTAGGCTCGCCTTGTATTGTATTGTATTGTATCAGCCCATATACAACCCACTGCAGGGCACGGGCCTCCTCTACAATCGAGAGTACGATTGAGAGTGGTTAGGCCATATAGTCCACCACGCTGGCCTAGTGCGGGTTGGCGGACTTACATACCGTAGAAATTCTTTAAAAACCGCTACGGTATGCCGGTTTCCTCACGATGTTTTTCCTTCGCCTTGTATACTTTTCTATATTTGACGGTTAATAAATAAATATTTACCAGGAGAAAATAATGAGTGGTTCCAAGGCTAACTCCACAATACACAGAGCGGTAAAATAATGCACGAGATGACGGTTTTATTGTATCGTTAAGTTATAATTAACTGCGACAGTAAACGCATCTGCAGTGTAGCGTCGAGTTAACCTTCAGTTCTGTTTATGTCTTTTTACTTCCTCTCTTAAAATGTTAATATTACATTTTTATATAATATCTGTTGAGAATGTATAGAACTAAAGGTTTTAATAAGATGTTCCGACACATACAAAATGTCTGAATCTTCTACGATTTGTTCTTCTATATTTTCATAATGTCTTATGGCCTATTTGATCTAATCTGTATTTATTTTTATTTGTTCACATAGATCGGAAAGTTTCTTATGAACTTGTCTTAAAGCCGCAAATAAATTAATTGAAAATAAAACTAATATGGGAAGTGGAAAACATTTGTTCACTACAATTCATAGTAAATAAGGAAATAAAATATTGGGCTCAGAGGTAATATAAAGACATATATGACGGGAGACGACAGACATAAACTACCGCAAATAAATATTCATATTGGTCCTATATTAAGAGCTGTTAATGTTGTATGTTAATGAATAATTCCAATAATAATAAAGCTCCTTCTCAACATGATTTGCACTTGGCCTAGGGCCGTGTGTGTCATTAAACCGAAATACATGTAGCTATATTTCGATAGGGTAAAATAAAGCAATCTTAACAATAATAAATACACCTAACAGTCACATATATAGTCCTGACCGCGCACGAAGATCGAGTCTTGTGTCGTGGGTATTAGGACCTACGAGAGACTTTTTGGTCTCATAAACACCGAGATACTTGTGGATCACATAAATATCTGTCGCGGTGCGGGGACCAAACCCGCGGCCTCACGTTTCACAGTCGGCGTCTAACCATCCATGGAGGCTGTTTCAAACATTGCTTCTGCGTACTAAACATTCCATTTATCTAGCGGAATACACGCTGTCCAGGAGGGAGGTATCTAGGGATTACTGGGCCTCCAGTCAGTCTAGGTCACTCAAAGCCTTGCTCCCGGAGGGTGTAACGTTTACCGCGATCTTTAATAACAGAGGCAGCTATGAGTTTCGTTTCATTAAATCTCTCGCTTTATGTTTGTTCAAGGTTTCTTTATGAACATGCTTTATCATTATGGTTAAGTAAGATGAATTCATGTAAGAGTAAAATACATTTAAGGCGCTGATACTGTATCACCGAAAGGGTAGATGGAGGTACTTTTAGTTGCACTCACGTTTCGCGAAGTATATTCAGGCTTAATATGTGAAATGCGGCGAACATATCCACAGTCGACCAGATTTTTAAAACTAGAAATGAGAGTGGTTTCTTAGCGACTTCGTATATGTAGAAGTAGGTTTATTCCGCAGGGACCGTATCTTTTTCCGGTGTAAAAAAGAGCCTTTTTCAATCTTGGATCCATAAATCTTTAGGTGGATCTCTAATTCAACGTTTAAAGAACGTGGTCTCCATTCGAATACTAGGAATTCGGCTCTGCCATCCCAGTATTAATTATTTTCAGAATGAAATCCGAATTTGTGCCCAACATGGCTATAGACTCGCCTTTGCTAAGTTGTATTATATCTTGGGAAAATAAGTTAGCGAATTGATCTCTATACTCGTACTACTTCTGTCTACCTTTATTCATATACAGATTTATATGTACAATAGAACAATAATTGCCAAGTATGAGCGTATGTACATATGTAGTTGAATTGTAGTCTTTTAACAAAAAGGCATCATAATTTTCGAATATTAAATTTAGACACAAATATAACATATATATTCTTGTGTCCCAATAGTTTAAGCTACAAACTAACTAAGGGACTACAAACCATCAAAAGCTACGGTGAACCAAAATTTGGAATGTATTATTATTATGATTTGCGATAGAACATTGTGAATGAAAAATGGATAACTATTGTGTTTTTTATAAAAATGACATGCATTACGCTATTTGTCTGAATATCTTATTTTGGTGGAATGACAAGATTCGGAACTATAGCAGTGAAAGCTGCAAAATATTCCCAGGATTTTGAATAGGTTTGGTAACTTGTGTGGGGGGAGGGTCAATAAAGAACTAAACGTATCCGTGAAAATCTCTCAGTGATTTACGGGGGAGTTGCTGTTCAAGTTTAGCCCTGTGTATATTGAGCAGGCCGGCATAATTGAATCAACTGACGACTCAACGGTAGACACTATTTTATTATCAGTATCAAAAATATTCAAACGAATAAAAAATGAAGCAACATCTTCAAAAGTATCATATTTTATTTTTTAGTTTCAACAACATCACGTGCATGAGAAGACCTGAAGCATTACTTGAAAGTTGAAAACTAATTTTATCGGCGTAAGTACGTTTCGATACCATTTTAACGAACTAAACAGGCGTAAAACTACACACTAAATAAGTGTATCGTATATTTCAAATTTATTTTATTTTTAGTTTATTGTGGACGCACAAACTTAAGCTCCATTTACACGGGGAGAGTTTCTCGTCTCGAAGGTACGATTATCGTAAGGATATAAAAAAGATGCATCGTGTAAACATTTGTCTGAACACGATAAACTATGGCGGTTATGTCAGACGATTATTGCATACGATTCTCGCCGCGAGAAACTCTCCCCGTGTAAACGGGGCTTCAAGTACGTGTTTATAGTTGACATTTTGACCTTCGTATAAATATTTTATTCTCCCGTTTTCTTGGGGAGTCCATGATTTTTTAAGCTGCTTCACCTGAATAAACCGTAAAGAAAGAATTGAATTAAGTTTGTGAATTTTTTTTCGTAAATAAATAGAATAAACTTTAGGAATTCTATTTACTTTCTATCTTTTATATTCTGAGAAATAGCAGTCGCCGTAAAATTTTATCCGCGACGAGTTTCATATTGTTTTGTACTATTTTAAATACATATTACTATCAGAAGCCAAAACGTCTTATGACTGTTTTTAAGTGAACATACAATAGAGGGCTGAAAAAGATTATCTACTTGCTTATTTATGGCTCCAAATTTTTTTGCACACAATCGTTTGATAGGTTTTGTCGTTATAATATACATAAAGATCGTCTACGGTATTTTGGCGTGCGAATGCGTTGTTGTCAAAATATTAGAATCAGTTATTCTCATTTTACATTTTATTATATTGGGCATGTTAATACTATTTAATTACGAGTACTTATGAATGTTGTTTATATTAAGAAAACATATCTCAAACAATGAATTGCGTTAAATAGAGAAAAACTGTTTCTAATATGTTGACAACAACGCATTCGCACGATAAAAGGCTACAACTATAAAAAACAACTGCTATAGAATGTCTACGATTCTATGGCAGTTATTTTTTATAGTTATCACCAAAGTCAAATAGTCCATGCCATTAGGTACTTCTTATTTATAGCCTGAAAAAAAACAAGAATAATAAAATTTAATTGTCTATGAATATTATCATTGCTCGGTGTGTTGGATAAAGTTAAGCGTACTGCACACTAAAGCCGACCCGGCTTCACTCATTGTAAGTCGGAAAACTAGCGACGACATGACATGAGGAACATTTTTATAACGTTGTTTAGTGTCGCCGGTCAACTAAGTCAAACGCATGAGTCACCAACATGTCGGCGGGCAAAACGTGCGGGGGCCTGTTGCCGACATGATCCTTTTCTTATAGGCCGTCGGCTTGTATCGGCGGGCTGTGTCGTTGGGCCAGTGGCTTTGGTGTGTAGTACGTTTTACATATACTAAAGGGAACGTGCAGACAAATTAATATTTGTAACAAAAAAGTTCACTGACGTACCGCAATTTCTGTTTTTATCTCTGTTCTTCCTACGTTATTACATAATCTTCCCTCTCGTTCCATTTCCCACGTGCCTGATACGCGAGCACATAATTTGTTCGCTATGTCCGCAGTATACCACAATGATTGGATATGAGTTTTTTGGTTTTATTTTTTATAATGTTTTCTTAGATTTTTGCGACTGTTACACATTGAAATACAACGCATTCTTACGGATTTGATTTAATTTTTACATTTCTTAATTTCCCGACGTATCGATAACTTTACAGTTTTCAGCCCGGAGTCAGAAATTTGTGCCCGATATGGCGATAGGCCTTCATCACATCATGGGACGGAAAATACAAAGCGAAACGTGGGTGTCTTGGTTGCACCTCTAACTTCGGAGAAAAAGGCGTGAGTTTATATGTATTGTATTGTATTGTATCAGCCCATATACGACTCACTGCAGGGCACGGGCCTCCTCTACAATCGAGAGTACGATTGAGAGTGGTTAGGCCATATAGTCCACCACGCTGGCCTAATGCGGGTTGGCGGACTTTTACATACCATAGAAATTTTTGCAAATCGCTATGGTATGCAGGTTTCCTCACGATGTTTTCCTTCACCGTTATAGTGCGTGATGATTGACTATCAATACACACGTGACTCCGAAAAGTCAGAGGTGTGCCCTGGGATTTGAACCCGCGACCACCGTGAACATGTAGGCAGCCGCGTCTGGTCCGTTTACCAACAGGCCACCACGCACTTGTATGTATCTTTCCTTATATCAAAAATTCCAAAAATCAAAAATCAAAGATCAAAAATCCGTACACTGATAGATTTGCCTCTTGCTATTAATTTCATGCTTGAAGAAAATGTAATGCTCTAACTGTATTGTAATGATACATTGAAACTGACGTTAAATTAATGGATCGAAAGTGAGCAATAGCGTTGTTTGCGCGCGACTTGGGCGTACCTGCCAACCTAATTGAAGTTAACAAGAGGCTAAATAGGGGTTCTTATAACCCAGTTTTTTACACTCACTCAAAGCGAGGTTGCCATTATGAAATAACCTATGCAATGCCATCCAGATGTTGCCCTGACCGCCTCAGAAATAAATAACAGTGGGGTTACACCACTCCATCAGTCTATTGGGACTGGATTGCTCTTACTATTAGTTACACTGTAGCCATTTTGACAGCCTCCGTTGCATAGTTAGTTGGCCGCCGGCTGTGAAACGAGATTCCGCGGGTTCGATCCCCGTAACGAAACAAATGTTTGTGTGAACTACAAGTATTTGTTTCGGGTCTGGGTGTTTGTGAGACCGAAAAGTCTCTCGTAGGTCCTGATACCCACGACACAAGACTCAATCTTAGTGTGGGGTTAAGACTATGTATGTGACTGTTGGGTGTATTTATTTATTATGTCTCGCAATACGGAGTATCGATTGACAGCGGATGGTGACATCTCGCCCTAGTATGAGTATATGATTAATAGCGGTTTATGTTTCGAATGACGTTGATATTTAGCGATGGTATCTTCTGCTTACCTCATACCGTAATGACTCCATGCAAAAAAACTATAAATCAAAACTGAGGAACTATTTTTAAAACGCAGTGAAAGCTGGTGAGCGTTGCTAGTGTAATATAATGAGGCGGCGTGAATGCGTCGAGCTCGCTTCCGACCTTCAGCTGTGTAATTAAACACATGTGTAAATACACGCGTTATGTACATACTCCACAATTTTTTACTTTGAAGCCACTATTATTATGAAGTTTTGCGTCAAGCCGCGGGCTTTCATGCCGTGCTAGCTTCTAGACGTGTCATTAGTGATCTTTAGTAGTGGGGTTGTTTTTTGTTAGTTGTATTTGTATTAAGGGAGCGATAACCGGTGAGGTCCTTACTGACATCAGAGATTACGTCTTCGAACCTGGAGCACACATTTCTGGCTGTTACAAGATGCATGTGTGTTACGGTAAATATTTTTTGCCTTAAAGATGCAGGGAAACTTGCATTTTTGAAAATTCTTCTAAAGAGTTTCAAATATCTTCGAACACGCCTTAAGCCTACGTGGTAGACTAAAAGGTTAGCCTCGTCAGGTAGGTGACAGCTCGGTAAACTATGAGCCGAAACATTCTGCTACCAACCCATGTATCCATAGTAAACCCTCGATAGCTAAAATATACTGAACCCGGAATGAGCCACTTGCGAGGGACTTAGTTTATCAAGCAGATTTGAATCTCCCTCATTAGGAAAACAAGGTTGAGTTGTATTGAGACTATTTTAATTCCTTTTATCTGTACAACTTAGAAAACAGACACTAGACGAGCACCTGGTAACATCCCAAGTGCGCCATAAAAGAGGTTTATGTGATCGTTATTGTCGGATGGGAACAATATATTACATAGTAAATTTACTTGTGGTTCCGATCGTGTAATATTTATAGAAATCGAACATTTGCTATTTCATATAAACAGTTTTTCCCCTACCGGCTAATTTATATCTTCTATTTATTCTACTACGGCAAAGCCAAAATGAAGTCTTCATTTCAGCCGCCAAATATTAGTCGTATATTATCTAAACTACCAAGGTACAATCTCTTTTATTCTTATAACACCCATCCACTTTGGATTTTGGACTCTCGTAAACTATTGAATAGATTTCTTTATTAAAATACCAATACATTAATTTAAAGAAGTATCATTTTAAAAATCCAGCTTTGAAATTTTCGATCAAAATACAACGTTTAAAATCATAAAAAAAATTAACCTTTAGATGTCTTAAACAGCACTTACAGCCTTGAGTTGATTTTTATCAAAGGCCCATCGTTAAATCGATTTATGAACCACTCGAGACCGTCGCCCTTCACCTTTATGGCCTTAAGTATCGTGTTAAGTACTAAGTATCATCGCTAATCTTCGATGTAATCTCACTAATCATCTAATTATGTCACAGAGTAGAAAAATTATACTTAGAATTATGAATATATTGCAAATTAACCTCACTGGATTTAAGACACAGTCGCCATTTGCACCATTTATCTTCATACATACGTAAATTAACGCCTTTTTCCCTGAAAGGGTAGGCAGAGGTGCTACCAGGACACCTACATTTCGCCTTGTATGTTCCGTCCCACGATGTGATAGGGGGCGAGCTTATCGCCATATCGGGCACAAATTCCTGACTCCGGGCTGATAATGAATAGAAAAATCCAATATCACTTTGCCGGACCTGGGATTCGAACCCGAGACCTCAACCTTGCAATCATACCGTAGTACAACTACAACACCGAGGCAGTCATTTATCTTCAACCGTCATTAAAGGAAAATTTACTTATAATACTGAGTAAATCACAATTCAATTCATACACCTACTTTTTGCCTCGGTGGAGCAGCTGTACTACGGTGTGATGACAAATTTTTCCATTCATCCTGGGAAAAAGGCGTGAGTTTATGCATGTACCTTCTTTCAGGTTCTGGTATGAATTTTCATTCCCATTTTTATAGATGCTCTATAAGACATTTAAACAAGGTATGTAGAAAATAATTGATAATAACCAAGTTATGAATGTATCCTTGGCAGACACACACGAACCGGCAGGATTGCCTTCATGATCTATAATTGGGAATATCGGAAAATGTTTTTTGTAAATTATCTTGCGACTGCGACAGCAGAGTTTACTTTCAAGCCTGATTACTTTGATGTGTATCGACGGCTGTACAAATAGAATGTGAATCTTATTCGTTATGATAATTGGCAAGATGTTTGTTTGGGATGTGACCGTCTTCCTCTTGATTAAAGATGATCAACATATTTTTGTAATATGAATGTTGATTTGAATACTTTCTTTTGATGCTATTTTCTAATATTTCTAGATTAAATCTAGAAATATGTGCATGCTATACATATCATATTCTGGTTTTTAATGCTTTATCCTGAATTTACTGAGTTATCTTGGAAATATTAAAAAATGGTTTGTCGTCAGTTTGCCTTAAAACTACCCACTATAATATTAGAATCCAGCAGAGTTATATAAATCATCTAAACGTTATAGCCAGTTTTAGCGACTGCGTTAAATCTGGTGCTAAGTGCTTTGCTGACCAGATAGATGTCCTCAGACATAAGATTTACATCTCAAAGATTGACCAGTCATTTACAATTCCCTTGAATACATCACACGGGGTTTAAAGGTTGTTGGTGATAATGCACAGTCGCTTTTGAACAATATTAACGAATTTGTTTCCATCTCTAACCTTTTCATCAGCTTGCTTGGGATTATTAGTCCTTGTTCATTGAGTTAATTGTGGCTTAATTCTTCATTCTTTCTACCTGGCGTTATGGACATGGATGTGGATGTCTGTCAACACCTTTCTACTTATCATCTTACATTTCACGCGATTTTTGGCACCCTCATTTATAAGATAAACTCTCATAATAATATCTTGGACGATATCCAGCGTTGTTCTTCATCGAAACATTTGCCCTGCCTCTGAAGTCCAAGAATATATTGCGTTCTCTTGTGGTTTTGTTAAGACGTATATAAACCGCTTTACGCAACATTCCTGTAGATTATCTACCAATTTAATATCTTGTGGTTTAATCCCTGTTATATTAGATATAAAGGGAATGTTGACACACTTCTGTTTACGAAGGAAATGTATATGTCTGGAGCGATCTGTCAGCAGGCTTCGTGCGTAGTCATGCCATTTATCTAGGACATCTTGTGTTTGCTTAGTAAATGTTTTAGAAATCTACGTGTGTGAATATTCTATGGGCTTTACGAAGTTTATTTGATTGTGGTTTGTGATTTTTTTTGCTGTATATAGTATAATGTAAGAATTGAACTTTTTTCCTAATAATTGCGTAAATAAATAGTCAAATCCTTTTTAAGGATTTCTATTTTAAAAAGTATTGAATATTTCGCTTGTGTTGAATGTTACTTGATATACCGAACGGTGACATCAGGAGAGAATATCGTTTGCAATGAGCACAGTGAAATCTTAATGATAAGTACTAAACGATAGGTTGATGACCGATATACTGACAAAGGAGATTATGGCAATGACAACGATGATATTATCATGATCATATACATAACATAACAATAATATAAGCCTTTCTACTGGCACGTCATTGAACTCGACCTTTGAAGTTTCTCAGCTATTCCCGCGATCTCCAATTTGTCTGAGACGATTGTGACTTCGACTAAACTAAAAGCATCTTACACTACGTTTGCCGGGCGCTCTCTGCTCCATAAAACAATATTAGTGATGATATGGTTCATCGCAAACGTCCATCGATCATCATCATTTTGTAACGATAAACATTGTTCTTGTCTTAAGTCCCATTTACACGGGGAGAGTTTCTCGCGGCGAGAATCGTATGCGATTATCGCATGACGTAACCACCATACATTATTGTGTTATGACAAATGTTTACACGATGCAACTTTTCTATATTCTTACGATAATCGTAGCTTCGAGACGAGAAACACTTCCCGTGTAAATGGCTTTATAATATTTTATTTGTTTTCTAGAAGTTTCAACAAAGCAAAAGAACACAGATTGTGTAAAAGCTGCACAAGTTCATAGTTAACTACAGCGTCTTTGTTTGCTTTATAATTAAAGGGAAAGTTTTAATTGCCTTGAGCAAGCAGCAAAGTGTGTAATTATTATTCTCTATGCATTCGTCTAACTAATAGACTTGGTGTAGAGGCATGACTTGCTCGTAACTTGCTGAGACACATACAAGTTAATGGATTATTTGATTGAAATCAAATTGCGAATAATGTAATATGAAATGTAATTATTGGATGTCATGTAATGACAAAAGAAACACAATAATTGTAGAGTATAGGATAAACGATGCACCAAAAGGGTTCTTGTATTAAAAGTTTTCAAGAACCGGCACTTGAAGCGGATGAATCTAACTACTTATTGAAATGTTTATCAGGTCCTTTGACGATATTTTGTGTTAATCCTCTACACTACCCATTTGAAAACCAATAAGGAGATGTGTAAAAACCATGAACACAGTCCAGCGTATTAACCTAGGTATTGGAGTAGTTTTGAAATGAACTTAAAACAATTGTAAATACTTAAAACATTCTTGGCCTAGGATCATTAATAACTCGAAGCATAAAATTTTGTACATTATTTAAATTTAGTCCCATCGATGTCATTACAACCGCCGCAGTGCCGAAATCGTATCTGTTAATCCAGAGCACGGTCAACGGTCTCGGAGATCCAAGAAATTTATTTTACAGATTTCACTTTAATCACTTTGGAGAGCATTTGACTGTTAACAAACCGTTTTATTCCGGACTTTGTACAAGGGTTCTTGAATTAGTTCGTTTCGGGTCATTTAGCTTTTTGATTAGTTAATTCCGGCTGAATACAAGAGGCTTGGGATTCTGGGGTAGAATTTTATGAAGCCATACTGAACTGTTTTACGTAGTAAAATATTTGAGAGCGAAAATTAGATACATCCAATGGCAACTCAAAGTGCTGATCTCATGATGGACCCACAATGATAGATGTCGTGTTGAACAATATACTAAAACTACAATTAAGTCTCATTACAATTTAATGATATTATTCGTAAGCTTCTCCTTAAGTTGATCTGTTTTTGGTTAATTGCACTATTAAAATATTGTTGTTGTTAACAAACTCTGTGCAAGTTATTCTCTCCTGTTATTGAAGATGCACGCAGTATGATACATATTTACTTAAATATAACTGTAATGTGTTAACTTCGTTGGAGATTCTAATAAATAAATAAACAAACATACGATACGTCTAGGTTTATATAATGTTAATAAAACTTTACACATAAGCAGAACGGTAGTTGCTATTAAAATAAGGATACCTACTTGGGTATATGAACTTATATTGTAGCAGTAAAAGATTGAATTTAAATATTTTTTCTACAGTTGTAATGCCAATTTATAGTTTTCGGTCTTCAGTAACCTCATATCTAAATAAAACGCCACAATAAAACTATTATTTTTTCATCTTCTCTAAGATGTATCACATTGATTGGGATTAGGATATTTTAAGTACCAAGAAATATTCCTTAAATATATCTTGAAATGTATCCTAAAACACGCAATCAACGTCTGCAAGCGAGAGGCCGGAATAATTTCCTTACATCCTTACAAGGGCAATTTTAAGCATTTCGAATAGGGCAAATTAGGTTTATTTATAAGAGTTTCTCGTGAAGGAAGCGGCGCAAAAAATCTTGTATTTAATGTACATTTCTGGCGAGGATAAATGTATGTTGAAGATTCTGCGATAAAAACATAAATATAAATGTATAAGTCCGAATAATAATTAAGCGAGTAACTTGAGCGAAAAACGAGATATGATTTCAAAGTATCAGAAGAATTGCGTTGTAGGTTTTTGAGAATAAGATATGAAAGATTAAGGATGGTTTAACTTTTGTTATAAATAACTAATCTTGATGACGTCACTTTTCATACAAATTGTGTATTGATACCGAGCTTAATATTTCAAGTATGTTTCAAGTTAAGTCTCCCGCTGAACTGTTAAGTTCAATCCGTGTCACTGTAGTAGGGGAGCCCAAGCGGGGATTTCGGGATTTACTACAGCGCGTCAGATTAATATACAGGAGGATACCTTGTACCCGGTTAAGTACCTCCACAAAACATGAGGCCCATATATAAGGCCGCCCGTGAAGAATACAGGATCAGATTAGTAAAAAAAAATTGACCATCAGAAATTCTCGAGCGCGTCAGATTAAGGTAGGGTGAGTTAATTACATCCTAAAAAGTGTATATTCCACTAATCTGACAATTTGAGAGTGACGTAAAAAAAGGGGAGGGCAACAAAGTTGTAAAAAAAAAACGTCATCTCGACATTCTCGAGCGTAGGTAATTTTTTTTTTATTTTGAAGGAAATAATTCAAGAATAATGAAAAATATATAATCTGACGATTTCCGCAAGCCGATATAACAAAAATTCGTCGATAAAGTTAAATGCGTGCAGCTGCGTGATGCCTACATTTCCTTCTCCGCGTTTCTATTCCTCTCTCATCTTTCTCTATCTATTACTCTCTCACTCCGTCCCCACTCTGGTTTCTGTTGCCATCTCAAAAAAAATAAGAAAAAATTTTTTTTTTAAAGTGTTTTTCGTTGGAATAACTTTTAACCGGCTTTATCGATCAACTTCAAAAACTAATCCACCTTTGAGCTTGAAAAACCACGTCGATCGCCACCAAGCTGGTCAAAAGCGGTTGATTCGTTCGAGAGATATCGTGAACGAAAGAAACCCGAAAAAGTGTTTTTTCGGGATTACTCCGAAATTTGTGGTTCAATGAATTAAAATTGCAAAATTACTTATGAGGATGATAAACTGCGTCGAATGCCGCCAACCGCGTGAAAATTGGTTGATCCATTCAAAAATTATTGCGGTTTGAAAATTCCAAAAATAGTGTTCTATGAAACTTCTATCAGACTTTCGAGCTGGGAGAGGTCAAATGCATAGAAATATTATTTCTTTGTACTCAGCGAGCTCAAAATATCACATAAATTATATTTTGAGCTCAAAAATGTCAATTAGCGGGAAGTTGCAGGGATGGCCTTTAAGATGAACCGTTTTTCAAATATTTTTTTGTCAGATCAGGCGAATCCCTCTAGATAATCGTCAGATTATGAGACAGTACGTTTAGAACATAAAGATGAACCATATATATCTTAATCTGACGCGCTTGAGTATTTCAAAGTGGCGATTTTTTTTTGCACATTATGAAAATGGCCGCGAGTTTGCGTCCCATCGAAATCGTCAGATTAGTGAATGAGAGCTTTTTTTTAGTGCACTTAACACTCCCTTAGAAAATCTGACGCGCTCGAGTAAATTTTTTTTTTTTTCATTTTCTACCCTTAAATACAACCACCCGCATCATGCAAACGATCAGATTAACATACGTACATTATTAAAAATACGTAGGGCATTGATGCTATCAATATCTGACGCGCTCGAGGATGTCCATGCAACAGTTTTTTTTTACATATTTAAAAATCTATAGCCGCTTCCCCCACCGACGTAAAGGTATATATCATATAACATTTTTTTCTTCTTATCATCTAAGCTTTGCATCCCAATAGGTCTCTACGACGCTCGAGTAAATCCCCATTTAGCATCGTGGGCTCCCCTACTACTGCGAGGATGGCCGCTGAATACCCAATTTAGCTGATCCGTATTCATTATTTACATTTATATTGAACCAACTCGCCTGCGCAGGGTTTAATAAACGTTTTGAAGTATCAGGTAGTAGGCTACGTTACTTCAAGCCTTTTCATTTGTTACCAGATGTCAACTGTAAGCCGTGCTGACTTGGATTTGGAATTCTAATCCGACAACGAATGTTTGAGTCCATTGAATATGAAATATCGGCTTTGACTAGGTAAGGTTGTAAAACAATATCCCCAAATATAGATCTCCTAAATCGGATTTACAAATTTGTTTTCATGCATACATACATAAACATCACGCCTTTTTCCCAGAAGAGGTAAGCAGAGGTGCACCAGAACGCCCAACATTCGCCTTGTGTGTTCCGTCCCACGGTGTGATTAACTTTAAATTAAATTTCCTTTCAATTAAAATTTCCCTTAGGATACGAAAAATGAGTACATATTATGTACGTGGCCTACAAAGTTAGAAATCTAGACTTTATTTTTTTAGTTTTCTTTAATACAGGAAATTCCGCCAGACACTTCCTTGTATTCAATGCCGCCTCTTGTGAAACGCTCATTATAAATATTGTATGTTTGCCAGTTCGTCTCTTTTCTTCTTTGTACAGTCTAATTTATTGATTTTATATGTACCTTTATATAGACTTTACAAAAATATGTACATATGTTGATCAATAATAATTGCCATATTACAATAATTGGGAACTGTTTATTGGAAATGTTTAGAATCCTCCATCATGAGTATCAATTTGATTAACACTTCCGCAGGATATAAAACTTCCGGGAATTTTAATAAAGATGTTGATGGTCCATCGTTTATTTGGGAGATGAACCCCGATTTATTCATCGTTTGCTGGTTTATGCATTTTAAACGACTCGGAAGCCAGTCAGATATTTTCTGTATAAATCTATCTGATGTAGACTTGGCATTAAATATCTCAGTTCTTGTGGAATTTGATTTTTTATGGTATTTCCAAACGGAGTTCTTAGGAACCTTTGAGATAGTTTACTAATTGCACTAAGGTCAATAACACGTATATTCATGGCGTGTGAGTGTTAAATACATTATTGTTGTCATTATAATACGCTTGGCCAACTAACTCTCAAGTCTATTGGGATGCGGATCAAACGTAATTTTATGGATTAAGTCACTTCCGTATTCATAATTAACAAAACTAGTTTGAGTTCCCATCGCAATATAATACATTATGTACAACGCCCTTTAATTTGACTATGTTTTATTTTTTGTTTAATTTTATCACTGGTTAAAGACGACTTGGGTATTCCCGGAGATTGGTTGAGATTCCGTGCTCGGTGTCATTAAAATGCGTGCCGCTGTCGATCCTGGCTTACAGGCGTTGCCGTGACCAGTGTGAAAGCCGGATAATCACTAGGTATCTTGAGACGACTCTGCGTGATAATGAACGCGGGCAAAAACCTAACGAGCAAGAAAAATAACTTGGACCAAACAAATTATGCTAAAATAATGTAAGCCTCTTTTAGGGGAATCTGTGTAACAAAAAATTCGGGCCGCAAAACTAAGGTTTCCTTGACATTTGACGTAACAAAAGCTAAATAATTTTCTACTTAACAGTGAACCCTGATGGGACTTATTTGTTCTATGTTTAGTTCACAAGAACACAGAACAATGGGAAATTTGTAAGAAAGCAAATTTTCATTGTCAAAGGTCACAATTCCCTATAATTAAATTTATAGAGGATATTATGAGTGATGGGTCAATTGAATTTACATATTTACATTAACTTATTTTGAGACTCTTCAGAGACTGCCTCGGTGGCGTAGTGGTACTACAGTATGATTGCAAAGCTGAGGTCTCGGGTTCGAATCACGGGTCGGGCAAAGTGATATTGGATTTTTCTATTCATTATTAGCCCGGAGTCAGGAATTTGTGCCCGATATGGCGATAGGCTCGCCCCCTATCACATCGTGGGACGGAATATACAAGGCGAAACGTGGGTGTTCTAGTAGCACCTCTGCCTACCCCTTCTGGGAAAAAGGCGTGTGTTTATGTATGTATGTATGTCTTCAGAGACTCTTAAAAAAATATATATTTTAGTGATCGATCGATGTCTGTGCATGGAAGATAAATGAGAAAAACTGATATGGGGATACTTTATTAACGTAATAGAACCTAAAACAATGGAAATTTTAGAATTTTTGTCTGTTTGTGCGGTTGTGCGCGATGAACTAAGAAACGGCTGAACGGATTTCGATGAAATTTGGTATGGAGATAGCAAATAACCTGGATTAACACTTAAGCTATTTTTTATCTCGAAAAATGTAGTGTTCCTGTGGGATAAGGAAGGAAATCAGATTTATTTGTTACTCTTTATACTTAAAGGGATGGGATGGGACTAGATTACATGCCTTGAGTGAGAATGAGATGGGACAGGGCGTGATATAACGGGACGGGATAGGAAATTTCAAATGAATTAATGACACAGACGAAGTATAGGGACAGAAGCTAGTTATAAACACAGCCCAGTAGTAGCAGGCGCTTAGTAGTTACATCTAAGTTATATTTAAGAGTCATACTTATGCGTGTAATTTAACTTATTTTATGACCTTTCGCATTTTTGGAAATATAAGTAAAAATAAACAACTGAAAAGTTTCTTTTGCTAAAATAATTTATTCTCTAAATGAACAAGCACCTTGCAAGCCATATGAACCACACACACGCCCACACGCAGTACGTTCGTGGGCTGTTTATTTTCTTTTCTTGTTACAACTTTATTAATTCTTTGATGTGTTAGTACGAAGTCTTATAAAACTCGTACATATTTGTTCAATATTAAACATTATGAAGGTATATAGTGCGATAAGTAAAGAGGAGTGAAATACTCTAACACGGGAAAAATATTGTATTGTATTGTATCAGCCCATATACGACCCACTGCAGGGCACGGGCCTCCTCTACAATCGAGAGTACGATTGAGAGTGGTTAGGCCATATAGTCCACCACGCTGGCCTAATGCGGGTTGGCAGACTAGAAAAATATTACCTCAAAAGTAAATATAAACTTGACTTTATATACTTTTAAAATTATCAAAAATCTTTTTAAATTCATTTTTATGAAAAAACACGTCTTGAAGTTGTATGAATTGGCTTAAAAAACACAAACACTGAGTATTGAATTGTATTGTGAAGGTTAGATGAACTTTGCTTGGAGCTAATTGGGCTATAGATTGGCCGTCGTCGCCGTCGCCGTCACAATGAACTCGTCTCAGTATTTGATTAGATTATGTCAATCTAAGAATCTCTTGTCTCGTGATTACTAATAGTTTTCACTTTTCAAATAGCATTTTTTTTAATAAAGTAGGTATATAAATATGCTTATATACCATATTTATATACCTACTATATAAATATGCTTGGCCAAAAAGTTCTCGAATGGAGGCCACGAAGCGGAAAGCGCAGCGTGGGACGTCCAACCACTAGGTGGTCAGACGACCTGGTAAAGGTCGCGGGACGTCGCTGGATGCAGGCTGCCTCCAATAGGTCACTGTGGAAATCATTAGGAGAGGCCTATGTTCAGCAGTGGACTTCCTTTGGCTGATGGATGGATGGATGATAAATATGCTTAAGAAAATAATATACGTATATAAAATATAACAATAGTTTTCAACTATTATTAATGCACATTACAAGTCTTTAATTCGTAGAAGATAACACGTATTAATTATTTATTACAATTAATTATTTATTATTTAACACACACAAGCTTCGATTAATTATTTATTTTATAATTGCTTGGCAACAGTTCGGTCGTAAATACATAAGGTATGTAACGTACAACGTAAATCTTTGGAAGTGGTAGAGCCTTGCTGTTGTCAGTCATGACTCAGCATGAACGGGCAGTCTCATTCGGGGCGGTACTACTGTCTTACAGGAAATCGACGTGAAGCGACAGCTTTGCTGTGGCGTTTCGTTCGGTGAGTGCGATTGCCGGATGCCCAATACCCCTTTCCTTTCCCTTTTCCCGTCCCAATTGAGCCAACACATGCAAGATCTAGGGTTGCGGATGTTCATGGGCGACAGTGATCATCTACCATCAGGTGATCCGTTTGCTTGTTTGCCGGACCTGTGCAATAAAAAAACAACATTAACACTCCTTCTGGAGCAAAAAATCCTGGGTATCAAACCTATGACTATACAATACCACTAGACCCACAACTCTACAAAATAGGACAAGACAAAGGTGCCTAAATAAAGCGCAACTAAAATAGCTCTTAATAGCATTTATTCTTTATTTTTACACTGCACTCTCTTTCTCTTCCCCTTATATCAAACCAAAGGTTGTCTGGCTGTGATCGCTTCAAGCGATAAGACGGCCTTTTGTACTTAAAAAAAATATATATCTTTATGTTGTTATGTTCATCTTAGTGTATTTATAATAGTTAAATTTTCTCCTCTCTCAAATATGAATAATGAATATTATTTCTCAGTTTCATATCGGAGGGGCCATCAGCTCGCTATAAAATCCGTTTGATATGTGATGGCGTGCGGAAACAGGCTTTTGCACTCTAAAGGAAATACTTTTACACATCCGACGTTCTGATATTTCATATTGGCGACTTTGTACGAGGCGCTCTTCATGCACGTACAGTGGAGTAGTTTTAATAAGTTAATGGCTGCGGATTGAAGTACGCTATAAAAAGAATAGCTCATGTAGCTGGAAGCCAGGGATGTTGAGAATTGACACTTAGATAATTGTTAACTTGTCGACTGTGGAAATACTTTTTCAGTACAAGAGCGCTAAACAAGCAAAAAGTCCAACTGATGCAATGTGAACGAACACTTCTTACTGTGGGTAATATCTTTGTAATCGTAATTTGTAGGTGCTTTACTGGGTGCAAAACTTGGGCGGAGAGTAGAATAGATGTAGGATTATGTTGGGAGAGGGACAGAGGGAAGGGGTGCGATGTCGGGAACCTCCACGTGGTGCATCCTGGGCAACGTGGGTCATCGTAGTTGCAGTTCTGCAACTACTATGGCCGACGGCGAATATCCGACGGGGAGGGCAGGGGGTTTGGCGGTCGCTGTCTTTTGTGGCGGCCGCCTCCATCTGTCGTTTTTAGGTGGGGCCCATCTCAGGGCCACCCTCCGGTTCTGTCCCGGAGGCATCGGCGGGCCCGGTGTGCGCTTACCCCGCCGCCGGGCGGGCTGTGGGAGTGTCCCTCCCACGGTCGCCGTCGCAAATCGTAATCCGGTTGTGAGGTTTGTGGTCATGTCTCGCACTCCTGCCGGACCGAGGGTCTTGGCTTAACCGCCCGGACCGCGAGGGAGGATGCCTCTATAAAAAGTACCCCGAATCCCAAGCGGCGGCGCACCGCGAGGGGATGCATGGCTGATGGGCAGTTCAGTCTCTAGTGCGACCCCCGCCAGAGTACCGGCCGACCCTCTGGCGGGTTACGCTAGGCTTACCCAGGTACAGGGGGCACTGCCTGGGCGGACCTTCTTTTCCCCCATACTCGTGGGACCAACATGAATATTCCATCAAAAAATAAAATAAATAATGATTGTTCTGTAGTGGTGGATAGGTTGCCTGACTCGGACACGTCTCAAGCGTCCAGTCGGGTACCGTCCAGGATGGGGCACCCTGCGGAGAGGACCGCGCCACCCCGCGACTTCGATTCGGAGTCCGGGGCGTGCAGCGACTCTTCGCTGCCAAAAAGAAGCCGAGTCAAACGGCGGGGCTCTCGTCCTGCCGAGAAGCGGCCCAGAGCTAGCGATGGAGGTAGTGCGGTTGAGACAGACTCCCGCACTGCCACCAAAAAGCCGAAGCAGCGTCCACCGGCACCAGAAAGCAACGACGAAGCTCTTGCTAAGGCCCAAAAGAACTACGAGGCCGCCGTGGCCGCTGCAAGCATCACCGAGGCCGAGATGCTGGAGGCGGATGAGGTCGAGCTGCGGAAGGCCAAGGAGGCGAATCCTCTGACCAAGCCAAAGGATCCTCCCCCAGCCACCCATAAAGAGGCCTTGATAAAGATGGCAGAGCGGCTCCGACATGTTGCACGTACGGCCAAAAATCTCAAGGGCACGTACGTAAAGGAGATCAAAGACAGCGTGTCGGAGCTGCTGGAAATAGCCCAGGAGCCACCATCAGCGGAGCTCTCCAGGGTCGAGGCGGAGAAGGCCGAACTCCGCCAAAAGGTCACGGCGCTGGAGGCGGCCCTCACAACACAGGGCAAAATGATCGCGGAACTGATGGCCACTGTCCGATCGCAGAAGCGGCCGGTGGTTGAGCCGGCATCCGGCGGTTTGGAGGCAGAGGCTGTGAAGGCGCTGCTCGAGGTGCACATGGCGAAGGTGGACGCTAAGCTGGAGGCGATCGCCATGCGGCTGCCTCCGGAGCCGATTCTCCGCCCTCCGCTGGCTGCCGACCGGGCCAGGGCCAAGGCAATCCCGAAGCCGCAGCCACCCGTCGCGGGGACACCAGCCGCCTCATGGCCAGCCTTAGGAGCAGGGAAGCGGAAAGCTGCCCCTGCGGCCGCTGGCCACCCCGCAGCAGCTCCCCGGCCGACCGTGACACCAACAGTAGCCCGCCCGACCGCGGCTACAACAGCTCCGCCGCCAGTCACAGCGCGGGAACCACGCGGACGAGCTCGAGGGAACCGGAAGCGGGCCCCGCCCCGGTCGCAGACGCCACACCCGCCCCCGCAACCCACCACATCCACGGAGACTCCGTGGACTGTGGTGGCCAAGAGGGGCAAGAAAAGGAAGTCCCGGGCGGCTCAACAGCCGGCCCAGACCCCACGCAGGGCTGCTCCCCAGCTCCGCCTCCCGCGCAAAGCCGCCGTGACTATCACGGTGTCGCCGGAGGCGTTGAAGCGGGGAGTTACGTACGCGCAAGTCCTGCGTGAGGTCCAATCCAAGGTGGACCTGGCCAGCCTTGGCATAACAGCTGGGCTCAGGTCAAGGCGGATTGCCACCGGGGCCTACCTCTTTGAGGTGCCCGGGCCCGAGTCGGAGGCGAAGGCCGACTCCCTCGTCTATAAAATGAGGGAGGTTCTGCGCGGGTCGGGGGAGGACGTGCGCGTCACCCGGCCCGTGAAGACTGCGGAACTGCGGGTCTCGGGGCTGGACGCTTCAGCCACCCCCGAGGCAGTCGCAGCGGCCATCGCCCGTCTCGGCGAGTGCTCCCCCGACGACGTCAAGGTCGGGGAGGTGCGCGTCGAGCGCTCGGGCCTGGGCGCGGTGTGGCTCCGCTGTCCGGCGAAGGCAGCGGAGAAAGCTGTGAAGGCGGGGCGCGTCCTCGTGGGTTGGGTGGCAGCGGCAGTGCGGCTGCTTGAGGCCCGGCCCCTGCGCTGCTACCGATGCCTCTTCAAGGGGCATGTGAGAGTACAATGCACCGGCGAGTGCGACCGCAGCGGGCTCTGCTACCGCTGCGGTCAACCGGGACATAAGTCCCGGGAGTGCTCCGCGGACCCACACTGCGCAATCTGCGCAGATGCCGGGAAACTCGCGGACCACCGGGTGGGCGGCAAGGCCTGCGCTGCCTCCTCGGTCCCGCACCGTACACAACGCGGAGTGGAAGCCGAGGTTGCGACGCGGCCGCAACCGTCCCGCCCTGAGGCGATGGAGATCGCCCAAAACTAGATGGACCTGAATTTCCTCCAGGCGAACATCAACCACTGCCAAGGAGCACAGCTCATGCTCGAACAGTCCCTGGCGCAGTGGTTGATTCACGTGGCTGTGGTCGCCGAGCCATACTCTGTCCCTGCCCGCGACGACTGGGCAGGGGACCTTGATGGCTCGGTGGCCGTCTTCACCCAGGGCGCCGCCGGCTCTCCGCCCTTCGAAAAAGTAGCGAAGGGTGCGGGATGCGTGGCGGTCCTGGTGGGAGGGGTGTGGATAGTGGGAGTTTATTTCTCTCCCAACAGGTCCCAGGCGGAATTCGAGAGTTTCCTCGCGCGCCTGGGGGCCCTGGTACAGCATGACAGCCAGCCTCGCCCCGTGCTTGTAGCCGGCGACTTCAACGCCAAATCATCGGCTTGGGGTTCGTCGGTGACCGACGCGCGGGGCGTGGCCCTGGAGGAATGGGCGATCTCCATCGGGTTGGTCGTCCTGAATCGGGGGTCGGAGAACACGTGCGTGCGGCACAACGGCGGTTCGGTGGTGGACGTCACGTTCGCCACCCCGGCCCTTGCCCGCCGTGTTCGGGACTGGAGGGTTTTGGTTGAGGAGGAGACGCTGTCCGACCATCTCTACATTCGGTTCAGCGTCTCATCCTCCCAGGTCTCCACCCGCCAGTCCGGTGGGGGTCCGACTGCTCGATTCACGGGCGGCCGACGTTGGGCCGCGAAGCGCCTCGATGTGGAGGCCGCGAAGGAAGCTGCCATTGTTCAGGCGTGGCTCCCCGTACCGGACGGGCCGGTGCGGGTCGAGGAAGAGGCGGAATGGTTCGGGGTGGCGATGTCGCGAGTCTGCGACGCGGCCATGCCCCGGGTCACCCGCCTCCCAGCGAAGCGCCAGGTGTACTGGTGGTCGGCCGAGCTCACTGAGCTGCGCGCGGCTTGCCATGTCGCGCGCCGCCGACTCGCCAGGCACCGTCGTCGTCGGACCCGTAGACCCGGCGACGATGAGCAGGAGCGGCTTCTTCTCGACCTCCACAGAGAGGCGAAGAGAGCGCTGCGGGTGGCCATCGCGCAAGCGAAGGCCGCGGCGAACGAGGAGTTCCGGAGGTCTCTGGACAGAGATCCATGGGGGCGTCCGTACCGTGTGGCGATGCGGAAATTCCGCCCATGGGCGCCCCCTCTGACACAGAGTCTCCGGACCGATCTTATCGAGGATGTCGTCGCGGCCTTGTTTCCGGCCACCGAGGAGTTCACTCCTCCACCGATGGCGCCACGTCCACCGGCGACATCGTCGTTGGTTTCGGTAAGGGATATCCCGGAGGTTTCGCCGCAAGAGCTAGAGGCGGCAGTGCTTCGGCTGCGGAGCAAGAACTCGGCCCCGGGTCTCGACGGGGTGCCCGGTCGTGTCTGGGTGCTGGCCGTCGAGTCGCTGGGTACGAGGCTCCGCGGCCTTTTCTCCGCGTGCCTTGAGCAGGGCATCTTCCCGTCGCGGTGGAAGACGGGCAAGCTTGTCCTGCTCCGCAAGGAGGGGCGACCCGCAGATTCGCCCTCGGCCTACCGGCCGATCGTGTTGCTCGACGAGGTGTGCAAGCTCTTCGAGCGCGTAGTCCACGCGCGCCTCGTCGAGCATTTGGAGGGTACGGGCCCGGATTTGGCAGACTGCCAGTTCGGGTTCCGGCGGGGCCGGTCGACGGTCCACGCGATTCTGCGGGTGAAGGCACAAGCGGAGCGTGCGGTGTCCCGGGGTAGGGTCGTGGTGGCGGTGTCTCTCGACATCGCCAACGCGTTCAACACCATGCCCTGGGCCTGCATCGAAGAAGCACTGCGGTACCACGAAGTGCCGCCCTACCTTCGGCGTCTGGTGCACTCGTACCTTTCTGACAGGTACGTTGTGTATCCGGGCGCTGACGGGTGGCACCGTAGGGAAGTGTCGTGCGGTGTTCCACAGGGCTCGGTTCTTGGGCCGCTCCTGTGGAACATCGGCTACGACTGGGTGTTGCGTGGTACCAACCTTCGGGGCGTCGCTGTCGTCTGCTATGCAGACGACACGTTGGTGACAGCGACGGCCAGGACGTTCCAGAGGTCCGCCCTGCTCGCCTCGTTCGGTACTGGACTAGTGGTGGGCAGGATTCGGCGACTGGGCCTCACGGTGGCCCTCAACAAGACCGAGGCCGTGTGTTTCCACGGTCCTCGGTGTGGGCCTCCGCCTGGGGCCCACATCACGGTGGAGAGCGTGCGGATTCCCATCGGCTCGAGGATGAAATACCTCGGTCTCATCCTCGACAGTCGATGGGATTTCCGCGCGCACTTTGAGGAGTTGTCGCCGAAGCTGGTGAGGGCGGCGGGCGCACTGGGGCGCCTGCTGCCCAACACTGATGGTCCTGGCATCCCTTGCCGAAACCTGTATGCTGGAGTCGTGCGGGCCATGGCCCTCTACGGGTGTCCCGTTTGGGCCGAGTCCCTGGGCGATCGTTGCGTCCGCCTGCTGCATCGTCCGCAGCGCATGGTGGCGCAACGAATAATCAGGGGCTACCGCACGGTCTCGCACGAGGCGGCCTGCGTATTGGCGGGAACTCTGCCCTGGGTGCTGGACGCTAAGACCCTCTCGTCGGCTTTCTTCCGGCGAGAGGAGGCGTCCGGGCGTGGGCAGAGGTTGGTCCCCAGAGAGGTCGAGGCCATGTTGGCCTCCCTCCGCAGGACCGCTGTGGAGGAGTGGCGTTCCAGGCTGGAGAACCCTAGTGCTGGTGCGAGGACCGTCGCGGCAGTGCGACCTGTCCTCGAACAGTGGCTGGACAGGCGCCACGGTGCGCCGACATACCGGCTGACGCAGGTGCTCACCGGGCACGGCTGCTTCGGTGCGTACCTGTGTCGTATAGCCGGAGCGGAGGAGTCCGCCGTGTGCCACCATTGTGGCAACTGCCGTGAGGACACGGCCCAGCACACGCTGGAGGAGTGCCCAGCCTGGGACGAGGAGCGCAGCGCTCTCATCGCGGTCGTAGGAAGCGACCTATCGCTGCCGGCCGTGGTCGCCGCCATGGTCGGCAGCCGGAGTTCGTGGCGAGCCATGCTCTCCTTCTGCGAACGTGTCATGTCGCAGAAGGAGAGCGCTGAGCGGGATCGGGAGCAGACCGATCCCGCTCGTCGCCACAGGAGACGTAGGAGGCGCCGGGACAACAACTAACCCGGCGCCGCAGAGGCCACGCGGGGCCGCCGTCCCTACCTTGGCGGCCCCCGAGACGTGACGCTACACGCGTCATTCGCCGCGTCGCTAAAGCGGCGGTGCACAAAGAGGCGGTCCTGGCGCGTCCGTTCATCGGTATCCCGGGGCCGTCTCTCAAGTGCACCGATGGTGGCCGACGCGGGGTTTTTAGTCGGTATTTCGGCGCGTAGCTTATGGTAGGGACCCGACCCAGCGGCCGCCCGTCCACATCCACGGGCGGCACAACATCTCGCTGGGCTCGGAAGGCGCCGATGAGTCCGACACACCCTCGCCCCTTCGGGGGTGGGATGGTCCGTAAATGGATTTTCCCCGCGAGAAAAAAAAAAAAAAAAAAAAAAAAAAAAAAAAAAAAAAAAAAAAAAGGGACAGAGGGAAGAAGGTGCAATGGGTATGCTTATACAGACCGAAATAACACAATCGACGATATTAAATGAAAATGCACATATGTATGTTTGGACAATATAAAATTTTATTAATAAACGCTAAATTCAAGTTAATTAAAGGCCAATACAACTAGCTGAGGTAAAAATCCTTACAGTAATTCGAACTACATTGACTTCCATGTAAATCAAAACAAAAGTAACTGTTTAGTAACAAAAGTGACTGCCTCGGTGGCGTGGTGGTACTACGGTATAATTGCAAAGCTGAGGTCTCGGGTTCGAATCCCAGGTTGGGCAAAGTGATATTGGATTTTTCTATTCATTATCAGCCCGGAGTCAGGAATTTGTGCCCGATATGGCGATAGGCTCGCCCCCTATCACATCGTGGGACGGAGTATGCAAGGCGAAGCGTGGGTGTTCTGGTAGCATCTCTGCCTACCCTTTCTGGGAAAAAGGCGTGTGTTTATGTATGTATGTAAGTAACTGTTTAAAGTTATTCGTCCACTAACCCGCAATTGACCAGCTATTGAGGTCAAAGCTCCCGCACAAGGACTCACTTAAATATAAAATAAACAGACAATAATGCGCACAAAACCATAAAAGGCATGTACGTATACGAAGTAAGATAAGGTTAAAGTGTCTTGAAGCACAATCAAAGGGCCATCGTACTTTTTATCAAAAAAGCGAAGGACATTAATAGAGCGATAAAGAAAAGGTCTCTCGCTCGTAAACGCTGAGGTATTCTTTAAAGAGTGCCGATCATGCGCGCTTTGTGATTCTTATATTTTATTTTTTATTTTTAAAAATGGGAAACAATATATTTTGTATAAAATATTCAATTTTTTTATCAATGTCGTGGATGAGTCAGCGAGCCGATTGTTGGGCGGTTATTGCCGTAGGAACTTTTACTATTTAGAACACCAAGAGCATGGCCTAGTAGCCAGCCAAACAGTCCCGAGCTCGGTTTTTTTAAGAAAGGTATTTTTGAGGACTCTCCTATATTCAAGTTACTATTTGTATAGGACTGTAGGTGTTAGTCTACCACTAGCGTAATACCGGTTGGTGTATTTAACATACTTAAATGATTGTAAAGATCTGTGAGAAAGGCAGGTTTTCTGAAATATTTTCCTTCACCGTTCATATAAGCGATATTCAATTACGAATATGCGTGTAACTTTGAGAAGTCAGAGGTTCTAATCTCGGACGTTGGTTTTGTCATTCCTCTCCACATCTACTATAGATACTAGCGCCAATAATGGCCTTTGTATTGTATCAGCCCATATACATCCCACTGCAGGGCACGGGCCTCCTCTACAACCGACAGTACGATAGAGAGCAATAGCTTTAGCATGTACTAAAAAAATATATTGTTAAACAAGATCCACCGGTAACATACATAATACAAAATGGTAACAGCTCTTTTCATAAACATGAAAACATTTGCCGCTTCTTTACATTTTGCGTATATTTTGGTTTACCGCGTGGAAGGAGGAAAAGCCGCATAGAAATACCGTTTGGCGGTAATGACTGCGTCTGACGGCGGGTATACATTGGATCTCGTACCCGCTTGTATATTTACGTGACATTTCCTTCAGCTCGTGCCCCGGGTAAACTGGAAGTCAATATTAGGCTTTTTCGTGACACCTCTCCGGTGATATAAAAGGGATAAGAGTCCTAGATGGGAATCGGCTATATTTATTGTAACAAACTTTGCCCATAACATTTAGTTTGAAAATATCAATCCAATACATTAGCAATATCAAATACGCTTCAAATTTATGGCGATTGGCGAGGACATTGTGAAAATTAAAGTTACCGTCATGTTAACTTGCGCAATTGGCTCTTATTACCGCTAAAAGTACGTCATGAATACATTCGTTAAGTCGTCAGATACGTTTGGCCAGTTTAAAATAGTATTTTATAATTTGAATTTATGATGTTATTTTGTAACTATTTATTTAAACAAAGTTTATTGAATAGTTTGAAGTTGTAAAAATTGCAGAGAATTTAGATGCACAAACATACCTACCTATCTGAGAGCATATTAAATAAAGCCAAATTTCATGCCTGAGAAATCAAGTCCTCCGCGTTTAGACAGATTGGGAATGTTTCAACACACGAATGTTACAAAAATTAATGTAATAAATCAAACTCAATAACTTCTATTCAAACATTCGAAGTCCATCTAGAAATCTGAACAGCTGTCTTCAGAAAGAACATGTTCTCGTACAAACACGAAACTAAATCTTCAGTGTATCTATATTATGTTTATTCGTATAAAGACGTACATCTGCGTTAATTCTTACATTTGCTATTGAGTTGACTGCCTCGGTGGCGTAGTTGTACTACGGTACGATTACAAAGCTGAGGTCTCTGGTTCGAATCCCAGGTTGGGTCAAGTGATATTCGATTTTCCTATTAATTATCAGCTCAGAGTCAGGAATTTGTGTTCGATATGGCGATAGGCTCACCCTATCACATCGTGGAACGGAACACACAAAGCAAAACATGCGTGTCCTAGTTGCACCTCTGCCTACAACTTGGGGGCTAAAAGCGTGATGTTTATGTATGCTATTGAGTTGAGGTGTCTTTGAGTTATTGTTGGTCTCATGCGAACATTAGGAGTCGTTTAAGCTCGTGAGGGCACTTAGGCGTTTTGATGTCAGGGATTTTGTTTAATTTGTTGCCAACATTCAACGTAATTGCTACTGTTATTGGCATCGTTTGGCTCAACAATCCCTTCCAAGCGTACAGGAGTACCATTTTTGCCTGTGACTTAATTGAGAGGAGTTTTGGCCTTAACCAATCTGGTCTTTACGAGATTGGTAAATTTCATAGCTAAACTTTGAAATTTATGACCGAATTTGTCACGATATTGTTCTTATTCGCTAAAATAAGTTTTGTGAATTCTAATAAGATATCACTTAGTCAACGACCATATAAAATAACCTTATAGATCATTTTAATAAGCACAACTCACTGTGGTAAAACAACAAAATAAAACTGAATCTAAAATTATGAGTATTCATTTTCTACATTATTTTACAATTAAATACATACTGCTGGTAGGTCTATCATATGTGAGAGGCCGCCTGGGTAGGTACCATTGCATTGTCTATTTATCCCGCGGTAAATGCACAGTTATGTTCTGGTTTGAAGGATATTGTAACCAGAGAAACTACTGCACATAATGAGACCTTATGTCTCAGGATGGCAAGCCCAGTGGAATGAAAAGTATTGTTTTGTAATTGATGTAATTTGGTTTCGCTACTGCCCATGAGCGGTCGTATTGCTTACCATCGAAATAAAAATATATACATTTATTAAATTAAATTGTGTTACGTAATAAACTTGATTTATACTGAATAAAATCCCATGCATTTATTTATTTATATACTCTTTACTCATTATTGTACTATCAAGTAAGATAGGAATTACATAAAAAATAAAATGGTACAGTGGGTGACCATACCGCATGAGCGAATTCTTTCATGTATGTAACGGTACAAATTTTACCAACTACCTATATGTCGGAAAACTCTTTTCCTCAAATAATTTTACCATGAGGATTATTCCACTCCATCCCACATACCGACGACCAACATTATTGGGGTTCAACGATGCCCCGGAGCTTCAATATTTATAAGGGTTCCGTGGCTAAATCTTTATAAATTCATTCACTGTTCGCGGGTGAAGGAATCACCATAGTATACTATGCAGGTTGAAACCTCACTTATACTCTAAAATACTTGAATTAAAGCAAAAGTACGTGTAAACTACAAATTTTATTTAACCCAAAAACTGTAGTGAGTACTTATAATATTTGTATTAGGATGATAATTCGCGGTACTTGTTAAGTTTCATAATTTTTTATGGAGGCAATGTACGGCTGATAGCTCTAATGATGTTTCTTTAGTGAAATGCTCCTCAGATTTATTCAGCTATTAGTTGATGTTTTGTCTTGGTAATTATATTTTGTGCATAATGGCCTGTTGGTAACAGAGCAGACGCGGCTGCCTACATATTCACGGTGGTCGCGGGTTCAAATCCCAGGGCACACCTCTGACTTTTCGGAGTCATGTGTGTATTGATAGTCAATCACCTCGCACTATAATGGTGAAGGAAAACCTCGTGAGGAAACCTGCATACCATAGCGATTTGTATTTCTATGGTATGTAAAAGTCCGCCAACGACGTATATCGGCTCATAAAAAAATTATATATATTTAGGAGTAGTGATATCTACGTAATAAAACGTATCTACATTGTACCCAGAGTTTACAGGGCATTAGGAGACATAACAATAATTAACGTCAAGGAGTAAGGAACCCAGTAAATCTGCAAGTGTTTTACAATGATACTCTTTAGTAATGTTGCTCTTTTAATCAAATATTTTAGAGCAGTGAAGATAAAAATACTGGACCTGGCCAAAGTTAGGCCGAATCGCTAGCATTTGACATAAATGCTTTAAGAATCGAAATGGCGTCGAATGGAAGCGAAATCTATTGATACGGAAATATAATTGAGTTAAGCACAGTAATGCTGTCCGAATGTAGAAGAAAATTCTGTATTAACGCCAATAACGAAGGATCAAGGCCCTGTAATGTGATTTGGAATAAAGTAATATTATATTTTATATTTCTCTAAGACTGTACGGCAGCTTATTTGAAATTCTGTGGATGTTTTTCGTAATAAAATCTCGCTTCTTCTGGTATGTCTATATTTGTTCGTAAAGCGATGTAATAGGATGTGACAGACGTTAGTTGGAATAAGAGACGACGAGGGTCTTTTTTACCGAAATATGGAGTACCCATAGAAATGTCAATCTTGCTATTATAATTTCGACGAATCCGTCTGGAATATGCGTCGGTCCTGTTTATTGCCATATGGTATCAATGATTTTATTCTAGTATGTTCCATACGAACTTATTTTTTCTTTTTAAACTGGCTGAAGACAGTTCGCTAAATGTAACAACTTTTCGATTTGTGCACCATCAATCATATCCGTTGAGCCGTTTGGGAAATCGGAAGTCGTTAGCTGATCCCTGAACACTATGGGTGGATTTATACATGGTTCTTGGTATTCAAATGTAAGAATGGATACGACTATCTCACATTCCTCTTTCCTGCTATTACAGTGGAGGGTGTGTACATAATTTTTTTAGGTATACGAATCTTTTCAAACATGTTTGATATACTTAGATTCAAAGGGAATTACTCTACCGTTTAAACGAGGCAACAGTTACGAGGTTTGCCCCTAATTGTAGCCAAACTCCACCAATTAGAGGCTTTAGATCTCGCTCAGTGCTTCCACGGCTTGACGCCAGTCTTCCTCGCTTGGAAGAAAATTTGCATACATTATTATACTAGATAACCCACGTGGTTTAGTGGGCTTGTAATTTTATGATATAATTTTTTACTAGGTAATGAATTATTTGATTAATATGATAATTTTAAAAAATTGAGTATATATCGCAGGTAATGTTTGTGCGTAGGTAAAACATAATATTTGCTTTGTTTATGCTTGATTCCTCACGATTAAATTATTTCCTTCTTTAACTTTATTAACGCTACAACAAGGATGAGATTTTTTTACAATTTCAGCGCTGTAGCGTTCTACAGCGCACGCGATGCTTGTCCAGCGCGACATACAAATTGCATAGTTTTTAAAGCTGTTTGCACAGCGCTCGATGTAATAACTTTAAAGTGCTGTTTATGCTGCATTTAAAATTAGATTCTATTTTTAAACTGCCATCATAGTTAATAGTTTAGGACGTGACTGTGCATGCGAAAGGGACTTTACAGCGAGGCGGGAGGTGGGCGATTACGGAATAGAGGTCATTACTCATTCTTGGGATATATATATATATATATATATATATATTTTTTTTTTTTGTTTTGAAATTATTCATTCGGTTTATCGATGTGGTGAGCCCAAAACCAGTTTTGTACTAGCAAATCATGTGACTACAAACCAATCGATTGTGACATTTTGGAAGTGGTAGAGCCACGCTGTTGTCAGTTATGACTCAGCATGAATGGGTAGGTTCATCCGGGGCGGTAAAATCGACTTACATGAATTCGACGTGAAGCGACAGCATTGCTGTCCCGGTGAATGAAATTGCCGGATACCCAATACTCCTTTCCTGTTCCCATCCTTTATCCTCCCTTATCCCCTCCGAATTCGGCAGGCAACACATCCATGATGCAGCGTTGGGGATGTTCATGGGCGCCAATGATCACTTACCATCATGTGATCTGTTTGGTCATGTGCCGGAGCTATGCAAAAAAAAAATTCCACAGCGAGCTGTTAGAAACGATATCCAACGAATTCGTTTCAACGAAAGACGTTTATAGTAGCGTTTTTCGTAAATAATATCTTGGAAAATAAATTATCTTTGAGCATGGACATGTTCGGAAGCAGTGTCGGCAACAATAAATTTAACCGTGTGAAAACATGTGCTTATGCGTAACCACGCGTTATTAAATTACCTTCCGTCCCGCCACACTCAAAGGATAATGTAAATACGCAAAGCGAATCATGAATTTAAACGAATTTACCCATCGACAAATTAGGGCAAGGGTTTTTATATTTTATATACTTATCCGTTCGAAAACTTAATATATTCGGACATGTATGTAATTGTTATTTTATACCACAAGAATTTAACTAAATCAAAATACTTTTTACTTTTTGTCATCAAGTAACAATAGAAAGTATTTTGAGTGATCTAGTGCAGGGTGGCGTAAGGTATATCTTGATTCTGATCTTTAACTATATGCTATCAACCAACCAAACCAATCCGCGATAGGCCAGCTCAGCCAGGCTCAATCGTACTCTCTATTGTAGGGGAGGTTCGTGCCCTGCAGTGGGACGTATATGGGCTGATATAGTACAGTACTATATGCTATCCGGACGAAAGTAAATTTCCACCACCAGTTTGTGCGTACTTACTGATACGAAATTAAATGCAGAGCAGTTATTTCAAATTCAATTTCTGTGAGAATCAGTTACCACTCGGTCGAGCCGGCTTACTTATATTGCATTTTAAAATACACGATATTTTGACACGCCGAAAACTTGCATATTGCATTTTTAAAACTATCGTACTTTATGTCGAAAACTTGTTGCAACCCTCATAGAATCAAATTAACCTTTGAGTAATCGATTAATAAACGTAGGGTTAATAAACTCTACAACCAACTCCAATATATTTTCCACATACACATTGGGTAATACGTTTCCAATTGGGTCTTCTCCATCCATTTGGCAGGAAATAAAGCGAATGATTTTACCCACGTCGAATCAATAAGGAAGTTGCCACTTCCTGTTATTCCGTAAGTAAAGTACGTTAACCCGCACTAGACCGGCGTGGTGGATTATATGGACTAACCACTCTCGATTGTAGAGTAGGCCCGTGCCCTGCAGTGGGACGTATATGGGCCGATACAATAAAAAACTTAGCAAAGTTTTTATTTCATTATTTATTTATATTCTACACAATAAATATACCAGCAGGCTTACAGAGACAATAAAACAACAAAGTTCATAGCGGTCTTATTGTACTAAGACAATCTCTACTAGACAACCTTTGGATGGATTTATGAGAAGGAGAAAGAAAGGGCAGTGTATAAAAATGTGGGCTTACTCTAACCTACACAATAAAGTTTTATAACAAGCTGATGTTTGGGAATTCGTAAAACAGTCTTGTTTCGAGTGGTGTCGTAAAAAACTTCGAAGTAAAAGTACTTGCTCGTTTTCCTGTGTTATTTTAATCCGCAAGTGTAAAGTTATTACATCTGTCTCCCTAAAATCCTTTACAATTCTGAGATTACTTTCAAACTTCGTTATATATATTCATGTATTGTACGTAAATAGCATGAAGTATATATTCTGAATTCTGAAGATCTAGAGCCTGAGAATCAAAACCCAGAACTTCGTGGATCCCACAGTAGGATATATACAAAATATACAATAACAAATTACAAACAACAAAACAATAGCTTGTAGTTTACAAATGTACCAGGAAAACATGGTAACAGAGATATGCAGTGCTAAAGTTTGTACAAAAACCGCACCGCAACGAAGTCTATTTCAATTTTCAGCACATTGTTTTAAAAACAAAACTACGACCTCACTAGACTTTACTAACTGAAATGGTATATTTTTTTATTCATTTTCTTTACGTGTATTCCTATTAAATTTTTGAGCTCACTATAACATGTGCCCACTGTCTTTGTGTAAGCGGCTGATCATTAGACAGAACTGGAGTATCAATAAATAATTGTAACCTTCGCATTGTCAATAATAGAAGATAGAATATTGTCAATAATATTGGTGCTATATGAAAGCTTTCGTATGTGAGTGGTTGGTAAAGAACCAGGCTGTGAGAGACCCGGGTTCGACCCCCAAACCCGCACAAATATTTGTTCCAGGTGTTGTGAGAACAAAAAAGTCTCGTGTAGCTCTTGGTACAAGATTTTGTGTCATACAGTGTGACTGTTGAGGAAAAAAACATATGGGTGTGTTGCCTAAAAATGTCCATATCGATTGGCAAGATGAGAGAATTATGCCGGCCAGCTCAAAAGCTCCGTCGGGAACATTTTATCGAGAATGGGCATTTATGTTGGACATTATGAACACAATAATGATGAGTGTGATTCTTATCATTCAATATACAGGCTGTATCTGATAGTATGATTGATAGCGGCTTATAGGTGTTGCAGTATAATTAGATATTTGAATCGTGGGTCGTTGAATTTGGTTCCCATGAGGAAACATTTTTTTTAATTTTACTGTTCACTCTTTAAGCTTTTTTGGGTTATGTCAACAGTTGTAAAAATCCTTTACAAAGTCTAGTGAAAGACAATGTAAGTCGTGTAATATTTTATTTTATGTTTTAATAAAATATAATTTATGAACATGCCACAATCTTAATACAATCTATGAACTTACGAAAAAATTAAATCAATCATGAAATAACTACAAAATTATTTAAAATAGTACTTACTAGGTTGTTGTTTAATGTTTATGTGTGTTTATCTTACTAAATTAAAACCATCAAAACATATTTTCCTAATGTTATTATGTATCAAGTAGGAAACTATGCTTCATGTATAAAAACATCTTATTTTTTAATAGACTACAAAAAAAGGAGATTATTAATATTTTGTCCGCAACAGGAAAAATATTAAGACGATGAAATTACTCAAGTAAAGTCACGAATCACCATATCTTCGGCCTAGTTCCTTGTTATTTGAACTCACAACATAGATTCCGAATGACCGTTATTCCGGGCTGTTTGCAATAATTATGCCCGACTGGACAGCGACCTCCATAAAATTTTGTGAGATGGCGTATTGGGGTTATCCTGGGTGTAATAGATTCAATTTACAGTTACACCAAATTTACGAGTTTGACACGACCGAGAGATAAGCATTTTAGTAAAAGCAATACGGAGTACAATTTTGCGTATGAATATAAAAATTTACATACATACATAAACTGACGCCTTTTTCCCAGAAGGGGTAGGCAGAGGCGCGCCCATGACACTCACATTTCGCCTTGTATGTTTCGTCCCACAATGTGATAGAGGGCGAGCCTATCGCCATGTCGGGCACAAATTCCTGACACCGGGCTGATAATGAATAGAAAAATCCATTATCATTTTACCCGACCCGGGATTAGAACCCGAGACCTCAGCTTTGCTATAGTACCGTAGTACAACTATGTCACCGATGCAGTGTATAAAAATTTAAAGACACCATTATTTGATCTCGGCTGGGCAAAATGCATTCTATCTGAAATTATAATTTCATAAGTCGTGTATCGAGTGGCAAGAAAATTATCTTTTGTCATTGTATCCAGTATGAAGTTGTTCATACATTTCTTTTACGGCGAAAGTAAGTGAAAAAATTGGTAAAACACAAGTAACTTTAAAACCTCAGTATTGTGCCCTGGCTTGGCCAGTGATTTCCAGTTAAGTGGTCCAGGTTTCACTTAACTAGGCCACAGTTCGCTCCATTAATGGTCAGTTATTATACCGTTTTGCTATTAAATTTAATTCTGTACGGATGGAGCGGCTATGGCCGAAATTGAATGCTTAAATAGGTCGACATTGTTCATACAGAGGCATATAATCTGACTGAATGATTCACAATTTTAAGATAAAAATTACTTTCAGTGTTCAGTTTGTTAATATCACTAGGGATGCCTCTGTACAAATCGATTCTTACCGGCTTCCGTTCTTTAAAATATAATATCTTAATTTTGTTATTATCTGGTAGATTATTGACAGCCTCCGTGGCGCAGTTGGTTAGACGCCGGCTGTGAAACGAGAGGCCGTGGGTTCGATCCTCGCACCGAGACAAATATTTGTCTCGGGTCTGGGTGTATGTGAGACCGCAAACTTTCTCGTAGTTTCTGATACCCACGACACAAGACTTAATTGATCTTAATGTGGGGTTAGGACTATGTATGTGACTGTTGGGTGTATTTATTTATTATGATACATACATACATAACCACACGCCTTTTTCCCAGAAGGGGTAGGCAGAGGTGCTACTAGAACACCCACGTTTCGCCTTGTATATTCCGTCCCACGATGTGATAGGGGGCGAGCCTATCGCCATATCGGGCACAAATTCCTGACTCCGGGCTTATAATGAAAAGAAAAATTCAATATCACTTTGCCCGACCCGGGATTCGAACCCGAGACCTCAGCTTTGCAATCATACCGTAGTACCACTACGCCACCGAGGCAGTCGTAGAGTGGAGAGTATTTATTATGATATTTAAATAAATTATGTTATTTGGCACTTCATTTCGCCTTTGAAAAAAATAGTATTTACGACTGTTGTATATTCGGTATCCGAAGAGACTGTTTTGTTGCTCGCCGAGATATACTCATCTCTCGCTGGAGCAACCTCTATTTTCACTTAAGCATTGTAATCATATCGTACCACTTCTTTCTTCTTATTCTACTCTTTACTGCTCGCTATTCATTGTAGAATTTAAAGTATTAATTTTTTTTTTACACTGGCACGGCATAATGACTGCACTGCACTTGATGGTAAGCGCAAATGCCGTCCAGACAGAGTATCGAATGGCATCAGACGGCGGTCCCATGCCATTCGACACAATTATGCCGGCCTGCTGAGATGCTTCTTCACACTACGGCGGAAGGACCCAGGATTATAGGAAGGAGGGAACACGTGTGACGGCAAACAATTCCACAGCTTCACAGTGCGGCACAAAAAAGAATTTGCGAACTTTAACGAAATTTTAACAATGTACTAAATATTAACGGCGTAGGAATTTGTGCCCGGTATGGTGATCGGTTAGTCTCGTATCACATCATGGGACGAAACGTGGGTGCCCTGGTTGCACATTTGCCTACCCCTTCTGAGAAACAGGTGTGATGTTTATGTATATATGTATGTACTAAATATTAAGGTATCCTTTTATAAAAATATTAATTTGCGCGCATCATGTCGATATTCTCGCCTAATAACACATACTTGTGCGGTAATAGGTTGGGCGAACTGTATGTGCTATTAATGATAACTCTGCTACGAATACAGCTGCTAGCTTATTAATTTTAGCTTATGATCTTGTAACAACCACACATGTTTCAACAAACAATACCGACGAGTCCTTAAAAACATTACGAATGTTGACTTTACTGCCTTCACCGTGTTGAAATTAACACAGCTAACATCGTTAATGAGACCTCGCAGCTACTAATTTCATCTGGATTTAAAATGTACGGACCAAGGCGTTTAGCCCCGGAATAAAACTTGATTATTACGGCTTTTCTTTTACTTTGTTTTCAAAATGAGGCAAATTGCGTCTTTATTCAGCGCACGTATTGCCAGTAAAAACTGGGACTGTCTAGTATGGAATGTGCTGACGAGGCAATTTGGTAATACCGCATTGGTATAAAACGTGCCTGTGACGTCACATACCGGCCTTGCGGAAGACCAGCGTTGGTTTTATTACCAGCACGTGCTGAGCGTGAGCCGTTTTGTGACAAGCAGTAGTATATCAATCAATCCATCAGCCAAAGGAAGTCCACTGTTGAACAAAGGCCTCTCCCAATTATTTCCACAGTGACCTGTTGGAGGCAGCCTATTATATACAGGCATTTATTTATTTATTTTTTATTTATTATCATGTGCAAACAAACGGCGTATTTGTTTAAATACGTTTTAGTAAATCGTGATTGCGTCTAGATTAAAATGCATTTTCATAGCGTAGTCTGATAATAACAAAGATGCCGAGAAATTAACAATTACCAACACATGTGCTTCCCCTAACGGATTACGCCAAATAGATACCTTTGTACCTCTGTAACAAATGTTAAGGCGAAGTCTATGAAAGTTTTGTTGTTGTTCAAAATGATTTTCACTGTTTATTTCGATAACTATTTAATAAATGACGAAACGAAAAAATACGTATATGTTAAAATCTTGTGCTTTACCCATCCCAATCGGTTTTATTCGAAAATGTGGTAATTCTTAAAACTTTATAAGGTCATAGCTCCAAAACGGATAAGTATTTTCCAAATATTATTTCTTTATTATCATATTAATATTATGCCCTTGTATTCAACTGAGCAAGTGCGCCATTTTCCTGCGCTCCCTGTATATAGTACTATATACTTAAGTTAAATTAAATATAATACAATTGTAAGCCATACTTGTAACAAATAAATGCGTTCTTTCGTTCTTACATATACGGGATAAGGGATGCCGAGGACCGTATGGTGTTAATAGGTTTATTGGGTTTGTGTGATATTTTTCTACAATATAAGTAGGGTTTAGGAAACATTCCCGTGGGGTCGCCGGGCTTACCACAAAAACAAAGAGATTTTAATTTTTTGCAGACGGTCGGAGGGACAAATTGCAACCTGAAATTGATTCTTAGTCGAATCAAAAAAATATTAATCATATTGTTTTGAGAATGTGGGCCGAAGCAGTTATATAGTAGAATCCATTAAACAATTCTAACAAAATTATAATATTCGAATAAGTAAAAAAGTTATTAGACGAAATATCTATCAAGATAATTGTAAAGATGACTTTATATGACAATAGTGCGATTAAACTACACAACATTGATAAAAGCAAAAATACTGCTTAAACCAACAGGAAAACAGAAAATATTAGAATAATTAGTGACCTTTGGAGCCACGTGTAGAGGATGTAACACCGGGAGGAAAATAACCCTGTTTCTTTGCGTGGGTAGGAGCTCGAAAAACCGCATGGGGATTTGTGTTACATAAACAACAAGAAAATATAACGCTACTCCCTTTTTTACATGAAGAGGATAGCGGATGGGTTTAGAGAAATATTTTTTTTGTACTCAAACGACAACGTGCCTACAATGCCCTTGATAGTCAACCAGCACAAGTACACAGCCTGATAGAAACATGACATACATGGGCTGCATGTACCACTATGATACTCGGGCGGTTACGAATATCCGACTTTTTTATAGCATAGGTTCGGCAAACTAGCAAGCACCTGATGGTAAGTGATCGCTGCTGCCCATGAACATCCGCAACGCTCGGATCATGGATGTGTTGCCGGCATCAGATTGGGCAGCCAGCAGTCTCACACACCGATCGAAACGCGACAGCAAAGCTGTCGCTTTACGTCGATCTCCTGTGAGACAGTGGTACCACACTGGACGAGCCTGCCACCTTTCATAAACTAACAAATTTTCTTTCTCTGGCAATCTCACTCACCGAATAAAACGCAACCGTTAATTTTTGCGTTAACCGCAACGATGTTAATTTTTATGAGACAGTATAGCCATCCAGCTCAGCCCGTACCATTAATACTGTTATTTTAATGACGTACAGAATTACTCGAAAATAAGTATTGATGTTTAAAAATTATAACTTAGATCAAACTTATGTAAAAGTATTCTTTTAAATCGGAAAGCGCAGCGTGGGACGTCCACCCACTAGGTGGTCAGACGACCTGGTAAAGGTCGCGAGACGTCGCTGGATGCAGGCTGCCTCCAACAAGTCACTGTGGAAATGATTGGGAGAGGCCTATGTTCAGCAGTCGACTTCCTTTGGCTGATGTATGGATGATGATGGATGATTCTTTTAAATATTTTAAGCTTCTGGCAGTAGTTAAGTATGATTTCCCATAAGAACGAAAGTTTTGAATTTAATCCAAAAGTACTGATTTCATAATGTAATAAGAGCAAGAAAGGTTAAAACTTATCGAATAGTCAAACAATAAAATGTTAATTAAACATTAAATAGTAATGCTCAGTTGACTCAACAGATTATAATAAAATATTTGTCTTCCAAACCGTTGAGTAACGGGAGAGCCGGAGTTATTTGTTTAGGACCAGTGTTTTCGTAGTTTTATATGATTTTATATTGTTTGCTTAAGTTCAACAGGCCTCCAATAAAATCCTCATTTCTGTTTATTTCTATATTCACAAAACAACAAATTCAGGCTGAAAGTATATTGACAATCATTTTTATGTTACTTATCTTCTGAATATTTTACTACTTTTGTTATTGCCAGTTACTATCCTTAGTTACTATTGCCTGGCAACAGGACTCGTGAATAAAATGAATAAATTAGTACATGTTATAGTCACATACTTAGTCCTGACCCTGCACTAGATACATATCTCGTGTAGTGTGGATAAGAAACTACGCGTGACTTTTTGGTCACAGCACTCAGATCAATAACGACTATTTTTGGGCCGCACGGACATTTGTCTCAGAGATCGAACCTGCGGCCTCCCATTTCACATCCGGCCTTCAATGAAATATGCTACTGCGGCTGCCACATAAGTATACATATATACAGGGCTATCTTCCTCATTCTATTATTCTATTATTATTTATTATATTCCTTATTATACGGTATGTAAGCCCGCCAACCCGCACTAGGCCAGCGTGGTGGACTATATAGCCTAACTACTCTCAATCGATTCTCTCGATTGTAGAGTAGGCCCGTGCCCAGCAGTAGGACGTATATGGGCTGATAAAAAAAAAATCTTCCTCATAGTATTCAAATTTTACGAAGTGCGTGGTGGCCTGCTGGTAACGGACCAGACACGACTAACTACATGTTCACGGTGGTCGCGGGTTCAAATCCCAGGGAAATACACACATGACTTTTCGGAGTCATGTGTGTAATCACCACGCACTATAACGGTAAAGGAAAACATCGTGAGGAAACCTGCATACCAAAGCGATTTGTATTAATTTTTATGGTACATAAAAGTCCACCAAACCTCACTAGGCTAGCGTGGTGGACTATATGGCCTGACCACTCTCAATCGTAGTCCCAATAGTAAAGGAGGCCCGTGCGCTGCAGTGGGATGTATATGGGCAGGTTCAGTAAAATCCAGTATTCAAATTTTAACAGGAGGATCAGAATCATGAATTTAATCTTTTGCTAAAATAAAAAAGCAGTATTTTTATTCAGAATATTCAATAATTTTTGTATTTGTGAAGAATACGCGCGGTCATAATAAGTCCATTCATAAACTAAGCACACAATAGCGCGCGCTTCTATGTTTAAAAATGACCGGCAACTGTGCTTGTAGAAGATGTTGAATATAATTTGACCACTGATTAGGATATTTTAAAATGCAAATAAAGGACATAAGATGGGTAACTGTACTGTATCAGCCCATACACGACCCACTGCAGTGCACGAGCCTCCTCTACAATCGAGAGTACGATTGAGAGTGGTAAGATGGAAGATGGGTAAAGTTAAACATTTTTCACCATACATTAATCAGTATTATTGTCTTAAGTTCAATAAAATATGTGCAGTCTTAAAAATAAACCTGTATATAAAACTGCCTCGGTGGCGTAGTGGTACTACGGTACGATTGCAAAGCTGAGGTCTCGGGTTCGAATCCCGGGTCGGGCAAAGTGATATTGGATTTTTCTATTCATTATCAGCCCGGAGTCAGGAATTTGTGCTCGATATGGCGACAGGCTCGCCCCCTATCACATCGTGGGACGGAATATAAAAGGCGAAACGTGGGTGTTCTGGTAGCACCTCTGCCTACCCCGTCAGGGAAAAAGGCGTGTGTTTATGTATTATGTATGTATATAAATGACGACAGCATGTATTAGTAAAAAGGAACGTTTAACATCCGAAAAACGTTCGCGTACCCTTTTCACGGGAAATTTTAATAACACATTGTTTCGTAAACGCATACTCGTACCATGACAAGCCAAAGCCAGCGGTAAAAGTTTCCGAATAAATAACGGTTACTGAATAATTCTCAACAATGTAGTATGGAACTTTTCTGCAAAGAATAATTATTTACAGGTTTTCATTCGCTTGCGGCTCGCGTTAAAAAAGTTTAACCAATGATCGTTCATATTTAATGTTATTGTAGCTTGTTACGCGTGGGTATATTTTCGAATGTAAAGTGTATTTGATGTTTATATCCTTGCGTATTACCAAAGTATAAGACATAAAACAATGTCTTTTAGCTAACTGGCTATTTTAATTTTTAATACACAATTACAAGTAGGTATATGTATAACATAATACAACTTTATTCTACAATTTATCTGAGCTTGTAATAATTTTGTATTGTTTCTCTGTCTCTCTTTCTTCAGCCACAGGAAGTTCACTGCTGAACATAGGCCTCCCCCAAGGATCTCCATATTGTCCTATTGGAAGTTGCCTGCATCCAGCGACTTCCTGTAACCTTAACCAGGTCTTACGTCAACTTATTACATAAATTTTTGAATTGTTTATATTATTATTATACCTAACAAAAATACTCAATACAGTATACAATAATAATAGATTTCGTCACATTTATGGCTTCGTACAAAAATATATATATAGTCAAATATTTCGACTCTGCACAATACTTCAACAAAATACCTCGAATACTGTTATAATAACTCAATCGAATATTTTACCCGCGCCTACATGAGTTACTCGTATCGATATCCATTTATATCCAATTGATTAAGCACTTCATTTGGGCTTAAAGGGGGTACCTTTTTTTCAATGCCAGGACAGCATTCCGATATCCCGGAGAGGCCGGAAAGGGTATATCGGTGTATTCAGTCCGGAACGCCGGCAGATGTCGCGGCCGGGCCGGGTCCCTAACAATAACTTACGTTAAAAAGGGGTGTCTGTGACCCTTCAAACGCAAATTATAGATATCTGTTAGGAGCCCGCGATCTGTTTCGCTTACTTTTCTGGGACAATCCAATGCAGGGTTAGTATATTAACCCTAAAAGAGAGGCTTTATTCGGTATGCTGGCGTGGGATGATTGCAAATAAATGTTCAAAGTTGGTGTCAGGACACGGTTTTCTTGACAAGGGTTAAACAATTTGCAGAAAAGTTTTGTATGTAAATTAGAAACGAGATATTCAGCCACAGAGTTTTCGTTTCTTGCGAGACGTGCCTTCCACGAAACAGCGCAAGTGTTTCTGGTTACTCGGTATTACACAAAAACATTTATTGTATAATTGGTAGATTTTACAAAGTTGCCTCGGTGGCGTAGTTGTATTACGGTATGGTTACAAAGCTGAGGTCTCGGGTTCGAATATCGGGTCGGGCAAATTGATATTGGATTTTTCTATTCATTATCAGCCCGGAGTCAGGAATTTGTGCCCGATATGGCGATAGGCTCGCCCCCTATCACATCATGGGACCGAACATATAAGGTGAAACGTGGGTGTCCTAATTGCACCTCTGCCTACCCCTTCTGGGAAAAAGGCGTGATGTTTATGTTTATGTATGTATGTATGTATGTATGTAGTAAAGAACATTTTGAAGTTATCCTATTGTATCTGAATCATGTTTATTTAAAGATGTGGACTTCCAAACGCTATCTGTATATTCTCTGAACCTACCGCAGATAATCGTTCCAGTCTCTAGTGCGAAGGCTTAAAATTCATGAAGCAGGTAAAATGTAATGGAAGTGAAACTGGCCTATGTACAGCGAATAAGTTCGGCCATAACATAACACGCAACACGGTGGTAATGTGTTGAGTATGTTAATATTACTATAAAACCACGTTTTGTAGTATTCTATTGTATTTTATCAGTCCATATAAGCCACACTGCAGGGCAAGTGTCTGTTCTACAATCGACAGAACGACTGAGACGGGTCAGGCTGTAGAGTCCACCACGCTGGCCTAGTGTGGGTCGGCGGCTTTTTACATACCATAAAAAATGTTTGTTCAGTTGTATCGATTATAAAATAAATTCCTAGGTATTGCAACTATTGCTCGCTATAATACTGTGTTAAAATTGGCTTAGTTTGGATATAACGTAAACCACGACGAACTGTCGTTGATTAGCCACTTTTTTATCCTATACATACGTTCACGCCTGCATTCCAGAAAGGGTAGTAGAGTTGCCACTAGTGCCCCAGTTGGCTGAAAAAAATAAATGCTGCAAATGTGATAGGAACCCGCCTATTGCTATGGCGAGCCCCGGGTAATGTATATAACATTTTTCAAACCCAAAAAGTCACTCAAACTTGATCGCTGTACCTGGAAATCGAACCCAAAACTTTCACAGCCCGTAGACACTGTCACTAGATCAGCGAGGCGGCTTTTTTTAAAAGCAAAAACATATCCGTGCTACAAATTAAAACTATAGAAGTTATAGTCCAGCAATAAGGCGATTTCTTACTCGCCCTAATGAAATTTATGGGCACATTTTGCTCGAGTAATGAATAAAATCTTTGCTCCTTCCGTTTCATTCAAGAATTAATACTTTTGTTTTAATTAAATCGCGTAAGAATTCAATGCTTTGGTGTTTACGATCCTTATTTCTAAGCAAGTTTTATAATAATTGCGCGGCGTTTTGTTGCATATTAAATAAAGTTTAAATAGAGTTCTATTTAAATGGTTTCACTGATTTGGTATTTAATGCGTTTAATCTCTTGCCTTTTGAGGCTATGGCTTAACTTTACATAATAATATTATTCCCTCCTTTGTCTTCAAACGGCTGGTAAAACAATTTACCAAAGCATACTATCATAGAATATAAATTAAGATGTTATAACATTTTATTGGAAGTTAAATAATAGACACGGAATAGGAATTCAGCTGAAGATTTATTGTTTCCCCTTTTTCAGTAGCTAAGTGGATAGTTTATTCGCTGACCTACGTGGCAGAGAGCCAGGGTTTGCGTACTTTTGTTTATTCCGTTCAAAAACAAACATTTCATCTCAGATCCGGCTGGCAGCTCGCTTAATTGTTTCATATTAGTTATATGTTATTTTTATTTTTTATGGAGATTGTCCCGCCCTTATGCCACTGCAACTCCTGTAGGCTGTAAGCCAGGATCAACAGTGGCAAGAATTTTAATGATATTAAGCTCAGCGAGTCTCCGAAAATGTCTTACTTATCTTTTACCCGCAACGAAGTTGATCATAAAGTAAAATTAATAGGAGTTGGAAATAAATTATTGTCCATTTCCCTCCGTAACAAAGCGGGTGACGAAACTATGAACTAAAGAGGTAAATAACCTCGCATAAACTTTTACAGCCAGATAAGCCTAGTTATATTATTATCGTTATCCATCAAACTCATTCACAGTTCCCTCCAATACGTTATATAATATAGTTGAAGGAGTTCGTATCCATCATACATAATATATGTATGTATGTGTTCTTCACACACAATTATGCCTTTCAAGGTATTCAAATTATCGCAAGTTTAATGATTTTAGTATGGTGGGTAATTCTGCAGAACTTATAAATCATATTAAACAAAGTGGGGTGATTCATATGGGATTCCAGCTTAAGACTTCATAGATATCAGTTCGTACATCAATGAGGCAGCAAATCAATGTGTTAATCAACAAAATATTATGTCCTATTGCTGGGCTTGGGTCTCCACATACGCTGCTATTGCTATAGGGTTAATTTATTTTTTATACATAATATACTAAAACAACCAGTGGTCGTTACAAAACTTACAATAAAAAAATACAAAAACTAAATATAAAAAAGAAACACTTGTCTAAGGCCGTCACAACATGCACTGTTAGTGATAAAAGATAAAATAAGGTGTTGATTATTTAAATTAATAGAAAATTATTTTTGCTTGCAATTATTGTTTCTTGAACGCACATCTTGTAATTTATTACTCATATATTTTATTATGGAATATTTATGCCAATTAATATGAAAATAAACAATCACAAACAAGGCATTTTTTTATCAAGTTATATGTAGGTAGGCTACAAAACCGATTGCTTTGACCGTCATTCTAGTAGGCAGTGAGCTGCAGGGAGCATCTTGACGATTTATTGACAGTTCAAACACATTATTTCAACGTTTGGTTTTGGTGTGATGTACCTTGGTGTACTGGTGCATCATCCAGCACTTCCTAGCGGGCGCTCAGGTGAGTAGTGTCTTTATACGACTTGATTTTAAAATATCCCGACAATAAGAATACTGACTGCTTTTATTGCACAGACTTTAGTTAATAACTGTACATTACAATTACCGCCTATAAGATGATGGACGATCTGGTTAAGGTTGCAAGAAGTCGCTGGATGCAGGATGCTTCCGACAGGACGGTGTGGAAATAAAGGGGAGGCCTCTGTTCAGCAGTGGGCTTCCTGTGACTGGAGATAAGTATAAGAATAAGTACAATGAAAGATGTAAGAAACTTACTTAAGTAGTAAATAAATAGGTAGGACATAGGTACTGAAACTAAGTAGGTAACATTACTCAAGTTTGTAAAATGCTAAACCAAATTAATTAAAATACAAAGTTTAAAATATCGATGAAATTATTTACTGTAGAGTATTAAAGAGATGTTGAAATAACTACCATAGCCATTTTTTCTTACTATGTTTTTGTTATTTTAATACTTGCATTTAATCCAATTAGCACATAGTGAGAGATAATCGTATTTATCAGGCGCGCGTCGGAGTTGGTGCGTCGTACGCATTTTTATACATCACATTCTTAACATGTCTGTTGCTTTTATTATTTGATTGATGAAAGCAAACGCGCATTGAAATAGCTTCTCAGATTGTAAACTATTGTGTTGACGTCCCATATCTATTTTAATATCTCAATGGAAGTATACGAGCGTGTTTGAATGCTTTTCATCGTGGGCGGGTACACTACAACGTAAATGCGTTGCAAATCTACGGAATGTACAGTTTAAACAAGTAAACGCCTTTGCGTGCCTTTGTTCCGTCGACACTATTTTAAGATACATCGCTTGTTTTTGTCATCGCTGTATGTAGGGCACGGGAACAGCCAGTGAAATAGTAAATAAAGTAATTCATAATAGTGATTTATTCTGCCCTTTCGCACCAATAAACTTAAGCTATTATGGCTATAAATAGTAGTAGACTTGAGAGTCATTATCTTGGAGAGACTTTTAATAACACAGGAGCTAGTGTTGCGTAAAATTGGATTATTTTTCATAGGAGCTAATGTCAGGGAGGTTATAAATTCTTGTCACAGAAATTCCAATAACATCTAACCCGTATCACGCTAGCGGGGTTGACTAAGAGTAATTCGTAAAGAATATGGTGTAACGTAAGTAGTAATTTTTAACATCACAAGTCGAACCATTCTTAAGAAGGATATTGATAATAAATCTCCCATCGACCCCGCTGTAAATGTTGTATAGGTACGCACTCCATCGCTCAACAAAGCGAGCTAGGTAAGGTACTTAGAGTGTTTATAATATCAATGAAAAATTAACTAATTATTTCACGACAAATTGCTATAAATACCATTGGTAACCGAAAGTATATTAAGTTATTATCCATCTAACGAGATTGAATAGAATTTAATAGACCTAAACATTTGTTTTATTTTTTTCTATTCCCAATAATTCGTGCATGTTGGACAACCTGTCGATTGACAGCCAACAAGAGGGCGGGAAAGGTGGTCTGGCACCACCATTTTATCTACGCTTTTGAAGTACCAATGCTCCTTCTATATTATAAGCACTCTAAGGTAAGGCAGTGGTATTAAAATGTATTTATCGCTCGCCATTCAAGAGGATCGTTGCAAACTTATAAACTAACACGATCTCAAACATATTTTAGAGTCTCAAATTCATTTAACATGTTTCTGTTTCCTAATCATTTTAATTATTCCGTATCTATTAACTAATTTAGTAACCAAATACACAAATTACTAAGCGAAAAGGTAGAATAACCGTCCCTTAAATACCGTTTTGTTAAGCCTACAAAGAGCACTTTACATAAGAATTTTAATTGTTCTACAAAGTGAAAATTTTATGAGGTTAACGAAACCACCGAAATGTGTGCTACCGTTCCAATTTAGCCAATTTTCAGACCTGGAAAATATTGTTAGACTTATAGCCCAGATACGTCCCACTGCAGGGTACGAGCCTCCTCTATAATCGAGACTTCGATTGAGAGTGGTTAGGCCATATAGTCCACGCTGGCCTAGTGTGGATTCGGACTTTACGTACCATAGAAATTCCTGCAAATTGCTACGGTATGCAGGTTTCACCACGATGTTTTCCTTCACCGTTATAGTGCGTGGTGATTGACTATCAATACACACATAACTCTGAAAAGTCAGAGGTGTGCCCCTGGGATTTGAACCTCCGCGAATATGTCGGCAGTCGCGCCTAGTCCGTTTACCAAGAGGCCACCACGTACTTTTTACGCAATGTTGTTTAAGTAATTTATTTATATCGTTGCTTCATTGGTAAATCATGTGCAAGGCCTGACTAGTGATTTCCTAGTTCGATTTTTTTCGGGAAATAGGAAGTTTTGAGGGTTTGATTTTTTTATTGCTGTAATAGGCAGGCGAGCTAGCGGCCCGCCTGATGATAAGTGGTTTCCGCTGCTCATGAACTCTGTAATGCCTGGGGCAAATAACAAGCCGTTTACCACTTACCATCATTATGCGTAATGCCGTACCTATGCAATAAAAACAAATACAACTCCGTCCGAAGTTAAAGTATCATATATTAACTGGAAGAGAAGAATTGTAACGATTGTTTCCTTTCTTTCTAGTGTGACGAACATATTCCTGGTGAACCTGTCAGTGGCCGATCTGCTGGTGACGCTGTTCTGCATGCCTGTCCAGATTGCCAAGGCTGTCACGCTTCTCTGGTACTTCGGGGAAGTCATGTGCAAGACTGTCAACTTCTTGCAAGGTATGTTTTATATTTAAAAGTAAAGAAAGTCTAAAAGCTTAAAAATGTCCTGTAGTGTCTTATAATCACAACACAACACTGGATTTTAATGTGGGGTCAGGATTATGTAACTGTCAGGTAGGTATATTTGTGTATTTATCTTCGGATTGTCTTTGTTTAAACTTTATCTGAGTTTGATAAATAAGACTTACCTATGCGTGTTTCTAGATGGCTTATGACGTAACGTTATTACAGACAAGATGTTTTTTTTTATGTTTGTCGGGTAATTAACTAAAACATTTTATTCCCAGAATTTTATTTATTCTATAAGGGTGGCTATTACGATACTCTCCTTATATACGACCAGATTTAAATAAAATAAAGTCACAGAATTTTCAAGTCAATATCTTTATCATTAAAATTATTATTGTAGTGATTGTAGTAATTGTTATACGAGTAGTCAGTATATAGGACTCCACGGCTTAACATAAGCCAAATGGCAACTTGGCATAATCAGCACCTTCTCTCATCCATCTATATTCAATACTATTGATCCTGCCTATTGCTTGCTATCACTGCCAAATGGCAACGAGCGAAATCCCATGGGATTGGCAGCCATCGCTCTGTCGAAATTGTTGCCCTAATTGGGTGGTTTTGTATTTTTCCAAATTTATTCAAGAACGTTCTGTATGGGATTTACTTTTTGTCACAATTAATGTAGTTTCTCTTTCAAATACAAAATAATGACGGTTTTGGTGTAGTAAACTAAATAGTAAAAGTATAGCGATTGAGATTTTTCTAATTTGTGTTTATAGTGTCTAAAATATTAAAAATTAAAGTAAATCAACAATATTTATTTCTCCAGTCCATACAAGTAGCAATACCCTCCTATTTATTAGTAAAATAATTAAAATATAATATGCATAAATACCTGAAACAAATATTTTTTATTAACATATATCATCCCAATCCCGACTGCCTCGGTGGCGTAGTGGTACTACGGTATGATTGCAAAGCTGAGGTCTTGGGTTCGAATCCCAGGTCGGGCAAAGTGATATTAGATTTTTCTATTCATTATCAGCCCGGAGTCAGGAATTTGTGCCCGATGTGGCGATAGGCTCGCCCCCTATCACATCGTGGGACGGAATATACAAGGCGAAACGTGGGTGTTCTGGTAGCACCTCTACCTACCCCCTCTGGGAAAAAGGCGTGTGTTTATGTATGTATGTATGTATCATCCCAATGCTGGGCAAAGATCTCCCTCTTCTTCTTTAAAATAAAAAATAGCACAATACAGCTGGAAATCTATTCCGTCCTCCAATAACTTCCGTTTCTGCAACACTAAAGTAGGCTTTATATGAAGCACGGTATATAATAAAAGAGGCTCAAACAGCCCCGTGTTTATCCATAACTTATATGTTTGTACCCGACTATTCTCTGCGAAATCCATTATAGTTATTCTTTATTTTTATTTATTTTATTTTATTCTCTCCCGCGAGACGTTTTGCTATCAGCCATTGCGTACCATCCTTACTGCAAATAACGCTGCTCGAGATATTGTGTTTGCTTCCCTCGATAGTCTCTGAATAATCCATTAAGTTAGGTGTCATTTACTAAGCTGGTAATACCTTTGAAACTGTCTCAGCACTAGGTTCTCACTGCTGGGGTTATAATAGCACCTTTCAAATAACACGTATTTCTACTCACTGGCAGATGAGAGGCCCATATTGGTAAGAAACTGTGGTCTAAGATTTTTTTTTATAGACAGTGTTTTCTGTATACAATATATCTCATGCTAAGTTCTGACGCAAAATGGCTACTTCTCGCCCGTCATAACAATTATGCCGGCCAGAATGTATCGGGATAAGTCCACTATACTGCCTGTATGCTGCTCTGACATGCATGGTTTTTTTAATTAATTTGTGGTCTGTTTATTGTAAAATATTGCGTGCATACATACATAACCACACGCCTTTTTCCCAGAAGGGGTAGGCAGAGGTGCTACTAGAACACCCACGTTTCGCCTTGTATATTCCGTCCCACGATGTGATAGGGGGCGAGCCTATCGCCATATCGGGCACAAATTCCTGAGTCCGGGCTAATAATGAATAGAAAAATCCAATATCACTAAAATATTGCGGATGTACATTTAATAACATATCAAAGCACAGTTACCTTAATAGGTCTTGAAAACAAGATAATAATGATTAGGGGGTTTAAGAATACCGTCACAATATATTCCGCATCGTAAGGGGTGATTTGAAAGGGTCGCTGTAAATATTGCGGAGGCGGTTCGGCCGCACCGATAACGACTTTGCGAATTGAGATGGAGAACTGACATCACGGGCTCGTAATTATCGCAGCATAACAGCTTAAATGGGGTTTAAAAATTTCCGGACAGATACGACCTGGTGACCTTCAAAAAAAGAGCGTATTCCCACTTTAAAAGCCCGCAATGCGTATATATGCCTCATAGTGTTGCAGATGTTCATGGGTGGCGGTGATCTCTTACCATCGGGAGAACCGTATTCTCGTTTACTACAATTTTGACGGGCCCCGTGGCGAAGATGGTTAAACGCCGGCTGTGAAACGAGAGGCCGAGCATTCGATCCCTGCGGCCTGCCCCAAAACAAATGTTTCTGAAAATGAGCTTCTGAGACCAAAAAGTCTCTCATAGTGTCTGATATCTGCGACACAAGACACATAATTAATCTTTATGTGGGGTAAGGACTATATTATATGTGACTGTTGGCTGTAAAAAAAACAAAGTGAGATTTTACACGCCCGGACTAAGTGGTTAAAATGCAACTTATTGTAGGAATAGTGCAGTTCAAATAGAATATGATTTTCTCTCGCCGGTCGACACTGTAATCTCGGTGTGATTGTATCCGGATATATCCCGGATGAACCCGGAACACAACATGCTTAGATGTTCCACTATGAGGAATCCTTAGCCGATCCGTATGGTGTTTGGAATCCCAGCAGATGCGTATACTATACTAGCAAACTGATCCCTTCAACTACGAGATACCATACTGGTACCATGATCAGCTGTGACGTAGAAGGGAAAAATTAATAAAGCTCTAGAACTTCCAATCAGGAAGTTTGCCCAGGCTAGCAAAAATATTAATGAAAATTTTCACGGGAACAAATTGGGAACTTAAGCCTTTCTCATTTGTTTACGTCAGAGGTCGTTATTTTTTCTTGATGATGTTGTTTGCACCTGCGTTTCATTAGTTAGGTTCTCTTAAGAAAAAAAAATCAGTAGAATTGATAACCGAGGAGACTTTCAATTCAGTTAAAAATATAGATCATTTGTAGGATCAAAAACCCATTAAAAGTTTTTAAACATTGTCTTATACTGAAGTTAGAATTCTTTGAAATTGAATCTTCCTCAGGACAATTGTTTTTTTCTGTTTTATCACAGCTTTTTCGCCGCACTAATAAAGTAAAATTATATAACCAGGTCAGTGGAATGTTTGCATTGCTTTGTTATTCATGGTGTTGTTTGCTTTTGGTACTGTCTATGAGAAGTGCGTGGTGGCCTGTTGGTAACGGACCAGACGCGGCTACCTACATGTTCAAGGTGGACGCGGGTTCAAATCCCAGGGCACACCTCTGACTTTTCAGAGTCATGAGTGTATTGATAGTCAATCACCACGCACTATAACGGTGAAGGAAAACATCGTAAGGAAACCTGCATACCATAACGATTTGTATAAATTTCTATGGTATGTAAAAGTCCGCCAACCCGCACTAGGCCAGCGTGGTGGACTATATGGCCTAACCATTCTCAATCGTACTCTCTATTGTAGAGTAGGCCCGTGCCCTGCAGTGGGTCGTATATGGGCTGATACAATACAATACAATACTGTCTATGAGCGGTCGTATCGTTTACCATCAAGCGCATGGCATGCTCGGCTCACCATTCATCTTAATAAAAATAGGCCATTCAAACAATATTAAACGCCAATTATAATGCAATTCTATCTGAAATATTTATTCGAAGACAACATACGCAATAAAATAAAATACCGTTATCTCTCAGAAAATATTCGAAGTAATGTTATCATACAATCTCCCTAGCGTTATTATATTTAATAACACATAACTAACATTGTTATGGCGTTTATGGGATAACACATCGTTTGCAGTACACTCGTTTATTTTCACATAAAACGTTAAGAATCTGTCCACTAGAATATAGCTTAACATGACCGAGCTTAAAATATTGTTTGTATAAATTAGGATATCTGCCTTATTGTTCATGAATAAAACTACTTTATTAAGGATTTTATCGCGGAGTTGGTGTAATATCGAAACGTCGGGATTTTTTTTTAAATGTAAGTCCGCCAAACCGCACTAGGCCAGCGTGGCGGACTATATGGCCTAACCACTTTCAATCGATTCTTTCGATTGTAAAGTAGACCCGTGCCCAGCAGTGGGACGTATATGGGCTGATAAAAAAAAATCGAATCCGCTGTAAAATCCGCAATAAAGTAGTTTTATTTCAATGAGTAACATTCCTGTGAATACAAGAAACCATTGTGTATTCACTAAAATCATATGGTGTAAAAAACGTAGTATAAATAAGGGTCTCTCCGCGTTAGACGGTTTCGTGTTTGAATAATTCATCCAAAGAATATTTCTTGCTCGATACATTTACAGCGCGGTTAAATTGTGCTACGTTGTAGTGGGCAGATAGCCTAAATGTTAATTGACTATTCAGTGGAAGTAAGCGGCAACAATCGCGGAAGAGAAGCGATGTTTCCCTTTAACGACTTCCAACACTCCTCTCTGTCTGATTGTTCATAATTTAATTTTACTCACACCATTACGTTTTCATGTGTGAGAGGTCGAACTATTCGCATATATTTTCAAAGTAGCGTTATAAATTGATTTATCATTTACGGTTGAATTCTTCATAGAATATTAACAAATATAGTAAATACACCCAACAGTCACATACATAGAGTCCTGACCCCACACTAAGATAAATTAAGTCTTGTGTCATGGGTATCAGACACTATGAGAGACTTTTCGGTCTCACAAACACCCAGAATATAGACAAATACTTGTGGACCACATAAACATTTGTCTCGGTGGGGGAATCGAACCCGTGGCCTTTCGTTTCACAGCCGGCGTCCAACCAACTGCGCCACGGAGGCTGTCTATGCTCTATAGATATACCAATCCAGATATTATACCTACTATTTTATATGAATGCTTGTGAATCGTGTTTATTACTGGTTCGATGCCCAGGTCTGGCCACTTAGTAGGACTAGTATTACTTATAGTTACATTAGTCGAGACAGACTTGACCTTTATTAAACCTTCAGAATAAAATATGCTCAGCAATCTGTGTGTGGCATTAGTGGATTCTTTGCAGACACAAACGTGAGGTGGCATGTAGGTTGCCCGTATTATCGAAGTCTCGTCATTTCAAGAGGCGATAGAATAAATTGTGATCCCAAAATACAAATGTCAAGGAAAATGCCAATGGGTACTGTTTGAGTGTGAGAGAATATTACGTTATTGTCGAACATATTGTAGTCTTAATATTAATATTTGTTCGTAGTTATTTACTATTACACATGTAAGTTTGTGTCTTTGGTTTGTCAAGGGGACGGTTTTTTTATTGTAGACATTTCTATGGGCTTTTGACTTGAATTTCCTCTTTTGCAATAAAAAAGGACACAGGAGGATTTAATATTTAAAAAATGATATTAATTGTTATGTTAGTTCAGTATGATGTTTTTTACTACCGTGTATAATGGTTGCTATCCCAGTGGATACCAATACTCTAGCTTTGGGTCCTCGGCTATCTCACTTAAACACAACGCAACAAAGCTGTTACTTTATTTCGGTTTATCGCCAACCGTAAAAAATAATGTGACTGACACAGTTCAATTCAATTGTATTGTATCACCCATCCGCTCCGATTGCCATTTCCAGGTTACAATCGCGTTTTATATAAATACGTCTGATAATGACCGAGTAAAAAATTTAGCGCTGATAATAAACTGTTTATGCGTTATTGTTAGGTACGGCGGGTGTAAAATAAATCTGCGTTTATAGGCACCGGCGCTGCGCCGTAAACAGATCGGCGCTGAAATAAACTTAATGAGTGATGAATAAGCGCTGGGTCTAATGAGATTGTTAAACGCGTGGACGTGACGAGACAATCGTTTTTCATCCGATTTGAAGACATGTATTTCTAGCTTTAAAAGGCTCGTTTACACGCGAAGAGTTTCTCGCCTCGAAGACACGATTATCGCAAGGGTATAAAAAGTTGCATCGTGTAAACATTGTCAGGACACGATCATCATCATTGCGTGTGGCATTTATCCTGCGTTGATCAGACTTCTATGTCTGGACAATTGTCTGTTTTTCAGCCAGTTTGCTGCAGCAGAAGTATTTACGTAATTCCGACATTCCAACTGGAAAACAGCGAAGTGGGCATCCTTTTACCACATGAGACAGGGTTTGGTCTGGTGCTCCGCAGTCGCATTGTGGTGACTCCCTTAAACCCAATTTATGCAGATGGTGGTTAGTTTTCCCGTGGTTGGACCGGAATCTGTTCAGCCTTGTCCATGTCTTACGCATCGAAATCAGGCAGCTATAATAAACGTTAATCTGTGGCGGTTATGCCATGCGATAATAGCATACGATTCTCGTCACGATATACTCTCTCCGTGTAAATGACTCTTTACGTCCAATGTTGAACATAACTCGCAATGCTTCACAGTAGAGATCGCGGGCGCCAGATGTATTTTTCTGTTATCATTGGCTAACAGAGGTTGAAAATGACTTGAGCCTCGAAAAGCTTTATTAAACTCCTATGCAAAATATTTATTTAAGTAACTGGGATATGCGTAAAGACAAACATAAGGCCCACTGAGGTGAACCACCTTTTTAATATTCCAAGCTTTTGGCAAATATTCTTAAGCATCTGACGAAGTCTATAGTATTGTTACTTTTTTGAAAATTTATTATAATATTCACTTGAATTCATATTGGTTGATATTAGCTTTCTAGTATTATTGGAAAGCCACTTGATGTTCAGCAATGCGTGATGTTTAGAATTTATTGCCAAATGCACTTGAAAGCCTTTATTTGAATATGAAATGAAAAATTTAAATGTGGCAAACATAAAATACCACAAATAATGCTGCCTATTTTATGAACTTCTTTTGAGTCGCAGAAATATTATAAGATTTTAAATTTTGGATTAAATTTATGTTTATAATCAAAAAAACATATGTGAGACTATAAAGTTTGCTTTTCGGTTTATTAAAGTTTTAACTTATTGTACCTATAAGTTACTTATTGGGCTAAAACAAAAAACTGTTTTACGGAAATATATTCAGAGAGTCCTATGAGGTTTAAGACCTGTTTATGAGGCCTGTGTTTTTGGAGCTGTAGATATCTCAAGTAGTAAGATAAGCTGGTACACAATATCCGCGATAAGTGTTATTCCCACTTATCCTGAGACCTGAATTTGCGCCAGGCAGGCCGATAAAACTGTTTAACCGAAAACCGACGTAAAGTAATTGTACTAAGTAGGTAACTTGTCTATACAAAGTACCACTTGTGTATGGAATCCACGTGAAGTCTTGATTGTCATCGGAAAAAAATAGATAGCTTTGCTAAGGTACAAAGGTAAGGTTCAAACATTTGTCTTGATTTTATTTATGCGTGTACCTCAATAAATTCATGTTAGGTTGCCCAATCTTGAGGTTCTAAATGATAAGATTATGACTCTATGTAAAGCCAAGGAAGTATAGACTCTCCTGATTATCTCACCTGCATAATTCGAGTATATGGACATCATGCTCTCCGAGATATCAATCCTGAATGTGATATGTTTGCGGATGAATGGGCGATGATATTTAGCGGTTGTTTGAGATTCTTGAGATGTATGAATAATCTGTATCTCTGTATCTGTATCAGCCCATATACATCCCACTGCAGGGCACGGGCCTCCTCTACAATCGAGAGTACGATTGAGAGGTGTTAGGTCATGTAGTCCACCACGCTGGCCCGGTGCCATTTGGCGGACTATACGTATTGTATTTCAATTCTTTACAATCACTACAGCATGCAGTGATTGACTATCAATACACACATAACTCCGAAAAGTCAGAGGTGTGATATGGCATCTGGCACTAGAAAGTGACTACGACAAAAACATTGAACTGAAAACGCGACACATTTGCATGGATCGATTAGTCCGTTTTTATGGATGATGCTCGTTATCGAGACGGATGGATATCCATGGATAAAAACAGTACCGGATATTTAATTTATATTATATTGATTGATTACACATAAATACAGGGATCTTTAAAGCCCTAGCTAGTTTCAACACCGTTTCGTGCAATTTAATCGATATGTTATGTTTTAAAATAACCATAAATATTTAATTTTACCGGAAAATATCTGCGTTGCTTCGCCTCGCATATAAACATGTCTTCAGTGATTTATTTCTCTTGCTCAGATAAAATATTATCCTCATTAATAATATTAATGCGAGAGTTACTCTGTCTATGTGTTTGTTCCTTTTTCAATAGTCATCTTTGAACTGATTGTAATTTTTGGTTTCATGGCGATAAAGGATAGATTAAGATAAGGGTTACTTTTTATAATCAATTTCTAATTTATATGTCATTGTACAAATAAATGGATAGAATTACAATTACCTGAAAAAAAAAATTGTATTTGGGTGTCGCTGGACCGGACGGTAAGTCTATAAATTAATGATTAATTATTATGATACCTACCTACCCCGGTGATTCATTGGCGTTACGAACCATTTATGCCGGAGTGATGTTGATTCGAATCTTGACGAGAATATAGTCATGTTTCGTTTTTCGTGAATGAAATAAATGTTTGATCTATCGTTCTGGGAAGTTCCAAAAAACAACAATTATGAATCCCCTAGTCTGTTTCGGAGACAAAAGTCCTTTAGGATATTACATTGTGTTAAATTTAAGAAATCTAATATTAATAAAATTATACCCTACAGTCACATATGCCATTCTCGTCACGATATTGGGTTACGTAAACTATTATATGAGGTATTTCTTCAGTCACACGAGATTAAGACAAGAGAGAAGAAAAAGCAATATAAGGCAAGGGACAATATTGCTTTTTTACACGTGTATTTGCCATTTGTTGTCTCTACACGTTAGCTATCAAACACAATTATACTTTTATGAATAAAACTATAATATTGTCACCATAAATAAAAAAACATTGCTTCAAAGACATGGTATGTATTTTTGCATTTAAAATTTATTATTTTTTTCTAGGGGTGGCAGTAGCGTCCAGTGTGTTCACAATCACAGCGATGTCAGTGGACCGGTACCTGGCGATCACGCAATCGCTGCGGCAGCCCTGGATGCCGTCGCGTCGTGGGGCCTGCGCCCTCCTCGCAGCCCTGTGGTTGGTAGCCTTCGCCATCTTCGCGCCTCTGCTGGCTGTGGCAGCCGTGGAGCGGGAGAGGGTGCCTCTGCTGTCTAGGACGAGAAATGGTTCGGTGAGTGCAGTTTAATATTGAGACGGTATATTGCGTGCTAAAAATCGATCCAGATGTTCCACGATAATATAATATAATACAGCACTATGTACTTATAACTCTTAACGCATCCTAGACAAGACATTACAATCAAATATAGAAACAACAGGATTATTGCAATTGGCAGTGTTATCGTTTATAGCAATTTTTGCCAAACAGCCTTGAGATTGAGAATATCGGAAATAGTGGTAGATGGCGTACACCGTACTTTTCGCTTCTAAACATTGTCTGGAAGTAGTAAAAATGATGTCTATTTATTGAGTGGCACAAAGGATAAAAATAACATTATTTTTGGGGTTTTTGTTTCGAATCTTAACAATGAGCGGAATGGATAGAATTTTTGCTTGCATGTAAATACTCTATGATGCTTCACAACTGCTAAAGCAATTGCTGTAGGATCGGCAACGGTACCTATTCAGCTAGCATGGTTTAACTTCACTTGACCCGCAACAAATTTAATAAGAACTTATAACTAACACTAATTTGCGGTTACTTTAAGCAGTAATTGAAGCCGCAATTATCTTTTGTTGGAAGGAAACGACGCCCACTGCACGCGAATTGATTGTTCGAACTCATTAAAACTTTTAATAGTCGTTTAAAAATTCCGCGCTCCTTTAACCTCGGTGAAATGAATCGAAATCCTCAGTTTGGTATAAAACGAAACAGATTGTAATTTGTGTTCCATTATATTCGTAATTATACTTGTTAAAAGTTGTCTTTATTTCTATGCATGTTATTTAATGCGCTAGGAAGTATATTATTATTATAATATATTATATCAAGGGCGGCGGTAATCGCTTCCCATCAGATTAAGTGTTTGATCATTTGCCGGACTTTGGCAATAAAAGAAAAAAAGTCGACGTCAGAATGTGGTTTTATCTTATTGATGGATATTTTTATCGTAGTAAGCTTTTAATCGCTTTTTTCGCAAAGAATATTTTATAAAGATATACAGGGTATATCAAGACTGCGACAGAAAATGAAGCCAGGTGGTAGTATTAATAACTTTAGATAGAATGCAACTAATAAGTTTCGAAGCGTTCATTTTTTACTTGTCATCGTATTTGAGTAGTAAATACATCGTTTCTGCAAAATAATAGTGTACACTTTTTTATTTTTAAAGACATTATGGTACATAAGGGTTTAAATTATCATTTTAGCAAAAACTAAGGATTTGCCATACACCATGATATTTAAAAAATTGCAAAAAAAACTGTAGCTTTTTTTTAGAGCATTTTAGTTACATTGTGTCTTTAATCACTAAAACTACCACCTGAATTTGTTTTCGGTCGCAGTCTTAAAATACCCCGTGTATTGTGTTCAATTTTAGCACCTCATCCACTAACTGTGTTTGGCATAGTCACAGCAAACTATGAAATTAGGTAACCCATTAGTGGTCGAGAATGACAGGCCACCACTGCGCCAATTAGACCCCCATTTGTCTCTAAGCCTTAGGACAGAGGTTCGTCAGAATGACGTAGTAGCGCTTATCTCACTACTCGTATATACTGGTATGGCGGGGGTTCCTGAGCCTTGCGGAATAAATCACTGCCAAGTGCCAGCTTTACGAGGTGCGCTTCAAATATAATTTACTAAAATATTTCAACTGGGGTTTTGATGAATGTTTCGCGGTAGTCGTTTCAAGTACATGTTGTCAGAACATATTGGTAATGTTTTGCTATTTGCATGGTAATGAGTTTTGGGCAATCATTTGCCCGAAATTTTTATGGAATTCGAAAACACAAAAAGTAACTGTGATGTAGGATAGGATATTATGTCGAATTTATTTCATGAATTAGCAGTAATTGATTGTTTAGAATTTCGCAAACTAAGGTATGCATGGCTTGTATATTTTTTCTGTGCAACATTCTATAAAAAAATAATATCATATACTTTAATTAAAAATACGCATTTAAAGTAAATTTCAAAATTCAGGATTAAAGTGTGGTATATAAATACTTTATTTTATACAATTATTCGACATACATACATAAACACACGCCTTTTTCCCAGAAGGGGTAGGCAGAGGTGTTAACAGAACACCCACGTTTCGCCTTGTATATTCCGTCCCACGATGTGATAGGGGGCGAGCCTATCGCCATATCGGGCACAAATTCCTGACTCCGGGCTGATAATGAATAGAAAAATCCAATATCACTTTGCCCGACCCGGGATTCGACAAAAATTTGCAAACTTTTTAGTTTAAAGTTAATATAGGTATACATAGAAGTCCTTATGGGAATCTTCGGTCTTGCAATAATAATTAATCGTGCCATTGGAGAATGGGGAATCAACGAATAGGACCGAACTCAGAAGGAGGAGTGGGGAGAGCTCAGGTCGGCCTTGTTCGGCACGTGCAAGTTACCAAATAGTATCAGGAGAACATAAGAGTTAAAGAAGTCTAATTTGGCGCCGTGCTATGGAGGGAACTTACAGTGTATGTAAATATTTGAAAATGGATAAAACGTGCATTTCTATCTAGCTGTTTTATTGTAGGATATATTTTATTTAGGAATTAACTTGCTGCCGCTAGATCACTGAGAAATGATTATATCTCAGGTATTATTTTTATAATCCTTCAATTAAGTCATAAAATAACAAACCATATCTATGTAGCACTAGTTCATTTACATAGGTTTTGTTTGCCGCTTAACACACATAAAGACAGAGGCTCAATATGACGACGTCACACAGCAATACGCACGAGACGTACCAGGGGCGCATAAGTAAACAGTAGCTTCAAATAAACGAGAACAAGAGTCTGGTCTGCATTCACTAAGAACATTTTATTTTTTCAGTTTGAAAATGGGATATTGTTGATTGCGGCTTTGAATATAAAATTAAATATTTGACTTATTAAAAAACAATGTAATAAAAAGAAATTTAACACCGCTCAAAGTTCTTAAAAAACCGAAGACATTGTCAGTTAGTAGAGAGTTTATTGACACATTATATTTATTATCTGTCTCGCGACCTTTGAGTAGTTAAAGAGGGTCGGACTAAGGACTCATGCTACCTCTTGAAAAATACTAAGCTGTGATAGCTGCGAAGGACTCACGTAACTAAGTAGGGAGATTCTAATTTTGTGTTGTTGAATTTCATAAGAATTATGCCAGTGCTATTAAATTTTGTTATTACCGTAGAATATTCTGGGTTTAAACAGTAAGTTTTCTTTATTACTTTCTTCAGAGACTGTGCAACAAATAAGGCTTGTGTGGTGTAGTTATAAACCTAATCAAGGAATAGAGTGGCACTGGTATACGTAAAAAGTGTAAAATTATCTACAATGTAGTTATATTGTGCCAGTATAAAGATTAAAAAAATAACTTTCGTGAAAGTGAAAATTCATGGCTTTTTATTTCATTTTTACAAGCATTATTGAGTTGATTTAAAGTGTCTCGGAGGCAACATACTTAACAAATGGAATGTGCAATATTTTCACAAAGCAATTATTAAATTCTGTCGAACAAGCGTTGTTGCTGATTCAATGCGAGCTAGCGAGTGTACGTACGTTCATTTATCTCCGTCCATCTTCCTTTCACAGTTGCATGTTGCTTTTTTACCATTGTCAAGCATCAACCATTGTCAGCCACGTAGTTCATGTTTTGATTTTATTTTTTTATATAATAATACACTTCTTTTTAAATTCAGTAATTTATGTTCTATAAATACGACTTCCACAAATTAACGTAAAAAGTAATTCATACAAAAAAAATCTGTCACTTTCCTATAAATCTTTTTTGTTTTTGTTAACTTACGTCACGCCGTCAAACTAAAGTACTAGGACAATAGGAAACTGTTACAGTTTCTACACACACTACGGTCCCTCTCTTTCCACTAACAATTGCCAGTGCTCGCTGATTGGTCAACGCTGCCCGGCTACAATGTTTCTAGGCCACATCACGTTGTGATTCCGTCGTTCTGTACCAGGGCTGCAGAGGTATACAGAATTCTGATCTGTAACCTAATATTGTATTTTACCAATATATGTACCTTCTTCCTTTTGAGGATTCACAAGTGTCTGGTGCTTTGTATTTTGTATTTATATAGGCTTATTGAAGACATCATATTCATGATATTTTAGTGTTAATTGAATCACCATTTGACTCGATATTTCAAAATAATTGTAAAATGTAAGTGTTGTTTAAACCCAGAAATAAATTTCCCCCACAGTTTGCGCCCTATCTGCGCTAGATTAATGAGGGGTTGGTTTTTCATTACGCACGAATGTGAAGTAGGGCGGTACATTATATTTATGACACAAAAGAGAGGCAATCTTATCTGTGAAGTTTGAGGTCACGTTATCACGCTGACGTGTGGTACCAGGCGTGCATAACTTCAGAGAGTTTGTACTTGTACAGATTAAATAGCGCGATGCAAAAGTGTTCGAGCAGAAAGTGTGGAAATATTTTAAGTCTGTGACTCCAGACCCTGCTTTATGACGTGAGTCTGTTTAATACGGTTTTTGGCCTTAATTTTTTAACTGATATTTATAATAAATCTTTTAAAAGTTCATCTTTTTTTATTATATTATATTTCATTCATCATACAAAAAAGGACATAGGACACTTTACATTCACCAAAAACGGTTGTTGAGGGATAGTAAAATAACGTAAAGTTTTTATAACAACGCTTCCTGTGGCGACCACAGCCTAAATTTATTGACAAAAACTGTATTAATGCAAGCGAATCCGCGAGCAAAACCTAGGATTGTAACACATTAAGATTGATTAAGTGAGCTTACATTTGACTATATCAAATGGCCTATATAGTTTTTGATAAATTGTTATACGTTTATGAAGCGAATAAAAGAAAATTGGCTCGACCCAGATAATACATTTTATGAGTTTTTGCCGATTCATTTAATGAATATATTTTTTATATATTTTAGCCCCGCTATCGCGTCAAAGCATTTACACGCTGGTGACGAAAACATACCTACACTTATTGGAAACAAAATTACGCTTTCATGGTCAACTTAGACCATAAAGTTGGCCCATATAAGTCTCACTGCAACCGTGCATAACTTGACTCCTCTACGCTCCAGAGGGGTTTAGATTAATTAACCACTTTCGCCTAATGTGGTTGCTGGACTTTACAAATATTTCAAATTCATGTGTAGAAGTCAGAAGGGTTTGCCATCAGAACGTATCTGCGACCTCTAGGTTTAATAAAATTAATTTATTATATTTTTTTACTAAAATATTTTTATCGTAATGTCGCTCCAGAGCGTAATATTTCGGCTATTATTCTAACATTAGTTAGTAGCTAGTTTTATGTTTACAGTCGGTAGGTAAAATGTTGTGAAGTACTAAATTATGTAAAATATGCTCTCCAAATTAAAATAATTATGCCAATATAACTTTTTAAGTTAAGTTTAATCGTTTTAGTTTTAGTAAACATGATTATGACGTAAACCTAGTTTGGGTTAGTCATTGCTGATGTAAAAGTTAAATACCTTCCATATCCAATATTTCGAATTTCCAATTTTTCGTGCAATGAGCTCTCTCACTACAAATAAATAAATGAAAATATCAGCACTCACAATTCAATTAAACGTGGATCTGATGGAGTGGGTCCGTATAATTGAGTAGAAGTCTACCAACTATTAAAAATGATTTTTGATGGGTAGAACTAATTTATGAAATAAAAAGTCCTCATGACGTTGACGTGACGTTTCAAGCACTATTTCAATATTTTCACAGGCGATCACATTGAAACGTCATCACGTTCGTCACGTTTTTCAGCCGAGGTACTAGGAGCGCATAAAAGCGCAGAGGTGTACTTGCCATAGTTAAGGAATAGTTTGAGCGAACGGAGGGTTGATAGCAGTGTTTGAATTGCATCTGCAGTAAATATTTTAGACTGTGAGAATTTTCCCCCTTTAAAGCGCTGATTGGTGTTTCAAGGATACATTGCGCGCGCATGCCTATGAAGGCGATGTTCATGTTGCCGCGTATGAAAAACAGATTTAAATTACTGGGTGTTTTTTTAATATTTTGATAGATATGACTACTCATAAAATTTTACGAATAATAATACTAAATTCATTGGCATTTATTGCTTTTACCTGTGTATTTCATTATAGATCAGTAGATTGGATTGGATTACACATTTTTTTTTCGAAATAGCATTACAGTCAAGTTCCAGTATATAAAAGTTTACGATGACATTTATTTTTAATCGTAGTTCGATTGTAAAAATGTTACTGCTATAATTTCGTGTTAAAGTCTGCCCTTAGGTATTTACATATTGATGAAGCCAGAAAATTGTGTGCCTAAATTACGTTGAAATGTAATTTTGTTGTAGCTCTACATTCGTTGGGATGATAAAAAATTGGTTTCCAAAAATAAACTTGAAATAGGCTGGCTATGACGTTGAGATTTAAGGTATGAGTTTTTTTTAATAACGTAAAAGACAGTATCCAAGCCAAGCAACCAAATAAGTTTTCATTTAAATGAAATGAAAATAGATTGCTGGAGTGTATATTTATAAATAGTAAAATTCATAAAGTCCATCGTTTCGTATAATCCAGGGATCTTTTAGTATTTAATTAGGATTTTCTTATTCCTTTTATGTGGGAATGTAACGACATTTATTTTTTCGACTTTTAATTATAATTTTTAAAAACTATATGGCTCGAAATATCACCAATATACTTTCCGTTATTGGTGAAAAGTGCAAATTAGGGTTTGTCTGCATAAACTTCGGCAGAAACAGGATTCTGTCAGAAATCGACATTTTACACATAATCTAAATCTAATTTAAAGATCGTCTATGGTCTTTGTCGTGGGAATGCAAAATTATTGTCAAAATATGAGAAACAGTTTATTTCTATTTAACGCATAGTTTCAGATATAATTTCTTAACATAAACAACAAGTATTTAAGTCGTCATCTAATAGTATTAAATGTTCAATACGAATATAATCAAATGTGAAAAGAGAAAAACTGTTCGTAATATTTTGATAACAACGGATTCGCACACTAAAACACAGTAAGCGATCTATACTAAGAAAACGACTTAATATAACCAGTGGGGTTTATAATCTCTAGTCTCACAAAGACTAGATCGTGTCGGACGAATGAGGCCGACTAGAAGAGATAAGTAAAAAGTCGATGGGACGTTTGATCTTGTAACGAAGACAATTACATTGAACAATAACAAAAGATCTTAAATATGATGCCAGATAAAAGTATTTCTGCCCCCGATTAAATATTTAAACTTATAATTAAAATAAATGAAAATTTTATGCTTCGAAATATGATTAAAATTATTAATTAACTTTTACATACAAGGTTTCATTTGTTATATTTATTTCATGCATAATTGAACAAATACCTATTTTACAAGAGGTTGATATTAATTTAACTCAATATAACAACAAATTTATTTATAAATTTATACATTTTCTAATTAATTTTGTTCGATTTTATTTTCTCGTAGAAACCAAAAACTGATTGATTGTACGTACCTGCTTTGTTCACGTATCAGAATAGTCAGGTCACGTTTTTAAATCTATGCGAAGTACTAGGAGCGCATAACTGGGCAAGGGTTTTCTGTTACGAAATATGTCGAGCATAGCTTAGAATCGATTGCAGTAGTCGACTGCATTGTAGGGCAATATTTTTACTCTGTGTCTACGCTCTCGGCAATGGATGATTCTGATTGGTACACTCTGCTTATTGATTACAAGCCGGCGCTAGGCAGTGGTCGTGGACAAATTAATATGTAGCTGTGTGTCACATGCACAGTTTAAATAGTGAAGGCAGTACAGTGACGAGATCCAATGTTGACAGGGGGAATTTTTGCGATTTTCACTTTGTCTGAGTGACAAATATTTTCGGGGGCAAATATTAATGTTTGGATTGCTGCGTTTGTAACTTTCTTTTGATGCACCCCGCAAACATTTTATCGTGATTGAGAGGTTTTATTCAATACATTCAGGTTTTGAAAGAAGCACATGAAAATGCAGCTCTGCATTATTTCGATCGCAACTCAGAAATATATCTTTTAATATGTTTATTAACAAATAGATAACGCTATAATACTATACAAAACTTATTTTACGAGTAATTAAATAAGTAGATCTAAATTATATTAGCGTGTAGCGAAATTTGGAACCACAAATAAATTAAATAAATATCTATTTAACTCATTGTTTGAGAAATGTTTTTATAATATAAACAACAATCATTTATAATCGTAATCTTAAAATAATAACATGTCCCATATAATAAAATGTGAAGAGAGAAAAACTGTTTCTAATATTTGGTAACAACGCATTCGAACGCCAAAATATCGTAGACGATCGTCAAACGCGCGACCCAATCTGTCTTTGACTTGTCTACGTCATATTTCTCAATCGATGTACCAGGGGAGCATAAAGTCGATGAAGTGCGCGTGTCACAGTCTAAATAGATGTAAGCAAGGGCTATAATCGTACAGTACTCGAGTGACGATTACGCGTATGTTTTAGACTGTCTGCTTGTTGCATGTTCCCCTTCATCAATAACAACGTTGATTGGTGGAGCCGACTACTGGATTATTTGTGTGCAGATTGTGTTTTGAATTACAATCGATTCAGCCCGACAATTATTCTGTGAACGATGGAGTAGTTAGTGGAAATTGGATTTCGTTATATCCTGCGTGTTGGATCCTATCAAATATTGTTGTTTGTGTTATTGGACCGAAATTCACCATATAAGCAGTAATGGGGTGACATTAGGAGACATTTTAAATGAATTGAAACGAAAATGGAGATAATATAATAATAAATATAAAGATAAAATAGTTCCCGACTGTTGGGGAAATGTATTTGCTATTTCCTTTGTACTGGTATATTACGTATCGAAGCGAGAAGTAGGTAGGTATTACTCAAGGATTCAAAAGATTTAGTGACATTTTATAGAATAAAGAATAATTTAAATTAAAACCAAAAATATACAATTTTAAAACGTTAAATGCTGTTTTATTTGTATGTTTTAGCAATTATGGCAGTTTTTTTATTATCAGTTACACCAGTTCGATGTAGACATACAGAGGTACTGTTATAAAAATGTGACTGATTTGTACATACATGTAAAATATCTCTCATTGTGTGTGCAGTAACAACAAGTGCAGTAAAATATAACTTAATTGGCGACAGATGAATATCTCTCACAGGACTTTTTTTCTATCTATCTACACATTTATAATGTAGGTGCATAGTCAGCCGTCATCATGGATTTACTTAACGAAACGCGTCAGCAGTTATACCAAACTGTTGACGTCTGTGATTGGGGTTTACCTAGGGTTGATGTACTCTTCAAAAAGCATATTAAATCTCTCTCTCTCACGTCAACTACAAGAAACTCCACTGCTGAACATAGGCCTCTCCCAAGGATCGCCACATCCACCTGTTGGAAGTGACCTGCATCCAGCGACTTACTGCAACCTTAACCAGGTCGTTCGTCTTCCTTATAGGTGGCATGTAGAAAAATGTCAGTTGAGGTAAAATGCCCTCAACAAACGGTTGTTGGCGAGGCGGCTACGTCACGTGTTTAATCGCCAGGCAATACCAGGCGCACAAAAAATGTAAGAGGTCTGTACGCGTCATAGGGTAGACATTTAAGTTCAATGCTCGACTGACAACAATATCAGTTATTTTAGTCTGTGAATGTAGGCGTTATTCTCATTAAATGCAAGACTTATTGTAGAACGGATTTAGAGGGATGTGTTCGAATTAATTTTAAATTACCTTTGGGCTTCGTGTCACCGCGAGTGTATTATAATAATATGAATACATTTAGATGATGTAATTTTAGTTTTTGTATTCGGTAATCCACTTTATTACTATTTCCAAAGTTTGGGTTAATTAAAATATTTTGGGTTAATTGAAGTCGTTAATTCGTTATTTGTTGATTAATTGCGTATTTCGCGGGTAATGATCGAATATTCTGCAATATTCTACAGGTGCTCTTCGTTCGGAGAATCGCCGTCACGTTTATATTCGTTTGTTTACAATTATACCAAGGGAGCATAGCTGTGAAGGATATGTTATGCCACAGATAAAATGAACGTGTGACTCAGTAGTACGGAATTGATTTTAGGGTACTGTCTAAATCGACGGAATATTTTTAAACTATGACTTCATTAATCTGCTTTGAATATTCAGAGGTCGTATTTGCATCAGAGTAATAAAAGTGACATCACTGAGGTTCGCCATGTTTTAAACTCGCCGTGCGGTACTAGGAGCGCATAAAGAAGCAGACGTTCGGGTGCCACAGGCTAAATTGCAATATAGTGGAGAAGAAGCGATTTCAGTGCCTTACTACCAATATGCGTAATATTTTTAATGTTCGTGAGTGTAATGTTCATGTAAACATACGATTTAAAAAAAACAGTAGATTTTAGCATTTGATATATTAAAATATAATATTAAAATGTATCGTTTAAAAGTTTTTGTTATTGTCATAGGTTATTCTTTGATCAAATTACTTACTCCATAAGAGAAACTCGTAAAACCTATCACTTATGTAATATTAATGTACAATTTGATTTTTTTAATTTTATATCAATATTTTCAGACATAGAGAGGATGAAATGAGTATCATTGCGCATTTTTCTAATATTATGTTATTTGCTTTTGTGCACGTAACAGTGTAATTGTATCTTATTAAGGAATCGTCAATATATAAATAACTTATTATTGGCGTCTTCCTCTTTCACATTGAACATGTATTACGATTATAAATGCTCCTTATTTGAAATATGAAAATATTGTGAAACAATGGGTCAAGCAGACCTTTTTACTTTTATTTGTAGTTTTTAATTTCGTCACACGCCGTCTTATGGTAAATGCGCGTTACTCAACTATTCATCCTGCTCGTCGCGTTTACGTCACAACTCCAAACGACGTGATGTACCAGGACAGCATAAAGTTGCACGAGTGTTCGTGACACAGCTTTAGTAAAACAGCGACGTAATGAACGATCGATAGCAGAGCCTGAGTGAGTATTGGAGATATTCTAAACTATGTCAGCGGTATTTCCCCTCGCCCTTGAACGACAGGCGTTATTAGTGTTCGTATGCACGCACACCAGAACACAAGTAAAATGTTTTGATGTATAAATTGCGATTGTTTTTAGTGTTTAAACAGAGATAAATTAAATTTTATATTTTGTCTGGATTTTAATTTATACATATCTTTTATTTAAATTCACTTTCCTAGTGGTAATTTCGAATAGAAGTCATAATTAAAATAGCTGAATAATTAGTTAAGAACAATGTATTTATTCGTACGGTCGACATACCAAGGTTCACAGCACAAGGACATTGTTAAACGTCGCAATACCAGGAGCGCATAGTGATGCGGCAATATAAATACCACTGCAGTGATTCGAGTGCAAATACTCTGCGACAATAGCGCTGGAAACATCAAGCAGCTTCGTCGTGAAAATGTCAATTATTTGCAAGAAAATAACGAGTTCTTCCCACATTCAAAAGACACGGGTCGCGACAAAAGTTTTCTGTACATTTACTATGAATTCACACGAATAGATTCGACGAATTATTCGTTCAGAATAAAATATATTCCTTTAGAAATGCAAGGTCACGTCAGTGTAAAAAGAAGCAGCGAAATGTATTAATATTTTACATCATGTCAGCGCAAATGCGCATTAAAATAGTAAAATATCAGAAATAAACAGACTGCTTTCGGTAAATCTGTCTTCATCACACATCTACAAGTACTTAAGGAGGGCGCTACATGATTATACACACCTTGTAAAAAACAATTCATTATTTTACTTCTCGCCTGTCTGATCTCAATCATTGCAGGAATTATATTGAAATAAAACTAAGTACCGGTAATTCTATAATTTCAGACTTAGAAGATTAAAAAACAGTGTATCACCACCGACTTTGATGTTTACAAACAATGTGGGTACGAGGGGAGCATGCGAAAAGACAATATTTTGTAATGCCACATGTTAGATAAAAGGAATCAAATCAAACTCCTAACATATGAATGTTAAGAGAAAAATAATCCGTCGTAGTAGATTTTGGTTCACTCTCCATATTAAACATAATTATATTTTTTGGATTTCTATATTGTACACAAATTGGCTTTTACATAATATTCTGCCAACTGTTTTATAAGTTGTATTGAATCAAATTACTTTTAAATAAATCTAAGACTGATATTGAAATTCACTTACCACTATAATATCCTCTTGAATAAATGGATATAATATATTATTGTGCCCGACAAATCGAGCAAAATAGACCGATGCTACGTTGTCAGACGATTACACATTACCTGGATCACATCAATTGTTTTGAAATTAAATATAGGGTCATATTTACATATGGTATTTAATTTAAACCACATGTTCCTAACCAACAAGTACACAAGTAACATGATACCAAGTTTGAAAAAAAAAAGGTGCTTGATGCTTTTGTGAAAATTCGCGATTTTAGTTTTCAATGCTTTTGATCAACCGGTATAGGTACGAATCTTTCTACGGCTCAGCTAAGATCCCGAACCGATCTGAAGTTAATCTAAGTGGTAAAATTATTCGTGTCTATACGGGGTGGCCAAAAATAGTAAAAACTAATTTTGGACAAAAAAAACATTTCGTTTTTTTTTCAAAATTTGTACAGTGACATTTGGGGTGATTGAAAACATGTGGGTTAAATTAAATACCATATGTCAATATCATCATGTACTTATATGAAATTCGCTTAATTTATTGGTCATATTGTATTGGAAACTTTAGGGATATTATTTTTGGAGTGTAATCGTATATTATTTTTAAAATTGTTCAGTTAAGTACACGTAATTAAGAATGAAGTACCTTTTTATATTTACACAAAAAATGTGGAGTTAAAAAATATTTTCATTATATACATGAACAACAATTAAAATGAAAACAATATCTCTGCCCATTGCGCGATGGCGTCGATTGTTTACAAATTCACCAGGACAGCATAGGTGAAAGCGGATGTCGAATGCCACAGATTAACTAAAAATGTTACGCAACATGGAGTTTTCGTAATGTTACTCTTTGCAATCTGAGCAATATTTTCAAACTGTGACATTGTTTGTTTCTAGTGTTATAAAGATCATATCTACAATTTATTACAGTGTTGCTTATAACCTTTTAACTCTATTGAAGATAAAATTGTGCTACGTGTACGTAACCAATGAAATTTGAAGACAACAGAGCGCAAATACTTCATTCATGGTGTTGTATGGTTTTGCTACCGTCCATGAGCAGTCAAATCATCAGGCGAATGGCATGCTCGTCTCGCCATTCATTGCAATAAAAAAAAAGATAATTTTGTAAGCGCAACAAGTAATGTGGTCGTTAAACACAATCTAAAAATACCTTTAGCATTTCTTTATAAAAAAGGTTTGAACCCAAAGCAAGCATCACTTTTTTGTTGCAGATACGTACACAAGTAGATACAACAAACTCGTAGAAAAGAGCAACACATGCCTACACATTCAACCTAAAATTCTCCACGGGAATTTTGATATAGTATGAGAAAATCCTTAAATTTACCACAATTCCCCAATTACGGAACCCTGTTCCATTTTATTCTGGGTAAAGAAAAGATCGGAAAAACGAAATGTAAAGAAACATTTTCTTACCTTTCAATTATCTTTATTGTATTTTGTAATTGAGCGCTACTAACAATTGAATTTTTCTACAAACAAGACGCTATTTGATGATTACGCACTAATATTTATCATTGTTGTGTGTTATCAATTTTGTTGAGGCAGTTCATTTTTGTTTTGTCTTATTGCTTTGAATGGCGAGACCAGCGTGCCATTCGTCTGATGGTAAACGATACGACCGCTCATGGCTCACCGCTCAGTAGCAAAATCAAACAACACCATGAATTACAAAGCAATGCTTGGCATTCCAATTTTTATTCTATGTTTTTTTAAATTATCTGTTAGAAAAATGACGAATGATAATTGAGCTGCCGGCCAGAATATAATACCGACAGAAACTTAACCATTAGACATAAAGTGAGCTCGTTATTTTTCCCTTCCATTATAACTCGGTATATTGTATGCAGTACGAGTATATCATCAAAATTATTGAATAAACATTGTTGCCTAATTAATATAGTGGTATTAGTAGTGTAAATCGATTTTTTTTTCAGCCCATATACGTCCCACTGCTGGGCACGGGCCTACTCTACAATCGAGAGAATCGATTGAGAGTGGTTAGTTAGTGTTAGTTAGTGGTTAAATCCAATTTACATGAGTTTAATCAAAAACCACGAGTTTTTCATGATTGATAATTTTCACTGCGCACGCACCAAATATAAAGGAAAGTTAGAATTAAAATTTGTAGTATAAGATAAAAAGGCCATCTCGTCTGAAACTCATCCCTGTAGCTTCGAATGTCGGTAAAGTTTCCGAGTTCAGACAACCAAGTTGTCTCTCGACATTCAAGTTTATTGTATATTGCTTTTTCGAGGGCTCGTTTCTAATTCTACTCTTGTTCTTTTAATATATACAAGTAACCCACATAGAAATATGAAATAACAATAAATCTAATTTTGACGAAAACTTGACTGAGCCTTTTTGACTAGGATGAAAGAGCTATTTCAGGGAATACTTATGTATAAGCATTTTTTATTCCTTACAATAAGGGTTTTGTACTATGGAAAATTATTTGCCAATCCTTATAACATATTCTATACAACAAAACATAATATACAAAAAAATATCAAACCAAAAAAAAACAATGAAAAAAGAAGGGAAACAAGTGAGCAAAATCGCAACATTGTAAACTTGAATTAAACGTAAGCTTGGTCAGACATTAGTTCCTAAAACTTCATCACTTTTTGACTAATATTTTCGGAAATTGCCACAAAGAAGATATTACTTTACAACGCTGAGCTCTCGGGTTCAAACCTTGAGTCGGGCAAAGTAATATTAGATTTTCTATTCGTTACCAGCCTGAAGTCAAGAATTTGTGCCCGAAATGGCGATAGACTCGCCCCCTATCATATCTGGTGACGGAACACATTGTGCAAAACGTAGGTGTCCCGGTAGTACCTCTGCCACCCTTTCTAGAAGAAGGCGTGAGTTTATGTATGTATGTCTCTGTATATAACGTAGACTGGGTATAAACAAAGACATTTTTACCTAAAATATCGGCCAAATATTTTCATTACTTCCAAGTTGTTTAAATATGAATGTACTTCCGGGGTTGAAGATGTCAAAGTCGTTAAATATATTTTTCGTTCAAATGGGTAGCCCTTACTAGCCCATTTCATATTTTATTAAGTTGTTTTTCCTTATTGCTCTCATTCAAGGTTCATATCTATTCGTTTTGAGCAAACTGACAGTTTCACATAATATTTTTAGGGATATTTCATTTTTATATGTTCTTATGATACTATTTTAATAAAAATGACAGTAAGAAAAACATTTTATTGTTTTGGTCAAGTGTGTAAAGAACAAAGTCAAAAGCTAAAAATAGACAACAAAACCGCCTAATATAAAGGTACAATAAAGACTTTGAGGTCGACGTAATTATAATGAAAGTCAAACAATAAAGGTTAAAAAATATCGGTTTTCGTATTTTTAAACAGAGATCATAAGACGCCTTTGTTGCATTATTAATTAATGAAAAATGAAGAATCATAATAGCGATGATAGGGTATTACCATTTGTCGTTAGGACGTCCTGCGTTTAATTCCTAAGTCAGGCAGTTTACTTAGATTGTGGGGAAAAGAATTTATTTATTTATACTCTTTATCGTAAGTATCAAGTTAGATAGGAATTATATAACAGTAAAAATTAAAATGCTGCAATGGGTGACCATACATGAGCGATTTCCTCCTGGCCACCTATGGATGAATAGGAATTGTTGAATTTGTACCTTGTATTAGGCTCGCAATAGGCAAGTTGTTAAAAAGCTAAAAATTGTACTAGCTAGTGGTGAAACCACAGGGTGAGACGATCGTACACTGTTGGTATTCTATTGATATTCACTGTCACCGTATGCACTGTAGAAATCTCGCCATTGTCACCTATTCTACGTAATTCGTCTATAACTGGTTTTCAACATGACAGCATTTGCCCACTAGTGAGAGGCTACTATTTCACACCGCTTTCTATTGATACTCAACTTAATTCTACAATACGTAATTCTAGTATTTTCAACGACGCAACCAATGCTAAGATTGGCAAATAAAGAAAAATCGACGTTATCTTTGACACAGTTTCCAGCATTGAAATACGGTCGGGAAAAGTTTGTTTGCATAACTACGAGCCGGTAATGCGATACTGAAGGAAACGTTTTTTATTAAATTAAATTCGAGCGCGAAACGAGTCCAACTGCCAACTTTTACTTAACAACTATTCTTTCGATGTTATTCGTTGTGGAACAAATTTCGTTGAAATGCCTCCAATGGCACTGCGAGGCGGAAATGTTCAATTTGATTGGGGTGCGCGGATTTTATTTCGTTCAAATACGGGTCGTTTTTGAATGGCTTGTAGTAACAAGCCAAAATAGTTGTAGCCTATTATGTTTGCGAGTCTGGATGTTGTTTAATTAAGCTTACTGGTATTTTTAGATTGAAACGTACAATGTTAACAAGTCTTTTTACCTGAAGCAAAAAGTAAGAAGAACGTTGCAATGATAAAGTAATAAATGGTAGCAATTTGTGTAACAATATGTTTACGTATTTCGACTGTAGCGATTAAACTACTCATCCGATTATGATGAATGAGGTGTCAATCGATTTGCTACTTTAGTCCGAATGACGTAGGTTACATTTTTATCCGACTACAGCTAAGCCAATAGGCAGATTTAAGGCAGTTTATACACGTTCTAAACACGCAAGGAAACTAAATTATCAGTTTTCACTTTGATCTTATTAAAATTCACTTTCACACTTTAAACCAAGTGTAATATTATAATAATAAAACACGTTTCTTTTTGCTTTAGGTTCAGCAGCCCTATAATATAGATTGCCTTTTCGACAGTTTGTACATACAAACATAAACATCACGCCTCCTTCCCAGGGTTAGGTAGAGGTCCAAGCAGGACACCCACGTTTCCCCTTATACGTTCCGTCCCACAATGTGACAGGGGGTGACCCTATCGCCATATCGGGCACAAATTCCTGACTCCGGCTGATAATGAATATGTATGCATTGCTTGCTGTCTATACAATATAATTTACTTTGCTGTTACTATAATATCAACAGTATTTAAACTATAGCAAAACAAATGAATCGCATTGTAAAAAGTATCTACGGTGGCCTAGTTTTGCGGGAAAACCTAAGAAATCCGAAGCGGTTGCATACTAATTATTGAAGTTTCGTATAAGAATGATTCAATCTTCCAAAATCTCAATTATTTAGGTGATACGTATCATTTAAATCTTTAAAAGTTAATTATTTTTTCCTAAAGATAGTACAATGCTTATTTCTGTTATTCGGCTATTAAGTTGTAATCTATTCTTATAATTAGTCCGCGGTTTATGTCAGGCTATCGTATTTTTTTTACGACCGTCTGAAAGTTATTTTTACATCCCTTGGACACAATGCTTATTTTTCAGATGAAAAACACTCTATTTTCTTTTCTATATCTCTGGCAAAATCTATGCAAAATTACATGGCGATCGGTTCAGTAGTTAATGGCTGAAAACAAATCAAACAAACTTACATTCAAAGTTATAATAATAGTAAGGGTAACGTTAGAAATGACGTACGTGTAAAATATTTTATTGAATATCTTCTATTTGATATTAGAGTGATTTTCTCTCATGTGAATACACCTTTACCAATTTTATTTTAGTCTAAAATATTTTGTTACAATTCGTGGAATTAATTTATTTTTCTTGCTACACGCACTTAGAGTATATTGAAATTGTTTTAGAAAATGAAATTCAACATTTCATATACATATAGAGAAACCATAGTATTTAAATATATTATTTTCAAATGCAATAGAAGTTTTCATTTTTACAAATTATTTTTACAGTTTTATACGTTATTTAAAACGTTTCAAATTATGGGTTAAGATCCCAGACCTGCCAGGCTTGCCATTTGCATTTATCAGTGATTAACACGTCATAGAGGAACATGTTAAGATCCAGGCTCCGCCTATGCACGAATATATGAGCTTCTCAGTAGAATAATTGTATCACCGGGGATATATTTTCAACTCGTCGGTGCATACTCTATCTGGGTCCTGGACTGCACTGGTCTTAACTTCCGGTTATGGTATAATGACTCGTGAAATGAAAATACTTCTTTATGATTAAATTTCACCGATTACTCGAGTACAAGGCCTCAGTTTTAAATGTATAAGTAGTATCGTAAGATATTTCTCACGGCCCTGTCACAAATCACGACGTTACCACGGCTTGAATCCAACCGAGTAACTTTACAATCTTAATATTAAATGTACTAAAAAATACCTTTTAGGTCAGTTGCGTCTAGGACATTTTTTATCTAAAATCATATTTCTCAAGGGACTAACAAGAGTTTTGCAGAAACGGCATTAAGCGAAAGCACTGAAATATATCGTATTAATCTAACGTGACCCTATGCATAGTTTATCGTATTTTTTGTCAGCTAGAAGATTTTGGTTTAGTAAACTTTATCGAATACTCCGTAGATAGTTTAATTTTGCAAGTTTTTAGTTTTTTTTACAAGTTTTTTTTTATTGCATCGGCCCGTCTAACGAGCAAACCAGTCATTTGATGGTAAGTGATCACTGCCGCCCATGAACATCGACAACGCTGGATCATGAATGTGTTGCCAGCCCATCAAATTGGAAGGAGGGCGGAAAGGAAAAAGGATGGAAAGAGGAAGGGAAGGAGAAATGGGTATTGGGCAATGACATTCTTTCATAGAGAAAATGAAGAACGGCTACAACGAGTTCGGCATGAGTGAGATAGAAAATAGGAATATCGAGAGAAAAATCGTGCTGGTGGCGTGCGTGGTGGCCTGTTGGTAACGGACCAGACGCGGCTGCCTACATGTTCACGGTGGTCGCGGGTTCAAATCCCAGGGCACAGGACTTTTCGGAGTCATGTGTGTATTGATAGTCAATCTACACGCACTAAAACGCTGAAGGAATACATAGTGAGGAAACCTGCATACCATAGCGATTTGTATACATTTTTATGGTATGTAAAAGTCCGCCAACCCGCACTAGGCCAGCGTGGTGGACTATAAGGCCTAACCACTCTCAATCGTACTCTCGATTGTAGAGGAGGCACGTGCCCTGCAGTGGGTCCTATATGGGCTGATACACTACTAATCGTGCTGGGTGATAAAGCTAATCTGGGAATTTGTTGCACCCACCTTGCATCTTTGAGAACATCAGATGTCATATTTAAATTTTTTTAAACGCACTTACGATTATCCTAGATGTGGCGTGAAAATAGACCTCTCTATTTTCACGCCACATTTTACGTATAACTCACCTAATTTGTTCAAATTAAATTGATACAACCTTGAAATTATTGCGCTTTAGCAATATCGAAATGTGTTTGTTTAATAACCTGTCCAATATAAATGGTGGGCGCAACATTAATAGTTACTGTGACGGCAACGTATTTCGGTGCGGGCAGTGACCGACCCAACTCGGTGGGGTTCGCTTCACGCAGCCCGAATTATGTGGACGTAATTTGACTGTTTGTTTGTTTAGTTATACACATCTTTATATAAATAGGCTATCTGTCTTTATTTAACATTGTCGTGACGTCACATTGGCACATAACAGGTTTTTTATGTAGCAGAATTATAATTCATTGTTTGTTTACGTATTATAATAATTTACAAACCGTTTCCATTTGACACTAATTGTTATCTATTAGGAAGTATGAACAATTTCTCTCAATTTTCAGTCGAATATGCTGTAAAGAAATATGTTAAAAAATGTAAATGGTCAATATAAATATGCAAAGAAACCCACGGCAAAAATAATATTGACGTGTGGATGAAATATGCAACAAGTGAAAAGCATCAATTTTCGTTATTAATGGCATTCGGGCAACATTTCATGAAACCCCGTCGGGATAAACGAAATCTGGAGCACTTTGTGGCGTGGGAGAAGAATTTAATACGTACCCCGGGGAACCGCGTGATCATAGTTTCGTTACAGAGATGCACTTCGGTCGAATTTTCATATTTAAATATAATTAATTGATCATTAATATTATACTTCCTGATTCCTACTTTATATTCTACATTAGTTTGCAAACACCTGAATGCTGAGCAGTCGTCTTTTCAATGATTTTTACAAATATAATTTTATGTTTAAAATAAGTTAAACAGTGTTATTTATTTACCAAGGGAATAGGATAGAATATCCCGTGTTTACTTTCTTTTTCTATAGAATAAAGGGAAAAGCGAAATAAAAGATCCTGCATCACTATTTATATTAAGTATTCTACATATAACAGGTTTCAAACTAGTTAAATTACTTGCTTTTATTAATTATAATACACCAAATATATTATTACAAGAACGGGTATACAAAATTAAGTTAGATGTTGTTAATATCTACACATTTAATTGAGTCTTTTTTATAATTTCATTGAAATCCGGCTTGATTAATTATAATTATCACGCCCATTAATAGTTTTTGGATGTGTTCGATTATATTAGTTGGAAAAACAATTTACGACAAGGAGTTTATGTTAGCTAGTATTAAGTATATCTTTATTTTATCTGAATAATGTGACTGACGGCAGACTATTAAAATTAGATTTAAATAAAATTAGGTAGCCAAACATTTTAACACGACAAATTCAATAACAATAAAATGATTAATGATCATCTACTCACTGGGATTCTAACTACAGTAATATTTATACAATTCATCACTGTGGCCTTGGCCTCACAACAGACATGTCTAAGTACGTCCCTGGGCGAATGTCGTAAATATTTCGATGTATTAATGTACGCAAAATTGGTATGGCGTATTTGTTTTCGTTTAGTTTAGGTAGTAAACACGTAACGACTTACTTTAGAGTTATTGGTGACAGCGTGATGCCGTGAGTGCGACATTAAGAAAGTTGGAAATAAGTACGCGGAGTGATTATCACCATAATCAGCGAATAAAACGCTTCTGCTGAATACAGACCTCCCATAAGGAGTTTAACGGCCTACGTCTTAATTCTTTTAGCCTTAGTACGTAACATCTATTCGTATTTTTTTTGTATATCCATTTCCGAATGAGAAATCATTTTTTGATTATTCCCGGTTATAGCATAAGTATTTGAGAAATTGACAATTGAAACAGGGACAAGCAACCCGTTACCATCCGTTGAATGCATGCGACAGCAAAATTTACTACACAAAGACACGCTTGAAATCACTGAAACTTGAGACTATTTTAGACGTACATAAAACTCAAGTGTTAGTGAAATTTTTAAAATCATTGAAATTTTATCTATCGTTAGAATTATTTATTGCTTAAAAAAGTTATGCAATTCGCTCAAGTTGAACACTTTAACTTTCAAAATACTTCGTTTGAACAGTTCGGTTTGTATCTAACGACGTTAAAGCCCATTTTTATTTGAGATTACTCACACAGTATAATACGTTTCATTTAATATCATATTTTACGATTGTAAAACAACAGTATGTACACACTTTTTTTTACAATAAAATTTTACGGATTTACGGATATCAGTAAAACGTGACTGCAAACAAGCAAATAGGGTAAAAAAAGCGAAGGTAAATTTGCACAAACGTGACGTCACAGTAAAAGGGGAGGATTTCGTAATGCACGGACGTTTTATATTCAATTTGCGACGCAAATCTGTGTGAATACAAGCAAATGTCGAGGATAAATGAACTGTCGCGAATTTGCACTCGCTGTCCTCAGTTCATTTAGGATTTTATTGTGTGCATTCTAACAATTGTTAACCGTATTACAAACAGGTGCTTCGTATTTTTTATTCCTACTAAGTAAGATTTATAAAAGTTCATAATTTTCGCGTTGCGGGTATACGCGATTCCAAATATAACATTTATATAATAATATAATATAATAATATATATATAAATATTTACTAAAAGAAAATCACAAAATATTGTTGCTTAATACTAAAGGCCACTTATAATTAGATACATTAATCTGTTATTTAACTGCCCTGCGCTAAGCTATGCTTGTAATGCAGCAGCAGTGTAACACAATATCCCAGTTTACATATTAACCGACACATTTAAAAACTATACATATTCATTTGCATTGTACTTGTAAATATGTATAAAATCAATCGCCTCACAGTTCGTCGCACATAACATCCTCTAAATCAAGCAACAACAATTCTCGTATTCGAAATTCAAATATATTTTCCGGAGCATCCTTTAAATAATAGACACGTGTGCGCAACAAAACGTCATTCCACGGGATCGGGGCACAACGAGCTGCGCAAATTGAATCCGTTATCGTTTCATTGCCCTATTTTATCTGCGTCTGACAGCCGATGTATTTACGAGCTGGCGCTCCACTGCCTGTATGTCTACATCTTTCGGCCACGACGCCTGTGTTGGTTTGTTAGCTTTAACACTCCTTGCTAACTTTATTTATTGGAATCTAAATGTTTTGTTTAGAGAAAATAAGGATTTTACATCTACGAAGCGTAAATGTTGCTTATTACGTCTACGAAAGCTGTGTGTCGTATTATGTTATAGTCAGCGATTGGTCGAGTAAGCTCTCACTGGATTCTCGCATAATTTAATTCTGGGAAGTAACTTTTCATAATTTACAAACTCATTTAAATAGGTATACCTCACATGGGAATAAAGTTCAGGAGTTCATAGTTCACAGTTTGTGTGCGTTGTTATGCGAGTAATATGAAAAACTACTTTATAAAAATGTATGTAATTAATTTATATGCTTACGTAATTAATAAAGGCCTGTGGGAGTTGTAAAAGATGTGGGTAAAAATAAATTTAACTGAGTAAGAGTCACGTAGTAAAACCATGCTAGCCACCTTGAGTGTAAGAATGGTTCCTCGATAGAAAACCGACAGTTTTACCGATCCGTCTATTTCTCCATACTAACCTTTTTTCCTGTTCCCTTCCCTTATTGAGAGATTGGCAACACAAATGTTCATGCGCATCGATAATTACATACCATCACGTGAGCCCTTTGTACGTTTGCCAAACACACGCAATAAAAACACGCCCGCGCTCTTTTACCTAATATATCTTTCAAATCGAAAAAGTAAATAAAGCGCCATTTACACGGGGAGAGTTTCTCGCGGCGGGAATCGTATGCGATTATCGCATGACGTAACCGCCATAGATTATCGTGTTCTGATAAGTGTTTACACGATGCAACTTTTTTATATCCTTACGATATATAATCGTATATTCGAGCCGAGAAACACTCCCGTGTAAATTGGGCTTTAGTGTAACGAGACAGCTAATTGAATAAACATAATACAAATCCAATCTGTTTCGCTGAGAGCTAAATTCATATTTAATTATTTGAACCAGGGTGTGCTATTGAACTCCTCTATTGAGCGATGTTAATTAACTGAAAAATAAATTAACATTACGAGGGAACGTATGAGATATTTCTTGGAAAGTGAAGTAATGTTTATTTGTGTAGTTAACTGTAATATTCAATTATATTTGGTTATCCCTAGTGATATTAATGTATTAATGAATATACAAGCTTTTAATGTGCTTCGTATGTTATAATATTTTCTAATAAAATCTTATTGGCCTCGTCACGTCTAAATAAGTTGTACCTTCTATAACTAATAAACAAATCGATGATATACGCGTCACTATAGATTGGATGCCTCGCTAAAAGTATCCACATCAAACTATAGTAGATACTTTTGGTATTTCTAAATTCTGCCTTTTTTTTATCAGCCCATATACGTCCAACTGCTGGGCACGGGCCTACTCTACAATCGAGAGAATCGATTGAGAGTGGTTAGGCCATATAGCCCACCGCGCTGGCCTAGTGCGGGTTGGCGGACTTACATTCTGAAATACTCGGACATACTTTTGAAATTCTGCCTACTTGGACAGTAAAAATGGTTCCTCTCTATTTTCTATTGATCGGCCTTTATTCCCATTGAATTCGACCACAAAGAGCTAAGTTTAGATGACAAAAGAAAAACGATGGCAATATTTAACCCCGACAAAGAGAATCGAAATGTACTATCGTGAAGGGAATTTTCAGTGAACTCATTTCGATTGTAGGAATTCGAACTTTGCATAGTTGAATTAAATGATTGGTTATTAACAACGTTTCCACTAAAACTAAACACATTAAAACTTGACTCCCTCGGTAGCGTAGTTGTACTAAGGTACGATTGCAAAACTGAGGTCTCGGGTTCGAATCCCGGGTCGGGCAAAGTGATATTGGATTTTTTTATTCATTATCAGCCCGGAGTCAGGAATTTGTGCCCGATATGAAGATAAGCTCGCCCCCTATCACATCATGGGACAGAACACATACGGCAAAACGTGGGTGCCCTGGTAACACTTCTGCCTACCCCTTCTGGGAATAAGGCGTGTGTTTATGTATGTAAGTATGTATTAAAACTTGATAATATACAAAAAGAGCAAAAATTGAGGAGTAAAAACCCCTGCTTGTGACAACTCGTATTATCTGTATCTGTATCGTCCTTATACGTCACACTGCAAGGCACGGGCCTTCTCTATAATCGAAAGCACGATTGAAAAAGGTTAGGCCATACAATCAACTTGTATTAATTACCCAGATATTCACAAACTCACAATTACATCTTAACAAGTAGGTTATATTGGTTCTGTATGATCGCAGACGAAATAAAGCATTAAAGTGGAAAAGATTAAGTAGCGAGCAAAAACTCGTACTGACCTGAATAATAGTAGCTAGAAAGGTAATTTTGGTTAATACAATTTATTACTTAGTATGAATCAGTTCTTAATTGCCGAAGTATTCTTATCCGCCTTGATCGTGACGATAATCGATGATAAACTTATAGTCATCCACGCAAGTATGTCGCGTTCGGGTTCAATATCAGTTGCCAATCGGGCCGACATAATGATGTCGTTTCGGTACTCTGGATGTCACTGCAATCACCACCAGTTGTGTTGTTATAATTTTATGCCAATATAAAAAATATGCGGTTTGGCGGACTTTACATACCATAGAAATTCTTGAAATATTAGGCCAGCGTGGTTGACTATATTTTTTTTATTTATTTATTTTTTTCTCGCGGGGAAAATCCCTTTACGGACCATCCCACCCCCGAAGGGGCGAGGGTGTGTCGGACTCACCGGCGCCTTCCGAGCCCAGCGAGATGTTGTGCCGCCCGTGGATGTGGACGGGCGGCCGCTGGGTCGGGTCCCTACCATAAGCTACGCGCCGAAATACCGACTAAAAACCCCGCGTCGGCCATCATCGGTCGTGGGTTCAAATCCCAGGGCACACCTCTGACTTTTCGGAGCTATGTGTGTATTGATAGTCAATCACCACGCACTTTAACGGTGAAGGAAACCATCGTGAGGAAACCTGCATACCGTAGCGATTTTAAAGAATTTCTACGGTATGTAAGTCCGCCAACCCGCACTAGGCCAGCGTGGTTGACTATATGGCCTAACCACTCCCAACCGTTCTCTCGATTGTAGAGTAGGCCCGTACCTTGCAGTTTGACGTATATGGGCTGATACATACATATATACATAAAAAATATCCATGCCTTTCCATTTTGCGTCTAAAAATAATTTAAAGACGACTGTCAAAGCGCAATGTACTTAATTTATATTCTATCGGATGCTTAGTGATCACTTCGGTACGCGGAACAGTGGTTTGTTTGCGTACTAAATCAGGGAGTCGGGACAAAAGTACCAAACGAAATAATTTACTGACTTATTGGAATGCCAGCTTGTTTCCGCGTACACTAATTGATATCGAGTGTTCATTATATAATTTGGAGAATACTCACTTATCATTGCAATTTATTGCAATAATATTTTAGTTTATTCAAATTATTGTATGATGATCGATTATGTATGTAATGTATATCCTGTTTTCCTAGATTACATTGAATTGATCCTTGATTTAATATGAAGTGTGAATAAATGACTATTCTTTCCTAAGTTTATTTAGAAGTATTTTGAATCGTTTAGAAATATGACTACCGCTTCGGCCTTTATCAGCATTGGCAAATAAAGTAAAAAAAAAAAGTATCTAAATGATATTAAAAAATAAAGAAAGGATATTCGTTTCAGAATACAAAATAAGTCTTTTGTTATTTTGTTGTAGATATGCCTAATTATCTAAACAATGCTCTACATTATCAATAAATATAACAATGTTAACCGCAAGGTAATTTTGTATGAATTCGTTTGAGAATAATTTCCTCAGGGCTGATTTTTTCCGCCTTGGTAACGGGTTTGCCCTCGGCGTATTATTAAATGGAAATTTTATTGCCTAAATATTTACGTTTCACCATGGAGCACTCTTTTACTTACTTCAAGCTATTACAAAAAATGAATGAAGAGGTAATTTGAATCTGTTTGTATAAAACTTAAGTGTAGCGAATGGTGTTAACGAAGGATAAAAAAGTTTCATTATTTTTGGCTTTGTTTATTTTGTTTTGACTGCCTTAAGTCATTTTGTTTTCGTAAAATTTATCTTTAACAATATTTTATTTTTTTGTGAAGTTAAATAATCTTAGTTCCAAATTGCCTAATTCTGTATATATTACAGCCGATTATGGAATAGAACATTGAAGTTGGTACTTATGTAGACATTAAGCATACTTATATAATATTAATCTAGCTCCAGTCACTCTGTCATTCTTTTGTTATTCTCCTCAATGGAGAATAAAGTAATATTATATTATTTAAATGTCGATTTTTAATTCTATACGCATTAAAATAAAATAGTTATACTTTATATACGCATTGACATAAAATATATAGTTATAATATAGAACTACTTGTATAGTAAGAAAACATCCTCAATCTGAGTTGGAAGGCTGATTATAAAGGGGAATCCCGTCTGGGCTTCTTCGGGATATCGGAAGAGAAAACAACAGCTTTTTTTATCCAAAACAAGCCTTATTCTGCTAAATAAAGCATGTTTATGGACATCTGGCACGATCACATAGCTATATTTTTGTCATTAGATCTGTTTTTAGGCACCAACAGTCTTATTCATAGATAGTTTAAAACCCATTTTAGTTATCAATTGTTTTGTCCCCGTCGAACGAATTTTGAATTCAGTTTGAGCGAAGAAGACAAAACATTCGATAGCTACAATTGGTTTTATAACTGTCTATGACTATAAGTCGTTAGCTCATAGTCATATATTCTAAACATGAGTAAAACCTTATTTGTGCTAGAACTTACCCATGAGTTACCACGTATCGCCGACGATGTTGGAAGTGAATGCGAGAATAAGGAGGAAATATTGTGTGTATTAGCTTGGGGACGCGTACGCGCTCCATCAAGGAATTTACTGCAAATGGAAGTGATTTGTTCCAGAGCTCTGAGGGAATGTCTGAGTAGCTGTTGCAGCAGCGTGCTAAAGTAGGATTCTTTGCTCCAGTTTATTTTATAATACAGAAACGGAAAACCAGGTTCAATTAGGTTGAGATTCTCGCTTTGTTAAGTCAGACCTAAACTTACACGTACTCTCATAATTGCAACCTTTTTCATTGAAGAAATTAGTGCACCAGTCATGTGGGTGATGTGACAACCTTGCGCACATTGCAGGTGCAAATATTCCATGTTCCAGTTTCTAAGTTAGAAGTTGCAGCATCTACCATAGGAATAAACCGGAACATTAGTATTCTCTGTTCGTAGAAGACACCGCGACTATGTCTCATAAGGAGCACACAAATGAGAGCGTCGTGCGAAACGCTGAGCTTGGAATTTACTCAGCATTTTGACAAAACAATATATTTCGATTGCTCTATTCAAAATTATTTTAGCATATTTGTAAAATTGTTTTAATCAATTGAGTTGGAATAAAATTGTTTTAATCAATCGAGTTAAAATTATATTGCTATTTTCAAAAGGGATCCCAATTCATATTAATGTGATCTAACATTTTCATATTTAATTCATACAACTGTAACCACAATGATTGCACTGAATTCCTATAAAAAAAAATGCAATATTTTCAAACCTCGACAGATTTTATTACCAAGATGTGACTGACATGTGCAGAAAATTGTATATTTCCGAAATATGAATAGTGAATCAAATAACAGAGCGTCCCCGCTGTACACAAAACAATTTTGCTCTCGTGTTATTGAACATTTGACTGAAGCAGTAAATGCATGCAGCGATATTACAAGAGATGAGTCTCTTGAGATGCCTCGTAAGGTATACGACGTGTACTCAGTTCCGTAGATTGACGTTTGGTAATACTGTACGTCTTATTGACGTCTCTCAAACTTAATGTAATTACGAATGTATTATTGGATTAATATCGTCGACTTATAGGATTATTTCATGGTGGAGCGGTAGATATATTTCGGAGATTACAGATAATGAAAGTGAGTATCCTAAGTGCTGTTATGAATAAAACATGACATCACAATTCTAATCACACAGAAATAACCTCTATAAGTTGTCATCAAAGGCTATCTTTGCAATATAAAATATGGTACCGTTGATTATTAGTTGTTCCATATTACCTTTTAGATTTTATCCCTTTATTAGTCAAAGACAAATTTCTGTCACATTATGTCAAGGAATTGCAGGTCTTAGACTAATTCATTATTTATATCTAACAGTAGGTATCAGACAGTGAGTGACAAATTATAATGATACCCTCTGACCTTAGAGTATTCATAAAACAGAAAGAGCGTTAGTACTTTAAAAACGTAGATGAAAATGGTGGTGCCGGGCCACCTTTTTCGCCCCTCCTATTGGCTGACATTTGACAGGCTGTCCAACGTGCACGAATTATTTGAAAACGAAAAAGAAAAAAATATATTAGGGCTATTAAATTCCACTTAAACTCATTTTAGACGGATAATAATTAAATTTAAATTCTGTTAACAACGGAATTAATTTAATTTTCACTAATATAGCAGTGCTACCAAAATTACGAACAAGAAAATATCTACGTCTTTGAAGACGCTATATTATAAATACTCTAAGTCTCTGATTTAAATTAATTTTGCGGACTCAAAATGTTAGGGGTACACGTGTATCATTAATTGCCAAAGTCAAATTATATTCGAAAACACTTTACATACTTGAATCACCTATTGAATTTTATTGAGATAACAATGTTGTTAAGGTATAATCCATTTATTATTCTCAACTCGTAGTTCAATCTGATTTAATCAAAACTTTCCACACATTCCTTCAGCCTCTTCAAGTGAAGTAAATTACTTATAACTAGAGTTGAACAACAACAATATATTTGAACAAGAGTAAACAATCTTTTTTTTTTTTTTTTTTTTTTTTTTCTCGCGGGGTAAATCCCTTTACGGACCATCCCACCCCCAAAGGGGCGAGGGTGTGTCGGACTCACCGGCGCCTTCCGAGCCCAGCGAGATGTTGTGCCGCCCGTGGATATGGACGGGCGGCCGTTGGGTCGGGTCCCTACCATAAGCTACGCGCCGGAATACCGACTAAAAACCCCGCGTCGGCCACCATCGGTGCACTTGAGAGACGGCCCCGGGATACCGATGAACGGACGCGCCAGGACCGCCTCTTTGTGCACCGCCGCTTTAGCGACGCGGCAAATGACGCGTGTAGCGTCACGTCTCGGGGGCCGCCAAGGTAGGGACGGCGGCCCCGCGTGGCCTCTGCGGCGCCGGGTTAGTTGTTGTCCCGGCGCCTCCTACGTCTCCTGTGGCGACGAGCGGGATCGGTCTGCTCCCGATCCCGCTCAGCGCTCTCCTTCTGCGACATGACATGTTCGCAGAAGGAGAGCATGGCTCGCCACGAACTCCGGCTGCCGACCATGGCGGTGACCACGGCCGGCAGCGAAAGGTCGCTTCCCACGACCGCGATGAGAGCGCTGCGCTCCTCGTCCCAGGCTGGGCACTCCTCCAGCGTGTGCTGGGCCGTGTCCTCACGGCAGTTGCCACAATGGTGGCACACGGCGGACTCCTCCGCTCCGGCTATACGACACAGGTACGCACCGAAGCAGCCGTGCCCGGTGAGCACCTGCGTCAGCCGGTATGTCGGCGCACCGTGGCGCCTGTCCAGCCACTGTTCGAGGACAGGTCGCACTGCCGCGACGGTCCTCGCACCAGCACTAGGGTTCTCCAGCCTGGAACGCCACTCCTCCACAGCGGTCCTGCGGAGGGAGGCCAACATGGCCTCGACCTCTCTGGGGACCAACCTCTGCCCACGCCCGGACGCCTCCTCTCGCCGGAAGAAAGCCGACGAGAGGGTCTTAGCGTCCAGCACCCAAGGCAGAGTTCCCGCCAATACGCAGGCCGCCTCGTGCGAGACCGTGCGGTAGCCCCTGATTATTCGTTGCGCCACCATGCGCTGCGGACGATGCAGCAGGCGGACGCAACGATCGCCCAGGGACTCGGCCCAAACGGGACACCCGTAGAGGGCCATGGCCCGCACGAAGAGTAAACAATCTGCATTATCTTCAATTAACAGGCTGTAATCTTTTTATTAGTTCTGTTGATTTGTTGCGGGGCTGTTTCTTTCTAAGCTTGGGGTTTAGCAAACATTACAAACTTCTATTTGTGATAAATACCATTTTATAGGTTTTACCCCTCTCATTCGTTTTGCTTCATAGTTACTCGTAGCTTGTAACGGGTTATAGATGGACAGTCTTAAAACAAACTCGACAAAGCAAATATTATGTACATTACATCTGGTGGTATGAGAAGCATCGGTAAGATCTACTATACATCAGTCTTATTGGAACACACCGACTGATATGATATCATCAACACATTAGCAAGGAATTAATATTAGTCAAAAAGTTTAGAAAGGCGGAAATTGTATATACAGATGATGACGTGATATTGACACATGGTATTTAATTCAAACCACATGTTCCTAAACACCCCAGAGAACGTTCTACCAAGTTTGAAATAAACTGTTTGGTAGTTTTGTCAAAAATCACGATTTTAGATCAACCCGTATAGGTAGGTACGAGTCTTTTTAAGTTTCCGAACAGAACTGAAGTTCAACTATGCGGTAAAAATACTCGGTATTTATACGGGTAATCAAAAGTTAATCAAAGCTACCTCTATACCAAATTTCATCAAAATCCGTTAACCCGTTTCTAAGTTCATCGCGCACAATCGCACAGACACACAAAAATTCTAAAATTCATTGTTTTGGGTTCGATTACGATATACAGATCCCCCATATTAGATGTTTTCATTTATCTTCCATGTAGAGACATCGATTGATTACAAATTTAATCAATCTTAAACTTATTAACTATTATTTATGTTTTTTTTTCAAGGAAATACATTATTTACGTTAATCAGTGTCTAAGTGGACTATGAGTATTATTAAAACGGTGCGTAGCGGTTTAATGTTACCACCGTATCCAACGAGCCCTACCTTAGAAGACCCGGCGAAACAAACTCAGTGGGCTTTCATTACCATTGGAAACTACGCGACGCGACCCAGTTCTGAGTATATCCAGCAAATAGGACTCAGTGGGCTTGTTGTGGACCTAAGTCCAATTGATTAAATAATGGCCATAAGTATTTCCGAAACATTTTAAACCTTAAGTCTCATTATGTGCAGTATTTATGCTGGCTACAATGTATGTCTTACCTTACAATGTATCTCAGTAAAATTCAACTAGTCGTCGAGGCGTATCGAAGACCAAATCTTCATCTAATAGATAAAAAGGCACTGACCCTACGTATTTGTCAGACAAATAGGATTAAAGAAACTATAGTATTTTATTCGGCCCTCAGGTACTGGTGGAGCGGACCATCGAGTTCTGCACGGAGAAATGGCCCGATTCGATAAAAAAAGAGCTGTACGGCGCGTTCAGCTTTATACTGGTGTATGCCGTGCCCGGTGAGTGCTCCATACATATTGATTACTTCAGGATTTTGCCCTTCGTTTATCTTTATATAGATGGTTGGGATCATGATAAGTATAAAGTTCTGACCACATAGTAAGATCAAGTCTTGTGTCGTGTGTATCAGGAGCCGTGAGTCTTTTCGGTCGCGCAAACAGCTGAAACAATTTTATTTATTTGGGTAGCAACAGATTCAATATTAACAAGAATTACATATTCTACAAAAGTTACTACAGATAATCTTGTGGATCACACTATCTTGCGCCGGTGCGGGAATCGAATCCCCTGCCTTAAGTATCATGGCCGTTCTTAGCCTTACTTTGCTTCTAATAAATTTTACGTTCTCAAAATAATTTTAGAAATATCTTGGTATTCCGCAAGTTTCATTTTGATATAAGAGCGCGTTAAAATAACAATTCTAGAATACAGATACAATTACTTTTGAAATATTATTCAAGTAAGGGCGACGTGAGACGAACTGTAAAGACTGTAAGAACTTGTGTGAAAGTAAAGTCTGCGTAAATATATCATTTTCATTCTTGTCTATAAAGTTTCCCAACCGGGCCATTATAAAAGATATTACTCAGTTTTTTAGGTTTTTATTATCGCATTTTGTTATAAAATTTAGTACTTACGCAACAGTAAACCACACCATGTTTCTATAGTAGAGTCTTTAACACTATTAGTCCTTGAAAATAATAATTATAAAGGGCAAAATCCTTTTGTTCCTCAAATTGATGTATGATGATGGACGATATATGATAATCTTCCTTTCCGTTCATGTAATGATTTAATGTCTTTAGATGAGACAATAAAGTTTTAGCCTCAAGATTTTTTAAAGGGTACTGGACCGAAATAATTTATTGTAAATTCATAGTATTTAATAAGATAAACCACGGGAAGCTGTGGGAATTATTAATTCATTTCCATACATGAAGTCAGTGTTTTATATCCATTACGGTAGGCAGAAATGCCACTAATGGCATTTTAAGTTTGTCAAACTGACTACCGTCCCAAGATGTGATAGAAGGTGACATTGCGGTCATGCGGTACACAATTTCCAGCCCCGGTCAACTTATACATGTCATATCCAGCCAAAACAATCACACAAAGTGAATTGACCCGGTAATAGAACAAAGTACTGCTTGGTTTACAGCCTATACTCGTCCGAAGGTTGTTGACGCCAACGTGTATCACATTAAATTACTGTCTGTGGAATAGTTTGGGTTCATAGATCCCGGTAGGCGGTAAAATGGGTGGCATCTGAAATATCTTGTGTCGTGAGTGGACACCGACCTTTCAGCTTTCAGGGTTCGGTTAGTTAGATTAGTTTAGGGTCACGAAGGAGGCTTTTCATTCATGTATACATATACCTTTTTTGTCATAGACGAAACGAGCAATTTAATATCTATGTTTTATTGTTTTCAGGTAGTATTATATCGATATTTTTTTGTGTCGTGACAAATAAAATTACTTATATCCTGATTCTGATATCGAACCCGTGGCCTCTCATTTCACAGTTGTCGTCTAACCAACTGCGCCTCAGAGACTGTTCATCAATTATTGATGATAAGTTTATCATCAATAATTGATAAACATTGTCTTGGCTTTAATTTAATGCGAATCAAAGAGAATAGATTCTGTCGGTATGTGAAATATTCGACGATAAAAATATTCTTACAACTTCGGGGAAATTAAAGGACTCTAAACCGCAGAGGTATCTAACCTATGCTTAAAATAACTCATAAACTCAATTGGGGAATTTCAGACTGTCTATTTATAAACTGAAGGTTAAAGACATCAGGCAAGCCGGCCGTTGCACTATCCTCTTCACTGTAATATCATCTTATTTAAATTGGTTTTCGTGTCACATGAAAAGGCTTTGAAGTGTTTCCTTTAATCTTGCGATTTCGAACTGTTGCGGTTGTTTATATTATTTACTTCTGCCTTTTTATTACCCACTGATTCGGCGCTACTTGGCTATATTCATATTGTAAAATTATTTACCTCGAAATCTTAAGGACCTATTTACGTCTGCTGAGTCTGATATCAACCCTTTCGCGATCAAGCTGCTTAGCCCACCATGTTGGTTTAATGTGGTTGGTAAACTTCAAATATTATTCTGATGGTTCTTAATCTCTGAATAATAAATCAATCAATCAATTGGTATACTGATCCCATGGTATTATTTTACAAAAAAAACCAGGCCTAGAATAATTTATATTTGTTGATGGCATTAACCAATATTTTTGTTCGGGGATCGAAATTGCGGGCTCTAATTTTATACAGGCTCTCAATCAAATGTGCCTCAAAGACTGACTTAATCTTAGATTCAACTAAATTGTGTTTGTGTTGTTACATTCTGTCTCGGGTATTAACTGCCGTCAGATGATTCAATTATGGCCGTTTGACACAATACGCATTTCTAATCGAAATTGAATGTACATTGGCTGGTCTCGGAATACCAGCGTCGTTTATTTTAGCCGATCTTATGTCTTGTTTATGGTTGATATTCTAGTGTGTAATGCAGACATATCATCTTATTCAAGGTATGTTGTGTTTGTGTTTGGAATTAACCTTTATGTTGTGTAACTTATGTCTTTCATCTCCTCATAAATGTCGTAAGAACAACGATTAAATCTATTTTATTTTTTATAACAGTTTTATAAATAACGTTGTTAGAAAGAATCAAATCAATGTTGAACTTAGAAACGTAAATAACTTTTGTTAGTAAGATATTTTTGTTAAGAAAGTATAAGTTAATAATTTATAATAAATAGCACAAACAGTTTACCGAAAGCTCATAAACACTACAATATGTCGTCTATCAATTGCAAATAATACCAGAATAAAATTACCTTATCCAGGTACAATTGTTGTAACCAAAATACTAACAAGTAAAATTATCTATATTAAACTTGTAAGGATATTAGGATAATACGATATTCTTGGCAAAGGCCCAAAACTATTTGTTTGGAAACTAGCAAAACTCTTGTCTTTATTCTACATCAGTGAGATGGGATTGGTATGACTGTTGTTTCAGTGTTTTGCCAACACGAAAATTTTCATTTACTTTTTATCCCGCGGTGCAGCGTACCCTCTACTCGTATTGTTTTTTCATAAGACCTCGGAAGCTTGAGGTCTTATCTTTTGTTCCCGGAATTGCTGTGTTTTATTTAGAATGGTATTTTTTTTTATTTTTATTTATTATTAATTAATTAATTTTTGTATTAATCCATTTATTAATAATAATAATATCTATATAGTGTGATATTGACGTATGGTATTTAATTTAACCCACATGTTTCTCAGTACTCCAAGTGACACTGTACAAAATAAAAAAAAATATCTGAGATGGTTTTTTGTCACAAATCGTGATTTTAGTTTTCACGATTTTTGGCTACCTCATACAGATACAAGTATTTTACCGCTTAGTTGAACTTCAGTTCGGGAATTTACCTGAGCGGTAAAAACACTTGTACCTAAAGGGTTGATAGGTTATATTGCCTTGAAAAGAAAAATCCCACTTTTTTATTAAACTTATAGGCAGTGTTTTTCAACATTGTACATGTTACCCACGGTGGTTAGGAACATAAAGAAATTAAATACCATATGCCAATATCATATATCAACCTGCATAATATATACAAGGAATCTGGTACTGCACGATGGTTTTTGAGATGTAATGGTAGGACAGTAGTCGCGATGATTCATACTGTAGCATCCACTTAGCATAGTAAAATTCTACCCTTTATAGAAATGAATTAATATAATAATATACATAGTAAATTGAACACACAATAAAAACTATTTAATAGTATTCGACCGTGCTTGTTAAATATCTCGATACACTGGGCCTTCGACTAGCGAAAACCCGTTTGTGGAACAATTTGTATATGTATGCAAACGTGTTACCGTTGCTCTCACATGAACTGCGCCATAAGAGACGGCTCCAGGCATGTTGAATAAGCGATGAGCTCCCGACGGGATATAGATTGGCCATGTCATGAAATTATTTTGAATTCCTGTACATAGTGCGTGCTGGCCTGTTGGTAACAAACCAGTTGCGACCTATCATGGATTCAAATGTCAGGCCAAACGTTTGATTTTTGAACTGTGTGCAGTCGTAGTAAACCGCGCACTTTAAATGTTATTTATTGTAATTTTATTAAAACGGCACCAATACACCATGCACCATATACACCAATTCATCCATCCATCCATCCATCATCCAAAGGAAGTCCACTGCTGAACATAGGCCTCTCCCAATGATTTCAACAGTGACCTGCTGGAGGCAGCCTGCATCCAGCGACGTCCCGCGACCTTTACCAGGTCGTCTGACCACCTAGTGGGTGAATATACACCAATTACATTAATTAAATTATTAAACTTCATTATGTCTACTATACTCTTATTTTCTACTATAGTATAGTAACTATAATTTGACGGTGAAGGAAAATATTGTGAGGAAGCCAGCGTATCATAAAAATATAGTTCTTTACAAGTATATCTATATTTGAAGTCCGTCAACCAACAATGGATTAGTATTGAGGACTATGGCCTCAACCCTCTCAATTACTTGGAGAAGAGTTCCATACTCAAAACTCATTTTACTTGGACTGAAATATTTCATATATTTTAACGCATAATTTATCCTTCAACTCAACATTTTTCACAAAGAATGTCTCAAGCAAAGATATCCGGTTCCACGATTATTGAATCTGTTGTTTTCTTCACAAACAACTTCTGTCTTTGAATACCCCAGTTTTTCAACGTTTATCATGGACGCTCTCGGTTCGGATTTATTTCACATCTATCATCTCAAATGATATCTTTGTGAAGATTGAAAATATCTCGGTGCTCGATAAGAACTTTTTAAACTACTTTCTTTAAATGCTGACATTTCATATTCACTATTTGTGAGAAACGAACGCAAAAGTCCAAGGTTTTCGTGCATTGACAGTTTTTAGTTGGTAAAGAAAATAATTTGTCCAAGACTTGGATTTAATGATTTGCAAAAAAGTAAGGACTATTTTTGAAGATAATATCATATATGACCACTCTGTCAAGAGTATACGACTACGAAGAAGAATAATATATGAAAGTTTTTATTACATGCTACTACTCGTATATGGTGTGCAAAAACATTATTTTCTTAAGTCTTTACAACAATATCCGAGTAATGTTATTCTATTATAATTGTAAAATACTTTTGTAGTAATAGAGGATAGAAAGGGCGGATGGAGGTCATGGTAGGGTAGGTATAACTGTGTAGTAGTTATCCCAATTTACGAATTACATGATTTTGGCAGACATCGTACTATGTATTCTAACCGGGTTCTTCGTGTTGTTGTTACTTCATCATTATAACTCTCAGAGAGGGCATTATTTTTTAAATTTATACAAAGAAATATAAAACACCCAACAGTCACGTACATAGACCTGACCCCATACTAACATCTTGTGTCGCGGGTATCACAAATTATGAGAAGTCTCTCATAATTGGCTCTGTCAGCCAGCGTTTAACTAACTACGCCACGGAGGCTGTCATCCTTTATATTTCGAAGTCTTCGAAGCTTCTAAAACATGATCCACACGAAATTAACTTAAATTTATTATTAACGAATACATAATGTGTTCCAGACGACATTATAATTTTAAATAAACATCAATTACACTGACATCTTAATTAAGTTTCGGCTGGAAAATTATAATTACCTATAAAAAATTAATGAGTCGTTAGTGTATTAGCTCTATACTGTGATATCTTATAAATCTCACAGAGAATATTAATATATAAAAATGTGTTAGTTTTGCTAAGACATACATTTTATTTAAAAATTATCAACGTTTAGATCAATTCTCAATAATATCAGTAGGGTAATTCACATAATTAAATAAGTTCAGTTGCAGTGCAGTTGCAGTTAAGTTTCGATCAAAACAGACCTTTTCGTATTCTCGTAATTTTGACAACCGCTGTCAGATACGCTCGTGTCAAGTCCGCGTCACGCGAGCGGTTTAGCGTATTCTACTGCTACGTGTTTTATGTGCGTGATTCAGATCGCAACTTGATCGGTATTCACGTGTAAGCTTTTTGCATAGGACTGATGTACAGTTAACGCGCAGCACACGCGCAGTTTACGCATAGCTTAGGTGCAGTTCACGCGCAGCTAAACAATTACAAGAATACCATTTTGCACTAAGACGTAAACTTCATTGCAACTGGACCGCAACTTGATCCGCGCGTCAAAAAATTACGTGAATTACCCTACTGATGTGGCATCAGCTGTCAGGCGTAAGATGGATTCAGTAATAAAAGCCAAGGCAGAAGTATTTTTATTCCAATTGAGATTAAAACACGCGTGTCTCTGTGACGTCTCGTCGCTTTTACTCACGTCTTACGTAATGTATGTAATTTGAATAAATAAGCTTACGCTTGTATCCTTAAATGGTAGGCAGTTGTTCAACTAATACCACTCATAATTCACAAAGTTTAGTTCCATATGGAGCGAGCCCTTCGTCAAAAGCCAAAATTGAAATCGTAGACATCTCCAAGATGAATTAAATATAATATGAATTTGTGAAAATGAAAAAATCGCAAATTAATTGCTTTACCGGAACATCGAACCCAAAGCCTCATGGTTCACAGCCCATACATGCTAAAAATCTGTATATTAATTCAAAATAGAAGATCTATAAGAAAATATTTTTTTAATTTAATGATTTAAGCTTTTGCCTTAATACCTGACATAAATCGAGTGTATTAAATTTCAAGCGATGTTATTTTCATTAGTGGAATTAATTACCGTAATTTCTGTTCATGATAGACTATATTTTACACAAAGTTAATGTATTTAAAATATTTACTAGCGATAAGAGAACACATAACACGCGTAAACTCATTCCTATACCTCAGTGTAGGTAGACAGGGAATAAACAACAATATATAACATGGTTCACATTTGTTTACGGGGTGGTCGAGCCTGCGGTTTTTGCTTTAACAACCTGAACCACAGAAACATATAATTCAATATTTTTAACAGAGCCTAGAAAAATGGAATATGAATTATCGTCGCCTGAATAAAATAAATAAATAAATGAATTTGTTTTCGCTTACTACACGACGTGACGCCCGGGAATTTTACCTATAAAAAATAAAATACTAATATACTCGTAAATCGTGTAGGATTGAATAAGCTTTTCAAGATTGCTACAATATTTCGTAGGCGTACGTAGCCTCGTAGCAGACGTAGCACACATGCTACGAAATATTTGTATTTATTTGTCTTGAACAATCTTATATTATTTTATTTAAATATGTCGTAGAGCCACGCTGTTGTCAGTCATGACTCAGCATGAATGGACAGGTTCGTCCGGGGTCGTATCATTGCCTCACAGGAAATCAATGTGAAGCGACAGGTTTGCTGTCGTGTTTTATTCGGTGAGTGAGATTGCCGGATGCCCAATATCAGTACCAATAACCCTTTCCTTTTCTTATATTTTTTCCCCCTGCCTGGACTGCCTCGGTGGCGTAGTGGTACTACGGTATGATTGCAAAGCTGAGGTCTCGGGTTCGAGTCCCAGGTCGGGCAAAGTGATATTGGATTTTTCTATTCAATATTAGCCCGGAGTCGGGAATTTGTGCCCGATATGGCGATGGGCTCGCCCCCTATCACATCGTGGGACGGAATATACAAGGCAAAACGTGGGTGTTCTAGTAGCACCTCTGCCTACCCCTTCTTAGAAAAAGGCGTGTGGTTATGTATGTATGTATATTTTTCCCCGCTCCCTTGCTGATTTTAAGGTCTAGTATCACATCTATGAACCAAGCTTTATGGATGATCATGTGCGGCAGGAGCACTTACCATTAAGTGACCTGTTTGCCGGACCTATACAATAAAAAAATATTCGAAGTTAAGTAATCTTATTTTTCATAATCAGGCAAAATATCACATAATAATAAAAACTTTTATGAGTGGTTCATATTTTTCCTTGCAGAAATAAAAGCATGAGTTTGAAAATACAAACTTTAGAATGTTCAATTGATACTGGTATTGCTTAAGCATTTAACAAATATTTTATAGAGTAAATTAAAGTGTTAAAAAATCTTGAATTTTTCTATTCACCCCGAAGACATCTTATTATGATAACACTACATTATATTATAACCTAAGGAAATTGACGTTGCGGGAAGCGAATATCCGTATTATTATAATAAAATGCCTATTACATTTATGTAGAGTATGCCTGTTACATTTATGTATGCCTGTGGGAGTAAATATGATGTGATCCGTAAACATTCCCAGTTATTCACAATAATACGGTCCTAAATATATCGAGTCATTTACGAACCAAGGAAAACAAAAGATTAGGCCAATAACAATAAAGAAAGGACATTTCGTCATAATTATTTTTCTTTCTTAAATAGTAAATAATCACATAGTATGGTCTATGGTCAATCAAGTGCACTCTCGGGTGTAGAACAGTATAGTGCTCAGGAATGGGTGATTATGGGGTGATACAGTTATAGTATATATATTATATGTATCATAGTTACTGTTAATCATACAGCGTGTTTAACCTACGTTTGACCTAAGCGTCGCAGCGATGGGACGCGCAAACTCCTACGGTAATTAGATTTTTTATCTCGTTATTTTTTGTACTATGTTAATGTATGTTTATACGTCGTATTCTGTGGTAATAAAAGTGTTTGTTTCTTCTAAATTACTAAAACCCTGCAGCCACATACAATCCTGAACAATCTTTTTAGTCTCATAACTGATAAACTTGTCCCGAAATAATTGGATCACATTATATTAAATACAAATTTTCCAGGGTGCTGTGATCGCCGCTCTGGTTTCTCGTTTTGTAGTGAGCTTTTTAATCGACTGCTTCAAATGAGTTGTCGAAGTCTAGACGTATTTTTACAAATTCGTATATCTTTGGAATATCAATCACAAGGAGCTTTGCAGCTTTAAAATGCCGAAGAACAAAAAAGCAGCAATAAGATGCTTTCAGTACGTTACTGTAGAAATTCTTGAAGTGACCTATGTTTGACAGAGGTCTCCTTATGGCTCATTATAAATATAAATAAATAAATACACCCAACAGTCACATACATATTCCTGACCCCAAACTAAGATCGAGTCTTTTGTCGTGGGTATCAGGAACTATGAGAGACATTTCGGTTTCACAACACCCAGACTCGAAACAAATACCTGTGGTTTACACAGACATTCGTTTCGGTGCGGGAATCGAACCCGAGGCCTCTCGATTCACAGTCAGCGTCTAACCAACTGCGCCACGGAGGCTGTCTTTATTATTAATATTTTTATAAAACACGTTAAGATGCAACCTAATTTGGTTTAAGTTAAAAATAAAACTCAACGCGGGGGCAAGTGTGTTATGAAATTATTCCAGTGTGAGTGCCCTTTGATGTGGTCAGGGTTCTAAACCAATGTAACTTTTAAATGGCCGTAATTACTCGTTTTCTCTTGACTGTTATGATTATTTCTATTAAAGTTGCATTCTTAGCTTAAACATTAACTTATTATTATGAATAAGGATACTTTCGTTTCTATTCGCTTAATCGCTATGTCTATTTCTTCCGCAAAACAGCAGTCTAAATACACTGTTGTGTTCCGGATTGAAAGACATTGTAACCAGAGTAACTACTGGACATATTGATACTTTACATCTTATGCCTCAGCGCAGAGGACTTCCGAGGATTGCTTTGTAATTCATGGTATTGTTTGGTTTTGCTACAGTTCATGAGCTGTTTATCGCTGTGTAAATCCAAGAAGTGGTTTATGAGATATAAACGCTTTATCTTAGGGGCCATTTTTTTAAGTATTGTTATTCTACAGGGTATATCAAGACTGCTACCGAAAACGGAGCTAGGTGTTGTTTTAGTGACTTTATACACAATTCGACTAAAATTTTGGCAAAAAAAAACTACGATTTTTTTTTGTATTTGAGTAGTAAATACACACATTTTCCTAATAAAAATAATGTACACCCTTTTATATTTAAGTAAACAAGGTTTTCAATTATAGTTTTAGCAAAAACTATGGATTTACCACCCAAACATAATGATGTTTAAAACATGACAAAAAAAATCGTTGCGTTTTTTTGCAAAATGTTTAGTTGCATCGTGTCTGTAGTCACTAAAACTACCACCTGGCTTCGTTTTCGGTGGCAGTCTTGATTACCCTGTATATTGTATATTATTGTAATAAATATATTAAGGACAATGGATTATTAAAATATTCCAATCATGAAACTTTTGGGAAATTTATCCGTTATGTGTTAATTACAATCTATTGTTCTAAATACATTGAAATGATAAAAGGAAGTGAAGGCTCTTCATTGTTGTCGGTAAGGGCAATTTAGTTAAATTAAATTTACGTGCAATCATTTACAATATTAATATTCTTGGGTAGCCTGAGGAGTTATTATTCAAGGCCTCGAATGTAAAACGAAAGGTTGAGAAATTGATTCACGAAATTAATCTCTTTGTGATATAAATTTTTGATTTCGTGTCCAGGTGTAATGATACAGAAAAGTGTCCCGTAAGAAGAGCAATGTATTTGATTATTTTCCCATTGTATGTAACTTTTAAAAAGATTTCCACGCAATTTAGTGTTTTTTTAAATTAAATTATTTGTTTTCAAATGAGAACAACGGTTGATAAGGTTATAACAGTTATCGATATTATGTACATCAATATATCAATATATGTGTGGGAAAATCACATTTCAGGATGTTTTCTTTTTCCATTAAAACCAGGAATAATTATAAGCTTTTAAAACGCATGTGGCTTTGAAGACTGAGATGTCTGGAAAGCCTAGGATGAAACCCGAAATCTCTATTTAACCAGACAGTCTGATCTATTTGAAACAAGGTTAACATTGAAATAACTAACCATAATGTTTTCATTTGTTATTACTCAGCTGCAGGTGTTACAGCACGTAATTTTCACAATTTATGCGATACATAACTGTCGTTGTTTAGTGAAATATTTTTATTTCGTAAATAAATACAGTTGGTATGAAATTTGCTACAGCTAAAATGAAAATAAATTTGACGATTAACTGTATATAAAGACGAACATCGGGACAGGTGAAACTAAATAAAAGGGTGATAGGCCGGCAACACATTTATGATCCAAGCGTTGTAGATGTTCATGGGCGGCGGTGATCACTTACCATCAGGTGACCTGCTTGCTCGTTTGCCGGCCCTATGCTATAAAAAAGGCAAGCATAAATCCAAAAACGGTGAATTGAAAATATTTTAACTGATCGATCAGATAATCATATTTCTTCTCTCATCCTCCTTAGTGGTGGATGTTGGCTTAAGCCACACACATAAATATCTATTCAAAATTAATTATTCCTGATTAATAATAAGAGGAATCATGAATAACAAAGATGGTACCTGAAATGCAATAATCCTACAGTTTTTTGTCTAAAATTCCAATTCTACCTATATTGCAATATATATAAAGTTTATACGCAATACACAAAAAGCGAACTTTATATTTAGAAATTACATTTATTCCATTCGTACATGTTTTTATTTCATATTTTGTAATGTAATTAGACGTACCTCTGTCAAGAGAGCGCGACATTAATCTCTCATGTAATCAGCTTACATCCCGCAAGACACACAGGGGTAGGTGGCATACGAAGGGGGAGGGGGACTGGCTCAATGACAAATTAGCAAAAATGTCTCCATACGAACACATTCCCCATATTTTAATAACGTATTAATAATGAAATAATACAGGCGCTAATAAATAAGGTAGTCAAATAAAATACTATGAATTTGGCAACCCTATCATCACCTCCATTTTCGCATAATTTATATTTATTTTTACGACTACGCAGTATTTTAATTTTTATCCGTCCGATAGTGTTTTTATTGGTAATAAAATATTCAACAAAGCCAGTAAAATTCTACGTAAGCCGTAAAAAAGAAAACACTATGAATATTACATTGTTGTTATAAAAACTTGGAGCTAGTTATAATTTTATGGAAATATTTTTTTAGACTGTTATAAATATATTATTGGATATCTCGTCTCTCGTGAGTGTTTCTCGCCTCGAAGACACGATTATCGCAAGGATATAAAAAAGTTGCATCGTGTAAACATTTGTCAGAACACGATAATCTATGGCGGTTATGTCATGCGATAATCGCATACGATTCTCGCCGCGTGAAATTCGCCCCATGTAAATGGCGCTTTAGTTACTTTTTTTATTTGAAGCGTAGTTTATGACAGGTCACTGTGAACATCATTGGGAGAGGCCTATGTTCATCAGTGGAATTCCTTTGGCTGATGGATTGGATTGGATTATGACGGCGCGAATATAATCACAATCAAAAATTGCTACTGATTGAATCACCATCTTAATCTACGGTAGTACGAATATTATGATAGAGAGCAAGCTATTCTCGACACGACTTCCAGTCCCGAGCAGTTCATATGAGATAAATCAAAGTGAAGAACTTCAACAAAATGGGAAACTCGACCTAGGAATGAAATGACTTGGGAATCTACGGTAGGGTCTCTCGGTTTCCAACCCATTCACGTTGCCACTACGCCAAGTAAACGACGAAATGTTGCGGAAAAAAAATCTAAAGACGATAGAGGGCGTATTAAGTTTCGTGTTTTTTACTCATTATTACGCATGTAACTAAACACTTGTACGTAAAAACATTATTTGAATATTTCACAAAGGAAATGTGAGGTCCACACATTACAGTAAAATAGACTTTACCTGCCCGGCATAAGTGTGAAAATAGAATTACTTTACATGCCTTTATAAAAGAATCTCTTAATTTTATTTTTACCTGAGAGAAGCTTTCAAGAATAAATCACTGCGGATTTAACAGTATTAAAAAGATAAGGTAGGAATAATTGTAATACAACATTCTTTTTTCCTTTGTTGATGTTGTCTTAGTTTTTGTTTTGCGGTCGCGGCTACCTGCCTTAAAGGCTTTTGCGGGGGATTTTTCTTTGTCCAACAAATTTTCTTGAAATACCTTTGTTTTCCTTAAATTTTTGGGATATCAAGCAATTATTTCTGTTGTTGTAGCGCCTGCTATAATTCAGTTTTTATAAACACGTGTTTACCAAAGATTATAACTGTTATGAAACGGCAATGTGTATAACTCTAATATTTTTAAAACATTTACCAATAATCCTATAATAGATTATAATTCAACGTAACAAAACTAAGATTAACGTCATCATTGTCACAATATTTGGCCACAGTTACATCAATGCTGAATATACACTTTCACTAAGAATTTCCATTCAGGACCTGATGTATTATAAAAACCTTTTCTTTTCATCTTACCTCAGGGTGCATCGTGGTGGTATCGTACGCTCTGATGGGAAGAAGACTGTGCTCTGTGCTGCCTCCTTTCGACCAGACGGAGGGCAGTGCCAACAGTCAGCAGGTAAGGGCCAACAAAACCGCCATTGCAAACTTTATAAGCTAAGATGGACAATAGCATGCATTTATACGCACAAAGCTTTGAACCTTTATAAGTGTGTTAGATTGACTTATTTGTCTCAAACTAACTATGAAATCAAAATAATGGCCGTATAATAGAATTTGGTAATACATTTCTGCCATCTAATAGGTCAACTAGTTAATAGATAATTCTTTTGTATGTTCTACTGTTTGTTACTTCCTGGAAGCTTCCATCAAACCTTACTTCCCGGAATTTATTATTTTGTTGTCGTATTGATTGTAAAAGGTTCTCAGAATTGACTACACTTTGATAAACCGCTTTTTCGTATTACGTACCAAAATTAAAAAATATGTTATAGAAAAAAGTAACTATTCAGTCATACAAAAAAAATGATTTTACATCACACGATCTGAGAAACTAATCTAGCTCATTTCTATTTTAAACCCTTGAATAAATCTATAAATTTCCATCAAAGCTCCGCCATTTTAGAATTCTCTTTTTTACCCTGATTTTTTAGCCTTATAGTAAATATAAACAGCACGTATGTATGGAAGAGTTTCCGAACTGCGGTTGCTTTGTAGGCGAATGCTTAACTTACGCTCCGTGTCACTGTTTGCCTGTGCGTTCCCTGTATATTATCTGTTGCCGCCATTGAGCGCTTGGGCTGTTTACTTTCCCATTTGGTGCGGCTCGAAGGATCATTCAGGGTATATCAAGAATGCGACCGAAAACGAAGCCAGGTGGTAGTTGTAGCGATTATAGAGACAATGCAACAAAAAAAATCTCAAAAAAGTGCCAGGATCTTTTTTGCAATTTTTTCAATATCACCGTGTTTGGGTGGTAAATACTTGGTTTTTGGTATAATTATAATTTACACACTTACGCATCATTGTGTCTTTAAAAAGGTGTACATTATTATTTTAGGAACACGATGTATTTACTAACCAAATGCGACGATAAGAAAAAAAATACAACAAAAAATGACGCTTATTATGCGAAATTTTTAGTTACATTGTGTCTGAAGTCACTAATACTACTACCTAACTTCCTTAGATATAGTAAATTAATCATTGCAGTAATTAATCATTTGCAGATTTTTAAAATATACTGTTAAATTTTATGTATTTCTATTAAATGACCATAAATAGCGTATTATAAAAAAATTACACATTTTTTTATGTAACATGCTTAAAAAATACACACCACTAAGGTAAAAAAATCGTAAATAAAAAAATAATTACTAATTGACAAATTACAAAACGCTATAGATAAATTAAAGCTTGAAATTAAAACATTTTATGAGTAATAAAAAGGTCGTTCCACAATGTCAGTGAATATTTAAATGACATATCTTTCTTGTCGTTTGGCTAGACACACAAATTGCCCCGTTTTTATATACCTTAGTTTTATATAAATTTAAATGCGCCGCAAGAGTCCTATTTTTCAGAAAAATAATTATGAACATCTGCGCTTTTACTACAAATGAAGCCTTGAGTAATCTTACTTCTTAACATCGGCTAAGTGAATTTGTCCTCTAAATATAATTGGGTCAAAACATCCCTCGGGTGGTGTGTATTTCTTGCTTATTTCGCCTTTGTAGAGCAATTTTCAGACACGCGTCATTTTATGTGGAAGAAGTATCTAACGAATAAGGAACTTCGCTATTGAAAATTAAGGCATTGCAAAATGTATTGTAGGCATTAGAACGTTGGTCAAGGAAGGTGTGAGGTTGGTAAAGCGACAGTTTATTAAAATTCCAGCATTTTAAGCCACTTAATGTAACATATTATAAAGCTGTGCCTATATGTTGGATTTCTGTGATTTTTTTTTCTAATTTCCAGTCAGTCGGCCTATGACAGGTGATCAATAAAGAATTTACATTATTGTAATTTGTCAGTGACCTCGGTGCGTGGTTGACGAGGAGACGGGGGTTCGATCTCCGAATCGAGAAATATGTTTCACTCACAAAATATTTGCTTCAGGTCAAACTACAGCCTATATTTTAATAAAAACTACAGTCGTCTTGCTTGAAACAATACACAATAATCTCTTTGTAAGATTGCCTTGAATTAGATAATAAAATAATTACAAAAGAAAGGCTATTACAAGGCCGTTCTGAAAAATAGCACACGGCCTACGCTTCCTTTTTACGTCGATAAAATGTGTTCCATTGTACATCTGCCCTTTCAGAGCGCTAATGTTGGATGAAAAAATTAATGCCTTTTTTACGACCTATAAAGTTTAACACCTTTTAAATAATATAGATGGCGTTATTCTACTCTACAGTCGATATGACGAACCTTTAATAAAATTTTAGGTTTATGAGTGATTTATTTCTCATAACATTACACAAAATCACTTACTGTAAAACAAATGAAATCAAATATTTATATAAATTTAGGCGAGCATACAAATTAAGTACATGCACTGATCGCTTAACCTGTTTACATTTTATTAAATTAACATCACATTTATACGTTTAATACTGAGAAAGAAAAAAGATTTTTAGATCATATTTATTTATAACTCGTATGTTCCCCTTCCTGCTTACATTTCATTTACTTAAACTTCGCGTTCCAAAATGACATGATTTATAGTTTAATAACCAGCATAACCGGGAATAGGCGTTTTTGTTCCACCAACAAAACATTTCATTGCGTACGGCGAATTTTAATTCAAATAAATTTCAGCGCTTTATTGCCTTTAAAGTTGTTTTTATATTACAGTACGCGTCGGATAGGGGGCTGTATACTTTATTATCCTCCATTATATAACAATAAATTACATAAGTTTAGCTATTATGACCCCGTTGTTGCAATATAACTGTACTCTAATGCGCAAATGGTTTAGCGTGAAAACTTTAAGGTTTTAAAATGGCTATTACGGTTTCACAAAAAATATATAATGTTTGTGTATTTTAACAAGTGTTTTGAAGCACGATAAAATAAATTAACCACCTTACACCATCATTATGTTCATTTTCACGCATAAAACTTGTCTGGAAACCTAAGTTTATCGAAGACTTTCGCAATTATTTCCTAAGCAACATCTAGTATTGCATTTTCTAAAAGTGACTAGATATTGCATATTTATAATATATGTATTAATGTTTATTTTAATATTATAGCATAAACCGCGGGGAGTAACTCTCAACAATATAATACATAATAAATAAATACATCTAACAGTCACATACATAGTTCCGATCCACACTAAGATCAACTCTAGTGTCGTGGGTATCAGGAACTACGAAAGACTTATCGGACCCAGAAACACCCAGACCCGAAACAAATACTTGCGGTTCACACAAACATTAGTATCGCTGCGGGATCAAACCCGCGTCCTCTCGTTTCATAATCGGCGTCTAACGAAATAAAATATTTGTTGTCCCTTTCCAGAGGCTACGGCTGGTTCGCGAGAGGAAGCGAGTGGCGTGGATCCTGCTTCTACTAGCCGTGCTGTTTGCTCTGTGCTGGCTGCCCTACAACATTCTGCAGCTCCTCATCGACGTGAACGCTGTTCAGATTGACTCCGCGTCGTTGGTTCTGCCCTACACTTTGTTATTAGGTTAGTGTCTTATAGATTTAAACCGTAAAATATAGAAGGGTATCTGTCATCATTGCTTTTATTTGTTTAAATTAATTATGCAAAATCGTCGTGTTTAATCGAATATCGACAAGTTTTTCCCATTGTCTTTTTACTAACGTGTTTTTCGAGGCTAAGTTGTGTTGCACTGTCAGGATTTATACTCAAATTATAATAAAGCTATTAATATTATTCTTTGAAACAATCCAAATAAAACAAATTATGTTATAGTCAAGATTTATTTGACAAGGGTCCCACTAAAATAGACTGCGTACAGCTCCACACACACGAGAAGAGTTTCTCGCGGCGAGAATCGTGTGCTATTTTCGCATGATATAACCGCCATAAAAATATCGTGTTCTGACAATGTTGACACGATGTAACTTTTTTTAATCCTTACGATAATCGTATCTTCGAGGCGAGAAACTCTCCCCGTGTTAATAGGGCTTTCTACCGAATTGGTAACAATGAATACCTATCTAAATTAGCTAAGGCAGGTCCTAGTGGTTCCTAAAGGATCACTGTAATCTGTTGGTGGAAATTCCGAATGCCTTAGAATTAGATTTTATAGTTTATACTATAATAGAGGTTTATCTCTTAATGGCCTAACTTTGAAGATAAGGTTCTTGAGCCTTAATTTGTACTACTGTATAAGTTGCCGATTTCTAGGTTAAGAAAATCTTCGTAGGTATTTTACCTGGTGTTCTAAAATTGTCGTTTGGTTTTGCCTAAATAATTTATTTTATCGATTCGTAGCTTATTTTGTATTTTTTGTATTGTATTGTATCAGCCCATATACGACCCACTGCAGGGCACGGGCCTCCTCTACAATCGAGAGTACGATTGAGAGTGGTTAGGCCATATTATAGTCCACCACGCTGGCCTAGTGCGGGTTGGCGGACTTACACACCGTAGAATTTTCGAAGAAATTATATTTTGTATGATGTGATAAAAAATCTATTAAAATAGTCTCTAATTAAATAATAAACACGACATAAGTGAAAATTTAAATAAATAATTAGATACATAATACACTAACGATAGTAAATCATAGATTAATTCATATAATAATCATAGATATATGCATAAGTGTTGTTATAGTGCATGATGTATAAATACAAGCCATTAGACATACGCGCCTGATTCGGGCGGACGTAGCGATCTGTCGTCGCCCACATGATGCAAAGCCGATTAGACGCGTCGGGCGAGTGATCCATTGTGTCCCAGCTACAGATGATCGGGACATTGTTAGACCAATATTGAACCTCCCCTTTTACTTGGTGATATTGTATATATTGCAAGGAAATGTGTAGACATACTTTTTATCAATGTATGTTACAATATGAGTATCTAAGGTGAGCGTCATACCTCCAGATAATTTAAACAGCAAACTCATATGAATTGTCGATTTGAATTCAAGCCCAAGACCTCACAGTTCATAGCCCATGCATGCGGCCGCTGGACTAAAATGATGACTGGGTCGATGAAGCTAATCGTTAAATTTGGTTTGTTATTTCTATCAACACAGAGATTATCTGTCCTACGTAATATGTTCGCTCATCATGTGTGGTCAAAATATTGAATCACTAGAGACTGGCCCGGCTTCGCTCGGTTGCAGATACTTTTTGAGTCCAGTCCACACCAGCAAAATGTTATTTCCCGTACCATTTTATGTATATTCAAAGTCAATGCCGTCCTCTGTACTGCTTTTCCCGTCCCGTTATATTCCGCCTAGTCCTGTCTCATTCTCACTCAAGGCATGTAATCCTGTTCCATCCCATCCCTTTTAGTTTAAAAAGTAACAAATACATTATGTGAATGCCTTGCTCATCCCACGGGAATAATAAATTTATCGAAATTAATAGTAGCATAGGTGTTAATCCAGGGTGTCGGCTACCCCAATACCAAATTTCATCGATATCCGTTAAGCCGTTTTTGAGATCATCGCGAACAACCGCACAGACAAACAGACAAACATTCTTAAAACCTTTGTTTAGGGTTCTTTCAATTTGTTTGCGTATAATGGTGTCATTAGTTGAATCCGAGGTCTTGGGAAATTACGTTCATCCAATCAAAAACATTATATCCTTTGAGGAATCGAATCCAAATATATCGCGTATCCTTGCCTACTTACTGTAAGCTTAGAAGTATTGAAAACTAAGTATTGTACGCGGTGTTGTTTGTATAGAAACTACCATTATACAGGAAGCGCAGGAAAATGGCGCACTTACTCAGTTATAATATTCATATGATAATAAAGAAATAATATTTGGAAAATACCTATCCGTTTTGGAGTTATACCACCACCTTTTCGAATACAACCGATTGGGATGGGTAAAGCACAAGATTTTATTTAACATATACGTATTTTATTGTTTCGCCGTTTATTAAATAGTTAACGAAATAAACAGTGAAAATCATTTTGAACAAAAACAAAACTTTCATAGACTTCGCCTTAACATTTGTTACATTATTATTTGGCGTAATACGTTAAGGGGAAGCACGTGTGTTGTTAATTGTTAATTTCTCGGCATCTTTGTTATTATCAGACTACGCTAAGAAAATGCATTTTAATCTAGCCGCAATCACGATTTACTAAAATGCATATAAGCAAGTGCGCCGTTTGTTTACGCACCCGTTTGTATACGTTTTTCTATCGACCTAGTAAATGGAAAATACTTTTATTACTGACAGTACATAAGTTTTGAAAATCGTCATTGTCTAAAGGTTACTAAAGCACAGTGGTTTGGATGTATAAAAATTAAGTCGTTTTATACAGTTATATTCGCGACTATTTCAGTTTTTTAATTGGATCGAATATCAACGAAATAAAACAGAATAAAAAATATTGGAATCCATCCAATAGTTTTTGCGTGAACGCATATGTCGTTTCGAAAACCTCAGCGGCGCAATTAGTTGAGGGCTGACAGTGAAACAAGGGACTGTGGGTTTATCCGTGCACTAAAATAAATGTTTGTGCAGCCAATAAATATTTGTTTCGGGTGTGGCCTGGCTGTTAAGGCTGAAAAGTCTGTCGTGGTTTCTGATTCCCACTGTACAACACATAACTTCGTGTGGAGCTAGAACTACATGGATCTATTATTATTTTAATTTATTAAAAGTTTTGTTTACGACAATTCCTTTTCCGAGACCCCATTCAATGAAATAAAACTTGGTGAAAAGTCTTCATCTATCCAAAATTTCCCAGACTGCATATATTGGAACTAGCTACCCTAGTATTCGCACATATTTTCACTATATTTTCAGGGCACGCGAACTCGGCAATCAACCCGATCGTGTACTGTCTGATGACGCGCAACTTCCGCCGGTCTCTACGCAAGCTGATCTGCCAAGACCCCGGTAACATACACTCTAGTACTCATTTTCATGTAAGTTTACACACCCACCAGATATTAGATAACCATACTAAACACTAACATATTTTTAAGTTATGATTTATTAGAAAAAAATCGAAAATACGCGTTTGGTTTCTCAAATGGTAAAAGGGACAAAAAAGGATTAGAAACATACTTATTCATAAAAATGCTGGGAGGCAGTTTAAGTAAAATCCATCGTGTATTTACCCACTATAATCTATACCAAAGGAATAAAATTTAACCAAATTAACGTACATTAATACTTTACAATTAAATGCAGATGAGTAAAAATTTACTGCTATCAGTTATACTACAATATGTATGGGCAATCTCCGGCAGGAGGATATATTGTACTCGTATGCAGAAGGTTAAAGCGAACTCTATCAATAGTTTTATTTCGGTGAGTTAAAATCTTCAATACCGAACACTTATTATAATATCATATGTATATCAACACAAAAGGGATGAAGGCAACGCAATTACAATTTCCAAGGGTTGTTTATGGAGGCGCTGGTTCCATAATTAATGGTACCTATGTTATGTAAAACAGCCATATTTTAATATGATCATTATAAAACTTGATTGGACGAGAACAAATTAAAATATCATTCATAGGTTTTCAAAATTACACATCCCAAAATCCCACAGAATTAAAAACCAATTATGGATGCAAGTACTCACGTAAGAGATTATTATTGCAAAACGAGTGGCGTGTCGTTCGAAGGTGCTTGAAGAGGTCTTAAACCAGATATAGGTTGGCTATAAAAATGCGTAATAATAAATACTCATAACCGATGAGCATACATCATGAGATTAATTACAGTCGAACAAACAAAAGTGCTTTCCTGCATTATCCAGTAGAACATATGATTTATTTATATAAAATGAATCTTGTTCCAGATGCAGGGCTTGCGGCAAAAATCCAACACGTCTAGCATGAGAACTTGCACCACAGTCACGTTCCGCAGCAGTAACACCCACCTCAGTCGCCAGCCGACGCCCTCCGTCCAGTATGGCAGGGTCGGCAACTCAATGCGAGACAACGGCTGGAAGGACCGGAGCCACAAGCCACAGTTCCTGTAAGCCGGGCTTGCTGATAGTCGCTGAAAGCCTGGCTTGCAGGACCTAATGCACCTAGTACGAGCTTAGTATTGTACTGTATTAATCTGTTATTGCCCTCTTTGAGTATGAGACTTCTACACACCTGTGAGTTCGAATAAGAAGGGTTGGGCTGTCCGCCACGCTGGCTTATTATGGGTTAGTGGTGGAGCTTAGTATTATTGCGTAAATATTATGTCTTTTGGTACTTGTATACGACAAGCCGCCGGCTGTGAAATGGCAAGCCGTGGGCTTTAACTCCGCTGCATATGTTTGTGTGATCTACGTGTGTTTGTTTCATGTCTGGGTGTTGTGACCAAAGCATATTATAATTATTTCTAATACCTATGACACGAAACTTAAACGTTGGTGTGGAGTCACGACTATGGGTATTATTTATTATTATTACACAAGTACTATTAGTGGAAGTTAGGGAGACGTGGAAGATTGACCTTCGCCCTTCTAAGAATCAGAAAGGGCATATTCTTTATCAAATATTATTAATTAAGAAACATGCCTATGATAACTTGCCTATCGAAAAGTGTTTATGGCTATTTTTAATTAAATTAATTTTTAATCAGTTAGCTTTCAACACCTTCACTCTTGATAACCGAATGCATTTGATCTCAACTGTTAGTTTTTAGCACAGAGAATATGCCTAGGTAGGCTTGCCTTCTTATTTCTATTCATGGCTACCTGGCAAGCTGATGAACAGGTAAGTCAATATCGGTAACTACACCGATCTGATAACCAATCGAAATTGGTATTTTAAGAAAGATAATTTAATTACAAAACCAATCGTATAGGCTTGTCTGCAAAAATAAATAAAAATGTATTTAAAAATAATCATGAATACCTTTGGTTAGGCAAGTTATCATTGGCATGTTTGTTAATCAATAATATTTGATAAAAAAATATGTCTCATCTGGTTATCAGATGGGTGAAGGTCGATCTTCAACGGTTCTTAGACCACATGGTAATTATATAAAGTATTGTCGCTGAATTTATTAAGTGGGATGTAAGGAAAGTGTAAATATAAGAAAGGATCTATTCATAAGTAACTAGTAGCTCCCTCCAAGAGTTGTAATAAAAAATATTGCTTGGCAAGTTGAGTAATGGAATGAAAATGTGAGGTGTTACCCGAATTTAATTGTAGATGGCGCCACAGGTTTATATTTTAGTATGTCAGTATTGCAGATTGAAAGTCGTACGCCATTGTAAAACGAGATTCACTAATCTCGTTTGAAAACACACTTGTTTGCTGTGATTTTTTTCCGGTAGCAAAATTGACTTGACGAGAAACAATTTTAGGCAATTAAATGTTCTGATAAAACCTTTTTTTCCTGGAAGTTTTTTGATTCGGACTCAAGAAGCTGAAATTGCTGCTACGGCAGGTGGATGCTAAAAATGTACTTTTTTGCGTATTTATATTTGAGTAAATAAAACGATTATATACTATAGCTTAATCATACCAATATAGTTTTAATATATTGAAACCACCAATAGAATAAGGATAGAAATAAGACAACATTTTTGTAAATATGAATAATAACGACCTTCTAGTCTTCAAGCTCTATCTAGTCATCATTCTAATTTAAGGCATTAATAGATGGTATTTAAAGTCCTCTGAGAAGGTAAAAAGAGTACTGATAAAGGTCCTTCGTCATTATGTTCTTTATGAAGGTGTAGATCTGTCCATTCAACTCAAAAAATGCAACTTATTTTTAAATGTAACAAACACAATGATTCGTTTGATATGTCGTCTCTTTGTGATAGTGTTAATAGATAATATAAAGAGTTTCTGTGGCTGTAAAATATATTACATTGAGATATTAAACTTAGAATACGAATAAAAGTTCACTCCAATCACTAACGACTTGATCCAACGTAAATACTATAATATTATAATGGTTTAAAATATAAATACAGATCATATTTATGAGATATTTGTGCATTTCATTTGATTGGTTTGTTCATTTGTTTAGCAGTCTTTTTGAAAATGCTAGGTACTAGATTTCTTTTTAATATGAGACAACCTGTACGTAAAGCAATACATTAATTTGAAGTATATTTTTCGATTATAAAAACACTTCATCCCACATATACGTTGGTATTATAATATTATTATCTATTTTACATAAAATTGTATATACTATATTTTACGTATATTTATTTGGTGGTGCAGTTTTTAAGACATCAATGTAAAATGCAAGACCACAGGTTCGATACCCGTAGCGAGACAAATATGAATGTGATCTACAAATATTTGTTTCGTGTGTGGATATTGGGAGACTGAGAAGTCTCTCGTAGTTTCTGATACCACCAACATAAAACTTGGTTCTTATGTTGGTCTGGACTATTCAGTGTAACTATTTCTTTATATTTATAAATATTGTCCTACTTATATGTTTCATAATCAACGAATACGAATATTCTTGTATAGTAATTATGTTAATGTCAAACTTATAAAGTTTGGGAGATGTAAACAGTTTATGATTAAGTACATATTATGCCTAATGTAAATAAACGATGTTACGATTGCTCTATATTGTTTTATTTTTAATTGTAGTGGAGAAACGCCTACTTGTAGTCCTCTTTATTAGTAACTCTATTTCAAAATACTCTTCATTTGTGTTTTTTAGTAGAAATAAACTAATTTCTTTAATGATTGGAAGTGCTCAGTGGCGCCTCTCGGGAAGGGTGCGTGTTCACTGAACTACTACATAAAGACATGCACTAAAAGTATCTAGCGCCATCTAGAATCAGGGACAAGAACTAAAATATTCGAATAGGCTTATAGTGAATCTGGCGGAAATAAATTACATTGCTAATAGACATTTAAAATACAACAGGCAATAAAGGTAAAATTACACACTTAAGGAAAATTAAACGACACAAGTAAGGATGAAATTAGAAAACTTGGAATACTTAAATACTAATTTTAATTATCAGCAATTACAGTTAATATAATTGTCAACTGCCACCTAATTATTATGTTGGAGTTTTAACAATCAAATACAAATGAATTTTGTAATAATGATTTTGAAGGATATTCCTTGTGTTAGGTTCCCGAGTCAAACGATTAGGATAGAGAAGGGTAGTAAGTAGGTGCTTGCTAAGCTTTTGAATATATTAAATTGTTGATATCTTTACAAAATCAACAGTTAAATTCAGAGTGAATTTAAATAGAGTAGGGAAACTTAAAAAGTTCCATGCCCAATACCACTTTCTCCTTCCTATCTTTTTTCCTCCCCCGCCCCACCCGATTTGATGGGCCCGTAATTAATTTATGTTTTTTTTATTATTGCATAGGTCCGGCAAACGAACAAACAGGTCAACTGATGGTAAGTGATAACTGCCGCCCATGAACATCCACAACGCTGGATCATGGATGTGTTGCCGGCTCAATTAAGAGGGAGCGGCAAGGACAAAGATGAGAAGAGGAAAGGGGTATTAGACATCCGGCAATCGTACTCACCGAACGAAACGTGGCAGCCAAGCTGGCGCTTTACGTTAATTTTCTATGAGACAGTGGTACCGTCCCGGGCAAGCCAACCAATGACTGACAACAGGGTGGCTCTGCCACTTCCAAAATGATACAAGGATTATAGATGTTCATAGGTAGCAGTGATCACTTATCATCAGGTGCCCTGTTTGTTTGCCGGGCATGATTCATAAAAAAAACCTTTAAAAAATCCTCCATTGCTTAATAGGGGAAAATTAAACGAAATCTGCATCTGTTAATAATTTTTGAATACAAAGCATGAAGAACTAAAAATTTGAATTGATACTAAAAACTTTAATTAAAATAATGACGTTCCACAAAACATTCAGCAAGCAACAAGCCGAAAAAGAATTTCAATAAACATTATTCACTTGCACGTTATGAACCCGTGAATGGATAATAAAACCAGTTTACAGCTCATACTAGACCGACGCCAATGGAGTCGATACTGGCTATTTAGCAGAAAGACTTTTTTATTGCCACATAAACACTGCACTGGCTATTAACGTGATGCGCAGAACGCGCCCCTTCTATTACATTTTGTTTTATTGTATATAGATTGCACTATAACGGTGAAGGAGAATATCTGAGGAAACCTGCATATCATAGCGATTTGTATGAATTTCTATGCACTATATAGCCTTACACGTACTTCTAAATCCTACTCTCGGTTGTAGAGGAGGCTCGTGCACTGCAGTGGGACGTATATGGGCTGATACAGTGCAGTAGAGATTTCACCTATTATCCGATGATAAGTTTTCAATATAAAGTTAATTAAATTCTCCTTTGTATCAAAGAAGTAGGTAGAGATGCTTGTAGTGCCATTATTAAAATCGAAAAACTCACTCAAAGCTACGTGCACGACTTAGTACTTTTATTCAGATTTCAGGAGTACTATTCACGGCTCAAAAAGAACCAACCAAGCTACTAGACCAATGTATAAATAAAACATTTTACCACCATTTACCCACGTGATTCTGAACCTACTTGAAGAACAATAAAGTCCTTTGTAGTCGGTATACCTTGGATATACTTGTCGATCACACAAACATTAGTCTCGATGTGGGGATGAAACCTGCAGTTTTTTGTTTCATAGTCGGCGTATAACTGCGCCACGAACGCTGTCAAATGTGGCAGCATATTAGACCTAACATTGTTGAAATTAATTTCTAAGTATAAAGTTTATAACATTGACAATATGTTAAGAGTTGTGCATATTCCAAACTAAAGTTTATCACGTGTGACGTTAATTAACATACTACAAGCGCATGCCACGAAATATTGAATCAAATTTCGAAGCTTGTTACACCTGTACACACACTATATCAAGAGCAATAATACTTCTTAGACTTATAATTGTAAATTATTTCATACAATCTTTCTTTTTTTCCCTCTCTCTCTCTCGCACACACACACACACCAACACACGCAAACACAGTTTTTCTCACTGGAGTCTCTCTTATAAAAAGTGAGATAATTCGCATTGACAAGTGATTTGTCGCCGGTGATTGACCTGCTTAAGCTAACCTGTGCGATTTGTTCGCCGCAAAGTCTTATTTATAAATATAATATTTCTTTTTATTATTAAATCTGTAACCAAAAATACAGAGAGCTGAATAAATTAAGCTACCATTATGCCAGTCTGCGCCCTTCACGTAAGAAATACGTGATGTGTTTAACTTTGAGAACATCCACGTCAGTAAGAAGTGATCTATTTCTAGAGCTCTAATGACTAAACGTAGTATACAAAATCATACAACCCACTTAGAGACACATAGAAGTACACTAGGTCCCTAATAAAAACGTATTATGATGTAGTGATATTGTCAACTTTGTACAAGTTTTAATTATATATATACACAGGTTCGCATCTTTTCGAGAAGTAAATAAGGTCAACAAACTCTGTATGTCATTTGTGGCTCCCCTGCTTTCTGCATTGGGGATACGGCTCCATCAGGTGCCCGACGTATAAAGCTACTTTACATTTAGAAAACCTTCATTATGTTTAGGTGTTATTCCGGCCGGTACCAAGGTCCGTCTTCCAGCTGAGTCTCCTCCATTTCGATTTACATAAAAAAATATTAAAATAAATTACCCAGATTTTCATAGTATGTAGGAAGTTTACCCGCAGTTTAATTTCCGATTAAACATAACAGAAGAAAATTGAATTATGCGCGTCAAATAAAATTATGATGAGCTTACAAATTCCTTTCATATCACGTTTCTATCTTTGATGTACACGGTTTATGTTTGTAATTGTTGATACATGTTGGATGGATAGAAATATGTTTTGGATCCGCAAATAGATTGTAATGAGTGTGAATAATATTACGCGAGGTGTGTTTCGAGATAATTACACAAACACTGAAGATTAAATAAATACGTTTTTATTTTTGGAAAATTGTTTTTGAAATTGTATTATAAGCTTACTCTGTCAAACACGCTACTACTTTATTGGAGTGACGTAGATAAGTATTTTTAACGTTAATTTACTTCGCTTTTTGAGTTCGTTCTTACTATATTGTAGCGTATGAGTTTTATGCAGAGTCTAATGAAATCATAAACATTATTTAAAAAAAAGCATAACGTTTTGAGGATATGAACTAATTATACTAGTAGTTATTACAATAACGTTCTGTTTAAATATTGAGTAGAATTCTGAAATCTTGACTAGCACGGCTAAGTTGGATTTTTTTTAAAGTACAATGCCCATTTTATTATGAAACTTGGTATCGGTGCAAAGATTCTTGTCCCTCGATGAAACCAACTTTTTCGTGTAGGCAAAAATAAATATTTTCAATAAAATTAAATATAATTGCGACCTAGGCCCGGGGTTCTTGGAAAAATTAACTTGAAGTCCAATAAACAATATTTTTTTGCCTTCGGCTCTGTGAAATGTGATGATAATTACTTTATTTTATAAAAATATGTTGCTCGGGATAAAACAGGAAAACGTTGAACGATAAACCATAAAACATGCTAAAATGACTTTTAAGCAGCATCGGTATCCATGTTACAAGCTCATGATCATCCGGGCCCCATATCATAGAAGGACCAGCAATGGTTTTGCGTGGGACCATTACGCGGACGTAAATGGGGTGCCTTTCACTCTGGGATGTCCGGTGCCGCCCACAATGCGAGTGACGGTAATCGACAGGTTTTTAGTCAATATGCTAGCGTAGGCATTGGTAGGGACCCAGCTTGGCCACAACATCCGCATTGTGCCGGGCTGGAAGACCAGAGACACTGACATGCCAATTTCCACCTTCCCCGGGGTAACGAAAGGGGAGCTTAATAGCTTTTCCTCTTGAACGCAAAAAAAGCATCGGTATCGGGGTCAACGACATTTTTTACCGACACCATGAATGAGCATTCTCCTTTGGTTATTTTGCAATTTGAATAAGTTTCCTTATTTTATCATTTAAAGATTTTTAATATTTTGGAATTTCAATCAGTTTCCGTATTTTGGAATTTTGAATTTTGGAGTTTTAGAATATCTATAAATTTGGTTATTTTGGAATTTTAATAAGTTTCCTTATTTTGTTATCCTTATAGCCTGTTTGTACGATTTTTTTTTGTATTAATAAACATCAATATTTATAATATTATCTTATATAATTTTTTTGCTTTACTTTAAAATTACTGATCCTTTTTGTTGTATATTATGTTTATATTTTTTCGTTAAGAATTTTTTTTAGAGGCACTCCGTAGTAAATATGTGGTGCAGTTCAATTTGTTAACGAACATTGCTGCAGTTGAAAATAAAGTATAAAACAATTTGTATGAATTCTGTAACACATCGTTGCATGCCAATTTAGGAAGCATAGTTGCCTAGTAAAACCACTAACTGAGCTCAATTAAGTTCGCTAGATGGCAGTTTTACCACACTTACTAATAAGCTTTGAAACAGGTTTCCGTTCCACGGAATTTCTATTTTCTGAAAAAAAAATTCGATGCGACAAAGTATTGTATTGTATTCGACTAGTGATTGCAGTAAATACAGAAACATAAGATTTACACAATGATGCCATTCTACTTGAAACCGAATGTACAAAAGTTAAACTGTAAACGCGATTTATTACTGTCTGACTATCGTGGACGAATATGAATATGTTATTTCTTCTTAGTTTCTAATTATGTTATTATTTCAGTTTGATTAATTTTATGATTGTTCTGTTTTTTATGTTTATAAAACTTAATTTTAGTATTACTTAGCAGTTATTTGTTATTCAGTGCATGTTGTGACGCCTGCAGGTAGTACATTAAGCATGTTACTAAATAGTTAGTGTATTAGATATTAGAAATAATGTAACTACCACTGGATGTCCTTAAATAAATAAATAAAATATGATGTGTCGTCCATTATTGTGTGCGATGATCGCTAACCAGACGGCTTTGAAAATTACCAGCTGCATAAGTATTGCGTAGATCGACGTGAAGCGACAGCTGTCGCTTTTCGCTCTGTGAGTGAGACTGCCGGATGCCCAATAACCCTTTCCTGTTCCCCTTATTTTTCCTTTCCGCTCCCCTCCCAATCTGATGGACCGGCAATACATCCATGAACCAAGCGTTGTGGATGTTAATGGGCGGCAGTGATTACTTACAATCAAGTGACCTGCTTGCTCGTTTGCCAGATCGCTACGTACGAGATACGAGATATATCAAGTTGAAAAACTCACACAAAGTATTCAAAACCTAGTATCTTACGATTTACAGCCAATAGGTATATGGTGCCATTAGACCGTTGTATAACATTGGCCTAAAATCCTCATATTTTAAGATGCCATTTCAAATTTTATATACATTTTATTTTAAATTCTTAAATTAAATTTGAAATGATTTGGAACTATTTCATTAAACTTCAATACTGTAAACATTAATAAAAACATTCTTTCATTAAGAGTATGGCATTTATTTCACTGTATCAACAATAAGGGCATCAGACGGTCACGCAGTACTCAAGGTTCAATACATATTGAATTTCCTTTGGCATTTCGTGTAAATTACAATTGCGTCTAGACTGATCATTTCATTACATGAGTCTTTTAAAAACATACTATGCCCTATAATAATGTAGCCAATTTACTCAATATGTTTATAAATAGTCGTAATATTTTTTTCTGATGTTTAAGCCATTATACACACATATATTATATTATTATATTATTTCATCAAACCCATTGATTAGTTCTTGTGGTAAGGAAACAAAATTTCTTATAACTACAAAAATACTTCATTTATAATATACATACATACATACATAAACACACGCCTTTTTCCCAGAAGGGGTAGGCAGAGGTGCTACCAGAACACCCACGTTTCGCCTTGTATATTCCGTCCCACGATGTGATAGGAGGCGAGTCTATCGCCATATCGGGCACAAATTCCTGACTCCGGGCTGATAATGAATAGAAAAATCCAATATCACTTTGCCCGACCCGGGATTCGAACCCGAGACCTCAGCTTTGCAATCATACCGTAGTATCACTACGCCACCGAGGCAGTCATTTATAATATTAGCAGAATAAGCTGTGGATTCCGTGATCCCTCGGCTATAATAGTATAATTAATATTCCGTTGTCCAACTGTACAAGAGAATATTAATGCTATTGACCCCGTTGAACCCCTTCTGTCTTACGAACTTATGAACAGATTAGTTTTAGATCTTTATTAATTCTGAAACAAATTCAGCGGTATTGGCGGAAATGCAGCTACTATACATTTAAAAGTGATAAAATATAATATGAATAAAACCTTTTATTTTTGTATTTTATTCTAAAAATTAATACCTGAAGAGACATAAAGGTTTTCGAGGGTTCATATTTTCATATAAAAAAATATTGGAGTAATTAAAAAACTCACAATACTAATAACGTTAAAAGTTTAAAAAAAGTTGGTTTAATTTTATATTGAATTGCGTTGTATCAGCCCATACACGCCCCACTGCAGGGCACCGGCGCCTTTACGGTTAGGTTGAGTGGGGCTATATAATCCATCACGCATTATAGCCTAGTGCGGGTTGGCCATATATACATATTTTGATAGACAGAAAAATCTTTAAATCTAAACTGTACTCATTTAAGCTCGTTGGTACGCCTGCGTGCCCATGTTCAACACCTTATTGCGAACATGAACTGTTCAGAAAACAGACATTTCCGAAGGAGCCGCGCTAGACGCGGCGGCGGGAGGAAGAAGGGCGCGGGCGGAGGACGGCGGGGACGGCGCGGGCGACGACAGACGTCACTTGGCTTGTCTTCCGTCATAAACAAGACAGCACAATACTGTAGTGTTACATTAATTATTGTATTTTGTTATAATTATACCAGTTGATATACAGTCCGCTCATTTATTTATATTTACTAACGAAGGATCCCAACATGAACAGTCCGCGCATCATATACTTTGGGAGTATAGTCTTTAGCAGAATGAGCGTAAAACCATGCTAGATATGCAAATATCTGAAGTTGTATACTACATGGACCTTGAAGAAACTATTGGAATTTCCTATATGGGAATTCCCGTGCTTTCCGGCTTTTTTGCCATACCTATTATAGGAATCCATTATAAAAATATTTTTTTTACTATTCTATTATATGTAATATTTATACATAATATTTTGGTACACATTCAGGTATTCACCCAATAAGCCATATATTTTGTAGCCAATTCTCCATCTTATTAGCTATGTTTGAATTTTATTATTGTATTTATTTGTGATATACAAGATGGCATTGTCATATGGAGTTTAACTAAAACCACATGTTCCTAAACATCCCAGGCAACATTGTCCTAAGTTAGAAAAAAAACTACCTGGTAGTTTTGTCAAAAATAGCAATTTTAGTTACTATGACCTTTGATCAACCCGTTTAGGTACGATTCTTTTTACGGCTCAGGTAAGTTCCCGAACCGAACTGATGTTCAACTTAGCAGTAAAAATAATCGTATCTATACGGGTGGCCAAAAATCGTGAAAACTAAAATCACGATTTTTGACAAGAAAATCATCTGCGATTATTTTTTAATTTTGTATAATGTCACCTGGGGTGATGAGAATCATGTGGGTTAAATTAAGTTACATGTGTCTATATCATCCTGTATAATATGATCAATAAAATAATGTATAATATTTATGACACGTAATTATATCGTGTCAAGTAGGATATGAATATAAGTGTAATATTATAGAAATATTATACTCCAAATTAAATCACTTCATTCAAAAACTAATTATTTTCAGTTTTTTGCGACGGCGTCAAACTATTCAATATTGCTTTTTATTTGCCTCATAAAGAATCAGACGACGCAAATTAAATTCTTCTATTTCAATATAAATGACATTTTACTTGCAAAATTCTAGTTACGATACGATTTTTTTTATTCTGGCCCAGTGAAACAAAAGATATCAATAACATTGATGGATATTCGATTATTTCAATGGACAAAAATGTGACATCATATTATATTCAAGCAAGGTCAAGGCAAGGTTTCGGCAAGCGCAGTGTCGGTCATCCACCCACAAGGTTTATGGCTGCCATACACGTAACGATATAGCTGTGCAAGTCTGAGTTTGCACCAGTGTACTGGAACTTGTGTGGGCAAATAATTGCGCAAACTTCATACAAATTTTTGATTCGAAGCTGGTGCAATCTCGTACTTGCACAGTTATACCATTACGTGTGGGGCGACCATTACAGACGTGTGAATAAAAAATAGTTGCTCAAGGTTTTCCACTCAATTTGTCTTAAAGATAGCCAACACTAATTAAATTAAATCTTTGCCGTATGAAATTTAAAAAAATACTTTTTAATGCAATAGTTCGATGTTAGTAGTTAAAATTCGTCATTTTGTATTAGTACGGAATCTTCTACACACGAATTCGTCTCGCAGTTGGCTAAATCTATGTTTATCTTTTTAAAGCTCTGTACATTTTGGGAACAAATTTATCGTCATTACATTAAATTATCAAATAAAGTTTTCTTAATTTAATGGGTTTTCGCGATGCGGATTGAATTTTTTACAGGTTTAAGTAATTCATTCTATTGGCAACGTAAATTATGGACTCGGTTATGGAATATTCCAACTTCATTCATTCGCCCATTCATCCCAAGTAGGCCGTTTTATTGCTACTTTATATTAAATGTCGTTACTTAGATTTTCGAAAGGAATTATTGAATACTCTTTATTCACTAATCTACAAAATTGTGACAAATTTATATTTACATTATTTGAAAGGCGAAAAGTGTTTCTGAATTATTTAATACTTCAGAGAGTTTTATTCATAAGTTCTATTTTTATCTCGTTTTCATTTCTGAATGACAGATAAATAAAAAAAAAAATTATGAGTCCTCCGTATTTAATGGGAGCTTGGCATGACGACGAGAGCAAGCCTAATACGAGTATAATAGTATATTTATTGCGATAACACCCGTAGGTGTTTCTATCAGTCGGTTCACTACAAACGAGACCTTTGACGATAAAGCGAGTGTGGCAAATAGAATATACGAAACAAAATATTATTATATTATAAGTTACTTGCAACGGCATATAGACGTTTATTTTAGGTAAATGTAGTTTACAAATAAATCAACATTTTCCTCTTACTAATTGGTACATTACATAATACATTTATTTATATTAAAATAATATTAATAAGGAATCCATTTTTAAATTTAAAAAGAGAGCTATTAGTAGAGGAGCCGTGGAAGATAGACCTTCAGCCAGCTGAATTTAATTAATTTTAATCAATTTTCTTTCATCACCTTCACTCTTTTGATAACCGAATGAATTTCCTCTCAACTGATAGTTTTTAACACAGAGAACATGCCTAGGTAGGCTTGCCTACTTATTTCTGATCATGGTTACCTGGCAAGCAGAGTTGAACGTGTAAGTAAATATTGGTAGCTACACCGATATAATAACCAATCCAAATTGGTAATATAAGTAAAATAATTTAATTACAAAATAATCGTATAGGCTTGCCTGCAAAAATAAAAAAAATAACGTAATTAAAAATAGCCATGAATACCTTTGAGTAGGCAAGTTATCATAGGCATGTTTGTTAATCAATCATATTTGATAAAAAATATGTCTCATCTGGTTATCAGATGGGTGAATATCGACCTTCACCGGCTCTTAGACCATATTAAAGATTATCTTTAGTAATTAGAACACATTTGATATCATATATTATTATTTATAATTCCTTGATGTTATGACAGAACTAAATTTGCTTAATTAACGAAAGCTAGAATTCGTAGAAAAGCAATTATCCTTAAAGGCTGGTTAGTTATATAATAATTCGTGTCAAATGAATTGAGGTATTTCTAAGAACACAAATGATTATTTAATAACCCGATTACGTGGACTTACGGACGACAGATGTACTAATTGATATCCTTAGAAAATTCTTCTCACGAAATATATATAATAGAAATCGAATGGGATCGATATTTGAAACCGTGCAAATGATAGTCACTCAATATACTAGCAGGTAAGAAAAATTTTAAACCAAGGACAGAATAATATTTTGACTCAAAATGAAGGTTCGTGAGTTATTGCTTAACGAAGTTGCAGAATCATCACAATAGTTTCTTATAAATAATATATCTATATATATAAGATGGGTGGGGGGAAGATTGATAAAAAATAAGAGGCCGGGAGTTTGATGCCTGCATCGAGACATGCGTTTGTGTCGTCCACAAATGTTTCTTTTGAGAGTGTTTGTAAGACTAAAATTTATAATAAATATATAAATAAATATATTCACCTACATAAGGTGTATTTCTTAGTTTATTTAATGCGAGATAAAAAGTTTCGTCACACGCCGGCCTTATTAAGGGAAGCTTTGTAGTCCATTTCCATTTTAGATTCCCGCGCACTAAATAATAGTAATAAAGAAATACCTATTATATAAATATAAATACATCTAATAGTCACATATACCTGACCCCACAATAAGATCGAATCATATGTCGTGGGTATGAGAAACTACCCAGACCCGAAGCAAATATATTCACACAAATATATATTATATAGTGAGAAATAAAACGCAATCACAACCATAGGTACATTTTCCATAGAGAAATTAAAAAAATGCATACTTCCTATAACATAAACTTAGCGTTGAATTCTATGCACACAAAGTCATGCCAAAAGCTAGTGAAATTGTTCACGGCCATGTAATTTAAATTTAGGTAAAAGTCATTACAACGCAAAGTTATTTGTGAGGATGATAAAAATACATTGGACTATTAGTTGCTCTTGAAATAATCTCGAGTACATTAGTGACGTCATCACGGTGTTCTTTACTCCTACGCTTCGGTAAATATTTTGAGAATACATAATTTTCCGATCACAATATCGACTTTCTCATGATTATTAGTGGATCATTAAAGTTTGGATTTGAATCTGTGACTTCCGGGTTGGGGAGTTTTTATTGCAATGAATGGCGAGACGAGCACGCGATTCGCCTGATAGTAAGCGATACGACCGCTCATGGACAGTAGCAAAACTAAACAATACCATGAATTACAAATCAAAGCTTGGTATTCCACTGCGCCCGCCATCCTGAGACATATGATGTTAAGTCGCATTATGTTCAGTAGTTACTCTGGCCACAATATCCTTTAAATCGAAACACAACAGTGTATTTACATTGCTGTTTGGCGTGAGGAATAAACATTGCGCTGTTACCTAGGCGGCCTCTCACATTTAAGAGATAGGTACCTACCATCAGACTTCTACTCTTAACTAGGTTACTGCTTAATTGTCTTTTGTTTCGTTCAGGATTATTATAACGGTATCATAATACTCGTAATAACTGGCTAATACGCCAAACACTTTATAATTGAAATAACAGTTTTTCGACGAAATAAGGATTAATTATATTTAGGTTTTGTTTAAATAGGTCTGACCGACATTCTATTTTCGTGGAATCGCTGTTGTTTAATTTTATACATGATAATATTATAAATACGTGTTTAGAATTCGTTAGTGTGTTTTATTAGGTAACTTAGATTGACGTGATATTATTTTATATACAAACTATATTTAAATGAAGTTACAAAGAGTTATAACTAGCCTACAGAATATTTTGTACAATGTAAAATGATTACACCACTTGGTAGATGTAAATTTAGATTAAGCTAATGGTGCTACCTTATTTTTTAATTATGACTATTTCTCTTTAAGCCTCGCGTAAAGAACGCAGGTCCTAGCGCTCGACATAGGGAGTTCCAGAGCTAACACGAGGGTGGCAGAAAAGATCGCTGGAAACGTCTCGTACGAGAACGGAATGTCTCCAGGTATTGTGGAAGAACTCCACTGCGATGACAACTATTGTCAACTTTCAAATTAAAGACTATACGTAGGAAAATCTTAAGTTCGATGTCTACGTTATGAAATGTGAGTAATTTGTGGACCACAAAGAACATTCATGTTATTTTAATATATCCACTGTGTCTCACTATTGGATAAGGGTCTATCATTCTTCCCTCTATTTTATGCGTTTTCCTATTTCTGCATATATAGTTAGAGGCAATTATTCGGTACTGACTACTTAAGTCATGGGCGCTTGCAGCATGTGTGGGCTACGATGAGGTCCTAGGTTCAAATTCTAGGTCGGGCAATCCAGCTCGCTAATAAACTTTCGCCCTCTGATTTTTTTTAAATTTTGGTGCCACTAGTGCCTACCATAGATACAGCCGTAATAAGTACTCCGGGTTTAAAATATGTTTGTTTAATTAATTGAATACAGTATTATATTGAGGCATTTTTTTCATTTTAATGGGCGGAAACGCCGAATCAAAACCGCATAGATTGCGAGTATTTCTGTGCGGCATTGATCTCTATCACGTGAACTGCATAGTGTGTCGGAACTAATCCATAAAAAAATAACTCAGACTAAACAAACAAGCGAGGAAATAATCTCCGAAAACACATAAAAATATCAGTGAATGAACCAGAACAGACTCGTTGAGTGAATAAGACATATTTTTAAATACTCAGAGTGAAGAAATTGGCATCCACAGTCAGAATCATTATTCGAGATTAAACGCGGCTATAAATTTCCAAAGCAATACAAATCACAACAAAAAATTGGCAGCATGTTATTTGAAGTGCTGCCCACTCATTTATACGCATACACGCTTCTCATCAAACACAATTAATGTTGAATGAAATAAATGACTTTACGTACTAATTAGGTGTGTAATGAGATGAAAGCTTTTACCCAAAGCACAGCGAGCTTTTAAAGCTTTACTCCGCACCTCGCCTAATTATAAAATAGGTGTAAATTATTTTGTTTCCACGAGGAATTGTCACTGGGCTTGGATTGGGCGTCCCTCTCGCACGCCTCTCCATTCTGTTGGTCCCGTGGGATACGCTCATTCAGTCATTTTCAGAGCTTTCAGTGATACGCTCGTGTATGGCTGAAGCCGGCGTGTTTACGCGACTACTGTCGTTCGAACTTCGGAAAGCATACTTCGAAAACTTTTCATGTTGTTGTAAATATTATCGTGTTGTGTGAAAGTGTTTTGGCAGTCGATAATTATCATGTTTCGAATTTAATTATCATAATTTTAAAACTAAATGTGTTTAAGTGCTGTATTAAATACTTTAAACTAAGCAATTGAAAATAATTATTGAAGATGTAATGAAGGCAGTGCTTGTTTAACACGAACAAGTTATAAATGTGACAATGTTTTCAAACTTCACACTACACGAGTTCAGCCCTTTAAAGGGCCTGAATATAAGTGCGGCCCTTAACAACACCCTGCAGTTAGGGGCTGATTTGGACATATTCTTTCAGCCTGAGAATGTTCTTATCACTTTGTATGTCCCTGTGATACTGCTGTCACTTGTCGCTAACATACTGCTCATAGCTGTCGCTGTGAAATGCAACTACACCAAGAAGTAAGTATTTAATATGTTGATTAATGACTCTAGACTGTCCTCTCTTCTTTTGCTTTTCTTATATCCATCCAAAGGTTGTCTGTAAGAAATAGCCCAGAGCGATAAAACCGCCATTGGTAGTTTTTGTTAACTTGTAATATCTGAAAGTGGTTTTCTTTTTTGTGTGCAGAATAAATAAATAAATGTGATGATTGGAAAATAATAAAATAAAGGAATCTATAAACGTTTCTTAGATTTACGCGAATGTTACATATTGAAATAAAACCTTTTTTTACGGATTTTGTATATATTTTATTTTGTTGCACCTCTGCCTACCCCTTCAGGGAAAAAGGCGTCATGTACATATATGCATATACGTATATTTATCGCGGATTTTGTTTAATTTTTACATTTTTAATTTGCACATTCACTGAGCGGATGACTAACACTTCAGTCTGTCCTACGACCACGAAAGCTGAAAAGTGAGCAAACCGTCGGGAATAATTCTCTCTTTTAATATGAGAAACTCCCAAAGTATTCCTATCTATACATTGCACAAAGCCCTATTTACAAGGGCGAGTTTTTTGCCTCGAAGATGGCTTATTGTACATACATACATACATACATACATACATAACCACACGCCTTTTTCCCAGAAGGGGTAGGCAGAGGTGCTACTAGAACACCCGCGTTTCGCCTTGAATATTCCGTCCCACGATGTGATAGGGGGCGAGCCTATCGCCATATCGGGCACAAATTCCTGACTCCGGGCTAATAATGAATAGAAAAATCCAATATCACTTTGCCCGACCCGGGATTCGAACCCGAGACCTCAGCTTCGCAATCATACCGTAGTACCACTACGCCACCGAGGCTTATTGTAAGGATATAAAAAAGTTGCATCGTGTAAACATTTGTCAGAACATGATTATCTATGGCGGTCATGTCACGCGATAATGGATACAATTCTCGCCGCGAGAAACACACTCCGTGTAAATGGGGCTTTATAGATCATCTTTCAGCCCACGTTTCTGAAGGCTTTTAAGGACCCAATATTTGACTTCGAATATTCCCGTACGTTTATTTACCCCATTCGGTTTGGTAGCGTTTGTTGAAAGGTACTGAACCCTTTCAAAGCAAAGTAAGCAATTTATATGCATGTGAGTTGCTGATAATTGAGTAATCAAAACCAACCTATTTAATTAAAGCACATCAAACAACAAAGTCAACCGTAAATATTTTAGATTCTTTAAATTGAATTAATTAAAAAAGAATATACAGGCACTTTATACAATGAAATAATATATATTATGTGTTATTGTGTTTGTATAAGCATCTACACTATAAAAACGAGAAGGATTATAGCACCAATTAAAAAATCCTAACCTTTAAAACTTTTTAACTTTAAAACCTTTAACTGATTTTAAAACCTTTCTGCCGTAATTAGTTAAGATGTTGATTGTAAACTGAAAAAACCGGTTGGGTGGTGTATTTTTTATTATTTAAAATATAAATAAATTAAAAGCAATGATGGTGTTAATTTTGCGACCATTGACATCCACAGCACAGGACTCGTGTCTTAGTTTAGGGTCAGGAATAACACACAATTGGTGAAGTAACAATTATGTATGTAAATAAACACACGTCTTTTTCCAGAAGGGGTACGCAGAGGTGCTACCAATACACTCACGTTTCGCCTTGTATGTTCCATCTCACGATGTGATGGGGCCGAGCCTATCGCCATATCTGGCACAAATTTCTAATTTCGAGCTGATATTAAATAGAAAAATCCATTATTACTTTGTCCGACCCGGGATTCGAACCCAAGACCATAGCTTTGCAGCCGTACCGTAGTACAACTGCGCCACAGAGGCAGTCAACTCATATTATGTAACATTAGAAAGTGAAAGCAAAATCGAACTTGCGTCATGGCCTTGGCAATTCGCATCGCTTTTAAATCACTGCTAACCAGTTTTAAACAATAACTTTGTAAAACGATCAGTTTGCGATCTAATAACTAATATTTAGTTTTGTTTTTCTTTCAGAAGATAACTTTCTGTTGATTCTGAACAAAATAAACTTGAGATATAAGCTGAGGTGGTGTTTAAATTTAAATTATATCAATAAGAAAAACTATATGAGAATTTAGTGGAACAATGCCATCATAAAGTGTAAATCACAATTGGAATTATTTTATTATAAACTCCGCCTGTATACTCGTATTATACTATTTGATTCATTGAAGTTGTCGCAGAGGATGGTGCAAAAGACAGTCTCTGGAAACAATGAGAGATAATAAATCCATTGTAAATAAGGCACCTTTGTAAAAATAACATGATCGTATATTATCTATTATGTAAAAAAGATGATTGAGTAATAATTCCGATGCACGATGTTTGTATTTTCAACATTAGAAATGTATTTGGCACATACTTCTGAAGATTATAAAGCTTTTTTATTTAATATCTTGTTCGTTTCCGTGATTGATGTTATTTTCATATAAAATTTCGTTTAAAACTTTTCGTTTTATATTTTTTATAATAACATTGTGAGAAAAAAATGTTTGTGCTTATTAACTACACTGCGATCTGAAACTATAATTTTGCGACTTTTTTTTTTTTTTGAGTAATTCCAGAACTTATAAATTATAATTTTACGGCTAAACATAGGTCTTGGGTACAATTTTTGGGTAGTTATTATTGAGGTAAGCTGAAAATTTGTCCCATACCTCTCCTATTATACCCCAAATCGAAGCTGCAGAGCTGACTGGTGATAAGCGGGGCTAAATCTTTATTTTTAAAATGTTTAAACTACTGGCCAGTAGTTACTCCCGCTACAACCTCCTTCAATCAGGAACACAATAGCGCACTTACACTGCTGTTTGGCGGGAAAAATAGAATCTTATGGCGTGGGTACCAGAAATTACAAGACACTTTTTAGTCTTACGATAAACCAACTTGTAGCCAATGTAAACATTTATTTCAGTGCGGGGATTGAACCCACAATCCCGGGTTTCACTACCGGCTCTTATACAAATGCGCGACATAGGCTGTCTAAAATGAATACGTAACTTCAGAATATCAAACGTACCTCTGAAAGTCTAATGGGTAGGGTATATCTCCCATGTGTCTATTTATATCAATCCATTTACTTAAGTCGACTATTGACTTTGTAACGCTTGCGTCTGTGAATAACCCTTTCAGTCCCGCTTCGTAAGGCCATCGCAATAAACCTCACTAGCCAATATTGTCTACAATCCGAATATAGGCAAGACAGAGTTACGACGTATATTCTGAGATAGAAAGGTTGTCGGAGGTTCTATAAAGCACACTGCAAGCTTTCCTAACCAGACTATAATTAAAAATAAAGCAAGAAAACAAAGTGTGGTGGCCTGTTGGTCACAGACCAGACTCGACTGCCAACATGTTCACGGTTCTCGCAGGTTCAAATCCCGGGGCACACCTCTACTTTTCAGAGTCATGTGTGTATTGATAGTCAAACACCTTGCGCTATAACGTTGAAGGAAAAAATCCTGATAAAACTTGCATGCCATAGCAATTTTTAAGAATTTTTATGGTATGTAAAGTCCGCCAACCCGCACTTGGCCAGTGTGGTGAATTTTATGGCCTAACCCCTCTCAATCGCACTCTCCATTGTAGAGGAGACCCGTATTCTGCAGTGGAACGTATATGGGCTGATACAGTAAGAAAACAAAAAAGGCTTATATATTGTCATAGCTAATAATAGCTAACAAGTGGAAGTGAAATTTATACTGAAATTAATTTGATAGCTCTGAAAGATTGTTTTTTTGGTGGCATATGCGGGCTGTAAGCCTTCAAGTACACAGCTCTATTTCCAGTTTAGCCAATTCAATGTCTGCTAGTTTCTCGGAGGTAACAAGGTTTTCCCTGGGATGGTGAATTTAAGAGGGTTCATCACAGACAGGCAATCAATTATAAAATTACTAATGAAATAATCTAGAACTTATTTTAAATCCCCCATGCAAGTGTAGTAGTAGAACCAAAATCTCTGTAAAGGCCAATAGCCTAATCTACCAACTGAATAAAGAGTCGAAAATATATTTAATAAATTACGCTGTAATTATATTAGATGAAATATAGCTTCCTTAAACCCTTTTACCTATCTTTAGTTTCAAAATCTTCAGTTTAATTAAAAGGTACTTGGCCTTTTACACGAGGCCTCTAGTGTTAATTTTCAGTTTTGCTCTTCATAACGGTATAATCAAAGAGAAAATAATTATTTTGGAATTTAGATCTCTGGTCGGTAGAATATAATGTTTTTTCTTGTTATATAATAGCTTATTGGTTTTTCCTGTCGTAAAATTTTGTTAAAGGCGCTAGGCATTGGCAGTGCTTTATGTTACCCTATTAATTTACGTACATTAAGTCCAATATTGCTGAGGGGTAAGCATAGATAGGTGCCACGAAGGGCAATTCACATTTCGCCGAGCTAATTTATCTCTCTCTCTCTCTCCTCAGCCACAGGAAATCCACTTTTGGACATAGGCATTCCCTATGTATCGCCACATAGACCTGTTGGAAGCGGGTTGGTGTGAAAAAAAATATAAATAAAATTTAGTGGTATTGCTCATTCAGGCATCTATAGAATAAGAAAAGGTATATTTTCACTTCGTTTATAAATGTTTCCGAACAATAATCTAACTCAAAACAAAGCTCAAAAGTTAAGTTCTCAAAGCGTAAGTCAGATGTATTTGATGGAACGTGTGCTACCTTGAGCTAACCCAGACTAAGGTCAACAATAACGACATTTTATCTTAAAATATCGTCGCGTACAGAATCGGGACGCGTCTAGTTTCTTGTTTAGAAATTAGCTAATCTTGATTCATAGACAATTATAATAAAATATTGAATATTACAAGTCAGTGACAGCTTCGATATAGCCCCTCAATGTGAACATAAAATAATTTATTTAATGCATGAAAATATAATATCATTTGGATTCAGTCAATGTTGTTTCTACCGCCCGGTTCTGACTTCTGAAAGCAGGTTTCACTAGAGAAGAACGGGGAAGACACTAGTGTTTTTCTTTTTCAAAACCTGTTTACGATTGATTGAGTATAACAGAAGTTGCAGCTTGGGTTAATTCAGAACAGTTTATTAAATAAATAAATACGACCAACAGTCACATTCATAACCCTGACCCCACACTAAGATCGAGTCTTGTTTCGTGGGTATCAAAACTACGAGAGAATTTTCGGTCTTACAAATACCCAGACCCGAAACAAATACATTTGGATCACACAAATGTTTATTTCGGCACAGCGATCAAACCCGCGGCCTCCAATTTCTCAGACGGCGTCTAACCAATTGCGCCATAGAGGCTGTCGAATAGCAATCAGTTAATGCGTAAACATACTAAATGGATCATTGCGTGCGATGGTTACTATCCAGGCGATTACGCTTATTCTACCATTAGTTTCCTCTTCCCATTGTTTATACAGGGTATATCCAGACTACGATCCAAGACCAAGCCAGGTGGGAGTGTTAGTGACTTCACACACAACGCAATTATAATTTCGCAAAAAAAGACAATATTTTGTTGTAATTTTTTACAAAGGGATTTCAGATATCACCTATTATATAATTTACAACTTTGAATTTATGTCTACGCCGCTTCGCCTAAGTTTTATTACAAATAGACAATCACCTGATATATGACGATACACGGCTTAACAACAAACTCGATTAACTACAAGCCGCACAAAGTTTAGTTGACAAAATGTCCGCAAACCACACGGGGAGAACTTCGCCAGCGCAAACAATCTAAGAGGTTTTACGTCGTTACACCAAACATAATAACTGTAAATCTTATTCGCCTATTTTAATTAATTTCTGTATGGTTCATTGGCTAGAATTTGGCATACCATAGCCATTAGCCACCCTATTTTTTAACAAATAAAAAAAAAGGAGGCTCTTTAATAATTGGTCTTTTTATAACTGCAGTTTTCTCAAAAACCGCCGAACCAATCTGGATCGGGTTTTTTTCAATTGGCGTAGATAACAGGGAAGGTTTAAGTGTGTAATATTTTCTTCATTCTGTCTTGACAGTTTCTATGATAAGAGTACTCACTGATGATAAGAGTAGGCCGGTCCAGGTAGATTAACCATCGACGCGAGATGCTTGATTTGTCAATTATATATTATTATTCAGCCACTCAATTCCACGTATTCGGTAAAAGCATGTTTTGTATAAATTACTATGAATACTTTTCACTAGATCAAAGCCCGGTGACTGTTATGTTTATTTCCTGTTTACATTTATTACCAATTCCATGTATTGACTAAATTTTACCGTTGACTCTAATTTATTTTGGGTATATTTATTATAACAATATTAACTTAAATGGTGAAGGAAAACATCGTGAGAAACCTGCATACCATAGTGATTTGTAAGAAATTCTATGGTATGTAAAGTCCGCTTACCCGCACTCGGCTAACGCGATGAGTTATATGGCCTAACCCCACTCAATCGTACTCTCGATTGTAAAGGAGACTAGAGCCCTACAGTGGTACGTAATACATATTGGGCTGGTGCAGATACATTTATTATTAGCCATATCTAACCTAAGTCAATGACACTGACATATAAATCACCTTTGAAATCAAATATCAATAAAACATCACATTGTTTTCGATATCCATTTAGTCCCCACGATGGTTGGCATCATGCGAATTGTAAACAAGTAGCATTGTTAGCAGAGCGCAGCTGTATTGGATTCGCACAAATCATCGGCCGGGTCGGACCGTGTAAACACTGCCAAGATTAATTACATTTTACCAATGCTCTAGGAATTCTCCAGCTTTAATGTATTTTCATAAAAATATATTTTTCGACATTCCACGAAAACTGTGCGTGGTGGCGTTAACGAACCGGATTCTACTGCCGAAATAGTCCTCGCGGGCTGGAATTCCAGAAGGGGTTAACGGAGGTGTTACCAGGACACCCACGCTTCGCCTTACGTCTCTCGTCCCATGACGTAATAGAGGGTGAGCCTATCATCATATCGGGCACAAATTCCTGACTCCGGGCTGATAAATTAATAAAAAAATCCAACATCATGTAGCTCGACCCGAGATTCGTACCCGACACTTCAGCTTTATAATCATACTGTAGTACAACTGCGCCGCCGAGGCAGTCAATTACCATGCGTAATAAATATATGGGGCAGCAACGTAAGGTACTTTTGACACCATAGAGATCTGAACAAGAAATTCCATGGTATGTGAAACCCACTAAATACAATAAGCCGACATGGATCGTGTTCTACGCTCTCAATCGATGTCTTTAATATAGCCTAGTTCCGTGCAGTGGGCGTACATGGGATGATATATTGCGGCATTCCTGGAATTCTCATGTTTTCGATGGATTTCTATTGTTTGCATTGAAGAGTGCACTCGAGGAGATGTTTGTTTTTTATTAGATCCGACCGGATTTATCGTTGTTATGGCTGATATGTGTATTAAATTCGAACAAATCAATGAAAATGGGCCATTTCCATAATTCAGGGATCATTCATGCATACGAAATTCTTTGATTCCCAAATAAGAATCAGATGGCATTCACGGATTCGATATTTCAACCTGTCATCGAGGAGCAATCTATATGAGAATTTTTGCAAAAATACAAGCATATTTTATTCAAAAATAATACTCGTATGATAAGGAATGTTTTCTTTTGGGTTACATATACTTTTGTTATTGTTATTATGATTGCATATTTTAAAGTAAGCTACCAATTCTAGTGGGTATCAAAACCTGTGAAAGTGTTTTCGGTCTCACAACACCCAGAACTGAAACCAATATTTGCGGAAAACACAAACATTTGTCTTGGTTCGGGGAACGATCTTGCGCCCTCTTGTTTCTCAGCTTGTGTACTAAAAATTTGTGCCCAGATTTTCGACAAATGCACTCAGTTAAATTTCTCAAGCATTCCATCGGCAAAATTTGCGAAGCCCCAACCGCAATTTCCAACTTTGAAAATGGCCAACTTCTGTGCAACTTTTATCCCCTATTTGGCATCCTAATCTATTAACATTATAGAGCGAGCTTCTGTGAGATATTTTATATTATCCACTAGTATAGATTAAGCGGATTCTAATAGTCAGACCTCTTAATTTTATTACGTAGATTACTCTCGCAAAAACGTTTTCCGACAACACATTAGTAAAGTGAAAATTGTAGATAGAGATGGTACTAATGTCACGTACAATTCATAGAGTAATTTCCCTTCCACAAGCGAGTTGGAGACGATGGGCTGAAGTTCGAGTCCAGTGGGGTGCCATAGGAGAGCCCTGTGTAGAACAGTGGACGCAGCAGGGCTGATGATGATGATTTTGACGCGAGTTAGACGACCCCATCGCTATGGCGAACATAAATCCTAACGCTACGTACTCCACGTAAAATTTATTTAACTAAATAACATTAAAAACCACATTCAAATGCCTTTCCTTCTATTTGTTTAATAAATAAGAATAATAAAACAAAGGACGTTGCGTAATTCACGTAACAAGAATTCCTCTAAGAGAAACGGTAAAGACATTTTCCTAGACAATTAATATTATTCGAGGGCACTTTATTAATGGCTTCTAATAATATTTAGATTAATTTTCTCAAACTGCTGCACGTGCCGGCGGCTCGCTCGTATTCTAAAACAATTGGTCGCCAGTTCAAAGGAATACTTGCGAAGAGTTTTTCCTGATTCACAGATATAAACATCGCGAAAAAGCCATAAAAACTTTGCTACTTTGTCAATTGTTTATTTTTAATTAGATTCTTGCAAATATTTATTATATTTATATGAAGAAATATCCTTTGTTCATCGTGATGTAACATGTGCGTTATTATGTCATTAGATGAGGTATCAAAAATTATTTATCGAAGATATGTCACATGCATTGTGATCTTTTAAGGATATAAGTCGCCTATATATTGTACACAGGATAGTGGCTAATCTTTATACATAGATAGAATATGGACGAACGAGAATTTATTATAACACGCCGGTTGACCTAATTATGCTGATCACGTACTGTATACTTGAAAAGATTAATAGCATAAGTTTTATTGACCAGTCTTTGGAGTTTGAACAAGAACTTGGGTTATTCAGTATAAGTACAATAGAGTCGTTATGGAGGGCCTCTTCCAACAGGTCGTTGTGGAGATCCTTGGGAGAGGGCTATCTTTAGCAGTGGACTTCCTGTGACTGAAGAGAGAAAGGGACAGAGAGAGAGAGCGCGTGCGATGCTGTAATTATTAATCAAGAGACATTTTATTCAAATAGCATTGAACTCACCATATAGTGCTATAGTCTTTTTACTATGCCAAAAAAGGGCAAAAAAAGATAAAATTTAAATTTTAAAAATTTCATGTTGAACATTATAGATTAGCTATTGTGTTTCATTCAATTATGAAGATTATCATGGATCTAACATTCTTCAACATCATAAAACCCTTTACAAAAATAATAATTTCGTTTAGAAGCTCTTGAAATTTAAAATATAATATCGAAAAAAGAATTGAATATTAAGATCGTAAGAAATAAACGAAACATTTAAAAATCTAAAAGAGACTTAAATAGCAATTAATAAGCCCGCAGGCAATCGTAACTTTTTTAATTTCATTTCATTTTGTGGCTATATAGCTCACTGGACTAATTAATATCTTTTTACATTTTTATCTGTTTGTATATGCGGTTGTGCGCGAACATCTCAGAAACGGCTTAACGGATGTCGATGAAATTTGATATTGAGGTAGCTGACGCTCGGGATTAACACATAGCCTACTTTTTATCCCGAAAGATGTAGGGATTCAGTAAAATGAGAAAGGAATTTAAATATATTTGTTACTTTTTTAAGCTCAAAGGCATGGGATCGGATTGAAGAGGATAGTATTACGTCCCTTGAGTCATGGGATAGAATGAGGCGAGACTGGACGGAATAAAACGGGACGGGACGGGAAAAGGCCACCCAATTTGAATGTAAATTAAACGGGATGTACCTACGGGAAATAATATGTTGCTCCTGTGGACTGGACTCAAAAAGAATCTGCACCCGAGAGGGACCGGGCCGGCCCCTAGATCAAAATATAATCCCTTGTCACTAAGCCAATTTTAATATAAAATCAAAGGCTTATTTTACTTGTAACATATTTTAAACTACTGTTTAATTTTTATCCATTACCTAAGGAACTAATCAATGAATGTCGCGCTGACTGATCATTGGCAAATCGGCCCTAATTTAATTCGATCAAAATCATATGTACTGTGTGAAGATCATTTTATATATTTTTCCTAATTATCCCCTTAATTTTGTACTGTATTCTATTTGCGAAAACTTTTAAATGGCCCTTTCATATTTTCGTTCCTCTGTTATCATGTAATCTAGCTGTAAGTTTTCCGTAAATGATAAAATCAAATAATATTATCATAAGTAATATTGACTATGTTCAGCAGTGGACTTCCTTTGGCTGATCGATTGGATTGGATTGAATATTACTATACAAAATCTCAAAATGTTAGATAGGAAGGTTCTTTCAGGTATATTTATAAGACCTTTTTTCTTTTAACAAATCATATAAAGTCTTTTATATTTTATGAAATTAAGGATGTGTGCGCGAATAAATTACGATATGATTTAAGAAGTGCGTGGTGGCCTGTTCGTAACGGACCAGACTCGGCTGCCTACATATTCACGGTGGTCGCGGGTTCAAATCCCAGGGCACACCTCTGACTTTTGGGAGTTATATGTGTATTGATAGTCAATCACCACGCATTTTAACGGTGAAGGAAAACATCGTGAGGAAACCTGCATACCGTAGCGATTTTAAAGAATTTCTACGGTATGTAAGTCCGCCAACACGCACTAGGCCAGCGTGGTGGACTATATGGCCTAACCACTCTCAATCGATTCTCTCGATTGTAGATTAGGCCCGTGCCCAGCAGTGGGACGTACATGGGCTGATAAAAAAAAATGGCTTAAGAATAGATGTGAGAAAAATAATATATTTGAATCCATAACTTTACAACTGGGGCTACGAGAGCTCTGAGAAGAGAATTTGATTAAAGTTATTCGTTTTTTTATGATAAGTTTTCGCTGTAAACACAGATCAGGTGAGGAACATTTTTTAATAGTGGCCTTCTGTCTGAAAATCATGATAAAGAAGTTGATGATGTGGAGTAGTTGATGATATTAATGATACGTAGGTCGGTGTAAAATAATGATTCATCTTATCTAATATATGTATATGGAAATTAGAATGGACGCAAAATTTCTGCAAAATATTTCTGACATTTGAGAATATCTTTATGAGGACATTTATACCACAAACGTTTTTATCTTCGCAATCAAGAGATTGATCGAATAAAAACCAAAAATAAACCCCAACCAAGAATAGTTTATTTAATTACTTCTCTTTCTTATTACTTAGCGTTGCTTCGATTGTGTCGGGCGTCATCTTACTACCCAATCTTTTCTTCGTCGTTTAAGTAACTAACTAGATAGAAACTAAACGAGGAATTTTTAATTTTTAATTTTGCTCTACAATCGATTTTGCCAAGATTTTTTTTCGAAAGAACGATTGTAGATCAAATTAAAAATCAGAAATTCCGCACCAAGACTCCTTTGAGATTAAAAAAGTCTAAATGCACGAAGTGACTGTATTTAATGCTATGTATTTGCTAGCCATGGCAAACGAATGTAACTAGGAACCATTGGTAAGAAAATCGAATTTACACCTTATATTGCCTGATCGGAAACGTCACTTCATATATTTCGATTTGAAAATTGTCACATAGCTGTCCTCAACCGGATCTAGTGTGTAGCATGACGATGGCCTCGCCTTCACATGGCATCTTGAAGCGGAAATAAGAACGGCGAGGCTTGAGTGTCACACCTGCCATAACATCACACGTGATACAGGTATAAGCTGACAATACAAAATATGTAACGACTGCGTAAATGGATATTACATTGTTGTTTGTATTGAAAAATATTTTTGCAAATATAATTGGCTCCATTGACATTTGCGTACAAAGGCTGCTGTGAATTAACATTATCACCCTTTCAATATTCATCGAATATGAATTTGATGGAAGTGCGTGGTGGCATGTTGGTAACGAGCCAGACGGTGCTGCCAATATTAAGTTCAAAGTGGTCGCGGGTTCAAATCCTAGGGCACACCTCTGACTTTTGGGAGTCATGTGTGTATTGATAGTCAATCACCACGCATTATAACGGTGAAGGAAATCATCGTGAGGAAAACTGCATACCATAGCGATTTGCGAGAATTTCTATGGTATGTAAAGTCCTCCAACTCGCATTAGACCAGCGTGGTGGACTGTATGGCCAAACCCTTCGCAATCGTAAGCTCGATTGTCGAGAAGGTCCGTGCTCTGCAGTAGGAAGTATATATGGGCTGATACAGATACAGATGAATTTAATTCCCTCTATGTAATGGATAAACTCTTAAGATGAAATTACTGAGTATTAGGATTCTTAATACTCAGTAATTTCACTGGATACCGAGTCCAAATTTTAACAAAACAGTCTTTATAGCTAGATTAGACGACAGAAACAAATCGGGCATGACAGCAACATATCTTTGTTCAAGAACCTTATCGGTAATACTGGTCTGGCAAAGAGAGCACAAAGCCTCTGTTGTTAAGTAAAATGCAGTCCTCGATAATCAAAATCGGTTATATTATGTACACAAGGTGACTCCGGAATGAGATATAGGTGCGTAGGTATGTACGTCATGATGTATCTCCCACCATTGTGTATGACGCGCGATCCCAACAAATACGAATGATCTATCTCATCACAGGAAACACGTCTTGGAATAAACATTCTATTAACTTCTCAGCCCTTATTAACCCTCCGCAATGTAAAATAACAACGCTCGTACAAAGCCGTATTACTGTTTGTTCTACAATGAAACTCGATTGTGGTTCATCAAGCGGTTCAAGGAAACATTAATAACGAAATATCTACATTCTATTCAGTTCTGCGTTTACCAAGTTAATTGAATAGTAGGAAATTTCCTTTGATAAGTTTCAGTACGGACAAAAAAAGGGAATTGCAAGGTTAGAGGTTCCATTATTTGTGTGGCTGTAAAACAATCATAATCGTAAGAGTAATAGAGCTAAAATTTGTTATAGTGTTTTCAAAAATCGGTTCACAACTTATTCATGTTCTCATACTGTCAAGGGATAGAATCTATAATATCCACAAAGTCGTATACGAGTAATATGTCAAATCAACTGTAAAGAACAGTAATTATCAAAATCCTTCTATGCTTTTTATTCAGGCTCCGTAGTGACTTCTGACGGCAAATAAAGACTTGCGTAGTGACAAACGATTATCGTTTATGCCACATTATCTCACCATTACATAATTTGTCAGCTAATTAGACACATCTGTCAAAATTAAATCGACATATCCCGTCGCTAACGAGTTTCGTAGCGCGGCGAGGCGTGTCGGAGCGATATATCCGCACAGCACTCGAGTAAAACGAGCCAGATTGAATTTTTATAGATTGTACTAATACTTTAAGTACGAGTAATCGTATTTTTATGAGCATGATATTGAAATCTGTTGGTATTGGATTAGCATACAAAAGCTGTGATATCTTATTAGGAAAATTAAACGTGTCCACACATACGCTCACGCCGTTATTATCGATGGGGTAGGCAGAGTTTTTTTGTGGTACCAACATTTGGCGGAAAATATTTCCGTCCCAAGGTTTGATAAGGGGTAAGTCTCTTTTTTTCTTATAATGAATGGCGAGAGGCGCTTGTCATTCGCCTGTCAACGTCAGTGTCAATACAGTGTCCTTCAAACCGGATCATAACAGTGCATTTACACTGCTGTGTGGCGGGAGAAATAGACATTGCGGTGGTACCTACCCAGGCGGCCCTTCACATGTGAGAGACCTACCACGACCCATTGACGTGCCGGACACAATTACTGTCTGTCCCAAGCTACCCAATACATGGAAAACTTACACAAAATGAAATGCCCGACTTGATACTTGTATCCAGGATTTAACGGTACATAACCCATACGCTGCTTCTCGACCACGGAGATGACTTTAGTGTAAAATAATTAATTTATTTATTTACAATAATGTCTCGAATATTATTTGGTTGAAATTATACTAGAAGACTGTCCCTCGCACCCACCACTGCAACTCCTGTAAGCCAGGATCAACAGTGGCACGCATTGTAATGACACCGAGCATTGAAGCTCAGCGAGTCTCCGGGAATGTCTAACTTGTCTTTAACCCGCAACGAAATTAATCATAAAGTTAAATTAATAGGAGGAGTTGAAATTATACTCGTACTAGGCAAAACCAACGTCGTAACAAAATTGTGTGAAGTGATTGTAATTGAGAAAAGTGTCAATTTAGGTAATATGGGGTCGAATCCCGAAGGCCGTGTCCGACTAATCTGTGACAACAATATTGCTCACTTGAACTATTAAAAAATATACCAAATTATGTCTATCAAGTGACATATTTTTTATTTTTTTTTATCAGCCCATATACGTCCCACTACTGGGCACGGGCCTACTCTACAATTGAGATAATCGAATGAGAGTGGTTAGGCCATATAGTCCACCACGCTGGCCTAGTGCGGGTTGGCATATAAAATACTTGTGACAAATTACTTCCTAACTACAAGTTCTACCCTAGGTCCAATGATCTGTTAATCCACCCAGTTCGGCTTTATTAACGCAATATAATAACTTTTTATGAATACTTACGTTTGCCTAGTTTCATCTCAGGAAGACGTGAGTACTATTAAGAACTTTGGGCAAAGATTAGACTTTAGACTAGATTAGAAGACTAGATTTAATGTTATAGCATAATTGGATAGGTTGAACCAGGTTTAACCAGGCTTACCCGATTGCAATTACCTACGCCAACCCACTTTGTTTTCATTATTACTAAGATAAAAATAAATCTGTCAATTTATTTGTTATATTCAGTTGTTTTTCCAAGCTGAAAACACTAACAATACTTTAGAGCGGTAGATTCATTGTCGACTTTTGGAAATTTATATGAAATGAGGGGAAAAATTGCGGCGTGTCTAAAGTCGCTAAAACTACCACCAGCCATCGTTTTCGGTAGCAGTCTTGATATACCCTGTACAAATTTAAAATGGCGTTCATCATTCCTCAAAAAATTCTAAAACATCTTAAAATGTACAATAGATGTTGGTAATAAAGTTATTCACTATACTGTACGAGTATTATTGAAAGATGCTTTCAAAACGCGCGTGGAGATCGCGCAATATCGATTTTATTGGCGCTAACTGAGTCAGTGGTAAAAGTATTTTTGGATACCTTTAAAATTTCTTTAGATCGAATGTAAAAAATATTCGATTATATCCACGATACAAGATAGATTTTAGAGTGGGGTTAGTGCTGTGTACAAATGTGACTGTTGTGTGTAAGTATTTACAAGTTAAACGGCGATCTTTAGTCGTGTATACAACCCGCCCACTGATATACACCGAACGTACTCACAGATATTGAATAACGTAATAAAAGCAGAACCTACGTCTGGTTTTCTGGGCCTGCGGCAGTTTAACACCTAAACAACTAGAGCCAATAACTCATAAAGTGTTTTGTCACTTTATGATTTGGTGTACCCATTGAGATGTTATACTAGTGGGGACACTGTAAACAAAATGTTTGTACCAAAAATGAACGGTACCGTACCGCTCCTTCTGTTTCTGTCTCTGTCACGCCTACGCAGTAACATCATCTTTGTTCTGGCTTGATGTAGGATGTGCTAGCACAATGCGCAGAGATTTTGTTTCCGATGTCCGCTCTAGTACCTCAATCTGTGTAGCTCCTTAAAATACAGTGCAAAAAGTTAGCTCCATCGGAGAGGAATTATTGTCTTATAGAAAAACAATGAAAAGTAACACAGTAGTGTGGAGTTTTATTGGGTGAATGAGATTACTGACAACATTGTAGATTGTGTTAAAATATTCATATCCATTCAGATAGTCATGACATATGGATGTATTGTATTGTATTGTATCAGCCCATATACGACCCACTGCAGGGCACGGGCCTCCTCTACAACCGAGAGTACGATTGAGAGTGGTTAGGCCATATAGGCCATATATCCAACACGCTGGCCTAATGCGGGTTGGCATATGGATATGGATGAAATCTTATCATTTATATTTAGGCTCTGTTCTCGAATTTTAGATAAAAATAAACATGTCGAACTGTGGGTGGTACTTTTCCTTCTCTATCCTTTGGGGATAAAAAATGGAGTATTTATGTCAGAAAATATACAGGGTTATTTTGATCTGAGTATACAAATTTTAACAGGAGTTCAGAATCATGAATATAGTTCATTAGTAAAATAAAATGTTTTTTTTTTCAAAATAATCCGTAATTGTTATCGTCACAAAACAAAATACATACGACCATAATAAATCCATTGATAAACTACACATATATATACACACACGTCTGTATATGAAAATGACTGGCAACCGTGCTTGTAGCAGATGTTGAGTATAATTTAAACATTGATTAGGATATTATGAAATGGAAATAAATGACTTATTACGTGTAAATTTGGATATTTTCCATCACACACACATCACAGTATAATTCTCTTGAGTTCAATAAAAAAATTGGTCAGACTTGGAAAAATAACCGACTGTCTTGTAAATAATAGTATAAGTATTTACAAAATAGTCTGAATATATCTATTTGTTCGTTAAGAAATGTAAATGCTAATCTTCGGCAAATTTGTTAATCCTGTTGAGAATATCTAGGGAATCTATTTATGTTGGCCAAATATGAATACATTTACAAAATTAGTCTACAATTTGTCTAGTTTTGTTAATAAATATAAATACTCGTCATTGGCACCTCTATGTAACCCTTTGAGGATTCCAACCGAGTTTAGTACGTAGACGTATGAATACATTTATAAATAACTCTGTAATATTATATTATACTTCTTTGTTGTTATTGGCCTAATGCGCACGAAATTTGAAGGCTTGTGAAATACACCGCCCAATATTTAAGCAGTGGTTGATTGCGTTCTTACCCACCCGCGTACATTTGTATGGTTAATAAATACATTATAAATGATAAAGAGTGTTTTGTTTTATCATTATGTACCCGATTCCATTGGATGTATAATATGTTACCTGCCAAACCCTATTTTAGGTTAAACTAGTTTCACCTAGGCTAAACTAGTCCCTCCTACACACGATAGGGCGAACTAGTATAGCATAGGCTAAACTAGTCCTTCCTACACGCGATAGGGCGAACCAGTTTAGCCCAGGCTAAACTAGTTCTGCCTAAACACGAGAGGGCGAATTATTAACAGGATAAAATATAATTTATCCTGTTACCAATAGGATAAACCAGTTATTCATCCAAAAATCGGGTGTTCGGGATGTCAATGAGTACGAATACAAAGTTTAAGACAAAACTATGATTAGCTTACGTTAGGTTAGGAGTGAGAATTAATTATATAAGAACAATAGTAAAATTAAAAAAAAAACATTAAAAATGGAAGTAAACTAACCTACCGTAACGATTGCTTTGTTGCCGCCAAGTATTTTGTTTCTCAATTTCTAGTGCGTTTTATATACTTGGTTTACAAAAGTATTCATAATTAATATATAATCTAGCATCATCTAGGAATTACATACAATTCGTAGGAAATAATAATTGTTACACTGTTATGGCATAGGCTATACGGGTTTGTCCTATCGCGCGTAGGAGAACTAGTTTGGCCTAGACGAAAACGACTGCCTCGGTGGCGTAGTTGTACGACGGTATGAAAAAGCTTAGGTCTCGGGTTCGAATCCCGAGTCGGGCAAAGTGATATTGGATTTTTCTATTCATTATCAGCCCGGAGTCAGAAATTTGTGCCCGATATGGCGATAGGCTCGCCCCCTATCACATCGTAGGACGGCACATAAGGCGAAATGTGGGTGTCCTGGTAACACCTCTGTCTACCCCTTCTGGGAAAAAGGCATGAGTTTATGTATGTATGTATGAAATTAGTGTATTCTAAAATCGGGTTTGGCCGGTAACATATATATTTTAAAGGATTGGGATTAAAGAATGATAAGGTATATTATCTGTAAAACAGCGCGTTGATATTTTAACATACATATTTTTCATATCAATTTTGATGATACGCTTAGTAGTTTGATCTTTAATAATAACACAATTTAATTTTATTTACTAACGTAATCCCAGACGTACAAAAAATGAAGGTAATATTTATTGTTTTTTTAGTCCTCATAACAAAATACTCATTTTGTTTTACAAGTTATATCTAATCTAAACGTATAAAATGATAGCCGATTTATACAAAAATGCGAATATTAGCAGTTATTTTATTAACTTTGTGCTAACTACGGAATGGCTTCGGAACGATGTTTTAATTGGGATCATCAATAACGCGGTAAAATTACAAACAGTTAACAGAAAACGTTTCTTGCATCTTGTGTTAGCTAGTAAACAATAATATCTAAACTATTTTTATTTTTACAATGTTATGCGCTTAATTTTTTTAATGAATAATAAATAACAACGCTTTATTTTTATACAGAATATAAATAGAGATTCACGACTGTTTTTAATAGTATAGGCAGAGATACCGTCAGTGTCACTCAAAGTTCGATGATCTCATTTCCGTTCCAAGATTGAATACGAAGATAGCCTTGACCTTGAACGAATATCAGTCACATATAAAAATCGTACACTCAATAGTTTTTATCGTAACAGGGATGCGTTGAGTGTATTCTTTATGTTTGTATTGGCAGTAGTTCAATACACGTTGGCGCAACCACAAATCGTTAACATCTACGTTTTCAAGAACATTAGAAATTGCGCTGAGAATGTTTTTTAAGATTGTACATATGGTTTCCAGTCGGAAAAATGTTAAAAATGACGTGGAATGATAATTATAGACTTGTAATCGAACGTTTGCAGAAAATTTAGAATAGAAAAATGAAAGATAGAAAAATAATAGAAAGTATATCATCATCAGCCCGTACAGTCCACTGCTGGACATAGGCCTTTCCCAAAGAGAGTATATAAAAATCTCAATATCGATACATATTGCTTTTACATTATTCTGATTTATAGGGGAATAAAACCTCATAATAAAAATAACTATTTACATTTTATTTTCCTATCACTTCTTGGGATGGACAACTTGTGAAATGAAATATGTACGTGCGTAATTATTTTTCCATTTGGGATCTCAAGCTGAAGCATTTGACGTCCCTTTATACCTGTCGTAATTCCAATGTAAGTTGTAAATTGTAATGGAGTGATTGATTTCACATATTATGCCCTCAAATCTTTAATATTCTCAAAATCTATTGTTACTTTTTGTTTATATTGCAGTTAAGATTGATGAAGATTTTGATGGATGCATGCTATCTTCAAGACGGATTGCATTGGTAATACGAGTAGTATCGGTAATTTTTCTAACGCGCTTATAATAGCTTCGCCTGCATGCATGTATGTATGTATCGGAATTTTTGAAGTTGATTATCGAGCACTTCAAAACATCTAATTGATCTGAAAGTTTGCAAACTTATCAAGGACCGATGATTATTAAATTAATTTTAAAAGTTGTTGACATTATCTTTACTAGGGCCTTCAGATTTATTTTTTATTTTTTTATACTTAGTGGATAATTTGTGCGCAGCTGCCTTCCTTTGATAAAATAGTCGTAGATAGCCGTTTGTTAGTAAAATAAATAAAAATTATTTTAAAAAACACACTTTAAAAGCCGGTAAAAGACTCAATTAAAAAAGTAATAATTATAGATAAAAATCCAGTATGATTTGAGACACCTTGGAATACGCATGAATTATATGAGAAAGAAAAAAAAGTGGTTTAGCACCATTGAATTCCACCCAAATTTACTTTAGGGGCTAATAATAAAATGTATATTTGATTCCAACCGACACTTAAACAATTTCTTATTAAATGACAATAAATGATCTACATAATTATACAGAAAAACATTCATATTTTTAAATTTTCGAATGCATTTTATTCAGTGTTATAAGTAGTATAATTTTGAAATTCCCAAAATGTTCCGGAATCATTTGTAGGTAAAAGTGATAGAAAATATAAATTACTGGAATTTTGACCGAATTAAATTATAACAAGACAAGGGCGAGTTTTAGTTTTAATTTATTAATTAACATATATAATTATGATAGCCAAAAATAGTGTAGTGTATGTTAATTACCATTTATTTATTTGTATATGTTTTCTACGAAAAGTCATTAATCCAGTGGTACCACTGCATTATCTCTTTCTCCCGCCAAACAGCAGTTTAAACGCACTGTTGTGTTCCGGTTTGAAGGACATTGTAGCTAGAGTAACTACTGGACATAATGAGAATTAAAATCTTATGTCTCAGGGTGGCGAGCGCAGTGGTATGCCAAGCATTGCTCTGTAATTCACGGTGTTGTTTGGTTTTGATACTGTCAATGAGAGGTGGTATCGCGTGGCGGCGATTGGCATGCTCGTCTCGCCATAAATCGTAATAAAAAAAATATTATGAGGACAGAAATAACCTAAACGGACATCGGCTAGCACTAATGATTTTTCAGAATGAAATGAATAACATTTAATCTGAATTTTCAATCTCACAACATAAACTATGATGTCTGGCTTGTCACTTTTTGTAATATTTCAAATCAACATGCTTTTTATAATCCATTTTAAATTTAAAATAAAGACATTCAATTTGCTTTCAGTATGAAAGAAATAAACAACCTTCACATGAAAATATGAATTTATTAAAATATTTTTCAAAAATCGAAATACCTTTGACAGATTTATAATTAATTTATACGTTTCACTTTGTAGTAAAGTTTTGCTGATAAATCCTTTGTACGGGGTTGTTTTTGCTTTTTAGTGTTTACTATTTTATACCTTAAAGCTTTATCTTACTCACTTGAAAACTGCTCAGTCCTTTGAAGTATCCTCGACCAAAAAATATTCGATATAAGTGGTTTAAGTACCTTGTCTTTTAATATTTAATGTTTCAGTTGTAACAGAGACTTTTCAAACTAGATATTTTTCTAGTATTCGGGAATTTAGTTCGTTATTTTCTACATCGATTATTTAATATAAAAGCGTGATGGCCTGTTGGTAGCGGGCCCGACGCGGCGGCTAACGTGTTCATAGTGGTCTCGTGATCAAATGACAGGGCACACGTCTGACTTTTCGGTGTTATGTGTGTATTGATAGTCAATCACCACGCACTATTACGGTGAAGGAAACCATCCTGAGGAAACCTGCATACCGTAGCAATTTGTAAAAAAATCTATTGTATGTAAAGCCCGTCAATCCGCACTGGGCCAGTGTGGTGGACTATGTGGTCTGAATCGTGCTTTCGATTGTAGCGGAGGCCCGTGCCCTGCAGTGGCACGTAGGTATTTGCTGATATGCTGACTGCTAAATATATGATAGGTATTAGGTATATGCTGATATGCTGACTGACTGCTATATGATGACCGCTATATAGGCTGACATAGGTTTTTTACATTATTATGACAATTAAGTTAATAAGCCGGCGTGCTTGGATCCTGTTATTAACCAGCTGAACCTCACACGCGACATACTTGCATAGGTCACTTTAATGGGCTTTCTACAATCTATAATATAAGGTATTTCCTATCCGGGAAGATAGGAATATCCTACAAGCTTTTGGATCTCCGGCAATCTCACTTAATGAACTAAACGCGACAAGAGAGCCTTCATGTCGACTTTATTTGAGACCCTCGTACAACCCTTGTGGCACATTTGAATAAATGAATATACCCTACAGTCACATACCTACATAATCCTGACGCACTAAGATCAAGATTAATAGTCTGTTAATCTTAGTCCGAAATTCCATTGAAAACATGTAATACAAATGGTAATGTTAATTGTAAAGGATTTTTTGGTTCTTTTGATTTTGTTATAGACCGGTAAATATTGACTTGGAAAGAAAAAATATTTCGTAAGTTTTACAATAGCAAGGAAAGTTTCGAAATACATTAATATTAAGTCGACCTTAGCCATACAACACTAACAATTGAACAAAACTAAAAAGAAAAATATATTTTCTTTCTATAAAAGAGTATTAAAAGTTGTTGCAATAGATTTTTCTAGTTTAAGTTTATGCGTGAAAGATACTACATATAAAGTATGAAGTAGTTTACTTTTGAGAAAGATGTAATCCAAATTAAAGTCTGTAGGTTTCGTTTTGCTTTATACTTAATTTCAGATGAATTGGCAATTTTAAAATATTGGTAGTCTTTTTTAAAATATAAATCATGGATCTCTGGGTAGCGTAGCGTTTTGCCAAGATTATCTAAAAAATATATTTTTTGTCAATTCTTGTTTACACATTTCGATTCAAAAATTGGGAGAGAATATTTTGATTAAAAATATTTAATTTTCATACACCTGCCTGCAGTTTTACACAAGAATAACGGTAGTGCGACAAGAATGATAAAATTATTAAGACGAATAATACGACGATTGTGTAAACATAATTCCTCTATTCTTTTCCAACATCATGTGCATTTATAGCAGGGCTCTCTACACATACAACTCACATATTAAAACTGTGTAAAACGTTACAATTTGAATAATTGTGGCGTGATAATATGTCCTTCACATTCGCCGTTGACAACTCCGTTCTGTATTCAAATCCTTATACTATTTTTCTTATACCTCTTCTCTTATCTCTTCTTATAACTGCCACCAACAAATAGGTTGGTTTACTCATCGCTTATAAAAATCACCCGTTACAAAATATAATAGACTGCGTTATAAAACATAAACTCTTAGATAACTTAGTATTAAGACGACCATTCATTATAAAAGCATCGAACCACTTAGTAAGGAGTAAGTGTGAGTTATAGATAACTTAAAAATAAAAAATATTAAAGTATAGAATATGCGCTGGCATATTCTGCAAACAAACTTGATATGGATTCTGCAAAATTTATTCAACGAACCGAAAGGAAAAGTTTTAAAGCAACTTTGTATTTTTCGAAAAAGTGTATGATATTAAATCGGGTTTCGTTACGCCTCTATTATTCAGCATATTGATGGAATTTTCTATTACATTTGTATGTCTAAGTGTCATGGGGCACGTCTGCCGAGTGGAATTGGGTTATACCCTTATTAATATAACTAAATCTGAATGTAAATTTGGGTGTGAAAATTTGTATAATTATATTGTCAGTAGTACAGAAAAGGACACATGATACTTTTAATTCAGCAATAGTACTGTCCTCGAGGAATGGATGATGGATGAATTGATAACAATTTGATTGTTGTCGGAAAAAAATAAATGAAATCCGACATAAGAAGTTGGCATATCCACATGAATAAATTGTAATATAATACATAAATGGTAATATAACCTATTGTATTTCGGACGAAATTTTGATATCAGAAATACAAAAATTCCGAAACGTTCTGGAGTGGAAGTCAGGAACATACAAGCGAAATGTCGGACGCCTGCCTACAAGTTGGACCTGGTTAAAGTTGCAGAAAATCGCTGGATATAGACCGCCTGTGTCTATGGCATGGATAGTCACATGGTCGATGTATAGATCCATCGGGGAGGCCTATGTCCAGCAGTGGACTTCCTATGGCTGAAGACAGAAAGAAAGAGAGAGACAGAAGACAAATCTGTACCCTAGTTTTCTTAACCACGCTACCAAAGCCGCGAGGTGAGTCTTGTTAGATTATAACGGCTGTATTCATTGATAGTTTTAAAATCAATTTTAGTCATCGAATGGGTTGTCATATTAGCTCAAACCGAATTCAAAAGTTGTTCGAAAGGGACAAAGCATTCGATAACTAATAAAAATTGGTTTTATAACTGTCTATGAATAAGGCCGTAAGTATATCTCACTACTTAGACATATCTCTAGGTCATTCGCATTGATTGTTAACAAAAACAGTATTCGGCAATACTTACCTTTAAATCTAAATTGTTCATAAATATAAAAGTTTAAATATTTCTGTGAATTTGAAATATTTGGTTAACATGTTATAATTTGTTTATACTTGTTTAAGATATAATATATTGTAAGAGCGAAAAATTTTCTTTGTTTCTGAAGCTCGCCACTCAAAACACTTCCTTTATTACTTGTTTAATTATTATTCATGTTACTCAAATAATAACATAATTTATACCTTCGAATATTCTATCCAAGGTTATTATCGGAAACCCACTAAGTCCTAATAACATTATTACGTACAGAAATCCAACAATAGATTCTTTTGGTTGGATTCAAGCCAATTTTTATTACTTGGGCCAGCATTATACTGACTCGTAGTTACATGACATGCCACGATCCATTTGTACACGTCCACCTGCCATCAAACTGGTAACACGATTTTTATTAATTTTTGACGCGTGACAATTACACTCTCAAATTTAATGATACTTCATGCTCCACAAGTTGTTGCATAATTCAGATGAAGATAAAACTAAGGCAAATATTTTTTTTATTTTATTATATTATATTTAAAATGTGTTAACGTGATGTTCAAACTAGAAATGGCTATACGAAATCCCGGCAAACAACATATTACATTATAAAAACATTACTTTCGCACAGAGCAGCATAAGGGTAAATTAAACCACAATAATAAAAAATAACAAATGCGTTTATCACATTTTTGATTGGGTTGAGCTTCGAAAATATTTCCATGAATACATAATTTTAATACCCTCAAATTGATATTGTTTTGGTACAGTTAATGCCCCTTTGATGTGGTTACAGAGGTGCAAAGCAAATATTCAATCGGCTACGTTCAATCAGGTTAATAATAACTTCTCTGTAAATGGCATTGGAAGCCAAACGTGAGGTCGCAGGCCTTTAATGTAAGGAACAGCTACAAGCATGGTATCTACGATTAACGTGTTCAAAGGAAGCTGGGTTGACTGAAATGATGTCTCATCTTGTCGCGTTCCGCAGTTTTTTGACATATTTTCAAGCGATACGATTATCCGGTTCTCTAAAGCATAGACAAATTATAAATCGACTTCGTGCGAAGTATTACATCATTAAACTAATGGCGATGTGCCAAACTAGATAGCAAAAAACACGGTTAGGTGTCATATATTTGAAGGAACCTATTTAGATTTATGTGTGGGTGCGACAGATGTCGATGACACGATGTTCGACCCAGGGTTAAGACAATTTGTGCCGTTACAATTATCGCGTCCAGAGTTCGGTATGCCCACTATTAATTAGTTGAAGAAAGTTTAAACGTGCGCTGTAATTAAGGTGAGCTTTGAAATTTGTTTAATCAAATTATAGTTTAGTAAATTAGTCTTAAAGATCGAAGAGGTAGAAAAAGGTAGGACTAGAGGCACCCACATTTCACAGCTTATTTTTATATCAAGATGATTCAAATATATGCCTATTAATCTATATTGATGTAAGATTAATCAAACTCACAAAAAAATATAATTTCCCTACTAGCGAATCGAACCTAGATCTTAAAAATTCATAACCAATTAGGTCAATTACCTTATAACACTTGACCAATTAGGGCGTATGAAATAGATCGTAAAATATTACCATTCCAGAATATTATTACTGTCGTAAACTCCATTAACAACACAGTAACGATTAAAGACAATTTGATAAACGAAGATCTTATAGTTCCCAGTCGATTAAATATACTATTGTAAGGAAACTAAGTGCGTGGTGGCCTCGTGGTATCGGACCAGACTCGGCTGCCTACATGTTCACGGTGGTCGCGGGTTCAAATCCCAGGCACACCTCTGACTTTTCGGAGTTATGTGTGTATTGATAGTCAATCACCACGCACTTTAACGGTGAAGGAAAACATCGTGAGGAAACCTGCATACCGTAGAGATTTAAAAAAAAAAAATCTACGGTGTGTAAGTCCGCCAACCCGCACTAGGCCAGCGTGGTGGACTATATGGCCTAACCACTCTCAATCGTACTCACGATTGTAGAGGAGGCCCGTGCCCTGCAGTGGGTCGTATATGGGCTGATACAATACAATACAATACAAAAGGAAACTAAACAACTCAACTGAAGAAGTAATAATATATAAGGGAATAACCGATAGATTCATACAAATACATAATTATATTACTTTGGTATTCATAAGTAAATTGAAAGTGACGTCAACCGCGACACGACAATAATTCAAGTGTAATTAACTGCTTAGGATTCACTCAATTCATCTTTATATGGTATATGAGCCGGAAAAAACCACTGTGATTGCAAATTTCTCGTTAATACCACATTTAATTAATTCTTTCGATTTGTACGTTGTAGGAGGCGTATGTTGTAGGTGGTCGGGGGTTCAAATCCCAGGGCACACCTCTGACTTTTCGGAGTTAAGTGTGTATTGATAGTCAATCACCACGCACTATAACGGTGAAGGAAAACATCGTGAGGAAACCTGCATACCATAGCGATTTGTATAAATTTCTATGTTATGAAAAAGTCCGCCAACCCGCACTAGGCCAGCGTGGTGGACTATATGGCCTAACCACTCTCAATCGTACTCTCAATTGTAGAGGAGGCCCGTGCCCTGCAGTAGTTCGTATATGGGCTGATATAATACAATACAAAAAGGAGGCGTATGGATTTTCTCTGACTCAGGATGAGAATAGATGAAAATCTATTTAGAAATTAACTTGAATTTGCCCTTCCATTACTTCGGACTGCGAAGTACAATTATTATGCAAGTCGTAAAAACACTTAGATTTTTTAATGATATCCAGTCCATTGCAACTCCTGTCAACAAGGATTAAGTGGGACGCAATGAGTTTACACCGAGCAGCGAAGCTCAGTGAGTCGCTTACGGTAATCGCATTTGACCATGAACTGGCTTGACAACTACTTCTCGCAATACAGATTATATTTATACCGGATGATGGGGACATGACGACATTATACAGGGTATATCAAGACTGCTACCGAAAATGAAGCCTGGCGGTGGTTTTAGTGACATTAGACACCAAAAAAATGTTACGTTATTTGAATATATAAAATTTCAATTGTGACCTCTGTTTTAATACCCTATTTAATGTTATTTTAGAATTTTAATTCACTAGTAGCAGTCGTGTTATAATTTAATGTCTTGTCTCGACAACCTTGAAGCGTGATTCATCTTTCTGTAAAGGGGTTGCATGCTCCTTAATTTGCATAAATAAACTGACAATGCACGTAATCAATTTGACGTTTTCGCTAAATATTCTAGCGCAATGACGCGTTCAGTTATGGAGGCAACACAAAGAGACGTGTCTGACGTCCATAGTCGCGTATCAATGACAAATTAATTATCACCACCTACACAATCGTCTGCCGACGTTTGCAGCCAATTGGGTCTCACTCGTTGCTTACTAATTGGTAATAACTGGAGTTTTATGATAGCTAGACAAACTTGCGGTAATCATATGCATTTAAAAAGATCACAAGAGTCTTACCATAAGACTGCCTCGGTAGGGTAGTTGTACCACGTTACAGTTACAAAGCTGAGGTCTCGGGTTCGAATCCCGAGTCGGGCAAAGTGATATTGGATTTTCTATTCATTATCAGCGCGGAGTTAGGAATTTGTGCCCCATATACCGATAGGCTCGCCCCTTACCACATTGTGGGACGAAACACACAAGGCGAAACGTGGGGGTCTTGGTTGCTACCAAGGGAATCTCTGCCCACCCCTTCCGGGAAAAAGGCGTGAGTTTATGTATGTACAAGAGTCTTATTACTTGTCTATACAAGTAAGACGGTAAATGGACTCTTGTGATCTTTGTGTATGCACATGTTTTGGGGATATTCGAGTTGTTCTAAAGTTCAAAAAAGACTAGTTTTTTGTAGGTGTTTTTCCCTGAATTTATACTTTTTAAAATATTAGTACTCCTAACTGACTAGTGGTAAGTACAGGGCAAGTTAAATAAAGTATGCATCGGCCGAACGTGACCATCTTGTTATACTTACAGTAATTAAGCGTGGCTGTTTGAAACCGGGTACACGTAACTAACATGATTTGCGGCATAATGGCGCGGTTCGCTGTGACGTGCTTTCCACCATCGTTTACGGTGCTCGCTATCTTGATCAATACGAATATTTTAACATTAGCTGTAGGGGCTTCGGCAATCCCGTTTAGTCTATCACTTTTTTGAACGAACTGCTAATACTACACTGCGTATAATCTCTCAGGTTCTTATTAATAAACTCGGATGAGCGAAGGATTAACTTTAGTCCAAGGCTTTATAATTGACGCGATTATTTTTCATAGCGAGGTATACACGACTTTATTCATAAATACGAAATTTCATAGGCTAGGCATCATAATCATCCTATTGTAGTTATATTATTCAATATTATAGTCAAATTAATAGTCAAAATAATAAAAGAATCGAGGACTAATGGAACACACAATTTTCAGTACTTATTTCAATACAACTGTTCAAGGACCTAATAAGACTAAACAATCACACTCATAGAAAGAAACGCCTCAGCAAGAATGTTAATTCACTTCAGTATTTGTCTTATAAAATGACGCTAAGATTTCGGGTCAGCTTAAATTAAAAAAACGTAATAAATAACAATTTATTTTTATAAGTACGTAATAAAGCATTTCGAAAGCAAGCAGAAGACAATACGCATTGTGGCATTCATCAAAAGATCTATCGACTAAAACTTCTAAAGCAAGTTACACTCACTTAAGTTATCTAAGTGTCATAATGTGTTTGTTCAATCGAATAAAATTCATGAACAAATAAATTGAGTCCAACTTTTGCATCTCCTTCGAAATAGAAGACATAAGTTGTTTGCGACGTCTGCTTCTCGTACGGTGGCGCGTGCTATGTCGCCTGTCCCGCGAGTTCTCAATCAACTGAATGCTTTTGTGGAAGCTTACCTGCAACTCGATATCTTTACCGACGAATGGAAGCTGCTTATTCGCAATTGTCTAAATTTTAGGGAAAATCATTATATTTCTCAGTGAGTCGTTTATTTTTACTTATGTATAAATTGTGTTTTATTTTTAATTTTATTATTATTATTATTTTTTCTTTTATTGTAAAATTTGTTTCTATTAATTACATTATGTTTTGTTTGTGTTTAATGTTAGAATTTGTTATGTTAAATAAATAAATAAATAAATCTCGGCCATTCCCTTGGGATAATAAAAAGACAATTATTACGCTAGCCAACGTGGAAAAGTATTGTCCGTTTGTATTACTCCATTATTTATGAATATGTATTGTATCTATTTAGCATGGTGGGAACAATATTGTTTGCTAGTCAACGTTTATATTACTGACTAAAAAGGACAGTGATGTGATGTAGAACATTTTGTTTTAGGTACATAAAATTATGTAAAGGGGTTAATGGGTCTTAGCATAATCATTCACGCTGGATTTATAATAACAGTGGAAGTGACAAGGGTTATAGAATGAACGTGCAAAAAAATATGAATACTGACGGATAGAGACAAAGGGGTGAATAGAAACAAAACTAGTGAACTAAAAAAACTAACTGTGCGAATAACTATGAAATATGGCATATTTGTACATTGGAAATCATATTATATCTGTATTTTTTCCAACTATCAAAAAGACTTGAAAATTCGAAACACTAGTGTAGTCATTATTCATCTTTGTATTTATATTCACTCCATTTGATTTCACACTGATTTAATTACAGGAACTTTGCTCGAAATCGCTTTGTTCAAATGTCATTTTAGGGAATTAGTTTGTAGCTAAGTATTTATTTTTATTTTTACGTGACCATGAACTGAAACAACGTTATGACTAGACTCTATGTAGTTGCGACCCTTGCCAAGACACGTCTCCGCGAAAGCAGATACTGCATATTACGAGTACTTCACCACACATATTCTTGTCCATTGACATGTTTTAAATATATGACATGAGATGTCCTGTAATGCATTTTCTGACGATTGAATCAATGTATTGTTGTTAGATGAATATTGAATAACAATTTTAGCATAATGATTACAAATCCGACATACATACATACATAAGATCAAACCTTTTTCCCAGACGGTGAAGGCTATTTTGGCTTGTGTGTGCCGTCCCACGATATAAAATTATCAAGTTATATAGCGATCACCATTCGTATGGGTAGTGACCATACCATTAGGGGAAGAAACCTAGTTTTACCCTATGATGAATTTAAAACCATGTTAAAAAAAATTATTTCACAACATTTTTAGTGAAAAGTGTAAACATTAAACAACGATTTAAAAACAAAAAGAATTCAATGATATATCCGTGTATCCTTCAAGTTCCTTACCCTGAAGATTTCTTTCCATAAAGGAAAATATCTCCAATAATTGCGACCCTAGCTTGAAATCACCGGCATGTGAAATGAGTTGACGAACTCGAATGTTTGATACTCAATTCGACGATTGACGTATACATCAAAATACGTACCGTCATTCTTTGTAATATAAATCGTGAAATCCACTTGGCAAGGGATGAAATACGTTTGGGAATTAAGGGTAGAGGATGTGTAAATATTTATTTTTTATTTATTTGCTATAATAACAGCGCATCCCTGTTTTATCTCATACTAAAATATACACAAATACGTACACAATATACAAATAAGCTCACGTCTGTCTCACAGTTTACTAAGTCCATTACTGGCCTTAGATTGTTCTTCGTCAACATTAGTTACAGTGTAAACATTGTTACAGCGTAACAAACATATTCCTGGTGAACCTGTCAGCGGCGGACCTGCTGGTGACAGGGGTGTGCATGCCCATCCAGCTCAGCAAAGCCATTACCATCGTATGGTTCTACGGGGAGACTGTCTGCAAGATCGTCAATTACATACAAGGTAACTTGATTCAATACGATCGAACATTGTACTCGTATTTCTAATTTTTCTTTTGTAAGTTCGATGACATTAGGAACCGTGGGTCTGATATTAAGATTATTCGGATTCTTTATATTATTAGGTTTCTCAGGCGTCGGTAGCGTAGGTTTAAATAAATGTATAGCCTTTCATATCTATTTCTTTACAATTGTGCAATTTATAGAGATAATTAGAATTACGTAACATTGTCTTTATCAAGTGAAGGGTTAAAATCCTACTAACGTAGTATATTTCTTGTTTATTAATTTGCTATAAGTTTTTGAGCGCTTACATACATGCCAGCAGATTTTTATACATACATAATATATCTTAACGGGTTAAATTAATCAACTCAAAGAAATCAACACAATTTCTGTCTTATATTTTTGGTCTGATCACGGAAGTAAGTTAATTAGAATGCCTTCGTATTTACTACAAGACATATAATTATTAACTCCAAACGAAACGTAATCAATCCGATCCAATCCTATCCATCAGCCAAAGGAGGTCCACTGCTAAATCTAAAAATCTCCACGGTCAAACCGAAATACGGTTTCGTGGGACCGATGTATTATGTACCACCATATAATTTGTGATTTTGTTAAATAAAATAAATAAATAAATACCTCAGTGCCTCAAATCGAAAGTCTTCGATAGTTGTGTGTTACCAGTGATGACATACGGCACGGAGACGTGGCCTCTTACTATGGGCCTTATTAGGAGGCTCAAAGTCACTCAACGAGCTATGGAGAGGGCTATGCTCGAGGTTTCCCTACGAGATCGAATCAGAAACGTAATCAATATCGGAAAATTCGTTTTGAGCCTATATATGGTCTATATTTATGGCCTATATTTTCGAGAGAAATCGTCTTGAGGCAGTTGTGGTGCGGGTCGACGAACTCACAATACCCTTTAATAACAAGATTTTAGGTGCGAGGCGATGTCTTATCGAATTGTTGAAAAGGAAATTGTATCCTTTGTATCAACGTTCAGAAAACTTTGTTTTAAAGCCGTAATATAATATGTATCTGTATCATGATATGGTTATGTCTTCTTAATTATTATATGGTTTGTTATAATCAATATTTTGCTTCGCGGAAGTATTTTGATTCTAGGAATGCGAATTTCACAGAGCAATGCCGGCAAACAAGTTAACTTATAAGTGATGCAGCTGAATTTGCATTCAAGTGGTTGCTATGTTTGTTAACATCCAGGTATCTGATGGGCTTTTTAGTTGAATAAAAATTATATCTCTTTAACAGCTCAGACAAGCAGCATTTTATTTTGGCATTAGCAAGTCCTCATTCAATCACACCAACAAATAAGAAAACTCTTACTTTCTGTGCTTCTTATTGACCTGCAAACGTGGGTCGTAAACATTTGACTTCAGTGTTATTGCACGCATTTCTCTTCAGGAATTCGATTGCCGACCTCGATCCGGTCGTAACGGCTAGTAAAGCCAGGCGCTGAATGGTTTACGATCCCTGTGCCGACCCAGTTAGATTATACGACCCGACCGTGACCAGATCATATCCACTTGTTGGATTCTGCCAATTACCTTTTGTGCTGAGTTCTAAGTAAAATCTTCAAGTCGTCGACCCACATCATTTTGCTAAGCTGACATGTTAGGATTAAGCGGAATTTCTCTATTTTTTTGAGATTTACTTTAGGTTATTTACATGTTATTTCTCGTTCATGATTTTATCCCTCGACTTGGTGTAATAATTTATTGCCAAACTTCTATGCATTTCGTTACGGGTTACAAATTAGTTAGATATTCCCAGAGCGCCAGTAAGCTTCAGTGTTCATTGTCATTTAAATACGTTTCGCTGTCTATCCTAGCTTACAAGAGTTTTTAAACGATCTTTACATTACTAAACTTGAACAATAATTTAAACAATATTTAATTTATTTAAGGCATTATTTCAATATTTTTATGACTAGCTCAACCACATATGTACATGTTTAAATAATGATATTTAATTTATTTAAGGCATTATTTCAATTCAAAAAAAAAATTCTATAAAAAAATTCTACGGTGTGTAAGTCCGCCAACCCGCACTAGGCCAGCGTGGTGGACTATATGGCCTAACCACTCTCAATCGTACTCTCGATTGTAGAGGAGGCCCGTGCCCTGCAGTGGGTCGTATATGGGCTGATACAAAAAAAAAATTATTTCAATATTTTTTATCAGTAGCTCGACCAATCGGCTGGCTACTTCACGTAATTTTTTGACGCGCCGATCAAGTTGCGGTGCAGTTGCAATTAAGTTTACGTCTTAGTGCAAAATGGTATTCTTGTAATTGTTTAGCTGCGCGTGAACTGCACCTAAGCTATGCGTAAACTGCGCGGGTGCTGCGAGTCAACTATACGTCAGTCGTATGCAAGAAGCTTACACTTGAATACCGATCAAGTTGCGATCTGAATCACGCACATAAAACACGCAGCAGTAGAATACGCTAAACCGCTCGCGTGACGTGGACTTGACGCGAGCGTATCTGACAGCGGTTGTCAAAAATACGAGAATACGAAAAGGTCTGTTTTGATCGAAACTTAACTGCAACTGAACTTATCAATTACGTGAATTATCCTGCTGATAACCAAACCATATCTCTAACATTAAGAAATGTATGTTTAAAAGGGATACGCTTTAAAGTTAACAAAAACATAATTCACCCTCTTTGGGACTTTGAGATGTTAGAGAATTATATTTATAGAGCTTCAATGGTTTATTGATCGTTCAATAAACTGTTATCATCAACAGTAAATATAACTTCGTCAATTGGTGTTCGAGAAGTGTGAACTTTTATTGCCGTAACACATCACATTATATGGGCGATGAATTGATGCTAAAATTTGCAGGTTATATATGGGTGTATTTATTTATATGGTTTGCAAACATATATCCGAGTCTTTTTGCTATTAAAGTTTGTAAAACTGATTTAAGATACATTAGTAAGCCTAGTGGAAAGTTCTTGAAAACACGGCGGTTCACATTTGCTTTGATTAAAAAAAGTTGCTAGTACTACACATTATATATATTTTTTGTGTTAAAGTCAATAGTGAGTATATTTTAAAGTCGAGTGAAATGTATAGTCAGTAAGTTATAAAATGTAATATTGGCATGGCCGGTGCTGGAGCTGTCAGTATTCATATAAAACTTTTTAACATATTCTTTCGTTCATTTGTTGTATTTAATGGAAGATATTTATATTTTGACATTTCGTTCATACTCGAGTAACTTTGACGAAAATAACTTTGATGAAAATTTATCTTATATTGAAGTTGCTCTCGTTACTACATTTCTTGATAATTTTTAATGAGTAATCAATATGGTAGAAGAAAATCTCAATAAATTACCAGCCTTTTGGAAGTTTTTAGTTTAACTTAAAATCGATTGTATTCTTAAGTCAAAGAATTATAAGATTGTCAATAGACAATCAATTCTTTGGAATACCAAAGAATTGCGTGGTGGTCTGTTGGTAACGGACCAGACGCGGCTACCTATATGTTCACGGTGATGGCGGGTTCAAATCCCAGGGCACACTTCTGACTTTTCGGAGTCATGTGTGTATTGGAAGTCAATCACCACACACTATAATGGTGAAGGAAAATATCGTGAGGAAACCTGCATGGCATAGCGATTTGTATTAATTTCTATGGTATGTAAAAGTCCACCAACCCGCACTAGGCCAATGAGGTGGGCTATATGGCCTAACCACTCTCAATCGTACTCTCGATTGTAGAGGAGGCCCGTGCCCTGTAGTTGGACGTATATGGGCTGATATAGTACAGTATTCCAAAGATGTATAAACTATAAATGCTTATAATATTTTCAAAATAGAAAAAGGGAGCGACTGTCTGATCATTAAACAGTGCGAATTATTCATAACTCTGCAATATTTATTTGAGCAACATGCTCCGCTGACAAGTGAAAACATTTCGGTGTTGACGAGACAGAAAAACATACGATATTTCGATTTTATTTGTAATCTAATGAATCTAAGCCTGGGCTTAAAATTGAATACTCGACCTTTCAGACTTGAAAATGTCCAAGATCACAGAGATCTAAAATACCTAAAATTCGTTTCTAAGTTCACAACATTTCAAACTGATTCTCACGTCGTCGCCCACGCTCCTGAGCGTCATGTAAATAGTTCTAACAGTCGTATTGACTTTGCCAACTTACGTTTTATTTGTGAACAACTGAATTTTGAATTAGGCATTTGTCGAAAACTCCCTTGGCTATTACTCGCAATATCACTGTATTTGTGAAACATCTGTGTCTTCGATGATTGCTTACTGTGACTTTAAAATCCTCTATGGCATTGTGAACCGGAAGCCGAATATGAAACAATATAAGATAACGTGGTGGCCCGGAGAGTCACGGCGGATAAGACGCAGACTACCTGTCAGGTGGTCAGATGACATTGTAAGAATCGCAGGAAAACAGCGGATTCGCTTGGCACAGGGCAGAAAAATGTGGCGTGCAAATGAGGAGGCCTATATCCAGCAGTGGGTAGATGTGGGCTGATATAGACGTGGTTATAAAAAAAATGATTGATAAACAAAAAGAAATCGATAGCCTCTATGGCGCAGTCACTTATGGTCGCCACATACGTAACGATATAACTGTGCAAGTCTCAGTTTGCACCAGTATACCGGAGAATGTGTGGGCATATAACTGCGCGAACTTCATACAAATTATGGATTCGAGACTGGTGCAAACTCAGACTTGCACAATTATTGCACAGTTATATCGTTACGTGTGTGGCGGCCATTAGACGCCGCCTGTGAAACGAGAGGCCGGGTTTGAACCCCGCACCGAGACATACATACTGTATGTATGTATGTGTGATCCACGGGTATTTGTTTTTGGTCTGGGTGTTGATTTACCGATAAGTCTTTCGTAGTTTCTGATACCTACGATACAAAACTTGAGCATTTTTACATCATTATTGTTACTTGGAATCCATATTCAAAGTCAGAAGTAATAAAAGAAAACCATATTAAGTTTCGCTGCAAAGATAGTAAGGCGATATAGGCAGCATTAAGAAAAATGTTTCAAAGGAAACAATAATATGCTGTTCGCTCTTTGATTCCTAACTGCACTCGGATTACTAAAAAGAAATACGATGGTTGTATCGCGAGACTGCATTTTTTCCCAATCTCCCTTTATAGGTACGAACAACATTGGACGCGAACTTTCTTTGAATAAATTGCCATTTAAACCTGCTTTGAGAAACTTTAGCTGTTCGAGCGCATTCTACTTTGAAACTCAGTTCAAGTTTATTGTGATTTACAAATCTTGCTCGTCTTTGAAAATTTGTACCTCTTTCTGATTCGGTATTTATTGAATATTTTTAGAGTATAAACCTCTTTTATATTGGTAAGTTAAAATATATTGTATAGCAATCTTAACACAGTATCCACCGATAAGCTGTCATAGAGATAAGTGATATAACGATCGTTTCAATTGGCTTCCAGAAAGAGTTTTTTTTTTTGGTTTTGTAACAACTTATCAAAACCGTATTAAAGGCTGTCAACTTAATACAAACTGGGTGATTACGGATACTATTTTAATATTTTCTGTCAGCAGCCTCCGTGGCGTTGTTTGTTAGACCCCGGCTGTTAAACGAAAGGCCGCGGGTTCGATCCCTGCACCGAGACAAATGTTTGTGTGAACCACAAGAAATTGTGTCGGGACTGGGTGTTTGTGAGACCGAAAAGTCTTGTAGTTCCTAATACACACGACACAAGACTCGATCTTAATGTAAGATCAGGACTATGTATGTGACTGTTGGGTATATTTATTTATTTATTTTATTTACCAATCTAGTGATTATTCAGATGGTTACGAAATCTTAGTTATCTTTCCAATATATATTTTGTCACATGATAAACATCCCGAAAATTTTCCAAGGATTATTAAATAATTTTTGTTTCGCAGGTGTAGCAGTGGCAGCTTCAGTGTTCACCCTGTCAGCCATGTCTGTAGACAGATGGCTGTCGATATCGCCAGAGCCTCGTCTGCGGCCTCCTGGTCGTCGACAGGCACTATTCCTGCTACTCCTGCTGTGGGGTGCAGCGATGCTCATCTTCCTCCCCCTGTCAATCGTCGCCGGGGTGAGGAAGGAGTCAGTTCCAGTCATATCTAAGAGTCTTAGTAATATTTCGGTATGTATTATATATATAATTTTTATTTATTTAGTACCTGGTGTCTATGACTTTGTCTGGACTATAATAATGGTATTTTATACGTATTTCGCAATTTCACTGCACCTGATGGAAAGTGCCGTGCAGACAGTGAATACACAGGGATTATCGTCTCTGCAGGGTTGACAAATGATAATAGCGACCTAATTCAAAGCCTAATTCGGACAGGTACGAATATTCTACGCAAATCCTAAAATGTTTATGTTTCATAGATTTGACATGCAATTTAATTTTACGCAGCGGCAAGGTATCATCGCTGCTGTCGCTCCCCATAAATATTCGTATCACCAGAGTTTTTGCCTTTGATAATATAGATGCCGAAAAGAGTAATTAGTTCTTTCATTTGCACTAAACAAAAGCTTGTAATATTCGGAATTTGAGCCAGAATTACGGGTCGGATCGTTTCAAAACAAGAGGAGTTCGCGCATCACTAATTATTCTCTTTATGGTTGTTTGAAATATTACTTTTCATCATTTCAACAGAATTTTAATAACTTGGCATTATCCAGTCCGTTTTCAAAATTTAAATATGAAGATATAAATACCACACGAGGGTTTTTCTTTTGTTGTATACATTCATTGGGTCGGAATTGAGTTGTAATACGTAATATTCTTATATCAAATAAACGTATATCATAATATACGTTTATTTATGTCTCCTTTTATATGTTATTTAATTTCAGAACTTATAACTTAATTACGTCAGTGTTCTGCCCGCTAACTAAGGACATTATATTTCGTAGTGATACTCCCTATTGCCCTAATCACAACCATAATATAAATGCAATATAATATTTTAAATTGGTGCATTTTAAAAATTAAATGTAATCAAAATGCATTAATTACCGACTGATCGAAAAATATATGAATGGAATATACAAGAATTGAATTGAGAATAAATAATACTATTGTGGTGCATGCTGCACACAATCGGTGAGCTTTATATAGGTCATATTTAGTTAGGTTTTTACATTGTTATTTAATTTAATATACTCGTATACATGCACTAGCACTATGTGAAATCAGTTGTTTTATTTGTACCTACATGAGTCATACCATCACGCTACACCGATTATACGTGGACATACAGCATTACACTATTAAGAATATAAATGTCTCGTGCAGATCATTGAGATAATGTAATATTTCTAGATAGAAACGAGAGACGTGCACTTCTGCGTGGAGGAGTGGCCCTCGCCCGACACCAGGAAGCAGTTCGGCATGTTCAGCTTCACTCTAGTATACGCCATTCCAGGTGAGATACATTACAGCTATAGGTTTATTGCAAGTGCGTGGTGGCCTGTTGGTAACGGACCAGGCGCTGCTGCCTACATGTTCACGGTGGTCGCGGGTTCAAATCCCAGGGCACACCTCTGACTTTTCGGAGTTATGTGTGAATTGATAGTCAATCACCACGCACTGTAACGGTGAAGGAAATCATCGTGAGGAAACCTGCATATCATAGCGATTTGTATAAATTTCTATGCTATGTAAAAGACCGCCAACCCGCACTAGGCCAGCGTGGTGGACTATATGGCCTAACCACTCTCGATTGTAGAGGAGGCCCGTGCCCTGCAGTGGGACGTATATGGGTTGATACAGTACAGTACAGTATTGGTTTATTAACCACTAATTAGTAGACTGGCTGCCTATTGAATGGCAGGAAGTCCATGGATGTTGGCTATTTCCAACAGATCTCTGTGATATCTGAAGTGACCATTTTCAGTAGCGGAGTTTCTTAGGCTAATTGATAATTTTGTCTTTATGGCGCTTTTTACACTGGCACGAATATGACATCAATAAATTTGAATATGCTGGCATGAAAAAGGGCAACATATGCTCACATGGTAAGGGTGATGCAGATCAATTTACCGACAATAGATGACCCACTAGCAGTATTATCACTAACAAAATTAACCAAACTTGCTTGATTAAAAAAAACTAAATTTCTAGAACAAATAAACAAATCAATAGGTTACGATGATAAAGATTTTATCCAGAGCCTTATTTAGCTTCAATTCAATGCGAATCGAGATAATTAATGATGCCATCCATCAGTCAATCAAACAATGACACGAACTCTCTGTAAAAGGGTTTGAAGTATTCAATTAGCGTAATCAATTGTCTTCATCATTATGCAACTGACGTTCCGCAGCTGATATTATGAGGTATACGTATCTGTTACTAGTAGATTTTTGAAGTTATTAAGACTAGTGGTTCTTTCCGGCTATGTCCAGATGCAAATAGAGACAAGTAAAATCCTTATCCTTATAAATTGACTTATCGGCAAATATTTTTAAAATAAGCCTTTGTGTAAGCTAAAATACTGTTAATCTTGTATTTTTTCATAGCACAATAACAAACATAATACGATACATTCGTATTTATTATATTAGTAAGATAAAGTTAGTGTAACCTACTTTAGAAAACCCACACAAAACAAACAATGTAAGTAAAATGTGGACTGAAAGAAGACGTAGTGACCAAGATTGAGGAAAAAAATTACATGATGGTTTGGCCATATTGAAATAATGGATGCAAGAAGACTGACTAAAGAGATTTAAGTCCCATTTACACGGGGAGAGTTTCTCGCCTCGAAAGAACGATTATCGTAAGGATATAAAAAAGTCGCATTGTGTAAACATTTGTCAAAACATGATAGTCCGTTATACCATGCGATAATTGCATACGATTCTCGCTCTGAGTAACTCTCTCCGTGTAAATGGGGCTTTACGATACGAAAATGAATGAAGTCGGTCGAGGATGTCTCAAGTAGTCCTATACAAATAAACAAACCAAATACAAGACATATTAAAGACAAAATACGGAGTCTTCGAAACCGACGAGCATTTATGTCCAAATTAAAGACAGTTGATGCGAAAATGGTATATATAATGTTAATAGAAATAGTAGTACTGGCAGAAGTAGGGTGATTGTTTCGATAAAGGCTGTTTATGTTTGATGAGCAACTTCACTAAAAGGACATTAAACTACTCAATAAAATTGTAATGGGACATTAAGTGCACTCGAGCGAATACTTCATACCCGTAGTAAATACATGATTCTAGTGCTCGTATACTAAAGGGTAGACAGAGATATCTTTAGGGACACCGAACGTTAGCTTTTTCGCTATTTCCATCCCAAAATGTGATATGATGAACCTATCATATTAAGCGTACATTTGATTTCCTCGCAACTCATGTCTATTAGGTATTGTATTGTATCAGCCCATATACGACCCACTGCAGGGCACGGGCCTCCTCTACAATCGAGAGTACATTGAGAGTGGTTAGGCCATATAGTCCACCACGCTGGCCTAGTGCGGGTTGGCATGTCTATATCCGAGACATCACTGTGCAGTCCATATGAGTGCAGACCCAAAATTTATCCACGTCTATTAGGTACCTACATTTAAACTGAAGCCCCTGCTTTCATTAAAATGGGTTATTGGGCCTGGAAATCGAACTTAGGGTCTCTCAATTTCCAACCTTTACACGTCACCACTAGATTAATTGACGTACCAATCAACTGAACTATACATCGTAAAAAATGAATTAAATACAATAATCACAAACATACAGACATATAAACCTCCTTTCTTGAAGTTGGTAAACAGGAAGTTTTCGCTATTTATAAATCCAGATATTGGCGGCAAATACGCAATCATTATAGCGCAGACGTGATCGCGTCGATCGCACAGCCTTCCGCAGTGTTGAACTTGCACGGCTCAATCGGCAAACTTATTTACCTACAATAAACTCCAGCCAAACTCCACGTCACGAAACGGAACGGCATATTCGAATTATTTAGGCACCATTGAATTGTTTATAGGAAGTGTTGATACGTTGTGGCGGGTTGGCGGCTCTGTATGACTTTTTAATACTAACCGATGATATAATGTACGATCTTCTATCGCCGAAATAACTGATGTGCATAGGAATAAAAACAGTTTTTCTCTTCACATTTTATTACATGGAAATGTTAATATTATTAGATTATTACGTTTGTATAATGCAACTGCAATCTAACAATGCATTGAATAGATATTTTTTTATTTTATTTGCAGTTCCAAATTTCACCATAAACCAACTTAACGAAGATTACTTATATCAAACTCCAAACAACCCGTGAGTGTTACGGCCACGAAACCGTAACAAAATCTCTGACTTTGTACGTGGAAGAAATACAAAAATTTAATGGATGTTCCAAAAATGTAAAAGTCATGGTGCTCGATTACTATCGAAAGTGTTTCGCACGAGTCATCGATTCTGTAGGGTCGGCTGCCAATCAGCTGTCCAATGAATACGCTCAACAAGTAATTAAAACTGATGTATTGGTGGCGGAACTAACCCTCCGCCCTCGTTTCTCCTTCACAGCTCATGGCGCTTAGGAATGGTTAACTCGGCTTTAATTCTCTTTTGACGTAGAATAAATATGATTAACGGGCGGTCAAACATCGTTTGAGGCGGCTGAGTAATTACGCTGGTCAGAGGAATTTCTAGGAAAATAGATACTGGTAAAATTTACTGTCAACATTTCAAGCCACAAAGAGGATTTCCAATGCTAAAGGCAACTTCTGTTGGTTCCATACTGGCTGTGGAACGAGACGCCGCGGGTTCGATCCCTGCACCGAGATAAAATAATATGTTTGTGTGAACCACAAGTAGGTATTTGATCGGGTCTGGGTCCTTGTGAAACTGAAAAGTCTTGTAGTTTCTGACACCTACGACACAAGACTCGTATCTTAGACTAGGGCAGAACTATGTAGGTGACTATTAATTAATTATTGACGCATTATCGGAATGGGATATTATTAAATATATTTACAAAAACTTGAAATGTTTTAAAATAAAAACTACCTACTCACTGTACATTCGAACCCATGTACTTGAGTTCTTTGACATAATGAAATTGCACCAAACCAAGTGTAAAACAAAAGTAAAATATAACTGCACCACAGTCCAAAATTCACAATTTAATGAAACCGAATAAAATCAGTACGAAAAAGCATCGTATACCTATCGAAATATTTCCAGCCTGTTATTTCGATGCTGTCGTGACAACAGTATTCTGAAACCGGCGGAATTCATTCCAATATCTCTCGTAAAAAGGGAAAAAGCTGAAATATGAACTTGGAATAATTATCGCTTTTTCACTCTTGAATGGATATTTGGATATATGGATATTTTTGTGTAAAGTGGTAATACCCGTAGCAAGTTTTTACAGATGCAAGTATTGCGTGAATATGCCAGTGATTACTGAGCATATGACTAGATGTATCTCAAGGTCATCGCAGTACAGTTCTAAATAGGGCTTAGTGATAAATGATGAAGTTAAGTGCTGGGTTTATATGTGGTAGAGCCACGCTGTTGTTAGTCATGACTCATCATGAATGGGCTGGCGCGTTCGGGGTGGTACGACTGTCTCACAGGAAATTGACATGAAGCGACAGCTGGGCTGTCGCGTTTCGTTCGATAAGTGAAATTGCCGGATGCTCAATACCCCTTTCCTCTTCCCATCCTTTTCCCTTCCCGCTCCCCTCCTGATGTTAAGGGCCGGCAACACATCTATGAACCAAGCGTTGTGGATGGTCATAGGCGGCAGTGATCATTTACCATCGGGTGATATGTTGGTTAGTTTGCCGGCAAAATAGGCATAGGTCCGGACCTATGCAATGAAAAATGGAGTTTTGGGTGGTGTTCTTCCTATTAATGGTAATTGAGAATGCGTGACACATATTATCAAGAAAATATCATAAAATTCTTCTACAAATTCTAGCCAATTAAAAATACACCAATAAGCTGTATTTCCGGCACAGAATTCTAGAGGGTTCAAAGACTTATCACGTAATATGGGAAATTTTGGTCTAATAACGAGGTATTACAAAGCTGATATGAAAACATAACTTGATCTACGTAAAGAAAGCAACCATTAAATATCTTTAACCTTTTATGTATGGATCTTACGAATAACTAAAGTTCATAGTCCTCAAATACGGAAACAAATTGACTATTTCCCCAAAAGTAAATAAAAGTCAAAGTCAACAACATGCTTATTATTCTCAGATTCGGTAAAAGGATATCACCAATTCCAAGTAATAATCATTATTATAATTGGAGAGGACAAACTCCTTTGCTTGACGATGAGAAAGTGAATAAAGTGAGTTTTTTCTCGGGGCATTCACATTCGCAAACGTAAGAACCGAATACAATTATTGCTGGTTCAGCCTTTAGTCCAATCACTTAGTTAAAAAAGAGGGTTACCTGGAAAATTTTTCAGAAGTTTAAAAATGGGTGATTTTATAAATTGTAAGGTGCTCTTTTCCAATTTCCAATCTGCGACCTCGTATCTTTGCTCGCGCCACTATATTGGAAAAATGTCGTTGAAAACCAGGTTTTGACGATATCTCCTTTCCTAAACACTTTACGAGGAAAATATTTGTATATAAAATTTAACCAAAGAAAATCTTTTACAATTTTTGTCTTAACATTTTTTTTGTAAAATAAATTAAGCGCCGCAAAGTGTTATTCAATACGCGTTTTCGCGGAATAACTATTTTCCACACCACCTTGATATAGTGAGCGTAGCACACATTCATCCACGCTAACATATTTTTTTCTGATATTTACACACTATGAGTTGTACCTACAACCTTGATACCTATCCAGGATACTAGAATGGTAACTTTCGTAGGTATAAAGGAATGGGTCGTCTTTGTGTAGGGTTCCCTCACTTTCTTGTACAAAACAACTGCCAGGAGAACTCAATAGAATATTTAGTCTAAGTCATCAGTATACGTGTCACGTTTTACAGTGTCGTTGGGGTTCATTGGCTTATAATATAGGGAATTGTTTTGTTTGCGAGAATTTACTCGTATCAAGTAACACTTTACGGCGCTCATACGCTAATCTATTAATTTTCCGAAAAAATTGTCAAAACATAAATTTCAGGAACTTTTCTGTAGTTTGATTTTGTATATAGATTTATTATTTTCCTCGTAAAAGGACTTGCAAAGGAAATATCGGCAAAAAACTTTTGCTATTGGACGCTATTTTTCCAACAAGGCGACGCGAGCAGCACAGATACGTGGTAGCAAAGTGTAAATTTGAAACCAGCACTTCAAATTCTATAAAATCGCCATTTCCAAAATTACTGTGTGGTGCTCATATCACAAAATTATATCGAATAAGAAAAACACGTGTGTTTCTGAGTTATTTGTCGATGTCGTGGGATTAAATGACGAATTATTGTTTCAAGAGTTCCTCGTTCACGTATCGTTAAGATATTTGTATTTATCCAGAAAGAGACCAACACTAATTTTCATTTCTGTGTACATAGTAGTTAATATTTGTCATAGCAATTAACACACGGTTTTTCAAAGACCATATCAAATACGTAAAATTGAATTTCTCTACTGCCATCATCATGAATATGCAAAATCGGAACAGAGTTTTGTGGTTGTTTACGAATTCAATTTAGTTGTTGACGTTGTATATTGACAATAGCGCAATAAAGCTGTTTCCGGTTTGGTTCAAATGTTTTATCATTTAAATCCGAAATATGTTTGTAAATGAAAATAGAATTAATGTTTAAAATGGTTAAAATTTATTTTGAAACACTAGGATTTTTGTCTCTAATGATAAAAATCTCTTTGGTAAAGGGAGTATAGGTTATTTTGGTAATATCGATGTGAATACAAACAAAGCTACGCATGTATCTGAGTAAATATCCGTAAGCTATACAAATATTTATCGGATCACTGATTCAATCCGCAATCTCCGGCGTAGAAACATAATTTAATTTGAAATTATCGTAATCTATCGTAAAATAGCTTAACATAATATCAAAGTGCTGTAATAACTATCAAAGCGGTTATACTGTTGTAGTATAACTTAAGCATTCATGAGATCTTGTAAACGACTGTTTGATTAACACGTAATACCGTTGAAGCAATCTAAGTATCTTGTAACTTATTCATCCATTACTATCGTCTTCAAAGGTTAGCAAATATCATTAATTTTCTATATTATATTGTAGGTGTTGAAGACCGGGGTACTCTCCTAACAAGGGTTAGTTTGCTATAAAAAGACAACAAATCCTTATAGACTTATTTATTCCTTTTAATGTAATCTGTCCGGCTAAAGGTCGCCCACACACCACGCTGTTAAAGACTAACATAAAAATGGTACAATAAAATAAACGGGATAATAAAACCTTTTCGTGTAATGTAAATTCTCTGAGCGACGTCAGACCACAAGCCTGGGATGGCTGAAGTGGGATCGCGAAATGGTATGCGTATAAAGGTAAATGGAAATGAAATATAGACGTCAATTTCCAAAATTCCCCTCTTGGGCGGAATGATGGCTGAGGTGTAGGCGAAATGTCGTCGTGTCTATTATGAGAAACAGTCGAAATATGCTGGAAATGTTGAATTTTTTGTAGCAGAACCGTGTTGAAACTCCAGTTTGCTAAACGGTACTTTATTCCGCCTACACTTTACTAATCAGGCAGTTCACTCACTTAATCAAGACAGGAAAAATGTCAGGGTATCCGCAATAGAAGCAGTAATTAACTTACCTCTGTTGAAAATAAAACCATATGACTAACACATTATACCAATTCCAGGATCATTATTTACCTTTACTTATTACAACGGAAATATAATTACAATATAACAATCAATCAAACAAGTGTTCCGATATCTCCTTATGAACGATATTATAAATTATGCGTAAAGAGTCTATATAAACTCATATATAACACACACACATCAGAAACAAACATAACAGCACACAAACTGCAAATAACAATACATCTAAATTTAAAGCACATAGACATAACACAGCCATACAGTACAGTAACTACGATAACATATTACACATCACAATATATACTAAGAAGATACTCACAAACCGAAGTTCATTTTAAAGTAAACGGTAGCTTCATATTACCAACATTAAAATTCAACATTACAAATAATACAGCTTACTATAAGGGCACTTGCAAAATGAATAACATAAATTCAACCCAATAGAAGGACAAATTGCGATGGAGCTGGATGAGACAAATGAACCAAATTGTCACATACTATGTGATCCTGCCAACTGCAACGACATTCTAAGAAACGATCACAAATTTCATCCATTGAAGGTGTTGTCTATAAACATACGCAGTATAAAATGTAATCTTGATGCATTCCTAATATTTATTTCAAAATTAAATGTTAATATTGACGTAATAGTACTAACTGAGTGTTGGTTGTGTGATAATGACCCAATTCCAGGTATTGACAATTACTTAACGTACAACACAAAACATAACATAAATCAAAACGATGGAGTTGTTGCGTACGTAAAAAGCGATCTAACCTCATCAGCTCATGAATGCAAATTTGACGAAGCGAATTTATTGATAATTAAACTGGAGAATGACTGCACAATAATATCCTGTTATAGACCACCATGTTTTAGAAATATAAGCAAATTCATTGATTTTCTAGATTCAACCCTACAAAAAATACAAACCAACACAATAATTTTGACTGGAGACATAAATATCGATATAATGCCTGGAAACAACTCACCTCACGCATGTGATTACGTATGCATGCTGATATCACACGGTCTACGACAACTTATAAATCGACCAACAAGAGAAAAAGCATGTTTAGACCACTTTATGGTTAAATGTACCGGTATAAGTACTACAATTATATTTGAAAAATTCACAGACCATTGCCCAATTCTGCTTCAATTATCAACAAATAAAATTTTTAATAAATCGTACCATAAAGAATACACAAAAGTAAATTTGGAAAAAATCACACAAAAATTAAAAACATATGACTGGAACTCATATTGTAATATCAGAGACCCAGATATCGCAGCTACAATCCTAACGAATAGAATAAAGGAGACAGTAAGTTCAAATACCATTGCCATAAGGGAAAAGAATAGATATAAAGCCCTCAAGCCGTGGATTTCATCTTCTATTCTCAAATCTATTAGTAAAACGTGACAAAATTAACATGAAAGTTAAAAAAAATCTCTCAACGACACGCAACTTAAATCATATTATACAGCCTACAGAAATATATGTAATAAGGTTATAAAGGACATGAAAATAAACTATTACAAAAACAAACTTGCACTGTCCAATAAGGATGCTAAAGAAACTTGGAAGATTATAAAAGAATACTGTGAACTGAACAAAAATAAAACAAGCTCTACAGAACTTTTAAAAATATCTAGTTCCCCAGTTGAGGCTTTAAATATTGTAAATACTTATTTTACTAAAATCGGCTGTGAATTAGCGGAAAAAACACTACAGAGGCTCGATAAAACTGAAGCAGAACTGGCCAATGAAGCTACCACTGAAGGCCCATGTAACTCGATGTCATTTCTCCCTACAGATATCGAGGAAGTTTCAAATATTATAACAAGCTTGAAAACAAATAGTGCTCCAGGTCACGACAATGTAACAGCGAAGTTACTGAAAAGTTGCATAGCAGACCTTTCTCCACCCATCACACATCTATGCAACCTCAGCTTTGAATCAAGCACCTTCCCAAAAATATTCAAGTTGGCAACTGTAATACCAATCTACAAGGCCGGTGAAAAACTTAATCCATCCAATTATAGACCCATATCGCTGTTATCATCAATATCAAAAATAATTGAAAAAATTGCCAACAAAAGATTAATTAAATACCTGGAAAACAACAACCTGCTTGCCCCAAATCAGTACGGGTTTAGAAAGGGACGATCAACGAATGAAGCAGTGCTTGACCTAACCACCCACATAGTAACTGCCCTTGAGGAGGGCGAAAAGTGTGTTGGAGTGTTTCTAGACCTTCAAAAAGCCTTCGATACCGTTTCCATTCCTATCCTTATCTCTCGGTTACAGACTATGGGTATAAGAGATGTACCTTTAAGATGGTTCTCCGATTACCTGCAAGATAGGAACCAACGAGTTCGAATTAGTAACCACTTCAGTGACATGGCAAAATGCTCATTCGGAATACCTCAAGGAAGCACAATTGCATCAACACTTTTCCTTGTTTACATCAATGAGCTATGTAAATTGAACATCACAGGTGCCAAAATTATTATGTTTGCGGATGACACCGTAATACTTTTTCGTGGGAGTAACTGGGACTCGATTAAAACACTCATGGAAACCGGCTTAAGAACAGTTACTAACTGGCTAGAAAACAGCCTGTTAACAATAAATGCCACCAAGACAAAATATATATGCTTCAGCAAATCCAAAGCATCAGGACCCAAGACAAACTATAATGTGGCTCTACATACTGGCGCTTGCAAAATGCTACACACTAAAAATAAATGTGAGTGTGCCGTTCTGGAGAGAGTGTCAAATATAAAATATTTGGGAGTTACAATTGATGAAAACTTAACTTGGAACCTGCATATATCAAATACAGCCAAAAGAATAAGAAGACTCGCCTTTATATTCAGGAATTTAAGAGCTATCGCCAATCTTCCCCTTCTAGTTCAAACGTATAACGCATTGTGCCACTGTCTTATAAACTATTGCATATGTTCATGGGGTGGAGGTGCCAAAACACATATACTAGAATTAGAAAGAGCACAGAGATTAATTCTTAAGATTATGCTTCATTTACCATATCGCTATCCCACAGAAAAAACTCTATAATGACATAGACGTCCTTACAGTCCGAAAAACCTTCGTTAACGAGTGTATCCAACGATTTCACAGAAAAACGGTTCCATTCACAACTTTTTCTAACAAAAGAACGGGAAAATTTCCTGTTCCCAATTTCAAAAGTTCATTAGGAAGAAAGCATTATAGCTACCTGGCACCCCGATTATACAATGGTTTCAATGACACAAAGCAGATGCAAAAATTAAATAATTACAAATTAAAAAAGATACTACAAAATTGGCTAAAATGTAAAAGTTACAACACAATATAAAAACTAGTTACCACATCTTGATAATAGTATGGACATACTCGGAAATAAATCACCCAAACACACACACACACACACTCTCACATAAACACACACACACACACACACACAAACACAGACTAGCTCTCGTATACATACATACGCATATTTTAACGTCACTTATTATCTTTTTTATTGTAACTTTAGTGTAACTCCTAGTTTGTTTTTTTTTTTTTTTAAGATTATTTTTTCGTTTTATTACAATATTTTATTTTTATTTATTTTTTTGTGTTTGATAATCCGATGCAAACATCAAAAGCCTTATTGATTTAACATATAATTTGTGTTATATAAATGTATAAGCAGGATAAAATCTTTCGAAACAATGTATGTGAAGTCTCTGGTTTCCTAAGACACAGGTTATATCCTAGTTTAGGAACCAGCGATCTATAAATATGTATGATGGATTTTTAATAAAGAAATTATTATTAAAAAAAAAAAAATACCAAATAATAGACTCTAGATTCTGGCAGCGATCCATTATCATCAAAGTCGAATAGAAAAAGCCCAATCTGCATAATGTTTGATTACAACCTCGCTACCGCGTCGCCTTTCGACATGCAGCCAAAGTGAATTGAATTTTGCAAATTCCGAGCATTTTTACTCGTTAATGTAACAAGTTCAAAGACAAATTCTACAAAGGGTTTGTTTGCCTTTTCTGTAACCTTGCAGGCTCACGGAATATTCTTGAATATATTGTAAAGCGAACTTTGATCTTTTATTGTTTTGTTCATTTCAAAAGTTAGGTTTGTGAATATCGCCTTATTTATAGGATTTTAGTTATGTGAGAAAAATATATTCACGAACATTTGACACAAAATGTTTGTGTGCGGTTGGATAGGCATATGTGTAATAAAAAAAAATACATGTTTTTTACTAATTTCAAATGACAATGTTAAATATTTTTTATATATTGTATTAAAATTTGATGTAATTATATGTATTATTAGATCAGGTATTGTTAGCCTTAAATACACAATAAAATTATGATTCATAAGTATCTATTTCAAATAAACAGCCGCAGTACATAATCTTCCTCCATTATTAAAATCAAGCGAACTGAAAGACAATGATAAAAGCAGGGCACGTCCCACATTTTTTGACACAATGCTCTCGTTGACTATGCACAAATTCTTGATACATGAGGTATTCATATTACTCATCTCTGCATCGTAATTGAGAACATATATTTCCGTTGCAGATATTCTTACAGGTTACATATTTATGTATTTATTAAAATTTACATTATAAAATTGTACAGCTGGACTTAATGCCATACTTGTATAGTTACGTCAAGGGAAGGAAAAATGGAGGGCAGGTGGTTGATTTGGTTGAGATAAATGTCTGAAGTACGGGGTGGCCTGTAGGTAACGGAGCAGACTCGACTGCTAAATGTTCTCGGTGGATTCAAATCCCAGGTCACACCTCTGAGTTTTCGGGAGTTATGTGTGTATTGATAGCCAATCACCAGGCACTATAACGGTGAACAAAAACATCGTGAGGAAACCTGCATACCGTAGCGATTTTAAAATAATTTCTACGGTATGTAAGACCGCCAACCCCCGCCAAGCCAATGTGGTCTAACCCCTCTCAATCGTACTCTCGATTGTAGAGGAGTGCTGATACAAAGACACAGAAATGAGTAAAAATCGTAAATCACCACTTGATACTGTTTAATGACGAGACAGCAATTACAGTGGTATAGCAAGATTGCGACCGAAAACGAAGCCAGGTGGTAGTTTTCGTGATTACAGACACAATGCAACTAATAGTTTCTAAAAAAAAGCGACAGGTCTTTTTTGCAATTTTTTAAATATCATCGTGTTTGGATGGTAAATATCTAGATTTTTGCTAAAATCATAATTTAAACCCTTGCGTACCAATGTCTTTAAAAATAATATTTTGAGCAAACGATGTATTTACTACCCAAATACGATGATAAGAAAAAAACTATAACAAAAAGAAGATTTTTTGTTTTACGAAATGTTTAGCTGCATCGGATCTGAAGTCACTAATACTGCCACCTGGCTTCGTTTTCGGTCGCAGTCTGGATATACCCTGTATTCACTTCGTGTGTATGTACCCTGTATTAGCATCGTAAAATAAAAACATATAATATAATTGACAGTCTTATCGTTTCCAATTACTTACAGACAACCTCTAAATCTAATTTTACCGGAGTCTGTATCAAGAGTACTGTAACCTCACAAGATAAAGTAAAGAATCTCTTGCGAAGAGTAAAACAATTTAGACAGGGTCAGACAAACACTCATCGTCGTCGACATGAGTGGGACTGCTAATAATGACCACATATTTTCGGTAGACGTCTCAATAAAATCAACTGTAACTAGGGAAAGAAAATCTCGTATTAGTGGAAGTAAGTTAATTCATTCGAATTTTTATCCTTTGCTCAAGATTTTAAAGACAAACTTTGATCCATTTTCTAAGTTTGTTGAATGTGGACGTCTTTGAAGTTTCCATTAGTTGCAGAGTAGTCTCCTTTCTGGATCATTATGTCTCTTTTTGAACATTGTGTCCTAGTATTTTGGTTCTATTACTTAACGAGTTCGTCGACAGTGACCTACACAAAAGACTAGAAAGGAATAAAAAATATATTACAGATCCGTAGAATAAGCGGAGTGAATTGTTCAGTTTTCAAGATTTGACCCAAACATCTAACAAACATTGCAACTTCAATGAAAGCTTTTAAAAGAAAACAGTTCGTGTTGCCGGGGAAGTTCCTTCCGCTGTTTATTCTTTATAACTTTAACACGTTTCGAAGCGGAGTAGTTTTAATATTTACTCGCGACCTACTGGTGGGTAGATGAGAGTCCTCGTCCCCTCCAGTGCTTCATGGCTCAAGTGTATTGTATGTGAGGCTGGATTTTCGGCTATGATCAGCATTAAAACTAAATAAGTACCGAAATAAATTAGAAGTATCAAACTCGTATCGTGGGTGAGTATTAAACAATTTTATCGTAAGTAAATGTTGTTTTGTCAATACTTTTATTCCCCTTTACGACCAAAAGGTAAGTCCCTTTGGCAGGTTTCGATAGGTGGGTCGGAACCCAGTCAAACACTGCTCTAGATAAATAAGAAAACTAGGTGACATAAATCTTAAATCTTATTGTATTCTCATTCGTCAACTTCTGCTGAATACTAATGTATACCGAATTGAAAATATATTTCCGATAAAATGCCCGCAAATCGGTGTTGTAACATCTATGTATAAATAAAATTGACGTTCTCTTACGTCGCATCTATATAAATCGCATTTCTGGGTGTCCGTTTGTGTAAACTTTTCAATAAAAATGCATAGATGAAGATGTGCTACTAACGCGTATTTAGATTCTGAATGAAATGCTTTAATATTTTCATTCACCCCACGGGTTCAATACGGGATGATGGACGAAACATATTCAAAAGAATGGTAATGGAGTATTGGAATGGTTGAGACTGAGTAGGAACGTGGCTCCGCATACTGTCAAAAAGCACATGGTTCCGATTCATGGAAGGGTTTTGACTCTCCAAAGCTAGCACTGTTCTAATAGGTACATAGGTCTCTACCAATGTACCTATTGGAACAGTGCTAGCTAATATATTAATAAATAAATACATAAGTTACAAAGCGCTAATTTCATGCGTAGTGGGTAGCAAAGTTTCCTACAAAATGTCGGTTTCCAAAACCCTGATTGATGATTCTCAGGATTTTCTGCGAATATGCTATTGATAAAAATATGCGGATCAGGTCGTAGTATAAATATAGAAACACAATTTACCGAATTCACGATATTTCCATGACACGGCGGATACCCGGCGGGCGGCGTGGCATTTACCTTCCACGGATGGCGATTTAAACGGCTATTGGATGTAAAATCCATTTCTAGAAAATTATATTTTTGTGTGTAGGCGGTTTTCAACACGGACAAACAGTTTAAAGCGAAGATTAAACCGTGACTGACGGCTTAACTTGTTTCGCAAAGATTGACTTTGTAATTTTCCCTTTTTAAAATTTTCATTTTGTCCTGACTTCGAATCTATTATAAAGAATCTATTGTACTCAGTCAACCATGAGCTGTCCCAAAATATATTATTAATAACGTACTTAAGGTTCAGATGGTATGGGCTAATAATTAAGATTATTGGATATAAAGTCTATCATCACACATTTCACAAGAAAATATTATGAGGTAAATTCATATGAAAATTTTTCAACCTGAAAACTCAGGAAGTGGTTTGAGCCTACGAATCGTACCTACTTACAGTTCACGCGCATACGTGTTGCCAATTAGCCAAATAGACAATACTATTTTGATCACATAGACTGTTCCTGTACGTAATAAAAATTGGGTTACCTAAGATCAACGCCAATTTACCATAGCATGTTTGACATTCCCGAGATCGGTGGTTAGATATTACAGTCGTTTGCCCAAACAAAATTTCAAACGAGAAATAACACGAGCGCCATTTTAGTATTTGTGTAGTCTAAAAAAATAAACATTTCCCGACGGGAACCAACGTAATTGTATTGTAGGTTTGCTAGTGTAAAAATCCATCGCAAAAACCACTACAACGCTTTGAACCGCGCGCCGAGGCCACAGAGTTCGAACCCTCGGAATTTATTGTACGTTTCCGTCGGGGAATACGAATTCATTTAGTCCAAATAGTTTAGAAAGTAAATTCTAAAGTAAAAAGTCTTTCGAGAGACAGTGGGTTCTACTTCGCTTTGTGTTAAATTATGGAATAGTAGGGCATTTCCAGTAATAAACAAAAGGTTTCCTGGTTCGGCTTCTGGTGTGCTCGTGGTATTCAAAATGAAATGCATGGAATGGAATCATGAAACAGACAGACACTGAGTTATAAAAACAATATCAGTAGCCCCGCGGGTAACATAAATAGACACTTAATCTTTCGTTCGTCTTTGAAAAAATTTTCTAGTATGACACAAATAAAATACTAAAATGCAACCGCTGATTTGGACAACAAATTGATGATCACCGCCGATAACTATTACTAGTTGGTGGATAAAATTTTGCCGGCTTAGTAGTACCCGGACACACATAATCTAAACTCGAAACCTGACACAATTCTATCGCGCATTATGCCGAGTTTTCTACATCGTGTACTATGCGTATGAATACGGATATTTTACCTCCGAACCTTATTTATTTTAGCAAAGTAACACTACACCTACTATACTCGTAGTACCAGAAATGTCAGAACAAATAAATAAAATGTACTACGTAATGGTGTGTAAAACCCATTTACACTACCCAGTCGACTCCTTTCAAAGTGTGTCACGCACTGGGTATTCAATATATTTTTGTTATTTTCACATACAATACGAAAAGTGCGTAAATCCTGAAGGAATTTGGGGATAATACGCGGGAGTATTCAGCTCGGGGCACATTTAAATGGTTTGTATAGCGAGGAATGACAACGCGCTTATATTAATGCGGTCTGCGGAACAAATGATAGGAAGCAGTGAAGGAAGTTGGCGTTCAAGGTAGGAATCTAAGATTTACTATACATTATAAGTAAATTATATTGTGTCTATACTACGGAGGTTAGTTCGGATAACATCGATCACAGCTATGTCAACATTCGTCTAGCCAAGTAACATTTTACAATGAAATTAATCATTGGTATTAATTTCATTACTCTTTTGACATTTCCTGTAACAAACTACCAACAAAAAATACCCAAAAATAATGAAAACGAACCAAAAGAATCTTTCTAAAACATAAAAAAAATCTAATGATTCAAGTATTTCCTTCTCAAAAGTTATTTTACGAATACATGTACTCTGTAGCTACCTAAATGAACAAAAATTTTAATGTGGCATAGAATCAAATAGACCCAACAGTCCAGTTACCATTTACAATATTTTTATCATTCACAGTACTCTTTTTGTATCCGTCCACCGTGTGACTGTAGTGTTTCGCCTGATATCCGTTAAGTTTATATTCATCTCTATTTTCAGGATCATTTGTTATTGTTAATCTAAGTTTGTAGACATTTTTTACCCGCCCGGAGGGTGTCCTTTGTGTCCCCGATAGGTATCTCAATAGTCTTCCCTTGTGTACGTTTTAAAAATAACAGTTGTTATTGTAATAGATACCACGATTTATCGAAGAATTGCTAAGAATTGTTATTTAGAATTTATTTCATACATTTTATGTAACTTATTAGTTGAGAAAAAACAAACAACTTACTGTTTGCTTATCTGTTAATATATAACTGACAGAGTTGTTTTTCGGAACCGTTTTAAGTAAACAAATATCCGATAAATCATGTTTTTTTATGGCCCTTTATATCACAACATTTGTTGAGACTGCGTTGTTTCATATTTAAAACCTTTAAACTGATTCACGCTACTGGCACTATCATGAAGCAGTTAGAAATATACTTATCAATGTTTAAAGCAAATTATACTGTACTGTATTGTATCAGCCCATATACGTCCCACTGCAGGGCACGGGCCTCCTCTTTTTTTTTTTTTTTTGTTGACGCGGGGAAACCGAGTTACCGCTATCGTCCCACCTTGGGGGAAAGTGGAGCGATTATGTTGGGTTCACCGGTCTACGGCATACCAATCAAAACCCCGCGTGGCCCTCTTCGGCACAAATGGAACGGCCCCGGGGACCCGAAGCAAGAGCGCCTCAGCTTCTACCGGAACCGTTCCTGCACACTGCCGCTTACTTGCGTCTCTTACATTATGCTGCTGAACATCTCGGGGTCGAATTGTATCTGTGTACAAATGGCACTACGACAGTCCCCCACTGCGTGCCCGCGACCCCCAAATCTCCATTAGTCGCCTTTGACGACAGGCAGGGGATACCGTGGCGGAGTTCTCGAAACGCCCCCATACCACAGGGCGAAGGGCACGGGCCTCCTCTACAATCGAGAGTACGATTGAGAGTGGTTAGGTCATATAGTCTACCACGGTGGCCTAGTGCGGGTTGGCGGACTTTTACATACCATAGAAATTTATACAAATCGCTATTGTATGCAGGTTTTCTCACCACGTTTTCCTTCACCGTTATAGTGCGTGGTGATTGACTATCAATACATACATGACTCCGAAAAGTCAGAGGTGTGCCCTGCGATTTGAACCGGCGACCACCATGAATATGTAGGCAGCCACGTCTGGTCCGTTACCAACAGGCCACCACGCACTTTAAAGCAAACTATTTAAAGAATATTTACATTAATGAACTACGCGAGCGTGTCAATATTATTGGGATTGTTATTGACTGTTATTGATTGTTATTGACAGTTCATCCAATCTTTATAATATTGGGAGCAGTTTGTTAATAGTTTCTTTTGTCAACAGGTTCAATAACGATAATGTCGTATGCGTGTATGGGGAGGACATTGTGCTCCGTGCGACCGCCTTTCGACATCGACGAGGGAAATATAAGCATGCAACAGGTAAGTAGCCTTCTAACCTCGTTACTTGATAGACCAGTAAGGTTTCATAGACATATTATTATTATAAGATACTGACTTCAGTGCCTCATGAATGTGACAACAATCTGACGATAAATGTGTTCGAATCAAGTCACAGATCGTCTGTGGTGCACGGATCGTGGAATGCGCGCAGCTCTCATGCTTTTGTCAAAATATTAGGTTTCGCTCTTCACATTTTATTATATTGGATATGTTGTGTTATTACATGACGGATATAAATGCTTGTTGTTTATATTATGAAAACTTAATGTCTCAAGTTAAATAGATATTTTTAAATTTTATTTGTACTTCCGTGTGTTGTGCATGTTCATGGACGGCGGTCATCACTTACCATCGGGTAACCTGTTTGCTCGTTTGCTAGATCTATGCAAAAAAAAGTTCCAAATATCGCCACGCGCGTATAGATTTAGGTTGATTACAGAATTTAGGTGATTATTATCTCTCATCAATTGTCGCAATTATTCCGGCCTGCTTGAAACCCGGTGCAACGCAATTTCCACCGCTGTTGATGATGGGTATAGGGGCAGATACGCCGATAATATTTTTTATAATGTTGTATCTGTAATAAGAAATTCAAAGAAATAATTTAACAGGCATAATTTAACTATTGATGATAATAGTCTGTTGCCATCCGATATTCTACGTAAGTATAGATGTTAATATACGTACCAGATACAGTAGATCAATATTGCCGTATTTGAAAAATCTGGTGGAGTCGACGCTACGCAATATATTTTAAACAGTAGAATAATTTATCTTATGATTAAGACAACGCGTGCTTGACGGCTACCTAATTCGACAGATGTAATACACATCATTCGAAAAGCTTTATTCCACAGTAACCTAAGACAAATTGGTTTGTTTTATGTTGTGACGTCACTCTTTCATCCCTTAACGAGTCGTTACAGGCCATTTGTTACGGTGACACGGGAATATGGTAATTTATGATTATCTTGTCCAAATAACAGAACTCTGTTTGTTTACCCATTGTTGTATATTTGGGTTACGAAGTAGGTGTGTGGCATTAATGTGTCACTGTATTTTGTGTAAAAAAAATCTTACGAATTAAGCGTCATTTTATAAGCAGGTGTGATAAGAGTTACTTTTGTGGCTATCCTTCACATTACACACAGACACACATCAGACACACACACACCACATTCATTAACTCTTCGGTCACGCTCATCTCATTACACAAAAACATCCTTCCTACTTTTTACTAATGTGTTAATTACTAAAGGCGAAATTGTGTGTGTTTGTTACTTCTTCACGTTCAAACGGCTAGACCAATCTTGATGAAATTTGGTATGGAGGTAGCTGATACACTGGATTAACACATAGGCTAACCCACTTTTCTAGTGGGATGAGAAACGAATTCTAATATATATATATTTGCTAATCTTACAAACTCAAAGGGATGGTTTGGTATCTAATATAGGGTGGATTAAATAGGATACATGAGAACAGGATTACATACCTTGAGTCATGGAATAGGTTGAGATGGGACAGGACAGGACGAAACGGGACGGAACGAGAAAAGCGGTTTAAAGGGCAGCAGTCACGTTGATTTTAAATATAAAGAAAGAAAGAAACAAACAAAATTGATTTATTAGTCACAGACACAGGATAAAAGTATGTAACATAAAACAGTAAGTACGCGAAATAAATAGGGCCGCTAGTAAATATTAATTCACAGACAGACATACACTCAACACACGAAATTAATATTTTTATATTAGATAAATAACGGCACACAAGCTGATAGCCGTAGCACAGGTCGGCGCAACGTAGCGCCGATCGTCTCCTGATTGCCCGCGCGCCATACCGTTTCTCTAAACCGCTCTCGCTTATCGCTATCGCCAAATACCGCTTGTCGGCTTCATTGCATCCCGAAATACTAAGATAAATACAATACGCGACACACTTATTATGTCGGGTCTCTAAACCTTATGTACAATGGTCGCTATGCAGGCGGATACCGACATCTTACCAACAATTAGTTTCATTTTAATCAAATCAATGTAGAATGAAAATCTCAAAAAAGTATATTTTAAAAACTGCTTGATCTTAATAATTATTACTTCCTAGTAACAGGTAAACATTCCTTGTCACTAATGATCTTTGCTAAAGACAAACGTGACTTATCAATTATGTAGCTAATTGTCTTAGGGTGGGCCGACTAGACTTCTGCCCTTGAGGTGTGTACACAGTGCCTAACGCCGTGTGTTGATTTGTATAAGGTTATCACTTGCTTGCCAAAAAATCATAAAGTCAAGTCAATTCGGAATTTTTTTGTTGGGCCCGTCGGCTTTGTTGTATAGTGCGCTATACTTCATCCAATAAAAATATATGAATTTGTTATTTCAATGAATAAACATTGTATGTAATGGTGTGTGAAAAATACAAAAATGTACGTATGCATTGAAACACCACTATGGGAATGAAATGAGTGTCTTTCAATATACGAATACAATCACAGACGTAAACAATTATCCAGCTATAATTGTTCGACGGGTCTGCTTTATGTCAACATTTTCTAGAAATTGCAGTAAAATTACATTGTGAGTTTACAAAACACATAAAAGAACATCGGGAAAGAAACACACTTACCGACAATCTGCTCTGAGAACGATCGTTTGATGTTGTTACTTCAGAAATCGTACAAAGCGAATTGTGTACAATTATAAATCCGAGAACACAACCGAATTCAAAACCGACTCCCTCGATGGCGTAGTGGTACTACGGTAACATTACACAGCTAAGGTCTCGGGTTCGAATCCCGGGTCGGGCAAAGTGATATTGAATTTTTTTTGTTTTAATTATCAGACCGGAGTCAGCAATTTGTGCCCGATATGCGATAGTCTCACTTCCTATCACATCGTGTGACGGTAGTAGAGAGTAGTAGAAAGTACAAGGCAAAATGTGGGTATCCTAGCACCTCTGCCTACTATTTCTGCGAAAAAGGCGTGAGTTTATGTATGTATGTATGTACAAATCCGAGAACACAATACTCAATTGATATTGATTGATTTGATTGTGATAGAGGAAAATCAAATTAATAATGAGTTGCTTATTGGACTATTGTAACGTTAATACATTTCCAGCGATTAGTATCGAATTAGTAGGAAAAAGGAAGTCTTACTGAAAGAGCTAAATAGTAAAATACAACAAAGGTAGGTCATGTTATTATTCTGCGGCATTTGCATTACGCCAGTGGGATAGGGGCCTTAGTTATTTTAGAAGTTATGGCTTACGTAGCATTTATAACGCTAAAGTCATTACTTTGTATAAAATTTTATACTATGACAATAAACCTTTTTTTTCTAAAACAAAGAATGATACCGAATTGTATCGCTATTACAAGTCTTCTACCAACTGAGCTACTACAGAATAATTCCAACCAAATATACCCATATCCGTATTTACAAAACCACAGCCTGCCTCCACATAATTAGAGGGGATTACACGCAAACTATCGTCCGTGCCGGCCCATTAATTTATATAATATCGGACCAAATTTAATTAGGTCATTTAAGCCGCACATTATATGAGGCTTTGGGAATGTTTGGCGGTAAGCACTGAGCAAATGTATGGAGTTTTCATACAAAATCTTTACGGTTGTATCGCCAAAAGAAGAATGTACTTAGTACTGACAGCATTATTGAAGCACCTCATATGCTCAAATAAATCTACATTCTTAAGATAGTCAATAACATTTACACATCAACAGTGCTCAAATAGTTGTTAACATTCAACACGTCAAGTACACGCTTGTCAAAAACTAATCAAATATACACAATTTACTTATCAACTGAGGTAATCAATGGGTAGTAATTACCACTTGTAGTTTACTAACTCGTATGTTCTTATGTCATGTCAGTCAGTGAAAAAGTTTCAACAACCGGATCTACTAATAGAATCTGATTAATAGTTAAATCCTGGGTACATTTCCGTATATCGTAAAGGTTACATTTAGGCGACTGAATGCAACCCTGACGCACACCTCGTTCTGTTTGAAAGGGCTTAGACCTCCGATCCAATTTCACAAAGCTAGAGCCTTCAAGGTAAATATTCTGTATTAGAAATATAAAATGAGGAGGAACACCCATATCAACCAGCACAATAAACATGCTATTCCACTGTTCGCAGGCAATTTTTTTTTTATCAGCCCATATACGTCCCACTGCTGGGCACGGGCCTACTCTACAATCGAAAGAATCGATTGAAAGTGGTTAGGCCATATAGTCCACCACGCTGGCCTAGTGCGGGTGGTTGCAGGCAAATGCCTTCGCATAATCTACGAAGCACAGCACCAGAGGTTTCTTAAACTCACGCCATTTCTCTATCGGACGTTTAAAATTTGTTCACGAGTACCTGTTCCAGCTACAAAGCCTGACTATTCTCTCGGTATCTGGTAGTTTATAAAAATAGTCAGTCTATGATGCGGAGAGGTATTTCCACTAATAAAATGAAAGAAAAACTCCACAATTATAAAGAAAATCGAACAACTTTTTCTTTTATAATGGTTTCTTAGATTTACGCGAATGTTACACATTGAAATAAAACGAATTCTTACAGATTTTATCGTGACTTTGATTTAATTTTTTAACCTCCCCGATTTTTCGATCACTTTATAGCTTTCGTGGTCACGAGGCAGACTGAGGTAACTTTTATTCTTTCTTTCTCAACAATTAAATGGTTTCATTGTTTGTGAAAGTAACAACTCGAACAGCCAGCAACTGGTGTTCCTCGAAATTAACTTTACAAACCGAATTTAGTTTGTGAGAGAACAACATGATTTTTCTCGGAACATTCGGCAGTTACAAGAAAACAAGGAATATTATTAGACACAATTGAATTTGAATAATAAGTTAAAGAAAAACACGTGTTTTTGTACTAGGAAAGGAAAATTTATAAGTACTTGATATAGGTACTTCTGAGAAAAGTCTATTTAGTAGTCTCAAAAGAATTTCTAATGCCGGATCATGTATTATAATATACGCATATTTTTTTTATCAGTCGCAAGCTTGCAGTTCAAAAGCGATCCTAAACACACAAAAAATCCTGTTGTAAAATAATGTTTGTAGGAAATTGTAATTAAAGTTGTTATTACTAACTTAGTCACTGTTTGATAATGGTCAGATACTTGGGAGCCTTTTACTTGATTTTAATACTTCACCTACCACATCTGAGCGAATGATGTATACTGTTTTCATTACTATTTTGTTGTTTTCTTTATGTTTTTGGCGCCTATGACTTCACTTACCGGCCTTGCGGAAGACCAGCGTTGGTTTTATTACCAGCACATGCTGAGCATGAGCCGTTTTGTGACAAGCACTGTTATATTAGTACTATATAAGTTGAATTAAATATAAGCATAGCTGTAAACCATTGCTTATAACAAATATATGTTTCTTTTTTTCTTTCAAAAATATTATAATCCTAGTAAACAATCTGCTACATAAAGAAATATTAAGTTGCTATTTTTATACCGCTTTGGGCGTAATACACCTGACAATAAATAAATTACCAGACAAAGCATGAAGAATAATAATTCCAATTAAGTTTAGAACTTGTATATTTTTATAAATGGTATTTCAGTGATTTTATACAAAGTGATTATGGTTCAAAAGTATTCCAAAGAAAACTTAAAATAGGAAGTCAACAAATAAAAAAAGTAAAAGTTGAAACCGAAAACAAAACAGACATGGACAAAATAATGAAAGTAGTCGAAGAATTTTAATGTTAATTATACCCACCCTAAAGGAACGAACCTTAACCGGCAGAAAAAGATCCACGAGCTCAGGCCACAGAACATAGTAGCTTGGATCCCTTACCACCACTTTTAAGTTGCGAAATAGAAAGAGCGTTACAGCAAATGAAAAGCGAATAATCATCTGGTGAAGACATTGTTAACTGTTACCGTTGAAATACTTCGCGCGGGTGCACAACCAATAGTAAATTTTCTGGCAAAACTTTAAAACTCTGTCATGCGTAATGAGCGCACCCCATAAAATAAAAAAAAATGCCATAGTCGCAATTATCCATACGATAGGCGATGGTTCACTTCTTAGAAATTACAGACCTATAAGCCTCGTCTCCCAAATATATAAACTGTTTTACTATCTGTAATAGGCTTAGTCGTCAGCTAGAAAAATGCCAGCCTGATGGCTATGGCTACTGATGGCATGTGGAGTAAGGCGCTAACAGAACGGTGGCCAAAACTGGGTGAGCGCAGCGTCAGCCGTCCGGCGGCAAGCAGAGTCGACGACATTGTCAAAGTCGCAGGTTGAACCTGGATACGACTGACAAAAGATAAAGAAAAGTGGCATAATATGAGAGAGGCCTATACCCAGTAAAATGAAAGGAAATTTGTTTATAAATCGCCATTAATTCTATAGGTTGAAATTGAAAAAAACAATGTAAACATTCTCACAAAAATATCTATTCCAAATACCCAGTAGCTAATATATTTTATCTTTTTAATATACACGGCTAAGGACGCGAAAACAAGTACAGTAGACTCTCGATAATTCGAAATTGAAGGGACCTCTCTTATTCGAATTACTAGAGTTCGAAATGTTGAGAGGTTTGTATGGTGCGTTTGTATGCTTTAGGTGCATAGGCCTACATGACGAACCGTCATGTTTGATGTGTCGATTGCTTTTTCTTCGAATTATCAAGTGTACCAAAACCCATTAAATTTATTTAATTTATCGAGCGTTTTGCGAAGGACCCAACATATACATACTTCGAATTATACTCGTAGAGTGGTTTGAATTATTAAGAGTTGACTGTATGTAGTTTCAGTAAATGTAATAATATCTTTTATATTCTATGTAACAGACAAGCAGGCGAGCTCAACTAATAAAAATTAATAACTAACGTTCATAGTAAACCATGAATTCTAAAGTTTTGTTGCTGGGTTACAAACCTCTATAAAATAAATACGTTATTTTTCAAAGATAGCTAACCAAATGATTGTTATTCAGAAAATATATTCCATAAAAAGCCGGGAGAAAATTGTGTGATTATACCGGAGTAGCCTCCTTATTCTACGCTAATAGCGATTGTCTGGATTTTAATTCGAGTCGTGTTGTAATATAATTTTGCAGACGGTAATAATCAAAAAGAATTATCGGAAAACTTTATTTGATTTAAGCGATTTTACGTGAAAAGAAAACCAAAAATACTTAGTTATGCCATTGTAACAAGCCGATTACAAACGCTAAGTTATCTTTGTGACAATATTATAATTACTAAATAAGGGTTTATGCGTGTTTTTTATCTTTACTCATAATATTTCTACAATAAATATGTTTTTGTGGCATACTTGGCAATACCACACAACATCGCATTTTTTCCTACTTCGCGAATAAAACAAGGACCAGCATACAAGCGACGAAAACAAACAGGGTAATACAAAAAAAGCATAGCATATGTACTTACCGCGATTCCTCTCTCGAAGCGGGATGGTTGGCGCTGACAAATATATTAGTCTATAAAGAACCACACATCACTTGCATTAAATTGTCCACCACATATCAAAAACATACAAAAATTCAATGCATTAACGGCGCGCACGCCACGCACTCGGAAACGGTCGCGACACTGACATAATCATATAAGATGAACTATAGTAAAACTACCCTCCGCTCAATTATATTTGTGATCTAGAAAAATCCGTTTAGAAACTAGGTAACTAAAATAAGTCAATACCAAATATAATTTTGTGTGGCATGAACAGCAAGTAAATAAACAACTTAATTCATATTGTGCACTTGTGGCAGGCAAAAATAACGAGACCTCGCTGTGATTTTATTAACATAATTTAGATTACTTTTTTTAATACTAATTGTCATAATCTACAGAATATGTCTTACAAGATACAAGCATAGATGTGTTTAAAATAATAATCATAAATAAATAAACAAATCAAAAAAGTAGGCATGGGAGAATGGTTTTACGGAACATTGGTCACCAGATATCTCAATGAAGAGAGATATTTTAATTATGTATTGCAATATTCTAATATTAATTCCGCATTGCAAGACATTTCAAGATTCTAAACATAATAAACAGGACTTGATCGTTAATGAACTCGAAATGTAATTGAAAAACCGATAGAATTTCGGATTTATGAGAGTCGAGAATACTAACTACACAACTTAAATTACTTGGAGGGCCAACAAAGCGCTTGCAGTACTTATATATACATAACTCATAACCAACTTTCACACAAAGTCAATAGTGGACAGAATTCCTTAGGGTACAATGCTTCTTTTTGTGTTAGTTTCTTTTTTGTTTAGTTTCTCATAGATGTGAGAAACGTTTCCCTATTTTATTTGTTCATTTTTTTACGCAAAGCTACTACAATACATTAGTAAAAATTGTACCATCTTTGACGACAGCGTCCCCTTTCTGACTAGGTAGCCAGTTTATTATACTCGTAATAGCATAAGAATGACAAGTTATCGGCTAACGAGATAATCATTACACAATATTTACATCTGTCCATAAATACCTATGATAAATCGCCTCAAAAATAAGCAACAGACGATTAAATGAGGAGGACATAAAGATTATTACACCTTTGCAAAATAGAGATGAAAAGTTCCAAGTTGGGGTTCTGTCAAACCCTTGAATTGGATACATAATATATTGAATTTCAACCTAAGCCATGATCGACAGCACACCTCTAAAATAGCGCCAAGAACTGAATCTCCGCAAGACTAACTAAGCAATTTATCAACGCCCCATTGATCATCGTAGAAACTTGGTCGCGCCTTACAGTTTGAATATAGCAATTAAGCATGCCGACGTAATTTGGGTCGACTAGACTGTATGTACTATGTATACTCGTAGTGCCGGCGTACCTTTGTAAATATTTTGGCAACATGGACAATTTAGTAGGTTTGAACCTGATTTCATATTGATGTCCAGGGTCTTCGCCTGATGAAGGAGAGGAAGCGAGTGGCGTGGATCCTGCTGCTCCTGGCGGTGTTGTTCGCGCTGTGCTGGATGCCCTACAACATCATGCAGCTGCTGCTGGACATCAGCGTCGTCGATGCCAAGGACCTCAGCATTTACTTACCTTATGCGTTATTTTTAGGTAAGACCATAATATTTGATGGATTCATTTCCCTCTCAATATAATATTTTGATATTGGAAAAGGTTTTCTTGCCCCAAATTCTAGTCCCAAGCATATTTAGCGAGATTTGAGACAAATGCACATTAGTTTTATATCATATAAAAAACACAAACTTAGGACCTCCTAATACACACCAGACGATGTCATTAAATCAATAAGGCAATATTTTTATTTATGAAATTCGTCAACACATATGTATTGTTAAGAGAAAAGCGAAAGTTGAGCCAAATATTATTTATATGTAGGCGAGTTGTGACTGTATCACAGTTCTGATAATTTTATTTCAAACTACTTTTTAACGCGCAGGTGTTTCGACGTTTTAACCGCTTGAAATTCGAAAAATAACTCCACTGAAGGCTTAAAATGTTTTTAAAATATACATTTCCGTCTACATAATTTTACCTGGGGTGAACGTGTAATTAGACGCTGGAGCAAAATTAAATTTTACCGGATGGTTGGCATCGGTGCACGAACGCACGCTTATCTATCAAGTGAACCGTATACATTAATGTACCCACAGGCAACTTTTATTTTAAAGATACTGTTGCTGACCTGAATAAATAATAAAACACATAACATTGCGCCTGTTTCATATCCCTCTATTATGATTACTATTATTATCTATTATACTATTATCTATTATGATTTTAGAGTATTTATAATAAAGAGGGAGCTCTGGTACTTCATAAACCTAGAAAAAATGGTGGTGCCATGCCACCTTTTTCTGCCCTTTTTCTATTCGCTAACATTTGACAGGTTGTGCAACATGCAAGAATTATTTGAACAAGATAAATAAAAAAATAATTTAGGGCCGCTGGGGCCGAAAGGTTCTAGAGCAGAGGGCTCGTACAAGCAAGCGAAGTGTCAGACGCCCACCCACAAGGTGCAATAAGGTGCAAGTGTATCTACTAACCCTACTGTAGCTTTACTGTTAGTGCGAGCGCCAAATATATATTTATACACAATCATGAGTCATCATTTTATTAGAGATAACACGCAGCGGAGTCACTTGTTGATAGAGACAATTTATTGGTACAATATTTGATATGGGCTGTTATGATTTAGTCGTTTTAACGTACACATAACAAATTGAAACCGATATTTTCTGTCATTGTGGTTCTCTTATTATTGTTTTACTCTCATATTGTTTGGAATTACATTGTTCAAATGATTATATTTTCCATTAAATATAAAAAAATATATAAGTATAGCATATATAGACGTATACCAAACGTAACGTGCTTGAAATCATAGTCTTAAGTCCTCAATAATTTGGTGACGAACATATGTATTCTTCCAGAATTTTTCAATATCCTAATACCATAGTTATTGCAAACTGTATTTATGTTATGCTTTTAGTCTTTACAATAATGTTTCTCTTTATTACATTACTTTCTTTCCAACGCTAACTTAAACAGACATAATTGCTCCCAAGAAACATTACACCCATATGCACCGGAAACAGTATCCGAATACCCTCATCAGGATAATGACGGCAAACTCATTTCATCCCTTTGTCCGCAGGTCACGCAAATTCAGCGATTAACCCGATAGTGTACTGTCTAATGACACGCAACTTCCAACGTTCTGCCAGGAAGTTGCTGTGCGGCCGGGCCGTTTGTCAACAAGCCAATTTCACGGTAATGTCAACAACCCTTGTTTCATTTATTAATATTACTTCGATAAAGTACTTGCTATGTGTGAGGAACAAATATTTGTTCCGGGCCTGATTGTGGGAAAGCGCCTCTTAATTTAGGAAAGAGTCGTATATCTAATTAGGGTTACGACTCCGGTTAGTAGATGTATTTTTTATATGTAGTCTGATCATACTCGGAACAACACAGTGGCATTATTGTATAAGCACTTTAACACTTCGATGTACCGATAGTCAATGTGGCACTGCTAGAGAATATGTAGCACAGCCCAGGTCTTGTCACCGGCAAATTTCTGGGTTAGTAAATGGTACCACAGCAACGGCTTTACTTTTTCGTACAAAACTCTAATGCCTGTCAACTGAATTTGTAGTTTGAAATTTATTCTAAAACTTTTGAAATATTTAAGATATTACGCTACACATTCACGCAATGTCGTCTGGAAATTTCAATTAAACAAATAAATTGCTGGATTCCAAGAAACTATAAAGAGATGTTTAAGCTAACCAATGAACAGAATATAACTTCAATACACCAAATGTCAAAATGGAATGCGTTATTTTATTCTATCAGAATATCTGGTATCATTCCAGTTTAAAATTAAATTTACAAATGGTAATTTACATCTATTGATTAAAAACAAACACGAAAGTTTCAATTTTAAATTTTGATATTTATTTTTAATTAAAACAGACGTATTCAAAGAGAGCCGAAAATATTTTAATTGAGGCGGACTAGCGCAGCGACTAAGGCGATGGCTTTTTGCACTTTAATTTACGAGATTATTTCCCTCGGGTATTCATATAAATTACGTATGTTCTACAAAAATATTTTGACCGATTTTGGGTATTTGTGCGTCGAATTTTCATAACTAAACTGAAATGAATGAAAACATTAAGCCATTCGATTGGTACACTTAAAAAGTATTTAGTTATTGTCTTATATATTTTATAAATATTTATACTAATAAAAATGAAAGACAAAAATATTGAAGGATACAATCTGATGTGTTGTCGACACTTATTTGAAGTAAGTTATTAGGACATAAATCTCTGAGGCTCAGTGTGACATCACACTAATTTGATTGCTATCCAACCCACGACTTTTATAGGTTTTGTTTATTCAATTTTGTTTGGTTCTATAACGAATATAGAATCAGATCCTGTTGATTCTTAGGTTTCTTTTGATTTATTTATTAATTTGGCAAACAACATTAACTTAATTATGTTTACATATTCTCGTAAATAGAAAGCTGCATTTGATGTGAAGTCTAGACAGAGCATTGGCCATCGAAAGTCGAATTTAAATGAGGGTTAGAGGCGATTCCGAAATTAGAAAATCGTTATCGAAATAAAGGAAAAAGAGGGGAGAGTAATTAACTTTGTGAGCCACACAGCGTTTCTTCATAAATACGTCCCCCTTTAATTTGCGAAGTAATATGTTTTAACAAGAAAACTTTGTCTGTAGTGGCGATGCAACCAGAAACCAGAAGGTTCTTCAAGCGACTACGAGTTGTACCACGAGCCGCACAAAAGATGCTATTTGCAGGTAAATGGAGTAATGTATTTTTTGTAACGCCGTGCCGTATATGTAAGTCAAATTCAAAAGTGAATTTCTTTCGTTTAGGGAGAAAGTTACTTTTAGGATTTTTAATCATTTTACAGCACAATTCTGAGTAATATCAAATAATTAATATTTTGTTTGAAACTTGTCAAATTTAAACTTTTACCGAAATAAAAATAATTTAAAAGAATTAAACCGACTTCAAAAGTGTAGTAAAAAGAGAGAAATAAAACTAATCATTGAGGTCACCACCAGTTTTTGGGGTCGGTGCCAGCTTTTTGTACTCAAACGGATGGGATGGAACTGGATTACATATCTTGAGTGAGAATGAGACGGGTCAAGGCGGGATATAACGGGACGGGACGGGATGGTGTTTTAAACCACGCAAACGGAGTTGCGGGCAGAAGCTAGTATGAAACTATGCGCTGTCTTTGAAAGTGCCTTAATACGATTCTCCTTTTGATTAATTCACTCTTATCATGAAGTTGATTTGTTATTTTTGTAACATTGAATGGTGAGCCAAGTAGTCCATAATATAATAATAGGTGATCACTGTGTGCTCAATTCACATCTGAAATAAAAAATACTTTCCGTTGTGTGTTTTGGCGTGCTAAGTCCAAATGCGAGATACAATCTGATTGTACGAGATACAATTTTCATCTGCGCCAGATGTTTACACATTCCACATGATTGTTTGCGTTTCTAATACTGATAAATTGTAATGATTCATTATTACTTTATCGCACAGAAAAGTTACTCAGATTTGTATATAATGGTAGCGCATCTGAATCTTTAAGTATTCTATAAACTCAAAGAGGACCGATATCGCTTATTGAAGTTTGCTCGCTTGCCAAAACTGTGGCATTAAAAAACATGAAAGTCTCCTCCAAATGTTGGCAGTCACTTTAAATGGTCTTTCGAAGGAATCCGTTGAATTTCAATGCGTCATATTCCTCTGTCAAAGGCTGAAAGGTTTTACAAAGCGGCCGGTATGGAATATTTCAAGGCAATATGCATGAAATGCAGCAAAGGTTCACGGCAGTGATGCATAATTGCGTTCCACCCCTGTAGAGTGGTTGATTGGAGGGAAGATTGAAAGGAATTAAGCTTGGATCCATTCTTGATCTGTTGAGAAGCTTAACTTTGGAATTCTCGTGTATGATTCTAAAACAGGTTTCCTCACATTTTGTTACTCGGCCGTAAGTAAGTAATGATAAATTATTTCCACGCATAACACATAAAATCACAGCTGTATTGTCCAAGATTATTTTTATTGCAATGAATGGCGAGACGAGCATGCCATTCGCCTGATGGTAAACGATATGACCGCTCATGGACAGTAGCTAAACCAAACAATACCATGAATTACAAAGCAATGTTTAGCATTTCACTGCGCTCGCCATCTTGGGACATAAGATGTTAAGTGTGATTATGTCCAGTAGTTATTCTGGCTACAATGTCCTTCAAACCGGAACACAACAATTCATTTACACTGCTGTTTGGCGGGAGAAATGAACATTACGGTAGTACCTATCCGGGCGGCCTCTCACATATGTGAGGCCTACCACCAGTGAAGATAGAATTAGCCCTTCTTATCGGCAGTTTTTCCTCTTCCAATATATCTTCATTAAGTTATTAATATTGATTTATTACCATCCCATCGTCGTCCAATGGAGAACTTAGGCCTCCTCAAATAGACGCCAACCCGAGTTACTAGTATTCATGAAGTTTAATAATTGGAATCCCTTTGCAGACAGAGGCAATAAACATGGTTGTTTGTTGTGAAAGATTGTCTTGTCTTGTTGATTGTCTTGTTTAAATGATCCGACCCGTCCAAGTCTTATTCCCTGCATTGATTTAATATACAAATTGCTTTCTGGAAAATTTCCATGTCTGTAAAAATATCGGACCCAGGAGTCAATTTAATTGTGAAATATAAAAGTACTAAATACTACTTAATGCAATGCTTAAATAGGTTGATAATTTTGCTATTTTTAGCTATAGTATATTTTAGTTTTGTTTTGCTCTTTATTTTTTATCAATTAAATATATGGCCTATCTTTTCTCAATCGTACTCCCGATTGTAGAGGAAGCCCGCGCAGTGCGACCCATATGGGCTGATAGTGATACAGATAATCCCTGTGATATTTGTCTAATCGATTTATTTATGATCTTTATGATTGTAAATCTGAAGTGTCCCTATATGATGACGCATAATATTCCTTGTTTGTTGTGATGTCATTTCGTGAGCCGCTGATGAAACAATACGTCGTTGACACGAGACATATTATGTTGCGGGCGTAAGACAGACTTCCTTCATTTGGCGAAATTGCCGTATGGTTTTAAAACAGTTTTGCGGTAATGTTCGAAGAATTTTTTCAAAGAATAATTAATCGATTACCGTGATTGATTAATTATTCGTATAATCGTAACTTTGGTTAAAAAAGTAATATTTAATTACATGTTTGTGTTGTTGATATGTATCAGTGTAGAAATGAGATGGAACAAGGCGGGATATAACGGGACGGGAAGGGATGGGAATTTTTTTATAAAGATAACCACACAAACAGAGTTGCGGGCAGAAGCTAGTTTTCAATAAGATTAAATAGATTTTGAATATTTCGTTGGTTTAGTTAATTAAACCAAACCCCGGCGGATTTTAATTTAATTACATATACATAGTGTTAGTGAAATACTTCCGAAAACGAAGACAGACGATAGCAGTTACATTTCACGATAGATATGAAAAATAAAATCCCGTGAAAATTGTTCTTTTTTTTTTTTCAAATTTTGATAGCATTACTCATTACAGGCTGTATCATTCAATTTATTGTTATATTGCTTGTTTTTGTTTTTTAACAAGAAGTTATAGGTATTTTTGTGAAATTATGATTTCATTTACATGTACTAACATAATAAATCGTGATGAATGGTAATAAAACGTTATATATTTTTTCCACCGGGATCGATTTTTTCTAATCCATATCAAAGGTATCGCCTGTGTTCGTTTAAGAAAACGTTTTCCTAATACAATGTATAGGCATTTTTTCTAATCCATATCAAAGGTATCGCCTGTGTTCGTTTAAGAAAACGTTTTCCTAATACAATGTATAGGCATTTTACAAAATGACTAAGTATGCTATTTACCGTAACGAAAAATTATTAGCATAGCGCGCATTCACGATGACTGGCAATATATAGGGCTATCAAATATTTTTGTTATAAAAAGTCTCCTAGCACATCTGACGTTGCATTTTGAGGTAGATAACTTCTGTGACTCATTATCACTTAAAACACTGATACGATCAATAAGGTCGGAAGCGACAATGATAATTGATACATACATACATAAACACACGCCTTTTTCCCAGAAGGGGTAGGCAGAGGTGCTACCAGAACACCCACGTTTCGCCTTGTATATTCCGTGTTACGATGTGATGATGCGAGATGAGAATGATAATTGATAGAAACATTAATAGAGTTCTAGATTTAGGAGCAGTAAGTTTCTACTGAGTAAATCCTCATAAGGTGGAGAGATTGTGTGGAAACGGAAAGTACACTATCCGTGCTATTTTTAACTGGCCACCATAGCAATTCTGGAGGCCTGTGTTCAGTAATACACTTCTAATGGCAAAAATTACACTATATGTGCTTTAGTTTAGAAAACTTAAAAATGTACTTTTATAAGAAGAAAATTCAGACATGTGTTGTATATTCAGTACTAAACATTAAAACAGAAAATACATAGTTAAAACTGATTAATTACTGCATTAATTAAAAAAACAACACGAGGAAAACCCGCTGTGATATTTTAAAACAAGCGTTTTTTGAGACAATGACAAGGTTGTCAACTGGCGGGGAGCGTGAACTACGGGAACAATTAATTATGCCACTATTGTTCACTTGGATGTTAAATTAATGAACGTAATGCGCACCACGCGGTGCGTTTTCCATTCAAAAACAAATGTCACGGTTAAATACAGCAAAATTAATTACACTGGTCAACAGAGATTTTGAATCCATTTGCTTGACGTCAAGCAGTGGCGGTACTTCCATACAAGCCCAAAAGCCCGGCTTGCCCTACTTAATACGTACATACTCGATACTGAACATAAACCATTACAATAAATACAATACATTCATTTATTAGAAAACATCTACAATTTTTGAATTTACCGCGTCCTGTCGCGGCGCGTCTAAATACAGCGCTTGAGACGGAACGCCAAAGCGCCGCGCGAAATTCATTCCATAGGCAATGATATTAAAACTCAAAAAACGGTGGCTCCACGCGCTCCCTTAAAAAGGCGGCACAACGCACATATATCTATCTTTTTCTCTCTCGTGTGCTTTTACGAGGCTTTTGGCAACGCGGCCCACGTATGGGTGAAATGGTGTACAAGACGCTACGAATGTATAGGTATGGCTATTTTTGTATAGCTCTCAGTACGAGACGAAATGCCCGGCTTCGTGGTGAACATTTCACGGTTGTCACGTTATTATTTGTTATTGTTGTTTAGTAAATATATTTATTGTTATTAAATTAACTTGTTTCGCATTTAAAATTATTTTTAATTAAATGATTAAAAATGTGCCTGTAATGTCGGTACTTTTTAATAAATTATAATTGCAGTTTGTAATTTATAGTAATGTTTATATTTACGTTTCGTTTCGCAATTCTGAACGAATTCGTACTAACTTCATAAGTATTATGGCATTGTGTAATTATTGTAAATAGTTCTAATATAGGTTAATTATTTGTTGTTTTATGTTATTGAAGCTTTTTGATACTAAAATGAGTTGTATTGTTTCCTGTGATGGTTTTAGTGTGATGATGAAAGTGTTCGTTGCCGGTATAAAGGTAATTTAATTCAATTATATTGAATTAGAAACTAGAGCGAAAACAACGCCGGGTTTGTGTATTTCTTATATTCGTGGTAAATCACGAGAGGTATTTTATCAGTTCAGTTAAATAAACTACGTAATTTGATTTCTACATGCTTCCCTTTGTATAGGATATTAAATAATGATGTTTCATATTATGTTTTTCAAACGACATTTGTGTATTAGAATAGTTTGATAAAATATAAACATTGCAATAAATTAGGTGGCTCTTTCAAAAAGTATGTTATTACTTGTAATTCTTAAAAATTTAACGTTAATGAATTAATAATAATAATAATCTATGTCGCATTTTCGGATAACTGCGAAGTCAAACACGGCACCATAGTAGCTATCGTTGTGCTAGCGGAATGTCGGGTATTAAAAATGAAGTGCTCAGCAGTTATTGCAATAAACAATTACGGTTGCATTTCCACAAGTAATCTATATTTGTATTAATCCTAATATTGTATAGATTATGTGTTAAGTCTGCTGACGTACATTCGTTTTCTTTGTTCTTAGTATATTTTCCTTCTAAATCAATATGCATTAAACATAAAACAAAATATTGGGCTTGCCCTACCCCAAAACCCTAGGCACGCCACTGACGTCAAGTATGCTTTTGTAATATCCAGATTCATGTTTTGTTTGAATATTCAGAAAAAAATCCGGCCTTGTAATTATCATGACTATACTGTAAAATGAGTTTGGTATTGTATCAGTACAATGATTGGAATTCCTAAGTCTCCTAACTCCAATAATCATAAAATGTAAACGCTGTTCACACACAAACGTTTAGTCCCAGGACAAAGCACGGCTAAATTGTTCACAGCCACCTTACTCTACAAATCTCAAATAACAACCATTCTTAATTCCAATTTTCAAAAAGCTTTAATTTCCAGATGAACGCGCTACGTCACAACGGACACGCGTACTGCACGCAGATCCCGCGCGGCATCGAGACGCGCGCGCAGACTACGCAGCTGAGTCACGTGACCCGCTCCTCGCGCCGAACCGCGCCCGCGCATGCGCTCTCCGCTGAAATGCTACAGAGACACGGACACATCGACTTCAGGCGCTGATATTAAGTGAATTGGGGGACGGTTTTGTAAAATGACTCCGTGGCGTATTGATATTATGTAGTTATATTTGGTTGCACCCAAAACATAAATGAAAATAATCACAACCGTCACACACGTAGTCCTAATCCATTGAGACATTAATAATATTGCGCGTATCAAGGACTAAATATTTTCGATCTCAGCGTAATTTATGCGAGACAAATCAACATTAGTCTTGGTGCGGACCCGAATCTGCGGTCCTTCGTTTCAAAAGCTTCATCAACGGTGCCAAGAAAACTATCAAACGTGTTTTATTAATATAAGTGTAATTTTGTAACGTCATGTAATTTTTAATGCTTGGTAATTGATCAGGTAACTAAAGCCGAGCTGTTAAGCGACTTGAATCCACGGTAGCTTTGTAAATAATCAAAAGAGATCTATGCTGCTCAGCAGTGAATGTTCTGTGTTTTTTTTAGGTCCGGCAAATGAGCAAACAAATCACCTGATGGTAAGTGATCACTACCCCCCATAAGCATCCACAACGCTGGATCATGGATGTGTTGCCGGCCCAATTGAGAGGGGAACGGGAAGGAAAAAGGATGGGAAGAGGACAGGGGTATCGGGCATCCGGCAATCTCACTCGCCGAATGGAACACGAACAGCGAAGCTTGCACTTCACATCGAATTCCTGTGAAAGAGTGGACCCGTCTCGGACGAGCCTGCCCATTCATGCTGAGTCATGACTAACAACGTCGTGGTACTACCACTCCCCATGTTCATACAGAGAATGTGTGAAAAGTATATTTATTAGTTAAGAAGATAATATTATGATACAGTTTCGCAGACACAATTATAAATTGATAGACAATTTGATTAATAGACACAATAAAAAAATGTTTATCCACTGTTATTAAATTACAATTGGAAGTCTCGTCTCGAATTAATAAAGAATATCAGATGAAGTTATAAATGAAATGTTAATAATGAACTATGTTTTTTCAGTCTCATTTTCTATTGTGAAAATTATTAATTTAAATTATTTGTACATTTGGAACCATAATTGACTTGAAATAATTTAATATAAGTAGGTACATATTTGAGACGAAGATCCCGTGGCCGCCAGACTTTCGTCATTTTATAAAAGCTGAAAGTTTGATTGCGCATGCCTCTAATAATATATTACGATATCTTCGAAATTTAATAAAATGTAATTTTGCCAGCGTTATAGTATAAAAGCTGAATTTTATAAATTATGTTGCTAAGGTAAAAGTTGTTTCCTGGGTAGTCAGACACTTTCGATAGTTCTTCCATCTTGCTAGACACATTGAAGCAGATAACTTCCAAAGCCACCACGATCCGACCTTCATAATAGCTGATCGTGTGATGCATATGTCGGAGGCATGCGCAGACAAACTTCCAGCTTTTATAACATGACGAAAGTGGCGGCCACATTGATTAATTTCAGTTGTGAATAAACTTGTTTTATTTAATTTAACAATGAGATTGAAATACCCGATAGCTACGCAAAAGAATTCATTTTTAAATATTAATTTCAAAGGAGAGTAGAAATTTAAAATTGAAAGTTTTTATATGGATATTTCACCCCACTTACTATTCGGCACAATTAATTATTAAATCAAAGCATCATCAAATATCCTCGATCATCATATAAACGACGTCATCAATCTCATGAGCGTTATTAATCGGGGCAAATGAAATCACGAAGATACTTGAGGGGTGTCGCCCTACTTCAAAATATTTACATCGTCACCATAGTCTGCATGCATAGGAATTCTGTAGAATATAGACCACCTCCATAAATATTAGAAAATAAATGAGGGATGTTGACTAATTGTCGGAATTTTTTATATTATAAATTGGCCCTATATAACGACGAAAAAAATTAATTTTATGAAATATATGATCTATTTTTATTATAAAATACGAAAATAAAAATAGTTTTCAAAATTCATGCTAAAACGCTTAAAACTGTCACGTGACTATTATCAAATATCGTTATATAAAAATGAACTTTTTTTGACTGAGTTCTTACGATTTAACTTATTCCTTTGTTGAACCCATTCTCCATTGTGGTGAAAATTGTAAATTATGATCGTTGTTGTTTTTAATGTGTAAAAAATAAATTTACATGAAATTTTAACTTGAGCCAACATCCCTTGTTATCCCTAATAAATGAGATAACTTGAAAAGTACAAACGGCAGTCTTATCGCTCTAGATATTATCTTAGACACAACCATTGGATGGGTATAATTAAAGAAGGAGAAAGACAGGGCAGCGTACAAAACAAGAATAAAAGCTCCATGCTCGAAGTAATAATAAATACTTTATAAAACATTCCAAAATAATATTCAAACACGAGTTTTATGTAAATGAACAAAACTCTTTTCAGGATTGTCTTTCGTAGCTCATTGAGTTTTATTATGATTATATTCATGCTCAGCCGATACTTGTCCATGAACACGAGGGATATTTGAGATTCCATATTTCCAGCAAATTTTTCTGCTCTCAAAATATTTTTTTATTTAACTTTTTATTTATATTGTTCAAGTTAAATTACGACAAAGAAACGAATGAATGACTTGAAGGGTACTGGGTAGTGAGTGATCAATACGAACATACTTATTTAAAGGCTTTTTTACCCTATGTTTTCCAAAACCTACTTGACCACAGAGAACAATAAAAAATACTTGACATTGGCAGAGTTGTCGCATCTGCGATAGAACCATTAAAAAAATAATAGAACAAACACACTTCTTACCGTCAGAACATTTGAAAATTATAAATTATGTGACAATATTCTAAAATGCATGAGAAATGGGAAGAATCGTTTTAAGAATTGTTGAATGTAATCAACTAAATGACACGTAACATTGTAACTATTCGTTCAAGCAAGTGTTGTCACTATCCAAAGTAAAGGATAGTTACAATAATGGTAAAATTTCGGTACTATCTGAGTGTACCTAACCAGATAAGCGAATGTCAATAAATTCGTCCTCATTATATTATAAAAACCTTAATGTTAATGGTATATTTTCAGCACATCTGATTCAGTAAACAGTGAGTACCCATTTATAACTGAATAGACTGTATCTTGGAAACGTATTCGTCAGGTGTAACGACCGAAGGAAATAAAATATACTCCGTCACTTTTTGCCGAAAATACAGAAGGGTGCCACAATATTGTACGTGAAGGACATTGTGTCATTCATAAGAATATATTCAAGAGTTATTTTGTGGTTGGAGTGGTTGTAAATACAGTGTGATATTGACATATGGGTTTTTTTACGCACATGCTCCTCATCACCTCAGGTGACATTGTCCACGATGTGAAAAAATCGGAGATTTTTTTTTTCAAAAATCGTGATTTTAGTGTTCAAGATTTCTAGCCACCCCGTATACGAGAATTTTTACCGCTGAGCTGAACTTCGGCTCGATTCGGGAACTTACCTTAATGTTTTTTTTGCAACATGCCAATTACATTTTTTTATGTCCACTGCCAATTGATCAGGACTAAACGTATAAATGTTACCTTTCTACTATATTTTGATCAAATATGGTCTCATCACTTCACACAATGCGCCACGGAATCAAACCAATGAATTTGACGTCTGTGTATACTGTAAATCAATGGTTAATTTGGACCAATGTGGAATAGCGAATATGTATAACGAATTGTAAATATTATTATAAAACACATTATATTTTATGAATGTGATACTAATTTTTAATAATATAAATGTTTACAAATAAACAATGTGATTCTTGAATGTGTATTGTTGTGTTAATCAGCCCGTTTGTAGAATTCGTGCCCTTCAACGCGTAAATAGAATTCCAATCATGGATATCATGTTGTTTCCTCCCAATTTTTGTTCCGTACCATAATATGTTTCTCCTAGATTTTTCTATTTTTATCCGTCTACTCGTTGCTATGATTACAGCAATGAGGCGAGTTCATATATTCTCGTGTACTTATTTTCGTAACTACTCATCATATTATTTACTTCTTTCAGTTGATGTAATTTATCTCAATTGTAAATGTAATTTCTTCCAAGATACAGGCCTCGCCTAGTTTGGAAGCTACTAGTAATATCGATACATATAACAGTTTCTTGTAATTTTGTTTTATTTCTGTGTAATTTTAATTAATTAGATTTGAGGCGATATCGTTTGTTAATATTTCAGACTGATATTTTTTTAGCTCATAATTTATGGCTAATACCAAACTTTGCAAACATTTTTATTTTAACTATTCTTATAACCTATTGGTTTAAGTCATATCATAGCTTAATAAAATACAATTATTTCCTAAATGCGTGAACCGTTTGCGTTTCTAGTAAAACCTTTCTGCCTCTGATCAAGTTAAGAAATCAAATAGACTTCGTCCCACCTCAATTTACTTACCAAGATATTCCTGATGACACGCCTTTTAGGATTAAATAGAAATCAAGAGAGAATCACGCACAAGCTGCCGTCACGCAGGAAACTTTGTTCCCAGATGTAATTAGATTGGCAGTGGGACACAAATGTCGAATGCTGTCTTTAAGGAAAAAAAATACATAAAGGGCATCCACGTACATACGTCGACTAAAGCGATGACATTCCAGCATGACACGTCTGAAGTGACTCTAAAGTCTAAATCAATGCATAGGTACATTAAGATGTTTAAAAGATTGATAAAAATGGATGTAGCAAACATGTCTTTGTCAAGATCGAAGTGGAGATCTTTAGAACCTTTCTTTTTCAGATGCTTGCGAGGAGTTATCTTTGTATGTAAAAATATAATGTTAAAGTAACTAAAATCAGACGTCTTACACCTAATTTTAAATTTTTGAGGCGACATAAAGTCCCAAGTGAAAACCGTAATACGTACAAAGGGCCCCTATTGGTACGTCACGTAACTTGTTACAGAAAGGTAATATAATGGTTCATATCAGCTATCTAGAATAAATGTGAATAAAAATAAACCACGAATTGATAATTTTCCTGTTACCAAATATTGGAAAGAAAATATCTAATATCGGAACGTGAGCAATCTACATAACTGTTTTTAGAGAAGACCAAAGCCAAAGCTTCTCCCTTGTATTTTTAGTAAATAATTACCACTATGCATGAACCTATGCTTTTTATTTTATATACATACATAAACACACGCCTTTTTCCCAGAAGGGGTAGGCAGAGGTGCTAGCAGAACGCCCACGTTTCGCCTTGTATATTCCGTCCGATGTGATAGGGGGCGGGCCTATCGCCTTTTTATTTTACATCTATAATTTGTACACTGGTAAGACAAAGTGACTTCAATACATCTAATAGTAAGTGCAATAAAGATAAAGTATTATAATTTTAGATATTACCCGCCTTATTCATAGACAGATTTAAAACCTATTTAGTTATAGAATATTTTGTCTTCTTCGATCAAATTTAATTGTAAAGTCGTTCGAAAGGTACAATAAATTGGATAACTGAAATAGGTTTTAAATATGTCTATTGTCTATGAATACCTATGGCCGTATATCCATAAAATATATGTTATACACAATGCAAGCCTATTCCAACCCAAATATCGACAGACTAAATATAGTATATTTTGCAAAACAAGTTACAGGAAAATACACATGATAATATGATAAAGTAAATGAAATAAAACAAGCCGATGTAATGTTTCTTAATATTTTTATTGGTGTATACAGCGGAGGTTATTGCTCGTAACACCTTCACTACGAACAGCACGAGCAGGTAAACGAGCTCAAACAGGGTGATTATGGAGCCGCCGAAACTCAGCGAAAACACGCCGCCGTACGTGGCTAAAACATACACCTTTTATATACTTCGATTGAAATTAAACCACTCATATACTCATTAACGACATGTTTTAAATAATTATGTTCAGTTTATATTCACCCGTACCAAGGAACCATTTCTCCAATCTGTATATGGATTTAATATTAAAAAGTAGAGTACCTACTATCAGCCAATATAGTACCACTGCCAATATAGTACCACTGCAGGGCATGGGCCTCCTCCACAATCGAGAGTACGATTGAAAAGGGTTAAGCTATATAGTCCACCACGCTGACCTAGTGCCGATTGGCAGACTTTACATACCATAGAAATTATTACAAATAGCTTTGGTGTGTAGGTTTCCTCACGATGTTTTCCTTCACCGTCAAAATACATGGTGATTGACTATGAAAACACATATGACTCCGAAAAGTCAGAGGTGTGCCTTGGAATTTGAACACGCGACCACCGCGAACATGTTGGCATTGGATTGTTACCGTTAGGCCACCACGTACTTCAGTTCCTACATACTTAATTTTAATATGATCAGTGCACTGGTTTCGTGGTGAACAGGTAACAAACAACGAAAGGGTGTTTTTTTGGGAAAGCGTGCAGGTAAATGCTTAGTAAGTTCTGAGTAGTGTCGCTTCTTTTTGTTTTATTTTTTATATCAAATATCAATTTTAAAAAATCTATCCGTACAAGTTGGTAACCGTGACGCCCATTATAAAGCGAACGATTTTTTCACATCATCTCATACACTTAAAAATGTGACTGAGAATTTTGTCGGCAGTTGAATAAACTTACACATTTTACCACGATTTAATACTGAAAATGTATTTTGTTTAAATGGATTCCATGCTCGCCAAATAAAACGCGTGAAGTTGGATGTAGTTTAAAATATTTTGAGGTTTTCGTTTGTTGTTTTATTTACAAAGCCGCTTACACATACGAGCAAAAAGTTGTTAGCGCAAGCATTCAGACATCTAAAAACCCATTTACACGGGGTGACTTTCTCGCCCCGACGATACGATTATTGTAAGGATTTAAAAAATAGCATCGTGTAAACATTGTCAGGACGCGATAATCTTATGGCGGTTATGTCATGCGATAATCGCATACGATTCTCGCCACGAGAAATTCTCCTCATGTAAATGACGCTTAACTTAGCAATTTTTAATCTGAAAGTTTTGACTTAGTTTTTTTTTTAAAATTTAATGTCAAATGTGAAAGTTAATGCATTTGATAAAACGTTTTATAGATTTGGCGTTATGCGAAAACTTGCATAATAACCAAGTATATCACGGTTCAGAGTGAGTCTGTGTGCGCTTTTGACATATGACATTTGGCATTTGACAATGCCGACATAATTTTGCCGATCAACGAGAGATCAACATCTGCTGCCAGTGCTCTTTATTTGCATTGCTCCACACGTACATGTTGGTGCAGTGCAGTCATTTTGTCGTGCCATAAAAAATAAACCTCTACAGAATAATCATATAAGGACTGTATATACCTAAGTATCAACATTTTATACAGCTTCTGGATTTGAGACCAAACCGCGCCACAATTTCAAAGTAATTTAATTAAAAACATATAATTGAGTTGCAACTTTTCCGCGAAGGAAAATATAAAATCTAAATTAAAAAGCTGCGCAACGTTTAAAAATGCGTCATCTACACAAGCGTGAAATAAACGCAGATACAATAAAAACAAAAAAACGTGTACATACCTATAAAGTTGTTCATGTCGATGAGAAGGTCTAGCTTGTAACAATTGCAGTTTGACTTGCCAAAGAACACTTGCAGGGCGGACAGCGTGCTGGAATTGTCGACTTTACTGCGAAATAAAATACATAAACATTACACATAATTCCCATGGTGTAGGCAGAGATTATAGAGCGCCAAATGCTACGGTCTACTCGTATCTTGTGGTATCAGAAACAATGAAAAACTTTTTGGTCGAAACACCCAGACACAAAACAAATATTTTTGGGCGACACAAAATTTACTTCGAATACGCGGTCTTTCGTTTCACACCCAGCTGTCAATCAACCGCACCATTGTGGCTGATGAATAGTACGACAATGGAACGCTGTGACTTCACAATAGTTTTTTCGCGGGAAAATTGTTCCAACCGCTCTGGTCATTTATCATTTACTATAATTAATCGTATAGGCAGACGTCCATATATCTTTATGTAGACAACCAATGTCACGGATGCCCAGTGCATATCACACTTTTTCCCAACCTTGTGACAATTTCATCACAGATCATTGTACCCGGTCGAGTCTATCTTTATACCGTAACTTTAATAAGCCATAGAAAAGGTACTTTCATTACTAATAAATAAATGCTAAAATATTGATCTCTTCGCAACACATAATATAATGCCATTATCAAGATTGGCTACAATATGACATCATCATTTACGAAAAAGTAAGTATTTGAAGCCAATTTTAACGATGCATATACATATATATGTTATATTTGAGTGCGTATTAATGGAATTGTTTATTGCACTTTACACCTACGCCGATACGAAAATAGCTTTGACCAATCCATTTACGTGAGTATTTTGAGCCGGACATTTATGTCAATCCATTAGCGAAGTTCGCTTCACGTTTTAAACTAGTTATAGTTATGTATGCATATACGTATGAATTTATTTTTGATGAATGTCATGCATATGATCTCCAATAAGGTGGATGGACCTATTAAAAATTGCAGAAAGTTTTTGAACTTAGGCCATATCTTTTTTATTTTATTGCACAGGTCCGGCACACGACCAAACAGGTCATCTGATGGTAAGTGATCACTGTCGCCCATGACATCCACAACCCTTGCCATCGTGGGCTCGTCCTTAAAGTGGCGGGTGTCAGGGCGGGACAATCTCCAGGGGACTTCTTAAAGTTGAAGAAGATGGTGATAGTTACAAATTGTATTGTGCTAAAATATAGCACTGAACATGTATCAGTAGGTACTTAAATCAATGTTATTAACACTGCAAACATTAAAATAAATCTGCATTATAAGTAAAACTAAACACAATTAACAAAGTTGATCGAATTACTTAAACGCCATTAAGCACTTAGGATTTATTTAGATAAACCTTATTTATAATTAACCATTCAAATGTACCTAAACAAAACCGCCGACAACCATCACAATGAATTCCTAACAAATAAACATGCAGCGTTTGTTCGTAACCGCAAACTTAAATATTTAAAATTCATTTGTAATTTAAATTAAAAGTTTGTGATTGGACAGCCTGCGCCCCGACACAGCCAGTTCAATCTTGTTTCTTGAATGGTTACATTTCTAGAATACTTGGACCTTATCTCAAACTTGGCGAAATCTGTGCACAATGTTTTTGTTCCTGAAGTATTTTAAATGGCATGTTTTGCTTCTAACAATTAATTACAAGACGACTTTGAAGACGAAGTTGTGTTATTAGTTTACTATCGCTTATTGAAATCATTTAACTTACCGACGTTTCGATCACTTTGCAGCTTTCGTGGTCACGAGGCGGACTGCTGACCACGAAACGGACCACGAAAGCTGCAAAGTGATCGAATCGGGAAGTTAAATTATGTAAAAATTAAACAAAATTAGCGATAAAATCCGTAAAAATTAGTTTTATTTCCATGTGTAACGTTCACGTACATCTAAAAAAACTATGATGTCGCTTATTGTAACGTTGAATTAAACATGCGATGGTTACATCAGAGTCTGAACATGAATTTCAAAAGTACTTAAAGTTTGCCAACCGCACTAGCACAGTGTAAGTTTGGGATAATAGGAGGCATAATACAGCAGACAAGAGATGTTATTTATTAGATACAAACAATAGATCGTGATCATTATTTAAAAAAGGTATATTTGAATTATTTCAGTATATAAGAATAAGACCACAACAAGACGAGTCGTTTAAAAGTCACCCGGTCAGTAACATACGCTTAAAGGATTTTAATATTTGAAATATTGCATTGTCGAAATATCACTAAATCATGATTGCACGTGATTTTTGCCATCTAGAAAAATATCTAAAGTAATAAAAAAACACTCAAAGAAAATATTAAAATTCGAATGATGTTTCAAATGCTTTTGCTAAAAGGTAGCAGTCACGTTCAAGTTATATCTATGAAAACTTAACTAGAGTGCTTGTACATATGAATTATTAATAAACGAATACACCCAACAGTTAAATATATAGTCCTAACCTCACACTAAGACTAAGACGTGAGTATCAGGAACTGTAATATGTATAATGTACGATGCAAGTCTTCGATTCACTATAATTATCTATTGACTGAATATCGTTAGAATCCATACATAATCCCGAGTTACACTGGCTGTATATTTTTTGAAAGTATTCAATGTTTTTCGGTGGTACAAACTTTTGTACCTTCTCCACTTCCTTCGTGTAAACTTTGACATTCTTGTTAATTTGATCTTATGTAACTTTATTAGCGACATATTTTGTATCAATTATAATTAGGAGACAATCAATAATTCTCGCGTTTACTCAATAGCACATAACGTGGGACCTATTTAGAAACATTACACTGATGTTTGCAAGCGAAGCTATATAGCCAATACTCCGGCCGGATTGTCCTTAACCCCTTCCTTAGCGTTCCGACCTGTCAACTTCTGATAAGGCACCAAACAGCGTAAATCAATATAATATAGAGCAAGTAATAAAGGAAATAACTGTACAGCCTCTCGCAATATCAGTTGTCCGAAACGTGACAGCATAGCTTGCTTCACATCGAATTTTGGGAGTAATTATTAGTAACTTCTGGTTCTGCAATTCAAAAAAAGGAAAAAGTAAAGTAATGTATAGTGGCTGTAAAAGATAAAAGTCACTATTGCAGTACGACATAGACGGTATCGCGGTATAAAGATAAATGTTACGTTTATTAATAATAATATTGTAAAAACATAACAATTATTGCATTCATACAGTCTTCGTTCAATAATTTTGTATACATAAAAAAATGTGGCAATATTTTTATACTAAATAAACTATAAGTTTTTGGGCTTCTTTATCGAAAGTTCAAGAATTTCAGTACTAAAACAAATCATGTATTTTAAAAACTAACAAACCAACTTGAAGGTGGCAAAAGTGCTGTAATTTATGACCCATGTCTCATAAGTCACGAAGGGGGATAAAAAGAATTGGCTGCACAGAAGGCAACATTTAAAAAACTTCAACAATGCTCCACATACTGGCGAGCGCAACATGGCTTGTAATAAGGTGCCACTGTATACAGAAGTACAGTAGGTAACTATAACATCAAAATATTTTATATATGTACACACATAAATACTTAACTATCTCTGCAACCTCTAGGGTGTAGACAGAGAACCCTAGTGACCATGGAGGGCCTGTTTTTAATAAGATAAAATGTAATAATTCGTTTCAGCATATTTCTAAAGAAAACACATTTAACATAGAATTATCTAATAAAGGTTGGTAAAATCTTGAGCCGAAGATGTTTCATTAATGCACGAAAAAGTCCTTAACCACCTATCAATTAAATTATCTATATAATTATCTATATAACACACATTCAGTAACCTAATCGCAACTAAGATAGATATGAGCAAAATATGAACCCCTCAAAAGTTCTTACTTAACATGTGGAGAATGTTCCGCTATTGTTACGAGCACATTCATTTATAACATGTCAAACGAAAACTAGAATTAACAGCAAATGCAGGGAGTTCGAAAGTTGACCGCCCGACACAGAACACGGGCAACTCGATTTAAAATGGCGACGGAAAGCAGGCACACAATTTTATGCGACCTGGTTAAATGAATCGAACTGAAGCTCATAAAACATTTCAAATGGAAAAATAAAGCGCAGTTCAGATTTAAACTCCTCGGCGTAAAAATACTTTCTCTTTGAATTAAATTTGGAATTGCATCTTTTAATCGGCTATGAGTGCTATGACGTAACCATCTTCAGCTTTTGATGGTGTTATCTAGATGTAGGTACTACTATGAAAAACATCTTTAATTAGTAGGATATTAGTGTCAGCTAGAATATTAAAAATGATTGTTTAATTTCGCTGACTTAGCTCATTTGGCACCCTGGGCAATATTTCTATGGCGATTTAGGCTTGATTTCTTTCGCACTCAGGGCGAGATTGCTAAAACATTGCCTGTTTAACTTCGAAGCTCATGCAAAAGCAATAAATTTTAATTCGACGTCTTCAAGTGCTCGAAAATCGAGTTCAAACGTTCTGTTACATATACGAGTATATAGGTAAAAGGTATATAAGCATGTGTAAAATATGCTTATAGTATCCTCACGCTACTGCTGATCATGACTGCGAGCGAGCCACTTTAACAGGATTGAGTTCGGAGAAAAATCTTTGGCATTACTCATCTAACTACTACAAAGTTACTTCTACAGTTGGTATCACAAATTACCGTTCTAGCAAGTCGATGTGTATACTACTACTAGATTTGGAAACTGTAACTAATATTAAATTTAAATATTAGAACTGCGGCGTAGACGATCTTGGAATTGAAGTAATATAAATTAATTAAGTCCTATGGATTTCATTTCTAAGTGGGTATGTCACTTAGGAGTCTAGAAAATTCATTCTAACACTACTTAATGACTATATTAATAATCACATTTTAATTTAGCATTATGATGATACCGTTACGTTACATTAAAATTATTAGTATGGTGTGTAACTATGATGTAGTTGATTCTGTAACGCTTATTTGAAAATAAAAATTGTTGAAATAAGTCGCATTTAACTCTGAATACACAAGTATTATGTGTATGCACGATCTAATAATGCAGGAATTCGGTGTATATAGATCGTTGTGGTAATCCTTGGAGGAGGTCTACGCTCAACAGTGGGCTTCCTATAGTTGACAATGACAATGACATAATATTGACTTGAAACTCGACAAATGTATGACGTATTTCCAGGTCTTAGAATCCGTTTCGTCCTTCAGCCTTGTCCGATCTGATTTATCTCTCGTTTAGGGTATTGTCTTACGAACCTTGTATATGTCGTACTGTTCTTTATATTATCTTGTACGTGGGCGCGCCCACTCAGAATTCTAATCACCATTCAGACAATCCACTACAAGATTATTTTTCACTTTTCATCTACACAGCCCAGGTTATTATGTTTTTTAATATAATTGTACTCGGGCTGGATTATCGTACTATGTCATAATTACTTATCATCTAAGTTAAGGTTTTGCCAAGTCTAAATATTAGCTCGGCATTTAATTAAACCCTTTTACTTAGAAATTACAAGTCCTTTTAGATTGTGTTGACCCAATTTCTTTGTTGGAATCTGTATTATAACTAAATGAATTAAACACTTGTGCTGGAAACAGAGTAATTATTACTAAAGCAGATTTCTATTAATCAAAATATTTCATTGTTCAAGTTCGTCAAAAAATACATTTCGCGATAAGCCAATATTATATATAGTTCGTTATTCTTTTATCTTTGATGAACTATTTTCAAGTAGTCCTATTTATTATAATTTATTATCATCGCAGAAGGTAACAAATTTAGTTTAAACATTTTACACAATGTAATTCTGGCAGAAATTCTTCACGGTACAATGGAGGTGTGCTAACAGTTTATATTAATTTCAACTTAATACCTTAACCCAGGCTCGACGTGAAGGGTCTTGACGATAACACAGGACAACGACATGACACTTTAATTCGTCCAATTTGCAATTCCTTATAAGTTTAATTTTAGTGTATCCAGGTAACTATATTTTACATACATACCTACATACATAATTTCACGCCTTTTATCCAGAAGGGGTAGGCAGAGGTGCAACCAGGACATCTACGTTTCTCCATATATGTTCCATCCCTCGATGTGATTAGTAGGCGAGCCTATCGCAATATCGGGCACAAATTCCTGACTGCTATAGTTAGATAAATTATGTGTCAAGACGGATTTGGAACTTAGTTCTTCTCGGTGGCCTAGTGCGGGTTTGTTTTCTAGTTTCTTGTAGTGGCTTCTTTGATATAATACTTGATATCTTATTATATTGTGTATTGATAGTCAATCACCACGCACTTTAACGGTGAAGGAAAACATCGTGAGGAAACCTGCATACCGTAGCGATTTTAAAGAATTTCTACGGTATGTAAGTCCGCCAACCCGCACTAGGCCAGCATGGTGGACTATATGGCCTAACCACTCTCAATCGATTCTCTCGATTGTAGACTAGGCCCGTGCCCAGCAGTGGGACGTATATGGGCTGATACAATACAATCTTATTATAATGTGATGATCATGTAAGTATGTGACTGTTGAGTGAAATTATTATGAATAAAAGATGAGAAGCTTACGTAGTATTCCAAAGTTCATATTCAGGCAGGAATGGGACCAGATCGCTCGTGGACGTGTACTTCTTGTCTCGACACTCCATGTAGCACAGGGGGTTGCAGTGCATCTGCTTTATCGATTTCTCAACTGCAAATAACAATATTTTAACACAAGAAGGTGTTACAAATGATAAGGCTCAGTTTTTAATTCTAGATTTGTTTTAAACTGCAAAATTCCTGATAGTGTTGATGTTAGGTTGGACGACAGTGTAAAACTATAAAATTGAAATGTGTGTAAAAAACTGGATGCAGGCCGCTTCCAACAGGTCAATGTTGAGTTCCTTGGGGGAGGCCTATGTTCACCAGTGGACCTCCTGTGGCGATAGACAGGGAGAGAGTGTGTGTGTGTGCGTGTGTGTAAAAATAATAATTAAACTTATACAATCAAAGACGAGTATATGCATATTTGTAATGGATACACGGATGGGTTTCAAAAAGGACCATAGTCCGTAAAAATAATAGTTATATTTATTTCATTTATATCCCAAAGAAACTAAGAAAGCAGTTCACTTAGCAGTAAGTAATTATGGTCATCAATCATGTATACATAGCTAGTACCTCTCCAAGACCAGGGGATTCGGGAAAGCGTTGCGATCGATACCAATTTAGTGGTTGAAGTGGAATTAGAACATCAAACATGTCAAGATAAAAACTATAATATTATTTGAATTGTAAAATTAGGCTGTATTTTATAAAGGCAGGACATCACGCAAAGTTGAAACTAAAGTACCTAAATGTTTGCCACAAGAAGTAAACGATGTTATGAAACGTATATGTACCTAGACCTTTCAAGACCAGGGTGAAAGCACACTTCCTCTCACAATAACGCCATATCCGTAGTACATTATTGATATATATATATATATATATATATTTATATATTTAAAACGTTTTTTTTTATAATTATTATTGTTATTATATTGTATTTATGTATCGTATGTATAAGTTTTTCTTATAAAAGCACCGTCCATATATTTTATAAATTTTTTCCTCTTTAGGCACGGTTGTCTGGAAGAGATCGCTCTTAGCGATAAAACCGCCGATTTTTAGCATTTTAAGTCTTAGTTTATGAATAACTTATGTTACTGTATCAGGTGCTAAATAAAGAGTTTTTATTATTATTATTATTATTACCTACATATGTTACGTATCCCACAACTATGTATTATAGGGACTTGTAGGAATATGTTACCCAAGATGTTCAATAAACACACAAAACCAATTAGGCCCAACCGCAAAATTCACTCTCGAGATAATTAAATATTCACGTTACATTCTACACCATTTGATTTTACCACACCTAGTTATCACGTTTGCCGCTCTGTATTGTTTCAAACATAATTTCTTGTTCCTAACAATACAAGCGATATAAATAATAAATACAGCCAACAGTCTCATTCATAGTCCTCACACTAAGATCGAGTCTTCGATCGTGGGTATCAGAAACTACGAGAGACTTTTCGGTCTCACACACACCCAGACACGAAACAAATACTTGTGGTTCACATAAACATTTGTTGCGCAGGAATGGAACCCGCGGTCTCTCGTTTCACAGCCGGAGTCTAACCAACTACGCCACAGAGGCTGTCAAGGGATGGATGGGATAGGCTTATTGACCTCTATCCTCAAAAACATTGCGGTATAAAATATATAATTATAAACCTGAGGTTAATTAAATCCATTCAAGAAATTGCCCAATCTCCTAAAGAAAATTTCCACAAGTCGCCACGAAATATTTTGCCCTATTATGATCAAATCTTTATAATCACGTCTACAAGAGACATTATTTAAGAAATAATTAAGTTAACTACTCTCCTTGAAAAGTTGCTAAGTGAAATCTCGGCCAAACGAACGTTTGGAATGAATTTGATTGTTATTTTCTATTTTGAATGATTGGCTTTATCAAACATTACTGGAAAATTCGTTTTGAATGTTCAAACTATGTTTAAATTATTTATAAAACAGTGTAAAATCTTAATCCAAATAATATGTGTAACACGCATTGTATATTAATGAGTGGTGGAGATATTGAAATTTGGTCCATGGTGTCGCGTCAGCAGTTCTTAGTACGACAGAAAAAAATATTAAATTACATTCAACTTTAACTACTGTATATATTTATTCCAGTAAGCTTTCTAAAAATATTATAAATTATTTCTAAAAGATAGTAATTAATAAGTTTTAAGTATTGGACGTGTTTTTTTCGCTAACTTTATTTTCCACGAACCGCAAAAGACGACATTGCTTTAATTAAAAAGTAATTGTAGCTCCTAACTGAATAAAAAAATAGTTTGTGCTTAAATATCAAATACAAAATTTTGAAACCATATTACTTTACAAATAAGCTAAAAATTATAAAAATCCCAGACAACGATCATACGATAACGAACACTAAAGCGTAGTAAATTAAGTTACAAGGATTCATGTTTCAAAGGAACTTGATTGAAAGCGACAAGCCCAAATAATTATGCTTCAATGATCTTAAAATGGCGACTACATGACATAAGAAGCAAGCTGTTGAGCTGTACCGTAGTCATCGCGCACTTGTACTTACGAAATTTAATAAGGGGGGTTACTCTATGATCCGAAACGAAGTACGAATGTTCGGACGTTCTAAAAATTTACATACATAAACTCACGACTTTTTCCCAGAAGGGGAAGGCAGAGGTTCTCCTGGTAGTAACCAGGCACCCACGTTTTGCCTTGTCTGTTCCGTCCCACGATGTGATAGGGGGCGGGCCTATTGCCATATCAGGCACAAATTCTTGATTCCGGGCTGATAATGAATAGAAAAATCACTTTGCCTGACCCGGGATTCGAACGCGAGACCTCAGTTTTGTAATCATACCCTAGTACAATTACACCACCGAGGCAGGCTAAAAATTAACACTATTGTTTATGACACTTATCATTCACACCGAACTAAGTCTATGGTTACGAGGTAGTATAGAGCATTTGAATATTTTGTGGAGTACGTAGGCACATTCGTACAGTTTTACGTGCGACGTTCGAACATTCGAACTTCGTTTTTGATCATACAGTAACCCCAAGGTCACGGACGTTAAGTTGAGAGTCGTATTCATTATTATGAACTCCCAAAGACTGTGGAAAAATATTCATATTGACCCGGATCGCAACCTTGGCACATGATGGTGGAAAACTCGACAAAATGTATGCACCATCAGTTTCGTAAAAATTGACATACTTATGTCGACTCTTGAATGATAACCTCTCACTGTGGATAGCCTAATTGCATTCATTGGACTACACTTATCGCCAGTTTTGAACACCTAAATAAATAATAAATAAATAAATAGGCTCAACAGTCAACTTACAGTCCTGACCCCACACTAAGATCGAGTCTTCTGTCGTGAGTGATAGGAACTACTCGAGTCTTTTCGGTCTCATAAACACCCAGACCCGACACAAATACGTGTGGTTCACACAAACATTTGTCTCGGTGCGGGGATCGAACCCGCGGCCATTCGTTTCAAAGCCGGCGTCTAACCAACTGCGCCACGTAGGCTGTCATCCTAAACAAGCAACTTATATTTTTTAAATAATTCATAAACAAGGAAAAATTCACTCAGAATCTAAATAAGGATCCATTTACAGCCCATACCTGAGGGGCCTTTATAAAATTTCCTCAATCATAAATAATAATATTTACCTCTTATCTTTAATATATTCTTATCACACACCAAACACGGCTTTTTTAAATTACGAAAAATTTCATCAGACCTTAATTTTTTTTTTATTAAGAGCACTTTAAAGCAAATAAAACACATTTATTTACCTGTCACGTTATTCAGACACCTCAGGTCCTCAAATTCACAGATTCTAATGGATTTCTCTGAAAATATAATATTAAAAATATTTTGTAGTGATTAGATTGTCAGATGACAGTCAGGTTGAAATAAATACGGTGTAGGTATAGATAGGTACATTCAGATACAGATAGAATCTTACTCTGAAGTATACAGTAACAGTGTAAATGCACTGTTGTGTTTCGGTTTGAAGGTCATTGTAGGCAGACTAACTTAAAAGACTTAACATCTTATATTGAATTATTATGTAACTTTTGAGTACAATAAAGAGTATACATAAATAAATCTTATGTCTCAGGATGGCGAGCGCAGTAAAATGCTAAACATTGCTTTGTAATTCATGGTGTTGTTTAGTTTTGCTACTGTCCATGAGCGGTGTATCGCTTACCATGAGTCGAATGGCATGCTTGACTCGCCATTCATAACAAAAAATAAATATCTAAATTATTAATTGTAACTGGTAAAATAACTACAATGTTTTAAAAAAAAGATATTCCATGTAATAGGCCCATTGGTTGTAAGCCTCAAGAAAAATGAGAAAAACGATTATGCGGGCGCGTTAAATAACGTGGTGCTTACATGTACTGATCACCGAGTGTTGAAAACAATTATAGTAATCTAGACAGATTGTAACCAATGTTTCAAAGGTTTGCAGCTCACTTGCAAAGACGAATTTCTGAATAAATAACCTACTATTAGAGGTTACAGGTTATGACGCAATTATGTGTTTTTGAAATTGGAACAGTCACACTAAGACAACTATTCCTGGTCCCACAGTAGATACAATATCTTATGACGTGGATGTAAAAAATTACGACAAACGTTTTGACCTCGCAAATACTTGTGGATTACATACTTGTCTTGGAGCTCAAAATAGCTACCTCACGTTTCACAGCTGATTATAAACCAACCGCGCCACATCGGCTGTCACATGATTGATGATTGTTCTAACTGTGTTTTAAACTAGTTTTCAAAGGAGCAACAATGGAGTTTCTTGCCGGTTCATCTGTAGTAACTCCTTTCCAAACCGGCGGTAGAACAAAAAATCTGAATCTAAATGCTGTTGAACATTTTTATGGATTCAAGAACTTATCTTCATTTCATTTACCTCGTGGATACTTATAGGGTATGCAGCCACAGCTCTCCAAATAATTCCTCATCCTACACTCCGTATTACAAGTTTCGTAACTGTATCTATCGGTATGGCCCAGAAGCACTTCATCATGAAACCAGCAGGCTCTCTTCTCTGGCTCCACTCTTCGCATATCCTCTGTGCTCTGAAAGACCATGGGTTCCACATTGACATCCATGGATTCCCTCGGAGCTAGATAGCGGTACTCGATTGTCGTTTCTGGGTAATCATTCGGATCGCTTAGCATTATCTAAAAAAAAGGTTTATTTTTAAAGATTGCAACTTGGATTGTATTTTGTTTAATGATACTACGACAAATTTAACACCTAATTTGAGATTTACAAATATTTGTAAGGGTGATTAATAAATACAGTAATTAAATCCTTCAAATGATTTGGTCAGCATAATATTATGTGGGCGGAAAAGTCCGTGATAGATTCGATCATAAGGTTATGCAATCGAAGCTGTACGAATTCCTCAGTTTGAAATATCTTAAGAGTCGCTCTAGACTATTGCCCGATACGGTAATAGGCTCGCCCCCTAAGTGCTTGCGCTTTGGAATCGCTTTAGAATTGAATGTGGAGTGGCGTTGAATGTTATTAAGTATTGTGAATGTTACAGAAAAGTGGATTCTTATTGCATTTGTAATTAAGCTTTATTTGATATACGTATGTATGTATAATCATAAAAATCGTTGAGATTATTCGGCAGTATTATAATTTACGATATCCTATTAGGAAAACGTGTTAGATTACGGGGCAAACCTGTTGCTTGTAACATGATGATAATTGTATCCGGGAAGTACACGTATATGGAAGTAACAATGTTTCCGTGGGTAGGGTTAATTATGTCAACCGATGGGAGATAATGTTTCGTCATTTAAAACACTATCGATGCGCTTATGCTGCTTCTACACTACCGTGATATGGCAATAATTATGACCATAATTAAAACAACAGCAACATGTGTGGCCACGATATATGGTTTTAATTTTACAATGTCAATCAATATGGCATGTGACAGGAGGCCATAGCTCCAGGGTCAGTCTTTTATAGTATATCAAAGAAGATTACCGCGGTAATTTTTGCGTGTATGGCCATGTACACTAGAGTTTGTTCAGTTTACAATATGAGACTTGACTTGACTTTTTTACCGCCTAGTACATTGTCATATCTCGGTAAACTTTAGCGTAACCACGCCACTTCACGCGGTAATTTAGGCAATAATTTATTGCAATAATTATTGCGCTAAACGGACGGTAGACGGTAAGGAAGTGTAGCCTTGTATTAGCCATAAACCATCATCATCAGAATCCATGTTTCTACATAAACCTATACATTTCCGTTACCCTCACTTCAGACATATTTAATTACTACCTACAAATCCATATCTAATTTTTGGGTTTATGGAGAAAATTAATCACTACCCGCAGTTCATTTGGCGATAAAATACACATAATAGGTAGTTAGGTAAGTGCGTGGTGGCCTGTTGGTAACGGACCAGACGCGGCTGCCTACATGTTCACGGTGGTCGCGGGTTCAAATCCCAGGGCACACCTCTGACTTTTCGGAGTCATGTGTGTATTGATAGTCAATCACCGCGCACTATAACGGTGAAGGAAAATATCGTGAGGAAAGCTGCATACCATAGCGATTTGTATAAATTTCTATGGTATGTAAAAGTCCGCCAACCCGCACTAGGCCAGCGAGGTGGACTATATGGCCACCACTCTCAATCGTACCCTCGATTGTAGAGGAGGCCTGTGCCCTGCAGTGGGTCGTATATGGGCTGATATAATAGAATAGAAAAAAAATATAGGTTATTAACGAAAAACTCTATCAGTAGCTGATCTTACTTTTGCGCCGTAGGAAGCTACTGATGACCAGCTCGGATAGTCGTCAGGTTCTACGTTGAAAACGACGCTCAATCCCGACAATCTGGAAGGAGTAAATTTTATCACTAAAGAAACAGCCCACTTGAGGGTAAGCCGCTACCATTGCTCATGAATATCAACCACATTTGAATCGTGCGGGCGTTTGCCGGTCTCTCAAAATGGGACCATACAAGTACAAGAAAGGACGGAAGGAGCAAAAAGGTATTGGGTCTCCAGAAAAATGAAATTATTTTTTCTGTGGGTAAATGGTTCCGCCCCGAGCGAAAAAAAACCTTTATGTACAGTTATTATATTCCGAAAAAATATGCCAAATATTCCAATATAATACAAATACTGTGAAATGATTACAAAACGTGTCTGATTCATGGCAATAATAATTTCTTCTTAATACAAGTAGAATGCGTAACAGGGCATTGTATTTATTTGAGTCACGGAGCATACTTTTCTTCTTATTGATTCAATAAACATTCTCGGCGAATATTTCAACTAAATAAATACAATAAAGAATATGAAATACATTATCTTCTTTAGTAAACTATTGAACAAATATTGAAAATGATAATCTACGTAAAAATAATTATAGTTTGTTTTTCTTTATTTAAATAGTTATGCATGATTTATACAGACAAAAATAATAAGAATGGTAAATTACAGAAGCTCAACATTTTCAACCTCACTTAATTTTGAAACATAATGGAGTCTGAAACAAATTCCCTTAAGAAATGAGTACAAATTGAAAAGTTGGAATGATGGGAGCTGCTCATTATACAGGCTAATTATGTTGTGTTTCTAAATTATAAATATTTTTTCAGTACAAATTACTTCAAATTGAGTTTGAGATATCGTTGTTTTAGGAAAATTAGAGCAATTACATTAAAAATACTAAAATTTTAACAGTGTAAAATGTAGTAATTAATGTCTCACTACAAAAATACTATGATTTTTAATTGTTACTTTTGCATTGATTCACTATTTAACTGGCTTTAATATAGAAAAGGCATGATAATGTATTTTTGTTGATCATCTACTTATTTGAATTCCAAAGCAAAACATTAAAGAAATCTTCCATATAGGCAATCTATAAGTTATTTCCTAAGCAATAAATAATTTCTTCAAAACATTGGAGTATAATTCACGTACACTTGATAAATTCGTTTTTTTTCTCTGAGAGGAAGCGGCATAGTGAGTTGACTGCGTAACCCTCATCAATCATCATTACATATATACAACAGAGGTATATTAATATTAACACGTGTGCAATGAACTGGTCATATCTTACCCAGATATTGTATGTTTATATTTTTGTTAGGCCTCCGTGGCGCAGTTCGTTAGACGTCGGCTGTGAAACGAGAGGAGGGTTCGGTCTCCGCACCGAGACAAATGTTTGTGTGAACCACAAGAAATTGATTCATGTCTGGGTGTTTGTGAGACCGAAAAGTCTCTTGTAGTTCCTGATACCCACTACACAAGATTCGATCTTAGTGTGGGGTCAGGACTATGTAGGTGACTGTTGGGTGTATAATTTTTTTTCATATCCAAAGGATTTATTCTAAATCTATTCCATCCATTATAATTGGGTACCAAGGGAATTCTTCTAAGTCTATTATATTTTGTTATGGTATATTTTTCAAACGTTTTCGTCTAATGGTTGAATATTTTTGTCTACTTGTAAAGCGACCATCATAAACGGTGGTGGGAAATTCGTCATAGTGATAATGTATTTTAACTCCACTGTACATATAATCAGGAGCACTGTAGTTATTTAGTGCTGCCAGTAAAAAAATCAACATCATTTAATTTACCTTGAGGCAGCTTTTGTGATGAACTCAAGTCAAATCTGAATATTGCCCAGAAAATACATGTCGAGCGATCCTTGAAATTGTAATCGCGTCTGTTAGTGTTCCGTTAAAACAGGAATAAATAATAGGACTTTTAATTAGACTTAAGTGAATAAGATGCACTGGTAGCCAACACAAGTCCTAAATTGTTACTTATTGTGTAAACAATCTATTATTCATGATTTACAAACACGAATTTCTTGATCACGCTCATCCAAAGCTAGTCGGTAATTGAATTAAGATTAATTACAAGGCAAATTGTAAAAAAAATTACTTACATTGTTAAAGAAAAACATCATTTTGTTACACTTAATTATGATATTTTTAACTCTGGGTATTAATTTACCATGGAATATTAAATCTTTCTCACATTTAAAAGTATCATAAACAAAAATAGCTGAGGAATTCCTGGTATTTTCTCAAACAATAGATAAAAATGGCTTCAATTTGGAATGATTAATTATCCAGGTTAACGGCCTCTTATTATTTTGACAACGATATTGTTTGGCAATGACTCGGTATTCCGTGTCCGTTGGGAATAATGAAACATCTTTTGATTAATTGCCGCATTATTTTAAATTGCCCAAATAAGGGGATCTTATGAAATGGTTTTCGCAAAACCAGAGATGTTTACTTTACAGAGTGTTATTGTTTAATTTGTGATTGAATAATTAGGTTATATAAGTTATAAAATAAACTTATATACGTTTCGTTGTGATCACACAGTATCTAAACATTGCGGACTTAAAACTAGATGTGATCATGAAAACCTATTGTAAAAGTTTTATTGTGAGTGATTTCTAATTCTGACGACGCGCCGCGACGTTATTGCTTTAATTCCTGAATTGACTTTGAGCCATTATAGAACTAGGCCAAACCTCCTCAATAGTAGGGGAGCCCAAGCGGGGATTTCGGGATTTACTACAGCGCGGCAGATTAATATACAGGGGGATACCTTGTACCCGGTTAAGTACCTCCACAGAACATGAGGCCCATATATAAGGCCGCCCGTGAAGGATACAGGATCAGATTAGTAAAAAAAAATTGACCATCAGAAATTCTCGAGCGCGTCAGATTAAGGTAGGGTGAGTTAATTACATCCTAAAAAGTGTATTTTCCACTAATCTGACAATTTGAGAGTGACGTAAAAAAAGGGGAGGGCAACAAAGTTGTAAAAAAAAACGTCATCTCGACATTCTCGAGCGTAGCTAAATTTTTTTTTATTTTGAAGGAAATAATTCAAGAATAATGAAAAATATATAATCTGACGATTTCCGCAAGCCGATATAACAAAAATTCGTCGATAAAGTTAAATGCGTGCAGCTGCGTGATGCCAACATTTCCTTCTCCGCGTTTCTATTCCTCTCTCACTCTTTCTCTATCTATTACTCTCTCACTCCGTCCCCACTCTGGTTTCCGTTGCCATCTCAAAAAAAAATAAGAAAAAAATTTTTTTTGAAAGTGTTTTTTTTGGAATAACTTTTAACCGGCTTTATCGATCAACTTTAAAAACTAATCCGCCTTTGAGCTTGAAAAACCACGTCGATCGCCACCAAGCTGGTCAAAAGCGGTTGATTCGTTCGAGAGATATCGTGAACGAAAGAAACCCGAAAAAGTGTTTTTTCGGGATTATTCCGAAATTTGTGGTTCGATGAATTAAAATTGCAAAATTACTTATGAGGATGATAAAACTGCGTCGAATGCCGCCAACCGCGTGAAAATTGGTTGATCCATTCAAAAGTTATTGCGGTTTGAAAATTTCAAAAATAGTGTTCTATGAAACTTCTATCAGACTTTCGAGCTGGGAGAGCTCAAATGCATAGAAATATTATTTCTTTGTACTCAGCGAGCTCAAAATATCACATAAATTATATTTTGAGCTCAAAAATGTCATAAGTACAATTTTAAGCGCCCAGGAATGGAATTTTCATTTTTTTTTTTGTCAGATCAGGCGAATCCCTCTAGATAATCGTCAGATTATGAGACAGTACGTTTAGAACATAAAGATGAACCATATATATCTTAATCTGACGCGCTTGAGTATTTCAAAATGGCGAATTTTTTTTGCACATTATGAAAATGGCCGCGAGTTTGCGTCCTATCGAAATCGTCAGATTAGTGAATGAGAGCTTTTTTTTAGTGCACTTAACACTCCCTTAGAAAATCTGACGCGCTCGATTAAATTTTTTTTTTTTCATTTTCTACCCTTAAATACAACCACCCGCATCATGCAAACGATCAGATTAACATACGTACATTATTAAAAATACGTAGGGCATTGATGCTATCAATATCTGACGCGCTCGAGGATGTCCATGCAACAGTTTTTTTTTACATATTTAAAAATCTATAGCCGCTTCCCCCACCGGTGTAAAGGTATATATCATATAACATTTTTTTCTTCTTATCATCTAAGCTTTGCATCCCAATAGGTCTCTACGACGCTCGAGTAAATCCCCATTTAGCATCGTGGGCTCCCCTACTACAAGTAATGAAAGATAAATTTAATTTTCTAGAATGGAAACATGATCTAATAAATACTTATAGATACATGAAAATATCATTATTTCAAAAAAAATACCCTCACGGATAAATTTTCGTCTTTATCAGAAAAGTTTGCTACGTCTAGAAAACAGTCTTTATCAATATTTGTCCAAAGTAAATCCATAACAAAATTGATACCCTTTCTTGAATAAACTAGGGATACATCGCAATGTATGAGGTACTGCCGCAAAACTTTTCGTACAATCCGCTTCGGAAATATCGAATGAATACATTGGCACTGATATGGAAACTTTATCATGTATGTTTGGTTAGCTGTCGATCGTGATTTGAAACGCAACACGTCGGTACAAATTTTGTTTTGTTGAATGAAATTCCATGTACATTTTTTTGTGAATAATAATATGACTAATCAGAGTACTTTGAAACCGCTATGCTTCTAACGCAGTGGATCCCAAAGTTGACTGGGCTCCGACACACCTAACAAAACCTGCCAAATTCAGGACTCACCTTTTGCAGGTAACGGGGGAAAAATGATTGTAACGACAATTATTTACAATAAAATTATTTACGCTGCTCATAACTCTGAATCACTAAGTATATTTTGCGCATGGTGCCTGTATCCAGAGGAATTTTTAAAATATCCAACCACCATTAAAGTACCGACACACAAAAATTAAAAAAGGAATAAATATTGTCGTAGCCTCGTATCCAGCGCTTATGATTTAAAGTAAAATATATTCCTTATGTTACCGCAGTAGGACACTTAACAACGCGCCGCTTTTATGTATCGGTCCTAAATGTAAGCATGTCCTATTCAAAATCACTGACAAAATCCTTACTTTCCAGTTTCGGAAGTGGCAATAATGCCCCGAGTGTTTGAGGACTCCGCATCTTGATCGTAATAGTACTCGAGCTCTTCATCCGGAGGCATTAGTGGGCTGCCGACAAAATATACAAACAGTGAATATTCTAAGACTAGAGAGGACACACCGAACAAAATATATGCGCGCTGCGCGTGTACCAACCAGAACCGCGGGAACTCCTGAAAGCGAGTGGGAAGATGTGCGTTTCCGTCAGAGTGACAGAGATATCAATAGCGGTACTTGTACCACTCTTCTTGTTCCACACTTTTGTTCGTGATACTGGTGTAATATTTCAATGAATACAAATCATCGCATTCATATTTACTTAGGTGTTTTGGGATAGAAAATATTCTGAGTAATGCTAGCAGTCGCGGCAACATTAATCTTTAGGTTTTATGTTCTCACGTGCCATAAAAGGAACTGTCTTCGCACTGGAGCACTGGTAAGTGGTTTTGTATTATACTGTGTGGAATAGCTATTGTCTATGTTGGATTTTGTTTTGCACAAAGATTTACATATTCATTTCTGATTGATATCATTTGTGGTATTTCTTTTTAATTCTCAAAATTAAGTTTGGAGAAAGATTAAGTTATTTGTTTAATATATAATATGTACATTGAGATTTGTTCATTATTTTTGTCAACACATTCCATACTGTATGTATTTATAAACATTCCATTTTAATATTCAAAACATCTAAAATAAATAAAAGTTATATACATTATTATTTGTATATTAATTATCATCAGGTCAATTTACCTATATATTGCAGGCAATTTGACATTTTAGTACAAAAAAGATAATTCTAAAACTTTAACGTACACTTCACTAGCATCGTTAAGGGCTGCATAGTTAAAAGTGCAACAGTATCCCTCCAATGTTTTTATCAAGCTGAACATATCAACGCATCTCTTCCGTTTTCTATTGAACGCGCATTGGATTAGAAGATTCTCGCATTTTTGGTGCACCTGTAATGAAATACACCGAATTTTCACAAATATAAACATGTCCTTATGGTAGACTAATGAGTTACCAGATTTATATGCGATGTGCTATGAAGATATCAGTTTCTGAGAAGGAATATAATTGCCAAGCCAATTATCGGTTATTAATAATTTTAGCATAAGTCAATTTTTTTTAAAGAATATTGTTCTGCAGGCGAACGATTAAGACCCCATATTTTTTTACATGATATTTTTATATCCTTTGTTCATATTTTTATATGCTTTATGTATTAAACATACCGATTTGAGAATCAATTGTAGTTAAAATATATATACATCAAAACCTAATACGGTGGCATGGTTGCGTGATGTAAGTAGGTACTCTTGTGAAATATAATTTTATTTTCATACCTCTTCCATTATAGTGTCGACAGTGAAGTAATGATGTTTCAATATAAACAATATCTCCGTGAAATTATCCAAATACTGGCTCTTTTGACCAAAGTGGGTTAAATATGGAAGAGCATTGAAGAACTTGTGTATATCATTGTCGGAAATATTGTATCGCTTGCTGTAGAAAAATATGTTTTAATTACAATCTGATGAAATACATAACTGATATTATTTACCAACTAGAACTTATTAAATATTGTAGATACATTTACAAATATAATTTTAACATAAACAAACACGTAATAATACAAAAAACAATAAACAATTTATATAACGTCGGTCACGCAAATAGTTCAACAGGTGGGTAAGGAATATTGAGGAAAAGCGTTTGTTTAAAAATTATTCCCATTCGCTTAGCAAGATGATTAAGCGCTTAGTTTATCGTAGTAAAGCTATATTCTGGCTGTTATACCAGCCAGTGGTATTATTTTTCTTGCCAAGACCATCGATCTATTCACGCAACGAAGAGTTTTGTAATACAATACGTTCGTCCTTGTAACATCATAAACATCTATTCTGTTTGGTAATTCTTAAAAAATCTTTATATAATAAATGTTTTTATACCAACTAAAAAACTCTGCCCACTTCACAGTATTGAAGGAAATACTGTCCCGCCATAGTTTTTTCCCGATACTTTAACAAGACAGTATACTAGTACAGTGGGTAGCGACTTAAAGGTACGAGAATTTTTGAGACTGAGAAAATAAATCATAATCTAAAATAATTTATACTGACGAGTATATAAGCAGATAAATGGATGTTGTGAGATGGATGGGGAGATTCAACATTAAGACTAAAATCCAGTATAAATATGAGATTTTGCTCCGCTATGCGTAAATAATAAATGACAACCAATTTCTTTACCGTTATCTTCGCTGGGACATTTATACACATTCTAAGACTTTTTACAGCACCCAGTCGTGATTATTTATCATTATCATCAGCCTATACTGTTTTTCACTGCTGGATATAGGCCTCCTCTAAATTGCGCCATTTCACCCTGTCTTCGGCTTGTCGCATCCGGCATCTCCCAGCGACCTTCCGCAAATCGTCACTCCACCTAGCTGGAGGGCGTCCTACACTCCAATTGTCGCGATTATTAACAATGATTAATTGTGATAAGTCATATAAATGAGAATAATATTTTCAAACACATGCTCACAGAACATTGGCGATGTTTTTGGATTCTTTCAGAGATACAACATTGAAGTTACAGATGCTTACGGCCGGGAATGGTACTTGATTCACTTTGCAATTTGCGTTTATCTAAAAAAAAAAAAACATTCTGATAGCACTCAACGTAAAAAACTTCAGGAAGCAATGCGTCCAAGCATTCTTATCTGATTCATTCTTCTTATGATGATCATTCTTCTTATGTGATTGTGTGTTCGTAAAACTTTTACTATGGAATGGTTGATCTACTCATTCATTCATTCATATACTCACGCTTTTTGCCAAGAAGGGTAGGTAGAGGCGCCTTTGCACCCACATTTCGGATAGTACGCTCCGTCCCACGATGTGATAGGGGGCGAGCCTATCGCCATATTGGGTACAAATTCCTGACTCCAGGCTGATAATGAATTGGAAAATCTATGATCACTTTGCCCGACTCGGGATTCGAACGCGAGACCTCAGCTTTGCTATCGTACCGTAGTACAACTACGCCACCGAGGCAGTCGTTATATTCACCAAGTCGCCACGTCGGTTGATTTACTCATAGTTTACCAAACTTTCAATTTTTTTTAAACAAATTGAAGTAAATGTATGCTATTAGATTAACCAAACAAAAGACACGTTTTTTATTGTGAACCATAGTGAACTAACAAATGACAATATATGATGGATGCTGCTGTATTGGCTGAGAATTGTAGGTAAAATAATATTAAAATATTTGGCAAAATATTCCGCCGCGCACGACGGTAATTCGATTACTCAAGGCTATTAAATTCCTGGACACTGTTGACCGGCAGGGGTCTTAACTCAATTTCGTAACGTAAACACGATACCTACGGTGCAAGCGTTCCTACTTCATCTGAATTCAAGGTCAGTATTGCCTAATGCTTTCTTATGTTTACGCGTATGTTACATATTTGAATAAAACATCAGAAATGAACAAAAAACATTTTGAATAGCTAATACCTGTGTCCTACCTATAACCACGAGGACAATAGACTTTCCGATATATCGGGAAGTTAAAATAAATAAGAACTACGATAAAATACGAAAATATAATAATTACCTATTCCCATTTAATGGTTTTTGTTTTAGCTGCTTTTAATATAACTTTTCAGGTACTGCCTTTTTCAGGAACTGGCAAGAGTATAAGCAATTAATTATTGTGTCTACTTTAGGGACGATAATCTCTAAATATAATTCTTCCACTTACCCGTTTCGTTTACTTGAAAAAAATTACATGTAAATCTTTACGACTACAGAAGATACACATACTAATGCTAGGCAAATTGTTATGTTCAAACTCAAAGTTGCCTTATTTGATCAAGCCTTAACACTTTTTACATTAAAATATAATAAAGATTTGGTTCCGGCAGTGCTTGTAAAACGTCAAACAATTCCTTCAAATATTTTGCCATCTGTATAAGGCCTCGGCCTTCAATCTCGATTCAATCTATCATTTGATGTATTAGCAGCTTAATGGAGTTACTTTGGTTGGTCAGTTCCCGATTCCCGAAGCGGAGAAACCACTGGAAATTGTTAATGCTTGCGGTAAGCTCCCTTTATACATATTGATTGATAGAGCATTGGTTCTCACCCGCCATCTGATTATTTGCGGTTATCGACTACTAAGCCAGTGGGCTTCAAAACTTCAAAGGATATTCCTTTGCTTCTTATAAGTGGTTTGTTCTGATCAAACTAGTTTATGCTGAATCACATCGGTTGAATTAAGACATGATATGAACTGACTACTCCAAGTTGTATATTTTTTGCAATGAATGGCGAAACGAGCATGGTATGGTACCTGATGGTAGCGATACGACCGCTCATGGACAGTAGCAAAACCAAACAACACCATTAATTACATAGTAATGCTAGGCATTCCACTGCGCTCGCCACCCAACATAAGATGTTCTCACTATGAACAGTAGTTGCTTTGGCTACAATGGCCTACAAACCGGATCACAACAGTGCATTTACACTGCTCTATAGCGGAAGAGATAGACATTACAGTGGTACCTACCCAGGCGGCCTCTCACATATGAGAGACCTGCCACCAGTTAGAGATACTGTATAAACGAGATAACTTCTGTATTTCAATAACGAAACATATTATTTTTCATTTCTAATATAAATTATCAACTGAATATCAAGTTTATATTTACGTCAACGGCTGACTACTACGAATATAATATTTTATTGTTTATAAAAATATTTTTTATATTTTCAATGCTACTTGAATGTTTTGTTGGATTTTCTTATTGAATTTTCCCTTTCTTGTCGGAATCATAGTAAGCTACATACATACATTTATGAACTTCCTTGATGATACCAGAGCCGAATTTTTTGCCACCCTTTGGATTTTACCCCTGATTAGATCAGGCCCAGAGCGTATACGAAAATGTAAAAATATTTTTTATATCCTTGCAAGGTTTAAGTATCTTTCATTTTCGGGCGCGTACCATAATTTTAGATTACTTTTTTCAAGGTCTTCGGAAAAATAATTTAAATTGTGATTTTTTTACTTGTATTAAAACAGGTCTAGATGGAGTTTCTGTGCAAAAAAAAACTGATGCACTACCAACTGAAATTTAGTAATAATAAGCACTTAAAATAAAGACTTAGGGTCGTACAATTTACACGATACCACTTTAAATTATAAGTTTTGATTAGTATCAACACTTTGGACAATTCCAAAGTGTCATAAAAGATATTATAATTAAATGGAATTGGATCCGGTTACTATCTTTACAACCAACGAAACTAAATGTTTTACGTGATCTCGTAAACATGGCAGAGCCTTCGTAAATACGGAGGAAGTAAAGTTAAGCCTCTGCGGCGCAGTGGATAACGTAGCCGCCTGTGAATCGACAGGCAGTTAGTAGTAGTTAGTTCGATCTTGGTATACTAACAAACGTTTCTGCGAACCACAAATATTTGGTTTGGACTAAAAATCCCTTGACGTTTCTATATTCACAAAACAAGAGCTGTATTGTGTATATAAACTTACATACATGAACATCACGCCTTTTTCCAGAAGTGGTAGACAGATGTGCAACCAGGGCACCCGCGTTTCGCCGTATGTGTTCTGTCCCATGTTGTGATTGGGGGTGAGCCTTTCGCTATATCGGGCACAAATTCCTGAGTCCGGGATGATAATTAATAGAAAATCCAATATCACTTTGCACGACCCGGGATTCGAACCCGAGACCTTAACTTCGTAATCATACCGTAGTGCCACTACGCCACCGAGGCATAGTGTATTTATTATGTTATTTTTAACTATCCGACCAAACGTAATTGTATCACAAAACATTTTAAATCAAGTTACTTTCAGAATTTACCATAGAACCGAATTAAACCGAGTAAAACGTCGCTCCATAATTAAACTCCGTTCATATTTTTTTTATAAAAACCAGTTGGAACTTTTGTGAAATTGTTTTAAAAACTCGGCAAAAGTTATTCAGTGAGCGCTTTCAGGGTAAATTGAGGGTTGAGCAAGAAATTCGAGCATTTATCGTGTTACAGCACGTGTAACGGGCCTTGGTAAGGTTAAGTGCTCTGTTGACTTTCATAATGGATTAATTAAGACGCTAGAACCGCTTCAGATAATAATAGTATATTCTTGAAGGTTTGGCGGAATCCTCCGTTTGGAACTGTACTTCGTATTTTAGAATAGGGTTGAAATTGGTTTTGAAATTAATACCAAAAATGTAGTCTTGGACTTACGAAAATATGAATTTACTTTCAGTATAACCCTTGTCAATTGAAAAAAAAACATACCGAAAAAGCCTATAGTGGTGCTGAATTTGGATATTGTTGTTTCGTTGCTGTAGTTATGTGACAGTATAAAGTGAATGCATCTTATGGCAGTGCAATGTAAACTAAATAATGTATACAATGTATCTTTCACAGGTCGATGCGGTTTATTGCGAGCAAATTGATCGTAACTGGATATACGAAAGCTGAGCCCTAAGCGTGACAAACCTGCGCAGGTTACTATGACGGGTTTCGGTACCATTGTGTTTTAAGGCTACCAAGAAACTAAGAAAATCCCACCAATAAATAGTATATAGATAGCAAAAAGTAAAATAGAAATAAAAAATATATCCAACCCTATTTTAACAGCGAAAAAAGAATTAATACATCTAAATCAGTTCCTCGGTTAATTTGTTTGATTTAGTTTTACTCAGAAAAGATTTCGAGAGTTGGCAATTTCATGAAATGGTTTGGAGATTGTTAAGGTTTCGGCATATTATACTTCATTTGATTATACCTCAGCGAAATCAATATTGAATATTTTAGTTAATTCTATAAGCCTTCGGATTAAATGCCAAGCCTTGCCAATAATTTAAATACGATGCAAATCCGTCCTTTGCGTAATTACAAAATTCGACAACTGATTGGCTAAGCGGCTAATAACTTTGCTTTCTTCAGAGTTAATAAGATTGAGTGCATGAGGTTGCGGGTTCTATCCCTGGCTGTATAAAACATTTGACTAAAGTAAAGAAACTTTTGCGAGCTTCTGATTTCTACTATAACGTAGCAAATGTAATTAACCTACTATATATACGTGATTATTTACTGTGTCAGCACAATATCTCCCAGTTTTGAGCACAGAGCTCCTTTGAAACCAAGAGCTTAATTCAAACGATTATCTTCACACATTAATATTTACTACGGTTGAAACGTAGGAGCGTTGTAGGCCTCTCAAAATTAGAAAGAGGTATTGGCCCTCCGGCATTTTCACTCCGCGAACCTAACACCAGAACAAAGACGTCGCAAAATATCAATACTATTGTATATACTATATATTTTTTAAATTAAAATTTTTATTTTACACAAAATAAATAACAGTATACAGAAACAGTAAAAATTAAAAGTACAAATGGCGGTCCTATCGCTTAAAGCAATGTTTTACGGACAACCATGGGATGGATTTGAAAGAAGGAGAAAGACAGGGCGGTGTAAAAAATAGAAAATGTTATACATAACAATATTATACTATACTTAAATATTATATTATTGGAAATGGTAGAGCCACGCTGTTGTCAGTCATGATTCAACATGAATGGGCAGGCTCATCCGGAGCGGTATCACTGTCTTACAGGAAATGAACGTGAAGCGACAGCTCTGCTGACACATTTCGTTCATTGAGTGATATTGCCGGATGCCCAATACTCCTTTCCTCTCCCCATCCTTTTTCCTTCACGCTCCCATCCCTGTTGGGCAGGCAACACATTCATGATCCAACGTTGCGGATGTTCATGGGTGGTGATCAGTTACCATCAGGTGACCTGTTTGCTCGTTTGTTGGACCTATGCAATAAGAAAAAAAGATTAAGTTACGTGCTATGTTCGTTCAGAATAGTTAAGTGCTACCTCGGGGCTAATTGCCTGTAGCTCTTGATGAGAGCACTGTATATGCACAAATATACTTAATTATTATATAATATACTTACTTATATGCATAAATATACTTAAAGGATGTAGACAATACGAAACATTAGGAAACATAAATCTATAATTCTGTTTGGAAAATAATTTTAGTTTTCGACGGAACCATGAGATAAAAATACAACAATATGTCTTAGTTCGCTAAAACAGTATACCGGCAGAACACGTACTTAATTATAGCTTCAGGATCATTTGATGTTTAATCGAACATAGACGTTGATCTATTTAATGTTAACAGTATGAGCCTTCAAAAAAACTGTGTAATACTTTCTTTGGTGCGCGTAATGTGCATTGTGCAGGTTTTTATGTTGGTTTTATTGCCTATGTTTGTACTACTATTATATTCGATTTGTGGAGACTTTTAATTGACTTGCTTTTAGCTAGAATATTTATTACTTGTTATTTTTTACGCTAGTTGTAAGTTTTCCTAAAATACACTTTAAAAAGTTTTTATTGTAGGAGTGGTGCAATTGCGGAAAGTCAATTTATTTAGCACTGACTAAATCAATTGACTTCAGTAGGAGCTACCAATGTCTGAGCTATATATTTACAAGCTCGCACGTTAGCCCTTATGGAGTAGACAGAGGTCCTACAAACGTTACTCACAGTTTGCCAGTTCCGGCCTAAGGTATCCGTACGATATGATATGCCTGGTATAAACTACTGTGTTAAGGAATTCAAATGGTAAAAAGTTTATTGCCTGACCTAGGGATCGAACTTAAGAACTGACTTTCCTCAGCCATAGATAATGCCTCTAACAAAATGTACAATCACAGTAATTTACTTATATAAATGATTATTTATGAACATTTTTGTCGTGGTATTTTTATAGCCTTGGGCATCTTGCGTGAACTAAAGAAAGAGATAAAGAAATATATACTCTTAAATGTACTCACCTCGGTGACAAATTGATTGGCGTTGAATTTGTCCCTTATAACCATTATGAACGATATAGTTAGTACAACGTTGCAAGCCATGGCTGCTATCCACATGGTCAAATACCTGCGTTTTAAAAACGTAAAATAATGCGTTCCGTGCAAGGTACTAATGTTCTCGAACAACGAAACTATATGGGGTTTGGTAATTCCTTTTTTCTTTTTCCCCATTGTTGCTGAAAAATATATATTTCATAATATTTGTGCACCGTTTTTTCACAGATTGGACATCTGTCCAATCTGGAGTTATCTAACTCCTTAAGCAAACTTCCCTCAAGGGATTAAATGGATATTTTATACTCTTTCCCGGTCTTAAATCCCTGAACTGTGTCGAAGAAATTCCATTGTCTTATAATAATAACTTCGTTCATGCTTTTCAACAGTGAAATTGTTGGACAACTATATTTCCTTCTCCCTCCAATCTATCAAAATTCAGCCGTACTATACTAAATACAAAAATTACTTAACTTCTGAAACGTGGTTTCTTCGTTTGTCAAAACAGATTTGAATATCTCTCAATACAAAAGATAATAATATATACAAACTTCAGTATCACAGACTCACACTCCATAATAGTTCGGAATCCACGCCTCTTAGTAAATAAACATTGGCAATATATCTGTGACCTTCAGAACATTGTAGCAATCTAATATAGTTTGGGCAAACCATTTCGAATGTTCTAAGTGGGATTATTATCTCGAATAAACTTTGGCAAAGGCCAAGGTTTAATGGACGAAAAGTCGTCCATTAATTTTGTTCAGATATAATAATCTGTCACTTACTGGATATTTTGTTTCGCTATTGATTTTTTATTAAATCTTAACTCTTCCTTGGGATAAATAAGAGTATCGCCAATTCACGTTGTTTAAATATTCACTTCATTGATTACTCAGTCGACAAGTTGTCGCAACATTGTTTTAATACGAAATGTATTCATTCGAATCCTATTGGGAGTTAAAAGTCGATAATTAGCGAGTAAAATTAATATTTTATCCATTAAAAGTTTGTCAATTACTATGTTGAATTCATAAAAATCTTGTATCGAAGCATAATTGTGTTCAAATAAAACATTCAGTCCCCGTACTAATAAAAAGTTAAAAAGGAACACTTCATTAACACTGTATTAATTTTTGTTTTTAATTGAGTATTTTAGTACATGACATTAAAATTGTTTTCTGAGTTTTATTTCAACTTATAACCCGCAATTATTTTTTGAAAGAGCTTTACAAATTGAAAATTAATTACCTAGCACGTTTGAAGGGCTTTGTCAAAACATTTCTCGGACATATTTTTAATCTAAGGGAAAAATACTATTTCTTAAAACAGAAACGATTACAAATTCTGCGAAGCTCATATTTCGATATGGACATAATAATAAATTTGGTTTACTTCCTTTGGCGACATATATAATAATATACTTTAATAAAGGAAGATCAAACGAAAATTATAGGCAAAATTAATTTGTCCAAATAAAAGTAAAATTCACGTAAATTGTCGCAACTTGATGGGTTACAAGTGGAGTGCTCTTATTTGTTAACAAGACAGAAAACAATAGACACTTCCCAAATTACAAAAACGCGGGGTCCGGGGTCGAGGAAATATTAAAAACGAAACATTTTTAAATTCAAAGCAATGGTCTCGATTTTTTTTTTTTTTTTTGTATTGTATCAGCCCATATACGACCCACTGCAGGACACGGGCCTCCTCTACAGTCGAGAGTACGATTGAGAGTGGTTAGGCCATATAGTCCACCACGCTGGCCTAGTGCGGGTTGGCGGACTTACACACCGTAGATTTTCGATCTCGATTTATTAATAATATTTTTGTCTTCCTGCCATCCCTCGCTTCATCCCATAATAAAACAGAGTCGTTATTAATAAATACAAATTATTTGACATACGAAGTTAATTATTCACTCCAAAGAAATCATTACTTCGTCACTCAACAAACTTTTTACGTTGATGGTCGAAAGCTTTTACTTTTAATTTAATTAGGTGCTTATTTTTCTGTCTTCAATCTTTCCTCGACCTTTGACGTTGTTAGAAAGGGAAGTCATATTTTCCGACAAGGAAACGAAATTATTGTACAAAATAATATAGGAGAAAGTAAACATGCGCGTATCGAAAGAGATACGAAGGACGGTTGCTGAAAAATCGACTTCTTTCTGCAAGCATTCCACTCTTCACGGCTTCTACTATTTTTACAAGAACACCCATGGTTGTGTGCACTTCACTTGGGCCCTGATTATCCTGGCCAGCATTGCGTTGTGCTGCTTCCTAAGCCACATGATTTGGGAGAAGTATGATACCGATCCCACATTGACCGTGGTGAGTACTTTAAGTCTTTTTCTCTAAATACACTTAATCTTATGAAATTAGAAAGTTTTTGCTGTGACTACCGTTTAAAAATGTATTTTTATCATTTTTCTAATACTATGATTGGGATGAAGTTTTCGAATTTACAAGATCTTTCAAATTGTCCGATTCCTCAATCCACTATAGCCATAAAACGAATAGGAAGTAGCAGTGGCGAAGGGTGATTTTTTTAAAAAGGGAAGCCGAAGCTCAATACGCGAAATAAGTGTGTTTATTTTGTTTATACCTCCTGGCCCTACCGGATGAAATTGAAAACAGTCGACAAATTGATATGGGTGATTCAGTATCAGTAATACTTGTACCCTTGATAGAAATAAAACAAATTTAAATTGTAATTCAAAAAACCTATTTTTTCGCCTATAACGATGCAAACGAAGTTATTGCTTTAGGTAAACTCAAAATATCAGTACTTTATTATTATTTCTAGACGACTCAAAAGTTTATAAATAAATAAAATATTCAAAGTATCAAGTCACATCGATCGCGCATCACGTGCGGCATTTACACTCGTAGATCGTAAAAAGTGGCAACGCGTCGAACGGTCATTCAAATTTTTTTATCTATTTTGCCCGTAAAGAGCGAGTACAAACTACAAACGCACCTACTCGACACTGCGACGTTGCCAAACCGACAACCGTATGATCCCGCCGCCGCGCCGCCTAAGTACCTACACATAGGATCAAGGCTGCAGTTGCACGCGACGCAAGCGCCCTCAAAACAAACAAAAAATCACCAGTCGTCCGAAAACTATCTCCGAGATAGGTCACGGTCGCGCATGCGTCATCGATTACAGCTGATTGTAGGATTATCTTATGTGCATGTGAGTGTGTTAGTTAGTGTGTGAGGTAGTTAAATCGCAAACGACTGTGCTGCGTAAAATTAAAGAGAATTTGCGGCGTCGTGCTTTGTTGTGTTTGGAGAACGGCGGAGGACATTTCGAGCATTTATTAAGATACACGTAGATAAGCCATCTCCTTAAGAACATTTACATGTGAGTTAATTAACGGTGATTATTATTTAATTTAAATGTCAATTATTGTAAATATCGTGATTCCAACTTTTTAAATACGCCAAAGATACGATAGATACCTCTTAATACTCAAGTAACTAAGTGTTTGATTATGTTTTATTTATCGCATGTTTGACCGTCCTAAGCCGGTAAAAGTATGAAGGGGAAGTTGGTTTCTCAATTTTACTTATTCACGATGCGCGCGCGACGCGGTTAGCACACACCCCCCGCGCGTCTTCCTATTCGTCATTCATTCATTAACAAAACTAACACGCATGGAATAATTAATTTGATACTTTTGATTATTATAAAGTTTTTTTGTAATATCAAAAACATAACTCAATTAATCTAATTATGTGCCCTAAATATTCTTGATTACAAGTTGGGTTATTCATTTAAGTTTGTCGACTGAATTCGATTTCATCCTGTATATAGGGAAGACAATGCGACTGATACTTGATAGTAAACATAGTGCAGTCCACATTGAGTAGATCAACTTATCGTGAGATGCTTCACAGAATTAGCCCGAAACGCGACACATTTACATAATTTGTACGTGTATCCTTATATCCAGACGTTTGTGAATATCCAACCGCCAGCAAATTATTCCTCCGACAATCTCACTCACCAAACGAAACGATTGCGTTTCGTATGATGGCATCTACGTACTGCGGTCGTCAATTATATTTTAATATATCCAATATACAAAAGTTGCAATGTCATCATGAGAAAAGTAAAAAAGTATATTTTTAAACCGCACGTGAATATAAGATTAATAAAGAAAAATTAATGATCTAGATACAATGTTAACAAGTACGTTAGCCGCGCTTTTATTAGTTGTATTATTAGTAGTCGAGCACTTCCTAAAATCTAAACAGTAACGTTATTTCCGAAATTGACAATCTAAACATGTACATCCCTCACGATTATTAATTTCCATTACAACATAATAATACTATTAATATTTATGTACATTTTGTAATTTAAAACATTAAAAACTAAATGCGTGAACCAGCTAATACTCGTATACTGTCAAAATGTTAATACAACACTTACAAATGCAGTCATATCTACACAAATGCACACATAAACACACAAAATGCTGAAGATTCCCAGCATGCCTCCGGCTTTTTTAACGGAAATTTAACCTTAAATCTGCATGAGTTTAAGGTACAATTTTGCGTGATTTGTTGCAAAATACACAACCATGTCACACCAATGCGTAACATGCAGCCGACGCGGACGGTCGGCGCACGGGCCGCGCCATTTTTATTCAATAAGCCGAACAATTTTGGCAGTAATTCGCCAGAGGTCGCAACGCGGCGCAATCTAATTACGAGTTTGCTATGCGCCTCCGCAGTAATATTTACCTATGTGGCCGACAGATGTCGTTGAATAAAATGAGTTTAGATATTACGTAAATAATTTTGAAAAATTTGCTTGTTATAGTGTAATGATAAATTACAAAAGGTAAGCCGCAGGGAATCGAGTTATATGGAGCCTTCGCCACTGGGAAGTAGCTACTTTATTATGGTTGTAATTCGTTCGGTATATAAGATTCTTGAATATCCGTAATATGTCCCTGTATTTGCCTTGTTTTCGTTTCAATCTTCGATACAAAAAGATGGGTGTTATAGTCTCAATTGTCAAGGATACAGTTGAAACGAATAATAATAATACGTTATCCTTTTGAGTCCCCTAACTTGAAAACTTCGGAAACTGAAAGACTGTCATAAAGCGTCTGCTATAAAAGAAATCAATCAGAGAGATTATTGAAGGAAAAGGTTTGAAATTTTCTGTAAAGTAATTCAGAGTTCACTGAATAAAAACGCCTACCACATCATTTTAACTTTCCGAGTTAATACGACGTTTTCGCTGACAATGGCTCAATATTACAGTGACCTACATTATACTTGAACAATTGTTATCGCAAGAAGTCAGAAAATATGTATACTCGTAGTTGCTTGGTCCTTTACCTACTTTACATTTAAAATTTTATTTTTTACAAAGTTCGGCAAAGTGACAGGAAGACAACTAATGGTAAGTTCATTACCACCCAGATAGGTTATCGCATGGTAATAGACAAAGAGTTTCCCATCCATACACCCACCACTGTCCTGACAGCTAGGATCAACAGTGGCGCCCAAAGAATTGGCACGGAGCTCAAGCGCTCGGCTAGCCTTATAAGGACGCTAGCATGATTTTAACTCGCATCGTAATAAATCAGTAAGTACAAACAAGTAGGAGAAATTAGAAACAAATCATTTTCGTAGCAACAAACAATTATTATTATCCCTTACAATTTAGAACAGTAATGCCAGACTACTTCATGGCAGTAGAACCTGGTATTACAACAAGGAGGTAACACGTGGTTTGGCCAAATGATCCGCAGCTTAGTGGAGTAGAAAAAATATAATTATTCCGTATCAATACTATATTGTAGAAAATTGCGAGATTTTCGTGTGGTTTTTTTAATTAGTTTAAGACCGAACTATTGATTAAATTAAAGAGCTTTTTTATTGCATAGGTCCGGCAAACGAGCAAGCAGGTCGCCTGATGGTAAGTGATCACTGCCACCCTTAACATCCACAACGCTTGGATCATAGATGTGTTGCCGGCCCATTAAATCGGGAGGGGAGCGGGAAGGAAAAGGAATGGGAAAAGGAAAGAGATATTGACATCCGGCAATCTCACTCACCAAACGAAACGCGACAGCAAAGCTGTCGCTTCACGTCGATCTCTTAAGAGACAGCGGTACCACCCCGGACGAGCCTGCCCATTCATGCTGAGTCATGACTTACAACAGCGTGGCTCTAACACAATAAAATAGACTTTTGCAACATTATATTTTTCTGCCTCATGAGTATTTTCAAGGACGAGTTCTGAATTCTTACTTTTGATTTAAAGTGAACAGAACGAAAAATCTCCTTTCTTTCTGTAGATTAATGTCAGATAAATCGTGTCTAAGGATCAAGTTGATTCAAAATTTTATCAGATTAAACGAAACCACAGTGAAACCTCTACAATAAATTTTCTTCAGAACTTAACGTAGACATTTCGAAACCTTATTTTTGATGTTACACAACCAGCAATTCAATATTAACTGTGAGACAAATCGAAATCTGGGCACAAAAAACACAAAATTGACAAAGGGCTAAATAGGTATACTAAAAACTTTAACTTCAACTCGTGAAAAAATAGTTATATTGAATGTGTCACATCGGTTAACCACAAGAAATTATCATATCATAATTAATTGTTTAATTTAAATATCCGACTCAAACACGTCATTAAAGAAACAAAACACCTTGGTAACAAATAAACATTACTCTTGTAAAATTCACTGAAACAGCTACGACCGTCGTTTGAAAATACTTATAGAAAGTTGAGCTTATCGTGACGTAAGAGGACAGAGACTCCAGTGTCAAACTTTTTAAATTACTCTTGTTCTAACTAGAAAGTTTGCTCTAAGCGAACCAGACAGGCGGATATCAACTCTATTATGATTAAAATTTATTGTTACCTGCCTACTTAAGAAGAAAGATGGTGATGGGACTATTTTTTTTAAGCCTTTATAGGCAGACGAGCTAGCGACCCGCCTGATGGAAAGCGGCTACCGCTGCCCATAGACCTCTGCAGTGCCAGGGGTCCAGCACAATAAAGTTTAGTATTTAGATCCGTACTAGGGAACACATATTTTATTACTTACTTTGAAGTAGCGCATATTTTAATGGACTGCAGCGCAGCACTTTTCAGTAGTGCATGAGGTCCGTGCCTTCTAAAGGAACGAAGTTTACTATTTTGTATTGTGTTGGTTTGAAGTAGGGTTCATTATGTTTAATTTCTTATTGCTTCCTTTTACTTGGTTCACAAGAACATCAACTAAGCACTCGGCAGTATTAGTGAATGGAATAGCTGTAGGCAATTGCGCTTACCGGGAGGTTCTGTACAGTCGCTTTGTCGAGCCAGGACGAAAATATAAGAATTTTACAGCTTATTTTTATAGTATTTACGCGTAAACATCTAAATGCGCATTTGAAATTTCTAAGAAGATTCAAACACGAGCTGAGCTGCTTGTTCCTTTGCCAGTTCAGTGATGTGAGTAATAAGATTTATGACACCACATTACAGCCTCATTTAGATGTTAGCTTTGTAATAAATGTCAAATATTGTTTACGATACTATGCACAAATAAGTTGAATAACTTTGAAAATAAAAAATAATTCTGATTCCCAAATGATATTTAATTCGACACCTTTATAAATAACATTGCTACTAAAATTGTCTTATGAATAATAATGTGAAAATTGGTATTTCTGATGCTTGGACAAAGTAATGATATGTCTCAACAATACTTACCCTCCCAGATACTAATTAAACTCAAGAGTTAATCTATATGATTGGCACTTGTTCTCCTGTATGGGCGCAAAGAATGTCTATCCACTTACCGTCATAAAATTTATGTCGTGTAAATTAGGATCCCGCAAATGTTGTTTGTTTTGTGGCGGATACGCACATGAAATGGCACTAAAGACGGTTTGGTCTAATACCGCGAAAATCACATTAAGGAGCCCTTAAACGGCGACACCGGTTAGAAGAAAGAGGAGTAAATTTTTTTCAATCGGGAATGGCGAAAACTGAGCGAAGTGGAGGAAATTAAGCAGGGTGGCGGTCTTTGGCATCAACTCGGTTAGTATCTTTTTGCATTGGGATTTTTACAATAGAAAATATTTTAATTCCAGGTGGAATCAACGCACTACTCAATAACCGAAATTCCGTTCCCAGCGGTTACTTTATGCGATTCAAATGTCGTTTACGGACCAAATACTGGTGATATAACCGAACTATTGTAAGTCACTACAAATAAGTCATTATATTTCACTATTTTACGATACGTTTAAAAAAATTAGGGTTCCATATATAATACTAAATAGTCTGAAAGAAAGGTTATATCTCAGTGTCATCTACAAGTATTTTTTTCAGCCAGAAAGTCGCTCGTAGTTTCTGAGACCCGTGACGCAAAACTTGTACTCGTATTTATTGTGGAGTCTGTACAGTGTAACTGTGACCCTATATGTGGCACTTCGTTCCTCCCACAACTACCGTTTGGATTGAGCTTTACTCCACTTAAGCACTCTATTCAAAAACAGCTCCTTAAATTCGGTTTTATTTCTAAGAACTCTTTCGTGCAAAGTAAGTCGATCAAATAATCGGGGATGAATATCTCCTTTATAAAAACAGGTTCAAAATGTGTATGTCGATTTCAATAAATTCTAAGAAAATTCAGTTCGTGGAATACATGCTTAGATATCTCTAAGGTTTATATTCCCTAAGCTCTACTAGCGACGAGTAATATTATCCTTGGTAAGTGCCTTAAGACTGTTAATCCCGTCAAATTTGATTCATCGAATTTTCTGGTTATTTACCAGAAATTGCTCTAAGAAAGATTTACATAGGTTTATTTTTATGTGGCATAAAATTAATACATACTAAAAATTTTATGATAAATTATATATGGAATTAATAATATAATTTTAAAGGTCTATAATAAATTATTATGAATTTTACGAAAATTACTAAGTGCGTGTTGGCCTGTTGGTAACGAACCAGACTCGGCTGCCTACATGTTCACGGTGGTCGCGGGTTCAAATCCCAGAGCACACCACTGACTTTTCGGAGCTATGTGTGTATTGATAGTCAATCACCACGCACTTTAACGGTGAAGGAAAACATCGTGAGGAAACCTGCATACCGTAGCGATTTTAAAGAATTTCTACGGTATGTAAGTCCGCCAACCCGCACTAGGCCAGCGTGGTGGACTGTATGGCCTAACCACTCTCAATCGATTCTCTCGATTGTGGAGTAGGCCCGTGCCCAGCAGTGGGACGTATATGGGCCGAAAAAAAAAATATTACTCTAAATGCAAGGATTTATTTCCCATAACGTATATCTAGTCAAAATAATTACTAAGCCGGTTGCTCGAGTACCAATCCGTTGTAGTTATTAATTAACACCATAGAACAGTTGAATATGTTCGTAACATGGACTTACGAGTTGAGACGCTCTTGAAGACTCTCGTGGTGTGACGTGTAAGCCGCTGACGTGTAAGACGTGTAAGTTGCTGGTAACACGTACATAGGCGCCACTCAAACGCATTTATATCAATATTGAAGTCTAACACCGCTCTGAGTTACAAAACTTGAGTCGTGGATGTATGGGACTAAGAGAGACTTTTTGGTCTGTAAAACATATATTCTGTTAACCTTAATTATTTTCGAGGATTTGGAAAGATAAAACAAACCAAAATTAATCTTTTATAATGTATATCCACATTATTTAATGACGTAGTTTAGAAAAAAATCGGGTTAAGTTTTGATAAAAGGTGTGTTGATTTATATTATCGATAACTTGGATCATTTTATTATTAAATAACCTTATTTACATGTGTATCATGGGGCTTTCCTTTGCATTTCTAAGAATGTATTAATCTAATATATTTTTCGCCAACTTACTAGAAGTCAATTTTTTCCGAAACGGTAATACAGAAATTGGTAACATAGCCTAAAAATATAAATCTCTATTACTAATATGTGTTGTAAGCTTCTTAAAATTATTTCACAATAAGTATATAGGTGATACATTTTACCTTTACAGCCTTCTGCGAGGCTTCAATATGTCGCAAATCGACGAGTTTTACAAAAGTTTTTCTGAAATTAAGGTGAAGGGTTACACTTCAGAACCGTACGTGAAGAAAATGCATTCACTTCTACACGACCTTGGGTATCCTTACAAGTCGCTGTTGTATATGGTCAGTTCATACACATTTTATTTTTTTATTGGCACGATAATGGGGCTAAAACATAGTAAGCTCAATGAGACCAGACAGAGGATCCACTGATTGGGCTGAATATCTCTCGTCACCCACACACTTAGGTGGGTTGGTGTATGACGAGTTCTTAACCGCTATTGCAATGGCAAAAATCCGAGAATATAAATTTGACTGAACTAAGTAAGTAAGTCAGAAAACATCGCACCAGTGGGGGGAACATCAACGTCCAGTTTAAAAATTCTTGTGTCCAACATGACAGTCGATGGCGAAAACTAGGAATTCATCATCGCCAATACTTGGACTTCATTCAACGAACCGTGAGGTGAATTTTGACAATATAAATAAAATCTGAGACTAAACCTTTCCTCTACAGTTCAAGAAACCTTGTGATATTTTAATCACGGAGTGTATTTGGAGATCTCGCACGTACAACTGCTCCGAGATGTTCCGACTCGTGTTCACCGTCGTCGGTTACTGCTGCCAGTTCGACATCTCATATTTTAGGTACAAATCCTTTAATTAGTTTCATATTCATCAGATTTAGTTATATTTCAATTGACAACAGACCAGACGCGGCTGCCAACATGTTCACGGTTGTCGAAGGTTCAAATGTCAGGGCACAGCTCTGACTTTTCAGAGTCATGTGTGTATTGCTGGTCAATAAACCACGCACTATAAGGGTGAAGGAAAACATCGGAAAGAAACCTCCAGTAAACATTTTCATGGTATGAAAAGTCCGCAAACCCGCACTAAGCCAGAGTGGTGGAGTATAATTATGACCTTACCCCTCTCGATTATATTATCGATTATAGAGAAGGTCTGTGCCCTACTATAGGACGTATGTGACTGATACAATACAATGTTAGATTTTTACTGCATTGTACCACAATAATTGTAGCCACTAGCAGCCAGTGTAAATCATTATAGATAATACGACGGACCATACAGTCATTGAGCACAATATACGAGTGCCTCATTATTATCGAATTTGTAAACCCATCCTTTGTATATTGACGAATTTGCAGTATTACAATGTCATTCTAGAGCTTTGATTAAAAAAACAACCTGAACCAGAGGCTGCTCTTCGAATTACATTTAAAATTAAATTTCATACAAGATAACAAGAATATTGAGTTTATAGAATCGTAACGTTAGTTATTTAAAAGATTTTAATGCAGATGTTTTTTTAGACTGCCTCGGTGGCGTAGTGGTACTACGGTATGATTGCAAAGCTGAGGTCTCGGGTTCGAATCCCGGGTCGGGCAAAGTGATATTGGATTTTTCTATTCATTATTAGCCCGGAGTCGGGAATTTGTGCCCGATATGGCGATAGGCTCGCCCCCTATCACATCGTGGGACGGAATATACAAGGCGAAACGTGGGTGTTCTAGTAGCACCTCTGCCTACCCCTTCTGGGAAAAAGGCGTGTGGTTATGTATGTATGTATGTATGTTTTTTTATTTAATATAAGAGTTTTGAAATCACGAATGACTTCTTTCTGTATCTTGATACATCTGCATTAAAATCTTATAAAAAAAATTATATGCCGGCAGTGTCGGAATCAACTGAACCTTTAAAGTAGACAAATGATGTAAACAAGATCAAAACAACAATTCTAATAATTCGCTGTCGCAATTCTTGAGGGAGGCCTATGTTCAGTAGTGTACCTGTGATTGAAGACGATGATACAATAAATCTTTTGCAGGCATCAAGTAGGACCTGCAACGAACTTCATGGGTGGTGTGCATGTCACGGAGGGGCTAGAGATGTCAGTCAAAGCGCACGTACGCCATGACAATACTACGGATGAATACGCTATGGTGAGGGAGTTTATATACAAGTAATACGAAATACAAGTAAAACAAAATATCAGTCATACGCTCGCTGCTGACCATGAGACTACTCAATAGTCGAGAGGGATTTTAGGCCATAGTCCACCACGATAACTGACGGCATTTAGGTGGAGTTAACAGGCAATGGAAAACGCCCTTTAAAATATATATAATACTAGCGGCCCGGCCCAGCTTCGCCTGGGTGCTAAGATGTTTAGACTCCACTCCACACCAGAAATATCTTATTCCCGTTCAAACTTTTGTACTCCTGAACTCAACCTAAGTACCTACTATCCCTTTTCCTATCGTATCCCATCCCATCTCATCTGGCTCCTTTTCTTTCTGTTACATCCCGTCCCATTATTTCCCATCGAATGCAATCCGGATCCGACCGGTTTCATCGCGTTCGTCCCACTTTATCCCATTTCATCCCTTAATGCCTAAATAGGCAAGTTGTAAATTTTTTGTAATTGCTTTTATTTTGTAGATAGGCCTTATATAAACACGAAAATACGACGAATATCATTTAAAAAATACGCAAACACAAATAATTTGCAAAATTCCTGCTAAAACTTTCCGCTCAGCCAAAATTCTGACTACGAAATTGATTTTTTAAAGTATAATGAACTACTTATTTTAAATTTAATTAATTTTATAGCGTCAACAACACGTGGTAATTATATTGTTAAAATGTAGCTTATATGACACGTTCGTAGATTTACCATAGCAGCGCCATCTATTGATTACTTACTCAACCCAGTCGAAAGGTATCGACATCTGTTAGAATCATTTGGAGTTAACAGATGATTGTGACTGTCAAATAATAACAGACAAATAATTAGCAATAAATTAAAATTGCGACTATAAATTGAGATTTAAACTATCCTATCTCTCAAGTTGGATCGAACTGCACATGGTGTGCAAATTTTATTATAATCGGTTAAGTAGTTTAGGAGTCCATTGAGGACAAACATTGTGACACGAGATTTATATATATTAAGATTATTATAATGGAATAGTTAAGAATGTTCTTTAAATGGCTAATGTCGGGTGTATAGCTGATTGTAAAAGCCAAAACTTTCTACAAACTTTTGACAGCCTCTGTGGCGCAGTTGGTTGGACGCCGGCTGTGAAACGAGAGGGCGCGGGTTCGATCGCCGGAAACTCTCTCGTAACTCCTGATACCCACGACACAAGACTCGATCTTAGTGTGGGGTCAGGACATGTGACTGTTGGGTGTTTTTAATTTAATATACGAGATAAACAATAGTAAGCGATGCTTGGGCTTAATATAATATCACATATAACTTGATATATAATTATAAATATCAGCGATGGTCATCCAACTGGCAGCAGTTCCTTTGTGCATTATGTAACGTCCGCCACTGATGTGTTTTTTACTTCGTCGTAGGTTTTGCACTTCGCTGCACGATGTTCAACGAACCTTATAAATATGAAGTTCAGTGAAATCTGCTCGGTCGGTTGCAAGAAATATAAATTTAGATGCAATGCTATCGACTTGTTGATTAAATGGGCCTAAAATACGAGTAATTGAATTGTGAGGATTATTCAATTTCCGATTCAGGAAATTATTTCAGTTTAAGTTTCTCGAAAAGGCAACAGCTTTTGCACAATTAACTTCTAACCATCATGGTCGAGTTTGATAATGTCGGGTTTAACCACGTCCAATTAGTCGCAAAATAGCTAGACATAAAATATTTATTAACTTTACAGTTTTATTAATTATTTATTCCTGTCACAGAATAAATTATATGGTCAACTAAGAAAGTATTTGCATGAAACACCGATACTTCTCGAACTCACTAATTGATTCTAGTCGTGTCTATAACCAACTAACCTAAATTAGGTATTATCATTTGCTTGAAAATACGTCCTTTGCAAATTCCGATCACGAGGAAAGTTGCAAACTCTAAGAATACATCCATTTTAAGTTTGTTTCCATACATTACGGCGTTATAACGTGAACCCAAGCTGCGGAAATCCTAGTTAATAAATTAGACCCAATATTTACACATAAACAAAGAAAATCCTGTGAATCTCAAGAATAAATTGATATAAATCGAAGTTCTGCCTCTGACTGCCTCGGTGGCGTAGTGGTACTACGGTATGATTGCAAAGCTGAGGTCTCGGGTTCGAATCCCAGGTCGGGCAAAGTGATATTGGATTTTTCCATTCATTATCAGCCCGGAGTCAGGAATTTGTGCCCGATATGGCGATAGGCTCGCCCCCTATCACATCGTGGGACGGAATATACAAGGCGAAACGTGGGTGTTCTGGTAGCACCTCTGCCTACCCCTTCTGGGAAAAAGGCGTGTTTATGTATGTATGTATGTAAATCGAAGTTCTAGCACCATCGATATTTCTGTCTTCTACTAGTTCTAGAAAATAATCTTTATTTTCGGCCTTGTGCTAAGGTAATTTTCAAAATCACTGATCAAGTTGTATTAAAATTATGGGAAAATATTCAAGGTGATATAAGTTAGTCTTACAACATTTTTAAGTACATAATTTATTCACCTTTTCCAACAGTTTCACAAAGATTTCTTATTTATACTACAAATATATTTCAGTAATATAGCATATAGTATATAGTAATATCTACTGTTTTTTGTGCCATTTACAATAATTCTTCAGTTTTTTGCTGCCACTCATAGATTCAATAAAGCGTTCGTCTCGAGTACATAGCAATATTAGCATTCAAGTGTTATTATCTAGTAGCATATTGTGGCAAGAAGTCGCTGGATGCAGGCCGCTTCCAACAGATCGATGTGGAGATCCTTGGGGGAGGCTTATGTTAATGACTGGTTTTCCTGCCGCTGAAGAGAGAGAGAGAGAGTATACTGAAGATAAAATGTTGTATTCGCTGTGCTGTTGTATCATGATTGTAAAATACTTGTTCTTAGACATTATCTGCTAAGTTTTACTGCTTCCTGTGTCTTGTGTTGTCAAAATATCTTTAACCTTTCTGACAACGCTCTTTACAAATAAATAATTCTTGAGAAATATTCTGTGAAACATAAATATCCCCAAAAACCTTGCCTCTGTATTATAGGAGCACTGCTAAGGAAGAATGCGACAAGCTCGAATATTAGACGGATAGATAATAGGAGGAAAATGAGTTTCGTTACGTAATGTCGACAAGTCGCTCGAGGGCGGTTTCAGAAAATTACTTCTTTTTGTGTCTTTCATCAATCACGTATAGAAGTATTGGTAATATTATATTTATTTTTCATTATGTTGTCAGTTCAGTGCTTATAATAACTTAATATCGATACAATTTTGATTTAAGGGATAATAAATTGATAGTTTTGTTATATTTACGCGAATGTTACGCATTGAAATAAAACTACTTTGTCTAATATCAACTACATACATACATACATAAACACACGCCTTTTCCCCAGAAGGGGTAGGCAGAGGTGCTACCAGAACACCCACGTTTCGCCTTGTATATTCCGTCCCACGATGTGATAGGGGGCGAGCCTATCGCCATATCGGGCACAAATTCCTGACTCCGGGCTGATAATGAATAGAAAAGTCCAATATCACTTTGCCCGACCCGGGATTCGAACCCGAGACCTCAGCTTTGCAATCATACCGTAGTACCACTACGCCACCGAGGCAGTCTAATATCAACTATTTCTGAATTAATCTTCCCATTCTCTTACCCTTAAATATATTACCAGACTTTAAATTTATTACGCATCCTTACAAATACGTCACCAGAATTATACAAATATAATATTCATAAAAGACTGTGTTTAAAATAGAAACTAGGTGGCACTGCTCTACACCTCTACATAATATGCAGAAGGTCAAAGATTTTATTTCGTATTTATTTAGATATAAAACGGCGGGAGAAAAGATTATGCCCTCAACACCAGAGTATCCCGAATATTAAAGAAGCAGTAATTTCCACATTATATTTCTGATCGGTTAAAGAGCTTAACGTTAAAAGCTTTATTTAAATATTAATGGCACGTCTCATGTATTCGCGAAGTATTTGTGAAAAATTAAGGGAGATATAAGAAAATTTGTGTCGCAGTATATCCTTCAACACTTAAAATAATGGCTTAAACATACTAAAAAACACGTTTTAGTAAAAGACCCAACTGAAAAAGCAAAAATAATTGATAATAAGTTTAAGAATTAGAAAATGAAATGAAATATATCCATTTTATGGTTAAAAAGCTTAGGGTACTTAAGGATAAGTAATTTTTGTAAGCACTCTTTGCTTTGTAACAATAGAATGAATTTATTTTACTTTATTTTCTAATCTTAAACTGATTATCAATTATTTTTAGTTTTTAAGTTGGATCTTTAACTATAGCGTGTTGTTTTTTGTTTTGTTTAACTATTATTTATTTTTTGCACTAAAAACGTCTACCTACGGCTATCTTATCAAAGGAAGGAAGCTGCTGGGAAATCACCAACTAAATTTTTTTTAAATCTGAAGATTTTGGTTATCATATCATATACTTTTTAAATTTTTGTATTGTCATCGGTCCATGACAAGTATGTAAAATTTCAAGTCAATCCGACGTTTTAAAGTGCTCGAAAATCGACTTCAAAGATTCCATTACATACATACATACAGGCGAAGCTAATAAAAGCGTGTTAAGAATACTAATTGTGTGTCACGGTTTCATTCCTCCTTATATTCTTGAGTACGTGAAGTCACATAGGTTGTTTTTATAATACTGACCACATTTGATCACAAAGTAGACATCTCTTCCATACACTTTCGGCCTAAAAACGAACAGACAAACAAAAGCTTTTTACATAATAATAAATAAATACACCCAAAATTCACAAACGTAGTCCTGACCCCACACTCAGATCGAGTCTTGCGTCGTGGGTATCAGGAACTACGAGAGACTTTTCGGTCTCACAAACACCCAGACTCGAAACAAATACTTATAGTTCACACAAACATAGTTAAATTATTACATAAATCGGTTTAAAAGGAAGAAAATACTCATACATCTACTCATTATTTCCACCGTACTTCGTTTTTACATTTCTCAATCTGAATACAAACTTAATGTCGCCAAAGGTCGACATGACTAACCTAGGTGTACTTATTTCTTTTTTTTATATTATAGGGGGCAAACGTGCATACGGCTCTCCTGATGGTAAGTGATCGCCGCCACCCATGAACATCTGCAACACCATAGGGCTTGGAGATGCGTTGCGTTCAGAAAACCTATTCCAAGAATATCAAAATAATTATTTGGACAATTTAGCCAATAAAAAGTTTAACAACATGTCGAACAAGCCAACTTTGTTTCAAGTTATAACGTAACGAATGTCACGAAACTCCAATACTAACAACATGAAACTCTTTTCACAAGTACTTAATGTACTAATAAAAGAACTTGAAATAGTACTCGTAGTAGCGTTGTCGGCTTCTTAGGATTTAGGACAACTCAAGACCGGTTAGTTTGATTAATAAAGATGTCTTCGTAGCCCGTTCTAACTCAGGTTACTACAAAATAAAATAAAAAGACAAAATACATTTTATTCAAGTATTATTTATTAAGATATTGTGAATTTTTATTAGTAAGCTATTATTTTAAAGCGTGTTTTAGTGATAAAAGACGACAGATGAAAGTGCCTCAGGAACACAATAGTTATTTTATTATATTTAATGCTAAAAAAAACGAAAATATATCACAAGAACTATTTTATGTGTTCCAGCTGTACGTATTCGACAAGAAAGACGCGATTACACTGATGGACAGCGCCATAGCGCTCACTCCGGCTGCTTACTTCGACGTCAATATCTACGTGTGGGCCATCAGCTCATCCAGCTATGTGAACCAACTGCCTTTGAGGAGCAGGAAATGTATACTGGAGACGGTAAGGCGTTCATTTTACAAACATTTATCCTGTTGAAATATTTTTTGAAATGTTGAAATGTTTTACGGATTAAGTCGCGTTTTTTTATGCAAATATATTAAAAAAAAACTTTTCAAAAAACTTCTTTTAAACAAATTAAATTTATTTTCAACATAAAAATTACGTGATCTAAAGAATAATACTATTTGCAGATTTCATCGCAGTTTTTGGTTCCTTTAAACTTTTCTAAACTGAAATAAATAAATATATTACCTTAGCTTCTCTATGTTCCGAAGACTGCTGCTGTCATGTTAATGGAGTGGACGTGGATGTGTTACTCACCCGCAAACTTAATTAATGAGAAAAGGAATGGTTTCTCTTGACAGTGCATATCTTAATGCAAGCCGCATTGCAAAAATAAAAAATATTTAAACAAATAGTCGTCACATTTGACGATTATTAATATTCTCATATAATATATGGATGAAATGTTTTATCAAAGATGCTTAAGATTTCTTAGAGTTCATCTGGACTGCCGTTTCAAACTCAATCAAAAGTAATAAGGGGCGAAGAAACTTGGAACAAAGTTTTTTCTGTATAAAGATCAAGTAGTAAGAAGATATCCGCAAGATTAGTTCCCAAATGACTAACTCAAAGTCTTGTTTATATTTGGCATTGAATGAATGTTGATTGATTGTTTGTTGCACAAAGATGAATGAAAATAGTGCTATTTAGTAATATTATTAATAACAGCTCGACCGATAGTTATCGCGTGTAGTTTGTAATATATCTAGTCGTATTATAATTCATCTCTATTATCTTTTATCCTGTGTTGCTGAGTGAGTTTTTGCGCCCTTTCTTCTTCACAGATACAACACGGTCCTAAGCGGTGGTTACAGTAATTAACGATTCAAAAGACCTTGTGAAAGACTGTTTGGATAAAGACTATTTTGATATGATTTGATTTAAAAAATATAGTACAAGAAATATTGGAATTAAAAAAAATACATTCGTTCATTTCCACTCATAAAATGAGAATATTCAACTATCAAATAAATTATATTTTATTTTTATTTATAATTCTTTATTGTACACAAAACATAACATTATAATGCTATATTATTTTAAAAACCTCGGATAAATGTAGATAATTGAAATACTCATTAGCGAAATAATACAGTCTCGATGTACATACATTGTACCCACGCTATTATTTTAGAAATATAATATAAAATGAACATTATACGCATGGCATAGTTAAGGGTTGAGAATATCTCACATCCACATCCACTGATTACTCTTAAAACTCATAAAAAATTGTACAAATCAATAAATAAATACACCAAACAGTCACAAACATAGTCCTGACCCCACACTAAGATCGAGTCTTGTATCTTGGGTATCTACGAGAGACTGTTCGATCTCACAAGCACCCAGACCCGAAACAAATAATTGTGGTTCACACAGACATTTATCTTGGCGCGGCCTCACGTTTCACAGCCGGCGTTCAACCAACTACGCGAAAGAGGCTGTCAATGACAGAAAATAATTGTTTGAATTGGTAACATTAATATTACCTTATTTCTCGATAGTCTGTCGCGTATGGAATATTCGTATTCGCCGCATAAAGATGATAACAAACATCTAGGCTTGTTTTTTAGCCATCCACATCCACACATCTACAGATCTAGGTACATTTTTAACTGACTTCAAAAAAGGAGGAGGTTCTCAATTCGTCGGAATCCTTTTTTATGTATGTTCACGGATTACTCGAATACGCCTGAACCGATTTGGATTTCTTTTTGTTTCAATGCTTATACTTCATTATGTGGACAATGGAGCCGTGTTACAGGTTTACCCTGTGTATGTATTATAGTTTTAAACAGATTGGTATAATTGTTTTCTTTTTAGACTATTTTGCACTTCGGTTTTAATGTGATCGTGCCGATATAAGAAAAATTTTATCTTGTAAGATGTGCCCTTGTTGAAATGAACTACTTTTACCTAAGCTGACCAGAGCATTACTCTTTTACTCATCATGAAATATCACATAATATGAAGCAATCTCGTGTTCTAAAATTAATTAAAACTTTTCGTTGAGTGACTGGTTAGCGCAAAATAATGAGGTTTTAGTACGAGCACTGAAAACATGTTTAATTATTTATTAAAATGTGAACGGTCGCCGTACATGTCCGGTTCGGAGTCGCACAGCGCCTGCCCTCGATACAACTTTAATGCATAAGTTTTAATTGCATTTTTGTAACTAGCCTTAATTAAACAATGCCCAACCTTTTTTATGACATAGCTGAGTTTTTAATATTTACATACACGATGTAATTTGATGTAATATATGCCCGTACTCCTAAATAATTTTAAATATAGTGTTTATAGTACACAAATATTTGATTAATTATCTGAGTCTAATGACTCACTGAATAATTATACCCACTGCACAAGTCTTGTATTTATATTTCATGTCTATTTCTACCGTCAGGTGTAGTTATTTTGATTTTAGATAAAGACATAGGTATAGAATATTATATAATAGATGCGTTATGGATATTGGAAATTACGCAACACTACCCAGACTCAAAACAAATAACATGAATCATACAACCATTTTCTTCGTTTAAACTCATGTTCTTTTGTTCCACCGTCTCGACTGGCCTTACCAACTGCGATACAAAAGAGGTTGTGAAATCTAATAGCTATTTTTTCCATTAGGACGCAGGCGTAGGCGTCAGTTTCTACCAAGGATGCATGAGTCAGTTAATGCTTCGTCGCGTTGTCAACCTTTGTAGATGTCTGCCCTTTGACTACACAGGTAATTGTAATCGAAATAGACTATCGTTGGAAATAACTTTATTTTCTAAATAACTCACTAATGGCGCTTTAACGAGAAATATCAGTTTAATATTATTGTAAAGGGAAAGATAGGTACTCGTGAATTTTCCGATTATTATTTATTGCAAATTTATGAGCAATCCCTTTTTATATTGTTTATTATATTATATACCTAACAGTGGCGAAGGCTCCATATAACTCGATTCCCTGCGGCTTACCTTTTGTAATTTATCATTACACTATAAACAAGCAAATTTTTCAAAATTATTTATGTAATATCTAAACTCATTTTATTCAACGACATCTGTCGGCCACATAGGTAAATATTACTGCGGAGGCGCATAGCAAACTCGTAATTAGATTGCGCCGCGTTGCGACCTCTGGCGAATTACTGCCAAAATTGTTCGGCTTATTGAATTACAATGGCGCGGCCCGTGCGCCGACCGTCCGCGTCGGCTGCATGTTACGCATTGGTGTGACATGGTTGTGTATTTTGCAACAAATCACGCAAAATTGTACCTTAAACTTGTAACGATTTAAGGTTCAATTTCCGTTAAAAAAGCATGAGGCATGCTGCGAATCTTCAGCATTTTGTGTGTTTATGTGTGTATTTGTGTAGATATCACTGCATTTGTAAGTGTTGTATTAACATTTTGACAGTATACGAGTATTAGCTGGTTCACGCATTTAGTTTTTAATGTTTTAAATTACAAAATGTACATAAATATTAATAGTATTATTATGTTGTAATGGAAATTAATAATCGTGAGGGACGTACATGTTTAGATTGTCAATTTCGGAAATAACGTTACTGTTTAGATTTTAGGAAGTGCTCGACTACTAATAATACAACTAATAAAAGCGCGGCTAACGTACTTGTTAACATTGTATCTAGATCATTAATTTTTCTTTATTAATCTTATATTCACGTGCGGTTTAAAAATATACTTTTCTCATGATGCATGATTGCAACTTTTGTATATTTTAAATATTAAAATATAATTGACGACCGCAGTACGTAGATGCCATCATACGAAACGCAATCGTTTTGTTTGGTGAGTGAGATTGTCGGAGGAATAATTTGCTGGCGGTTGGATATTCACAAACGTCCGGATATAAGGATACACGTACAAATTATGTAAATGTGTCGCGTTTCGGGCTAATTCTGTGAAGCATCTCACGATAAGTTGATCTACTCAATGTGGACTGCACTATGTTTACTATCAAGTATCAGTCGCATTGTCTTCCCTATGTAGGGCCAGTAGGTATACACAAAATAAACACACTTATTTCGCGTATTGAGCTTCGGCTTCCCTTTTTAAAAAAATCACCCTTCGCCACTGATACCTAATGTATAAATATTTCACTTATAGTAGAAGCAATAAAAATAAAATAATAAGGATTTAAATATATCCCGGCTTTATCTACCGAAAAATGCGTCCACAGTTAAATAAAAAATTAAATTAAGTAGATTTTAAGTTATATTTTGGCACGAAAGTACTGAAATAATAGTTTATTTTTATATCAAATTCCCCGTAGACAAAGCTTTGATTCAAAGAATTCAATTAACAATATTTTGTAAAGTAAAAATAATTTTCACAAAATCCACTAAAAACAAGAAACGTGATTTATCCCGTAGTTAGAAGGCCACTGTATAAATTTTATTAGGAATAAAAAAATAAATCGAAGCTTTTAATGTAATCTTCAATTGTGTTATCAGCTTTTTCTATAAACATTTATCTGTATCTTGTATCTTTACAGCTGATGAATTAGAAGTAGAAGATTATGCTGTCTGTACTTGGGATAGACTGATTTGCATCTATCAAGCTATAGGTTGGTATTTAATTTATATATATTATTATATAAATACTCCCAATTTCGGCACGCATAGTCGCGGCCTTGCACTAAGAAACAATTCTTGTGTCGTTATGTCGTATTTCGCCTGACAATCTTACAACGCACAGACTTAGACGGGTTAGGCCATAGACGACGACGACGCTGGCATAGTGCGGGTTGGTGCACTATACATACCGTAGAAATTCTTGCAAATCGCTATGGTATGCAGGTTTCCTAACGATGCTATCCTTCACCGTTATAGTGTAGTGTATATATATAGTTGACTATCTATCCGAAAAGTTAGAGGTGTGCCTTGGGATTTGAACCCGCGACCACCGTGAATATGTTGACAGCCGCGTCTGGTCTGTTTACCAACAGGCCACCACGCACGTTGTACTTAGCAGTCGGTCTATTAGGAATAGATTTTCTATGTTCATTCATTAGTCCAGCTGGTAACATTTTTTATTTCTTTTTAATAACACTTGTTGCGTATAGTCTCCGTTGAGTCAATTTGATCGATTGCAAATATAATAAACTTTATCAATCTTTTGGAGTTTTAATCAACGACTTGAACATAGTATTAACGACAGAGCCTAATGGATTGTTAAACAAAACGTTTATTTTACATATGATATAGCATAGTAACTGCACTAAAACTTATAACAATACATTGGTTTTTGTAATTGTATATCTATTTTTCTGAGACACTTACAAGTGATCGGCGCTACGTGATTTAGATAAACTAGATCTTTCTTAAAATACGCTTCGCTAGAAGGCGCAAGATATTGTTGGTAGAAACAAAAGATAAATAATAGGATATATGTTGAAGAAAACCATGATAAAATTCAAAGCTAACAATCATTAATCTTAATATCTTACATAAAATATTTGGTTTAGTCATTTAAGTAGTGATTATAAAAGTTATAATACATTTACATATATTACCTGCATACCGTAGCGATTTAAAAAAAAAATCTATAGTATGTAAGTCCGTTAATCCGCACTAGGCGAGCGTGGTGGACGACATGGCCTAACTACTGTCAAACGTACTCTCGATTGTAGAGGAGGCCCGTGCCCTGCAGTAGGACATACAATATGGGCTGGTACAGTACAGTACAGTATTGGTGAAATGAATTTATATTAGGTTCATCTTATTACATTTTCAGAAAATATAAAAGTGGATATCAGACACATAATATCGGAGAGCGAATGCTACCAGCGTTGTGATTACGTCGAGTACGCCACCGAAATTGAATTTGTTAAGTTCCAGAGACATTTGGCGTAAGTTGTGTTACGTACATGAGCTCAGTAGATTTTCATAATTAGTACACAGTAGACTTGAGCCGCTTTCAACATGTCAGTATGGAAGTTGTTGGAGATGGTCTATATTCAACAGTAGACTGCCTGTGCCTGGAGAGAGGAGAGGAGGAAAGGGAGATAGAAAAAGAAAGAGAGATGACACTGGGACACCAACATGTTCTATTTTTTTGTGGAATATACCTACGTTCATTTTGGTGGCTAATTGCTATACGTGTTTCAGCATTTTCACATAATAAAACTATAAAAAAAGCTAGCAGTCATGTAAAGCATCCAATTAAGCAATAAAACTGCAACGGTTGTATATCTTCAAATTAAGAAAATGCTTTGTGTTGCTTGTTATTTTTTTTGTGCTAAAAGATAAAGCTTATTTTTTATTTTATTTATAACAAATATTTGAATATACTGACGATAATAATAAAAACATTACCCCACGAAATTGTCATGCACTATGGTAATAACGTTACTTTTAATATTTAAAACGTTGTTTTTAATTTTTAGAACACTAATTCTAAAGGGCAAAGCGGGTCTTTTTTTATTGTAATGCGAGACCATTTCCAGCATAGTCCGAGGTCCTTGATGCGGAAAGAAATGTAATTTCCTAGTGGGACGACGTGGATCTGGTTAAGCTTCACCCGAGTTCCATCAGCACGTAATCTCCGGTGGAAGCTCAACGTACAAATAAATGAGCTGTTTCTTACAGATAAACGCTTGAATTAAGTAATGTGTTGACTAAATTTGCTGGATTTATTTTTGAAATTGTATAGGTTTTACCAATTACTTTTTTTACTAGTTTTTATTGAAAATAGAGGACGAGTAATCTTATAATTTTGCATGAGGCCTAGAAGTCTTTGTATATTTTTTGTATCAAAGTGCACTTTTCGTCTAAACTTTGATATTCCTAAAAAGTTGTCATGTCTCACAGAAAGTCGATATTTCATATATTGAGACAAATCGTTTTAGCCACCTCCAGCTAAATGTGGGCTCATATTTCTTGATTTTGTTTATATGAAAGACCTTAAATAAATTCACGCCATTGTTTTATTAACTTAAAGGGACAGCAATAAACCCTTTGTGTCACCCTTACTTCTCCCAGCTTACTTCCGTACTAGGGTAAAAATTCAGCTTCCAGTTACTTAAAGAATTCTACGCTAAACTTACACACCGATATAATTTTTCTGAGTAGGTTTTTGCACCCAGGATTTTGCATTTATGAATGATGTGTGTTTATTTATTTAAAGTCATGTCAACGGAGCGCACACCAAAGTGGCGGTACATTTCAGCGACAATACGTGCTTGAAATATCGAAGGGAAGTGTTATACACCTGGGACCAAATGTTGGGTGAGTAATTCAAGATACACCGTACACTAGATACAAGAAAATGAAATGTAAGCACCTTAATTTTCATAAATTATTATATCTTATTATAATATCAGACGTATCAATTACACTGAAGATGATAGATACATAAATAAATCAAGTACCTATAGCTAGATTTTTTTTCGTATCTCGCAATACATTAAACAAAGGTTTCGCGGAATGCGACACATTTAATATTATGTGACGCCATAACAGATTAATACTTTTGTATTGTTACATTTTTTTTTCATATTATGATTGCGTTGTAATTCTTCAAATGTGATATTACTTAAACATTTTTCTTTCCGACAATTTTCTATAGGGATACTTCGAAACTGATTTTTGCAATTTCTGTCGAAATCTGAATTATTTTGTGTAATGAAATTCCCATCTAATAATTATTGTGCAAATTTATTAAAAAGACGAGAATAAGGAACAACTTGAAAGTAACGCTTCTCCATTTATTTGAAAGGGAAATAACAATATACATTATTAAAAGGGTATCCTTTATATTAATTTATACGTAGCTGAGGACCCACTTCTCTTCCACTTCCTTTAAAATTAACCTATTTGTTTACAAGTTGAAAGTAATTCTGAATAATTTATATTAAAACCTGTGTATTTGAAATATTTATATTAAATGACAAAGTCAGAACTATCAACCAGTAATTTATTCATTTAAATCCCATATAATGTTGTACAATTTATATGAAAATTTTAAATTAAATAAAATACTATATGAAAAAAAATGGTTTCCTTTCTTTCAAAATTGGTTACAAAATCAATAAATACTCCTCTTTCCTTTAGTTTATTTTCATTATAAAATACTTACTATTGTACGATTAGTCATATTAACTTTTGATTTTTCTACGCCAGTTCTAATACACATTTCACTCACTAATATTTTTTCCTTTCCAGCAAACCTTGGCGGAATATTCGGGTTATGTTTGGGTGGATCTATAGTAAGTATTATAGAACTAATATGGTTCATATTCGACTTGTTATTCAGCACGGTAGCAATATTAACTAAGAAACAAGTGGAACCGAAAGACCAGAAGAAAAACGACGTGTTTGTTGTCACGCAAAAGACTTGGCTGCAAAAAAAACCTCTGGGGAAGCAATCCGCTAAGTTTAAATTTGTTAATTGAGCTATTTCTATGAGTCAGTTTTAATGTGTATTATGTATTATAAGTAAGATAGTTGAATTTAACATGACTAACCCACTGTGTTGTAGTGTACGTTTTGGCTGTTGCTTTTACAAAATCATAAAATATAATAAAATACGGAGAATCAAAAAGGTTATATTTTGAAACCGCTTGCATTTTTCAATTTTTAATAATTTGTCGATTTTGGATTATTGTAAAAGATTTGGAATAAATTGTTATATCAGTAGGTACCCTAGACTATTAATTATATATTTAGTTATATCCATCTGTTTTTTTCCACGCGCCTAATATTTGGTGAAAGTGCTCTACCGTGGGAGATGAGATGTTAACTTCGTTTAAACGAACAATCATTTTAATCTTTACTATACTTGTTATTTGTTTCGTACGTACTTTTAGTGTGGTTAGATGTTTGGCTGACTTTACTGAATCGTCACCTGATCACATTATTTTTACTTACTGTATTGATAGTACGTTAGAATTTAATAAAATTATCTTTGGCACCAACGTCATCCTCAGTCGACGGAGTCCGTTACTGAAGAAAACAGAACATTGCTGGTTGTTCCATTTATTCAAAATCATTGGAAATCTACCAAAACTATTAGATTATAAGGTCACAATTGTTCACTTATTTTGAATAAGTGGATTGACAACGGTCTCGATTATTTGACTTTAAATACGACATTTTGAGCCAATAGTTGCAAATTCAATTATGTCTCCTTGTTCATCGGGAGATTAGCTTTGGATGCCTTGGACTTTTTTATTTTAATTGAATTCCCATTCCAAACATCTTTAAATTAAATTTCATTTTGTGAAAAATACCCTTTAATTTTAAGTGATGAAGTATGGAACTTCAATCGATTTCATCCTTGTAATTAAGTTAATATATCATGACTTTTAGGTGAGTAATATAAATAAAGAAAAAAAAGCAACATACATCCAACTGTCATACATGTCCTGACCCCACATTTGGATCAAGGAAGTTTTGTATCGTGAATATCTGAAACTATGAGAGACTTTTCAATCTCACAAACACCTAGTTGTGAAACAAATATATGTGGGCCGCAAAACATTTGCCCGATATAGGAATCGAACCCGCGGTGTCACGATTCACAGCCGGGGTCTAACCAACTGCACCACGGAGAATATCAAAGTAATCAAAGCAATTTAAAAAAGCCAGGAAGGCCACTACTGAACATTTGTCGGCCGCTAACATTTTCAAAGCGACATATTGGTTAGCTGCCCGCGTTTAAATTTTTACTGTAACTTTCATAAAAATCAAAAATAATAAAAATGAGTGCAGTTTGTACAGTAAACTCACGTACCCAGCGTTGGCAAGTTTTTGGAACTTTCCAAAATAAGAAAAGAAAATTCGAGTTTATAAAACTGTACACCGAAGTTAAAGTTTTATACCCAAACTACAATTTCGAGCGCTCCTCAAACTGTTGTAACTCAATGAGGATCTTAAAAGCATTGTGTGCACAGAACTTGTGACATTAACTGTATCACAAATAGGATACGACTTTCTTAATTTTATTTAGTTTCATACTCAATGCTTATAATGGAGCTACAAGAATTTTAAAAGGATTTTTAGGCAGTTTACATACATACATAAACTCGAGACTTCTTCCCAGAAGGGGTAGGCAGAGACACCCAAATTTCGCTTTGTATGTTCCGTCTCACTATGTGATAAGGGACGAGACTATCGTCATATCGGGCAGAAATTCCTGACTCCGGGCTGTTAATGAATTGAAAAATCCCCATTATCATTTTGCCGGACCCTGGATTCGAAGCTGAGACCTCAACTTTGCAATGGTACCGCAGTACAACTACCTCACCGAGGCAGTCGGCAGGCAGATTCGTTTATAGAAGTTCTGTATTATCCATCATCGATCCATTCATCAGCCAAAGGAAGTCCAGTGCTGAACATAGGTCTAATGTTATAATCATATTCATGATTTACGTATTATAATTATTAAAATTCCACTGCTGAGCATGTGTTTGGTGTGGGGAGCAAATGGCGCAAAATGGCTTCAGCCAAATACTAAATTGGCTGGCTCGATAAAAGCATCACTATAGCTCCTTTTAGCATGTTCATGATGGTACAATAAAAATGCCCTTGAAATGTTCGACAAAAATAAAAGCGACAGGCTAGAACAAAGGTATGGGGTTAACTAGATTTCCAACGACTAGCCATGTTTACTTCCCGACCCGGGTCTGAAGTCCGAACCCTTGTCAATCGCATGTCAAATGCAATTACAGTTTTGTATGCATGAGTAGTTTATGACAGCGTTATAGCATGATTTCTAGGTAATGTCTTATATGACTCTGTATAGAAAAAAGAACATAAATCGAATGGAAAACCTCTTCCTTTTTTTGAAGTCGGTTAAAAAGCGTAACATTGTTTGATGTTTATTGCTATGCCCTGGTTGGATGGGATTTATTGGAATCCTGTATTAATTTCTACTTTATTGATTTTGATGAAGTAATAAAAAACCGGTAAATAATATCAGCGTTTTTTATGTTATATGGGGCAAACGAGCATACAGTTCACCTGATGGTGAGTAATCACCGCCGGCTATGAGCATCTCCTACATCATACGGCGTAGAGATGCGTTGCTGGACTTATTATTTTAATTATTACACTTTAATTACACTATCCAAAATGTATACATGCATATTTAAAATATTTATCTTACACCTGTGACAATCACAAAATGGGTCACATACATTGATAAATTCCAAAGGGCGGTGTTATCGGACACGGAAATCTCTTGCAGACAGCTATGGAATGAGTATAATGGTGAGAGGAAAAATCATTGGAGGACGTTACATTCCGGAAACTTTTTATAATATTACCTTACATTTTGTCAAAGTAGGAAAACCTCATGAAGGATCCTTCATGCGCTGCTGCCCTGCTCTCAGATATGAAGGATCCTTAGTGTTAGTGTTGTGTTGAGTACCCTTTGTTAGTGCTTTATCCTAGTGAATGTAGAGACCTTAGTAACTAAACTAGCGTAATGGACTAAGAAACCTTTCCATGGCAGAGACGACCTGTGCTCAGTCGTGGGATCTATATCTCTCTGCAGTCGGTCCCTCACTGCTGAGGATCGCGACTCTCAATTATCCTCATGACGTATATCCACCGGCTTCCGTCTTCTGGATGATGTAGTGTTGCATTAATAGGGATCTGTATACGCTTATAATATTGCCTCACTCAAAGATTACTTTTTCGGACAACCCATACTCGAACTCGCAACATCTGAAGTAGAGAGTTGATTTGTTAGTCCCTACGCTGATAATTGGTGGAATATTGTGAAGGGTTTACTGTGAGTTGCAATCAATACGATTTCAATTTAAGCTCCTATGCATGTGCTCATTTAGGAAATCAGTGCATTAAATATCACTATCTTCTACCCCTTCTTCTCGCCACAATATAATAGTGAAATCATTTGATTCAGACCTAAACACACAACGGGTTTCAGTTCTTCTAAAATAAACGAAACAAACTGAAGGAACCAAGATCTATTATATTAAGTTGACGCTTTATTATAAGAAGTTATTTTGGACTTGAAATGAAACCTTATTTTTGCCTTTGTTAATACGTCACGAAGTATTTATTTAAGTTGGAAAGGTTGGAAGTTTCCTTGGGGAAAAATAACTTTTTGTATTTTAATCGTTATTGGTACAGTAAATTCAGTTAAAAATTTTATTTTTCATCTTTAATATTCGTTATTCCTATTAATATTATAATTTATTATTTACCCCAGCAATACATTGGCAGATTTAATTGACTAAATATAGTTCTGTTTTAGGTTAAACTCAGGCCTCTACAGTCTACATTCTACAGCCTATAATTATGTACCACTACAGTCTAGTCACTAGTGACTAAAGCGCCATTTACACAGAGAGTTTCTCGCGGCGAGAATCGTATGCCATTATCGCATGACATAACCGCCATAGATTATTGTGTTCTGACAATGTTTACACGATGCATCTGCGAGGTGAGCAACTCTCGCCGTGTAAATGAGCCTTAATAGATATATCAAATTAATAAAAATACCCCAAAATCAAGCAGTCCTGATCCCAGTGTAAACATCTCAATAGGACCATTGAATACGTGCCTTTTTAACAGTTTTTTAACCAATTGCATCGCGGTGGCTATTAAATAAATAGTTAAGATCTCTTTAACAATAATATTAATATAATGGTATATTTTGGTTCAGAGTAAGAACAATCACATCTTTAAGAATTAATTAGTTAATAAAGTATTCTTAAGTCTCCTCATGGGACCAGGAGGAAAAGTACTCCCATATATAAAGAAATAAAGCTTTAATTATCGTAATTATTTACCGAAGGGTATCACGCAATATTTCTGTAGAAACATTTATATTGTATTAATTATAATCGCTACTGTAAGAATTTACAAAATTAATTCACATGAGTTCTCAAAAAAATTTGAAGAATTTGATTTGCGTATTAACAAAAATTTAATATTACATACATACATACATAAACTCACGTCTTTTCCCAGAAGGGGTAGGCAGAGGTGCTACCAGGACACCCGCATTTCGCCTTGTATGTTACGTCCCACGATGTGATAGGGGGCGAGCCTATCGCCATATCGGGTACAAATTCCTGATTCCGGGCTGATAATGAATAGAAAAATCCAATATCACTTTGCCCGACCCGGGATTCGAACCCGGGACCTCAGCTTTGCCGTACCGTAGTACAACTACGCCACCGAGGCAGTCAATTACTGTTAATTTAATATTTACTGTGATCATACAATTATTTAACCTGATGCACTTTATTATATCATATTAATATAGCGGTTCTAATCCTTACCTCAGAATAAGATACAGGTCTAGTTTCATACGCATATTTTGGTGTGGGAAATAGTGCCAGTGATAAGCTTGAATCCGGTGATAGGCACAAAAAATTTTAGACATTCTAAATATTTCATATACCTACTTCATACTTCTAAATTATTCTTATACAAATCGGTGATATCTTCAACAAGGGTCAGGCCAAAAGTACCCTGAACCGACGGGCATGCATGAAGAGATTGATGAATGTGGATGAAGCGAAAGTAGTATGTCAGGATCGAGCAAAGTGGCGATCCATAGTCTCTGCCTACCCCTATGGGCTACAGGCGTGACGATTATGTATGTATGTATGTAAATATTTCATTAAAAGGCGAACGTCAATCTAAGAGGTTAGATGACTTCTAATTAGTGGTGTTACGCCAACTTTTTCACTTACTATTACGAATTGATATGAGCTTTCACATCAAGCTGCGTACTCGGATCGTTACTTGGTATTTTTATTATGTATAAATCCCAAGGCTTTCGTGTTAACCGCCTACTTATTACATTCCCGGAATTTTATGTTTTCAATAAGTTTACGATTTTATCGTTTATTTTTATTCTCTGGTTTTGTACATTATTACCTGGAATTAATATTTCGCTATATTTCTCGTTAGCAACACGCCGAAGCCTCAAATTAATTTTCATTTTTCGCAGTAATACACTTTCATTACTATACTTTGGGTTTGAAACCTCGAAATTATTTATAAGGTATTATGTGTCGTGATAATAATGTAGTGTTGATAATGTAGTGTCGTAGATCTGACACATAATCTTCACTAACAAAAAATATTGCCTAAGTATTTTGTAAAATAGAATAATAATAATTTTATTAGGTAATAGTTTAATACAGAAATAAACACAACTATATAGAAACAAATTTATAAATACTTTCAATTTTCATTAATTAAAATTTGCATATCATAAATATATTTTAATTGATGATGATTAGAAAAAAAAAACATTTATACTCTTTCCCTGCAAACAATCGTTCTAGCTAGTAGAACTGAAGTACTAGAACCTACTACATTGGAACTGACAATGCATTTTCGGATTACGTCACCACCGTACACCATCCCACAGGATTACATGAACCGGCACAAACGGCTCCGATATCTCGTTAATTAGCACTCCAGTAGAGAGATTGGCTGAACTCCAAATAACCAATACGCACACTCTATTTCTCATGCGAAATCAATTGCATTACCTGGCGATTATTTGGCCGTAATATTACACTAATGGCATTTATGTTTCATAGTAGAGTAACAGAGGTCAAAGTCAGGTCACGCACCTTTGACTGCGATTTTATGTGTGTGGTCTTAGATATTGCTTTCATACAGCCTACAGCGTAGAAAAATATGACCTACGACCATAAAATATATTTTATAATATAAAATGTGTATAAAAAATGACTTTCAATATCAACTCCATTAGGCCGGCGTGTAGATTGCATCATACTCCCGAAATAATTGTCTTCAAGCAGGTAATATTATAAGTTAGATCATTCTACAATAAGGTTGAAATATCATGTTAGGTTATAAGAGCAGGCAAAAAATACTTATACTCGTAGATATTATATTAATAGCCATACTGTTGCTCAACATTGATACTTACATACTGTATACTAAAATAAATATTTTAAATTAATAAAATACATACCTAACTCTTCTTCTTCTTCTATCTTCCGGCTAAATCTCATCCATTTCGCCCGCTCTTTGGTATCCTCCATAGTAAGGCCATCGACCCTCATATCTTCCTTGACGACATCCAGCCAGCGCTTCTATGGTCTACCACTTGGTCATAATCATAGTCAGCTTGTAGCTGGCTATGCAATGATAATTTAGGTATCTTAATGTGGCATCAGAATTAAGGGTGTTACTGTATTACAAACATTCAATTTGTGTGCTAGAGCACTAAATACATATAATGATCTAATTTCACATCATTAAAATGTCTAGCTTAGATATTATAAGCCAGTTTAGTGTATACACATCGGTTTTAATCTATCGAATTAGAAACTTCCCACGAATCCAAACATTCTAAGCAGTTTAGCGATTTAGTATCAACTGATTTCATGGAATGTCTCCTAAGCTGTAAGTTTATATTAACTTTAACCACCTGTGATGTGGTTATGCGAAATCAGTCTCATTCATAGTACGAATGTATGTATGTATGTCGACGTATTTGTTTCGTTGTCTGCGAACACGTTTTATAGATATAAATATGATTAACATTTGCAACTTAAGCTAAGATACATCGGAGTTTGTAAATATGGAAATAACTTTGCCTGTTCCTTGAGAGGACAAGATGTCTTAAAATTTATCTGCTGAGATTTATTTAAAAAAATGGCCTAATAAGTACAGTTACTTTTTAAACCCTGATATAAAGCCTTGACATTTCGTGCAAGACCATAAATAAACTATAGGACCATAATGTAAGTTTAGCTAAAATTACATGGAAGTAGCGATTATTGGATCCTGAACCATAAAGACGGTTAACTGTAAGCGTCGTGCAACTAATATTCATACACAAATTCTGTTATCAGTTTCCACACACGAAGTTGTACACCCGTCCACACTTTGTCAACATTAACTTTATCAGCGGTGTTGAAGTTGTTACGTGAAGTTCTACGGCGAATTCCAGGTACCAGACAAAACGTGCGGGTAAGTACTAGTATTTTACGCCAGTATTATCTTTTGCGGCGTTTTTGATCGATTATCAAATAATTAATTTATATCAATTAATTAATTGATTTGTCTTGTTTAAAAATGTACTAGAAATCGAGCACAATAATCCGTATTAAACATCCCATATGAACTAATATTAGGAAACCAAAGCCGAAACTTCAGGATCGACGAAGAGAACAAAGTTGTTAATATAAATATTACAAATGACGATTATTTAAGGATCAGCTATTATGTTATTTATAGCTATTTGAAAATACCTTCATAAAAATATTGATAGTACCTTATAAAACGCTCCCACAAGAGGAAGGAAGGGCCGAAGTTGATTATATTGGAATTGTAAATTAGATAACTTTTAAACAATGTTTATGGCATGTTAAGTATTGCATGACCGGGACGTTTGGGATAAAAATAATGTAATAAAAAATGAAGTGAAAGAATATTGTTTAGTAACCAGTTTATGAAACGACGTTCCACTGCATAAAACTTATTTGGGATGAGCAGGCTGAAAAATTCGGTCTTTCTGAATCTTGAAGAATGAAAAGTATAGTATATATGCCAAGTTTATTAAAGGGATAGTACTGAAACAGCTATACTTGTTATTTGCTACGGTTCGTAAGATCGTTGTTCATAGCAATTTTTACTCGTCTATTTTGTTTTTATTGCCGTGATAGGCTTCCGCTGCTCATGGACTCTACCATGCCAAGGCATTGACAGGCCAATGCCTACCTTGAGGTGAACAATCTCTTCAAGCCTCGTTTGAAGAAGGACAGGTCATAGCGCTTAGAAAACACCGAAGCAGGGAGTTCATTCCAGAGCTTGCACTTGCGTGAAAAAAAAATGACGCTGGAAACGTAGAAAGAAAAAAAAACGGAGATGGTACCACGGTCGTCTTTCTACCATCGCACCATCCGTCACCGTAGTTTTCATTCATTCCACCTGTATGTGTATCGTTCCCGAACGGCACGTTTTCAGCGTTCTTTCTTACCACGCACGTGTAAGCTCTGGAATGAACTCCCTGCATCGGTGTTTCCTGAGCGCTATGACCTGTCCTTCTTCAAACGAGGCTTAAAGAGAGTACTTTCCTTAAGGTAGGCAGCGACTTTGTTGTGCTGGACCCCTGGCACTGCGGAGGTCTATGGGCAGCGGTAGCCGCTTTCCATCAGGCGGGCCGCTAGCTCGTCTGCCTATAAAGGCTTAAAAAAAAAAAAAAAAAAAACGTACCTTTCGGGAACGGTACACATACAGGTGGAATGAATGAAAACTACGGTGACGGATGGTGCGATGGTAGAAAGACGACCGTGGTACCATCTCCGTTTTTTTTTTCTTTCAAAATTTTTATACACGCGCGACAAAGTGATAACAATGCTGTCTTTGGTGAGGGCACATGATTATCTCTATCTGACGATACAATGCCTAGGTGGCGTAGTTAGCGTGGTACCTGAGGTGTCGAGTTCGAAACCCGGGTCGAGGAAAGTAATATTTGATTTTTCTATTCATTTTCATTTTACTATATATATTTATATTTTATGCAAAACATATGTATGTGTCTCTTTAGTTTATTTTATAATATCCGTATTTTCAATACATTTATTAGTGTTCCTTTTTTTATTCTTTACTTCTTTCGTACACCTCACGGTACCCTAAAATTGTCGACTCTGTCTTATCCATCCTATGGTTGGTTGTCTGGAAGAGATCGCTTCGATCGATAAGACCGCCATTGTACTCTTTCTTATTTTGTTTAAATTGCTTTTTTCTCATTGGGGTGCAATCAAGTTTTTAAATAAAACCACTGGACCTGTTGGACCACTGTCTACCCTTCTCGGAGAAAGGCGAGATGATTTAGTCGTATGTTTTTTATATGTATATGTCGATAAAATTACGTATATTGCCGGCCTGCTCGAAAACTACCTTACTTAAAACACTATGACGCATTTTAAACCATTATTACGGTGCGTGGTGGGTTTGCTGGCGGATACAAATATCTTGTCTGAAATTATTCTATGTATGTATTTTTAAAGGCTAGGGTCGCTGGTGCGACGGCCAAGTTTCTGGTTGCTTGAGTAATATTGATGACCATCAAGCTAAACGCCTGCGTATTATAAAAACCTTTAGGATATTTGTGAGACCATTATTAAGTACCATCGAATAAAAAATTCTGTAATATAAAACAAAATAATAATAAATAAATACACCCAACAGTCACATACATAGTCTTGACCTCACATTAACATCATAAATCCATAGGTTTTGCTAAATTTTTAATTTAAAGCCTTGCATATTATAGCGTCGTTAAAAATAAAAGGGTGTACATTATTTTTTTTAGGAAAATGTAGGTACACATATTTACCACCCAAATACGATAATAGGACAAAAATACAAAAAAAAATCGCTTTTCTTTGCAACTAGAATTGCTTTGTGTCTCATGTCACTAAAACTACCTGGCTTAGTTTTCGGTAGCAGTCTTGATATACCCTATATATAAACTCTGTGGAGTACCTTGAGAGAGGCCTTGTCCAGCAGTCGACTGCAACGGGCTGATGATGATGACATAAAAACTTGATGTGACCTTATTTTCAACAAAGCAATATTAATATTTTAATCAGACTAATTGCGTGGTAGCTCGTCCATCAAATTTCCATCATGTTATCTGTGCTTCTGCTTTGAATATGCAAATGAAACGCTGGAATGCGAGTCGCGTTCCAAAACGCGGGTTTGAAACAGGTGACGCACTAAATAATGCTTGATTATTTAAATGTAATGATTTAAAAGCGTAATTATTTTAAAATATAATTAATTGCATCATAATTTTATCAGTCTCCGTGGCGCAGTTAGTTGAAAGCCGGCTGTGAAACGTGATACCGCGGATTCGATCCGCGCACCGAGGAAAATGTTTGTGTGAACCACAAGTATTTGCTTCGGGTCTGGGTGTTTGTGTGCCTGAAAAGCCTGTCGTAGTTCATGATACCTACACACAAGACTCGATCTTAGTGTGGGGTCAGGGCTATGTATACGACTGTTTTTATTATTTATCTATTGAATAATGTCTTACGCAACTGCCTCGACTTATTGGTACATGTTCATTGTGATTGCACAATCTTCTCGATACGATAGTACAAAGAAGCTTATGTGGAATAAATCGCAGTATATTTCGGTCATATTTCTACCAGGATAATAATACGAGAAATAAACTAATAAACTAAATAAACTAGGGGCCAGCTCGGCCCCGCCCGGGTGTAGGTACTTTTAGAGTCCAGCCCATATCAGCAACATAATATTTCCCGTATTGTTTTATTTTTATTCTAACACAATGCCGTCTTCTGTACTGCTTTTCCCGAACCTTCCCGTTACATCTCGCTCTGTCCCGTCTCATTCCCACTCAAGGCATGTAATCCAGTCCGGTCCTATCCCTTTGAGTATAAAAATGTAACAAATATATCGGAATTCCTTTCTTATTCCACAGGAATACCACATTGTTCGGGATAAAAAGTAGCCGAAGTGTTAATCCATTGTATCACCTACCTCCATACCACATTTCATTGAAAATCCATTAAGCCGTTTCTGTGATCATCGCGCACAACCGCGCAGACAAACAGACAAAAATGATGAATTGTTTTGGGGTCTATTACGTTAACATACTATTAGTTTTTTTTTTCATTTATCTTCCATGTATAGACATCGATCGATTACAAATTTATTAAATGTATAAACACGAAAGTGCGTTTGTTGGGGTATCTATCCATCGTTTACATAAGGCTTCGACATTTTTACTCCTTATAAGTTATAGACCAAGTATATTACGCTTTATTTTTCCTCAAAATTATGCACGCTGCCTGTGTGGGACATTTAACATGGGTTAACCGTCAGGCACAGCTAACATAATAACAGCAACTGTTATTTTAGATAAGTATTCAGAAAAGTGTATTAATTGTGTCGTAGTAATTTTAGTCATACTGAAATCTTGGTGTTTTTTTCCATAAATATTGTTATGATTTCCATGAAGATTCATCTTGCAACACAATGCTATGAAACTTCTTTCAAAAACATGCCAGATTGGGACAAGCTATATTTGCATCCGACACGGCGAAAAATACGGGTCTTCTGCAAACCACAACAATAACTTGAAAACAATGAAACAATTTTGAGAAAAGCTTTAATAAGTCTTTCGTTTTCCTAACTGAGTAAAAAGTAACAGAATATTCTATTTAATTGTTTTTATTGATGAGTACTTTTTTATCTACATTGTGTGATTTTTATCGAGTGTGGTGGTCTGTTGGTAACTGACCCGACGCGACTGCCAACATGTTTACGGTGGTCGCGGGTTCAAATCCCAGGGCACAATTCTAACTTTTCAGAGTTTTATGTGTATTGAGAGTCAAACACCACGCACTATAGCGTTAAAGGGAAACATTGTGATGAAGATATTTAAAAAAAATACGGAAAAAGTCCGCCAACCCGCACTAGGCCAGCGTGTTGGACTATATGGCCTAACCCCCCTTAATCGTACGCTTGAATGGAGCTGAGTAAGTCCGTGTTCTGCAGAGGGTCGTATATGGGCTTAAACAGATATCATTTTCAGTCATGAAGGTGGTGTTTTATTTATTACGATAGTTTCGAACGTAATATTTTAAAAACACACTGCTAGTGTTCTTGTTTACACACTAAACTGAGATGCCTTTGTAACGTCGATATAATTAAATTAATTAAAATTATTTAACTTTAATAGCCTGAAATAATTCTTTAGCGGTCGTTGTGATTTTAATTCTCAGAAAATGATATGGATGTATGCACTTTATGGAATTAATCTGTATAATATTTTAAATGGAAGACTCAAAGAATAAAATTTTGATCCATCTAGCATATTGGAATAAAATGAATACCATTACATGGCTATAATACCTAAAGTGTTGAAATATTTATGACGGTTGTTCGGCAAATAGTTTGATCTAATAGCGTTTTATAAAATATCTTCAAATATTGGATTGAATAACATCTGCTCATTCTAAGAAATGTAAGTAATTCATATAAATTTCTGAAGCATCTTGTATTTCACGTAAGTATATTATTATTCATGTTAATAAAACATCAGTTAAACATTTTACATGTTCTTTTGAGTAGTTTCTGGACTGCGTATTCAACTCTGACGGCTTACTTTCGAAGATTCAGTGATCAATTAAATAGTGTATTGAAAGAGAAAAAAACATTCACACTCGCAAACTACATATGCATATTTGTTAAAGGTCTTTTCATAAGAATCATTTCTTTTTCAGAAATATTTTTCCCACAAACTTTTACGTCAAACAAGTAATTTCGTTGTTGATTTATATGACAAATCTTCTTACACAGGTATGTAAAGACTACGACGTCAATTCAAAGCGAATGTGGAATAACAATAAGTCAAAAGGTTAAGAGGAAAAAACACTACCAAAGACCTCTACAACCTATGAATTTTTGATTACTCCTTCTAGATGTTTGTGCAAGAATTGTTTTTGTAAAGATTGTTGTACGACAGAATTAATCCGTGAATGGAGCAATGTTTTAAAAGCAGCAAATCATTGTTACGAATTTGCTAACACGATATTTCTATGTCCTAAAAGATACTCTCACATACATGGTAATGGAAAGAATGATAAAGTAAACGCAAATTACGTAAGTTTTTCTGCGTACGTTCTTGTACACACGTTGGTGCTAAGATATTCTCTTTATCATGTCTTATGATGAAATTCATAAGTATTATTTAACGCGATACATATCTGCAAAGCCTCATGGCGTAATATAACTCATAAATTATACAAAATCATTGGCCAACCGACTGTTTACTACAGTATAATTAATTTTGCTTTCAGCGGGCTGGCCTAATAATGTCGAATGAAGAAAGAGATAGCATCTATTTGTGGGCAGTTGATTCACTCTTCTTTTCACATCTATCTGCTGTCTACAACACCATAAAGGCCTTTCGTGTTAAACGTTCCATTAATCAGGAAGTGAAGCAGAAAACAAGTTCCTTGGCACTATCAGTTAGCTTGACCCGCGTCACTTAAACACCAGAAAAATGTATTTCTTTGCCGCCTACGATAATATACTTTATCTACGCAATCCTTTACACGTCACGCTAAGTACAGTCCATTACATACATATATGTATGTAGAGGTTGGAACATAGGATAATATTACATAGTACAAAAATCGCGTTGGTTGTTACACTTTTAGGAGTATGTATCATTTTAATATCGGCTTTGAACTGTGATGTAGAATAAAAGAGATTATCTCTTTTAAAAGTCATGCCACAAACTATAACTTAGTTGTTACTACCACCCTGGCTGGGCCAAGAATTTTCCTAGTTTCTATATCTGTCATACTGTAAGGCTATGGAACAATTTACCAGACCACGTTCCTTATTCCTATAACGGATCCGTTTGAATAAACAATAGAACAAGCTGGCATGATCATATACAATAGTTGTCGTTCACTAGTATACCACTAGATTCGATATAATCACTTCGTCTAAGTGTAATAAAAAACAAACCTTTTAAACTTTGATAATTTCCTAGCACCTTGATATCAATTTGATAATTGCCTACTAGAATTAATAACTTGGCAAACACACGCAAACGCGTTTCATAAACCAACGTTTCACACATTTCTAATGAGCTTAATTAATTAATAATCTGGTGCCTTCAATATTTACATTATGACGTCATAACTACAACAGAGCAAAGCGGAACAGTTGAGCAGGTCAAGGGCGAGCTTTATGAGAGATCTGATATATGTTTGTCAAATAAAATCAGAATCAATTGGGTTGAGACGAGTGGACTGACATCTAATAAACCTTTACCCTTTTATGTATGAAGGGGACGTTATGTCAATGATCTGGAAGGTAAATATGACAATTACAACTTTTTTTGTATTGTATTGTATCAGCCCAGATACGTCCCACTGCAGGTCACGAGCCTCCTCTACAATCGAGAGTACGATTTAAAGTGATTAGGCCATATAGTCCACCACACTGGCCTAGTGCGGGTTGGCGGACTTTTACATACCCTAGAAATTTATACAAATCGCTACGGTACGCAGGTTTCCTCACGATGATTCCCTTCATGGTTATACTGCGTGTTGATTGATTTTATCAATACACACATAACTTCGAAAAGTCAGAGGTGTGCCCTGGGATTTGAACCCGCGACCACCGCAAATATGTTAGCAGCTGCGTCTAGTCCGTTTACCAACAGGCCACCACGCAATTACAACTTAATATAATTGAATTATTTAAGTGGAAAATGTAATTGATATGTGCTACGATGACTGAAACCACGAGTTACAAGATTGGATAATGCAAGATCATTAATGAATGGACAAAACTATTCACGTGTTTGCTTTTACCACATCTTCGTATAATTTTTGACTAGAAGAAAAGACGGTCCATTTCTTAACAGATATAGAGTAATTGGACACTGTAGTTGACTCGGTGATATTTGAAATATATTAGAATCCTTGTAAGCTGGGTAGTTCACACACTATGAAGCGTGGTTTTCGTCCGATCGCATTTTCACTTTGTCAGGCCTATTTCACAGGTCGTTACTTTGTCTGGAGAGAAGGGTTTGTGTGCGTTTCTCACAGGATTAATTTGTTGAATCTCGAATTTCAGCAAAACTTAACAGTGAAATGAGGGCAAATTCGATTACAAATAAATGAGTAAGCTGGACACACCTTTTTTCTTAAAATCCTATTTAGAAATTCGGCAGATCGTGTTAGATTCATAACGAATTGTCCAATTCACACCTCAAACAAATAGAATTAAGACCAAAAAAAAAATGACAAGTGTGTGAATTATGTTTTTTTACACAAGATTGATGTTCTAAAAACATAATTGCAATTATCTAGATTAGTCTTTCTTTTATTATATATAAAATTACCTAGAAAACTTTACAAGTAATCACCAAGAGGCATATTATCCTTAATCGCACTACAAGATCATATAATAATTGTATAGACATCGACATCCGCAAATCCAGACGGTCACTAAATACTTTGTCGTCTTTTGAAGTCTGTTGAGCTTCCGGCGATCTCGCTCACCACGTTAAAGGCAACAATTACTCGGCGTCGTGACGTCATGTACCACCACGCAAAATGAGCGAGGATTTAGTATATAGAATAAAATTGTCATAGTATTTCAGTTTTTATATATTCTTATTTTTATGCGAATGTTACAAAATTGATTTATTAAATTAAAAAAACTTCGATAAAATACTTTAAAAACTAGTTTTAATGTATTATAAACATAGATATTAATAATGCATTATGTCAAATATATCATGGTTTGGTATATCAACGCAAGGTTTTCCTTAATAGAAAAAAAACTTACGTTTTAAAAATGATAAACTCCCATAAGTACGTGACTGTTGGGTGTATTTATTTATTAAAACTCAATTCAAAAGCGTAAATCTTTGTAATAAACACGCTGATGCCTGCTGGAGCACAATTGCTCCAGCTTATTTGTAATAGTCAACCTTAATAGAGCTTTTTTATGGGACTTGGATTTGTGTAAAAAAGGGTGAAGAAAAATACCTCAGGCATTAATTTTGTGTCTGTGACGTAATAGACGAAAAGCCGGCTCAATCCGTGTACGAAGACAAATGTTTGGGAATTAGACAAATATATTTTGTTTTCGAACTGGATCTTGTCACCTAAAGATTCTCCTACTTTTTGATACTTATTACAAGACAATGTATTTTACTTTATATTTGTTTGGTTATTTTTATTATTACAACCATATGATGAACCTGTTTGTAAATCATAATATGTATTAAAAACTGCTTTAATATCTAAAATTTTAAGCATGAAACAGTCACATGAAAATTCAGAAGGCCCAATTATCTACAGAATTTCACTTTGAAATAGTTGTTCAAAGCCTCGAATATTTTATTTAATTCAAAAGCGCTCTTATCTTTGAAATAATGATAAGTATTAGAGTGAGAAAATATGTTTGTAAGTAGCACATTTAAAATCATTGGTTTGTTTGAATTTACAGCTACATAAAATTTAAAATTTCAAAAAGTTTCAAAGGGCCACAAAACGGCCCGCGTTTGAGCAACATTTCAAAACATAGCGGTTCAAACGTTCATTAAAAATGAGTTTTTACTCATTTTTAATGAACGTTTGAACTGCGTAAAAACGCAGAAGAGTTTGTTATACATTCTTTACTGTGCAGATGCTACCAGCTCACCTGATTGTAAATGATTGCCGCTACCCATGGACATCTACACCGCTCTAATAGCACGCTATTGTCTTCTTGCATGATACAGGCTAAGAAGAGAAAAGCATAGACAGTGGAGAGGGGTAAGTGGCTTTCGGCAAATTTACTCACTGAAACAAACACGACGGTGTTTAGTGCCATGATTGTATAATAAGACATGTCTACCACTACTACACTACCACATGTCACTGGGGATATCCGCCATAACATTGACCTATTTTAATTATGTCGTTATCAAAATAAATCTCTAGTTCAAAATAATCTCCCATAGGCATTTTGACAAAAAAGAACATTATAATTTCTCGTATGAATACCATTAACGTAGGCGTTTTAAAACTAGAACTTGTGTTGAAAATGTTCAACGAAATATTGAGATGTTTCGTTGAACATTTTCTGAAATATGAGTTTCAGCTGAAACCGACGCTTTTAAAAAGGAATTTTCAAACCAAGCAAAAAATTTTACGACGGAAACACGTTCTTTTAGAAAAGGAAAAGATTTAATCAATTTTTATAACGCGGTAACAAGTTTTGCAATGAGGGCGACTGGAGCAGAAACCTCTGCAGGTATTTGAATGCAACAAGCTTGAATCAGTTTTGTGTAGGAAAATTGTTGGCAATTCTTAACAAGGTTTCCCTTTATAAGAAAACAGAAAATAAAGGTAAAATAAGTTCACGTTGTTATTCGGTGGGGTAGGCAGAGAGGAGAACGTATGAGAATTGCCTTATTCTCATCTCAGTGATGTTATCACCTCATTACAATCATGGCAGGAGGTATGTTTGAATCGATGGGTCCTGAATTCGACTCCCAGTAGGGTAATTCACGTAATTAAATAAGTTAGGTTGCAGTACAGTTGCAGTTAAGTATCAATCAAAACAGACCTTTTCATATTCTCGTAATTTTGACAACCGCTGTCAGATATGCTCGCGTCAAGTCCGCGTCACGCGAGCGGTTTAGCGTATTCTACTGCTGCGTGTTTTATGTGCGTGATTCAGATCGCAACTTGATCGGTATTCACGTGTAAGCTTCTTGCATACGACTGACGTATGGTTGACGCGCAGCACCCGCGCAGTTTACGCATAGCTTAGGTGCAGTTCACGCGCAGCTAAACAATTACAAGAATACCATTTGCACTAAGACGTAAACTTAATTGCAACTGCACCGCAACTTGATCGGCGCGTCAAAAAATTACGTGAATTACCCTACAGGTCGGGCACTCACTAGAGTCGGGTATTATGGCGCTAAATATCTTATAATATCGGTTAGCCAGGTCTGGATTCTGTGCCTTGTAGGCAAGGAATCGCACTCTATCGATTTTTGTGTTAAAGTTTTATGAATGAGAAAACAAACACACCTATCATAACTATATTTATAGTCTTTTACTCAATAAGAATAATTTATAATTTAATTTCGTAATCAAAATTTGAAAATATTAGATTGAGTTGTAATTTATTCAACAGTCTCCGTGGTTCACTTGGAACAAAAGGCCGCGGTGTCGATCTCAAACCGTGAAAAATGTTTGAGCACCTAAGCAATATTTATGAGAGGATATATTTATTATCAATCATCTAATACAAATATCGTTTCTAAGCAAATATTTCAGTAATAGTGATTTAGAACAGCTACTGTTTTACTTTAGATTTCTACACAAAATGTAACGCTTAGCGCCATCTATCGCTTATCATACAAACTGTGAACTGTATACTTTCACAACTTATTCCAGAGCGAAGTAAGATTTTGCATGTTATGTTGTAAGGCTACGTTACTTGAGGTCACTATTTTAACATCCAAGAATATGAATTTAATTTCAACATCGTTATCTTTATGGTAAAAAGGAATCGCTGTTTTCAAAACATTATTCTATTAATTACCGACTTTAAAATCAGTTTTCTAATTTGCTAAAATAGTGAACAAAACAATATTTTTATATACGCTTAAATGTACTGAAATGAACAGGTTTTATTTTATTATAATTTATAATGTCATATTATAACTCAGCCTTAAAAATATATTCATAGGATAAAATCCAATAAAAATAATTATCATTCTTATAAATTATCCGATTCACTGTAAAACAAAATCTTTGATTAAAATAATTATCATCAAGAAAGGTTTATAATGAAAAGAAAACACTGCCATCTGTTAGAATTTTCCTGAACCAGTGAGGCTTTTCATATTCTATGCTGGTTTACTGTTACAAACCTGTGCATTATTTTTTTACAAGTAAATTAAAGTACTCACTGTCTATTATATAATATAATACACACACTGACCTTTCCTCATTTCTATATCATAACATACAAGTCTCATCTCTATTAAATTTAATGTCATCTAGGCGCAAAACAGGAAAACTTTTTAAAGCATAACCTATGAAAAGCCTCCCTGGTTCAGAAAATTTCCAACAGATGGCATGTTTTATTTTTACAAGAAGGGTTAAGTAAAAAAAAAAGTTTCGCCATATTTCATTAAAATGAATACTATATATACCTGTGACATTAAATTTTAAACCAAATTGTGTTACTTTATAATTATCGGTGGTAAGATATCCGAGTTACTATCATTAACGACGGAAATGCGAAATAGCCCTTTTGGTTACACATCCAAAATATACTATAATTTACGTCGTGAACTTGCACCATCAGATACATTTTAGTCGCCTTTTCGTACCAATACATTTGTTTTTATATAGTGAGTTGAAGGTAATTAATATTCTCCAAAATTAAAACGCCATATATGAAATAGTCTTCAAGGACAAACATGTGCTTCAAAACCGTCCCATCCGAACGAACGGTGTATTTTTACAGATCAAAGCCTCACAGCATCCTCGCAGGTCACGTTCGAGAAGATATCACGTTGCAAACTCTTTGTCATAAAACTCGCGTAAACACGTAATAAGAACAAAATAAAGTTCCACGTGTTTCCCACGTGTTTCTCAATCCCAGTGGTTGTATTGACGTTGACGGGCGTCAAACCACTGCTGGGGTTAGGGGCCAGATGAATCTCCGAGCGGGATCCAACCGTCATACGACCATGGCTTCGTTCTTAAAGGATTCTGATACGCTTAATGTATTAACTTATAATGTCCGCACTCTCATGAAAGAAGAACGTTTTACGGAACTAGACAATGCACTAAAAGACCTGAACTGGGATATAATAGGATTAGCGGAGGTGAGAAGACAGGGAGAACAAACTATAGAAAGAGACGATAGTGTATTTTTTCACTTTGGCCAAACCGCAGGACTGTATGGTACTGGGTTCTTGGTGGCTAAGAAGTGGAAAAACAACATTGTTGAATTTTGTGGTTATTCTGAGAGAATAGTTAAACTAAAATTCCAACTAACTAAAAACAAAACATTATCTGTTATACAAGTTTACGCACCGACATCCTCCCACAGCGATGAAGAAGTAGAAGACTTCTACGACCTACTTAATAGGGCATGTGACGAGAATCGTAGTGCCTGGAACATTGTCCTTGGTGACTTTAATGCCAAAATTGGGACTGGACAAAACATAAATAATAGCACGGTATTAGGACCTTACGGGCTAGGTAACCGCAATGAGCGAGGTACTCGTCTTATTCATTTTGCATTTGGACAAAAAATGTTTATAGCTAATAGTATGTTTAACAAAAAACCCCAAAGACGTTGGACCTGGATCTCACCTGATGGGCATACAAAAAATGAAGTAGACTATATACTAAGCTCAAATAAACAAATAATTAAAGATATTAGTGTGATAAATAGAATAAAATTTAATTCCGACCATAGACCTATTCGTGCAAAGATAAAATTCAATTTTAAAATTCATCGTGCCAACTTGTTTTCCAGGAAAAATCCATCAATAAGTCATCTTGTTAATAACGCAGATAAATACAACATTGAACTCTTTAACTATTTTTCTCTTCTAGAACAAGACGTTTCCTATACCGTTGACAAACAATATGAATATATGGTAAATGGAATTCATAAAGCTAACAATAAGGTCAAAGACAAAAACAAAAACAATAAATTTAAATTAAAACACAAAACACTTCAGCTTTTACAGAAAAGATTAGATACAAAAATAAACACCGTTGAATATCGTGAAATCAATAAACTAGTTAAACGTAGCATAAGGGATGATCTACGCAAGCATAATTGTTACCTAATAGAAATGGCTTTAAAGAAACACACATCACTTCGGGTAGCTAAACAGGGGATATCTAGGGGAGGATGTTGGATAAACTGTTTAAGAGACGAAGACGGAATTAAACATAATAACCACACTAAACTTATTGAAATATGCACAAAATTCTACCAAAAGCTTTATTCTGACGATACTACAAAACTTGCTTCACACTATTCGAACCCGAATCCGGACACTATTCCCTACATAACTGGCTGCGAGGTTTATAAGGCTCTCCGCAGTATGAAATTTAACAGGAGTCCTGGAGAGGATGGCGTCACAACTGAGGCTTTACGAATTGGATCACCAACGTTACTCCCTCACTTAGCTAATTTATTCAACAATATCCTTACAACTGGACAACTTCCCCCTCAAATGTGCCACTCGAACATAATTCTTCTGCTTAAAAAGGGAGACAAGACTGATGTTGCTAATTACAGACCCATAAGCCTAACATCACACATATATAAAGCGTTCATAAAAACAATACAGAATCGAATAGAGGACATACTTGATTCCCACCAACCCCCAGAGCAAGCCGGTTTTCGCCCCAACTATTCCACCACTGACCACCTTCACACTCTGAATCAAATTATAGAAAAACACCAGGAATTTCAAAAACCATTATACATTGCCTTTATAGACTATACAAAGGCCTTCGACAGTGTATCCCACCCAGCCATACTCCAAGCATTATCTAGACAGGGAATTAATAAAACCTACATAGATTTACTCCAACATATTTATGATAACAGCACAGCCTCCATTAAACTCGAACGTACAGGTCCATCATTTCGCATACAGAAAGGAGTAAAACAGGGCGACCCATTATCTCCGAAACTTTTTACAAGCGTATTGGAGGAGATATTCAAGACACTTACACCACCTTGGTCATCGATGGGTATCGACATCGGCGGCAAGAAACTTACGAACTTGCGCTTCGCCGATGACATTGTGCTGTTCGCATCATCAGCAGAAGACCTCCAATTAATGCTTGAAAAGTTAAACACGGCAAGCCTTGAGGTGGGTCTAATGATGAATCGGTCAAAGACCAAAGTCATGACAAACAAGGCAAAAATAAGCATCCAAGTTGATGGAGAGGTCATACATTATGTCGATGAGTATACATATCTGGGTCAGTTAGTCTCTTTCCAAGGCCGACAAGACCAAGAAATTCACCGCCGGATTGAAAATGCCTGGAAGAGCTACTGGTCCATGAAACCATATATGAAGGGCAACCTTCCAATATCCTTAAAACGAAAACTCATCGACATGTGTATCTTGCCTATCTTGACCTACGGAGCTCAGACGTGGTCTTTGACCGAGTCACAAAAGTCCCGACTTAAGGTTTGCCAAAGAGCTATGGAGCGCAGCATTCTGGGCATAAGGCTGAGTGATAGAGTGCGAAAGAGCGAAATTCGCTCTAAAACCGGGATAGCAGACGTGGGGCGAAAAACAGCAATGCTTAAATGGGACTGGGCAGGCCATGTGACTCGAATGCATCCAGATCGTTGGGCAAATATTGTCACCCAATGGGTACCTGATGGGCGACGACGCCGCGGTAGACCTAAGAAACGCTGGCGAGACGACCTGGATGCTTTCGAGCCCATGTGGTCTGAAATTTCTTTAGAGCGAGAACTATGGAGACAGAGGGGGGAGACCTTTGCCCAGCAGTGGGATGATATAGGTTAAAAAAAAAAAAAAAAAAAAAAAAAAAAAAAGTTCCACGAATTTGCATGTAACATTTCGATGTCTTACTGTTTAATTTAGAAGATTTAGTATTCGAGTTTCAGATGTATCTAGTATTATCGCTATAGACGCAATAAATTATCTGTGTAGTATAAAAACAGTGTAATATAGAGTATGTATTGATAACATTTTAAGTATGTTATTATGTACATACGGTTTTCAGTTCCGGCAATCACTTTGTGTGTGTGTATTTATTTCGTTTGAAAAATCCCGCGTGGTGAACTGAGGCCCAACTGGTGGTGGTAGAACATACAAATATACAAATAAGTAGAACATACAACAATAGAAAGCGGTTAAGGACAAGTCATCGTCGCCAACGAGAGTCAATAACTCTTCATTACTATCTTGACCACAATTGTATATAAAAGTAATGAGCTAATGTTTTTCTATTCACATTTGACATGTACGGTGGGAATAAATCAGGAGCACGCAGATCACGTACAAGTCGAGCGGGGGTGGCGTGGAGGGTGCGGGGCGAGGGTGTGTTTGTTGGCCGTTTGAATTAAATTTTCACATGGCTGTAGAAAATGCAGAGATGTAAGCGCGTTGAGATGGGCGTCGCGTGTGTCCGTATTCAACCGCTGGCGCAGTCCCACTTGTATTATTAATGAGTTTTCAATTTATTCTTTATTATATGTCAGATCGGCTGGATGCAGCTGCAAACAAGTCGCTGTGGAAATCCTTGGGTATATGTTCAGCAGTGAACTTCTTTTGACTGGGGTGATGATAATAAGTAAATTAGGTAGTAATTTAGGTGCTATGCCGCTTCATCATGAAATTTAAGTTCAAATGTTACATGGGAATCGACTATATTTTGTGGAAAATAATTCTATTCCGCCCGTTGTTTTGTGAGAGCTGATTGAACAAACGGTTCAATGATCAGCTTCCAATTGGCAGTGCCATTAGATTGATCCAGTTCTGAAACGGCTTCAAAACTTTGTTATAAGTCTAATCAACGTCATCACTTCATCAACGCGAAATGGATCAACACGGAACTTAGTGCTTAGATCGTGGTGCTTAGATCGTAACTGAATCCACACATTACCCCAGAACAATATAAAAAATACCAATTGAGCTACGAGGCCCTCTGTATAATACTTAAAATATCCCCTATTTGCAGGGGCTCAGGTGAAATGCCTAATTAATATCAATACAAAGCCTACACAAGGGTCCTGCCTGCACCGAACATCCCCTCATAGGGGAGATTACCGGCCTGTAGGATATATTGTGTCATGAGGGGTTAGGGAAGCGATTCCTTTTCAAATAAATATTATTTGCTCTATACTGAGGGCTTGTTCACCAAGCGCAAAGCTTTAGTGCAGTTCAAATACCGGATGGGAATGGGGATGTAATGGGGTATTTATCAATGGGTATTTTAGAATCATATTGTGCATGCGTGTTTTTTTATTTATTTATGATATTATTTAAATGGCATAATCCACAGATTATGTTCGTAGTTATTAATAAAAATATTGTTATTCCGAATGACGTATATTTTGATATCAGTTACACGTGACATTAGAAGTTTTTGAATTTCATACCCACCCACCAGTATGTATCTTTAGCGTCTGTTAAACGTAGATTTTATCACTAAACTTTTGGCTTAAACATATTAAATCACTACGAATTCGTTTGCGCGCAATTCTGATGTAGATTTTTATATGATGTGATTAACTATTCACAAAATCCAACGGAATAGCGTCTTTGATAAAGTAATATTTAAAAACCAGAAAAAATGCCTCTCACATAAAGTGGTTTTAGTAAAAATCATTTAAAACCCACTTCCACGGCCGGCAACTTCGACGAAAGTTTTAGATTTACGACGGCCATTCGGTGGATTTGTTGCTTGCAGATTACAACAGAATCTTAAATGTCGAGTGTTAATGAAGGAGCCGAGTCGCCACGCCGCGCCGGCACGTTTTTAAAATAATATTTCATTGCGGCAAGTAAATTCAGGAAACTATCTTTCTTGAGGAATCGCATGAATTTTACATAGAATTTAATTCCTGGTCGAAATTCCCATTTGCCTTGGGAGTTATTAAATTATTTAAAATTCCTGTTTTTAGACGGGTATTAGAAATTATGCATTTCTGTTATTTAAAGATATTATAATTGTGCTATGCTTGGTTCCTGGTTAGGCAGTATATCCCGTAAAAGATTCTTGTTGAAGGCTATGTTCGTAGACGCCGGAATTGCCACTGCTGTACACAAAAGTGGGAAGTCCGTCATTTTGACCCACGCAATTGTGTAGCGTTTAAGGCTCCACCTGTTTACATAGTTTCAAATAATTGTGGTCAGCTTCGAGTAACATTTTGTTTGATGATAGAAGTTTATTAAGAATTTGTCTTAATTCAATAGCATGATATTATTATTATGTATTTTTAATAATATCACACAGGTACTGCAAGAAATATATCATTACTATGCACCCCTTGTACCCTTCTCAGTGGCTCAAAGGATTACCAAAATACCTCCAAAACAAAAATAGGCGTACATTAAACACAGCGTTTTATTAGAGCATCCTATACAAATAGAACGGGTCGAAAGCGTTTGAATAATTAAATTTGAATGTGTACTCAAGAAAAATTGATAGCAATCCGGGGCCAATCCGTATATTGGCGGCGTGATCGGAATGCCGAGCGCGAATGAGCTTTATATTTTACTACTTTATCTCGTGTACACACGGCCGTTCATATTTATTTTACTGTATTGATTGATCGTGTAAAGATATGTTAGATTAACAATGAGAAAGATAGGTCACTTGCTTAGCAAAGATCAACGGCGGAGTAAAATATAATCGTGTTACAATATTCCTGTTTGTCTAGACGGCGACCTCCGTATACGACGGTAAAAAATTACTCATATTAAAATATTAGGCCAATATAAGAACCACGTTAAAATGTAAAGTGTATAATGGTCTGTTGATAGCAAACTATACGCCATATGCCGAAACGATGGCCCCGCAATCGAATCTCACACTCAAGCATACCACTGACTTTTCAGAGTCATGTATGTATTAATAGTTATCACCACGGGTTATCACGCAATTGTACGTGGAATGAAAAAATCAAGGGGACATAGAGTGGCATGACATAACATCAAGATGGAATGGCTTCTGATTAGATTAAGCGCGACAAAATAATTACGAAAAGATAGGTTAGATTTGAAACCACTTCTTCGCAGCCGAATAATTATTAACAAAAGAAACGTAAGAAAAGAAATCGCATAACCGCGAACGCTGGTGGTTCTCTTAGAATCCAAACGTCGGTTATCTGGTAGGAAGTGTAACATAAACGTTGTCGTAAATTCCTTGTTATTCACGCAATATTTTGCGCCTGTTTACGCCTCTCTGATAAAGTACACTGCGACCGTTTTATTTTTATCATTTATGTACTTTTTATAAGGCAATTTGAGGACAAAGTTGAGGCTGAACTATAAGACGATAAAGAAGAATGACGAAATAGATAAAGCACAGTCGCATTCCTTTGTTTTTTTAAGAACTAAAATAAACTTATGTATACATAGATCCGAACCTACAGAAAGTGCCTTAAATGATGGCTATAATAGACAAATAAACATTGATCTGACATACAAAACCAGGGTCTAAACAAATATTTTTTATTACACCACAAAAATCTCGATGCCCTAATCGCTTACATAACTTCTCGTTTCACACTCGGCTTGTCATTAACTACAGATATAATCACCAGATGTAGAAAGAAACCAGCAACGAACTACCCCAATAATGTCACGTCACGTTTGAAAGTAGAACTCGGAAGGTTAAACAAACATTAATCCCGTTTAATTCAGTTCAAAATCACAATCGAATTAAATGGAAAAAGGTCTGGAACGCTTGCGTTTACCGGTGCGGTGGGGTCCTGAGTGGGCGCTCTTGAGCGGCTCGAGCGAACGGGGACGCGCTTGGCCCCAGCTATTCCCATTTTAAAATTTTGCATGTACATTTTTTTTTAATTAACGACAGTTAAGCTCGCCAGTTCAAGTATGTGACATGATTTTAGTCGCCAAAGGCTCGGTCGAGTGCAAGAGGTATAATTGTAAGGTATGGCGATGAAAAATGTTTTTGAATTTCTGCTTATTTTTTATTGGTATTTCTTGAAATATGGAAGCAATTTATACGGGTTCAGGTTCCTTTAAGGTTTGTATGACCTAAATCTAGCTGAGCTTATTTCCGTGTTACTGACGTATTGTTTCGATCTTTTATCATGCCGGGCACAAACAACTAATAACCTATCCTGGGAATCTAAATCAAGCTCTCACAGTTTACAGATCATACTGCCCCTAATGGTACACATATTGTTTTCGAAAGCATGTAACATTCTTTCAAAATCAGCAATATAACACTAAATGGCACATCACCCACAATTTTATCCCCTAGGTACTACCATGGTAGCCAACTTCAGTTATCTGGTAGCTATGCAGTCTGGTCACGCAAAAACAGTTAGAAACAGCGCAAGTTCGGAAGTCGAGCGCAACAACTACGGGCATTAGTTTTGCTTTGCATATTAAAATGTTTGCCGTCGCCTGACAGGACCCGCTTGCCGCTTTGACGTTCACGATCGGAACCATCCCGCTTGATTGCACTTTATCGAGTTGTTATTTTCATGTTTTATTGATTTTTCTGTTAGGATTATGTGGTTTATTGTTGTATAGTAGTTTTGCGAGTGCTAAAATTCTGTGACCAAGGTGAAAAATTTCATAAAATTTGGTTGTTACCAAAAAAAAGCAGTAGGTTAAAAGTGTAAAATATAATTGTAAGGTTAAGCTTAGAAAGAATACCTATCCTATTATGTATATTCATGAACCGATAATTAGTTCTGGATATTTTTATTCGTGTTTTAAGTGTAAAATTAGGCTTTATTCAATTGAATACGAATTCACACAGAAACAAAAATCTTTATAAACGCAAACGAAAGCCTGAAACACCAGTAAATCACGCATGTAACACAAAATCATGTGAAAACGCTGCAGCACCGTGATAATTAACCGATGACTGCAATCACAATCGAGCATTCCCACCTCGTTTGCATATCAGCGCGCCGCTACATAAATAAAATCCGCGCACATTAGGAATAATCAAAAACAGATTGCATCCAAGCAATTACTCCACTCCGTCTAAACATAAAATCACAGTCTGAGTAATAAATTCATTAAAACAACCGCAGTTTCGATATTAGCGCACTAAAGTTGCACAAAGCTGCGCTATTTGTAGAGCACGGGCAAAATGTAAAGTTCGGAGGCGCAGTGTCACACGGGTGAAATTTATTCGGGTCGTTAGCACCGCTTAATGTATGGATACGTTGTTGTCCTCGTCTGGGATTACCGATTTATGATTAGTACTCAAAAATGGATGGCTCTATGTTTATGAACAGTGCAGTTTTTGAAAGCAAGGAAAATTTTGTCGCAAAAAAGTTAAGTCTTTTAGGACTTTGAACTCGAGTGATCAGCTTATAATTGTAGATGATAATTGTAATAACTCGAGTAATCAATTAATACGACACTTATTTTTATTAATAAAAGTATGAATTTGCCAACACAATACGAAAAAAGTGCTACAGTGCACCTGAGAATAAAAAGTAATATCAGCTAGAGACACAATTACCTCACGTCTGTTGACATAATTCTCACCACAGTTCGAGACAGGGAAGGTAGTCCTTTGAAGTTTATTGAGCCTCCGGCTTCTTCACTCAACACGGAGCGAAACAGCAAAGCTGTCATTTGACGTCAGTATCTACCGAGGCAATGGTATGAGCAGACCCATTCAGGTAGTTGTCCGCTTCAGGTCATAATCATAATCATTTATCAACTTTGTAGTTTCCATAATTAAATATCTTAAGTTGAATACCAATTTATTTTTAATTTGAACTTCCAATGTTAAAAGATACTGGTCGTGTGCGGCCTAAACCAAAGAGAATGCATGAAGAGACTTGTGAAAGTGCATAAAACGAATTTGATACCTTAGAATCGATTAATGTAGAGACTATAATATACAAGGATGCAGACGTCATAAATTATAATACATTAACTTACTTTAAATTATTACATTGCAGTATTTTAAAATATTCCACAGATCCTAATATAATCCGAACCTTTGTGAAGGACTAAAGTACTGTAAAATATTTAATTCTCCACAACATAAACGCTAGCAGAATATCTGAGACAAACGTCTGGTGTCTGGCCGCCTCTCAGTTGGCAGTAACAATAAAAACTTTCCAGGCTTCTCACCTACTCAATTTAAATGGATGCTCCCTTCGCGCTACTCTGATGAATTGCTTGAATTGTTATTTAGATATTCAAGCTCGTTTCACTTGAAACAAAATTAAGAACGGTCGTTGTGTTTATCTAGATAGTATTAAGAAAGATAAGGCATAAAAATAATGTATATCTATTATTGAAATAAATCTACTTGCCAAGATTTTTTTCTTTTCCTTATAATTCACTTAATATTAAAATTCACATGCACTAATGTTACCTTTTCAAATAAACCAAACGTTAAACTCATTTAAATTTTAACGTCAACACACGCATCATTACAAATATTGTAAACCAGGATCAATATCGATTTAAGAATAAGAACGTCAAGAATTGATATCGGATACAAAAATTCACAACATTTATCAGGGATAAATTAAATTAGGGGATTTAAAAATTTGTCATTATCAATCTTTCTCATTGGGAAGTGAGGGACAATATTATATTGGCTTAAGAAATTTCTCAGATGTCAAGAGGTATACAATTGGAAATGATATAAGCAAAATACAACAGATGAATATCTGCATTGGTACTATAGCCCGAGCTGTAAAGTTTGGCTCCAGTAATATTTCATTATTTAAGCGAAAGGCCGCATAAATTCTGATACACGAGGTCTCGAGTTGATACTAAAGTCAGTAAAAGTTTTAATATTGGCTATTTTATGTGACAGGACTTGACCCTCAGTCAACCATTCTAAACCAGTGCCAGTTAATATCAATAAATAAAAAAAATAATAATATCCAAACTTTTATCACCAACTTTCCTCAATAACTAGAGTTTTTTCCGTCTTCTATTCACTCATGGAACGCTCTATACCCGAGTCCGTAATAGAGTTCACAACGATACAAAGTAACAAATTGTTTTGACAATTATTTTGATGAGAGCGAGTCAGAGACACGCTGCGCATAATTGACGCCGCGGCACATTGAAATGCGACTCAAAAAACGAAATGAGATAAAACCTTACGTTTTGAGAAACCCACCAAACAACGGGGGCCGAGATAACTTCTGCCCTGTTAAATAAAGAAGACAGTTATATTGAAAGTGGGGCCGTTTGCCTTCTGTAATTTTCTCGGGATACCCTTAAATTGTGGCGTTAGGTACAAGCTACAGCGAGCCGTATCCAATTATGCCGTTTTGTGAATTAAGCCACGGGGATAAAACCAAGAGTCCATACTCATCAGGAAACTATCATATTTTTTGCAACTTAGGTATTAAGTTTTACGATGGTTTTTTAATGGGCCAGCCACGAAGTTATTATAACTCACAAAGTGCTTTTAAAAAAAGTAAAAGAAAAACAAGATTAAGAATTAATGTTTAGTCTATGAAGTTCAGTCGTTATGTTTATTTTAGTCTTATTGATACTTTGAACCATCGCTTAAAAAATATTTATCTTCGTCATTATCATTATACTGACTGCCTGTGACTGCCTCGGTGGCGTAGTGGTACTACGGTATGATTGCAAAGCTTAGCTCTCGGGTTCGAATCCCGGGTCGGGCAAAGTGATATTGGATTTTTTTATTCATTACCAGGCCGCAGTCAGGGATTTGTGCCTGATATGGCGATAGGCTCGCCCCCTATCACATCGTGGGACGGAATATACAAGGCGAAACATGGGTGTTCTGGTAGCACCTCTGCCTACCCCTTCTGGGAAAAAGGCGTGTGTTTATGTATGTATGTATTATCATTATATTTACTCACAAGAAATCCACTGCTTAACATCGGCGACCCTCATTGATTACCGCTGAGGCTGTCTGAAGCAGATTGCATGAAGCGATTTCCTGCAACATTTAGTACGTCGTCTGTCTATACGTCTCTTAGCTTTACCAAAAAATGCATTTCAACACTTGTACATAAACACATGTCATTAGAGTTTTCACACATAAACATTGTCCACAATGTTTATAAACGTTGAATATTTGTAAAACTATTTTATTTTTATTTTTTGGTGCAATCTGCTGCCAACAATTTGTATAAATCAGCAAGCTTTTGGTTATTTGTTAGTTGCTCGATGACGCTGAAACAGTTAAAACGACGAAATTTAGTGTCAAGATAAATTTGGGCTCGCGCCAATGCCTACTTTTATTCATGAATTTGATGTTCATGGAAAATATATCTTTAATTAAGAAAGCAGTTATCTTTTTATTTGTAAAAAAAATAGTTTCAGCTTCATGGTTCTTAACACAGTTCTTAAAATATTAATTAAGATAAACCCACACCTAGTCAATATTTAAAGAAGAAATAATGACGATAGAAGCGACAAGAAAAGAGAATGATAGATTTTATTGAGTATCATTTTCTCAAATATATTTTCATCTTCTATGATTTTTAACCTCTAGGGCTCATTTGACCTTTCAATACAATAAAACCAAACAAAAATTAATTGCACCGCTCGGCTGGATCTACAGCCGCGTGCGCCTGCCCCTTCCGCCGCCGTCCAAAGGAGATAGAGACATTTTTCGCTTCGCCACAAAGTTAAAAACTCGTTATTTGCGCGCGAAAAAGTTAAGGAAGCCGCCATTGTGTCTGGCGTCGAATTTATCGCGACCATCTCGCCGTCACGACGGAGCTTTGTGATTATTTCTTCACAATAGAGAGATATTTTTAATTAGAAAGTGTATTCTGTGCCGAAAAGTGTGTTTCGGGAATAATATTACGGCTTTGAATGTAAATATCTTATTGTGGACACGAACCAATGTTTTGCACCGCGTATTGTTGGATTCTCGATTGTGACGTAACTAGCCGCATTGTTTGTGATTTTCTTAATCAAACTCACAATTGAAGAATAACAGTGTAAGGCCTAAGCTGTTGAACAGCACACTTTACGTAACGCTGGATATTAGTTAATTAATAATTCTTAGGAAATATATCGTCTAAAGACTTAACGAATAAAATGTGAGATCAAAAATTCTGTCAAAAGTGTTAAAAAGTTTTTTTGGGGGTGAGGATTGTCGAAAATAAATCACGTATCACTAATAATGTATTTAAAAATGATCTTGACATACAGATCATAATATTCCAAATCCGATCTTTAACCATGGTACACGATAAAAATCTTGTGCTGACGCTCTAAACAATAAAAATTTAGAGTTAATAATATTTTCACATAAAACATACAACAAACGAAAAAATATAAACTAGAAACCTCGATATGAGACTCACTTTATTTTCTGATATAAAACATCGAGAACCATATGCGAGAACGCATGTTGGAATAGCGCGTTCTGAAAAATCTTGGCCAAACTTTACACATCAATATGTTCGACGTCTCTTTTACTCCTAAGAGATAAGAAAGGGATAGTCACAAGTTTCTGAGCAGTGTACTCGCGTGACGACGGAATAAGTCCCAACTAGGTAAAGGGTTGAAAGACGGGCGCGGATATTTTTATCAGTTCTAGAAGTTGGCGGATATTTGTACGCACATAATCGGACAAAAATTATTGATTCCCTTATGCACATATTTTTAGAAACTGGAATCCTGGCTATAAATACATAATTTGCTTTAAGATTTTGACACCCTGAAGATCCTTTTGACAACTTAAGGGATAAAACCTTGTCCCCGCTTGACGAGATATCCGCCAATTATCGGATAGTAGCCCCATCCCTATTCGGCATTTGAACCCCTAGATTTATTTTATGGAGAGTGCGCAACGTTCTTTTTGCAATAGACGCCAGAAGGTGCGTTCCAACCCTTCATATTTACGATTAAGTCGTGATCAGAAATATAAAATACCTATGCCTGTTTTTTTTTCGTTTACACGATACTGTTACGTTTGGTAGACATACGTGCTCGTGGATTTTAAATGTTTCGACGTTTTTTACTGTAGCCAATCCAGCAATATACTCCTTCGTGTTTAGATTTATGAGAGATGAGATTTCGTCGAACTTAAAATATTATGAATGTTTTATATAAGAAGCATAACTACGGTATAGCAAAGAAATCCTAAATTCCAAATTCGTTTGGAATTGAAAATGAAAGGTAATGGAACCAACCCAAAATTATTTTGGGAAAATCTTAAATTCTATCGATTTTCCGGCTGCTTAACAAATAAATTTGTTATTGCTCCTGTAAAGGATAATATTTTAGTCAGCCGACTTTGAAGTGACTACAAAGCTGTTCCATCAGCCAGTAAACGCAGTCAAGTTGTAGAAAGTTTTTACAGTTGCTTAAATCAATCGAAGTTAACTACATGTAAATTTATTCCAAGTGCGTTTTTAAACTAGGCGAAATACATACAAAATGATGCCAATTCCACAAACATATTTTATCCGTGTCCATTTAAAAATGTAGAAATAACCGATGTGCTTTCCGATCACGAACCGATGTGAAATGTGGAGCGAGCGGTGGCAATGTATGATTTCACAGTGGGCTACCACTGTTGCTCGGACCAGATGCGCAAATATTCATGAGCTACGTATGATTTAACATTAAATTTTGATGTAAGACGAAAGTATCGATGGATTAGCATGTGAATGAAGCTCTCAAGAGCAATTCAATGATAGAGACATTTTAAGAACTCTAATTACTTTTTGAATCTGCGTTGGTAATTGAGTTTAAATCGATCAGGCAGGCTAAGTTTTTATAAGTTTTATATGAGTGATTTTATATGAGTCGCCCATGGATCTCTATAGCATTTAGTGTCCGATCTAAAGTTAGAATTTTCAAATATTCTAGTTAGTTCTGGGTTCTCATCAGTTCTTAGAATTATTTTCATTGTTACTATGACATATATTTCTGATAAAAGAAATGGCCTGAGGAAACTCTTTCCTAGGATTTTTATGAAAAAAAAGTTTAATTCAAAAAACCGCACCACATCAGCGTGGTGAACTGGATTTTAATTGCTCTTAATTACAGGAAAGGCTTGTGTTTAACAAATAAAATATGAATAATATTATAACATGTCAAATATAATTAATACATACTTATATTCGCACAGATTTAGACATATTTAAAACAAATACATACCTTTATCTTAAACATAGCAAACCCTAATACAAATTAACAAGTAATTCAGTTTTATTGCGCCCAATTTAAGTGCTAAAAATGTTTCGTGGTACTTTTCTAACTTATGTAAAGTACACGGCTTAACTTTGCTCATCTGCGTTAATGCAGACTAACGGCTGTGAGATATAAAACTGTAACTTTACAGCTCGACTGTTAACGCGAGAATGCTAACAACACATACTTTAAGAAACCAGGTGCTTCCACCATACCCGTGTTTAGAAACTAGAACACAATTTCGTTGCTTTAACTTTTTTTAAATCACTTTTCTGGTTTAAATACGTTAGGCTCGCAATATATTGGACCAAACAAACCATTATTTTAAAAAGTACATAATATTATTTTCATCAATTTCTTCTAACATGCCTTAATCACGCACTAACATAGCTAAATTATTTAATTTGAATATTTACGACCAGTATACACAATTACACACCCTGGTGACCTTTTATTTCACAAGAAGTAATAAATGCTACTATGCCAATTACACATAACAAATAAGAAAATCAACCACACTCATAATTAATCCTATCCCAAACACTCATCCTTCAAAAATAATCACTACAATACCGATCACCCAAACCTGCCAAGCGATAGACAGAACAGTACCCCACACAAGTTCACGGGACGGTACAAATAACGCAATAAACGGGGACAAACCTGTGCGGCAATTAGCCGAGTGTTACGCCCAATTAAGTGGCTGTTACAAATTAAGAAATGCGAGAACGGCAGTTCGCTGCTAACGGATTATGTAAACAGGGGTAACGAAGTGACTTGGCCGGCGCACTTGGATTATAAAACTGTTGGTTATTTGGATGTGGTATGGATTTGAATATTTTTGAGTTGATCTATAAAGCTAGATGTCTAAAAGGTCTATGTGGCGATCTATGAGGGAGGCTTATGTTCAGCAGTAGATTGCCTGTGGTTGAAGGAAGAGATAGAGACAGATTTATAAAGCTTCAAGAAGCATAAAGGCACGACTTACTTTATTAATATTTTTTAAACTCAGGTCCGGCAAACGAGCAAACAGGTCACCTGATGGTAAGTAGTCACTGCCATGACCATCCACAACGCTTGGTTCATAGGTGTGTTGTCGGCCCTCACCGAACCAAACGCGACAGGAAAGCTGTCGCTTCACCTCGATTTCCTGTAAGACAGTGGTACCACCCCGGACGAGCCTGCCCATTCATGCTGAATCATGATAAACTGTCTGTCACTTTTTGTCATATTTTTTTCTTATTAATATGCCTAAAATATTTCTACTAGTTACGTGCCTGACGTTGACATAATTAAGAACTATATGGAATACTTCAAATGTAGATATTTGTACCCAAATTGTAGAAAAATTACCGGCAAAATGTTGGGATATTAGTTTTCGACGGACGGCACAAATTGCTGAATTCGGGCTGATAGTCAATAAAAAAATCCAATATCACTTTGCCCGACGTGGGATTCGAACCCGAGACTTCAGCGTTTTACCCTACCGTAGTACAACTGCACCACTGAGGCAGTAAAACTATTTTAAAGGAATCGAAAAGGGATATGCGAATAGCTCCTTAACAGCTAATGCTTATCGTCGGTAAAATATCCCACATTAAACTAAAAAAACACGTAAATTACCACATCCAGATCAATTTATTTGCTTCCCACTGGATGTCCGGCGCGTCCCTGATTACTGCGACACCTGACGAACTGCATCCGACGAATGTTCCAACGGGATTGTTGCCGAAATATTACATCACTGATGGAAACTTACTGGGGTTATGTTGTGCGGATATAAAACTGATGTTTATTTACACGAAATACCCTGTCTTTCTTTGAAAAATGTTACCACATATTTATTTTGTATAGGCTTGTTGCAGAATATAAAATATATTTCAAATAAGTCATCAATTACCAAACGAGTTGTTTTTGCGGATTTCGTAGAAACATTTGTATTTGAAGTAGATATTTAAAACATTATAATTTAACATTTATAGTATCTTGGAATTATTGTTGGTTAGTTTATTTAGCTAAGGGTATTTCAAATAATGTATTCGCTAAATAAACGAACATTATGTGTTTTAATCTAACTATACCTACAAAAAGACCGCCAACTGTAACCATGCCTTTAGTATTAAGTGGCTTTATCTGTCTTATTTTATTTTTTATTTTGGTGTACAATAAAGTACTTGTAACACTAAATAAATATAGTTAACTGCAGCACTGAATACACTGCGTTGTACTTCCTACAGCAAGAAAAAAACCCAGTAATTCCCTAAAATTAGCACACACCACGACGTACTATATGAACTTTAGAATATTCCTCACAATTGAACAGCATTAGGAATGCCGACATTTCTTCGTTTCGTGAGAGCGGTGGGTTTTATTTCACGTGCCCCCTACACTCTGAATATTTTACCAGTCAGTACGTGCGCCTTGTACGGCTGCGACTTGGCGAATTTACCGCGCACCTCCTAATAAATGGAGAGCGGGGCCGCGTGAATATCTGAGTGGGATTCCTTGTAAAAATGCTTGCTTTAATTCCCGTTTTGTAGATTCAAACGCTGTGGACATGATGCCGCAGAGCTGCTTGTGCGGGCGGCCGTTGAAACGCCTGCAAAGTGCTCCTTAAGTAGTTTTTATTTAAGAACTCCTAAGGTCTAACAAATAAGGAGAAATAAAGTGCTCTGTCCACGAAGCTGATTTAAGCTAAAATAAAAAATATATTGTAATACATTGTTTTAAACTATTACTTAAATCTCGAAAGCGAAATAAAACAGCTCACTTGATTTTAAGTTATTACTACTGCCTATGGATATCTATAACGCTTTGGTCGTATTTGCTTTGGCTTCTCTCTTCTCTCTTTGGAAGAAAAATTATTGCGAGAATTTAGAGGGTCCTTTCCTATAGTAGTCTAAGCTAAGTACAGCTCTACCACTTTCATACGTAGTGAATATTTCCTTTGACATGTCTATGGAATACGAGTTTTAAAAATAACATGAACTGTCGTAAGTCGCGGCCGAGCGTTATTATTCCCTTTGTATGAGGATCATACATTACAAATGTGTTTCACGAGCGTCAAACGTGAGGCATACAACCAGCTAAGATGTAAAGTACTGAATCCTGGTTAAATGCTACATATTTTGTTACCATATTTTAGGTTTTTATAATAATGGTTTATACCATTTCTCGCAGCATTAGCCACAAAAAAAATAAACAATATACTTAATTGTTACGGACTCATAACTAATGGGCTATTTCTTAAATCTATTAACTCTGAATCGATTCCGATAAATTATATCAAATTGGAAGCAGTATACACTTATTATTTATTTTAACTGTGGTAGGTCTCTCATCTCATATGTGAGAGTCCGCCTGGGTAACAAGTCTATTTCTTCCGCTAAACAGTAGTGTAAACGCGTTGTGTTCCAGTTTGAAGGACATTGTAGCCAGCGTAACTACTGGACATAATGAGACTTAACACAGCGCAGTGGAATGCCAAGCATTGCTTTGTAATTTATTGTGTTGTTTGATTTTGCTACTGTCCGTGAGCGGTCGTATCGCTTACCATCACGCAATTCGCATGCTCGTCTCGCCATACATTGCAATAAACTTAAAAACACAGCAAAATAAACTTTATTGATACATACATAATGCCACACCTATATCCCGCAGAACTAGACAGAATATAGATCTCCACCTTATAGACGCTACTAAATTCCACTTCACAGGTGCATCGTTAAAACATTGAATTCCCAACACCGATTTCACCCCGTGCGATAACAAATCCGTAAGCAGGCCGGGCTATCCGAAGCCACGTAACCCCATAACTCGCGGCCAACGGTTTAAATATTAACACTGGCACAGTCAAACAGTTCTGTACTTTGATCAAAACTTACCGAGTCTAATCTTCCGAGCTTGGGTCTTTTGGGATTGGATACTTTGTAAGTTTCATCGCGTTGCTAGTACGTACTGGGTAGGTACTAGGTGGGTAATTATCTTGATTGGGGAAATATGTTTCTACAGTTGCAATGTATTTGTTGATTATTTTAGATATAAATGTGGACATTTTTTATTGAATTATATATGTACATATATATTACACAGCTGCCTGATATTTTGTTGGTGTACTGTGCTTAATTTTAAGGGGTGATTCATTTAGCTTAATATCGAATTTCAGATTTTAGCCGAAATTACTCATCAGGGAACCGAACCGGTAAACTCTCAAATATTGCCCACTTATATTGCCACACAGATGAATAGCCGAGGATGCTATTAATAAAAAGGGAACAAAATTACAGGCATCCTACAATTGAAGCGTTCTATCGGAAGGATCAAATATTGAGAAAAATTGATGGCGTCTAAGATTGAAGACTCGACGCGAATATATTTTCATACATTATTAAGTATTGTAATACTAGCATACATGGTGTTACATCAATCTTTGTAACACTTGAGTTCCTATAACATTGAACTATGCGCATAGTAACACTTTATTTAGGAACAGCTAGTTGTTTTTTTAAAGAAGGTATGTAATAGAGATTTTTTACTTGACGAAAAACCACTTTGGATTAGACGAGGGTAGATAGCTGAAAAATAATTTTAAAAAATAATTCCTGTAACATTATTTTATTTGTATATTGTTAAGCGAGAAAAATAATAGTGCAGGGAAACATTGATTTGGTGATTTATTGTGAAGTGTGAACGACCACGACCAAAATAACCCATATATGTGACCAATCAATGGTGCGCTCACAGAGATGATTGCAAAGATGTATCCAGCTAATGAGAGGTAAGAAAATAGCGAATGGAATTAAAGTTGAACGTTTCACTTCACAGCAACATGTTTTCGAAACGGAATCGCTCCGGCATTTATCTCAACTCCGACGTTACTGTTGAAATGGGAATCGTGGAAGAATTCCCCGCACCAATTACTCAGTTATCTCCACCACATAACTGAATAAAACTCGGCAACGTTTCATCATTTTCACGGGACAAACTTTTAGTTAGTTTTTGCACAAACTTCTGATTTATGACTCCAAGGGCGGGACTCGCGGGCGCAGCTCTAATAAAGGAATTTGCGAAACGAAAAAGGTCACGAAATTATTTTTTCTTGATGAAATTTTAAGGTGTGACGGTGGCGGGTGTAATAATTCATAAAGTAAATAGTTTCCGAGCGATCTTTTATGTGGGGCGTGATCTCGATTAGACGACAAAGAGGGTAGCACCTTGTGGAAGGCTTCTTAAAAAAATCTTGGTTGATTTAGGTGAAGTTAGTTTACCCTACATTATCTCCTAAGATATATCTATGTAATTTTTTTATTATGCTTAGTGCCAGCAACACAAACCTTGAATTTTGGGATTAATGGTATTGATGTTTGCTTTTACGATTACAAAAGACAGTCAAATTTTTGCCTACAACCTGGTGAAGAGTAACTGAATTTATTAAAATGTATGAAATTGTCAGCTATAAGGATATATAAAATTGATATTTTTTTCTTTCCTTTTGCTAGAAGTATAGTTCATCACTTTTAATTTCGATAAATACACTTACGCCATATTAAGTGCTAAGCCTTATATTAAAAAAGAATTCTCAGCTCCTCAAGATATATAGCCGGCAATAAATAACGGCACGTGTCCACACAAGTGCCAAAGCAGCGAAATGCGTCCAATTGGGTTCTTTACCATACGTCACGCGCTCAACGCATGAAAAACCTGCAAGCTTGGGAAATGTTAACGACGCGACGCGACAAATACTCTTATAAAAGGAAATTATGGCTCTAATTATTTTGTATACTTTATGTAAGTATGCGTATATAAAAGCTATATAATGGCTTGTATTTCATGTTGTTAATTTAGTTTATAAAATTCCAAATAAGAATATAATTACCTATTGTATGTAGGTTGCTATTTACAATAGTCCATTAAAACGATAATAATTATAGGTAAGTTATTTTGTGACTGTATAATGATAAATCGTTTACATATTTCACTACAACGTGTTTGTAAAATAAAAGAAAATAAAAAAATGCAATAACTCATATTACATTTCCGTACCTACCATGTTTGAATTATCGATTACTTTGCATAATGTATTATTTATTCTTGCTAGCCGTAATTAATTATGGACATAATTATGAATTAAAATAATATGCTTGTTGTCGTTCTGTAATAAAATAATTGCAGATTTCAATAACTACACATAGTTTCTATTTATAGGTATTGATGAACGGGCGAATATTAAATGTTTCGCGTGCTCCTTGATTCCCATCAAAAACTTCGGCAATAGGATTTGAGATCCTCATACTTGTAGTAAAGCTTATAAAATAAAAATTAAGATATATTTTTTACTTCTGAGTGTGTCCCACAGCTGGGCAAAGCCCACTTGTTTCTTTTCCCACTTACAATATCACACTGTGAGCCTTTTACAAAAAGATTTAGATTAATTGTTGATATTTTTCTGAATGGTCTGTTTTTTTGTGAAATGACATTCCTTCTCTAGTTTCAAGCGTCTCTGTGTTTTTTTTTAATATAATATAAAAAAATATATTTTCTTATTAGTTAAATAAGCAAATAAATCAGGGAACATAAATAGAATAGATAATAATATTGATAGTGAATTTATCCACTAATTAACCTTTATCGAACGTTACGTCATATTACAAAAGTATGTTCGTTTCTAGACGAAATTTTACAATAAATAATTCGATGACCACATAACACGGACTGTTTCCGAACAGAGCGCGGTAATGTTGGCACCGGCCACCTGCGACACTAGCGCCACGGTTTACGAGCGGCCCGTGGCGCGAATCGCAACTAACTGCCGTTACTCTGAAAACACAATGGGGTATATTGCGTCCCCGCTCGTTACCGTTTTACTGCAAAAAATCGCCGTTTTCTTTCTTTATATGCAAATGTGGACGTGAGTAAGTTGAGAAAGTGTTTTAAATGTCTAAATCGTTGGAATAGTATGAATGATTTTATATGACGCTGTAGATAGATAAAGAACCATTAATACAATATGTTTTAAATTGACACTTCAATGAGTACGTTTATTTATTAATTCGTTCTTTATTTTAGACCAGGATTATTGTTGTATTATTTTTATTAATATACTAAATTAGATTTTTTTATTTACCCCTAACTCTTTAATCTTTCAGTACTATGCAGATAAGTAGTCAACTGGCAAGAGATAGAGAAAATAGGGAGATAGGTACAGAAGCCTATAGTTAGTGAATTATTACTAAATTTTATTGAAATAAATAAATATTATACATCCAATAGTACTTTACATTTAACCCTGACTCTTCATCAAGTATCAAAATCTACGAGAACTTTTTAATCCCAGACAGATTTGATATAATTCTATTTTTTATCTATACTGCACACAAAAAGAAAACTAAAGAGATATTTTAAATAATATAAAAAAGTATCTACATATGGTGGTCTTATCGCGGTCTGAATAACACATGTAATATTAACAATGTTTTTTTCTTAACATATTAGTTTCGGGGTGGAGATCGAACCCACGCATTTCATTTCAAAGCGGACATTTGAAAAGACTGCATCATCACCATCAATTTAGATAAATAATCTTTCTCTAAATAAACTGCAACATCGGGCCGGGAAACCCGCTAATCGCGCCCGTATATTTCGCAGCTCGGGACATCCAGCGAGCCGTGTTGGTTGGACAAACGAAAAAGTTTTGTTGTTAGCCATTTGGTGATTGTTTACAATCATTTCGTGTCGTGCTAACACAGCTAACCGATAAAATACTTTGTGAATGAGTATCCGGCGGCAAGTTAAAGTTTTCGCGTTGGAAAAGCGATATTATCGACGTCTGATTTTTTATACCCACAGGAATGTATGAAAATCTTTGGCTTCTTTTTCAGTAATAAATATTCTGGTATTTATGATTATTAAATAAAAGTATACACAGAAGAACTCTGAGTAATATCGATAAAACGAATTTCCGTGATTGCAATGCGCTGCTGTGACATTGTTCCGAATCCAGGATGTCGGCATTTTAATGGCGGACATATTGGAACATGTGTGCACCTTGAACAGAATTTTAAGCAGTAAACTCCAAGGTACTCGCATTTGGTAAATTTAGTTATCATTACCTCTGGTGGTTGGAATGCTGGTATAGAGCTGGTCATCAGTCTTGTGAAAATAAGCTGTTCAACGGTTCTCATTAGTCTAGTAGCAGCATTTCTTAGTTGTCAAATTATTGACAGATCTAAAGTTTTTGCAAAACTCAAAAAGGTCGTTTACACATTATCTAAACGCCTATATTATACTGCACTGCTCAAAAATCACTTCATTTAAAAAACGCTTTCCTAGATCTCATTCTTTAGCATGTCTAAGATATATCTAGAGTCTGGAGTCTAGACTACAAACAGTCTTAAAATATATTGAATACAAAATAACCTAAAGCCTTGTCAATAAGTAATATAAAATCCAAAAGATGGAAGGCATTATTCAGTTATGGAATTGTCATATCCGCTGACTATTCGACCACGCAGCCTTCAAAACTAAGCTCCGAGGCGCGAGGCCGCACAAGTTTCTAATTAATACTGTCCACTGCGGCAAGCCTTTGTGAATCTGCTCTTTACGGACACTGGACAGACGATTCCGCGTGCACTTTAATCTTGTAACCTATCGTGGAAGAGCTACAAGGCTGCTAGTTAAAGATTTTTAAGGTTGCCATACTTTCAAGTATCAATTTCTCTCGAATTTTTTGATGGCATTAGATGCATTTTTTTCAGTTTGCGTGTAATGTGGCCAACAATGTAAGTTATTCTTCATTCAGGTTGAAGAAGGTCCTGAAAATGGAGCACAATAACTAGAACTAAAGATCTGACGATAGAATTCACTATTAAGAACAAGGAAACAGTTTTGTTGGTAAATCTTTTCTGTTACCTCCTCCAAGACATACAAGAAGAACGCTTAAGGAACTTAACCCTCAAAAAAAGGGAATGCATAAAGTATGATGTTGATTATGACAAACATACCTATTAAACCTGAAACGATGTTTAGGACTCAATAATAAATAGTTTTGTATCTGTAGCATAAAATGATTTTTAATCTAGAATCTAATTATATCCATATACGTATAAGCTCATACATCGTTCGTCAGTTCATTATTTATCAGCGAGCAGCACGTGCAAGTGAAATTGACTGGTTGATTAAGCGCCCACCTTTATAGAGAGGTAATTAAGGCAATTCAATTATGACGTTACGGTATTTTGTGCTGCAGCCCAGAACTGTTTACTCCTTCATATTTTTAGTAGGGTTTTATGAATTAAATTGATAGAATATGATAGATGTAATATAGGTGTATTTGGCAAAGAAATTTGGCTGAACGAAAACGCTCAACAGACATATTTATAATTTATTTCCAAATCCTCCTATTAATTTAACTTTATGATTGATTTCGTTGCGGGTTAAAGACAAGTTAGACATTCCCGGAAACTCGCTGAGCTTCAATGTTCAGTGTCATTACAATGTATGCCACTATTAATCCTGGATTACAGGAGTAGCAGTGGTGGGTGTGAGAGGGGGACAGTCTCCAAAAAGTCATACTTATACATAATGCAGAACTTATAGCATAATAACTAATTATTCATGTGCGTAGTAGATATCAAAACTTACAATACACATTAATCACTTCGTATAAACCCAAACATAGATAATACCAACCTTATGTTTGGAATGGTTCGTCCCAATTTCACAGCTTCTTCAGCTTCTTGCTGAAGACACCATGAATGCTGGCATAACATGCTAAATCTTATTTGTATAAACTTTGAAATGAAAATTAAAACATTACATTCATTCGAAAATGATGTACATAAAATGCTAACGAAACTCATACAGTAATTTACCACGAAAATACAAAAATAGCTAAATCAAGACACATCTAATTTAATAGAACTGTGAGCTTGCCTCGGACCAGACATGTATTTTGCATCCAAGTATCAGTTTAGGCGAATTGCACACGTGTACGAGTACATATGAGAGAGGCAATGTCCTCTCCCCAAGACATTACCCGGCGATAAAAGCGAGTTAAAAGTTATTAAACTCCAGTGCAAAATTATTTAGTGTGTACAGATCATTATTTCCAATTTGGGTGTGTACTCTGTTGCATATTAAAGTTTAAATTGAACGAACGCTGCGGCTCGGTGTAAGTCTGCATTAGGACTCTCGTGGGAAGACGAGGGTAAGGTAGCGGCCTGAGATGTGTGGAAAGTGGAAATTCTGATATGAATTAAACAGCATATTATTAGGATGAGTTTATTGTAAAAAATATGTAAAACCCTAATGGCGTATATTCACATACATTCACATTCCATAGTATCTCGGAATTTTTGTAATTTTTGATCTGCATACAATCTGAGAATCCATTTTATCAAAATATTTCTTATTTATTATGTTTTTATTTTATCTTTCGGCGTCATTCCCCATTATTCTGAACTTACATAAAACTTGGATTTCAAATTTACAAGTCAACGATGTTTTAAATAATTTCTAAACTATGAAGAAACTCAACAAAAATGTTTCACTAACAATACACATATCACAATATGATTCCCCGCTCCGCTCGCCAACATAACAAGACTCCGGACATTCTCGAGAGCCAAGAACAAAGTATCGTTGCAGTTGTGTGCATAATTCACTTTATTGCATCTCGCTATGCTCGGCTGCGGGCTCCTAGACGTTCCCTGTCATAACTCTTCATACAGCCCCTCCGTAAAAACTGGCAGTATCAGTACTCGGGATCATTTCAACGTGCCGTTTATGCGGTAAATTTTCTTTAATACGCGTTTATTAAGCTCTAATGAAACGTTTTTGGAATAAATAGATAGACTGTGTAGTTGGCAGTAAATTTTCAACGTTATTGGCTGCGTTTGTATTACTTCAATGATAAAATATCTCGCAGACCAATATTTTGTCTACAGTCTTTCTAGGGGTAATGACTAATAATAATTTATACCACTTCTCGTGTTTGTTTTATTTGTAAATACTGTTGCGGTTTTATATTCAAGCTAGTCCCTACGAGTATTGTGATTGCCTTTTTATATTTCTTAGACTACGGCAACCGATTTTGTTACATACCATAAAACTGGATTTTATTTTTAGGTCACATCTTGTTTACAAGTGTACATTTTTACTAATAAAAGAACTCTCCATAAAACATCTATAAAGATTGCTCACCGCGGCAAGACTACTGCGACTTATCAATTCCTCAGAAGGAAATATAAAAAATGCGGCGCTCGTAACACCATAGAATTTGAACGCGTTTGCGGCGTGATAAAACACTTCACGGCTGATAACCGTGTTACAGGCGCCGTAAAAATGATGTGCCAAATAATATAAACGGTACAGCAGGACCACATTTTCTCGATAGAATTACGATCACTAATACTTATTGTTACGCAAAACATTTGGAGAATAATATAAGCCTTCAAATATAACTACAAAGTGAAAAATTATTGAATATTTATTAGTGAATTTCACAATTAAGCGGAGATTTTCTAAGAAAAAAATATGAATAGATAAGTCCATGGAGATTCATATTACAGTCCCTGAAGTTGGATATATCAAGAACCTAGTATTAACGTGAGTAAACTTCTACGTTGTGGACATTTCAAACTTTACAAAGTATGGTGGAAATTATAAAATTTTTCATCAGCAATAAGATTTACTTCCTAAAAAAACTTTCTTTAGTCCTATTACTGTTTGTAAATAATTTTTAGTGATCTTTTCATATTTTCATAGATTCACCAATTTTGTGCTATTGAATTTTTTTATGTTTTCACGTCACGCGAGATTGTGTAGGGCTGTTATTTCCACCTAAACGCCTCGGGTTGTGTACTCTCTATTATTTGTTTGGCTTACCTCAAACAATAACGACAAAGCTATCATTTAAAATACAAATTTTAATATATTGTTTTCCCATTTTCAAATATTATTATAAAAAATATGAGGATCTTTATAATTACAATTATTTTGAGTAGGCACTTTTTACAATAGCGGAAATTTCCAATTGGCCAAATTTCCAGTTTTGGCCACTTGGCCAGCTCGATTTTCTGTTTCACTGCTAACTGACCTGAAGTAAAGACATTACTATATTGTAAGTTATTTTTGTTAGTGACGTTTCTGGAGGATCAAAACACTTTTTATAACTAGTTCCACATGTAGTAAACCTACAATATTCACTTTTGAAACGTATTGTTAGAAAAACTGGTTTATAAAATAAAATATTTTTCTTAATATTCTGGCTTTAAAAATGCTAAGGCTATCAAAGTGCGTATAGTGCGTGGTTATTAACTATCAATACACGCAGACTCCTGAAAGTCAGAGGTGTGTTTTGGAATTTAAACCCGCGACCACCGTGAACGTGTAGGCAGCCGCGCATGGTCCGTTCCCAAAAGATCACCACGCACTTAATAAACGAATATTTCGTCCTGACGCCATTGTAACTGTTCGAACGCATCTTCACTTTCCATTTAAGTTCCCAAATTATCGTCCATTAAGGGTCTGCATTGGCTTTCGCTTGTATAGAGCGTATTAATCCCAGAGTTCCGTGCTAGACCGATGAGCAGACAATAGTCTGGACCGGTCATTGACGCGGCCAAGCTTTGTGCGACACGCGCGGTGCCGGCCGCTCAATAATGCGAAGCGCTTTCAAAGCTATTGATTCTGTACCAATCATTATTACATAGGATATAGGCACCTATAATGTGTCAGCCCAGATATGTTCCACTGCAGAGCACGAGCCTCCTTTACAATCAAAAATACGATTGAGAGTGGTAAGGCCATATAGTCTTAAAGTGTGCCCTGGGATTTGAACCCGCGACCACTATAAACTTGTTGGCAGCTGCGTCTGGTCTGTTTACCAACAGGCTACCACGCAATTTTAGTCACCTATACACATAAATTAATTATTGTTATTAAAAATGTTGCCAGACCATTAGACACGTAATTATTTCCCCTAGGCGAAAACGATGACCCGTAACCGTTATGCTGTCAGCGACACAACTGTCTTATCGAATAAATACAAATTTATTTATTTAACTCTGTTATATAATGTAATATATAAAGTGCGTGGTGGCCTGTTGATAACGGATCAGACGCGACTGCCAACATGTCCACGGTGGTCGCGGGGTCAAATCCCAGGGCACACCTCTGACTTTTCGCAGTCATGTGTGTATTTATAATCAATCACCACGCACTATAACGGTGAAGGAAAACATCGTGAGGAAACCTGCATACCATAGCGATTTATAACACAAATTTATGGTATGTATAGTCCGCCAACCCGCAGTAGGCCAGCGTGGTAGACTATTTGGCCTAACCACTCTGAATCGTTCTCTCGATTGTAGAGGAGGCCCATCGCATGCAGTGGGTCATATGTGGGCTCATAAAGTACAGTACAGTTATCTATTATTGTAGACCAAGCAACAAAGTCGCAGGAATCATCTAGTTAATAAATAAAATTGATTGAAGGATTAAAGAGCTCTTATTTCCATAGTTCGTATCACAGTGAAACTAACGAGCATTAAGGACTCCAGGGTTTTTACAATACGAACAACAAAACCCAGCGGTAATCCCATATGCGAATATAAAAACAAATATAATAAAAATATTCAAATCCGTTTTTGTTCCACTTTTTCATGACGTTATGAGCTTACATTTCAATCCATTATTAGTTGAACTAACTAACTTTGTTTCCCTCTGAATATAACGGACGAAATTTAATGCAGCACTGTTGGTTTTTGATTATATAAAATAACCATGCTCCTTTTCTAAATCCACGTTCAACTTTCAAACTAAAAAGGAGTGAACTATTTTTAAAAAAGAAATTTCATTCCATTTCAAGCTAGGAATTTCCCGTGACAATTATGGCCACCTCAAAAATTGCGAATTGATTCGTATGACGTCAGAACTTCGACCATAAATGTAACACGACAAAAAAGAGGTCGCAATCAAAAATCTAAAAGCAAAATTCATAATCCGTAGCTTTTCAATTTAATTTTCAGGAGCAAGTTTCAAAGCTGAAACATTCGTAACGCCAGAGCATCGGTGCATGGCGATGTTATAAGATCTTGTGACTTGCCATGCGAATGTAGATCTTAATTGCCACAGTTTAAGGGCCCTAGTCGCGGTTTTTTGTGGAGATTTCTCGACGCCGACGTTCAGGAGTGCGGCGTGCTCGACTGGCGGCAGTTGGGTTAAGTGTCAGGCGACCGAGATTGCGGTTTAGCTATTATCCAGGTTACACGGTTTCGAATCTGAATTACGTATGAAACATTATTTAGTATGCTTTTTTATGAGGTATTCTTTTAGATGTGTAGTACTTCGTTCTTTTATTTCTATAAATATTCGTTGTTTATTTGCCCGTATTCGGTACACACATGAGGTCAACACACTAAGATTTTTATAATATATTATATTGCCCATTTATTTGGTTTATGAATTTGCAATCGGTTACCTATCGGACGTAATCTCGAGAACATAATATTTCAAATGTGTTCAAAGTTATTGACACCATTTCGTCCATTCGCAATTACCGCTTTTGTTGAATCGTGTTAAAAATGTTTTTAGATTATTTGAAGATTTTGTTTTTTTCCTATATTTTAATACAATAAAATCCTTTGTAATAAGAATTGGGTCACAGTCTTTGGCTCTAAAAACCTCAGCTTTTTTCTCGCTTTTACTGAAATCGATTGCAAAAGTTTGGGCTCAATGTCAGTAGATTGGACTAGAAAAATAAAAAAAGGAAAATGCAATGTTATTTTTTTCTAATAATTCTAATACCAACAGTAGATTGCTATTGCTGATTTGGGATCGTCAATAGTTTTTTATAATATGCAATATGGTGTCAAAATCAACGATTTCATTGTGTACGTATAATATAATAATATAAGGCGATGTGGGATTATGAATATTATTTCCTCATTCGCCTCCAACTTAACCCACATCCCAAGGTGAAAAGTAAGGTTTCCTTGAGATGGCTCCGTGGAAAATTTAAAGCTGCATTTATGTTAGTTTATTTTTCAAGTGTCGGGTAATTTTTGCAAGATCTTTTTATTTACGATATGAACGTATTTATGTCATATCAAGGGCGGTTCACATCTTCACACGTCTTTAAGTTTTCTAGTGATATGTGGCTTAATTACCTCGTCGCAGCGCTCGCTTATTTCTGCGTTCTTTTTATTTTTATTTAATGTCTTCCATTTTATTCCTAAAGAGGGTTATGGGTCGGATCTCAGTGTAGCTTTGAGGAAATGTTCTATTTTGGCAAATGGATTTCTATGATTTATTATGCAATTAAAAAGATTTTGGGACTTGTTTTAAATAATTATGTTTATGAAGACGAGCATATTCACGAAGAAACTAATGTATTGTCCAAATCTAACGATGAAACTAAAATTACGATACACATTATTTACATATCAATGTATTATTAAATATTAAAGGTTTAGAAATATCAAATTATTTGCTATGCGGAGTTTTCCTATCATATCGACCACGGTATTGTTATTTTAAACTCCAAAGCGGTGTTACAATTACTGTAACAAATCAATACTTAGTGAGAGCCAAGAGCAGCATACTCCGATTCCGACTAGCACATTTGATCCAGCAATACACTACTCCCTAACGATCTCTATTAATTACAAACCATTGTACACATGGGATAGCTTCTTACACGATACAAAGGCTGGGATATGTCGAGGCAAATAATTTATATATCAGGCATAGAGTAAACTACGTTCCGTCCCACTGCACCGTGCGATTTAGCCTGTCCGTAACAACATGGCCATTGTAATGGAACAATAGGGCAGCTGCCCTTTATGTATTGTGCCAAGACACATCTTGTAGTGCAAAAACACTACATCTTCGCTTGTGATCGTAGGTTCAGATTACATTAATGATATTGCAGGTAGATGTCTTAAATGCTATGTAAATAGAGAGAAGTTCGAAAAATTCCTGGTAAATGAGTAATTCGTAAAAATTATTTTATTAAAAAATAATTCACTACAATTACGGCTATTTTAATTTAAGACAGTTTTTTTGATAAAGTAATAAAGCTACAGGCGTCGCTAATGAATAGAAATTATACTAACTATCTTTCTGTGTGGAATCGGTGCGTACGCGAATATATTTAGATACCAGGCTCGTGTTTCAAGACATAAAAATTCACTGTGTGGTATTCTCTATTAAACCTTCACAGATGGTCTAAAAAAATCCCACCCAGCCAGCTAATTACCTCACCGCAAAACGCACACATGCACACAGAATTGTATGGAGAACTGCAGGAATTTAGTCCCACGGCGTATTCAATTTGGGAACTTTCAAAAAGCCATGTAGAGTGAGCGGTGGTCGCATGTCCACGCGAAATCCCTGGCGCCTTTAAAAATTCCTCGATTTATGCACTCACACTCAATAGGACGGCGCCGACTCAAAGCGGCGTATCGGAGAGAACGTTTTACATATGAAATGTGGGACTGATAGTTTTTTCATTGATTCGAGGTGCTGGTGTCAAATCGACTGAGAGTGGAGTGAAAAGTTAAAGGATTGAGGTGGTAATTTGCTGTTATTGGACTATTTTTATTTACATATATACATTTATAAACTCACGCCTTTTTCCCACAGGGGATAGGCACAGGTGCAACCAGGAACCAACGTTTGGCCTTGTATGTTTCGTCCCATGATGTGATAGGGAGCGAGCCTATCGCCATATCGGGCAGAAATTTCGGATTCCGGGCTGATATAATTAATAGAAAAATCCAATATCACTTTGCCCGACCCGAGACTCGAACCAGAGACCTCAGCTTTGCATTCATACTCTAGTACAACTGCGCCACCGAGGCAGTCTCTATTTGTATTTGTAAAATATTCTTATAGAATATTTTGTGTATCTTAAATTTCTTTTTTGTAGGATTTTTTTATCTCATTTGATTCTGGATAATTCACAGATGTGCGGGAAAATCCGATTAGTAGATCTTTTGATTCGTACAACATAATTAACCTAGATTTGTGGATAATTTAACGCAAATGTTAGGTAGATGATTAGTGTTAAAAACGCAACCAAAATCAATGAAGGTGCATAAATTGACTTTTCGTTCAGTCCATGTAGCCGAAGATTACGGTAGGAAAAAAAACCTTAATTGACTTTTTAATTTTTCGTACTATTCTACAAAAACATTAGTTTTCAAAAACAATGCAGACTTCACCCTATGCAGCTATAATAGATTCTTCAGATAACTCATCGTTTAATGAATAATAATAAATTACAATACAATATTCAAGATTGTCTCAACATCTCCTTCAATAAGAAAGCTGCAACTCAAATGAAACGAAACTGCAAATGTTCCGCCCGAGATTTAGCTTTACTGATTTTTCAGCAAAAATACACACCTTTTTAACTCCCAAAATCCTGCAGTTCGTCCGACCGGCGAGCAATAGAAACATCGTTGGGTTTTAAATGAATGGAAATGGGGTGGCGCGGGAGCAAGTAAATCTTTTTGTTAGCAACGTTGATCTTTTCACGTGCACCCGGGGCAAAGGCGACTTGAATGGAAACGCCCCTTCATCTGGCATGGATATAATGATGCAAGGATTTGTTGCACACAAAAACGCCGGGAAAAATGTAATTATAAAAGTTTATGAATGAGAGTTTGCAAATATTTTAACTACCTTCGCTTGTCTTTGTGGACAGAGTCTAGTCTGGTTAAGCTTTAATAACGTTTATGTAATGATGTAAGCAAGAGGTAAATAATGAGATGTTGTTGTGTACATCCTTTTTACTAATTTAATACAGAAAACTTCAATTCAAATATGATTTGTGTAAACGAGTAAATAACAAGCAAATACCATAATGTTTCCATTATTGTATCCAAAGAATGCAGAATCGAGTGATCTTTTATTGGTTTTCACTTTTCAATTTAACAGTAAAATATATCAAAAGGTTAAAAAGAGTACCGTAACGATTTGAACCGATCTAAAGCACCTGCACTTAATCTATTATCTACCGATATTTGTAACCACAATTCTTGCACAATTTCATGCTGAAATAAAATGAAACCTTCAAATAAATCTAGATTTTCCATGCGCTTTGACTTTTGATAAAGCAAAAAGCTGATCCATTTGCAGCAAATGTATAGCAATTGTATCAGAGTATTTAGAAATGAATTTTGTTGTGCTGTCCACCGTCTAGTGCGAAGCTGGACCAGACGAATAAGCCCCGAGGCAAAGTGTCCGCTTTGGTCGGCGATTCGTCAACGTCATCTCTGCGAGATAAAACGGCATTTTGTAATATCGGTTTAGATTTATGATCGCGTGCGGTTACCCTGCGCTTCAGTGGATTATGGAAGCCTTTGTTGCTTGAGTTTTGAGTGGTAATTCAAATTGTTGAGATTTACAACGGTTTCTTATTAGATTTCGTGTAATTTACTTTATTTGCTTTAGAGTTTATTTGTTTCACTATAAAGAGAGTGAGCGAGCACATCATTTTAAGTAAAAACACTCACAACTTAAGACGATTATAGATGAGTTGTTGAACTTTGAGATTCCAGAAAGAAAACAGCATCATCGCGTAGAAATTTTAAGGAATCAGTGAGTATGAACGCGGTACTCCTACTCGTAATAGTTCTATACAATTTTCAATAATAACAGTTATTAAAATAAACTGGCAGGATTCACTGCAATGTTCCTGACAGTAAGTTCAATGGGACAAGCATAGATATATATCGCCGATCAACACAATTATGCTGACTAGCTCATCGCTGGTTTTACACAGGATAACTTTTTGTGTGGTCGTAGGCAGGTTCATATATTTATGTTTTTACCATACATTTTGTCTATGGAGATATAACACATTTTCGTCTGGGCGTTTGTGAGACCGAAAAGTCTGTCGTAGTTCCTGATACCCACGACACAAGACTCGATCTTAGTGTTTGTTGAGTGTATTTATTTACATAATATGTCAACTCACCAAAATGACCACCTCGGAAACTTCAACGACCCCTGAAAACAATGAATATAATTTAAAATACAATAATTAATGAGCACGAAAAAGACGTGTTTTTAATAATTCTCCGGGCAGCAGACGAACGGAATGCTCAAGACTAGGCCCGGATGATCCATCAACGTCATAGCGTGATAAAATGACGTCGCCGCCATTAGATTTATTATTGTCTTAGGTTAACTGGAGTGGCATGCGTTCTTAAGCTTTTGAGCTGGCTGATTTATTGTTCTTCTTTGTTGTAACAACTTCCCTTAATAAAGGGTACGTGGAGTTTTATTTTAAATGTATGTAGCGTAGATATGTAAATGAGATTGTAAAATTGTTTATCGTGCAATCATGTCTAACCTCTTGCTTGTATCCCCGATGTCATAGGTAGATGTGTCTCTCGTATTAATCTGAGTTCACAGTGATGTTGGGCTCTGTTTATAGTCCCGAGCAACTTTTACCCGTTTGTCAAACTATAGAATCTACAGCGTGGATTCTCCGACCTGAGAATCGAATGCAGGAACTCGTGGTTCTTAACCTGTGTGCGGCTATTAGATCAGCAGAATCTTAAAACTAAGCTCTTACGAGAAGAACACTTTAAAATATTTTTTCTGTTACTAGTATTCATTTAAAATAAAACTATAAAACTCGTATTATATTAATTTTTATTACACTGTTAAACAAAAACAAAGTAGCTTAATTTCGAGCATCAAATAGCATTATAACATTTCAGAACGTCATCGCCAGGTCTGGTGAAATCCCGGCGCGGTGCATCGCCGACGTCAAACATTTAAAACACAATATTAAAGTTGGTGGTAGGTTTTAATTGCGCAAATATTTCCACTTGAAACAAGCGCGCGGAAGTTCGGCGTAACATGGATTATGGGATGTGTACACGGAGTGATACGGACACGCTGCGGTTTTTGTTTGTGAACATTTTTCGTTTATGAAATTGAAGGTAGATATTAATTAATTTTATTTTCGTTTACGTATAATTGATAAACTTGCAACTTTATTGCTTGTTTTATCTGTCATAAATTAGCGCACCGTGAATTTTCATAACATTTTCAAAAAAAGTATTTGCCACCGAGTGTCTACTTCGAGGGCAAATCTTATTTAGTTTTTATACTCCTATATAAATACACCTTTAGGCCATGCCTAACATTTGAGGCTTTCGACTAAGACAATAATACTCGGAACAGCTTCGCAGTCATTATTTTCATTACAATATTATCTAATCAACTAATAAATTAGAATGTAGTGTCAAAACTTTGATCATCCATACACTCACTCTTACCTACTTGTGACAAAGCATTAAATTCCGTTGCCTTAGTTTTCGACAGACTCCAGGGGGGAAAAGAGTAGGAAGCGAAAGTTTCAAACGAAAATAGCTGCAGTCACAAGTTTATTTAAAAATAAATCGTTTTCAGTATTGGCAACGCAGCTTAACATCGCATCGTAATAAACGCGTGTTTGAACCTTTTCGGAGGCTGCAGTGTGTGTCGAGGCATTGACTTTTGCTTCACTATTGGCTTTCATACATTTTTTATTTTCATCTTGTATGTTACAATATACAATATGGTTTTAAATTACATTTATGGATTTTGTAGAGCAATTCATACTTCAGCAATATATTGCCACTGGCCTATGAGTGTGTGACGTCAGAATATTAGCACATCGATCATATTCTACTGCACGGAATTGCGTCGTGAATAGGCCTATGGTTATTTATAGCGGACAAGACGAATAATGCCTAGATTGTAATTTTTCTGCCATTCTGGTCTCCATAGACAAAGAACAGCAGTGCAGTCTCCTGTTGATATTTCTCACGCCCGCTGTTTGATCCTTCAAAGATTTTTGGCAAAGGACTACACAGATTTTGCAGAATAGCACATGCGAAGAAATAACATGCTCTATTTGTGGTACCAATATGTATATCTGTCGACTTACGAAGAAAATACTCACGTTTGACATAAATTGCGCAAAACATCACTGAATACCTCCTAATTTTAAGATTCACCTGCCAAATATCCATACATTAATTTCAATTCACAATTATGTGCACGTGCCTTTGATTCCTAAAAGGTCAGTATAGATTAGACCTCTAGATCCGAGTCAGACCTAGCCGAGATCGGGGTAAATCCCGGCTGACATCCCGTTATAAATGCTCCTCTAAGACCCTTGACTATCATAAAGGCATTAGACGATTAGCTGGTGACAGCGCGCTCTTCATTACAACTACAATTTATTGGAGTCATCGTATGAATGTAATGTTAACTTTGATATATCTGAAGGTTTTAGAAAATATATTCCCAATTTTTTAATCAGTGAAATCTTGGAAAGGTATTTATTGAGTAATTCCCTGAATAATGGGGGGTTTAAAGTTTGATTGAGTGGTGTGTACTCGTAATCCGAAATAGTGAATACTGAATTAAATAAAAAAAAACTACAGTAATGCGAGAGGCCGTGGAATAGTCTTCAGCCAATCAGATCCGAAATAAATGTTTGCGTGATATTAATCCGTGAGTTTTGTTGTACAAGCGAAAGTTTATTGAGTGAACTTAATTAATTACAAACCGGGCGAATAATGGTAAACCAGTTCTTTTCCCTTAATTAATCAAATACATGGTTTGTTTACTTCATCAATGCATATGTTAAGGACGATTAAAGAAAATTATAAAGTTTAGTCGTAAATACGGATTTCTGTATAAATGTGCGAGCGAACCCATAGGCAATTTCTAGTCAATTATATTTTCTATCTAAGATCTACATTAAAACATTAAACAAAAGTAGTACAATCCGATTACCGTTTAATTAACGTCGCCCTGCCTCTATCGAGTTAGCATAACTCAATTGGGGCTCGTTACAAATTCCTTTTTGTTTTTTAATTCATTATATTAATTAGTACTTAATGACCCGCCGACCATTAGGGCTGTAGTACTTGTGACATTGTAAAGGGTAGCCTTCGTGTCGCATGTCCGAAATTTATTTGAATAAATTACGCAAAACACGAGAAAACTGGTGAATTTTAACCCGATCCAGAGCGTGACTGACCACCGACGCCGCCCCGCACCCGCGCTGAATTATAAATAATCTTTCTTCTCTCTTTTACTAAAATATATATTTATCTTGAGAAAAGTATACTTGTACGCTAAAACTAGGGATGAGTTTGAACTGACGTGCAACACTGATATTATTATTATTATTTTTAGCAAAATATTGTTCAATTGTTTTTAGCATTTAATTATTTTGATTTTTTTTTTTATAATTATAGGTTTAATAAATACCACTGTCAATCGATTCTCTCGATTGTAGAGTAGGCCCGTACCCAGCAGTAGGACGTATCTGGGTTGATACAATTACAGGTGTAATTAAATAAAAAATATATAATATTTACACTTTTTTTAACTGATTGGATTCCTACACTGAGCTAGTTTATCATAATGAGCATTAGTGTCGCAGGGAACGCAGAAACCAATTAACAAATTCAGGTAACCAAAATAATGCTGATTACGTTTAAAATTAACACTAATTTCGGTTGTCGCAATTACTTTTTAATTAGCCAATTAAAAATTCGCAGTTTATAGCCATAAATAAATACGATGATAAAATTATTTAATAATTAATAAATTACCAGTGTGAAAATTATATTTTATGTTTCACAATTGGGTTCCCGTGCACTACGCCAAGGGAGATCCGTGTTATCAAATTATATGATAATTTTGTATCAGAATTTTCATATTGGACTTTTATTACCGCCCTTGTCCGTCACAATTACGTGGGAAATGAAAATAATATATTGAATGCAGATTTTTTATACGATGGTTGTAAATAATAATACATACAATTTATAATATCATAAATAATTACTTAATTTTCCTGGTTATGTTTGAACAATTTATAACGTATTAATTTTTTTCCGAAAGTCTGCCATTTTATATTTAAAATCTGACACAAATTAGATAGCCTGATCAAAAAACATTCTTAATACCTTACCATTCACTGCTTGTGCAAGTTACTCATCAAGAATGATGGGAATTATTATGATATAATAAATAAAACAAATAACAACAGCAACCGCAGAAGCATCCGCAAAAATCACTTAAGCAATTTACATGAATGTATAATGAATATCGAACTTTCGAGCACTCATCAGCGAACATTACCGTCGGAAAGTTGGAAATCTTTATAAATTCAAAAGAGCTAAAGCCGTCTGAACTCTATCGGAGGCCCTTGAATTGATTCGTGGGTCATTTGCATGGGAGACGATGCGGCGACTCAGCTATTACTGACGACTCGAAAACTAATCTTCAACGCGGCTTCAAGTGGCTCTCTCTGGACGGCAGCTTTATTTTATATACTAGCTGTTGACCGCGGGGTCGGAAAAAAAGTCTGAAATTACTAGAGATTTTCATATGCTTGCACGATATAACTGCGATACACGGGTTGGTAAGTTCTTGACTGGTGATGATTGTACTTGTACTTAGCAGAGACGACTTAAACTGACTGACTGAAACCAAAACGTAACAAAAGTCCCTACGTCGCTATGAAGGAGATTCCACCATCTTTACAGATCTTGGTGGTACCTAATCGGGGCGGAAACTAGTATCTTTTACACACTATTTTTTATTACATGGTCCGATAAGTTTTGCTTTATTGTGCTTTTTGAGGACCATGAAAAAAAACTACCAGAAAACAAATGAGGTTGTTTTACAGTTTATTAGTAACTTAAATGTACTTGTTTAATTCGACGGATTAGCTCATATTACAATCTAAATCGTTTCAATATTATATCTGGTGCTCAATAGATTTATATGACAATATCACCGGACTAACTACGACGCTAACACGACAAGGGTTTGAGTCGAATTAACGGTTCAGTTAGATAGCAGTTGAATGAGCTGCAAGCTTTGATCCCTCTATGTTATATTTTAGTCCCAAATTGTTTGTATGGAATATCCGGTTTGAGGCTGACCGTTTGGTTTATACTATCTCGGCAGTCTTATCTGCACCTGTTTCATTAAACTTTTTGCAATAATGAGTATGTGAATGCGTCATATAAGGAAGTAAACTATACATATAGAATTAAATTGCATTAAAATCATATTCTCCGAATGGATGGATTAGCTGACGGCTTGTACAGCTTCATGTGATAGGATTTTAAAACATTGATTTAAAATATCCTTTGTAAATTATATTTTTGTGCATTGAGTATTAAAATCCAATTAATTTAATATTGATGACAAACGTGAATTTGCATCAGCCAAATTGTAAATTGGAGACTATTAGCGCAAATTATGCTTTGTTCTTTCAAACTGATGAGGTATTGCATTTCTAATATCGTTATCTAAAATTATAGTTACAAAATGAGATCTGAAAAATTGTGGCTTTCGACTAACTATTTTTATTGATAAGCAGATTCTAATTAAAATAAACAAAATCAATAAAATTCGATTATATAACTTTTTAATAATTCTATTGGGGGAGACACTATATACTTATAAAGCTGACAAATGAAAATAGTAAATGCTTAACAGTTAAAGAAAAATTAATAATGTCTCTATCAACAAAAGCTGACTGGCGCCACCTCGATTGAGTCGGCCTATATCTGCTATTGACCAAAGTTACTACACTGTGGCTAAAACAGTTTTAATTTAGTTATTAAGGTAATTATTTTAAAAGCTCCTAATTTTATGACCCTATATAATTTTGAACCATAAGAAAAAATCCTCTCAATTAAATTGTTGGCAGTTGACAAGTCCCTGGATCAGCAGAGAATGATTATCGGCTGATGCAGTCACAGATATATTAAAATAAGACTTACGAAATAACAAAACAATTTGTCGGCGCAGCTGTAGTGACAAGCCGCGTGAAATTGAAATCTAACCCCGACATAATTATGTATTTCTAATCAAAAACTCATGCTACACTTCGTTCATACAGTTCACAGACATGAGCGGTGTAATTACTCTAATTAACTGTCTGTATTATAATTAGATTATCTAAATCTAAATAACTGCTTTCAGACTGTAGCGTTCGTTAATTTATCGGGTGCTGCTAATCACAATTACGTTTTACATTATGTTCATTCAATCGTTTTTTTCGATTAGTTTTTCAATAATTTTCGATGTGGAGAATGAATAAACTTTTACATCACATTTTTTTTATTTGATAGCCTCCTATGAGCAGTTGGTTAGACACCGTCTGCGAAACGAGAGGCCGCGGTTTCGATCCCTGCAATGAGATAAAATATGTTTGTGTCAAACCACAAGTATTAGTTTCGGGTCTGAGTGTTTGTGAGACCGAAAGTCTTTCGTAGCTGCTGATACCCACGACACAAGACTCAAACTTGGTGTTAGTCAGGACTATATTATGTATATACAATTATGTGAGTGTTGGGTGTATTTATTTATTTATAAAAAATATTTCAGTTCATTTTAACTTTATAAATTTTATTCCAATTGATGATTATGTACGTGTTTATGTAACCTACTAAAATCGTGTACAGTTAGTAAATAACAAACTTTAATTTATCAATAATAAGTTTTATTTATCTTTAATTTATAATATATATATATATATATATATATATATATATTTTAATTTATCTTTAATTTATAATATAATAATTTTTACTTTAATTTATTTATAAGTTTTTATTTTCTTTAGCACATCGACAATTTCGTTTTGCTGTCGGGGAGGTCCCATGGTGTAATGGTTAGCACTTTGGACTCTGAATCCAACGATCCGAGTTCAAATCTCGGTGGGACCTGCTTTTTGTTTTGTGTTGTAATATCACGTTTTAATCACTGCTGAAATAATTTTGGTATTTATTATAACTATTTAAAAATAAAGTCGTGAGAAAATGTATAAATTGTGATTTGTTAATTAATATGAAGGAAACAGGTTTTTTTTAAACCGGTCTAATATTTTTCTGCCAAATATTGGAATTGCTTGTTTATTACCCAATTAATGAATTCTAGAATATGACATAAGACTCTACCACACGCTTACGGTAGAATATGAAATGGTCGCGTGAAGTGGCTTAACATAATAATTGGCGTTCAATTTCGTTTTGGTATCGCAATAAAATACTTTCACTTACTATATTCCGAACGGCGTAGTTGTACATCGGTACGGTTCCATTGCTGAGGTCTCGGGTTCGAGTCCCGGGTCGGGCAACGTGATATTAGATTTTTCTATTCATTATGAGTCCGGAGTCAGAAATTTATGCCCGATATGGCGATAGGCTCGCCCCCTGCCACACCGTAGGATGGAACAAACAAGGTGAAACGCGGGTGACCTGGTTACTAACGAGGAAAACCTCTGCCTACCCCTTCTGGGAAAAAAGGCGTGAGTTTATGTATGTACTATAGGCTAAGTTAAAATATAATATGTTCAAAATACTGACTTAAATAAAAATTCTTCACGTTTTTGTTGTTTTTTTTTTAAATCACTGCAATAACGTGCACAATGCTCTGTTCGTCATTATAGTTTTGTTAAATTGAGATCATTTTATTTTACCATTATTTTTTGTATATTTTTCTTTGGTATACTATTTAAATTGAGAAATTATTTCACGTCGATTTTTTTTTAAAATATGAAAAATTAGTTCTCTTGTTTCTCCTGGAAAAACATCACTAAAAAAATAATTTAATACAGACTAATACTCAGGGATCAACGAGTTCTAGCTACGTGTTTCTACTACGTTGACTATGTTAGGCCACGCTTGTAAAAAATGTCAACGCAATATTTTATGTTTGAAACATATTTTTATCATAAAGCTGTGAGTGTATAACCAACAAAATATTATACTTTACAATTTAATTGTTACTACTACTTCTGTAATATTTACAAAGATTTTTTCAACACAGCAACTCTATACTATATTACATTAGTCATATATAGATATCTCTTTCTCGCATAATTTTACGTCTTCTTCCATCACACTCTAATCAATGACAATTGAAGGCCGCGGCCTAGCGCGACGCACGCGCCTACGTCACAACAACCAAACAGTTTTAAATTTAGCCCAGATTAAAGCACAGTTTTTTGTACCGCATAGTTTTGAATTTAGAAGTGTTATACTCACATGCGATTGGTTGAAAATTGTGTCATAATGATAATTATTAAATTAATTATAATTAAGAGATTTTAAATATCAGTTGGAGTGTTATGCCGGTTGTATAAAAAGTGAATTATTATATCGCGTAAAACTCGTGGTTATTAATAATTACTAATCAATATAATATATATAAGTTAGAGGGTTTTTATTAAAAGCAATGGTATCTTAGACAAATCTGAGTTAAAAAAATATAGGAAAAAACGTTATTGTATGCACTCTCAGCTGCTTAATATTTTGACTTTAAGTTTAAACATTGATTGTTTCAAGAAGAAAGATTGTTTAAATGGAAGCTATTAGCATCAATTTAAGATGAAGTACGGAAAGAAACTAGCGTTGTTCACGCTTTTTGCGATGAATTTAGTGGACCAGCCGGCGCCAGAGGTGAAAATCAAGCAAGGAGTTCTTACTGGTAAAATCAGTCCTGACGGAAGCTTCTTCGAATACCTCGGCATACCGTACGCCACTACTAATAGCAGTACGAGGTTCAAGGTTTGTAGTTTTATATTATTTACAAAACATAAACTAAATGACATTCTAAAATATGGACATCCTCCGCGGCGCAGTTGGTTAGATACCGGCTGTGAAACTTGAGGCCGCGGGTTCGATCTCCGCACCGAGATAAATGTTTGTGTGATCTACAGGTACCTATTTGTTTCGGGTCTGGGTGTTTTGGATAACGAAGTCACTCGTAGCTTCTGATACCCAGAACACATGACTGTCTTGTGTGGGGTAAGGACTATGCATGTGGCTGTTGTGTGTATCTATTTATGTCCTTGTATTTACCGGGTCAGAATTGACTCATCAATTGTGTGTGACCCCATAGCAAGATTCCTAAATGTTTTGTGTTGTGAATATCAGGGAATATTTTAGTCCCCTGATAATCTGGCATGAAACACCATACTCCCGCCTGTATCTCCGAAATGATATGAAGAGATGTGTTGTAACAACCATAATTGACCGCCCTTATTTCTGCCCCAAATATGATAGACAACTTGCTAAATTAGGATTCGAACCGAGGACCTCACTTTTCGGTCCTGTGTATTATTCGTTGTGATTCCCGCAGTGTCTATCAGTTTGGCCGACACTGCAATTAGTGTATATGTGGTTTCCAAAGGACACTTTATCAGTATCCGAACAATAGTTTCGAAAAAATATATCTAGAAGGTAAGATAGTCGAAAAGTGTGTTGTTGAACTCATTAGAAACAGATATTATAATACATGCACGGCTTACACAGATGTTTTTTATAATCGTTTCCAATATTTGGAATTTATGACGATATCGACGTGAATAAGTTATCTTTTTAAACCACATTCTCATTATGTAAAATGTGGAATTAGAAATACATCAGTTGTTTTTTTTTCATAAGTTTATTATTTAAAAATAATGGATAATACACATATTAATTTTGTTTCGTATTATTTTTTGACTACATTGTTTTTTATATTGCTATAACAGGTGGTAGACATAGCGAGTGGGTGAGTGAAACAATAAAGCATCTTTGCCGTTTCGCTGGTTATTGCAAGTGACTACCTATTACTTGCAATAAATAAACTGGATTGCGAGACAAAACAGTTGTTAAGAAGAGAATATTTTACTTTTTAATTCCTAGGTCACTTTGTGTGCATTTTTTGGTTTGAAAGTCATGTATGGGTCCTAGACTTGATTTTTATTCAGCATGGCATGCCGATAGACACGTTTTGTCCCTTAGAATGGAACTAAGCTTGATGAACTGTAAGTGCCACTAGTGCCTCTGGCTGCGCTATATCAGCCCATATACGTCCTACTGCAGGGCACGAGCCTCCTCAACAGTAGAGGCTGCGATCGTTCTAGCTGCCCCTCCGGAATATGTTGATTACTATAAATTAATATTGATTAAAATTTACAGGCACCGCTACCTCCTCCATCGTGGGATGGCGTGTTCAAAGCAATCGACGAAGTAGATCAGTGTCCACAAAACTCCATATTTGGCATCGTAGGACATGAAGATTGTTTGAAAATAAACGTATATGTACCAGTCAGTGGCAAAAGACCGCTGCCAGTTATGGTCTATATACATGGAGGAGCATTCATCTTGGGAAATGGTGGCAAGTCGTTGTATGCACCAGACTTTTTGGTAAAACACGACATTATTCTAGTTACGTTCAATTACAGACTCGGAGCTCTTGGTTTCATTTGCTTGGGTACAGAAGATGCTCCGGGAAACGCAGGATTAAAAGATCAGATAGCTGCTTTAAGATGGGTCAAAAAAAATATTGCAGACTTCGGTGGCGATCCCGAAAAGATTACCATTTTTGGACAAAGTGCTGGCGGTACTTCAGTATCTTTGCTTTTGGCAAGTGAGGCTACTATTGGTTTATATAACAGAGCTATAGTTCAATCTGGGTCTTCAATATCCAACTGGGCTATTAACAGACAACCAATATGGGTAGCCAGTCTCTTAGCTAAAGAATTGGGGCATGATACTAAGGATCCTAAAGAAATCTACCAATTGTTATCCAAAATTCCATTCAAAGATTTAGTTAAATCAAACCCTGAGAAACCTCTCGGCAAATACTTTGATACGGAATTATTGCATTTACCGTGTGTAGAGAAAAATATACCGGGCGTAGAGCCAGCTTTAACCGATTTGCCTTATAATTTATTTGCGAATAAGCCAAAAAGAAACGTGTCAGTCATGTATGGATCAACAAGTAAAGAAGGGCTATTCATCATATCTTGCAAAGATGACAAAAAAATAAAAGTTATAGATGAAAAATACACATTTGCATCCGACTTAGAATTTCCATCTGATACGACAGCTGAAAAAGAAAATAATAAAGCCAGACAACTTTATATAGGAGGAGATCGAATGAGTATGAAGAATATATTGAACATATCAGATCTTTTCACCCATTTATATTTTGAAGTACCTTCTATATTGGAAACAGAACTGCTGTTAGATAAAATTGATGCACCTGTGTTCAATTATTATTTTAATTATGCTGGTGGCAGAAATTTCTTAAAGTACATTACGGGATTCAAACACGAATCAGGTGCTTGTCACCTTGATGAATTGATGTATCTGTTTAAAGGAAATCTATGGCCATTTCCGATAAATAAGAAAGATCAACAGATGATCGATTGGATGACTAAGTTATGGACCAATTTTGCGAAACACGGGTTAGTTATTTGTATATAACTACTTTGTAATAACATTATTATTACATTATTGTTGTTATTACATTATTAGAAACAAAAATAATACTCGTATAAGAAATATTGGGGATGTTGTAGTTCGGAAAAACTTCGAAAAGAGTATATTCCGGATAATTTTATTTTTGAGACTCGATAGTAATTCATTCCTAAAAATCCGCAAAATATAATCCATATTGCAATAATTTATAATGAGTTCATACGCGGATACATGAAATTGAAATTCTCATCCAATATTCGGCCTATTGAAATGTATTTTTCTCTCCAAATTACTGTCTTTTATACCTAGACAAAAAATAAGTTTCACGAAAATGCAAAAAACTTTGATTAAAATATTATTTTCTTGACTTATTTTATTTTGAAACGAAATCTTTTCTATACAAAATAGCTCGTTTTATATTTAAAAAAAAACCGTGAAAATAATCAAAGACAAATCAAATGTTATGATTTTTGTATTTTCCAGTGATCCTACACCAACAAGTGACTTGCCAGTTAGATGGATTCCAAGCACCAAAGAAAAACTAAGGTTTTTGCACATAGACGAAGAATTGAAAATGGGTGACTTGCCGAATCCAGAAGCATATCGGTTATGGGAGAACCTGTATAGGAAGTACAGAAAAAAATATGTTGAACCCTATTAAAGAATTCCAGTAAGACTTTCTTTTCATGACTTATTATCGTGTGAGTAATATAACAACAACAAAAAAATCACGGTGTTATCAACTAGCAAAATTAACATCGGAAATATAAATGAAAATGGAGTCCCTTTTGGAATCTATTACGTCGGGAGTGAATGGGTAATATTCATCGACTGTTGGCTTATCAATATTTTTGGGGGATTTACATTTATTCTTTTTCTTGTGTTGTTTGGCTCTATAATACTGTGGGTACCTTTAAAGTTTCATATGAAAGTAATAAAAACATTTACTTACATTGACATAATTATTTTTGTTGTAATAACTTCAAAATGTATGTATTTCCCTTGTTAAATAAAAGTGCACCTATCACACGGTTTTTTTGCTTAAATATGCGGAAATTATTGTTCATATTTTTTACTGAGAACAAAAAGTTGTACAGGCACGCTGTAACCAGGACTGCAGTGCGCATACGACTCAAAGAAAATCGACGAGAAGTAATGTTATTGCGTTTTGTTTGGTGAGGGAGATTTCCAGAGGCCCAATTTGCTGGTAGAATATTCGTATCCGGATAGCAACCATTGTACATCGTTGTTAAGGACTCGAATACTGATCCACGTAAATATATCGCGTTTCGGATTCATCCTATGTATATCCGGATACAATCAAGGCGGCATAATGGTATCGGCTGACGAGAGCTGAAGATCTTACGCTGGTTGATATTCTATCTGGATTCCACTGCGCCTATAATCAGTAAAAAAAAAAAAATGTACTATTCATAGTAAAGTTGTTACCGAGAAATATTACTTTACACGTATATCCAGTTAACCTAGACCAACCACAAGGATGTCTCGGTAAACGATAAGATATTATGAGGCTTATCATCGCAGGTGTCTGTGCGGAAGCAAATTAATACATAATAATATCAAATAAACATCAATTACAGTAGATTATAAATTTCTATGGTATGTGAAAGTCCACCAACCCGCACTAGGCCAGCGTGGTGGACTATATGGCCTAACCACTCTCAATCGTACTCTCGATTGTAGAGGAGGCCCGTGCCCTGAAGTGGGTTGTATATGGGCTGATACAATACAGTAGATTATGCGTAAAATTAAGGAAAGGAAATGTTTGTTGTTGTTTTCTTTATTTGCTATGAATCTGGTTGATCAGCCGGCTCCGGAGGTTGAAATAGACTCAGGAGTGATAAGTGACAAAATAAGTGCCGTCGGCAATATTTTAGAGTATTTAGGAATACCATATGACACTGCCGAAAGATTTTAGGTAAGCATTTATTTTAAATACATTTAATTGTCACAAGAGTCAATGTTCTTCGTATAAGTTTATTTTGATTGTATAATAAATTAGTGAAACTGACGTTGAAGGATCGTTATGATATAAGCTGTGTGATAATTTTAATTAAGGTCTTTCCATAGGATGTTATAAACAATCACGCGAAAAGGCAGCTTATCACACGCTTCTGTTTTGTTGAGGTAAACAAATAATTGCTATTCATTTCTAGAAGTTCCTAATAGTCAAGAATTGGTTTTAATTTTACTTCATCTACCAAGTGTGGAAGCAGAGTTTCCTGACATTGAACCCGCAATAACTGATTTACCATACAATCTTTTATAAAAAGTCCTAAAAATATTTCATTAATTTATGGATCAACCGACAAAGAAGGTTTGTATTTAGTAGCAGATGAAAGTAATGAATCATAAGAAAACACTAATAATCAGCATATATTTCGTAATAATTTAGTATTTCATTCTAAACAAGAGGCTGCTCGCGTGTCAAATAAGATAAAATAATTTTACTTTAGAACCCAAGATATAAGCATGAAAACTATAATGAACTTATCTGACGTCTATGCTCATTTGTGTTTTGAGGCTCCAACAATATTGGAATCTAAGATTTTATTAAACAAAGTGAAGGCATCGATATACACTCGTAATTACTACTTTACGTACCCGGGAAGGCGAAATGTTGTGAAAGAACTCACTAGATATGAAAATGTAAGTGGCGCTTGTCACGGAGACGATATTTTTTATTTCTTTAATGGATTTATCGAACCATATTCAATAAAGGAAAAGGACCAAATCATATTTGATTAGTTGGCTAAAATGTGGACGAACTGCGCAAAATTTGGGTATGTATTACGTGAGGAATTATTATCATACTACTACCTTGAAATTAAACATTTATACCACTTATAATTTACAATAATTAAATTTTGACTACACATAAATACATTCTTAAAAACACCAATAAATTTAGAATTTTATAAGAATTTGCTGATACCAGGATTAAGATAATATGAGTGTCATGAAAAAACACAGTATTATTTAACATTTTCTCTGTGCCAAAACGTTTTGATTAAGATTATCTTGGTTGCTTGTGTTCTAGAATGTTCCCTAGGCTCTCTGAAATGTTCTCAAATGCAAATTCAGCTTTCACGAAATTTTCAAAAATCCTACACCGGAACGCGACAGCGAACATTCCAGTGAAGTGGGAACCAAGTACCAAAGAGTTAAAAATGGGTCAATTACCAAATCCAAACGTCTTAGACTGTGGAAAGAAATATACGAGAAATATCGAAATGTTAATCTAACAAAGCTGTAGAGGTGGCCAAATTTTGTTGCAAGAAAATAATAAAAACAGGTTAAGTTTAAATCAAATGAGATTAAACATAATTCGTGAATATAATATGTCTATTTATAATAGCGAAAAGGACAACGAGGAGAACGAAAAAGGTTTAATGGCCCTATGTACAATACCATCCAAACAAATAACGTTAAGGTCTCTGATGATTACCATTATAAATATAAATTTCCTGCGAATAATTACTGCTTCGAATTGAATAGTTAGGATTAGATTGGTATTATGTGTTATTATAGTTAAAGTTCAACTCCAGATCTAGTCTAATGTAGTGAACTGAAGGGAACTAGAGCGAAACATACACCCACATAACGACCTACGCATATTATTAGCATTGAAAGTTTAGGAATAAATTCCTAAGACTATTAGTATAAATGCGGGCAAAGATTTAATACAATATCACGCATGGGTCCTCGTTGATGTAGGCAGAAATGCCACCAGATCTATCCATAAGCTTATTTCCGTCCTAAAAGTGACAAAGAATAAACCTACCAATACATCCAGCAAAAATCCATAAAAGGCACCGCATGTGAGTTTTTAATCGATATTTAAAATACTCGTAAGAACTAAAAGTATTTTTAAATATTTTTGGCCTAAGTAATTCAACAGGAGAAGCTCCTATTTTTTTTTAATAATGCATCAGATAATGCCAAAAATATGCCTCATTATAAATAGGATCCAAATAAGCACTGTACTGTACTGCATTAGCCCAGATACGTAATAGTGTGTGGTGATTGACTATCAATACACACATGACTGAAAAGTCAGAGGTGTGCCCTGGGATTTGAACCCGCGACCACCGTGATCAAGTTGGCAGCCGCGACTGGTCTGTTGCCAAATTAGTACAAACTCGGAATTAATAGATTTATTTATTTAGCAGTTAGTATTGCAACTATTTATTTTGCATGATTGAACTATGGCTATAATATTATGTCATATTAAAAGTATACATAATTATATACTTCAATGTATCCTTATGTAAGTAAACCTTCAGTATAATATTATTATAAAATTAGGCGTCTGTTATTTATTATTTCCTGGTTAAAAATGTATTTATTATAACTTTTTTAAATAAACCCTCCACTACATTTTTAAATACTTTCTCTTACATAAGGAACCAGTATTTTTATTTGCCTTTTTGATTGAAGAGGCAGAGGTGCAACCAGGACACCCACAATTCGCCTTGTATGTTTCGTCCCACGATGTGATAGGGAGCGAGTTTATCGCCATATCGGGCACAAATTCCTGACTCCGGGCTGATAACGAATAGAAAAATCCAATATCACTTTGCTCGACCCGGAATTCAATACAGAGACCTCCGCTTTGCAATCATACCGTAGTACAACTACGCCACCGTGGCAGTCGTATTTTTATTACCGGTTCAATATTTTCCTGGCAAATATTGTTTCTGGTTTTTTACGCAATTAATTAATTCTGGCATATTATGATTCGCCCTACACACTCGCAGTAGAAAGTGAAATGGTCGCGTGATGCAACCCAGCATACTTTGCGTGCAGTTGTGTTTTGCAATTTAAAGTACTTTCACTTATATTTTTTTTATATCGGACGTGACTCGTTGAAATATAATATCAGGATCAATTACGGTTATTATTGACAAGTAAAAGTTTTAATAAATTAATAATTACGAGACAAGTTCAATTAAATTACAATAATTGTATTATAACATTCAAATAAATAATTTTATATAATATATTGCCAAACGGTTGTAATATTATGTATCTTCTTAAAAATATGCTTTATATTTCACTTTTAAAAAATGTAGATATCGGTAAAATTAATATTGTGTAATAAGATTTATAATACAAAGATATTTTCGAAACGGCAACTCCATTTTACATAAGTCAACTATTGCTGTCTCTTTCACGCATAGTTATTACGCCTTCTCCATCACACGACACACACTAATCAATGGCAGTTGAAGGCCGCGGCATTGCGCGACGCACGCGCTTACGTCATATCAACCAAACAGTTTAAAAATACCTAGATTTAAGTATACGCCAGATGTTCGTTTCACCTCGTTTGAATTTAGAAGCGTTATACTCTCTTGTGATTGGTCGGAAATTATGTCATGAAGATATGATGTAGATTAGATTTAAATTATCAGTTGAAGTGTGATGCCGGTTGTACCAAAGTAAATTATTATATCGCGTAAAACTCGAGGTTTTTTTTTAATAATATAGATGTATTTAGTACTGGAGACTTTAGTGAAAGCGTGTTTATGTGATACAAATTGGATTTTAGAAAACATGTGAAAAAAATATTATTGTATGCGCTCTCAGCTGTTTAAAAATTTGACTTTAAGTTCAAGGCCAACCAGATTGTTTGAAGTAAGGCTATTAGCGTCAACGCAAGATGAAGTACGGAAAGAAACTAGCGTTGTTTACGCTTTTTGCCATGAATTTAGTGGACCAGCCGGCGCCAGAGGTGAAAATCAAGCAAGGAGTTCTTACTGGTAAAATTAGTCCTGACGGAAGCTTCTTCGAATACCTCGGCATACCGTACGCCACTACTAATAGCAGTACGAGGTTCAAGGTTAGTAGCTCTAAATTATTTACTTATCAAATAAATAAATGAAATTCTAAATTCTGCCCTTGTACTCGTATTTATCGGGTCAGAGTTGGCTCCATATAAACAATAAATCTAATAATCAGAATAGATATATTGAAATTGACCCTATAGCAAAAAAATGTTTTGTGTTGTGAATACCGGACATTACTAGGCATTTTCCAGCCCGAGACACTCACTTGTAACAAAATATTCACGCTTATATCCCTGATGGCAGCCATAGGCAGAGATGAGTATTCTCATCCATAAATCGCTGAGCTATCATCATGTGGGAGGCAAAAACCAGTAGCGACGGAGCACTACATATTATGAGGACCTTCTACACATGGAAAAACACGCAATGCAGATTTCCCGACTTACACCGTTATTGTTTGGTCGTGCATGTTCTTTATTATAATTCTCGCAATGTCTTCAAAACCATTGAACCAGAAGCTGCCAGGTCCGCAAATATTGCAATTAGTAATACATGGTTCCATAGGCTCTTTTTCAAGGATTAGAAAATCATTTATAGTGAAATAGAAGGCGTTAGTGTTGAAAATTAAAATTGTATGTTCCTACTGTGTATTAGTGTTAGCTGAAAGTTTTGTTTATCGTTTATACATTAGTTTATGGTAAGTTTATAATTGTCTATGTAATTAACTTTTTAGAATGTCTGTCATAAAATCTGCCCTGTGACGTATGGTCTATTAAAACTAAAGTACATATATGAAATCCGTTTTAATTTCATCAGTTAGAATAATTAACCAGAACGTTAAGAAAACAGATAAACTTGTGCCTACATTCAGTAGGAAATAGGGGTTACACTCGCAAGGCTTACCTACACAGATGGTTTTAATTATATTAACCGTTTGCAACATTTGCATACAATGTTTTGAAATTATAAAAAGGTACTGATATTAATTAAGTCACTTTTAGGACCGCGCTTTACTCACGTGAAGCGTACAGTTATTTTCAATGAGGGAGGAATTTCGATATATTTGTTAGTTTTTTGTACTCAAATGGATGGGATGGGACTGGATCTTGAGCGAGAATGAGACGAGAAATGGCGGGACAATAATAACGGGACGGGACATGATGGGATTTGTTTTATAAAGATGACCACGCAATCGGAGTTGCGGGCAGAAGCTTGTTATCAAATTTGTATGGAGTCTGTAATTCTAATAAATTGTTAAGCTTGTGAATTTACGGTCTAATTATTTTATTTCCATGTACTTATAAAGTTGGCTGAAAACTTAGTAGTCACTATAACAGCTAGCCGGTTCAAGGTTTTAATAAATCAATGAATCATTATTTATAATTCATACAAAGTTATATAATCAGGGTTAAATGTCGTGAATGCTTACAAAGTAGCGACCCGTGTGAGAGTCGTGTTCCGGGTTCATTCTGAGCATATTCAGTTTCGATCAAGCCAAATAATTAGCCTATTGTATACGCGATCTGGACTATATTGCATTTTTTCACTTTATTAGAAAAAGTTTAGTCACTGAGTAATTATGTCACCCCCATAAGTGCACAAAAAACATGAATTACATAATGAAAATAAGTATAATGTTCTCAACACCTAGGCATCTTCCGAAAGCGGGGTTGCTAAGATGCTGTTACAGATTCTTATATTACAACTATCTGAGATCCTGGAATAACCTTTAGAGCTCCATTTCGGACGCATGCCGTATTGCACTTACAATCAGGTATTTTGAAGTAATTTTAACCTTAGTGCTAAAGTCATTCTGATTTATTAATTTCAATAATAACAACTGTCCAGGTATTATACGAAGTGCGTGGTGGCTTGTTGGTAACGGACCAGACTCGGCTGGAAACTGTCCTGTCCTCACACCCGCTACTGCAACTCCTGTACCTAAGTCAGGATCTACAGGGGCATGCATTTTAATGACACCGAAAATTATTATTTATTTATAGTTAAATTAATAGGAGGAGTTATAGATAACCAGACTCGGGTACCAACACGTTCACGGTCGTCGCGGGTTCAAATCAAAATTTCTGAGTCATGTGTGTATTGATAGTCAATCACTAGGCACTATAACGGTGAAGGAAATCATCGAGAGGAAACCTGCGCATAATATAGCGATTTGTTACGAATTGCTATGGTACATAAAGTGCATCAACCCGCTCTAGCCCAGCTTGATGGACTATATTGGTCTTACCCTCTAAATCGTACTCTCGATTGTAGAGTAGGCTCGTGCCCTGCGGTGTGACGTATATGGGCTGATAACAGTACAGTCCAGTAAAGGTATTTTATCACAAAACATGAAAGATTGGACGAAATATACAATAAGAAGGTTCATTCATATATTACTAATATTCACAATCACAAAATATTATTCTCTCTCCCTCTCTTCAGCCACAGGATGTTCACTGCTGAACATAGGCCTCTACCATAGATCGCATCGCATCGGTGCATCCAGCGACTTCCTGCGATTTTAACCAGATCGTCCGTTATTACTACCGCAAGAATATTCGACCTAATTATATGAAAACTTGCCTATAAAAAATATCATCGTAATATAAATACGTCGCTGGATGCAGGCTGCCTCCAACAGGTCACTGTAGAAATCATTAGGAGAGGCCTATGTCCAGCAGTGGACTTCCTTTGGCTGATGGATTGGATTGATAAATACTTTACATAAATAACGGATCAATCATGCTATCGAACCCAAGAAGAACTCATAGTTTGTTTAAGTTGCCATTAAAAGTGAGAGAACCACTATTTCATGTGTAAATATTGATATGTAATACTGTAGCTCCGATATGAAGAAACATATAATTCCTTATCATGTGGAATCATATAGAAGTTGTATATATTAATGCGTAATCGTGTAATTATTACTTGCAATAAATAAACTTTGTACTGAGAGACAAAACATTTGCATGAATATAACATCTTATCGTCGGTGACTTGCGATTTACAACATTGTTTTTCTTTGTCTAATATCTGACAATGAGATAATTTGTTGTCCTAGTGGCCCAAAGGTCAAACTTATATAATAAATAGATGTAAATTAATTTTGTTGTATAGTCTGGGATGATAATATGTTCTTATTTGTTATATAGCATGTAAATATACAAACAAGGCTTTAAAATTCTTTTGCATTGGCTACAATCACAAAAAGAAAGACACCGTGTTTTAGACTAGCTAGAAATTAAACATCACAGGTTAAAAGACAACTTCGCTATTTTTAGTTTCTAGCTCAGGCAATCTACCGTGTCTCATTTTCTGTTTAAAATTATTGAGGGTAACGATAGGCACATCTCTTTTGGAATGGAATTAAACTTGACGAATTGTAGACATCCTTTCGGGCAAATGTTGAGTGTCAAAAAAATAATACTGATTAAAATTTACAGGCGCCACTACCTCCTCCATCATGGGAAGGCGTGTTCAAAGCAATCGACGAAGTAGATCAGTGTCCACAAAACTCCATATTTGGAATCGTAGGACATGAAGACTGTTTGAAAATAAACGTATATGTACCAGTCAGCGGCAAAAGACCGCTGCCAGTTATGGTCTATGTGCATGGAGGAGCATTCATCTTGGGAAGTGGTGGGAAGATGTTGTATGCACCAGATTTTTTGGTGAAACACGACGTCATCATAGTCACTTTCAATTACAGAATTGGCGCTCTCGGTTTCCTTTGTTTGGGTATAGAAGATGCTCCGGGAAACGCAGGATTAAAAGATCAGATAGCTGCTTTAAGATGGGTCAAAAAAAATATTGCAGACTTCGGTGGCGATACTGATAATATTACCCTTTTTGGACAAAGTGCTGGCGGTACTTCAGTATCTTTGCTTTTGGCAAGTGAGGCTACTATTGGTTTATATAACAGAGCTATAGTCCAATCTGGGTCTTCAATATCCAGCTGGGCTATTAACAGACAACCAGTAAGGGTGGCTAGTCTAATAGCTAAAGAATTAGGGCATGATACTAAGGATCCGCAAGAAATTTACCAATTGTTGTCGAAAACTTCAATTAAAGACTTAGTTAAAGCGAAACCCGAGAAACCTCTCGGCAAATATCTAGACACGCAATTATTGCATTTACCGTGTGTAGAGAAAAATATACCGGGCGTTGAGCCAGCCTTAACTGATTTACCTTATATTTTATTAGCGAATAAGCCAAAGAGAAACGTGTCAGTCATGTACGGATCAACAAGTAAAGAAGGGCTATTCATAATATCTAGAGATGATGAAAAAACAATAAAAGGTAGAGATGAAAAATACACATTTGCATCGGATTTAGAATTTCCCTCCGAAGCGATAGCAGAAAAAGAAGATAATAAAGCCAGACAATTTTATTTTGGAAGAGATCGAATGAGTATGAAGAATATATTGAACATATCAGATCTTTTCACCCATTTATATTTTGAAGTACCTGCTATATTAGAATCAGAACTGCTATTAAATAAAATTGATGCACCTGTGTTCAATTATTATTTCAATTATGCTGGTGGCAGGAATTTCTTAAAGTACATTACAGGATTCAAACACGAATCAGGGGCCTGTCATGCTGATGAGTTAATGTACCTGTTTAAAGGAAATCTATGGCCATTTCCGATAAATAAGAAAGATCAACAGATGATTGATTGGATGACAAAATTGTGGACTAATTTCGCAAAACACAGGTTAGCTTTTTGTTTTTAAATATTTCTCAAAAAAAATATCTATTTAAAAAAAATAAAAACTTTGAGACAGTAATAGTTTTATTTTAGCAGAGTTTCTTTCAAAAGAATATATCGCTTTTTGTGGTAATTTTATTTATGGAATCGATAGTAGTGTATTCGTAAATTGTCATGGAATATTATCGATATTTTAAAAACATTATTAAAGTGTCTTCTATTGTGAACAATCTTAGTACAAAGTAAAAGGGTCGAGAATAAATGTTGGGAATGATTACCACATTTTCGTATAACTAAATCAATTTAAAATATACGGGGACACCTGAAATTGTAATTTCAATTCCACCTTCGTTATATTGCAATGGATTTTTTCTCTCCAAAGCTTAAAACTACAATACTTTATACGAAAGTAAGTTTTACGTAAATCCAACAAAATTTTACTTATTTTCTTTACTTATTTTATTTTAAAACTAAAGCTCGTTTTATATGAGCTAACATTTTCATTGTCTGGCGTTTGAACGTTACATTTTAGATAGCAGACGAGATTAAACTAAAATAAGAACTAAAAAATAGTCAAAGACCAACTGTCAGTTAAGATTTTTGTATTTTTCAGTGATCCTACGCCGTCAAGTGACTTGCCAGTTAGATGGACTCCGAGCAACAAAGGAAAACTACGTTTTTTACACATAGATGAAGAATTGAAAATGGATGACTTGCCGAATCCAGAAGCATATCGGTTATGGGAGAACATGTATAGGAAGTACAGAAAAAAATATGTTGAATCCTATTAAAGGTGTCTAATGTGACCTTGTTTTTATTGTTTTTAAACGCTCGTCCCAAAATTATTATAAAAATAATTGAAATGCTGATATGTAATCAGCTAGTAAAATTATCCAAAAAATAAAATAAAATGAAGTCAGTCTTAAAGTTCTATATTAAAGTAATAAAAATAATCAAATACATTTCATCTAATTACTTATTACAATAACCACAAAATCTATTGTTTTTTTTATTGAACCAAAATATCCCACGCTGTTGTTAATTGCACCGCAATTGTTCTTGCTCTTTTGACTGAGAACAATAATGTAAAGTTATGATTTTTAGTATTTTTTTAAACCAAGCCAAATTACTCAATAAGAATATCTAGTCTCGTCAGCCTTGACCAACGACAGGTACAACTCTGTCGACGATAGGACACAATACCATCAGACGTCTGTGCGAACATAATTTAATACAAAATAAAATCAAATAAACATCACCAAAAGTGAAAATGAAGCGAAGAAAATATTTGATATTGTTTTCTTTGTTTGCTATGAACCTGGTTGATCAGCCGGCGCCGGAGGTTGAAATAGACTCAGGAGTGATAAGTGGCAAAATAAGCGCCGATGGTAATATTTTAGAGTATTTGGGAATACCATATGCAATCGCGGAAAGATTTCAAGTAAGTCAATCTTTAGATACTTAAGTTTTGAAAGTATTTACACGGAAGTTTTTAGTGTAGTGTTCTTCAAGTGAGATTAGCACCTGGTTATATCTAATTGTACATTACTCACAAAACATTGGGAATGATGGAGTTGATAGTGCGTTAAGATTGGCTGGCGAAAGAGATTACGGTGCAAAAGTGAGTGATGATGATTTTAAATGAGGTTCCCTCATGAGATGTCGCAAAATACGATATCAAAAAGCGATTAAAGACACACGTATGTTTTGTTAAGGTAAATAAATATATGCTATCAAGCTCTGCACGTTATAGTTCCGGCCTAAGATTGAATCTTGCATTTCCTTATATTTCAAGAATGCTGATCTATCTGTACATATTATAATAAATATTTAAATGATCGATATCGGTACATAAAAGATATTTGAGAAAAACTACTATGGAGGACTGTATTAACGTAATAGGACCCATTATTATTTTTTCTGTATATCTGTGCGGTTGTGCGCGATGATCTCAGAAATGGCTTAACAAATTTCGATGAAATTTTGTATGGAGGCAACGGACAACTTTAATTTTATCTCGAAAAATGACGTGTTCCCATGGGATGCGAAAAAAATTTAGATATATTTGTTACTTTTTATACTCATGGGATGGGATAGGACTGGATTAAATGTCTTGTGTTAGAATGAAACGGGACAGGGCGGGATATATTGGAAAGGACGAGACAGGACGGGTCGGCAAAAGCTGTACAGAGGACGGCATTCAGTTTGAACGTAAACAAAAAGTTACGGGAAATAATATGTTGCTGATGTGGACTGGTGTCAGAAAGTATCTGCACCCGAGCGGAGCCGGGCCGGACCCTAGTTACTAATATTTTTACACTTACCGTATCTTCATAACAGGTATTGTTACTGTGTGATGCGTGTATGTACTATATATAAGACTCAGGTTAAATAGAATATATGAATTCTAATGTTATCCTTGGGCAGAGGAAAATTTACAATTCTTTATAATATTTTAAGGCACCGCAACCACATCCGAAATGGAAAGGAGTCCTTAAAGTTATAGATGCATCCTGCCTGTGTCCGCAGCCAAGAGCTTTGGGAGTTTTTGGAACAGAAAACTGTTTGAAAATAAACGTGTACGTACCTGCAAAAGCCAGAAAACCACTTCCAGTTATGATATACGTGCACGGTGGAGCGTTTTTAATGGGAGACGGAGGAAAAATAGCGCTAGGAGCAGAGTTTTTGTTAAGGCATGATGTAATATTAGTCACATTTAATTATAGACTCGGGGTTCTTGGTTTCCTTTGCTTAGGCATCGAGGAAGCACCGGGTAATGCTGGAATAAAAGACCAAATATTTGCTCTAAAATGGGTCAAAAGAAACATCGCAGCATTTGGCGGGGATCCTGATAATGTCACCATATTTGGACATAGTGCTGGTGCGGTATCTGTATCTTTACTTTTAGCTAGTGAGGCAACTAAAGGATTATTTAACAAAGCTATCGTACAAAGTGGATCAGCTATATCAAATTGGGCTATTAATTTAAAACCAATGGATCTTGCTAAATCTACAGCGAAACAATTAGGTTACAGTAGTGATAATCCTTTAGAGCTATATGATTTTTTCAAGAACATGCCTTATAAACAACTAGTTAGAGTAACTGGTAATATTCCTATTAGCCAACAAGTAGTTTTAAATTTACTTCATCTGCCATGTGTGGAAGCAGAGTTTCCTGGTATTGAATCAGCAATAACTGATTTACCATACAATCTATTGAAAAATCCTAAAAACATTTCCATAATTTATGGATCAACGGACAAAGAAGGTTTATTTTTAATCGCGGAAGAAACAGAAGAATCGTTAGAACGTGCTAATAATAGGTACCCTTTTCGGCAAGATTTAGTATTTAATTCTGACGAAGAGGCAGTTCGCGTATCAAATAAAATAAAAACGTTTTACTTTGGCACAGAGGATATAAGCATGAAAACTATAATGAACTTGTGTGACATATATGGCCATTTGTATTTTGAGGCCCCGACGATATTGGAAGCTGAGATTTTATTAAATAAAGTGAAGGCACCGATATACAATTACTACTTTACGTACTCGGGAGGGCGAAATATCGTGAAAGGATTGACTGGGTATGGAAATGTCAAAGGTGCCTGTCACGCTGACGATATTTTTTATTTGTTCAATGGACTAGTCGCGCCATACCCAATAAACGACAAAGACCAACTCGTGATTGATTGGTTGACTAAAATGTGGACGAATTTTGCTAAGTTTGGGTAAGTAATGAGTGAATTATTCCAGACATTATTATTGACTTGTAATAAAACTTTTATAACACTCATTAGATTTTGTTATCTTTTACTTTAAAAGGATGAATATAATAATATAAAATTAGTTTTGATCAAGTAATGTAAATAAATCTACGTCTCTTTAAAAATATTATCAAATATAAATTCAGCTTCTATAATTTTTTTCAGAAATCCTACACCGGAACTCGACAGCGATTTTCCAGTGAAGTGGGAACCCAGTACCAAAACCAAATGGAATTTCCTGCACATCGGTGACGAGCTAAAAATGGGTCAACTACCAAATCCAAACGCCTTTAGACTGTGGAAAGAAATATACGAGAAATATCGAAATGTTAATGTAACAAAATCGTAGAGATGGCTATTCATATTATTATATCTACATGTAGGTATATGTGGATAGATAAAATGATGATTACTCGGGTGTGTTGCATTAATATCAAAGATTAATTTTGGTACTCAATAGGATAAAACTAACATAATGAGTTGAAATGTATTTATTATATGAATAAGCTTATTTTTGAATCTGACGAGGTAACCCAAATTGTTACTAATATCACCGACAGTTCCACGAGTATAAGCCAATATATTTATTGCGTCACAAATTGTAATAGGACCCTAAGCTAATTATTGTTATCTTTTCTATAGGGTCAAACGCTCTTTTTTTAAGGTTACCTATTATTACAATCTGTTGATAGCAGCATCCTTCGAGAGACCGCAACCCTGTTTTATTCCTCTTCCTCTTCTTCTTCGGTCTATATATCCACCCAATGCTGAGTGTAGGCCTCTTGCACGCCAGGTTATTCTGTCCAGTGCAGTCATCCAGTTTCTTCCCGCCACGAGGACCAGGTCGTCGGACCACCTCATCAAAGGCCTGCCCCGGTTTCTATAACCCTGTTTTAGTATATAAAATTTACCTTCCACCGACACTTTTTATTCTGACAGGACAAAGGGCTGTTCTGACACCTGATCTAAAGTGTAGAGCGGTCAAGTAAAATATAGACCGGCGAGGAACTACGACAATTCGTCACCAGTCGACTCAATTGCGTCGGCCTCTTAGAAGTGCGACTAGTAGACCAAGAGCCTGTGGCCGTCAGGCTTTTGTCATTTTGCTGAAAAAAATATTACGGTATCTTTCAACTTTAATAAAATGTAATTTTGACAACGTTATATTATAAAAGCTAAATTTGATATAACATGTTGTCAAGGCAACTATCAAAGGTGTTCCCTTGGTTCTCCGACACTTTTAATGGTTCTTTCATCTTGCCAGATACATTAAAGCTGATAATTTCCAAAGCCACCACGATCGGAACTTCATAGTAGTAACTTCATAGTAGCCTAAGTCACAGACACTCGCAGACAAACTTTCAGCTTTTATAAAATGACGGAAGTGTTGCTGCCACGGGCTCTTGTTCTAAAGTGTCAGTAACCCGTCGTACTTACATCAAACTAATGTGATGAACTCTTAACTGAGTAGAGAACTAGTGAAGTCAATCTTGTTGCCAATTTAGTTTGATTGATATGATTGTTTATTAGACAAGTGATGTGATTTGCTCCCTCGTGCTCCCTTGCGACTGGTCTGTGGCACTAAATGGATAAATTGTTCTTTCATTCTTGTCTAACTATAAATCATATATTTTTTTATTTACTGCTCTTATACAAAATACAAAGGAACTTAAATTAATGTATTTTATATATTTTTAGAACTAGATAACGGAAAATACATAAAATAAAGTTTAAATATATTTTAATCTCATTTATACCTGAATGTAAAATAAATGAATTATAGAACGCACCATAATCAGCTTCTTCTAGTAGTAATAAGTGAAATAGTGAATTACACCCTACACAACCATTACAATCAATAATATAAGTTAACAATAATGTAAGCATATAATAAAAAAAAAAATACGATGTAATAAAAGTATAAATAATTAATATTCATATATGTACCGATGTACTTATATATTTTATTTTTATTTGAATAATAATAATAACTTATTTATTTCTCTAATAGCCAGGTACCAAAACATGCGCAATATGAATAATTTGGATGTGGGACTGGTGTCAGATATAGACAGAGCCTGAGTTACAGATCACCAGTAATAAAAATACCTATTGTAGTTCTAAAACAGTTCTTTTTCATTAATAACATATACATATAATGCGCTATATCAATAAATAATATGAATTTAGAAAATTCCTGTCAATATTCCCTTCATATTCATGTAAAGCTATTATGAAAATGTTTTCAAATGTTCTAGAACACTATGAGCTATTTTCAGTTTAAAATATGAAATTCTTGCCGGTATCTGTGTCCCACTTGAAATATAAGAAGTAGTAAAATATTCAGTGTTCAAATTGTGCCAAAACTTTGAATTTTTACAAAATTTGATATATTGTACACATGGGTGGAAAGTTAATTCGCTGCTTGGATTGTATTGTAAGCGATTGCGAATTTCATAGTTTTACATTAACTTACTAGTGTGCTTGGCATTTTATAAATACACAATCAATTTATTTAAAATAAAAAAAATACGCTTTATTCGTTTAGTGTTTCCCCTCATATATTTTAACAAAGGACATCAAACTCAAAAATATTCACTTCAAGTCTACCAATCTAATAACATCGTTAATTTAACATGTTCACGTGTCTAGATGTGTTCGGGCAAAAATCTAAATACGAAAAGAAATTAACTATTTCATAAATACATCAACCAATAAAGAAAAAATAATCGTAGCTAGGTATGCTTTAATTTAAAATCCCATGAAATAAAATTACAACTTGCGAATCGTAGGTGTCCTGGTAGCACCTCTGCCTACCCCTTCTGGGAAAAAAGGCGTGAGTTTATGTATATATACGCCAAATATCATGCTTGGGTTAACTTGTTAAGCTATTCTAATATTACTATGTAAAATTAATATTAAATATATTTTTAAAGGACCTTATATAATAGTCCAAGATCCCAGGGCCCCCAGACGTTACTTATTTTCTCATAAAAAATATAAATGGGATAAAGTAGTGTTAGTACGTACTTTGAGTGTGTGCATACCTGCTAGCTTGGGTCGACGGCCAATTCATAGGTACCAGGTGCTAAAGGTAGATAAATACAGTACTGATTTTTCTTAAATTCTCAATGCTGATTTTTACATATGTTTTAGATAATTTTGTTAAAAATTAGTAATCATTATTGCCAGACACTTTCCATCGGCGCTTACCCTTACCAGACGCTTTAAAGATTCAAAAAAAAAATAACATATTTTTACTTATAATCTCACTCTTGATTTTTATATATGATACTTAGGGAACTATTTGAACACCCCTGGTCAGCAGCCAGACCAATTGGAGGGGTCAAACATCCCCCCAGACACACATAAAGTGTCGCTATGTGTATAAGCGCGAGGTCATTATTTATATGCTTGAGTGTGAGAGAGATATCTATGTGCCGTTAGAGAAGTAATAAAAATGATTGAGATTTAAGAAGAAAATTATCAGTGGTGTGTAATGCACTATTATCAGAATCAATATTGTAAACACAATGGAACAACGATACCTTTTAAAATTCTGCTCTGTTCGATATAATCAAGAGAGATTAAAGATTCGTTACATACAAAATAGAATCGAACCTGAAGATTACAAGGTATTTTAAAGTGATCTGAGTTGAGAAAATTTTATAAATAATAAATATAAGTTTCTTTAACCTATGTTTTATATCTTATCATATCATCGAGTAAAATTGAATACTACTATTTAAAAAAATCATGTTTATTAAATCTTAAAATTACACAAAGCTATACATGTCTTTCTTCTTTCGGATTATTTGTAGTTTGAACATTTTACAATTCAGCGTGATATTTACTGTCATCATCGTCTAAGTTTGATAAGTCTTCATCAACCCAATGTTGGCATTGACTATCTTCATTATCATTCATATTACTTTCATTTTCTGAAACAAAAATAACATAATTAAGAATCAAAGACTGACACGATAATATCAATTATTCAAAGTTAAAGTATAAAACCTGATTCTTCTTGAAGCGATTCACTGACAAAGCTCGGCAATTGGTCCCCATCGAACCAGTTAAAATTATATTTATTGTCTTCCAACGTCCACCCATTATTGTCAGGACTAAAAATACTAATTTTCTTCGTATGGGTATTCTTCCAGAGATGAGTAATGTAATTAGCTCGCCGAAACTGCTGTAAAAGCTCACTTTTGCATGGTGGTAAGTTACTTGCATCAAAGTTTTTCACATTTTTGCGATTGAACTCTTCATATACGTCACAAACCATATAAGTGTTGATGAAGAGTTGGAGTCGTGCAGCGTCTACGTCAATTATTCCGGCCACGTTGTACAGTTCACAAATAAATTTTTGTATAGTGTTAAACACATTTTGCTCCAGTTCTAAGTCACTGAATAAGTCTATGTCGCCGAGTTTCATAAATGCTATCTGGTACTCTGCATTTTTTTTTCAATACATTAAATGGCCTTTGCTTGCCTTTTCTAAAAAAAGCTGGATTGTAATCGCAACCAGTTATTGCGTGAAATCCTGGCAAGCAACGGCTTAATGTAGGTCCTAAATGTTTATAAATCTCAGTGATATCAATGTATCTAACTTGATTTCCAGTGCCAGTCAATATCCATACATTGGAGTCATAATTTTTTAAATGATGCATATTGCCCAGCATAATTACTGCAATATCGGTGTTGGAATTCTCACAAAACACATACTTTAATAATTCTGCCATTATATTTTTTAGAATACTATAAATATTTTTTCTTTTATTTCAACTCGTTGTAAATAAAATCACAGATGCACTGAATAGAGTGCCTAGAAACGACAGTAAGTATATGAAAGATATCGATAGATATCTCTCTCTCACTCAAGCGTACAAATAATGACCTCGCGCTCATACACATAGCGACACTTTATGTGTGTCTGGGGGGATGTTTGACCCCTCCAATTGGTCTGGCTGCTGACCAGGGGTGTTCAAATAGTTCCCTAAGTATCATATATAAAAATCAAGAGTGAGATTATAAGTAAAAATATGTTATTTTTTTTTGAATCTTTAAAGCGTCTGGTAAGGGTAAGCGCCGATGGAAAGTGTCTGGCAATAATGATTACTAATTTTTAACAAAATTATCTAAAACATATGTAAAAATCAGCATTGAGAATTTAAGAAAAATCAGTACTGTATTTATCTACCTTTAGCACCTGGTACCTATGAATTGGCCGTCGACCCAAGCTAGCAGGTATGCACACACTCAAAGTACGTACTAACACTACTTTATCCCATTTATATTTTTTATGAGAAAATAAGTAACGTCTGGGGGCCCTGGGATCTTACTCTATAATAGTTGACAACCTCCGTGGCGCAGTTAGACACCGGCTATAAAACGTGAGGCAACGGGTTTAATTCCCGCACCGAGATAAATATTTGTATAATCCACGGGAATATTTTGCGTCTGGTGTGGGTGTTTGTAAGACCGAAAAGTCTCTCATAGCTCCTGATAGCCAAGACACAAAACTCAATCTTACTCGTAGTGTGGGTTTAGTACTATGTATGTGACTGTTGGGTGTTTTTCTTTATTTAATTATATTTGATCCATAATCGCTTATCACTTGTAACTTACACAGCCATACCAAGCCTGCTCCAAGTTCTCAACTACATTGTCTCTAGTTATGAATATTGTATAGAGGGCGCTACGTCCGCGCCACTTGCAGCTTACCCTGTACTCTTTGTTAACATCGGTTTAACGTAAGGAAATAGAGACGAGGCTGTTTGAGTTTCTTGTGGCCAGAACACGATTGCTATATGTGATTACAAAGTCATAACTCAAGGAAATAGACTCTACAAGACGAATCTATAATATATTCACTAGTCCTTTTTTCTAATTTCTGAATTTCTCAAAGGTTAACCCCTGCACCTTTCTTTCATAACCGTTAAATACCCGTTCCTTATTTTATATTTGCCTTATTCATAGACAGTTTTAAAACCAATTTTAGTTGTCGAATGTTTTGTCCCTTTCGAACGACTTTTGTATTAAGTTTGAGTGAAGAAGACACAACATTCGCTAAAATACGATTAAAAAGTGTCAAGAAATAGGCTTTTAATGTATAATTAAAGGGAATCGTATGTATTTCATATTTTCTAATAAAAATATACCTAAATAGTTTCTACACAAATATATCCACGTATACCTTCAGCATTAGATGTGGCTAGTTTATAGCGGCACAAAGAGTTATTATAATTTACAATTTTATTTGTATCTGTTTGTGTGTGAAAAGTTGCGAGTTTGATCCCATGTGGAAAAGTGTATGTATAATAATGAATCGTATAGTTTCCAATTATAATATATTATGTATATGTATAAAAAATGAGTGAGTTTCAGTATGCTAAATATGTGTGCATGTTACACAAAACTTTAAATCGGAGGCTTAGTTTTTGTTTTATTTTAGCCAATTTAGTTTCGGTAAAATTTAGAACATCAACTCAATCACCCAAATTGAAGCATTCTTTATTATAAAAGTCTATTGCAATATGATTGGGTACTTTCAATTGCTAACACCGCCTCGGAACATAATAAAGAGCCGTGAAGCAAAACCCGTGGCAAGAACTCTCATAGCAATTGTCCTTTTTTTCACTGCAGTCAACATTGCGTACATATACAATTGAGGTATTGTTATAAAGTACATTAACTTACAACACCTTATCTGCTGAGTTACATCCCGAATTTCCCTTTAAAACGGCCCCAAAAAGAAACACAGATAAAAAATTACTCCCAAAACGCACACGGCAGGAATTTTAACAAGACATTTCCAGTTTTATCTTCACGAATGTTTTCATTACTCCCCCGCCCTACACGGGGGTGCAATTGCTAAATTTTATAAGTACTTAGCAATAAAATAAAATTTACGGCCCTGGCCCACTTAACAGCCCCGTTGCTTAAAGATAACTTGGGACTTTGCGTTATTTATGACAAAGTTGGCACTTCCCATGAATGGGAGATGTTATTAAAATTGTTGCCGCGAGGCTTTGTCTAACGCAGGATGACCGCGAACTAAATCTGTACAAAAGTCGAGCTATTGTTCCTAAAATTGCCAACACTTTTGGTGGTAACAGTGCAAAAATCTGCTGGTCAAAATATTCCTTTTCGACCGGATAGAGACCATCGTAAGCAATAGTTTTAACCCTGACACCGTGACACGAGTTTGTCATGTTTTAAATTAAGCCAGTGTGTATATCCGGTTTTAAATGGGCTAGCATTGTAGTAACAACCGATTAAATGTATAATCCTCTCGTCAGTGGATGCTGTATCTGGACAGATATGCATTCACTATAAAGTGCATTGTAGCCACTCCTTCCTGCCGGACTAAAATATCAAACATCAACAATCAAAGCCGTAGGTAGATACTGTATTAATGCTGAGCATGTGCTATCATGGGTAGGCTATAGTATCATTCTACTGGCACAAAACATTTGGGACAAAAAATAAGTATAAGCAAATCTCCAGTCCATATAATGTTACACACAGTAACTTTATATCTTGTATTGTATTGTATCAGCCCATATACGACCCACTGCAGGGCACGGGCGTCTTCTACAACCGAGAGTACGATCGAGAGTGATTAGGCCATATAGTCCACCACGCTGGCCTAGTGCGTGTTGGTGGACTTTTACATACCATAGAAATTTATACAAATCGCTATGGTATGCAGGTTTCCTCACGATGTTTTCCTTCACCGTTATAGTGCGCGGTGATTGATTAATTATCAATACACACATGACTCCCAAAAGTCAGAGGTGTGTTCTGGAATTTGAACCCGCGACCACCGAAAACATGTAAGCAGCCGCGTCTGGTCCGTTACCAACAGGCCACCACGCACTTTTATATCTTGCTATGAAGCATTCGGAAATATGTTATAATGATAGATCTTAAATAAAGTAGTTCTAGCAAGCAATTTACTTCGTCTACCAACATCTTGTCTGTTAAATATGATATTGTGGTTTCATAATGATACTGGTCTGTTTAAGTTAATTTATCAGGGTCGATTGGAAAAAAATCCAGTATAAAAAAGTGGCAAAAAATACTATTTTAATAATTCGGTCAATGTTGGGATGAAAATCCATCCGGCGATCCAAAAGCATCTGATCCGCAGACGCAATGCAGGCACGTAAACCCTCATTATTCCTGAAATCCAATCTGGATTCAACCATCGACATGATCCCATTCGCAAGCGACAATATCTCGCATGCAAAATAATCTTCGGTGCATTTGCCATTCATTGAGCTTTAGATAAAGTGCTCGGACATTTTTATTTTTCCATGTAAAATGTCTTCTTCCATAGATATAATATCGACAAACAAATTTCAACTCTACGAGTACAGTATAGTGTGTATATTGCATCATTGAATTATTTGAAATGGAGATTTCGAGACTTTCTCGATTTTGAACAGGCTGCGAGCAAACATACGATTTTCTACGTATTTTATTGGCTCTCCTTTGTGATAGTGTGAATTATTTCGTATATCCTTTATTTGGCATAGCACTGCCATATTCAATTGAGCTGAATCACTTGTGACGTCATTTTATGCAGAATCTTTTAAACGGAATAATGGGATATTAAGATGGAACTGGCATTCATGTTGAATGGCAATTTCTTTATGGCATTTCTTGATATATTTTACGATTCTTTAACTTAAAACCATCATCAACATCTCTGCATAATATCTAGCCACCAACGGCTATTTATATGTATAATGCTAGTCTTTAAAAATGCTATAACCAAGCTATTAGACCGATTAATATCCCGATAGAGCTTGATAGTACCTTTCTCAAAAATCACTATGATGTATGAAATTAATTTCTACAGTTGTGAAAGTATAAAAAATAATAAATATTAAAAAAAAACTTAAGTTATACCAGAACATTTAAGAAAACCCGGGAGTATTGTATGCTATAATACGTACACATAACATTATATACCTAAGGAGGAACGGAGTCTCCTTCACAAGTGAACTATATGCTTAAAAAGAAACCCGAACACTGTTTCGCTATGTGTAAACTCAGTTTTGAAATAAATATTTTTCATTTTCATTTTCATTTAATATTAATGCATAAACGTTTGATAACTTTTTTGGAAACACATAAAATATTATCAGACAACCAATTTGGGTTCCGAGCTAAAAGATCAACTGAGAATGCAGTTGATCTATTGACTAAAATTGAGTCTGATAAACTGGACAAAAAGAAAGTCTGTTTAGGAGTATTTTTAGACTTAAAGACGGCATTTGATACTGTTTGTATTCCTTTAATTTTACATAAATTAGAACTCATGGGTATTAGAGGTTTGGCACTAAACTGGTTTCATAGTTACTTGTTGAATCGTAGACAATGTGTTAAAATTGACGAAAACAAATCAAACCCAACTTTTACTGACTTTGGCGTTCCGCAGGGTAGCATACTGGGCCCATTATTGTTTATTTTATATATTAATGACATCCAGACTAATATATGTAACTCTGATATAATATGCTATGCTGATGATACGGCGATATTATTTTATGACAATAATTGGAACCAGGTAACCAAAACAGCAGAACAAAGGATGAAGAACATTATCACTTGGCTGCAACATAATCTTTTATCTTTAAATCTTTCAAAGATTGGACTGCCTCGGTGGCGTAGTGGTACTACGGTATGATTGCAAAGCTGAGGTCTAGGGTTCGAATCCTGGGTCGGGCAAAGTGATATTGGATTTTTCTATTCATTTATCAGCCCGGAGTCAGGAATTTGTGCCCGATATGGCGATAGGCTCGCCCCCTATCACATCGTGGGACGGAATATACAAGGCGAAACGTGGGTGTTCTGTTAACACCTCTGCCTACCCCTTCTGGGAAAAAGGCGTGTGTTTATGTATGTTATGTATGCATGTAAATCTTTCAAAAACTAACTATATCTGTTTTCATAAAACTAAAATTTCGTCACCGCCAGCGATGTCGAATTTGAAAATGCATTCATGTTCATCTTCCACAACTACATCTTGCTCTTGTCGGTCTATTCATAGATTACCTAATGTAAAATATCTTGGTGTCATTATAGATGAAAAGTTGAATTTTGGGGACCATTTAATATTGTCCGCAAATAGGGTTAGAAAACTCATTTACATTTTTAAAAACCTTCGCACATCAGCTTCTATCGATCTACTTAAAACTATTTACTATGCAATTTGCCAATCTATAATATCTTACTGCATCACGGCTTGGGGTGGTGCAGCTTCTTCGTACATGATTTTACTAGAGCGTGCACAAAGATCAGTACTTAACATTATATTTAAAAAAACCAGTTCGCTATCCTACAGCCACGCTCTATAAAGATTAGAGCAATATTTATTTCAAGAGTAACAATAATCACCCACAAAGTAATAGTTCATTTACCTAGTTTCACATCTATGCTAAAAAACCGTACCTTTTTGTTGCCGGTACCCTTCGTTAACACTTCTTTTGCAAGAAAATTTAGCACCTTTCTCCATCCCTTTATATATAATAAAGTAAATAGAAGCTGTGACATCAAACACTGTTCCATTAAGGAATTAAGATTTAAAGTATTGAAGTGGCTTAACACTCTCTCATACAGCGATATTGAAGATATTATCAGGGTAATTAAATAGAAGCATATCTCAGTTCACACAAAAACATATATTTCAAACATTAACTTCTGACGTTTAATTATGTTTATATACTCATAAACTTACAGTAAATAAGTACAGTAATTCATACATAACTGAATTATAATGAATACATGGAGGATTTATAAATGTTTAAAGTTACATATTCAAGGAATGCGTGTTTCTGCTAATGTGTCAATTTTTAAATGGAAATTGGTCACCTACAGTACAGGCAATGCCTAGTGTAGGGGCCGCTGTTATAATAATTTGTTTATTGTTAAAAAGTTTATTTTCTTAAAATATTTTAGCTTTAAGGAATGTAAAACTAAATGATTAATAAAGTTTATTATTTTTTTTTTTTTTTTCCTTGGGGAAACTCAGCTGTAGCTGGTTTTTTATAATGGTTACGAGCCAAAGCTAAGTAACCATCATTTAATATTGTTGATCAAAGGTCACCTCAGGTTCTACGTTGTCATTTTGCATGAACTTTCTAACTATTCGACAGGTGTTTAAAATCGCCGCCTTTTGCATTAGGTTATAACTATTTGGGGGTAGGTTTAACAATTTTAAACTGTGGTGTAAGTATTTAGGGATGACGCCTGTCGAAGATATAACAATTGGGACTATATATACTTTCTCCATTCTCCATATCCTAGCTATTTCCTCCTTGAGCTCCGTATATTTGGTAATTTTCTCGGTTATAGTTTTCTGAAGATTGTGTGTGTTTGGTATGGCTATATCGATTATATATGTTATTTTATTGAGTTTATCTTGTAGCGTAATATCGGGTCTATTGAAGTGTATCGTTTTATCCGTAAGTATTGCGCGATCATAGTATATTTTATAATTATTATTTTCTAATACAGGACTTGGTTTGTATTTGTAATATGGTGTGTATGTGCTAGTGTCTGGTATCAAATTGTATTTCAAAGTTAATTTCTGGTGGATTATATTTACAACTTGGTTATGTCGGTGAGTGTAATCGGTTTGGGTGAGGGTAGAGCAAGCCCCTGTGATATGCTGGATAGTTTCTGGTTCTCTATGGCATTTACGGCATTTATCATCTGTAGCAGTAGGGTCTTTAATAATATGCTTTCTATAATTTCGAGTATTGATGATCTGATCCTGTATAGCTATAATGAACCCCTCGGTTTCGGGGAAAAGGTTTGCATTATTAAGCCATTTGTTGGAAGCTTCTGCGTCGACGTGGGCTTGCTCTAGATCGTGGGGATGGCGTCCATGTAGTACTTTTGCTTTCCAGCGTTCTAGCTTCTCTTTTTCGATGGATGTTACTCTGTTATCGGCATACATAGGATAATTACGGTCTGACAAGTTTAATGGAGTATATTTATTGTCGTTTTCTATTATTGCCTTGTGTAAAATACTATTGTCCGCCTTACGGTAGAAGAATGATCTCAGACTATCGATTTGATTTTTCCATAAATTTTGCAGATCAATAAGTCCTCTACCTCCGTTTTTTCTCGCCAACGTCAGCCTCTCTATTGCAGATTTTGGGTGTAAGTGGTTATGTTTAGTAAGTATTGTACGAATTTTTATCTCAAGGTTATTGATATCTGTCTTAGTCCATTTTATTACACCAAATGAAAAAGTTAATACAGGGATGGCAAATGTGTTGATGGCTTTCATAAGGCGTTTACCCATAAGCTGGCTTTTGCATATCCTGCTAACTCGGCTTTTAAATTCAGTAGATAGAGCTTGTTTTAACTTATGATGATCTAATTGTTGTGATTGACAATAACCCAAATATTTATAGACTTCATCTGATTCCATGGATGATATAACTTGATTATTATCTATTGTATAGTCTCCTGTCTCTATTTTGCCTTTTTTTATATGTATAGTCTTGCATTTTTCCAATCCAAATTGCATATTGATGTCCTTACTAAATTCAGACGTAACTTCAATTAAGTGTTTCATATCTATTGAATTTTTTGCATATAATTTTATATCATCCATGTATATCAGATGTGATAGAATTGTGTCATGGGGGGAACATTTAACACAGATACCTTTTTGAGTTCTTTTTAGTAAGCTAGATAAAGGGTTAAGAGCAATACAAAACCATAAAGGACTCAACGAGTCTCCCTGATAAATACCTTTTCTGATAGCTATTTCCCTAGTGGTTAAAGAGGTTTGATTATTTTTTAGATATAAGTTAGTCTTCCATTGCGTCATAACGTCTTTTAAAAAATTTATAATAATTGGATTAATTTTATAAATTTGCAGTACTTTAATAAGCCATGAGTGTGGAATACTATCAAAAGCTTTTTTATAATCGATATAGGTACAATGTAGATTTTGTTTTTTGGTATTTATCTGTTTAAGTATTGTTGAGTCAATAATTAATTGTTCTTTGCATCCCATATGGTTTTGCCTGCATCCTTTCTGTTCTTCTGCCAGTATTTTATTTATTTCCAGATGTATATTAATTTTTTTGGTTATTACTGATGTCAATATTTTGTAAATAGTTGGTAGGCAAGTTATCGGCCTGTACTGTGATGGATCTTGTGAGTTATTACTTTTTGGGATCATATACGTGATACCCTTAGATATAAAAGGAGGTATGGGTTGCTTGCCTAGTATAATATCTGTAAAATTTTTAGCTAATGAACTATGTAATATGCTTAATTTTTTGTACCAAAAATTATGGATGCTATCTATTCCTGCACTTTTCCAGTTATGTAATTTTGTTGTGATAGCTGCTATGTCTTCTGTATTTATTTCCCTAAATTCCATTTCATCTATTCCGCACCAATCATTTTCTTCTTATTTTATCCACGGCGCATCACTGTTATGTAAAACCGTTTTCTCCCATATACTGGACCAAAATTGTTCTATTTACTCTTTTTCTGGAATTACAGAGCCGGTGATATTATTGCTATTATTGTTATTATTCGACCTAAGCTGTCTGTAGAATATTTTTTCATTTGTTACAAATAAGGTATTCTGCTGCTGTCTTTTAAGGCCTTTGCTATATCTGGCAAGTCTGTGCGCTTTAAGAGCTAATTTTTGTTTAAGTGTGTCTAGAAATTCTTCTGGAGAAATATTGTTACTTTCATGTCTAGTATGTATTTTATTATTCCTAAAAATTTCTTCTACACGTTTAACTATTTTATTTGATCTGTTGCCGCGTATATATTGAGTCAACCTCCCTATATCAGCTCTGAGATGTGTTATATTGTTTTCAAGTCGTTTTTGCCACGCTGGTTTCGAGTTCATCTTTTTAGGTCGGTGTTCTGGGTGATCTGAGATATTATATCCCAACTCCTTGGTTATGACCATTGCGGTGCAGTAAACGAGGGTGTGTAATTCTAATAAGTTCGGTTCTGGGGTAATGAATCTGCTAAGTAAAGTATTATTGAAGATAAATAAAAGTTGTGTTAGTTTTTTACAGTATTTTAATTTTGGGAGTTTAGGTCTTAGTGTAGGATCCATGCCACTGTATTTTAAGAGGGTAGATTTTAACTCATCGTGAAGTTTTTGGGTGTTACCATCAGGCAGAGAGTGATTGACTAGTGCGGTATCGGGGGCATCTAATAGCAACGATTGCGTGAATATATCTCTCGAATATTCAAATGTGTTATTTTGTATGTATGGTGGTGTTAAATCAAGTGAGGGGTTAGGTGGTGTCGGTATGGTCTGACTTGTTGGTCTATTTTGGGTAGTAGGATCTGGTGTTAAAAAGTTATTGTGTTCTAATTCTAACCTTACTTCTTCTTTAAGCCTATTTAATGTTTCTTCCGGTAAATACTTATTTTTGATGATTACACGTCTTTGGTCAGCTATTCTTTGCTCTGTTACATTTACATCAGGGTACTGTTTTAGAAAAAGTTCATGCAAAGTTTTTCTGTAGGTGGTCATATCTGTTTCTAGTTTGGTTATGAGATAATAAGTTCGCATGATAAATATGTTTACGTCTGCTGTCCATTTCATGCGCACTCTTGTTTTTCCAGCTTTAGTGGACGCGGGTAGGAAGGCATTCACCTCCCGTGTAACACTTAAAGCTGGAGTTGTGGGGGGAGTGGGGTCTCTTGATTCGTCATCAGTTTCACTAGGTGCATAAGATATGGTCTTTGGGCTGTATGGTTCTAAAATCGATGATATTGGACTTTGTGTTCTATTGTCAGTCAGTCTGTCATGTTCGTTGGCTGTAGTATCTTCGGGTGACCCGGTGGGAGCCCGCCTACTCAACTCCTCACCGCTGACGGTTCGCATGCTGAAACACCCAGCGTCAGCTCCAGGTGTGCCCCGGCGATCGCCCCCGGGAAGCGGCCCTCTCATTTTCTTTTTTAAGCGAGTCTCCATATTTAATGGGTTACCAGAGCCACGTTGGCCACGCCAGTACTTTCTCAATCGTGTGTCCGCCCCCCACGTGATCAGGTGGTCGATCCGGACGTGTGGTTGGATTTTATGGGGGCTTATTATTATTATTATTATTATTTTTATTTTTAAATTATTTTATCTCCATAAAAGGGTAAAATAAGCCTGATGTACGGGCCGTAGCCAAGCACAACAGGTTAAATAGTAAATGAGGAACATATAGATGATGATGATAGAAATTTTCGAGTGATACGACAAGTGTTTAAAATAGTGGCTTTTTGTAGGAGATGTATAATATTCTCTATATTTTTAATAATTCTAGGTTCTGACTCAGGTTTTTGGGTACTATTGCGGTAGAAGATATGATAATTGGTACTATGTGAACTGTATTAGCCCGCCATTGGGTTTTTAGTTCTATTGCAAGATCCTGGTATTTTGTAAGTTTATCGGATGTTGTAGATTGTATATTGTGCGTGTTCGGTATGGCTATGTCGATAAGGTATATTGTGTTATTGAGTTTATTATGCAATGTTATGTCTGGCCTATTGTAGTGGATAGTTTTATCCGTGATTATCGTCCGGTCCCAATAGATTTTACACTGACTATTTTCATATACTGTGGCTGGTTTATATTTGTAGTAAGGCACTCTTTCGTTTATGAATTTATATTGGTGGGCTAAGTGTTGATGTATGATTGCAGCCACCTGATCGTGCCGGTGTTTATAGTCCGTTTGGACTAGCGACTTACAGGCGCCTGTTATATGCTGGATTGTTTCTGGAGCGGAATTACAATGTCGGCATACATCTGTAGTTTGGTTTGGGTCTTTTATTATGAATTTATTATTATTATTTGTTGTGATAGAATTCGATACGACTTTCAGAACGAAAAAGAGTAATGCCCCATTTACACGGGGAGAGTGCTCGCTTCGAAGATACGATTATTGTAAGGATATAAAAAAGTTGTATTGTGTAAACGGATGTCAGAACTCGATAATCTATGGCGGTTATGTCATGCGATAACCGCATACGATTCTCGCCGCGAGAAACTCTCGTGTCGTGTCGTCTCGTTTCGTGCTCGTAATTAAATTACAACACAATTATATGGCTGCCGAATATAGGCTAACCTTTGACTTCCAACAATTACCTTTAATTTTTGATAGGTAAAATTCTTCTATTTTACTAATAAGTGCGCACAAATTGAACCTGCAACACCATCTAACTACAATGAGACATTAACATTGGCATTCGTTTATGCAAATACAGCGTACTAAGCCCCGCGATTGTGTAGACATTCTTCCGCGGGGGAAGCCGGGGCTTACATCCGTAACACCCTCAACAACAGCGGCAATATTGCGCGGTAATTTGAATTACTGCCATAATTGGCCAGTCAACTTGGCAATTTGAATTTGTGGCGTGAAGGGGTGAGGCGGAATTGTCGTGTTTGGTTGATAAAAGTTGGGCATGATGTTGGTTTGGGTGGTTCTGAGTGTGTGGAACGTATCTTCCGGATAGCTGTAGTGGTTTTAAAATTGAAAATATTGTAACACTTTTGATAGCCAGAATAATGTATATCTTCGGGTTACAGAGTGGTTGTAAAATTGTCAAAACACACATACATACATAAACTCACGCCTTGTTCCTAGAAGAGGTAGGCAAAGGTTCTCCTGATAGGATCTAGGTCATCCGCATTTCGCCTTGTTTGTTCTATCCCACGATGTGATAGGGGGCGATCCTATCGTCATATCGCCCAATAATTCCTGACTCTAAACTGATAATTAATAGAAAAATCCAATATCACGTTACCTGACCCGGGATTCTAACCCGCGAGCTCAGCGTTGTCAACGTACGAAGTACAACTACGCCACCGAGGCAGTCACAACATAATCATTACTATTTGACCATGAAAGCTATGTAAACAATAAATTCCGATGGATGACAAGCCATTAGTACATACAATAAAATCCAATCGTCCGACGTATACTGGTATAAACCTGTTATGGTGGGGCTTAGTAAACTATGACTCGAACCCACTCACGTAACGTGGGAAAATGCTCTGCTTTGATGCAATTGTTTATAAAGAAACAATGAACACAAAAAAATGCATAGTGAATATTATGTTTTTCTTCCTGTCTCGATTACTTCATTGATTGCCAAATGCGCGATAGTCGGGTGCCATTCTCTATTCTGATATAGAATGGCACCCGACTATAAGACGCAGTGGAAAACTAGAATGAAAAAAATACTATTTTGGTCCATAAAACTTCATTGTAAAATAATTTCTGTACTTGGATGTAGAAATAACTTGATCTTGAGTTTTATTTTTTAACTAAAAATAAATATCTCGTATTGTTCTGCTAGCTTACTCAACGTCCTAAAATAAAGTTTTTCATCAAAAACCATTTGATCTTTACCACGCCTACGTAGTATCGGCAAAACTTCGTTAGCAGACAGAGAAAGGGCTTTTGAAACTATATTTACATTTAAAACAAAATACATTCCTATATTGCTTAGAATTAGAAACATCCTTTTTTTTTGGAAATAATTTATTAATTTTTCAATGTGAGGTTTGAACGCGAAGCCAGGACCGCGGAAGACATGTTTTGTAGCCTCTGCGCCTATGGATTCCTAATTTGATTAAATGTACATGTTGACCTACAAATGTTTATGTTTTTTAAATAATTACTATCACCATCATCATCTTCAACCACAAGAAAAGCTCTGCTAAATATCGACCCTTCTCTAGGATCCCCATAGTGACATACAAGAAGAGACCTGCAAACAGCATTAGAAATTATACATGAAAGTAATTTTCACGAGTAAATAAACCCAATACAATATAAAATGATAAACAAATATAGCTACCACAATAAAAGAAGTATTGATGTTTATTTTTATAGCGAATAACATTTAGTCTCAAATACGTCGTTAGTGAACCTTTCAACATCGCGCTTTGCATAAAACCATCCATTTGTTCATCTAAATAGGTGTCGAGAAAAACTCATCAAGATCTGTCGCGGAAAAAAATCTTCAAAAACGTATTCAACATCAATCAGGAGGAGACAGTTGTAAACCCCTACTAAGTATTTCATTAGCGCAACGCATATTTTCCCTTCACTCAGGTGTTCCGAGTCGTAATCGCGATGAGAAATGGCCTGAATATCTCTTGAACATAATTCGATCGGAGATTGCTTTCGCTATTTGTCATTAGATTTGTTTGTACGGGAAGGAATTTCGGCGTGAGTAGGGGTATGGTTGGAACGCGCATTGACATTACTAGTAGCACCCTTTAGTTGGACGGGTTGCAGGGTAGTGTTTGCAAGTGACCAGTTGCTCAGTTTGATGTAAGAATAGGATCCTACACAAACAGGAAGTGATTGTCCTGAGATGGATTACCTAGTTGGGTGTAATATAAGTGTGTTTTTTGATTGAATAAAATCTGATACCCTTGTAAGTTGTAACTAGATAAATTTCCATAAATCTTTACGTTTAACTGACGGGTAATAGCAGATAGCAGACGAAAAAAATATTGCGAAGATTTAATGAATTGAAAACCGTAACCAATATTATTGTCATCAACATTGTACTGTAAATCGCTACAATAATTGAGCATCGAATAGTACACCCATATTTAAATAAAGCATAGACTTATTATTCCCAAAATTATCTCAAAGTCATCCAGAACAACTCCAAAACAAACGCGACAAGCACTAACTCTTAAAAATAAAACAAAGCCAACACAAACGGGTCGAACAAGCTTCTCAATGAAGCAATGAATTCTACAAATAATCCACGAAATTACGTATAAGGTTCTGGAGCTCGCAGTCTTATGAGTGTTCGTGCCTGCGGCAAGCCGTAGCTTATGTAAATTATGATGTCATCTTCAAGAGCAGGCATTAGCGTGACGTTCTGACGCAAGCCAGGGGCGTTGAGCGTAACCAAGCACGAAGCTTTCATAGTAAGGGTAGCGGGGTGTTTTAACGCTAGGGGAATCATGTCTATTCTGTTCTTCTATGAAATAGGCAGCGAGACTCGTTTCGGTGTTTTTTGCAAGAACACAAACAAGTACTTGCTTGTCTGCTAGAAAGTTATTAGCGTTTGGACAGTGTCCTAATTTATATCAAGATGAAGCTAATAGGAGTGATATAAGGACACTATATTTATACTTTGGTATTATAGGTATAGACGTCGTATCAACAACTGTAAATTAGGAAACATTGATCCCAAGTATTAGAAAATATTTTTGCAAATTACTAAATTAAGAATTATACTAACGATTACTAAGCAGAATAATTAGAATCAGAAGATGTAATTACTAATATTTATTGCTATTCTCTAATGAAACGCGAGCTCTTGTTTCTCACTCCAATGCGTCACACATGGGTAAATGTAATGATTACTTTGTTGTTTTTGTAAACAGCATTTTTATTTATAGCTGTTTATAATCGTGAGCTGAATTGATAACTATTGTTCAAAATATACTTTCAGGGATCTAATGATTAATTTGATGTAACTTATTATATAGAATATAAATAAAATTATTTTTACGGATTTTCTCGCGAATTTCATTTATTTGTTATATTTTTTAACTTCCCGACGTTTCGATCACTTTGCAGTAAGCAAAACAATGTTTTATTGCAATCTGTAACATTTGCGTATATAAGAAACTATTATGAAATAAAATATTTCTTTCAATTACTTTATACTAACATTGGTCACGTCCACTCCAACTTTTTGAGATACTTGTTTGTGTTTCAAATGTTGCAGATATTTAAAACCATTTTTTTATTGGAATATATTGAAACTACTTAGTCGCGTGTATATTAAAACGATATCTTATGAACGAACGTCAAATACTATTCTTATCTTAACAAAAGTTTGAAACCTTATAGTGTCTATAAAATAATACAGACTTTTTATGAAGAGCGTCAAATTATTTTCTTTTTTGCTATTCTTTGAAAGCCTTGAACCGGCGCTATAGCGAAACTAATGGGCCGATCTGGCCCGTTTACCAACTTGAATTTCATCTAAATCCGCTAAGAAATGCGGCCACCAGTGCGCCCATAAATTTCACTGTATTATTTGAGGTCTCGAGACCCCGCCAAGATACACTAAAATTTACACCAACTTCGAATATATGTTAATGTTACCTACACTTCTTAGTATTAAGATAGATAATTTAGTAATTTTATCATCTTTGATTCAAGTTACGATTGCTATGGTCTCTAGATCTATAGGGTCTCTCTTGTATGTTTGTTTTTACTTTGACGTCAAAATTTAACCACCGCAAATAAAAATATATCAGATAATTTGATATTCGTTAAAGATTTCTAGCGCCTCAAAAACATCAAAAACGATTTTACCAATATTTACCTAGTCAGTTTCTTATATTTTAATCTGCAACTACTGATCCACTTTACAAATCCAACAAACCTTCATTATACATCCGAAAAGAAATATTATCTGTGCGAGAGTGAAGCGGAATTAAAACATATTTGTTCTTCACAACTCTGCAATTACAAAGCGTCCATCCACTGCGAGGCGAGACTTTTAACACAAATTCAATTAGCTCCCGCCTGCCGCCCAAACAGGACTTAAACAATAAGTCTTACTTATCTTATGTTGGCACTTGGCTTAAATGGAACTCAAATATCGCTTAACAACGCAATTGTACGCTCGTTTACGCACGATCCGGTATAATCCGTCTTAATCCGGGATGCGTGCATTTGGTTTAGCTTCCTAACGTGCGCACTCAATATTTTATTTGACTGGTTTTTATTGTTTTGAGTGACTTTCGGCCATAAAAATAACTTTGCAAAATTTGGATAATTAAATAGGTTCGTAAAGGAAAAATTCTAAGAACATAATATGTCAGAATATTTCCTTCACTAATCTGTTTTATTCTTTATAAACATGTGAAATATTTATGATGTTCACCAATGCGCTTTAGACAGGTTGATGTAAAAAAGTATTGCTTCTCAATTGTAGAAGACATCGTTTTAGCATATCAATTCCCATTACTTATGTAATTCTATTACACAAAGTGATTCGACTTTTCACCCGCAAATAAATTGTCTTACAAAACTCGGCGGATGCAACTTTTGTTTTAACAAAATGAGATATAGTTTCACTAGAAAAAAATATTTTCTTTAATTTCTAAGAAATATCCCTGGCGAGACCCGTTTAATTTTTTCACTCTCTATTACAATATCTGGAAAGGTTTTGAAAGGAAACAAAGGCGAGAATAGACCTTTCTTTGTTGCATTATTTCTTTAGTTGAAATAATTATTCGAATTAAAAACATACAGTGAAAAAGATAATTCAAATACTAAATTGTATATATTTCATATATACTGTATAATTAATCAATCTATATAGAAAACATGTTTTTGTGCTGACATGGCAAAGTTATCTTTTTATGAGCACAATGTTTACCTGATGGAAAGTGAGCACCGCCGTCCATCGACATCTGCAACACCATAGGGCGTAGAGATGCGTAGCAAGATGGGAATACGCTCTTTTTTTAAGATCGCTATATATATCATATCTATATAATATCATATCATATCTGCCCGGAAATACTGCTGTTTGCAATTGGTTCCATAGATTCGTAATACGTGGAAGAAAATGTTGTGTAACAGCAGCTATCTCCAGATCCCACACGCAAAAGAGTAATTTTTTCTATTAATAAAATAATCTTATTTACCCTATTAACCCATTGGATTCTATCACATCGCCTAATAAACATATCAAATGAAACGGGTTCGCTTAACTCCGATCACTAAACTAGAGGCAGTGAGATGTACTCGACCAAGTTATTGCTTGTAATTGGCTCGATACAAGCTTCATAGTACGCTGCGAGTTTAAGTTTGTTAATAACAACGTTCGAACATAGGCCACGAGGCCCTCTTAATGCGCTTCGTATGTTCCCGGCACGTTTCTGTTCATAATACTAATTTCATTAATGAAAATTATTTGTGTAGTCGTTATCCTGTGCAGAATTTCAATGGCCGCGTATATAATCAGTCTATCAACGCTGACTGCTGCAAGTATGCTTGCTCAAGTGGGAGCCGACCAGGGATGGTTGGCCGAAGAATGACCGGGAGGTCATACTTACTACCCGCCACCCTTTTCATGTCATCAGTGCATTGCGCTGTAGGATATCCTACAATAAGTCAAATACTATAACACACTACGTCAAAACGTTAACGTAACGTCGTTATATTATATTGTACGTTTGTAAGATAATCATCTCTTATATTATCTTTCTATAATCTATCATTTCTGCTCGACTTCGAAGTGAATGTCCATTATGATGAGATTCAAACATATTATATTGCTAAAAAAATTCTGAGATTTTCTTCAATCATACTAATATCAAAACCATACTAATATCGACTTCGTCTCGGAAACAAAAACTAGCGCGGATGTAGTCGCTACTAAGTAATACATTAAAACGCATTATCGCTAAATTAATATAATACAAAATCTCCATTACCAATCCCCTCAAACAACTCACCGAAATTTGCTCAAGATAATATTCCATGCACTAGCATACGGAATATAATCCGCTAACTATAGACTAACCGAAACTATACCGTAACCATACCGGGCGGGTTATACGCAGGTGAAATTAGAATATATCCGTGGGACTACCGACTAATCTAATTAGTAAGCACTTCGTATTATAACAAGGAGTCGACGCAATATAACCTCTCACAGAGGGGTTAATCTGGATACATTTCAGGTCGACTTCATTTCTATGCAATATTATTGTATCAGCCCGGATAGGTCACACTGCGGGCACGTGCCTCCTTTACAATCGAAAATACGATCGAGAGGGGTTAGGCCATATAGTCCACCACGCTGGCCTAATGCGGGTTGGCGGACTTTATATACCATAGAAATTCTTGCAAATTGCTATGGTATGCATGTTTCCTCACGATGTTTTCCTTCACTGTTCTTCTATCTAATATAATTCTATGGTATTAGATAGTTATTACAAAGAGTAAAAAATAGTCCTAAGGCAGTGCTTTGTAAAACAGTCATCAAACGTTGACGCATCAAAAGTCAACATCCACAACGCTGGATCATGGATGTGTTGCCGGCCCAATTGGGAGGGGAGCGGAAAGGAAAAAGGATGGAAAGAGGAAAGGAGCATTGGACATCCGGCAATGTCACTTACCGAACGAAACGTCGCTTCGCGTCGATTCCCTGTGACACAGTGGTACCGCCCCACCGCATCTCCATAAATTTAAATTAAATAGCAAATCAAAACTGAGGACCATTGTTTCAAATCATATTTTTCTAAACGCAAAAATAACCAATAATGCATAACCCATAAAATTACGGATGACATGCGACTGCTCTTAAAATGTCCTAAAGCAACAGATAATCCCAAATTCGACATTCACAAGCTACCCTTCTGTCCGCCCCTGCGCTGCAACACAGCCCGTGAATAATTATGAAAGGCCGGGCCTGCTAGAAAACTGAGGGCAGCCGACTGTGAAACATACATCAAAAGGTAAGCAATAAAGCACACCGCAGACACGTGGTTGCGCTGGCCTTACGTCGCTTTTTTGTGTTCCACATTTCGCAGATTTTGGCAGAGTGAAATGCTGTGTTCCTGGATTATTGCGAATGTATCTCTGCGTTGCGGGTTAATGCTAGGTTTAAGTTCCATCGCGGTGTGAATGAGATGCTGTGTTATATACTTATATGTGCACTGTGTAGGTTTTGTTGTTGATACACTGATTGTGAAATTTTGAGGATTTTTGCTTATTGCATAGTAATCTCAGAAGTATTTTGAGTGTATCGCATATTGTGTAGTTATGATAAAATTATTCATAAACAAAACTATAACAGTTGGAAGAAATGTTACCGAAGTTGTATTAAATAAAATATAATTGACATAGGAGTTGTATATATCCAATATGTTCGTCTCATATGACTTCTTATTTCTGTTGTTTATACGCAAAAACACAACGTGCGTAACGTAAAACATAGGGTACTCAGAGTAATATTACAACTTCACATAAATCGTAGCAATACATCCAGCCCCGACGCGAGGTGAAGGTTTGTCCTGTACCCCAATTCATTAAAGTACCGCAGGTCGTCAAGTTATAACTACCGATACAAGGTGTTAATGACTCTAATCGTTAACCCTTCCCGCGTATAATTGATCCCTTTACGTGGAAACGCGCACACTAACCATACTTTATGTAGGGTTACCACTTTAACTGTTTCATGTGGACAATTAAGGACAATATAAAACTAACATTACGTGAGCTAGATTAATATTGTTATTTATTAGTATTACGAAGATAAGATATATAATAATTATATTTTTGGTATAAGTTATCGGCTATTTAATACATTTGATAAAACTTTGCCATAAAGTCCACGTACGCTCTATGAATATAAAGCATAGAGAAACGTCTACTTTCGTTTTTATACGAATCTGAAAGTCGTATGAGAGCAAATCAAATTAGAGTATCCGCTTATAAACTCCGATAACTGCGTTTAATCCGATATAATTGTATAACATGGTGGTCTGAGAGAATATCCGTTGGTTGTATTTCACTTGAGCGAAGTGAAGTTATCCGATTAATAATAAACGAGTGTGCCTAACTTCGCGCCGCTGCCGACACTCTGCGTGGTTCTGAAAAACTTATGAACACTCATCAGGGGAAAATCGACCGTAAAATTATTTTGTTAAAGATCACTTTGCAATTCAAGTGGAAATTTTGAATTAGGTTGTAAAAGTTTAAGGCTGTGTTAGAAAACCACTTTTGCGCGCAAAGTATAATGTTTAAATTTATATAATGTATTTTATAACAGAGTTGCGGTGGAGTAATTGATTGATGCTTGAATGAGGTGACGAGACTTTAGGATTGGTCTTTTGAACGAAGCGTGAAGAAGGAAGTGAACAGATTATCACAAAAAAAGGATATCTTGTCTTGATCTAAAAATTATCGGAACCCCGGTTGCATTATACTACAGCGTAGTATTTGCCGGTTTAATAAAAATTAAACCTTGTGATCTGTCCATCAAGAGAAACGTAAGACACAAGAGCTAGGTTACATTTCTTATTTTCGGGATTTTCTTTAAAATATGGACATGGATTGTATAGCCATAGTCTGTAGCAAAAATCTTATGCAGGTAAATAAAGATAAAGTTTGCATAACCATAAATATAGCTTTACCAACTCTCCCCGTCCAAAACTATTTTTAGCGCGAGAAAAGCTCAGTGGAAAGACTATGTCAAATAGCTTATATAAGTACGTGGCGAAGTGGGGTCATAACTTAGTTACTTGTTAGTATATTAATTTGAATTTTAAGCGAGTTTTAAGCACGCTCTGAATTGATCCCAACATCTTGCTAAGTGCAGCTCTAGTAAACTTAACTAATTTTTGCTAGATACTCTCCATGGACTAGTAATTAGGTTGGGTATATATTGTATAAGCAGTAACGAGTGGCTTTGATAACATTACCTCTCGGACCATTGGATTAAGCGAAAATTATGCTATTTATAAAAGACGACATATTTAGAAGTTCTGTCAACCAAATGTGGATGGAAGAGGAGATACAAGTATGTTGGAGGTGAAACACGTTGGAATCAAACTAAAAAATAAAGCTGCCTTCCGGCCCTTGAGTACAATGACTTCTGGAGAGACAGATTCAAAAGGATATAAAATCACAGATATCGCAAAGCTTTATATACATAATTCTTAATCCAATCAGTAGGATATGAGATATTTCCAATAAAATATTAATTTTATTGATACGTGTCGAAATTCCGCACACAATATTAGGTGCAAAACACCCGCTCACGCCTATGCCAGCGCGTGTCCACCCGCACTAAGTACGACATTGAAAACTGTCGTAAAACTGGAACGTAAACCGGCGTTATGAATAATTCCTTACATATTTGATGTTTACACAAAAACAGGGCGCGTCCGTCAGTCTGACGCGGCGCAGGTGGGCCGGCTCCTTCCAATCACGGAATGGAAATTACTGCGAAGAGTTGCTCCACACTTTTGTACTAATGACAAATGCGTCGGCTGCGACTTGAGACGCTGACGAATCCGTACTGTTATTCGGTTATATGAATGTCGCAATTTTGATTGTTTGCTTGGTGGTATTGACATTTTTAGAATGATAAATCCTATAAGGAAAAGGTGAGAATGGAAATAATAAAAACTATTTTTTCTTCATGAAAAATATGTAACATTAACGGTGAGAAATGTTGGGTTGCATGAGTTACTGTGGTAGTCAACAATAGGTTCCATAATTAAGTTAAAAAGTGTAAGTTACTGTGAAGAAATGTAAATAAATGAGGTTTTAAACTACACAACGGCAGACAATGATTACCTGATTCTAAAGTGCTGTACTCGAGTACATCGACAAAACTTTTGTAAAGAGTTAGTAAAAGATAAATCGTTAAAACTCTTATTGTTGGAGTGTTAGCGAGTTAAACAGGCGAACTGTTTTAAGGAGCGCGCAATGAACTCGTAATAAAATCAACAGTCAGCTTCCTAGTGCCAGTGGAACAGCGCTTGTCAAATTGAATTTCTTTAAAACGAGCTATTGTTCCCGCGGCGATGAGCTTGTAGTCCGAAGACTCCGGACAAGGTACATGCGCTTAAGACGTGGATTTGAATTTCCTTCCCTCAAATTGCACGTTTCATTCCTGTTTAATATTGTGCAATGAATGCCTTCATTATGACGTCCATTGCCTAGTCTTGGGAGCGACCGCAATTAGACCGCTGTTGGACCCGATCAGAATTTCGGGAGTTGTGCGAAGACACCGTAACACTTATTTTACGTATTATACGATCTTATGGTCAATTGGCCCATAATAGTAGCTTAATAGGATTTAGTGAAAGTCGATTTTATTGATTGGCTAGCCAGTCTAGTCATAGAATTTTGCGACTCACACTTATATTGACGGCTTACTGATTCTAATCATTGTCACCATTACTATGAAAAATTGGTTAATTCACAAAATATTACCTGGTTTGGACATTAGGACCAAGGCTTCACAGGTTGCGGTTAATGTAAGTAGCTATTGGACCGATGAAGCTCTACATAATCCAGAGCTAAATAAGTATTGAGATTAATAGCACACAAAGAAAACAAAGTATTTGAGAACCACAGCGGGCTGAATGATAAACAGGATTATTAAAAAAAAGGAAGACGGGCAGGTAAACGAGTAAATGGCTGATAAGTATCGTTTGAGACAAAGGAAGCTGCCAACAAAAGGCCGAGTGTATTGTTGTTTTTCAGTTTCAGACGGGCGGTGTTCCAAGACAGGGCGGCGGGCGGGCACAACAGACGAGCGGCGGAAACTCTCACTGGCGCCACGCCGCGAAAACTGATAGCTGCGGTAATGAAGAATTTTTAGCTAATTAACGTCTAGGAGGAAAAATGTTCAATGACAGTTTCCAGTCGCGTTTTATTATTGTTTGTTTGTCAGTTGGTTGGACACTGTTTCGTGATGTAATAGGTATAGTACGGGACTAGTCGAGATAGCAATCGGGGTATGAGATGACGCGTGGGGGAGAGAAAGCCCTGCACACCCGCGCATCGCCTGCGCCGTCTATTCTTAGTGCTGCATGAGTCCGCACTGGCTGAGTTTATCGCTTTTGATCCCGCTCACATTGTTCTGTGTGTATTATATTGTTGTGTATTGAAATGACTGCGGTAGCTTTTAAAGCTAAAGAAAAAAAAACAATATTTAATTCTCATTCTCATGGTTTCAATGCGTTCAAAATATTTCAGGAGTTATGAAAACACATACCAAACATCCTCACATACACTATCGATATTATAAGCATCCTTACGAATACCCGTCGCAGTCGTAGTCCGTAAATATAAAATATAGTGAAAAAACTAAAAAGAGTTTTAAATTTTCCTTACCTTCAAATACTTTTTAACTTTAGAATGCAAATAGAAAAATAAATTACTTACAACTGTCAGAATTTAATTTCTCCAACAAGCTTTCGTTTATATTATGGTAAACTGAGTGGCATTATCGGAGTAGGTATCACTCATTAGTATAATAAGGTTAGTTTTTCCGTTGCAATACGATGGCGTGTTTAGACCGCCCGCTGTGCTTTTTCAATTCAGTTTAGTGGATTTGTTTCATGCATAATTTAATTTATTAATTCATCTTGGGAATTACATTATTTTTATATTTAGAAGTGAAGTGCGTGGTGGCCTGTCGGTAACGTACCAGACGCAGCTGCCTACATGTTTACGGTGGTCGCGGGTTCAAATCCCAGGGCACACCTCTGACTTTTCGGAGTCATGTGTGTATTGATAGTCAATCACCACGCACTATAACGGTGAAGGAAAACATCGTGAGGAAACCTGCATACTATAGCGATTTGTATAAATTTCTATGGTATGTGAAAGTCCGCCAACCCGCACTAGGCCAGCGTGATGGACTATATGGCCTAACCACTCTCAATCGTGCTCTCGATGTAGACGAGGCCCGTGCCCTGCAGTGGGTCGTATATGGGCTGATACAATTATATTTAGAACACATTACCTCCTATCTTTTGCTATATTTCTTACAACTCATTATTATTGTCTGTTCTTGGCTATAGGTAATTTTGTCTGGATTTTTTCCATTATAATACAAAAATGTTATATTGATTACCATTATGTATAAGATTTCTATGTTGACTAAATATAAAATCTTTGAATGATTTCCAGACTGACCTTCATAACGATTTTCGAGAATTCCGAATGGAACTACAAAATTACGCTAACAATTAATTTATTTTCCAGTTCGGTCAAATTTGTGAGTTTAATCACAGATAGATAAATAATTACCCCCTACAGTTAGCATACTTCCGACCTCATGCAAAAAAGTTTTGTGTCGGGGGAATAGGAAACTACGAGACTATTTAGTCTCACAAACACCCAGACCCGAAATAATTGAGGATCACACAAAAATTAAGAAAAAAAACAGTTTCTCTCGCTGAGAGTGGGGCCACGCGCGGCGCATGCACGCCGAGGTGGCCACAATGGGGCTGTCTCGGACACTCGCTCCTTACATAGCTACCCGGACAATAACGTCTTCCAGCTGAATATTTAATTGTATAAACTTCCTATTACTAATCCCTGTCGTGCTAACTAAGCGTTAGTGTTTACAGACACGCGGTGTTTATTTTTAATTTGTTTGTTTCATTTGGTAGGTATTTATTTTTGGCATAGGTTACTATACCTAAATATCTCTTAGCTGAAGAAGAATGTACTTGACTGTTGATTTCTTTTAAACTATTAGGTTGAGCATTGAAAGCAAAGGGTAAAAAGGCAATTGAGTAATTTAGTATAATTTTATCAAATGGCGGAAGAGAGCAGTTTTCCGCCAATTCATACTTTACTTAGACCATATTGCACGCGCTATCAGGGACAGTGTGTATTATTTGTGCCTATATAAAATATCAAGAGGACATTTTAAAAGGCTGAAACCTTACCATAGAATTAATAACATCGTTTCTCAATAAATCATTTTCACATATATTTTATAATTGCTCACTTTGAAATTCAAATATACTTTGACAACAAGTATTTAAGGAAACCCTGAAGTTAGAGGCATGTTCAACAACCAACTCTGTATAGCTAAAGACAATAATATAGACATGCTACACCTACAATTACCTTCACTAAAACTTGGATACTCTTCATTTTACCCCAATTTTCCGGAAGCATATTGAGTCGCCAGGAAGCCTCCTAGTTGGGAGCGACACGGCAATTCCGAGTTGTCCAGGATCGTCAATCAGGCGAGACAGGGCAAAACAACCGCCGGCCGGCGTGTTTGTCGTTTGTTCACTCTTTGTAATCGAAGTTTGCGTATCTGGACACCGGCTGTGCTATGACCTTTGGCTTTTTTATAAAGATATATGAGTTGAACTGTGGAATTATAGTGTTTAAAGCCACGGTTAGTTGACGTCAGCACGGTTTAACTTATTTCATGAAATGTTTTGTCTGAATTCAAATTCTGTTTTTCCATGAGGCAAATTTCTTCAATCGCATCGTAAAGAAATCATTCATATTACGTGCAAAAATTTTTACTTTTCTGTATATTCGGTACTGTCATTATTCGTTATTTATATATAGGCCAGCTGTTTACAAGATGTATCTGAACTTTTACTCTTAAGTAAGCAAAAAACAAAAAAAAAACATGCGTGGTGGCCTATTGGTAACGGACCAGACGCGGCTGCAAACATGTTCACGGTGATCGCGGGTTCAAATCCCTGGGCACACCTCTTACATTTCGGAATCATGTGTGTATTGATAGTTAACCACTACGTACTATAACGGTGAAGGAAAACATCGTGAGGAAACCTGCATACCATAGCGATTTGCAAGAATTTCTATAGTATGCAAAGTCCGCCAACCCGCACTAGGCCAGCATAGTGGGCTGTATTGCCTAACCCCTCTCAATCATACCCTCGATTGTAGAGGAGGCGTGTGCTCTGCAGTGGAACATATCTGGGCTGATACAGTACAGTACAAGCAAAGAAGCTCTAAATCTCATTGTACATTCAACGTCAACGTAATAACCCCCAAATAGTTTATCAAACAAATAACATTTTTCGTGACCGGACTCCAATACCAAACCAATATTGCTTTTATTATAATTTGTACACAAGTATAAGTAGCCGCGAACCTATAACGCGTTCAGTCAGGCCTATTATTGCCTCTCAAGGTCCTCGGTCTGAGAGGCCCTCGGCTAAAGGGCACAGCTAGAGTCAAACCCTCATTGTCCCGGAGGGCCATTGGGCCGTTAATCGATACTTGTGTGTGTAGTGTTATTGTTATTTTTATACTGGTATCCTAAGGTTGTTATTCTTGATGGAATAAATGTGTTTTTGGTAATCACTAGGTGTGGAGTCTGTGTTTTCATAGCCAAGCAGGTAGGCTTGCGTATGAATTTATGGAAATGCTAAAAAATCATTCGTGGTATTTTGAACACTAGGCAACGTAATCAAATTCCAGAGGTGCTTGACATGGTTTGGAAACGAGTCGCGAAAACCGCATTGTCGACAGAATTCAAAAGTTTAGCCAACTAATTGAAAAGAAGAACAACGAAACAAAAATGACTATTATAGAATTAGTCATTTATAAGATTTTCACATCGTTGATATTGTGACTTCCATTCAGATTTTATATTATATAAAGTAACATTGCTTAGTACGAAGTACACATAGAAAAATGAAGTATGCATAAAGGGCTGTTGGGCACCAAATCAAGTATAAAAGTCATATTTTATAGAAACCACGAAAGTGTTGAATAAAAAATTAAATGCAGAAAAAAGAACACGGTGCAAATATTAAAATGTTAACTTTTATATTGTTTCTTACTTTAATAACTTATTGCGCTTTATACATTTATTATATTCAGTGAGACTCTAATATGATTGCCCCAGTAAACTGTTGAACGTAATATACTATTTCTTGTGTTTTATTAAAGAATCAAGACATAAAGATGTCGCGTTGTAATAATATGCTTTCAGAGCAGTTAGAGTGAATAGCTGTATCGATATATAAGTTATATAGATAAATAATATTATGCCATGCTGTTTATGTAGTTTAACGCATATATAATGATTAAATCTGGTTTCAAACGTACCTCATTAAAAGGATTAAAATGATAATATTGTCATGTTAAATAAACAATTTACAAAGCAAATTGTTTTGAACGAGAATAAGACCCACACCAATTGGTTGCGCCATTTTATTATTAACCGCAAAAATAAGTAATTTTATTATATTTAAACTTCCGCTGTAATTTTCCTAAAATCAAATCAAATGCATGTTAAGTTGCACGGCATGTTTTCCTTCCCGCATCCCTTTCCCGCACTACCACAACAGCAAGGTGTGAGCGAGACCGCATCGCCGCCCGCGCAAACATGGATCAAACAAACATTTCCGCAAACCGCCGCTCGAGGGCGCCAAAAATATAATAACTTCTTCATGCGCGCGCGCCTTCGGAGTGAAAAGCTAAATTAATGTACCGCTCCGCATCTTAATGTGTTATTAAGTGATTATCAGTGTCTCGTCATATTATTGGTGCTTGTAACTATTCAGTGCATTTCCGCCAAGCAGCAGACGAGCCGCCAACTACAACACCGCCGCTGACGCTACAAGGTATGTGCATCCATTCCTTGTAGAACTGCCTAGTGAACCACATTTTCCTGAAGGCAGTTCATCCCGCCCTCCGAGTGTGCCGTGCAACCCGCTATACAGTCCACTTATTTATTAATCGAATTATTATCGATCATCCGCGCCACCATATATTTTGGTCCAATTCGAACCGAATTTGAGTCGCGATCGAACTACTCTGGTTCATTCACATTTTCCGCACATTCGCATTACGCATTACGCATATTTAAAACCGCTATTTCATAGTTTTAGGACTTAATTTTGTCCAATTCATTCGCATTTTCTTCGGACGCCATTTTGGGTCCAACCGCGCTATAATAATTATCTTACCGCATCGTAAATAATTATATTAACATTCCTTTTTAAAGTCAATTTTGAGGACTATTACCATATTTCATATACGCTACTTATATTATTTTCGCATTTGTTATTGATTATTGCGCATAATTATATAATTTCCAGAAACAATTTGTTATTGTTACATCGCGCGTAATAAAAGAATCACGCTATTTCATTTTATATTACAAATTATAACGTGACTTTGTATAAAGTTTAATTTATACTGTCACATTATTTTGCTTATTTTCGATCTTTACATTTAATAATTTTACGTAAGGACCTATTCTATTCTCCATCGTACCGCACCGCTTACATTGTTGCTTGTTTCTTTTATTGTACCTATCACATTAACGCATCATGTCGGAAAACAAATTAATTCGTCTAAATGCTAAGCGGGAATGTATGTTTAAGCGCATGCAGTCGATAGCTGACAAAACTAATAATTTAACCAATGATATTATACAGGAATCTTTTTATTGTGAGTTAGAATTAATTGACAAATTACGCTCAGATTTCGAAAACGTTTTAGACGAAATAAACGATATAGAACTAAAGTTAAAGCCCACGTACACTGTTAATTACCAACCGCTTATTGCATTCGACGACTTATATTGTAAAGTCAAACGCGCCGCGAAAACTTTACATACGGCGACGCAGCCCGATGTAAAGTGTAATAATAATTATAATTCATATCGACCCAAACTACCGCGCATTGAATTACCCGAGTTTAATGGCGATGTTAAATCATGGCCCTTATTCTATGCTACATTTAAGACCATGGTACACAATAATCCCATGTTAGAAGACTTGGATAAATTACATTACCTTACTTGCAAACTCAAGGGCAAGGCACAAGCCGTGATCGCTGGTATAAGTCCATGCTCCGAAAACTATGCCCTAATATTAACCGCATTAATCGACAAATACGAGGACAAACGTTTACTTGCAAATTCGTATTTAGATCAGATCTTTGATTTGAAACCATTTCATTCCGCAAGTGTAAATAACCTTGAACAATTTCTTGATAAGTTTGCTACCTCAGTTTCCGCAGTAAATAATTTAAAATTTGACAATCTTTCTGACCTTATATTTCTTTATGTAGCATTAAAGAAAGTTGATTCAGACACCGCGCATGCCTTTGAATTAGATAATAGAGGTTGTGATATCCCATCATTCGATTCATTAGTTACTTTCATACGCGATCGAATGAAAATATTCCAAAACACATCCAGCACACACGAATTAAATAAAAAAGTTTCCGATCGTCGCGCAGATGTACCTTTAAAGCATTTAAAATCTACACATAGTTATATAAATACCGCGTCAGTAATTCCGCAAAATAATTGTTCGCTATGTCATACGCAGCATGAACAGTTGTATAACTGTTCAGGCTTTAAAACACTTACACCTAGTGACCGCTTTAAATTCATTAAGTCTAATTCCTTTTGTGTCAATTGTTTAAGTACTAGACATCGCTCATTTAATTGCAATTCTAAAATTAATTGTCGTAAATGTCAAATGAAACATCATACTATGTTACATTTTGATAATTTCAATACCGCGTCTAGATTGAACCCAGTAGGTCGGTTACCCTTTGTGGATGCCGCCGCGCCGCGCACTAGCGTAGCCCCGCGTGAGTACAATATCGGGCGGCCGCACGCCCCAGCTCCGCAACCCGCGCCCGCGCCGCCGCGCTCGCCCTTCACGGCACCTTCGCCTGCGCCGGTGCCGCGCTCGGACGCCGCGCATGGTGCGAACGAGGTTTCGCTGTGCACACTTTCGCACAATATTATTTCATCGCAAGTACCTAGTACTGTTTTACTCGCTACCGCGCGTGTTATTGTTTTTGACGCGTTTGGTAAGGAACATTATGTTCGTGCCTTACTAGACAGCGCTTCGCAAAGTAATTTTATTACGAGCTCATGTTGTGAACGTTTAGGATTAATTTGTCATAAAGGTCAAATATGTTCAGTTAAAGGTATAGGAGGTTCCGCAAAAATTACACAAGGTTCCGTAAATATTAAATTCTTTTCTCGCTTTAATAAAAATATTAATTTCGACATGGATTCGTTAGTAGTAGACAAGGTGACCGAAGTATTGCCGACGGTTTCGGTTGACATTTCACAGTTTAATAATTTTAAAAATTTGCCTTTGGCCGACGATACTTACGCCGTCCCAGGTGAGATTGACCTGTTGGTTGGCGCTTCTATTTTCCCGCACCTTTTATTGTCCCACAAGGTTCAAGGACAAACCGCACGCGTCGCGCCACACGCATTAGAAACCGTATTGGGATACGTCATAGTTGGTTCCGCGCCCGCTTTTAGTAATTCATTCGCATCAGTCTCATACTGCTGTGCAGTTGAGTCTTTAAATACCGCGATCCGCAAATTCTGGGAATTGGAAGAAGTGGTTGTTCCACCGATTTTAAGCCCAGATGATAAGGAGTGTGAAGATATTTACTCTCACACTACCACCCGCGAGTATGATGGTCGTTATACCGTCGCTCTACCCTTTAAAGGTGATGTTTATAGTCTTGGAAATTCCCGTCGATTAGCTGAGAAGTGTTTTCTTTGTCTAGAAAGAAAAATGCAGGCTCTGCCTAAATTAAAGCAGGCTTATGATGACGTCATAGCTGAATATCTCGAGAAGGGTTATATTTCTATCGCACCTCCGGATACGGATGAAACTATTTCCGCTCCGTCTTATATTATACCGCATCATGGTGTCATTAGGGAGGATAAACTGACTTCCAAGTTACGCGTTGTTCTTAACGGTAGTGCTAAGACAAGTACGTCAGTTTCTCTAAACGATATTCTCCATAGTGGACCTAATTTACAAGGTGACTTGTTTAATATTATTCTTAATTTTCGTTTATTTTCCATTGCATTGTCAGCGGACATTAGGCAGATGTTTCTTTGCATCAATGTTCGTGAATGCGACCGCAGATTTCAACGCATTTTGTATCGTTTCGCACCTGAGCAACCGCTACAGGTTTATCAGTTTAACCGCGTATGTTTCGGCCTTACATCGAGTCCATTTCACGCTTTAAGGACAATAAGGCAACTCGCTTCAGATGAAGGAGATTCTTTTCCCAAGGCCAAGAAGGCTCTTGAGGATGGTTTATATATGGACGATTTTGTTTACTGTGTCGATAGTGAAGACGAAGCTGTGTCCACAGCTGTTCAAGTTATTTCTCTTATGAAGGCTGGACGGTTCGACCTTGTAAAGTGGACGAGTAATTCGCAAACTGTTTTAAATTCTATTCCGCCTACGTATCGCCTTTCATCAGTAAAGGAATTCGATCCATCTGACACACATAAGGTTTTGGGGCTGTGTTGGTCACCCAGCTCCGATTTATTTAGTTTAAAAATTTGTACAACCGATGAAAAATGTACAAAACGCACCATATTATCCTGTGTTGCACGATTGTGGGATCTGATGGGGTTTGTGGCTCCAGTTATTCTATACGCGAAGCTCCTCATCAAGGAACTTTGGTTAATTAATTGTGGTTGGGATGATGTTCCACCCGAGACAATTGTTAAGTTATGGCAGCGTTACAGGGAAGAACTTCCTATTCTTGAACAACTTAAGATACCACGTTATGTGGACATTCGACCCACTAGCGTCGTCAACATTCTTGCCTTCGCTGATGCTAGCGAAAAGGCTTATGGCGCCGTTGTATATTTTCACGTCAAAAATGATCACGTTAACACGGTCCATCTCATTAGTGCCAAGTCCAAGGTTGCTCCTCGCAAAGTTGTTTCTCTCGCACGGCTTGAACTTTGTGCCACATTAGTTCTTGCTAAATTAGTTAATAATATAATTGTTGCTTGTAATAAACGTCATAAAATCAATAAAATATACGCATTCTCAGATTCCACTGTTTCTTTATGTTGGATCCACTCGTCGCCACACTGGTGGGATACCTTCGTAGCCAATAGAGTTTCGAAGATTCAATCTTTAATTTCACCGCATAACTTTTATCATGTGCCCGGTGTTGACAACCCAGCGGATTGTCTATCTCGGGGACTTACTCCCGCACAAATTATAAATCACCCGCTTTGGTTTCATGGTCCGTCCTGGACATCGTCTTGTCCATCGGAATGGCCCATTACCGCTTTTGAACCTAGCTTGGTTTCAGAGCCACCAGAAGAAAAGAAACACGCTTTAGTTGCGTCGATTCCAAATGAAGAATCGCCTATTATTGCGTTAGGTTCTCGTTTTTCTTCTTGGTGTAAGTTTTTGCGTAGTGTTGTTTATGTATACCGCTTTATGAAATTATTACCGCAGGGAGCGAATATATCTGCTGCCGATTTAATCTTCGCCGAGAACATAGTTCTTCGAGAATTGCAAAATTTATATTTCCGCGATGAGTTTAGAAAATTACAAAGTGGAAGGAATTGTAGTCGCATGTTCCAACGACTCAAACCATTCTTGCAGGATGGTCTTATTCGAGTCGGTGGTCGTTTAATCCGCTCCGATTTATGTTTCGATCAAAAACACCCTATAGTTTTACCGCGCAAGCATCATATTTTGAATTTGCTTGTTGATTATCACCATAAAGTTAATTGTCACGCTGGTCCTGATCTTCTTATGTCTCTCTTAAGGCAGAAGTACTGGATACTCTCTGCCCGTAGTTTAATTAGAAACCGGGTACATAACTGTCTCCCTTGTTTTCGCCTTCGCCCGAAACAAATATTTCCGGAGATGGCGGAACATAGATCTTGCCGAGTGGTTGAATCCGCGAAGCCATTTATTCATACGGGTACTGATTACGCAGGTCCATTTAAAGTCACTTTAACCCGCGGTCGTGGTGTCCGTGCCACCAAGGCATATGTATGCCTATTTGTGTGCCTAACAACTCGTGCTGTGCACATTGAACTTGCCGGCGATTTAAGTACCTCCAGTTTTTTATCCGCCTTTAAACGATTTCTGTCGCGTCGCGGTCCCATTAGCCGAATGTATTCTGACAATGGGACAAATTTTGTTGGTGCCAAGCGTGCAATTTCCGAGCATCAACAGTTTTTAAAGACTAAACACTTCAAAACCGAATTCGGTCATATTTTGAGCGAAAACCGCATTGATTGGTTATTAAATGTACCCGCCGCAAGTCACTTCGGAGGCAATTGGGAAGCTAACATTAAAAGTTTAAAAACACATTTATTTCGCGTAATAGGTGATCAGATTCTTTCATTTGAGGAGTTGAGTACGGTACTCGCTCAAGTAGAAGCCGTGATGAATTCACGACCTTTATATAGAACTTTGTCCAGCGATCCTTCTGAGCCGCTGGCATTGACTCCCGCTCATTTTTTAAATTATACCCCGCTTAAATACCTTCCCGCTAAAGACGTTGACGAAAGTAGGATTTCCGCACTCACCCGCCACGACTTGTTGGACAAATTAGTCCAGTCGTTTTGGAAGCGATGGAGGTCAGAATATCTGCATACCTTACAGTCGCGTGACAAATGGAACACTCCATCTAATCCTATACAAGTAGGAACCGTTGTGATTTTAAAGACGGATAACGCGCCTCCTCTTCACTGGCCTCTCGGTCTAGTAGAAGAAGTTTTCCCGGCGACAAACGGTGTGACTCGTGTCGTCCGCGTTAAAACGGCAACTGGGTCGTATTTGCGCCCTGTTGTACGTGTATGTCCTTTACCTAATCAGTAAATTATAACTCCGCGAATAAAATATTAGTTTATGTTACCGCGTCTTAAAAATTGTCATAGAATTTATCAATTTTGTTTATACTTTCGTTTTGTTATATTTTATTAAGTTCTTCGTTTTATTATTCAGCATCCGCGTATTTATGTTTAATTATTTTGAAGCCGTCCCTTCAAGCCCGGGGGGAATGGTTGCGCCATTTTATTATTAACCGCAAAAATAAGTAATTTTATTATATTTAAACTTCCGCTGTAATTTTTCTAAAATCAAATCAAATGCATGTTAAGTTGCACGGCATGTTTTCCTTCCCGCATCCCTTTCCCGCACTACCACAACAGCAAGGTGTGAGCGAGACCGCATCGCCGCCCGCGCAAACATGGATCAAACAAACATTTCCGCAAACCGCCGCTCGAGGGCGCCAAAAATATAATAACTTCTTCATGCGCGCGCGCCTTCGGAGTGAAAAGCTAAATTAATGTACCGCTCCGCATCTTAATGTGTTATTAAGTGATTATCAGTGTCTCGTCATATTATTGGTGCTTGTAACTATTCAGTGCATTTCCGCCAAGCAGCAGACGAGCCGCCAACTACAACACCGCCGCTGACGCTACAAGGTATGTGCATCCATTCCTTGTAGAACTGCCTAGTGAACCACATTTTCCTGAAGGCAGTTCATCCCGCCCTCCGAGTGTGCCGTGCAACCCGCTATACAGTCCACTTATTTATTAATCGAATTATTATCGATCATCCGCGCCACCACCAATAATTCCTAGAAGTCTAAGCGATATCCCTTCAATAAACAATCAACAATTGACGCATACTCAAATGACTAAACAAATGTTAAATCCACTCAATATTTAATCACTATTATTACGAACCACTCACTTCTCAAGATCAACAACCATTGGCGAAGTCAAAGAGAATTTTGTCTTTCAAAGTTCCAAGTGACTTGGCTTATTACAACATCTGAAGAATTTGGTGGAGGGTTGTAATTAATAAGCCCCAGTTAAAAGGGCTAATGCTAGCAAGTTGGCAGCGACCGCGGATCCGTCATCGCACAACAACTGGGAGGGACGTGTTCGCATTGTGATGCTTTGAAATGGCATTACCATTGTGACATTTTTATATACATACATACATACATAAACACACGCCTTTTTCCCAGAAGGGGTAGGCAGAGGTGCTACCAGAACACCCACGTTTCGCCTTGTATATTCCGTCCCACGATGTGATAGGGGGCGAGCCTATCGCCATATCGGACACAAATTCCTGACGCCGGGCTGATAATGACTAGAAAAATCCAATATCAATTTGCCCGACCCGGGGTTCGAACCCGAGACCTCAGCTTTGCAATCATACCGTAGTACCACTACGCCACCGAGGCAGACATTTTTATATATCACTTCGAAATTTGAAAAACAATGAATTGAAGTAATGAGAAAGTAATAAACTGAATTGGATTAATTAATACTACGCATTGAGCACTTCCATTAAGTGCAAACGTCATTTTATCTTGCGCGATTAAAAAGAATATGCATTTATAAACTAGGAAAGGATTGTTTAAGTAAGATTCTTATTGTGATATGAATACGAATAAAATGCTCACATTTTACAATCAACTACGTGCAAGTTTTTAAATGCCTTTATAAAACGTAAACAGCCTTTTTTCTATAATTGTATTGTATTGTATTGTATCAGCCCATATACGACCCACTGCAGGGCACGGGCCTCCTCTACAATCGAGAGTACGATTGAGAGTGGTTAGGCCATATAGTCCACCACGCTGGCCTAGTGCGGGTTGGCGGACTTACACACCGTAGATTTTTTTTTTTTTAATCGCTACGGTATGCAGGTTTCCTCACGATGTTTTCCTTCACCGTTACAGTGCGTGGTGATTGACTATCAATACACACATAACTCCGAAAAGTCAGAGGTGTGCCCTGGGATTTGAACCCGCGACCACCGTGAACATGTAGGCAGCCGCGTCTGGTCCGATACCACGAGGCCACCACGCACTTAAAAAGTAAAACTAACTTTTTCTATAAAGTAATGATTAATAGTAAAAACAGAATGTAAACAACACTAAAATTAACCCGCACCATTACATATTCAGCTCTCTTCCAAGACTGAACGCAGCCTAAACCTAAGTAAAGAGGTGGCCCTGCACTATCGCTGAGGCGGGCTGCACAAATCTCTTGACGGCTGATCGAGCGCCTGACCCGGCACTTTGTAAGTGGCCGGAGACACTTGTAGCCGGCATCACTCGCCCATTACGAACACTGATCGTGGACTCTTAATCGCTATTTAATTATGCGGAACTTGGAGTAGACGAAAAGAGGCGAAGTTGCCGATTACTCCATGTTTTTGTTATAAACCCCCGTCGCACGCCGCCCTTGTTTTACAACACACTGAATAATTATTGTGTTTTCGGTACATTGAGATATTGTTGCCTGCGGTTTTGCGCGATAGTGTCGGAATGTTTAATTTTCACTGGATTTAAATTTTATTTACTGTTTTTGGCGGATTTTGCGGAGCTGTGAAGATTGATTGTGAAATAAAAGCCATGAAATCGATTTTCGCATCAATATATATTTTTGTCTGAATAGTCAAATAAATAAAATATATGACAAGTTAAAAGTGAAAGGTAAAAGGAGGTAAAGGAGGTATTAATATTTATTAATTCTTAAGTATTCATATTGAGTTGTAATTTTTAGCATAAATAATAATTCTGACAACCCACTTAAAAATCCATTGTGAACATTGAGCAATAAAGAAATTCGCGGGAACCTTAAGGCGACATGATCCGGAGCTTGCAGCAGGCAATAAAAAACAAACAAATTGCAAGTAAAATAATACTGTAAGCTGGGCGTTCCCGCGGGAATTTATTCTGATGGCCTCTTAAATCCTTATTTATATGATAACGCCATAACTCCTGGCGCGGCCTATTTTGGACTCGCCGAGCGGTTCCTTACGCGCCTCCTCTAACAATATGTTTTACGGTACACTTACAGAAAACGGGTGATAATTTTTTATGATTTTTTTTGTAAATTATGCAAATTCTTTTTATCATAATATATGTAAATAAGAGAACATGGAAGGAAAAGCCCTCGCGGTCGGGCACACACTGGGATTTCTGTTACAACTGTCTTAAGAGAAGCTCACAACCGAGCAAATTGGATAAAATTAGCACATAGAGCCATGGAGGCCTTTCAGGGACACGACTTTCAGTAATGAAGAACACGATTGCGAAGAAGAAGAGATGTGAATACATATGTTTTTACCTACAGTATACTCCAGCCTATCTGAAGGACATGTCGAAAAAAAACTTCGATAGAAATAAGACAACTGTTTGTATAATTAACTAAAAATGCTTGTAGATTGTTCTTTTTTTACTTCGTTTATTCTTAAAAATAAAGTCCAATGAATAAATTTCATACTTTTCAATTTGTACAGCGTCAAATGAATATCTCACAGAAAATAGACGTCAAACACTAGATTTCCTGCAGCGTTGCTGTCTTTTTGTAAGATTCGTGGGAGTCTAACAATGACTCTGTTGTCCTATTCTACCACCAATCCTCAGAGACACAGTAACGCACCTACAGTTTTTATTAACCGACTTCAAAAAAAGGAGGAGGTTCTTAATTCGTCGCAATCTTTTTATTATGTGAGCGTTTATGATGAGACTTTAACTGCCTCGGTGGCGTAGTTCTACTACGGCACGATTACAAAGCTAATTTTCGGGTCCGAAACGAAGGTCGGGCAAAGTCATAATAGAATTTTCTATTCCATATCTACCCAGAGTCAAGAATTTGTGCCCGATATGGCGATAGGCTTGCCCTCTATCACATTGTGGGATGGAACACGCAAGGCGAAACGTGGGTGTCCTGGTTGCACCACTGCCTTCTGGGATAAAGGCGTGCTGTTTATATATGTATGTTTATCATGAGACCTGCTTATTCCTTTGAAAGCTCATATAGAAATAACTAGTTTTAAAGGATCACTGCAATAGTTTATTCTATATTAAAACTAAATTAGAAATCGTGAACTATTGGACAAAAAAACACATTTTATTTCCATAAATCGTATACTAATTTAAGAATTAAAATGGAATCTTAGAACTTTTTATGATGACTCATAGTCAGATAGCAATAATAAAAAATTAAATCTATTTTTTAGACAGTTTTGTTATATTTACTCAAAATGTGTTTATATAATAAAGTTAAAACACACTTTGAGAAATGTAGGTCTTCCTCGCCTAGTTAATGTAGCAAGATTAATTAAAGAAAGTTAAGAGATATTCGAAACTTTAGTAATTCGCATTTCATAAAGATTCTTTTAATGAACAACGCATCCTACTTTACTGCTCTAAAATAATAAGTTTCAGCATAAATCTTATTATTTAGTGTCACTTTAAATGTTTTAAATTTATTACATAATCTAGATTTAATAAAAGTGTTAGGTTACTTAAAAATATCATAATTTTATACTCGTACATCACAAATCATTATGAATAGTTAAAAATATACTAGAATTATATCATATAGAGAATATTAAGGGTGACATAGAATTGTAACCAAGTATACATATAAAATGAAATCAATTGTAGAAGTTTAATACTGAGGCAACTATAAAAATATATTTTGAACTATCTGCAGCAGTGCATTGCAACAATAAAAGAGGATATTTATAGAGAGTAGTACGTCGTCAATCACGGCATCAGTACGCGCCCACATTAATACCTATCGATCCATTTTAATTCGTTATTTATACGGAAATCTGTGTAATCAGCTTCACCCATATTTTTTCTGTTCCCAAATAAAGTTAATCAGAAATCAGGTTAAATGCCGCTGTATTTAAAACGCAACAATAATTTTGTACATTTTATCGGCTCGTAATATTGACACCGAATTCCCCAACAGTACGCCTGTGCGGGCTTAAAATCGGAATGTACAACGAATCCCACAAGTTGCTACCAACACAAACACAAGTGCTATGCCGTGTTATCGGGTCATAAAATAAAAGTAATGACCGCACTGCGAGGCGCGCTGTATTTGCCTACATTTCGTTTGCAATATGAAATATTGGTTTTTTAAAAGCTTGCTTCAAATTTATTGTTGTGAAATGCTTCGGAGATCGATGCTAGAATGCTAAGAATGGTTAAAATAAATAGGAATAGGTATAAATTGTAAAGGATAAAAATTATATATGTTTTGTTTTCAATACTAGCTGATTTAATTGTATTCAAAGCAAAATAAGAAAAAAGTAATAATAACGTTAAAAACTATCGATTACTTCATAAAATCTGAAGCATAAGTATTAATAAAAACGTCATAAAACTAGCGCATATAAAACACCAATAACAATTTTCCAATATAGAACAATCTCTAAAACAGTTATCGTAAAGTTTTTCATTTATAGACATAACTTTCAGGGTCCGAGCAGTTCATAGAAAAATATATGCTATATAAAAAACTTAACTCGTAATAAACGCGCCCATAATCCATCCTAAAGGACGTGTGAAAAAAGTTTCAGCGATGAAACATCAGCGCCACCTGGCGGCAACGAGCTAGACTCGGTCTGGCCGGTGCGAAGTAAACTTGGCCCATAGTCGTTCATTCCTCCATGTGCTAAGTGGAGTTTTACCAATCTGTTAACTTAATTTAACGCTCGTATTCGATGATTTGCTGTTTTTTTAGATTTTTTGTACTGTAATAGTGCAGGGTTTTATCGAAACTATTTTATTTACTATGATTTAACAACTGTAAAAAGTAATTTTTAGATACCTAATTGTAGGAGGCCTTAACTAACACAGTTTTTCCAGTAGCCTACGAGTATCTATTACGAATTGTCAATTATAATCTAACCTGGCTTTTCTGATGTAATGCCGTCTTATAACGCAAGGTAAAATTCCTCAAAAACTGAATTCAATTTTCACATATTTCGAAGTTTTTTTTTCTCTCAGAACTAATTGTGCAAAACAAAAGACAACAAATCGTCACATAATCCAATGAAACACATTTTATTTTATAAAGGTATAATCGAAAATAAAATCATTAAATAAATATCTGCACTTGGAAATTGAGGCCCTCTCCACGCTCGCCCTTTATTTTCACGTTAGTGTAGGTGAAGCCGACGCCGCCGGAGGTAATTGTCGCCTTGGCTTTAGAATTGGCATTGTCTATCGCTGTTATACCCTGGAAAATATTAGTCAAACGTTCAAAGTCATATTTTATTAAAACCTAGCATTTTTTACACAAACACAAGCAACAATCACACACTTTCGCGATACCATAGCAAGATACCGAGTCAAGTATAAAGCGGAGCAGAAGCTACGTGAGACTTTTTGCTGACACAATACCCATAATCTAAAATATTTGTGGGGCACACAAACATTTGTTTCGGTATGGGGATGGAACCCGTAGTCACTCCTTTTAGAGCAGTAGACTGCCAAATACTATGATCGTGTTATCAAGGTTTCAGAGAACAAACTGTATGGGACTCTATGGAACGACTCGACCGTCAAGTGGATGAATAGGACTGTTCCAACTATATAATCAGCAGTATTTTACAATAATTCATACAAAAATATTTTCTTTGTAATATTTTCAAAGCGTGGTAATAGTATAGTACGGACTAGTCTCCAGATATTCATGATTTGTTTCAATATTTACGATTTGTTTGTGTTGGATAAACGACAATAAAATTATAATATCTCTGGCCTGTCAATCAATTGTCTGATTGTTATTCATATTAGGTAACGGTAGAATTTTCCTATCTACCCAGATAGTTATCTGGGATGTTTATCGCTATCTACATGTATGATGCTCGCTACCATCATACACAATTGTGGAAATCCCGTCATGATGACGCAAGCAAGTGCGTCACGTTTTAAGTTCTGTGTATGTAATATTCAGAATACCGATTTATTGGTTCGTTCTAACCCTGTTATCTCGTGTTGACATTGTTGTATTGCACTGCACTTGCCTTTAAAGCGAAGTTATTACTTCGTCGTTCGAAAAAATAATTCCTCTACTGACATTTGCGATACACGAAACGGAATAGAAGACTCACTTGCTTTTAAAATTCTTGAGAAAATCCTAATACCAGATAGTCCGTCCTCGTAATCGAAGCCAAGATCTCACGGTACACAAACCTTGCACAGTCACTAATAACGTGTTCCTTTATAAAATACTATAAACAATTACCTTTATAACCCTGGTATCGTTTCCATTATAAAACACATTCTTCGTCCTGATGGTGAAGGGAATCGCATTCAACTTGACCTCTTCCGTATAACTCAGAGTATTGTTTACACTGACTCCTACTTGGAGATGCTCCCCTCCCACAATCAGAAGAAAAGCAGCAAGTGACACTAAAACGATTCGATACATTTTGCACGGTTCCTCGGCAATACTATTTGCCTTCTGTTTTATACTGGCTATGAAAATTTGCTAACCACTTGAGGACTGATAAGTAATCTCTTATCTGTATGTATTAGCACAGATGGAGTGTCAGTTTGTTCAAGTATTTTTGTGGAAATATGACTAGCTAGTCGCTAGTAACTACTGTTTCTGAAAGTGTTTGCGCAAATAAATAAACGTGTTCGTTTATCTTTGAGGAATCTTTCCATACTTTTAAGTAGTATTTGAAATGTCTGCCTTAATGGATCAGTCGATCCTAAATAATTATAAAATAGACAGACAAGAAAAGACTGCGACGATTTTTGAAGAATGACTCAGTAAGATACATAACCTAGAGAAGCCTTCGATTTTTATTTGCACATATACTGAGTCAACTCATAGATTATAGAAGTATCAATTAAAAGAAAAACGAAGATAACGCCTGCAAAACAAACACAGCTACGAATTTTCGTGATTCAACATCTAAACACTCATTCAAGGAAAATGTAAGTGATAAGTATTGATAACATCTTTATCGAGACGTGAATAATATTCACATCGTTAAAATTGTTTAGAATATTTATCTCGCAAGAGGAATTGGAAAGTCGACCAGGTTGCTCTTCTGACCACATAATCATCGATCGAATCGATGCGATAGTACTCAGACGGTCTCTCGCATATAATGAAATTAAATAAAATGAAATTCGTTTATTAGTCACGTAGGCAATTAAATAAATCTTATTACAAGTCAATACTTAATCGCTATTTACAAACCATTACATATAATATATTTATGTTGTATTTATTTGGTTTTCAGAAGTATTTTTGTTTATTAGATTTTATAGGATATTCTTTTTATCATAAGAACCTAGCGCTATGCTTTTCCCTAATAATGCGTTAGACCTTAGATTAAGGTCGATTTGTGTAGTTCAATTTAGTTACCATTATTCCAAGTGCGCCCAATGCTTGATGTAGGGTCTTATCTTCTTCTTTCACCTGACCCCAACTAACAATGTTACGAAAATCGTTAACCAAACTAATTTTAATTAACAATTAAAAAATATCGTGCAACACGATTTTAATATAAGATGTTTTGATTTTTAGAAAACTGCATTCTCGACGCACAAGTTCGCTTATTCCAATCCAGAAAACTGAGTAACTTTAGAACTCAATGAAAACATAATATGACATCATTTTCTACAGCAACTATTTAAGCTTTAAAAAATTTCGTTATTCACCGCAGGCTCGGACACCTGGACCGCATTATGCACAATGTACGTCGTAAATTAAAAATATAAAAATAATGTATGAGCATATAAAACAGTGGCTGCGTGCGGCGCATGCAAATGGCCGGTAGGTACACGTCAGTGCCCCGCTCCGCTCGCATATTGGTCAATGAGCAGCGATGCGTTTGCTGGCTCGGGAGCTGCATCATGCTGACCCGAAATTCTGATATAAAGGAATATTGAAATTCTGTGATATTTATTGACTTATATATGTCTAGGTCTATGTATCTGACCATCGTTTTATAAGTTGTAGTCAATTTTATTGAAACTATCCCTGAAAAATGTGTTTTGAATGGAATAGATTTTTTGGTCGCATATATCGATCATTTTTCATAGATTATATATGCCTACCTTTTCAATTCTTAACGTAAAACATAAACGTAACTGATAATTTAAAGAAAATCTAAAATGTCGTTAATAATGATCTTTCTTTTTTCTTCTTCTCATAATGCCATGTGAGTACATTGGACTAGATAAAATATGATATCAATAATAAATAAAGGATCTATGATAGTTCTTGTGAGAATTGATCAAATACATCTAGATAATACCGATGACGATAATACAATAGGAGCAAAATAATATTTTATTTTCTAAAAGTACAGCCTTCCTTTTATATGACACGGATTTAGTTCATCAACCTCCTCGATAGCGCTGTCTATAAACTGTTTTATAGTTCGCTAAGTAATTTAAAGGTATTCTGAGGTGTGACAAAAACGATCGCTATTGGATGAATTCCGGACTGGGAGCCTTATTGTTGTTGCAAGACTGTACATATTATTGTATAATACTCGTTTTTAAACTGTTTCTGCTGCATAAGATAAATAATATTATGTTATTGCAAATTGAATTAATTACAAATATTTTAATATGACGGACCACAAACCTAAAGGAAAATAAGCTCGCTACAAGTTGTTGGAAATGTAAAGAGAAAAGGAGGGAGAAAATGCTTAGTTCTCTACTAACAAGAGGACTAGTTGCATGTAAAAATCTTAGCCTCAGGCAATCACACGATACAACAAATCTATTACTTCATGTCGATGTTCTACGAAAGAATGGTAAATAATGGAAATTGAAATAGTACTTTAAACTAGCTAAACTGAGGCTCTCTCTTTCTCTCTCTTTAGCGGAAGCTGCCTGCATCCAGCAACTTCCTGCAACCTAAACCAGGTCGTCCGACCACCTTGTAGGTGAGCAACCGACACTTCGCTGCTAGTCATAAAATGTAAAGTTTAATCTCAAATTCTATTTATCACGAATATAGGCTAAATAAACTAATTGAAGGCAATATAAAACGCTGCCCAACTCCCGGTCTACAGCGAGCGTGTCCCCGTTGAATATGCAGCGTAGTGGGCGTGCCCTAAACTCTTGTAAGCCTTTGTCCAGGCCCAATATTGGGTCCATATGTTTATCGCACACTTTGATACGGGCGCCCTAAAATATTCATGGTGTTTGCACTGGCCGCGTTTGTTCCACCTTCTCGAAATTAGTTTGATGGAACGCCGACACGCTCTTGATTAAAATGTAGCGCTGTTACTGCTACGTGTTGATGTGTTGCCTCCAATTTAGCTGGAATATTAAACGAGCGACATTAAATAGGATTGGTGGCATGTATTATATTGTTTTTTTTATGATAGAAAGTTTTTCGTATAAGGAGAGCGACCAGGGTATATGATGGTTGAAATTCCGCCCCGTAGGCTCAGCAAGTGTTGCGTTTCGGGTTTGCCCTGTGTTCATCTTGAAAGGTCAACTAATGATTTGCGTGAAAGAATCGCTTCTGCATTAGGATTACAACTTTTATTTACAACACAATCTTTGGTTGTTCATTACATCTTACTGGCTATTCAAATCAACCATAGTGTGTCACCGTGAAAAGATAACTCTGTCACTCACGTTAAACAATCATACGAGTATTATTTATATTATATTAAATATACGCTTTCAATTTGATTTTGATTAGGCCGGCATAATTGTATCGACTAGCGAGGGATGTATTTACTTTCGTGTTAAGATAAGATCAAGAAGAATATTTTGCTTTTGACTTTTTTTAACATAATCATGTTATTTGCAGATAGTCTAGGCAGACGAGCATGCGGCCTGTATGACGGTAAGCATATTCAATTGGTAAATAAGGTTCAAATCTCAACCTCCTTTCTTATTTTTTAAGAAAAAACATGTTGCTAGAGGCAGGATGACATTTGACGTAATATTGAACGAATTATTCGTTCAATTTCGTATGTCAATCACTTAATCAACACGTTCTTACTGGATACTTTGTTATCACTTGAGAAATCGAAGGAAGATTCTCGCCACTTTTACTGCGCAATTATATCAACAATTTCCTTGAAGATTGTGAATGAAGCCCATTGCATTAAATATTTTAAAATAATACGTTGTAAGTATTCAAAGCCGCAATCTATCAAACTAACAATTAAGTCGTTTACCAAAATTATAGTAGGAGCGACAAAGTTTTGACTATTGAATTATTGTTAGTTTAAAATAGACTCGTGGGAGCTTAGGCAAGTTGATGCTTTTTATTTAATTAAGTGGTATATATCGACTTAATTTTATAGTAAATGACTTTTCAATCGGTTCAGTGTTAAAGTAAGAACGTGTAATTGTATTTTAAAAGGTGAATGTTATTCAATCATAAGTAATGTACCTTATCGGACCAAAGTGACAGCAATACTGTTATTTTACACCTGATCGACCATAATTGAATTTAAGATTTACATTCTAGAGACAAATCTGGCTTTAGTATGGCTGTACTACCTTCAAACATCTAAATAATGTGTTTAGTAACTTACATTTTTCTTTAAGATATATCCAGATTTATTAAGCTTATCGAAGTAGGTATGCTAATACACATATCAACCATTCCATCGGTTTTGTATTTGTACATTCACTACACCATCGCACAAGTACTCCATTCCAGCAGAGAGGAAATATAAATCAACATAAAAATACATACCCCTTCATTTTTCCGCATTCTTAGACATCAACATATAAAGAACCCAACACTCGAAATCACGTGAAATATAAAAATCCCGTCGCAGCGAAAACGTCGAAAAGAGCACTATTTCTGGAAAAAAAATAATTCCAAAGGTCTAGACAAAGAGCAGTACACGCGCGCCCCACTCCACTCAATTGTACATCTAACATTTTCTGCATCATATTCGTCGCTATGAAAAGTAAAAACACTGCAGACACGCTGCATTGGATTTTGTGCTTTATCCGTAAATCTGCAAAGCGCTTTTTGGCTTGGTGCACGTTAACGTAAATTCAGATGCACGGGACGAGAGTGGCTGAATTGAGGCAGAAGTCAAAGTGTGGAATAAAAGTGAAGACGCATGGAATAAAGTTGAAGTGGATGGTTGAGAATTGGCGTCGACTTGGGTTACGTGTTTTGTGCATTTCGACGGATGAGTCGTATTAATTTGTTTTGTAACTATGTATACCCATATTTAATTATATTACTATCCAAAAAATGCTTCGTACCCACGCAAGCTAACAATAACGTGTGTACATACTTATACTATATAGGCAGGTTGCAAGTTCAATGTTCCGGATTTATATTAAATAGTTACCATTTTATACATAGATAATAATATTAATAATTCCTCACCTCTAGTTATTTGACTTAACAGAAAATAAAAACATAAGTTGTGCACATCAAACAATAAAGTACTTCGAAAAAAACCATATGTTTGTATTTGTATACAAATAAGTATGTATATTATTGTACTATTCTTTATTACCGGTCATAAATAGTTACCAGAGTTTATTGAAGTATATTCTTGTGCCTTCGCGTAGTAATAAATAATGTTATTGTTGTAAGGAAGTTGCTCTGATGTATAAAGAAAATCTAGCTCTCTACGATTCATCTCAAAAATATGTTTTTAGGAATAAACATATTATTTTACTTTGTAAACGGTAAAATATCTCACATCTGTCCTTCATAGAATATTTTTCCCTATTTCTTTTTAAAATTCATTGATTCTTAAATGTTTTTAGAACGCCGGCGAGGGATGAAAGGAATCGATAACCTGTTTGTTTATACAGAGTGCAAAACAAAATACACAGGCAATTTCTTAAAGCATTGAAGAACGTAAAAAATACTTTAAGGGTGTTTTATTCACTTCATTTGAGTGTTCTGAGTAACTGTATAATAACACATTAATAAGATATACAAAAAGTACATATATTTTGACTGGTCAAAACAATTACCAAAAAGCTTATCAATATGTTGCTTTATATAAATAATTAAGCGGATGAGCACTTATTAAAATTCTATTTGTATCAAAAATAGTTCAAGAATTTGTTGACATTCTAATATAAGTATATATATTTCACGCGGATTAGATTTTAGTGTAATTGGTCTTAGTATAATATTAAAAATCCAAGCGGACAAGAATTAAATAAAACTCATCGTAAATGTGATCGTAAGGAAAATAGAATTGAGTTAAAAATACAAACATTATTGAAAATGTTAATTACAAAGTGGTCTGAGTGCAAAAACTCAGTATTTTATGTTTTTAGTACAAATAAACATGAAAAAACTGCAATTTATATTTTAATCTGTGAAATGACTTTTGCTCAAATCTTTCGTATTCAGCAATTTCGGAAGTCAATGGGCGCGAATTGGGCTACGGTTACATTGAAAATATTTATCCGCCATTTTTCCAGATACATCCCTTTTGTGTTTGATCTTTATTCCGGTTTAATTGTATTGTCTGTACACGATGCAGTTTTGATCAACTTTAAGCGGATATCTTTATTACTTCATAAAACATATTACTGGGATCAATGCCGGACAATAAAGGACATTTCGTTTTTTACCTCCACGTTAAAATATTCGTGAATGTTGTCGTGATATTTTTATTTTAAGTTCTCTTCTAACTCTCGGTTTAAGAACAAGGTTGAGGCCTGCACGCACATATGGGTTGGATTATTGATTATTCTTTATACGAAATGAAGACGGTTACCATAATTAAATTACATTAATTGGAATGAAAATATTTACGGGATTATTGAGAGCGGAAGGATTCGATTTACTACATTTGAATTTTATTACACTAATAAATTTACGCAATGCGATTTTGTGTGGTTGCTGTCAGATTGAATTACATATAAAGAATGTAGGTTAGCTCGAGCGTAAAAAGAAGTGATAATTGGATAAATAACCCATTTAATTGGTCCATAACAGGTTAATATAACATTGTATGTAACGTACGATCGAAGATACAATGCCTTGAAGCATAAAATCATACAACGAAGGTCCATGAAAAGGAACATATTAACGGGGCATAAACTTTGTAATTCGAGGGAAATTTACTACATGCTCTTGTGTTTCAAATTTTGGACCTCAAAGGCACCTGTGTAAGTTCATACTACGCATGTTTGTTAATTCTCCGGCTGTTATGGTACGTGTGGGCGGCTGTGATCAGAAGTTAGTCCTTCCCACTGCACTTGTGTTTTAATGTATTTAATGTAATTTCACTTTATGGACGCACGAGTGATGTGATTATATTCACCTTAACGGAAATATTATGTGCATATTTTGTTTTACGATTATTAGTAACTATTATATAGGTACGTACATATTACTGTACTTTGTTTTTATGTCTCGTGTTCTTGTGAGAGGTATTCTAATTAGCAGCAAAACATACGAATACCAAGACAAAGACAACGTATTAGATTACAGACTTCTCGTTTCTAGCTTTTTTGTAGTTTGTATTTATTGTCACTGAAAATGCATCAAGCATAGTCTGTACAAATTGGAAACAATGATATAAGTAGATAGAATGCGTTAAATTAAAAACTAACAGAATCGATACACTTTTAAAATTAATCCCTATCTACTCCCGTATGGAGGAATAAATTGGAGATTCTTATATCCCAGAGACAGAAGTCTGTGGCGTCGCGAGCTCACGCCGGGTCACGTAACGTTTTTACAACCGACTCAGCTGCCTGCCGAGACCAATTGGACGGCAAAAAAACTCGCGCTATTTAATATTTCATCCCCTCACACTCCCGTCCATGAGGGAATCGATATATTTTAAATTCTAATCCCTATGCTGGAAACACTTTTACGAAATAGCCTAGATTTCTTTGAATGTGAAAGATCGGTTGGCTAACAACTTTTATATTGGTTGCGGTCGAATCTACAGTTATTATGCTGTACATGCTGTAGCAATCTCACGAATTATATCGTGATAATGTATTAATTGTTAAAGGCCAAATTTTGGTATTATTTTTTTTTTTTTTTTTTTAATCTTTTTAATTTAGGGACTTTTACCCAACTAAGGTACGTCAATTTATCATCATCATCGTAAGTGACAGCAATTTAATTAATAACCATACGCCGTCGTCTAGGATATCCAAAGCAATTTTTACTAGACGCTTCTCCGCAGCCTTTATATAAATATACACACACAGCAGCCTGCACCAGAGGACATTCGCAGCCTGCATTCATATATTTATTCTCAATTTTTTTAAATCCAAGTATTGGCTTTGAAATATGCAGAATTTTATTCATTCCCCAAATATGCATATATTATTGGAGTTTCTGCAACAACACGGCGCAGCGTGCCGCGCCAGGCGTGTCACGTCGCCGCATCGTTTGATCGCGGCACGTCGCTTTCGTTCCGTCACTCTCAACCAATTGCATGACACGCCTTGTTTATCAATCACCTCCAGTGCTTTGACGTTGGATTTTTTATTGATTGAATTCTTATTCAATATGGTTTTGGTTTATTTTAGACTAAAAAATTGAGAGGCGCAGGTTCCAGAGGCGTATGAAAAATCATGGGCATTTTTTTCGGTAATCTCCTGAAAAATTGCCCCGATCGATGTAGGTTCAAAAAGACATAAGAGCAATAACTAATATAATATATAATAATATAAATGTTTTGATAATGATATTGATGTTCGAAACTAAAATTCATATAAAAAATCGTTACATTTCAGATCATTTCAAATTCTCGTGGATAGTACGAATTTAACTCAGTTGTAGTGACTAAAGCGACTTTTTAAACCGAAGAAGTCTATTTTGTCTCGAGTTTTTGAAATCCTCACTTTAAGAGATTTTGTGTGAAAAACCTGCAGCAAGTTCAGACTCTTGCTTGAAAGGTGCAATGATCAGTGTCACAATAAAACCGACGTAAATTAATATTGTTTGCTTTATTGTCACGTTCCATTTAGTTTGTAAAACTCTAATAATAAATTTGATTTTATGGACTGAAAGGTTTATAAAATCTCTCCACATTTTTATTTAAAATATATCTTATTATTCACAACATAGGTGCATTAAATTTGCAAGCGGGCTATATTAATAAATAACAATGTGAAAAAATGTCTCGGCGACGTAGTTGCACCACGGTACGGTTCCAAAGCTAAGGTCTCGGGTTCGAATCCCGGGTCGGGCAGTGACATTGGATTTTTCTATTCATTATCAGCTCGGAGTAAGGTATTGTGCCCGATATGGTGATAGGCTCGCCCCCTATCATATTGCGGGACGAAAAACACTAGGCGAAACGTGGCTGTCTTGGTTGCAACCAAGGGAACCTCTGCCTACCCCTTCCGGGAAAAGGCGTGAGTTTAATTATGTATGTACGTACAATGCGAAAAAATGTGTGAATTGCCGGTCTTTGACAATGTGATAAGAAAGCAAAGAACGGAGATTTTAATATACACAGCATGTAAAAACACCGATATGTAGCCCGAAGTTTACTGCGAAAACTAAACACAAGTTAGTCTGCGCAGTCGGAGACGTAAAGTTCTGATCAGATATAATGAAGTGCATTAAAATGAATTAGTAACAAACAGGTCGCGTGGAGCGAACAATGCAGGCTGCGGTGCCAAGGGAGCTATGCCTTTATTTTGTACTGCCAAACTTTACGCTGATAATGTAAATTATATGCATCGTGGATAGGTAAACTCAAAACAAATCAAATAAAAAATGTTGATATAAAATAAACTTTAACAGTAAAGGAAAGCATCGTGAGAAAACCTGCATACCATAGCGATTTGCAAGAATTTCTATGGTATGTAAAGTCCACCAACACGCACTAGGCCAGTATGGTGGACTATATGACCTGAACACTCTTAATCGTACTCTCGATTGTGGAGGATAATAAAGCACGCAATGGAATGTTTAATAAAAGGGTAATAAACACACCGCTGCTTATTTGTTTCTTTTTTTTTTCATTTATCAATTAATTTGCAAGTAAGTATATCAGAATAGTCAAAGACATAAATGGTAGAGCCACGCTGTTGTCAGTCATGACTCAGCAAGAATGGGCAGGCTTATCCGGGGCGATACCATTGTCTCACTGGAAATCGACGTGAAGGTGAGCTGTAGCGTTTACTTCGGTGCGTGAGATTGCCGGATGCCCAATACCCCTTTTTCTCTTTCCATTCTTTTCCTTCCCGCTCACCTCCCAATTTGGCCGGCAACACATCCATGATCATGCGTTGTGGATGTTCATAGGCGGCAATGATCACTTACTACCAGGTGACCTGTTTATTTGTTCCCCGGATCTATGCAATAAAAAAATAAAAAATATATTTTTAAAATAATACATTGAGTCCAACATCTTTTACAAGTACTGCCAAAAGTAAGAGATTTTTTTAACTATTCCAGATGTATGTCACTTTTTTGAAGAAGTTTAGTTTAATGTTAGGTTAAGTGATTGCACATAAATCAATTAGACGATAGCCAGATAAATATAGCGCATATGGAGTAATAGCTAGAAATATAAATTCTATCTTAGGAAATCTATGCTCGCTTAGATTAAGTGAGTATTGAGTTCCATAACTGAAACACTCCTGAAATCTTATTTAGATAATCTACATTAGTGATTATTCTAAAATCTAAATACGTATACATATTTACAAATCCGTTGCAACAGTTTCCCACGTCGACTAAAGTATATAATAGTGGAATACAAACGGGTTTGAGATAAGACTTTTTCTCATTAGTAAAAGGATCCTTTGGATAGTTAGTACACAGCAACGAGCGCTTAAGTTAAATCTGTCAGGAACAAAAGAAGCTACAAATGCAATGACGTACTGAATGGGAAAATATCGCAAACAAGAAAATAAAAATTATCTGAATGTATCTAACAGCAATTCTCTTAATTTTTAGATATAAGTTATTATGCTCTTATATCATAATTATATTTTGTATAGTTTTTTTTTTAATCTTTGAAATTAGTTATAAATTATGTACTATGTCAAATTAACAGGGGCACAAAATTACATTTTTAATTTCGAAACATACGAATAATATAGATAGGATACGACAAGATAGCAGATTTAAAAATATAATTATTATAATAAAATCCTATTTTTATCCTATTCCTATTTTAAAGGCCCTTAAAAAAACGATAAAAACGCTTTTCCTCCAACAAATCTTTCGAAATGAGATTTAATACAAACTACGACCCGCACAAAAGAATCTGAGGAATTTCCTTCATCAAATCAAATAATAATCGAGACGTATTTCCTGAAAACCATGACCACTCTAACGTGAAATTGTAAAATATAGCAAAACGCCACGCCGACCCCAAGGTGGATTATTGCGGTAACGAGAAATTTCCAACTGACATCGGGAACGGATGCACGTACCGCGATCTCGATGCACTTAGTACTAGATGCCGCGTCTCCGGACCGAAACGTCGTATGACTCAAAACACCGCTAGGAATTTCACTCTTCAACATTAAAGAAATAAAGCAGCTGTTTGCTTGAATTGTCCCAATCTTTACAGGACGACAGCAGCTCCCAGAAAGGATGTATGAATTTAAATTCGATTAACGATTTTTAACCTTTTTTCTACAGTGTTATGATTCTTTTTTGATTACAAGGGAGGCGAGTTGTTAGCATTAGAGTTAGAGGAAAAGGATAGCATTTGTAGACTAAACTACGGGACGGTAGGCAAGACAGCTGAATGCGATGTAAGTAAAGGAATTCTTTTTATTTTTCAATTAAGTTTAATGAAATCTACCGGCTGCATGGGCGATGAACGGTGTCTGTTACCGCTTTGTATATTCGCGCTTAAAAAGAAAGGGGTACGTGCTAGTTGTGTGAACATCAGAGTATACCTACTATATCGACTGAATCACTAAGCAGTAGTTTTGCAGCGCAGCGTAATTTTGTCGAACAGATAATTTACTAATTATCTATGACCAGTTGATACTCCATTAGTACAATACTACATTAACCATAAGGTGCAGAGCAACTATGGAAACAAACAGAAAACGATGAAAAATAAACAGGTAATATCCAAACTTGTGTAATTTGTTTCAAAATAAATTCCCGCGACATATTTATATTTTATTTAATCGAAAACAAAAAAGCATTCAGTATATTTTTACCTTGTATATTTTCACGATCGTTTGCGAATTCTATAAGGTACAGGCCGTCAAAAAGGTTTTGATTATCGCGTCGCAAACTGAGAAGGAGATGCGCCAACATTTGCCCATGACACGTGCGGCCACGTAACCGCGAGGGCTGTGCGGTGCAGTGTACGTGCTCTGATTGCAGCACAACTTGCACAGGTTATCTTCATATCTCTGTACATACTAAACTTGTTCTTTTTGCTTAAACTTGCCTGAAATATTCTTTATGTACGATAAGGTCCCGAAACGAAAATGACACACATATGAGCTTATTTTATGTGAGAAAACTTAAATAATTAATGTGTCCGAAAAAACTTGTATATTTTTACTTTCCGGTGATTGTTTTCAACACTACTTTAAAAAATGATAAATATCGTTTACAATAACTATGGTACCGTTATGTTTGACTATAGCCTACATAATGTGTATATAGCTTGGTCTTATTTAGTGTAGTATATATCATAGTCTCATAGGAAACTAATTTAATTATTGGCTTTACTATTGCGTTTTGGTTAATCAGTCAAATTGTCAATATACTCGTACAATCAATTAATTTTACCACTTCCTCAAATAAAGAAATGACATCCATGATCCATCAAAACGAACATCTCAATTAGTTGAAATATTAATCGGCTTAATAGGCTCTCGCGTCGCGTCAGACGGTGACGAGATTAATTGCGTCATACTGCCGATAGATGGCGGTGTAGAAACGCGAGCTCACCGAGTCGTTAGAGAAAGAACTGATGCCTGGGATGTGCTGACTGTGGGCCGCGGGACTGATTGGAAGGTTTCTTAGATTTACGATAAGATCTTTAGTGACATAATGGGAGTTAGTAAGTCCTTAAAGGCTTTCTAAGAGATATATTTGGGATCTTCATATAGATAATTTTTCACAATGCAGGTACGATCTATAACAACTTACCATTTGGAGGATCAAAATCAGATAATTTGTTTGTCTCACCGAAGTAATTTTACTTAAAGTTCTAGATTCAGATGGGTCATGCCCAATTGACGGCAATATTTTGCCATTCATTCAGATGCTTTCGGTTTTTATGAGCGAAAGTGATCGTTATCTATGAGTGAAATGGCTTTCTATCGTCTTGCATCTCGTAGCAAGCTAGTCTCCACTAATTTATTTTATCTCATTATAATAAAATTACTGCGCATCAAAATAACCTCATCATATCTTCGAAGCTTTAAAGTATTACTTTTTACAATTACTTCACAATACACATGTTGAGCTTTCTGAAACAAATTAATGTTACCCAGCATTCTTCTTTCACGAAGACTGCTGGATAACATTAATTAAAGATTGTTCTTTCAGTCTTTGTTGGCATGTGTGTTAATTTATACCAGTGATGTAGATTATAGAAGTACTCTTGACATAGCGTATGAAAATTCAATGCATAAACCAAATGTCACGCGCGAAATACGAGTATACAGAGAATCGTAGCGTCGTAGCAACGTAGCATCAGCGTAGCAGCGTTATGTAGCGGTAATCAGAATTCTGTAGGCAGCGCGGCGATTTCGCATCGGCGTGGCGGCGCGAACGCAACTGAAATTAATTATTGAATGTTCCGGGTATTGGCATGGAAGAAATATTGGCGATTTGATCAAGACATGATACATAATATAGACGCTCGAATTTACTTAAGCAATGTTTAAGTAAATAAAAATACCGAAGTATTCTTTAGATTTTTTTAAATTATCATTTATCTATTTATTATTAAAAAATTGCAAAAATATGGTACAAATAAGTGTAGGATTACAATTGTAGTATTTACTAAAAATCTCCAAGTAAAAACTCAATTACTACACGAATACTTATCAATTGTCATAGAACTTAATATTTATTTACGAATTATTATAGTATGAAACATAGTAGCGCATGACGTAGCAAACATGCTCAGGGCCACAATAATTACTTTTTGCCGTCTGACAGATATTGTTTAATATCGTCATAAAAGCTAAATAATGCACGGAATCCAAAAGGTCGGGAGAGCAATTTTATGTCCGATAATTGGGTAGATTTTCGAAATGAACGGTCAGAGCCACCAGATAGAGGTCAGCTAAATCGGAACATCGATATGAGATAATTTTTAATTATACGCAGTGTTCTAGATAGTACGAGCTATTGTCATAATTTAAAGTGAGAAATTCTGAACAGGCATGCTATCTTCATCATCATCATAATCGTGTTATAATAATTAATAATTATTATTTTTATTGATCATTTCCGTTTTTTCCAGACTGACCTATATTTATTCTCTTTTTCCTCTGCTTGCGTTATCTCAAACTAATATGAGGTTGGCGCTACACGACATTTTAGTCAAATTACAGAATGGTTTAGCTTAAAATATTACGATTGACAGTCTGCCTATACTTTTGGTAGTATAGTATTCTCGTACTAAATTAAGAAAGTAGTGTGTATGAATAAAAGTTTGCTATCTTTAAATAAAATACAAATCCCAACAATTTGGTCAGTTCGCCCCACGTAAGTAGTAAAACTATAAAACACAATAATAAAACTGAATTTTTAAAGAGAAAAATCTCAGGACATGGTTAATGTATTGGTAGACAAACAGGGAACGTAACGTAAACGCAACGACAACAAAGGCGCACAAAGAGACCTCCGTCTTATTTAAGAGGCAGACACTCAAAGCGCGTTCGTCAATGCACACTCGAGTTATTGCTTTCGAAACGAGGGCTTCCCTTAACTTACACCACCATCGGCTTTACAAAAAGTATAAAAATCATTTCGATTTCCATTACTCGCTCGGTTAAGAAGTCATAAAGTTACGTTGGTACATACCAAGCAATGGATTACACAAAAGTTGGGTTTGTCGTATTAAATGTAGCGTGCTAAGTCCATCGATGCTCAGTTTGGTGGAGAGGTGCACAGTGTAAGTGCTGCGATGCATTATGCAGACGGTAGGTCGATAGAATTCAAGCTGCACGCAGACCAGTGCCGCTGCGAATGGAATGGGAGGCTGTTTTTCTTTGTCATGTAACTTGTACTATTGCTAATGAGCGCTTCAATTTTCTTATCAACATTTTGAAGTTGTTTACTCATTTTACATATAATGTTTTATATTCAAGAGAGATCACACGGTTAAAGCCTATTACTATAATAAAAAAATATATGTAGAAGTCATAACACTTTGTAATTTTGTACGTAGTAATCGCAATATAAAGCTGTTGTTGAGTAACAGTAAGTAATAGTTGCCTCTTTTTAATATCGCCGACGGTATTTCTGTGGAACAATATACAAGCAGTTTTATTAGCTTTCTACATGTACATTATATAAAATAAAATTGCCTAAGGCAAATGAATATTAATACGGGCCCTCTCATATCACAGATACTGTAACAGACCTGCACTGGATGCTGGGGGCATCATCGTAAACTAAGTTTAGCTTAATGTTTAGCGAAGGCTTAACCGACAGTTAGCAACTTTGACTGGTGTGCAGTTTATTCGTGGACGCATTCGTCTCACATTGATCTGGATGCTGCAGAGCAACTGCAAGTTCCAGACCACAGACTTGGAAAACAATGGTGGATTCCGCAGTGGGGTCGGTGCTATCAACTGTTTACTTGTTTGTATTGATTTTTGTACCTTGTAGTGCAGTTAAAGAGTACTTTGCTTGTACTGTAGCTTCTTTAAATCTTTATTAATAACATCATTCATATACGATACTTTATATTAACGTTAAAAATATTTGTATGATCCACAGGTATTTCTTCTGAGTTTGGGTGTTTGTGAAAAACAAAAAGTATCTCGTAGTTTCTGATACCCACGACACAAGACTCGATTTTAGTGTGGGTTGTGGACTCTGTATGTGACTATGTATATACATATAATTTAGAAACATTTTCAAATGCTATTCTTAGAGTTTAACTTTAATCAAATTGGGCGGTTTAATCAGGTCATTATAAAATTTTATGAATATTTTTTTTGCTAATTAAAAACCAATATTTTCTCTACCTAGGGTTAAATAACTACTGTGTACAACCATAATGCTACCCATGAACAGCAATAGAAATTACTTGCATTTCATAAACTAAAAAGGCAATGCAGAAACTTGCACTGGTAATCAAAACACTAAATGACCGACGCTCCCTAATTAACCCACCCAGAGGCGGATAAAATAATACAATAATCACGGAATTGGGCTAATGATACAGGACATTATCTGGCAAGATACAGAGGCGCAGGCACATATCTGCAGCGTATTACCTGCGCATTCACTTCCGCTCGTTGAGCTCGACTGATACCGGCGAGCATTGTCTGCTTACATCACAGCAATTTCGCTCCGCTACCATACATTGCTGCTTTTATTTTCCCGTACCAAAATTCTCTATTATGTTTAAATAAAAGTAATGTTGAGGATGTACGTGTTTTCAGCTTAAAATGGGCGTTTCGTATGTTCATCATGTAAAGAAACTGATTTAATATAGTACAGAGTATTGCAATTGAAGATTTAGTGCAATTAAGATGTACTCCAATCTTCTGATTTTTTATGTGTTAAATATCCATTAATTGCTTTAAGCCTACATACAGTATCAATTTAATCGTATTTAATATGTTCAATAGTTACTTATGTTAAAAAATATTACGAATTAAAAATATATTTAGTCTTCTTGAATAACTGAAAAGGCATAACATAAACACGTTTTCAGGTCGTGCTAGTCTGTCGCTTAACACAGTTTTGCAACAAGAACATTTCCTCCATTACCTTTTTCTAAGTATAACCCGTAATCTGTAGCTTGTTAGCTTGTTGAACCAGCAATGGACTGGGAACAATGCAATTCTGCCGTAATAGCAGGTATTGTTGGAACAGGTAGTGGCAGTGATTCATGGCTGGTGGACGGACGGCGCACTCGCTCATCAATATCGCCAAACGGTCGCCGTTTGATAGCCTCGTCATTACATCGGGCTACATGCGTAGGATATATCGGTACGATTTTCTGCAGTGCTTTAAAAATTGCTTCACTAAAGTATTTTTCACAAGTTATAGAAATATTGCAGCGGTCGTGGAAATATAGTGGACGTTTAGACGCTAAACATGTTAGAGTGACCTTTTGCTGGTGAAATTATGTTATAAACTTGCGACCTTTGAAATTTAAAGCGTGTCTTAAATTAACTCCTAAAGTTTAGAACATAATGCGACAACGTATATTTTTATAAGGTTAATTTAAAATAATGACGAAATGTGCTACAACACGATGTTGTTCTATGTTATAATTTTATGTGCCTTTTATTTGCAATATTTTATGTTAAAATGTTTGTACACACACTGTTTTCCGGTAATATTGTGATACATATTGTGTTATGTCTATTGCAGTGTCTAATATCCACGACACAAGACTAGCAAGCTGTCAGGAATACGCATATGAAATGCTTAAATTTATATAATTAGATTGATTATAATTTATAGTAAAATACTTCTTAATATTGATATTCTATGAGTTTATTAATTGGTAAAGTGTCAGTTCTTGTTTACTATTAGTTTTCCCCACGCATGGGATTTTCGCGTGTTTGCTCAGCACGTGTATGTGTTGATAGTTGTTTTATTTGAATTTAAACACTATATCTATTTAACACTTCTAACATTCGACGTACTTGATTAAGCGGTATGTAGATTTGCGAATTACTAGACATTCCAAAACAATTTAATTTATTATAATAATTGTGTTAAAACATTCATATTAGCCTATATTCTTCCTGGCATTGTAAAGTGAGTGCAAAATCTTTTGTACGACTATAGTGCAATAATTGTAATCAGCCACCTGTTAGTTAAAAGCCTTTTAATAATTAATTCTGTCTTAATCCATAGCCATAATTATAATTTTGATAAAAAATTAAATTGTTAAAATACAATGTCTTTACAAAAAATAAGTTACTTTATTAAGTTATTCAGGTAATTGTAGTTGCGTTTTTCAGGAAATTAATGAGAAAAACGGCACTTGGGATTAAAACTAAATATAACTTTTTTCATTATTTAAAACTTAATGGTATGCTTTTTCACAATATTCACTTAAATGGAAAATTATATTAAAAGAATATTAATTATAATGGAAATCCATTTAAATAACATGGCAAATAAATACAAATTTTGTGTTAATACATTATTTTACCTTACATGTAAGATTTTATATTACATATTAATTATAATGTTGGTTTCCGAGACTTATAACGAATAATGTATTTTCAATTTATGTTTCACTATAAATAATTACCTTTTCCCAAGAATCAGTAGCAATAATTTTCATGCCACCTCTAATAGATTTCCTGGTATACGATTTCGCCGTAGCGTAATTAAGCGAGTAGATTAGTTGGCGCAAGATTAATCTAATGGTTTTAGATAGTAAATCATTCGGCTATGATTGGAGCGACTCTATTAATTTTAGTACGTGCGTATATCAAATAAATCATATATTTGAATTTGATTATACTACGACTTGACTAAGTTCTGATCGAATGTTGTTCGTAGGATTGGGTTAATTACGTGGATTTACGAATAATCAAAAGAGCCCTAATATTTGTATAATTATGTTAAGCTGCCAGCCATTTAATCCCAGCATCTGGATAATGTATGTATTTATATGAGGAACTATATATTTTAATATTTTAGTTATCGGCACATCATGAGACACATATTATGGGGCCGGAACTGTCTTAGTGACCTTAGGTATTGAAATAGAACTCATCATCACTTTACAGATTTCGTGGTCAAGGGGCAAAAGCTGTAAAATTATCGAAACGTCGGGAATTTAAAAATGTAAAAATTAAATCAAATTTTCGATAAAATCCGTAAAAAATCGTTTTATTTCAAAGTAGATAGTATATAATAAATCTAAGAAACCATTAGACTTCAGGATATATTTGGCATTAATTAATGCCCGAGTCGAAATATTTATGCAAATTAAATTTAATTATGTTAAACACATTGACACAATTCAGGAGTAAAATAACCGTGTCAATGATTAAAATACATGGTCGTATAATACTACTAAACTGTTCCCACAACATCTGCTGTTGAAACAATTCATATTGTCCGGCGAACTTCAGCAAACACAATTCCGAATATAATTCCATATTCCGCAAACAAGTTTTAGTAAAGAAACGTGGGCAGTGGTAATACTCCCGTCGCTTCCGGAATATAAGTGTTCCGGGGATTTCTGTTGATTTCTGTTTTGTTATCACGTGCCACGGATGAACGCGCCGCGGAGATATCAGCCCGTATTTTGCATGTTCTATTTATAAAACGATCTTTCAATTATATTTTTTATAGTTTTTGAAATTGACATATTCTACATGTAAAATAGGTACTAACCGATTGCCGCAGTGGCGTAGTTGTACTACGGTACGATTACACAGCTGAGGTCTCGGGTTCAAATACCGGGTCGGGCAAACTGATATTGGATTTTCCTATTGATTATCAGCCCGAAGTCAGGAATGTGTACTCAATAGGCTCGCGCCCTTTGACATCGTTGGACGGAACATACAAGGCGAAACGTAGGTGTCCTGGTTGCACCTCTGCCTACCCTCTCTGGGATAAAGGCGTGATGTTTATGTATGTAAATAGGTACGACAAATTAGACATCTACAATCAATCTTTCAATAATTTACAAAACAAAAAAATATTAAGAACAATTATTTTTATGTTTGCTGTGCAGTTGTGCGCGATGCATTCAGAAACGGCTGAGGCTCAGGTAGCCGACAATGTGGATTAACACTTACGCTACATTTTATAACGATACATTTGGTGTACCCGTGCGATGAGGCAGGAATTCAGGTATATTTGTTATTTTTTTATTTATATTAAAGAGGCGGGATGGGACTGGATTACATCCCTTGACCTCAAATGAGGCGGGAAAGGGCGGGAATTTCACAATAAATGCATAAATTGCAGTTATTACAAGAGTTTATAAACCTCTAAAAGATAAATTACGCGAAACAAATATTGTGTAATTTTTTTATAGCTACTATGAGATTTTTTTTTCTCGAGTTACGTAGAGACTGGCGACAGTAATTAGAGTGAAAGTGAAACTAATTACCCTCAACACAGATTAATATATCGCTAGTTTTCTCGGAAACTACAATTCAAAAGGCAGCAACCCGCCGGCCGACGTTGTTCCGCCACGAAATTGGATTCCCGACTAAAATTCAATATTATTGCCAATCGACGGGTTACGGCGGCGGGCGTGCCTCTATTGTGTTTTTAGAAACGACCTTTTTGCAACAAAGTGCTGTGGTGCCATTGAATACTGCGCTCAACTGTTTTTATGGGAATTTCATTCCGCCGCGCCGCCCCCACGTTCAAACGATATGTTGGACAAATGAATATCCATTCCCTTCATATTGACACCGGTTGGGAGACCGCGGCGAACAAAAGTTATGTAGAACGCACGCAGGTTGAGTGGAACGAGGATTTTTGTCATTTGGTGTTCGATATCAGAACGTAAAATTCATTATCCGTGGAATGTATGAGGGTGCTGTGTTAAGAAGTTGTCTGTACAAAGAGACACCACGGCCTGGGTTCTATTCCAGCATCGAGACAATAATTGCTTTTCTGGCGCTAAAATCTTTATTTCTCATCTGGCCTCTGGGTGTTCCGAGACCAAAAAGTTCCGTGTAGCAGCTGATACCCTTGAAAAAAGATTAGGTATGACCGCTGGGTATAAATATTTATTATGTTCATTCGAAGATTCAAGGAGACATAGGCTAAAAGTTAGTTAAGGAAACTAAGTATTGTGACTGAAATAAAAATGCATTTTCCGTGCATAGCTTTAAGTTTATTTTTTACGATAAAATTCACAAGTGTGTTTAACGAATCCTTGCGACCTAGTTGCATATTTTGATTGCGCGTGTTAATCCCATCGGAATAAAAATATGTCCAAATTTATTTCCTTTATTCTAGAATTTTTGAGAAAAACAGCTTCGACTTATGGACAAGCAGTAAGTGAGTTGATGTCAGGATATAAGTATAAGCTCGAAATGCGACCACCAATAATATACGAATGCTAAGACTGCCTCGGTGGTGCAGTTTTACTGCGGTACGAGTACAACGCCGAGATCTAGGGTTCGAATCCCGGGTCCGGTAAAGTGATATTGGTTTTTTCTATCACATTCTGGGACGGTACAGCCTAGGCGAAATATGGATGCCCTGGTTGCACCTCTGCCTACCTTTCTGGGAAAAAGGCGTGAGATTATGTATGTATGTAAGTAACCCACAAAATAAATGTTCGGGGATGAGCTTTTAGTATATTATGTCATAAATTATACAGTATGCAACACTAAAGCGTACAGCTGAAGAACCGGTGTATTGAAGTCGGTTAAAATATCAAGCGCATATCAAACCACCGATAAGTATGAGCTCATCCAAAATTAATCCAACAATGATAAATAACTACGAAACGAACGTGAAACAAATATAAAATACACAAAACAGAGAGACTTTTAATCAAAACCAAATGTTTGAAACTGGGAATCAACTGGCCGAAACTAGTTCCGAATAATATTTATCCACTATCAACGGGGCTAAGCAAGAAGTTTGCAATCCCGCCGTTGTGGCATCCCTACAATAACCGCTCTTTACAATAATGCACCTTATGTTGAACACGATAAAGCAAGGTTTTAATTGTCATGCTATCTTTTTGTTTTCCATCGCTGCGTGATTTGTTCAATGAGCGTATCACGAAAGGAATTATGCTCTATTAATTGGGAGGTAAGGTTGGAATTTGCATGTGGTCGTGAAGTGTTGTATATTTAAAGAATTACCGCAGTCACGCTGGTGTCGGAAGGATTTAGATCCACTGTTCAATTGGCTTTACTTTTTGTTACATTTTTTCTTTAGTCATTCATAGCATCGCCAGCCCTGGTGTATGGTAGTCACGGAAAGTTAATTTTTTTTTTTTCTACTGCGGTATTAAAAGTGTGAAGAAACTTACTTATTTAAAAGTTTAAGAATTATTACAAATATTTATAAGCTAAATATTAAATTGTTTTCATCTTGCAAAAATATTGCAGAAATTTCGCAATGCATACTTTATTTTAATAAATACTTACAGGCGCGATACATTTGAACTAACGAACTTACTGGCTTTCTGGATGTAATAAATGGATCTATTGGACTATTGTTTAACATAGTGGAAATTATATAGAGGCAACGCGATGGCTTAACCTTCAGTTACTCCGTTTTAATGCGAGATAATAATAACTTCAGTTTAGATACTATTGAAAACAATATCCCATAAGGAACGTCAAACATTATCAGGACTAGTTGGCGCGTAGTGCTCAGAAAGTTTTCAACTCATTTCGTAGAGTGCCGCGGTGGAAGATCACATTTGAATGGTATTGTTATTAAGAATTGGTTTGAAATAGAAAGTGTAGCTGTTATGTTAATTTCTTGTATATTTTTACATAACATACTTAAACGATTGTTTCCGACGTTTTCCAAAAATACAATGGATTAAGTAGATAATATTTCGTAGCATTATACGTATTTTTACCAAATAGAGATTGCATATTTTACAATTACGCGACAATCGTAATGATAATTGTTATTTACAAAATAAAAATGTATTATTTGTTTATAGTATTGAATCTGTGTAATCTTTTAATTTGTATTGTCTCTTACCCTCCAGCAAATATGAAAACATATAATTACAAAATGCAAACGTACTATTAGAATATTAAGTTATATTCCGAGCTAAAAAAATCCCTTATTAAGGCGAAGCTATATAAACCGTACACAAGTAAAGTACGCAGAGAAAAGGCGGCGTGAATGGGCCGTGTCTGAATGGAGGCCCTTTGAAAGTAGTTCTTAACCGATTCAATATACCGGCTGAATGGCGCGACCATCAGGTGTTATCTCCACTGACTTGCTAACGACCAGACTTACCTGCCGACTGAACACGACTTGTGTAATGCTAGTCTGTCTGTGAGTTTATTTAGAAAGTATTTTTGCGTTATTTTATATCTATGACCGGTGGAGGGATTCGTACTGTCGTTGATTATTTATATATTTTTTTGAGAATTATAACTTAATAAATAGAGACATCATTATCAGATTTTGCAAATTTATCTATTTTGTTCATTGCAGTTAAATCCGAATAGAATTTCGACATGCTTGTAACCTGATATAAACAGGTTGAACCTACAACGCGACGCTCTTGTGTGGGTCACTGCGTGTTTGCACGTGTATACGAAAACCATATTTCCAAAAATATCAATATTTTAGCATTCCTAAAATATATTTTTTTATTTTTTTTATCTGCCCATATACGTCCCACTGCTGGGCACGGGCCTACCCTATAATCGAGAGAATCGATTGAGAGTGGTTAGGCCATATAGCAGTGGCGAAGGCTCCATATAACTCGATTCCCTGCGGCTTACCTTTTGTAATTTATCATTACACTATAAACAAGCTAATTTTTCAAAATTATTTATGTAATATCTAAACTCATTTTATTCAACGACATCTGTCGGCCACATAGGTAAATATTACTGCGGAGGCGCATAGCAAACACGTAATTAGATTGCGCCGCGTTGCGACCTCTGGCGAATTACTGCTAAAATTGTTCGGCTTATTGAATAACAATGGCGCGGCCCGTGCGCCGACCGCCCGCGTCGGTGCATTTTACACATTGGTGTGACATGGTTGTGTATTTTGCAACAAATCACGCAAAATTGTACCTTAAACTTATAATGATTTAAGGTTCAATTTCCGTTAAAAAAGTAGAAGGCATGCTGTGATCCTTCAGCATTTTGTGTGTTTATGTGTGTATTTGTGTAGATATGACTGCATTTGTAAGTGTTGTATTAACATTTTGACAGTATACGAGTATTAGCTGGTTCACGCATTTAGTTTTTAATGTTTTAAATTAAAAAATGTACATAAATATTAATAGTATTATTATGTTGTAATGGAAATTAATAATCGTGAGGGACGTACATGTTTAGATTGTCAATTTCGGAAATAACGTTACTGTTTAGATTTTAGGAAGTGCTCGACTACTAATAATACAACTAATAAAAGCGCGGCTAACGTACTTGTTAACATTGTATCTCGATCATAAATTTTTCTTTATTAATCTTATATTCACGTGCGGTTTAAAAATATACTTTTTTACTTTTATCATGATGACATTGCAACTTTTGTATATTGGAAATATTAAAATATAATTGACGACCGCAGTACGTAGATGCCATCATACGAAACGCAATCGTTTCGTTTGGTGAGTGAGATTGTCGGAGGAATAATTTGCTGGCGGTTGGATATTCGCAAACGTCCGGATATAAGGATACACCTACATATTATGTAAATGTGTCGCGTTTCGGGCTAATTCTGTGAAGCATCTCACGATAATTTGATCTACTCAATCCAGACTGCACTATGTTTACTATCAAGTATCAGTCGCATTGTCTTCCCTATGTAGGGCCAGTAGGTATAAACAAAATAAACACACTTATTTAGCGTATTGAGATTCGGCTTCCCTTTTTAAAAAAATCACCCTTCGCCACTGCCATATAGTTCACCACGCTGGCCTAGTGCGGGTTGGCGGACTTACATACCGTAGAAAATTCTTTAAAATCGCTACGGTATGCAGGTTTCCTCACGATGTTTTCCTTCACCGTTAAAGTGCGTGGTGATTGATACACACATAACTATCAATACACACATAACTCCGAAAAGTCAGAGGTGTGCCCTGGGATTTGAACCCGCGACCACCGTGAAATATGTAGGCAGCCGAGTCTGGTCCGTTACCAACAGGCCACCACGCACTTCCATAAAATTCCTATTCACACTTCTTCACATTCCTAAAATCGCCTAAGTAAAACCAGGTTACGCTAACAAGTCACAGGCATTATAATCAAATTTATTGACGTGTACCCACATAAAGGCGTATAGTTTATCTGCGCTACCTGGACCATAAAGAGGCAGACTTTGTGTACCATGACTGGCTTGATCTGCTTTTCATTCGGTCATTGAATGAACAGCGTTACATTTACTTGTATATCACATTGCCTTCGTATTTTTATAATTTAAATAATTTCTCATAAAGGGTTGATGTATAGATATTAATATTAATTCTTGTTTGTAATTCATCTCATGTGATTAAAAAATATTTATGTTATTTTTTATGTACGAACTTTGACTTCACTAAACGCAGGACAGGGATAAAATCATAGTTTGTAAGATTTTTCACAACAATAGCACTTGGATTATATCGACTCAAATTTATGAATAAAGCAAACGCTTCGATAACAAAATAACGTGTTCTTTGAAAAAACTTTACGTGGACTATAGGAAAACAGTCATATTAATCATAATAAAATTTAATTTCTCGTAATTTTACCTTTTATAGTTAGTAATTATTTAATTAAACAATCATGTAAAACTCCTGGGAGACTGATCACATTGAAAAACCCCGAAACTTTTTCGTACTAAATATATTCCAATAATGATAAAAACTTTAATGGATAAAATGTTAGTCGTGTGCAAACAAACAAATTGAATTGCTGTGAATAGCAAAACATAATATAATTGTTGCATTTGTCAAGGTATAATAATATTAAACAGCAAACACCGCTCTGAGCACACAATGGCGTATTGATAATGGCCTATTGAAATTTCAATCAGCCTAACGCGACGAGAGGCGGCGCGACAGATACGTGGACGCTCGTAAATGTTATAGTGAAAAACTATTCAATGATAAAATTAAGCTGGATTATTAATGCGAATTTATCAAAACCCTGTAACATTTATTAAAAATTTAATGGTTATAGTACTGATTACCTATCTAGTCGACTGCTTATAATATATACATTCCTCTGAAACTTATGCATCTCCTCTACGATAGGGCAGAGTTCAGGCTTTCGTCCTCCGTATTGGTGCAGTGGGGGTTGCCCAAGTAAAATTAGACAAAACATATCATATCACAAAATACATATCCGTAACGATAAGTTAGTTAAGGTTCAATTAAAAGAAAACTAATAAAATAGATACAAAAAAGAAACATTTTTTTTCAAAAAAAAATAACATATTTAAAGTTTTGAGAATTTTAACATTCCCATTCTTAATATAATCTAAATTGCTAACGCAAGACCCATTTATTACTTTTTAGTGAAAAATCACTATTGTAAGAGTTACTCCGTTAAGATTATTCTGTTTAACGTAATAAAATTCATAATGCTCCTTAGCACAGTTCCTGCAGCCTGTTGTTTATGGGAACTAGAAAAGTTATAAGAGTTACCGCCGCGACAACTTTAAAAATTGTTTACTTTTAATTTTCATAAGGCAGTTTACCTCTATCTATATAACTTAGGCTCCCATACATAATATGCCCTCTATAATTGTTTGGAATAGTAATGTGTCTTAATTCATCGATGTAATTCGTCTATTCATAGTTTTATCGCACAAATAATTGTGCGATAAAACTAAAGCATAAGCTTTGGAAAAGATTACGGACCCACGGGGTTTATCTTTCCTATAATGCTGGGGCCATACGCCGCAAAATAAAGTTAAACATTGCAAGTTAAGCTATCCATGGCATTACACTTATAATCGAGTCCAGAACACACAATAATTGACGAACAAAAAAATCGGAATTTTATTCGAGAAGCAGCCAACTAATTGACTGATGTGTCAAGCTGCGCCAAAGGATTCCAAGATGCCTGATGCAACTGCCATCACGTTCTTATAAAAACTTGCGGGACCGGCGCCTTTTAATTCCATAGTTGCTTTTTTCAATTTATTTTTATCTGTGATATATTGCTCTAGAACAGATACGGTTTTTAGTTACGAATCTCTAGTCGGTCATTCTTACGAGTATAGGCCAGATATGACATTAAAAATTTGGGTTCGATTGACGAAGTGCATCGACCTCTCGTCAGCTCACAAACTATTCAATGCCAATTTGATATTGTTGACTGTGCTGTAAATTAAAAATGTATTTGGAAAAATGCAAACGTTTCAAATCGCCTGCTGTTTTTCCATTTTTTATGTGTTCATCTAAATTTTCCAAATATTTTGTTACATTAAAATTCAATATGACGTGTTGTGTTCACAAATAACTTGTTGTCATTTAATAACCCATTCGATTGTTTTGTTTCAACAAAAAATATATCCCTTTATGAAATTTCGTTGAAAAATTGCTTTTCCTAAATTTTATATTAAATTGTTTGAATACATGACACTTTATTGATTTATATTATATTATTATGATTCCATTTTTTAAAACCCAAAATTGCGTAGATTTTTTCAGTCTTGTTTAACACAAACGAGTGTTTGACCCGACACGAATCTGATTGTAAGAGGTCACGATCACTGATGAGCACCCCAAGACCTTGGTGATTGCTGGTTTGTAGCTAATTTTTCATTATGGGCCAAAATCGAGTCAACGCAAATTTGAGGGAGCAGGGAAAGTCAGGGATAGTTAGGAATCTTACCAACCAAACTTTTATTTGACGTTGACCGTACAAAGAGCCAGTAGTCCTACCACGATTTCACCAATGCATTATTGCTACAACAAATATCCGTTACAACCACGCTCCTCTCTTTAAATATACGCTCGACAATATTTTGAAAACACATCATAATATTCCATCGAATAAGCAATTGGCAATAGAGAGCGTGGCAAGTGGCAACGTATACGCGGCGCCACTAATTTTAGCCAGTGCATTAATATAGTGAATCAATCTAATTTGTCAATGAAAGTCAGTGGCAGGCAGTCTCGACGCGGGACCGCTAATGTGGCGCATCCTGAATTTATTATTTTATATTTATGATGAATTATTTTTATCGTCATCCTTTATAAAATTGGATTTTCCTTACATACCAAACACTTATATAGTACTGGCTGCGAGTTAAGATAAAATGCGTCGTGAGTATCACAAACTGCCAGAGAGTTTTTGTTCTCACAAGCGCAAAAGCCTGAAACAAATACTAGTGGATAGAACAAACATTTGGCACGGTGCGGTGATGAAACCTGCGCCCTCTCGTTTAACACCAATGTCCAATCATTTGTCCATTTGAGCCTTTCTTACTATTTTGTTTTGATTCAGCCAGTCGCATTTTTATTAATTCAACAATAGAACGACGCCATATTGATATTGGCTTAAATGAGAAGTCTCGATCCTATTTTTACCTATAAAATATATTTCGGTAACAACCTCCCAAATTAATTCACAAAAATCACTCGCTTTATATTACAAACGTTTTGGCGTCGCAGGCTGAGACGTGCTTTGATTGAAGTCGCGTTCTGTTGTCATTTTCAATTCCTAGATATGACAGGTCGCTGCGTCAGACCTAATTTCCCAGCATTTAAAATGTGACACGGCATCGCGGCTCCTTTACCTTCATAATTAGAGCGCTTTTTAAATTTCGCTTTCATTCGCCCGGGATTTTGGGTGTACTCGTAAAAATGTAACTTCTGGCATACAATTGGGTAACAAGCAATGGTATTGTGAAGTTTTTGTAAATGGAAATTTCGAGATTCAGAAACGGTTTTTTTATTTAATGTTAATTTGGATCTATTTATTTAAGGACATCCAGTGCTAGTTACATTATACCTTATGTCTAATACACTAAAAATTTGGTAACATGCTTAATGTACTACCTGCAGACGTCATAACATGCACTGAATAACAAATAACTGCTAAGTAATACTAGAATTAAGTTTTATAAACATAAATAACAGTGCCATCATAAAATTAATAAAATAATTTATTTATTTATTATTAACGTATTATGGATCTAGTTTAATGAAAGGAAACAAAGGATTCTCAGAAACACTTAGTCGCTGTCACAGTGGATAATTACGCGACCTGGCTTCTGCCTTAAAAAAACTATATTTTAATAAAGTACTATTAAATAGGAAGGAGCTTATCTGAATAGACCTTAGTATAAAATAATATTGATACTCAGGTTTACAAAATACGTCTATGTAATATAATATTATGAAACCTTATAATATTATAATATTATAGAAAATTCATTGACCCAATAATTCAATACGATACAGTTTTGAAACTTAGTGTAAATGAAGCTGTATTGTTTGAAGTCAGTAAAAGATCTTATTTGTATTTTTTTTTATTAGCCCATTTTCGTCCCACTGCTGGGCACGGGCCTACTCTACAATGGAAATAATCGATTGAGAGTGGTTAGGCCATATAGTCCACTACGCTGGCCTAGTGCGGGTTGGCGGACTTACATACCGTAGAAATTCTTTAAAATCGCTACGGTGTGCAGGTTTCCTCACGATGTTTTCCTTCACCGTTAAAGTGCGTGGTGATTGACTGACTATCAATACACACATAACTCCGAAAAGTCAGAGGTGTACCCTGGGATTTGAACCCGCGACCACCGTGAACATGTAGGCAGCCGAGTCTGGTCCGTTACCAACAGGCCACCACGCACTTCATTTGTCATTATAAACATTTTTATTTTTATTCCTTTTTTTATTTTATATAAATGCTACAATGACACAGTACACCATCGTGATGCATTAAAATCTAACTCCTCTAATGCCTGCCATAAGAGGTATATCCATAGCAAATACTTTAATTACAGGCTTGAGGATTAATATTATTGAGCAATCAAGTAACATTTTAAGCGCCAAACATCTAAATCAGAGGCAATTAACGTCAAATCAGTAATATCAGGGTCGATACACTTGCTTACTGATTCAATGATTTATTCACTGCTCGGTACCTGACCGCCCGATTAGATTGGCTCGAGACGGAGCCAAATCGTTTCCTTCACCTGCCACTTTATGTGTCAAATTAAACCAGTGTTAACCTAGTTATTGAAAACTAACCTAGATTCTGGAACATTTGCCAGATCAAACAAGAAGTTCAAGTTTCATCTTTGTGTGAAAACGTATCATGGAGATTTGAGCTCGGAACTAAGGAAGGTTAAGGAGGGGATTTTGGCACCGATCATGATTGGTTATTCACGAGAATATTATAGTTATAATAAAGCCGATCAAAGTCTGGTTTGAAGACTTTAATCTCGTAACTCGCCGTTTACAAGTTATTTGTTCGTGGTAGGATATTCATAAAGTCTGGATCTTTCAGTGTGGTCCATTTCAGCCTGTGTATGTCCAATTCCAGGCTGTCCGGTATAATTGTGTCATCGGTGTCACCGGTGCATTGTAGTCAGTTTATCGTGCCACTCTAAAAAACATATGGTAATTGTCGGTTGGAGCGTGATCATGTTATTGTAGTAATGGTTTTTAGCGTTACATAACACGACCAATGAGATTACTATTGATTTAACAACTCTCAACTCTCATACAATAATTATTTTGGTAGATGTTCAAATATTATCATCAAATGACTTGGCAGCTCATTTATTCATTATTTTAGCTCTTAAAAATATATAGTTAGAAAGATAATTTGCGTTTATTTTAGAACAATGAGCGCTGCAATTGATTGTACGTACAAATGAACGAGGCGAATGTAGAAAGCTAGAAAACTGCGCTGAAGAATATTAATTACCAACCTCGGTGCTGTTAGCTCCATGATCCGGCTAAGCCACCATTAAAAATGGTCTTCAGAGGAAATGTACATCTGGTTGACAAGTATTACAGTGAACGGTTTGGGACATTCAAAGCTAAAAGATGTTAGTGTGAAGTTATGGGTCAATAAAAATCCAATAAAGTAAGGATAAAATATTTTACTTATTATTTTATTCAATATATATTAACACAGTTTTTAAATTATATTCTATATTACGTAACGGGGTCTTACTATTTTAGAATATTATCAATACAAACTCACTAAACTATTTCACTAACTAATGAACATCTTTTCTTAGACCAGCACAGAGGAAAAATTTGCATCGCTCATCTTAAGCAGGGAAAATAAAAATGGCAGTATAAATTGGGGTGAATTTCTCGCTGATCGTCGATTTACATAAGCGTCTCTTGATTGCCTTCAATATACGAGCATTGAGCAATATTATGAGGTGCGTCTTGAATACTCTATCCGAGTGCACGGCAAACTCGATTAATGCGCGTGTTGATTTGCGGGGAGGCTTATTATGCGATTTTACTCAAACTTTATCATTCATTTTATGGTTTTATGGATTATTCATGAACGTAAGGAGTCTGTTACCAATAAATCTAAAACGTTTTTCTATATTCATGGTTAAGTGGCCAACGACGCGTAATAGTAATCGTATTTAGGTAAAATATTACTTAAAGATAGGTATCTCTTGACATTCAAAATAATTACGTCTAATCAGTTATTTCATTTGTATGAAGGTCCAAGAACTGCTTCTATAGAAGTCAGAAATCAAGATGTTATCACACTCACAGTTATATATTATCAAAATTTTGCTTGTTTTTTTGTTTATAATTCAATTTACCCACGACATATTAAGTATCTAGATTTTAGAGTGATATTTGTCCTATAATTTTTTTAAATATAATAAACATGTGCAATATTATGTTTTTATCAACGGTTTTGCATTTAACTTTCAATCGTAGTTCATTTTTTTATTGATGAATAAAGGCAATTTATTTTCGTCAAAATTACAATAGAAGGAAAACATTGAATCATACCACTGAATTAATTACCAACATTTTCTATGGTACGAGTACGTGACCTGCGCCAATCTGCACGAGATCGGCGTGGTGGACTATCGCCTAACCCCTTTGAATTAAATTCTCACTTGTAGAGGATACCCGTGCATAGCGCAGCGATTAGCGGGTATGGTAAACTACAGTAATTTTAACTAACATAAAAAAAGGAGGAAGTTCTCATACACATATACATACATACATTAACATCACGCCTGTTTCACAGAAGCGGTGGGTAGAGTAGCAACGTAGAGTACAACCAGTAGAGTAGATATGGCGATAGGCTCGCCCCCTATCACAACATGGGACGGAACACATACAGCGAAAAGTGGGTGCCCTGGTAACACCTCTGCCTACCTCTTCTGGGAATAAGGCGTGTGTTTATGTATGTATGTATATAAAATCCAATATCACTTTGCCTGGCCCGGGATTCGAACCCGAGACCTCAGCTTTGTAATCATACCGTAGTATAACTATGCCACCGAGGCAATCGAGGAAGTTCTCAATGTAGTTGTTTTTTACCTGTATGTTACACGACATGTCCGCTAGTTATGAAGCAGATATTTTTATGAAACATACACGCGAGGTTCGCGCGACTATTTGTGCCCGCTTGGCTTCTGATTGTACATTAGTGTTTTAATTGTGATGAAATTATTTAATTATTGCTGAATGTTGGTGCAAATTACAATACGGGAACATAATAATACGACTTTAATTTTCATTTTGGGCGCTACAAATACGTTGTTATGTACACAGAGCGTTGTCTGTTTGATATTGTTATGTACAATTAACAAATACAATAATATTATTATTCGTAACAATTTAATTATATGTTTTTTTTTTGTGAAGCGCAAAGCTTTGGTTTGATTGTCAAACAATCCAACTTATATTAATTTCTCGATTTTAAATATCTTATGAGCGGTATATAGGGATTGAAATTGGTTATGGCAATGGGCATGCCCTCTAGAGCTGTCCATCTTAGAATGGATATAAACTCGGAAAATTTTAGCGTTGGCACGGGGGCGCCACCGCAAATGTTACACACACTGAGAAGCTAATTTTATGCTTGCCTCTTCGCAGACAATGACTTATTTAAAAAATGAATAAATGCCAAGCAAAGTCGTCTTCGGAACTAGAGAACAATGATAATTAACTGTTTTATTTGGTTTATTTAGGAATAAGAGGGATGATTTACGAGCGCTCCGGCTCCAGGCCGCCCAGTGCCACTCGCCGCTGACGAATGACACTCGCCCGTCACAGTGGCTAGCTCTTAATTTAACGATCACCTTTATAAATATACAAAAAAGTACATTGCTATTTTATAAGGACTGCGAGGCCGGCGCTGTAGGTCAGAGGGTTTTTGGGCTGCCCGATAATAAGTCGGAGACAAGTGACAGTTTCCTTTTAATTTCGACGTAGCATTCATAACATTGTGATATCTAATTTTTTATTCATAAAGATGACACAATTCTTGTCACTCTTAATACTTTTCTGGAACAAAGGAAGCACTTTCTTAAGGCTTTTTCAAATGCTCACACAGCACCTAGGTAGGCCAGGTATCGTGCGCGTTTAATGGTAGAGCCATCTTAAAATCAAGAGACGCTTGCTAATTTGTGCGACCAATGATGTCAGTTAACGATCGAATACCAGAAGATTTTAGTTTGAAATATCATCTTTCTTAGCTTCTAGAACGGGGGTACCAGTACATCCCTAATCTTGCTTATTTTGTACGTGATATATTTGTAACAAATCAAAACCGATACTAGAATAAACGAAACGCAATGCCATGTTTTACATTCCAAATCATTTTGCATAAAGTAATTTATCTATCTAAATATATAACTGTAGTAGTGAAAGATTTTCCAGCCACGCATATAAACCAATCATAAAAAAGAACCTCAAAAATTCGTCACGAAACATCGCTGCCGAAAACTCGCGCGCCAGTCCCAATGACACAAAAAGTTGACGTATTGGAGAGGTGCCGAGCACCTGAAAGCCAGTACCCCATCAGGCCTGCATCACTGCAAGGGTTGAACGACCGGACGCATGCGCGCTCCAACTTGCTCACTCGCTAAATAGCCGAAGGGATGTCTTAGTGCGCATTCATTCTGTCTAACTGCGATCAAATTTCGATCTTACTATGTAACAAAGTGGATCCTTTACCGAGGTGCGTTCGGAATCTGTACGCGGTGCGGCACGGCGAGCCAGTTCGCCGCCGCTCGTCGCTGGCGCCAGTCGTGTCGTCGCCAGCCGGGGCTATTTTTTCGTGCGCGAAAAGTTTTTTTCAAGTTTCCGAACGGTCTTGTTGGATGTGATTCCATTTTTATTTCATTTTAAAAATTATTAACTGTGCGCTTGGATTTGTGTGCGAAGTTTGGTTCAGTTGGAGTTTGTTTTTGATGATGAGGTGAGTTTTTGTCGCAAAGTCGGTAAAGTTTTTTTCAGGAAATTGGTTATTATTTTAAAAGTTTTAATACTACCTATTATATACTGAACATTTAAATATATGTATTTAACTTCTAATGTACTGTTATAGTTTATTTGTCAGGTAAAATAAAAAAATGTACTTGATTTGCGACATGTAGCTATCTATTTTAGCTCTGGGTTAAAATTCACAAAATATTTTTGCATTGCTTAAAATTGCGATAGGTTTTTGCTATGATCGATAATATTCAATATTTACGCGAATCACATAATATTTAAAACAGCTCTGTTAAAATTACAACGTTAAAATATTAAATAAACATCAATATATTTTTTGGATCGTAAATTTTTTTCGTGAATAAATAATGGAAAATATTCCGTTGAATTTGAAAAACATCGATTGGGAAATGGAGATATCCAATTTATTTTTAAACACATATGATAAAAACAATGACCCTTTACCTTACAAAGCCTTTCATTCTACTACGGAGAAGTCATCATAATTACTGGCCGTAAACTTTTCACTTGTGATGACGGGTTTCTTTTACGATAAAGCGGGTTGAGCCTCAGTCCACCACACTAGCCTAGTGCGGTTTGAAATTCACATATTATATTCGAGAGTATTTTGACGAGCTCGCAGGCATGGAATCTACTCAGATTCCAGTTTAGAGGCAAGATTTTTACAGTCGTAAAAACAGAGATTTTCTAGTCACATCGTACGCTACCGGCGGATGGTTGGTAGTTAGATTAAAAAGCTCGGCGTCGTTAAACAACTAAAAATACAGCTCTCTTTCTTCTCTTTCTTTCTTTCTCTTACGCTATAAAAATATATTACGTATAATATTATAATTGCGACTGCCTTGGTGGCGTAGTTGTACTACGGTACGATTACAAATCTGAGGTCTCAGGCTCGAATCCAGGCTCAGGCAAAGTGATATTGGATTTTTCTATTCATTATCAGCCCGGAGTCAGGAATTTGTGTCCGATATGGCGATAGGCTCGCCCTCTATCACATCATGGGACGGAACAGACAAGGCGAAACATGGGTGTCCTGGTTGCACCCCTGCCTACCCCCTTCTGGGATAAAGGCATGATGTTTATGTATGTATATTTTAATTTAAAAAATACGCATCATCCAAATTACAATTTAAAAGAAAGAATGATGGGAAAGCCAACATTTAATGACGAGGTCGCCGATTTTCCGTCGCTTTTCTTTCTATAACTGAGATCACTGGAGGCGTGATATTAGATTAGGCTAGATATTAATCCGCTCGAAGTGCTACTACCGAACACCATCGAGGAAAACCCGCCTTATCAACGCAAGTATGTCAGACCTTCAGTTCAGTCTCCATACATCCAGTTTACGGGAGCCTGTAAGATGAAAGGGACAGGCGAGATGACCATCTTTTGCTATTGTATACTATTCCGATAACTCTGCTGGTGCTGGTGCATCGTAATCCCTTTGTTGTGATAATGTTATAAATTATTATTGCAGCAGTCCAATGTTGGATGTAAGCCTGTTGACTAAAGGCTGTTGGACATTAGAAGCTATTTTCTTACCTATTTAACTTTGGTTACCAAGACGGCTAGAATTTTCTTGTTTGTAAATGGTGATAATGATTTGTCAATGAATTTCTTTAGTATAATTTACTTCAGTCCACCAATTACGTCCCGCTTAACTTTTTTGGTTATTGATTGATGTATGTAAGAAGTCTACCACCATCCTAAAAAAATCGAATACGTCCGTAGTTATCAACATTTTAAGATTCTCAATGTCTATAAGTCGGCCAATATGCGCGAAACCTTCGCACATTAATAATGAATAACATAATATCCTTTTATATTATTAGGTATGTTAAAACAGTGACATCGCAATGATATATCTCTTATAATCTGGGAACTTAAACTAAATAGGAATACATAATATTCACATTTAATTTATATTCACTTGCAAGTTCAGAAACTATTCAGATCTCGTAAATAGTAATCGAAATGGTTGTTTTACTTCAAGAGGCAAATCAAACACACAAACTATTGTCCTTTAGATATCTCGGTAAATTCATACAATTATAACTTACAAAACTCATTAAAGTACAATAAACTCGCAAATATTTACTCGAAAAGCTTAAACTTTCCAAAGTACACTTTTGCGGCTTACGGATCAAGTAAATACTAACTTGACACAATAAGCCTCCACGTCTTATTGCTGAATTTAAACACACCTTTGTACAAAACTTTGGACATAACCTCTGGATTACCAATAATTGTAGTGTATGACGCCCTGTTCTGTTTCTGTGGTAGATTTGTTTTCAATTTTTATAGCAATACAAAGCTGCACATAAATGGTGATTGGAAACTATTATCTCTGACCATAAACACCTGATAACTATCAGATTTCTTCAGGATACGTTTCCATCTCTCAGGATTCTGGACAGAAATGGGGATTTGGGCATCCAGGTAAATATGGAAGAAATTAAACTATGCCATAATTTAAGTAAGAGATTCTTTATCTCTAGAGTTTACGCCCTTTCCACAAATACCATTTCAATCGACACTCTCAATCCTATAAAGATTGGCAATATATCTGCAGGTTTCCAGGTATTTATGGTCGAAGGTAATACCTTCCATTCAGTATGTGTGACGCTCTAAATTGGCGTGCCGACGGAATAGCGAAGGCCTAGCGGGATACACTATAACAGTAATTGAACTATCAGCTTAGTATAGTGACATAATAGGTCCCTCTAGGCCCCGCTTTGAATTGAAAATTGAATACAACGACTGCAGTCACAATTAACAACAATAAATAATTCTTAAATGACTCCACAAAATACGGAATGATTTGGAGAGTCGACAAAATGGTTCCGGGTGTGTTTATTGCGGCCCCACCTGTCAAGCGCACGGCGGACGAACAAAAAGACGAACCTATGCAATGTACAATGTGCCCTGTTTTTGCCAAACGTATATTACTTAATAATATTTATTCGGGGAACTGTCGGGAGCCGTAATGTTGCTCGGTATGTGGAGTATTCGTGCTTTCATAGAATGTAATTTTATTAAAGATATTATTAAAATTAATTGCTTTCCTTGATGATTTCATAGGTAGTCTCGGAGGAAGTTTATTAGAACGTCACACAAGACATTTTATGTATTTATATACATTTATGTTGTAAAGTTTGTTGCTTCAAACTTTTGGTTGTTACTTAGATTTCTTTGTAATTAAAATGCGTAGAATGAATTACTTCAGTAAGTTACAGTCTAATTTCCATTGATCCCGTACTCTGTGTCATCTGTCTCACTAGATCGATATATATTTTTAACATATAATATTATGTATGTGTCCCATTAAATATCTTCACGCATAAAACATTGTTATCAAATCTCTATAGCAAGGATTTCTCACTATGTATTCCTTTGAAGTGATTACGCTTCTATCTACTATCAGACAAGGTCGGCATAACTATGTATATCGAAAAAAAAAAACGATGTGATAATACCAATTTTCCAACAAACTTTCTAATGCAAACAATATAAATTCATAACACCGTTGCTGCCTGAATAATGACATTTAATGACAATTTATCTAACCATGTTTAATGAATATCAATGCTACGATACATGAGCTGTAAGTGGTGTTAAATCCGAGCACAAACGGCCGCAGGCAGCGTGCACCGGCATTGTAACGTCAGCCAGCACGGAGTGTGACAGCACACAAACGGAATGATCCGGGATCTGACAAAGCGTTCTCGTAGCGTTTATTACGGCTTCACCTGTCACTCGCACCGGTGAGCAAAAACACAGCGCACGTGCTGGCCTCATTGTTTGATCCAGTGTACGAGGATAAGGTCTATAGCTGTTTAGGTGAAGAGGTTGGAAAATAGTGTTTGGATAAATTATGTGCGTGGTTTTGGATGATTTTAGTGAGCGGTAGAGCCTTCCTGGGGCTAATCTTGCTTACACCATAAACTGAACGACCAAATATATGCATGACGTTTGAACCGCCAGTGATAAACATGGACCTCCTCCTTAATTAACAGGAATTTAAGCCTTAATCTACCTTGCCGGCCTAATGGGGGTTGGTGGACTTCAAATACATACCTTAGAAAGTATGCAGAGAACTCCCAGGTATGTAGGTTTTCTCACGATGTTTTCCCCCACCAAAAACCTATTCATCTGTAGTTTAATTGTCTCAAAGTCGAATTTCAGTTGTATTATCGTGTATTGTGAGTCCATAAGACCTAACTCTTCTTTGCATCTCTCGTCGGGGTGGAGCCAATGCAAATACTCATTGATATCAATAGTAAGAAAAGGATATATAATGCTATTAATAAAGAAGAATATATCATAGTCAATGATCTTACAATGGAAGATGCTATAGATTAGGTGAAATATACGAGCCTGAACAGGAAGGTAGCCCCTAGATCCGGTCGGGAAAACACTTAGTAACGCATCAAAATATTTAAAACTAACTGCCATGGCATCTGAATTGACAGCGACCGGCTGTAAAACGTGAGGCTGCGGGTTCGATAAGCGCACCAAAACAAATATTTGTGTACTCCACAGGTATTGGTTTCGGGTCTGGGTGTTTGTGAGACCGGAAAGTCTCTCGTAGTTCCTGATACCACAACACAAGACTTCATTGATATACAATGTGGGGTCAGGACTATATTTGTTTCTGTTGGATGTATTTGTTTATTATCTCACTGACGCTTAATAAATACCTTCACTGAAATACTTGATTATCAAGTATGCGGCACAAAATTTCCACTTCATGCAGGACAAAATATAAATCATTATTTGCCCACACAATGAAAGTGAAGTCATTTTCCATTCGTGTCGGGTGCACGCGCGCGACGCACAATACGGAACGTTGCCCCTTCTTATTTAAACATAAAATAATGCACACTATTTTTACATACTCATCCCGCTGGGATAGAGCGATATCAAGTCTGTAATGTTTCATAAAATATTAAAACTCATAACATATTTATTGAAGTAATATTATTCTTCAAAAACATAAGTTATAAAAGCCATGTAACAAAGGCTTTTATTTGATCGTCTCAATAGACTTTCGGCAGCATGTATGAGCTGTGTGAAGTCCTAGCTTCTAATTTAAGGTTAGGCAATCATCTTTGTTTTTCCATCTTAAAATCTCACATGAGTTTCCCGTGACGGGACTTTGAAATTGGCCGGACTATCGCCGTCATAAATTATTGTCATTGAATTACATTTCAAGGCATTTACATTAGCTTACCATTCACAATATCCCCATCACAGGTCTCGCCCCTACCACATTTGAGTTGTGTATAAGCTTAAGGATTTAGTCTAACATATCCAATGGTGGAAAACTGTAATTATGCGCGAACCACCAAATGCGTCGCGGTGTGTTTTAGTTTACTGTAGGTCAAAAACATTGCTGGAACTGATAAAAGATAATCCTCTGCCACCCTTGAATACGGTATCTGAAACGCACTGTACTTACAATCAGACGTACTGTGTTACTTTGTTGTACTACTATAACAGAATAACCATTAGCCACCAAAACTCAGGACAGCACTAAACTTAATTTATTCAAAAAATACTGGAACAAAAATGTAGTAAATACGAATGTCTGTTGAATTTAGAATTGCAATCCCCGGATACCGCTGAATCGCTGCGTAGTGATTCACAGAATAACGGCTTCTAAAGAGAACCATAAACCCTTGAACGTAATCTTTACGTGTTATAAAACAGGCCGGGATCGCTTCCGCTGAATATTTCTTCATATATTATGTACACAGATTAGCTATATCACGTGCCGAAATATAAACGTGTTGTAATATTTTTGCAAACCCATATCGGCAGTCAGGGTTTTATGAAATTTAGGAGCATTGGGTCGTAGGCTTATTCTGTAATTTACACACGAATAACTACGCCGACTAAAGGTAATGAAGATATTATATTCGTAATATTGCTTATTAATTTTACAGTTTATATATTTTATTATTTTAGCTGACGGATGATTGTGTATCGCCTTTCAACACAATAATATCGACTTGTTTATCTATAGGTTTATATAATAGGGTTGAACCTAAAATCAATCCACAATTTAAAAAATATTCTACTCGGGGAAATATATTCGTTTAAAAGGGAAAACATCATACAAAGTGCATTGTCTGCTCGCGTCAAACGAACAATGTAGCGGCTCAGTCAGTAAAATATAAAGATATCATTTTTAAATACTTGCCACGTTGCAGTCGATGTGCGCTCATTTTTATTCCAACAATTACAATTGACTGCCTTGGTGGCGTAGTTGTACTACGGTACGATTACAAAGCTGCAGTCTCGAGTTCGAAACCCGGATCAGCCAAAGTGACATTGGATTTTTCTATTCATTATCAGCCCGAAGTCAGAAATTCATGCCCGATATGGCTATAGGCTTGCCCCCTATAACATCGTGGGACGGAACATAAAAGGCGAAATGTAGGTTTCCTGATAGCTCTCGAAAAGAATCTCTGCCTACCCTTCTGGGAAAAAGGCGTGTGTTTATGTATGTGTGTAATTATTACAATTGATGTCATATTTAAACCAACACTTTAATTTCTTGTGAAAAGTATTGCTAAAATAAAGGTATGAAACACCGTACCAGATAAATTTGGGGAAACATCAACAAGCACGTGGATCCGAGACAAATGTTTACACAATATTTCCCAGGCGCTTAATTAAATATTTGAACTCACCGAGATTTTTCCCCATAATTTATGAGTTAAGCAGTAGGCACTCGTATCATCCAAATTAAGAATATTCTTATTTACCTTTTAATTTACTCTTCTTGTAAATACTCCTATTCTGTTTTGCGACGCCCACGAATTTTATTTCAGAACATCATACTCAATGAATGCGTACATGTTAATTCATACGTCAGTTAAAACCTTTTCAATTGGACATTAATACTTGGTTTTATTTACGCTCGGTTTTGTGGAGGTCCCTTGGGAACCTCTATTTCAGGATGAATCATGTTTTATATATCCGAATGTTAATATACCGGCACGGACGTTACTGCCCACACATCCATTACTGTGAGTGGGAAGTGATATTCTCTAGTCAGTCAATACCTTATCTAGAAAGTTCTAGACTACATCTTGGAATTCAGTTATTTTGCCGTCTTGGTATAAAAACACTCAGCTATGTATCTGCTGGAGAGGAAGTGATCAAGACAAACAGTGCTTGACCAGTCTCTTTAGGTCAATTACATATTTAGGTTACTTTTGTGCATGATTCAGCAGTAGACTTCCCAAGAACCTCAGCTTGGCAATAAGTTAACAAGAGACGGAACGATCGTAGGTACGATATAATATTATACACGGGTAGTTTTTGTCCCTAGCAGAGAAGGCAAACCATCAAAGATCAAAATTGCAATAGGCAGAAAAATCGTTATACCGGCTTTTAACAAATTAATGTTAGTACACGAAATAATATTATTATACTACATATTCAATGCCTAGATAAGCCATCATACCTTGAGTTTCGTCCTTCATAAAATCAATGATGTCAAGGAATAATATAATAATATAAATAAAAGATGGCGGTGTCCCAACCCACCTTTAATTTAATGTTTAATTAGAAGCGTGTCCACGTCATATAGTTTGTTTATATACGGAGCCATTGAAATAAATTATAACTTTCGTGTTGTGACTCAGAGGTTCCACAACTTTTATTTTTATTTATTTCAAGACTAAGTTGAAGTGTGATTGTCATTTATAGCACAAGTTATTTATACATAAACCTCATGTTTGGGATAGTGAGATTATGTTATATATGTACATAGAGCACATAAATTCTAGGGCCTCGGCCTCGACACGACTATTTATGTTCTCATAATAAATATCTTTCTTCAGTCTCAATATAATCATCGTTTATAGATTTTACTTTTAATAACCACGTATAAATGATATAGTTTTTCTCATTGAAGCCGAATAATCTATCGTTTGGCTTCGGTACAATAGGTAGTGGTTTAGCATCTTCTATAATGTTGATAAAAGATGAACAGTGACCAGATTAATAGCTGTCAGATTTAAATACTTCATTTATTTTACTTTATTAATTATAATATTGTAAAATATATTTCCACGTAATAAGTAAAGTGAAGAGGTTTGTTTTTTTTTTCAATACAAAATAATAACATTCAAATAAAAAGCTATACATTATGGTTTCTTAGATTTACGCGAATGTTACAGTCCGCCACGCGACGGCACAGGGCTGGATATAACGGGACGAAACGGGACGGGAAAAACAGTACAGAGGAAGGCATTGAGTTTGAATATAAATAAAACGGCGCGGTAAATAATGTTTGGTTGATGTAGATTCAAAAAGTTCTCAAATGGAGGCCACGAAGCGGAAAGCGCAGCGTGGGACGTCCACCCACTAGGTGGTTAGACGACCTGGTAAAGGTCGCGGGACGTCGCTGGATGCAGGCTGCCTCCAACAGGTCACTGTGGAAATCATTGGGAGAGGCCTATGTTCAGCAGTGGACTTCCTTTGGCTGATGGATGGATGATGATGTGGATTGGACTAAAAAGTGGCTGCACCCGAACGGAACCGGGCCGCCCCCTAGTATATGATATAATCCATGAAAAAAAAATGTGTATAGTTTTTGGTCAGTCGTATTTCTATGACAAGATGTGTTCTTTTTAAAGAAATATGATACAATAAATATACTAATAAAATCCGTATAACATTCCAAAAACCAAAGTATTATGTTGTATCCATAATTTTAGTGTTTGAAAATAGCAAAATACAAATGATATAATTAAAATGCATAAAATAAAGAAACATATTTGCAGAAAATAATTGCTCTACATTTTAAATTCTGTTTGGTGCTTGCGAAAAAAAAAACTGTGTAACTAGCGAACTCATTTTTCTGACAATTTATATTGAGGGGTTGCATCATAACAGCTTTAAAACACAAATACAATTCAGTTACGTTCTTCAATGTCCTTTTATTACTTAATTTACCAGAGAACTTCTAGTTGCACAGGTACTTTGACGCCTACGTAATCAAATAAAATACAAAAGAAAATCAACTTAAAAGCTTCAGAAATTAAATCTGAAATAGCATCGCATCAAATATTGTTCGTATTTTACCTATAACAAGTCTACCTTTCCATACAATATGAACTAAAAAGGCCTTTCAAGAGAATCCCTTAAGTACGGGTAAACTTCGCGGTCATCCCACGGGACCCTGTTAGTATGCCGAAAATTATGTACCCGACAATAAGTGAAAACCAACTTGGTTTATGCGTAGATTGTGTCGCGTCTAAGATATTGGTTGTTCCAGGAAATTAAATATTGAAATTCCTGGTAGTGACGAAGAGGAATTATATTAGTTCCATTATCCAGAAAATTAACTATCTAGCTGTAATGTTCGCAAAGAAGAAAATCTATTTCGACAGTGTTTTTGCTGAAAATATTAACAATTTACTTTTAAATACTACCTAGGACCTAGTTACGTCTTTTGCAACGACACTAGACCACTGAAACTCAAATAAAAACAAACACGACATATCCTTAATTAAGCGAAATATTTTTTGCTCCACATTTACAGAGAAACACGTCAAATTTGAATATTTTACGCGACACTAAAAAGATACATACACGCTTTGGTGAGACAGGTTGGGAATAAGCAATGGGGGCCAAATATGAGGGTCGGTTTTAATATTAAATAAGTAAATATGGGTAAAAAGTGCGTGGTGTCCTATTTGTAAACTGACCAGATGCGGCTGCCAACATATTCACCGCGGTCGCGGGTTGAAATTCTAGAGCACACCTCTGACTTTTCGGAGTCATGTGTGTATTGATAGTCAATCACCACTCACTTTAACGGTGAAGAAAAATCTCGTGAGGATATGCCCCTATTTGTCGGCAGAAAATGTTCAATGGATATTCCGCAATAGGATCGGTCTTTAGCTTAGTGTTTTACTAAGATTATGTGGTCATACGGGTGGCTTAAAATTTTAAAAACCCTTTCTTCACCATTGTACAATTAGTGAGCCTGGTGAATTGAAAATCTGGTCAACATACATAACGAACATTTGAGTTAGGCACAGCATCAGTAGAACAGTTTAAATATATTAATATCTGTTGATTAGCCCTCTATGAAAACGTCGAACGAAATTATAATTAAGTAAATGCAAAGCTATCATTTACTTCTGCCTATTCTTTAGAAATTCGAGGCATGTTATTATATACTTCTAGACATGGCTATGAAATAGATAATCGCGTGTTCATGGGGTTCGGTGTTCCCACTTAATCTGCCAGATTCGTGCCTGCAAATAAGATATAAAATGATATAATATCAACGTTGGCAACTTGGCGTGTTTTTATTGCTGTTGTGTATAAAGATTGTGTAAAAAAAATTACGCGCCGCTTGCTTCCTTATTTGGTAGAAAAACCGCTGCGGGGTGAGACATGCGGTGAGGGGGGAGGAGTGATAATTTAAACACGCTGTGTCTTCCCTAAGTATTACGGAAACGTATTTATTTCAGTACGGTTTGGTACGTGCCGTTGCTCCCAAACAATTGTCTCGAGTGGGGTGTAACTCAATTGATTTAGTTGCTTTTTGAGTGTCGTGGTTTTCGCGGTTTATTATATTGTTGTTTGAAATGTTTTTAATGGTAACTAATACTATTAATTTGCCTTACGAATGGAAGAAGGATATTTTCTCTCATTAACACTTTTCATGCTAGTTATATGAAAGATTTGTCTAATTTAATTCCTCATTTTTAATTGCATTTTTCTACGGTGAAAAGGAGCATGTCTACCGTAAGCTGCCAATATCTAATAAGTAATTTGAAGCAAGTTTATAGGAATCAATCAAAACTAAAGAAATAAAAAATACAGAAGATACTTATGAAGCAATAATGCAAATTTATTAATTTTACATTAGTTTAATATTGTTAATGAGAAAATCTTATCTATATTAAACAGATGGTGGAAAGAACAAGATTTTCGTAAGAATGTAAGTTAGGAGGTATTGGCATTGGCATACGGTTGATATGTCATACTTCGGCTTATATCTAGGTGAAAAATCAAGTTAACCATTATTTCACTTATAAAAAAAACAACAGTATAACAAAAACGATACACTAATCGTACGACGTGCACGAACAATTTGTAAACATCGTCGTGCTCCCTGCAACCCATTTCATTGAGCCAATACTGTATTTTAATTAGAGCTTCAGTCTAGACTGTGTCAATAGCTGCCGCTCGCGAGCGAACTCCTCAGCTATTCTAACACGAATCCTTCACTCTGAACCTCATAACGCCCAAATTGAAGTGACTGGTAATTACTCTATCTAAATTAACCTGCATACTCATTAAAACATATCAATATAGTGGGAAGGTGTACGGCCTGAGGCCGGAGTCGTCTATTAGCCGACCGAGCATCGTCTTGATTAAACATACTGAACGTACCACCATGCCACCTGCTTTAATTACTGTTATATAATGGTATATTTCATGTTTGTGAGATGCGATGTCGGCTTGGAGAAATGTCTACAAGTAATGTTTTTTTAATTTATTTTGTTTAAAGTTTCGTATTTTTGAGTCTTATTGATTTAATGGCTACGTGTGTGATTAACTAGGATTAACGATTGGGGATTTTGGGTTGATATCCAAGTCGTGAACTTTATTTCGGGTGAGTTTTTTAATTTGAGAAATCCCACATGAAATACCCGCAATGGGAATTTTTGCCGATCATAGTGATAGGCTCGACACTTATCGCATCATGGGGAATATGCTTCATGAAATATAGATGAAACTAGTAGCACATCTGCCTTGGAGATACAGGTAAAGATATTTATGCTTCATAGCCTCAGTGATTTAATAAAAAACTGTATTATGAGAGATTCTAATTTAGTTCACAAGTCGCATTGTGTGGGGTTTTCGATTATTTGAGGGTTTGAAAATTTTCAGAAAAGGTCTGTAGTTGGCAGATGGCCGAACGTAAAATTATAAGCCGACACGCATAAAAACCATGTTGTGTCGACCTCACGTAAGTGTGCGGGCTGGGGTACGTGGAATGAAATATGGAGCATATTTCTATTGAATCAGTTAGTTTATATCACATCCGTATCGACTCGAATTACATTAACACGTCTGCGTTACTTTTCCAAGTTAATTATCAGCTGAAATTGTATTATGAATAAAAAAAGATAAATAAATCTATTCGTTAGTTTCGACCTAATGACCCCTGAAAAATAAAAATTAAGAATTTTTTAAGTGTACCGAACACATTTTTAAAGAATTACCTCACACATGTACGAGTATACAGAAGGGTTAGAGAGACGTGATAATAAACACTACCATGATTTTTAAAAATACATGTATAACATGGGCTTTTTATTTCATTAAAAGCTAGAGTATGATTCGTGTCTGCACAGAATCGTTATTGAACCTAATTGTTATTCAAAATCATATATCAAGTCCAGGAAAGATTTGATCGAACTTTCCGAGAGGAAATTTAAAAGCTATGTGAAATGAATCCTAATGAGGAAACCGTACTATAAAACAAACGGAAGATAACGAAATGAAAGCGGACAGTTATTAATATAACTAGTTCGTTTGTTTGAAAAATAATTTATTGCCCTAGTTATTATTATTATTGTAGTGTATACGTGTATTTTGTATATTATACATAATTAATAAGCATGAAGACTTGGATATGGCCTATCCACTCTCAACCGTATTTTCGATTGTAGAAGAGGCTCGTGCCCTGCAGTGGGAAGTATATGGGCTGATAAAATACAGTGCAGAAGTCTTGGGTTTGAATTTTCGGTTAGGAAGTTAATTCCAGTTAATATTAATTTTGCAGTCGTGTTTTCGATGCGATTTCTAGCAGTTCCACCTCTGAAACCTTGCCTTAAATTTCATATTCAAATCTTAAAAAATTAGGTATTTGATACACTAACGGTTATAGCCTTATTGTACTTATTTTTATACTGCCACGGCATAATGACTGCACAGCACCTAATGGTAAGCGCAAATGTCGTCCAGACGGAGTATCGAATGGCATCAAACGGCGGTCTCATGTCATTCGATACAATTATGCCGGCCTGCTAAGATGCTTCTTTTCACTACGGCGGATGGGTTTTTGAAAACCATTACTCAGTGATCTTCATTTTAACTATCGAGACATGAAACACTCTGTGTAGGTTACAATACGATATCTTATGTTACAACCGACAGCATATAAATTCCAATAAATTTAACTTTGAAGATAGACATAAACTCAGACTAAGTTAATAACAAATTCAAAGGCAAAGAAAACTACAGTTATAAAAATAAATTCATTCATAAAGCAATTAAATTGAAGAGCAAGATGTAAAAGACTGAAAAAATGTAACAAAGCATAATAAACTTCAGCAAATTGCAATTGATACAATAAAAATAAGCTTTGAAATAGTTTAATAATTCAGTTGAAGAACATTACTTGAGGTAAGCTCTCTCTGTAGGAATTGACTTTAGTAATATCAGGAGAAAAATATACCGAAGAGAGGGTGTGTTTGATACAGCTTTCGTGTTTACACGCTTTTTCGAAATCTTTATTGTTTTAGTAATAATAAATCCACCAATCACACAGTCTAGTCCACTTGTGATATACACACTTATTGAAATAGGTGAACATACATACATAAAATGATGTGTAACTAGGACATCCATGTTTCATCTGGTATGTTCCGTCCTACGATGTAGTAGCGGGTGAGCCTACCGCCATATCGGGCACAAATTCCTGACTCCGGCTGGTAATGTATAGAAAAATCCAATATAACTTTGCCCGACCAGAAATTCGAACCTAAGACCTGGGCCTTGCCATCATGCCGTAGTACAACTGCTCCACCGAGGCAGTGAAATAGGTGAAGCAGCCCGGTATTATTGTATTCGATGGCTCAACATTAAAGCAACGCTATAGTACTTATTATAATTACATACAACAGGAAGGAACAACATACAAGGAACTTGCTATTTATTAAAACATATTTTAACTGATATCATAAGTAGAAAGCGTTGGTAAAACGGAACGGTAGTTGTATTCAGTCTTGAAAGGCTAATTGAAATATACGTATTTATTCATCGAGAACGAACGTATTAATCTTCCCGAACCAGCTCTTACAATAAGTGAATGTAAACACAATGTATGAACCATAATAATTAATTCAAAATTGCGGCCGCAGTCGCGCTGCGTCTCTCTGTTTTATTCAAATTGACTAAATACAAACAAGAGAGATAGTTGAGTCAACTATAAATCTGAATCCACTTCTCCACCCCCACTCTTAACGCGATTCTCGACTGTGAACTGGGGGATTAAAGTCTGAAATTGCTTGCGGTAAATAAATTAAAAGTACTTCCCTCCGTTCTAGTGTTATTTCCTTACAACGCGCCTTGAGTTGTGAGATAGCAGCGAGTTTAGCGCCTAATTAATTAAATTGTTGTAATTTAATGTTTTATTGTGTTTTATTACTTAAGTTTTGAACATATCACGGAGGTGTGATTACTTCAAATAATTACGCTGAATGTAAATTGCCTACAATAATTAATTTAGGCTACCTTCCAGTACGGTACAATGAGTTTACTATCTTACATATTGTTAAAGAGAAACTAACCCCATATTATATTTGAGATATAGATGTATTTAAATTCGCTTTACTGGTCTAGTCTGTCCGCCAACCCGCACTAGGCCAGCATGGCGGACTATATGGCCTAACCACTCTTAATCGTACTCTTGATTGTAGAGGAGGCCCGCGCCCTGCAGTGGGACGTATATGGGCTGATAAATATTACTGGTCTAGTGGCAGCATGTATAGACTGTACTCTATGGGGACCTGGATTAAATACCCAAGTTTGTTAATCCATTTTGTGTCAGTTTTTTGGTTTCAAAATCTCATGAGAGTTGCGACTGAAACTATTATGACGACAGTAGTGACAACCTCTCCCCTATCATAATATCTTGGAAGTGAAATAAGCTCGGCTCAATGTAGGCGCCACTAGAGGTTCCTTTGTATATGTTTTGAGAATATTAGCATGCTGTATCTATGCAATATTATTAAAATCACACTCCTGAAAACACTTGTTCAAAAATTTATCGTGAAGGCATATCTAGCGTGTGTTATAACAAGTAGTATGTCCGTGTAATATTTACACATATAATATCTGGATATTATTATATCTTACAAAGCTGGCTTTGTAATAATTTTTGCTAGTTGCTTAAAATGTAGGCATATCCACAATGGAATGTAACCAGCCAGCTACCCGTGTAATACGAATGTTTAGTTAAGACATCGGCGTGTTCTCTCGTGGCTTGCGCCGGGCCGCGCTCACTCCACACTCCACCAACTCCGGTTGCGAACTTCTCCCCCTTTTGTTACTTTTTCATAACAATAACAAATTTCGTAGGTTAATTAAGAAACTGAGAAATGTTCTGTGCAAAATTTTAATGTTTCAATATAGACTCTCGTATAATGTTGCTTTACGAATCTCGCTAAAGTTCGCATTGTTAGCGGTTTCTTATGCTGTTGTTCAGCTAAAGATCTGTACAAATACTGAAAGGGTAAGTTTACTTATCAGTTTTAGGTTTAGGGAACAACTTGATAAAGTTAATAATTACTTGTTGTTCTACAGAAAAAAATATATTTAAAAAACAGCCATTTTAATATTCTATTTTCTTAAAGCAGTCCTTAATATGTTACAGCTAAATATTATAATTGAAGCCTAATTTTCGCATTTAGTTATCTCAGACCGCGATAGGTGTCATGTAGATAATACATGGCCTGTACGACTGACCTTATCAAGTATGAGAACAACAAATTATTTGTAAATCCATCTCTGGAGGGGGTTTTATATGTTCCCCATTTTTTTTAATCTGTATCAACCTATGTATATGAGTCCCACTGCAGGGCACGGGCCTCCCCTACAATCGAGAGTACGATTGAGAGTGGTTAGGCCATATAGTCCTCCACGCTGGCCTAGTGCGGGTTGGCGGACTTTTACATACCATAGATATTTATACAAGTCGCTATGGTATGCAGGTTTCCTCGCGATGTTTTCCGTTACCGTTATAGTGTGTAGTGATTGACTATCAATACACACATGACTCCGAAAAGTCAGAGGTGTGCCCTGGGATTAGAACCTGCGACCACCGTGAGCATGTAGGCAGCCGCGTCTGTTCCGTTACCAACAGGCCACCACGCACTTACATTTTTTTAAATAGAAATAATAAAATAAGCGTTTAGAATCTTGACATGTTGCTATTGAGAAGTCCCATCAGGAACATGGGTAATTCATAACGCATATGAGTTCCTCATCACCTTCACAATTGATTCAACTTATAAAACTACTTTTTTGCTATAACGGAAGGCCTATAATTGAGCAACTATCAAGTCAAATTTTTCACAATTTTTATAGATAACGTTCCTCTCAAACTCATTTGCGGGTGCCCCTGTAATATAGATTTAATATAACAGGATGAGGCGAAAATGTTCAGAGTCACGCGTCTTATTACCTCGCGCCAAAGGTTTAAGGATATTTTCAATTTAATAGCATTATATTATAACCTTTAGAAATTCATGATCGGGTAAAAAAGCGACGATCATTTCGCGAATGGAAATCCTTGATTTTCAATAAAAATACGCACCGTGAAATTTATTTTTTCAATAGAAAGATTAAATTATTGTTGAGTGTTTCTTTTCAGACTGTATTAATTTATATTGACATCAATAATTAGTGTAAAATAAGCTAGGAATTATCATAATTTGAATCCGGTGTTTTTCACTTTAGGATGTTTACAATTCAAAAAGCATTTACCCTGACTTTATTGAATCCTCGATCTGTCCCAATACTTATTTTTTTTAGTATTTTCCCCATTAATATAAAACCAATTCTTACGGATTTTATCGAGAATTTGATAACATTTTTACATTTTTAACTTCCTGACGTTTCGATCACTATACAGCTTTCGTGGTCAGGGGGCGGACTAAGGTATAAGTCATCCGCTTAGTGACTGTTACAATTTAACTACCCTTTGTTTACAATTATTAAATTAAAAAGTTAAATGGTTTTTGCGAACCGATCCTCTGCGTAAATCGTAAGAATTCGTTTTATTTTAAAGTGTAATATTCGCGTAAATCTAAGAAACCATTAGGTATTTTTTCCCCATAAAAAACAACAATAACTTTTATGCAAAGAAGCGTATCGATCCGTTGCGCTGACAACATTCCACTTATCAAGTGCGGTCACTTAACTGTGTCATAATAAAAGAAAATCATGATCTTCATATTTTATGATTGAAAAATGAACGACAATATGAGTAGTGAAGATAAACTGTCTCTCTGTGAATTTAGCGCGGAGGTCCGTTCAGACGGTCCGGAGCGACATTAATCGGCGGGGTGAGACGACGCTAAGCCCACTATCGCTTCCGCGCCGACTTCCTATGGCCCCGTTACCCCACCTCCGATACCGGCTTCACTTGGGCCACTGAGATTACATGTGAGAATTTGGAAAAATTGGAACTTTCTTTTTGGTACTTAGTTTATTAGCAGACTATTAAAATATGGGATTTTAATGTTTAGGGATGACGTGTCTATTACTGCTGTTTGAAACAGATTTGTTGGATGCTAAATTTAATGCGATAAAATAAAACGGAGTGAAAATATTTATATAAAAGGTACATCAATATTTATAATACACATATTAATTTTGTTATGACCGATTGGCACATCGTCAAATTAGCTGGTTCATTGTACTAAAACGACGCAGATTCGATCTTTAACTGAAAAACATCTTCGTGTCCTGGTTATTGTTATTCCTAATCTTGATATTTATATAAATAGTTATGTTTGTGCACGGCAAAAAGGAATTCCTAGTATACGGCAAAGTTTACCAAGACAATATTTACAAACAAACAGTTGAAAAAGCACTTTTTCAGTAAATGATAATCAGTCACTTAGCATTAGTTCTCTACAATTTATTATTTATGTCGTGATGCCGTCGCCGCGTGGCTTGTCAAGTTTTGGAATGGATCCAAAAATGAAACTGCATTTTGTTCTTGTTGCTCAGTGCACCTTACTGGCACCAACTAAATAAACTTTTAACTCAATTAACAGTCCAGCATTGAATTCCATCATGTAAACTGCACTTAAAAATTTTGTTCTATTAAGTTCTTTATTTTATGGGTCGAGACAACCTGTTAAAATGTGCCTACAAAATAATATTATACATAGAAATTATAAAAAAACATTCAAAAAATCTTTTTAGACCTTCAATATGTGGTGTTATATTACGCCTACATTGCGACATAATATATGAGTTGTAGCTATTATAAAGCAAGCGGTATTTTTCACAATATTCGAGGTAATATTGGTATATTACCTTCTTTCAAATGTAGAGGAGGGTGGAAGAAAAAATGGAGGACGATGATCATTATTGAGCCCTCGGCTTTTAATATTTGCGTTTTTATTTTCATAAAAAAAACATAATCAAATAAGCATTAATAAAAAAACCAATGTCACAGAATCGTATTCAAGTAACACAAATTCAGTAATAGGAAAACTGGAAAAATCACGGTATTTGGACATAATGTAAAGCTTTTTAAGCTTGTAAAGGCGAAGGAGCCGTTTCCCTGCCCTCGGGCTGTATCGGTAGACGGAGGGATGAATTGCAACCGGGCAGTGTTGGCCCCGGGCGCCCGCGGGTGATGAATTTGGGGGACCGTGAGGGACAGGACCCCCTAGGCTATAATAAAAAGCTGATGGTAAAAAATATACAGTTAATTTTTTTGGTTTAGTTAAAGTAAATTAAAAACAACATTTAGTTGTTTTTAATTTCAGAATATTAATTATTAATCAACAAAATATGGTTAATTATAAATAAACATATTTTGTATTGGATATTTACAATAATCGGTTGGTTTCTTTTCGAACTAGGAAATGTTCTTTGGATAAAGGCGCTCGTTAATTAAAACTGAAAAACCAATGTCTAAGCTAGTAAAATCTGATAAACATCATAATTTTATTTTTTTAAGTAACTCAAATTAACAGATTTTTACCGTATTAATAATATCCAACTAGCTTATTGTATTCAAATTGCTCATATAAAAAAATCCTATAGTAGATGTTCTCGTAGATGCGCCGAATCTTACCGAACGTTTATTCACTTTATTAATGGAGCCGTACACCCAAATACAACTCTGCATTCGCTCCCACTAACCGTACAACAGCGAACTTTCAATTTACAATTCTATTACCGACATAAAAAGTCTATTTTTGCTCATACCGCGCTCTGTGTACATTGCTACAAACATTTTTATTGTTGTAGACTTTTCCACATAAATGAAATATCATGTTTGATGATGCGGTATTATTTATTTACTAAATTCCGTTTGTGATTTTCGTCGTATTTGTTGAAATAATATAATAACAAAGCTATTGTTACCCTTGGATTGGGGTGCTATATTATTTATTCCGAGGGTTTTGTCAAAGCAGAAGTTATCTGATAACTAAACTGACGTATATCCATGAGGAAGATTTATCAGTAAAATATTTAATCATGGATTTTTGACAAACACACTTAAAATTAAGTTATGATTAACTAATAAGTTAAGTAACTAATAAGTTAATTAACTAATTAGTTAAAGCAAAAATATTCCAGATTTCTTATTGATAGCACAATAAAGACAGAATAAAAATGTTGAGCCCGGATGTAAACAATATAACACATGCTAGTAGAAAATAATAATAAACAAATTTTATTTAGTTAATTACAGGCATCGTGAAAGCGTCCAATATTAATTTTAGTCCATAAGCAAAACCTTAAAGCACTCTAAAGATTTTTAAATTTCACGCCCCTTAATTAGGTTTATTTTAAGATTCAAATTAATCTGCTGTAAACAGTGACATCTAATTTCTGTATATACGAGTACATAACTCATAAAACATAACATTATGATTATTTTAATCCAAGTTTTATGCATATAAAGGGGAATCTGACTGACTGATCAAAGTACAGGTAAAAACGTTGGCTCTAGAAGCTTGAAATTTCGCACAAGAGTTCCTTACGTAACGTAAGTGAGCACTAAGAAGGAACTTGAAAATTCATCCCCTAAAGGCGTAAAATAGGGGATGGAAGTTTTTATGAAAGTTCGTCACTTTTTGAAGTTAGAAATGCGGAAATTTGTGTTTAGCCTTACAGTTAGGAACAAGGGTTTACTGATTTAGTATTTTTGAACATTCAACCCGGGTGCTGAAACTGAGGTGAGATTAAGAAAATTCAGCAGCTCATAGACTTTAATCTGAGTTTCAGCTTGGCTTTTACTTAGCGCAGCTCAAAACTATGAGTAATTGAAATCCTGTGTTGGATGTTTATGCCACTTACTCGGAGTAAATTATATTTTAACCGTAAATGCCCAAATAGTAACTTCAATCATGACGCAAGACGAACAAAAATAAATACTACTCCAGGCTTTAAGCTATTTCATTTAAGTCTTGACTATTGATAGACTAAAAAACTTCACAATTGTATAAAACCTAAAACAGTACAAAATTTAGCAATTTAATAAAGTATCAAGCAATTTTAGAAAATAATTTAAATACATAAAAGGCAGCGGCGGCGCGTCACCTGAATTTTTACTCATTCCTTCGTTTGTCACAATTGAATTGGATCATCGGGTGAATCAGATTTCTGGGCACGGCGCTTGCGTTACTTCCGTTAAGGTGCCTATCGGACGAGGCCTAAGGCACAAGCGATTTATTATTTAATACCTATCTGCTTTTATATTGTGAGCAATAGCATTTGTAGCGGAATTCATTGAGAAATAAACATCGTATCCACACATGTGAGACAGTTCGAAGTAACTTGTTGCCTGTACAACAAATGTAAGTCATCGTACGCTTTAAAGGCGGAGAAATTCATCTTCAGGAAGCCAGCATCCTTGAAAGATCATAAGAATTCCAGTGTGATCCTAAATCCCTCTTAATTGTAGAAAAGGCTTTTCCAGTGACTTTGACGTGTTTTATAAAAAAGTGATAAAAGATTTGATTGAATACAAAAGGTCACCCATCACACCGGTTTTTTTTAATAACCGTATTATATCCGGATATGGTACGAGTGTAACACCAAGGAGGCACAGAGGGAGCTTTAGAAGTCAACGACTAACAAATGACTATTATTACTATCTATTTGGCGAATTTAACACATTGGATACAATGATCTTTGGATTGAATATCCCAGTAATATAAAAACAACCATGGATTCCAAAATAATTAAATATACATTTTATGTTAAAAAACAATGCTCGCACTAATTTAACTTCATCCATCAATCCTATCAGATCGTCGAAGCGGACAGTGTCAAAACCGATTTGTATTAAACACAATTTGTCTATCACAAAAACACGGCGGGTCATATGAGAGTCCCTCATTTATCGATACATTTTATCTAAATACATCGAAATATGTGTTTAATCGCACTGTTAATGTAGATAATGGTCTGTCAATGTAGAGTCCGCCCTGTGACCACGAAAACTATAAAGTGATCGAAACGTCGGGAAGTTAAAAAATGTAAAAATTAAATCAAATTCGCGATAAAATCCGTAAGAATTCGTTTTATTTCAATGATAATGTGGATTTTTATGAGCAGCAATAGTCACTTATAATTGCATGCTCATTGGTCCTATCTATAAGCATATTTTTGTAGTAGGTATACATATACATAGTTTTATGTACGAAAAAATGTCTGAATACTACTCAGGCAAAAGAGGCATTTTGCACGGAAGATTGCAATTTTATTGAGCCAACGGATGATATTGGTATAGCCTACACATTTAATATTGTTGGAGACCTACATAGGTATTTCTGTATATCATTTGTAATCATAAAACGCACTCACGATACGTGAGTAACAAGGGAATATGTAAAAGAATAATTAATCGCGCTTTTCTCGTAAATTTATTTAAGCAATGATAAAATTAAAAAATATATGTTATGACATATATCAGTGGTGACATATATGTGGTATGACATATATCAATTGTGGACCACAATTTTTTACTTTATAATCTTGCATTAATCATCTATGAATCCAACTTGGTCCTCTATGATCCAGTTTCATCCAAACTAATATCTTAGCAATATAAGAAGTCATAAACACTTTCAGTTGATGGCTTGCACCTGCCGGTAACACCTTTGTCTCGGTCCAAGCCGCGACCTCCGATCACTCGTTTGCGGCTACTTAGCGAGTCTGCGCACTTGCGAACTCCCACCCACTTCTTATGCCATGCAAATTTGGCAACTTACAACGAGAATGAATCGTTTGCACTCCGAATTACACGCCTTTATTTCTACAGATATCTAGATCGGTCGGTTCACGCTTGTGACATCATCGTCTTTGTTAAATACTTCTGTTGAAAAGTTAGTACTTGATTATTTATTTCTGGAACTGTCAACTTGATTGTTCAATTTAGGTTCACATTTAGAAAAGTTCCTTCTAATATAAAAACTAAACATGTCAGTTTTTGCTTTCTATTGCGGCATTGCAGTGGCTTAGTAAGGAAATCCCATGCTTGCGCGAAACTGATTATCAGTTTTACCCCATTTTAATGAAACTGATATAAAATTTAGTCGAAAAAAATTGCCAAAAAACGCCGATGCGGAATGAAACATCGTGGAAGTAAGTAAATTAAGCTTCATTTGTATACGAGATGCTTATAATATACTCGTACTTGCGGCATCTATTTTGATGGGGATGTTTCACGAACATTAATTTCCTGACATCTACTTATTCCGAGAAGGTCTTATGAACCGCTGAATACATGGATTAATAAGATTTAAAAATTGATAGCAAAGATTTGCAGAAAATCATTGGACGCAGGCCGCTTCCAACAGGTCCTTATTGAAATCCTTGCTAGGTAAAAAGAGGGAGAAAGAGAGGGCTGATGGCGCCTTCGCGAGTCACATTGCAAATATAAAATACATAATACTTGAAAAGGTAAATTTCATTGATTCTATGGGAAAGTGTGATAAGGTGAAGTAAGAGGCGAAAGCACACTGACTAGATGACCATTAAATTTGTCCATTGCATCTCACTAGCTTGTTAAAATAATTGCGCATAGCGAATATGCATTATCGATTATCCATGCCGGAATAAGTTTATTTTAGGCTGGAGTTTAGTTGCCAAAAGTTGCCTTGCGGGCACGAGCACTGATTTCAGTTATACCATTTAGTTTCATTATTTATTCATATAGTTTTTATGCGAAACGTATCAAATACTTTGCCGACATCATTTAAGTTGTATTGCAGCAATACATTAAACTTTGATATGAATTTCCAATTTTGATAAAAATAATTACCTACTACAAATTAAATAATTGCGCAAACAACGTTTTGTCGGCTAGTCATCGAATTAATTCATTGATTTTAAAATACTGCAAATAACAAGCGGGGTATTTTAATTTATATATTTTAATGAAATACGTTACTCATCACCTATATTTTACTTAATTGATTAAATAGCTCTTCGGATTCATGTTGAGCAGGTAAAAATATTGCTGCAACGGTTCCATTAAATTTAGGATAACGGTAGACAGAAGAAAAAAATGTAACACTATGTAAATCACAAAACTAAACTTGCAGTAATAAACTGGTATCTTCGTCTTTAGGAGTGCACCTCTTGCAGACAACCAGACCTCTTGTGAACTCACTCTCTCTTCAGCCACTGGAAGTCCACCGCTGAACATAAACCTCTCCCAAGGATCTCTAAATCGACCCGTTGGAAGCGACCTGCATCCAGCTACTTTTTTTTTAATTGCCGTTATAAGCAGACGAGCTAGCGGCCCACCTGATGGAAAGCGGCTACCGCTGCCCATTCACTTTCGCAGGGGTCCAGCACAACAAAGTCGCTGCCGGCCTTAAGGAGAGTACTCTTTTTAAGCCTCGTTTGAAGAAGGACAGGTCATAGGAAACTACTTCCGTTAACATTAACCAAGTCCGTCCAGCTTGTAGTTGGGCTTCAGACACTTCGCTTGCCTGTACGCGGCCTCCACTCCAAAGCCTTTCGGCCTCATCGTATTATTTCTTCGCGCTAATACAGAACAAAGTAAATAACTAATAATAATTTATCAAAAAGAATAAACATTAAAAACTACAAATATGGCATAATATAGTCGCGTGCAGACTGACTCGTTCATCAATTTCGTATATCAACGAATGACACACGAAATGTATTAAATGTTTCCGATAGTATCTGTTTGGATTTGTGCCGTGACGTGGCTCTAATTAGCGCCGGCTCCCGGATGTTATTTTTAGTCCGGTATTTCACAGCATTCGGACTGCTGAAGCGGTTTTTTAAAGTTGTTTTGAGTGGTGAGGACGTCTTTACTGATTTCTCGACTCTAATGATACATTTATGTGTTCCTCTACGAATTCTGTATCAGCATTCAGCTCATATATATCTCACTATAGGGCACAAGCCTCCTCTTTAATCAAGAGTACGATTGAGAGTGGTTAAGCCATATAGTGCATCCCGCTGGCCTTGTGCGGGTTGGCGGACTTTACATACCATATATTATTTTACAAATCGCTATAGTGTGCAGGTTTTCTCACGATGTTTTCCTTCACCGTTATAGTGCGTGGTGATAATGTGACCATCAATACACACATGTCGCCGAAAAGTCAGAAGTGTGCCCTGGGATTTGAACCCGCAACCGCCGTGAGCCTAAACTAATGTCTTAAGATTATCAATATTTTACAGTTGATATTATTGACTTATAAACTCGTTTATACTCGTAAACGCTTTTAAGATTAAACATTTATCACATTAATTATAACTACATACATAGCACTAAGTCCGTATGCCAAAAAATATTGAATTGTCTTATGCGTCCTAAGTATTCTTTTAATACTTATATATTATATTTCTATACAATACACTGTTCACTCATTTAGATTTAATGAAATTATTTATTTTTGAGTTTTAACATAACAACAACTCCAAAATATTTGTTTGACTCGCAGCAATCGTGATGTAACATCAAAATCTCATGATACCACCACTCTTCATACTTAAATATTGAACATAAGTGTATTTCCACTAAATATAATAAAATCCGGCAATTTGTATCTACATTTATTTGATTCTATACAGTGACATTTTGACAGCATAACACTCTCGATGTCCAGTTTAAAAAACTCGGTAAAAAGTAATCAGTTGCTTAATTAAGACGTGATGAAACTGAATGAATCTTTTAAAACTATATTATGAAACCTTATGATTCGAGTCTATTTATAGTAATTACTCATAACGAAGGAACTTGTTTTATATTCAAAAGATGGCAAATGAAAAGAGATCATTCTATAATTTACCTTAAGGCTGTGGTTACATTTAGATATCTCCTTCTTAGTAGTTGGCTGATTTTGGGATTAGTACTCGGCAAGACGATATACCTAAATTCAGTCGTGGTCTTCCTCTAAATGAAGAAAAAGGGAGAGAAAGATATGGCAATAACGTCTCCCGCTACCGTGTCTTGAACAGAAATAAGTATGGCGGACTATATTAATCATCTAGTACTACCGACACCTCTACCACACACGTCTACTTCCCCAGGAACACAAATGTGAACCAATATTCTCTTTGTTACAGACCATAACACCAGTCATGAGCAGACTGAAGGCGCGGGTAGCAGGCTGTGTTCACGTTGGCTGCTGGTAGGCGGCGCCTGATGCGACCATGACGGGGAGACGAGGGCCTTGCAAGAGCTTCGCCATCAGCATCATTCAGATCATCACCATCATATGTCAGGGTGAGTCGTTTTTTATTGCTATGGTAAAGTATACAGTTGACCTGATTGTAAATGCTGGGATGGACAGATAGATCTTGCTTTTACACGCAAAAGTCAACCTTACTTATACTAGTGCACTGGTGTAATGGAGTGTCCATTGAACGGATTCAAGTTGGTTTTAGTATAGTTCTTAGTTAGGTAAGTATATCATCACGTTTTGACTAGTCTGGAATACATCCTAAATATGACCAGTGACCACAGATACCAATACTTGAGTTAAAAAATACTAAGACTTTCTGACATTGCTGCAAGTTTGAAGGTTTTCACCAAAAACCATAACTGAAGACATATACCATAAAAAAATGCTCTGAAATATCGTTTCACTGATCGCGCATTTTCAACTTACATGTAATTAAAGTAAAATTCATTCAACAACATCACGCACATTCTTTATATAATGTTACATCTTGTCATTATTAAGAAATCAACTTGCGTCAATAATCTACATTGTAATAACATGCCAAAAGCAAGACTTTTAAAAAATTCGACGAGTTGAAAAGTCTGTCACCGCTGTAAGATATGAGAGGAGGTATTTAATTACTGGAGTCGAAAGCCCTTCGAAATATTGTCTTCATTAGAGCCCTGCGCCCTTTGTGACGAGTTTTATTTGAAAAGTTGGCGTAATCTGGTAAAGTTGGGTCGGCGGAGTGTTCGCGAGCCTATTACAGATGACACTCACATTAAAATTTTCATGTGTTACTTGTAAGGCCTAGTGTTAGGTTTGCGGAGTCGTTACTGCGATGTTACAACTTTGAGATTAATCTTGTGTAATCACATGCTTTGCTTCTTGATTGGATTTTGACTGGATATTACTATTTCGACACTATGTGATGTTTAGTTATGGCAAAGCTATTATAAATTCATTTTATTCCTGTGTTAATTGGTAAAATTTTGTGTGATTTTTGTAGTGATTCGAACATGTTCGGGTAGGTAGGTAATCTTAAGTGTTATCGTCAAAATTGTATTGTTATTTTGGGAGTTTGTAACCTAGTCCTGTACACGAGACTCCCATACAATTGAGCGTTCTGAGGGAACATATTTCATGGTCAAACATCCCGAAATAAAATGGTTTCTGAATTCTGGACTGAATGACGAACTTCACATACCATAAATATTCTTGTATTCTATAGTACGTAGGAAGCGCGTGTTATAATTTTTGTTTGTTTTTGAAAGACTGCTAGTTTTCCAGTTAGTCCATAGAGAGATAAACTCAATCTCAATTAAATGTTGACAATACACGAGACATAATTTATCCTTTGAATAAATATTCCCGCTAACACTCAATTATATTGTCGTTCATTTTAAAATATTGTTAACTTCATTAAGCCCTTATTATCGACCTATGTAACATTAAAATGCCACGATTGATGCGAAAACAAAAAAAAATAGTTTGTTTATCACGTCGATTGCTTTTCTGTTAAGCAATAATTTATAGCGGTTCGAGCCGACGTAATTGCTTTCAATAAGGGAAACAAGTCAAAAAATGACAACTTGTAAACAACAAGATCGCAGTATAAATTCAAAGTCTTTGATTTATTGTCTTTGTAAGCAGTAATTTTCGTTAATGGTTAAATTGTACCTGCTCTATACATTTTTATCTATTTATGACCAACTTTAACATTTATTTTAGGCATAATTAGTATAATATTTGAAATAACGGCTAACAATGCATTGACGACACCTCTGGTGTAGCGGATGTACATTTGCGACGGTGACAACTTACTATTAAAGACCCCAGTTGCTCTTTCGTCACATATTCGTTCAGAAAAACATAATCAGGATGTATTTACATCAGCCAATAACGTTGCATATATGTTTCAGCTTGTAAAAATATAAGCGTGTTTTCAGTTTATTTTCCCAATTAAAAGTATCGGTTCTAGTACTGATCGCCACATAAACAATGAACAAAGGAAACCAATCCACGTTTATAAACTCGGGAATCACACCGAAAATATTATCCACACAAACCGTCGAAAATGGCAAAATATAAAAACATATTTCTATTAATCTGTCAACGACGGTTCAATACGAAAGTAATCAATTCGAAGAATACCAAAAAAGTATATTGTATCACAAATATACGTTTTGAATACGCTCGTATTTTCCGCGATATTAAAACGAAAATGTTATATCTCTGGTTGAACACAAATAAGTTTAACGTTTGTTATTTGCGCCGGTGTCGCCGTGAGCCGGTGGCGTTTTTTCGGCTTTGATATGGGAGCAGAGCATGACATACGTTTAATTACCTCATTCAAGGAAACTTGCATTGTCAAGCTGAGGATACCACATGGGTTTGTTAGTAAGCTCTTTTCTTGACGCATTTCATGTAATTTGCGGCGCTGGCTCGCTAGTTTACAAGCGTTTGTGACTGTCCTTTGTGTTCGTCTCGCCTGTTAATAGTAACGAAAACTGTCTTTGTTCGCAGGAGTCTTTCATAATTTAGTCGCCAGACAAATTTATTTAACAGGGCATTTAATTTAATCTAAGCATCTAATTAAATATTTTCTTTGAATTATTTGTATGCCAACCCAAAAACTCAACATTGACGAATATTTTTGCATTCAATAATCATGTTATTTTTATATTAGTTATCAACATCCTCAAAGTAAATAAAATATAAGAAAAAAATGCAAATGTAATTTTTTTAAGTGATTTTGTAATACAAATATTTTTTAATTAACGATAAAAAATATGCTATTAAAGAAGTTAAACCCAACGATTAGGTTTTACATAACGACTCAGTCGAAAAATCTACGCTGTACTGTATCCTATATTAAATTTAATATACACGAAACCAGAAACTGTTCAACAATATAAACACGTTGCAGGCTGACAACTGGATTGGACATTTTGTTAAAACCCGGTGCGTGTGCATGCTACATAATATACGATTTATATGAAAACTTGGCAAACATCTGCAGCCCTAAAACTGAAGCATACATCGTAAACTTTCGACTCTAAAATCTTTTTGATTTATCGGCTTGTGTTACCTAAGTAACTCTACTAACGGCTACAGACAAAAAACAAATAGGCGGTAAGAAATCTGATAAATTAAATCCGAGAAAGAAAATAAGTTCCGGTTCAATACTTTCAAAGTTATGTCTCGTTCGTTCTCAGAGGCGTTTTCGCCTAAATCCACGTCTACCTGTGTTTAAATTATCTGTGCTTAATACTGACTTGGATGAGATCATAGCAATAGAGTTTACACAGTTTGTTTATAATTCCGAAACGGGATACCTGCTTTCCATCAATGAGCTTCAAAAATAATCCAGGTTTCCAAGTTGTAAATTTCAGTGATTTAATCAAAAACCTATAAGACTTAAGGGCCTATACACATTCTCATAATGTCAAACGTGCAAACAATCAATTTCCAGTAATTAAACAATACGGTGCAAAGTAAGTTGTACGAGATTCCATTTATCTATGTCAACCATATCCAAGGCCCAAAATCGAATGTAAACAAATAACCCCTACATTTTAAACAAATATATTTTGCTGACGTATCAATTTCATCAAATGCATTAGAGATAACTCAAACATACACAATATTTTTCATACCTTAAAATATGTGATACAACTAGAAAGTTTCAAAAACTTCCCTCTACATGGGCAAAACACTGAGATGACTGGTGAAACTCGTGCAGGGCTGAGTACAAAGGCGGGAGTTATCAGCCGACTTTATCTCGCAGTTTGCCGCACCGCCCCTAATAAACAATATTTTGCTTGTCACCGCGAACAGTACCACCCGCTCAAACTTTGCCGTTGATTAAAAACATCGATGTAAGGGCTTTGTCTTTACACTTAGAAAATACAAGTATTTTACAAAAAGTAAACACTTAAGTTTCTACTTTTTTGGTACAGATATTTTGTGTTTCATAATGTTTCAACAATCTGCATTTTTAAGGCTCAAGCAAACGAGTAACAGAAAGTTAAAATGGGCTACACAATTGTACCGAATCGTGAGATATATGTAGTCATCTGTCGCTATTCGATGTTCTGACTGGCCGGCACTGTTATTATCAATAACTGCAGTCATCTTATCGAACCAAAATAAAAACAATCTCCTACGAGTATGGTACGGTGATCAAAAGCACGTACAAGACAAGTAAATTCGTAGGTGTGTTGCCTTGGTGTCCAACATCTAGCCGAAATAGCAATATTCAAAAGATACAAATAGTTATAAGCATAAATCTAAACAGACTTCACGTCTCTATGCCCGGGTGAGCAGAGTTGCTACTAGACACCCATATTTTGCCGTGTTTGCTTGCACCCTAACATGTGATATAAGGCTCAAGCCTATCGCCGTTTAAAGCAACTAAAATGAAATAATAAAAATAATATTCTTACTTATCCAATGGTAAAGAATTATTTAAAAAATAAGTGATAATTGTTTTAAGAGATACAAAGCATTACATATTTTAACGTAAATTTCATTTTAATTAAAATATTCTCCGGGGATAACACTTCATTAATGTATAAAATGTAATCCTCTTAAAAATATTTGGCTAGCAATTAACTTTTGACATTTATTTGAAGCTATACCATTTCAGAGGTGCCTTGGGAACTATTCCAAAATAGACGTTTATTCTTTTTCACTAAATATAATATCACACAGGAGATCGACGTGAAGTGACAGCTTTGCTGTCGCGTTTCGTTCGGTGAGTGAGTTTGCCGGATGCCCCCTCTCCGCTCCCTTCCCGATTTGATGGGTCGGCAACATATTTATGATTCGAGCGTTGTGGATGTTCAAAGGTTGAAGTGATCATTTACCATCAGGTGATCTGTTTGCTCGTTTGCCGGACCCTATGTATGAAGAGAAAATGTCACTGGCGTAATGGCAGAATATATGAGTTTTGAACCGTGAAATTGACGACTTCAGCGAGAGCAAATAATTTTTTGTGTAAGATCCTAATGATGAAAGTCATGAGGTCTACTAAGAGGCTAAAAATAAATAGATTAGAACTTTCGCACCTTAGCTTTAATTAATGAGTTTAGAATAAAGGCAGGTTGAATGTCAAAATCATTATGTGTATATTTGTAGCAGACTCGTGCTGGACCTATTTCACCATTTTACTCTGCGAAGATCATCATTTATTTACAACACAAAAGCGCAACAATCCGTTGGAACACACGCGAAAAAAAGTAACAAAATATAATTCTTGAATAAACTCAAATAAATTAGCAAGAAACAACATTTTCCACGAGTGGGCTGGTTAAAGAACAAACTACGAGTAATAACTGCTTATTTGCATTGTAATCATTATATAATTCTGAGAATCATGACAATGTAAGAAATCCTTTTATCCATCGCCCTTGGGAACAAAACATGGAGCTACAAACAAAATAGAATCAATGTTTACGTAAGAAAATTGAGTAAATACAAAATATTGTTGATTTTAATGATCATAGACTTCGTGTAACTACTTGTAAGAAAATCAGTTGGATTTCTAAATAAATAAATATTCTCAGTATTCCTAGAAATTGTCTTGATTATGCAAATATCGCCTCATACCACATCTTGGGAGAAGAATCAGCTTGGCGTACTGTATGTGGCATTACCTTAGCCTTAACTTTACGCATACGGACATAGTCTTAAGTACGTATGTTAATTTTGCTACTAAGTCTACGTTTAGAGTTTAGTTCACCAGGTTGGACTTATGCAGCTTGGTAAACAATTGAAATAAAAGGATTTATTTATGTTTGTTTGTTGTCAGTGTTGACAGAGGAGCCGCGCTTCGCCGAACCGATCCCCAACGTGACGGTGGCACTGGGCCGCGACGCCAGCCTGCCCTGCGTCGTAGAACACCTCGGCACTTATAAGGTAACTTGAACATTTAAACAAATACTTTTGTAAAAAAATAATTCTTTAATTACGGTATAGTGCATAAAGATTTTGTTTATCATTTTATAAATTTAATCAATAAATTTTTTTTTTTTTTCTAATTCAGTAACCTGAATTATATTATATCAACTTGCCTGATAGTATTTTATTAGGACTGAAAATGTTGTTCTAAGAAATGTATATGCGAGAAAACTTAGATAACAGTCAGAAACTGTTATTGCAAACACTTTACCTCTAGCGAAATGAAAATAACATAATACTAGAGTACACTATAATAAGTCTTTTACTCTTATAAAACTTGAATAATATAATCGTAACATGCAAGTATATGTATATAGTACATTTGGTAGGCGATATAAAAGCTCATCAAAGCAAGTAATGAGATAAAATAAACCAAAAAATACACACAATATTTTATTAACATCTAATCCATACAATCTCCATTTATGAAACGAACGACATTCCAGACACACATATTTCCCAAGACGTCTGGTGATAAAATAAAACGAAATAAAGACAATATATCAAGAATGATTCGGCCAGAATTTTAGTCTGGAATTGGGCGGCCGCTGCCCGAATCTTCGTTAAAATATAATGTAATTTTCTCATTTTGAAAATTCGCTCTGTTATAATTCCTTAGTCGGTGCCCGCTGGCACATCGATCGCCGGCTCATTTGCTCATTCTACGAATTGAGTTCATCAAGTTTTGCAGCTCGGTGTTATGGATAATCCAAATTGGTAGTTCTGGGATGTTACATTTACATTCGCTTTGCATAATTTATGTAACGTGGACAGATGTGAATTAATAGAGATTACTGTATTTAAAATATTCATTATAATTTCGTTAATCTCAATTCTCACGTGGCCTTGGACTAAAAAACGTTGTCTTAGGTTCGGTCGTTAATTCCTGGACGGTTGTTTTAGTAAAAAATCAAATGTACGAATTTGAGTTTCGGGTCATCATTTCGGTTTGAATTATAGAAAATATTCCCACCAATAGAAACAGCTCAAATATGAGCTCATTGTTACTACAGACCCTTGGCTTTACCCACTAAAATGTGTCACAAATATTCAAATAATAAAACATTTTTACTACAATCTAAATTTATCTCAAAATACACTACATAGTTTGAATGGTACACAACATTAGGCAAATCAGCAGTGCTTCAGCGCCGACGATTAGGTTAGGTGTCGCCTGCTATCCCTTCCGGCTTCCCGCGTGCGCTGTTTACTCACTGATATAGAATAGATTGGACAACTTCAACCTGTGACTATTTGATGGTTTTTGTTGTTTAATTTTATTTAATACAGGAACTAAAGAAATCTTTTTAGCGTACATAATAAAACTATTTCACACACATCAGACTTATGTCACATTAAAAAATGTAAAAATTAAATCAAATTCGCGATAAAATCCGTAAGAATTCGTTTTATTTCAATGTGTAACATTCGCGTAAATCCAAGAAACCATTAATGCCATCTTTTTTATACACAGTTATTTAATTTTTTTGGATTTTCTTGGACGGCTCAATGATTTTAATTCGTGAAATTTTCATGTAATTCAATTTTGGAATGTTTATCTTGACAAAATGAAGTCACGGTTAAAATGAAATGTGTAAAAATAAATATCCTTTCAAAGTCATTCACGATACAAAAAGCAAACTTCCATTAAAACTCAAGACGTCCAAACAAACATGGCCACGTACTCTAATAAAAAAAAAAATGGAAATTAATAGACTTCCAAACTGTCAGCGATGAACCCGCACAATCCTTTAAATAGTTAGGACTCCGTATCCACCCGGGGAGGCGGCGCGGCGTTGATAGCGAGCGCACTTTCAACTATATAATTCTCCTTACACACATCAAGTCGCGGGCGCCCCGGGACGCTCGGAAACGCTCGGTTTCCCGTGCCAGATTTCCCCCGGGATGGCACGGGAGCGATGCCTTAGACACGCCGGAGGAGCGATGTTGATTGCTCCCACTTTTTGATTGATTCCAATGTCGTGAATGGATTTAATTCGAAGGGGATGAGGCGATTCCTTTAAAAAGGTTCCTTTGACTTAAGTTACGAGACTAGAGTTTGCGAAGCTTTTACATCAATTTATTTAGTTCTCCACTCTTATTAGGATCGTATTTTAATCAGGCCGCGCTTTGTAAGTAACAAGTAAAATACCATTGGAATTGGGATTTTATATTCAACTAGTTGTGAGCCGAGGGTTTGCTTCTGTGTATTAAAAATGCTAACACTGCGTCTGAACAATTTTACAGGATTTTTGTGCTTTTCATTCGCATAAAATTGCCTATTATATAGGCGCATATTTCATAACTGTAACCTAATCTATTACACTATTTTATTATTTTCATTAAAAAAGCAACGTACTAGTATCCTTTATAATAACTAATATATGTTGGTAGGGTCCGTATCCGCGCGGATGATGACGATCATAGTACAGAATAGTGGAAAATCTGACATAATGACCTATGCAAGTCAATCGCGATTACCGTTTCGACCATAGAAGCACAATTATATCAAATAATGATATTACCACAATACATGCCATTAGATGCAATGTAGCCGAGTCCCTTTTAAGTATTGAAAAAAAAACAATTCTTGTCAAACTGTAGCCAATTTTCACAGCAATATATTCAAGTCGGTTCGGCCGGGCCGGTATCTCCTGTCCCCTAAAAGCGACATGGATTAATAGTGTTCCCATCGTGTTTAATTCGGCCAGCGAGAGCGCCTGAGGCCCAATGACGCCCGTCTCTTACATTCTCTATTCGCAGAGATACTGTTACTGTTTCCTCAGCCATTGTGAATCAATGACGCTTGTGGTAAAATATTCTGACTCACTCGAATATCGATCATTTATTACCGAAAGATTTAACACCCTCATAAGTACAAACCGGTACAATAGTGCTGACCGACTAGAAATAATCGATCGGTACATTTTTATTGAATTAATTGGCGAGACGAGCATGCCATTCGCCATTTGGTAAGCGATACGACCGCTCATGGACAGTAGCAAAACCAAATAACACCATGAATTACAAATGAAGGCTAAACATTCCACTGCGTTCGCCATCCGGAGACATAAGATGTTAAGTCTCATTATGTCCAGTAGTTACTCTGCCTACAATGTCTTTCAAACTGGAACACAACAGTGCGTTTACACTGCAGTTTAGCGGGAGAAATAGACATTGTGTTAGTACATACCCAGGCGGCCTCTCACATATGAGAGACCTACAACCAATAGTACCACTTACTTACACTAATGAACACTTTACTTTGAGTATACCGTGCTTACCATTAGGAGCAGTTTATCTTCTCCACCAATAAAAAAATGACATAATTTGTTCAGGTCACCAAAACGCAAATTCACCACTGAAGCTGCACAATAAAAGAAACTAACGATGTCAGCGAGCACGTTTCAATATAAACCAATATTATAGTAGGATGTTCAGGTGAAAGCGGGCCCTCGTTTCCGCCCCTTACCGTATTTTCTTAACACTAGCTCGCAGTAATTAGTGGGGCATGATAAATATCGCTGAAGGAATTAGTGCAGTAATTTCTGCCTGTATTTCAGCGGAGCAGGTTATTCATTAAGTTCCACGTCACCGGTACAAAGGCAACTGTACGTGCGGATATAGTAAGTTAGGCGCGCGCCACGCGGGCGACATTTAATCGCAACATTTGTCACTGCAATTATGTAAATTCTTTGCCTGTTGCAGTAATTAATTATGCGACGTTCAGTCAAGCTTTGCGTTAGCGGTTTAGTGTTACCTACGAGATATCTGTATGCTAAAACAAATAACTTTCCATCCCCAATAAAATTGATACAAATATATTTTTAAAAATCTTTACGTATTTTTATTTAGCCGTCTACCAAATGATATTAAAATATTTGATTAATGAATTTAAACATATAAACATAAAGTGAAATTTAACTCTGTATAAAAATACACAATATATTAATGGCAACCGAGCGGTTTATTTGCATTTAATTAATTATTCATTCAATAATGTAAATAACAATTATTAATTCAAATACCAACAAACATTGATAAATAATGTACTGTAAATGTAAATGTAATGTAATACCATTTTCAAAATAAACGTTTAATTTCCTATAATTAATTTATTCATAAAAATATATAACGAAATAAAAGAACATTTGACGTAGGTATATTTTATTGCATTTATATTTGCCTCACATTAGGCTATTACTGGGTGTGCGAACACTATCAGGTATCTACTATAATATGAACTATACACAGTGGACATACAGAACACATACGTATACAGGGTTATTTTTCAAAGTACGACTATTTTTTTAATGAACTCAGGAGAATAATACTGAATTACACATGGTGGAAAATATTCAATAATATATTAATATATATATTAATATATTAATTTACACATAATAAGCCTTCATTTCCATTTCATAATATCCTAATCAAAGTTCAAATTATATTCAACATCTGCTACTCGTACAAGCACGGTCGCCGGTCCTTTTTTTATTTATTTACTTATATTTATATACAGACGCGCGCCGGCGTGTTTGTATGTGTGTAGTTTATCAATGGGCTTATTATGGTCGTGCGTATTGTCTAAATATTTTGTGAGGACACAAACTATGAAATATTTTGAAAATAAATATTTCATTTTATTTTACCAATGGACTATATTCACGAGTCTGAACCTCCTGTTAAAATTTTGATACTCACATCAAAATAGCCTTGTATATCTGTGCGAAAAAGAATTAAAATAACATTCTCTGATTAAGAGAGCCTTTAGTTCGGCCCTAACAGCTCATCCAATTTACAAATAATACGACGTTTTACCATACCAAAGTCTACCAAACTACACTTATATTGGCACTACAAAAGTCAATAAAGCTACGTGGCTGCTTGCTATCAGCCTGGCCGATAGCAGGTCTTCCTTTGTAGGCAATATAAAAGATAACAACGGATTTTTAGATGACAGACAACCAACGTACCAGTTCCGTACCGGAATAAAAAAAAAAACGTATTTTGCGAAATAGAAATCCATGTATGTTACATTTGTGAGTAACAATTCCGCACAGACGTTTGTAAAAACAACATAAATATTTCCTACCCAATTTGACTCGAGCCAGTCACTCAAGCCGGCCGCGCAAGCCAGCAAGACAGATAACCGACAAGCCGACAAGTCTCCCGTGTGCGCGCCCGCAGTCTAACAGTTGCAGTAAAGCAATTAACTTATTCATGAATGCGCCGGATGAGAGCGACGCACGACTCTACGCTTCACCTACACTATTTATCATCGCTTGCTCAATCCGCAGACTTGATCAATAAACAATGACATTGTTGGAAGTTTTGAAGGTTTGTTGTGGCGGAATTAGCTTTGATTCTCGCGGGAGGGCGCCCTTCGTTGAGCCAATTATTGGGGAATGTTTGGTCCAAAATGATGGATGCTGGGCGTTTAGTGTTGTGAATAAAATGCGTTCTTGTGGTTTGATATAAAAAATATATCGCATGGATAATAGTTAGGGATATATCATCTTATTGTTTTACACAATGACCTACTTGATTAAATAAGCGACCTCCAGTGGTACATTAATTCAATATCGAAATGTTCAATACCAAGAAAACACTTACATACATACATAGCTACATAAACATTACGCCTTTTTTCCAGAAAGGGTAAGCAGAGGTACAACCAGGTCACCGCGTTTCGCCTCAGGTATTCCGTCCCATGATGTGATAGGGTGCGAGCCTATCGCCATATCGGGTACAAATTCCTGACTCCAGACTGATAATGAATAGAAAAATCCAATATTACTTTGCCCGACCCGGGATTCGAACCCGATATTTCAGATTTGGAATCATATCGTAGTACAACTACGACATCGAGGCAGTGTAGAAAAACACTTGTTTTGATATATTATTAACTTGCATGAAATAGTTTCCAATCCATAAAACCACATTTCGCATTTCGTATTCCATATCACTTGACAAACAACGCATAAAAAGCAAATCTGTCAAAAAAAATCTAACATAACTTTTAGAATTAATCCAACTGAACAAAAAACAAAAATATAATCTTCATGCATCTGACCTGTCCGTTCTATAATTTTCCCATACATATATTTTTACCAAACAAAGTTAAAAGTACATTGCAACACGACACCGGAAACTGGCATAAAACAACGTATTTCCCTACGGAAGGTAATCGTGGGAAAAGTAACTAATCGAACAAAACTTCGCCCGAACTCCCCCCCGTAACGTATCTGATTATTATTTAATACACACTTTACGACTTCCTTCTCGAAATAAGTAACAAAGTAGCAAAGCAAGAGCGACGAGCCAACAGAATCCAATTCTAATCTCGCAAAATAAACCGAACTCTGTCATATTTCCCCCCACCAGTAATTAAGTAGGGGGGTTAGGGTTGTAACGAGGCTGAAATACATTGCACTGTTACCATTAACTTATTCATGAGTGTTCGGGAGGCCTAATTATTTATTTTATTTTATGATTGCTATTATCGCGCCGCGTCGGCTCATAAACTAGCGGGGAGGGTTCGAATCTCGAGTAATTTGAGGCTGCGCCCGGCCCATTCGTTTTGCTCTCGGATTTACAGTGGTTCAAGATTACTTCGTTTTGTTACGTGTCCATATTGTTTGTTTTGTTTTAAATATTGCATGTAATTGATTTATCGCTATGTTTCTGACGACGATGATTTGAAATTTAATGTCGTTGATAAGATCCACTATGAAGGGTCCTGACATCACTTTCGCTTAATCCATTTGCCTCAATCTTCTCATGCATTCACTCTGAATAGACTTTAAATTTGACCCTTATTTAAAGTGTCATCAAAAACATTTACATACATAGGCTAACGCCTTTTTCTCAGAAGGGGTAGGCAGAGGTGCTGCCAGGACAGCCACATTTTGCCTTGTATGGTCTGTTCCACGATGTGATAGGGGGCGAGCCTATCCCCATATCGGGTACAAATTTCTAACTCCGGACTGATAATTAATGAATAGAAAAATCCGATATCACTTTGCCCGATCCGGGATTCGAACCCGAGACCTCAGCGTTGCAATCATAATGTAGTACCTACAACTGCGCCACCGAGGCAGTAAGAAAACATTTTAATATTAATTTTACAATTTAAAATAGAAAAAACACCACCCCAAAAAAGACAATATTCTAGCACAGGTCTAAAAATAACCCACCGATCATATTTAAAATAAAAATAATAAAAACAATCAACATCCCATCCCGAAGATACACAATGACACGCATATCACGTCAATCCCTCAAGATCCTTTTCCCAATATTGATCGCACCAAGTAACAATATATCGATCAAATGTCCTTGCTTTAAGTAAATTGAAATCTACCTGCGGTAATATTATGACGTGAAAACAAACTGCGGCGTTTGTCACTCGTATTAGCCAAATTAATGTTTGTTTTGTATTGAACGTGGGTTTTAATCGTGCCAGGCGTGGCCCGAATCAATTATTTAAACGATTTAATATTCTTCATAATGGCTATCGATTGTTTAATGAGTGTGAGTTGATTGTATCTTGTTCCTTGTAACAGTAATCGTTTAGATTCCATATTTGTAAGATAAGAGTAAGACGCGTATTAATATTATAAGGTCAATATGATGGTGTCATAGTTGGCTACTAGTTGGTCACTGGCATTTGAATATGGAGGATGAACAAATATCATTTTCCACTTGTTTAAATAGTATATTTTACAAAAAAAATTAATCAGCTAAATTTAGTTTACCATACATATAAAATTTGCTAACAATCTCCAGATAAATGAACGATACAAAATGACGCAAAATAAACAGCCCCGTTTAAAACAGTAACAGCCCTACATAAAAACAGGGGTAAGCGCCGTGAGACCATAACTCGAACGTATCTAGACGTCACACAAACTAAGCTAAGCACTGGAGCAAGTGCTACGGAGTCGGGCTGGATCGATGTACTGAGATAGCAGTGGAGAGTAAATCTTATTGCCGTTTCGAGTGCAAAGGATCTGGTGGAAACTACAACAGGTCTTTTAGTTAGCAAAAACTTGTGGAATGGTTTTAAAAAACTGACGGTGTAGCAATTCGTTAGTTTTTTAAGGACATGACAATGTGGCTCAAATTCGCCTCATGGTAAGTGCAGTGCAATGAAAGTATGATACTCTATTTTGATCCATACGATGTGATTACCTCTCCCCGATCTAAAAAATCATGCCGGCGTGATCGACACACCATATACACAGGCTGAGTTTGAAAATCGACACACTTGCGTAAATCGTTATGATCGGTTTTGCATCATTGCGTACTGTATCTGTATCAGCTCATATTCGTCCCACTGCAGGGCATGGGCGTCCTCAACAATCGAGAGTACGATTGAGAGGATTCAGGTATAGACCATCATGCTGGCCTAGTGCGGATAGGCGGACTTTTGCATACCATACAAATTCTTTAAAATCGCTATGGTATGCAGGTTTCCTTGCGATGTTTTCCTTTACCGTTATAATACACACATAACTCCAAAAAGTCATAGATGTGATTTGAACCCGCGGCCACCATGAATATGTTGGCAGTCGCGTCTCGTCCGTTACCTACAAGCCACCACGCACTTATCATTGTGTACGCTGGTCGCTATCTGTGTCTCCGGCAATCTCACACGGTTAATGAAATGCAAAAAAGCTACTAATTTCTGCGAGACAATGGTATGCTTTACCACGTTGAGTTTATTCATTTTTAAAAATAACGGAGATCATATCTCAAATAAAATGGAAACTATAAATGTAGATGAGTTGAAAGAGCCCCGTGTTTTTATTTTAAGCAAAAAACCCTAAGAGAAGAAACAAAGATAAAACTAAAAAGAAATCACTTACGTAATTTAAAACAAATCAGCTCTTTAAAAGGTATCTGATCGTATCGGTGCGGGAGGGATCGTTGAAAACCTATTTAATAGATGAGGCCGAAAAAAATGGCGATATGAGGGGACCTCGGGACGCCGGGGACGGTACCCTAATCAAATATACCTTTGGAACCGCTCGGTCCGGCCTCAACCTACACAGGTTATGTAAGGTGCTTTAGTTATATCTTGATATGGATTTTGGACAAGGAAGTGGCAGGATGTGTCTTATTGATCGACATTTTTTTACAGCTTCGCGCTAATGGATTGATGCGTATTAAAGCCTTTGATTATCGTTGGAGTTTAAAGGTACTGGTTTGAAATCATTATGGTTGAATTAATTTTTCGAGGTTGCCTAAAATGCTGATATATTTTAATCCTAAAATAATATGATTAAATCAGTAAAATAACACAGTAGTGTACTCGTTTAAAAACTGACAAGAATTGTAATTATTGGCACAGGCTAATTAAGAACTACAACATTTCTACAGAATATCCTTCTTAAGTCTACAGACTAGCCAATTACAATGTTAGACTGTACAAAGTATGTAAGTAATTAACTACTAACTAAAGATAAATTTTACAAAGATTAAATTCACTTAATCTTCTAACATTTGATATAATATCATTATGAAATAATAACATTTATCCACGAAAGGTTTGATTTAAAACAAGTAGTTGATAAACCCTAGCACGAAACAATTTTGATTGAAGGAAACTCTTGTAGAGTTGTGCGTGGAGTTGTGAACATGAAATCTGGAAGCGAGCTATGGCGGGCTCAGATAACAACACATAAACATAACAGGGCAAACAAAGCATGGTTGTGTAAACACTCGCCCTTCGCTAAGAAACCACGTATATTTCGATACTGTGTATTAAGCTGTGTGGTCACGGTACGCAAGGAGTGAATGCGAACTTAATTCTGGATATTTGCGTTACTTTATGTACAGAAAGACATGTAAAGTAAAATAAGGTACCTAATTATTTATTTAATGTCGCTAAAGAACCTATAGCTAGACCACAAACTAACCTCAACGCCACCGTCAAACAGGTCGCTTTAATTTCTTCGGTCATCGAGTTTGATGAATTATGAAAGTTAAAAAAATGCTACACATGACAAATTGCTAACACGTTGCCGTAACAAAAATAACAAAGTTTCATTACAGAGTAATTTCACTTCTTGATATTGTAAAGTAAATTAATCACTTGCGTGCTTTAATAACTATGGCTAATATTTTAAAACTGATAGTTTTTTGTTCTCTTTTAAAATAGTTTGATAAATGGTTAATATAATTAGCTCATGTTAGATCGATGAATTCCATTATAAAAGTATGCTAAGTTTTAAGCATACATATTTCTAGGTTAATAGACCGAGAGCCCGTGGCCGCCAGACTTTCATCATTTTATAAAAGGTGGAAGTTTGTCTGCGCATGCTTCTGACATGGGCATCACACGTACAGCTATTATGCAGTACCGATCGTGGTTGCTTTGGAAGGTATCAGCTTTAATGTGTCTGGCAAGATGAAAGAACCATCTAAAGTGTCCGGCTACCAAGGAAACACCTTTTGATGGTTCCCTTAACAACATATATAAAACTCAGCATTCATATAACTATAACCCTGGCAAAATTACATTTGATTAAAGTTTGAATGTATCGTAATTTATATTGAGTTATAAATATAAAATGTAATATTTTTTTAATATTTCAATTTAGTGGAGCATTTAATTAATTCAGAAATTTATGTATGAATATAATCAAAATGTATTTTGCGGCGACAGTTGGATATTTGGTGGTGCGTCGCAGTAATGCTCCAGATAGCACGAGTAATTCATCCAATTCATTCAGAATAAATGTACGTTGAGCACACACTTCAGAAACATTCATTTGTACCAAAATATGTCTTTCGATGTCTTTTCGTGGTCGTGAGAACACTTAGTGAAACGCACCAATTAAAGCTTGATTATTTTTTGGTAAATGTCAAAATATGTAAAATGGATCATTAAGTTATAACCTCAAAATGGAGAAAATAAATTCGCTGTTATGGAATTCTGTGAATTCTCCGTGGATTTTGTATCGTTTCAGTAGAATTCATAATATATTTTTATCAGCTTAAAAGTATCCGTTAAAGTCGGTTTTTTTTTAGCCCAAAAACGTATGGGAGATGAACATTGTCCTTTCAGTTTTTATAAAAAGACGAAAGTCTGGTGTTCTCGGGCTCTTACTCTATAAGATTTAGCCCTATTATAGACATTCAGCCTTTTTAGTGTAGCACATGTCTCTCACGCTGTTTCATCAAGTATAAAGGTTACAGATTAATCAAAAGAATCCCACAAAGTTACTCTGAATTTAATGAGTGCTGACATTGCTAAATAACTTCAATCGCAACCGAGGATTTAATTTAATCTCTGAGGTACGAATTTCCCTAAATAAAAAGGACATAAAAGCTAGCATATCGAGCGTCCCGAAGTCCAGAATTATCAAGCGCGATGCCAGATCTAAAACTAAAAGTCATATCTTGCCGATATCACGTGGATGAACGAAACAATTCATTTTCCAATATTATTAGGAATCGGGATAACAATTTTCCAAGCGTATTTAAGCGGAGTAAACTAACATAAGCGCAAACAGCCCTGGATTACTGATCGCTTCTATTTCTCGGTGCAATCACGTATTGGGTGTTTTATTTTTCTTTGTAGCCATGGTTTAAAAACGTGTTCATTATGTTTCAGTTTAGTTTTTTTTTTCTCCTAGTATTTTTATCGGACCTTTCGCTTGATTCATCCCCATTTTAGTTTCTTAAATAACGTACATACACTTTAAGTTGTAGTAAAACATCGTGATGCGATTCCGGTATCCGAAAGTACGGAAAGTTCATGGTTCAAGATGACAACGAACAATATTAATTACTAGTGGTAGGTACTAATTAAATCTGCCCGGACGGCGACCATCCTAGGTAACGGTAGATAAAACTATTGTGAATAGACCGAGCCATTAGTACTGTAGCTTTAAGGCTCTGCCTAAATATTCTCATTTTGTTGCTTGTATTTTTGCGTGTATATGTCTCGCTATACGATTTAAATCGACTTTTTATTTCATCCTAGAACACACCACATTTTCTACCACTAACTTGATTGTTTCTCTACAACCCATTCAACGGAATAGCTATTTAAAGCCATGGCAAACTTTCGTTGCAGAAACAGATCCAAGTTCACTTTAAAAACCTTTTCGCGGAACCTCTTGGATAGAACAATGTAACTACCTCAAGTTCCGTCGGTGCCCGCGGCGCACTAGACAATAAATCCTAAGGCAAAACGCACAAGCCACAACACTGCACGAGCCACGACATTGGCGCAAAGTTTGAGCAGTACAGGATAAAGGGGCTCTCCTTCACTCGAAATTGCTGCTAAGTATGTGGTGGCAAAATAAAAAGGGGGCAAAGAGGCTTACGGTTGGCTTTGCGGAGTGCTAAGTTCGGAGTTATGCCGTCTTGTTTGTTCACGCGCCTGCTACTTGATCGGCTGATGGATTAGGTTAGGGCTGCCATCGCACAAATTAGTGAGAAGGGTACCAACAGAAATAAGTGGCAGATAGCGGACTAGTGCGGACTACTCGAGACCGGTATGGTAGGCAACCCTATATTTAACAACTGAAGGCATTCAATGAGGCAAGTGAAAGGAATAAGATGGGTATTAATAGATACATTTAATATTGAAGAAATTTATATAAGGCTAAATGAATCCCTGAAAAAACTTTAATGAAACGAAATTTTCTATAAATGTCTTAGTGAAAAATATTCTCATCCACTAATGAGTTAGGGCACTTTGTCCACTACTAAGTGAAAGGTTTTTAAACTACTCGTATATAACTCCCGCATATTAGAACATCGAAAATAAAACTTCTTAGGGCTTAGACTAAAATTTCGTACTTGACGACTTTTCCCAGACGCCTCCACGTAGAAACTTCAACAAACGCCAGCCCTGTATTAACCTGATGAATCTGGAACATAAAGTTTTGTCAAATTGATTTGCTTTTTGTGTGTGTTACATTTACATTGAACTTCGAGCCGAGTTTCAAATACGAATATTGGAAGAGTTTTTATTGGAATATATTTACGCGTGTGAATATATTACCTGCTTAGAAATAACTTTGACTTTACGCACAAGTACTAGAAATGCCAATGATGTAAAGAGGATGACTCGAATCGAAATTTAACTGCAAGATTTTAAATAGTTCTTAATAAGGAAGGCGACAAAATATAAGTAATGCGGTCATATGAATATAATTCCTAGTACAATATTGAAGAAGAAGAAGAGGGTGAATGGAAGAGTCGGTAGGGGTCGAGCTCACCGAACCTACACCATCCAAATCGGTGATACCCTCAAGAAGTGTCAGGTCAAAATTACCCTGAACCGACGAGCATGCATGAAGAGATTGATCAAAATGGATGAAGCGAAAGTAGTATGTCAGGATCGAGCAAAGTGGCATTCCATAGTCTATACCTATCCCTATCGGATACAGGCGTAACGATTATGTATGTACGTATAATATTGAATTATTACTAAATATTTTCATCGATAATAATCATCATCGTCATGCATGATGGTATAGGTCTCGATGCTTGGCATAGAGACACTACGATGAGACGGGTTCAACCTTAGCCGGCAATATTAATCTAATGCATGTTGATACGCTTTATGTCCTTTAACTATTATGTGATGAACCAAAATGACAATAACTAGTTTCGAATAAAAATACAACCTCTCACCAACGCCAACTGGGACCCAAAGTGAATGAATTACAAATAAAATGCAACGACATCGTGTGAAATAATTTGATTCCGCTAAATTCTACACGTAATACTGAAGCGGTATGATGTGAAAATAAAATTAGGGGATGTTTTCAATATTTTGCATGCAACACGCTAAGTTTGAGTAACGCAATTACACCGCCGCCCCGGGATGGGACGGCGCTGCAACGCTCTGCAATGCCGCGCCGGGTTCTCGTCAGTGACGTCACTGCATTATCACGTCATTTGACTCTTTCAACATTATTTTTTTAATAACTAGTTGATGTTTTTGTTCAAAATGATAGTTTAGATTTTTGGTAAGCAGATTGAGTTTGGATATGTATGGGATTTTTATTCCTCCAGTGCACAGAAAAAGGGAATATTAATAATCCGTATCATGAACCTACTGTACAGGGTTATTTTGATCTGAGTGTTCAAATTTAAAAAATAAATTCAGAATCATGAATATAGACTACATTAGTAAAATTGAATGTTTTTTTTTCAAATATTCCATAAATGTTATCCTCACAAAACAAAATACATAGACAATACAGGAGGTTTCCACGGGGTACTCTATGATCCGAAAGGAAGTTCGAATGTTCGAACGTCGTACGTAAAACTGTACGAATGTGCTCTAGGTACTCCACAAAATGTTCGAATCCTCTATCGTACGTCGTAACCATACACTAAGTTCGAAGTGAATGATAACTTATGTAGATAAAAAAACACAGAGAATAGTAATGTAGTATTTTAGAAGTGGAAAACTTATAACTTACTTACTTCGGACGCCAAACGTTCGAACATTCGAACTTGTATCGATTTTACCTGAAATAACTATCCTAGCTTAGTATGTCATGATATTTGAAATGCAGAAGCGTCGTGCTATGTAATCCCTTACTCAGACATATGTCCTTGCCGTGCGTAATGCTCCAATAGGGCACCATCCTTAATGTGTTTTACGGATGAATGACTGAAGAAATTTTCCGAGAGACGTTCGGCTTGATACGCTTCATTAAGGGTCTGTATCTGACTTACGTTTAATTGACGCAGAAGGTACGGAGCTGGCTTTCTGAGCCGGAGGTTGTGGGTTGTATTTGCGCAGGGGTAAATATATAGCTGATAGATTTTACCCCCGGTCTGGGAATATTGCACATGTAATTTGTGTTTGTACTCAAGACACAGGAGTAGTTATACCATGGACCAAGGATTTTTAAAATAATCGGTGTTTATGCATTCAAAAATATAAAATATAAATTTTTATAAAGTCTTAATTACCAAGGAATAGATGAAGTCACCGGGCAACACTAATATCGCAGAGTAAACTAAACACAAAATAAATTCTAAGTCCAAAGCCAAGTCTCCACGGATACGTATCCTTTAATTTCCAATTATACCCGCCCTTCTTCCATCTTCCATTATAAAAGGACTAGTACAACTCCACCATGCTTCAGGTATTGTAGACTTCTTGGGTGACCATGAAAGCATTAGATGAGCCCCTTGCTCGTATGTAGCGCTTAAGCTATAAAAATATAAGTATTATTGAATGTACGTAAACAATGAAAAAGGTAGAATAAAAGGCAGATCATCCGGTATCCCATTTGCTATTAAAAATGCATTTTATTCATATTCTACATGGAAATGTTAACCTGCGCCAGATATTGAATTTTATGTCAAACAAAAACGTAGTCTCTTTATTTCATAACTTAAAATTCATTAAAATTTATTCAGAAACATTATTCCTTCAGCGTAGATTAAAGAGGATATTAATTTTCAGAACATCGCCGTTAACATTTTCCTAGTTACATGCAACTGTACAATTAGTTTGCCTTTATTAGAACCGTTCCGTTGCATGCAGAATTCTTACTGCAATATGATTTTCGCGTTTTGCTAACAAGATACGTTCTTTAATGTAGACCTTTGGCGGGAAATTCAATAATGGGCTGTATATTTTTTTACATAAAAATACTTATTTTATAATTTCATATCGAACGCCTACCTGAAAGGTGAACTATAATATTTATGAACGTTGCAAAATGGTTAATAATTTCTCGAACAGCCATCAGCCTGGCGTCAACTTTAAAACTATTACGAGCGGCTGTACGAAAGTTTTCGGGATATATTTTCCTTGAAACTAAAAGCGAACGATAATTAATTATGAAAAGTCCGAAACGTATGTGCAAAAATCAAGATCACGACCTCCGTATACACAGTATGTTTAGCTTATCGCTGTAATTACAATAATTATAGCAGTACTCAAAAGCGACAAAAATCCTTTTTTCTAAAATAATCCTCAATTAACAATAGCGTAAGTCAAAATTGGAATGAAAAACTTGCTCCATCGCTCACATATTACTTAACCGTTCAATGCAAACTCGATAAGCGTGTCGCGACAGCTCCATTCTCACGGCTTAACTGTTTTTCAATGATCCATAACTCAACGAGTCGAGAGCTAATAGAGAGGCGACTGAGGCACTCGGCGTAGCTTTATTATGGCCCGGAACTCGGGGCCAGATAAATTATGACGTCACTTAATCATAAATTCGCCAATCGGAGTTAATAGGAGAAATGTAAGGCCCCCAATTGATTTATGGATCCCTTAATTCATGTAATCTGATATTGTGCGCTCCCGGCGAGGAGTGTTATTTTACTTTTCGTTTGATTCTTTGAGTGGTCGTTTTTCTTTCTTTGTTTTATGAAATGTTAAGTGTAACAGCGCTTTTATAACGATATTTAATAGAGTAATACAAACTGAATAATTAAAAAAATAAATATAGTAAGAAATTACGTAATCTATTTAACTTAAAACCTCCGTGGCGCAGTTCGTTAGACGCCGGCTGTGAAACGAGAAGCCGCGGGTTCGATTCTCGCATCGAGACCACTGTGTTTCTGTGGACCTCAAATATTTGTTTCGGGTCTGGGTGTTCAGGATCCGAAAATTCTGTCTTAGTTCCTGATACCCACGACACAACACACGATTATAGTGTGGGGTCAGGACTATGTAAGTATGTGACTGATGGGTGTATTTATTTACTGTAACTATATTTATATACCCTATTAAATGTGGAATAAACAGTAGTGTACGAGAGCCGGTATTACTTTACAGTAGTATAGCCTACAAGGTGGACGGAAGACCTGGCTAAGGTTGCAGGAAGTCGCTGGATGCAGGCCGCTTCCAACAAGTCGATGTAGAGATCCTTCCAGGAGGGCTATGTTCAACAGAAGTCTTTTTGTAGCTGAACAGGGAGAGTATTTTACAGCAATTGAATTGCGATGGGAATAATAAAACAAACACTTGTTAAATTAACTTATGTCTAACAACTACTTTCGAATTTCAGAAAAAAAATATCTCGAATGAAAGTGTAAAATTAACGAAATCATTGCACGTGTAAATGTTAGCTAAAAGATAAAAGAATATGTCTGAACCAGAGATATGGTGTTACGTTAGCATAAAGTTTTTTCCGATGTTTTTCCATTTCAGACAACACGCTAGCTTGTATTTCAACAAAATACAAAACATGACTAGAACTTCAGCAACAACCTCTAATAGGTAAAAATTATATTTTCTCACGACTTGTTAATACATAATAAACATAGAGTTTCAATGTATGCCAATTATTTCAATTATATCAATATTTACATACGATGTCTATTTTTATTTGTGTTATAATTTGAACAAGAAAAGGAAAATCGGTATTTGAAAAATCAGCTTTAAATTACTTTGTCTTATATTATTACATTTGGTATATCTTATATATATAAATCTCGTGTCACAATGTTTGTCCTCAATGGACTCCTAAACTACTTAACCGATTATAATAAAATTTGCACACCATGTGCAGTTCGATCCAACTTGAGAGATAGGATAGTTTAAATCTCAAATTATAGTCGCAATTTTAATTTATTGCTAATTATTTGTCTGTTATTATTTGACAGTCACAATCATCTGTTAACTCCAAATGATTCTAACAGATGTCGATACCTTTCGACTGGGTTGAGTAAGTAATCAATAGATGGCGCTGCTATGGTAAATCTACGAACGTGTCATATAAGCTACATTTTAACAGTATAATTACTACGTGTTGTTGACGCTATAAAATTAATTAAATTTAAAATAAGTAGTTCATTATACTTTAAAAAATCAATTTCGTAGTCAGAATTTTGGCTGAGCGGAAAGTTTTAGCAGGAATTTTGCAAAGTATTTGTGTTTGCGTATTTTTTAAATGATATTCGTCGTATTTTCGTGTTTATATAAGGCCTATCTACAAAATAAAAGCAATTACAAAAAAATTACAACTTGCCTATTTAGGCATTAAGGGATGAAATGGGATAAAGTGGGACGAACGCGATGAAACCGGTCGGATCCGGATTGCATTCGATGGGAAATAATGGGACGGGATGTAACAGAAAGAAAAGGAGCCAGATGAGATGGGATGGGATACGATAGGAAAAGGGATAGTAGGTACTTAGGTTGAGTTCAGGAGTACAAAAGTTTGAACGGGAATAAGATATTTCTGGTGTGAAGTGGAGTCTAAACATCTTAGCACCCAGGCGAAGCTGGGCCGGGCCGCTAGTTTAGTTATATAATGTTATGCCTGGGTTAATGGCGCAGTTGTATTACGGTACGATTACAACACTGAGATCTCGGGGTCGAATCCCGGGTTGGGCAAAGTGATATTGGATTTTTGTCTTCACGATCAGCCCAGAGTCAAGAATTTGTGCCCGATATCGCAATAGGCTCACCTCCTATCACATCGTTGGACGGAAGGTACAAGGCGAAACATGCGTGTCCTCTCTCCACTTCTGCCTTCCCCATGTGGGAAAATAGCGTGATGTTTATGTATGTACCTATATAACTATATATTTATGTAACTATTTTATTCTATACACAATTAATCGCTTATATTTTACTACTATAAAATTATTATAATGACGACTCACATTTACAAAGAAAACCTGTGTTGATATCTAAATTATTCCATTTTATTTCTGGGTGTATGGATTTCCAACATTACCTAGTATTTCGTGGAATACTACGTAGCGCTTTTGTGTGTTCTTGTTTTCTTTAGCTAAAACATGTTTACAAAGCCAATAACCTCGTGGTATAAAACAAAAATATTCCATGTTCAAGTTTTATTTCAAAAGAGAATTTTTCATACAAATTCTAACGGAAGTCGATTTGGTCGGTTTGTAGTACTGACTGGCACAGTTGAAAACAACAAGGACTACTCACTGCGGAGTCTTTGTTTCATTCTTAAATCGACTTCTCTTTTGTATTGTTTGTAATATTTTCGTGTACGCTGTGTACCCGTAATATCTCTTATCACATATGTACATACATAAACTCACGCCTTTTTCCCAGAAGGGGTAGGCAGAGGTGCAACCAGGAAACCCACGTTTCGCTTTGTATGTTCCGTCCCACGTGTGCCTATCGCCATATCGAGCACAAATTTCTGACTCCGGGTTGGTACCCGAACCCAGGACCTCAGCTCTGCAATCATACCGTAGTACAACTGAGCCATTGAGGCAGTCACATATGTATCTCTTATTTGATTATTCATAAAATTTATTGTACGCCCGTAATTTACAGATAAGTGTTGGATAAGTGTTAGATTAACAGATTAAGTTCAAACAAAAAGTATGAACGGCGTTTATATGGTCATAACGTAGGAATACTCATCACACAGAGTAAGGGTATCTCTCATGGAAACCTTTAAGACCAAATACCCAGGGATGGGCATATAAATAAATAAATACACCCAACATTCACATACATAGTCCTGACCCCACACTAAGATCGAGTCTTGGATAATAAATAAGATAAAAATGTGTAAGGCCTGCCCCATTACTACCTGAAAGGTCTTAATATCAAAGGCCATCATAATTAATTATGGCTATCCGCGCATCTATTATATTTTACCATTGTCAATATGTTTTGAAACGATCCCCGACAATTAACAAAAATAAAACATGTTAGAATAAACTGATATAAACATGTTAGAAAAAAGTTTTTGTTAGCTTGAAAGGGGTTTATATTTACACAACAAGGTGGGTTTACCGACTCTCCTTTGATGAGGCATGCACAATGATGACGTAAATGTTGTAATAAAAAAATTGTGCTTGTTTGCGAGGGAGGTACCATTCCGCTCGGCTTCTTAACAGCAAAATGTATAAAACTGAGCTTGGTTTATTTTAAGAAGTAGAAAGCGCTTTTGTTTTTTTTTATAAAGTAAAATTTCAATGTCTATTTATCTTGAATTATACATAATGGACGAATGTGAGCTTACAATAGGAATATGTTTGTCTCTACGGTACTACGAAAATAATAGGTACACGATATTCCGACGGCATATTGTTTGTATCCGGCAAACATCGAAACAACCGTACAGAAGCTGCAAATATCGACTTAATAGAAAATTACCAAGTGTTAGTCTATATGATATCACTTAGATCCCCCGGTACAAAAATAAAACAATTGACCCAAGTTCCACTTGTCACTCAGACTTAAATTCCGTGCCTCCGATAAACCCCGCCGAATCCCGGTGTAAATTTAATGAGCCGATGAAAAAAGAGCGCGGTCTATAAACGTGTTGGGACGATCTTATCGCATTACGTATTCAGATACAAAGGCTCACAAAAGCAGATGGCGTCTGGAGTGAATTCTCGTAAAATATGCACAGTATTGACTACAGCAGTGCGCAGTGCGGCACCGATGCGGCTAGTGTGCCGACCCGCGCCCGAAGCCGAAAAACTTGCGCCATTGCGTTTTAAGAAATTTAACATCCTTATTCAGAATGTAAGGAGAACGTCCCCGAAGTGGAAACGGTAATGAAGTACTTAAACTTCAATGGAAAGCTATATTGACTTGCTGTTTATTTACCATTATAGTAATTTAATGTGTGGTAAACCAAGCAAGCAATGTAAAGCGTTCAAATATATATATATATGGTAGTGTGCGTGTCTACGTCTGCCATCTTCAGCTGTGGTTCTATAAATTATTGTTGTGTTAATTTTTAACATATATTTTCGTATACTCGTATTCTTTTAAAATGAATATGGAATAAGTCTTGATTTATGTATCAATTAAAGTATTTTATGTAGTTATTTGTCTTACTTACAACTGTTAAAACCAATGAGATTCAATATAAATAACCATTTTAATGAAAAGGAAGCAACTTAAAAAGTTCGAAAAAGTACTTCATTGTACTAGTAATCATTGATTAATTTACTTATTGACTTGACTGTCCAACAAATCATAGTATATGCGTAACATATTGAATGCGGGCCAAATATGCCATAAAGTTAAATTTAATTAAGCTTCTACGAGTTCTAAACTAACTTTTTATTCTAAACCTAATGCATAAAGAACCATAGAAATCCTATTCAATTTTGAGGAGTTCTAGATCCGAAGATATTCATCATATTTATACAATTTTTATGGGATCACATGACAAACACCAGCTATCAAACAAAGAAAGAATAATCAAAATCGGGCCAACCAGTTTAGAGGTATGCGGTACCAAACATGAAAAAAAAACTTACAGTCGAATTGAGAACAACTTCCTTTTTTGAAGTCGCTTAAATAATATAATTTTCTGCTTTAGATTTTTTAATTTATAGATTTTCAGTAGAACGTTTAACACTAACATTGAAGTTATAATACTAGTCCTTAAAACTAGTTTTCTCCTATAACAGTCATTATAATCTAACTCAAATGCGATCTGTTCTTAAATTACATCTAAAAAATACACATAAATCAAAACCGATTTCGGGAAACTGAAACCGAAGCCCGAATATGCTCGTGCATCCATCACTACCGTCGCGTCGGTCGAATTTAACGCGGCTGTGACTTTGTCAAAGTAAACAACGATGCGTGGGGTTAAGCTAGTTGCACAGTTTGTCCTCTGGTATCCAAATTGTTTGGGGGGTGGGCTTATCCCGCTGTTTGCGCCTACTGCACCCCGCTCCACAGTTTGCTTTGGAACGGATCACACGTGTGTTTTGGATCTTTTGCTGATTTATCTGCTTGGATATTGACACCCAAGTTTGTGAAAACAATTCGTTTTACAATCGAAAGTTCGTTGTAGACAAGCCCCAGTTTAGCAGTGAAGTGTTATAGGCTGTTATAAGCAAGCAAGCCAGGCATTCGAATTATCTATCAACATTGAAATCAGGTAATATCTTAATGTTAAAGGTTTTTCATTAATTATTTGCTGAAATAATACTAGTTTTTACGGATTTTATCGTTTCGGATTGCGTTTAATTTTAGTAGCGGGGTGGATAGTCGGCAAGGTAATATATGTTAAAATTAAACCCAATCCACGATAAAATCCGTAAAAACAAGTTTTATTTCAATGTGTAACATTCGTGTATATCTAAGAAACCATTACATATTCTCTGATTAATTTGTAGCTCTACTCGTAACATTTGTACAAATCCGAATTCAAATAACTAACACAATCGCAAGTAAAATAAATTAGACTCTTCTCTTAAAGTATTACTTCAAATATTAGATATCTAAAGCGAACTAAGCCTACGAAAATATACGATTACTGAGTCTTTTGAAATTGGTTATTTTTCATTCCGAATTATCCTGAAAGCCCTCCAAAATTAACTAGGTGACAGTAAGAGCTAAGTCTAAGTATGAAAAAGAGCTAGAAACGCCATTCGTACAGGCGTCGCCGAGGCGTATTGATTGAAAACTGTTTGTCTGCATGATAAATGTTGTAGACGTAACAAGAAAAATAAAAAGCGGCGGCTGCCGACAGCTTCTGAACGTAATGAAGTATCCACCGCTTACTTGTTTACATTCCTTTATCGATCCATCTAGGAAATTCAAGACTTTGTTCAAGTTTGGGCCCATGCTTTCAACATAGCAAGAAAAATATATTTTATATTATGCTTGTAACTACTCGTATATGTATGAGGTACTTAAATGCAATGCAATTGGGATCGACTGACAACCCCGATAATAAATTTATTTGTCGTTTTTAGTTTTAAAATCCTATGTTTTGTTCGGCACGTAAAGATTATAATAAAATCACAAATCGAAGGGTTGACATATAGTGCCTTTGCTTAAACTTTGAGAGACACAAACTTAAGCATTTGGGTGGAAGATGTATATTTTTCGGTAAATTTATTCACTTACTCACCGATTGCTCGATGTGATTTCCCATCGGCGACATCGCAAACCATCCAGCTTCAAAATTGACGAACTTTTACAAACTTTCATTCCTTTGAGGGACGTATTTTAAAAACAATTTCTCAGTATTCTCCTACGTTATATAAGAAACTCCCTTGTTAAGTCACTGATAGAGACAATGTTTTTAATTTTGCAATATTATATAGGTTTTGATACTTCATTGATGTTATATCACTCCAATAACTCGCGATTTGTAAAATATTTACTTTGATTTAATATGAATATAGTGTAGTAACCTTACCTCAATTCATCAAATTATGCGAGCATGTATATTCCGTACAGTGGCACTTGGCTTAATGCGGTCGCCTTTATATCTCAATGCACTTCAGAGAAGCTAAGAAAATCAAACTAGACTGTTATTCATTAACTTTATAACGTAATATTAAACATATTAAGTTGTAAAATATATTTGATTTTAATTTAAAATTATCTGTTTTCAGTATTTCATTTAATATCTGGTAATCAAACGTTGCGCTAATATAATGTGTTCAAATAAAATGGATAATATGTGCATTAATATCGTTTAAGTCCATTATGGATACAACAATAATTATTCAACAAGCGAAGCAGCTAAAATATCGTCAAAACAAAAGAATTACTTACGACTACCTCTATTGTGTATCACCAACATACGAGTATTACTCAAGCAAAAAGGATACAAAACTCTGCATCGAACCGTTTAGACGTTATCGTCGCTGGCAATAAAATAGCCGATAGAACCTTACATTAAACAGCGCACTCCCTCCACAAATTTCTCAGGCCAATGATAAATGTTTAGTTTTATAAATTCTCCACTGGAAAGCAATAAAATTTCAAACATAGAAAGTTTATTGCAGTCGCTTTAGTGCCTTGGCCGTGTGTTATTTATGCCGACGGTGGCATCCGAGCTAGCATGCTCTGAACTCCATAAATTCAGTTCTAACTCTATCGGAAATTGAATTTAAACCACACACAGTGATGTCCTATTATACACCGGTAGCTTGGCTGATTCTGGATTTAGTTAATCAGCCGAAAGTTTCGCTGGAGGTAGATTACTATCTGCGCTATTGTGATGTGGGAAATCGAATCGGTTTTGCGATAAATACTAACGTTGAAGTTGACTTACTAATTCTGGTGTGTGAATTTGTTTCACTAACGTTTAAATTGTTAATATTGTCCAAAAGATCTAGTTTTAGGAAGAGGAATATTTAAAGAAAAACGTAGTCGTAGTTTTAAGAGTTAATTCAGTAACTTTTGTTCATAAAATAATTCAGACAATTCGTATTTGTAACGTATTTACAACAAATGCGACTTCTTTAAAACTGAACGATCGTCCATTTATGAGACAACTTAACAAAATAGAACATCGATATTTTCGGAAAGCTTTCAACAGTTTGCTCGGGGTAAATGTTTTGGGAATCCTGAATTCCTCAATAAACTTCCTATAGCTGAAATTGACAGAAAAATCCATCTTCTCCAACCTAAATACTACTGCTATCGAATGTGTTTTAGTTTCTACAGCTGCTACACTTCCTGTATTTATGGATCGATAATCCTCCAGGTGGCGTGGATCCACATAGACCGGCAGATGATCCTGACAATCCACCGGCACGTGATCACGCGGCTGGCGCGGTTCAGCGTCTCGCACGACAATGCCATGACCTGGCTGCTGCACGTGAGCCAGGTGCAGCAGGAGGACCGCGGCTACTACATGTGCCAGGTCAACACCAACCCCATGATCAGCCAGGTCGGCTACCTGCAGGTTGTTGGTGAGTTTACCTACTCCCTTCTTGTTTCCTGTAGTTTAATACAATGTGTTGTCTATATTAATCTATATACGTCTCACTGTAGAGCCTAGGCCTCCTCTACAACCGAGAGTACGATTGAAACGGGTTGAGCCATATAGTACGTCACGCTGGCCCAGTGCGGTTTGGCGGACTTCTAGTTTCTATGTACATATGTATACACTAAAATAATAAATATTGAGATGTGATTCTAGTAGAAACTGCTATCCTTAGGAGTAAATAAGTCTGTTATATGCCGATTTAGATACATCTTAAAAAAACACTAATGCACGTAATAGAAATGGGTAAATAATATGCACAGGGAAATTTAGATTCTACAGTGATTAAATGCAGTTTCACTATTCTTAACACTTCAAAATTATTAGTTATTTGTTTGTACGAATTTTTCTACAATGATCTATTATGAACTTGTATACTAAATAGCTTAATAAAATAGCTCCAAAATTCTCTGAAACAAGATCGATTCGACTACAAACATAAATATTTACGAAGTCAAAAATGAATTGAGTGCGGTAGAAACAACATTTTTCTAAAGGTTCTATTACATTTTATTTTGATAAAATGTATTTTTTAAAGCAATAACCACGAACTTCCACAGCATCTTTAAACACTGGAGTTAATACAATCAGTGTTTGAATAATTTTCTTAATATACAGCAAATATTTACAATTTAGCAGAGGAAACTAATTAAAAGTTCATGTACAGCCTAGGGGAACACGTCTCATCAGTTACCTATTCCTGACTAACAACTTTCGTTACCATTGAAATTGTCGTATAAATGGGCACTACGCTATTATTCTATTTTTTCGTTCGCCAAAAACAAGTTTTCAGGACTTGTAAAAGGCCTGTGATTGTAGATCTATTTAGATAACCAAACATGGTGCTAGTTCAAGTTTTTAATACATCTTTAAAAATGGTCGTTGAATGGGAATAAGACGAAAGATTAGACCAAATAAATGTTAGTATTTGTTTAAGATATAAGCGAAGTTATCTTCGCCGTAAACAACGCTGTACTTGCAACCACTGTGTACACAATTATGAACACCAGAGCTAATTCCAGCCACTTTAAATTTAAATAGTTACCATACAAAAACATTAAAACAAGATAATACAATCGTACCATTAATTTTTACGACACACAATTAAACAGCAACACACATGTATTTTCGCTTAATTCTATAATTTTCGCAACAACATCCAATGAAATCTCCAAGCGTGGCGCGGCGCCAAAAGGTTCCGCTTCGTTTGGGTCAGATAACACCGCTATCTGGTGACCAGCGGCCACTGGCCATCGGTTCTCAACTAATGCAAAGCACCCCGGAGAGGGTACGAATTTACAAGCGCCGGGAATTGCCGAATTGAATGGTGCTTTACGTAAACTGTGGTGGATTTTTATTTAACGAAAATTTAAGGCTTTTAAGGCTAATAGTTAATTATGTGACATGAAAAACGTCGATTTATCGTTTCTTTCAAAATAATAGTAAGTAGAATATAATTTTTATGGGACTGAATTTTATCTTATTTTATTTTATTGCATATGCTATAATTTAATAATAAGAGAAAACGTAAAAGTTAACACAGTATATAACACCACTATATTTATTAGGTAATTTTTGCTGAAAGTTAAATACACAGACATGAGTAGTTTCCATACAGTAGTTTCGTGTTTTTAACATTCAAATATCAACTTTTGAACTGAAGTTAAAATTGTAACCATTTTTGTGTTAATTACCGCTGGCAACTTTCAAAGGGAGCGTTCCAACGAAAAGTTTGAGAAACTCAACACACGACTACGTCAGCTAAAGTGTTGTAGGCGTGCCGTCCCAAATCACCAATAGGGGCAACACTTAGCATTTTATATGGCTACATCTTCCTGCGAGTTTTAAGTGAGAATGCGCCTTAGGGTAGCCCCCTTTTAACTTTAGCCCCTACTATGGGTGTTTTATTACTTGAGCATCGCAGTTGTGGCCGGCTTCGTGTTTCGAATTTTTACGTTTATTGCATTAGATATTTTAATTGACAGGAGACTCGTTTACATTCTGTCCAAGTTTGTTCATTTATTTTAATGTGTCTTTAAAAACTGTGCAACTTGGCTGTACTGTCGTTATTGGAAGGGTTATTAGTCGAGACAAAGAAACAGAGTCACTTTACAACGAGCACTCTTAATGCTACTTGTTTCTGTACTCATATTTTGATTATTATACAACAGACAAAAGAACAGTTTAATTATGTTTTGTCATACAATTCATTGAAAGTTTGTTTCCTCAAATTTCAAAAAAAAGTATCTACGTATCTAATTGTACATAACGCTTTCACTGAACATTGAAACAAATACATTAAGATTTTTTTATACTAATATATGTTGCTTTTTCTAATTTATTTATCAATTTTGTGTTATTCGGCCACCAGTTCCACCGAACATCTTGGACGAAGAGAGCACGCAGTCGGCAGTGGCGGTGCGCGAGAATCAGAACATCAGTCTGGTGTGCAAAGCGGACGGGTTTCCCACGCCCAAGATTATGTGGCGGAGGGAGGACGGACAACCCATATCGGTGGACAGGAGAAAGAAAGGTACCTACTGAGTTTAATCACATATTTGTGTAAAGTTTATGTGAATATTATTTCAGAGGTATTTGATCTATAAAATAACTATCATACACTTTTAAAATGCAAAGAGAAAGGACTACCTTGCGCCATTACCCACAAGATGTATATGTCCATATTTCTTTAAAAGCCCATTCCATCCTTACTTTTTCGGGCTATCTTTGTGGATGAAATTTGCCTAGATAAGACTATAATGTGAATGATTTGGCATAACTGAAGTACTCGTAGTCTTTTAGTCTTATAGAAAATTAAAGTCACGCAACAATTTTACTGTAGCGTACCGAAGATAGACATACCCAGGGTTGGAAAATTCTTTGATACTCTTTTGATTCTTTTTCTCTTCTTCTATTTATTTTTACAGAGCGGTAACACATATTATGCAATCCTAAAGTATTGTAGTTACCATCATCTCATCCAAGCCTATAACGTAGACATTTACCTCGCTCTGTAATATCGTCTACCATCCTACGATGTTGAGCGACACGGGCTCTCCGTACGAAAACCCAAGCGCCACTGACGAAACGTCAGGCGACGCGCAGAGCGGGGCGGATGTAATTATGATTTTTTCCTGCGCAAGATAAATTTATTTAAAAAAATGAACGATGTGTCACATAGCAACTTCATAATATCGATTTCATGCACGGCTTCTCAATTTTATATAAATATTCATTTTAAATCGCTGGAGGTATGATTACACAAAGTTCCCTCTGTACTGTTACACAAAAATTATTTTTCCCTAGTTATGGTAATAAATAAGCAGGATTTTAATTTCATTATAATGTATTGATTTTAATTAATATAAGGTGTCACGTTCATAAAATGAGGATATTTAAGCCTCAATTTTCCGTATCACACGTAACTAAATCACGTGCTCGACAGTCGACCGCAACCATTACAATACTGCATTACTATTCATTAAATAAGTGGTCGCAAACATATTATTACCATTTAGAATGTCATTATTACACAGTTATTAATTTATAAACAAGATATATAATCCTTAAATTAATGCATTTGTATAGTGACGAAAAAAATCCTTATTTTTCATATCAATGACGCGCGTATTCAATGCGTAGAAACAATTCCAGGAAATCGTCAGGATGTCGTTTACCAACGTGCGTCGCCTGTAAATATAAGGAGAATGTCCACTCATGGTGTCAGTAATAAATATTGTTGACCGCGATACGGATACAGTTTAAAATTCATTATAGCATTTTTTGTGCTCTGTCCTTAAAATTTTCCTGTTCTATCTCGGGCGCAGATTTTTATAAAATAAAGTAATTATCTCCACATTTCACAAAGCCTAAGACAAAAAAAAAATATTGGACTTAAAGTTAATTTCTCCAAGAACTCCAGGCCTAGGTCGCAATTATATTTATTTTTACTGAATATATATTTTTTTCCCAACACAAAAAAGTAGGTTTCATCGAGCGACAAAAATCTTCGTACCGATACCAAGTTTCATAGTAAAATGGGCATTCTCCTTTCTGATTATATTAATTATATCGAACAAACATTTATATTACATATAAAAAAAAAATCATAGTAAATTTGTACATTGCAGCTTCGTTTACTGTAAATATCATAATTAACTTGAGATATTACAAAATTAATAGTAATTAATCTAAGAACCTAGCTCTATGGAAGTTAATTCAATCAATTACACCAACCTCTTTATAAATAAAGGCAGATATAGTAGTTATATGAATACAATTGATATGTTTTACATTTGATTAATTATATGATAGATAGCAAAAACAGTAAGAGCCGGCATTGTGTACTGAAAAAGTCACAAACTGAATAGCGGGTAACTGAAGGAGAGTTCGGTACAAAAACAACAGCGACTAGCGGCAGTTGACAGACTCTCAAATTGGGATGACACGGTCTGCTCCATCCGCCCCGGGCGTATTAAACGATTTCACGACGAATTTTTTATTGGCGTTATCAGTAACTGAAAGGTAATTTGTTCGCTTTGTTTTAGTCGATCCTAGATTTAGGCAGTTGGGTTCAGTATGAATGGGCTATTTCGATCGGAGAACCGATGTTCTACAATGATAGAATTAATAGTTTTAACGTCGAACACCGTTTGGTTCAGACATCCAGATAACTCAAGTGAGATTTTTCAATTAAAAACACAGAAACAGTTATTATTCGGCCTGGAGATCGCTCCGAGATCACACCATTTACAACCCATTAATATTGGCACTAGTCAAATGAGACTACTAATATAATTACAATACCTTTAAAATGATTATAGGAAATGGTCGGCTATAACACTCGATTCGTGTTAAAGTAAGCTATGAATTACCGATTTATTCCACAAAACGTATTTATATTACATTTCCATACGCGATTATTAAACAAACTAAAAGCACTAATTACGTAGTTTTAACCCTGTATATTTAACAGGCCGTGAGCACAGCTGTCGCGCGCTATGTACGAGTATAAAGTTTACGACGCGTACCACTGAACACAACGTTAGCTTGTTCGCAGTTTTACCCTAATGAATGAGGCGATGAAATGATCATTATAACGGGCTGTTTTAGCTACGCGGATGCCGGTATAAATATTATACTAAACAGCTATACGAGCAAGCTGTTGTTGCAAATTCCCTATGTTCGTGCAAACTACATATGGAATGGATAATTTTATTTCCTGAGAATATCATTATGCTAATTACTAATTGTATGATAAAAGTTAGAAGAGTAATTAGGACCACTAGTACCCTATGCCCTCAGTTCATGATACCACAGCGGTTGAACATCGAAGCTTCGAGTTCGGATCCTAGTAGAAAAATGTCTTCATTGCCTTTTTTATCTAATAACTTTAACCGTAGGAGCACATTAAAGCACCGATGATGGTTATTGCATTAACTGAATGTTAAGCTTTTGTAATCCAATTAATGGTTTGAGTATACTGCACTAATGTACACACTATTAGTCAAAATAAAATCGCTCTAACCACACCACAAGCTCACGATGATCAGGCTTCACTGTGAGATGTGTGACGGTCCGAAACGTTTTCTTGGGGAGGTGGCTATTCTCTTTAGTCTGCCACGTAAATTATATGAAATAAAATATGATAAGATTCAGAAGACATTGTTCCATTTCTAGGCTGGGCAGGGCAGGGAGACACCGATGCCACTCACAGATTGCCAAGCTTATTTCAGTCCTAAAAAATATTTATTTATTTATATTAGACATGGAAAAACAACGACTTACAAGTATTTTATAAATAACATGATGTACAACATAGAGTCAATTATGGAATTATATACATGCCCAGCACAATTTCCAGTCCAGGTCAAATCACATTTTTGAAACTTCAAAACCCACATAACTGAAACGTAAATATTATGCCTTACGCTCTCCCGCAGACTTAGTTTGGGAGATATCCACGTGAATCTGTTTCGCCAATAAACTTAATGATGTGGTAAGCGAAACTGCTGTGAGCAATTCTCCCGCTCACAGTAACAATGTTGCTCTAATAACAGTTCACACTATTCATTGTTAAAGTTTCGCGGGAGACTCCATGTTGCGAATTCTAACTTAGGATTTGTAAGAAGAAACTCTATTTAACTTCTTGTTTTGGTCGTGTTTTAAATTAGCAGACTAATGTCGCCAGACTGCAATATACAAAATATCTTTGTTGGAAATATTTTGACGTTTCATCAAGGTCTTTATTGACATGTTTTTTAGAATTATTCTACACCAACGTAAAATATATTGATTATGCAAGTTATAAAATATTTGACGTATATAATTTCCGAGCAGCCGTCGCGTCGGCGTGACGTCAACATTTACGGATCAGTCACATTTTATAACACCGTAACCTTTTTTATCAGATTGAAAATACGATTGAAAATTCTAAATATATTATTTCCCTTGAGAGAATTTTAACCGCACAGCTGTCAGGTATTATACACTGATCCTAAGACTTAAACAAATTAGGCGGTTTTTTTTCAAAAAATAATATAAGTTAACAGCAGTGGCTTTACTGTTGTTTAAATTCCTGTTCTGAATATGTTTGGTGCCGCTATTCTATCTTGCGGACGCACATGCACCATTCTAAATCTTGTAAGCCAAGACCGACTGTAGCGCGTAGTAAAATGACATTGAACACCGTAGGTTAACGAATCTTTTGCCTAATAGTATTAACAGTAAAAAACATATAAAAAACAACAATAAAAATCACCATTCCTGAAATAAACGTCGCATACACAAGTATGCGAAAAATCCAACTGATAATTATAATGCGAAATGCCGAGTTGCGCCAAATTAAACGCTACAAGCACCTATTCGCGCACCGTTCGACAAAGGCCCAAAAATTGAGTTTAATTTTAAGTGCGATTTCCTTGTGCCGGCGCGGAATTAACGTGCGGCGTGGAGGAGCACTCGTCGCTAATTGTGTGTGACCCGTACCCGCTGCGTCCCATCCACTTGGCTGCAGGGCTGCCACAATGTGCCTTCATATTACGTATGACGTCGTGGCGTATAAATAGGTCTTGTGGTTCCGTTTGTACATTTTCGTAATTTGAATAATTGTGTGTGCAATTTTAGAGAAATGTTGTGTTATTGTTAATTGTTGAAATGTTCATTGTTTTCTAGGGGTATTTATTGAACTATTTCAAAATAGTAAAATAATGTTGACAATAATCTAAATATGAGTTAATTGGGTTCAAGTTATAATAATATGAAAGATTGAGTAATAACTTAACTAATAAATTGAGTAAACAGAAATTCGGCGAGGTACGTACAACTTAAAAATCATATAATTATAATATTATCATCGTTCGTAAATATTGTTTCTTTAATAAAATTATAGATGTTCAAAGTCAATATGTATTCACTTGCCTTCATTTTATGTCTCTTCAAATATTAGCATTTAATTTCTAATAAAAGATAAATGCTTTTATATTTAATAAAGTGCCAGTGTTGTCAAATATTTATTTTGAAATTATAAATAAAATTAATTTCTTATAAACATAAGTATGAAACAAATATACTTTTAATTACACCCAAATTATTTAATTAGAACCAGATCTTTTCCAAACAAATGTTCATGATACGCGCCTTGTTATAGAAAATGTACTCGTATAACATTTTTATTATTAGCACTGATAAGTATTTGGAATCCAATGTTGTCCTGAGTCAACCCTGCCCGGTACGTGTCACTCCCATGTGTTACGATTATTTGCGAAGGACGCGAGCCGGCGTATGTTTTAATTACGTGCCGCATCGAAAAACTGATCTCCCTTTCAATTCTGGCACATGTTAATCTTTTGTTTGAATTAATATGACCGCCCCTAAATCCCCCTTTTATGCGACTCTCCTAACTCGCGGGCGACCAGAATACGGTCTTTTATTTCTTACATCTTCAGTTGTGAAATTGATTTTGGCTTTACAAATTGTTAATTGTTTTTGCAGTTGCGAAAAGAAGGGTTGAGAGTTGGGTAATTGAGTTGAAGGCTTAGTCACTTTTCGTTGAAAGTGAGGCTTGTTTTTGTTTGCTAGCAATACTACTGAAGTGAACGATTTAAAAATAAAATATTGGAAATATCATAAAGTAGATAACTTCTTACTTTTCTTGTAAATTCGTCTTTTATTGTCACAAAATGTACTATGTACCAAATAGGAAAATTCTATTCCAAAAATTTCGAAGGTCTTAACAAGTAACTATAAAATATTATGACTACTTTTTAAAAATATAAAATAAATTTATCCATAAAATGTTCTTTTACTTTTATAAGAACTTATAATATAGTCTTTCCTCGCTTAAGCATCGCGTAGAGCGCTGAACTTATAAAGAAAAACTTGTATAACAGATACAAATTAGCCGCTCAGTTGATAACATTTTAAAATAATATACTCGTAGTGTTGGTTAGGAGCTTGTTGCCCGCAGCTCGCTCCCATGGGAATAATTATTGCCGGGAATTTCTTATTTCCTAGCGAACAGGAGCGGAACTTTTCCAACATAAACACTAAGAGTTTACTTTGTATAACAAATTAGTTTCATTATACATACGATTTTTATACTGTTGAGATGTTTTAAACAAAATGTTTATATTCAGTAGAAGAAACAAAAATTTGAATTGTTAATTTCATATACTGGCATTAAAAATTAACTGCAATGCACATGATTATTAACAGTAGAATAGAAATAGAGTACCCACGCTCAACAGCCGGACAACCTCCGTGGCGCAGTTGGTTAGAAGCCGGCTGTGAAACGACGGGCCGCGGGCTCGATCCCCGCACCGACACAAAGATTTGCGTGAACCACAGGTATTTTTTTCAGGTCTGGGTTTTTGTGTGACCGAAAAGTTTCTCATAGTTTAGTGTCAGGACTATGTATGTGACTGCTGGGTGTATTTATTTAACAAAATTATACCAGCATTGCTCAGATCGGACTTGCACTGGCTGAGCTCAAAACGCAACATACTTGTACCTGGCATTACGACGGGTTTCCACGATAATATAAGGTGGTCGCTTTCCACAAGGGTACGAATACCATCACAATGTTTTGAGTTACCAAACAGAATACAACAGTAAAGCGGCTACTCCACTTTCCCATGAGACAGTTTTAGCACACCGGTCGAGCCCTCTGATTCCTATTGTAGCAGTAGTGATCAAAAACAAGGCTTTACTAAAATACTTAAATTTGATAATTCACGATATCCCGTCAATAGTTCGTACATCAAACATAATATAAAAAATACTTCTATTTTGTTACTCTGGCTGGACAACGTGACTATAATGAAAGTTATTGCGAGGGAAATACACTCTCGGACGATACAATTACACAAATTTACTCGAAAATAAAGCACTCGGAATACCAGATATCTAAGAAATTTACCTGAAAAACTTCGTTAGTCCATGCAAAACAAGCCCGTGCTACTTAATTACAAAATTCAAACTCATTTAGTGGCGCAAACTAGAGCGCCGGCACTGCCGCTTTGTATATTTAAAACTGTTTTTCCGTTATCCGAGTCTATGAAATACATTTAAATAACGCCATACGAAAGAGCATTAAGTGTAGCAATGCGCTGCACTAATTGCTTAAGGGGTAGAACGAGGCAACTTTTTAAACAGTCTGTATGGCATATTAATCGCCTCCTTATTCAACTAAATAGTCATGAATTATTGGCGTTAATTCGCATATAGTTTACACGTCAAACATTGTAAACAAAATTATTTGTAATGTTATATTTACACAAGCTATTTGAGCAAACTAAATATAAAACTGTTTAATCCAGTCGCACTTGTTTGTATGATCGGTCCAATAGGTCGACAAAAAAAATAATATGTGTATTTAAAATTAAAGTAATAATAATTCTGTGTTAACTACAATTTTCGGAAAATTTGTTTGAACAAGTAAGCACTAAAATGACAAACCGATTGATAAAATAAAAACGGTTTGCTTGGATAACTAGCTAGTTTAACACTACTCAATCCTTGCATGATACACAGCAACAAATCTCCTAAATCAGATTATATTAATGCGGGTTTGAATCTTCACCCCTCAAGCGAAAAGTGATTAGTAACCACAAATCCATTAATATAGAGGGGCTAATGAGTTGATATCTAATTTGAGCGGTAATGGCGTCTAGTGGGATGTGTTTAGCGGCCTTATCTTGTGAGGAAATTGCTCGGCTGCAGAGACCGGGCCGGCGTGCGCTCCCTTTGAGAGCTTGTGGTCGACTGAAGGATACCTACGTGTTGAGAAATATGTAGGGAACGTGAAAAATATTTTGTGAAGTTAACAATATATTGTTATGCGTTTTTTTTTTTTGAAATTCTTACATTACTATGGCGAATCAAGTTACAACCTTCTCATTATTATGTCTAAAATATATTAGTAATATAGTTGTACACAGTAATATTATGTAATGATAAGTTGCCTGGGACTAACATTTGCGCTTGTCATGGCGATGGCCTTATCTCTGTCATGTTTTGAAATGTAAATAAGATTGGCATCTCTAGTTTTCTTCTCATGGATACAGACATAAGCTTATTTGAGCATGGCAGTCATGATGCAAAATAAATAGTGCCATGATAATACCTCTGCCTAACCATTCTGGAAAAAGGCGTGAGTTTATATAATATGTACGATGCAAAAAAGTCGCTCAGGGCGCCAGCTATTAACGAAAACGCTGAACCACAGCAAATTTAATAACAGATATTACTTTAATCAAAAACTATACCAGTACATCGTTCATCTCCGGTCGGACCCTCGTAGAACAGCATCCTTAATGTATTCGAGAGGCGGTTTCTCATTACATTCATTGTACTGTGTGCCGACCGCAAAATGTTTCGTAATTGTAAATACAGGCAAACTCATTTGGGCACACGACGGCCCGCCAGGACGGCCGTTGAATTTATAATTTTTATGACTACCCTGCTAGCTTTTAAGTAATGGCTCAAAGTGTATATCTATTGCGGCAATTTGATTTTTATTTTGATTTCTTTATTACGTCGATTTTTGAACATCGTGATTTCGGAAATTGATTTAAAAAAAAAAGTATGTAATCATATGTAAATTGAGTAACCCCCGGTTGCAATACTATGCTGTAGTATGTAGACACGATTGAGCCAACTTTATTGAGTTTATTCTCCCTCATCTCTACCTATTTTATTCTCATTTCCAGAAAGGTTCCCAAAGAATCTCTAGTTCTTCATACATTGCGGACATTCATATGTAGTGATAAACAATATTTTATAAAGGACTCACTGTTCGTTTAATGTCCATTCTACAAGGCATGTAACCACAAGTACTCTCACAATATAAACAACAAAAAATCTTTTTTTCTAGTTTCATTAGCATTACGTCTACATTAACCATTCAAACTTCTCCCAAATTCAGCGTTTCAACCTTAAACAAACATCTGCACTATGTGCTTACATTTTCGTTTGTTTCAGTGACAGTATACGAAGGCGACACCCTGAGTCTGCAGCGCATCAGCCGCACCGAAATGGGAGCTTACTTATGCATAGCCACCAACGCAGTGCCGCCCTCTGTGTCTAAGAGGATCATTGTCGATGTGGAATGTGAGTTTAGACTTTAGTCTTTTTCCATAGGCACTTTTCAGTACAATCTGATATTGATTTACTTTTTCGTATAAGTGGAAAAGCTCGGTCAATGCAGTGTCATTTTCCTATCGAAAATCAACTTTCACAATAATCTTACGAGCCACCAATCAGTTACAAAACAATATATAAGCCTTTATGGTAACTAGCCCATAAATCCTAAACGTTGCGTTCTATTGTTATACAACTGAGCTTCTCCGGTCTTGTTGGGGACAAGATATAGGATAAACGTTATTACTTCGTTAGTATTGTTTAGGGTTAATGTACATTATGTGGATAGTAGAGTTCTAGGTTTGCATCTAAAACGAAATTGTTGTAATTTGTAGATTTTTTTTAACAAATACACTTTTCTCGAGGTCGGATTAAGAACTACCTTCAAGCAACAATCGATTTAAAGCTGATAAAATAAATTTGTCTGGAACATGTAAAAATAATTAAAACAATAACGCCGTCACTACATTGGGAAAACCAAGATTTCGGATCATGAAAAGAAAATGGCGAGAATTAGATTCAGCGTATTCTCAAATCAATACTGAAACCTCTATCGATTTTCCGAAATAACTTCATGCTTCGATTCACTCCCAATTCTACGAAAAGAAAAAATTGAGACAACAAGTTAAACTTTGGGAGTATTCATTACTCAACGTTGCGTGGGACTATCGCAAACACTGATGTGATTCCAAAAATAAAATCATATTACATCACACCAATAGCCTTTATTTTTACGGACAGTTATATAATTATTCTAAATATAGAAGCATACTTATCTAATAATAAACGTGTACGTCCAACAATAATACACAGACTGACCAGACACTTCACTAAGACGACATTCTAGTGTATGGAATATCAGAAACTACTAGAGTCCTTTCAGTCCCATAACACACAACACAAACATTTGTGTATCTCACAAACATTTGTCATTTAAATTTCCGTTATGACTATCAATTTAATGCACTGGAATCGAAAAGTTGTCAATTATCGTAACTACGGGTCATCTGCGCAAGTTGATCAAACCGCATCGAACGCTGCCAAACCACTTCTCGGTTGCAGAATTAACTTTCGATCATGTAACAATAATTTCCATAATATTAAGGGTCATTAAAATACTTTGCTACATCATCCAAAGTACCTACATGCTAAAATTTAGAGCAGTCCAGTCCAAAATAGGATATAGGTAGGATATAGGTAGATATTGAATAAATAATTTTAATACTGGAGAAGACATTATATTATAAGGAAATAAAATATATCGAGCTGAAAAACCAAATCTGGCATTAATCCGGACAACACCAAGTAGAATTCACCAAGGACATAATTGATAAAGAAAAATTGTGTGAATTTCAGATAAATGTTAGCATTAACCAACAAGTTAATTAATATAACCTCTTGGCATAGGTAAATATCAGCTTCTATACTTTAGCTTACGCCATTATTCATACTGAAAAAAAAATAGTAGTTTACTCATTGAGATATTATACACTTCAATGTAGTTTACCACGTTGACTGAACAAGGATAGGCTGGAAAATTCTTGAAAGTGTCTGTTTAAAATAGATTTTCTCAAAATTTTACAAAAATGACATCACAGTAGTTCCTCGAAACCTCATAAATATTGCCAGAAGAATGTACAATAGCTTTCAAGCTACAAATTCACAATACACACTATACACGTTTCACAACGAAATTGCCGTAACATGGTTATATGCTCTCTCAACTAGCTGAGATTATGTCACACCATCCGGAAGACCAGGCAGTTTAATTAGCTAATACAACAGCTACACATGATTTATGCTAGTTTTATGTATATTGGAAAGCAATTGGCACTTTATTCATATATCGCTATATTACTATTACATTACGATTGAAAAGCATAGCTGTATTTGCTTTTAATGTGGTCGCAAGAAGTCACTGGATGCAGGTCGCTTCCAACAGGTCAATGTGAGGTTCCACGGGGGAGGCCTATATTCAGCAGTAGACTTCCTGCAGCTAACGAGAGAGAGAGAGAGATACGCTTTTGTTTCAGAAAAAACTATCAGGGGCATAATACAACACACTCACTACACAAGTTCAGCAGTAAAGGAATAGCACGTTCCATACTTTTATTACTCTCACCAAGATATAATCTCGCTGTTGTATTAGTCATACTCGTATCACTGGTTTAGTGGATGCATATTTTATAGCTTTGAACCGCGAGGGGCTGGTTTGCTTCGTCAGGCAATGAGTTTTTGGTTTGAAAAATGTCATACCAGTTGCTCGTGATTGGAATTTATGCCCATCTTGCCAGTTGTCGTAACCCCAATCACTAGTGAGACCCCTTCCTACCCCATTTACACAAGGCTTATGTATATAATCACAGTATTCACCCGGGTCTTATTGTTCACATATCTTGCATTCCACAAAATTATTTTGTTGGCCATTTAATTTACTTTCCTGACTTCCCACCAGCTAATTTCAAACTGGTCTAAGTTATCTAATAAAACTGTGGCCATCTCGAGTTAACTTCACAATTCTAGTCAATTGTAAAAACACGGATCTACTAAATTCATAAATCAACGAAATAAAATTAAGAAGTGGCCGTAAAAAAATACTACACAGCCGTGGAAATGTTATTAAAATAATAAAAACTAAGTAAAAAGAAGAAGTCATTTAACGTCGAGGACTCGCTCTTTTATTTTGATTTCTTATTAGAAACGACGAAACAGAGAGTAGGGCTGCGGTAATTGAAAGATAATATTTTTTCTGGACGGTGCACGCTTTAGATTGCGGCTGCAGACAATCTATCCTTTTTATGAAAAGTGGTTTTTAATGTAAAAGAGCGGACCGCCGGTTGCCTTGTTTTCCAAAGGATGTTCCTTTACAGGCAAGAAAAAGCTGTTTGCAAAATGTTTAACGCCTTGAGAGAAGTGGTTGCGGATGAATGTGTTTATTCTGCGGAAGATACGTGTTGAAGACTGTGCGCTGAATAACAATAACATCTGTAACGGAGTGAGAAAAATTGTGTTGAAACAACACCGACGTATTTTAACTGTGCTAATCAACTAATGAACAGTATTGTTTAAGCCCCAGCACATAGCTAACATTAAAGGTGTTGTAGTATTGTTCACTCTAGACTTACTGCTGTGCTGCTAAAGTCATATTCACAGCCACCAATTGCTTAACTAGTGATTCGGCACGCATTTAGAAAGTATCAAAGTTACAAGACATGTTGATATTACACAACTAATCCAATTACGCTACAGAAAACAGTTCGAAAATATTTCCTTCCAAATTAAATTACCCGCTAGTATTACGTGCAGGAAAAGTATTAAAACTCGAGTCACACCATTTTTCCGTACAAAGATAGGGGGGATGATTCGAAAATTATTATCCAGAAAATTCAGTTGTTAAACTATAAATCGAGCGGGACTCGTTAACCAAATTACAAATGGCCGATTCGCGCACTTTACGACGCGGCCACTTTATCTCGGCGTAATGAAGTCGTGCGCATAAAAATCGCGTCTTTATAAATATTTTAAAACGCCGCTGAATATTAAACCGTATCAAACGGGCACAAGTAATATTACTTCTTGAAATTGCCATCATAAACTCTGCGAAATGTGAATTACTCCCTTCAAGTGTGGATTTTATTATGTCGGATGTGTTGTGTGAAAAATCGTCGGGGGCGGTGCGGGGGCGGCGCGGGGCGGGCGGGGGCGTGCTGCGGCGGAAGGGGCGGACGGTCGCCACCACCGTCTCCCCATCCATCATTATTGAAACTTTATAAATTGCTTCCTTTGAGTTTCTGTGTTCTTGTGTTCTGTTAACCCAACTGCTGTAACGCTGTTGATTGATAGGATCGCGTAGGTTTATCACTGGTCTTCGCCCAACCGACAATTTTATCATTTCTCATCTCTTTATTTTATTTGTTTCTAGATATTTTCATGAGTCTTTTCACATCACAGTAAACTTTTCAACAACTTGTTATTTTCAGAAACGGTGTTCACTACACAGATTTTGGTATTCATTAACATTCTATTATACTGAAAGTATCACACATAGATTATCTAAGTAGATAAAGTGAGAGAAAACTAATTAATGATGATCTTCGGCGTAATGTCAAATCAGTCCTCAATGACTAAGCCGAACAATACTGCCGTCTATTTACCATTATGACAGCAATCAATTCGTAAGTTTTATTCTCCCTCCCTCTCTCTCTGCAGCCACAGGAAGTCTACTGCTGATCTCCACATCGACCTGTTGGAAGCAGCCTGCATCCAGGTCCTTCTTGCAACCTTAACCAGTCTTGTTTTGCTTCTCAAAAAATATTTATAAATAAAATTAGCCCTAAATCTTAATTTTATCTTGCACAACGTTTTATGTTTAAATTACAAATCACATAATTTTATTAACACTCAAAAGCCTTATCTAACTACACGAGATAATTCATGAGCAGAAATGTAGGTGAAGTAGCGTGGAGGTTATTACGCGAACGTCACAGAGCTGCGCATTAAGCTGTGTCTAAATTGTCAACCACATTTCCAAGCTTCATACACAAGCCGCGCGTAATGTAATTGAACAAACGTACAAAAATTGCATTTACAGTGTCACTGGGGAATAGTGATGCGGCGTTTCCGTGTATGCTGTTGGCGAAATTTAATTAGCTTGGCCGTTCGGGGAATAACTTTTATTTTAAACAATAATGATATAAAAAACAATGTTGTTTTAAGATTATGGTACATAGACACCAAATTATAATGACCCCAGTATTTTCGGGAATCAGCAGATAATTTTAATTAGCACTCCGTCGCGTTACAAAAAAAGAACAATAGTTAACAATAATCCTTTAGTTAATAGTTATAATATTATAATAATTTAATATTCCAACTATCTTCATTTTAACCCCATAGTTTTGCAAGCAAACTATTTGTGCAGATAATATGAATAGAATTTTATTCAATCATTCCACATTATTCTTCGAAAACAATTGTCCTAACAATTAACAAGTAATGGGACTGTTGTGACAATTTTTTAAAAAACGAGGCACAGATCTTACAACACCAAACAATTCCCAAAACATACGTACTGGCAACATTGGGCGTCACGTCCCATCACTACAGCGGAGTTGCTTCGTTCATTTAAAAATCCACATACAGTAGAATATAAAGCGGCCGCCCGAGGACACGTTACAAAACATCATGCTGCTCCGTTTCTGAGACAAAAACTTGTTTAATTTAAACTTAGTTATCGCCAGTTGGATTAGTTCAGTTGGAATTCGAAGAATAACGCTGGCCGGACAAACCCGATTTGTGAGTGTTTCGGTCTGAAAAATGTCATATAAATCGACCGGGACTAGAATTTGTGACTAGAAGGTGGTAGGCTCGCCTTCTGTCGCAATTTAAAAAATAATATGGTTTGCATTATGTCCATTTTTTATTGAGGATTTCCTCATTGGACTACGTAGATAGACGGGGCTTGCCGGCCTCCTACCGATTAAAACCCCCTGTTGACAGATGGAGACGTCACCTGTGCTACAGACACGGCCAAGAGCTTATGTATGTACCGTCTCAAAGCTTTGTACAAGGAATTGTTGATGAGAACAAATGGAGGCCTCTTGTTCAGGAAACCTATAAATAGAGTTTTGACATTTCACCTGTACTAGTTTGTAAGTAGGTGTATTGTTGGGAAATTAATACACGCATTGCGTAAAATAATGTTTTAGGACGAAAATACATTTTTGCTTCATGTAAAAGTAAGAATTAATGATAATTAAATATCCACAGTATAATTTTTATAAGAAAAAATACAGTGTAATTGGGAACAAAAATTCAAGGGCTGAATTCCTATTTAATACTAATTATTTTAGTTTTGGTTTCATACACATAAACTCACGTTTTTTTCCCAGAAGGGATAGGCAGAGGTGCTTCCAGGACACCCAAGTATCGCATTGTATGTTACGTCCCACGGTGTAATGGGGGGCGAGCCTATCACTATATCGTGCACAAATTTCTGACTCCGAACTGATAATGAATAGAAAAATCCAATATCACTTTGTCCTACCCAGGATTCGAACCCGAGACCTCAGCTTTGTAAGAATATAAAGGACATGCTAAATGTACCAAATGCAATTAGACCATTATAGTTTTTTTTTTTAACTCCGAAAGGTAGTAGTCGTACATGCGACCTTTCTTAAAATCATAATCGATATAATAATTCAACAACATGTATAAACAATCACACTAGGATTGTATGAGTCTAATTAATATGTGGCATAAAGCAAATGGAAACTACGAATTCGTCTATTTGCGCGTGACCATGTAAATAAAACTGTCTGGTGTTTTATGTCGTCTATATTCAAATTTCATTTTATTCCAAAGATAAATATGTTTTAGATGCAAAGCTATCACGGAGCTGGCTCGAAAATCCTTTCCAGATTTATTCCAGTCTACTTGAGTGAAATTTTAACCGCATTTTTCTAAACAGCGATTTACTTTTTAAATGGATGTTAAGAGTGTATCTTATTGTCTGAATACATTTCTGTATAACAAAATGTCTTATATTAATCTTTAAAAAAGGTTTGTAATTAGATTTTAATCTCATAGCATAATGTTACAAGCAGCATAATTTTCATTTGAGCGTGTTCACATTGCAGTAAAATTACAGAATTACTAAAGCTAACTAAGTTTTAAATCTGCTGAACATTTATTCATTCGTTCATTTCTTCATTAACTCATTTTCTATTGATCTGATACTAATAAACTCCAGACTGAATTACCTTTAAAGCTGACTAAATTCAAAGGCAGCTGGTCTAATATTGAAAAGCGTCTAGTAACATGAAATGATTTTTGTTATTAAAAAATATTAGGTCCACACTGATCTTAGACCTGTAAGACCGACTAGTCCGTTATTTTATGACGCCTGCGACAAAAGAAATGTAACATCTTCTAGAGTCTGTACAATTTCTGTGGATGTTTTGTATGTGGATTATCTAAGCAAGCCTTTGTTTCCAGTTTCACCGATGATCTGGGTGCCTAACCAGCTGGTGGGCGCGCCAGCTGGCACTGACGTCACCGTGGACTGCCACACCGAGGCACATCCACGAGCCATCTCCTACTGGGTGTACGACAACGTCATGGTACTGCCTACTAAGAAGTACGCTATCAATACTGAGGAGAACTCTTACAGGTACATATCTATGTTAGTTTTTTCAAAGAACTGTAGCTTAAGCGAATGAGTTTAGTGAATGAAAAAATCACGCCATAATGTTGATCATATATCATCATAAACAAGGCAACTTGACTGGGGCGAAATCATATTATTATTCACAAAAACAAACGTAGTTAGACATAAGCATTTTATTGCTTTTCGTTTGGGTAGTGATAAATACTGAATAATTATCTACCATAAACTCATGTCTTTAATGTTAGACACTCCGTTCTCTTGCTCCTGCAATTCACATAAAGTCTTCATATGGCATGGCTGCACATAGTCGGCTGTAACTACACTTCATTAAGTAGGCCCGTTGCTCTTATCGCTTGTAAATGCAATTATTTTATATTACTAGCATTTTATTGTGTGGGCTTTGTAAAAGTTTCCCCTTTCTCCTTCAATACCCTTCCCGCTCCCCTCCCGATTGTAACACATCTTTAAAGATGTTTGCTCGTTTGCCGAATCTATGCAATAAAAAAAATATATATCCAACTAGAATCGAAATCTTCCAAATCGTCTTTCTAGGAAGCTCTAATATTCTGCGAATCAATTTATCGGTCGTTTGGCCAAACACTTCGCATACCCTAGAGTTCTACACAAACCCGATTACTTTTCAATCCAGCTATATTTTTTCTAATATAAAATACAATTTGTAAATTTTAAATCATTAAAGTTAAGTGGTGAAATAAAACATTTTACATTGAATTTTAATATGAAACTGAAACTCCGATCATTGTTTGCAAATTAACTCCAGTAAATATCGAGCATTATATTTCAATATTACTTTATATCGCTCCAAAAATTAAATTTAGCTGATATTTTGTATCAACGTAATCACCTGTATTAATTATACGCTTGGATTTGATTAGAGGTGAATCAGAGAAATCTTATTACAGTTTCCAGACTTCTGTTTAATGTGTATTCAAATAAGTATACTTATCATAATAATATTGTGCTTTGGCCAACATTTATGTTGGTTTTATCGTCAGTAGTATCCAGAGAGGTGTTTTAATTTTCATGGTCAGTAAGTCAGAATTATGACTGACTAATATAATGTATCTAAATACATAAATACCCACACGCAACAGTCACAAATGTAGTTCTAAACATTGTATTAGAAACTATTAAAGACTTTTCGATGTAACAACACCAGGCTCGAAAGAAGACATTTGTGTAAAACACCGACATTTGCCTTTTTCCGGGGAACTAACTCGCAGCCCCCATTCCCGACCGGCATCTCATCCAACTATACCACGGGAGCTGACATAATAAACCTTTACACATACATTTTCACCATTGCTAAAAATACTCTTATGCAAGTGCAGGTACGAACATAAAATTTCACATATACAAACCGATAGTTGATAAATATTTACCCGTGCAGGAGTCCATCTAACCATTACCGCAGAGAGCTAATTGCCTGGTGCTTTGCCAATCAATCCACATATTATCAGCAATATAAATGAAATGTATGTCAGTGATATACTCATACTACCAATCTGTGTTTTTTAGTTGCCACCAAGATCAGCAGACTTATAGTAAGCAACGGTCGTTGCTCTTCAACTTCCTTTTCATTGCCTTCCTAAAATTGGGCCTAATATAACGTTCCAAACAAAAATTATGTAAATAGAAATGGTCATGGGTAAGATTCACGCACCGAAGCAATCGTTTGTGTCGTCCAACGATATGTACTTCGGCTCCTGAGAGCAAAGTCTCTCATAGTTTTTGATACCCTTCACACAAGATTTGAAAATAGTACCGTAATGTGGGCCAAGTCCGTTGACAGTAATTTTTTCAAGTAGGTATAATAAAAACCTATGCAAACATACCAAACGAAGATCGAATTGTTTTAAAACTATAAGATTAACTCTACAAGGACGTCTTATGGTAAATAAGTCCATAAAAATATACAACCCAAGCACAGTTTATTTCTAGTACTCCTTGTACCCTGTTGAATTTTCAATTCAGAGTTCTCTATTAAAATTCATTCGTACTACAAATTAGAGTCGTTAGGGTGAGATTATTTCACCCCGCGATAATTTAAACAAATTGAAGTAAATTGTTCCAACCCTTTCTTACCGAGCGAAGGGGGCTTTAAGGACAATTTTATAGTAAGAAAATCTGAATGGAAATGTATTTGAGTATCTTTATGGTATTAAGTAGATAATTACGGGTTTGGTTGTGATTGTGTACAAATACTAACTGTTGAAAACGAGCGCAGTGGAGTACATTCACAAACAAAATGTAGTGCTACAATTATAACTCGTACTATATTTTAATCAGTGGATATTCTTACATTGCATTACTTCATTGGAAAATTTTCATACACAACTAATAAAAAGAGAAGTTTGTATTATATATTTGTACAATCAAATGAGACCACCGCAACTGATGGTGCGTGTAGTGCCGTTCAGTTCAGATTTACCACTCACACACACCCTCGACACAAATATACGAGCCTACTTATTTACATACGTCTTCATGTGGCGTATGAAGGGAATTAAAACCTTGGTGACCTATTTCAATTTATCCTACCTTCATCTAAAGCCTATACATTTAAGAAGCCTTTGCTCATAAATGGTAAAACAAAATTACGGATATCACTATCTATAAAAAAATAAGATATTGAGAACGAATAACTAAAAGGAATACGAAACTAATATTTTACGGCTTACTAATAATCGCTTCAAAGCCGGCAAATAACGTTAGTCTCGTCCCGAGTAACATTTCTTGGAATCTTCTTAGTTGATGTTTTATTTCGTATAATTTTAATAAGCGATCTGCCTTAACATCTTTCTATTAAAGTAGCAGTGTCTTATATATAGAACCTTGGATACCTTGTTTATGCAAAAAGATCTCATCAAATATTATTTAAAATGTAGGGATTTTTAAATACTGCTTCAATTTGCCATCGATTCTCAAAGTGTCAAAATTACACTTATGTAACTTATGACCTGTCAATATGCATTCCAATGCAGTGCTCCTCATTCTTACTGAAAGGTTTTACGGCAGTGATAGTACCAGCTTACCTCTTTAGGCCTACTCCGCGGTATTGGAAAAGTTGCTAAGCAATGTCCCTATCGAAAAAAGGTAGCTTCCGTCCACCACGCCGGTATTAACAAAATAGTTAATTATTATCAATTACTTTATTTTTTTACTTTACAATCGAGAGAATCGATTGAGTGTGGTTAGGCCATATAGTCCACCACGCTGGCCTAGTGCGGGTTGACGGACTTACATACCGTAGAAATTCTATCAATTACTTTATTACAAATTATTTGATTTGTTATCTTATTAAAGAATCTGCTAAATATACATACTAATACTTGTGAATATTCCGTTCTAAGTTGGCTTTCTGTTAGATATGAGAAAACCTTGAAGTGCAGACCGTGCAACCTGCTTTAATTAACTTGCTAACTTTCGTAGAGCTACACTTCTTGAAATTAACTTTACTAGAGTTTATCGTAAATACCGAATTTAAATTATAATATTTCACTTTAGACTGAAGTTTTCTGGGTTTACAAGGCTTCAAAATTAGTTTTACTTTCACAGAATTTTACTAGGTTCAGCTCAAATATACCACAAATCTTAATTTCTTACTCTTTTGTAACTTAAGCGTACACAGTCTTATTAGTATATCTCCGCTTTTAAATTTTGACACAAAAAGTGACCACACTATCCCTCATGGTAAATACTTTGTTATCCAAATAAAATATCAGTTGACTAGAGATAATTATCTCTCGTCCTTCTAAAATGTATATTGCAAAGATATATACACGTAATTTTCAATCCCTTCAATACAGATTTGTGTCTATTAAGTCCATTACTCTGCCAGTCCAAACATCCAAAATGTAAGTCCCAGGGGTATTATTTACCGGAACAAAACACACAGCAGTTAATTATTTATTAACGGATGGACGCCTCCGAGCAAATCTGCTATGGTCGTTCCTGTACAAATATCACTGTATAGAGAGATACAGTAAGGTGTTAGAATGAGTAACAATTTTGATTAATCATCGACTACCAATAAAATTTCTAGAACATTTTCAAAAATTATAAAATATTTATACAATTACATTTAAATCTGTGTCAATATTGCGCTTTACTAGTTTAAAGGTAATCGCTAGATAGCACTAAACTTTAACATAAAGAGCATACCTAATTTTAATCGATACGACAATTAATATCTTTCATTTACTAGAAAAACGTCTTGATATAATTTATTGTTTAATAACATTATAGTGTAAAAGCTGAATTTTATTGATGTGTCTGGCAATTATCAATAGATGTTTCCTTGGCAGCCAGACACTTTTGACGGTTCTATCAACTCGTCAGACATGTTCAAGCTGATAACTTCCAAACGTTGTGGAGTGCAAGTAGATGTAGTGATGAGAATTGTGAAAGAAATGTTAAGATAGGTTGGGCATGTAGAGAGGATAGATAAAAGGCTATTAACCAAACAGATACATGAGGCGAGCGTGAATGGAAGAGTTGGTAGTGGTCGACCCCATCGGACCTACCTGAACCGGATCGAGGGCACCGTAGGCAAGGGTCAGGTTAAAAGTACCTTCCCCTATGGGATACATGCGTGACATTTTTGTATGTATATAACTTCCAAACCCACCACGATCTAAACTTCATAATAACTGATCGTGTGATTCCTATGTAAGAGGCATGCGTACACAAACTTTCAGCTTTTATAAATTAAAAGATCTGGTGGCCACTGACACTTAGGCTATTGTAAAAGTTGAAATATTTCATGTTCAGATAAATATTGTGAGATCAATATCTGTATTTATTATTTTCCTTTATCCCGTTTTAGTTTCAATTGAACAGAAAATCAGACTCAACAGTATAACATTAAATAAAACTAGTTTACAAATGAACTATTTCGATGTTATCATACTACACAGTTCCTATATGTACAATAGTAACCGCCCTCTCAGTTTCGTGTGATCGGATCGGGGTGGTAATTGATGAATTGGTATTATTGTCGAATCTATCGCGAGGTTTGTTATTAATTGGTGGGATGCTGAGCGTTTATCTCCGTCGTTTGATGTTCTTTCCTGTTTGAGGATAATGGCGCTAAACGTGTAACTTGTGGGGAAAGCCCGGATATAAGTACTGCAATAAATCGCTTTGTGGGTGCTATATTAAGGCTCGTGAGGATTATACTTTGTAATATATTTTTTAAGTTGTATATTTTTGGGATGTGCTTTATAATATAAGAATTGTAATGAGAGTATATCTAGCACATTTATTATTTATACATATAGACAAATTTTAAGGGAAATTGTAATTTCATAAGTTAACAATTTTCCGTGTTTATATTGAATTAATTTGAGGCTCGTTTGGTACATTTGATTTAATTTTGGAATGTTATGTTTCTATGGCTAATTTTAATTTAACCAACATTCGACATATACGTATATTTAACCGGGTATAGTTCATTTACTGAATCGTAATATATTGTTCGCAGAGCGCATATGAAACTGACGGTACGCAACCTGCAAGGCGGTGATTTTGGGAACTACAGATGTATTTCGAAGAACTCCCTCGGAGAGACGGAGGGCTCAATCAGATTGTACGGTGAGTGCTATTCTCCTTACAGTTGCAATATTATTGAGCTGCAATATTTTCAACACGACGTTTAGTCTCCATTTCAAAAGAGACGATACTTAAGATGCAATCTCCAAGTGACAGTGTCCTTTACTGATCTGGACTATGAAAAAAATATGAGAAAAAATGCATCTAACGAAAGCTGTAAAAATTAACTAAGTTGGTATGAAGAAGAAGCGACCACTCTTTCTGGAAATAAAATTTATTTAAATACTATTGCGCAATAGTCGCAATATTTTTGTGATGGTTATTTTCCTCCGCTGCGCTTATATTATATGCGAAAAACGAAGTAATATGACTGTGAATAAATGCGGTTTTAATATATCTAGTAGTAGAACACAAAATTATATAAATAGGCGAAATAGTTATGCAGAAATGCATTATCACTAAAATACTTGTGCAGCGGGCTATATTTAAGACGCCGTGTGCGGCGAAGAGTGGACTGTTTTAATTGAAATTCACTGCGCTCTAACTCCACGGCTTAGTTATAAATTGAAGCGTGGAGCTATGTATTAGAAACGGATATTTCGATTATCTAGAAAGTAAGCGGTTTTTCATCCACAATTTTAGGTTATCCAGAAGGTTTTACCTATTGAAGAATGCTATCGGCAAAGTAAGGATGTGAATGAGTCAGCCTTATTATTTCAAACAATAACAAAAAAAAAATGGTACGAAATGCACCAAGTAGGAAGTTATTATGGGATCAGAATGATAGTAATTGCTTAGATTAGTTTCTTAAGTTAAATTTTATTACAAAAGATTTTATTCCTTTTCATGTTAAGACTATAAACAAATAAATCAAAATTAAATAACGCTAAATGTGGAGAACAGTTTTGGTTAAAAAATGTCTTAAGCATTCCGAAAAAATATATTTGTGATATCACGTAACGAGCTGCTAAAACGTGGCTTGTTTTCAGAAATCCCGATGCCGTCGACATCGCCCAAGGCTACCGAGATGAAGAGCAACGCTAATAAAGAGAGTAAGTACTTGTCATCATTATTTGATAGGAAGATCATAATTCCATCTTCAATAGGAAAGTCAAAAGGGATCGATGTTTATCTGTCGTTAAACTACTGTAAAATAAATTACTGCTACCTTAACGACCAACCAGTTTTGTCGGTAGAACATTCTTGTGCAAACGACGTGTACATAATATAACCCGAGTTAGGTAATACTGATATAGTTAATACATCCAAATTAACACGTCTAGTGTCGACAGCACAAGAAATTGTCTTGAGTCCAATATCAAACTTTCCACGGCTATTATATATTTCTTAGAGTTCCTCTTTACGTGAACATTCAATTTATATTACATAATCATTAAAATGTTAATGAATTAACACTTAATAAATTATTTAGCTGCAAATTAAAGATATGAACAAGTTTGCCGCGTGCAAGCGTCATTGAGCCTGCGAGGCGCGAGGCGGCACTCGTCGTTCGAAACATTTATGTGCGAGCAAATTACATCATTACCGTAGGGAATAAACTAAATGTTTCAATAAATGTATGCACTTAATTAATGTCGGTTCATTAAATATTTATGCGAGTAAAACTTCAAGCTCTGGTTTTATTTTTGTTGCGTGCTAAGTGCGTGTAACATGTAACATGTAAGCAACATGTTTGTTAATCAGTTTAATTAAAAATTAATATTTTTAATCCTGTTTCGAATACAATTTTAATTTTATACTAAATTAATAAGTACACCCAAACAGTCATATACATAGTCCTGACCCACATTAAGATCAATTATGTCTTGTATCATGGGTATCAGACACTACGAGAGACTTTTCGGTCTCATAAACACTCAAACCAGAGACCAATGCTTGTGGGCCTCACAAACATTAGTCTCGGTGCGGGGATCGAACCCGCAGCATCTCGTTTCACAACCGGCGTCTAACCTACTGCGCCACGGAGGCTGACAAAGTATATAAACCCATTATACTTGTAAACAATTACATTTCATAGTCATGTCAATTTATCGGCCCATATCAATAGGAGTCTTGGGTGTTGCGAGCATCATTAATAAGAACTAGAGTAATTTTGACCACAGAATGCTACTGTTTAAAACAAATGACAGCCTCTGTGGCGCAGTTGGTTAGACGCCGGCATTGAAACGAGAGTCCACGGACTCGTTCCCCGCATCGAGACAAATGTTTGTGTGAACCACAAGTATTTGTGTCGGGACTGGGTGTTTGTGAGACCGAAAAGACTCTCATAGTTCCTTATGCCCACGACACAAGACTCGATCTTAATGTGGAGTCAGGACTATGAATGTGAGTGTTGGGTGTGTTTATATATTTAAATATTTTAATGCAAGTATTCACCAGCTCCTGTAGTGCCTGTACCGCACCAGTGTCATTTTAAAACAAATAGTATATTTTATGTTAGTTTCAATTCTATATTATTATTATTTTCGAATAGTTCCACCACTTTTACGATTAATATTCTTGGTCATCTAAAAAAAAAAATTGGTATACTTAAACCTTTTCACCAAATCCGATTTTCATCCTTAACAAAATCATATAACTCAGAACAGTAGCTCGAAAGAACACAAATATAATAATATGTTTTAATATATTTAACGATACGTACCAAATTACAAAATTATATTAAATAACGAAAGATTTACTAAAACAGCGACATGAAGATAACTTCGTTTTAGAAAAAAGACGAAGACGACTTGGTTCACGTGTTCATCAAGTTGTAAACGCACAAATGAACAAAAACTTGCTTATGTTATACTAGCGCGGGAAAGTGACTAAAATACATCTGATGGTGTACTGTAATCCAAATAGAATATCCACCGACAAGAGAGCTATCACGCTTCAGTCGATATAATTATGCCTGCCTGCTGAAACCAGTATACACAAGCTAAACACAAAACACAACAAACTTGTGCAATGATCACCAGTTTTTAGAACTGTGTCCCTCAATGTCGCCTGTGAAGTGGTCACGAACACCCTACCACCAGCTAACCCCTCCATTTCCTAATTGTATAATATTTACACAGTTTATTAAGTTAGAATTGAATTACTACAGCAGTTACACGAATGGGATGCATTAAGCAGTTAACTGTTAAAGCGGCAAGCTATATAGTTAATTGCAATCTCAACCGGTTGTTTTATGACGTTAAAGTCAATTTACCGGCGCGTTGTGCATTTTTCAGTTGCCCCAATTTTCCAGTGCTGTACGCTCATGAATTCTGATGCCTTTTTGGATTATTTCGCTGTTGCATTACAATGGACCTACTGTTTTTATATTGGGCTTGCGTGCGTTCATGAGATTCGCGACCGTAATTGGAGATAAGTTCCGTGAGGAATTTTTCACGCACGGAAAAGTGTTCATTTTTAAACAATTAGAGGTAAAATAGCAAGAAATTACTGTTACCATCGCAATGTCTATTTCTCTCGCCAAACAGCAGTGTAAATGCACTGTTGTGTTCCGGTTTGAAGGACTTTATACTCAGAATAATTACTGGAGATAATGAGACTTCACATCTTTTGTCTCAGGATCGCGAGCGCAGTAGAATGCCAAGCATTGGTTTGTAATTCATGGTGTTTAGTTTTGCTACTGTCCATGAGCGGTCGTCAACATGTCTTTCATACCAAATTTCATCAAAATCCGTTAAGCCGTTTCTGAGTTCATCGCTCACAACCGCACAGTCAAACAGATAAACAGACGGACAAACATTCTAAAAAACATTGTTTTGGATTCTATTATGTTAATATAGATCGCCCAAATTAGTTTTTCTCGTTTATCTTCCATGTACAGACATCCATCAGTTACATAATATTTATTATGTACTGATTTTCATCAGCCTACATTTATCCGCTGCTGATAATCTTCAGTGTAGAATATTGTGTAGACTCTACATGATCCCAATCTCAATATTATAGTTTCATTTTGAAAAAATATGTATCACGAAATACAATATATTTGGAATGTGAACATTTTATATTCTCCGCCGATCCGCCTTGAGATTTTGTTATTGTGTATGTAAAAGGAAATAATAATATGTAGTATTTATTCGTCCAAAATAAAAATGCATTGCAATTTAAAATCGGTACACTTAGTATATTAGTGATAATCCATCCATCCATCCATCCATCTATCAGCCCAAGGAAGTCCACTGCTGAACATAGGCCTCTCCCAATGATTTCCACAGTGACCTGTTGGAGGCAGCCTGCATCCAGCGACGTCCCTGTACTACTGAAGTATTAGTGATAATACTTCACAGTAATTGCAAACTATCACTAAACGAATAAAACATCGTGTACAAAAATGCATTTTAAAGATTCATTAGTGTCATTATAATTAACAAAACATAATTAATTATACGGAAAGCTTAAAGTCATCTCACATTATTACTCACTCAAAGAGGAAATTCATTTGCGCTTGTAATTGTCATATAATGAAATAATTATGAAAAGGCTTAATAATTTCACGCTGGCAGTAAGTGCCATAATAGAGCAGGTTATTTTCATACGCTCGGGAAATAATGATCCGACGTATTTTGGCTTCGCGGAACTAGTTCAAGATTTATTTAATTATTTTTTAATTAAAACTTTTATGTCACACTAATATATTATGAGCGTGTTTAAGATTTAATAACAGGCATACCTGATATTAAATATTTCAATTTTTAAAGCACAAATATAACAACACTTGTATATTAAGCTTGATGATGCTAAGAAAGAAACGCATTGATTGGTTTTACATAATATTATAGTCGTTTGCTTTCTTTCAAGGAATTTTTATCATTCTCGTATATGAATTAGTGCAATAGCGGACTAATCTTGCGGGTTTTCTCGTAGTCTTTAGCCAACATACAAACAGCAAATCTGAACACACGCCAAACATCGTCACCACCACCAAGGTACACCACCGACAATTTCATCACGATCAAAATCATCACTTCACCATCCATCGCCGGCTATGTAAAGACTCTGAGGCGTGTTGCAGGTACTCGGCGCGTAAACGTAAGTCGGTCGGTGCCGCGGGCCGAGGTGGTCGGCACCGAGCGGCCGAGCGTGGTGCGCGCCCAGCTGGACCGCGCGCCGGACCGCGACGCCGCGCACCACGTATACCGAGCGAACCCGCCGCACCCGCACCACGTCTCAGGTAACCATCACATCACCATTACCATCATTTTCTTCTGGTTTTAGGCTATTTCTATTAAGATATAAGTAAGTGTATATAACCGATACTGATTACAGCACGTATTGAATGTCTCGACTACAATATTACATGCTGTAATAACGACTGGTCTGGACTGTCACTTTAGGTGATAAAAACCTATTATTATAAAAAATGCAAGATAATGCAGACTAGGTTTGATTGGTAGATAATGCCTCAGGCATTAAGTCCACCTATACACAATTTGAATAAATTGTTAAAAATAAAATAAATAAGATAATGTGCAGCTCTGATCACTTTCCATCAATTGAGCCAATTGCTCGTTCGCCTTTCCTACGATATAAAAGTAGCTTCACCATTTACCATTTGGACAAGTCACTGTCGGTCATTAACATTATAACATTGTATGAGTTTTCATCGCCACCATCATTAAATTCAGCTCTAGAGACTACTCTAGTACAAAGTTTCTCTCCGGGATGAAAAAGTACCGGAAAAAAATACATAGACTTTATATTCAATTACCAAATGAAACCTTTATATTCAACCTATTCACAATTCACATGTGATTTATAATAATTCAACAATATCTAGAACAGGAGAGTTGTCGCTATTATCTTTTTACACTCGTAATTTCCACAACTATAGGTTTCCTACGGAATATTCCATTTTAATCCGTTCCATATCGTTCGAGGATTTATTAAAAATGGTTTGAATATCACGTCCGCCGCGAGTGAGCGCCGCACATTGCGGACGGGACTGTCTTAAGAATCGCTTTACTTTAAAATATAGCCTATTGTTAATATTTATGGGATGAATTCTGTGCGAATAAAATTGTTTAAAAATAACTATTTCATACGAAAAGTCGGAGTGTACTGAAATTATTTTAAAGAGGAGAGCGTACAAACTAGTCTTGTAGATATTTTTTATGTTTATTTAGGTTAAAGTTGTATAGTGCACCGTAGAAAACACGATAATTCCTTTCATTCTAAGCTTATAGTATACTTATTACATTCCATAAAAATAAAAAATGAAACTATAACTTTATGATGCGCGCATTCTTTAGTGGAAAATGAATTAATTATATGTATGTAGTACGCTTACAATTAAAGTAGAACGTTTAAAATGAAACGCTTTTATTTAATGAAAAATAAAGTTTAATTGTATCAATGCAATTTAAAGTTACGCCAAACGTGTCGTAACTTAAGCGTGCTCAGTCAGTCGCACGTCAAAAGTTATGTGTGTACTCGTAATGCATTGAATTCATAATAAATCACTGGGACGCCATTCATAATTTAACTAATTGTTAATTGTTTGCTGGAATAAAATAGGCATTTTAGTATAGTATCTTATTAATTGTATAATAATGGCTGTATCTAAACTGTACCATTTCTACGTAATGACTGCTTCTACTACTGAAGAGTTCAACTTACTCCGCCACGCTACCGTTGTAAAGTTTGTAGACTTCACGTAATATCAAAAATCTCATTTAAACACTCAGTTACGCAAGCTTCTTTGTACAATCAAAAAGTTTTTCCTTCTCAAAGGGAGCAGACAAAACTATTATCCATGGTGTATCAGTGGCGAAGGGTGATTTTTTTAAAAAGGGAAGCCGAAACTCAATACGCGAAATAAGTGTGTTTATACCTACTGGTCCTACATAGGGAAGACAATGCGACTGATACTTGATAGTAAACATAGTGCAGTCCGGATTGAGTAGATCAACTTATCGTGAGATGCTTCAGAGAATTAGCCCGAAACGCGACACATTTACATAATATGTACGTGTATCCTTATATCCGGACGTTTGCGAATATCCAACCACCAGCAAATTATTCCTCCGACAATCTCACTCACCAAACGAAACGATTGCGTTTCGTATGATGGCATCTACGTACTGCGGTCGTCGTAATTTCCATTACAACATAATAATACTATTAATATTTATGTACATTTTGTAATTTAAAACATTAAAAACTAAATGCGTGAACCAGCTAATACTCGTATACTGTCAAAATATTAATACAACACTTACAAATGCAGTGATATCTACACAAATACACACATAAACACACAAAATGCTGAAGAGCCGCAGCATGCCTCCTGCTTTTTTAACGGAAATTGAACCTTAAATCATTATAAGTTTAAGGTACAATTTTGCGTGATTTCTTGCAAAATACACAACCATGTCACACCAATGCGTAACATGCAGCCGACGCGGACGGTCGGCGCACGGGCCGCGCCATAGTTATTCAATAAGCCGAACAATTTTGGCAGTAATTCGCCAGAGGTCGCAACGCGGCGCAATCTTATTACGAGTTTGCTATGCGCCTCCGCAGTAATATTTACCTATGTGGCCGACAGATATCGTTGAATAAAATGAGTTTAGATATTACATAAATAATTTTGAAAAATTTGCTTGTTTATAGTGTAATGATAAATTACAAAAGGTAAGCCGCAGGGAATCGAGTTATATGGAGCCTTCGCCACTGTGGTGTATTTATACACAACACTCACAGATATGGTTCACTTCCTACACATAGCAACACATACAACACAGCATGATGTTCATAGGACTCACCTCGACTTGTTACTCAAGTAACTCAAAGTAAAAGATTTGTGACGGAGATCTTCCGCTCGGCACCGCATTACTTGCTTTATAGAACTGTGGATCAACTTAATAACCAAATATTGTTTTATATAACATTATACCCGATATATAGAGGCTTATCCTGCTCGAATGCTTTATCTTAAAACGTATAAAACATACATATTATACAAACATATTACTTTCATTATAAATTCATACTTACCGCAAAATATCGTATATAACAAGATAAAATTAAAAAACATCCAGCAACATGCAGATAAAAGTCTCATTTATAATTCCAAATCCACCGGCGCCATTATATCCCTGTTTACCGCATAAACGAATTACCATCCGTCAAACGAGCAAACTCTGGCGCATAAGCCTTAATATAACACGCCACAAAGCGAGTACCCGCCTTACTTACCTTTTTGTCTTCTTTGTTACATGATACTGCATTATTAAAGACGTCTCCGACATGTTAAAAAATAATGCGCCTTGAGATGTCTCGGAGAGGTAGCGTCTCTACATGGCGATTGTTTCAATGACTCCGCGCCCCGCCTTTTATCTTTCGGCTTACGTGCTCTTGTTTGAAAGGGTTTTGTGTAATGTTTTGTTGTCGGTACACTCGCGCCAAAGTTATTGGAAACAGAATGGAATTTAATGTCGAGTATTTATAGAGTCATATTTATAAAGCGCCTGCAGAAATGTAATGTTAAGATAGTGACAAATACATTTTGTTTTCGAAAGGAAAATAGAAAACAATACAGATAGACCATCTATCACTCCCCAATCCTACGTCAAAACAATGTATCAACACACTTTTTACATAACAAAACGGATGAAACCAAATCGGATGTTGTAGATTTTTTAAAACATTTCCCAACATTCGTTGCGCAGAAAAACGTATTTTCAACATAGCTCAAATAACTTGCATTCCGCCGTTTTATATAAAATGTATCACATCGCCGCGCAGTGAAATAATGTCCCCTAAAAACAAATAACCCAGAAGTAAAATAGGGGAAACAAAAACATAATCGTTTTGATTCGGGTACGTTTCAAACTTAGCTCACGTCTTTTCATCCCCAGGCGTGCGGTCTGCGGGCTCCTACCCGGCCAAATAGAGATTAAACATTCAAAGAGATCGCATACACACTTAACCCTAATAAATATTCAACTCGGAGGCGCGTGAGATCAGTTCTTGCGCTGCGCCGGCACGAGAAAAAGTGTTTCACTCAAGTTATATGAGATAGAGACGGAGATCGTTTGAATAAATATCGGTGGAATAAATTTAGAATCACTTTGGCCTCGCATAGTTCGTCTAGTGAGTTTCAACGATCGCTTTTTATGCATAAAATATTTAACACTTTTATTTTATAATTCGTTGTTTGTGGTTTTATTTTAACAGATGTATTGTGCTCAGGAAAAAGCATTGCGCGGTAGTTACAATAATAAAAATGCGTTTTTGGGTTCCTTACAACATATTTTTTTATGTAATACAAACATCATATTTATGACTTTAATACCTAAATGATATTTTTTCCGGAGCTCATAATGAAGCCAAATTTCAGAGTTTGTTATTTTAGGCGATGCAGGATATATTTTTTTCTCTTCTCTGCCACAGTCGTGGTCTCAAAGGGTTCGAAGCGTATAACATCATAATAAATAAAAGAATAACCAACTTGACAGCCAGTAGCAATCCCAAATAAAATAATGCATGACATATATCTCTAGTGCAATAAAAATAAACTCTTTTTAAGAAAATAAGAAACAAATGAGTAACATTTACATTTAAATAAAAAAGAACGCTTCAAATAAAGTTTCTTTTCAGCAGAATATAAATTACGAATGCTGGCCAAAAAGAAAATAAAAAAAATACATAAGGTTTACTCGTATTACGCGAATACAAGAAACAAACACAGAATGTATGAAAATTACCTGATACAAATGGAATTGGTACAACCGATAGCTTGTTCGCAAATCCGCCGAGAGACTAAGCCTTCGCTACGCTCTTATCGCGTGCTAGACTCCCAATAAAAATACCTACGCTCATATGAACAATTCTTGTTGTTGCACTCAAACGAAAATTGTTTTTTCGGAAAATGCCTAATATCATTATTTTTATGATGTTGGAGCGATACCAACATTTAGTAATTACTACTACCTCCATGAGCGCTTTAGTTATTAAAGAATTAAGTTATTGACCTTCAGGGAAAGAGTATATCTTGTTAATTTTGAACCACGGCACTGAAAAATGATATCATCATAAATTGGTAAACTAGTTATTCCAAATTCTTTATACAGGCTTCCACTTAGGTATGATGACAAAAAATACATTCCATAGTTGCCATAGATGGGCAGGCAGGATAGGGACATAGGAAATTAAATTCAAAAAAACACACTTATTCTAATTTAAACAAAAAAAAATGGAACAAAATTATAGTACTTTGGTTAAATTAAGACAGCCTTTTGTTCAAATTCCATCCGGTTATACTTTCCCGTGGCTCTCCGCCAGCAGTCAGTGAAGCGGCAACGATAAACGCCAGTGTACCTGCGCGCACTCCGCAGCTATATTTACTATTTAGCGACCGGATACGCGCCCGACTTCCTCCTCAAACGTTTTATTATAAGGTCTTGTTCTCGTGTAGACATTGTCACTTGAACCTGTAAAACTTATTTATAAAATGGCAGAATAAAAAAAGTACACACAGTGCCGAGAGAGAGATGGTTATTTTGTTGGTAGACAGTTTAAGCCAGTCTGCTCGAAACATGATATGCATCGACTAACCATGGGACACGCTGCAACTTTAACACTAGTGACTATAGCGAGTTTTCTACCGCCGCGCCGTGTACGCTATCTTAGCGGATACGATTTTTTTCGTTGTTCCACCACACCAGCTTTAGATTCTCTAGCTATCTAATTTTTTAACAAAACACAACAGCAAATTTCGTGTTAGATTTGTAATAATGGCAACACCCCGCTCGAGCAGACGATTCATCTTTAAGGAATCACAGAAAGGCTTTAGCACTTACAAGCACAAAAATTTATGTTTTCTATTTTAAAACCACCTCAATGAATCGGATGGAAAATATGAATAGTCAATAAGGCCGTGGGAAACTCATTAGTCGAAATTGCTCTGCCTGTCAACTAATCCACTAGGCACTTATTAGAAAATACACGATTACTTTTCCAACTCTTCTCCGAGTGAAAATGTTGTATAATTTCCGTACATAAGGGGAAACCCGGTCTAGTTTCGCAACTTTCCTCTGAAAATAATTATGAAAATTTGTAAGTCTTTGTAACCCAACACTTTTCCGTGTCCTTGTTTGAACGCTGAAAACTCTGAGTATACCTATATATTTACCATCGCGGTAAAATTAATTAACAATTTCAATTCATGATTTCGTAAATACTCTGCTTGTTGTTTTATTGCTTCACACAATAATAATAACTTTTTTGAAGTGGAAAAGGCTTGGTACAGCTCATTATAACTACAAAATTATTGGGTTCGACCAGGATGGTAAAATTGTCTCCCAAAATAAACAGTGTAACGTAGCTTTACTGTTGCGCATCTTTCTATGAATAAGATGTTCGGAGACCCTATAACCGGTTATTGGTCATTTGTATAATAATATTTTATAATAATTATGTCCGGGAATACTCTATTTTATTTGCACTGAACTTATCATCTCTTTTGTTGTAGTCAGTTTATTGTGATATTTTTTAACGAGATTCCACCACAGGGATTGTCGATAAAATTTATGAATATTCGACGAGGAGCCGCATCGAACGCCGAGTATTATTAACGTGCTATAACACATTTTATTCCTCTTCAATGACATAAAAAAGCTATATGTTTACCATATTTAATATTTTTACACAAATATCATTTCACATTACAGATGCCGAAATCTCATTCCGTACGGCCATTTTATTTGTCTGTGTTTACGTTTATGCCGTCGTTTGCATTCCCCCCCACAGCCCCCATATGGGCTTACGAGAGTTTTTATAGTCGCTTAAGGCCACTCCGAGCGCATATTCTGAATCAATATAGCAGACGTTTACATTCATAGTCCCTAATTATTTGTCTCGGTATGTATATGTTTCTATCGCGAGGGGAAGAACTTTCCTGATAGACAAGATTGGCTAAATCAAGAATCAGCTTCAACACTTTTCTTTTAGTAAATGATGTAGCTGGATGTCCATGTTCTTTGTGTGAAGCATTGGTTTATTTCAGAGTCCACTTGCACATCACACTATGATCTAAAGTCATCAACGTACCTACAATTACTAGGTCTAAGAATCAATAATAATAATTTCATTACGTGATCAATTAGCGTAAAATAAAAAGGTACTCGAATTCTAAAAATAAATAATGAATACTAAGAAATACCCCGCTTGTAAACACGACTACAAACAGTTATTAATAACAACAAGTCACGTTTTGCAGCAAATAACGGGAAGTTTTTCTTTGTTTCAGGCACAAGAAGTCTCCGCTGCTGGCGGCAGTCGGTGTGGGCGGTGGTGCTTCTCTTCCAAATGGATCTCATTGTTTGATTTACTTAAAATCTACAAACCTTACCCCTTATATTTCTTCCTTCTCAATATTGATTTCGTTTATTTTCTCAACTTTCACATCTACCATTACTGAGTCTTTATCCGCGGTGGTGGGTGCAAAAATAACATCAATACACACACTGATTGTGATCTTCAGTGTGGTCCTGCCTTTATCATTTCCTTCAAATCTATTCTATATAGGTGTAATGTAATAAACTAAACATATCATCCTGAAATTTTCGTGTCATATCCCAGCGTGAATGAGAATTTTATATTTATATGCGTTTTATTCGCCGAATAAAATACGTGTAGTTACTAAGAGAAACGTAAAGAGTTAACTTTTAACATTCCTTTTGTACTGTTTCGATTAATTAATTTGTAAGTATCAAAGAATTAGACAAATTACTATGAACATCGTGTTATCTTTCAATAACGTGCTACTAGCTTTCCAGGTATTATAGTTGTAATACTAAAACAAGTTTTGAAGCAATTGTAAGACATATCCCTTGAACATCTTTGTAACTAATTGCTTAATCAGTTTTTGTTTGCCGAAAACCAAGGCATTTTATCTTGTATCTTTATGATCATGGCGATACTTCCACCAAAATGAAATGTTAAGTGTCTATTAATGAAGCCAAAGTAACGTAAACATAAAGACATGTCCAGGAAGCTATTTAGCAAATTTGAAATGTTAATAAATATTAAAATGCGCCCCCTCCCGGCGAGTGGGTAGAATAGTTTTATGTTATTATTCATGAACTAACCCAGTACGAGGTAACGCGAACATTTGCATTTTAAACCGCGCATACATCAAGTATTTGTACATCCATTGTCCTCCCCGAGTCTAATAAAATGTTCTGAGCTTCGTGCAAGCTTCCATGCTCCATCGTATTAACGTGCCAAATTATTGAAATCGTACAAAGTATATTAATGTCTTTACAAATTTTGAGTCACAATTCTATGTTTTAAACTGAAAATTGTGACTCGAAATTCGTACGTGATTTATTCGTATAATTTTAGGTTTTGATCGCGGCTTCGCTTGCGTTGAAACTATAAATTTAGAATTAGGACTGGGCTCTATTTTGGGCCGAATGTAGTCTATATGATGTGAGATATCGTGAGAATCGCCCTAGGCAGTGTGACGGTTCCTTCGTATCACAACCACCGTATTTGTATGATGGCTCATTTTCATTCTTCCATAAGTCGGTCGATATGTAGCATGTGGGGTTCAGGAACTGACTCGACTTATACAGAATAGAACATTTCCGGCACACCACATGCTTCCCCGTCGACTAATGAAAATGAGCCTTACCAGCCGATATTTTAGGTTCTTTTCTGGTAAACCCGTGGAAATTGACCCAATATGTGAATAATAGCCGATCAAACAAACAATGAAAAATTCTCTATCGCTTTTCATTCGACCCAATTTCCAAAAATATTCATTGTACAAACACAGAGTACATTTATTATAAATCAAATCTAGTCCTGTAAAATAGGTCTTTCAATAGATAAATGTCGAATATTGTAATGAAGAATCGAATGTATAACATTTTACACCTAAAAGATCTATTTTAAAGGCGTAGAAAACAATCTAAATTTAAATTTCGTAAACAGATCTGAGCTAGACTTGTTGGTTCATCATTACAATATTCAATACAAATAAAAGACCATGAATTTTAGTTGCTGGTATTTTTGTGTGATTTTCAATATTTAAGAGACTAGTGTACTAAGTAACCAAGCTTGCCCCTCACGCTTGACAAATTTGTACATATATATAATATATTAATGCACAATAAATATATCTCCTTAACATACTTGTTAACTAGATGTATGTAAAAATGTAATTTTTATTTAATGTAAGAGATTTTATCGTTAGCGTTACGCCACGTAACATGTACAGTTGTGTGATTTTAACAATGTAAATAAATATATAATAAATAGAAATACAATTTTATGCTTGTTTCTTTATATCATCCCTATAATACAGTTTTTATTTTGATACAGTAGATCCAACTAACCGACGGAATCCAAGTAATAAAATCGTATCTGGAATATACGGAGCTATTTATTTTTAAAAAACAAAAAAAACATGTCGACAGTTGTTCATTGTTACGGAAAGTAAAAGTAGTAATGTCACCAGGTATTAAGTACACCAAACACAAAAAATATTTTAATAAAATCTATATTTTATAACATAAATTACTCTCGGCAATTTTATTACAAAGAATCACATTTAATTCTTAAAAACAATTTATCAAAATACATTTTATAGTAACAAAATTAAGAATTAAGAAAATATAAATAAAACACTATTAAATCATAGTTATACCATTATTGTACCCGGTGTGGCCATATTTTGGGACGGAAAAACTTACTTACTCCGCTGGCTCGCGAGCGACGCAAAGTGTATCTCGGCCTCCAAAAGGAGAGTTCACCAGTCTTCTCTGTTCTCACCTCTCGCCAGTTACTGACTCGAAGTTGGCGCAGGTCACCCTCCGCCATGTGTATTCAGCGATACCTGGGCCGACTCACCGGCCATCGACCGATTGGTCGATCCCAGTATACTTCCTTTACAGCCCGATCCTGTCCCATTCGCTTAAGATGTCCAAGCCAACGAAGACGATGAGCTTTAATATGACCGATAATATTAGGAACGGTAATAAGTTCAACGAAATGTAAAAGTCTATGGTAGCTCTTCTGCCTGTCCCCTCAAAGACACAGGCGTGACTAAAAGTACGTAAATGACACATAATACTATAATTATTTGAATAAAGTTGCAACGCTGAACTTAATGCCGAGATTTACTGCAATTTACAATGTAAAGTGAAGTCTTAAATGTATTTTTGAGAGTGTCGTAAGTAGTATTAGTACCGGATGCCGTAGTTTATATTCTACTCTGAGACAAATAGAGCAAGTTATTTGTAGAGTACTTAGTAACCTGCGACACAAGGCTAATTTAGGAAACACTAATATGAATATCGAACCAATCTATATTATAAAATATATTCGCAATAAAGAGATATGACTAAATATCCCGTAAAAATTGAATCTTATTCCTCCACGTTGCTACAACTAGACTTGGTAATCGTATCGATATAATATAAGTGCAAATGTTTCATACCTTCGTTTATATTACTGACCAAAAAAAATTTTTTTTTGAATGCGTTTTCTGTGAGACTGTGGTAAAGTCTCACTAAACCCGATTCGTTCCTGTTATAGCTAAGATGTACTTCAAGGTGGCTCAATAATACTTTTATGTCTGGTAAACTGTAAAATACATTTTATTATTGTCTATCATATACAATAATATAACAAAAAACGTTCCATCATACATTAAAAACGAAATAAAACTGTTTAAGAAGTACAGTAAACTTTTATCCACTCCAATAACAATCGAAGCTCAAAGTGCACAGCCAAAGACGAAGAAATGCGATGTCATCCGATAATCCTAATCAAGTGATACGTGGAAACTGTAAATGTTGGAAAATAATTAAAAGACGCGGCGCGGGGGGCGGGCCGCGGGGCGTCTCGACGGGCGCTGAAGCTGTTATCACTCGATTTCACTTACTCCTGACTGACGTTATCTTGAGCAGAATCGATGGCCCGCTTTAATTGATTCCCCATTTTCAACGCCCCACAATCGGTTCTTTGTCTTTTTCTAATCGGAATTCAGGGCGAGTGGGGCAGCGCTAACGAATTTTTCTTAAAAGAATGCCCGATGGAAAATGCTCAAGATAAATACGGGTTTTAATGTGGCGCGGTCAAGGGAACAGATGTAGAATGGTTTAGAGTGGTCCACTGTGCTTTGTGTTCTTTTGATAGAAAAAAAGGGTCAGTGGATTATCAAGATTTAGTAGGACTGTAAAATCTGTACTATAAAAGTCTTGACAGTGTGTCAGCAACAAGGGTTGTCACGGTGCTATCCCGTTGTCAGTAGATCGCTGAAGGTAGAATAAGCCTTAATATAAACTCGTCTCTTATTACAGTTTTGTTATTAGAGAACAGACCTGTAGCCATGAATTCTAAGGTATAGTGACTTCACCACATACTATTCAGTAATATTCAGTGACAATATTGGGAAAGGGTTAGGTCAGGTGTTGAATAATATGACAGGACAATCAGTTGTAAACTATTGTATGCCAGGGTTGTCCTACCATCAACTTGTGGATAAAATTATTAATTACAAATTTAATGAAAATTCAACATTGATAGTTATTATTGGTAACAGGGGCAATGTAAACACAAGCCAGTACATTAGTAGCCTTAACAAATTAATAACTCTAAAAGTTAAGCATATTGTAATGTTTACATTCCCTTGTGAAAAAGGTTTGTCACGTGTGGAAAAAAATATTAGATGTAAGTTAAATTGTATTTTAAAAGAGGCCCATATAAACAATCCTAATTTGACCCAGATTGACATAAATACTTACTACAGTAAGTATAAATTAAATAAAAAAAATATTTCATATTCAATGAAACGACATATAGCAAAATTGCTATATTCTTATATATTAGACAAAGCCAAAAGTTTGGCTACTCCACCTGCTTCTATTGAGCAGTTGACATCCCGGACACGGAATAATACATTAGTATATATTCCAAATAATATAAATTATTTAAATTAGATACTCAGACAATAGAGTCTACCTCTAGCAATCAGCAATTGAATACAAATTATAATAATGAAATTCTAGAAAATCACTTACACAATAATACAATATCAAATGACATGAAAATGAATACCCCTCCACCCAATAAACGGAATAGTCCTTACAATATGGGTGACAACAATATAATAAAAATTGTCCATCAAAATAGTCAGGGCATGCTAGGAAAGGAATTACAAATGGAATTGTTCATGAGTTGTCAGGAAATTGATATACTTTGCATTACAGAGCATTGGCTGAGAACTGAACAGCTCATGTTCAATTTTAAAAATCATATAGTTGGTAGCAACTTTTGTAGGAAAAGTGCAATACATGGTGGCTCACTCATATTAATCAATAAAAATATTAAATTCAAAGAACGAAAGGATATAGTGAGCCTCTCTGTAGAACAAACAGTAGAAATATCATGTATAGAATCAGAGCAGTTTATCATTGTAAGTGTATACAGACCACCCTCCTCATCATATGATAGTTTTGAATATATAATTGAAGATGCATTGAGGAAATTATGTAAGTCAAATAAAAGATTGCTGGTGTGTGGTGACTTTAATATTAATTTGCTAGAAAATAATTCAATGACTATAAAGTTAAAAAATCTGTTCTTGTCGTTTGCCTTGGTCAATCTTTTTTCAGAGCCAACTAGGATAACTAATATCAGTGCAACATGCATAGATAATGTGTTCACTGATATAGTTCCAATTAATAGTTATATTATTAATAAACTGGACTCTGATCATTGTGGACAACTTGTCACATTTAGCAGTGAGTTCCAAAAACAATCCATTGAGAAACTTACTGTTGTTCCAGTAACAAAGGCTCGGTTAGAAAAGTTAGGAAAAAAATTATCAGATAAATTTACTACTATTGTAGAGGGTAATGACCCTAATAAATTATATAATTCTGTATTCAACACATTTTGTAAGGAGTTTAAGTCAATTTTTGCATCCAGGTCCATTTCCACTCGCAAAAAAACATGTTTTAGCAGTTGGGCTTCTATTGGTATACATAGAAGTAGGGAAAAATTATATGATCTTTATCATGAAAGAACATATAATCACAGTGAAGAATTTAAAACATATGTCAAAAACTATTCAAATATATTCAAACAAATTTGTCTTAAAGCAAAATCAATGTATTTAAGTAATAAAATAAAAAACTCCAAAAACAAAATTAAAATGACTTGGAGTGTGATTAATAAAGAAACTGGTAGAGCTAAACCTCGAGACACAGAGTTTAGCTTAAATGTTAAAAATAATATAATTACATCTAATATTGAAGTAGCTAGGGTCTTTGAGAAATTCTTCTCAGATGTACCAGTTTCTGTAACAAAAAGTTTAAATTCATCCCCTAACATAGCAGAAAAGTTGCTAAAAGAAAGTGTGACTGGGGGCAGAAGTTCATTTGCATTCCATTGTGTTGATAGTATGGATATTATAAAAACATTTAAATTAATTAATATTAAAAATACATGTGACCTTTGGGGAATCTCGACAAAAATATTAAATTCTGTAATACCAATCTTAGCTCCCCAACTAGCAGTAATTTTTAATGCTTGTATAAACCGTGGTATATTTCCTGATAAAATGAAGTTAAGTAAAATTATACCTCTTTTTAAATCTGGTAGTACAGATGACCCCTCTAATTATAGACCTATCTCAGTACTACCTTCATTAAGCAAAATTTTTGAAAAATTAATGCTCTTACAGCTACAAACTTATTTTTCAAAAAATAAAATACTTCATGGTAAACAATTTGGTTTCACGCGGGGTCGCTCTACCACTGATGCTGGTGTGGAGCTTATAAGTAACATATTTTATGCTTGGGAGAAGTCTCAGGATGCCTTAGGTGTATTCTGTGATCTATCCAAAGCATTTGATTGTGTTCACCATGATATTCTTATCAGGAAATTGAGCCACTATGGAATTAATGGTGTTGCTCTTGAATGATGTAGGTCATATTTAAATAATAGAATCCAAAGCGTTGACATCAACGGAAAAATATCTCCTGGGTCTGTTGTTACTATGGGAGTGCCGCAGGGCTCAATTCTTGGACCCTTTCTCTTCTTAATATACATTAATGACTTACCTTTTTTTATAAGGGACAACTGTGAGGTAGTGTTGTTTGCTGATGATACTTCATTAGTATTTAAATTAAATCGACGCCAACCAGATATTGACGATGTAAACCACACCCTCTCAAAAATAGTGTATTGGTTTAGCGTTAACAATTTGCTATTAAATAGCCAAAAAACTAAATGTATAAGATTTGTGACACCCAATGTAAAAAAAGTTAACGCTAACATTTCTTTGAATGGGGATGAGTTGAGCCTTGTGGATTCAACTAAGTTCTTGGGAATTACATTAGATCCCAAACTTCAATGGGGTCCTCATTTAGTCGCTCTAGCTAAAAAGCTGAGCGCCGCAGTCTTTGCGGTGGGTAAGATTCGCCAATTGACTGATATAGATACAGCTCGATTGGTTTATTTTGCCTACTTTCATAGTCTGATGAGTTATGGAATTTTAATGTGGGGTGGCGCAGCTGACATTAATACTATCTTTGTTCTCCAAAAGAGAGCTATAAGATCAATTTATTCGCTAGGGTCCAGATGTTCTCTTAGAGATAAATTTAAAGAAATAAATATAATGACAGTAGCGTCACAATACATTTATGAAAATTTAATGTATGTCCATAAGAATAAAGAAAATTTTCGAAAGATTAGCGATATTCACGACAAAAATACTAGGAATAAGAACAATCTAGCTAGTCATAAGACCAGACTCCACAGGATCAGCAAATCTTTTAAGGGTTACTGTATACACTTTTATAACAAAGTTCCCACTCATATGAAAGCCTTAACTATTAAAAAATTCAAAGCTACTATCAAGAAACAATTATGCAATAAAGCTTATTATAAAATTTCTGAATATCTAGATGATAATAAGGCTTGGGAATAGAATAAAATTAAACATATAGATAGTATTTCGGAGCGGAGGTATCGGTATGCTCTGTATATTGTAATTTATATTAAGTAACTTTACACATTGTATTTTACTTTGTAAGCGATTGGGTATGTCATGCTCGCTTAAAAGTCTGTGCTTGCGGCGGCGTCGTGTGCCGGGTCGGTCACTTCCCTGTAGCATGGTTGAGGAGGCCGATGGCTGGCACATGCGTCATACTCGTGAACGGGTGCTGCTTGTGTGGACTGGTCTGTCCGATTTGCTTACATTGTAACTGATTTATAGATTACATAAGGTTTTCACGAGTATTCACTGCGTTGGTGAAACAGGGCATACTGATTCTTCGTTCTGGCCTACTTCACTTCACTCAGCCATATTAAACAGAATATAAACAATATTGTATTAAAAATATATTTCACTTGCAAATTATAACAAATTATTAATGAACTGCTCTGATTTGGACCAACTTGTAATTTTTGTAATAATCACGATATTGTAAACTGGTTTTGAAAAGAGCAACACTAGAGTTTCTTGCCCGTTCTTCTCTAGTGAAAACCGCTTTCCGAACCGGGTGGTAGAAAAAAAAAATGACTGAATCTAAATAATGTTGAACATTTTAATGGATTCAATAAATTATTTTCATTTTCATTTACTGTATCTATGACGGTACATTTTCACGATGCTTAGTGTGAATGATAAATACGCTATCATTGCCGAATTTAATAAACGGGAGGTCTAGAGATAGAGTCACACTAGCCTATAATTCCCTCACTAAAGAATTTATGTTGATAGCATTAGTTAATTAAACATTGTGACATATTGCCTAACTAATTAATAAACACGGGTACATATGTTGCAACAATATACTGCGAAATATGTTAATTAAACTATCGGCCATGTGCGGCAGCGAACAATGCATACTGTAATAAAGTTGTAAAGATTTTAGGCGCGTGAGGGCTTCAACCAAATGTTGGATAAAGGACGGTTAAGGTAGGGGTAAGGTCTTTGAGTAAACGACAGGAAGGAAGTAGCAGGAGGAACCAGAGATAACTGAAAGGGAAGTTACAAGCTGTGGTTAGATCCTCTATGAAAAATAGGACCAAGGATTTATTAATATTGCCATATAATTTGAATTGAAATATAATGTACTAACACAAAGTGTAATGCAAGCGGTAATACCTAGCATTAGCTTGATTAGCTGCAGAACTATTGTGGAGCTTAACCTGTGTAATACCACTTTATCATTAAAAACGGCTGTAGTGATAACTCTGTTGTTACGTTCCGTTCTGTGAGTGACATAGCGTGAAACACATGGCTGGTTACCACCTAAGTACTTACTATGCCTATCCGTCTCTTATTTATTGTATCAGCCCATATACGACCCACTGCAGGGCACGGGCCTCCTCTACAATCATAGTATGATTGAGAGTGGTTAGGCCATATAGTCCAGCACGCTATCCGTCTCTACTATGTGATAAAATTACTTTGTATTCCACAGCCCATCAGTATGCTACGTGACCACTTTTAGTGCCTTACGCAGCGATATTATGATTTTATTCCATGCAGTCACAAAGACAAAGAAAACTATACGCCATTATTTTTAATTGCGCTGTAAAGGGTATTCAGTATTCCAGAAATAAAAGCCATTACTTAAACAAACCGGCGCATAAGTGAGCACAGCGCCAGGTAGATAGCTCAGTATGGAAATAACTGGAGACGGCGCCGTTCCTGCGGTTGTATGTCAATTAGACATGCTTCTGCAGAGCTCTGACTTCTATTCTAGAACAGCACTATACAGAGTTGAGACGTTGGCGCCTACAACTATGAACATTCGAATTTCATCGTGTATGCTAATGGCAGGATATTGATATCCGCGCTGATGGGGACCAATTTATAAGGTGTAAAGCTCGCTATAATTAGACACGAAGGTATATCGCATTCCAACATCGGTCTTATATTCCGAGTTTGTTAGGATTGGCGTAATTGAGTCAGTTATTCAGTGACATGTCGTATTTTTTTAAGACAGCGCTTCGTTTACCATTGGATAGACTGTAGTCATTTTGCTTCACCAACAAAAAATACACCGAGTAAGAATTTTATACATATTATGAAGGTATCACAATTTCTCCAAACTTCCAAAATTCATACATCTACAAAGGCGGAGTAAGCCGATAGAAACCCAACAAAAAATATCGTTATAAATATATCAAAAGTAATTTTATCGCTGTGTCCATACCCTCGTGTAATGCACGAGCGGTTACAGTGGGGGTGGAGGGAGGGGGGTCGCACCCACGGCCGACACTTGTAAAATTTCGCGCTCGGTTGCGCGCCTTATCTGCCGCGCTTATGACGATATCTTATGATTCCGCTGGATATATTGTATACGCTTTTAACGCAACGCGAAAAAACGAGTGTAGTACTCCGTCGTAAAATTCTAGATTATCTTTGTGATGTTTTATTTAAAAAAAAAAGTCCACCGCGTGGATATTCAAAATTAGATTTTAAGTAATGTATTGTATAATATTAGTTCTCCGTGCTATGTGCCCCGCCCATTGCCACTTCAACTTGCTAATCCGCTAGGCTATGTCGGTTACTTTAGTTCTCCTACGAACCTCCTCATTTCTCATTCGGGGCACATAGCACGGAGAACTGATGGCCGATGGGGCCAAAAAGTTCTCGAATGGAGGCCACGAAGCGGAAAGCGCCGCGTAGGACGTCCACCGACTAGATGGTCAGACGACCTGGTATAGGTCGCGGGACGTCGCTGGATGCAGGCTGCTTCCAACAGGTCACTGTGGAAATCCTTGGGAAAGGCATAAGTTCAGCAGTGGACTTCCTTTGACTGATGGATGGATGATCGATGATTGTACAATATGAGAATATGGTTTAAATATATATATATATATATATATATATATATATATATATATATATATATTTAAATTAAATTGTGACCACCCTTTAATAGGCTACAAAGTGTTTGGTTTCTTGTACAAAACGTTTCCACCATAAGTGAGCCACACTAAGTTAGCTTTTTTAATGGTATAAGTGTAATAAGTAATAACAATAAGTGTCGGATGTAGCCATATATAGACTTGTTCTTAAAATACTGTTAACGAATTATCTACTTTTAATATACATTCCGAGGGTTGGGTACACTGAATTCGAACCCTAGTCCTCAATCTCAGCTGGTTCCTCTCCTAAGTAGACTCCTTTTACGTAGAGCTTATAAAATAATTGTATACAATAATCTATTCTACTCTATTCCGTGAAACAGTGTGTCAAAGCAAATTATCTAAGAATTTGTTCATTACTAACAATATTCACTCGCGGAATTCAGAATGCAGGGTTCAGCGTCGGAAGTATTTGCAATATTATGAAGACACTCCAACTAATCTAGCGCGGAGAATATGTAAGTAAATTCAATTAATTACCAACTGAACTATGAGCTTCTGCGCTTAGCAGGATTATACATTTTCAATGTTTTTAACTGTGATGAAAAAGAATGGGATCGAGCATGCATAACTTTAATATTCCACAAAGGAATATCAAGAGTATTTTAATAATTTCAGATAATAAATATTTGAAGTCTTTCAACCCATTTTAATCCGACATGGTGGAAAGATAAAAAGGCCTATTCCCGCAGTGGTTAAAGTCAGGCATAAACATATTTTACAACCTGGAAAATAAAATAATTTGCGCTGATCCTGATATGTAAAAATTAAGTAAGGACGAGGAAATCTATTTTTTATGACATAGATCTTGTTAGTAAATATTCACCTTCACCAATAAATACTCAATAATGGTGCGCATTAGCGGTCTTTAATAATGAGGTGACTGTGGTAAGCCGGGAGAGAAAAATGAGAATAAATTTCTAGATCCTCCAGCGCTCACCACAATACTCATAATATCTGTATCTGTATGTGCCCATATATATCCCACTGCATGGCACGGGCCTCCACTACAATCGAGAGTGCGGTGGAGAGTGGTTAGGCCATATAGTCCACCACGCTGGCCTAGTGCGAGTTGGCGGACTTACATACCGTAGATTTTTTTTAAATCACTACGGTATACAGGTTTCCTCTTGATGTTTTCCTTCATCGTTATAGCGATGGTGATTGACTTTCAATACACAAATAACTCCCGATAAGTCAGAGGTGTACCCTGGTATTTGAACCCACGACCACCGTGAACATATCGGAAGTCGCGTCTGGTCTGTTACCAACAGGGCACCAGGCACTTTTACTACTCATAATAAATAATTAAAAAGTATTAAATCAGCAAGGTTAGTTACATTAGAAAGCAAGATCACAATCACCGAATTCCTTGACAAAAGTAGGTGCCGTGTGTATATACCAAATGAGTTTCAAGTAATCCGAGAGCAGAAACTGCGCTCAGTGTGACTGTAAAACGTGAACTAAGCGAAATCGGTTACTTTAATTAACTGAAGGAAGGCATCCCGCACAATACTGTTGACTACTAACTGATTTACTCGGCTGATATGGCGCAGATTCTCGTGGTAAGGTCGCTTTACAACCAACGATTGTGTCGTGTCGGTTACGTGTCGGAGACGTTATTTATGCAATTTGCTTTCATGGTTTTCTTAAAAGTTAAACATGACTAATTGTAAGTAAAATTAATGCTTGTACTGTACTATAATATACAGTAAACGATTATAAAAATGTAGATTCATAATTGGTTTATGAGCCTTTTTTCCACTCATGATTAGATACTAGGAATACTTTGGTCATTCGCGTCAATGATGCAATATAAAGTTTGGCGCCGTCGTCATTGCGTATGAAAACATTTTTGTTTCATCAAATTATTCTGTATCAATGTGTGCCTCGGTGGCGTCGTTGTATTATGGTTCGATTCCAAAGCTGAGGTCTCGGCCAAATTGATAATGATTTTTTCTATTCATTATCAGCCCGGAGTCAGAAATTTATGCCCGATATGACGATAAGCTCGCCCCCTATCACATCGTGTCACGGAACATACAAGGCGAAATGTGGGTGTTATAGTGGCGCTTCTGCCTACCCTCTTCTGGGAAAAAGGCGCGAGTTAATGCATGTATATTTTATCTGATAGGTATTCATCGCGGATAAAAAAAATGCTCTTTACGGGGTAAAAATATCATATTGACTAACCAAAAAATATTCTCTTAACAAGGGCACAAAGTTACCTTAGCGGGTTTGCTTAAAGGTCTATGAGTAGTGAACTCTGAGGTCCTGAGGTAGATTCCTGCGTCAACACATCTTAGGATAAAATTTTACTCGTTAAACTTAGGTTCGGATTAGTGCTTCTGTCTACCCCTCCAGATACTTAATTTATTATAATAAATGATCGTGTCGCATCGTGTAAGCAGTCGTAATTGTAATATATAAAGGAATTTCCCGACCGTTTGGGGCCAGTTAAGCGTTGTTGTTAATTTGCCTATGATTTGCAACAGTTTGTAACTTAGAAATTATTGCGTTTCGGCTATCAGGGATTTTGCTATTTGTGTTGCAAGAATGTTGACGTCATACTAAAAATTAGGATAACTATGCAAAGGCATTTTAATTTCTATTTTATTTACACTGTCATTACTTGTGTACCTAACTGAATAGATTTCCAATAAATTAAGGAATTCATTTTAATAAAATATAATAAGCGGTGCTATTTATCACAAAGTATTTTGTTTTATTAACTTAAAAACATTACATAAAAAAAACCACCATTTTATACTCTGATGGCCGTACAAACTATGTATTATATTTTTCCTTTTTTTTACTAATTACCTACCTAACACAACTTCAAAACATCCATTTTCTATACCTATCATTAATAATTAACTACTCTCGACCTTCCGCGGTCCCAGACGGGATCAAGCCATTTCGATTGCATGTTAGCTAAAGCCCAAACAACAATGCGTATGAATCGAGGCATTCCATTCGACCGCGCCGCCCGCGGGACGCGCCGCGCCGATATTATACGTTAATAATCCACAATACCACGCGATTATGAGGTAGCGAGTCGGTATCGATTAATGAATTAGCTCTATTGCGGGATACACTCGAAATATTCATTAGCGATCAGGTATTATGATGCAGTGTGTTGCAAACGCGTTTGTATCTTGCATTTTATTAAATATTTTTGGATTAAGGGAGGGAGGATGAGGCTCAAGGGTCTCATCTATAAAAGCATCGTGCGGGCTGTGCTCCTGTATGGTTCTGAGACGTGGCCAGCCCTCAAGCGACATGTGCAGGAGGTCCACGTCGCGGAGATGAAGATGCTGCGGTGGATGCGCAACGTTATACGTTTGAACAGAATCCATAAAGAGCACATCCGCGGCAGTCCGCGATGTGGCGGATAAACTCCAAAAGTGTGGCTTGAAATGGTATGGTCACGTCCTAAGAAAACCACAGGAGAACGTCGACAATGTGTGCCTGAGCCTCAATATTCCCGGACCTCGACCAAGGGGTACACCATAAAAGCGCTGACTGGAAGTCGTTAAGGAATATATGAGGGTCAATGACCTTACTATGAAGGATTCCAAAGATCGGGTGAAATAGAGGAGAATTAGCCGGAACGCGGACCCTGGCACCAGCCGGGATAACGCCAGGTAGAAGAAGATTGAAATCATGATATGGCCTAACCCCTCTAAATCCTACTCTCGATTGTAGAGTGGGCCCGTGCCCTGCACTGCGACGTAAATAGGCGGATACAGATACAGACAGATTGAAACTTATATCTGTACCTCCGAATGGGTGGGCAAAGCTGCAAGTAGTACCTCCAGTAGTCCGTCCAGCTTTCATGCCAGGCACATATCCCCGCTCCGGGCTACTCATAGTTTTACAAAATATACAAATACATGTATAAATAATATACAATATTACAAAACATTTAAGGCATCAAATTGCGTTAATCGCCCTCTAAAAATACGCCGTTCAGATTTTATATAATCAGTAACGCTTAATTAGCAATGAGTATTGGTTTATTTATTGCCGCTATTTGGTTTGCTTTGGCCAGTGAACAACCAAACAAAATATTTTATACCGTACCTGAATTGATACTGGATTAATCCCCATTTTGATAATTTAAGCTTTTCTTGTTGTGTTCGTATATAGAATGGTTTTGGTCAGTATTTAATTTAGTAAACATTTCGTTTATTGAACATTTTACAATATCATAGCATGAACCAAAACAATGAGATTAAACTTTAGGAAAAACCCCGCAGTATTCACACACATCAACAACGATACACACGTTTGAAAAAATGTGATTATCAAGAGACATAAATATGTGTTTTTTAACCTTCAACATAAAAACAATCATATTATTATCAATTTTCATACAAACAAATACACCAATGAGTCTTCATTTCCGTCCAATGAAAAGCTTATTAAACTTCCACCAGTCGAAGGTTCTCCGAGGCGCACCAGAAATGCAAATACAATTCAACAATTACCTACCACCGATGGAACCCACCACGGAACCTATATGCAGTCCAGGCTTGTACCCTGACATCGACTGCCAACTGCCCACGACTTGCAGACCGAAATATAATGGTAAAATATACGGCCTGCACAAACAGACGACTTGCGAACCAGACGCAACAGCCAGCTTACAACATCTGCAATATAATGCTGCAAATGACTCGGACACTAAGAAAAGGGTTTACACTGAGCCCCCGGAGGAGCTATTCGTATTCCTGCAACATGGTTCTACGACGAGCACGATGGCGCCGTACGTAGGAAATACGTTTCCGACACAAGCCCAACACGACCTTGAGAGGTGTGCCAAAGTCGCCGACTGCGAGAATCATCAATGGTCTCACTAAATGTATTAAACATGTAGTTTCTTAATATAGCATTAACGTTGCCTTAGCTTGTGACAGTATTTTGGTTTCGTGTACTTTTATTTTTTTTTCAAACAGCCTTTCAGACTCCTTTATCAGTAAAAAAAACTGTGTAAGATAAAAATCTTCGTCTTCAACCGAAACATAAATTTACTAATAGTATTACTAATTTAACCCTGCTGGACCAATGCTTCCTGGATAATTCAAAACTATGATTTATGAAGCGGTTAACAACTGTTGGTGGTATGCTCTAAACCGTACCGAGGAACTAAGATCGAGGAACTGCCATTCACGTTAGGTATAGCATTAAAATCAGTCCCTTAATCTGGATTGTGATTGGGAGGGGTAATTTTTAATTCTGCTCAGAGAGTTTACCGAGGGCAATTCCCATATACGTACACCTATTGAAAGGTTTTTGGTTAACATGCTAATACAGTATTTTGTAAAATTCCTTCGTAACAACCCAGAATAACGCTTCCGGCTTCTCTAGAGATGTCCAAAGCAAGTTTAACCGTTTGCCTCCATATAAAACAACATCTAACTTGCATCATCCCACAAAGGTCTTTCAAAAGACAACAACTGCGTTTTCGGATCAAAGTAACCCGTGTTTGCGTGCCTTCTGGCAAAATGTAGTGCTTCCTTTTTACATATTCTATGCAAGCTTGAGCATTCGTATATTAAGGTTCAACTTGTTTTTAATTATATAGAAAAATTATATTTGAGATAAATAAAAACAATTTAAAATTTGTTTTTTTTTTATTTTTATACAGACAATAAAAGAATTGTACAATTTTCAACACTATATCTATTAAAAATTGTACGATTGCGCCTAGAAAACACAATAACAATCTATACACTGCACTCAACGCTTAGGTAATGGATGAAATTAATATTATTGGCCAACCACACAGCGCCGAAACTGTTAGTAACAAACAAGTAATTTTGGGAACCTTATATTATGCCGCCTCAATAATCTTAGTCGTAATATTATTAAAGCTACCAAATAACCTTGTTTGTAATGTTTGACACATATGTAATAAACATTTAGGTTTTTCTAATACATATATGCATTTGATTAATTAAAACAAAGTTATTTGTAATGTTTATCGCATATGTACTAAATATTTAGGTTTTTCTAATATATGCATTTCCTTAATTAATCTGAGAGTAATTCTTGTATTGATAAAACGCCATAACTTTGGCAATCAATTTTATATCAACAACAATTAAGACTTGACAACGTAATTTTTGGTGCCTGATTCTTAGAGTAGCTACATCTGTTTATTTTTTTTTAACAAGACTACGACCACTCTGTCAAGAGTACAAAGAAGAAGATCTGTTTATTGTTCTTGCATTGTTATGTAATGAAAAGACTCGATGATTTTCCATTTTAATTTAATCTTTTATGAGTACCTATCGTCAGTTGAGCGTTGAATATTTTCAAAGCATGACACAAACAATAAAACTAATAATAACAAACTCGCAGTCCCTTCACAGACGACGAAATATAGGTGTCGAAATAAAATGTGATTGTGAGACGACAAAAGAATTATGCGATCTATGTTGGAAATAAGAACAATTATTATATTATTCTCAATTTTCATCCAAACAAGTACATCGATGACTCTCCGTTTCCGTCCAACGAAAAGTATTGCGAATATCTACCAGTCACACGTTCTACGAGAAGCACGAGACATGCCTTTAAAATTCAATAGGTATCAAAAACCACTGATAGCTATCATTAAGCCCACATGCGACTCCGATATGGACCCTGGCGTGGACTGCGAACCGGCCACGACCTGCGGGCCGGAGTTTCCAGGAGTGCGCGGACAGACCACATGCAACACCGTAGCACCCTGGCAACTGCAGCTCAGTGATCTCCTCGATATTCACCCAAAAACAAAGAACGCGGATACTAAAGCTCCAGACATTGACAGTTCAGAAACTAGCGGCACATCAAACCCAATAGAAGCTGCTAAAGGAAAAATAGTTGTACTCCAGCTGGACCCAACCCAAACGGTGCCTGCCCCAGTGAGTACCACTCACCCGCATGGTACCCCTCCGGGTTGGACGACTAGTACGATGGCGGCGTTCGTATACAAGACGTCACCGACGCTGAGCCCGCCCACGTGGCAGACTACACCACCGGACGCTGACAAATGTGCCGCAGTTGCCAAGTGCACTGTTCCCAAATGGTCTTAATAAATATATATTAAATACGTGTGTGGTTACTGAACTTATTGCTATTACTTAACAGCTGTTAAACATTAGCTCTTACCCTTTGAACACCTAGGTCCTTGCTCAGAAATAAATAAGACACAGAACTTTAATTTATACCAGATGACAAAAACCGGACCGACGCTATGACTGTTTTATTAAACTAGCACGGCAAAGACCATATTATTGCAACTGATACTCGTAGTAAGTGCAGTATACGAGTATACCAGATATCACCACCATCAAATAGAAATAAATAATGATTTCCCACCAGTGCAATATGAGTAAATATGAGGACCTGAGCAAAAATAAGGTTATTAAAATTCATATCGAAACCCGGAAATAAATAATGATATTAAAATTACAAATTAATTTAATGAAATCAATGGTGAAACCCGGGCCAAAATATTTTTACAAAATCAATGTTGAAACTAGGGCAAACATAATTGAAATTCATGTTATAGTCTCGACAGACTCTTTTTTATATTTATGTGGGACATGGTATATATATTTTTTAATCTGATATTTTTTTTATTTTTTTTTTCATTTTATTTCAGGTCTATGTTGAGACGCGTAGACATAGCTGTATCTCATATGGAATATTTGTATAGTTTTCATTACAATAGTACCACGCATGCTAGTAATAAAATATTCGTCCGTAAATTAATATGCATGGCGTTTCAAAATATCATTTACTGCTTTAAAAATATTAGAAAAAAAATCGACTATATTTTGTGTTGCTTCCTTTATGAATGATGTAGTTTTATTTTCTCTTGCTGACTAATGATGATTGCTGTCCAAAAATGTTATTAGTGTTTAATGCTTTAATTCTACTCCAACTACATTTTGTTCAATCAGTTTTAGTACAACTTCGGCCCATGCTCGAGATAAAACACAACAGGAAAAACATACTTCGTGCTGGACCACCCATGGAATTTCAGGAGTCGCCATCGCCGACGACAGTGACGGAAGATTACTCACTGGAGAGCTTCGAAGTACCAACAACGTGTATGCCTTTGAATGGCTTCCTTACAACTTGTATAATACAGAGGATCCCAGACTTACGACAAGAAACCTCTACACTAGCAAGAACTACGTTTAGTACTCTAGGACTCTACCCAGGCGGAACAACGCCGACAACGCCTAGCGGTTATCCAGAAAAACAAATATGTGAAGATAGAGTTCTTTGTAAGACAGTTCCGTGGTCTTCAACCACAAGTGATGGTCCGTAAATGCATTTTCACAAACAAAAAAAAACAAAGTGAAAAGTTATTTTATATTCGACGTGGAATACTTCGAATATGTTCAATATTATATTTTAGAAATTATTTCTGAAGCTACAATGTCCAGTAAAATGCATTTGATAAATTAAAATTGTTTATTTTTTAAGTAAGTATAGTATTAAATCATCCCATGAATACAACCTTTCCAGTAATTATAAATATTATAAAATTGAATGAACTCTTTTCAATTTTTATATACGTTTTAATTTGCACCTATCTCGGGTGCCGTTTATACTGGTCCTGGCGAGTACAATAATAATTGAGTGTATTCATCGCTTGAACTATTAAAGGATATGATAAATTCGGTTGTAATATATAGCACTAACATTTAATACAAAGCTAATTTGTGATACCTACTACAAAATATATTAATTATACAAACGTACCTACATTAATTAGGTAGGTATTTTGAAACATAATATTAATGGTATCAGGTAATATTGTTAATTACGGTGGTTACGGTGGTCATATGCCTACCTGTGGATTTTTAACAATGCCATTATTATTTTAATGAAACGAAGTTTTTTTTTTAAGAATGATCGTTTTATATAAACTTCATAAAGTCATTAAAAAATTATAATTATTCAAGCTTTTAGAGTTGAAGCTGTAAAACGTATTTTCATTATTTTCTTAATTTGTATTAATGTATTTTTCCTTTTTGTGTGTCCTTTAAGAATAAATAAATAAACATAATCAGATATGAAATTTCAAATCAATTAATATCTAAAATTACTAATAAGGCATCTAACACCCATATTATGTATATACGTATTTATGTATGTACATACTTACGTATGAAGGCCAAGCACACATAAACATACAAAGTTAACGTTTTAACCAGGTATAATAGACAAACATCTATAAATAGTATAAAATCGGAGCAATAGCAACTCGAAGCCCAGATACTAACGTCCCTAATAAGAATAGCGCATGCCTTAATATCCTGATTACGGAAAACCTATAAAGCAATATTAGCATCAGAACATTTGATGGGGTTGAAGTGTGGAAAATATTAAACTTTACCGATCCCATTTTAGCATGGGGCTGGTACACGACAAACCAAATTTATGAGGCATAGGAATTTAAACTAATGAATACATTCACACCACAAGTAGCAGTATATGATTAAACGTCCTTGCGAAGGAACTAATGAGATGCGGTGGTGCTGTGTACATAGATGCCGTTTTGCTCAAAGTACCAGGTGACTATCAATAAATCAAACCAAGAGGCGCTCAGCCTTCTTGCCTTGACTTGAGGCGCAAACGTACACCAAATAAGGACATGGATTCTCGTACTTATAGACATTGATATATTAAATTATGTATAACGCTTTTTAAGGTAAAAATATTAGAATTCCCAACTTAGTTATAAATTAATCTTATTCTACCAACGCTTGTCTAAAACTCATGTGAAATCTAGACCGCCTATGATGCATCAACCTTTTAAAAAATATCTAGCCCTGGGAAAAATATTCCCAAAATGAATAATTCACAAAAAGTGGATAAGGAAGGCTAGGAATTAAACCCTGGTCCTCGATGTCACACCCGGCCACGAGTCGTCAAGACCACTTCATAAATTAATGTGCAAAGCATTTCAAAACATTGTTACCAGTTTTAGAAATTAGTCTACAAACAGTGGTTTCCGGCGTAATATAATTGCCGCCGTCATTTACTTTCATTTACACAGCGGTTCATTCTTTACATATACCATGATTCAAATAATTAAAACATGTTGTTAGTGGTAATTGCGTCAATCTTACTAAAATTGAATTTGGTAGAGTCAGCCATAGTTCAACTCCGACCCATGATCGAGATCTCACATAAAAGCAAATATATTCTTCGTGGAGCAGAGGAGAGCGATGAAGAGTACGTATCCTCGGAGGGTTTGAGCTTGAGTGACAGCTACTCGCCGGAAAGTTTCGAAGTGCCTACAACATGCAGCCCATTGAATGGGTACCTGACCACCTGCGAAATAATGAGGCTAGCAGACATGCGACAACGACTCCCTAGCAACGACAACACAATAAGTACTCTAGGACTCTATCCCGGCGGAACATTGCCTTCAACGCCCACTGTAGGACCTCCAGAAGTTAACAACTGTGACAACTACGTGATCTGCTCGCAATTCACCTGGCCTGCCACCAAAAGTTATTGAGAAAGAGACTTGCACGATTTGTGTCAGATTTGTTAATATAAGTGAAACTGACTCTAAAAATTGTCATCAATAAATATAAATAAATATAAATACACCCAATAGTCATATACATAGTCCTAACCCCACATTAAGATCAATTAAGTCTTGTGTCGTGAGTATCAGAAACTACGAGAGACTTTTCGGTCTCACAAACACCCTGACAAGACACAAATATATTTGGGTCACTCAAACACTTGTGTTGATGCGGGGATCGAACCCGCGGCGTCTCGTTCCAACTACGCCACGGAGGTTGTTTCTACAAGATTTATTGTTTTTTCTTTCAATATTCGTATTTTGGTATAGTTGAGTTGGGCTAGTTTAAAAGCATGCAGTCCAGCAGAATTTCTATAGCACAATATTGAATGCCATACTTATGTATGAACTAAAAAAAATGGAATTAAAATACTGCTGACAAAATTATAAATTACATAATAATATTGACATAACTTCAAATGATGGAATAGAATCTTAAATAATATATTTTTCTTTGTAGTCGCAATAACAAATATTATTGCTCAAAGAAAATGCATTTGTTCAATTAACTAATCCTCAACACTCTTATATTGAAATTCGCCATTTGCCAAACCGAAATCTCTATGTATAATTGTTTACTACGAAATGAACAATGCGAGAGAAAAATCCATAAAATAATCCCCGTCAGCCGAGAATAGACACGTTGTTAGAAACCTAATTTCTTTTTCACCGGCTTATATTTTTTTCATATTCGGAGTCTGTATTATATTTATTCGTACATTAAAAACGTTGCGCGTCGGAAACGTGCGCGCCTATATGAAGAAAGAGGATTTACCCTTGTCAACTAGCAGACGGCTGGCGTAATAACCGGGAACAACCGGGATAAAAGCAACTCAATAAGACAAGAACACGGACTCGCTACTCATTATAAACAAAACAGTTTAAGCTAGTGTCCAGCGTTGCATTCAGCAGACAGTTAGCACGATGGTTGGCACGAGGGATGGCACGATCATGTCCGACCATATCCCTCTTTCCAAATAAAGGATAAAAAAAGTTTTACAAGATGTTCGATGTAAAAGTAATATGTTTTAAGAACGCTTCCAAAAAAAATATTAATTAGTTTCTCGAAATACTGGAACATGCCCATAAGTATGATGTAGTCATACTTACAATATATGACAGTAGCAGGTCACACATACAAGATTAGAACATATAACACATAGAATATTAAAGTGTAAGAGGTGCATTTCCAAAATCTAAATAAAAAATATGTTTAATATCAATATATAGGTCGTGTCACTGAAAGACTTAATTTTAACAACTAAAACATATCCACGTAAGAACAATCTGTTTATTATATAAAATCTGTTCAAATGTTGCACAAATAAAGTACATTTTATTTCACATAATTCTTTAATCGTAATTCTAAATCCTGAAATTAATCCAATAAGTGACTTCAATCTTCGAACCCAATGAAAGGATATTTACACCTGGCTTTGCTTTTACACAGTTCCAGGCCCGGTGGGAGCTCCTGTTTGCGCGCAGGTGTTCCGTTCACCCATATGATCATGGTGCTCGTGGTCGGAGTGCGGGCTATCAGCTTCGACGTCAGTTGCAGCTTCACCGTCTCCGCTTGCTGCTCTTCAACACAGCCGTAGTAATCGTCCTCAACCGAATCTACTCCACAGACCCGAAGAGGACCATCTCTTCTCACGTTATTAAGCAATTTCTTATCCTTCTTTTTAGATTGTTTGAATTTATTTATTGCTTCTGTCATATCAGGGTCATAGTAAGGCTTGAAAGAAATCGGTTGCGCTTGTGGAAAATTATCATTTTTGTCCAATTCTACTATATTCTTGGTATTCAGTTTTGGTTCATTTGCTCCAATTTTTTTTGATAATGTACTGAGTATTCTTAACGGCTTACAGTCTACGTCGAATAATATTATTAAATTGAGCATTAATGATATGTATGCATGCGGTATCATTATTAGTATGAAACATTATAAAATTGACAATGAAGAAACCGTTGTCAACTAAAATTAGTAACTGCACGTAACTGATTTTTAGTAAAAAAAATAATTTAATCAGTTATGTTTGGAAACGTTTGCTATGAAGCGCAACCATAACAACCATTAGCACACTTAAGATTATCCTGTATTTACTTATTAATTTATATGGATAAATTTTATATCTGCAATAGTATTGCCTCTGAAATTATAAAATCTAGATATATCTAAATAATTGAAAATATGATTATTATAATTGACTGCAAATATGATCAAACTGACAATTGCAGGCTTATTACAAGTACAATGTTAAATAAGAATAAAAAAGCTATATCCAAAACACGATCTGGTGGAAACCGGACCCATGTCACTGGCGGACAGACGGACGGACTATGAACGGATTATAACAAAGCGCGTCTCGCCTTTATGTATTGTGTATTTGAATTGATGAAAAAATTCAAATAACATGCCACTGTGTTAGTGCGGAACAATTAAGTGGAGCGTAATGAAACCTTGATTCGGGAATGTGGCAGGATTTAAAAGAGGTGTATTAATGCCCAAATCAAGTCACTGTGGAAATGAGATAGTCGCATATTCAGCAGAAAGGTTTCTAGTGGTTAAAAATCAATTCCTAAGTTTAATTTAATCATTAGAATCAGTTATACATTTAAAAATATGTCAGTAGTTGTATATAATATATAGTAAATATCTCTCGTAGTTTCTGACACCCAAGACACACGACTCGATCTTAGTATGAGGTCAGGACTATGTGACTGTTGGGTGTATTTAAACCCAAACCTATGGAGTAGTTCGACCTTTATTCGAATTTCCTTATAAACGTTAATTTGTTTTAAGTCTGTATATTTTAGCGTGTTTGGTTCTAAATAAAAAGTGGTAGGAGTCGCACTACTTATTTTGAACTACAGTAGTAATGGGTGTCTAGACCGGGGTTCTGCAAAAGTCTCAATAAGTTTTTTGGGCATTACCCGGTCTATACAATACAATATAAAAATGTATACAAAAGGCTCCTGTAAATTCTGTGAAACTTTTATTTCTTATAATAAATACAGTAATAAACGTCGCAGAGGAGAACACAGCCGCGTGCAAGACACAGCAATTTATATTCAAAACACCTGATACTCAATAATGAATGCAGTTTGCCGGCGTCAAGCTAAGTGCAAGTTTGGAGCGGTGTGCTGAGCAGTTGGAAAGCGCTTTAGTTTGCGCTAACTTGGACCAACTTATTAATGTGCTTGTGTGACGTTTACTCAATTGATTTTAGCTTACAGCGCTTGAATGCGAAATGACCGTCGGTCTTTTGCGGGTCGAATTTACTGCCACAAGAACTTAGCAAAGAAACTTGGCGCGATACATTTTTTCATTTCAATTACTGATGAATTCCAGTTTATACGGATATTATTTTTATCGCTCCAAGGATCAATGAATTTAGATATTTAATTTACATATCATGAATATTCGTGACTTACTTAAATTTTATTTTGTATTTTTCAGCACTACAGCTTCCCGTGCAGATTCCCCAAATGAAATGTGGCACATTTAATAAAATAGAAACTAAAAGTAGTAAAAGATCGTGTTTTATCAAAAGTCCGAACCAATTGGTCCTAATTTGAAAATAAACAAAAGCAACATAACTCATTGTGAATCCGAGAGTGGACGATAAAAGTGGAGCCTTCTTAATGAACAACCCAACTAAGTAATTAACAACTCATTTGCATTAGATCCCACTTGACTAATAGCCCTGAATTAAAAAGGAAAGAGTTTAAAAGACCCAATTATTATGATTGTCTCCGCTGAAACTAGGTCAACTTGCGCATCGTCGTGGCAAGTAAACATTGCTTTCAAGCATCAACGACATTTTAATAGTGAGTTTCTGATTTGGTTACTAATTAATGTTGACTTATTTAAGTGCAAAAAAGCAAATTATCAAATTAGCCAAAAATTAAAAAACAAAAATTTAATGAAAAATGAGTATTGGCTAGTAAAGCTTAGGATATTTATCCAAAAAGTCGATATAAAACCAAAATTCAAAGATTGGACACAAAGGGCTCCAAACATGAAAACTTGTGCGTCGACCTGTTCACCAATTAACCTTTTAAACATGAAGATGATCCTGATAAACAATAAATATCGTCGAAACAAACAAGATATTGTAAAAGATTCATTTTAGTGTTGAAAATGCCGAACCACTCCCAAACAGGTACCTAAGTCACGTTTAAGGAAAAACACGGCATGTGGTAAAAGTACACGGGAAAGTAAACATACATTATTAAAGCAAAAGCCAGTGTAAAGAGTGAATATTTTTTGTCTAGACATTATTTCAGCGTGAAACATTTCAGCAGTAAATGAGTTACGCAAGGTAAATACGCCAGTTTCAGGCGCCAAGCTGGAATAATTCTACACGTATCTATGAATCTACGTTATATTCTTTCACCGACAACAGATGGTTATTGTGTACAGTAATATTGTACTAAATCTTTATGGAGGTGTATGGTAATTTTGATGTTGCAGGCACTGCGCAAATATGGCCGGTTTGATATCTTATATTTTCGATAATGTGGTGAGTATTCGCAAAGATGTATTTATATGCTATGGACGTCGCCGAATAATTGACCAGCCACAGGATCTGTGGAAGCCGATGTAGTATACTTTCAACCTTTCAATACAATATAAAAACTTAGTAGTGGTTTTCCGTAAATATTATATACCTAGATTGCGAGAAATTTGGAAGTAGATAAAGTCGCGGCCAGTAACAAATAATTTTATTTATTCAGTAAGTTACGTGTTGGAACTTTTGCCTAGTTTGTATTATTAATTCCTGTAGAAGTTTTAATTTCTCCAGAACAAATTAGTCTACGCGCTTCTTGTTATCACTTACTAAAGTGATAGCTTTGATTATAAACTTTTTCGAGCTTGTCGATATTGAATATGTTTTTATTCACATGATAAAATGTAGTCAACATCGGTCACGACATCTTTTATAATTAAATACACCAAATAGAAAAACTAGGAGAGGTGTTCCCGTCTCAAAACACACAGATTTGCAACAAATATTTATGGAATACACAAACATATTGTCCTGGTGTGGGGTACTAACCCACGTCCTCTTGAGACACAACTGGCATCTTGGCTAGCTGCATCACAGTGTGTGAAATAAAATTCATTAAATACTTTCTAAATTTTAAAGTAATTCAACCCTTTCAGGAAGTTTAATAATTTAATTAGTCATTTTGCACAAATCCCTAAGCTTCAATACGGCTGTAGCATAAATAAAGACAATTTCGCGAGATAATTGTATCACTCCCTATATTACTGGGGTTACGTCTCAGATAAGAACTTCTCTCATATTATTTTGAAAGTTTTTAGCGTAATAGTCAATTTTCCCGCGGTGATGCTGTTGTCCCGCGGCTGTTATCATTATGTGTGATTACATGCGCTAATACCGACTTCTTGTGTTGTCGCGGGTCGCTGATGCAATCTTTGAGTTTTGTCTGTCCTGCTTACTAGTTTTGGTGAATGTTGTCCCTTAACACAAGAATGTCTGAATTACTTAGACGACTAATTGTGTGGTAATAGAAATTGACTTCGGCGTCGATACATTTATTATATTTCGTCTGATTATTTGTGTAGGTACGTAAATCTTTCCTTTGTAATGAAAATTGGAGTCTTTAAAAAAACTATTGTTTTTAACAAGCAACCCTAAGTTGTAACGTTCAATCTGCTTCAATAATGCTCTATGTACCTAGTTAAAATATCTACAACACTTATTATCTTATTACACAAAAAATCTCACTCCACGAACGATAAAAATAATACATGTAAAAATATGAAAGCAAATAAAGATACACGGCCCTATAAAAACATCGCATACCTCATTTTGAAATAAGCAAACAAAATATTTCAATTAAACGATACCCAATATAAACGATCGGTAAGCACTCGTGTTTTATGAGCGGAACGTGTTAAATAAAGAGGAACCTGCAGCCAATAGCCAAGATTGATTCCCTCCTCCCAATTGAATTGCTCTGTATGTACGCAATCAAATTATTTCCTCTGCGATAGACACGACGCGTTCCGTTTTATTTTTATTTTCACCTAAAATATAAATTACGTTACCTTTCCCCCTCACTTTATGTGGCCCGAGGTATCTGAACGCCTCGGATGATGTACGGCCGCTTCACTCGGTATAGCTTTTATAACTAGTATTATGGAATGTTCACTTTATACCACTATGCCCATACGTCATTGTTTAATGTAATTCTACCGTGCAGGCTCATTTATCTTTATTGGGCTTATTTGTTGGATAAATTACTAAATACTGTAATTCGAGAAGATTGAAGTACATAATACATAATATACCGTTTGCACAATAAATAGGTAGGTACCGTGGACCTACAACTTGCTCGACTCTAAATATCACTCTCACATTTTTTACAATTTTTATCCATCTCTTCACATAATTACTCAGTAGCATGTTTTTAGAGAGAACTGTAGGGCCTTGGGTCTGATTTTCAAAACGCAAGGGCAAGGTGGGTCTGCCTGGGATCTTTTTTCTACCTCTGTCCCTGTGGTGGCACTAACGGCAAGTCAACAATAATGTATGCTCTATCGTATAGTGCATATGCCATCAATATATACTCTTGTCCCTACCAACATTTTTGTCTACTTATCCATTCATGTCAACCAACATTTTTATAAGACAATTACTGAAAAGTAAAATCAATACGCACGTAACAAACAGAGGCAGCGGGTAATTGAAAGAGAGCTGCTATTGGAACATCTAAAGTATTGTCATTCTTATGGATGAGACGGTAACTGGGTGCATTTCACTGTATGTGTGTTACGTCAAAGCAATACTTAGGGGCGCCGGTCACGCGCTCGTCGGACGCTTGTTCTCATCGCGGCGCCACTTGCCTGGTTGTAGGCTTATGTAACACTTGCTTCTCCGATTAAAATAAACTCTGATACTTGGAGACTGATACAAGAGATTTATGACAGTTGATGAAGTGAAAGAGGTTTTTGGACCGTAGCATTTGGCGCTAGTTTCTGCGTACCCCAATGGGACATAGGCGTGAGTTTATATATGTAGGTGTATCCTTATGTCACATCATCTTAACGTAAGTAATGTCCTATTAACCCACATAATACAATCAACAAGCTAATGGCGCAAGTAACTGTCCTAAATAAACACCGCACTACAGCGGACACGTGCAGCACAAACGCGCAACTTACTTCACACGCTGCAATGTGTCTTACACAAAATGAAATTTTATTTCCACCGTTAAACAGCGCCGCAAACTTCCCGCACACGAAAAGATCTCTAAGCAAACACCGCTCAATTTCCGTATTCGCACTTCTATTTTTCTTGTTTGGGCGCAGCTTATGAACGAAATTCATGAGTTTCTCCAACGATCGATTGTGGATTTGATAAATTTATTCTGATGTCTGTTTCTCTAAAGGGTTGCTGGTGCCATTAGTGTTACTCAATGTTTGCCAAGCTTATTTTGAATGTTAAGGCGTGAATTTATTGCTATCTCGTGCAAAAACCTCATATGATATTTATCAAACCAAAAAGCTCACAGGAAGCTAATTGGTCGACCTAGTAATTAAAGTCAAGACTCACTATTTACTGCCTAAACACGCGGCTAATATACCAAAGCCGTAATATTATATAAACATGAATTACTGTCACTTCCGGATCTTATAGTTTTATTTTTGCACCACGGCAATTTGCCTACGAAGTGCTCAATTTAAAACAAAATTAAAAAATTAACACAAACAGTCGGTAACTTGGTTGAATTTCTCGCAGACTCCTGCACGGTTGCAACACTTTAAATTAGTAGTGGTACATTCAGAAGTTTCGCAGGTAAACAGAAAAAAGTGTAAAACAAGATGGCTTCCTAATAACTGTAATAGCACATCGTTGTAGCTCGGCGCTCCGCCGGCGGCGCACTCGAAAAGCGTTGCAACTTTTATTGGAAAACTTCAACCGAATTTACATGTCCCGCACATTATTAAAAACGCTTGTAAAATTTAACAACAACATAGAATAAATCGACCTTATTACTATAAGCATAGAATTCAAATTTGCTTACAAGTCACTAACAAAATTTGTCTCAAAAGACTAAATTTTAAAGGGTTAAAGAGTCGCGCCCGATGTTTTACCTTGGCAACAGCGTAATAGTTTTGTTCAATATACAATGGAGTTTGAATGCGAAATTTATTGATAAAGTTTTATAATAAACATGTAATGAAATTGGGAAACTTTAACGAGTTTTCTATGCGCTTGTTTGTATGTATCAGTTTTATGAATTTTATATGCTCAAAGTTAAATCCATGTAGCAGATAAGCTTTTGTTTTCGTCACACTATACATTTTTACTGCGTATACAAATTTAAATATGCATGTGGACTAAAATTACTAAAAAATAGAATAAATAAATGAAAATAAATATTCGTAAGTTAGTACAGAAAAGGGGATAAACGGCTAAGATTGATAAGGAAATGGACCCTGATACTACACGTAATAAGGTAACTCTAGGTAGCAAAATACATGTCCAAATTAAATATTTCTTTAAATTGTGTTTTTTTTTTTCATATTTTTTTTTTGTGGATGACCTAGGGATCTCGCATGTTGATACTTTAAAATACATATGGGCGAAGATAATATTATATAATCATATCTGTAATGCTGAAGTGGCAAGCAATGAACAGAACCAATAAAGATAAGACCTTACTGCCGCTCTTGGAATTTGGTACTTCAACGAATAATTAGGATTCTCTCCACCTATAAAGAAATATATATATACATATAAGGATTTATTATGATTTAATCTTTTTTGACACAAAAGACCATAACAATCAAAGAAACATATTAAAAAGTTGCCCTGCTCTTCGCGCTGTAAACTATTTCCTACAATCTACCACAGCATGGATATACCAAGAGGAGAATGGAAGGGCAATTGAATTGATACTAATCTCAGAAATGCTTTGTTAAAGTGTCGTCTAATGTCCTGTTTGTCGGCGAAGTGCATCAATATCAGGAGGGTAAGTTCATTTATGTACGAATTGGGCACTTTAGTGAACTCCTATTTACCCAATTAGGGAGGTGTGCCTTGCGACTGGAAAGTTCCACACGCAAAGTTGGGCGCGCACACAGCGCTTCTACTTCACCTAGTCATTTGGAGACGCAAGTTGTGAGATACCGGCGGGGAACACTTCAGCGATGAAAATGTATTAAATTTTCCTTCTGAATTCGCAGCACACGAAAATTTTGACGACCATTTTCATAGCTTATCGCATGACGCAATCTGTGAACTATGCCTTGGATCCCAAAGTTATAGGTTTTGTCTTGACAACCGACTTTTTCAATTGTATAGTTCAGTTGTTTTGTATAGTATTATTGTGTAGTAAATTGAATATCTGGAGCGTATACGGAGCAATCCTAATGGACTTCCTGCCTTGACTTATTATGTGTATTTCTATACAGCATATCGTTTATAATGTTCTACCCGCTGTTCACTCATGTCAGGGGCCACGCCACAGTAACCGTTGCTCCCTGGAGGCAAGTTTTATTGCAAGTCGCTGCAAGTCAACTGCGCCGCACTGTAACGCATACGCGGCATGCAGCGGGAGAGCCGGAGAACGGGTAGAGAGGGTAGCGCGGGTAGAGCCGGCGTGTGTCTCTCTTTACATAACTAATGAAATTACTTCATTAGCTAGTTTGGACAAACTCTACAATCGAGATGGCGTTCAGAATGTACATGATGGGTATCTAAAGAATTGCGTCACCTGTGTTTTTAGGTATTTGGAGCTTGAAATAATTGTTATAATATTTTTTACTGCTACATCAAGTAGAAGAGAGATAAGGTGCCCTTACAGCAAATAATTTAAATTAAAGTGCTCCACAACACTGGCATTTCTAAAATGTAAAATATGCCATGTAAAGTAATACTTTGATATCACAAACAAAATAAAGTCACGACATTGTGATGTATGACAAACTACACAAGCCGTAACATAACTCGAAATATCAATTAAAATCTACACCACGCAATTTTAATTGTTGTATTCCGTGGGTTGCCAAAAAGGACTTTCGACACACGACACAAGGGCTCAATTGACAAATCAATCAGCGCACTGGCTGACAATGCTATCGACAACAAGCGGTGAAAGTGTTAAAAAATAATTGACTTTCTAAATAAAGTTCATGGAACGTTGAAAAAAGCGTGCGGGCACAGCCGGCCGTCATTGTCGGTGGCTTACGTCGTTAATCTGTCGGTCTGTCCGTCCGCCTGACATGGGTACACTAAGCCCCTAACACTATGAAATTGCAATTTTTTTTGCACGACATAATATCAGTTATGTTTTGTTTTGTGGCTTTATGATGCCAAGACACGGCTTTGAATTGGTTTTTGGCCACTTTGCTAAATTGTAGTCAATTTAATCTCGACAGAAAGGATGAAGACCTTGACGGTCGCATTGACTTCACAATCGCAGTGAACTTGGTTATTTTATGTCTATTTTGTACAAATAGTGGTAACTGGTCGGACCGGCACATTCCCACTACAGTCCACACAGGCTAAAGTGCCTACAGTGTGTGTAAAAAAGTCCAAAAAGGTTAATTAAAAAAAAAAACACCCGGCTATTGAAAAATATACATATGTATAAAATATCACGTTACAATACGTGATATTTTTTGAAGTGATTTGTGTATTCATTCAAATATTTTTTTATTCCATTCAAAATTCGCAGTTCCAACCTACTCTTGGTTAACTTGATGTATTATTAGTGCCTGCCCACTTAATCCAACCGTAAACCAGCTTTTAGGCAATAACAAACTTTAATCAAAGGATTGGCCCATTCATTCATCTTGTCTGGTGTATTCTTCAGTAGACGCTGCCACGCTTTCTGCGCAAACCTTTCCATTTAACCCGGTCTTCTATATCACCTATTTCTGAGAACAACATTAAATCAAAATCAAACGCTTTTTTTTGCCATTAATGTCGAGATTGGCACCCCATGATGGTAAGCTCATGGACAGCAGAAAAACCAAACAACACCATGAATTACAAAGCAATACTCGGTATTCCACTGCGCTCGCTATTCTCAGACATAAGATGTTAAGTCTCACTATATCCAGGAGTTACTCTGGCTACAATGTCTGGCTGGCTCCATCAAATCCTTATCCACTTTGCTGACCTTCATTGCCTTCGCTATATAAAGCCAAAATAATTTATCGTTTACTCCTATAGTATACAGTCTTCCTGAGACATTCAAAGCAAATCAGTGATCAAATCTGATATGAATATGTAGTTGTAAACCAGGTTGATGGTCACTTCATTCGATACTGGTACAAAATGTACGGTAGTGGCTGGCGAGCAGTAAAGTAGTAACGGCTTACGGGGTGATTACAGATTATACGCTGTGTGTAATCAATATTTATTGTTATTGGAGCCGTGTTGTGGCCGCGCAACGCACCTGTATGCTAATTAGTTTGTGTTTCGTACAATAAATATGTTGTTAATGTTCTACTGGGTGTGTTTGTGCCAAGAATTTCGCATTCATTTGTATACAATTTCGGCGGGTATATTTTTTAACAATGTAATGGTCTGGAAATTGTTTTAATGTTTCGTGATACTTTTTATTATCACTTTAAAAAAATCGTGTAGGTAGATGCAGGCGCCTAAAAGAAGATTAACAAATTTTATTCCGTAGTTGAATTAAACTATGCACTTAATCGTAAGTGATTACCGCCACCGCCAGAAAAAAAGAAGGGAGGGGAAAGTGGTATCTCTCTCTCCTGAAAGACACGGAACAATAAAGAAGTCTTGACGTTGATTTTCTGAGAGACAGTTATACCACCTAATCGAGCCGTTCCGTTCCTTTTGATTACCACTTAATACTTTACTCAAATTTAAGTATTATAACTCCGAAAAGTCTTTCGAAAAAACACAGCACGCTATGTTATCACAATCAAGATCATTCCCCTGAATACAATACAAAGAAAGTCCAACCAAGTGGCACAGCGCAATGAATTCTCCTAACGGTCCCGTTCGCAGTGAGCAAACTAGACGTATAATAAAATACAAACAGAGAACAAAGCAAGCGATACGTCTAATCCCGCGAACACACCGCCCGCAGTACTGCGAGGCGCTCTCCGCCAACGCGTAAACTGCTCACTTGACAAGTATTTTTGTAAATACTGCGATTTTCGTGATTGTGACACTGTCCTTTAATCTCCTTGCTCTTTGTACCATTAGATATAATACAGAAGGGGTAGGCACTAGGCAGAGGTGCAACCAGGACGCCCACGTTTCGCCTTACATGTGTTCCGTCCCATGATATGATAGGGGCGAGTCTATCTTCATATCGGGCACAAATTGCTGACTCCGGCCCGATAATGAATAGACAAATCCAATATCACTTTGCACGACCCCTGATTCGAACCCGAGACTTCAGCTTTATAATCATACCGTAGTCCAACAACTTCTAATTTTAAGCATTGTTCATTAGTAATAATTTTATATTTGTGGTGAACTATAAAGAATTTATAAATAAATAATAAACATAAGTCAAACGGACAAATTAACAATGATGACGAATAAAATGATGAAATTGATTGATAAAGTAATGAAATAATTGATCATCATTACTGAAATAACCGTAAGACTAAAAGTTTTGTTGATTTGCATTAGTCTAATCAAAGATTTGTACGAAAAGCGGTGTTTTTAAGACTCCTATGTCGAGCGGTGCAGTGGTCTGAAACGAGGTAACTTATAAGACTCGAGATGGTAAATAACAATATTATTGTATGCATTAACAACTGCACTACGTATTATGAATTTTTAATTTCACTTCCAACTTAAATCTTACGAGAGCCTTATTAATTATTCTCTACTGAATGAGGTAAGAACTTTGCCATTAAATCTATAGCTGAGGTTAAAAGAAAAACATTTAACGTACTCGCCGTGAGGAGTTCAAAGGGTAATAATTAAGTAGTATTTTCAAACTTTAACTTTCTTCCTTATATTATTATCTTCATCGAGACCCGAGTTTAAACTTGAAAACTTTACAACTACTTTTCTTCACTGCGGGGTGTTCCGGGTTTGGTACATATTACACTGTGTATATTTAATTCAAACATTTTCTATAAACGTGAAGAAATATTCGCAAACGGAATGTCGAACGGTGAATCTTAATAATATATCTAGAATGTTCTAAACTCACAATCAGCTGCACACGTCACAGGTGTATCAACCAAAAATCACAATACAGATTCAGAGAACTCATGCCTAAACGGCAGCCATCGACTACGAAAAATAAAACACTTTTTTTAATTTGTTACCACGACCATATTGTTCGCTCAATCATCAGACGTCCTTACAGAGCAAGGATTAATAACGCGTATCTTCATATTCCCAATAAAACACCCACAAGATCGGGGAAGGCGTACACTGCGAACATTTTCCTCATCGCACCTGGATCCTTTGATATCGACACGTGCTTACCAGTCGATTGTTTCCTCGTACCGCTCGGTCCATTACCCACATAAGCGGTCCCGGGCGGTGCGTGCGTAAGTTCGCGTAAGCGGCATAGTTGGAGCCTTGCTCGCAGGCTATAATCTCTTCGCGATTGCCGTTCATTTATTGTCTGGAGGAAGGCTGATTGGTGTGTGATAAGAGGCGCAGAGAGCGATTTGAGCGATTCAATTATTATATTGTGACGACGGGAAGTGTTATAACTATTGCATAATATTTTTATTTCGATAGGATTGATTAAACCTCATACAAATGTATCAATCAATGGAACAAATACTATGTTATGTGCTCGCGCTTGATATTTCCCCGAAAAGGGAGCTGATCGAACAATAGTATGTATTATTGTTATTATGTAATAACTTTCATACTATTGTACAATGTAAGATGAATATTATATTATGTACAGACAAGTTCTGCATATATTTGCGTTGATCAGTACGCTATCATAGCAATAACACGATTATTCATCGAAATTCAAACCACGATAAATATTTTCCCACGCAACAAATACCGACCCACTCTACTTATTAATGAAAATCCACAACCTCATACGCAACAAACAAAATGTAATAATGAAATGTGCGTACGAGCCCGCGATCTCCCACTATGGCCGCTGTCGCTGGCAGTGTCGCCGCAGGGGAATAGTTGCGTATCGCAGTTTGAATAGGCCGAGCGGGCCGCGGCGGGCCGCTTGACGACGCCGCGCCGGCCGCCACACCGCGCGTTGTGTACATTTAACTGCCTTTATATTGACTTGGAATAGTTCACTTTGTTCATTTATCGCTCTTGTCTTATAAGTCGTTAGTGCTTCATTACGGTTCAAGGTTTCAAGAATGTTCGTAGTTACGTCAAGTCGAAATTTTACGTTTCGCAAAACAAACTGTTTTGTAACTAACTGAAATTAATGTTTGCCGCAGAGAAAGTTTCGTCGGGTTATAATTCATTTTAGTTTTTCCACTGTATTTACTAACTTGCATATAATTTTATGCTTATGAAAGCCGCTGTCCGCAACTCTGACGTTTTAAAATTTCCTTAAATTAGTCCAGCGGGCGATTTGTTAAAAATTACAATTATAACGATTATCACCACTCATTACCATCTGCAGTCAAAGAAAATTTACTGCTTGCTCGGAAATGCCGTCTCTAAAACAATTGCAGAAAATTATGCGAATGTTTGCAACGGCCGGCAAAGGGTTGGCGAACGTACGACGGAACTACAAGCGCCATCAGCCTGTGTCATTTAGCTATGACATCTCTATGATGGTTGTTCCGCTACTGGTTTCGAAAGGTCCCCTATTCCATACAAATTTATAAAAATGATCACTCAAGTCAGAGTCTGCAACCTCTTTTTAATTGACCCAACTAAAAGCACATAACAAAATTCTCCCAATAATCCTCTAAAACCTGGGCTGCGTACCTGACTGCTTAAGTAAGCATAATCAATTAGAGGCGGTTCAAATAGTGCAGTGGTTCAAAATGAATGAGACATATGAGAGGCGGCGGCGGGATATGATTACGTGTTGCCAGCGCCGCGCGAGCGGAGCCGAGCTGCATTCACCGATGTATGCAAAGCGAGCGATTTGCGAACCACCGGTGTATGTGTAATGCGCTACTTGAATACGAACACACCGGGCCCGCGCTCTTGCTCACACCGACGTGTAATTTGCAGCCAATTTTGAAGGTTTATAGGCATGGGTAAAATTCTGTGGGTTTTCAGTAAATGCTAGGCGTCGAAAGTAGGTAATGAAATAAATCTAAGGCCTAAATACTTAATATAGATGAATCGATATATGAAACTCTATTTACGTACATTCAAGAAACTTGTCGTACACACCTAAGTACCGAATGTCTGGCGCATGAATTGTTCTAACTAAGTAAAGTAAATTGACTAAGTAAGATAAACTACAATAAACATTGCCTAACCTCGGAAAATGGTAGCAGTGTGGTAATTTTAAAGGTTTTTTGACATTTGTAATTGTGTGTAACATTTTTCCAATGGTCTTATTTTCAATCATTCTTTAAATATAGATTTACAAGAAATATTTACACATTTGACTGCCTATATGATTTCAAAGCTGAGGTCTCGGGTTCGAATCCCGGGTTGGGCAAAATGATATTGGATTTTTCTATTCACTATCAGCCCGGAGTTAGGAATTTGTGTTCAATATGGCAATAGGCTCGCCCCTTATCACATCATGGGACGGAACACATAAGGCGAAACGTGGTTGACATAGTTGCACCTCAGCCTACCCCTTGTGGGAAAAGGTGTGATGTTTGTGTATGTATGTACAAGAAACAAATAAATTCAGTTGTAAACTTCAATCGCTTCAAAATCCACTAAATGATACTTAATAATGAAATCAAGTACTGTGACATTCGCCCTTAGATCTTTTGTTAGTTGAAGAAAAGTATTTAAAGTTTTATATACGTTGTAACTCTATCGTTCCACTATTCCATTGGGTTTATATTTAGAGACTTTTCTTGTTTTTTTTAAGATAATTAACGTTATTCTTTGATTTTTAATGGTTAGTTTCGAATTATTGTTACATATATTCCATCTTGCAGTCAATTTGTGAAATCAAAGTGAAAATAGTGATATTAAAAAAAAAGTTATATCTAAGACTCACCACAACAGCAACACAGCTTGAATCTAGAACAAAGGAAAAATATTATTACTTGTTAATTTAAATACTTTTCTTTGTTAGTCTCTTAACTTTGCTAAATCTTAGACAGTATCCGGGTCGGCATTTTTGCTCAATGTCTACTATACTCCCCACTCCTTAACATTAATTAATGAAGAGAAGCCTTTCGCAACTTCCATTATGGTGTCAAGCTAGCGCCTTTTGGCAAAGCTCGGGGCATGGACTCGGCCATGCGCCGCCAATGTACTACTGTGGATTTCGCGACCAAACCAACTCAAGCTACATTCATGATGATTATTCGCAAAACCAGGGCTACCATGCATGTATCTTTTACGAATACACAACCAAAATATAAAACTAAAATAAAAAATATAAAATTTGAAAATTAACTACAAAAAATATTTTAAGCGATACAAAATCAAAGTGCATCATTACACCCCGGTGTGACAGCAGGCCACGCGTAAAGTGTATTCAGCGAACTAATTACGACGGTTGCTCGGTTTGTCAATCATGCACGGTAGCTGCGAGGTGCGGGGCGCGGGCCGCGGGGCGCGGGCGGGGGCGGAGTTCGTCTCTGCGAGCCTCCCTCGCTAATTATTTAACTTCGTTCCTCTTTACACGTATCATATTATCCGCGTTAAGTTTGATTAGATAATCCCGTCTTGTTTTCTGGGTAGACAGAGATGTATGTTTTCCTTATTGGTTGTAGAGGCTTATGCTGCCGTGATGTAATGTTTTACAGGTTACAGTACATAATTAATTATTCTGCAATTACATGGAGCTAACGCAATATTTCATATTATGGCCAATAAACATATTTGAAAACGATTTCGTTTAGTAAGACAAGAATAATAAACTGCCCGAAGTCAGATTTTTTAAATAAATCGGTCCAGCAAACAAGTAAGAAGGTCAACTGATGGTAAGTGATCACTTCCGCACGAAAAAGTATGGGAAGAGGAAAGGAGTATTGGGCATCCGGCAATCTCACTCATCGAACGAAATGCCACAGCAAAGCTGTCGCTTCACGTCGGTTTCTTGTGAGACAGTAGTACCACCCCGGACGAGCCTGCCCATTCATGGTGAGTCATGACTGACAATAGCGTGGCTCTACCACATACATATTGAGTAAATAGATCTTTGCCCAATATTCTAGCACAGTTGACTCCACATCACAATACTGATCGAGAAATCACTCACACTATACTTTTTTATAGCATATGTCCGACAAACGAGCAAGCAAGTCACCTGATCGTAAGTGATCACTGCCGCCCATGAAAATCCACAACGCTAGACCATGGATGTGTTGCCAGCCCATCAGCTCGGAATAGGAGCGGGAAGGAAAAAGGATGGGAAGAGAAAAGGGGTATTAGCATCCGGCAATCTCACTCAACGAACGAAACGCGAGTTTCTTTATTGTAATAAGAAGTCATATTATAATATTAGTACAAGTTTGCGACTGTATGACGCTAGATTCAAACCCGCGAACACTGTTTTTTAAGCCAATTCGACTCTGATTAAGACTATCGTACTATGCCAAAGTAAATATTTACCACTGCATTGCATTAATAGTACGTTTTAGTGTCCAACATAACGTAAATGCATTACAGTGTTTACAAGATGATGGTAAGTATATCTAATCTTTGGCGAACCTCTGGCAATTAGCTCCATTCCGTCGCTTAACACTAATCCCTAGATGCTTGTTATACTGGCGAATCGGACTAACCGAAATAGGAACTGCTTAACTAGTGCTCAAATACCAAGTTCATAAGTAACTAATTTGAATATTATACATAATGTATAAACATTAAAGGCAGTATAAATGGATAGTAACAACATTTTATTTAATATTTAATTGTACGCATGGAAAAGAAAGTCACATGATGAAGAGTATAATATCAAAGTCTATGACAAGCAAATCAACTTACCGGACTTTTGATTTTGAAGCTGAATTACTCTCTGCTAATAATTATGATGACGCACTATAGCACAACACACCGCTTGCACAAGATTATGCACCTACAAACGAAACTAAGCGAAAACCACCACACTCGCGAGCACACGACACGGGCTCAGGAACTTACACTACACTCTTCATAGAACCTGTAACAAAACAAACAACTATTACACTACCCTTTATCCTCCAACAAATCAAAACTGGGACATAAATATGTTTATACCAAAATCTATGGATTATAAAATAATTAATAAATTAATGTAAACCATTTTTACGCTTCCAGCAATAAACATGAAAATATATTTTTTTGTCTATAAAACCAAGTTAATAATGATCACTTCCTTTAAGTTTCAGAATGTATACCAATCAACTGAAATTAAGTTATTGGTCATTCAGACAAAATATAGTTAATGACGAATCCGCATGAAACGATATAAAACTCAACTATTTGCATACTGTACGCAGTATAAATAATACAAATAATAATGATCAATCAATGTATGTTTCGAATAAATATAATTTTATTGCAGGGGAGGTAAAATAAGTCGGAAAGCATTGTACTAGTCCATTTGTAGTACCATTAATCATATTAGCTCAAATGTCGACTTGTGGGCTAGTAGCCCGCGTGTTTATACCCAACACTGCACTCATAGGCTAAGTTAATTAGCCATAAAGTGATTACAGCTGAACCCATCCGAACTGAACCGCGACGTTCCTCTCCACTCCTCTGGGAGTCGGAGTGAAGATTTTGTTTTCAAAATGTACATTCGAAACCCAATTACGTCTCATTTCAGTGTATAAGGCATGCCGACGCGCACCTGCCACGTTGTTTTCGACTAGGCCTCGGCGGTAAAAGCTTGGGTACACTGCGCCTACTACATCTAACGCCAGCTAGTAAAGTAAGTAGGAGAAATATTTAATAAATCATTGCTCTAGGCATTCATAAAACCATGTACCATGGTGGCATGGTCAATAAATCCAGTTAGTACCATAATGAAATCAATAATTAATATCATTAGACTTTCTGATATGCTTTTGCAATTGAAATCATGCAGCAGTCAATTCTTAATCTCAATCAGTCAATTTCAAAGTTTAAAATCTGTTGTCAACCAATATATGATGTCGTAATTATTTCAACTAAAACCTTTAATAATGGACGTTAAATCGACCGGGACTTTGCGTAGAAATGTTTAATTAAATTAGAGAAAACTTAAAATTACATTATCGTATAGCAATTCTATGCTACTCATTGCTTAAACTCTTCATCGTTTATAGTTCTAACGCATATGTGAAGTCCAAGGATACGAAGTATCCCCCAGGATAATCCACTACCAACAGCTGATATTACTCTAATACGCCCATCGGCCACTACTGGGAATTATTCCATTTAAGATTTGTGTAGATAATTTTTAAGACTTATATCCATCATAAAGCATATTGTGGTCTAATGAATGGATGGGTTATATTAGACTAAACAGCAATAAATATTATCAACCCATCCATAAGAATTTGCTGCTAATACGAGTAGTAGATTGCCAAGTGACGTCTCTGTTACATTTTACAGCATGTCGTAAGGTGCGACGCGGTGTCACGTGGTGTGTGCACGAGTGGCGCGCTCGCTAATCCCGGTGGCCTCCGCCGCCCGCAGACTTGCCATGAGAAATATAATTTGTCGCTCACATTGTCATGTTCACAACGTATAATTCTAATGTATTTTGGAATTTTCGTGTAATTTGTTTATTATATTTCAATGTAACACACACGCACGAGATTGTATGTTCTGATAAGTTTCTTAGCTTTGCTACAGTTAGTGATTATTCTGAAAACCAGTTTGATGTACAAGCTATGATGTTATTAAGTGACAGTCGAGTTAAAGTTATCTAAATTTATGACCTTTGTACCGTGAGGTTATAATTGAGGGCCTAGTTGTAACGCCGAACCTAATTTTATATATTATAATTAACTAATTTTATATGATTTTTAATACGACCTACATCGCTTGAAAATTACTAATCAAATAATTAATTTCCTCAACCAAATATGACTTAGCATTACGGCGTACAAAATATTAAGCGCTAACCGACCGAACAAGAAGAAATCCTACGTGTACTGGAGAGCGCAATTACGCAAAGAACAAAGAGGCCGTACAATTTAAACTTCATTAAAACATTAAACGCGTAAGTTTGGGAATAAGTTGCGCGCTAATTAGGCGCGGAGTCCGAGCGCGGGCTTCAGTTACACCGCTGCTAGCACCTGATATTAATTTCCCGACGGACGTATAAATTTCGAAGATCGCGCCGCGACACTGGCCAATGTCGTGGAACACCTAGGAGACAGGGCTACCATCATGGAGATCGGAATTTTATTTTATTACCTTTTTTAAAGTTGCATGTCGAGTAGTGATTAATTAAATGAAATGAAATTCTATTATTGGTTACGCAGGCAAATAAATAGCTCTTATGACAAGTTAATGAAAGAAGTAGCTACTGCATAGTGGAATACTTATTCTTCGTACAGCTTAAATTAGGAAAATATTTGCAAAAAGTGAACGGTTGCAGGCAGAGGTGTGACCAGTGATAAGCTTTTACGTTTATATGGACATACGTACATACAAATAACATCGCGTAATTGTATTGTATCAGCCCATATACGACCCACTGCAGGGCACGGGCCTCCTCTACAATCGAGAGTACGATTGAGAGTGGTTAGGCCATATAGTCCACCACGCTGGCCTAGTGCGGGTTGGCGGACTTACATACCGTAGAAATTCTTTTTTTTTTTTTTAAATCGCTATGGTATGCAGGTTTCCTCACGATGTTTTCCTTCACCGTTAAAGTGCGTGGTGATTGATTATCAATACACACATAACTCCGAAAAGTCAGAGGTGTGCCCTGGGATTTGAACCCGCGACCACCGTGAACATGTAGGCAGCCGAGTCCGGTCCGATACCACGAGGCCACCACGCACTTCGCGTAATAGATAGTACTATATTTGCGGAATGCCACATTTTCGTAATTACTGCAGTATTATTAATCTCCATTATTGCTAATAATACTTTAGTGCTGGTCACAAATGAAATACGAAATAAATACCTCGCATGTAGAGTTGTCTATAGCATCCAAAACATTAATATAGTGCAAGAAAATATTATTAAATTTTAATTAATTTAGAAATATATAATTTTCCTTTACACACCTATTTCATGTCTTCATAATATACACAATTTATAAAGGTTCCTTGTCAGCACAACCCTAAGTTTAGCCGTGACCGAGAAAGTTTCACGTTTACGCACAACCGCCGGTACTTACAAGTTGTATAGCACTTTTGTGTCTAGTTTTATGATCAATCCCCCTTTTATTACGGCCTACCAGTAAATCATACAGTGCCGTGCCCGCAATGTATTGCTACATTGTTGTGACGGAATATTTTTAGAATTTATCGCGTGTTTAGAATTCAATTATGTACAACACCTTTATGGTTCACGAGGAATGTGCGTGTTTTGTAAGTATACGATTATACACACAGGGACAGTCTGGTAAAAGGGAATAGTTTATACATAAAACATTTGACAGCCTCCGTGGCGCAGTTGACTAGACGCCGGCTGTGATACGAGAGGCTGTGGGATCAATCCCCGCATCGCACCGCACAAATGTTTATGTGATCCACAGGTATTTGTTTCAGAGGTCAGAAATATGCCCCACTTCCGGGGTTATCTGACGCCGACAAAAATGTTGACCATTGCCAGCACTTAAACACCAATTGTACGTAATTATTCATGTCACGTAAAGTCAGATGAAAGTTCAGCCCTACCGTGGAAACACGTGCAATGCATGTGACGCGGTACTAGAATTGAGTTAGAACCAAAGGATAGGCAAATGACGAAAAATGTAATGTGTATAATATTGCCCAATTGTCGTCTCATTTTCTCTATCCATGTATGAGAAAGAGTAAACACACTCCATGTGGATCAATAAACATCATCTCTCATATCGTACTAAATAGTGAATCCCCATCTCCTTACGTGCACACCCCTTCCTAATTTACTACACCGAACAGGGACAAAATCGGACCTCAAACCAAAAATATCGGACTGCGATTCCCCTGGCACTACCTGTTCCCACACACATCACCCATCCACTTCCACTTGCTATACTCGTATGTACTTAAGGTTCATTTTTGTATCAAACACGGTGAAAATTATTTCAAAACTAATATACAGGGTATATCAAGACTGCTACCGATAACGAAGCCAGGTGGTAGTTTTAATGACTTTGGACAAGATGCAACTAAACATTTTGCAAAAAAAACGCGACGACTTTTTTTGTTTTGTTTTTAAATATCATTGTGTTTGGGTGGTAAATCCATAGTTTTTGCTAAAAATTATAATTTTATGCCTTGCGTACTATATCGTCTTTAAAAATAAAAGGGGATACATTATTTTCTTTAGGAAAATGCATGTAATTACACAAACACGATGATAGGAAAAAAATACAAAAAAAGTCGCTTTTTTGCAAAACTTTTTAGTTGCATCGTGTGTAAAGTCACAAAAACTACCACCCGGATTCGTTTTCGGTACCAGTTTTCCTATACCCTGTATATTTTATGCATCAAGCAGCTAGCAAAATTTATATTTATTTCGAGATTGTGATCAATAAATATTAATCATGCACTAATCGCCGAGAGACGATTGTCTGTCGCCAGTGGATTGTCTATCTTCCCTGCACCTACCATTAGGTGCACTGAATTCAACATAGCTAGTTAATTAACTACTACTACTACTACTTAATTAAACCTACATTTCTATAAATGGTTGTAACACGTTAACCCGTGTAAATGACCATGTAGACTCAATACGAGACTCCGGCATCAAGTAGATGTAAGTGATGGCAGCCCACTCCCGGGCTCCGGTTCGTGACCGGGGCACCAAGCGGCACGTTATTGCGTGTAATTTTTCCCCCGGTTACGTGCGTAATCCGGCGCGATCGTCTCGTGGTGACAACAGGGAAATCGAGCAATCCGGTTTAAATGTTAAATGTACCGTTTGTTCATAATTTTGTGCGTCCCCGTGGACTTGTACTATATGGGCTTCGCAAGTTGGTTAAGGAAGTTTCGTTTTTTTATAGCGCCTGAATTAATGTTAGGAATTTGTTTGAGGTTTGTTTCGAGACGAAGGTTATTGAAGTTGCATTCGTAGCCATAAATTTTTATATTTAGAAAACTTAAACAGCTTCGGTGGCACAGTCGTATTACGGTATGATTGCAATGTTGAGTTGTCGGGTTTGAATCCCGGGTTGGGCAAAGTGGTATTGGCTTTTTCTATTTATTATCACCTCGGAGTCAGGAATTTGAGACTGGTGTGGCGTTTGCCACTATCTCATCGTGGGACGGGACATACAAGGCGAAATATGGGTGTTCTGGTAGCACCTCTGCCCACCTCTTCAGGGAAAAAGGCGTGAGTTAATGTATGTATGTAAAACTTTAATTAATTAAACAGGGTATAGCCAGACTGCAACCGAAAACGAAATATATAATGCACTAAAATTTTCGCAAAAAAAGCCTCATTTTTTTGTTGTTATTTTTTATTTATCGTCGTATTTGGGTAGTAAATACATCGTTTTCCAAAAATAAAAATGTACACCTTTTTATTTTTAAAGACACAATGGCTTAAATTATAAATTTAGCAAAAACTAGGGTCTTACCATCCACACACGATAAAATTTAAAAAAAATATGCATTATGTCTTTAATTACTCAAACTACCACCTGGATTCGTTTTCGATCGCAGTCTTGATATACCTTGTATATAATTGAACTAGTTTCCGATAGGTCAGAATGATAATATTCTTCGACTCATCAATGTTCTATTTTGTGGACAATGCAACAAGTACCTACCACATACCATAACAATTACGAGTATATAGTGGTCATCAGCGTGTCTAACATTTGCATAAAAGTAATAAGTTCCAAATTTATTTAGTAAGGACGAAATTAACGTCTCTTTAATAAGGGTTATAGGAAATTACACTGAATCTCATTACTTTGCCTTAATTGAATGGCTTAGATATATACCACTAATATGCTAGTTACTACATAAATAAATAAAAAGTTATGTTATTTTTTCCTACATCATGGCAACGCGTGGTAGCAGCACTGCCATGACTTCAAGTCCACATAAACTTGTCTCTTAGCTCCACATCGCGTTATTTAATACCAGCTATTAAATCTTATGTTGTATACTACACCAGTAAATCTACTAGATATTTCTACGGTCAACATTGTATGGCTATTGCCTTATAGTAAAAAAAATATTTTTGTAGATTAACTTAGTAATTACTATATATTTTGAAAATCACAATTAACTATTGAATAAATAAATATTATTAGTAGAAAGGCTAGTGAGTAATAAAGTGAGCGCTATGCTTATGGACGTTTTCAGTATAAAGTGGCCCTGGAATAATATTCCTTTAGGAACCTTGTAAGAAACTATTCAGTGACAACTGCTAAACACAATTGATTAATAGGCAAACGAATTACTAACGCGATTTATATATACTTCCAGTTTACATGATCATATCCATCACCGTACAGAAAATGAGGCGGCGTGTTTGTTCGACAATAATTCGCGGCAACACTGGCGCATCTCCATATCGATGTGCGGAACAAATTTCATATATCGTCACGTAAGGGCAGGCGCCCAGACGGAGCAACCCTTTTGGGACTTGCCAATCGTAAATATTCAAGGTTACATTCGTGCTCACAATTTTTTGCCGAATTTACTTGCCAGTCGAGTGTGCGGGCGATGAAAACAGCGGAGAATTGACACGATTCTTTATAATTCCGAGATGGAAGTAATTTTATGTCTGTAACCATTTGAAGTTTTTTGCAACATGTTTTTGTCTAGATTGGCTATGCTCTCAACTGCTATGGGATTCTACGTTATCATTGAGATTGGTCAATCACACTGTGTCTTTGCATTAAAGAATAAATAACTTATAGTCCAATTTTTTAGATAACTTTGGGGAAATAATATTCACTAAATGAATCTGCGTACAAGCTTACACAGAGAATTTACAAGTTGTATCATAATATCTGTATCGGCATGTATGGCAAACACACACAAGAACTAGAACTCATCACGGTGCAAGTCGATTCCTCGAGTTAATATAAAAATAAAGCCTAACTTGGGACTCGATCCTGAATCCCTACGATTCACACCCCATCGTCGATAGACAAATGTGGCAATTCATGAATCTGTGTCAGCGTTAAATTATGTCAATGTAAAGCCAAATACATTTAAACCCAGGATTTATGTAAATTGTGGGAAAATATCCAATTCCCTAAAGTCCGCGAAATATGTAAACGATTCCCAGTGGGGTAACTCTATTGTGCTTCGTCATATTAACAGATTATATCGCCTTATTGAGTCCACTGTATATTGTTTACACAAACTGTTCCTCACTATATTAATAACTAATTCCTGTCTTTTTAGGCTTCATGTATTGGAAAAAGTTGGAAAGCTGAGAACTGTTCGAAATATATTATTAAAATTGATACCCAAAGAAAACGCTAAAACTTTGCCAGATATTTTTTTAAATAATTTTGACATAATTTGACCTAAACATGCATCTCGTTGGCCTCGTAACACAGTCATCGAATTTCCGACACGGCTCACTTTGCACAGTAGTACGTCAAATGTTTTTATGTAACAGAAACTAATTAATTAAAAAGCTCTACGTGTCTACATAGAGCTTGTTTTATACTCGTAGAAGCGATTGCGAGATTTGTGACGTCATCAAGCCCGCTGTACTAGCGGCCCACACCTAAATAAGTTTGTAATATTATCATTGTTTTCTCGCGCCCCGCCGTCCCGCGCCGCGCCGCACCCCCTCCCCCGGGATCGCCTCCATTTGAATACACCCTGTTTATTGTGGAGCAGTTTTTTCTGAGGCACTGTTTCCTCCCAAATTATCAAATAATATTTTCCCCGCCACTTGAACGCCATCGCCCCGGGATTCGGCTCGGTTTGCGCTAAAGTATATTTATTTGATTCTGCGTCGCCTTATTTCTCGGGGATAAAACGTTACAGCTGAATATTTTTTATGATTAACTGCGGCGGCTTATTGTGAAGTGGCATTTTGAACGGCAAATTGGAGAGTGCGTCTTTAAGATATTTTTAGATGGAAAGGAGTTTGTGGTGTTGTTTCGTTCATTTAGTGGTTATTTATTTTAAGGGTCTATAGAACTTGATGGCAGACGCATACCGTTTGGGTCATTATCATGATGAAGGTGGTAATCTTGAACGAAAAATGCATTACATTACTCCAAAAAAAAACTTTGTGTAAAGTTAAATATTTTGCAATAGTCATAAATATGAGATACTATTTGTACCACCAACAAGGATCTTACAACAACATCCCTAATCCGATACCGTATCGCCTCAAAGGCAAAGTAAACAAATAAGCGTATCCATGTAGACTCGGCCAGAGGGTCGTACAGATGGCCTCGTGTTTAGCATTTCTTATGCAAATGCACCGGCTGAGACGGGACGCTGCACCGGATTCAATTACTGCCTTATTCTGCGGGCCTTTGACGACTTCGCATGTACGATCCAGAAACGATATGTACGACCCTATATCACAGGCTTAATTAAGATTTTGTTCTTAATGTAATTTCAGATTGAGATCCCTTTGACAGACTGACCGTAGCAGATGTACGGCTCAGAACTAGAATCTTTTTATGAGTGATATAGCTTTCTTAACAATGACGCAGATTACAGTCCGTCAAGACTCTGGTGTAGTACTTGTAATGCGTCTGGAAGTGTACTTCGGACTAACTGAAATTATGGATGAGATCGTCCAAAAAAGTTTGAGTATTCCAAATTCTAGCATTCCGCACGTCTAGCGAAGCCGACTAAGGTCCAATATCTCTTAACTTTAAACAAGCCCATGCAAAACAGTAGTTAAATTTACTGCTATGTGAAACCACTGAACAATAAAATTCACAATCGAGGATACAAAAAACCGCACGAAATAACGAAGATTGAGCAAAAGAAAAGGATTTTTAACACCTGCGGGAATCAGGTTTCGTAGTAACAAAGGAAACTAGGTATGTCTTCGCAGAAAGTTTGAACGTATGCACATTGGTAGTTCTCGGTGGATCTTGTGAAACAATAGTTTGCAACAACGCTTATAATGGCTGTTGAAACACCGGCAATAGTCAATATCGCATCGCATGAAGAGTGCGTCAAAAATAACTCCCCTGCTACCTATGGCTATTCTATTACACCGATAGGAATAATATTACCATCCTACACCCTAAATACAAACACATGCTTACTTCACATCCTTGATTAACACATTTTCAAAACGTTGTCACGACGCCGCCAAATGTTATATAATTTAACAGCACGCAATAAGCGGCGACGGAGGGGCGCGGGCGCGGGGCTGCGCGTGAATGTAAATGAGGATATTATGGCGCGGAGTAGGCTGGTAGTCCGATATGCATACCTGACGCGCCACTCGCGAGGTCTTTAGAATCGCTTGAAATTCTGAAAAGAAAATCGTCAAAGCTTTATATTGCCTCGGTCGATACGCGGCCAGTAAAACTGCGGCTGGCATACGTAATCCGTTTCAAGGAAACAGATAGACAATAGCAGTAGACAAAACGATAATTAATCTACGGGCCTCACGTTTGCACCTAAGATAGTTAAGGTTGGTCATCTATCGTCTGTCACTGTGGAAATCATTGGCAGAGGCCTATGTTCAGCAGTGGACTTCCTTTGGCTGATGGATAGATGGTCATCCATCATTTCATTTTAAATATGAGTTAGACAAATTGCTCAAAAATGTAATTTGTAAAAGTAGTCGTAGTGCATTTTTCCTACAATAATGACCTTAAAAAAATCGAGCAAAAAACAAAAAACAATCTACAGGCCTTTAAATAATTATGTAAAACAAACAAACTTATTTTAAAATAAACCGTTTTACTTACAAAGTACAAACAGCCTCCTTTACACGGCCATTTTAAAAATTACCCTGCTCCAACCCTTCCGAGTCGCTAACTCAATGGCTCCTTCAAAAAGGCTAGAAGCGACGTATGAGTAAGAGAATGTTTTATTCATCACTTACGTACTGTTCGCGTCTAAACAGGCAGCAAAAGTATTTGAAATTAAATTTGGCATGCAAACATCATTCGATATACGAAACGTTCCGCTACACAACCGCTGCGCTCCGTAATTCTATCGCATAAACATAAGCTATGATAATATCAAATGCCTTGGACTTATTTAAATGGCTAACTCCGATCTACATATCGTGTCTGTGGACATAATGTCTTAGTTTTTATATAACCAATAAAACTAATTGAAATGGGCTTAAAAGATCATTTATGACCACCCATACCGCCTTAAGGATCGAAAGGCATAGCTTCCTTTAAATGTATAATGGCATTGAGAAAGAATGGAACGAAGGTGATGGAGGACGAGCTAAGTGAAGGTCGCCAGACGTCATTCAAACTAACTAGCTGAAGAAAACCCTAGCGCAAAGCTATTTCTTTAAAAACTATCATACCTGCGTGGTCGAGCTGGTCAACTCATTATGAATAAGAATTATGTACTTCGACATATCATACAGCAGAAGAACGCTTATATACTCTTCCCGGCTAGGCTCTTAGCGAGGAAAATTAATCTAATGATTTGTGCTACTGCAGGTCGCTCATGCATAATTAAACCATTGGTCTGACGTAGTCAAACCGTCATGCCATCATCCCAGTAACCGGTATACTCCGACTGATGGACAAAGCCACAGACAAAAGGGAATATCAAATATGAACACACGGCCACAACAGTGGAGCAACATCATCAACCGATATTGATAGATAAACATTTAGTTTGACGCACACACCAACAATTTATATAGACGGATTTCGTATTTGTATTAGTCTTCGATAAGGCTGCGGTTTGAAGCCGCGCTGAAGCGGAGATGGCTAATTCAGTTGTTTTTTTTTGTCTTAATTTCTGAATAGATTTTTACAATAATTCTGAAACTATCAATCGCACTTTAGAAATGCGTCTAGAACGTACATACGTACCTTCTTTAAGATCACAGCATAAAGTACGTATAAGTTAGTATAGAATATGTGTTATTGGATCAGCTTAATTAAATATGTTATTAATAAATGTCCACAAGAACGATATAATTGCACATAAGAAAATAGACGACCGGAATGCTACTATAAAGAATAGTAGAAGCTATATTTAAAACCTTCGGCTTTTTGAGATATATGATGGCCACAATTTTAGAATGTATAAAACTGTTTATAGTCATAGTCTTTATTTTACTTTATTTATTTACACTTTATACAAATGATGTACATGTGAACTTAATGCCAGATGCATTCTCTATTCTTTTCTCTCTATCTTTTCAAAATCATGTCATTCTTAAAACACTTGATACACAACTCCTACCTTCGTTATAAATTCCCACGATAAGACAATACATACATTGGCACCGATTGTTATAACAAAGGTGTTGTCACTGGCGGCGTCGCGCACCTAATGATATTTATCCTCTGGAAACATCCATTTTCCCAGGATTAGACTCCCTCACGTGTTTCACCGTCACACTACGTAAGCCTTCAGTAACGATCGCTTGTTCAGTCTCTCAGATAAACTCATGTAAAGAACTCTATCTTAGCACAACACTTTTACTAGATTTGGATATGATTTTACCACCACCCGTTTGCTGTTATTATAACTTACGGGTTAGCAATCAATTTTTTTGTTAAGAAAGTTGAAGAAACGACCAAGTCGCTTGCTTAATGCTTACTGTTCCAGCCACCTTTGAAAAGAGGAAACACATTCAGGTCTTGTAAATACCAAAAACTACACGATAGGTGATACATCGTGCGCGTCACCCCGAGACGTTTGGCGATAATTTAGTTAATTGCCAGAAAATCGTAGTATTTGAATTTAAGACACTAATTGTATTTCCTGACCTAGGAGTCCACCACGGATCCTCATTGCTAACTTCTTTTTGTTTTTTTATAGCATAGCTCCGACAAACGAGCAAGCAGGTCACCAGATGGTAAGAGATCACTTCCGCCCATGAATAACGCTTGGATCATGAAACACATCCAGTGGCCATTTTTTGTATGTTTAAGGATTAAGCCCGCTCCGCTCGAGTCCATGAGGCGAGCACATGTCCGCAGGGTTGCCAATCGTCAAAATTCCGCCAACAACCATCAACCGGAATGTTTTCTCTTACAACATGGCGCGTCGCATGAATCATTTATAAATGCAAATCGCCATTGTTTCCGACTACCCTCCGATTATTCACATTGGGTTATCTTTGACGTATTGAAGCCCGGGGCTTGTTGCCGCCGTGATTTATTTATACGCCGAAAGTTGTGGACGTGGTTGTGATTTGATAAAACTTCGCGACTGTTTCATAAATTAACATATTTTTCACAATTTGTTAGCTTTTACAGCTGGTAACACTAATTGGAAGCTTATTTCATGGTACTGCATGGGTTCTTACTCTGGCTTAAATTGCCTTAATAATACATCCCAGAGTCTATGTTCCTACGTTATCGTAAGCCGAGATTCGATTTCGAGAAAATTTGATGAAGAAAAAAATTACTTCAAGATAGGAATCAACAACACTCTCGTCCACTACACGACGTAGTGTGTGAAATTAATAGCCTTTGTCCGGTTTCATAAATTCCTTATCAATAAATCACATAAATTATATTTTATCAGAACAATATCCAAGTCTCGTTGCTGAAGAGTAATTATTGCTAACGTTACATATTTTGTGCATTAATATAGCTTACAGTAGAATTTATACTAACCCTTCCTCAGAGTATTGTATTTAAATTAATTCATTTAAAAAATGCTTGCAGTTTATATGACAGTAATGTTTTTAAAACAAGCAATAGCAATAACATAATAATTTACACTGCAAATGCGTGATACAACTCAAGGCCGCAGAAGTCAGCGATACTCGTATAAACTAAAGGATAAACTCAGTTAAAGTCAGCGATAGACAACCCTAAACTACATCCAACTTCGATACAAAGTACATTGTAACTTTCATAAAATTTCCGATTTGGCGTCACGACGGCCCATCAGTTGTCCCCGACCACGACACTTAATATACTGCCGAAACTTGCAAACTGTTTTATAAATACTCCATACTAGCCTTATGATTTATTATATTCTACTTTTCTCATTTACTCTTCAAGTAGTATCAATTTGCCTCTTGGCCAAATGTTTGTTGCCTAATTTTGTGACAGCTTTTATTGTTACAAAAGGGGTTGTAGTATTTCATTCCGTACAATAAGGGTTAAAATATCTATAAGTGGCATCTAACTTATCTTTTACTATAAAAAAAAAGTATATATCAGGCCATACTGATCAAAGCGTGCTAAAACCAGCGACTTCCTTTGGCATTCATAGGTCAACCTCTAGAATGCACGTTGCACATCTATTGCTATGCTTGCTTTTGATCTCGCTGATTTAACAAGCTTAAAGGCTGTACCGGGGCTTGCTCGATGTTAGAATATCATAGTATTACGTTTAACAACAACTAACAACTATTGTCTTCACGCAAGTTTATCAAAATGATAATTATTCAAATATAAACATAGTACCTGGTTGAAAATGATGCGTAACATTACTGTTCATTAGCATTATGATATTAATTGAGTTTAATAATCAAAACAATTTCATTCAAATGCCGCGTCAAACCGAAGTAGGTATAATTCAAAACGATGACACACTGCCAAAACACACAAATGATACGGAAATCCGCGGCTTTGACTGAATTTCAATCGAGAGAATTGCAAATTGTGAGTGCCGACCAAATGCAGTTGGTTTTGTTTTGTGTACGCGCTGGCTGATGCTAATCAACGGAGTAATTTCAATTCTCTCTATATTTAAAGCTATAATACTGCCACTTCGTAGTGTTTCTATCATGGTAGTTTGTGATTGCCATGCAAATACGTATGAAATCATAGATTTTATAAAATCCAATTAATTGTACAGATGCTTTTAACAGTAAAAGTCACGATGTATTAATGAGCTTACTCCACCGTTTGGTTAGTGATCGCCGCCGCCTACAGACATTTACAATGCTTGAAATTTAAAGTTACGTTACTGTTATTTTATACACTTGGATAATAAAGAGGAAAAATTAAAACTTGTTGGGATTTGAAGCAATTTTATTAAAAGTACGCAACGCGACAGCAAAATATGTATATACTTGTCTATAATTTATTTTTTACCCAGTCAATTCAACTATGTTTGCCTTTTCTTTTGTTTTAATTTCACAGGTAAATGAGCAAACAGGTCACTTGATGGTAAGTGATCACTACCGCCCATGAACATCCACAACGCTTGGATCATAGATTTGTAGCCGTCCCATCAAATCAGGAGGGGCGCGGGATGAAAAAAGATGGGAAGAGGAAACGGGTATTCGTCTCCCGGCAATCTCACTCACCGAACGAAAAGGAATAGTAAAGCTGTCACGTCAGGTCGATCTTCTCTAAGGCAGTGGTTATAGTACCGTCTTAGTCAAATGCGTGGTGACCTGTTGGTAACGGACCAGACGCGGCTGCCTAGATGTTCACGGTGGTCGCGGGTTCAAATCCCAGTGCACACCTCTGACTTTTCGGAGTCATGTGTGTATTGATAGTCAATCACCACGCACTATAACGGTGAAGGAAAACATCGTGAGGAAACCTGCATACCATAGCGATTTGTATAAATTTCTATGGTATGTAAAAGTCTGCCAACCCGCACTGGGCCAGCGTGGTGGACTATATGGCCTAACCACTCTGAATCGTACTCTCGATTGTAGAGGAGGCTCGAGCCCTGCAGTGGGTCGTGTATGGGCTGATACAGTACAGTCAAATCAGCCCATTTATGTTGAGTCATGACTGACATCAGCGTGGCTCTACCACTTCCAAACTGTTTATATTTTAACAAGCACAAGGTTTTACCATAATTGGGCCTTGTTGAAGTGCCTTTAATACCATTTTATATACAAGACAAATATCATAAGTCCGTAATACCGCGGCGATACTGAAAGCAAATGTTCAAATGCGGTGTGCGGGAGACAAGGGGAGCGTGTCTCGCGACGTGTTGCATAATATTGTAAGTAATCATATGGAAAGTTGTAATACTGCGCCAACTTCCAGCTGCGTTGAGACCGGTACCAGTGCGTATTGTGGTACAGTATGCCATCTCTGAATTGACTTCTTTACTTAATAATCTTAAGATAGCAATTCCTTTCTGGTGGATATTCTAATTGATTTGAACTACATTTAATTTACAATGCTTTGTAGTCGATGTCTCGTGTCACTATAAATGCGTTTCATTTATTAAACCAGCGTGCTGATACGTATTCACATGCTTAGATAATATTTACGCATGCATCCAGTGATGACACAATGGGTTTCCACTTTTCTGTTTCATAAAATGTTATACTTTTTCCATTATAATTAACTTCTTCAAGCATTGTCGACAGTTCGGGCTTAACTTTGACGATGAAATGGGTTTAAAAGGTTTTCCTAGTATAAAAATAAAAGAGGCAAATAATAGTTGGCAACAACACTGTAAATAACAACCTTATGTTTCAATATGTGGATGGAGTATTTATTTTGTCATAAACCGATTTTAGGATTTTTTTATAGGACATGTAAATGTTTTACTCCGAAAATAAAAATTGTTTACTTGCCCTAATTGTGGGTAAATATGAGTGAAGATTCTTGTGGGGCTTTCCTACGCTTTGTATAATGTAATATTTCTTTTCATTACTAATTGCGTGTGAAAGTACGTCTTTGTGCGGAAAACGTTGAATATTGTGTCTACATTATGCAAACTGTATTCTCATCTGTGACTATAGTATGTTTGAGTATCAATTTCTTTAAGCCGAAACCGATTGTACTAATGTACAGTCGGTTTCGGCTTTATTACTTTTAATAAAGTAATAATATTATATTTATCGTGATCAATCCGTGCCAATACTTCGTGTGGACCAGCAAAGCTTTGTCAAGCAGCTTAGAGAATATTTATATTTTTTTTATATAGGAACTATACTTATTGTAATACATTATTTAGCATTGAAATTTTAAATATTTTAATTAGTATGTAAGTTATACGCATGCTCGTGGTGTATTATGGTCCGAAATCTTCCTAGGTCACAGGGACAGTCTACCATAGCTCACCAGGGGCGGACAGATATACTTTTAAATGTATTATTGTTTAGTTTTTATTACCTTTACAGCTAGTCTCCGTTACAATGGAAAACTTAATATAAAAATGTTGTAAGTATATTCGTTTCAATATGGTGCAGCACACGCCGAGATATTACTCTCTTACAGTGGCAGTGCAAAGTTAAACACTTCGCACTGCTAAATTTACGTGCATCGAGATTAAACGCCAGAAACTACATTATGCAGTATCAAACTTATTCCATTTCATGGCTGGAAGTGCTATCTATTTCGTCTTCTTACCGCTATATTACAATACTGCCTCGCAAATGAGCTTTGTGTGGCTTTAAAATAAAAATACTTTGAACAAAAGACTTCCTAGAATATAATTTTGGTACTTGTCACTAAACAGAATCTTAGTGATCTCAATTTTGAATTTGGTTACAAAAATGTTTGACAATCGTTTCCCCATAGGAATGAAAGGCGGGAATGCAACTAAAATGTTCTGGTGTCTTTTTAGATGGTAACAACAATACCTAAGCTAGCTCATTTGGCGGACCTCTAGGTAAAACAAAGAATAGTAAATGCTTCCTGTCGTACTGTCTCAACACAACATCTGGAAGGCGTGCACCCGCGGAAAGTTCTCGAAGACAATGGCTCATTTAAAGTGGGATAATAATGTTAAGCACGGTTGATACGAGGCGCGAGACGCCGCGCCGGCGCGACTCAAATTACCTGTTTCTACAACTTACATTACTAACACGCATTAATACATGACTTGAATAAACTTTCACGTGTATTTGTTGTTACAAACTTCCCGCTCATACGCATTATGATGATAATACAATACATGAACCCACGCTTGTATTCGCGAAAGAAGTTGGCTACGGCAACACTGAATTCCGTGACCCGGGCAGCTCAAATGAGGTTTGTTAAACGTAACTTTCAAAAATTATACTATTTTGCAATAAAATATACGTTGTACATAAATTTTTCAATAACGAAATGTAAAACTAATGGACAAAGCTGTCTGTAGCTGTCATCAAAACCCGCATTTCAATAAAGTTCTTAAATAATACATTACGCATTTGAGAAATATCAAATTAGACACAAGAAAACATTACCATCCGCACTTAGGTAATAAAAATACAGAAAAATATGAACAATTCCGTTTATGGCAAGACACTAAATTATGACAATTTCGGCTTCGTTCGTCTTACAATATAGTAGGTATATATATTTGATAGTGCGAACAATAACGGAGATCGATTGCTTCCACGCGTGTCGCTTGTATATTTTCTAAGTCATTGTGCAGGCGTGAAGGGACATCCAATAAGCGTTGAATGGCGAGCCGCGTCGTACATTTCTTTTATGGCGTTTTGAGCGGCCTTTACCTAAACGGGTTATCGTAAATCATCACATTTGGGGTACCGTCGACGTGGCTATTACACCGGGGCTGCGGGATTTTGTTCTGATGAGCACGAGACGCTTTGTGCTCAGTTCATTACGTTACGGAGACAAAATCAAACATGTGGTGAACCTGGGTGCCGCCTCTTCTAATGGCAAATTTATACACGTTAGGTTTTAGCTTGCTCACTTGAAAACACTTTTAAGGCAACCTTAGTCAACAACAATTTGAGTACAAAGGTCTTGGACAACAGAAAGATTCGGGTAAATAAAAAAAGAAGACATTCTAAATTCGAGTACTTAGTTCAAAATCTTTTAAAAGGCGAAATAATTATACCACCCCTCCAGAACGTACTAAAACTGAAAAGAAGAAACTCCGTCAGCAACGAGAACTTTCTTCAGTATCTCATACAACAGAGAATATTGTCAAAGTAGGACTTAAGCATCAGTCAGTACAACGCTGGGTATAAAGACATATAGTAAGGAACCTAAAAGCTTTGTTTCGCGACACGCACAGCCATTATAGGTTTTTTGTAGTACATCTGGAGCTGAGCGCTGCTTGGCTCGATATCTGCCGATAGATGGAGGGCCCGCTCGTTGCCCTGTCTGGACGATTGAGAAACCATTCCCGGAGACAACTTAATGTTCCGACAGCGCTTCTTTGTTCTTTTTAAACTGTATACAATTTTAATGTCTTCTATTCTTTGCAGTCATTCATTGAACAGTGTATTTTAATGAGAGATTGTAAAAACAAATATATGCATTATTTTTGCATTTATAATTTTTTATAATTACCATCATTGCCAACAAATGTATGTGACTGTTGGGTGTATTTATTTATTTATATGATCAAAGTGAGAAACGAACAGCTGAGGGTAAAACACAGCTTTAATCACACATGGTATATCGAAGCTGAGTTTCTTATTATCGAAGAACTAAAGAAGACTCCCAACACAAAGACTGTATCCGCGGCCTTTTATTATCCAATCAGCTCTTCATTCTTTACGCCCCAGTTACGTTCGATATAACTTTAGCAGTAAACAAAGAAACAACACATATATAACTATAATATAGCACTAGATGAAAGTTAATTATGAGCATATCTTCAGAGCGTATAAGCGGACAATAAATAAGTGTCCCGCGGGGCGGCATATTGTTAATTCACTATATGCCATTTATGTAGTGCGAACGCGAGGTAATTGCGTTAAAGAGGCTTCGTGGAGGGTAATCGAGAGGGTCGTAAACAGGAGGTTGTGTTCGCGGGATATAAAATAACATCAATTAGGCTTAATATAACCGAGAGCGCAGTGTTCGCGCCGCGCCGCCGCGCCGCCCGCCACGCTGCGGACTTAGACAATAATTTCTCTCAGCATTTACATGATTTGTTTCTATTAAAGAAATGCGGGCGTGCTTATAATAGAAATGGAAATAGAGGAAGTTAAGAGAAAATACTTTTTTATACTGGCATGACAAGCTGACTACAATGCACTCGATGGTGAATGCAGTGCAATTCAAACAGCGTACCTGCCGACGAAAATTCATATCAGACTGCTCTTAAATTTTTTTAATGTTTTGCATTACCGATAGCAGGCGAAAATCAAAAATTGAACTGGGATATATTAAATGACACAATATGTACGTGGTGGTAACCAGAAATACGGGTAAAATTTTCTCAATACGTACTCGTGAGTTAGTACTACGTATACGATATTGGTGCACTACACTGCAATTCGAAGCTGCTTACGGTCGCCTATACAAATTCCCACGAGTAGAGCGATATTCGGTATTCTGAGTTCGTGCGCACAGCGCCACCGGTGTCTTTTTGTTAGCACTTAATGACCAAAGGAAGCCGAAGTCCAGAGCGTGCGTGTTTGCTACTAGGAACGTTGTATACGCAAAGTTCTCGCGGCAACCGGTAACCGGTATTAATTTCCCGGCGGGCCCGGTAAAACGGTAAAATTCCAGGACGGTGGCCCGCTCTACCCGGCGCGAAGCGAGACAGACAAAATAAGAACAATTTTGTTAGACTTTTTCTTTAGTAACACGAGCTTAATTTCTAATATTGCCACACTCGCCAGAAAATTGTCTGGAAGCCTTTTTAAAGAGATTACATGGCAGGAAAATAACGTTGTTTAGGATTCATGGTATTTCACGCGGAGTACTCTTGGAATAACTTGGTTGAGTTTATTCACAGATACTAGAGAGAAAATGTACATTACATTATTTTAAGCAGGTCATTTAGCTAAGATGATTATATACTTCCTGAGTATTCTTATTTGCTGGATTTGTCTTTAATTATAAGATGAGGGTCTTAATCATCATTTGGACATAAACGGGGGACTAATGGATTTCACTGGACCAGTAGCCAAAAAAAACAATAATTTTAAATGACACTTAGAATCAACGAGCCCGTCCAGGTTTAGGGAATCTGAGTCAAACATACTTAATCTGCACCCAGGACTCAAATGTAGAACGTACCAGTATATCCAGGTATCAGAAAAATACGGGCTACTAGCTCCATTCCATTGTATTGTACTGAATAAGATTGCCTGCAGCGTAATCCCAAGATACATCCGGCCAGGAAATCCTAACTAAAGCGTTTATTTTCATTCACAGATTTAAATGAATAAGTGGAAGATTTCCTGCGGAATTGAATCAGTTCACTTTACGACGGAACCAGACGTGACCATTGCAAAGCCAATGGAAACAAATAAGGATTTTTCTAAAAGAAAAAAAAATAGCATTATATTCGAAGGGAAATGATCTATCAAATATTGCGATTGGTGAAACTTGTTTCGGATCTATTTGTTGTGTACAGAAGAGTCTGTCGTAGTTTGAGCAACTATCTCGTGTGTTATTGTTGAGTCGGGCTGAGAGGAAATATTGTGTTTATTCAAATTTCGAATGCAATTTGTTGTTGGACAATCTTATTAAATGTAAGGTTTGTAAACAAATTGCACTATGGCTGGTCCAGGCATCAAACATATGCTGTCACCGCTTACGTATATTTAAAAGTAATAAAAAGTAAAAAACTCATGTTTTGTAAGCATACGAAAAATAACATAAAAATCTACTGCGACCTTCCCTAAATTGTAAGTAAAATATGTTTTATTTTGTTTTAATGGCGAGACGAGCATACCTTTCGCCTGATGGTAAGCGATACGGCGTCTCATGGACAGTAGCAAAACCAAATAACACTATATATTACAAAGCAATGCTTGGCATTCCACTGCGCTCGCCATCCTGAGACATAACATGTTAAATCTCATTAAGAGTATGTCCAGTAGTTACTCTGGCTACAATGTCCTTCAAACCAGAACACAACAGTGCATTTACACTGCTGTTTGGCGTAAGAATTAGAGATTGCGGTGGTGGTAGGTTATCGAGCTGTGTGACCTACAGCGCCACAAAGGTCTATGTAATAAATAGGTGAGGTGTATAAACATGTAATAAAGTGGGGCTCTTCGACCACGTCGCCTCTGATCAATGTCATACAGCTTTATATCGTTTTTATTCCTTCAGGCAGATTCAAGTGACAAACAGACAGCGGGCATTACAAATGTTATGCTTTTCCACGTCAGAACGTTGCTTACGGCTTTACAGAGGTGATGATATTATTTGAGTATAATGCGGGACATCTAGGTACCGTTTATACTTTTCAGTAGTTCTATCTCACAAGAACATAGCGTCAACGCAACAAGACTTTTAATCAAGCTGCACAATTATTTAATGTATTATTTTACGATCAAGAGGCAAAGCTATTAAGCTCCCCACGCGGTACGTCAATGTTATGGGCCCCCATGACAGAGCCTGGGTCACGCGCTCTATCATACATATCAGAGTCATTATACGTGAGGGCGCACCACCCACGCAGTCTGCCCAGTGACCCCGATGACCCTATAGGTCGCCTTTTACGGCGGCAGGTGATACGAAATATTTCAGGAATACCAATGTATATCGTTAGTAAAAACAACTAGCATATTTAAGATTTGCTCAGGTTTTTCCAATGTTTTTTTAAAGTATATGACAAATAAGATAGACTTCTGACGAGACCATTTTAAACTTGTTCCTATTGGCAGTGCATAATTTAAAAAGCTGAGCAATCACTACGAATTTCACAATCGGAATATCGTTACTCGTATTTAAATTTTATGTGAATTCCATCCAAAGTCAATATGTTACGTCACGTTTAATTTTTACGTTGATCCGCTGTGTATTCGCCGCTTAGCCCACACCTCTTCAGTTTACGCAAAGCACCTCGCCAAGCGTATAAAGTGGATCTCAAATTGATGACCATCAGTCTATTAAGCGAGATGTCTCGGTGTTGTTATGCCGTCGCTTGTCATTTACATCACTTGCTAATCGTCTCAGACAAACAGTACTCCAAATATGAGAGATATACACCCTCTTAGAAATTTATACGAATTACATTTTTAACACCATCTCGTGATAAAAATGATATAATATTAAAAAGAAAATTGCAAAGTAAAATGCTAATGCGGTATATTGCGCCTCAAATGGATATCTAACGGCGCATAACATGGCAACACTGTAACGAATATGATGTGTTTCATATGCAAATTCCACCCAATTTAATGAATGTAAAATTATCATAATTGTATTACAAGTGGCTTGAAATTGTGTAAAACTACATATACTGAATAGTAAACGTAGTGGTATCCAAATTAAATGCCTTAATCAATCGACAAGATTATACGGGTCTGTGCATCCCGAAATACACATCCCGACATCCGATATATTTCCTTGGATCACTAAGGCGGGTTTTGCTTTGTGTATGTTTGCTATTGGGTACAAATATCCTCTGAGCAGTAAATACATGCAGTATTCCTTGTGAATGAAGACATTAAGCCGAGTATATAATCAGGTGCAGCGTTTACAGCGTGTAATGACGCAGGCGTACTGTTTCCTTTGATAAACACTGAATAACCGTTGCATAGCCCCAGTCACACTCGGCCTCGATAGAACGCATTACATTGCTGCGTGGAATCTGATGCATTTGGATTAGATATGCTTGGTGACAAAATGGTTTCCGGTTATTCTTTACAATACATTTAAAAATGGAAAACAACAAAATGTCACTGCAAAGGTACAGTGTTTAAAATAATACAGAAGGTAAACTACTTGGTGAATATCTATTTACCATATTGTTTTATTTAATGACCCAACCATAATCATCATATTTAAATAGTAAATATAGTTTCTAGCTGCAAAAATTAAATATCCAACAAAATTATTTGAAATAATAAATATTTATTTTATTTTATTAAAGTCTACTATATACAATTTTAATTTTTAAATGAATGCAGGAAGATATGTAACAAAACATGGCTCACAAACCATAAACGCTATCACTAAACAACTAAAGCAATGTGCAGGGTTATTTTGTTAAATTTCAATTATTAGACCTAAAATAGTTAGTTCACATTTATAAAAAACTAATTCACTGTCGAATTACGCTCTAATATATGTATTGGACATTTCTGTCACGTGGTAAGCCCGCAATGTACGTTATCCAGAGGCATTACAGCCAATCGCGGGTTCATGGTGCAGAGGGGCCGATTGAGACGTATAAATGTTTGTACTGAGATTACTTTTCAATTGGAACGTGCCTGCGAAGACAGCCGCGGCTCGAGTTATTTGAGTTTCAATTATCGACGGCTGCCTGTTCAAATACACCGGGATTGTGTTACTGTATGTATATTAGTTCCATTTGATCGCTGCCACAGTTTCATATAATACATTATTAAAGGATTACCCAAATATAGGTTATAGTCAATACTAGTTTCTGTAACTAATGGTAGGGGTCAATGTTTAAGCATCCAGCAGGCAAGTCTTAGAGAACGAGTAATGTTTTTCTCCCAGCCATCCTTTTTTTCAATAGACAAGTTTTATTTATTGCGGTTAAAACTTTCTTCTCCAATTACTGATCAATAATACTTATACTAGACAATTTATTCCTGAAGGACAGTAAACATTATTTCAAAGAGTTTTTTTAAAGTTAGGTGTATTTCTTTTCATATTAATTAGCATAAGTTGGGCTTGAATTAATGTAAATTGAACGTGCCACAAAGGTTGAATTACAAATAAAATTATACTAGTACTTGCATTACCATAAAACCGTAAAAAACGTTGACATTATTTTAATATTTTGGATGATATTACTTTGTTAATATAACGCTCGTTTTCTCACTTGACCGCGATGGAAGTTATTTGCAAATTATAAATAGAATCAGAAAAAGTTACCGTGTCACTGTGTCTAAGTTTTAAACTATATCTTATTTTTTTTTTCAGGGGAAAGGTAAATACTCACTTAACTGTGATTTTCAATTATTAACATTTTTCATATAATGTGTTGATTGGATTAATATAAATTGTAAGGATTAATTCAGAACATAACAAAACTACAAGCACTTTTCAATCGCACATCAACCAGGCCCAAAAGATCTATACATATAAAACATTTGCAATACATATTACAGGGCTATTTTTCAGTCTGACATTTTTTTGTTGAACTCAAGAGAATAATACTGAATAATACATGGTGGAAAATATTCAAATTTACACATCATAAATCGTTTAGTTCTATTTCATAAGATCCTAATCAATATTCAAATTATTATACTCAACATACAAGGCGAAACGTGGGTGTTCTGAAGCACGTCTGCCTACCCCTTCTGGGAAAAGGCGTGTGTTTATGTATGTATGTATGTAAACTCAACATCTGCTACTAGCACGGTCGTTTTAATATACAGACCCGTGTGCGTGTGTGTAGGTATGTGTGTAATTTTTAACAATGGGCTTATTATGGTCGTGCGTATTGTCTAAGTATTTTGTTTTGTAAGGATAAAAATGATGGAATATTTTGAAAAAACAATCATTTTATTTTACTAATGGACTATATTCATGATTCTGTACCTCCTGTTAAATTTGTGTCCTCAGATAGAAATAACCCTGTATATTTTCCGATAACAAAAAAATCTTGTTCCGCAGATAAAGCTAACGGCTTTTTGTTTAACAATTGGTTTACCCAAGAGAGCGCTTAACATGCTGTCAAATATAATATAAAGTGCAACAATTTATTGTAAATGAAGTTCCGCCAACGTCTCTGTAGTCGACACTGTTTTTAAAACACACAGCCATCAGATCCACGTTTCGAGCCAATAAAAGCACTTGTATTTTAAAAGCTAAAATATCGCATTTCAGCACTAATTGTCAAGTGCACAGTGCACAAGTGAGCATCGGCAGTAAACAAAGTTAGAAGTAAACAAAACGGCAGCGCGCCGCGGCCCGGAGCGAGCTATCGCGATGCTCCGGATAGCCGCCGTGAGCCCTTAAGGCTTCTTGTCACATGCAATACTTCCACACCTATTCTTAAAGTGGCTCGACTTGGAATTCTACTGTTTTGGAAGCCCTGAAAAATGTTGGTGTTTTATATTTTCATGGACTGAATATTGTAATGTACCAACTTTTTACTTAGAATTTTTGAAACAGCAAAGTAGATTTACTAGAATATAGGTCCCTCTTATGTAAGGAATTATCTGAAAAGGAACAAACATTATGTCTAAATCTGTTCCCAAATAGTTTATATAATAAACATGTTTGAAATGATAAAGCACATTACTTTTAAGTACATTCACAACTACTATGGTTAAAATGCACGTAATGGATATATCCATTAGAAGTTCTAAAAAAGTCACCATCGACATAAGCATATCGGCGGCGGCCGCAATAGTTTCCGTTTTCAAGTTTTTAAAGCGCTCCTTTGAACCGATACCGATGGGGGCTATTTTTATTGAGCGTCGTTAAAAGCCTAGAACGAGCGCCGTCAGGCTGCTGCAGTTTTTACAGATTCCATCGACAAGTCTCCAACTCCGGCGACTTCACAATTCAACCGGGAGGGATGTTTTTTTGGATATTCACTTAAGTGCTTTTATTGCTTCGTTCATTTATCTTGGCTGCCGTTTTTACGGGAAGTAAGTTTAAAACTGATATTGGTTTATTTTATATTATACTACTTCGCTATTTTGACTTTCTAATGCGGTCTTTGATTGCTGAAGCAACTTTGTCACGGTTATTCAAAATATTAATAGTGAAGTATTTGTAAGACCGTCAAGACTCTCGTAGTTCCTGATACCCACGATACAAGACTCGATCTTAGTGTAAGGTCAGTAGGGTAATTCACGTAATTTTTTGACGCGCCGATCAAGTTGCGGTGCAGTTGCAATTAAGTTTACGTCTTAGTGCAAAATGGTATTCTTGTAATTGTTTAGCTGCGCGTGTGCACCTAAGCAATGCGGAAACTGCGCGGGTGCTGCGCGTCAACTATACGTCAGTCGTATGCAAGAAGCTTACACGTGAATACCGATCAATTTGCGATCTTAATCACGCACATAAAACGGACTTGACGCGAGCGTATCTGACAGCGGTTGTCAAAATTACGAGAGTACGAAAAGGTCTGTTTTGATCGAAACTTAACTGCAACTGCACTGCAACTGAACTTATTTAATTACGTGAATTACCCTACAGGACTATGTATGTGACCGTTGGGTGTATTAATGTATTACTTATTACTAAAAAATGTGTCCCGAAGCAAACGTCTTCTTTGGAGGATAAAAGTATCTTTTTTCTAGCTTCAAAGCAGACAAACTTGGTAAGAGAAAGCCATAATTACCGACGTATACACGAAATTAATAGACATGCAATCGGACATTCGGGTAGTTAAGCCTTAGTATCTACCCCTCGAGCTAAGCACAAACGACTTACCATAACGCTTCAGTCGATCAAAAATAATCGTACAGATCGATTATTCTACAATCAAGAACAAATAACATTGTTTCGCTGCACTAACATAGGTTCTACCTGTTGTATACTCAGGGCCTTGCACTGGAATACAATCTTAACAATCAAAATACCAGCGGTATACACACCTAACAAACTCAATAAAATAATCCAAATGCGTGCTAGTATCATTATTTTAATTGTGAATCGCACACAAGTCGGACGGCAGAATCAATTCCTACAATTCGTTCTAGCGCATGTTAGATAGCATTAGTGACTGAACCAACGAGCCGACTTAGAGAGTAGTTTATCAAAGATAATTATATAATACCATTCCAGGTTAGTTTCTAAACTCAATGCAGTTTCTAATTGTGCGACGCAATTTCTGTAATTACTCCAAGTTACAGGGCGACTTGTTCGAGATGTTCAGGCAAGTGTTACAAGATGTCACTATACACAATACGAGTATAATCCGACTAAACTAATAGATAAGTACCGTTTGACGTTTCTTACTTTTCAAGTTTAAACTATTTTGTACAGACTTAACTAAAACCATGGAATTATGGTTTTACGGAAAATGTTATTGATATTGTGTGAATTGTGCTTATACAAAGTTGAAAAGTATGAAACGTCAAACGGTACCTATTAGAGTAGTTGTGTTAATGGCGACATAATTATCTTTTTGAAACAAGTAATGTTTAGTAACATTTTAATATATAAGATAAAACGAAATACAATAATTGCCTCAAAAATCATGCTCTAACTCCCATTTTGTAAGATACCATAAGATCAGTGACGATGTGAGCGAGGATCCGGATATGACGCAAGTATTAGCAGATTTGATTCTCGCAACAAGACAAATGTTTATTTTATTTTATTTGTGTTGTAAACAACTAAAACGGTTTCGGAATACTAGAAATTGCGGAACAAAATGTTCCCTGTAGTTTCTAATACCTACGATAGAACATTTATTTCACACTGTGGATTCTACTAACGATTCAAGTTATTTTCAGGATAAACCACAATTTCGCACGTGCTCGTGTCCTCTTACGAATATAATATATATATTATAGATGTAATTAAATAAAATAATTTGTAAAGCTTCTTAAAATAAATTTCAATTCATACAATAGAAATGAGCGTAAAGTGGAGAGAACAATTTTCTCACAAACTTGATTAAAGTCCAACTTTATATCATCGCGAGTTAATTAAATATTTTTATGGGCTCCCGCATGTTTTATTTGTGACTATTAGTTCAGTATAATTTAGCAATTGTACGTGTTCAGTTGTTCTTTGTAATGTGTCTTCATATACAACTCGTAACTAACAGCCTATATGGCATAGTGAAAGCAGAACTAGCTTTGAAAATAAAATCTGCGAGTACCTACCGATCTAATTTATCGATCGAATATTTGTTTGCGTTTTCAACTAGTATTTGTTTCGGTCCTGAAGTCTGACTTGAAGATAATATAAAAGGCATAACGCAGGTTCCCTGCAACATAGGGCCGAGTTTGTTTTAAATACTTCGACAAATTGAATGCAAAATCTGTGCGATAGTGTCGCTAAAACTTAACACAACCTAGAGCGCCCCTACTGGTACATTTAAACAGGCATATATTTTATTTGCCACATTTTTTGTATGTAAAACACCATAGCGTAGAGGCAGGTCGTAAAAATACCGCCAGCGGTCCACGCGCGCAATAAATTGTGTAAATATTTTATGTAAGAGCATTGAACGCGTCACACATAAAACTAGAGATGTTATTATCTGCGCCGATGGTGCTGTTTACGAGTTCAAACAATATTTTCTTTGTTTGAGTATTATGTTACGGTTTATTTGCTTTTGAAATGGGAGCGGAGTGAAAGGGCTCACCGGGTTATGATCGTGTTGTCATTTTGTCGCCAAATTTGACATACGCTCGTATATTAATATTACAATACGGTTTGTAAGTATGAGGGCCAGGGTGACTTAAATGAATTTCATATTTACCGATTACCATAAATAACACAATATTACTGCTATATAGATCAACGAGATTACTGTAAGTCACAACATGTCCTCAACTGAAAAAAGATCTTAAAATTTTCCAGAACAACCTTTATGAAGTGGCTTTAATCCAACTATAACGTAGGTAATACCCAAAATACGAAGTAAAGAAATATTAAACACACCAAATTGAGATAAATCTATTGTTCTGATCTGTCAATTACACTACTAGGTAGGTATTTGTTTAAATTCTGTGTTTTCATACCTCGCGTTTGACACAATACAATAAGGTGTAATAAACAGACAGAACACAGAACAATAAATCAGTGTAGGTCTGTTACATTACAATGAAGCAACAGATGTATAATATTTATCAATGGCGGCGCGGCGGGCGGCGGGCACTATCGACGAGGCTGCAGTTAGTTAATTGAAACACTGCAATTAGTTGTCGGACTAAGCCCTCTTTAGAGCTTTACTAGAAGCCGATTCACACCGGCACGATCCACGCCACGAACATTGCAGAATACAATGCTATTTTAATTACAGTTTTACTTGTAACTGACAGCTGTGTTTTATGGAAATGATGCGGTTATTTACAGGTTTGAATTGATTGCCCGGTTCCTTTACGTTAGTACCTATTAGGTATATTATTTAATCATCAGCTTTCATTTGATTACGAATTATGCTACGCTCCTCCGCGAACAGGATGTAACGATGCAGGTAAAGAAAATTAGAATATCCTGTAGTTTGAAGGACTTAAATTGTGCACAATTAACTGGTTCGGGATACATGACAAAAATGGAGCATCGTGCTGTTTTTATACTTTTAAACTTTTAAATTACGAAACATTTCAGTGACGCAATGGTACAACCCCTATCAAAGCTTCCAGCACGCAGCAATAACAATGAATCCATATCACAATTATCAAACAATCGTCGAGGCTACGTTACCGTCACGGTGACGTATCGTCACTCTCTGAAGTGACAACCGACGTCGCCGTCTGAGCACAGCTGCTGTCGGACGTTTTCTATTCTAGTCGATCGTCCAGATCCGCTGCATAATGATATATTTACTGTTATGAACGTTGCTCTTCTACTAAAGAGACTCATCACACTGTCATAACGCTTTCCTCTCACAATAGTTTCTTTGTTGGCACTAAGTATTAATTTAAAAAAATATGTATTATGTATTTTATTCAAAATACACGCATTTATTCCCACGACAAAATAATGTGTCGAGTGGTTTGTGTAGTGTAATCTAAATATAGTACTCACAAGCGCGAAAAACATGATCATCTAAAAAAAAATATCTGCTCGAAACCGTATATAAGTACCTACTACTCTCTGAACTCTAAAAAGGACACACTAGCTAATAGGTATAACCAATTTTAAAACATCGTACAAATATTTTTTTTTCAAATATGAAATAACATAAGTGTTCACTACCTTAATTGTTTTATAACAATTATAACCATATTTTCACATACATTATTTAAAACGTTTTCCCCAGTAAATTACGATAAATCTTCATAAATTGTACAATCAAAGCGGGATTCCGCCGGCGGGTAGATAGGTGACCGCCACGGCCCATTGTTGCTCATCGTTTATTATACCAGCTTTTAATGTTTAATGTAAAGATATGTTTGTAGGAAAATAGCCCATTCTCTAAAATAACAGCCGGCACTCTCTATACCCACAGGGTAATACGTCACATGAAAGATAACTTCTGCGGGCCCTTTGCGTTTCCCATGGACAAATCCGTGTTTATTATCCAAAGATAATGTAATTCGGTTTTTGATATTAAAATATTAAGATATTACAACTTAAGGTAATCTGTACTTGGCGAATTGAAAGGCGCACAAAGAGATTAAGAAACCACGAAAACATGAATATAAAGAAAGGTACACATGTACCTATTGTAATATGCCTGAGTTACTCACCAGAACACTGCTGCCCAATCAGATTAGTCTGAAACAACAAGAATGTTTCTCTATATTAACAACACAAAACTCTTTCACCACATCTCCCACTAAAGCAACCGAAATTATGTGGAAATACATCGCACCGTTGGATCACACACCGCGCGCGCGGACCCAGACACGAAACTATGCACAGACGCAGCGCGACGTCAAACTATGGCGAAACTACCCTCCCATTCAATCATATTTGACATACAATTTATGAATGCAGAAACATACAGCCTTGTAAGTTTCTTGTTTAGCAACAAATAAATAATATTGAAATTCACATTAGGGGCTTGTAAAAAAAACAAATAAAGCAATACTAATAATGACGTACGTAGTTCCAACTTATGCGTATCATATTATAAATGCGAGATAGAAGCAAGATCCCTATAAAATCATTAGAATTTAATTGCCTTGTGAGTTCCCGAGATTAGTATCGACAAACCAATTGATAATTCCCAATTAGGGCGCCGCATACAAATGCGTGACACTGTTTGTTTTTCATTTTGCGGGATCGGCGCGGTGTTGTGACAGGCGCGTCGGCCGCAGTCGCCGCGCCACCGCAGCCGCACCGCACGCCTCGCAAATCAATTTCAAACGCTTATTTATTTATTGCTTTATATTTACATTGGATAATGATCAGGAAGTCCCTGCTAGTTAGGAGAAGTCTAGATATTGCGGTGATGTGGAATGGTGATTTAATAATCGTATACATTCCCGTTTTTGCGTTTATTATGATCATGAAAGAATCGTGTGAATTGCAATTATTGATAAAACAAAAAACTACTAAATATTTTTCGGTTTTATTTAAGTCCGTTAGATGCTTTTTTTTTTCTTTACACGAATGTGTTCTTCTATTCCTTGCAATTTAAACTACTACAGGCCCTATAATATAAAAATAAATTAAAATAGTATCATACTTGATTAAATGCACAATTTGCTACATTACTTGAACAATAAATACTAATTTAGGCTTCGCATCGAAGTTTATAATTAGAGCTTCGATTATAAACTAATGTACTTACCTACTCGGTAAACTACAAGGGTAAGCTAACGCTATTCTCATCATTATTCGCTAACTACTGCACATGTCCTATCATTACTAGTGTTAACGTACTTGCTCATAGACAGTTTAAATACTAGTATGAGTATGAAAAACGCTTGGAGTATTTATAATATAGAAGGAGCGCTGTCATTAATAGCCATAATCTTTTTTTTTTCTATTTCAAATAATTCGTGCATGTTGGTCAACCTGTCAAATGTCACCCAATAGGAGGACCGAAAAGGTGGCCCAGCTCCACCTTTTTAATCTACGCTTTTGAAATACCAACGCTCCCTATGTATTAAAAATACTCTAAAGACCCACACGGGGAGAGTTTCTCGTCTCAAAGATACGATTAACGTTAGGAATAAAAAAGTTGCGTCGTGTAAACATTTGTCAGAACACGATAATCTATGACGGTATTATATCCTGTATATATTATATCCTGCGATAATCGCATACGATTCTCGCCGCGAGAAACTCTCCCCATGTAAATGGCGCTTAAGGAAAAACTATTCAATTTTCTGCAATTTATGGTATACCATACTTGATTATGGACAATTTGAAGTCAAATACAGGTTGACATAAAAATGTAGATTTGTGCAATAAAATAGGTGTGAAGTGAGGTGAAATGCGGCGGCAGGTGCGGACCGCAGGCGCGCGACAGGCGCTGTGGTCTGGCACCATCGCCAGCAAACTTGTACTGTCGCAGCCTTCCTCCATTACATAACACGGACCACGGCACAACAAAGCGGGGGTAGTGGGCTCACTGTCTAGTTGCTAGATTATCTAATGATAAATACAAACGTATTGTTATGAATTAATTATAAGCTGAGTTATTAATATAGTGTGTGTATTATGAGCCGTGAAGTCATGGTTTCAAAAGGTCAAGCAATGTTAAAGGTATGTGAGTTTTACAGCGTAGAAATTCGTTTAGTCGTGTACAATTTAAACGGTCTGACAATAAACTCTCTACCACATCTTGGGACAGAATTAACTTTAGCGGACTGTGGAAAGCTCAAATGCAGTTGTAGTTAGTCTTCTCTCTCTCTTCAGCCACAGGAAGTCCACTGCTGAAGATAGCCCCACCCTCAAGGTGGACGTACGATCTGGTTAAGGTTACGACCTTAACCAGAAGTCCTTAAGAACCTTAAGAAGGCAGCAATTTCCCGTAGGAAATTGCTGGATGCAGGCCGCTTCCGACAGGTATATGTGGCGATCCATGGGGGATGCTTATTTTCAGTAGTTAATGTTAGATAATTCTGGTGATAGATGACGACCATGCATGTACTTATATAATATTATCATGTGTATTTGTAGTCGTATTTCTCGCGCCGTAAATATCTAGCAACTGTCGACGGCATCTCAACCGGACAGGTGAACCGCTTACGGTCTCATCCAGAAATCCCCGTTTCCGCCATGTTGCGAGCAAAAAGTATTTATTATTGCGGCAGAGGTCGCGGGCGGCGCGGGCGGCGCGCTGGCGGCGGATTACGCGCGTGTCACACACATGACAGCGGATAAAACCGCGCGCCTGTGAATTCCCATATATGTATAATCCGGCAAAATTGAAAATACGACATTGTCCCTCTTTACGGTTTGGTTATTATTGCGGTTTTCTCTAGGCTCTTTACTGTTAAACACTGATCCCGCGTGTCTATTACTCAGGACGACTGTATCGCTTCTTTATTCATGGGTTATTTCCGCACTTTTTTTGAGAAAAAATACTAATAACATAATAATTTGTGAATAGTAAACGTCTAATTTCAGTATACTAACAATTATATTTTCAGAATAATAAGCCATGGTATACCTTCCATGTCAAAACTTTTACTTTCAGCGCGTGCGTATTTTTTCTATTAACCTGACGGTTGTCAGGGTCGCCACCCGCTCGCATCTCACTCACGCTAATGTATTATAATAAAAACAATATTTGCAACAACGCCACAATCGAGCCAATGTTCGCCGAAAAAATATTATCTCGCCTCATTAAAATACAAAAGGCGAAACTTCGCAGCTTTTCAAATGAACGCCGTGTAAAAAGTAGCAAATGTTTTATGCATCAGCCGGTCTCAGGTGTCTAAATTAAATTCGGTCATGGCAATGTCAGTCAAACGTCGCGTTGCGGCGCTCGCCGGAATTACCCGGCTTTCTCAACGCGATGACGTCTCCATCTGTAGGGCTGCGCCGCGGCTCCGAGCGGCTCCGAGCGGCCCCACTGAGTGGCGTGTGTGCAAATAAATGTTGCTTTTTAAAAACGCCTTATTTGCATACAAATTCTGAATTTACATGGGAATTTGCGGCCTAAATATGGTTGATGGAAATATGAGAGGGCACGCGATATACAAATAAATGTTTGATGTGATATTTGTTTCAAAGCTTCTTTCTATGGAATTTGAAGTAGTTAGTAATGTGATCGCTACACATAATGTAAACTCAAGCTTATATATGTCAATGACAATATTATACCACCATAACAATACATAACAATACAAAATGCCAAGTCAAACCTGTATGTATGAGTGACTATATTATTATCAACATTTTTATGTACACGATATATACTGCTGAATGCTCAGCAGATAGGCCGCCACAGCAATCTAGTGCAAATGCTATTGTAAGCCTTCGACAAGGATTCGACAAACTACGTTTATGATGTAGGTAATCTATTAATCTTGTAGGCCCGACGCTGCATTTGATGCATTAAATTAAAAATACATAAATACATAAGCTCACGCCTTTTTCCCAGTAGGGGTAGGCAGAGGCACCATCATGACACCCACATTTCGCCTTGTATGTTCCGTCCCACGATGTGATAGGAGGGGAGCCTATCTTCATATCAAAAATTATAATTAACATTGAATAATGCAATAAATATCTAGTATAAAGTATTTTATTAGGTACCCATGTTTCTTGTATATTAGTAAAATTGTTACCACGTGTATGTAAATTACAAGTGGTTCGGTAACCCTGAAAATGTTATATTCAAATCATGCTATTTTTTATTTCCGACTCTTCATTACGCGACTCGACGACAAAATTATCTTCAACGTTTGTCATGTCACGAGGCGGAGACAACTTGTGTGGACTTCTTTTGATGATTTTTTAAGCAATTATTTTAACTAGGAGAGGTATATATGTATACATAATATATAGGACACATACACACTGTGTCCCTTATATTTGTCCTGTGTATTTTATAAAAACAACCGTATGTCTGGGAAAAATATATGCTATATGTTAAAGCCATGCTTGACTAGTCAGCTAAGCTGACTGGGACCATTGTCAAACCGTTAATCCTTTAAACCAGTGCAGCGGTTGTTTGGTATGAATACAAGCTTAAATTCGAATGTTTAGAGTTGTTGATTTTTTAAGAAACACGTTTAGTTTTAAAATGCAATCTACTCACAATACATTATTAATCGTAATCCACAAATTGGATCATCGAACTAGTGGCCGCTCGTATAGGTTGTGAATCTTAAAATATGCGTGTGAAGGGTTTGAATCTCAAGTCTGACAATTCACTTAGGGCCTTAATAATAAACTCAGATGAGCATAGGATTAACTTTACATACATATATACATACATACATAACCACACGCCTTTTTCCCAGAAGGGGTAGGCAGAGGTGCTACCAGAACACCCACGTTTCGCCCTGCATATTCCGTCCCACGATGTGATAGGGGGCGAGCCTATCGCCATATCAGGCACAAATTCCTGACTCCGGGCTAATAATGAATAGAAAAATCCAATATCACTTTGCCCGACCCGGGATTCGAACCCGAGACCTCAGCTTTGCAATCATACCGTAGTACCACTACGCCACCGAGGCAGTTAACTTTAGTTAAAGGCATTACGATTGATTCCATTATTTTGAATAGCGGGGTAATCACGACTTTATTAATATACAAGGAATTGCATAGAGGGCTAGGCAACCATCGTATTATAGTTACATTATTCAATATTATAGTCAAATTAATGGCCAAAATAATCAAGTAAATTTTAAAGCCATGGATAAAGTCGCTCATCCCAGTTTATTAATAAGGCCTTTAATGTATTATTTTTTGTTTGTGAAGGAAATACACCCCGTAAATTATAGATGGCACTAGTGGAAATTCTACCTGCCTCTTCAAGGATAAAAAATATGAGCTCACGTAATTATGAGTGTAAACAAGGCAGACACTTGTAAAGCGTACTTTATTACGGCGGCAGCGACCGTAGCCAGCTAATTGCAGCATCCTGCAACAATCACGTGATGCCGGCAATTACACCGTAATAATGCTCATTTTGCGCTCACAGCCACGCTAATTGTAACCAATACCACCCAATCATATAGAGACATAAGTGGTATTAATGGTCGCGTCAATGGCCGAGGGTTAAAATGTATTAGCTACGAAATGAGCGTTCTAGGTTCGTATCGTAATGTCGGGCAATCTATTTTCTATGAAATCTTCTATGAGTTGCCTTAGAACGGAATTTCCTCGACTTTGTCTTGTGCTCGCCTCCAACAATATCTTGAGGAAGCATACTCGGCATGTAGGTATATAAAGAAGATCGTTTATTCTAGCGGCTAGTCATTCGTTTTAATATGCCGAGTAATCTCTATGGGGCGCCGCGCCGTGTGTATTGATATTAATATTGCTAACCAGTAAAGGATTTGGCAGAAGGAGATTATATGAGAAAATGATATAGCTCCTCAATCTGTGTTGATCACAATATCACATGTTAAGATTCTAACACGTATATTTCGCATGATATGTAACGCCCTCTTGTGTCTCAACGTATGTGATCTGCGTATCATGATTTTCTAGAATCAAAGTTAAAAGTGAACTTCGCGTGAATTCAATAAACCACTGATAATTAGTTTCTTTTAACTTTCAAACTAAATCTTAGTAGTCTGGTTAAAAACTTATGAGGTAATTACGCTACTATGAAACATCATCTATCTATAGCCATAACAGGATTAGAGAAAACTATTGAGTTTTCAATTTTCATTTTAATTTTAGCTATAATTTCCAATTTTAAATCTTTTGGGATGATAGAAATATTCTCAACGGAAACTTTTATCAACTTGCTTCACTTCATCACTTATTACAATGCATTAATTTAATCATTAAAAAACCGTTATAAACATTGCCTTAAACAGCGTCTTGTATCAATAAAAGCGCGGCATCAGTTGGCAGAAGTTCGGACCGCAACGCACTCAGGCGGCGAAGTGGGCTGAAAAACTTGCAACCGGTCCACTATAAAGTTGTGCCGTGTCTCCATCTGTCACGGCGGCCCGACATGTGATAAAACCGCTGCGGTTTCGCGCGCTATATATCACGCACCCTTTACAGAAACACTGCTGGCAGAGGAAGCGGGTTATACAGGATGTTGGTAATCTCTGACAAATACAATTAGAAGAACCTTTGGTATGGAATACAGAATGTAGATTAATTACGTAATCCTTTGTTGTTATTACAAAACTATAACGTTTTGTTTCATCACCATTCCATTGCAGATTAATGCATAGTGTTTAATAGAAAGTGCAGTGCCACCCGGATGGAGTATCAACTGACAACAGATAATTTTTCACAAACGACATAATTACGCGTGTCTGCTCAGTTTATTCGGTCACTTCTCTAATCCCTTAACTATCTTCTTGATGTTAGACAGTAGAACATATTTCTGAATAATTTAACGACCGCGATTTGCGTCACATCGACTTTTTCGGATAATTATTATATAAGTGTCAAAAATATTCTTTGATTTAAAAAACTCACGTAATATGCAATCACGTAATTTGGCATGGCATTGAGCCTATAATCTCACGGTACAGCGACACGTGCTGCTAATAAACTATTGAGCCATTGTTTTTTCTATTTTAACTAGGTTAAATCATTGTAAAGTAAAATTAACTTAACAATACATCTTTTAAGCTACAAAAGATCTTTAAACATAACATGATTTTATACAATGTTCGCTCCATCAAATGTCTTACTGCAACAATTCTATAACAAAAGGTGCCAAATTGAATCACACTTTGTTCCCTAATAGTAAGGTTTATTTTCAACTTTCTGCGCCGGGTGTAACAATCGTCAGGTCACACATGGGGTCGGGATTAAAAAGTACGTTTCCGACGTCATTGTAGCGAGTCTAGCGAGTTATGACACTGCGCTGTGTTGTCGACGCATTTACTTATTCGTTGTACATTGTTCGTATTATATAGCACTACGTTTTAATGCTTCCCTAGTGTCGAGCGATGTACAATTTATGGCTATTTAATGTTCGTAAAACTGAGTTGCATGACATTACAATGAATCAGAATTTTTACACAGGAACTGGGATCGACAGCATGAAAAATATTTTGAAGCGGTTTATTAAGGTTTGGTAAGTAGGTACCTAAAGTTCACATAAATTCTGATATGGATCAGCTTAGATTATCATAGTACTACAATTATTATATGAAATTATTGTTTGTTAGTTGGTCCTTTCCACAACAACGCAACTGTTGAAATGTTGAAACATAGATAGTTAATGAATAATGGGTCTAAGAGAGACAGCCTTTTTTCTTGACGCGGGGAAACCAAGTTACCGCAACCGCCCCAACTCGGGGGAAAGTGGGGTGATTATGTTGGGTTCACCGGTCTACGGCATACCAACCAAAAATCTGTGTAGCCCTCTTCGGTGCAAATGGAAGGGCCCCGGGAACCCGAAGCAAGAGCGTCCCAACTTCTACCCGAAGAACCTTTTCTGCACACTGTCGCATAATTAGGAGCCCGTAGCCTATGTTAGGGGCTAAGAAGTTAGAAGCCCCCTCATTCGCAATGACGGCCTAGACGTTCACGGCAACAGGCAGTTGCTTACATCTCCGCTGCGCGCCAGCGACCTCCACTTTCCCATAAGTCGCCTCTTACGATAGGCTGGGGAGACAGCCAGACAGCCTCCGTGGCACAGTTGGTCCGACGTCGGCTGTGAAACAAGATGCCGTGAGTTCGAACCCCGCATCGAGACAAATATTTGTTATGGCTTAAAGTATTTGTCTCGGGTCTGGTTGTTTGTGAGAGCAAAATGTCTCTCGTAGATTTTGATACCCACGACACAAGACTTAATTGATCTTAATATGGGGTCAATACTATGTATGTGACTGTTGGGTATGTTATTGATTATTTTATAGATTACTTTATCACTGAAAATATAAAATGTAGGATAGATCTGGATTACATTTATTTACAAACGATATCCCGGGTAAAGTTTCACATGACAATACTACACAGCTTGTTGATTGGTTCGAAATAGACCAGACAAAATAATTTTTAGCTAACCTATATTACCTTATTCTATGATCATTGTATACGTCGACTCACATTAGGAGCAGTAAGTATATGATACGCCCTCGCCACTAAGTGTATTAAATATATGAGGCTTTCCAGTGAAACCGTTACCGAAATAAGTAAGCAATGGATATTTTTCTCACAAAAAACCCGTCATTTAATAACAATTTTAATAGAAATGAATTGAATAGAACCTCGATTTTATTTGCTCGAATCACTCTGTATAGCTGCCTAAACAGAGATGGATCGGGGTACATTACAGGGACTCATATACCCACCAATGACATTTCTATTTCAGTATTTTATACAACGCAAAAACTATAATATTCAATGTATGTGCGGAGTCGTATAAGTTTTAGTGTGTTCATAATAGCCGGCACGAAGTTTTTGTAACGAGTCCGTTATGATAAAATAGCTGAGAGCAGACAACGATTATTTTACCTTCTATTACAGACATGATAAGACTAGAATATTACGACTAATATTACATATTAAAATTTTACTTCATCTCGTTTTTGTATTGTTCGAGTAAATAGGTATATAATATTAAAATGAGATTCTCAATATACAACGCCCCCATCAAGCATCCAATTTTTAGATTTTTCGTCTATGTATGAACTGCTTAGACTCTAACAATAATACTCTGAGTTACTGGACTTCCAATTACAATATAATGAAGACAAAATACGCAACTTTAAAGCAGTTGCTTCCCATAATGACTAAAAAATAAATACTACTTTAAACTTTATTATACATAAGATTTTGTTACCGTAGTAGGCACCAAAATATATAAGCATAATACTGGTTATAAGTAACTTATACACAGATGTTCCCAGCAAGTACTCACAACAATATCAAAATTGTCTCCCTTCACTAGTCCGACTCCGTCCCGTGCGTGGGGTACTTAATATTATTAATTCTTTATCCCATCAACCATGACGATCCACAGACGTGGTTTCTTTGACATTAATGCTCAAAAATTGTATAGCTACACATTGATCGAATAAAAAAATATGTACACAAAAGTGTGCTGTGATTAAATTGATAACGTAGCTTTTTGTGAGGGGGATTGGCCCAAACAAGTCTTATCTGACAAAGCCCTTTCGAAGGACCCTATAGAGAGCTTAGATGTGAACCCTTTCAGGGGAGAGATCAATGTGGCGGCACAAAGGGCGTAAGTTATAAGATTACCGTTGGATAGTGGAGCACTCGGCCGGCGTTCGAGACAAAAAATGTATTTCTGGTGCAGTACTTGAGATTAGTGGATTGAAGTTGAGATAGAACTTGTACTACTTGCATAATTATGTCCATTAATTAGGCACTGCCTTCTTAACGTTTTATTTAGGGGTTTTATCTTGGTCCACTTATTCATGGATAGATATTTTATACTAAGATTAGAACCCAATGGTCAAGATATGTTCAATTATAATACCATTTTTGACGTGGTGTAAGTACCGCTACCTGAACTTGATGGCAATAATCCTGGATGGAATATAAACGTGACTTATTTTTGCCATAACACGCCTCTGCTCTTCAACCGATTTTCGAATCCGCATCACTCCACTGCAGTGGCGCCACAAATTCAATTAATGAAGTACAGCATACTCTTTGATTTAAACTCATTTTATTGCACACATTATAACAAACATTTTGTTAAATTTGCAGTTAAATATGCAAAACTGCAACGTTTGTACGGACAGCCGTACTATAACAACTGACGCACGAGCACAGGCTCGTGCGTCAGTTATTTTATAAACTATAGCCGATCTCATTTTTTCAATCGATAACATTTGGCTTTCACAATATTAATTCCACCTTCTAATGCTAATATCCGTTCAGCATTTTGTTTTTTTTTAATGATTGGTATGAGAAATTTATATGCTACCAATTCAAACTTTCTAAGTATTTCTATAAAATCTCATTAGTGGTAGCAGACCACCTCTACATTTCAGGAAGATGGACCTAATGCCGTTGAAGGATACAATTTATTTAGGAAAAACCTTTGTGACTACTGCCACCAACTACTAGTGATCATTGATTAATGAGGTAATGCAGCTTGGAATCGGTATCTCTGCCACAAAACGCAGGCCCCTCCCATCGAATTCCGAATCGACTTTGCCTCATAAGTCGCATCTAACCAGCGCTTATTGGAAATACAAAACTAAACATATAATAAATTTGTTATAATTAAATATAACAGTTGTTGAGCCAATTAATTGTGAACTAAACTATTGTAGTCACCACCTCTCCCTCTCCTTGCACCCCCCACACCCACACGTACATGAGAGGATTATGAATGAACGTTACAATATCCGTCGCCGAACGCCGCCGCGTCGCGCTCCACAACCGAGCTTCGCCAACTTAAATTGATTTCATTCAAACATACTTTCGAGACAGTTTTAATCGGAGATATCGGCTTTTCGCAATTACCTCCACGTTTAAGGAAACTTATTAAGTTTTGTCATTATTTTAATAAGGCTCGAGCTCATTGAAAGTTAATACGGGCTGAAATTTCCACTTACTTACCACTCATTTCTTCGTATCTGGGAAATGTTGTAGCAAGTACTTCAGAATCTAAGAAACTTGGCATCATGGAAATAGAACTTGAAGATTAATTATGAAAGTTTAGACGCGTGTGTGATTGAAGTCGGATATGAGTACCCCAACGACCGTCAATTTAAGAAGAAGGCTTAAATGTAAAAATGGATTCATTGTTTTCGTGTCTTAATATTTTGTCTTTTTATTTAGGTTTTTATTTTTCTCCTAACACACTATTGTTTCCATCAGTTCCTGTGAAAAATGTAAGTCCGTGACGGCCGCCCGTCACTCGCTCCTTGCGCCCGTCATGACAGACATCAGATACCGTCGAATCTCGCGAATAAAATCCCGACAAAGTGAAAAGCTGACGCACGTTGAGCTGCCGTGGCGGGCGCAGTCGGCGCGCAACTTTAACGCGCCCGGTTTACACTCGCTAAGGACCGGTTGATTTATTACTCCTGCCATTCTGCCGCCCTGGGCCCTGCCATCCTACCGCCCTGCTCCCGCGCCCTACGTCCTGCTGACGCGATTCTGTAACGTTTGTTTTGCCCTAATAATGTTGTTTGCGCACTGTCTTTTTGAGGTTTACGATTCTGTTTGTTTTTAAAGAGCTGCGTCGACAAAATAAAATTCCGCGTCTATCTTATCTGCCGCAGTTCTTTGCGAGAAGTTACTCAGAAGAACTATATTTTTAAAATTCAATTGCCGATGGTAGGATATGCGTATCCATCTGGATCACGAATCACGACCGTCGTACATTATGGTGGAAAACCTTTCTTTATTGCATAGGTCAGGCAAACGAGCAAACAGGTCATCTGATGGTAAATGATCACTGCCGCCCATGAGCATCCACAAAGCTGGATCATGGATGTATTGCCGGCCCAATTGGGAGGGGAATAGGAAGAGGAAAGGGGTATTGGTCATCCTGCAATGTCACTTACCGAATGAAACGTGACAGCCGTCATAGTGCTACTCGTACTTACGCAAAGTTGCCGCGGCTTGAGTCAAACCTGTAAATCCGGTTTAGATCAAGCCGATATCATTATAATGATTTAGTTTTCATATGTTTGAATATAAATCACTAAAATAAATTAGGTAAAAGAATAATATTTTGTTAACATCGCATAAAATGTTTACTATATAAAAGGTGTTGTTTGTTAAGAAGATTTGATTTAAACTAAGCAATTTCTCCGTATTCTCTAACACCCTTAATGTAGAATTTACTATCTTACTATGAAATCCAGAGTAAGTACCAATGTGGCTGCTCAGTGTTAGACGTAAAAGATAATTCTAATTGAAAAATCTTCCATCGCCAGACCATCGAAGTGAAGCGTCGTATAGTACCGTATGATAGTTTATAAATATCCATTATTCACAGGACACGCGCTTTATAAACGTTACGGGATATAAAATGTTTATTGTGCTCGTAAAAACTCGTCGATATTGCGCCGTGTCCGTCTGCGCGTCCCGCACTTATGCGCAGATTCCGCGCCAATCCATATGAATTGCATCGGGATCTCTCCATGGCTCTCCAGGTATATTTTTTGCGGTATTTTAATAACATTCTGCTACCGGCTAACATTCTTTATTTATGTGGCGTTAGTAAAATGTTTTATGGGTATTATAAGATTGGCTGGGCCGAAAGATTCTGGAGTGGAGGCCACGTACAAGCAAGCGAAGTGTCGGAAGCCCTCCTACCAGGTGGACAGACCACCCGGTTAAGGTTGCAGGAAGTCGCTGGTTGCAGGCTGCTTCCAACAGGTCTATATGGCAATCTATGGGGGAGGCCTATGTTCAGCATTGGACTTCCTGTGGCTGAAGAGAGAGAGAGAGAGAGATTATAAGATTTGGCATATAATTTCAATTCAGCGACTATCCTTTAGAAAAGTTTGGAATCCTGTGTAGAATCATATTTCAATATTTATCCAAATTATAAATTCAAATTAGACCAAAGAGACGTTCAAACTTTGTTAATAATTTTTAGATCATATGTGTATATACTATTAAAGAATCGCTCAAAATGATACCACGCGTACAACGAGGATACATGAATATGAATAAATAAACAGTCTAGTAAAATGATGAAAAATACTACGAAGTAGTTGAACAAAACTAGGATCTACAAGTACTAAAAAAATAGAAGATTTCACATTGAAACTTAATTGTATCACGAACGCAATCTCACCGACTCTCTCACCGTAAAAGGAGCATCTTGACACAATTCCATTATGAAATCCAATCGCAATTCTACAACGCTTCAATATCTTGTAAATTTGAGCAAACACAATCCGGCGCCCACTCAATTACCTATCAAAACTAAGATTAATACCGAATTAATTTGAATGAGCGATTCTTTCGATACGTCGTTTTAATTAGAGGGCACGTGGCGCGGTTCGCACGCTCGCCGATTGTCTGCGCTGTGTATTTTCATTATAATCAGCGTGTTTTTGCAAAGGGAATTGCCGCTTTTGCTTCCCTGAGTGGTGGATTTATTCAAGAAACTCCAGGCGCTGCTTTTTCAAGGTTTCATAAAATGATTGAATGGTTATGGGTACACTGAGATGAATTGTTGCGTGGAAGTTAATTTCGTTGGATGAATGACGTACGCCTGCTAACTATTTATCTACTTAATAAAGCCCAAGGTCCAGGAAAACAACAGGGTCTAGACAAGAAATAACTATTGTTGTTTGGGTAAAATCGCAAAATTAATTAATTATGTAATAATTTGGATTTGATTTTCATAAAAATAATTACTTAATTTCTATTGTTGCAGCGTAACTATGTCATAAAATCAGAAAATCCGAAATTCGACTCTCTTATTTAACCCAGGTCAGCTTTATCAAGGATTGTTAATAAACATACATTCAAATGGATAATATTTCCTCAGAATGAACAACATAACTGGAGCAATATTCTAAAACACAATCACAGAATACTGAACCGTATTCCGCCCACATAGCAGAGGTTAAAATGTATACTTTATATTTTTTGTGTCGGTACGTTAAGTAATATAATATCGGAGTGACAGTTTCCATCTGTATGCAAATGCAGGCGACGTCGACGCGACGCCACCGTAACGACAACGTAACGTAATGGCTGCGTCTTAAGTAATGGCTTTATTAAAATAACACAGCGCTTGATATTTATGTTATTTATTCATATGTTCGTTTGCTCGGTTTTTGCGCTCGATTTATGCGCGGTATTAGGTAAAGACGTTTGTCACGTGGCGAGCGCCGACGGGCCGCAGAGGTTCAAGACGGATTTAACTTTTATTTAAACTATTCATGAATACTGCTTCTCATACTATTTGCAATTTGGTACTGATGCGTCATATTCATTCAAGGCGTAGAGGCTAATAACATTTTAACAATTGAAGAATTGTAAACTCTTCGCCTTAACTGTTGTAAAGGTGCATTGTGTCTTGTTGGTGTTTACCAAAAGTGCGTTTGAACTAGACGCGGTTACCTTCATGTTCAAGGTGATCGCGGGTTCAAATCCCAGGGTACACATCTGACTTTTCGGAGTAAGGTGTGTATTGTTCATTATAATCACCATGCACTATACACATACCATAGCGATTTCAAATAATTTCTATGGTATGAAAAGTCCGCCAGCACGCACCAGGCCATGGTGGACTATAATGTGGCCTAACCTCTCTCGATTGCAGAGGAGGCCCGTGCTCTGCAGTGCGACGTATATGGGCCAATACAGTACAGCACATTCGCTTTATAACTTATTTTAATTTCAGACGATGTCAGGATCTGCCTTTTGCTCAGTCATTAACATATTTTTTGTCTCAAAATATATTTAAAGATTTATTTAGGTTTCATGTTACAGTTTCAAGGTTTAGCTAGTAGCATGATTGATTCCGATTACTGCTTTAAAATGTATGTTTATTATACACACACAAATAAAACAAAAACACCATTGGATAACTAAAAATAATGGTCCACCACCTATCAAATTATAAGTAACAACCAACAGTATAACTGGAATAAAAAATAAAAGATACACGCGTACAATATTATTTATTGATGTGTAAAAAGCGAAAGGAAGGTGGTTCATTATTCAAAGATATTCGCAACACACGTGCCCGGTGCAATATAGAGTGAATTGAATACGCCGATCCAGGGGGAGTAAACAAGAATTGATCGCGTCATTTATAAAGAAGCGATTCAGATAGCCCGCGCCACTTGCGACCATCACTCAACACACAGTGCAATCCGTAGCAGTAGGTTAAAAATTTATCGATATTTTTATTGCATTCAGTTGATTTTAACATACCACACTAAGGAACTGGACAGAAGAGAATATTCTTTCTCGTTAAAGAATACTAGAATATTAATGAAGAACTTTAGCTAAAACATAATTAGTAATAAATAATGCAAGAAACCCACAAAAGGAAAACATTCAACAACAAAATGGAATACATCTCATCGAAGTTTCGCTCTCGACAGGAAGATGCATGGTCAGCGTGGATAAGAAAACTTCGCCTATTTAAGTACTACACAATCACTTGCTCCATTATTCACTAAACAAACAGAACTAGGCAAAATAAAAAACAGCTGTTGAATACTTAGCACGCGTTCAGAAGCGTTCACGATACTAGTTAATCAATGACAAAACTAAACTCCGCTAGAATATATTACACATGAAAATACTACTTATTACCAAACAGTGTACTACTTTAAAATTATTTCTAACAAACTACTAATAATACACAGCTTATCTAAACAATATAAATATAAAGATTCGTCTAGAGTAACTCTTATCCATTCCGAATATAATATAACTAAATTACTAACTTATTACTTCAATAAACCATTACTTTTACTATATTTTGAAAAAAAATTTAAGCTGCATTTTTTATTTCAAATCAGGGTGATCCTACTACAGGGGCGTGAACTGTGTTGCGAGTCTGAGTCCCGCGTCAAACGTCTTCGCTTTATTGTTTTTTTATGTTCAAGAGATTATAGGTGGCGGCGAGGCTTGCCGGTGCTTTGTGACTGATCGCTGATTGTAATACTATGCGGTGCTTTTTGCCGTTCTCCGTTGATCCCCTTTCATCGCCGATTTCTCATCTTGTACCTGGAATGATTCGTCACACTCAACGTCAATGGTCTTTGCGTAATGCTCTAGTTCTAGCTTTTTTATAATATTTTTATTGAATATTTTTATCCAGCAGCGTCATACTTTGTTTCTCGTTGTAACAAAATAATCAAACTTAATCAAATATTATTTTATCAGCAATCATAGGTAACGATATATTTTAGCTGATAAATTAATATCTGCTTAGTTAACATTTTCGGGCTGGTTTTTATTTTTTATTTGTGAAACTCCGAATCAACGAGTTAAGAAAATATATAAAGTAGTCGATTGACAAATACTGAAAGCTAATATATATAAAATTGTTGAATAAAATGGCAGAAAATATTCTTATCATCTAATTACATATTATAACATTTAAAAGTATTAAGTAACAGGCTGCTGAAACTAGTCAAAATAAATATATTTAATAGAGTTCACATATACCAGAGTATTTCCACAATTAAAATGAAAGAAGATAGCAGAGCAGCTACCGCCAATAGAGCGAAGGCTGGCGCGGCCTGGCCCAATGCGAGCGCTCGCGGTATGGCCCCGGAACACGGCGGTATGGTTCCGGCGAAGCGCGCGTTACTGGCCTTGATGTGGCCTCGTTCTTGAAGACGCATCAAACTGCACACAATTCAAATATAATATTAGTTACTTTTCAGTAATTTAAATTCCAATTTATTTTGTTTATAATATTTCATATATTTACTGTTTACTTCATTGAGAACGTGTGCTGATCAATCCATTTTTATTTCATTTCACATACGTAAATATATGTTGCCGTAAAAATACTTGTTTATAAGCACCTCCAAACAAAGAACTCCCTGTAAGGACTGCGCTTCTGTCCGTAGATGTAGACGGAGGCGGGCAACATCATGGGCAGCGCGCCCAGCTCACAGCGCTCCTGCTCCGTGAACGTGCGCGAGATCACCTGGCTCGCTGTGAACGGCTCCGTGTGGTACGCGAATCCTGGAGAACGTAATAAAGCATTAAGCAAAAAAAAAACAAATAATTACAGTATGTTTTCTCTGATAGAACTTTTTAAATATATTATTTATTTATTTATTATTCAAGTATATCGTGCAGGACAAACAGTGGTTTTGCTGGTTATAAGATGAAAATATACTAATAATAATTATTTTTTTATCATTCTCGACCTAGTTGATATAAGCGTTGTTGAACTTCTGCATATAGATAAGGTGGATAGACGGCTAGCTGAAGGTTGAAAATCATTGGATGCAGAACTCACCGACAGGTATCTACAGAGATACTGAGCGAAGACCCTTATCCAGCAATGGACACCACATAGCTATAGATGATGATAATTATCAACAGAATACCTAAAGTAGTTAATTTCGTTCACAACTTGAACATAATCTTACCAATCTGAATACACTCGCCAAGAATATTAATTATGTACTTACTCCCAGTGCGCACGAGCTCGATTCCAGTCTCTACCGGCTGCAGTGGATCCAGTTTCCTTTTAGGATCTATCACTTTCTTGTCTCTCAGTTCATCTTCTTTTATATTTTTATATCCACTGTAGTAGAAGAATCCAGGATTCTAAAGAAAAAAAATTTGTTCTTGATAACTTTTGAAAATCAACCCATTTTTTGTAATTTGTTCGAAGTGCAAAAGATAATATCAAGTCAAGAATTACACAATGCTTATTTATGGGAAAAACAAGATAATTCAGAAGGCAACTACTAACATCAAGCCATCCCCTAGTATAGCCAATGTCTTCAAAGATGAGTTCAAGATCACTGTTGATGAGGGCGTCGAGGTTGGCGATGGAAGGAGCGGCGGCGTTCAGTAGCCACGAGACCACGCTGCTAGTGTAATAGTTGTACAGGAGCATGCTCGTCAACCCGACCACGAGGAGAGTGCCGCGACGACCTGGACAAACCACACGCGTTAGGTCAAACTCATTCGTATTTGAATCATAATGCCTGATAGGTATTTAATAGTATAGCCTTTACAATATTAAAATAATATTAAAAGTACCTTGACTCGAAGAAGCTTCAGCTGACAAAGGTATTCCGTCTTCGTAATCTGCAAATGAAATATTGTTAAAGCTATTTCCTACAATGTAACAAAATAGATACCTACTAAACAAGTATTTAAACCAATAGATAAAACTATTTTAAGGTATTCTTAAAACAATAAACGCGGATCATCTATGAACGCAGATAAAGCAAGTAATAAAGCCCCACCTTGTTGACAAGTGGTAGCAAATACACTGAAGAAGGCGTAGGATCCGGGGTCGTTCCGTTTCTCCAGCAGCGCTGCGGCGGCCAGCACGAGGGCGCACACCACCCCCGTGCCGAACGAGCACCACCACACGCCCGCGGACATGGGCGTCAGGAACCGGTTCTCGTACTCACCCACGCCTTTGTCCGGGATTAGGTAGTAGAATTTGGTCCTGGAAGTATGTTGTTGGTGGGGAACATCGCAAAGACAATGTATCCTGCTTATATTTTGAGCGACTGTGTATATGTATATGAATGTCTGGTGTGGTACAAACTAATGACAACAAACACAAGCAAATAGTAGTCACCGAAAACCGTTACAGAATATGAAACTTGTTTGATGATACACTAACTGCAAGGTTTCAAATATACTAAAAGATGTAAAGTACTTGAATGCTTCGCCGTGCCAATATAAAGTACTAGAAATTTGATCTTGCAAACATAATCCACTAAATATCCTTGCTTCGATCCCTGTTTCTCCTGTATTAGAGTCTAGCTTGTCTATAATAATTAAAAGTAATAACTCTTATAGATATAACAATTACTTACTCTAGGTGGGTGACAGGAGGGAAGTAAATGTCTATCCAGTCCAACCAATGCGGGAAGATCCTCGCGCTGGTGCTAGATATGTCCTGCTCTTTCCAGTACAGTGAATTAGACACGGCCTGAAATAATAGTTACATTACCCGGAAATAAAGTGATACCTAAATATTAAAAAAAGCAATATGTATAAAACAGCAAAATATGTATAAAATCGTAGAAACTACAAACACAATATAGGCAGTCTTTAATTCAGTCTTATTGTGAAGATTTAAATGATTACTGTCTATGTACACGCTTTTATATAAGAGGTTTATTACAGCTCGGTACTAAATATGTTGTTTTAATAATACTCACTAAAGTAGAATTGGGCTGCGGAGATCCAATCCAGCGTGATGCTATCGTATAATTGAATCTGCAACAACAAACTAAATCACTCACACTGTTAAAGCACTCGCTATTTCGCATTTAAATTCAAATAAAAATCTATTTTAAACTAGTTTTCTTTTCGATCGTTCGAAGCACAATATTATGTTTATCTTGCTTGTCGTATCATTGTCTAGCAAAATTAAAGTTTTATCAAATACTACTCGTCTTAATAATCTTTTTTATGAATGTCTAAAAGTGCAAATAGTCGATCATTTGCGATCGGTTTTCACGTCCGATGCAGTAAAGCTCATGCACACCGCGAATATTCAATAAACCAAAACTAATATCACTTAAAATAAGTACCAAAAAACAGTACCGCTAAACCCAATGTCCAGCAGTGAGTTTCCTCAAGTACCGTATATTATGCAAACCGCGCGACACGCGGCGTAGCCCGGGCTCACCTACGCGCAGTGTAAATCAAGCTTAAGTATGAATAATGCAACACCACGAGACTCGCATTAACATACTGCAGCCACTTGCCGCTAATGTTTGCTATTGTGGCCAACTCACGGCAAAACCATTGATACTTTGAATGACAACCGCAGAGTAAGGCTAATTTCGAGAGCGGTAGTACGCCAAATACTAATTGAACGCATGAAATCACAATAACTAGAAGCTTAGAACCTTTACTAATCAGGTTTTTTGTTTAGGAATCGGGTAGCGCACACCCAATGGTAAAATGCGTTACATTGATGCAAAATTCATTATAATCACAAACCCTTTCTCGTGTAAAAAAGTAACCAGTAAATATATCAACGCCTTCTGTTTAACCCAACATGAACCACATCATTATTTCTACGTACAACATAAGCACTTTCATTTTAATTTCTACTCCAACAATGTTCCAATGATCGTCCGCAGCTATTTTAAATAAAGCGCCACTAAACCCAACAACGTTCGCAGCTTCGATATTGTTGTAATCGAACCCGTTCCCGCGGGAGCAGACTCTATTTCAGGATAAAAAGTTTCTGTTGCAGCTATAGAATAAATTTATCCAATGCATAAAGCATAATAATCAGCTATTCAACATCGATGTGAAAGGCCTGTGCTATCCTTTGTGCAACCGACCGCGCATCCACGCTAGTCGAGTGTTTTCACTGTATTCTATCTCGAGTTTCTGATACAATTATGTACCCACTGAAAGATTAGCAAGAAAGTCAGTTTTAGTTAGAATAGTCTTACAACAATTACCTGAAATTATGCTGTTCTTTCAGGATATTCAGCAACTGAGAAGCCACTTTTGTTATGGCTGCAACACCTGGAGTATACTTTGACTCGTACAATATTTCTGGGGAAAATTCTTTCGGCTTTTCCAGGAGCTACAAAATTTATTTCTGAGTATATATAGCAAGTTCCTAGAAAACGTGCTGATTTCAAAAGCTTTTATAATATCAAATTAATGCAAAATGAAAAACAAAATGTTTTAAGTTAATGTTCAGCTTAAGAAGGATACCGGGGCTGATAATAATAGTTATTCATAATAAAAACGAAACTATAACATAAACTTTTGATAAAATCATAAAGTTTATACTTACCACAGAAATAGCTCTAAATGTCAAGTTATTAAAATTCCACCTCTCAATATACTTATATTTTTGAGTGAATATTTTTAAGCCTGAAAGCAACTTAGGATTTCAATTCAATACGGCAACACTTGTATAAAACTTGTACCAAATAATTTACCTTCGGTTTTTTTCCATGTACCAATAGATTGAATCTCTAGAGGGTTTCCTTGAATTTTCCCATAATTAAACATATCTGTCAACTCGTAACCCGACCCTGCAATTTGTTTACTGAGTAAATCTTCAAATCATGTAATATTTTAAAATTGCCATCAAATATTCACGTATTTATCTCAAGAACAAAAACGTCCAGAGAGAAATCATATTAAACTCATATCTTATTAATAATTATTTGATTAAAATTTAAACGAATTGTGTGTTTTTATGAATTAACCATGTTCTTTCGAAGTAAAATTGTTGGATTCACTACACGAAAGAATGCAATTGAATTTTTCTTAACAGGTTGTCTTTTTTATTTTTTATTTATTTATTATAAATATATACAATTTACAATTCTTTTGTAATTTACAATTCTTATTTAATTTATGTAATTTACAATTCTTCTCAAAGTCCCTAATCATGAAAGTTAATTATTTTATTTATGATCATTTTTATAACAGTACATTAATTTTACTTTCCATTATAACTAGATTTCATGTCATACATTCTGATCAAACATGATTATTGTCATTTTCATCCACAAAAAGCGTGTTGGTGAACGTATGCCACCCCTAAGAAATTCTATGGCGACCTTTGGAAAATACTTTCACCCAATGACTTCCTCTACATGGTAATTGACTATAATAAAATGTTGCTTGCTGGTTAGCTGAATACAAACTGCGATATTTTTACCATTATTAGTTGCTACCACAATGTCAGCATCAACGCTAATGTCTAGATTTTCAAACGTTTTATTGGTAAACTCTACAGAATTTTCCTCCCGGTTGTAGATGATGAGCCAAATATGCATAGAATCAAACAATTTTAAGTTCGCTGCCTGAAACAAACAAAAATTGCACCGTAAAGAGAAACCAAAATGCAATATCAGTTTCAATAAAATTCTTTCAGCCATCGTACATAATAATAGCAAAACTTAAGTATTTCAAGAACCAGAATAAACCATCCGAGTGTGTTATTACATGTGATAAATGCGGAAAATAATAACATCATTGAATAAATTATGGAACCTATGGATTTCCACTTTACTGTGTCTTAACACACAACTTTTAAAATCAATAAAATTCTTACGGGTTTTGTCGCGATTAGGTTTATTTTTTTAACATCCAGACGTTTCGATCACTATAGAGCTTTCGGCGTCGTCACTTAACGTCGGGAAGTTACAAAATTAACGAAATCGCGATAAATTCCGTGAAAATTATATCAATGTGTAAGATTCACGTAAATCTAAGAAATACAACTTTTGCTTCAATGAGTTCACGTATTATCGTTGATTGGCGGCACTCTGGATCAATTCTTGATTTCGTATGTTACCGATACCCCCCACGTAGTTATGGTACAAACGATTGCTATTTACTCATACCAATATCATTAAATATGAATCATTTAATACATAAACGAATTTAAAATATTTAAAACATAATATAAATTTGATGCATTTACAATTTTAATGAAAAACCACATCAAATACCATCATTTCTTACCGTGACCAGAATATCTTCGGTGTTATTACAGTCTCCATCTAAAAGAACTCCGAGTAGTGTGTTCCATCGGTAAAGTAGTTTTTCAACTTCAATATCGGAGTTTCGATCAATTTCTTTCACAGACACCCTCATGTCATGTTTTATGAATTCCCTTATTAAAATGAAGTTGGCTGACAAAATATTATATTCATGAAAACGGAAAGGAACTAGTTCCTTGCGCTTTTGCTAGTTCATTCATCTTTAATTAGTTAATTTACTCTAAATTGAAAATATAGATTATTAGTTTTGACTCGTGAAAACGTCTGAGAACAACTAACACCAAATGTTTCTTGCACCGTATAGTACAAAGATTAAACTACTATACTTACTGTAACGCTGATCACAAGATAAGTATGTGACAAATTTAACATTTTTGGTAGTGAAATATTCAAGAGATAATCGAATTTTGTCGTCATCCCAAGCAGACACCGTACAACAAGCTAGCAACAAAATAATTATCTTCAAGTTAAATTTCTAACAACAAAACACATATGTAAGTCAAAACGCTATATTTTTTATTGTGAAACAGTATTATTTTAAGAGTATGTGAAAATGAATAGTCGAGAAATTGAAAAAAAAAATTATGAATAAAATTTCCCACTTCTAACAATATCCGAACTGTGATAAAAGCTGATGTGAACAGGACACGGCAGCGAACTTTTTTATAAACCCCCGTAGAAGGGTTGCAAAAACGCTAAATGACGGCATTTATTATGCACGTAATACATTGCGAACGGACTGCGTTTATGTTGTCAATCAAACAACTACAGCCATTAAATGCAAATGGTCGAATTACACTAGCCATTATAAGAATGAGCGGTTCTGGACAATTTTACTAATAGTCAGCAATTATATAAATATTGTATTATTCAAGGAGAACATGACCATGTAGAATGGATATGCCCATGTTTAGGCAGAGTTATGCTGTTATTTTTCACATTAAAAAAAGAGACGAGGCCTCGTCCTTGATGAACTTAGGATGACATATTGAAATTAGCATTTTTTTTTTAAACAAAGATCTTTACGTAAATGCACAGTTGTACAGTTCCGGAACTAAGATCCTAGTTCAAGCGAAGGCAAGAGAACTCAGCTGGCTAGAACTGGCTCAAGAAAAATAGTAAATAGAGCTTAAGCTTCCAAACATTTATCAGAATATAAATACATACCCCAGCGCCATCCATTAATATTATTTCGACGTAATTTCACCCTCCCCGCGGACCTCATGCTAAAGCGTGATTTATAGACCTTACTTAATACAACTTTGATTTTCTTCCTTTCAAATCTGTAACAAACATGCGGCTCCACTACGAGCACAGCGGGTCGGCGACATCGTAAGCAAATTCATTGTGCGGTGCGTTTACAGTCGCCGTTATACAAATTGAGCCAATTACAGCGTTTCATGAGCGGCCCGCTGACCTTTGCCCGTAGCTCGCGGCGTTCATGCGCTGTGCCCCTGCTACTGTACACCGGGCTGACATTTTGAATGCTAGAATATTTGTATCCGCCGGGATAGTGACCACCGAACACAAAGCTATAGCTTGCCACCGGTCCACGCAAGTCTGTTGCATACTGAGATAAACCTGCGTACCTACATCAAGTTTAAATCATACTTACGTCAGCCTCCATTGTCCAACTGCAGGACAAAGGCTTCTCTACTCTCCTTCCATTTGACCTGGTTCAGGGCTCGATCCTGCCAGTCACCCTTACACCTGTCCAAATCTCGCCATCTTTTTCTGAGTTTACCGCGTTTACCAGGCCTACTAAGTTTAAATCAGGCCGGCAAAATTATGACGACTAGTGAGGATGGTATTTATTTCTCACTGGTAGATCCCCTATCTGGTCTGCACTGCACTTACCATAAAGTACATTGCAATCACTTTGCCATGTATAAAAAAATATTTCTGCAGTTGACTGAAGAATATCTTTCCATTTCTTGTAAATGTATATTTCCTCCGTTTATTTTCTTACTGCGCTGAAGCGTCGCATCGATTGAGCGAAATGCTCCGGACTGAACGGAAAATGGCATTTCTGTACAAAACGGACAGAATAAATTGTGACGAGTTAAATCAATGTCTGTACTCGTAGATGCTTTTGTGTGTGTGTTTGTTACACAACGATTGAATTTATTACGATGAAGTAGTTTATGGAAATTGGAGGGAAGTAATGTTAATATTTTGCAGCGGCGGCCACGCATATTAGGTATTGTCTGAAAGAAGACGATTAACAGAACTGGCCGGTATCGAAGATGCATTGCCTTTGAGGATCTAAGATACAAAGTGGATAGAGTTAAATACACTTATATAAAGTATCTACATTATTTTGATAGATACGAATATGACGGTCTATATCAAATATATATTCCTGTTCAACTCATTCATGCATTATGAGCATGCAATATAGTTACTTGCATTACGATCACTAGAAAGAATAATCCAATTGATGCCAGTCATGTACAAGCAGTAGAAAGTTGTAAATACTCGCAGTTATTGCAAATGGTTCTAAATTGAGTCAATGTTATAGTGTATTATGGAAACATACATAGGTTGGAGACAACATTTATGAAGCAGTTGGCTCCATCAAGATCGTAATAAATGATATTAAATCACTAGTAGGTCAAGTGGAAAGTCTAGATGTCCTATAATGGAGGGCTGAGCCGCGCCGAGGCGAGCTAATATCGAGGCGTGGACCCTCGCCGCGCGCACTCCTCCGTCCTGAATAATTCAATAAAAATTAAAATTGTATCCATTTTTGTTACAGGCACGTTCTAAGAGTGTCTTGTTAACTGGCTTACTTAGGCCATTACCGTGAAATTATTGAAAGAAATTATTCCCCCCGGGAGCGAAAATCGAGTGACGCCGAAATGAACCTAATATTGTTACCACTAGAGAGGATTATTCCCTGCCGATGTTTATTTTAGGATTTAACGAAAAATTATCCGAATTTTTTATGGTTTCATCCCTAATAATGTACTTCGTGTAGCTCCATTAGCAACTAATTAAGGTGGAAAGCGTATCTTTTGAGTTGGCGGCGTGTTTCTAAAATTTCATATTAGACACAAATTTATTCATAATTCCGAGTTTACGAGGTTTGCGCGCATGGTAAATGTAAGCTAATTAAAGGGTGAGCTGATATTATATTTTGTGCATGTTTGGAACTAAAATGTAATTGCTTAATTTGATTTTCGTGTTAAATACGATCCTTATGTACAATTATGTTACTTTATTTATTCTTTACTTTTATTTTTTTTTTTGTATTGTATCAGCCCATATACGACCCACTGCAGGGCACGGGCCTCCTCTACAATCGAGAGTACGATTGAGAGTGGTTAGGCCATATAGTCCACCACGCTGGCCTAGTGCGGGTTGGGTTCTTTACTTTGATTCTTTACTTACTATAAAAGAACAAATCTTTAAGTTGATAATTACTTGTAACTTAAGTAATACTTAAATAATCAGGTATGAACATACATTTTCCAATGGTTCTTATAAAATAACCTTTTTGCCAATAACTGTAAAAAAATCTAGTAACGTGCTACGCACACCCTGCTTACCAAAAAATATTTCGCTGTTAACACAACTCAAAACAACAGACAACACGACTAAGTGATTCGGAAGTGGAGTCGAGGTGTTCAGCTGAATGGCCAGTGAAGTCGGTTAGAGGGCAACAAGATTGCACCGCGGGACAGATAGCGGCACAAACTCAGTTTGGGCTGTTGACGCGCAGCACAGAGAATGGCAATAAACAAGCTGGCCGACAGTATACCCCCTCCCCCTCCGATCTCCGCACCCCGCACTACCCCGCCGCACACCTGGCGCACCACTCACACTCACTCGTAATCTACTGCGCTTCTAACTGCAGAGACTATTTAGATGGAACATGCCAATCAAAGCTATTGAAAAGCATATTTTTTTTATTTAAAGAAAGAAGAAGAAAGAAAACAGTTTTATTTGTCACAAACTTTAAACACATACGGTGTACATACACGGATGTAAAAAATTACATTCAAATTCAAATTCAAAATATTTTATTGTGGTACATAGGTGAAGAAAATAAGTTACAATTTAAAAAGTAAAGAAAGAGGAATTTTGCACGTCGTAACTGTGATAGGTAAGTGGCGACCGTACCACACCGCTAATTTTATTTTTTATTAGAAAAGCCCAGAAACAAGACGCTCGTCTGGTGTATAAAAGTCGAAAGTACTACATCTACATCCACAATAGTGACACATAATTGTTGATTATATGAACTTTTGTATTTTGCAACAAGCATAGTGGCTGCATGCAGTATATACAATACAGTAGGTAAGTACAACCTGATCCAGATTAACTGAGAGTATCAATTGATGATAGTCAATTATGTCCGTTCCAAAAGTCTGGAAATGAAAATGTATATTCATTTTTTATTTTATTTTTTATTATTTCATTTTTGTGATTATAATAGCATATAAAATTATAATAAAATAATGTATGACTACATTATTACCTTAACTACTCATTACGCTCGTGTCCATTATTATTGGTAGAAGAGTCGGATAATCTGCATATTAATGTCGGCTGTTCGGTGTGAGCCGCGGCTCGAGTCACAGGCGCCAGTAAAAGGGTCCGGTGTGCGCGGGCGTCGCTCGTTGCAAGAGACAATATAAATGCTAATTTGTCGTCGCGTCCGCGTTGCGTTGTCGCCAGCGCCACGCGACGCAGCCGGGAAGGGACTAACGAGCTTTTTTAATGACTTTGTTTGCGCGATTAACAAGCGTTGCTAACAATTTTTACCAACATTTTTCCTACATATTTATTATTTATGACATAACTGATATAAATAAGCCACCATCTTTCTACACATTACTAATGCTCTTGAAATATTTCCCCTAGGTAAGTCACTGCTGTTTGAAATTTTCGTAATAAAAGCGAAAGGAATGACACAAATATTGTTCATGGCGTGGCGTCCCGTTTAAACCTGAGACATTCTTTGTAAAAAGCGGCTTCTCGTCCACTAAGTTAGTTAAGTCGTCTCTGTTAGCAGTATATACTCGTATACGAACACATACACAATTTTTTTTTTTGTTGACGCAGGGAAAACGGTTACCACTACCGCTAACCAAAACCCCACGTGGCCCTATTCGGCACAATTGGAACGGCTCCGGAACCCCTAAGCTTCCCATACACAGACATACATAGTTCAAGAAATAATTCCAACGTGCTCAACGTTTTAATTCTAATCTTAGCAATCTTTCTCTTCTGAAGTAAGCTAACGCAGAAATAAACCGCCCGACATTTTATAAAACTACGCCTATTTCTATTGTTCCGATCGAGGTCGGCCACAAACCGCAGACATTTCTGAAGCGGCACTTATTCTGGGACTAATTTGCGCATGTATTTAGATACACGTAATTGAAGACATTAAAACAGGGTGTGATAAGAGAGCATCGTTAGTCCAGCTGCGGCGGAGGTGTGATTTAAAGACCGAAAGACTCGCCCGCACTACGATACAGTTATCTCGAGACTTTGTGTCGAGACACGGTAGTTTAAACTCTTAATGCAAACTCAAAAATTAAGTCTCGATATAGGTTTTTTCGTCAGTCAACACAATTATACCGACCTGCTTAAAATCGGGCATAAACAGATTCAACCCAAATCATGACACACTTGCGTATTTCTGTGACGATTTTTCCAAAACAGAGTTCAGTTACCGTTACCAAGACGAAGGTTCGAGGAGGCGGCTGCAGCGTGCACGGCGGCCGCGGCGGCGACTTTGCGAATAGTTTGCATAATTTATACAAATACACCAACAGTTAGGGCACGTTATGGCGGTTTGGGCAGCGCGTAATGATTGTAATGTGCTACTTCCTTGCATTCGGCTGGGGACACACTGCGCTTAATTTGTATTGCGTCGAACGTATTAAAAACATGGTGAAATATCCCAAGCTACTGGGGGCTAATATAATATATTCCAATCATATTTTACGAGGCGAAGAGATCTCATAAAGATGCCGGATCGGTAACAATAGCATTTCATAAACTATGCTCTTTTAATTGAAGACTTAAAATTAAATGATATACTAAGTAATTATGCCACGGTATATAAAAGGCGAAAGATTTATAGGTTTGGAAGGAAACCAGAGTGCCACGGTATATAGCAACAAACTGAAACGCTAAGTATAACACATTTGATGGAACTCACATTATTATATGGATTGATGTCTGTGGTGGTCGGATATTTGAATCCGCCCGGTAGCGACCTCCGTCAACGGCGGTTCAGGAGTTGTCATAGTGACTCGCGTGAGTGTGTCGCGTTTCCGGGTCGAATAAGCACAGTATGTTTCTGTATCTTCTACAATCGAGAGTACGATTGAGAGGGGTTAGGCCATATATTCCACCACGATGGTCTAGTACGGGTTGGCGGACTTTACATACCGTAGAAATTCTTTTGAAATCGCTACGGTATGCAGCTTTTCTCACGATGTTTTCTTTTACTGTTTTAGTGCGTGATGATTGATTGTCAATATATACATGAGTCTGAAAAATCAGAGGTGTGTCTTGGGATTTGAACCCGCGACCACCGTGAACATGTTGACAACCGCGTCTGATCCGTTACCAACAGGCCACCACGCACTTGTACATATTTATATATGTTGTACATGACTCATACAAAATACACACGCTTAAGCCAAAGAGGTAAAAAAATATTAATTTTAAATTGAGAACATTAAGTACTCGTAAAGTAGGAATAGGAAAAATATGATTGCTAATAAAGGCGTAAAAAATGTATTTTTTTTAAGAAACGAAAGAAGAAAACCCCCGACGAAGACCTCATCGAAATTATCTATCTGTTCTGGCCATAGCTTTTAGCTTGGACCTCAACTTTGTGATCTAAATAGAAACATCGTGGCAGGCACAGAAGTGCATCTACATAGACGACGCGAGTACATACGCTTCACGTGACCAAATGCAGCTTAAGTCCCATTTACACGGGGAGAGTTTCTCGTCTCGAAAATACGATTATCGTAAGGATATAAAGAAGATGCATCGTGTAAACATTTGTTAGAACACGATAATCTATGGCGGTTATGTCTTGCGATAATCACATACGATTCTCGCTGCTAGAAACTCACCCCGTGTAAATGGGGCTTAACTTTACTTATTTCAATGTTCTATTTAGTTTTAGCATATTTCTATTCTATTGCAATGCGATTATTAGATTTATCAAAACGTAGTTATATTTGAAACCGGTTTCGCGCTGAGAATTTTATGAGTAAACCACTGTTGCAGGATCGAAGTGTTCATAAAACATGATTCATACTGACTTCCTTTTGTATGTCGATCGAACATAAAATGTTCATTAATATCATAATATTGTCATTTGGCTTCCCATTTTTAATAAATTAACTCTTCGCTACTAATATGTAAGCCAAGAATAGCATTTTATCACACCAAAGTACACAAAACATATAAACAATAATGTCTACAAAAACCGTAGCGCGTCTAATACGCTACGATGTACCAACGTCTACGGCGTAGCAGAATTTGATGGCGTAGTTTAACGCTACGATAATTAAATCTTAGCAAATACTCGTATTAACAGTAGCTCATACATTAAAAGAGTTTGATTTATTTCGAATACATGTTTTATAATAGTCTTTGTTATGTCATATTAGCAAAATGTTTAATGTTTTTAGTTCTAAAAATGGTAGGTTTAAGTATGCCTGTGTGCGACATCGGTCGGGGGTGCTATTTGATGGCGTCCTCACGTCGTAACACGCATTTTCATTAGCGGCGCGGTGATTGTTCGCCGCGCTCGCACTTTACTCTCCACTCCCTTCGGACACTTCACTACCCGCCCGCCTCATTACACTTTGTTTCATTATTAATTTAATCTGCGTGCTTTGAATGCTGCACTTTAAAACTTGGAAATTGTTATTATTATATATTTTATAAAACGCAGCTCTCTTATATCATAGTGGTAAAATATAAAAAGATTTTGAATCAATTAAATTCGTTTGACGAAAATAAAATATATATGATAGAGTACTAATAGGAAATTAAAATAATCCGCTAACTCAGTTTTTACACTTAGATGGAAAAGTTAAAGATTCCTAGTGACTGGTCTTTACATACTTCGGAAGTCCTTTAAAGAATTTAAATAATGTAGTGATTTCGAAAATAGCAAATTCAAATTAATTATCAAGAATGCTATTGGTTTATCAGAGTCGTACGACTGCTTTAGTCCCTTGATCCTTCAATTCCCCTTCCGTAAAATGAATAGAGATTGCCTCAAAGCGGTCAACACACAATTGTTTTCTTAACGAGAAAATCAAATCTAAATTAATACTATTCATATTCACAGGCATCCAACGCTACTGACAAGCCCCCTTCATGAAATAAATCTGGAATTCCCGCTCGATGTCGTTGCTTCACTGCATTGAAGTACAAATTATCGACAAGTACTGCAAGTGCAGGAGCAATTCCGGCGACGTCACGGAGTGCGGGCGCAGCGCAGTGCCGTGAGAGATTCGAGCACTTTTCCGCTAGCAAACCTACAGTGCTCGCTGACTGTTCCCTGTACTGAAGGACAAATCACTGACAAGTGGATCGCGTGTAGTGCAGATGCCGCAGTAATTCAACAGCGGTTATTTTACCTGTTAAATATATTTTAAAAGAATTGCATATATGTATTTTGAATAAACAAAAACCTGTAGCACATATTATTATGGCAAACTTAAACGATATACATGAATTAAATGAAGCGCGTGGTAAAATGCAATAATTGTACCGAAAAAAGTAATCACGAAACTTGTCATGGACATTATGAACATGCCACTGTCGAGTACGTTGATCTCTAAAGACTTTCAGATTACGTAGTTAGATTGACTAATTTCATTTGACAGCTTACATATTTCGGAAAGCATATAAGCATCTATAAAATGAAAAAGGAAGTAGGTTTGAGTCCGGCTGTGACACACATTTTAGATTAGGTAAATTATGATTATGAATAAAACGGGGTCAAGACTGTATTGTGACCTAGACTATTCCACAAAACGCAGGATTAGAAGAAAAAAAAGAACGTAAATATATATAAATAAAAAGTTGTGTAGGCCAGTGCAGTTGCCCTACTGCGTGGTGACCTACTAAGCGGCGGCAGTTAACCCGTTGCGTTGCGACAGCCGGGCGAGCGGGCGGCGGAGCGGCGGAGCGTCGTCGCGTCTCGTCCCGCTAAAAGCATTGTCTTGTCGGGGGCGCGCGCGGACCGCACGCCACTCTGTCGCTTTGTCTAACTGTGCCTGTACGGTTCACACAAACCGTACAACATTATGAGTTTTATATAATACGTAAATGCACACGAGTATATTACGCTCGTGTCAGCGTTTTAGCTTTCTGTATTGTAGCTTTATATACCTTAGACTAGTTCACGTAACGGCGTCGTGCCATTAACATTACTTGTATTATTTTTACAATAAACTCAGTGAACAAACAACAACTTCTTTAACTTCAACAACCAAACTAACAGAGTCTGTACGGCAAACACCGTACATCTCTTTATGGTCCTTCGAGCCGGATCGGCAACCTATGGATATCTACCATCAACGTTCGCTTAGAACATAATTATGGAGAGTGATTTGTATTTGCGATTGCGGTAGCGAATCGGTTCGGCTGGCCTCCCAGAAGCGGGTCTCCCCAGTCGGATTGAGACGTGGACGCCTATTCCGTAAAAGGAGTATAGATCGCAATCCATAACTGCTAACAACAATCAACTAACCTGAAACCTTCAACATGAGTAACATCCAAGATCTATTGGAAAACCAACACCAACTAATGGAAGCCATGGAACAGCTTCTTCGCAACTTCAAGAAGGACTCAACTGAACGTAAGACTCCCTCTTACATCAAGAAACGTCTAGAAACTCTGGAAATGTATTGGAGTGAATTTCAAGTGAATCATGTGTCACTGTGTGAGTACGAAGAACGCGATTACGCATATTTCAGTGAAAATCATTATAAACGAACCAATAAACTATATAACGAAGCTCGCGTGATTATTCAACAAGCCAAAGTCCCTTCGAGCAACCCTCAAAAGAGGGATAAATCTCCAGTGGTTTCTACTGTTCAAACAAAACAAGATCAACATCCAGGTGAAACATCGGTCTATCCTGAACATTCAGCTGGCGAAAAATCGTCAATGCCAACAAAAACAATATCGCAAGGTAATGCTAGCAAATACGAAGAAATGCTACGCAAACAAGCTAGCAACTTTAAAGCTTTTTCACGCACTGTTGCGAATATTAACTTAGAAAAAATTAATGAAAGATGGGAGTTTGAGGACACGCTGAAGAACTTAGAATCAAGATGGAAGGCAATAGACTCTCTACATTGGGAGATCGACTCTGAAGTAATAGGAGAAGGGTTTGAATATGAAGAAAATTTTAACAAGCATGAACGGCAATACAACGTAATGAAAAAATCTATTAATTCTAAAATGTGGTCTGTGGCTCATAGAGTAAATTCGACACCACAAATAGAACTACCTACTTTCAGTGGAACGTACCAGACTTGGACATCTTTTAAGGATTTATTCAATGAGACAATTCACAGCAACCCATCGTTATCCTGTGCTCAGAAAATGCAATTCTTGAAATCCAAGGTGAAAGGCGAAGCAGAAAAACTAATTCAGCATCTATCTATTAGTTCAGATAACTACGAAGTGTGTTGGGAGATTCTAAATAACAGATATAACAACAAAAAACAAATTTTTACTGCCTACTTAAACACTATATTGAACTTACCAACAATGCAATACCAAACATCAACGGCTGTTAAGAGAGTTCATGATACAGCAAAGGAATGTTTAAACGCTATGCAAAACATGGGTGTGAATATATCGACATGGGATCCAATTTTGGTGCATCTTCTCGCTCAAAAATTGGATACCGACACCTACAATGACTACATTGACTCCATAAAAGAACCGAGGGAATTACCCAGTCTCGTGGATTTTTTTAATTACTTGGAATCAAAATTTATATCATTGGAAGCCGCACGTCGTAAGCAAGAGCTAATACCTCAAAGATATCAACAGCAACGTGGGCCGCCGCCAAACAATAGACAACAAAATATATACAAGGCTTTCAGCGCCAATCAAAATTTTAATTCGAAGCCCAAAAATCTCAAAAATTATAGCAACAACTACACCTATAATACAATGAAGAAATCAAGTCAAACTGCAAGTAATATAAAATGCCCATTATGCAGTAATGAGCATGGATTATTCCACTGCAATGAATTCGTCAAATTACATTTAAATGAACGACGTAATTTCATTCGGAACCACAACTTGTGCAACAATTGTTTGTTTGATCATAAAGGCAAGGAATGCAAGTCGGAAAGACGATGCCGTCAATGTCACGCACACCATCATACGTTGCTACACGATACTTCTGTGAATATTGCATCTAGCAACAAGTTGCCTAGTAACAATGGGAATGCTACAACATCGAGCAGCCACGTATCCATGGAAGACATATCTGAGACACTTTTGGCTACCGCTCAGCTAAAGGTTAAAACTAATGATGGTTCTGAGATCGTCTTACGTGCTCTTATCGATCAAGGTTCTCAGATATCTCTTATAACTGAAAATGCTGCTCAGATCCTTGGACTGCCACGAAAGAGATGCAAGGGAATAATATTCGGTGTAGGAGCGCGCGAAAACAACTGCAAGGGGGCTATAACTATAACATGCTCTTCTATTCACAGTAGCTATACATTCGATACAGATGTCTATGTCATGCGAAACCTAATCAACAACCTACCCAATAAAACATTCTCAAAACCATCAACTTGGAATTATCTGGAAGGTATTCAGTTGGCAGATCCCGAATTCCATATCAGCAGGCCCATCGATATACTTTTTGGAGCTGACGTATACTCTAATATTATACTGGGCGGTATTATTAAAGCGAATGAAGCACAGCCGATAGCACAACAATCTCATCTAGGATGGATATTGTGCGGTAATATGAAGTCGTATCAATGTAACGTCGTGCTCAATAATTTGGAAGACATACGCAGATTTTGGGCCATAGAAGATATCGATGAAAATTCACAAATGACTTCAGAAGATACACATTGCCTACAGCAATATAAAACTGAGACAAAACGGCAAGAGGACGGTCGGTACATCGTGAGACTGCCTTTACACTCCGATGTTGATCAAAAGCTAGGAGAATCAAAAGCAAAAGCATCCGCTCAATTTTTTCAATTAGAGAAAAAATTCAAAACATCGGAAAAAACAGCCAAAGAATATAAACTATTTATGGCAGAATACCTGGAATTACACCACATGCAACTGTGTGTTAGTAAAAATGAACCAAGTTATTACTTACCTCATCATTGTGTGCGACGCGCTGATTCCTTGACAACAGACTTGCGCGTTGTTTTCAACGCGTCATCAAAAACTTCATCGGGTCACAGTTTAAATGACCTGATGTATAGCGGGCCAAATTTACAATCAGACTTATTATCAATTATTTTGAAATGGCGGCAATACAGAATAGCCGTGACGGCCGATATAGAAAAGATGTTTCGCCAGATTTTATGTCATGAGGACGACAGACGCTATCAAAAAATCCTATGGAGAGAATCAGCCCATCAACCAATTCGAGAGTACGCTTTATCCACTGTAACATATGGTACCAAGGCAGCTCCTTTCCTGGCCATGATGACTCTGAAACAATTAGCCAGTGACGAGAAACACAACTATCCCGAAGCTGCCGCTATTTTAGAATCGTCATTCTACATGGATGATTTGCTCTGGAGCTGTGATGACTTAGAACAAGCTACACGCGTCAAGACTGACCTTACAAATTTGCTAAAATCAGGCGGGTTCAACTTAAGAAAGTGGTTATCCAACAATCTCGTTCTACTAGAAGATTATAAATCTCTAAATGAACAACCAAGGTCGTACAGCTTTCTACATCAACAAACAACAAAGACCCTAGGTCTACATTGGAACCCTATCAATGATAACTTCACGTTCCAATTGACGATTAATACAAAATCTTCGAACCCCGTCACCAAACGCTTTCTTTTATCTGAAATTTCGAAGATTTTTGATCCACTGGGATGGTTAAGTCCTGTTACAACAAACTTGAAATTGATATTTCAAAAAGTGTGGCATCAAGAACTGCAATGGGATGATGAAGTACCTGAAGCTATTAAAAAAGAATGGTCAAAAATTAAATTTGAGCTAAACGAGATCAATTTAATTCAAATACCGAGATGGATACAATTTACACAGAAAGATGATATTGAGCTGCATGGATTCTGCGATTCATCAGAAAATGCTTACGCATGTGTCATCTACAGCAAGAGCAAGCATCATCCAAGCGAAGTAGTGATAGTCGCTGCGAAATCGAGACTAGTACCCGCAAAGAAAACTTTTACAATACCTAAACTGGAATTGTGTTCGGCTCTACTATTATCTACATTAATGAAAAAGGTCCGAAAATCTCTTGATTCCAGCCACAATATAACAATACATGGATGGTCGGACTCAACAGCTGTACTCGGTTGGCTCCATGGAGATCACAGACGATGGAAACAGTTCGTATCAAATAGAATCACGAACATAATACAAACTATGCCAGTCAGCTGTTGGCATTATGTAAAGTCATCGGAGAATCCGGCGGATTGCGCCAGTCGCGGTATATTACCGTCACAGCTAAGAGAACATCGTCTTTGGTGGCATGGACCCGAATGGTTGCGCGAATATGTACCTGAAACAGAAAAAGAAGTAAAAGGTTATTACGAAACAAAGGAAGAATTAAAGAAAATACAAATAAATGTCACCACACAACGTCCTAATTATGACGTCATTGAAAATATACTTACCAGACACAGCTGTATTAATCGAGTTATTCGCATCGTCGCGTGGATGTTCCGCGCCGTGTCACGTTGCAGCAATCGGCCGAACTACTTAACATATCCTGAAATAATACATGCAAGGAATGTTATCCTAAAACACGTACAAATAAATTCATTCGAAAAGGATATATCTAACCTGGAACAAAGAAAAGAAGTGGATCGAAAAAGCAAACTATTATCCTTGAATCCTTTCCTGGATAAAGAAGGTCTCCTCAGAGTGGGAGGACGACTAAATAACGCAAACATCGATCAAGATCAGAAACATCCAATCATTGTTCCACATGATGGGCACCTCACAGAACTATTAATTGATCAAGCCCATAAAATGACTTATCATGGCGGAACGAGACTTACCTTAGCCAAACTAAGACGACAATATTGGATAATAGGCGGCAACAGGGCTGTCAAAAAACAAATTTATAACTGCGTGAAATGCCGTAGACACAACCCTATTAAACAATGTCAATTGATGGGAGACTTACCGACGGCAAGATGTAACCCGACGCGACCTTTTTATAATACTGGCGTTGACTATACCGGTTACATTGAAGTTAAAACAAATAAAGGCAGAGGAGTTAAAACAACCAAAGGATACGTCGCTGTATTTATATGTATGGTGACGAAGGCAGTCCACCTAGAGCTGGTGTCAGACCTCAGCTCATCAGCTTTTCTATCAGCTTTGCGAAGGTTAGCAGCTCGGCGAGGTGCCCCTCGTCATATTTTTAGTGACAATGGCACCAATTTCGTTGGGGCGAACAAAATCCTGAAACAAGAAACTGTTGAACTGAAGAAAATACTTGATCCTGATTTTTTCTCAGCTATTGCCGAGATGCAAATTGAATGGCACTTTAACGCTCCATCGTGGCCCAGTGCTGGCGGCCTTTGGGAAGCCGCCGTGAAGAGCCTTAAATACCATCTACGCAGGGTCATTGGGGAGCAGAAACTTACGTACGAAGAATTGTCGACGCTTCTAGCACAACTTGAAGCATGCCTTAACTCCAGACCACTCTCTGCACTCACTGAAGACCCGGAAGATATAGATTATTTGACGCCATCACATTTTCTTTCAAGTGGTCCTAACTTAACGATTATTGAAACGGAAACTGACGAGCGTACTAGATGGCAACTGGTGCAAAAAATCTTCAAAGATACTTGGAAAAGGTGGCAATCAGAGTATCTTTGCCAATTATCATCTCGAGGCAAATGGAAGCAGTCCCAAGAAAATATATGCATTGATGATATTGTGGTCATTCATGATACGAACTTATCAGCTGGAAAATGGGCGTTAGGGAAAGTTATTGACTTACACCCAGGCAAGGATGGATATGTTCGTGTAGTTACAGTGAAGACCAAAAACGGAACTCTAAAACGGCCGATTACTAAATTGTCAAAATTACCTGTAACAAATCAATATAAAACGAAGGCCGATAAAACAGAAGAGGATCAAGAAGTGAAAAATCCTATGAGAAAAAGACGAAAAAATACACTATGTAACTTAGTGTGGACCATTTTGTGTGCTTTGTTAGTAGTAACGCCCGCTCAGTGTAACTACAACCTATATAACATAAACAGCAACCAAAGTGTTTACTTTGATAAGATAACTGATATGCACATTCTTCGTGACGAATGGAAATTGATCGTTTATTACGACATGGATCCCTACTGGCAAGGCGTGCAAATATTGAAGAATTATATTACCAGCTTAGGAAAAGCATGCTTTAACGCGGAGAAACGTAACCAGTGTGGCGTCATTCTCCTACAATTACGTCATGGTTTCAATGAACTAACCTACTATAGCAACATGTTATTGAGCAAGCAGTTTAAACGTCACAGAAAAGGTAGAGGACTTATTAACGGCGTTGGCTACATTGCCAATAGTTTATTTGGCATACTAGACGAACAGTTCGCAGAGCAATATGAAAAGGACATCAGTTTGATTAAAGAGAATGAAAATCATCTTTTGCTTCTATGGAAGAATCAAACTTCAGTTGTGGAGGCAGAAAACAATTTATTGAAAAGATTTCAAGAAACAATTGAAACACAAAACAAAATGTACAATAAGCATATTAATGAACTTGAAAAGGCTGTCAACATAATTGCTATTGAAGTACAAAATACAGAAAACATAAACGATATTACAATGATGTCGATTGTCGCCAACAGCCTATTGGTACATCTGAAAAACTTGCAAGAAACATTATTGGATACTATTACAGAAATTCATTACGGCAAGTTTAACATCCATCTCCTAAGTCCAAAACAATTAGAAGCCGAACTGAACATTATTTCCGGGCAGCTTCCAAAGGACGCAATGCTTCCCATAGAAAATATACAAGATCTAAGGAAACTTTACCACTTGCTTAAGGTGAAAACAAGACTTACAATGAAACACTTCATATTTGAAATAAAGATTCCACTGGTGACTCGAGACAATTACGAGATATATAAACTGGTTCCGGTTCCGCAGAAGATTCAGGAATCTATGGTCAGCATCATGCCAATTGCCGAACATATTGCAATAAATTTACAAAAGGATGCTTATGTTCCGCTTATTGACAACGAACTACAAACGTGTATACCATACAACATGAAAACAAATATGTGCCCACTACGAAGGCCAATCTATCATCTAAAATCAGATGACAACCTATGCATCAAAAACATAAATACCAACCAATGTGAAACTAAACAAACAGAATGCGCTGACATGTGGACTTACCTTAATAAAATAAATACTTACCTTTACTTCTGCTGTGAACAATGCATTATAAAAATCATCTGTGAGCATCAAGTTACCGCCAGACGAGTCAGCAAGGCCGGCATTATCGCTATCGCCGAAGGCTGTGTCATCAAGGGCGAGACCTTTACTATATATTCGCACACCAAGCAAAGTAACTCACTTAACTTGCAGCCAGATGTTCTCAAGGTCGACGTGCCAGCTATCAACAACATATTCAATATAACCGTACCTACAACCAAAACCAATGTTTCTGGCGAAGATCAAATAGAATCATATGCAAAACAACTAAATGCTATCGACCAACAGATAGAACTAATGAAAAGTGAAGAAAGCAAAGGACTGAGCGATCCCATTTCTTCCCACGATGTGCATCAATACGTGGTGCTGTATTTATTGGTTTGTGCAGCAATAGCCACCTCTGTTATTTTGTTGTGGTGCCGTTGGCGTTCACACTTTTTTACAACAGTACCAAACACGTCTTCAGAAAGTCAGCGACCTGTAGAGAGCGGCATTCAACTCGTACAACTTCAAAGAACACCTCTGAGGCACACAATTGCACCGGGGCGATCAGCTGTTACAGAAGACCCGAGTTCCAGAATGAGTCACCTCTACGCTCGCGTGAACAAGGCAACGTCACCGATTACCAAGAAACTATTCAGTGATAGTGATAACTCATAAGTGTTGTGTTATGTGAAATTTATAAGCTAAAATTTAAATATGTTTTCTTTTTTTTCTTTTGTTATATTTTACTTTATATTATTCGTATTTTATTGCCCTAGGGAACATGTACGGTTCACACAAACCGTACAACATTATGAGTTTTATATAATACGTAAATGCACACGAGTATATTACGCTCGTGTCAGCGTTTTAGCTTTCTGTATTGTAGCTTTATATACCTTAGACTAGTTCACGTAACGGCGTCGTGCCATTAACATTACTTGTATTATTTTTACAATAAACTCAGTGAACAAACAACAACTTCTTTAACTTCAACAACCAAACTAACAGAGTCTGTACGGCAAACACCGTACAGTGCCTATGTATAGGCAAAAATTATCGTGTTTATTGTCAGAAGTACATTACTAATGAAGGTCATGAGTCACATCGTTGTTGAACAAAAATAAATATTGTTTAAGCCTATCCCTAGTTGGATCTTCGGACGGAAATAAACTCAGCGAACGGTGACTGTCACTAGCGGCAACTCTGAGACTTCCATATACATATAAAATATAACATGTTGGAAATAAACAAAATCGTCATGATATTATTGAACATAGAATATTGTAGGATGTAAAATCAAATATACTACAGAAATACATAAACTATTAATATATTATTCTAATTGATCTAATACCCAGCTCAGACATCTTGCGCAAAATGTTTAGTTCGCATAATACGATATACTTGACATTGGAATATTCCCACCAGACGCCAGACAGTAGGTGGGACGTAAAACCCTTAGTAACTTTTTTCTGCGACATCCATACAAAACATGGTACATTGACCCTAGAGTGTGGGATAAATGGTATTAAACAAAAAAGTTTTCCACTGTGGCAACAATTCTTGTTTACCCTTCACCGCTATCCAAAAATACGGCGGCAGATGATTTCATTAAAAATTTGCCTCGAGTAACGATCGTAAAAGCCGAAGGTAATTAAGAGTGTAGATTATGCCGGGTTGCATAAAAATTAATGCACTCATCCCGGCCGTGAAGTATTACCTCCGGGGGGTATCAGTCGGGATCAGAACAGGTAGCAATTACACGCCTCTTTGTGAGGGCCGCGGGGAAAAACTCCGCCGGGTGTCGAAACAAACAACTTATTTTGGGGGCAACACAAAGAATTCATGAATTTATAATGGCTGGGGAAATTAGCTTTTTCCTCTCACTTGCCGGCCCGCGCTTACGGCGCATACTAGTGCTGTGCCGCGGAGTCGCCTGGCCAAGTAATTTTTTTATAAGTCTTTATTTTATATGGATAAAAGACTATGACTATGGCTACTAAATCTAATTACGTGATTGCCAGGAATGCAAAAAATATTTACATATTAACCGGTTTTATAAGTCAGGAGCATTCCTTCGACATAAAAACTCAGAGGTACACTTTGGGAATGTTTTTTGGTAACTAGTCTCAAACAGATTGGATAAAATAATGGATCACCTGTATAAAACAATACTAAAAGTATTGTATTAATAATATTAAAAGGAATAAATCAACACAATCTTCAATCTAAGTCATCTAAATTTAAACTCCCTATAAATTTTACTTCCTAAATAAAACATAAATATACAGACAAACATTCCAGTAAACGATACTGTAAAATTTTAGGTGTCAATCAAATATACTCGCAACGGTAGGGCTGTGTCCACCCTCTCTACATTATTTTTAAATATTTTAGCGTTCCTCGGTAGATATTAAAACCCTATGAATATCAATGTAAATGGCAATTACAAAAAAAAGCAAATTATATGTTCATGTATGGTATAAGGAATTAAATGATTAATAAGCATACTACGCGGAGCAAATAGCGTTGCAGTGCCCCTTCACTCCAACAAGAATCAACAAAGTATAATCAGATTTTAAAAATAGGTTGTTGATCTACTTAATATAATTTAGCTTTATTTAACTCCCTGATAATTTTTTTATAAATTGAACTTTCGTGTGAGTAAGGATTGAGGATGTACAGAACCTTCCTCATATAGGGACACCGGCTGTCTTCTCAAGACAGTTGCCACCACCGTCTCCTCACCGTCTCCACTCTGCCGCGGAAAAGGAATTTTTAATGTTTTTAAATTTTTCATACGGCTACAAGGAAGGTGTTTTTTTACGAGTCGATTGTTTGCCCGCGATAGGGACACAATACGAAACCAGTTTAAAATATTCAGCGCTGATGACATTCTGATATTCTGTGAATAAATAAACAGGCGTCACCGTGCCACTCTACATTGACGCCATATCGATTTTTTACCATTTTATTGGTATCTTTGAATTTTTATAGCAGTACGATACCCGAGTCAGTAGGTCATCTGATGGAGGTAACTGCCACCTTTATATTACCATTTCTCGTTAATATATCCGTATATTTCACTAAAATAGTACGCCACATAAAGCTAATGCTTTTCTGCTATTTTACCTGTGGAAATCTTTTATATATCGATTTTCTATATTTACAAATAATTAATTCATATTAAGGGAATTATCCAACCCGCACTAGGCCAGCGTGGTGGACTATATGGCCTAACCACTCTCAATCGTACTCTCGATTGTAGAGGAGGTTCGTGCCCTGCAGTGGGTCGTGTATGGGCTGATACAGTAAGGGAATTAGGACAATTGCGTTAAACACAGTCACATAGCAAGATTATTATTTAAAAGGTTTGGTACTTTAATTGACCCGTTGAAAATCTGTTACAATGCTTTAACTTGTCGCACTGGTCAAAAAATTTTGTTTTAATAGATATGCGATCTATAATTATTTTAAACTAATTTACGAAAACGTATCGGAATGTTATAAATTCTGCTCTACATTACAATGAATCCTGAATTCCAATAAATAATAATGAATGTTTCCACTAAACACTTCGTGTATCAGTGCAAAGACGATTATAGATTGGAGAGCACAATTAATGTACTTCGCATTATGGTAATATAATATCTATTGTTTGACCTAACTGTACAGTATTACTGAAACGTGCAACAATTAATTTTCCGCTTAATCTAGGTAGGGATCGACGCCCGGCGCGGTACGACCGACCGACGCAGCCACAGTCGCCAGACGTAGGCGGACCGACGCGCTGCAATCAGTGAAAGCTAAAGGTCTACTCCTGTAAGAATAACACCAACGCCGGTACATTTAATTTCCGTCGAGATCACAATATAGACACCTTATTTTCACCGAGAAATTATAAAGCAAAGCAAAGACAGGGCATTTATTAAAAGCCCGCTTAGCCGTGTTGTAACAATGAGGCCAGCGAACACGCGATTTTCATTATACTCAAAGTTCAGGTGTATAGTTTCCTTAATTCCCTATAAATTATTATTATAATCAGTTTTGAAAGTTTGTGAATTTACGGCGAGGTTGACTGTAAATAACATCACGCGCGGTGTAGTGGATTGTTCATGGCAGCGTTGTAGTTTTACTTAACGTTTGAGAGCAAGCTTTATTTTAAGGTTTAACTTTACTTCACCAGATTTGATGATTGCCTAGTAATAGTTTGTCTAATCAAGTAATACATCCTCTACCCCAAGATTTTCAGAATTCATTAATTCAAATCATTTAGATCCGATAATGTATCTATTATACGGCTGTATTTAATGTTGTTAAGCTACATTCGCGTCGTTGACACCGAAAATAACTCATTTAAGGAATATCGTCATAGAACTTGTCGTATAAAAACAAACTTTTGACTGTTTCTTGTATCTTTGGATAGGGAACGGTGAAATAAGTATTGGGAGGTATTATCTACAAGCAGATTATATTGACACAAGTCCCATAATCATTCATTTATTTGTGGAAGTGTGTGAAGTTTCTTGACCCCGTGTATGTGTTTCTAATATCTATGATAAGGCGAGGCAGCAAAAATACGACTGAAAAACGATTATAGTCTCTGCTCCAATCACCAAACGCAGTATGCAGACATAAGTTATTTCGCTAATACTTTTCCATACAATCCTGCCCGCAAAACAAAATTCCCTTGAGCACCATGTTAGGTTCCGCTCTTGTGGTCCGCCGGTGTTGCGGCTCCCGTCGGCGCTCGTTCCGCGGTGATAGATCACCCGCCGCCGGCAGCCGGTGGAATCTGCATCTACTTATAGCCAAGCCCTGGATTTGCACTACACTTTATTTACTCACCGTTTTATAAATCGCCGTCACGTCACTCCGATTGCTCACATTCATTCCTAATAGACGTAAATTCAATTTATGATAATCAACTCGTGAAACAACTCTCCCTACTGCATTATGGTCGCGGAAAGTGTTAATAGCGTAAACTAAATTAATATAGCTAAAATTGGGATTTCATGTCATGTTTTAGACATATGAAATACCCTTGTTGTAAAATAATTGTGATTTCTGATCATATATCGTTTTATATTCAAACACATTTCAAAACCACGCGTGCTGGCTTGCGAAGCCACAGCTTGACGGTTCAAACCATCTCGGCGCGAACAAAAAAGTTCGCAAATTCTTTTTTGTGCCGCACTGTGAAGCTGTGGAATTGTTTGCCGTCACACGTGTTCCCTCCTTCCTATAATCCTGGGTCCTTCCGCCGTAGTGTGAAGAAGCATCTCAGCAGGCCGGCATAATTGTGTCGAATGGCATGGGACCGCCGTCTGATGCCATTCGATACTCTGTCTGGACGGCATTTGCGCTTAACATCAGGTGCAGTGCAGTCATCATGCCGTGCCAGAAAAAAAAAAAAAAAAAAAAAAAAAAAAAAAAAAAAAAAAACAACTAAATGCTGATGCAATGCTGACCACAAGGTTCGTAAAAGATTAGGTCAGATATCGCTACACAGGATGCGACATTTATTAGATCGTCTTCTTAACGTGTCAGCACACTTTAGAAACAAAAATATATTTATAATACGATAAATTAAACAAGGTATGTCTACTACACGCAAACTGTTTTTAATTTGCAGAAAATCACATGACCCGAAAGACAACATGTGATACATACATTATGAAGCCAAAAAATATATATAAAGACCCTTGAAAGGTTTGATTTCATATTAAAGCTAAAAATATACCCTAAAATAGCAATATCGCCTTACACTTACCGCCCACACAGAACATTCTCTCGTGACGTGGGCGCTGAAAACATACACCTCTTATAAAAACAAATGACTGTACCGACTGGGAATCAATTCCGTCACAGATTGATTGACAACACTAGTGTGTCTGGGTCAATAACGCAACTCATAGCGATTCATATCCATTACCCTTCATAGTGTAATTTTAAAACTATGCGAGTGGACAAAATTAAAAGCTAACGTTATTAATGAGAGACTCAGAGCGGCGCCACCGTCGCTCGTTACTGTAGTTTCCCACAACTCAGTTCAAATTGTATGTGATCAATCATTAATAGACTCTCGCCACTTTAACATCGGAATCGATAATTACATTCAACACCACGCACTTTGTCCCGTTCTATTTGGGCTTATTAGAGCGGGACGAAAGAGAGATGAGTGTAACCGAACGTAATACTGTGGAATGGTCGAGCAGTGAATTAAACGGCGCATTTGCGAGATAAATGTGCGACTGCATACCCGCAGTGGCGGCCGCGCCGCGATCATACGCGCGCAGTAAGTTAAGTCGGCGGCAACTATCAAGAATTCATCTTGGTATTTAAAATATATTTTTTAGATACTATTAGTAAACTCTTAAACAACATCCTTCAATTTCGTTGTTATTTACCATACGTGTTGCCGCTGCGATTTAAAACTACTGAAATACTATAGGGCGAATAATGTTTATTTGTGTATTTTAGCATATTCTTTTTTTTGCACTTTTCACGTGTTTTGTAATATTTTTTACTTTTGCCATGCGCGCTTAATTTAATAAAATTTTACTTACAGATCATTTTTTGTATTCTAAATTCATAGCAATGCGTCATAAAAAGCGATATCTAACAATACAATAATCGTTTGCGTTTCCATTATGTGATGTTACCCTACTGTGTCTCCGTGCACTGCGCCGCGCACTGCGGCTGCACACAGCGAGCCGAGGTGAGAGATGGCGTTGATTCGTCTCATTAATCATTACACGGCGGACGTGCCGCGTCGTTTCGCCTCTGATACCCGCTCTACCCACTCTACCAGCTCTGTGTCAAAATACAAGGCTTAAACCCTGTCCCCCAGCCGATCAACCGGTGTAAATTTCGTTGATCCTAGATTGGCATCACTCGCTGCTCGGTGCAGGTAACTTTGACAGAGAAACTGATCCTTGGAATTAGCTTTCGGTAGTTGGATTCGACATTCGATCATGTAGTCCAAACGTTATAGTAAAATAATATTAGTACCTGACTTGTGTCACGTAGTATATAATACATGCGAGTTATTTTTTGATCCTAAACATCGTAGAGTAAACAATATTTCTTGAAACAATAAGAAAATGTGTCGGTATAAAAATCGAATTAAACATCTGAAGTCCAGAGATTTGCTTTGCTTCAATTGCAGCATGGAGTTTAAGTATCACTTACTGCTGCGTAATGCTACTAAATATAACTTAGAAAACCTTAATATAGCAAACACATTAATTAGGATATATAATACATTTTATGCATCCAGTCGCTGCGGGCCCTCTTGTGCAAGTTGCCCCGCCATCTGGCTATCCTGTAACGAAACCTGCTTACTTTTAGTATGAACCTACGTACAAGTATAGCCAACCATTGCCTCAAATCCTAATATAAACTTGATTCTTCGTTAGATAAAACGGCAATGAAAAGCGTAATACATAGAATGTCGTAAGTTTTAAACAAAATAGCGTTGCATAAAAGGAAGCACGTCATTAAAATTCTTTTAGTAGTAAATGCGAATGTCGAGTTTAATTCAACTGCACCGGGTAATTTGGTACACTTATGGGCAATAAAAATTCTTATAAAACGCTTGGATGTTAAATTTATAGCGACATCTTAAATATATGATCGCTTCGTATTATAAATGGCGTATCTTGCCAACTATTAAATTGATATCGAAACTGATTCATAATACTTCGCTCTAAATATAAGTGATATTGAATTTGTTGTTAACGGATTGACTAGCAGACTGGGCCCTGTCACGTGGCTTGTGAGAGGCCTACGTCCAGCAGTGGACTCCAACGGGCTGATGATGATGATGATAATGAAATTGACTAACTATTTAAACGACGCACGCAGATCTTGAATGAGAATTATTTAAATTTGAATGTATTAGTTTAATCTTATATATCATTCACATTATACATAATTTACTGGTGGTAGGTCTCTCATATGTGGGAGGCCGCCTGGTTAGGTACCACCGCAATGTCTATTTCTCCCACCAGCGGTGTAAACGCAATGTTGTGTTCTGGTTTGAAGGACGTTGTAGGCAGAGTAAAAACTGGACATCGTTAGACTTAACATCTTATGTCTCAGGATGGTGAGCACAGTAGAATGCCAACTATTGCTTTGTAATTCATGGTGTTGATTGGTTTTACGTTTAATGAAACAAAAACACTCAACAATCACATAGTTCTGACCCCACACTAGGATCGAGCCTTGTGTCGTGGGTATCAGAAACTACGAGAAACTTTTCGGTCTCACAAATAACCAGACCCGAAACAAATACTTGTGGTTCACACAAACATTTGTTTTGGTGCGGGGATGGAACCCGGGGCCTCTCGTTTCACAGCCGGCGTCCAACCAACTGCGCCACGGAGGTGGTCAAAATTAAGATTTATTTGAATTGGCACCTGAGCTATGGTGGAATTCATCACTATAACTACTCAAGACATATAAATGCTTAGTGGAACTTGGTAAAACACGTCATGCTCCACGCTTAGGCCAACCAGATAAGAACTAACAAGTCATGAGTCGGACAGTGCATCTTGTCTTTAGGAAGCACAGTGGTTTGAATCTCGTGTCATAGATCCTAAGACGTCCAGGGTGGAGGCGGGGTGGCTTGCACTCGTGCGCGGGGCGAAAAGGGGGCGGGGGATAAATTATCATCTCGTGCGAGCTGTGTTGTTGTCGAGCGGCGATTCTGGCGTTTAGTGGGGCTTAGCTTAGCGCTTAGCAGGTAGATAAATGGACCTATTGTCGGGAAGTGTTACTTAGTTAACCACGTCTTGAACTAAGGTGCTGTAGGTACAAAAATTTATTTTGATTTATAATTTTCGTTACAGCTACTTAAAATTTGAATTTATTACAGTATTAATCGTCTTTTGCTACTTATTGATTCAATTTCCGGCGATATTCAATTGTGATTTAAATAGTCAAGAATGTACCTTACATATATTTTTATAGCCCATACATAAATATAAATAATACATAAAATTATTATGAGTCCACTACTACTGCACTATAATACATACCACTTGTCACGAGATTCAACATTTCATATTATCCGCACTTTGCAATTTCTGACGTCTTGCATCCATTCCCAAAGTCCTTCAGCACTACGTTGAAATATACGCATACACAACAATCATATGAATATTCAAGAAAAATGTCATCCCATGCAGGTGATAAAAAGGCCCATCAGTCTCCCCCTCTTCATAATTCTGCGCGAGATGAAGTCCCTACTAATAAGTACTGCTTGTGTCGGCTTGTCGCTCTGTCGCCGTGTCGCTCTGAGCTCAGTGGCCCCGGTGTTCCGTGCTTGGTGTTGCGCAGTTAATAAGGCGGAATGGGCCGCGACGCGAACTGCGCTGCTACCGACAAATGTCATAATTTAGAGACGCGTCGCGTTTGTGACACACGGGTAAAAATTTGCGGGTATTATTATTTTTGCGCTGTAGTAAATTCATATATTTTTAAAACCTGTATGTAACACAAACAGAAAATCGATATGAGGTACATTTCTCTTACGATTGTTTATAGCACCAGAAATTAGAAAGTATTCCTAAAAACCGATTACCCATCTAAGACTCCTCCTTAGGCCTCGTCGGAAAAATCATTGCTAGCAATAATTAATTATCAATGCATTGATAAAATAATCCACTGATTCTAATTGATACATCATAACTAAAATACGCTTATTTAATTATTTTATTCCCAGACAAATTATTGTCTGAACTTATTTCATACACTGTTAAGAAACGTAGCAGTTCCAAAAGGATTATTTACCCGTGTACAATGCAAGAACCGTCGCGCAAAATATGTACGGCAATCAAGCGAGGCGAAACAGGGTCTCCCCCCACGCAACTCCTTCTACCATTACTAATGACACATGCCTCTCTCCACTCTATTACTGACGACACTTTTTCTCCACTCCATTTTCTTATGTTTTCACTCCAGTTGTATGTATTTTTTCTATTTTGGCACGCCGAAGTGACTATAGCTACTGATTGTATAATAACCGACTGCCTCGGTGGCGTAGTTGTATTAAGATATGATTGCAAAACTGAGGTCTCGGGTTCGAATCCCGGGTCGGGCAAAGTGATATTGGACTTTTCCATTCATTATCAGCCCGGAGTCAGGAATTTGTGCCCGATATGGCGATAGGCTCGCCCCCTATCACATCATGGGACGGAAAATACAAGGCGAAACGAGGGTGTCTAGTTTTCACCTCTGCCTACCCCTACTGGGAATAAAAGGAGTGTGTTTATGTATGTATGTTATGTGTATGTACTTATGTATGTATAATAACTGTAGCGCTGTCAATATAGAATATGGAATGGTTATTTTATTTTATTTTTCTTAATATGGAAAAAACGTTAATACAATCAATATATGCTAATAGTCCAAAGCTTATTTATATAATTTAAAGTATTAACCACGACATTTAGACGATTAGATCAGGCCGGTCGACACGATCAGTTATTCACACAAACGAGTACTTGGAAATTCAATCCAGAGCCTCCCGATTCATGACCTACACCTGTTACCACGGTGTGTTATGCGTCAATTTTGTCAAAGATATAGTGCAAGTGTATTAAGTTACCTCTACAACACCTCACCTTCCAAAATATTACTACTTTTATTATAAAAACATGCCTTGTCTGCAAGGTCAGTATGCATCGCCAAGCCTCGCAAAGCTTACTGTTCTCCAGCATTAGTAATGAGGATGCGGGGGCTCCGCACTCCATTACTGGCGCCGCACATATGTCCTCGCCGGGAGTCGACAGCGCGTTTATCCCCGGACAAATGGGCCCGGACGCCTCGCGCGCAGTCAAACACGCCGCTAAGCCACTGCGGATACACGCTGCTGATGGAATTTATAAACAGACGGACGGAGCTTGCAGACGGGAATGCTAGACGAGAGTTCGATTTCTAACGACTTAAACAATAAATGTTTGTGCATTTATTTTTGCAGTACATGTTTGTGGAAATTAATTTACTCCTGAAGCGGAATGATAAAACGTAAATATACTCCTTATTAACTAAGTTACATAGTTTTCTACGCTCTGTACAATATTAAGATCAAAATGAATGTACGTAGAAGCAGATGAGCGTACATAGAGCTTTCTATACACGTAAAACTAAGAAATTTTGCGAATTTATCAAGACTCTATCAATAGCAGCAGTAGCTTTAATACAACTTTTTATATAATAAGAAAATAAATATCTAATAGAAAACCTTATTATTCAAAATATCTTTACATAAATTCGCATAAGCCTTCACAAGTTTTTGTAAAGTGGGACTCTAGCATCGTATCACGTGCCACATATTTGAATATGTATCGATTCATGCATAACTCCGATGTTATCCGCCCATAAAGATGTGCCTGTTAAGGGACCCTACCCTGTACGGAGCTCTACCACGCCGTGTTTTAGCATTCAGCGTCGCCCGCGCGACTCTAACTTAACATCTCTGAGTCGAATGCGTAATGCACTCATGTACACTTCTCACCTACTACACTGCCATTTTGAACTCTACTCCCTTGTGTTAAGGTTATTAATTAAGTTTAGATGTAGAGCAGCAAAAGGTCTTACTCTTTGAAACTGTTCACCTGAATACGTTGTCACATATGTAGTTGTTTTATGTTTTAAAATGTAAAGTAAATGATCCTGGCGAGTCTGGACCCTAATGTACTTGGACTGTTGTTGATAATAATAGTTCAAGTTAAGCTTTGTATCAAGTCAAGTACTTTTTTTTACCTAACTTATAAATGCCGTAGTCAACCAAAAATCCATGAAATTTCACTCAAAACATCGTATTTTATAAGTAATTTTATAAGTTTATAAGCAAACAATTCAGAGTAAATTGTGTATTCAATTAACAATTAGTTGAGAGTATTGAGACTGCAATTAGTGCCCGACATGATCTATGGGGTGCATCACATCATATTTCAATCTGACCTGAGATCAGTGAACTTTTGGATATCGGCGTTAGCTTATTAACAAAGAAACTAATAAATAGTCTGTAACTAATTAATAAAAATGTTAAAACGAAACAACTCGTTAACATTTACCTGCAAGTTTGTTGTCTGTATCGCCGGTCGGACGCTAAACATTATAATCTTTCAAAGATATATTATGTGGAACAGAGGAGCATCTCAGAATAAAAAATAAACGGAGCACCTGCGAATAAAGTCATGTAAGCAGTGGGTTAGTGGCGGGACAGTGACACGTCAGCGCGGGACCGCGCCGGATCCCGCACCCGCGCCGCGACACCCACAGGACTCAAGCCGAACCTAGTGGACCGACCCCCCATTCATATAATATAGGTAACTTATGATCAGATACGTGACAAGAGCCACATGTGTCTCCTAAATAATACGCAAGACTTACACCCCGACAAGAAAAAATAATTCATTCATCACACATATATTTCAGTATCTAGGTGTTGGGATCGACCACACGACCTTTCATTCCTGAGAGGCTTCCCTTCTTCTGCGCTATAAATAGCACAATTAATCGTTGTATCATTCAAAAAAGCCTTTGAATACACGCTTAAGTTCTATTTTCAATTTTCAGCATATTGTTATCGCGCCAAGCTTTCCGCGGAGTGTTTTTTCAGCAGACCATAGAACATCCCACACTACGTCCACCCAAGGATTCTACTATAAACTCGTTTATACAAAAATAAATATAAATAAAGACGTTATTTTCCCGTTTAAAATCTGAGTCCGTCCGGCCCCACAGCGTCTATATTAAATATTGAAAACTAATATCTTTGCGATGGTGTGAGCGGCGGGCAGGTGGGCGCTGTCCGATCCGTTACAAAGCACCCGTCGCAAAAAGGATACGAGCTATATTACTAGGCCGCCGGTAAAAAAATATCTCCCCAAGCTTTTTGGTAATCTGTACACCCGCCACTCTGAATTGGTATGTGGAATGCGGATGGCAATATGCGACGACACGCGTGGCTTTATCAACTCTTTTTAGAAATGTACTCGTTTTTTATGGCTCTATTTTTACTATACACGTCTTATTGAACTTTTATAGGCGAGCTGCATAATAAAAATTCTTGCAAAGAAGTCCTCTTCATCGACATGTTTCCATCAGGAAATTATGATAATTATATAATGAAAGAGGATTATTTGGACCATAACATTTGGCGTTCTATAGTTTCACTTTACTGCAACGGAACACAGGGGTAAGTTTATGTACGTATGAATGAAATGCCCTAGACTCATGCCAATTATCTATCATGGCTTTCCAAAACTGCCATCAGAATATTCATGGTACCAGTGACTAGTGAGGGATCAGTTGCGCTATTTGTATTTCAAGTGTTTTCTGCTTCAGCGCCTGTCGGTCGTGAAGCGATGCGCGCCGCCCACAAATACTTTACCTCGTTACTAAGTCAAACTATCTCGAAAACTTTTGCTCGCATCTCTAAAGAAATCAATATTCAAGGCGTTTATCTTGCAATTTATTATAGTGAATATAATCATTTTCTGTGTTGAATGTGTGATAAAATGGTAAACGTTTATACGCCGAAGCCAGCCTGTAGATGGTTATATCGAGTCAAAAAATACCCTATATTAATTACATTACACTTGCTACGTAGTGCAATATAATTCGGGAAAATCAAAATATACTTGATCATATTTAAATTAAATGCATAATGTAACAATAACGTAACTAATCAACAAATACGGACGCACAACAATATAAAAAATAATTTATTTAAAATTGACATCAATATCGGATCAAATTGTTATGTTACACTTGTTGCCTGCATAATTTGAATACAACACTTACATAATTAATTAAAGCAATGTCGGCTCGTTGAATATTCATAGCGTGTCCATTTGATAAATACATCCGATGTTTACGTATTCAATATAACGGTAACAACTACATAATATGACGTGATATGTATTCAGCGCGTTGCTCGGGCAGATGTCGTTTCCAGCAGTGATTAAGTCCACGTGTCGGTAAGTAGGTAAGGTTTTGCATCGGCGCAGTATTTACACAATGAGCAATTCCCGGGGCGTGCGGTGCGGCTGGCAGCGCCGACGGGCGGCCCGCGCGGAATCCCGGGCGCGCCGGGATTGCGCCCGATCCCGGTGCATTTTCCCCGCCCTGTGCAACTGTCTTGTTGCGGAATGCTAAACGTGCGCTGCGCAAATTTCGGACGGGTGTGCTGTGTTCAACAGATTAGATTAAACTATTTTTGATTCCGACTTTAGGTTTTGCCTGTATTCATTCAGAACTGACAAGTTTTGAGCAAACTCAACTACTATACATGTTTGCTATGATTCTTCTGTATCCTAGATTCTAAAATATCCTAGCTCCTAAAACGTGTCCAGCTTACTGCAAATTCGTTAAAATATAAAAGTCTCGATTGATTATCGAGACTAGCTATCAAGCTAGAAATTTATCTAATTAGAATTATTTTTTTTAATGTTTAAAATAACATAAAAAAATTAACTAGTCAACAACCTTACAAAACCTTACTTATTTAAACGCGTATTTGTTTTTTATCGTGAAAGGTAATTGTGGCTTGAACTGAGTAGTCACTACGCAGTAATAAAATAATCCTTCTCCGGCGTGGTCGGGTATAACTCACGTCGGCGCAGTCAAAACACAGGACGTGGGCAGAAGTAAGCTGCCTTTGCGTCCGCCCGGCCGAATCTAGCTGTCTGACGCTCACACGACGTGCGCCTATTCCTGCCAGGCATGTATTCGTGTAGCTACGTTTATAAATACCCAACTCATGTTCGTATTTGCGTCCATTCTACATACACAGTCAGGCCATAAGTATTGTCACACAGTAAAAACTTTTCTTTTCGAATGCTGGCCACAAAAAAGTTTATTGAATTCGAATTTCGAATTGTTCATGAAAATAAAAATGTATACTTTTTACAATTTTACTCATTTTTAAATATGGAGTGCACGCTTAAAGAAGACCGTGTTGCAGTTATTGCGTTGCATCGTTGCAGTTACGCGCCAATTCAAAATTTTGACATACTGAAAAATTTAAATATAACCAAAAGATTCGTTTATCGTACCATCAAACGATACAATGAAGACTCTAGTGTAGATGACAGGTCAAGAAGTGGTCGCCCTCGGTCTGTTAGGACTCCAGCAGTGATAAAAGCTGTGAAGGCGCGAATTCAAAGAAATCCCAAACGTAAGCAGAAACTGTTGACCCTTCAGATGGGGTTAAGCAGAAAAAGGAAAAGGGTGTTAAATGAAGGGCTTCGGGCATATCGAAGAAAAACAGGACATCGTTTGAATGCTCGTCTAATGGACCTGGGACTGAAGAGATGCCGCGCTTTGTTGAAGCGGTACGCGGGAAAAAAATATCGGGAAATTCTTTTTTCGGATGAAAAAATTTTTACCGTAGAAGAGAGCTACAACAAACAAAATGATAAGGTGTACGCACACAGTAGTGAAGAAGCGAGCAACCGTATTCCGCGTGTACAACGAGGTCACTTTCCATCCTCGCTCATGGTACGGTTGGGAGTTTCTTATTGGGGCTTAACAGAGGTACATTTTTGTGAGAAAGGTGTAAAAATGAATGCAGTTGTGTATCAAAATACAGTCCTGACGAACCTTGTGGAACCTGTTTCTCATACCATGTTCCATAACAGGCACTGGGTATTCCAACAAGATTCGGCGCCAGCTCATAGAGCGAAGAGCACACAAGACTGGCTGGCGGCGCGTGAAATCGACTTCATCCGGCACGAAGACTGGCCCTCCTCCAGTCCAGATTTGAATCCGTTAGATTACAAGATATAGCAACACTTGGAGGAAAAGGCGTGCAAAGCCTCATCCCAATTTGGAGTCACTCAAGACATCCTTGATTAAGGCAGCCGCCGATATTGACATGGACCTCGTTCGTGCTGCGATAGACGACTGGCCGCGCAGATTGAAGGCCTGTATTCAAAATCACGGAGGTCATTTTGAATAAACTTTAGTGTCATAAGAATCTATGTTTTGTTAAGTTCATTTTGGTATATAAATGGTTACATAATGAATAAACTTGTTCCAATTATTTTATATTAAACGTGTGACAGAATTTATGACCTGACTAGGTATTGTATTGTATTATCCAGATGAGAGTCTGGAAACATAAATATGTCTTCAACGTGGTAGAGTCACCTTTTAGTTATCTTGAGCTACATTAGAAATGTCCCGGCTCAACCGTAGTGTAGCCTATACCTCACAGAGAACTGATGTAAAGTAACGGCTAAACTATTGTGTGACTGAGGAGGCCAGTTACACATTTACTGTAAACGTTCTTAGGCGGTGACAATCACGTTCTATCAGGTGAGCTGTATGCTCGTTCACCGGACCTATACAATAATTAAAATACATACGTACTAATGTTGTATGTGAAAGACGGGTAAACGATTGAAGACGCTTGCACATACAGTTGAAGCTGGGATGGCGTGTTGCGCGTTATTTTGCCACCATTTGCCGAGTGCGGCACCTTGGCAGCCGCGGCCGGCGCGGCGCAGATACCGCACGCGATGCTTACATTAAACACTTGTTTGCTGAAACACCCAGTGTTATTACCAACAACCACAACGTGCTTAGGGCGACAATCGAAACTTCTTGTTTTGTTTTGTCTATTGGCAGATTCATTCGACAACCATACTCTCTTTCTTATTCTGTACAAAGTAAATAAATCTTCCTGTTTTCAAAACGCTTATACGCAGCGCATTTGTTTATATAACAGTTATGCCGTAATTTCAGTGACAACTTATATTTCCAACGTCCTCGTACCACGGAAGGCGTGAAAAATGCCAATTAACTATCATTCCATAAATACAAGCAATCTCTAGGGCGTAAATAGCAAGCAGCTTGTAGAAACTCAGCAGGGTGTCTCTACAGCGGCGCACTTAGATAATGTTGCGCGTTAGCGTACTCCGCGGCCGCGTATTAATGCGCCGGCAAGGTCCCCGACAGAGACGGATGGCGGCACACTGCGCGCACACAAAGCCCGTCCCGGAGGATGGTTATTTCACACTGCTGCGGTCCCCTTAAACATACTTCGTTCAACTTTTATGTGAAAACTTGCTGCGAACGTCTTCTGTGTGGTTCGCGCTGAAATATTGCTCAATATTGTTTTGCTCATAACAGCACTTTGGTCTAGTAGCAATTCACAGGCTGAAAACTTTGAAGTCCTGGGTCGTTCTTTTGTCAATAGCAATCGATCAGATACACAGAAAACCAGAAAATCTTCGGTGCGTTTCCGGCTTTAGGGAAGATACACGCTATTTTCGAAGGTGATATTCCACTCCCAAAACCGATAATAACTCGTGGCTCGTTTTTCAATCACAACAACATTAATAAACACAAGTAACGCTTAATAGGACATGAAACCCGATGTGAATGGTTTCTTGAATAATTCCTTAACACGCATAATACATTGCAATGCCAAATCCACGCAGATATAAACAAAGTTTCGTAGCACCACTCCAATACGCTCAAAGGGACGACGACCCTTGCAGATTAATCCCTCGGCTCCACAGAAGGTACCCTAAACATTTGAATTGTACTATAGCTACGATTATAATAAATTCCATGCATCCAGAACTGACCTGTAATGGTGCAGTACACCAGACACCTTAAATTCTCCTCGCATATGATGAAAAAATCTGCAATCATTTAACAGTAGGAAAGATTTACAAACGAACCTTTTCATACTGAGACAGCAAAATTACCACAACGAAGATGATGACAAGTGCTTGGTTATTAAAATAAATAGAGTATCTACCAACAAGAGATGACTTTTTGGTGGTCACAATTAAGCCAGCCCGGTCACAACCAGATCGACCTGAAACACGGTACGCTTGCATTAATCACTACGATAGAGTTCCATTATCATGTAGGTATGGTGGTCAGTATGAAGGCTGATAAGAATATGCCACGTCTAGCAGTAGAGATTTACTTATATATTCCATTCCAAAACCAAAACTACATATTTATGGAATAATTTAATTCCAACTTCATTCAGTAAGTCACATTGATATTTTGCTGAATAGAGCGGCATCACAAACACTGCACTGAACCGTCGAATACATGGCGAGGGAATAATTGTGGTTCCACACACGAATAGCTATCGATACACACGCGCTATCTAGTTCTATAAACTATTTCTATGTATAGTACATGGAAACTTTGGACACGATCCCGATGAAATACACTGAAATGTTTTAGCACGAACATACACTAATACCATTGAGTTTACGTTCAATACGACCACGCCAATATTATACATGTATAGTATTCCAAACATGGTTTTGTTAATTTTTTAATACATACATACATACATAACCACACGCCTTTTTCCCAGAAGGGGTAGGCAGAGGTGCTACTAGAACACCCACGTTTCGCCTTGTATATTCCGTCCCACGATGTGATAGGGGGCGAGCCTATCGCCATATCGGGCACAAATTCCTAACTCCGGGCTGATAATGAATAGAAAAATCCAATATCACTTTGCCCGACCCGGGATTCGAACCCGAGACCTCAGCTTTGCAATCATACCGTAGTACCACTACGCCACCGAGGCAGTAATTTTTTAATATTTCAACGAATAGCCGGTCTACCTTATTAGGCCACAAGGATTGGTTTATACATAAAATTTTATGGTAGTAGTATAATTGACCGGTGAGAGAACCATTTCAAGTCGGTGCGTGGTAATATTTTATCTGATCGGCAGTGATTATACTCTTGGCATGAATTCTAAAAACAGACATCTAATAAGATACAATGATTTTATAATGTTTTTGTTACTCAAAAACACCTACCAAGACATTGGGTCTGCGACCGGTTGAAAGAACACTATAAAAAATTGTTTGATTCTAATATGGCGTGATCACTGTGTGGTAACTGAGTCGGCATTGAGTTCAATTGTTAGTATAAATGTAGGTTATGATGTATTATGGTCGGATCACTACCCTTTATTCGTTAATTGTGATTTGGACATTATTAACTCAAAATTGTCTTTAAATGAGAAAATTAATTGTAATAAAATTGTGTGGGGCACTAGACATATTGATAAAATAAATCGTTATTATGAATTATGTAATAGTGAATTAAAATGTATTGACTTTCCAGAAGAATTCCATTTTTGTATTGATAGCAATAATTGTAAGGTATCAGAACATCGATATATAATTGACAAAATGTATCAGAATATAATATTGACATTGAGTAATGCAGCGATCGCTACTTACGAAAAACCACTGTGTAAAAGAAAGGGGGACTATATCAGCGGATGGAATAAACATGTCGCACAGGCTCATAGAGAGGCTAGACTCTGCTTTCAAGTATGGTTGATTTCAGGGAAGCCACTGAGTGGTGAAATATACTATAACATGCTAAATACTAGAAAGATCTTTAAGACAAAATTAAAATGGTGTCAAAATAATCAAGACCAAATAATCATGGATAAATTAGCTACTCACCATCATAAAAGCAATTTTCGTGAATTTTGGAAAAGTACCAACAACTTGAACGCACGGACTGGCCTACCTGTGAGTGTAGATGGACTGACGGATACTACTGAAATAGCGAACATGTTCAAAGACTATTTTTCTGTGAAGTCGCCACTGGGCCCGTCCTCTTCCGTGATAGTCGATGAGTCAGCAGGAAAGGGAAACCTGACAATTAGCGGTGTACCTTACACCGCTAAACATGTGGAAAATGTGTTGTGTAAAATGAAGCGCGGTAAGTCACCGGGACATGACGGACTCAGTGTCGAACATCTGAAACATGCTGGTAAGCATTTGCCCAGAGTATTGGCGCTGTTATTTAATTGTTGCATATCTCATTCTTACTTGCCAGTTTATATGATGAGAACAGTGATTACTCCTATTGTCAAAAATAAAACAGGCAACATGTTGAGTAAATCAAATTATAGGCCTATCTCACTTGCTACAATTGTGGCTAAGATATTTGATAGTTTAATTAATACATATCTAAATAGCACTATCAAATTGCATGATGCGCAGCATGGTTTTAGGGAAGGTTTGTCTACTGAAACAGCAATTTTTTGTTTAAAAAAGACTGTAAGATAATACACAGATAATAGTACTCCAGTTTTTGCCTGTTTTTTAGACCTTTCAAAAGCTTTTGATATGGTATCATATGATAGAATGTGGGTGAAACTTAAAGATGCGGAAGTTCCTACTGAATTGATTAATATATTTAAATATTGGTATAGTCATCAAATAAATTGTGTAAGATGGGCAAACGTGTTTTCAGATGACTATGTGATGGAGTGTGGGGTTAGACAAGGTGGCTTGACTTCTCCAATGCTGTTTAATATCTATTTGAATGATCTAATTGTCGAGCTCAGCAGCATGTATGCCGGTTGTTACATAGATGGGGTAGCTTTCAACAATATCAGTTATGCTGATGATATGGTGCTGCTGAGCCCGTCTATTGCAGCCATCAGGAGGATGATATGTGTCTGTGAACGGTATGCTGAGGGGCATGGCTTGAGATATAACTCAAATAAGTGAATTCATAATCTTCGGATTAAAAAAAGTCTGTGGCACTTTTCCACCTATTACCTTATGTGGCAATGTCTTGAGTCGTGTCCGTCAGTTTAAATACATTTTAAATAGTTTAAATAGCTTGGTCACATTGTAACTGATGACTTAGAGGATGATTTGGATATTGAAAGGGAGCGGAGAGCATTGGCGGTGAGATCCAACATGCTGGTCCGCAGGTTTACTCGGTGCACACCTGAGGTTAAACTCACTATTTTCAAAGCTTATTGTCAAGTATTTTACACGTGTAGCCTGTGGATAAGCCATACTCAGAAAGCCATCAATGCTCTTAGGATACAATATAATAATGGATTCAGAATGCTGATGGGCTTGCCACGCTTTTGCAGCGCCTCCGGAATGTTTGCAAACTTAAATACTGACTGCTTTGCGGCAATTAGGCGCAAGCGTTCGGCATCCCTATTGCAGAGGCTTCGTGGCAATACTAACAGCCTACTGGGTGTCATTATGGACAAATATGATTGTCCTTTAATAAATTCATTAAGTAGACTGCATTGTTAATAATTGTATCTACACTAACATTGTCTTCACACTATTTGTTTTTGTTTTTCTTTTGTATTAATATTGTTACTAACAAATTATGGAATGATTTCTGAAATAAAGTTTTATTATTATTATTACTAATTTTTTAATTACCTCTAGTGTATAAATAACAGATCGTAATATTACAAATCGACTGTGATTCAAAATACCGTAAAAGCCGAACGGACACATCTTGCGTATCGCACATCTACGACGACACGAACAAGAGAAACAATAACACACCTAATTTAACCAAGAACATTAATGGACGGAATAAAACTAAACAAAACAGTTTTCCCTGTTCGGAAAGTAAATGAGTGCATGGGACACGCGACAAAAACGTTTAATTTGCGTGGCTCAGGAGCAGAGCGCGCTACACCGGGCAGACACTTCGCCCGCCGAGCTCTGAACCAAGGGGAATGTTCCGCGCTTAGTGTAGCTTCACAGTATACAAACAAACAGTACGATTAGACTTAAAGATTTAGTCAATCAATTGCACAAATAAATTATCTATTTGTCGAGGGCTTGAAATACCTATACATGTCATTGTAAAAACACATGAATAACTTAATTACGAAAAAAGAAATCGGATTTCTTAAATTCCCAAAACGAAAAATGCATTTTTATCTCTTTTTTCGTTGACCGAAAACAGAAAGGAATCAAAATGTCTTACATATGAATTAACTATATTTCAATTAAAATAATGAAATGTGATGATGATAATAGTTATGAAAACATAATATTAGATATGACGTATAAAAATGTGCTCTCAGATTAAAATAATTTATCTTACAAAAACGAGGTGTCTTAAACTAAATTGTGACATTGTTTTTGCGTGGACTACGTGAAGGCCGGCGGCCGATTTCAGCGTCGACGGCGGCCCGACGACAAACTGCTCGGTAATTTATGGGCCACGCGGGAAATTAGCGGCGCGGCCACACAACCCGCGCGCAGCTCCGCGCCACTAATGAACGTATTGTGTGGACGCGCCTCTGCCCGCGCCCGCGACAGCGCCCGCGCCCGCTCACGCATTGTGCCCTAATTGGGTCGTTTGGGATAGTTGGGTGATAAATAACGGCTCGGATAGAATTTTACCTAACGCTTACCTTTGTTAAATTAAACTACATTCGATACGTTTATTAGTTAACTAGATAGCCGCCAGCGATACCAGCCCAGTTTATACCTACTTCATATTGTCATGTGAATTTTAGTTTGTTACTTTTTATCTAAGGAGAATTAATTACAGGATTATTATTTTGTTGGATATTTTTAATTTATATCATGTGTGCCTGGCCTAAAAACGGTTTCAAGGTACGATGGTACAAAGTACACGTTTTAAAGTAGTTAAATAACAATAAACGTTGTTAGATATAAATAAACGGCGTATTTTCCTTTACGTAAGCTAAGTAGAGCAGCCTCCTGTGCGTTGCAAGACTCCAAGCCATCCCGCGCAGGTGACGCCGCTGCCAATCACAAGCCTTTGTTGCGTGTCTCATAATATCTGCTTATATCTGCTGTGCGTTATTAACCTTCACTTATCAAATACATACACACATATATACATAAACTCACGCCTTTATCCCAGAAGGGTAGGCAGAGGTGGAACCAGGACACCCACGTTTCGCCTAATATGTTCCGTCCCAGGATGTGATAGGGGGAGAGGCTATAGCTATTTCGGCACAAATTCCTAACTCCGGGCTGATAATGAATAGAAAAATCCAATGTCACTTTGCCCGACCCGGGATTCGAACCCGAGACCTCAGCTTTGCAATCATACCGTAGTAGTGCGCCAGCTAGGCAGTTACCTTCAGTTATCATATATATCGACTGCCTCGGTGTCGTAGTGGTACTACGGTACGATTGCAAAGTACTACGGTACGAGTTCAAATCCCGGGTCGGGCAAAGTGATATTGGATTTTTCTATTCATTATCAGCCCGGAGTCAGGAATTTGTGCCCGATATGGCGATAGGCTCGCCCCCTATCACATCGAGGGACGGAATATGTATATAGGGCGAAGCGTGGATGTTCTGGTAGCACCTCTGCCTACCCCTTCTGGAAAAAAGGCGTGTGTTTATGTATGTATCATATATATATTATACTCAACGCCCAGAAACGAACACGCTTTAAGAGGAGATAATCTTTTATGTACTGAAGTATCCAGGATCACATTTAAAAATAAAAGTATATATTGTATGGCCATAAAAATATTTAATAAGCTACCAGAAAGTATCAAAAGTCTAAATAATAAATGATTTAAAATATATCTAAATAAACTACTTGCAAGTAAATGCTATTACACAATACAAGATTATTTACAAGATTCCTTTGTTAATATTACCACATAGACAATATATGCTTTCAAAAAATCTGTATTCCTAGTTTAAGTTTTTATTTTAATTGTAATTAACATTTTTTATCTCTTTGTTATGTTTTTGTATTTAATTTTATTTTTATTTTTATCCTATTGTACGCCAATGTGGCAAATCATAGCTGAACGTAGAAACATAATATTTTAAGATCTTAATGTACCTATGATTCACAATAAATTGTTTTGATTTGATTTGATTTGATTCAAATATTTTTGATTTTATAATAATCTCACCTTCGAATTATACGGCCGATAGTAACGGTATTTTTGTGTTTTAAGCGAGTTTTTATTCTCTTAACAATCTTTAAACTATGCTTCGTTTACGTTAGGTACGTTTTTGGATAATTTGTTGCAGATTTGGTTATTACAGGCATAGCAATATTTTCAGTCCCTTCTAAAATACAGTTTCCTATAATTTATTGAAATATCAGTTCTACGTACTATTATAACGACATATATATTTTGCCCTTTACACACAATATGAAGAGCACACAATACTCCAAACTTGTAAGGAAAGCAGCCACCGAAACGCCTTATGATAAGTACAAGAGTTTTCCGTCCCATATTCTTACATCAAACATTTCCATATTCAAAATGGAAACCCCCAAGTCGGAGACAATTTAATAAAGCATATTCGAGCGAAGTGCATAAAAACGATATATTTACTTGTCCGCAGGTATTTTTGCTGCGCGAGTCCATTTGGCAGGCAGGTCGTGGTGTATGGCGGGGTGTGCGGGGTACAAGGAGCAGGTGAAGGGGGAGGGGTACAGGTCGCGACGTCGTCCGCGTCATTTGTACCGTTGTTGTAGAAAACATCCCGGGCGACGCAGCGACACTGGCGCCACTCACACGCTACCTGACGGCTCTGGCGAGTGGCAGAGGCTTTTTATATATATTTATTTTGGATCCAAGAATATTTTCGAAATTGACATAGAAGTTTAATGTCTTAAAGAGGAAAACTAAACAACAACAGAATAAATTGATAAAAACAAGACTAAGAACAGGTAGGACTACTCACTAACTAACAAGGAAGATTACTCCGGCCTAAGCTACTAGTACATATTAGCTATTTGGTTTAAATTAAACAAATGACAAATACTGTAAGGGTTTGTATCCATGTGTAGTTTTAACTACAATAAATATAAGAACATGATATTTGTTTGCGAAGAATAAAACAAAACTCTCGATAAGACACAGACATAGTCACGACCCCACATGGAAATACATATTATGTGTCTTGGCAACAAGAAGCAACTTTTCAACAACATCCACAACCGAAATCAAATACACGTTACTCTCACATGCATAATACTGACATGAAATATTGAACACCAAAATATTGCAAAAGTTTGAAATACAAGCGCCTCTCCACACTAGGCCAACACAATACACCTTGCATAACTGAGGCATATTCAAGCGGCTCATCTCGTGAGATGCACATTTGCACCTCTTACTAACCCTCACCCCTTCACCTTAGCCCGTCGCCACCTCCTCCCCCGCCGCCACTGCCCCCGCCGCCCCGCACCACCGCACCGCGGGGACCTTTCTCGCTCGGCGCCAACCTATTTGCAAAGCCTTTTAGGATATCGCATTTTCTTATTAAATGCAACGAATGCGGACTTGAGAACTGCGAGTTAGTGATTCAAAGTATCCAATCGATGTAGTGAATAAAGATCCTCTGGGGCCGCCGTGGAGATGCTTTTGTACGGATAATGCCTTATTATACGGAATTCTTGCGCTATGGATAACAAATTCCGATTTGTGATTACACTTTTTTATAACCTCAAATCCGGATTTATTTATGATTGAATTCGTTGCGGGTTAAAGACAAACTAGACATTCCCGGAGAATCGCTGAGCTTCAATGCTCGGTGTCATTACAATGCGTTCGGCGTGCCATTGTTGATGAGAATCAGGACTCTTGGAAGCCTTGGCTTACAGTGGAGTGAAGTTGTAGTGACGGGTGTGAGGACGGGAAAATCTCAAATATACTTTATTATTATTTTATTTCACGAACCTACATAAGCTTACGTCCATAACCCGGTGTGGGTAGGCATACATTTCACTAGTGACACCCATAGTTCGGCGAACTTTTTAATCTTTCGAAGATATGATGGGGACAACCTTGTCGCCATGTTGGACACAAATTTCAATTCCGGGCAATTCATTTGTAATCTTAAAATTCGTAAAACTCACAAATAATTTATCTCATACAATATTAACACGCTTGTATTTACATGGAACAGCGACCACCGTGCTCATCGTGTAAAATCTGCCACAATGAGCCTGGTGAGCTTGTCGCGTCCGGGATCAGCCCGCTTACGTCCGGTTTAAGCAGGCTCGCATAATTGCGCCCACCGGCGACAGATCATTATCTCGATTGGACTGCACTGCGCTTATCAGGTGCATGCCAATCTTTGCCGTACAATGAAAATATTCTGTAGGAAAACACATGTTTTCTTGATATTTTCCTCTACATATCTTTATTATCATAAATGCAAACGTGATTGTCGGTTAGTCTTTTTAAGCAAACAACCGAGCCATAGTTAGCTGATATTACATGTTGGATGAATAATATGGACCAAAAAATTACATTCGTAACTAACTAGTAACATTGTATTTTGTAAACTAGAACTTTGAACGAATTTATGGTTTTACACATGTTTTACAAGACAAATACATTTGTCTATAAAACGACAACCACTTCTTTATCTATTAACTATCTACTCGATACTCTTCACAGAAAAACAGCGTTAGTAGTTCCGAGTATCTCCAAACTTTGTGAGAAACTGACACCAAGGAAACTCTCGTGCGCTGTTAAAGCACTCGCCGTCCTTTGCACATACAAAGCAGTGTTTTAAAGGAGTGTTCGAGATCATTCCAGCGCGGTACTATCGCACCACTACCACATTAGAGATTCCGTGCGATGGTATATACAATAAAATACCTGCGTAATTAATTGTTCATCTAACCTAAACAAATAAAGAAGATAAAGTCGGCATAATTGTATAAACTGGCGGATTGTTATTATATTAAATGACTACAAGAAAAATGTGGGGTTCAAACACTTTGCAGTACGAAAACTGGTCTATCCATCCATATTACTACACGTATTAAAATGTTACTGATCGGCGATCGCTGTCTGAGCATGAGAGATATACAAGGTATATCGCAGTTTTCACCTGCCATCCAGTAAGTGATTTTTTTTTTATTTTGAATAACTGATTGCCGTTTACATCATAAATGAACCTTAAATAAATGTTTATAACTTATACACTTTTAGTGCCAACAATTACGTACACCTAATATAAAGTCAATGTATGGGTGCTAATAATGACATGCAAACGTATAGCATAAAAACATAACTAAAATTACGAAAATGTTTTTCCAGGTATATTAAAAAACAATGCATAAATTTGACTTGACAAATATTTCCGCAATGTTTTTAATCATTTAATATTAAACTAATTTATAGGCGATCCATGGGGAAGGCCTACGTTCAGCAGTGGACTTCCTGTGGCTGGGGAGAGAGAGAGAGAGAGAATATGAGTCAACTTCTACTATCTACTTCTATTTTTACTACATATAGTTATTGTAAAATAAACACTCACTAAGAAGTGATTGTTAAAAATGTAACCACCCAGGGGACGAAAAGGGTGAAACAATACTGTATGAACAAAACTGTCTCAGACATAAGTTTCAAACATTTTAGTTTATCTTTCACAAATATTTAGCCCGTCAAATTTTTTATTTGTTCACAAATAATATTTTATGCTACTAGGTGTCACCGTGGCCACGAAAACCTCATCGTTCATATCAAATATTACATCTTTTATTCGACAAATAAAATTTAACTCAACAAATACATTCTTCAAATAAGATCATAACTCGTAAATTTTATTGGATTTCATTTTCATTGAAGATTATTTGAGCGGTCTGAGTGCTTTGGTGTGGAGCAGTAATAATCGTGGATTAGGTAAAAGCGCGAGACGTCCCCTAGACCATGCCCTGAACAAGCAACCGACTGTGAAAGACAACCCTTGGATATAAATAAACTTAAAATCGGGTTCGGAGACATTTTATCTTCAAAAATAGAAATTAGGTACTCTTACTGTAGCTATACCCAATGGTAATTCATGTGAATAATACGTAGATCCAGATGACCTGGTGATTTCGGTCAAAAGCTACTGCAGACGAAACATTATTTATTATTAATATTATTTGCCTCCGTGTTGGCACAACCTAACATCATCGGTGAGATAAAGGCCCATCGTTTGCGCTGGCCCGGCCATCGCGAGCGGATGGGAAAGGATTGCAGTGTAAGGGAAGCATACTTGGATCGACCAACCGCAACCAACCAACAGGTATCGCTGGAGCGATATGGTGAAAGGTGATCTGCGCCAACTTCAAGTTTGTAATTGGCAAGAGGTGGTGCACAATAGAGACAGCTGGAGAATTCTCGTTTCGGAGGCCAAGGCCCACTTTGGGTCACTGAGCCAGTGGAGTTAGTTATTTGCCTCCCTGGCGCAGTGGGTTGAACGCCGGCTGTGAAACGTGAGGCCGCATGTTCGATCCCCGCACTGAGACAAATGTTTGTGTGAGCCACAAGTACTTGTCACCGGTCTGGGTATTTGTGAGACCGAAAAGTCTCTCGTCATTCCCACGACACAAGACTCGATCTTAATGTGGGGTCAGGACTATGTATGTGGTTGTTGAGTTTATTTATTTATTTATTTAATTATTGGTCATAGAAACGGTTCTTTGCGGTAGGAACAATCCGCAGTGTCATATCATTGTCGACTTGTCACCTACTTTTCAATAAACACAATATACACTATAATAATAGACTTTATAGATCTCTATCCATGTGTTGCTCAAGTACAGACGCAATTCCTCCACCAGTTAACGCAACGCTTGTCTTTTAAAGTACAAACACGTGCACCTAATATCCGCAATGGCACGATGATTACAGCCCTTTGACTACAAGCAAAACGTTGCTTTAAGACACAAAGGGAGTGCAAATTTTAGCGATTAAACGTGGTTGCAAGTAATCAGGGATTCGGAGGTCATTTGAGCGTACCAGCGGCCGATCTGTCATCAAGTGAGTTACAAACCCCGTCGACCGCAAAGTTGTCAGTGGCAACTGGTCTGTCACTGTGTGTCTGCATGCAACTAGTACCTCTTTGGTGACCTGAATATGTACTTACGATACCTACGGCGAGTAAATAAATTAAAATGATTGTCTGGAAGAGATCGCTTTTGGTGATAAGGCCGCCAATTGTTTCACCAAATGTACATTTGTTTCGTCTTTGTGTTTTGTGGTGTTATTAAGATATAATGATGTTAAACTAGTTACGTTTAGAGGACCAGTTGCGTTGATTGAAGCCCGCCTGCTCGATGGGGCCGCAAGTTCCATACCCGGACCGAGACTCTATGGATGTGGATTTTATCAGACCAAAAATTATTTCTCATAACCACCACACACGATTCAAGAGTAGTATCGTAGTATCGTACCTGGGGCCAGAACTACATATGTGTGTTTGTGTTGCATGTAACACAGTACTACAGCTCAGTAGCTCCTATACCTGATAACATATTTTATAATTTATATACTTTGTTGTTTTGTTTCTTTCTTTTATTTCATTAAGCAATTTACTTATTATTATTATTTTTTGGTTTTAGTTTAAGTTTTTGTTTTAAATAAGATGTAAACATACGCCTAACGCCTCCTGTACATATGTAATCCTTACTTATCTATCCGTGGAAAATGTTGTTGATTGTATATTTGCCTATTCATTGTTAATATAACTTTATCCTGTGTACAACTCTGTAATATACAATTGTTTGTTTTCCCTAATAAATAAAAATAAAAATAAAATAAAATAAAACATCTTAATAACTTTAAACATACATACATAAACACACGCCTTTTTCCCAGAAGGGGTAGGCAGAGGTGCTACCCGAACACCCACGTTTCGCCTTGTATATTCCGTCCCACGATGTGATAGGGGGCGAGCCTATCGCCATATCGGGCACAAATTCCTGACTCCGGGCTAATAATGAATAGAAAAATCCAATATCACTTTGCCCGACCCGGGATTCGAACCCGAGACCTCAGCTTTGCTATCATACCGTAGTACCACTACGCCACTGAGGCAGTAACTTTAAATGTTCTTCATATTATTAATACATACAGATTCCATATATTTACTTCCCCCATTATTTATTTCATACTCTCATGTAGTAGGGAAGACATAAATAACAGGCCCCAGCCTTTCACAAACTCAATGAAGACGAATTTTCAGCAAATAATGTGGCAAAATACTATTGTTAGACACTCGTAACACGAAAGTTATGAACTAGCTCTGAAATATTGACCGATGATGATAAATGGCGTGTATTTACGGATGCTGGTAATAAAAACACAATCGTGGTAATAAATGTGCGGCGCGCGACACGCGACACTAACAAGTAACGCGTGTTTCAACCGCCTCCGTATATATCACTCTACCGTCAAGTTAACGCACGCACGCTATTCTTAGATACGCTCGACTTCTTCACTAATTGAGATGAAAAATATCTCATATTAACCATGAAATAAAACAATATGTATAAATATACGTTTATCGTGACAAGTGTAAAAATATTCTTGAGGTTTTTACACGCAATATTTAACAATAATTCGATTAGTATTTCTGATTTACCGGTGCGAACAGGGCTAACAGCAAATGTTGTCATTAGAAAATTTACAAAATTCAACTTCAAATAACGTGAAATACTTAATTTCAAGTAACACCTAATGGTAAAACAACAGCTAACAAACAGCACGCGAGCAATCAATTACACTAAAACACTAGTCCACTCGACAGTATGTCGGGCGCACACCATTCAAATGTCCCGAGTGCGTGAATACATGACACTGGCACTATAAATGAACATCTCGGGCGGTGGTGGCGCGCTCAAGCCTCCATTAGCTGAATTAAACGTCTCATATACGAGGCAATATACCGCCACTGTCATGTCTATACCTCACTCTTACGTATTAAATGGCGCACCGCCTCTCACGGGTTTTATTTGCAAAATTCAGACATCATGCGGGTACTGTGTCTTTTTTCCGTGATCGTTTTTTTCGGCATTGTTTATGATATTCCTCGAGGAAGTTGCTAGCGGTATTTTATAAACAAGAGTACTGCAGCCGTCTCACTGCGCAAGATATATATATAATGATTACACGAGACTGAAGGACTGAATTAGTCTTCAAATTGTAAATTCGCTAGCAGTAGCAGTAGACATGATCTAGCAGTATATAGACAACATATACAGATTGTATGGACTATAATCACAGTGAATAGACTACAGTACCTATCACTGATCTGCCCTGACTACGGCGGTAACTATCTTACAGAAAATCCACGTCAAATGATAGACTTGTCACGTTTCTTAGTCTTTCTGCATAGACAGATGAACTAGAGGCGTGTCTGGTGATAAAAAACCAGCCTTCCCAGCTCATGGCCTTTGCAACGCCAAGAGTACAAACTGCTCCTTAAGTTTAGTTTCATCTGTGAGATTGGTAAATCATGAGTCCCGAGGGTCATCTAATAGAATTAGATTCTACACATAACCACAAATCATAAATGAAACTCGAAAACAATAACAAACACTACAAATTTGTAGTGACACAAATGCAAATAGATTGACTCTGCACCGCGGCGTATGACATATCCAACGCATATTTCGATTAACTATTGGTATGGCGAGTTGTTTGGAAACATTGCAGAGCGCTACAACATTGTATTGTTTTGTTAGTGATACGATTCTGAACGCTGGCCCAACGCAATAAAGAAATGCAGTTAGTTTATTATTTATTTTGCGAAGACTCTTGAGGCGATAAACATCTGAAAAACGGGAAGACATGACTTTATTAACAGAGCACCAAAGCTTTCAGAATTTCTTGTTAAATTTCCAGCTAAATTGAGATGACTTAACACGTTCAAACATTTCACGGGAAGGTTTCCCGCCGCGGCTAACAGATGGCGCGCAATTAAACAGTAAATTACCCGGCGCCCTGCACCCCGCGCCTCCGCCGTCTCGCCGCGGGCGTGCCTCATATATTTATGCCGTCGTTAAGTCGCCACGGTGGATTTACAACAAGACATAACATTACAGGTTGCGTGGTTCAACAGCAAAATACAGATTTTGTAATCCTTCCTAACTAATGAGAGTAGTCCCTTTCTTAAATAACTTTTGACCTTAAACAAGAAGCTTTATAAAATGTTAAATTTCATTACGAATATATTTTAATTCAAATTTACTTATATGTAGCAGCGAAATGTATTTTTCATCGTCCGTATATTTTTGCTGAAAAATGATATACGATTGTGATATTAGTTTATAATACTTTGAGTTCTGTATTATCAAACTACCTCCAGTTTCAGATATAAACACAACGTATTAGCATTAACATGGAGCGTGCGGGCTGCGGCTAGCAGGCGAAGTTGCACGACTGTTGAAGAACTCTGACATAAAACACGTTTCATTTAATTAAATTTTGTTTACTATTCATTAATTTTAAAAGCCGCAACGTGAGCGCATGGGGGCGAAGTTCGAGGGGGCTGCGATGGAGCCTCGCGAGTCAAAAGATGCTCGAGACTGATTCATTTGTATTGCACCTCGAGTGGAAGAGTGCATTCACTTTTGTTTTGTCAACTTATTAGTTGGAGCACCAAGTTTGTTTTAAAAATATCGTCTCGCGGTAGGATTTCTTTATCGTAAGTTTGTTTTAATATAAGTTTCATATTCACAAAAATATCTGATCTTATATATATTTATACATTACACACACAAAGATTGAATTCGCAATATTTAACTTGAATATAGTTCATAATAATGTTTAACTGGAAACCCACCTGCTTACACGATGCAACAAAAGAGCATCGGATCTGAGGATTACAAAACATTTTAATTTTGCTGATAGAGTCACATCGTATTATGACGTTGAATAAAAATGATTTTATTGTATTTCACGGAATGAATGCCACTATTAGAGGCTTAACAGCGTCGAAATGAAAGTAATTCATCACTAATCACTCACAGGTGGACATATGTTCTTAAAAAACTGTACCAACTTGCAGTGGGATAGATGTACAGTACCTACTCCTTTAATGATGCGTTTTCGTTTAAACGTGGAGAGTGTAAAAATTATACAATTATGCTTACGTCAACCTGGTTCTTGCATTTCAAATTAACTACTACATTAATTACCAAACCGAACTGGATTAAAATAACGGAACTGAAAAATGTGAAAGAGAATTCATGTAATTACAATTCATACAATAAACAAACAGCAGACGAACAACAAAACAGAAGTAAGTGGAAGTGTGCAATGAGCTTTAAAGCGGCGGCGGCGGACGGGTGTAATTGGTAACGGACACCGCGCGCCGGTGTGCCCTTACAAAAACAAAGGCGACGACACCCGACGACACGACACCGACACGACGACGACACGCCGCCGACTGGCGCATTCTATAAGCGATTCTGTCTAGACGCAACGCAGCTACAAATTAATTATTCTGATTTATAAGCTCTATATTGTAATACAATTAACTTAATTGAAATTGTAGTTGACTTATTCTTTGTGGTCTAAATAGGACCTTACCTAATTTATTTTTGATATGACGCTTAAAAAATGAGTTGTTTGCGTTTAATCTTCAATTTTAAGAATGCATTTTTGAAAAATATTCTAAGTACACTAAGTTTAAAAATAACATGAATATACTGCGATGAGACAAACATCCTTGGAAACATTACAAAAAATAGATGAATCATTACTATACTACTTTAGTCCTTTTTGACTCCAATATTTAAATTACAACTAAATAAATAAACTTAAAATAAACCGTACTCATATGTAGAATTTCCTTCCAGTAACACTTAACGGGCAGATTATCTCAAAAGGAAGCTCTGAGGTGGAGTATAACATCCGGTGCGAGCAACTAGTGGTCGGCAAGCCAGTGGGACTGCCATGCGTCACGTCCGCGAACACAATACATCACCCACATAGACAGCTTTGTTTACTTCTTGCGGCTTTCAACAACTCACCTAAAAACATAAGTACACCTAGTTCCAGCTACATGCCACATGGTATGTACAGGAGGGGTTTATATTGTACCAGTTGCTAATTCCACACATAATTTATACTTTGTTATTATTTACCATTTGACGTAACTTGATTTGACTATATTTTTAAAATATCACCAATAATTCTTCCACATATAATTATTAGATATTGGTATCTCCTGATATTAAGTTTGCAACATGGCGCCTAAACACACATCAATAAATCAATACGTATGTGCTGTATTTCCACATAGTATTAAACATTTCTTTAGTGCTATAAAAATATGCAAATTAAAATAGGCACCAACCTCATTTATAATTATTAATTAAACTTGAATTTGGCTCATATTTGATGAATATTATAACTCACCGTACATTTTAATTGATTATTTAATTTTATCATTATTTATACTACGAGAAAATACTTTACTTGTTATACATTAAAAAATATGTAAAAAATCATATAACACTTAAGACAGTATGCAGACGTTAGTAGCTCGTTGAAGTCTTTACTAGGGCCATCAACATTCGATATCTGATTAGTGGCTTAAAACCGTATAAATTAATGAATTTTAACATTATTTCGTCCTTGCTGAGTCTATAGGTAATACTAGCAGTTTTTTACGGATTTATCTGATCAATGGATGACTAATACCTCAGTCCACCCCGTGCCCACTAAAACTGTAAAGTGATCGAAAGGTCGGGAAATTAAAAATGTAAAAATTAATTTAAACTCGCGATAAAATCCGTAAGAATTCGTTTCATTTCAATCAGTATTTTGTTAAACTTTATATTATAAAAACAAATATTAATATTAACACGAAATCTGATCACAATTTAAAGCAATGCTAAACTCTTTCATTATCACAACGCAATAAATACTAAATTATGAGATCGTTTGGAGCAATATAAACGCGTTGTACAGCAGCGCCGCTGGTCGACAGTCAGTCGTCAACGATTAACGATCGTTATACGCGCTCGCAACGAATTAACGGCGAATAAAAAGCGAGTTAACGGCGCGTTAATATTTACTGCTCGGCGGGAGGAGAGGGAAGTTCGCGCCGTTTTACGCCGATGCTATTGGTGTCAAATGGCGCGTCATGTTCGACTTTACGCAGGTATTTGAGATAAGTTCAAATTATGAACATTCCCTGAAAACGGCATCGGCTATTAACGTTATGCATTAACATTTTGTGACAAAAACAAAAATATATGTTTCAATTATAGGTTTGTTACATTATTACTTTTATAGACTGCCTCCGTGGCATACTTGAACTACCGTATGATTACAAAGCTGTGGTCTCGTGTTTGAATCCCGGGTGGGGCCAGGTGATATTGGATTTTTCTATTCATTATCAGCCCGGAGTCAGGAATTTGTGCCCGATATGCTCGCCCCTGAAACATCGTGGGACGGAAAACACAAGGCGGAACGTGAGTGTCTGGTAGAACCCATGCCTACCCTTTCTGGGAAAAAGGCGTGAGTTTATGTATGTATGTATGTGTGTGTACTTTCATCTGCAAACAAAAACTCTAATGAAAAACATAAGTTAAATAATAATTTGCTACATCGTACCTACTTCCTACTAGCAAATAAACATATGATACGGCCTGCAGAACAGCTGTCAGTGAGATTAGTTTAAATACCCCACGGAATAAATAGCACAACTTACTTGCTCTTATTATAACTGACACTCTATAGAATAATTGGCAGTAGACAGCAGCAATGAGTATAGGAACAGAACCTATAAACTATATCTGCCTCTCCCAACGAAGCACGAGCGCGGGAATGTAAATACACCATCTGCTACAATTTATAATTTCCGATTCAATTACCACTAAGTTCTATAGTGATACAATCCGTTAATTATCCAGTACGCCAGCACATCAACACTCTCACACGAGCGGCGCGTACTGTGTAGTGGTAGTACGAGGTGCACTAGTGCGCGCGCCCGACCCCGCCCTCCCCGCCAGCGCCGCTAATCCCATAAACGAACAATAGATAATGTAAACGCCACCGCGAGCATTACACACGTTATCTGCGTGCGCTCTACCACTGCACACGAGCGAGCTGCCGCCGTTGGAAAATTACCTATTGCGGAAAACTTACTTCATCAAGTTTGCATTTATTTTTGTGCACGGACGCTTATTTAGTCTTTTCTATTTTTCGGGGTTGAATTTTGTAAAACAAGGAAATATTTGTTATTTGATCATAATTCTGTAATACCAAGTTCCAATTAATCCGTATGATGTTCCTCTAAAGACAAAAAGGCCGGCCTGTTTTTTCACATCTGACGAGCATAAGCATTCGTACTGTTACTTCAACGAGCCAAGGCTGCATCATTTTTAAAAGTATAATTAGATACAAAAGAAAATGTTGATAATATGATACGCGTTAAAATCTCGACAGGCTGATTCAGTCGAAACCAAACTACAGCTCAATCCATTACACTTCATTAATAAGAAAATCAGAAGTGAGTAGCGCGGCATTGCGGCCGCCCGTCTGTGCCCGCTCATTAATGCTCACTCTTCACACATGCACAATGGCAAAATTTCACAGGAGCGTGAGTTACCGCCCGCAGCGCTTTAAGCGCAGATTAGCGCTGTAGAGACACGCGCGGCCGCTGGACCGCCGCCGCCGCCGCCAAGCAACGCGCTGTAAGCGGCTTAACAGCTTCCATGTTTAATGCCCACTTACTTAATACTTAAATGGACATTAGTATAATTCTTACGGGCTTCCCACATCCCCTGCAACTTGGAAAAGCTGAAAATTTCCACGGAAATTAGCGCATTTGATTAGTTTTTTTTTTAATATATATAAACCAAAATGATGATGTAATTAATTAAAATAATGTTTTACTAGAGAAATTGAATCGTCAAGTTACATCACAATTCTGATAAACGAATGATTGCACTGAAGATTAGGTATCTACTATCTACTATTAAACTATCTGGTCAAAAAATAAAACTTACTTATTGTGTTGGAATTAAAACTTTATTTTCTTTACTATGTTCTAGAGATAGAGTTTAATTATTCTACATGAATTGAAAAGAATACTTTTCCATGACATCCCAAGTCTTTCATAACGTGGTGTAAAGTTTTCTGTGAAATGCGCATTATAGAGCTTACGGTAGATATATGTTGGAAAGACAATACGTCCGAATGAATTATCCCGAGGCGAGCTGAATGCTCGTCCCATCGCACCCCATTACCATCGCGCCGGACACTCGGCCTTCGAATTAGTATTCCCTGCACATCTCCCGGAAAATAACTTCAATATTATGTTAAAGCATTTTTTATATAAACAAGATAAATATTGGCCAATATAGAGGCACGTCGACGTCGGCCGGCCGATCCAATAATAATAAAATGTGTCAGTGTCAATAAGCAGGGCCGGCGCGGCGCGCGCGGGGGCCGCCCGGGGGACGGGGGCCGGCCGCGCCGCAACGCAACACAATATCATATTTCACACACATTTGACACTTTAGATATGGATCGCGGGCAACTTTGCCTTTATCCGTTGAGTGTTGCAATTCAAAGTATTGTTTCCATCTTAAATGGGAATAGACATGTGTTTTGTGTGTTATTGTATCCTCGCAGAAGAGCAATTCCCCGGGAGTTCTCTTACGGAACTGACACATATAAAAAATATATTTTACTTGACTTTTTCAACATTAAAAAAGTCAAAATAACGTGATTGATGGAGGTGTACGTTGTCTCATAATTAAATTAATAATATTTCGTAAAATCAAATGACATCCAAATATAATATGCTTGCGGATGACACAATGTTTTTGCACTCTTCCCTGTTTGCTAGCTGTAGTCTAAACCGACTGTGCCACAGAGACTGGTAAATTCAAGGACCAGCGACCCCTAGACATGTGAGCGCTTATATAATATGGTCGTAATAATATAAAATGAGACCGCACCATCTAAAATAGAGACACTCATTCGTCGCGTCTTATTTGCTGCTTATATTTAACTCAATGACACAGTGGTCCATTACGAATATAATATAATAATATGCACAATAGCGTGCATGAACGTCGGGTAAAGTAATTGAAGTGATAGTGTAGCGGGGCAGGCCGTAGCGGCAGAGGTGGCAGACGCGGTCGTAGATCAGAGAGCGCGCGAGCGAGCGGCGAGTGACGCGAGACGCGCCGCCGCCACGCGCCACCGCGTGCCGCCGACACAGAGAAGCATTCAGCCAGTTAAATATTACTTCTTAATTATTTCGTTTTTACATAGTATTTTTTTTATTGCATAGGTCCGGCAAACGAGCAAACAGATCACCTGATAGTAATTGATCACTGCCGCCCATGAGCATCCACAGTGGAACCGCTCCGGATGAGCCTGCCCATAAATGGTGAGTCATGACTGACATCTGGCGTGGCTCTACCACTTCCAAACTAGTCAAACTAGTTGACACAATTTATAAAATAAAATCCAGATATTGTCAAAATACATCAGAAATATTTATTCAAAGTATTTGCTACTCTTAACTAAACAACCATAAATAAGTAAAGGATTTGAATGCCTAGTGTATTAATTAATTATCAATGCTAATCCATTCTATATACATTCATTCTTATACATTTTCCATACTAGGGACAAGTTGTACGATACGGTTTCTCGTGTGTTGTGGCTGTTTGTGGACAATGATACAGGCCACGTACCATCAAGTGGCCTGTCTTCTCGATTATCATCAATAACATAAAAATAGTAAACGAGAGATATTGTTCTTATATTTTCTAATCCACAACTTGCTAGATACTCTGCTGAGTGCGTGTCTGTGGAGCAGTGAGCACACGCGTCGCCGCGCCGCCACACCGGCGTACAACCGCCCCCGCGATATCCACCGCCGCCGCGCCGCCGCTCAACCAGCGCCGTTTATAACATTAACCAAATTACATATTTATTGCTTCATAATTCACACAGCCCCAACTACACCCGCCAGTAATACGGCCCGCTGCACTTAGCCAATACCATAAACCAATAAGTACAATTTATTGCGACTGCTTTAAGTTTGTCTCTTCAAGTGGTTTATGTACGGTTCCCGTGCCCTAACTTTGGCGGTTACAATAAGGAAACACCCATGATAACTTGACTTTTTATAAGGTATCAATTTACTGGAGTTGCAGCTCTGAAGCTGGTGAGTTATGGTTAGAATAGTAAACTTTTACATATCGAGAAGATACTATCCATAAAAATATTAAGTAAATTGAGACGCATAGTAGAGCACGCGATATTTCTTTGGAAGGTTTTTATAAGACTCTCTAGATTTGATGGTGAGGCAATGACGAAAAGTGTCCGTCCTTCGAATTATATTTCGAAAAGTTTTATGAAAACTATGTAGCGCCGCGAAACGTTCACTATTCTGGAAAGATATGACTAGTATAGCGCACTATACACTAAAGCTGCCGGGCCGCCGGCATATCTCGGCAACATTTTGTTGGCGGGCTAGCCGGCGCCTTCAGTCATTGCAAGTCGGAAAACATTTTAAGACGTTGTTGCCGTTAGGACGTGCAAAGCGCTTGCGTTGTAGATGTGTTATGGCGTTTGCCGCTGACAAGATGCTTTTCTTATAGGGCGCCGGGTTGTGCCGGCGTGCAGTGTCGGAGGGACGGCAGCCTTGGTGTCTAGTACGCTTTACGCACTACCACTTTACTACGGAGCTGTTTAAGTTTTTATCTGGTTTTAACTTCTACATTGGAAGCTTCCTGTAATTTCGGTAAAACTTAGGCCAGACTACGAGACTCAAGATATCGCTTGAAATATGGAACAAGCGGTTACCGAGGAAGTCCCACATAAGTGCGTCGTCACGCGGCACCCACCCGCGTCGCCCGCGCCTCGCCATACTGAAATTCTCACAAACTTTGTAACAACATTTAATGTTATGATTGTATTAAATGTTTTCTACGAAAATGTACCACAAATATTAGCCGAGAAACTTTACTCAAGACTTCTGCTCTAAGAGGCCTCGTCACCAGCGCGTGACGCTTACTGCTTAGCGAATAAGGTTCAAAATAGCTCTCAAAATAAATGGGAAGTAGCAAACGAGCTTGTTAAATTTACAATGAGCTCACGCCAGATGATTCGGTTCCCATACACACAGTTCGAAGGCTGATTGTGTACATGGAATAATATTTTTCTTGCGGGCAACACTCCTTAAGAAATTTCAACAATAGGCGAGGCAAGCGGACGCCTCGCAGAGCGTGAACAAATTGTTCCGGAAAGTGTAATCTTTATTTGGTATTTCAGTATAAAAATACACTGTCTATAATAAAACAGGTTTAATGGCGCAGAAATCGGCGGTAAAGCTAGAAAGATGTAATTTGTTGTCTGTAACTCATACAGGATATATCAAGACTGAGACCGAAAACGAAGCCAGGTAGTAATTTTTGTGATTACAGACACAATGCAACGAAACAATTGTCAAAAAAAGCGACAGGTTTGTTTTTGCAAATTAAACATCATAGCGTTTGGATGGTAAATCCCTAGTTTTTGCTAACATTGTAATTTAAACCCTTGCGTACCGATGTGTCTTTAAAAATAAAATAGTGTACATTATTATTTTAGAAAAATACGGCGATAAGTAAAAAATTACAACAAAAAATTGTCTCATTTTTTTTGTGAATTTTTTAGTAGCATTTTTTCTGCAGTCACTAATACCACCACCTGACTTCGTATTCGGTCACAGTCTGGATATACCCTGCATAATCATAATCAGCCTTCAAAATAACAACATAGTATGTATATTATGTTGTTCATGTCTATATACCTACTATACTTCGTACCCAGTGTGTCCGCCGGATGCGGATGTTATATTCGAGCAGAGTTGGTATTAACAGTAAATCCCATGTCAAAGCTTAACGTATACATACACTGCTAGCCAAAACCGAACAGATTTTGATTATATTGTCATTGATAGAAAATTTAATTTAATCATACATCTATAGATAATTTGTAAAAGAAAATGTTTATAAACTAGAAATAAGTAACAATCTCTCGAGCATCTGTGGTTACAGATGCTCGAGATGCTCGAAGAAAACATGGTTATGTTTTCTTCTAACTTCTTATATATCAAATGTGTAAACCACAAACATTCGATATGAAACATAATTATACCGCTTGACATAACACAATTTATAATAACAAATCATATCAATCACCTATTATGGATCCCACTGCTGAGCAGGAACCTCCTCTAGTTGAGAAGGGTTTAGGCCTTCGTCTACCACAATGGCTTATTGCAGGTACATATTGCTGACAACATTGAAATGCCTGTGCGAATATCTCAAGCATAAAGATTTCCTGACGATGATTTCCTCCATCGTTAAACAGAGATCAATTTAATATCTACCAACTATTTTATTCTAGTTTATAAGATTAAGTATCAGTCCACCAGTTGTGAAGGTTTCACTTCTTGAAATAATTGGTTTGTGTTTGATACCACGCACGTCGCACACATATTATTAACAGAGAAATTTGAACTGCAGTAATACAACAACATTATGTACATGTTCAGTCACCCAGCGAGCAATGGGGCAGTCTATCCTGGAATTCCCTCTGGCATGTATGGTCAGCTTGGGCCGATTTCATTAACATTGCGGGAAGTCGCTCGAAAATGATGACAGAGAACCAATAAGAATGATGTAATCGTGGAATACCCTTCACAGTAGACGAATAAAGACTGATGGATGATGGATATTTTTTATTAGATTGCGCGACATCAAAATTGAAGCAGGCCGCTTTCAACAGGTCAATGTGGAGATCCTTGAGGGAGGCCTATGTTCAGTAGTGGACTTCCTGAGGCTGAAGAGAGAGAGAGAGAGAGAAAGAGAAAATTGAAGCTCGTCACAAGCCGGAAATTAAATAAGAACATGCACGCGGTAACTATTGAAATAATATTGTGATCACGAACTGACCAGATATATACAGTATACTCTACGTTCTGGTGGTTTTATGTAATGGACATGCTATCTCACATTATAAGCAACTTACACCTTAATACGGAAAACAATGAAATCATATCCCATTTTTTCGTGTTTCAATCTGTAAATGAAAGCAAACAGGCGATCAAATCGCAGCGCGGGTGCCGCGGGCATGTGCGGGGGTGCGGCGGCGGGGGGCAATATGTGGGTTATTTTGTTTGTTCAGCGTAATTAATACATCGGCTTGTGCGGTATCTGGCAGCTACGAGCGCGAGCGATGTACGACCGCAGGTGTTCGCTGATTTTGCGGGCCGGCGCTCGCAATCATAGATCGGGAATATTTGCCGAGCGACTACGACAAATGTCATCAAATTAATACCAACGTGATACATTTCCTTTGTTCTTGATTTCGTTTAAATCTGATCTGTGAAATTTTATTTTTACTTCAATAATCATGAATCGTATAGGTTTAAAATACTTGCACCGCGGTAAAATATGTATATAATGTTCAGTTAACCAATATTTTCCAAAATAAATAAATAAATACACCCAACAGTCACATACATAGTCCTGACCCTACATTAAGATCGAGTCTTGTGTCGGGGGTATAGGAACTACGTGAGAATTTTCAGTCTCACAAACACCCAGACCCGAGACAAATACTTTTGGTTCACACAAACATTTGTCTCGGTGCGGGAATCGAACCCGCGGCCTCTCGTTTCACAGTCGACGTCTAACGAACTGCGCCACGGAGGCTGTCAAATGAAAATGAAAAGTTTCTTTCGAAACTTTAATATTTGAATTGAAACTCGAATCCTTATTTAGGTACTGCACTGTACAGTATCAGCCCATATACGTCCCACTGCAGGGCACGGGCCTCCTCTACAATCGAGAGTGCGATTGAGAGTTTTTAAGCCCTTATTTAGGTGGTATCTAATATTTCTTTAACCTCAATTACAAATAGAGTTTATTACTAGCCTTTTTTTTAATGCATAGATCGGGCAAACGAGTATACAAGTCACCTGATGGTAAGTGATTACTGCCGCCCATGAACATCTACAAGTTGGATCATGGATGTGTTGCCGGCCGAATAAGAAGCAAGAAGGAAAAAGGAAAAGGGGTATTGAGCATCCGGCGATCTCACTCACGTCGATTTCCTGTGAGACAGTGGTACCACCCCGGACGAGCCGGCTCATTCATGCTGAGTCATGACGGACAACAGCGTGGTTTACTACATTTTAAATTTAGCGAGACAAACATCAGATAATAATTTTAACTCAAATATTTAAAGTATTTAATAAAGTTATTAAGGCAAAACTAACTGGCAAATGTTATTGTAAACCATTAAAGGGAAAATAAAAGGCTCTCCGAGGATAAATATTTGCGCACGATGTCGGGTAACACAGTTCGCAGTAACCGCTTAATGACACGACCAAACAAATTAGTAATAAATACCTACAATTCTCCGAACAAAGCCAACTGTTTAATTGCCACACAACTATACTTATTGTTAATTTTATTTATGACCTATGGAACTCTTTGCAAAAATGATAATAACTGATGTAACTTCACCTTTTGACAGAGGTTTACCGGTATTTGATGTTAGTAAGCGGTAACGATAAACTTTCATAGGGAGAGCCAATTGATAGTTTGTCGCTTCTACTAATAAACAGTAAATTGATAAAAAAGTATGCCACTTCTAAGTGGTTCTATATATCGCGTACGTTTAATGTCCCCCGCGGTGAATATCTTCACAAATGGCACAACTAGAAGCCATTCATTTGCCTGGAGGCCGGCCGCTATTTCGTTTTCAAAACACTTTTCATGTAAAGCCTTTTTATTCCTCTATTCCATTTGCCACAGACGCGCCGACGTCCGAAGGATCAAACGCTATCCTTTGGGTTTCTATGAGCTGACGTCACGCGCCTCTGCCTCACTGAAACTTTAAAATTGCAGCGGGAAGGGGAGGCGCGCGGGCGGGGTGGGTCCGGTAAAACGTCGCTTTAGTGCGAATAAATTGAGAATTTTATGAGCGTGGAGAAGTAGCGCGGTCTCGTTTACCTTTATCCAATTACTGCAGCACGAGACGGCTTATGTGACAACGCGTTCGCTCTTTTACATATTTATGGCACTTTTTTGAAATTACCTTCTGTTGTTCATACTACGCACGCACGGTGCACCAAGGAAATTAAATCGGTGCAGTATTATATATAATTTGATTGATATAATTCGCATATTGTATCAAGCCTGGTGACTATTTCAGACTAACTTATTCCATTTTCTACGCGAAATGCACTATAATGGTGATAGATTTACTCGTAAAACATTCAGACTAGCGGTAACACATTTGTTATTACGTTTTTGATTATTTGATTACTCTTTTTAACCGACTTCAAAAAAAGGAGGAGGTTCTCAACTCGTCGAAATATTTTTTTTTATTTTTTTTTATATACATTTACCAATTATTTTACTGTTAAGTGATTTAAAATGCATGTATTTGCGAGTTTTAAATCTACAACCACAACCCAGACAATTTACGTGTCGCGGGAACTGCAACTGAAAAATTTCTTAACACCAGTGACTTCTCTGATAGTGGCGAAAGCGAAAAAAGGACAAAAAAAGCAGTATGCTTCGTGTGGACAATAACAAAAAAATCTTCATGAAAACCTATTACAAGTATAAAGACAATTAAACGAGCGCAGTAAGCAGCAGTTGTACTTGTAAGAGATTGATACGGCACATAATTCCCACGGTTGCTAATGTGCCTAATTAGTCACGATCGCCGCGTCTCGGCGACAATGCGACGGTGCGACAGAGCAACGCTCAGTGACCGCCATCCGACCGCTTGAGGTCGCCTCTCTACGGCGCGTTTCGTGTAAACACAACACGACACGGTACGCTCCGGGAACTAGGAACGAGAATTATGTAGTTCCAAAATGAACTACCAGGTCTAATATGGTTTCCAATGTGGGCCAGTCATAAAAACACAATATTGTTATGGAATTAAAAATACGAAGAGCAAAGCCACTCTAAAATCGCCTAACTTGCATTGATCAACACTCAAATTAAGATGAACCAGCGTAATAAATAAAGATAAATACTTTTTCATTAAGCTCAGAAAAATATCTCCAGCAATAAAACGACACATCAGTAGACATGAGCCACCTAGAACAGTTTGGTACGATTAAACCACGAAAAACCGACCTAAATCGATCCTATCATTTGGCTATCGTGTTTCGTTCAGTGAGAGATTGCTGAATACCCAGAACTCTGTGAAAGTATATCTTTCTTCCTCCCTTCTTTATTTCTTTCATTTCCCCTCTAATTTAAGAGGCTCGCAATCACTGCACATCAGTTCTGCTGTTTGCATGATTTTGCAAATGAAACAACGTTGCCAAACTCATGCAAAAAAATATATTTTTTAATTTTATTGTAGCCCTGGAACGATTTTTTTTAAGTCATAAAATATAAACGAGCTAATAAAAAGAGTAAAAAATTAAAACACTTTCTACATAACAAAGTTCTAAAATGACATTATTTATACTACATAAATTAATACCAAATAATAAAAACCAAATCATACTTATGTCAATGTGTTATTCTAGTTTTCCGGTCGAGGCATCAACAAACACATATAAAATAGTTAAAAAGGTTGCGCCGGTCGCCGCGACTCGCGACACAGTTGCGTTGAGTGAGTTAAGGGGCGCAAAAGTTTCGATTCTAAGAAAAGGTCGGGTAACTTTGTACTATACAATATATTCCTGACCCCCGTGTACTTACAGTTTGGAAATACACACTCTATTAGTAACAAGATATTGTTTTTATCGTTTTGCAAGTCTATTTCAGGATTGTTGTTAACCGAATCTTATTGATTTATCTATGTAGTTATGCAAACTATAAACCTTGAGCTCCCGAGAGATTCAGTGAATTCTTTGATTCATTCAGGAACACGAAAACATTGTTTAGAGATTCTACGTGATTTATCTCTTAATTCGGTTAGGTCCTGCTAATAATGCTAATCTGATGATTTTTCTTGCTTAAGGTTTTTTTTTAAGTTTTATGACTAAGCCGAAAATGCCCAATAATATTATGTTCATAGTGATTTCGCATAATATTCACTTGCACTATGTTTAAGCATTACTTATAGATATGAGCTGAATCCTTATTCGGTCCAAAGTAAAAATCATTCTCGGGCCCGTGCTCAAGAATGATTCTTTCGACATTTTTGGTATTTCAAAAACAATTTTTTATTTTATTTTAAATCGGGCCGAGTTTAGATATTTTCTGTTTAGTTTAGATATTACCTATACTTAAAATACATCTAATATAATATTAGCAGGTGATATAAAAGTCGTAGAGATGAACCCCCATCCTCTTATTTGAAAAGCCAACTCAACCAGCACGCCGAAAGTTGTTTCACGTGATCAGCGTGGTGTCACAATGAGCTAGTCTTTACGACGCTCTTCTTATGATGGTCGCTCGTGCAATTCACAAGAGCATTATTCCTCTATTATTCTTTGACAGAAGTAATGTGCCGGAGCGGCAGCAGAAGGCAGCAAGCGACGCCGGGACCCGCGCCCCAACTTGCCTAAGTTATCGCGTCGTTATGTCCAACAGGCCGACAATATTTATTACTTTAACCATTATTATAAAAAATCATATAAGCTTGAGAAATCAAACATATTTCTTTTAGATTATTTCCATTCGCACGTTATAACCATTTTTTATTTCACACATAATGGACAACGATTGCATTTCGTCCGTCGAGAGTCTCTTGGCTCATGAATTTCATTTTGCTATCTTAAATTATGGTTCAATGGATCGATCCTAAAATATGTTGGTCACACAGATCTCATTCAAATTGACGTGGTTTAACTGTCATCGTGCTACACAGGCCTCTAACCAATAGTTGGAAATGCCTGTAGCATAAGTAATAAACGATCTCTGACAAATAATAATGATTTACATCAAGTCTTAGGTAAATTCTAGGTGTTTTCAAGGACACTTAATAAGTAGTAAAATGATTTTATAATAATTTTCATAAATATCATTGTGGGCTACTTGTATACACGCCCATACATATCATACATACACACACGCACACGCACACTCAAACACTCGCAAACATACATACTTAAATAAAACATCATAATAAGCAAATAAATAAATAAACATTAATTCATATAATATTCACACGTCATTCTAAACAAAATAATAGAATGACGGATGAGCGCCCGAGTTGTGTAATGGAGCCGGGATCGTAGCCGGCCGGCCGCTTCGATACAAAAGGTGACGTGTAGTTGCGGGCGGCGCGGTAGCGGACCCCCTCACCTGCGCCTGCGCATGTTCTATGCGCCGGAGCTCTCGGCTCGCTAGTTAGTTCCGACCGGACGATGGTACCGCGCACTGATGACGTATCGTTTGTCTCGAGCCTACCCTGCTATATTGTATGCGTGTACCTAGTGCTCATTTATAGACTATTACCGTACTGTTCCTATGCTTTTTGCTTGTGCTTTGTAGTGACTATCTTGTGCTGTGCTTTCCATAAACTGTACCTATTCTGAACTTTCCTTCCTTTCTATTCTACTTGTGGTGTATACTTCCTTCTGTGTTCTAGTTTGTATTTCTGACTTTTCTATGTACAAACTATTGCTTCATAGTGAGTGCATTAAATGGTATATTGGTAGTCCTGTGTGTTTTGTTGTGCTTGCGCATATTACCCGTTTACGCCTACCACTCAACACACCGTCACCTAACCATCCGGTGCACCACCGCGCTATAACTGGTGACCCCTCAAGAACACCAAAAACACCATGAGTGACACAAGCAGTGACTCGGCAAAAACGGTCAGTTCAAAAAAAGAGGAACACGTCACTCGCCGTGCAAAACCGATGCGCGTTTCCACGGAACGATCCGTCATCGCATCACACAGTAGCCGGCTACGTAATTTGAAGGTGCCGCAGTTTTCCTCGGACGATCCAGAGCTATGGTTTGCTCTATTGGAAGCCCAGTTCGAGACCTTGGACATCACGGACGATTCCATTAAATTCACTCAGGTGATCAGCAACCTAGACGTTCATCATGCCAGGTCAGTCAAAGACGTCATACTGAACCCGCCTGCTAAACATCGCTACGCGAAAATCAAGGCAGAGATCATTAAGAGGTTTGCTGACTCCCACGCCTTACGCATCAAGAAACTCCTCACGCATGAAGAGCTGGGAGATCGCAAACCCTCCGCATTCCTCCGTCACCTACAGGATTTGGCCGGACCAACTACACCAGAGGATTTTGTTAAGTCCATATGGATGGAAAGATTAACATCTGGTGTTCAGGCACTGTTGGCATCTCAGAATACCCAACCCTTGGACCAACTAGCGGACCTGGCGGATCGAGTCCATGAGCTCACTCAGCCTTGTCGACCCATAGTAGCAGCGGCGTCGTCATCATCGTCAGGTGGAGGAGCTCCTCCACCTCCCAGTAACGAGATCGCTGAGATCAAGGAGATGATGGGAGGGCTTGCCAGGAAGTTGGATGACCACACCCGAAGTTCGCACTGCAGCTCATTCAGGCGATCCAGACCAACGCAGCGGTCCACTTCACCATCACACAACAGCAGGAGCAGATCCCAGTCGAGCTATCGGCGGTACCCCATCTGCTGGTACCATTCTCGATTTGGAGCGGACGCCAGGAGGTGCATCAAGCCCTGCGATCACGGCAAGGCGGGAAACGCGACGGGCACTCGCTAATGGCGACGGACGACTGCCCGGTCACCCCAGGTCGCCTATTCGTGACAGACCGCAACTCCAATATCCAGTTTTTGGTGGACACTGGCAGTGATGTCTGTGTCTTTCCCCGGACTGCCCTTCGTGATCGCCGTGAGAAGTCGGACTATCAGCTATGTGCCGCTAATGGGACTATTATCGACACCTATGGCTACATAGATTTAAAATTAGATTTTGGCTTAAGACGCGCGTTCCAATGGAGATTTGTTGTGGCAAACGTCACTAAGGCGATTATTGGTGTAGATTTTTTAAGTTTTTTTAACTTGTCAGTCGACTGTAAAAATCAACGCCTCATTGACACCACCACTTCATTGTCTACACAAGTTTCCATTGGAACACACAACATCAGCTCAATTAAAGTGGCAAGTGGCGAGACAAGGTACCATCGCATACTAGACATGTACCCCGATATAACACGTCCTTCAGGTACACACCCAATACCTAAACACAATGTTGTACACCACATAAGGACAACACCTGGTCCCCCCGTGTCCTGTAGTCCCCGTAGGTTGGCTCCAGATAAGCTGAAAATAGCCAAACAGGAGTTTCAGCTTATGCTGAACAATGGGATAGCACGTCCTTCAGCAAGTGCCTGGGCTTCACCCCTGCACCTCGTGCCGAAAAAAGATAGTGGCTGGAGACCTTGCGGTGATTATCGGATGTTGAACGCTTGCACCATCCCTGATCGCTATCCCATCCGACACATTCAAGACTTTTCACACGCTATTGCAGGGTGTAAATTTTTCAGCACAGTGGATTTAGAGAAGGCGTACCACCAGATACCAGTTCACGAGGAGGACATAGGTAAGACAGCCATTACAACCCCGTTTGGTCTGTATGAGTTCCCCTATATGACCTTTGGTCTGAGGAACGCAGGCCAAACGTTCCAAAGGTTTGTAGATGAGCTCACGCGAGGCCTAGACTTTTGTTTCGCCTATCTAGACGATTTTCTTGTGTTCTCCCAAACAGCAGACGAGCACGAAGAGCACCTTCGACAACTCTTCACGCGTATGAAGGAATATGGAGTGCTGGTGAACACATCTAAATGCGTCTTCGGTGCCAGCGAGGTAAGTTTCCTCGGTTATAACATTTCCGAAGCAGGAACTAGGCCACTCGAGTCCAAGGTGGATGCTATAAAGGATTTTCCCATGCCAAAAACCATTAGACAACTTAGACGGTTCCTTGGCATGGTGAACTTTTACCGGCGATTTATACCCCACGCCGCCAAGATGCAGGCACCACTTAACGCTTTGCTTGCAGGCTCTGTTAAGCCCTCCCATCCCGTTGACCTCTCAGGCGAAACCCTTGTGGCATTTCAACAATGCAAACAAAGCCTGGCAAATGCCGCATTGCTCGCTCATCCAGATTGCAGAACCCAACTTGCTCTGGTCACAGATGCTTCAGATACCGCAATGGGCGCAGTCCTGCAGCAGCTCAAGAATGGTCATTGGGAACCTTTGGCCTTTTTCTCCAGGAATTTAAGCCCTGCTCAGAAAAAGTATTCACCCTATGACCGCGAGCTCCTGGCAATTTACGAAGGCATTAAACACTTCCGTTTCATGCTGGAAGCTCGCCATTTCGTTGTGTTTACGGACCACAAACCTCTTTGTTCCGCATTTAGAGATAGGAGAGACACTTGTTCTCCTCGCCAATATCGGCATTTGGATTTTATATCCCAATTTACCACCGACATACGACACATCGCGGGCAAGGAGAACATAGTGGCGGATACCCTATCTCGTATTGAGGAGATACGTATCCCAGTAGATTTGGACCAACTTGCAGCGTCGCAATCTGCAGACCCAGAATTGCAACAACTTCTGGTAGGTGACACCTCAATGCGTCTGGAAAGGCTGAAAGTTCCAAACAGTCTGGCAGAACTTTATTGCGACATAAGCACCAAGTCGCCCAGGCCATTCGTCACCAAATCCTTCCGGAAGCAGGTGTTTGATAGCCTGCATAGCTTTAGCCATCCAGGCGCCAATGCTTCAGCTAAGATGGTCGCTGAGCGTTTTGTCTGGCCTGGCGTGCGAAGGGACTGCCGCGAACGGGTGCGAACATGCCTTGCATGTCAACGTGCCAAAGTGCATCGGCACGTTTCATCCCCTTTAGGAACGTTCGACTTACCCCGAGCTAGATTTGCGTTTATCCACGTGGATATAATAGGCCCTCTGCCTGTATCCCAAGGCAATAGATACTGCCTTACCATAGTGGACCGCTTTACACGCTGGCCCGAGGCCACGCCCATGATGGACATGTCCGCAGAAACCGTGGGTAAGGCGCTGATATCATGGATATCCAGGTTTGGATGTCCAACTGATATCGTTACTGATCGCGGTCGTCAATTCGAATCCACCCTCTTCCAATATCTTGGAAGAGCGGTAGGATTCAGACATCGACGCACTACTGCATACCATCCTGCATGTAACGGACTCGTCGAGCGCTTCCATCGCCAGCTTAAAGCGGCCATTATGTGCCACGCCGATCCGAATTGGGTAGATACGTTGCCACTGGTCTTGCTCGGGGTGAGGAGTTCGTTCCGAGAAGACCTCAAAGCCTCATCGGCTGAATTAGTTTATGGTGAGCCATTGCGCTTACCGGGAGATTTCTTTACCATCTCCCCTACTAATTCACCCAATATCTGCGATTTTACCAATCGGTTGCGTCGTATTACGGCAAAATTGCAGCCCACTCCTGCGTCACGTCATAGTAAGGACAGAATCTTTGTATTCAAAGACCTATCCACTGCTACTCACGTATTTCTGAGGGATGACTCCGTTCGAGCTTCTTTACAACCTCCCTATTCCGGCCCATATGAAGTGGTCGACAGAGGCGATAAAGTTTTTAAAATATTGGTGAAAGGAAAGACCGTCACCGTTTCTATAGACCGCATCAAGCCCGCCTATATACTCGCTGAACAACCATCCTCTCATGAATTCCTTCCCAAACCCGTTCCCCCTTCAATCACCACGCCTCCTTCCACGCCAGGTAGTTGTGGGGAGAATATTAAAAAAACCCGTTCCGGCCGAGTAGTCCACTTTCCGGATTACTATCGACCGTAGTGACGGTCTAGGGGGGGAGTGATGTGGGCTACTTGTATACACGCCCATACATATCATACATACACACACGCACACGCACACTCAAACACTCGCAAACATACATACTTAAATAAAACATCATAATAAGCAAATAAATAAATAAACATTAATTCATATAATATTCACACGTCATTCTAAACAAAATAATAGAATGACGGATGAGCGCCCGAGTTGTGTAATGGAGCCGGGATCGTAGCCGGCCGGCCGCTTCGATACAAAAGGTGACGTGTAGTTGCGGGCGGCGCGGTAGCGGACCCCCTCACCTGCGCCTGCGCATGTTCTATGCGCCGGAGCTCTCGGCTCGCTAGTTAGTTCCGACCGGACGATGGTACCGCGCACTGATGACGTATCGTTTGTCTCGAGCCTACCCTGCTATATTGTATGCGTGTACCTAGTGCTCATTTATAGACTATTACCGTACTGTTCCTATGCTTTTTGCTTGTGCTTTGTAGTGACTATCTTGTGCTGTGCTTTCCATAAACTGTACCTATTCTGAACTTTCCTTCCTTTCTATTCTACTTGTGGTGTATACTTCCTTCTGTGTTCTAGTTTGTATTTCTGACTTTTCTATGTACAAACTATTGCTTCATAGTGAGTGCATTAAATGGTATATTGGTAGTCCTGTGTGTTTTGTTGTGCTTGCGCATATTACCCGTTTACGCCTACCACTCAACACACCGTCACCTAACCATCCGGTGCACCACCGCGCTATATCATATATTTTAACATATAAAAAAGTATATAATTCTAAAGAAATTGTAATCCTAATCTGGCCAAAAACACACTCGGGTAGGGGGAACAAATGTATAAAAAGTCACGTTGTAGATTGCCATCGTTTCTGGATTGTGCTGAGCTTACCTCGAAAATCGTTGTAGTATTTGCTAAAGCACCATAAAAAGGGTCTCAGTGGCAAAAAAACTGTATGCCAAAGTTCCGACACTTAAAAAGTCGAGGAAGCATTTGTTATATGAATATTTAAGGCAAATTTCACCCTTTTAGAAGGTAATATTTTAATCGTAATAAAGTAAGGGAGTTTCCTTGCGGAACAAGCCGTGCCTTTGATGTTGACGTTTTATTCGCCCACTCGGCCACCGCCTGACGCCGCCCGCCCGGCCGCCGCCGCCCCGCGCACCCCCGCCGCCGGCCGCGCTTTATTATTTAAAGACCGCTGTCGCGTGACGCCACTTTGGCCCACACACGCACACACACAAATAAACTAAACTTGGATCAAAGATAAAAGTGCACATTATTTGTTATCTTAATGTACCTCTCAAAAAGTATTACTTTTATACGTGACTGCGTTTGAAAGAATTAAAATTATATATATTTGAACCGGTGAGTACTATTTTTACTGATTGCCTCAGTGGTAATATTGGCAAATTGTATGAAATACACAAAAAAATATTAATTATAATTTAAGTTTCATTTCTTTATGTCAACATTAATGACTCGTAGTAACTACAAGTACTAGTAACGACACGAAAAACCATTTTTAACCCCAAACTTCACAAAGGAAGTTCATGATATACAAACAGAGGCTAAATAAGATTTGTCAAGAAAATAGAGTTTAGAGAGGTACCAATTATATTGCGATGAACTAATCGATTTCGAATTGCTGGAATTCTATAAGTTATTATCGTAATGGCGGCCACACACGTAACGGTGTAACTGTGCAAGTCTGGCTCGCGCAAACATTATTTCTGTCAAAAAGAGCTTCGTAGTATGAAGTTTACGCAGTTTTTTGCCCACACACGTTCCAGTAGACTGGTGCAAACGCAGACTCGCACATATACGAGTATATCATTACGTGTGTGGCGGCCATTACACTCCGATTAATGACAATATTTCTATTAAAATAACTTAACTGGCATTCCTTGGCCAGTTGGGCCAACGCTGTACCCTAGCCCCTATTATACTTATCTCCATATTATTTCATTGATAAGTAATTACATTTATTTAAATACGTCGTTCTTTTAAGTCAGATTTTTATAGAAATCCTTAGGGAAGACCTTTGTTCAGCAGCGGACTTGCTGTGGCTGACGAGAGAGAGAGAGAGGGAAAGTCGTCGATTTCATTATGTTTCTTTAACAAATACTTTCCTTTTGAATTGTACTCCGTAACAAGGTTCTACGATTCGTGGATCACATTACAAGTAAAACAACAACAATCACAGCCCGTCCTGCTAAATAGAATAAAGAGAACATTTAGAATAGCCACTAGAAGCTCATTAAAATTTGCTTCATTAGTAGTACAATATAATGTTGTTTATAAACGGAAAACAGTACAATTAATTGCGTCCACTTGAACCCTTAGACGGCGAGCCGGCACCGAACACGATATTAACGCGCCGAATTAAATTCAATGGCTTACTCTGAATTCATTTGGAGGCTGCTAAAATTTTAATATTAAATGTGATTATGGCTCATAATAAATACACAAGTACCGGGAAAGTGCTCCTCTAATTGATATTGGCCGGGCACAAAAATTGAAAGTCGGTTTCGCTAAAAATATACATTAACTACAGGATAACAGGCTGCAAACTTAGACCTTCCAAGAAAATAATTCAGAAGTTGAACTGTTCGCTCCGTGTGCTGACTTACGGCCTTCTATTATCTTATACTTGGATATGGACTTCGTTAGCATTCCATGAATACGCAGTTTTAAATTTGCTACTACCGGGAACTGTATTGAGCAATGTTTAATATAATATTACTATAAAAGTATTTACTTCTGTTAAAGAAATTAATCAAAAACGATGCAAAAACGAAATTTTGAAAACGAATAGTTATCGTCCAATTTTGCCTACAGCAAAGCGGTAGTCAAAATGTGCGTCTAGTTGAAGTGACATCGCGTGATTTTGAAACAGTGAATTCAAGTGAGAGAGTGAATGATATTGTCCGGGGCTGGGAGTTTCCCCGCGAGTGTCGCCGCTGTGAGATGTCAATATCGGCCGGCGGCGGGTCGGCCGGGCCCGTATAAATTTGAGTATTAACGCGGTCGCCTCGCTAATACTGGCCCGCAAACCCTCCAGTGATATATGGTTTCATTTAATAATAACCAATAATGCAAAGTGTTCAACCCTTCAGATCGGGGTTAAAGACCAAGTCTTAATTCTATTCCGGCCTAGTTGACCCTTTGCAGGTGTTATCGCGTGTATTCAGTTCACGTGTTGTAGGAAGATAACAATTTTTTTTTATCTTGAAAGCATACGAACCGCCGAGCTAGTTGTAAACGAAGTTATTAGATATTATCAGATCAGATATTCCTACAATCATCATCCATGGCGCACATAGTTCAGAAACTATGTATGTACTATGTAGGATAACTATGACGGATGGTTAGGGATGGGTAAAATAAGAAGCTGTAAAACAAGAGGCCACGGGCTCGACACCGGCACCGAAACAAAATATGTTTATGAGATGCACAGATATAACATAGAACTGTGTTGTGTTTTCTCCAAACTGGGCGGAATTCTGTCTCTAAACCTAGACGATAACAAGAACAGAAGCTCTTACTAAAGATCCTACATATATTATAAAGGCAAAAGTTTGTATGCTTGTTACTTCTTCACGCTCCAACGGCTGGACCAATTTTGATGAAATTTGATATTGAGGTAGCTGACACCCTCGATTCGCACATAGGCTATTTTTTATTCCGAAAATAATAAGTGTTCCCCTGGGGTAAGCAAGGAATTCAACTATGTACATTTCATACTGTTCAATCTCAAAGATTTGGTTTACAATAGAATATGGGGCGAATGAAATGGGATATAAGAGGATAGGATTGCACGCCTTGAGTCATGGAACAGATTGAGATAGGACAGGACGGAAAAAGCAGTGTAAAAGAAGGCAGTTGCGTTGAGTTTATATATAAAACGGTTAGTACGTAAAATTATGTATATGTGTCTGATGTGGACTGGACTCAAATAGCTTTTGCACCCGGGTGAAGCCAGGCCTGGCCGCTAGTACTACATATGAGGAGTATGTAAGGGTCGTTTAATATTCACTCCCTTATCGGTTTACGTCGTCTGAGATCCAGTTGCCGCTCTCAGCGTTTTTGTTCGCCGGCGGAAATAGGTATTTGCGCACCTTTGATTTATGGCGGTGTCGTGTTTAAATGTCAGTGAATCGTCGCTTCATTATTTCCCGCGGAGATAAATGACGAGTCAACGGGACTTCTACTTATTCTTTAATTGTTACTCTTGAAATTTTCTTCACGTTCCTATTGTCTCGTTGATCTAGTGGCAACTTAGGAATTAACTGTGGGATGCTGGATCCGATTCCTAAATAGGCCAATTTACTTACATACGGGAGTTATTCCGTTTAAATTATCTCATATGTTACCTATGAATTTTACCCGATACGCCACGCATCTTATTATATTCTAAAATGTAAATAAGCTGTTCGATCCGTGGCTGACTCTAGTTGAACCTTCACCTACTTGTCCCTTGAGGACGCGAATTCAATAAGCAACCAAAAGCTACCAATGCCTTGACGCTGGTTGATAAAACTGTTCATTAAATTTAATAGCTATTAATGCGCTATTAATGCGTTTATGAGCAGGACACAGTTAAGAAACATTATTCTAAGATAATCATAATTCATGAAACACGCAGAGCGTCGTCTCCAGTGACGTGCCAATTAAAATGGTATAATAAATAAATTAATTATGTAATAAATAACGTGGATAATACTTTCGGGTCACGGCGCGATACCGTTTATTTGTTTAATCTAAATGCTAATTGTCCGCACGGGGAGGCGGCGGTACCCCCTCCTGTCCTCTTCCCTGTACCCAGCCGCCCACCCGGGCCTACCTGCGGAGCACCGCCGGAGTGTGGACGCTACACTCGCAATGACATCCCGTTTGTGTGCTACCAGGGACAGCTAAAGCCCAGGTGTTTGTGCACATTTGCCGCGACCCGGTGCTCCTGTGTACGCGTGCCGAGCTGCTCTTTACAACGCAAACGGCATTCGTCAATGGATGCGGAAATCAATACGCTAGTAATTTGATTGCAAATTGTATACTAATCCCTTAATCTCAGTTGATCCGTGTCTGTTCAGGAATCATTTTACATCACATAGTTTATTCCGGTGTGAAAATGTGAAATCTGGTTTTTCCAACTGTACTGTACTGTTCTGTATCAGCCCATATACGTCCCACTGCAGGGCACGAGCCTCCTCTACAACCGGGAGTACGATTGAGCGTGGTTAGGCCATATAGTCCACCACGCTGGCCTAGTGCGGGTTGGCGGACTTACATACCATAAATTTTTTTAATCACTACGGTATGTAGGTTTCCTCAAAATGTTTTCCCTCACCGTTATAGAGCGTGGTGATTGACTATTAATACACACATGACTCTGAAAAGCCAGAGATGTGCCCTGAGATTTGAACCCGCGACCTCCGTAAACATGTTGGCAGCCGCGTCTGGTCTGTTTACCAACAGGCCACTACGTATCTTTTTCCAACTATCGCTCTACAAACAACTAGAACTTGGATTCAATTTTGTCTTTTAAAAAACGACCTGAAAAGCTTTCCTGTGATTTGGAACGGGATTGATAACCTTAGTTACAAGAAGAGTTATAATATAAATGCCTAATCTCGCTGCAACCTCCTGTCACTTACTCGTATGATAGCTTGTAACCTTCGAATGTCACTCAGTTGTTTGTTAAATAATTGGTAGGATTTTAATTTTTTTTTAACTTAATTTTTGTTACTATAGTCTATTTTTATTACTGCATTGTTTTTGTTATAACATATTGTTTATATCGTGTTGATTTTGTCTAGATTTAGTATATTAGATATAATTAGGTTGCCGAATTTAATTAACGTAATTGATGTATGCCGTTTTAATTAAAATAAAGAAAGAAATAAAATAAATATGCCACAAACAGAGCTACTTGTTGGATCATGCCTATCAGTAATTACTTATTGCAACTTCACCGCCATTCAGATCTATAATGTGTGGAATGAAACGCAGTAACGGACTGAGAACCAGCGGCGATGAATATCCGACATCCGCGTCAAAAGCTACAAATTAAAACGCGATTTGGCTCATTGAAACCGACTTCGAACGGAACGAACGCTGTGACTGCGAACCTCGCGTATTATGAGACATTTATGTATTAAATTATATATGCATTAGTTTATTAAAATATTGTTTTCGTGCCAATATTAAATAGGGATATGGAAAATCAACAATGTTTTCTCTATATTCCAGGTTGTACAGCACAAACTTCAAACCATATATTCACTAGTAATATTCTACAATTACCTATGTAGGTACTAATTCCGTTACTTTACTAGTAAAGGAATCTCTTCCAATAATCAATCTAAAACACCATGGAAATCGTGGGGCTTTTGGCCTGCGTACAATAAAAAAAATGTATTTTTAATAGTGCCAGAAAAAAATATGAACAAATACTGATCAGAAATTTCAAGACGCTACTTCTCGTGATGGCACATAGATTCAATTTATCTGCGGTGCGGCGGGCGCTCTGCGGCGACTAATTCACAAAAAGAACCACCGCCCGATCAATTACCGCGATTAGTCGACAATTGAGCACAAACCGGCGGGACCGAGCCGACCGCACCGACACACTCGCCGCCGCGCAGCGCAGCGCAGCGCTCGCAATCTATTAGCACACGACTTTACACGCCAACTCGCGGCTCTCTTCACAACTATACTAGTGGCAACATTTATCAATATCACTGCATTTTGAAATACTAACGAAGAATCATATTTTGAACCCAAATTAAAATTAAAAAACTAAAATTATTGAAGAAACATAAAGCATTACGGAAGCGTTAATTAAGAGATTTTCCACGCTCTCCCATCCTGGGATATATCTATAGGTCTAAACAAAAAATGTTTCGTGAATAAAGTTAATTAAAAGTGTGTAGATGTTACCGGAGATAGGCAATAGTGCCCCTCCGTCGACGTTATCTGCAGACTACTCGGTGCCGTTCATTCATTATACATATTTTGCATTAGTTCACAACGCGTGCCGACTTACAAACAGTTAAATTCTGCGTGTGTGTGCGTAAGGTCAAGAGCAGTGCCACACATGCCCCTAATTACGTGTGCGTGCATGTGGTTACAAAATAATACATACGTCTCAAACAGACATAAAGTGCATTTCACCTCCCTGTTGTGTGTCCATAAGATTATTCGTGCTCCTAATAATACATTCTTGAAAATATTTTTTTTTTTCTTAAAAACATTTAATTTAATTACCAAAATAACCAACAAAACGTGCCTATGTCCCTGTTTTGTTTTGATTTTAATAGTGAAATCACAGCTAATTACAAAATAAAATACCTTACTATCCGTGAAGTGAAATTAAAAATACATGCCTGGTTAGAAACATTGGACTACCAATAAGTTGAAGACCTGGTAAAAATAATTTCATAATACATATAAACTTTATTTTTACACAAATACAAACACATATAAACTCTATTTTTACACATACACAAATACATACACTCGCACACTCTTTTTATCTTCTATAAACATCCTAATGATTAACGTGTAGTCACTCATCCCACCATTTGTAATATATTTTGATTTATTCTCAATTGATATCGATCTTCACAATTCAGGTCTTGAACCTAGCGTGGAGATCACCGACAAAATATTATGTTTTGTAATTTTAACATACATTTGATGTAAGCTCTTTGTATTTTTAAGTTTCTTTTTTATGTACTTATGTCCATTGGTCTTAAATAAATATTATTATTATTATTAAATAAATTAAAAGGGATTGGTTTTAATGTTTCCACGAGTGAGCGAGTTTGTTGACGCGCGCGGAGACTCCGTGCGAAGTTCCACCACGCCAAAGCCTTAAATGAATGAAAAAGCAATTGTGCAGCTCAGCGAAACTATGCGAGTGACAGAAAACCTCGCTCGTGCTCATCGTTTTTGAACCTCACCAATCAAACGCAGTGTTCTGTGTCCAGCCACGCCGCCAAAAGAAACCGACGTATAAAAAACTCTCCGATTTCATGTGGAACTTTTAATTTACTACGTGGGTGTAAATGAAAACTTTTTATTTTTTAAATGGATTCCCAATCTGGATTCGTAACGGGTGCATGAACCACTGGCTCTGCGAAGGATGTTAAGCTCTCATCAAGTCTCCTTAAAATCACACAACATTCGCTATGAAAATTCCAATACCTGACTGGCCACTAATCTATTACATATAATAAATTTGTAACCGATCGATGTCTGTACACAGAAGGTAAATGAGAAAAACTGATTTAGGGGGACTATATTAAAGTAATAAAAACTAAAACAATGATTTTTGAATTTTAGAATTTTGGTCTGTTTATCAATGCAGTTGTGCGCGATAAATTCAGAAACGGTGTAACGGATGTGCGTTTCTGGTATGGAGATAGCTAACACCCTAGATTAACACTTGGCTACTTTTTATTCCGAAAAATGTGGTGTTTCCGTGGATGATGAAATAATTCCGATTTATTTGTTACTTTTTTATAGTCAAAGGGATGGGATGGGCCTGATTTATATGCCTTGAGTGAGAATGAGACGGGACTGGACGGAAAATTTCAAATAAAGTTAATCAAAAAACGAAGTTTTCGGGTAGAAGCTAGTCTATAATAAAACAATTTCACCACCTAAACGCTTTACAAGTCAACCTGACGGACTCAAGCCTAAGGCCACCGACTCAGCGTAGGAGGATACCGATGTCTACCACCAGTCGTCATTATCATTAGACACAATTTTTGCGGGCTGTGTTGTTAGTCCATCTTGACCCATTTTTTATGTCAATATATACTTTAACTACCTAGACACGTACCAAAACGTACACAAAGCGCCAAGCGACAATACGGAAGGCTGTTCAATATATTCCGCACTACGCTGGGGAAAAAATGCATATTTGATATAATAAAAGCGACGTGACCGATTCCCCGGGCGCGCGTATAAGCACATTTGATATTTCCGCGATGCACCACTCCGTAATAGGATAACCTGCGCTGAGTAGGCGCTCGCCCGCCTTGTAGCCTGCTGTAGAGTAGGCAAACTACAAAGCGAAAGGTATAGCATCACTCACTGACGGCGCCGTGGCGGCAACTCACACCGACGCAAATACTCTCCAGACTGTACAAAATATAATCATACAATAAGTATTTGTTTTGTCATCTATCTTGGAGAAGGGTATATTTTACAAATTTCCAACCTACCTCTTTCTTAATACGAACTACACCGTAATTGTATACTACGCTAATGATCCTGCACTTAGGATAAAAATGTGTGAAATGAAATATCATATTTTTTTATTGCATACGTCCGGCTAACAAGCAAGCATTTCTCCTGATGGTGAGTGATCCCTGCCGCCCATGAACATTCACAACGCTTAGATCATGGATGTGTTGCCGGCCCATCAGATAAGGAGGGGAGCGGGAAGAAAAAAGGATGAGATGAAAAAAGAGGGAATAGATATGCGGCATTTTCACTCACCGAACGAAACGCGACAGCCAAGCTATTGCTTCACGTCTATCTCCTGTAAGACAGTGGTACCACACCGGAAGAGTCCACCCATTCATGCTCAGTCATGGTTGACAACAGCGTGGCTCTACCAGTTGCAACATATTAACTGTAACCTGACTTTGAGAACCCAGTATAATTTATATATTAAATAAATAACGAAATCAAAATAGTCACTTAAAAACTGATTACTTACCCCATCATGAGATAATTTGTTGCGGTTATTAGAAACTACGAGAGACGTTTGGTTCCACAAAACGCAGGCCCAGCTCTCAAAGAGTTAGCATTTTAATGTATTAAATACGGTAAGACTCATTGACAAAAATACTAATATTGTAATACTAACGCTCTTCTTATGCAACTATGTATCCGTACAAGTAAATTGGTAATGCAATTCCTACGGGATTCACGACTCGCTCGCGTGTGCGGTGTGAGTGGAGGCGGCGGCGCGCGGCTCACGATCCTTCCCTTTATTCAATTCGTCGTTTTGCATAAACTGTTTACTTGGGCGGAGAGCGCGCCGGTGGAGCCCGCCGAGCCGCCTTTTGTCACTACTCACTACAACTACGTAGACTCCGCACTCCGCCGGCCAGCCCGCACTCATCCGATATGCATGCGCCGCCGCCCGCCGACCGACTCTACGCCGTCTTTTGCGTACCGTTCGAGCCGGGCTTGACGAGCTAGCATCAATGTTGTGTATGTTATCCCTAGTTTGTTTCTATAATAAAGTCATTCTATGAAATATTGAGGGGATTTCTATATAAATAATTATAATAAATACATCCAACAGTCACATACATATGAGTATTGAGTGAATTTGACCTGCCCCACATTAAGTTCAATTAAGTTTGATGTCTTGGGTATTAGAAACTACGAAAGACTGTTGGATCTCACAAAAAACCTGACCCGAGGTAAATATACAGATTGCACAAGGTAATAAAGATAGAGCTCTAAAAGCCTCGTACAGATATTCACACCTCGCCCATACACAACAGTTTCACCCAACATGCATTATGGTTGTATTCCCATTAAATTTGGCAAGTCCCTACTCCCCAATACGAAGTCGTAGCGATGACATCCACAACAGACCCAAACATAAACACAACGCGGCATCCGAAACAAATACAGCGATAATGACACAAGTTAAAGGCTAAAACGAACCGCTGAAAAATTAAAGTGTTCCGGTAGAACAAAACCGAGTTTAGTGTCGTTAACCGCGCTCCCGGTTGCGCCGCTTGCTCCGGTGTGAGCGGTACCTCCGGTATAGCCGGTGCCGCGAGCCCACCGGTAGTAGGGCCGGCCGACCGAGGGCCTGGTAAGCGGTGAGCCCACGGCGCCGTCGGCTGCAAGTGATATAAAGTTAAGCAATAAGTGTTACACACCGCTCGCTTGTTGTTTGTTTGCACATAAACGCCTCGACACACTGCGTGCACCTCACCCCGACACACCGTGTCGGCACCACACTTGCTCTAAGCTGTACGTACACAAATGAACCTTCAACTTGAATTTTTAATCGAAATATTTAATATTACCTAATAATATTATTGTGACAATAAAATAACTAAGTGCCTGTGCATTTTACTTAGATATTTTATTATAATGTTATACGTTATTGACAGCCTCCGTGGCGCAGTTGGTTAGACGCCGCCTGTGAAACGTGAGGTCGCGGGTTTGATCCCCGCACCGAGACAAATGTTTGTGTGAATCACAAGTATTTGTTTCGGGTGTAGGTGTTTGTAAGACCGAAAAGCCTTTCGTAGTTCCTGTTACCCACGACACAAGACTCGATCTTAGTGTGGGGTCAGGACTATGTATGTGACTGTTAGATGTATTTATTTATTATGTATTAAAAAGCGCGGTACAACCACAAGCACATTTTTATAGTATCAAGACGGCCACTAAGCGACCGATTTACCAAGTGAAAGGAATAACCACTGACCGCCAATAGAGCAAACTTAACAAACAGTGAAGAAGACTATGGATAGAGAATATCACGCTTCAAGTTTATAATTATGATTTATTGGACCTCAGTTACAGCACAAGATCGCTTACTGTGTGGCGAGTTGTCGTGTGGCAAGTGGGCACGACGTGGGTAAACGGGCACGCGTGGCGGCTGATCCGGCGAGTGGGTAAACAAATTAGTTATGTCGCAGTAGAGCGCCAGCCGCCAAGTGCTCCGTCACACCACACGGCACCACACACTCACGCCACGGACACACTTCCTTCTTCGTTCATTTACATATATATACATGCAGATCAGATATGTGTCATCAGATCCACTGTGAAGATTGATTAGGAATAACGTAGGATGATGTAACCGTAGCGTCGGTTGATTTCAGTCCTCATATACATGATGTATCATTCTAATCACACTTTCATATAATTTACATAATTATTGTTATATAAGAACTAATACATATTTCTGTATGTAACTGAGGTTGCAACATAAAAGAATCACGATTTCCATATTTCGATGCATCCAGCAACAAGTGACCGCGAGCTAATCTTTGAAAACATCTATGTGGAGAATGAGTGTAAATTTTTGTGGCCAGATTTCACGGCAGGCGTTGGTACTATGATCGCAAGGCGCGGCGGGGCGCGGCGGGGCGGGCGCAGGGTGGTCGCGAGGCGCGTATGACGGCCGGGTCGTAACTCAAGTTAATCTAATAGAAACCGCACAATATCACTTGTTGAGATTACTTGGAGCGAGTTGAACCGCGCGCCGCACCTCGCCGCACATCACCGCTCCCCGCCGCTACGTCACACACCTTCCGCGCTTTTCGCTTTCTTCATGTTATAAGCTATAGACATTGCTATAGACAATTGTAAAAAAACATACAGCTTTAACTCTATTTGTATAACAATTTAACTAAATCTCTTATTCATTTAGTAACTGTTTTCGTGCCTCATGACAATTTGCAATTAACACACAATAGGTATTATCGATTGATTCTGAAAACTATTGTGTATACCTATTCTATCAACAAAGTTGTGTATGCTACGTAATATTTAAAATAGTAAACAGTGCATCGGCTGGGAGGCGGCGCGGCGCGGCGCGACTCAGCGTATTATATCGCGGTAATCAGTCGGCAGACAATGGTCCTATAATCTGTTTATGTAGTGCCTATTATCATATTATGTACATACATGATGTATGGTAATCCTTAAGCACACAACGCGACCCCATTTCTCATGCTACACGGCTTTATTTGTATTATATAATGGCATTATTGACCCGTCAATAATCCCTAAACATGTTGCGTATTACAAGAATATTATGTGTGCTCAGTGTGTCTCCGCTCCCAGAGGATCCGGATTAGGATTTATCTTAAGAGACCCACTCCGTCTCATAGACTTGTACCAATATTTAAATAAAATATTGTAATCCTGTAATATTTACTTAGCGTTTGTGATGGTTTAAGACATTGGAGGTTGTAATTGGGAACAAAAATGTATAATAAAAAGTGTTACCTAGCTGTGTAGGCACTAGGCACTATCCGCAGTAATATAGAATTACTGCTTATTTAATTCTACAATTTCGCGATTACAGGGACTGAAAAATTCAAAATACATTATTTTATACATCCGATAAGTATGTAATAAGCGTATTGTATTTTATATCAGTACTGATATTACCAATACAATGAATACTACATACTTTCAAAAGCTCGCTTCAGTTATTACAAAACTTCAGTACTTGCAACCCGTCTAACTTAACATTAACTACACATGAAAAAGTCTTGCCCAGACGTCCTGAAGCAAGTACACGTTTTATTTATTCGCTCGCATGAATAATGACTCAATTTACAGAGTATTGTGAAAGACCTAAACTCGTAGGAGCGCGTATCCTGGATTGTTGGTAGGGGCTGACCGAGGCGAAGGTTTCACGCATTGATGGCTCGCCGCGCGGGTGACAGCTGACGGAGCTATTCCGAATCACTGCGCCGGCCGTGGCCGCTTACAGGGAAAAATATGGAGACGGAGCCAGGCATTATATGGGGGCCTTTACCGCTTATTTAACAGAGCTAAATTATAGCTTGCAAGGATTTACTTTGTATTAATGTTATCATACTAGTTTGCTTCTCCATAAGGTACTGTCTTTATAGTTTCTATGGTAATTCGATTATCGAACTAAATAAAATTATCCTTTTTATATTATGGACATTAATTGTCGGTATGGGGAATTTATTTATTTATTTTTACACAAAACAGCTTACAGTCTGGAAGCCGTTACAATGCGAGGCTAAAATACAACGAAAATTATTAAATTACTTAAGATGTTTAGGTTTATCGAACTATCATACATTGATATACTATATAAACGGAAGTTTTGAGGTTAAATCTGGTCCTGAATATCTTCTTTATTCTTAATATATAAGACATAATCAAGTATCGACTCAATAGTATAGAATACATTATACAACAGAATCCAGCAAACGAGCAACCAGGTCACCTGATGGTAAATGATCACTGCTGCCCATGAACAACCACAACGCTTGGAATATGGATGTGTTGCCGGCCTGCCAGATCGGGAGGGAGCGGAAAAAAAAAGGATAGAAAGAGGAAAGCGGTATTGGGCATCTACATAACATGAACAATTGTTAGACACGAGTCTCTCAGAACAAATATGTAGGTACTGTCGCTACCCTCACACGTTGCCAATACAGAAAACAAGAAGCAATTGAGTGAAATTCAACGATACACACTGACCGTGCAGCGTTTGTCCTTCAACGCAAATCGCATTTGGGAGCCGTGTGCGGTGGGCGAGGGCCCCGCACTACACACGACACACAGGCCGCGCGCCACGACACGCCACCGCACGCCACGAGACACCACGGCCGGCCGGCGCGTGTACACACTCTAACGAACGTTTGCATTGTCCACGTGTCAATTGAATGACGCTCAATAGCGATATGAAACGTAGACGGACCGACCAATACTGCAATATTAGCACACTCGACCAGATAAACTGGCTGACTTTCCGCTTTGTTGGCTTCAGATCTCTACTCGTATTTACCAGAATTCACAGAAGACGTAGAACTTTACCTTGATATTATATAGGTAGCCAGTTACCAATTTTCCCTTATGACATACCCAAATGTTTCGCAGACAAGCAGAATTGGATTATAGCATCTTGTGCAGACATTTAGTATCCTGGCAATTTGTAGACGCCGTGTTTGGATTTAGGAAATCGAACGCCAAGTGAACTCCGACAATATGGTTAGACCATATTCATATAAAAGTTGCACGAAGACCTCAAATCATGATACGCAAAACATCATGACGATTGCGTTGTAATCTATGGAGAGGAGGGGTGGGGAGATATTTTAATCTCAGCTATAAATACCTCATATGAGAATAATTTTATGATGAGTAACATTACAAATAATAAGGCAAACTTATTATGAAAATGCTGCCCATCCAGTTAGCTGATGCTATAAAATCAAAAATCTACAGAAAATCGCCTATTTTCTCATAACAACATTTATGCAAGATAATACAATAGTGTGTGTAATGTAAAGTGCTATAAAAACTACAAACCAAATAAATTTTACTATGAAAACAAGCGTGTCTTTTGTCTATTTTCGGTACTTGACTTGAACAAAGCGGGGGATATCGCGGAAGATATTAACACTACACAATACGGATTGTAATGCCTACTCTGGTATCGAATACTTTTTCATTTGGCATATAACAATTCGGCAGACAAAAGCGCTAACAATGATTTGAGTGGGAGGGGGGGCGGTCGGCGGGCGAGTAGCTTTGTGGTTCGATTTCCATCGGGCGAGAGACGTGTGGAATGGAGCGGAAGACTACGCGGCGCACTGGTGTAGTCTAGTATTGTGTTGTACGCATGTGAGGCAGCGCCGGGCGCACGCACTGCATCACTGGCGCCACCGACACCGGGCTAACGATGTGTGCCCCGCGTGCGGATGCGGTTACTCCTCTACCAACGGACGTACTCATGGGGCTTTTAGGGGTCATATTTATAAAATGTTTATATAAAATCACCTACTTATAAAATTTGAAGATTTTATGTTGTTCGTGATGACATGAAGACTCAACCCCTTAATATGAGCCACGTAAGAAGACTCAAAGTCGCTCAACAAACTGCTATTTTCCCACGAGATGGTATCAGAATTTTCGAGAACTACCTATAAACAAACTAAAATGGCAGTGGCAAAGTACATATATGCGCGGAGACCTGACGACCGATGGGGTCTAAAATCCTCCGTGGCGCAGTTGGTTAGAAGCTGGCTATAGAACGAGAAGCCGCGCGTTCGATCCCCGCACTGAGACTTATTGTGGGATGAGGACTATGTATGTGATTGTTGGGTGTATTTGTTACTATTTATTAAAAGTTCTTGAGTGGAGGCTACTTACAGGCATGCGTAGCTTTTAAGTGTCCATCTACATGATGAACGGAAGTTGAAATAAAACTTGCAGAAAATCTTCGGCTGCAAATAGCTGTTCAAGTAATACCACTTGTTGAACACTGAAAAATGGACATCAGTGGGTCTGAGACCCCCTAACACTTGCATCGACTACGTGCCTGTATGTGTGCATGCGGCTATGCGACGCGTCCTGCTCAGCAAATATGGATTTGAGACGAACTGAATCAACATGATAGCACGCAGCGCTCGGCGTGCACCGCTCCGCACCGCCACACACCGCTCCACACCGCACCGCGCCACTGCTAGGACAATACTCGTATTTACACAGAGGCTGGAGACGGCCGTGCCTGCACTCGCCAATGATCCACTTACAAGCATGGCTCAGTGGCGCAGGTCGCAACACTGCATATTACCCACGTATCACGACTCCATTGTGTTGTGGACATTTACATGCGGCATTTAAATCATTGGAATGATTGGAAGTATCACAATTACTATTGAATTGGTGTTCATCACTATTGAAAAATAAACTCACACAAGATATTGTGATTTCCTTTTCATAAGACGTCTTCAATTTATTTCCAACTCCTCCTATTGATTTAACTTTATGGTTGGTCAATTTCTCTGGGCTCGGTGGCGATTTCAATCTTATGTTACACTCTTGTAAGTTGTTAAAGATTTAAGTAATTTAAACAATGACCCCAATTGAAAGAGTCGCGAAGCTTAGTGTAGTTACAGTTTGATGCTAAATAAAATCTCATTGATCGCTGATCAAGTCAAAAAATAAGTAGATATGTACGTTCCTAATATTTACCGAATAAATATCTACAATACTGATATTAAGCAACTATCAGAATCAATGGCGACGTGACCAGGCGTATCGGAGCTGGTTCTTCTACAGCTAGCGTTTTTGGAAATCCTTCTGAGAAACTCGATATTAGCGGTAATCTCGCAGAGTGCCCGCGACCCGCCACACAACCACTGCTGTTTAACATGTACGTGTGTGTTCGTGTGTGCGTGTGTGCAACAGGGATAGATTGGATATCCATTATTAAGATTTAAGACGAGACCGCCGCGCCGGCCCAATTTGTTCGAGTGTTTCATAATGTACTCGAATATTGTTGTGATGTGTGGCGGATACTTGGCGGGTAATATTTCTTTACAATAATTAATGAATCTGTTTATAATTCATCTGTAAGATCCTGTTACGTTTTATTAAAAAATATTAATTAAAATTCTTAACTGCGTTAGAAATGTGTATTGATAGTTGATTACCACGCACTGTAGCGGTAAAGAAAAACATCGTAAGGAGGTATGCAGGACTCGATAGCGATTTACAAGAATTTCTATGATATACAAAAAATGGTGTAATTAGCTGAAGTAGAAAGAAATAACGGGCGTCCTCTAGTAATTACTTTACGTGTCAGTTCCCTTTTTATCTTCTATCCATCTTAAGCAAGGATGTCAAATATATATTTTAAACGAATTTCAATATTTTTTATCGTTCATAGGCACTACGAAGACCGAATGCTAATAGACATTAAACCAATTTTGCAGCAACATCTGCATGCCAAACTATTAACAATCAGCTCGAAAGAGGAAATATATAAGTATATAGTATGTTTTGTAAAATGTGTAACGACATGCTGCGACTCACAACTTCGCCTAGGCAATAGAATGTATCTCTTGGGAAATTTTCTACAGAGCGATGATAATAAGCCTTCTCAGTGCTAAATGTAAATTACTACAAATAATACCCATTAGTTTTAATTTATTGCTTTCATTTGCATTTCAATTACTAGCACGCACAATATTCCGTCACTTATGTACAAAGAACTTAATAAAAATTAAAAATAGATGTATACTTATATACCTTCATACGCTCACACCCGAAACCATGAGGGTAAGAAAAGACTATGAGTCTCCACTTTGCTTCGTCTTGATATATCACTTTTACCGCAATCACTTTCATCTATCTTTGCATGAATTCTAATCAAATCAGGGTGATTTTGACGTAACTCCTAGTTAAGACCCTAAGTCTTGTTTCGTGTAAGAAATAAATTATAACACAGAGACCGCTACAACATACCGTTCTGGACATATTATTAAAGTGATCCTTTGTTTTTGTTCCTGGATTTTTACTAGTAACAAAGGTGGTGATAACCGCAATATTGGGTGACCGCACATGCTACTTAATCGGTTAATTAAAAATTTAAGTAGGTATGTTTTGTAAAACACGCCACTACTCATACGACTCACACAACTACATTAAATGCACGTCAGCTAACACGGCAGTAAATACCACGGTTAACGGATTCGCAGGACACTCGCGGCAGCCGTCCGAGCTCCCTCGGGACGTGCCGCCAGCCTCCCGCCAGGCGCCATTAGCATCCACCACCGAGCACCGAACCCCGGCCGCCATTCAAATGAGCCGGAAACTCCAACAGCCACTCCGTGTAATGACCCAGTGACTCGAAGCCAATCGGTTAGGTGGATGTACAGCATCGTCCTTCGAGATATTAATGCTGCAGCGATGCCTGTCATTTCAAGCTGTGTAATATGTGTGTAATGGTACGTTATGGTTCAACTATAGTCTGGCAGTAGCTAGGTCCGTCAATAAATCTTTTTCGATAAGTTTTTTACCTCTACTGTTAGAATAATGACAACAATATAAAGCCACATACAAGATTAATATGTAATATGATTTTAAGAGAATCATATTGGATTATTAATAAAAATAATAAAAAGTATTTATATATAAATAAAATAAATACATAAATACACCCAGCAGTCACATACATAGACTGACTGACTGACCCCACACAAAGACCGAGTCTTGTGTCTTGGATATCAGGAACTACGAGAGTTTTCAGTCTCACAAACACCCAGACCCGAGACAAATACCTGTTCATCACACAAATATGTGTCTAGACGCAAGGGTCGAACTCGCGGCTTCTCGTTTCGCGGTCGGCGTCTAACCAACTGCGCCACGGAGGTTGTCCGTATTGATATTATAGAAATAGAAGATATTTCTCTTCGTATGCATCGCACCGATCTAATAGCCTGTCTTTGATGTTGTGGGCATTGTTGTTTATGTGCATTACAAACTTAACCAATTAACCAACTGCCACTTCATTACAATAATTGTCGCTGGTCCAATTAGTTTATCCGATTATGAAATTTATGTCTAATTCTCCACAGGGGATTAGGAATTAGTAAATACCGCTATATGTCTTTATATTATCTGCCTATATTATCTCTCGGTTGCATTATGCAATAATTACAGTAATCCGTAAGGTATACTTTTCCTGTGTTGCGTCTTACAAAAAATATAATAAATAGACTAGGTACAATAAATGTAATTTTAAATCAGCTCTGCTCGACTAATGTTTTACTAGTGTCATGTAAAAATGTACCATGAAGTGCCAGTTTCCGGTTCTTTCGGTGACATTGCCGACGACTCGACAGCTAGCGGTGAGATATTCCTATCGACCTATTGGTATAGAGAACACCATACGTATGATATGATAGCAAGTCGTATTGAATCACGCAAATGAATCCCTTTTAGTATTCTGCAGACTGCATGGCTATATTACTATGCTTTAGGCAAGCCGGAAAAATTGTATCGGCTAGCGAGAAGTAATGACCTCGCTTATTCGTAGTAATAATCGCTCGCTCGTTTAAATTCCTCAGAGCTCGCCACCACGTGTATTGTAGTCATTTTGCCGTGTTAGTATAAAAGAGGTAGTCCGCGCAGAAGCAGATAGGCATTGGTTTTCATTATAAGGAATAGATTCGCAGCGATAAAATTGATAAGCATTCTCCGCCACGCGGGGCGAACGGATCCAACGTGGCTCACTTCAATTTATATGTGCACATACATACTATATTATTTATTTGGGTTGTAGTGAATTGTGTGGGGGTGGTGGGGCGGTTCGCGTAGGTGGCGGCGGATTTGAGCAGTCCGTCACGCAGAGCGCTCACGAGCTCGAGTCATGATACCAACTGGCGCTTGAGACGAGGCACGCGGCGTGCGAACGCGGCGCCTGGTGCGAGGCACGGGGGCCGCGCCGGCTCAAAGAGAACGCAACTTGGATATCTAAGTATTTGAATTCGAAAGGATCACGCGGCTCTTTTCAGAATAGTTGAAGGCCTACGAGTTTTGTCTGAAACAATAAGTTTTGTTTTCCAACTTTGTGTTCCAATCTCACTATTTCCATATTGGAGTCAACTAGGATATATCCGGATAGTACTTTGCGAAAGTTTGTGATTCCCGCGTCTATATTCTCGATGAGCTATGTACATTTATGTTACTCGTATTACGAATCCTTTGTTAGTTCCTGCTCAAAGAGATAAAATAAAGTACAAAAACAACAGACATTACCTATTAAACAAGGAACTGTTACTCATTTAACGCGCCAAATTAAATGTATAATATTTAAACTTTTTAATATTTCAATTGGATGATGATTGACATTTAAATGAATTGTATCAAGTAAGGGAACACTGTTTTAAAGTATATCTAATACATTGAATTACTAGGGGACCCCTCTCGCAACATATTTGATAATAATAGATTAGGTACGTAATACATTTTTTATAAATATTTCTTGAAGAATTATCAAAAGGTATTTGTTTCCATAGTACTCTACACTTTGATAGTTTTTTCAACTTGTGAGGTTGAAGATGATATTTTTCAAATTCACTACGATCCAAACTTCATAGTTGCTCATCGTGTGATGTCTATACTCTTTTTTCAGCTGTTATAAAATGACTTAAATCTGAAGCTCACCGGCTCTTGTTGTTGCTCTACAAGTATAGTACGCGACACGTCGAGATGGCTATCGGGGTATGATCTGACGCGTAGGGGAGGGGACGCCCAGCACACCTGCACATCGCCCGCGCCGCCCTAGCCTTAGTGCTGTACGAGTCCGCGCCGATCCCACTCACATTGTTCTTTGTGTATTATATTATTGTGTATTGAATTGAATGCATGGTGGCCTGTTGGTAACGGACCAAACGCGGCTGCCTACATGTTCACGGTGGTCGCGGGTTCAAATCCCAGGGCACACATCTGTACAACGGATACAGTACAGTTGCTTAGAGGCTTAGCCAATGTATCAAAAAAGGCTATAGGCTATATAACATGACGTATTGACCAATAGGAGCAAAGCAGATATAAAAAATGTTTAACAAACGGGAAAAATTGAATCCTATTGAAAAGCTTTCGTTGTGTGCGCTGTGTAAATGGTTAGTAACGCCACAATCCTACATGACGGAAACGTTCTCTATAAAAATTCTCAAATAAAATACCGCCATATCATATGTCAATTTTTTTAGGTTGGCTCCTGAACCCAGCGCGAAGCTGGGCCGTCCGCTAGAAACAATGTACCTATAATATTTAAAAACAAACATAATTAAGAACGAAAAAGTTTACTAGTGAAGAATTTACATTGTGTAGTGAGATGGTGGAATTAGCGCGGGCCGCGGGGGGGAAGGCGATCGCGACTCCGACCCGGTGATTGCATCTATTTGCATACTAACTCCTACCATTAACGAGTCCTCGGCGGCTCCTCGCGCGACACCCAGCGAGCGATGGACTCTGCGCTGTCAAACTATAAACCCTGGATTTACCTTATTTATCGTTTTGTTTCACTTGAATACAACAATTGATCGAAACACTAGTTTGAACGTGCAAATATAAAATCTAGCCCATCGAAATTGTTAATATTTTATGACGGAATGATATCCAGATGTGTTGTCTATCTAGATTCTAGATAATATGCTGCAACAGTTAAATTTTCTGGTAAATTGATCCGTAGATAATCTGATCCCTACCGCTTCGAGTTCTTAATCTAATTTAAGCAAATTTAAGCACTACTTGCTACTAGCTAAAAGCTTAATATTACGAGTAGATTACATTATATAGGACCTAATAAGTGGCTAGTGCCTATGCATTGATCAAAGCTCAGACTATTTACTGATAGATAAGTTATGATTTATAAGTGAGATTATTAGTTCAATTTCAAATTAACGTTGGTTTCATTGTTGTCAATCGTCACATGATTAAATTGTAATGAAAATAAATGAAAGCAGTCGCGTAGAGACTCCTTAACACAATTGTAAGAAGTTAAGTGCACTGGGCGCATGTTTAAATCGCGCGGGGGCGGCGGCGAGACCGGCGGGATCAGGGGTTGCGGGGGAGGAGACGAAGACAGTGCAAATTAAAACAAGTTTAATATCTTATTCTTTTCTAGAGAAGTTGATGACATTAGGCCCCTCGGCGCGCCTTTATTAACGCGTTGCGTCGCGACGTTCTGCAGGCGCCGGTTAATTAATTATGTTAATTATAAGCTGCGAGAGGTTAATTCCCTCTTTTGTTCAGCTTAATGTCTCTCGATGCGAAATAAAACGATGCAGATGTTGAATTGAATCAGGACAAAAGGGAGAGTGGCGCGGGCCGCGGAGCCGCGCGCGACCTGTCGCCTCGCGCACATTACTCACCAGGAACAATGAGCTAACCAACACCTCGACACACAGATACTCTCCGCTTGCCGGCACTCGTCCGTCTTCTCACAATAACATAACTCCACAACAATACCTCAAAAATAATTAACTGACTTGACTGCACTTAAACACTGTAACAATAATAAAATAAACACGATTTCAAGATAATATCTAAAATTAATAAATTATTTACTACAACACAAAAAACACATATGTATCTATTGTTAGCAGCAAAATATTTTATTTAGTATTACTAGGATAATTATATTATTACACAAATGTATACATACAAATATGAGTACCTACGTTAAAATAAACTATGTAGACTTAATAGATTTAAATATGCTAATTCCTTCTCTCTCCTAATGTTTTGCCGTGCCCAACAGGGTCCACGGTGTACCTAAATTATGTTGTACCATCTTTATATACATGTGGTGTGCAATGAAGGAATTGGATGGAATTGATTGAATTACAACAAACGACCAGACAACTTTACACGAGAGAGTATGATAAATTGCCTCGAGCTATTTGTTAAATAAAAAGAGGATCGAACGTATGGATATAAGTTTCAAAGTTTCGGAATACGATACATATGGAAGTTAGAAAACTCGCGCATAAACAACAGACTTGGTGAAATGTTGAACAATATCCGCGGGCAGTGATCGAATATCTCGAACAAACTGTTCGCTGCCAGCTTCATCGCCGCACTAACTGAACAGGGTGAATCCTCGAGGACTTTGAGAACTTATTCGAGGCGCTAGCTGCAATATTGGGTAATCAAAGAATTTCAGGAACGAGGACGGAACAATCCACTTAGAGGTGATACACTGACAAAGAAAAATTTCACCAAAAATTAAATGTGAATGTAGAACTGCCCAGATTACTTACAGCACATACCTTGTTCATTATTGTTTTTTATCTATACCTGTTAAAATCTCCCAACAGATAATCCTGACTCTACAAGTAAGATGCCAAGTGTTGAGACATAGATGTCAGGATTTTTGGTATCGCTGCAACCAACAAAGGCGTCAAACCAACATTTGTGGGCAATACAAACAAAATATGTTTCTATGTAGGCATCAACCCGACGCCTCTCGTTTCACAGCAGGCCTTTGGCGTGTTCGTATTAAGATCCCAAAGTGCCTCCAAAGTGCAGATGGAGACATGGAGTTTTTAGCGGGTAAGAGTCCGGCATGCACGGTCTATTTAGAGATAGTCGGGTTTCCAATGAGGATTTTCACCATGAGAAAAAATAGGTCTTCAACTAAGGAGTGCGAGGCCGTTAGTAACCCGACGTCCGCACAAAACCGTGTTTGTGTGCTAGAAAATGACTTACTACCTATTAACATATGAAGAAAGTTCCCCAATAATAGTTTTTCTCATAAACATTCTATGTAAATTTTTATTACGTACATGTATAGATTATTATTGCCGAAAATAAAACAAAACGTGCTCATTTTGTATAAAATTTATTGGATATAGATAAACAGATGCGTGTGAACGCGCGTATACATTACATACATTCATATAAAGTAAAACTGCACCTCGTAGGAATCTTCTCTACGCCATTTTAAGTAGCCGATACTACGCGATATATTCGGCTTACTTCCCGACAAGGAACATACTGTGGCCATCCCGCATGACATAAATGATGCACATCTCTCTTAATTTTATAAAGAAACACGAAGCAACTGTGCAAATAAATCTTTCAATAGTTTCCATCAGTCCACAGAAAATTTGTTCTATGTGTTGATAATTATAAGTAAAAGAAATAAAATGTACTAACTTTGATGTAACGTTCAAATCAAACAAGTAGCTCTACGTTCCACGGCGCCACCTCACTAGCCTGGCAATCGATATATTCGGAGGCGTGACATCATCAACATGGAAGAATTGCGGAAGACCGAGTTGGTAAAAAGATACACATCGTTAATAGCAACACAAACATACAATATTATTATGTATTGCACACTTAGCATACTCCTTACACAATGTAAAGCGATAATTCTGTGAGCAGTTTCTCATAAATGTACATACAATTACACTACAATAAAATAGTATAAATCATCATATTCATACAAACAGGTGTGATACCATTAGGCCGCTCGACACATTCGTAAAGTACACTATAAAACTATATTTAAATTATCATAAGGACGTTTAAGTAAATACACATTTCATAATTTAATTGAAGCGAGAGGATGGCGGTTGACGACAAAACACGAACCTTGCCTTTGTACTTTACACGTAGAAAAAGTTTAAACACGTCTACCTCGTACAATCATTTCAAAATATATATTCAATATTTTTGTGTTATCGATATAGTTACTGTCCTTAAGATAAACACGATATATCTCTAAACAGGGGTTACAATGCGCAGTATATATTTCAAACATATTGATATATAGTATGAACGTACAGTACGCGACAGGTCGACGTGGTATTTTTCTAGTGATGTAGTATCGATATTTGTTTCGCATCACAACGAAATAGGAGTAAAACTAATTATGTCAAGCAATATGATTTTTTTTTATCTATACCTATAATAAAATTTGGGACTGATCAATGTCTGCACACGGAAGATACATGAGAAAAGCTTGTTAAGCGGGAACGTATGAACGTAATGGAACCGTAAGAATGAGAATGAATTAAGGTTTTTTTACTACTAACATGTGACGAAGTAGCTACCGAAATTATTTTAATACACAACAATATAATACACACAGAACAATGTGAGCGGGATCGAAATCGATAACCTTGGTCGACGCGGACTCGTGCAGCACTAAGACTAGGGCAGCCCGGGCGACGTGCGGGTATGCGGGGCCACCCACGCGTCACAACATACCCCGGTTGCCTGGTCGACCTCTCGCGTACTATACATGTCTACTAAACAGTCAAGGCCATGATGAAGTAACTACTAATACATAAGTAGTACATACTTTGTACTCGGATAGTAAAATAAGTTTCACCACACTAGCCCTAATGCAGTCACAAAGTTTATGTGTTATGTCAACGCCCAACTAAACTGCATAATCCCTGTACTCACAGGAGAGAACGTACGCGACACTCCTCTCTCTCTCAGACAACACTGGTAACTAACACTTATTAAATTCAAGATATGTGTTCACAAACAATATACTCACACAGATTAAGTAATCATCGTATACGGCGTGGTGTGACATTAAAACTAATTTATGTTCATAGGGCCTGCACCTCGTCTGATCTTACGACGCTAACATTGTATCGAATGTTTATGTGCCTGGTGCCATATGAAGAAACAAATATACAGCCAAATTCGTCTGATCGCTTTGTCATCCACAAGCGCCCATACCTCAGGCCAAAATAATATATTATGTATTGTAAAATTTGTAAATATATTTAAAATAGGCGATCGGAACGAGGCATTAAGATTTCATAAATAAAGTTTTACACTTTAAAATATTTTCATAAAAATAATAATTTGTGTCGTTCTGCCAGTTAACAGAATATAATAATTCAGTCTCTCATACATTCATCTTACGCGCTAATAAAATACAATAATATTACTGAGCGTAGCACGATATACACAATCGTAGTAAAAATAATATAATATAATTTCATTGCATAGTTGTACACGTAACCATACTAGGATAAAACCAATGTATATGAAAAATTATACATTATATAAAATATCCTAAACCACGCGACTGCAGCGACGATCACCACCCACAAGACACCTCATAAATACTACATTTTTATTTCATATGGAAGGAACTGACACTTAGTTACAATATGATATACCTACTTGATAGATTTTCTTTTATAACCGAATGATAGTCATTTGAAAATCGTACTACACGAACTAGCTACAAAAAAGATTCCGATGAATTGAGAACCTCCTCCTTTTTTGAAGTCGGTTAAAAACAACGTACAAACTACAAATGGAACAAGTTGCGTAGACATTCTATAAAACGGATGAATTCACCAATTTGTAATGCTAAGGTATTGAGCTAAAAGTTATTTTTTCGTTATCATCGCTGCATGTCGCATAAAATACGCCACTTCTTAAACAAATTGCGACTTCGTAGACATTTAGCAAGTTTATAACAATAACATTTACAACCTACGTTATTGTACGTAATACTGGGCGTTACCGACTAGCCGGGCAGCGGGCTAGCCGACACTACTCGCGGTACTCGGGATACACATCCGAATCTGTCATATTAGTAAACTATTAGCATGCTTAGATTTATAGAACCATTAGTTATAGCATTAGTCACCATCTAATCACATTGAATGCTCACTAGTCGCACTAACAATAGTCGTAAGTGTGAGTAGTCAGCACAGTTATACGTATTCTAAAACAATGTGTAATCGAAAGCGAATTAATCGTTGTCAAGCATAGTTGAGCCTCTATAGTGATTTGGTTGTAATTTTAATATGTATGTAACTATGATATATGTAGGTATAACCGTAATTCTACTTATTGGTAAAGAAGTTAATCATAGTAATATGTTGATACATTGGGGTGGTATAGTGTGCACGCGGTGAGTAGGGGCCGCGGGGTGCGGCGTTAGTGTCGCAGGTGGCGGTGCGCGGGCGGGCGCGCCAGCGAGTACGTCTCGGGCTGGAAGGTGGGCGGGCACTGCAGGTGCGGGTACGGAGCCGCGCGCCCGCGACCCGCGCCGCTCGCGCCGCCCTGGGAACACTACTCGTCAACTACTGCACGACTAACTATATTTACTCACTTACCTTTTTAACTTGAATTCGGAAATTTACAAAACACATCAATACTTACGAGTACATATTTATCAATGTGTCGATGTTAAAAAATCATAACAATGTTCCGACACTCAATTTTAAACCAAGGGTTTAGGAAGTATTTTTTCTACAATACTATATATTTATTTAACTATTGGAACAATGAGACTATGTACAACTACAAACCAACCGACCACTTTAAGATGGCAGATAGTATTGGTTATTGTAGATATGTGTAGTGTGTAGTGTGTAGTGTGTGCTGCATACCTGTTCGTGCGCGAACACGAGGCGCAGACGCGACACGCCGCCCGGCGCCGGCTCGCCTACCGCGCGCGCGCTGCACACACACACGCGCCTCACATACATTACAACATTCAATGTACCCTAATCTCAATAATTTCATGTGTATCTGTACGTATAATAAAAGCTTTATCATTACTTTTAATTAAGGATTATCTTTAGCAGTGTACAACAAATACCTAGGTATTACAAGCCACCTCCGCATTGACCGTTAAATTAATATACTCACACAATTTCGATAACATTTACAGTAAAACCATGGAATTATCGAGTTGCGCCCGTACAAAGTAGTTTAAACTTGAAAAGTACCTATTAATGTAGTAGGATTATAAAGGGTAACAACGCTTTTTTATATTAATTTAACAGGTCTAAGCGGAGATGGCTTGTTTAAAGTTCTTGTTTTGAATTGGGAAATGTACGGAGCATGACCGTGAGTGAACATAGTAAGAGCGTCATGATAAAACATAAATATGTTACCCGTCGCGTGGCGGGTGCGCGGGAGACGACGCGGCGTCGCGGGACTCCGCAGCGTTGTGCACCTGCAAACACCACAACACAATACATTATTATTCAATTAGCTAAAACATCACAAGAACCAATAATTGTCGTAGTGGACAAACGGCTATTATGAGTCATAAGTGTGAATTATTGTTACTTTATATTACACACGCGTTTCTATATTTATGTAAATTAAAATAAGGTTACCCTCCCAATCGAACTGTTTCATCGATGCATTCTCAAAAGCAAGCAAAAGGAAGTTATGCTAATCTCAGATTTCCGATCAAGCGGTCTACAAAAAATAGATAGACGTTCACGGACGAACCTAATATACGAAGGTGCCCCATGGCGGTGAATACACAAGGCACAAGAAAGAAATATTTCCACTAATTTCGAAACACAAACACAAGAGGACACTGACTTTCCACCATCAACACCAAAAACAACACAAACTTCACAACCAAAAACAACGAAAACTTCGAATTCAATTATAAAAACAATTACAAAATTGTAGCAAACATTCATTCGCGCGCGCATGAATGTCAACGCGGAACTGTCGGCACGCCACAAAGTCGCGCCGCTGCGCTTCCCGCGCTTACGATTCCCATAGTTTATAAACGTGTAAGAACTGCGAACACGCCTTTAACGTAGGATTTAACTTAGGTGTTCAACATTAATTCGATAATTGAAAAGTAGCTCAACTGAAAAAGGTAAATAGGAATTTAAAATAAATTAAGATAATTGTTACAGTTGCTTTAATGTCTTATGATTTTTACTTTTATTCTAATAGTAGTAGAAGTATTATTATAATCTACGCAAATTACTAATGCGCCTGGCGGCCATGGTTCTGACATCAAAATGACGTACCTTGAGACAAGCAACGTTAAGCTGGGTCTACGCTAGAGGAGCCGAGCACGAGCGGAGCACAATCCGCACGTTGCCCTCATCCATCGATAGCACGTTGGAATTGTTCGGACTATGCCATTGTTGTTAAGTTTTAATATTATTTGTTATTGTTAAGACATTAAATAAATGTAGCGACCGACTGGGCCGGGAAACTGTGAAACTGTAAAGGTTTATATAAAAGCGTATCACGTGAGCCATTGACACGAAAGAAGAAGAAGTTACCACATTTATGTAAAGTGATGAAAATACTTAACAAGCCCAATAAGATCATGTTTAATATATCTATTTATGCATCACTAACTTCAATTTCAATAACTTGTAATGTTACTTTAATACAAATAAGAAAAATATATAACATTTATATTGTATACTTTGCCTTACCTTAATAACAATAGCGGCCGACGTTATATGGACGTTAATGTGACAAAGTCCATGCGCAGTACAAATAAAAATTAAGTTATACCCTTCATTAACTTATATTAAACGAAGTAACAAGAGTGAAATCTAATAATAATTGTACGCGTTAGGCGTACAATTATAATTATGTTCAAAAACTTTATTTTACAGCATTTGAAAACTTTTGTAACAGCAAACGGTTTCAAAAGTTTTCAAAAGCTACTTTTAATTATTCTATAGACTTAAGCACTGAAGGCCAGATAATAAAATCAATAGTAGAGAAGACTTCTGTGATACATGATATTGTACATTGCGGCTTACCGGAATCCGTGTCTATGGCCGTAGCATACCGCTTGTGCGTGGTCATTGATCTCCAGCGTCAGCTGATTTTTGTTTGCTGTACGAGTACATTGAGCTTAATAATCGGTATAATCGTTGTATTCGTATTATATTCAACAGTGGTATTGGGTAAAAAAAAAAAGTATTTTAGTAGTATCGCGTCTGTACGTCATCGTAATTGTTGTTTTCGAATATTATAACATTAATATTATTTGGTAACGGACCAGACGCGGCTGCCTACATGTTTACGGTGGTCGCGGGTTCAAATCCCAGGGCATACCTCTGACTTTTCGGAGTCATGTGTGTATTGATAGTCAATCACCACGCACTATAACGGTGAAGGAAAACATCGTGAGGAAACCTGCATACCGTAGCGATTTGTATAAACTTCTATGGTATGTGAAAGTCCGCCAACCCGCACTAGGCCAGCGTGGTGGACTATATGGCCTAACCACTCTCAATCGTACTCGATTGTAGAGGGGGCCCGTGCCCTACAGTGGGTTGTATATGGGCTGATACAACACAACAATATTATTTCTCCTAGTTTATGACACATCTATGGTTCTCAATCAAAAACAATGGTTGACGTGGGGGAGATTGAGTAAGTAGATGGTCCCTGGCACCGTCCAGGGCGCCGTCAGGCATAAATAAATAATAAATACACACAAAAGTCACATACATAATACTGACCCCACGGCCCCCACTAAAATCGAGTCTTGTGTCGTCGGTATCAGGAACTACGAGACTCTTCGGTCTCTCAAACACCCAGACTCAAAACAAATACTTGTGGTTCATACAAACATTTGTCTTGCTGCGAGATCGAACTCACGGTACCCCGTTTCCCAGCCAGCGTTTAACCAATTGCGCCACGGACACTGTTAGTGAGTTGAACCTTGTCATTTCTCCGCAGCGAGTCCCGCCATCGGTCTGGCGCGAGCGGCGGCGGCGCGGCGCGCGGGCGCGGCGGGTCGCGCGGCGGCGGCGCGGGGCGCGGCGCGGGCGCGGCGGGGGGCGAGTCGCCGCCGATGCTCTCGTAGCCCAGCCGCGCCGCGTCCGCGTCCGCGTCCGACTCGCGCACGCCCACCTCGATGCGCTCGTACCTGCCAATACGCGCAATGCTCAACCCGCACTCGTAACATTTGGTAAATTAAATCGAATTAATAATTACCCGTCTCCTGCGCCACGACCTCCTGGCCCGGCGGCGCCTCCCCCTCCGGCGACTCCTCCTCGTCCTCCCACCTCACCGTAGATCACATCCGCCACTGCAACATTTGTTTTTCATTATAATAGCAAGTATAGCTTCTGATACCCACGACACAAGACTTAATTGATCTTAATGTAGGGTCAGGACTATGAATGTGTGACTTTTGTGTGTATTTATTTATTAGGCAGTAGTGAAAGTGTGTAGTTACCGACGGCGTCGAGCGCGGCGGCGAGTCTGCGCTCCACGCCCAGCAACACGCGCTCGCTGTACATCTGGCGCCGCTCCTCCTCCTGCTTCTTCAGCATGAATTGCTCCAGCGTCACCAATCCCATCAAGTTCTCCGCCTGCTATCAACATTATAACTATTCCCTAAATTGAATAATGATATATAAGATAGAGTGTGCGATGGTGTGCGCGTACCTTGTGCGGCGGGCGTGCGGGCGCGCGCGGCTCGTCGTGCGCGAGGTTGGGGTTGGAGGCGCGCAGGGCGGCGGGCGCGGGCGCCGCGGCCGACACGCCGCCCGCCGCGCCCCCCGCACCCCCCGCAACCCCCGCGCCCCTCGCGCCCGGCGACGACGCGCTCGACTTGCTCTGAACACAATGCGGCAAATTACTCCACTGCACTGACCCTCTGACTGACCCTGTTTTAATCCACCTTGCCAACTGGCCGCTTTTCTGCTTTCACTTTACAACTATTAAATAGTAATTTATGTACATAGGATACCTTACTCACCTTGTTAGACTTACTGTCGTCCTTATTCTTGTTCCTAGAGAAGAAGCGCAAGTACTTCCTATCGAGGCTGGTGGACGAGTGGCTGACGTTCTCCTGCGACTCGCTGCGCTGCATGCGGTGGGTCAGCTTCTTCAGCGAACCGAACTTGGACTTGTCCTTGTCCTTGTCCTTGTCCTTCTCTTTCTCTTTATCTTTCTCCTTCTCTTTGTCTTTATCCGCTCTCTTCTCGGGACTCTCGTTATCAGACTCCGTCTCGGAGTAATCGGTCTCAGAAAACTGTTTTGATACATCTACCTGTAAATGAAAAAAAAGGAATTTACCATAATATCCTTATAAATTTTATACTTATATAACATTTTTAATTTTTCATTTATTTGGAAAGCAATAAAAAACACATAAATAATATTGAAAAAAATAGAGATTAAGTACTATGTGTATCGACTTGTCATAAGAGCTATTTAATTACCTACGTGACCAATAAATGAATTTAATTTCATTTCAATAAAATTAATGTATCAATGTAATGAATTTCAAACGCTCTACGAGATTAACCTTGAATATAACTTTTTGTATTTTTTAAAATAAACTGTAAAATTTTTGACAATAAAATACAGACGTGCGTGGCCAGCGAGGGCAGTAGCGTGGCGCGGTGGATGAGCTGGATCCAGGCCAGCATGGCGTCGCGCGTGTCGCACGCGAAGTAGAACGCCGTGCCCGTGTGGTACACCTTGAACGCGTGCGCGCGGGACTTCACCTCGCCCGCCGCGCACACCGTGAACCCCTCCAGGTAGATCATGCAGTCCGCCTTCGAGCACTGCAACCAACCACATGGCGTGCAGTGTGTGTGCAGCGCGGGGCTCGCGCGCGCCGCGGCGGGTACTCACGTCGGGCGTGCGGTACGCGTACAGCAGGTTGTGCGTGAGCAGCAGGTGGCGCCGCGCCCAGCGCGCCTGCGTGTCGGGCCGCGCGCGCACGCGCTGCCACACGCCGCCCGCCGCGCCGCGCGCCGCCAGCGCCCGCGCCGGCACGCAGCGCCGCTCTGCACACGCGCACGCAGTGCTCATCAACCCGACTATATAAACAAACGCATGACTAGTGAAGTTCGTGATTGAGAAAGAAACGCTCACTTGCTAAAATGGAGCTCTTCTTCTTGAGACTCCTGGACTTGGAGTTGGGGAATATGCCCCTGACGGCGCTGGTGGGCGAGAGCGCGAGGCCGCGCGCGGGCGCCGGGTCGGCGGCGTGCGCGCCCACCACGATGTCGGGGCGCGGCGGCGCGGCCGCGGGGGACTCCGCCTCGCTGTTGATGGCGGGCAGCTCGTGCCGCTCGCTCGGGATCACGCGAATATCGTGCTTCGTTATGTGCCGCAGCGGCACTGAGATCTGCAATCGATACGCGATCGATCACTCTCAAGGCTCGACTCAACAAACGCACAAAATAAACAAGCAAGTAGTGTAAGATGGATGCAATAATTTTGTTATTTCACCATTCACTCCACAACTAGACCTTGATGCAGAAAAACACAACTATGGCTTTGAAAGTCCGGTTGTCGATGACATGTAACCTACTCGTAAACTGTGTCGAGCGCGACTGACCTGTCCGGCGTCGAGGCTCTTGAGAGGTTTGAGTGGCGAGGTGGGTTCGCTGCGCATGGAGTCGCGCGCCACGGCTCGCAGCACGCCCAGCGCGCCGGGCGCGGGCGCGGGGCCGGGCGCGGGGCCGGGCGCGGCGGGCGCGGGCGGGGGCGCGGGGCGCGCGGGGGCGGCGCGCGGCGCCACGCTGGGCCGCGGCGGCGGCTCGGGCGGCGACGCGCCGCGCGACCACGCCGCCCTGCTGCACGCAATACTCGACCGTCACTCACCACGTGTAGGTACTTCTTTTGCCTTAGAGGAATTAATCAAAATAAACTTACAGGTTCATTAATGCATGAGCCTTGTGCACCCACCTGCCGATGTTTGTCTTGTGTTCGTCGGCGCCATCGTCCGCTTTGCCGTTGTCGCCCGTGTGCAGCTTGGTGACTCGCGCGCTCTCTATCGCCCTGCCGTCCAGTATAGAGCGCCGTCTGTGTTCCATCATCGCGATGTTGATCGTCTCGAGAATCTTTTCCGTAGTCGATTCGTCGCGCTCGCCGGTACCTTCGACATCGAGACCGATTTCATCCGAATTCCAATTTTTTGACGCCGAGCCGGTATCGGGTGACTCCGGTTTTTTAAACGTGAAGCCGGATTCTGAAACGTCCGTTCTCTTCACGGCTTCGATTCTGTCCGGCGTGAGGCCGCAATCGTGCGATTCCGGCTTGTCGTCTGCGGGCCGCCGATTTTGCTGCTGCAAAATCGCTTCGCCTATTTGCGAACTAGATTTTTTGAAGTCAAGGATCTGGTCGGCTTTCTCGGCGGAATGCACGAGGATGGTAGGGCTGTCGGCCGGCGACGCCGCCTCGGGGATGGCGTGCTCGCGCGTGGCGGGCGGCGCGCCCCCCGCACTGAACTCGTAGGCGGGCGTGGAGTGGCTCTTGTCGAGCTTGGCGCGGCGCTCGTCGTCGAGGCGGCGCGAGGGGCGCGGCGCGGCGTGCGGGGGGTGTGCGGGGTGCGCGGGGGGCGGGCACGTGCGCGGCCGCGCCGACAGCTGCAGCCCCGTGCTGCACGACGCCGCCTGCACACACACGCGGCAGTCAGTACTCGCGGCCCGGGCCGGGGAGGGGGCCGGGGGGCGGGCGGGGGGTCTGACCTTGTCTCGTGCGTAGAGCGCGACGTCGTCGGGCGGCGCGGGGCTGGCGCCGGCGCTGCCGCCCGCCGCGCCGAACCGCTGCTCCTTCAGCTCCTGCCAGAACTGACGTCGACACAATACTATAATAACTGTATAGTCTTACAAACATTTGCAGGGAAAAGGTAATCGACAATGGCAAGAGGTCTATAAAAAAACTTATCAATAAATGACACTCACCAAAACATCATTTCAAGCAAGGTTTGCAACAACGAAGTGACGACTAGGGATTAATATTAATTAAAAAATGATGAAGGGAATTTCTGTTTTCGACGTTTTGTAATGGGTAATTTTAAAGTGGGGCAATAAGGTAAGACAAGCGCGCACCTGTTCGATGTCGTGTGCGGCGCGCTTGCCGACGGGGCTGCCGCCGCTGACGCTGTGTCGGCGCCACACCGCCGCGCCCGCGCGCCCGCGCTCTCTGTACACACTGCACACTCACTGGCCGCACTCGACACAACACACACGGCCAATACTCCACAAACTTACAATATATCATGACTGTGTGATGATGAGGGAGCGGCAATAGGCAATTTGAATTGAATGACGTTATTAGGTATTAGTATGAGAATATTTATGCAACGAGGGCGAGGAGACACAGTCGCCATCTCACCTGGCCGGGTCGAGCATGGGGTGCGTGGGCGAGGCTGGCGGCGACAGCGGCTCGCTCTCGTCGGAGGAGGAGGCGGGGGACTCGCCGCGCGCGCTCGCCGCCAGCGCCGCCGCCGGCGCCGCGCCCGCGCCGCCCGCCTCGCTGCTGTACACGCTGCACACACCACGCTACTGCTCTCATTCTATTTTTATTTTTATTATTGCCAAGAATGGCATGACGAGCATGGCAGTCGCCTGATGATAAGCGATACGACCGCTCATGGACGGTAACAAAACCAAACAACACCATGCATTACAAAGCAATGCTTGGCATTCCACTGCGCTCACCATCCTGAGACGTAAGTTGCGAAGTCTTATTATGTCTAGTAATTACGCTGGTTACAATGTCCTTTAAACTGGAACACAACAATGCGTTTACGTTGCTGTTTGGCGAGACAAATAGACATTGCGATGGTACCTACCCAGGCGGTCTCTTACATTTAAGAGATCTACCACCTACAACCAATTCTTCACGCACACGTACGGCGCTGGGAGATAACAGTGGCTAGTGGCTACCTGTCGATGCGCAGCTCGTCCCGCGCGCGGTGCGGCTCGTAGTGCGCGCGGTGCAGGCGCGAGTGGCGCGTGATGCGCGCGTGCAGCGGCGGCGAGCTCAGCGCGGGCGGGGGGCGCGCGCCGCGCCGCCGCAGCCGCAGCGACAGCTCGCCCCCCGCGCCCCCCGCGCCGCCCCCCGCGCCCGCCGCGCTCGCCGCCTGGCACGCGCGCACCACCGCCTCGCTGCTCCATCCCACCACGCACTGCCCGCCGACCTGCCCCGACATAATATGTCCGACATGGTACATCATTCGTAATACTATAATGCGAACCCGAAACGACCGTTCTTAACCGATCGTGTTTTAATTGGATTCTTTCCATTTATTGGTATTCGTAACGTGATTACCTGCACGATCTCGTCTCCCGGGTGCACGGCGCCCGAGGCGTGCGCGGGCGAGCCGAAGCGGATGTCGGCGAGTTGATGAGGGCCGCAGCACGAGGGCTCGAGCGTGAAACCGAGCGCGCGGCCGCGCTGCCGCAGCGACACCGACTCCAGGGCCGCGGGCTGCAGCGCCGCCGGCTCTGATACCTCCTGCCGAACACACAGTCATCGTTACCTCTTCAAAGCCAGTATTTCCCCTCGAAAGTGAGTAATAAGCATATTCAGGCTCGCTACGTAACCTTGTACATACCTGTATGATGTAGTCTGCGGCGGCTGCGGCGGCGGCGGCGGCGGCGGCGACGGCGCGCGCCGGCTGCTCGGCGAAGCGGTCGCGTTGCGCGCACGTGGCGGCTTCCAGCGACAGCTTCAGCAGCGCGGCTTTACGCTCGGCCAGCGGCGCCCCGCCGCGCCCGCCGCCTGACCATCTGCAACCATGCGTCAATCACAAGCTCGTGCGTCAATATACAAGGTATTCGTCCTTTAAAACACCTACTAGGCCATTTTGAAATAAAACGAATTCTTACGGATTTTATCACGAATATGATAAAATTTTTACATTTTTTAACTTCCCGACGTTTCGATAACTTCACAGTTTTCATGGTCCGTAAGAATTCGTTTTATTTCAATATGTAACATTCGCGTAAATCTAAGAAACCATAATACTATGCCATATTTAAATATAGGGCTTAAAGTGTCAATACTAAAAATAACTTATCTAAGTGTCGTATGTATTGTTATTGGCGGAAATAGCGATCACCGGGAACAAAGCTAGTATATTGACCCATAGAAATGCAAAATCGTGTTCCTAGATCGGCTAGTACGTACACACAGATCACTCCCAATATAAACCGAATGATGTCAATTTTGTTCAAATTCAAAAATGGCTGTTTAGGCTACAAGAGAGGTAAGCGGGGGACGTATCAGCAAATTTTAGTGATGTGAACGATATATTATTGTATTGAATAATGTCGATAAGATTATCGATAGGTTGAAATCGATAGGTTATTTCATAAACTATTTTTTTACTGTTATGATATAATATTTTCAAATCTCCCAACAGGTGGGTCTTAAAACGAAGATCATGTCGAATGTCCATGTTGGGCCCACCCCCATCGGAGTTCGGGGCTCGACTCTCGAGGTTGTAGACGAATCTGTCTATTTTCCTAAATACAACACAAGTGTTCCGGTTGGCAGGAACAACTTCGAGAGAGAGGTCAATCGTCGAATCCAACTCGGTTGGGCAGCGTTCGGGAAACTAAGCGACATCTTCCCACCTAAAATACCTCAGTGCCTCAAATCGAAAGTCTTCGATAGTTGTGTGATGCCAGTGATGACATACGGCGCCGAGACGTGGCCTCTCACTATGAGCCTCATTAGGAGACTCAAAGTCATTCAACGAACTATGGAGAGGGCTATGCTCGGGGTTTCCCTACGATATCAAATCTGGAATGTAGATATCCCTAAGAGAACTAAAGTAACCATCATAGCCCAGCGGATTAGTAAGTTGAAGTGGCAGTGGGCGGGGCACATAGTGCGGAGAACTGATGGCCGATGGGGCCAAAAAGTTCTCGAATGGAGGCCTCGTAGCGGAAAGCCCAGCGTAGGACGTCCACCCACAAGGGATGCAGGCTGCCTCCAACATGTCACTGTGGAAATCATTGGGAGAGGCCTATGTTCACCAGCGGACTTCCTTTGGCTGATGGATGGATGGATAATATTTTAATTGATCTTTTCAAAGTAAATAATACAAACGGCATTTCAGTATTTTTGTAAAATATTTATGGAGTTGAGAGTTATAATAATTTATTAAACTTAATTTGAACTTAATAACTATACATACTAAAATTGGGCAATGCAAAGTAGACCCAAATCTGTTTCTTGAAGTCATATTATATCTTTCATACAATCAAAATAAACTTCCAAGAAGTGACTTGAATATTTATAACTCTGACAGATCGGGAACCATTGTCACATGCATTTATAGTATTTCTAATTCAAGAAGTCTCATTTGACATTTCATACTTTTATCATAAATAACTTTGTGAAGACGTAACTCACACAATTTCAATAAAACTTTCCGTAAAACCATAGAATTATGAAGCTATTCTTATTTTATTACAGTATTTACAATCCATAATAACTAAATTTAAATATAAATCCTTTAAATAAAGCAAAACAACCATTTTAAACAACATACTTTTTTACTAGACGTCATTACAAAGTCACGTCGTTAGGTCTTCCATGTGTAGAGTTGAGACTATGCAAACGGATTTGTATACGCATAATCGGTAAAAATATAGAAATAATCGAGCAATTTTAATCCAGTTGTTTTCTAATTTTAAAAAGTAAGTAATGTAAATACAATATATAAACCTAAGAGAATCAGCAATCGAAAAAGGCTTTCAATTGTATCCTTCGTATTATAAATTTGGCACGCACATATACAAGTTTTCCTTGGTATTTGTTAATTTATTCGATTAATTTATTTTATTTGTGTCAAATTTACTAAAGATAATCGTAAAAAGAGTTTTGGGAAATATTGATTTTTATCTTTTATTTCGAACTGCATAACTGAAAAAATTGCAGGTCGATACAGACGTCCGAAGTATACAAATATAGTAGAAGATAAGGTTCAGAAAAATAAGATTTCAACGCAGGATCTAGCAGGATTTCGTAGAAATTTAGGGTTTTATAGTGCGTTCCATACATCAAAAATCTAAATTATTTTTTTTAGCCAAAATTATAGGGTTAAACAAAAATGTACAAAGAATAAATATTGTAAGGAATGATAATATCGAACCGTTGGCGTCAAAATAAATTGGAAATTCCGAAAAAAATCGTGTCACAAAAAATTGCCATTTCGACTCAGTGAGCCGGGCCGCTAGTAATAAATAAATCATTGCTTTTGTTCCTTAATATTAAAGTGACTTATGCAATTGTGGATGTCTCATTAGGATAAAGATGTACATAAAAAAAAAACGAAATAATGTAAACTGAAAATATAAACTGTAATCGATTAAGAAATACAAACAAATAGTATCGATATCTTGTTAATAATCGGATATTGTACTAACCGATTTATTTGACATCATCCCTATTTCACAATTTTGAGATATGTCAAATGGAACTTTTAAAATTAGATAGATTATAGTAAAATGTAATATATCTTACGTATGAAAAATTATATCATATTTTTTACAATGGATCTCCAGCTGTTGTTTCTATACCATTTCACACAACAATTGGTTTCTTTTGGTATATTGAAACATAATAAACGATAAAAACAAAAGGAAATATATTTGCGCAATGACGCTGACTTATCAAAGACGTGGGGAGGTTTCCGATGTTGCGCGTAGACGCACTGCGCATAGTTGTGTGCTAAACCAATAATGCACGTCAGTTGCCTTTCATGTGGTATCTTTTGGGAGTGATCTGTGTATGTACACGACTGGTTCACGCAGGCTAGCATAAATGTGGAAAATTGAAAAGCAATCATCATTTTTCATCAAGGATAGACTGCGCTGTATTTACAGTGAGGTGGAATGCAAGTCATTCAAAGTAGCATTATACAAAAAGTACTGACACGGATGAGATTATGGACATAATACAGAAAAAGAAGGTGAGCGTACCTGTCGAGCCAGCAGACGAGCGGCTTGACGGCCTGCACGGTGCGCGCCACGTCGGCCAGCGTGTGCGTTTCGAGGCGCGCGTCCGCTTGCACGCGCAGCGTGCGCGCCAGCGTCGTGGCCACCACCGACACGCGCACCGCCAGCTGCTGCACGCACTCGCGCGACAACTCGTACTGCTGCGCACATGCAACGCCGCCGCCACTCACACATCATTCATTATATATGCACAGTTACACCTGCACTCCTGCACTATCTACATTATAGCCTTACTCATCAAGGGTATCAATGGCGATCGTACCACTCTATCGAGTGCAAAAACATTGTACAAAAAATAATAGGCTTTTGATAGTATCGAAAATAATTACTTATTTATTTATTATCCTTTACTGCACTTCAAAGAAACAATTACACACTTATTTGTATCCAATAGCGTAGATTATTTAATTTCAAAACGTTTCAATAACATACATTAAAAATATTGTATATATTATCTCAAACCACAAATAAAATTTAATTTAATTTGAATTGGCGCTACGTGATTGTAAACGGTTTCGATTGTCTATGACGTCATCCATTTGTATGATGTACTACTCACGTACCAGAAAAGAATAGGACTGAAATAGGAAACGGAAAAGAATAGGACTGTTTACATACAAATCACCTAAAATATATATACGTTTGGTGAAATTTGGAAGTACAAATAAAATATTACAAAGATAATTATGTTTAACGCATTAATTGAGATCTGTTTTTATAATGTAAACAGCAAGCATTTATACTCATAATCGAATAGTATTAACATGTCCAATGTAATAACATTTGAAGAGAGAAAAACTATTCTATCTTTCTTTTGACAACTACGAATTCAGGCGCCATAATATCGTAGACAAGCTGTAAAATTCATTTAAATTCTAATTTCTGCGAAATAAAATTTAAAAATATCTATGTTTATACCGGGTTATTTGAGATATATTTTCTGGATATAAACAACAAGCATTGATACTAGTAATCTAATAGTATTAACATGTCTAATATGATAAAATGTGAGAAGATTTGAAGAGCACAGTTGAACAGTTTATTCGGCGTCTTTCTTGTTGTATTCGTGCATTGAGGTACTGCATACCATTTGTAAATCATTTTATTTGTAACAAATTAAAGTCAAATTTATATCTAACTAATTTTTAACAACAAAATGCTTGCACTTGAATCTTGAACACAGACTAGCCACAAACCAGAAAGTCTCGAATGTTGATTTGGGAATGAGCCACAGACTAAAAAGTGGAATGGAGAAATGCGAAGAAGTTAGAACGAATCTATGGAAAGGATGTTTACAGGCTGGTGACGACATGGAAGCCATATTGTCCGACAAAGCGTTTTGACAGTCTATATAATCAGTGTATTTTGTAAATTTATTATTAAATGAAATAGTAATATTCATTAAAAATATTCTTCATTTGTAAGGTCTGTAGACCCCGCTTCATAATGTGAGATGGTTTCCAGAAACTAGTCAAATAGCTTATTGTGCAATTGAAGTCACCTTAGAAAACTAATTCCTACCTACCACTATCGAACCCGCATGTGACGATGACAGGCAACGCCACTTTTTTTTTTTTTTTTTATGAGCAGACCTCCTTCCCGCTGGCCTTGGGAAAGGCGCGGGAAGGGTATGTCGGGGTCACCGGCCTTCCAGCTCGGCGCGCGGATGTTAATGCCGAGCTGGGTCCCTAACACCTTACGCCGGCATACCTTTTAGTAAGGACGCGCCCCAAGTGCACCCAGTGATCCCAAAGGCCCCCTTTAGTCGCCTTCTACGACAGGCTGGGGATACCGTGGTGGGATTCTAAATGCCCCCTTGCCACAGGGCACAGGCAACGCCACTTACGATACGACTAAAAATAGAAAGATGCTTATGTCAATAGGTTTTTTTATTTTGTTGCCGTTATAGGCTGACGAGTTAGCGGCCCGCCTGATGGAAAGCGGCCACAGCTGCCCATAGACCTTTAGACCTAGGTGTATTGACATAAGCAATTATATTATGTTTAATTTGTTCCAGGCGTTCTACCTGGCGTTCTACCTGGAACAAATCTCTCAAGTTTATATCGCCATATCCTTATATGAAAAGCGTTATTCTATTTTAAACCAATGTTACATATTATACTTTTAAACTACGCTTACACAATATAAAAACAACATGACAAAATATTATTTATATAAGAGAATAATTACAAAGCCCAATCTCGTATCATACAGGGGTGTACATTCTACTTGTATAGAAATCAATGAGTAACCAATGTGCGTATGTAAATTGTAAATATTCCCACGCGACTCATACAGTGGCTACACAATTAGGGGAACAATTAGTGCGTCGACTCGCTACCAGCACTGGCGCAGATAACGCAGCGATAACTCAGCGGCCGGGCGGCGCTGACTCATAGGCAGAGTCGGGTGTCGACACTCGTCGCGCACCGGACACTGATAACTGCCGCAGATGAGTTATATATAAATGTTATCTAACACCTACCCATCTCTACAGTACCCATACATCAGCCCTGCATTTGGATTACAAGCATTCACTGCCAGACCTATTGTTTTTGTTATTATTCCACACATACAATTCGTTGATAATGAGAGATATTGCTAGTCGAATTGTTTTGGTTAACCATACATATAATGCAATATACCACAATTGCAAAGCAATTAAGCTTTGACACAAAAAATACATTGATGCACTTGGATGTAATAAAATATATCAATTACTTTGTTATTTTTATTCTATCTTATAAAGCTGTGTAAGAATAAAAGAAAATCATAATTATTGTCAACATTATACATATAATAATGTAACCATTATGTGCAAATATAAAAGTGAGTTTTAAAAATAAACTAAATTCTTATACATTCAAATGAAACGAATTCTTACGGATTTTATCGCGAAATTTATTTAATTTTTTAATTTCCCCTAAGTTTCGATCACTTTACAGTTATCGTGGTCACGGGGCAGACTAAGGTATTAGTCATCAGCTTAGTGACTGGTACAATTTAAGTACCCTTAATGTAAAATTATTAATTTCAAAAGTTAATTGGTTTTTGCGATCCGATTTACACAGAAGGAGCTCACTGAGTCTTGAGGTCTGGCAGTTGGTCTTTTGAGTTCCGATTTAATCAAATGTAGAATGGGATCAAATGCTGGTGCAAGCTTCAAGCCATCTTCTCTGTTGAAATTTTGATGATTTTTAACTTCAATAGCCTCGTGAAACATCCTGGGCAGGGAATGATGTTTTTTGGCGAGGACTTGGGGCTGGTCAAAACGAAGGTAGTGCTTGGAGCCTTCCTCTATGTGTTCAGCAACTGCAGACTTCGTTTCATTTCTATGTGTAACATTCGCGTAAACCCAAGACACCATTATAAATTAGTGTAGTTTGTAGCTGAACTGCATGTATGTCTCAATTCATCCACACTTGTTGCTGTTAAAAAACTGAGCCTTGCAAACAATTTTATGACTTAGATAAGTGTCAAGTGTTATGTTACATTTGATCACTCAATATACTTTCAACTAAATTTAGGTGAACATAGCCAAACATTGATAAGATAACAGGAAATAGGAAAAAGATTGCAATGTAATTATGTTTACTAGTATATTAATATTGAGGTGTGCTTGTTGACGTGTTACAATTATAGCATGCTGGAAATCATGCAATAGCCAGTACTTCATCATAAACTGTAATGTAGATTATAAGCACTTTTACAATATATGTTGAGAAATTATATGTCAACTAATCTTAATATCTTAATCTTAAATATTGAACAAATATGTAGTAATGGATTTGGTGATGACAAAACTGAATGAAACATAAATCATTTCATATGTTAATTCATACATGACAAATAAGATGCACTGAGATGATGATGATGATTTATTACAATATATCAATTTCTAAAGTGTGCCTTCTGGCAAATAGCTCCTTTAGCAGTTTCCCCTGTACTCTGCCTATATCTACATAAATATCATATTAAACAAATGACTTAATCAATGTGCTTACAAAGTTTCTGAGGTGTTCCACAGCTTCCAGCAGCAGTTCCTGGTGGCCAATTATGTGCATGCCGAGGTATTCAAGGTCATCACACCGCAGCATCAACAGCTTGGCTCCATCCAGCCCTCGGTCCCGCAAGGTTGGCACATACTGTGCCACCTTGGGACCCAACCCTGTAAATTATACACTTTATCTCACTCCTCATTCTTTTTTATTTCTCCAGTAATACTTAAGATTACATGTATTTCTGATTTCTCATGAGTATTATCAAGTGCACTGGGCTTACTTTACATGGAATAGTAAAAGAAAATTAAACAAAGTTAAATTCAGGTATTAATAAAATTCACAATTCATTTTCGTGACTTGGAACACTGTCAATATGTTCAAATTTGTATTCTACAAATGTGACAGTGTCTACAATCATATATTATATTTTGTGCTGTTACACATGTGATTTATTTATAATATAACATTATCATTATGAATATCACCTACTATATTGGGGTATGTTTAAAGACCTCAGCAAGTAGTTCGGATTAATTACTAAGAAACCGTAGTGCTGTAAATCGTTCTTTTTTGTAATTCCGAATCGCGCGGCGGCTTCCGTAACATCATTGAGCATTAGTACTGTGATGTGTGAGCTAACTCAGTACTACTACAACGAAGAAGATAAACCAGTCATCACGAGTTTCGTAGAAATACAAATAAGGAGATTGAGGCAAAACAGAACTCTATTCTGACCACATATCGAAGTTTTTCGTATGACAAGCAGTGGATCTTGCCTGACTCACCGACACTACAGTGATACAAAAACACGGTACGCGACGCTCTCACCTGACATCCATTCTGCCACCTGGTCCGGCGACCATTCAGCAACGTTCAATCCAGCCATCGAGTACAGCACCGCACATTTTTTTACAACCAGTAATATTTATACGTTATTTTGATACGGAGGAGAACAGAGGACGCGCAACCGCAAAAGCCAAGATTTTTTGACACTTGACACTTGACAATGACATTGACGCATTCAATCGCTCTGACAGCAACTACAGACGCAGCATAGAGTAAAATAATGACGTTTTGTTATACCTACCTCCAAAGCCAAACCATATTCTATCTTTACACATATGCACACGGATAGTTATATAACAAATTATGGACCGTTTATCTCAGAAATAAGATACTATTTAAAATATTTTAACTAGGAATTGTTAACATGGCTGGTAAAATTCATAATATTATTGATAAGTAAAATTTCCAAGGCTGCAAAAAGTATAAAATAGATGGCGCCACCGAGGTAAAATTAATGATCTTACTAAATTATCTAGGTACTTAAAACTGTGTTGTATGTGTTTATATTATTATAGACTGGGTTGATACTTGATAGCATTAAATGAATTAATACAAATCTCACTATGAAACAAACGGTTGATAGTCAATAACTACGTAATTCGTTCTTAATAGTTTTTAATTTATTACAATATGGTTTCTTTTTGTAGCGCAGCTTGAACCAAACCTGATAAATTTATATTACAGGGTGCACAAAGGATTGATAATCGCAAGTCCCGCTTAAACGTATTGACTAAGTGGGACGTCGGTAGTTAAGTGTAACATAATATTTGAATTGCGTTTGCGTATTCGGGCGTCAGTGTCTGTATTATTCAGTAAAACGGAAGAATTTCATTATTTTTAATCTACTTAAAAAATGAAGATTATTGATTCGACCTGTATGTATGTAATTTTTTACTTTTGTAGTCTGTACGTCTTTACGTTTATATGTTTAATATTATTCAGCTTCTATTGTTTTTTACACTGCCCTCTCTTTTTCCTTCTGTTAAATCCATCCCATGGTTGTCTGTAAGACATTGCTATATACGATAAGACCGCCATTTGTACTTTTTTTTGTTTTTTATTTCTGCATGTTGTATTTTTATTTGTGTCTACAATAACAATTTAAATAAATAAATACGTTTGTATGTTTATCCATGCATATTTCAAAAAGTGTTTTCGTTTGGTTGAGTATAGTCCAACTTAGAAGCTGTGTAAGATACGTAGAAATCGGTTCAGTAGTTTTTGAGATATTTGAGTGTGCGCCCTACACTTTATGACATCATGAGATAAAGAGTAAAATTTGTATCATACACTAGGAAAATGTGTAGATAGTTGTCTTAACAAAAAAATAAGAGTGAACTTCCGAAAAGCGCATACCTCCGATCGCTATGAAATTAGGTATAATAACGTATTTTTACCTCCTTAATTCCGAATATCATAACGAAAATTGGCGCAAATTACATTTTTAATATGAAAAATGAAGTTGAAAACTTTAACCTCGCCTGGACTTTAGAATTGTCACGAGGAGAGGGGTAAAAGTGGTCAAAGGTGGTAGGCATTGGGTCCCTGATTATAACGTTATCACTCTTATTACAAAGTAATGCATAGTTTTCGAGAAATTAATAGTAATTATTTCTAATCTCAAATAACATATTAGGTAAAACGGAACGTTATTATGGGTGTTTGACAAACAAATCAACTATTTCCTGGTAGTGGTACCAGAGGGGATGGGACACTCCCCCCTCTCATCCCAATCCCTTTCTCGTACCTAATGATTCTAAACCGATTAGGAATGCGTGATTATGCATACTGAACGAAAAGAGGTTCCCCTTAGGTTTCATATTCAAAATCGCGTTTGCGCCAATTGTTACTATAATATTCGTGATTAGGAGGTCAAAATACGTTAGTAAGTATACCAAATTTCATAGCAATCGGAGGTAAGCGGTTTTCGGAAGTTTATCCAAAAATAAATAAATGATAATTTGAACAATGAAACCGAATTCATAGTTGTAATAAAAAAGAGAATTAAAAACTTCATCCACAGTAGGTAGCTGTATAATTAAATACCTACATAAGCATAAAACAAAATAGCTCGTCTATTTTTAATTAATGGAGATATTAATCGCACTTTATACATTATAACTCAAATAGGTCCTAAATCATTGAAATACATTTATTTATGGTAAACAAAGAGGTCGGCTATAATTTACTGCCTTAATTTGAATGTTAATTTAGTGTGTTATCAAAGTACCTGGTGTAAATAACAATAACGTGTGATTTATAATTGTTATAAACCGACCGAACTACAAACAATTAATTGTGTAATTACATTAGATAAGTTGATAAGTGTAAGCGGAATCAAACCCGAGCGGCTACCGTTTATTTTAATTGCACACTACGCGGTCCAGGAACAACCATTACAAAAAAATGTTTACTCAATCAACAATAAAATTCACGTTTTAATGGGCGGCAGCGCGAGATCGGCACCTTCCTTATCGCCACACATTCTAGACGGGCGCGCCGCGGCCGTGTGCCCGTGTCGAGCTCGTGTTATTAGCATTTTAGGGCTTTGTCGATGGAATTCCTCGGCGTGGCTCTCATTACGAGCCCGCTCCGTCTTATCTGATGGGATCTTCTGTATATTTATTGGGGCATCAAAGAGACCTCGTCGCGAGTCGGTCGGTGCTCGCCACTCGCCGCCCGCCCGCTCGGCCGCTCGGCCGGTGTAGCGCGGTAGCGCTCTTAAATCCAACAATTTAATACCGCTCATAAAGCGGCCAGTTACCGCCAAGCGGCCACCGATAATTTCTCTTATTGTCTCGATAAATTAGCTTAATTAGGGTGTAAAAAACGCGGCGGGCGTGGAATCTAGTGCGGCCTCGGTGGGTGGGCGAGCGACCGCGACGCGACTGACCACCGGCGTAATTAGTGGCGGGCGGCATGCGCGCGCGCTGACACCGCGACACCGCCGTGGCCGTAACCATCACACGCGCTTTGGTGACTAACCGAGGGCTGCGTTTCGATAGCATCCGTCGGGGCGTATGCAAATTGATCGTGTTTCGGTATCGATACGATAAACACGTTCTGTGTGTTAATTGTTTGTTGACGTATGTAGTTAGGGTCGCGCCGCCTCGTCGTGTTCACTAATATCAAGCGTGTTTCGCTTCGCTGTAGGTAGCGGCGCCGTGTGAACTCGGTACGCTAGCAGTAGGCCTAAATACTACACAAGAAGTCACTTGGAGTGCAGCACACGCCGCTCCCTCCGCAGACGCGTACAATATTGCAAGCAAGTGATACAGTTCATAAATGTGGTACAAAAACCTATCTAAACAATAAACAAAGACAAAAACGTATTCTCAGTACACATTAACAGCTGCGATCCGCATTTAATGAGGCTCAGCTATAACGTTTAACATAAAAAAACCGTTCACAATGCCATATGATTACGTGCGCGCCATGTTTGGCGGTGCGACCTCGCCGCTGCGTCCGCGTCCGTCCCGTCGCGCGCGTCGTCGCGTCCTCCGCGCAGATTGGTCGCTCGGCCCGCTGCAGCCCGCACGGACGGTGCTACATAGCCGCACTCTGCTTACTTATACTTGTCATATTATTTTTAACCTTCACTTGTCGAACGCTCGTTGCGGAAAAAATACATTTTCCTTAGAATAATTACAATTGCAATATATATCTAATATCTCCATAATACCTACTGTTTATTGTAGGTATGTTCATAGCAATGGATCAATTTTTTATTTTCCTTCCCCGTGCATTTTGTGTCTTACCAATGTCATTGACATAGGTAAAACAGTGAGTTATGTATATACGTTTATAAGTCAACACGTGCAGTCAGATTCAAAGGTGTGGCGGTGACTTTGATAATGTTATAAAACAAAGGAGTTTAACTCCGTCTGCCGTCTGGAATTGCCTCACGATATACATACATATGTACCTACATATATCGAATTGCTATAATCAATATTAATCAGTATCTAGTTTCAGTAATAATTTTATGTTGTGTAATTTTGTTTACTAGATTCATTTGAATTGGTAACGTGAAAATCATGATCTCCAACAACTGTAACTTTACAATAATTCGGCGATTTCATACTTTTCTAAAACATTTAAGGCGAAGCTTGTCCGGGATTCGACGCTGTTGTTTTTAGAAGTTTTTAAAACCAGGTTGGGTAATATGGATACTCCTTCACATTACTGTGTGGATGTTTTATTTCAATATTTGAGAAGAGTTTCAAGTGAGGATTCATAGTGAAACTGATATTGTTATTTAAGTTTAATTTCTTATGCTTAATCGATGTCCTTGTAGACTTTATTCAATAAGTGCGGGCAATATGGGATATTCTCCCGTTCTCTTTTCCTCCGCTTCTCACTTTATGAAGCCGGCGAGGCATCTGTAGTCCAAGCGTACAGTACAAGTGCTGTACATGTTCATGGCGGTGCAAATCATTTACAATTAGGTGAGCCGTTTACTTGTTTTTAGATTATGTGCAACTAATATTTTTCTTCTTACATACATAAACACACGCCTTTTTCCCAGAAGGGGTAGGCAGAGGTGCAAACTAGACACCCTCGTTTCGCCTTGTATTTTCCGTCCCATGATGTGATAGGGTGCGAGCCTATCGCCATATCGGGCACAAATTCCTGACTCCATGCTGATAATGAATAGAAAAATGCAATATCACTTTGCCCAACCCGGGATTCGAACCCGAGACCTCAGTTTTGCAATCATACCTTAATACAACTACCGAGGCAGTCCATTTTTCTTCCTGCTATGAATAACATTGAAATTCAATATCAATGTTCAATGATTGAACAAATATACAGGTCAACTTCCATGTATTTCAACTATACGTACAATTATTAGGCTTTATTCTGTTTTATACGCCATTATTCGACATACAATAAATGAACTTCAATATATTATATAGGTACAACATAAGTAGGTACCAACGCAATGTGCATCACACTCGGCGAACAGGCATATTTGGCATTGAAAACATATTATATAATCTGCACAGAGAACTGAAGCTCACGAGTACATACTCAAGAATAACTGTGATTGACTTGAAGTATATGTTACTCAGCTGTAATATATTTAAATATACGGACATTATCATTTCTACGCCGCTCGCACCATATTAGTTGCATTTTATGAGTTGCGCATATTGTAATATCCAGTAACGTCGGATAATTGCGTAATGATCGCTGCTTAATCACTGTCCTATGGCGACATACCCACCGAGCAGCGAGCTGCGGCGTGCCGCTACACATCACCACATCGTTACTGATGCCATTCATCTTCGTGTCAGCCGCTCAGCGAACAGTATAAAACCTCTGCAACCTCTATCAACGAAAAATAATAGAATTTGTGAGATGTACGTCGTAAGCTGTGAAGCAAATATGCCAAATGCTGCCAAACATTTATCATTTAAAAAGTTATGAGATGCTATATAGAGCCATGCCCCTAACTCATTATATCAGTAAATGCACCTAATAGTCACATACCCAGTCCCGACCCCACTAAGGCCGAATTTTGTGTCATGAGTATCAAAAACAACACTAGATTTTGCGTTCTCACAAACACTCAAATCCGAAACAAACCTGTGGATCACACAATCACTTCTCTCGGTGCGAGGATCGGAGCCGCGGCTTTACATTTCACAGCCGGCGTCTAGCCAACTGCGCGTCGTACGCTATAAAGGAGGCTATTAGACCTAAATCATGTAGACCCAACATTACAAATACTATATCTGGGTAATAAGAGGATAACGCAGACCTTTTGAAAAGTGGCTGCTGCACTGACGGTTAAATATAGAGTCGCTGGTTTATAATATTGTCACTCAACTGGGCATGGAACCACTAAACAATTGAATGACATAAGATATTATGTGGCTGTCCAGATGTCAGTGGTTTATGATTGGATCTGACAAACCTTCTCGCTAACCTGTTCTGATCGCAGCTTTTTTATCCACCTTTAAAGTTATGTGATTATTCATAAATAACAATTATCCATCCTTTATCCTTTTGAGTCAGACAGTACAGACGACCTAATAAAGGTAACAGGAAGTGTGTCGGAGGCAGGCTGCTACCAACAACTGGCTGTGGAGATACTTTGGCAGCTCTATGTATAGAAATGGACTTCCTGTGGCTGGATACGTTCATTAAGTTGAACAATTATCTACATATCAATAACCAATTAAGTAATTTAATAGGTACACATTCAACAACTTTACTCCATCAACTGCGCTTCTCTGCAACGTACTTCTATATAAAAAATTACAACTGTCCGTACCTATAACTATTTACTATATTTGCCATGAATGGGAAAAATATGTAATAGTTTAAGTATTTATCGCTATAAGTACCATACAATAATAGTAGGTATTTACCCTTTAAATAACATAGAATATCTCTACTAAACACATCAACTTTATACAATGACATGGGTACATAAAGCAGGCGCTGTGAAGTCCAGCCAACCATGACGCGGTACATAGTTATCATGTACCTAATTCTACCTGTGAAAGCGGATTAGGCATTGTTAGTAACATATAGCGACGGTTTTTGTTCTCAGCCCCATTACCTATGTCGCTTTCAAATAATTATAACATAAGGATTTTTTCTGTTCTATAATTAAAATCGCTCGTTGTGCCTCAAACTATAATATTGTAAAGAATGCTTATATGTACATGTTCTCCTATACTGTACCCAATTTGATTACTCAGAATGACAGTTGGGACTTTTCCGCGACGGAACACAATGTGGCAGTCGACATCTTACCTACTAATATTGTGCCATGCATAATATTGTAAAAAGGTAAATTGTATACAGATCTCTTCTACCCAGGTCAATGCGTAGTTGTTATACCTAAGCATTAGGTGCTTCTAGCAAGTACATTTTATGAAACAAAAGCATTGGGTAGTTATAATCTTTTACGGCACTTTTTCATAACGTTTTTAACACAACCACATTGTTTTTATCACTTCAAATAACGTGCAAGAAACATAGTGTTAAGCATATTTGAAATTCCGAGTAAAAATTTCAATATTTCCACAGCGACGTACATAGGTACCTACATTCCAACGGGCGCGAACCGACGGGCTGCGCAGATAACACGAGCCCAAACAATCAGCCTAACAATACTTTAGATAACGTTGGACGTTTTAATTTCCATACAGTTGATATATAGGCGCGGGCGGCGCAGCGCGATAATTCAGCAATGCGCCATCAATCACGAGCAACGCCGCCGAGCCGCGCGCTGCGACGCTCGGCCATGCTGCCGACGCTGCAGGAGGACTGTGAAGCTTATCTACACTGACTACGTACCAGATAACATGATTTAGGGGTTCACCGGCTCGCGCGGAGTCCGCACTCATTATTTAACAGTTCACACTATGAGTTTAGTGTCTGATTGTAATATTACTTTAAAAATCAATCCACAATATTACATAATTAATGTTATTGCACTAATTGAAGTATCTCTATACTTCAATTAGTGCAATAACAATCTAATTATATGATATGAATTTATAATTATGGTAAATCACTTTCAGATGAAATCAAGCTTCCCACCGTCGCGTCGCGTCGCGTCGGAACTATTTATGCCTAAATAAGGTGTCTCAAGCGATTTTCATTTCCTATTTTAATGATGACATTATGATTTTGAAATAAATACAATGTTAACATACATACCAGGTATGCGTACTAATGTCAATTTAAGCCATCGCATCTAAATATAGTAAATAGTGAAATTAGTTCCCGCAGCTACTTATGCTATGGGCCTTTGCATAAATATGTGTGAAATTCTACCGGTAAGTAATATAATTTTACTGCCACGCCGTATCCACAAAGGGATGAATAGAAAAAACGGCACGGTTTTTGTAACACGTATCGCAGGCAACGTTATCATCAATCTTATTACACATTCCGAGCGATTCCGAGAGGTTTTTATATGCATATGATTAGGACGAGCAGCGGCAGTGAGCGGCGATGGCGACTCTCACACCGATACCAATAAATACGACATTGCTTAGGATTTTATATACTATTTATTGTTAACTAGCCAAGTAAACTACCCGTACGTTAGTAATTCGATAATATTTCGAAATATTCAAGAACGTACCACCTCTCCCTGCAAGTAATTTAAGTAATATTTTTAGAATTGAAATGAATCCTGATTCATAACATAGATAGTTTCCATTGTAACATTGGTGAATTGTCTATATTAGTTTTTCGACCCAAAAAAAGATGATCCAAAACAGACGGCGGGTATGTCGGCTGTTCCTGGATCAATGGTTCTCTAATATGCTGAATGCTGATGAACAGCAGGCATCCTGTGTCGACTCTACGTTAGTGAGAGTGTTGAAGTGTGGGGAAAAAGAAGAATTGATTTTTTTATTTAATAGATCCAGCAAACGAGCAAACAGCTCACCTGAAGGTAAGTGATCACTGCCACTCATGAACATCCACAAAGCTTAGAACATAGATCTATTGCGGCCTATTAGATCGGGATGGGAGCTGGAAGGAAAAAGGATGGGAAGTGGTAAAGGGTCTTGGGCATCCAGCAATCACACTCACCGAATGAAACGTGACAGTGAAGCTGTCACTCCCCGTTGATTTCTTGTGAGACAGTGGAACCGCCCCGGACGAGCCTGCCCATTCATGCTGAGTTAAGACTGACAATAGCGTGGCCGTACCACTTCCAAAAAAACTAGAATATTACGGCTGGCTGGCAACCCTCAGTGACACGTGAGCTTTTATGACGCGAGATAGCCTTATGAGGAGTAACATGCAGCCAACTGTACACTATGCAAATATAAAGCAATGACCAATGTATAAGGACTCAGAGTTACTTACTGTATTTCCAAACATAGATGTCTCGCATGTACTTGTTCGAACGCATGTTATATACACTATATTAAACAGCGGCCGACGCGCAACACGCAGTCGAGTCGCGCTCTGGATGGTAATCATATTAACCAAATGTTTCTGCTACATACATGAGAACACAGTGCAGACCACGCCAAGTGCGGAAAACCGGGACAAGATAAATATATACGTACGACGCTCGCACAGTAAATAAATTCAGAAATATATAGGTATTTCAGAACTAAATTAAATCAATAAAAAATGAGTTTTTTGCAACATTTAACATAATATAAGTTACCTTTACTTAGACTTACAGTATGATGTAAAATTTTATCTATTCATATATATCATATTATTATTAGATACATATATTTTGCCAACTAGTTCTTGTACCAAGCTCTGCTCCAGCGTTAGTGGTACCTAATTATTGTTATTCAACTTTCCAATTATTTTTTCCCAGAATATAATCATGATTATAGTTTCCTTTCAATTATTTAAGGTGTTTATGATCAACAGATGGAAGGAAGGGAGGGTGGCTTTTGCCCAGCAGTGGGACTTAAAGGGCATATAAAAAAAAATCAACAATAAAACTTACGTTGAATATCTCTTAATATTGGGGAAAATACCTTACATATTACTTCCGACGGATCGCAATACTTTTGAGATTAACAACCAAACTCGGATCAATAGTAACTTATACAGAGTTAAACAAAACGACTAATGGTGCTAGATATTAATTTGCCATTAAGTTTTTACGGCACTCATAAATCGCGTATCGCTACGTAGTAAATTATAATAGGCGAGGCACATAAATCATGCGTTAAGCGACCACTGTACCGGGAACCGCGCATACATTACGCGGCTTATACCGGCGTCCTATCTCCTCGTACCACATACCAATTAATGTATTGCGATAGCCGCGCTCACTGGATTTTATTTAATCGTCTTCTGTTTACTCGAAAGTAATTAATTATTTTAGTGGGCGGACCTACAGCCGCAGTGTTCCGGAGTGGACGCCACACTGCGTAGCTGCGGGGGTGACGAGGATAATCATTAGAGCCAGGCTCTGTGCAGAGGGGAATTACCGCAAGCCCTTACTCTTAAAGTCTGTATTACGTAAGCACTGCGAAATTATGAGTTAGATGTCTCAATATAACTACTCTTTAAGGAAACTTTTCAGTTAGATTAAGCGAGGACAAACACTTTATACTACGTATAAAGTAGAGACATTATGTACACAATAGTAGGTAGACATAAAATTTACAAACAAAAATGTCATGTATACTAACCCTCAAACAAATATGTGCAAATGAAATATAATTCTGCCGCACAGTAACAAAATAACATTAAGAAACTAGTGTCGTGGACATCAGAAACTACGAGAAACTTTTCGGCTTCGCCAACAACCCGAGTCGAAAGAAATACCTGGGTGCAGGGATCAAACCCGCGGTCTATCGCTACTGGCGGTTAACTAACTGAACGAAGAGGCTTTTTGGACTGCACTTACAATCAAATGCGTTTCAATTACTTCGTACTGCCAGTATCTGTACACGAGTATGTGCTATAAAAATCTGGAATGGCTACAGATTTGCTCCGCGACATAAAGCGAACGAGAATGAAAATAGTTTTGCAAAATCGCACCTGGCATGAACGTTCGTTTACGTTTTTAGATATTTCGCGATGCAGATATTACAAATTGAATATTGCAACACAATAATCATCTGAAATGAGTTTGTATGGAGCTTCTAGCTTAGTACTCTCAGTGTACAACAGATGGCGTGAGTAGGTATGTAACATCATCGTGAAAAAGTCGCATTATAAATATGCGGATACCAATATGTATATTTAATACAATAAATAAATAAATATTATGTACGATATTAATTCTTATTTTAAAGAATAAAAATACATTTTATATTCAAACAAATTTAAATAATTTAACAAATTTCAACGGCACGTGTTTAACATAATTAAATTAATCATGTTCCATTTGTTTTAGCTCTGGTTACACGATCAGGGATTGGAAATCTTAAGATCTGTGTTATATGGGTATTCGAAAAAGGGAAACTGATATAAATATCCGAAAAATATGACTGACCTGAAAAAAATAGAAAAGGGCTAATTTAGTTTTTCAAATACCTAGATGAAAAGTAAATGAGTAGTAAGCTCATTAAGTGTTATGACGTTAAGTGCCGTAACTATGGTTCAGGTGACGACGCGTTGGCAATGTGAAAACAGAATAATATGTTTACATGTCTCAATGATTAGTTACAGAAAATTGTGGCACAGTTCACAAGTGACATTATTAATATTTGTTGGTATATAAAGATATCGGTGCACATTCGCGCATAATATTTCAATACATTATGCTTGCACATTCCTGCGCCGGCCGCCACTCCTCCGCGATGGAATAATGCTGCATTCCGATCGCGTTGTGTGTCATCGGCGTCGGCTCTGCGCCGAGACGTCACGCCACTGACGCGGGACACAGCGCTCACCCGGACCCGCCACATAACATCTGCATACGACATTAAAAATCGAAGAGTTTTTCTTTAAAATGTATATTTTTTAATAAGTTCACAAGTCGGGGAACTTGTTAATTAAATAGTAAGTACAATTAAAGTGTAAGCGCCGAATCGATTACCTACTAGATAACAGCACGCATGCGTACAATGTTGATAATATTTTATCATTAATATTAATTGGCAAGCTATGTAGTGCAGTGGACCAGAAGCTAGCTGTGACCTAAATGCCGTTGGTATTAATGTGGTCAAATTGCTTTTAGGGTGTGTTTTTTGGGAAACAAAAGTGGTAGAGTCACATTCTACCTAACTTGTCTTAGCTTCCCTTGGACTACTACATGGCCGGGCCGGCTCGGCCGCGGTGATAGCTACTACCTTGTTATACACAACAAAGGTGGAGGTGAACACCACGAAGTAAGCGACGGGTGAGTAATGTCAAGTTTCGTGGGGTTAGTGAGAGAGCCAGAAACCCACCGCTACTTTCCCCCATTTTTCTGTCTTTTTTTTTTGTTCTTTATCCATCCCATTTTAAGAGGCTGGCAACGCACCTGGTACCTGCAATTTAAGTATTGCAATCGTTTTTTCCAGGGCACACCTCTGACTTTTCGGAATTATGTGTGTATTGATAGTCAATTACCACGCACTTTAACTGTGAAGGAAAACATCGTGAGGAAACCTGCATACCGTAGCGATTTTAAAGAATTTCTACGGTATGTAAGTCCGCCAACCCGCACTAGGCCAGCGTGGTGGACTATATGGCCCAACCACTCTCAATCGATTCTCTCGATTGTAGAGTAGGCCCGTGCCCTGCAGTGGGAAGTATATGGGCTGATAAAAAAAATCGTTTTTTCGCAGCTAAAAACACTTTCATTGGGTGAGATGTTAGATCATTAGACGTACTATGGGTTTAAATAGAAGAAAAGTCTCTTTGATGTTTGACATCCACTATATAAGGGGCTCATGACATTATGTATGTGTGTGTGTGTGTGTGTGATCTGTTGTATATAATTTATTAATTCAATAAAAACGTAAAAATGAGCAGTGTATGAAAAACATTTGTGCAAATATTATTTATAGATCGATGTGAGTTCATAGAAACAATGTAAAAATGCACGGGCTGGTTATTATATTGATACAGCGTAGGTCACTCCCTCGTCTAGTTTTTGCCCTCAATATCGCACATAATTATGTATTTCAATACATACGGTGACATTCCTATCACCACATGTGCACAAATAAATATAACAAAAACTACGCACTCGTCACAATTGTAGTTTATGAGCTGTTTTGTACTTATGTGAGTGAAACATTACTAAACTCATTTACCAGTGAAACAAAGGTACCTATGTATGTGTTGTGCCGTGTGTTAGTATGTATTAAGTATAGTTACGTGCGCACACCTGGCGCCACGACATGACACTGGACACAACACGCTTGCCCTATGAAATATCTACTATATTTGTGAGTCCTCTGTTTCATGCCTTCTGGCTTTGTTTATGTAAATAAAGAGTTATTAACTAGCAGTTATGCATGCTTCGTGAACAATACGCTTATTTGCTCATTTCTTGAAATAATACTTGTGTTGATGTAGCAAAGTGGTCACCAGAGCGCATAATCACCCATAATACTCGGGAATCGTTATTAATTTTCCTGCCTTTGAAGAGGAATGAGGAAGGGGAATGAGAAACGAGGCAAAATCGTGTTTAGTTCGGTTAGTGAGATTTCATTGAGCGCATTAATATTTAATACAACACCAAAGCTGTGGCGACCCTATCGAGCAGGTCCAGCCATGCTGCAGTGTCTCTCTCTCTTTAGCCACATAAATTCCATTGCTGAACGTAGGCCTCCCCCATGGATCGCTACATACACCTGTCGGGAGTGGCCTGCATCCAGCGACTTCCTGCGACCTTAACCAGATCGTCCATCCACCTTGTGGGTAGGCGTCCGACGTTTCGTTTGCTTGAACGTATCCTCCACTCCTAAACCTTTCCGCCCCAACAGCCATCAGTTCCGCGTGCTATGTGCCGGGCTCACTGCTACTTCAACTTGCTAATCCTAAGGGCTATGTCGGTAGCCTTTATTCTCCTACAGATCTAGTCATCCTGATTCGATTTCGTAGGGAAACACCGAGTATAATCCTCTCCATAGCGCGTTGAGTGACCCTGAGCCGTCTTATAAGGCCCATAATGGGAGACAACGTTTCGATGCAGTATGTCATCACTAGTAACAAACAACAATTGAAGAGTTGCCTCTTTCTGCACTGAGGAATGTGTGCCTGCATCATGCATGCGGCAGGCACCAGCAGCTAATGCAATTAAGAGTAGCTATTGATATTAGTACAACTCAATGACGAATTTAGGAGCCATATATTATCAAGTTGATAACAAACGAACAGCTCAGGTAGAGCAGGATGTTGGTAACGCAAGTCGACAACGGCGGTATGAAGCCAATTAATTTGCGAACTAAATCCTTGACGCCATCATTATGCTAATGCGATGCAAACAATGGAAATAGCCAAAATATATATCCACCGCGCAAACTCATTATTATTGCACATAACGAAATACACATTTCGCTAATTATACTTCGTTAAGATCAAGATAACAATACTCGTAATACCAAGAATTGCGATATTAAAATACACTAAAAAATATATTAATGAAATACAAAAAAAGGAATTAAATTATATTATATAATATACAATATAGTTATATAAGTTAATGTGAGAAAATTAAGCATATAAAAAGATTTTTAAGGAATCTATTGACTACATTATTTACCTACTGCAGCCACTAATTTACTAAACAGGTTCTAAATTACGTTACGTGTATGCAAGTCGTATTAACATTGTAGGTAATTGGTTATTTGGCCTATATTGGAGTGCTGAATGGGCAGAGTATACCGGAGCAGTACCACGGTTTTACAGAGTACCAAATGTAATAAGTATGGCCCAGCAATTCCTTCCCACGATGCCTCTCCTTTAAAAGCTGTCAATTCACCAACAATAATATAATCTGGTACATTTTAATGTAAATCATTACTCTTTAATCCGCTTAATGTTAATGGTGGAACATTGATCAAGTAAATTATAAGTTTGGAGGAGAAAACAGGGTATAGCTTTATAAAGTTCCTGGTCTTCAGCTTGATTGCCTGATGCCCAATTCCTCTTTCCATTTTTTTCCTTCCCGCGGCCCTCCCGATTAGATAGGCCGGTAACACATCTGTCATCCAAGCGTAGTCGACGTTCATGGACAGATGATAAGCAGACAGGTCACATCATCATGTTTTTGGCCCGAGATATGAAATAAAAAGAAAATCTCATTTGTCAGATGTATCACACTAGCCAGCACTTTTTCTAGTCAGCATCACCTTTTTGCTTTACTTTCAGCACGCGCACTATTTCTGGTTTATAGCGATTTTAAACGCGTGGATACGCACAAATATTTGAAATGTCACCTTCACACAACACCTTCCTAATTAAAATTAATGTTTGATACACTTGAAAGTAAGTCATATAGAGTAAGTATGTACGAGTAGGTAATAGTGGCTAATGCGTAGTGTGTAGTGTAAATGAAGTGTTCTCTCCGTGAGTGGTTGGAGTCGAGTCGGTTGCGGCTCCACAATGCAAAGTAAGTGCGGGCTCGTGTTCATAACGCCAGCGCGGATATAATAATCAATAGCGAGCGGGAGCGGCGCGCCGCTCGCCGCAGATTAACTTCACCGCGAACCGATTCTCCGCCGCCGCGCCGCGCCTTTGTCTGCTCCACTCATTTATTCAGCCCCACGCTCCATAATTACTACTACTTCAAGTTTGTGGACATTAAACGACTCCCGCTCTACTAATATTCAATCTCGTAATACCTATTAAAAACTTATTAACGCTATGTACACACAGACATGTTATACTTAGGTAGGTATAAATATACAAATTTGTAGAATATCGCTACATTGTGAGTATATGGTGCAGATAATGTTATGCTTATGTTTAAAGGAGCCGGGCAGCCTCCCGGCCGGTCCACGTCGCGTCGCTGCAAATAATATATCTTACGCTATTCACTTGAGCAATTAACTGCGGCGCAGTATGTGTGGTGTGCGCGTGTGTGTGTGTGCGTATGTATTGTATTGTGTTTAAATCTCATTTACGTGCGTTGTGCAAGCATGGCGTGGACATTGTTAGCGGAGGCGGAGCGGCGGCGAGATCAAACGCGCCCCGCCCCGGGCCGACGGGCAGTGCGCGCTCGCGCCGGCCGCCGACAAAGCGACCCCGCGCACAGCGCACCACACGCCGCACACCGCATGACGCACCGCGCACGTCGCACGCACACAGCACCCGCCGGCACTGCCACGCTCGTGTCGCGCACTCAACGGACAAGCTTTAATTATCCGCTCCCTGTACAGTGTCGTCTCTACAGCGCACACTGCACACGCACCACACAGGACAGCGCCCGGCCGAACACATGCATCCTTAAACGTATGCCTTTGAACAGATAAATGTGTCGGGACATTGGTGTCTCCATAAATATGTCCAAAAATGATTTACTCATAGAAAAAATACAAGAAAGCAACATCTGTCGGCGGCGCAGCGCGCGGGCGCACAGACACGAGACACTTCACAGCGGACGACTAATCACCTCGCTGTCTAAATATGTCAATTTATTTAAACGCTCCTTTCAGTTGCGGCGTGAAAAAGCACACGAAATTTATATGCGCGTGTATTTTAACGTCTTGTTACAAGCTTTGTTCTGGCGCGGAATGTAAGAGATAAATAGCACTGCTCTGTTGCGCCCGCACTCCTACTTGTCACTGGCGAGTGGCGGCTCCAGCGACGCACCAACGACGCTCCAACTCCACGTGCCGCACTGAGACCATACACAAATATAATATTGTATGAAATATCTATGAAAAAACAATAAAACATGCGCAGGTCACCAATACCTGTTGGTAGCTGAAGGGGTAACTAAGGGTACGTCCTAGAAATGGGTTGTCTGGTTCGCAAGCGATGTCTTGCAATGCCATGTGCCATGTAGTGATCTGTGGCGAGGTTGGTGTGGCGAGTGTGAGGCGCAGACTGCAGCGCACGCGCGTCCACCCGCGTGGCGAGCGCCGCGCCGCGCCGCGACGGTATTGTGAACGCGCTAACCTTTAGCTACAAACTGCTTACTTACCTGCATAATTAATTACATTTTTCTGTAATTACTGCTGCGTTTAATATTCAATTAAACAGTAAGACGACCTCCTTTTATATCGCACTAGATGCCCGGCCAATCTAGGAATGTGGTCGCTGGCGTCTTTTTGTTCGCATTATTTGAGCGCACCGTTATCCGGAACACATACAGTTACTTGTATCAAACGTTTTCACGTACCGAAAATTTGGTATTTGTGGCGAACATCACATTCGCAATGCCTCTAAATAACTATGTAATTAGCAATTAGACAATGAGGCTGGCGCCGGCGGACAATGAGCGGCGGAGTCGTTGAACCGGCGCCTCGCGACCACCCGACCATCCCCTCATCTATACAGCATTCATAAAAATATTCATTACCATTTATATATTTCATTCACCACTGTAACATGTACCATGTCACGTTTTACGCCGCTAGCAATCATCGACACTCGCAAATTAACATTTTACGATTGCTACAGTGGAATAAAAGTAATTAATTATTCCACATTGTCTATTCTGTGTATAATTTTTCACGTAGTTTCAGAAAGGCGTCTCATTTACAGGCCATTAAACGAGGGCAAATAAAACAAAGCAGTTACTCGGCGCGGCCCGGCTCGCCGCGCCGCCGCTCCGCCGCCCGCCGCTCACCGACACGACGACACCACGCTCACCATGCCGGCCCACGTAATTTACACACTGTCTAATTTTGTACGGTGGAAGAATCCTTTTATATTACAAAATTAAACAGAGCCGAGGAGCTTTTAATCCTGACAACAATGTTCAATATAACCCGCCGCCGCCCGCCGCCGCCCGCCGCCTCCTCCGGCACCGCGCCTGTAATACACTCTGCTATTACCGACTCTCAGTGTTGTTGAACACTGAGAGTAACACTTTAGACTAAGTTCACTTCAGTGATCAATTCAATTAGTATACATACTACACACTCTCTCTTATAATGCTTTAATACATAGTTATTTCAAATTAATTATTGGAGACTGAATTCTATCTCTATTTGGCTTTAGTAACTATGCATTATAGTAGTAACTAGGAGATTGGACGCTCGTTCCTAGTATTCATAACACTAAAGACACCTCTAGCTGTAGAGACGGGATAATATTGTGGGACTATTGAACTCAGGTATTTACTTACATATTCACATGCAAAATAATCTCACGCCCATACACCCAAGGGTTATCCACAGTGCGCCGAGCAGATTTCCGTCCCAAATGCGATAAATGGTGAGCGGCGAGGCACAATTAATGTCAGTCTCACGGAAAACGGAAATGTCGCAAAAAATACTTGCCCGGCCTGGGATGCATGTATTTAGTGATCCGCACAATAATTACTTTTACATTCGTTTTTGCAATCTTACAAATGCTCGTTTATCATATTACCGTCCCTGCTCTGAGTACGTCTTAAAATTTCGGAAAAAACCAACGTTAACCATATAGTTTATATTTTCTACTATGGATTACTTTTTGTCTTTTATAAATATATACTTGCATATTGATAGCGCAAACAATCACATTATATTATTGTATACTTCTCCATGTACATCCAAAATAACTATCTATTTCGTATTATTTCCTTCTTAACATACGAATTGTTATGAATAGGTTCATTGCCATCGGAAAAAAAGAACACTACGAAGTATTTTATAATGTGGATAATAATCATTTTTGCTGAATAATAATCACTAATTATCTTATTATTTTAAATAATTTATGTAGGTATTTAAAAAATCGCACAATTACAGTTTCATAACTAGGGAGATTTTTTGTCAATCTTTTCCATGGCTAATTAATGTTAGTGTGACTTGGGACGAAATGTATGCGTACATTAGTAATAACATTCAAGTGGAAATAAATATTTAGTGAAAAATAAAAAATAGACACCATATTTAGGCATATTATGAGTAAGCCTGTTCTGGCTTGGAGACCGCGTCTTGGCAAATTTGCACAAGAGGGCCGACAGTGACTGGATGCATAAAGCAGCACACCGAGTTCTGTACCTTGGGAGAGGCCTATGCCCAGCAGTGGACTGCAACTGGCTGATGATGATGATGTTTAAAAATTGATTGTAAATACCTACCTATTTAGGTATTATAAAAATATAAGTAACTGTTAACGAATTACAATAGGTAGTGTATAGTACTGGCAGGACAATGTAAAAAGATTACGTATAGACGATGCTCAGGTAGGAGGAAATAAATTATATTGATTAAACTTCAATTTAAAAGCATAGGTCGTTTTTTTTAAATCCTGAAAATTTACATTATTATTACAAGAGAGTATTTTGCCACTCTAGTTGTATGGTTGTTGTTTGGGCCACTATACAGCCGAGCGACTTGGCCGGGATGCCGGGTGGTATCACTACCTCACAGCCTCACAGTAAACAGTCGCTACTCGCGAGCCGTCGGCTTTGTTGTCGCGACTCGTTCGATGAGCGGGATTGCCAGTGGTCCATTACTCCTCTTCTCCTCCCATTCCTCCGACCCTGTCCCCCCTATTTTGAGTGATTTGCGATGCACCCGCAATCCAATTATTATCGAATTTAATGACCGGTTAAAATCAGACCCCATCAGGTGAGCCGCTGGCTCGTTTGCCGGACTTATAAAATGAAGTTACATCTCTAATACTATAAACTAGTGAATTGGTTTCAATAATGTCGATTCCAGGGCGGGCAAGTCTGTTGAGTTACTTTCTCACTTTTAAAAATGAGTTCCAAAACAATAAGATTAAAAACAAAATCAATTTACAGACTTTGTCGCTAAACGATTATATCAATTATCACGTCATAAATAACATTTAATTTTATTTATTCATTTAAAAAAGAATTGCATTACTTTAAACTACACATCAAACTTCAAACCCGCCGACCCGGCGCGTCGGCTTATATCGGCAACTTTTTGTTGGCGAGCTAGTTGGCGTTTTCACTCAGTGCAAGTCGGAAAACTTTGTCGAAGAATCTTCGGGCGGGCTCGACGTGACTTGAGGAATATTTTTATGATGTTGTTGAGTGTCACCAACAGACAACTGAGCAGTGCGCTTGCCTCTCCAACATGTAGGCGGGCAACACGTGCCCGCACGTTTGTTGTCGAAGTGATTGTTTTCTTATAGGCCGCCGGGTCGTGTTGGCGGGCTGTGTTGCCAGGTAGGCAGCTTTGGTGAGTAGTGCGCTTTACAAATACAACAACAGTCATAAAATAAAATTCTGATGGACATGCCTATTACAGGTGTGTAAACTGTACAGATAATACAATAACTTTAATTTCATCAGCACATCGACGCTCCATTACTTTTAGTACCAAACCTACAGTATCTACACACCAATGCAGCATGTTAAAATAATGTCCTCAAGGATTGAGAACGACGTCAAATCAAAGTGTCGGTGGGAACATGAAGAAACAAACGCATTACGCGCTCACGAGTCACAACCGCCACCGCGCCGCCGACCCACCGATCCCTTTCACGTTTTACACATTCAGATTTGATGGAGGCATTAAGATGTAAACACTAATTTTATCGGCGCATTCCTCGCGGTAATACCGCACAGCTGACAGCGCTCTGCGATACTTCATAACTTTCACGAGCCGCGGCCTGCGTGGGTCGGCCCCGCGCCGCCGGTTGCTGCTTCAAAATACGGCCGTCGTGAACATTTTACACTCAAATGATACATTCTATTACTCCGCCTTGCTAACTTAGTCCGCCTTGATGACCCCTGGAATTAAACTGGGCCCACATTTACTTCCACTTACCTACTTAGCATGAGATACTTGTTACAATGACTGCCTCGGTGGCATAGTTGTACTACGGTACGATTACAAAGCTGAGGTCTCGGGTTCGAATCCCAGGTCGGGCAAAGTGATACTGGTTTTTTTTTTCATTACCAGCCTGGAGTCAAGCATTTGTGCTCGATATGGCGATAGGCTCGCCTCTATCACATTATGGAACGGAACATACAAGGCGGAACGCCTACCCTTCTGGGAAAAAGGCGTGAGTTTATGTATGTACTTGTTTAAATGTCTCCGCTCTGCAACCCACTATTTACTTGGTTAGTTGCATATTCAACATTGATTAAAAGTATCCTGTAAGGAAGTCTTAGCGGGTATTCAAATTTTAAATACATTACTTGATGAATTTCATAATTTATTCACTTGCAGATGAGATGGTACAAAAAAGGTAAAGTGGTATGAATGACGGGATAATGAATACATTTTCTACTCTCACAATGTTACTCTGTAGTATGTTTCCTTATAATTTGTTTGTTGATGGCGTCATAGACACTGCGCGTGTCGTGGTCGTGTCGTCCTGTGAAAAGGCTCTCTGGCAGAAGGCAGTGTCAGTTCCCGCGAGCGAACAATAAAGTGGATTGTGTCCGGGTCGCCGCGCCGCCGCCCCGCCCCGCGCCGCCGCCCCGCGCCGCGAGCCGAGTCCAGTTTCACAAGCGGCGAATTACACGCGCATTGCAGACGCCCCGCTGGGAGAAATCGCGGGAAATATCATTATGCAAATAACTTTATAATAATGCCTGCTTATGATCTCATTTGTTCACATATAAAGCTCATAAAAATGTTAACGAGCATAGCCGGAATATTGGAGCGGCGACGTGTGCTCTCTCGCGGAACACCGGTGTGCGGCGGCAGCGGCGCGACCGCTGTACAAGCACCATTGTGTCGGGCCACAGATAAAGCTATTGTAATAAACAAACACTTAAAAAGGCCTCGCGCGGCGCCCACCGTGCGCCCCGATGAAGACATCCACCGAATGGTTGGCTTTTTTCAAACGGAAAGTAATTAAGTGTGTAAAGAAGCGGAGAGTTGTCACCAACACTGCAGACGTGCTTAGACAACTAAGCGGCGGCGTCCCGGGCGCCGGGGCGGGACAGTGAATACTAATGTCACAGAGTCAGGTACTTAGCAGTCACCGCGCCCGCACTCGCGCCCACTCAGACACCTCGTATCGCCATTTCACGCCTCATCGCACATCATTGCCGGCGCATAAGTTCACTCATTACATATCCTACTACTATTACAAAGGCGCAACTTTGTGTGTTTTTTACTTCTTCGAATATGTACATAGGTATTTAATACTATTTAAAACTCAAAGAGATGGTTTTACATGGAATATAGGGTGGGTGAAATGGAATACAAGAGGACGGGATTGCTTGCCTTGAGTCGTAGAACAGATTTATACGGGACATGAGGAGATATAACGGGACGAGGCGAGAGAAGCACTATTAAGAACGGCATTTACGTTGAGTTTAAATATTAAACAGTTAGTACGTGAAATAATATGTGTCTGATATGGACTGGACTCAAAAAGTGTCTGCGTCCAGGCGAAACCGCGTCGGGCCGCTAGTGGATCATAAATTCATATATACATGCACAAGTGCAATGATACGTTACAACTTACATTATGCAGTCTATGCGTAATTGTTTCCACTAACTAGTCAGTGCCTGTTGCCACAACAATTTTGTACGGGGCCCGGCGGTAGTTCGGGGCAGAAATCTTAATTTAAGCTGTCAGGTTTCGAGGAAATCTTTGTTTTCTTTCCGAGAGGAATTTTCCTCTCTTGGATTCCTCAAGGCACTTGCCTTGGTCCCTCTGGCCCGCCAGCCGGCGCGCGGGGACTTCTATCCACACCGCACACCGCGCAGATGTTACGCCCGAGCTGGCTCCCTAACCAAAATCCTACGCCGGCATTCCGAATAAAACTTTTCGGTGGCCGTAATGTTCGCTATGGGTGGCAGAGGGTGTGGTCTGTGGACGATCAAGAGGCGCTCAGTATAGCTCGGGGCTCGCCATACCGCCCGCTCGCTTCGAGGAACTCTACATTATATCAGATTTCAAAAACTAACACCATTCAGTTCTTTGATAAATAGTTAACTTAAATTTTATAACTGTACTGCTAACTGTCATCAAATAACGAAGAGTAGCTTCGTTAAGTCTATAGGTACTACATGTATAGTAGCGCATTGTGGATACCTACAACACGGTCTTATTGCACACTTTTTTTTTCTTGGCTCGGCGAGTGACTACACCTGACTGTAAACACGATACCGTCCAGAAAGAGTGCCAATTGGCACTCGTACATACATTAGCACACACCGGCTCTAATTGGAGACATTTCGCTAAAAATAAAATATCCGCGCGCCATGATAGACCTGAGAACTAACAGAACAATAAATAATGCAATGCCTGGCATGGAGACGAGTGGCTCTCTCCTGGCAGGCGCCTGCTGTACGTACCGTCAGTCACGGTGTCTCGAGGCGGGCGGCGGCCGTCATTACCCGCGAGTATAATCGACTCGGCAAATTGAGTGTGAAAACTTGTACATGTCGGTGCTGCCGCCTCGCCTCCCGCGCTGCGCACATATTAAAAACGTGAGTCGTCTCTAACGCCGGGGCACGAGAGGCGCTGGGCGCAGGCCGCAGGGCGCCGCGCGGGGGACGCGAGCCCTACTTTAATTATGCAAACATTTTAATCATAATTTAATGGTCGTGATAAATGCGAGCCGATTATGTTGTACTTCAATTATAAATACCTTACTAATTTGATTATATTTAAATTTAATAAATTTGAATAATATTCGTTTTATTTTAATTAGTGGAGTGTTTCATATATTATTGTTTTGTTATCAACGAATCTAATGTAACTGTCAAGATAGCCCATTCGAATTGCATAACATTAAACATTTATATTTTCACAGGCGAAGGCTCATGTATACCTACAATATGCCGATCGTACAGGTGTATTGGCATAATGGATAAGTTCATAGAATCCATCCTTTCCAAAATTAACAACATCAAATACTCGTATAATTCCAATAAGCTGTATCCTTTCTATACTTGGAGATTAATAATTGCCACTCGATGGTCGCGATCGGATGGAGTAGTATGAGCGAATGAATATTACGCGTTGAAATAAATACTGCTTGTTGTGGCGCGGGGGCGGCGCGGGGGCGGCGCGGGGGCGGCGCGGCTCCGTAATGAACACAAGCACCTACGCAGCACTCGGCAAGCGTCGAGCCGCGCCGAGCCGCTCCACTCCGAACCTGCTCCATTAGCGAACTTTGCGAGTTCACCGTGCGCCGATATTATTAATAACGTGCCGTGAACGTACGAACCAGACCCCAACCCCCGCCTCGCCGCGACCTCCACACACGCCGGCGCGACCCTTGCACTCCGCGAGGTGTTTTTACGTGGTGCAGGTTTTCATGTTTTAAACATGAACAGCTTTCAAATTATACGAAATGTGTTTGTCGGACAGGAAGCGTGAAAAACTTGGCATAATACGTTGAGTTATAAGCTCCCATGGCGTCGGCGTCCCTCTCAACACTGCAAACAAACTAATTGAAGTCCGCGCCGGCTGCACGCGCGGGCGCCGCACTCGTCAGCGCGTCCAGCCCAGACAGCCTACTGCCGACTTTATGTTTTTGTATCAGCCCATATGGCAAATACGTCCCACTGCAGGGCACGGGCCTCCTCTACAATCGAGAGTACGATTGAGATCGGTCTGCTACTGCCCCCGTCTCAACGCTGAATACCTACTTCATTTAAATATATTAGTGACTTATATTGTAGGACTAGCGTCGCAGTAGCAATGTCTTATTAGAACACATGAAATAGTAATTTTTAAAATAATAAAGAGCTGAATGTCATTGTTAGAGTGACTCGCCTCCGGCCTGCGCTACCGCTGGAGTGCACCGCATAAGATGCACTCTGAATGTCATTATACTAGTAGATTTGCAGTTATTAATTAGTATGTACTTCTATCTTAATATCTATTTGTGTATCCGTCGACATAGCATATCGCGTATTGGCCTGGGGGCTGAAGCTGTGAGTTAGAAGCCAGTAGGTGGGGTAGCTCTGGGAGAGTTAGCCGTAATTACGTATTCCTACTTCAACGCGCTGTCTCCCTACATAGCACGTTGAAGTACGCATACAGTGTTTTGTGCATTTAAAAGTTGAACCTTGCTGCAACATTAAACAATAAATCCACAATACGGCGACCTCATGTAGTTTACCCGCCTGAAACAAAGCCAGTCGTAGGTAAGGCTTTTGTTTCGAACATTCTATCCAAGTTCGTATTTCCGTACATTATTCTGTAACGCCAAAAACACAATGATAAATAAATATACACACATAAACTCAAGCCACTGTCTCAGAAGAGGTAGGCAGAGATGCTACCAGGTCACCCACGGTTCGCCTTTTATATTCCGTCCCACGAGAGGGCGAACCCATCACCATATCGGGCACCTAATTCTTGACTCCGCGCTGATAATGAATAGCCAAAACCAATATCACTGCACCTCCACGTGTCCAAGTTTGTTCAATAAACTGTGCTCGCGATAAACTACACCTCCATTAACAAACAGCGCGCTCAAACTCAACATAATTGAATCGATGAATTAAACAACGCAGTAAATACTATCATTGATTATAATGTGTCGGCGCGCGCTTTCACCGGCGATGCGGAGTGTTCGCGAGCCGCTGCTCCGTGTTCCCTGCGGCGCAGGTAGCGCGTGCTCGCGGGGTCCCGTGCTGGCAGTATCACTGGATACGTATCATTCTGTAGGTCATCGCGGTGTCCCCGAGTGATGTAGACGCAAACTGATCACAGTTACTGCTGTTGTTACAACTTATATTGACATGATGTGCGCTTAGTGGCATTAGTAAGGGCTGGATGAAATACTCCGTCCGAGAGGTTCTCAGTGGGTGCAATGGCAATGCATGTGTGGCGGGCAGTAGCGGGTGGTGGCGGGGCGCGGGCGGGCTCAGGTGCGGCGCCGCGTGGTCTGCCGCGCCGCTCGTCGTGCGCGCCGGAACCGGAACTCTATTGTTTTGAAATGTGCGGGCGCGGGCCGGGCAGCCAGCAGGCCGCCTGTCAGCGCGCCCGGCTCCGCTGGCCAGCCCTCGCGCCGCCGCGCCGGCACGCGCTCCACCGACCGTGCTGCACCACCACACATCGCGCACCGACTCTCCTCTCTATTGTCTCAGAAGTAATTCTGCGGTTAATATTGATTCGTTGAAAAGGCTAAAGCTGGAAAATAAGATATAAGTACATTAATAGCTACCATTGTGATATTCCCAATTTAGGATGCATAGTAAATCCTCAAATGGAGCTATCTCGCTTAAGAGAAATAAGCATAAACGGTAAACCATTCTTAATTATCTACTAGCGATATACGGGCGATAGCTCATGGGCGGTTGGTGGGGTGCTTATTTACCTGCAATGTAAAAAAAACTCGCTCAGCGATGGATGAAATCGCTGAAATTCATGGAATCCAAATGGATGCAGACCTATTACAATCTATTTTACTATTTAAACAACTGTCCAGAACTGAATTAAAGCATTCCATAAATAAAAATGAGATCGACGGGTCGAAGTACATGATATCTATTATATCCATGCAGTATGAACTGAAAGCGAATAGTAGAGTGAGCGCGTCGCTAATATCTGTGCGCATTCAGTGGAGCGTCGGCCGACCGGTGCGGGCCGGGCGGCTCGATGGACATGTCGCGTATTCTTTCCATATTTATGTGAAGTGCGTGTCGCGCACCTGCCGCGCCCGCCGCTCCGCCAACAAACTCCACCCGCCAGAGCCTGCATGAGCAACAACCGCACTAGCAGCTCCCACACGATCTATCACAGATCGCGTGCAACTCTACGACGGCAAATAGAGATGTGAGCGCGCCGAGCTCGCCATTGAGCGAGGTCCGCACCGGCGAGCCGCGCCACGTCGCCACGTCGCGTCGCGTCGCGTCGCTCCGTCGCACGGTGTTTCGGCGGTTTGTCGCTTTGTCGCGGCGATGACGGCCGATAAAGAAAAACCGCGGCGAGTGGTGCCGCGAATTGACCGCCGATTAGCATACAATGGCCGGCAACAGCTGGCCGTTATCAGATGTGACCGGCCGCGCGCCAACTACTATTAATTTGTGATTTAAACTAAAACTTATTTATAGCGCGCCGCGGCGATAAATAAGCGCTAACGACCAAACTCGGTCGACACAAATCATACCCGTTCGGTAATGAATTACACCGTGCCGACTGCGCCACCGACACGCCACCTACACGCCACCGCTACGCCGCGCCGCCGAGCCACACCACCGATATACTCCGGCCGTACTTTAAGCGAAACCGTACCACACCGAACTAGCACCTCTGCTACTAGATACTCGATGCTCTGCGGACTGCGGTGAAGTTGCTACATCTAGGTCGTGAGCTGGAAAGTAATGTATGTACTTATGTAGGTATGGGCATAAGGCCGTGTGTGCCAGTGTGTAACGTGTACGAAGTGTAGGGTTAAGTACAGCCGCCGGGCCGGCATAAATATTCATTTGTCAACACAGCGGTGCGGGCGGCGGCGGTGCAGCGGTCAAGTGTACGTATTGGCGGGTCACGGCGCCGCGCCGCAGCCTGCCCCGCGGAACTTGCACCACGCTCGCGGGTTCTTGTCGCAACGGATATCGGCAATTTGTTATTTCAACCTTTTGCTAATGCCAACCACGATATTAGCAACTGATATCGGTCGGTTAACACCACGCCAATATGTATTTTATGTACTATCCATATTTCAAATAAATGTTATTTTGTGCATATTGCTATAAATTACACGTGTCCCATTCAATTGAAAATACTGTAGAAAGGACATGGGCATAAAATACACACTGAACATGCGAAACTGTAATTATAATATGTAGGTGACAGTGAGCAGAGACCATTGAGCACTGCCGATGTTACTGATTGTTGATAACACAAACTTTAATTAGTGATGAGTGTTGTCGCCAGTGTCGACCCAGGCTGCAATGTTCCCATGTTTTAATCTTCATAGACGCTACGTCATCCCACCGTAAAGTAAGCGGTTTTCTACTTCGATGTGTACTTGCAGACAGTTGACATCTGTCGCCGCAGTCGGTTATTTTTTGTAGTGTACATTGTATTTGAGCTCCGATAAAAAGTGCGACAAACTTGTCGTAAGTCTACCGTCTGTTACAATTTATTTACTTGTACTCAAACCAAGTGCAGTGGAATTCTTACTTTGTACAGTAATCAGTACTAAACAGTGGAGCAGTATGTATACAAGTTGATAAATATGCCAACAGTCACACACATATGTCATCCTGGTCACAAATTATGATAAAATCTCGTGTCGTGAGCATTACTAACCATGAGTTACTTTTAGGTCCCCCAACATCGAGGCCGAGATTATATTATTATTTATTATTATATTTGTTCATATCTAAGGCTGCTGTAAGTGGTAGTCTTGCTGTAAATCGTTTAAACTACAGTAGGTACCTACAGATGCGGAATTAACCAGGATGATACTTCCACCGTTTCACAGTAATCCAACGTGACGCAACAGCTTTGCTGTGGAGTTTCGATCGGTGATTGAGATTGCCGGAGACTCAACTACCTGTCGTAGGTTATTCGTATCTCTTTAGCGTGTACGTTATGAGTTCCCGAAGTACCTACTTACTTTGAACGTCATGAGGTATAGAACGCTATGGCCTTTATTTTATTTTTTCTTACCTCATAGGTTAGGCAACCCAACAAGCGGCTCACCTGATAATAAGTGATAATCACGGACATAAACAACTACGACACTTAATCGCATACGCTTTACTGGCTTCCCTGAGGACCACGTGAGGGGGTAAGAGACATTGGGCCTCCGGCGATTTCAATTACGGAATGAAACTCACGTATAGTTGCGTATCGTACGTGTCCTGCGCCGCTTTACGTAGGCTATCTGTGAAACAGGGATAGTGCTTCAGTCAAGCCGACACACGCAAGCCTACTGTTGTCCAAAGTAGCTTCAGTGCAGCTCTACCACTTTTTCATTGCCAGTCCTTTTTCCAGTTCCTTCCATATTAAGAGGTCGCAAAGCAGATGCTTTGTGCATCGTATATACGATCCAAGACCTGTTGATGCACATAGCCGACGATAATAATTACATATCCAGTAATTACCATATATTAAAGTAATTCGTTCGTTCGTCGGAGGTCTATGTAAGAAAACACATTTTTGTGTGTCTTCTTTTATTTTGTTCATGTTATAAAATATTGATCGCTAAATATTTCGACATCGGTAGTAGGTACCAATAGTCTATTACACTCGCAGATAGATACTGAGAACTGTATGGGTACGTGAGCTGACACGAGTAACCCAAATTAAATAGGAAGTAGCAGACACCAGAGTTTACATCGAGACGCTTCATATCGCAACAAACGGCTCGTGGCACTTAGTTTGTCCGCGGCGACAACGACGCCCAACCAGCTACAAGTTGTCACCAATCGCAGTGAAGACATGGTCTGTGCCCTGTTCGAAGAGACACGTGGTGAGTGTGGAGGAGAGTGCGCGGCGCGAGGCGGGGGGTGCGGGGGGTGCGGGGGGGTGCGGGTCACGCGTGCAGTGACATCGATCCGGCGCAGGTAGCCGCCGCCGCGCCTGCACCCTCCGCGCCGACACTACGCGCCACTGCCACTTGTCACTGAGGAATTTCCGGACCCCACCAACCCGCCCTCACGTAATTAATATCGGAAATATGTGAGAGCGGACTCGGCTCCAGCCAAGGAACTTATATCGGCCGCCGCCGTCCGACCCCGTCGCCATGTCACATGATTTGTGGCCCATGAAAAGGGAACCAACAAGAAAGTACGCATAGGCTCGTACTAAAACAATCGACCGAATGGGATAATCATAAGACAATTTATTACTACCAGGAATTTCCTTTAAGACGAACGCACAGTGCTGGCGGCTCTTTTTAATTCAATAAATTGCGCGGTCACAGATGAATGAGTGCAGTTCATATCCATTACAGGTAGCGGTGCGGTCGGCGGCTAATGCCGACTATTATATCGGCGTATAAAAAGCGCGGCGCGGCGCTTTGTGCGCTAATGTCCGGGCGGGTCGGGGCGCGGGGGCGGCGGCGCGCGGGGCGGGCAGTGGCACAATGGCGGCCGCTCGCGTGACTCGTCGTCTCTCGCCAATGATTATGAACTATGAACGGATCAATTTCACAGCCACCGCTCAAAGCCGCCGCCCAGCCGCACGCCCGCACCGCTGCACGCCTCTCGATCACCCGCCCTCCCCTCGCCGCCACCCTGCGACCCCACCACCCGCCACCCGCCTCCCCACGCCACACGCCGCACCCCAACCCACTGGCACGAGCCCCAGCCTACATATTCTCTGCAATACAGATCCAACTCTTTTCAGACAGTTAAATTTTTTCGAAGGCTTTTGCTTCTCGTGTAAAAATGGGTCCTATTTGCTAGAGTGCCCGGTGGGAGAGCCGGAGTGGCAGAGCGTTACCACTGGAGCTGCAGGTGCGGCGGGGCGGCGGGTTGGCGGGGGTGGCGGGGGCCGCGGGGTGCACTCAATTTGCGCCGTTAGCGAGGCAGCATCAATTTTTCACAGTTATCGAACAATTGCTCGAGCCGCGCTCAACCACGCTAAGTAAGAGCGCGTTCAATTTTCCTCATTGTGAGCTATTCGCGTTGTTGCGATTCATATCTACGAGTATAAGCCGCGTCTGTTAATTGAAGGCGAGCCGCCAAGTCCCAAACTAGTAGGACTTATACCTTACATTAATTTAAATTTCTACGTGTTTGGCAGTTGGCGGCCCGCCTTCAATATGTTACGCATATATTTTGATTTGTTGGCTAGTAAAGTCAATAAGCAAACTAATCAGCGAGTACAAAGTACAAAGAAATAGATTTTATTTCTTACTTTGTATTGTTTTTTTATTGTTTTATAGTGTTTTTTAAAGTTGGATTTCATTTTTTATTATACAAACTAAACGAGGCACTTGTTTTCGCTGTTGCCAACGGAGATCTTATTCTTGGCTCATTGCACTAAATGTCACAAAAAGGTTGTGGTAAAACATACTCGTAATACATACACGTACTAATTTTTTGTTGAGGTGGTGAAACCAACTTACCGCTGCCGTCCCACGCCGCGGGACAGAGGAGCGGTTATGTTGGGTTCACCGGTCTTACAACCCAACGTTAAGCCGCCCAGGAATGAAGTTCCCTTCCAGGCGACCGTTGGGTTGAGTCCCTAAACAAATGCTACACCGGTATACTAAAACCCGCGGTGGCCGTATTCAGCGCATTAGAAACGGTACCGGGATCCTGAAGCGAGACGCCTGCGTCATAACCGATTCTGCGCTGTGCCGTATTACAGCCTCCATGTGGAAGGCTCAAGAACCGCTTCATGTGTCTTAACGGCCTGATACGGAGAGAAGTGGACAATAATTTATTTCCAACTCCCAGTATTAATTTAATTTTATGATTGATTTCGTTGAGGGTAAAGACAAGTTAGACATTCCCGAAGACTCGCTGAGCTTCAATGTTCGGAGTTATTACAACGCGTACCGCTGTGGATCCTGGCTTACCTACAGGAGTTACAGTGGTGGGTGTGAGGGCGGAACAGTCTCATGTGTCTTAAAACATCTATGACAGTTAGAGATCAAACTCCTCCGTACTGACTACTGCCATTCGTCTCATAGTCGCACTGTTGGTAGACAGGGCGCTCCCACAGTGCACCACGACGCGCCCGTCACCTTCAGTAAATCAGAGCACAGTACGCACATACAATAGAAATCTGTACTAAAAGTGGAAATAAGTCCTATTGAATTATGATGTGCCTACGTCATTATGTTGATTTTGTTGCTATTTGCAATTGTTAACAACAATTCAAGAATGAAATTGCGCTGTTGGGCAATGACATGTTTGCATCAGTGGACATGCAGCAATGTCGCGAGGATGTGCACAAGGGCCGCTGCACAGTTAGTAGCGAGCGCGGCGCACATGCCGCTCGTGTCACGTGTCCTCGCAGCTCGCTCCGATACGCGCAGAAATGATAATGTGCACGAGGAATTCGCGCCACCGCCGACCTATTCACAGCTCATCGCCGCGTTATTGGATTCAACACATTCAACACCATTCCCCCTCCCCCCCCCTCCCCCACCTCGCCGCACGCACCGCACGCACATGACAATACCTTTTATTGAATAATTGGAGTGAATTTACCGTCGACTCCGATAGCATAATATGTACCTACCTAATGAAGAATCGTGATAATGATGACGACGTGCTGGCGGACTAATAACTATTTCGACAGACGCCGCATAACATCACACATCGTGTTATTGAGCATTATTATAGGTTTTTGCTTGTAGATTAAGATAGCGGCAGAGTATTGAAGGAGGTGTACAACCTGTCTGACTGCCTCGGTGACGTTGTTACACTACGGTATGATTTCAAAACTGACGTCTCGGGTTCGAATCCCGGGGTGGGGCAAAGTGATATTGGATTTTTCTATTCATTATTAGGCTGAACTTTGTGACCGATATGACGATACACACATAGTATCAAATAATGGGACAGAACACATAAGGCGATCCGTGGGTATCCCGGTTGCATCTTTGCCTACCTCTTCTGGGAAAGAGGCGTAATGTTTATATATATATATATATATATATATATATATATAACCTGTCATAACACCCCAGACAAGTGTGTCGCGTACCGAGTGTTACATGTTTAATATTTGCTTTCAAACATATCGGCATTATGATGTCTACCGACTGCCTATTGAGGTGTACTATTTGTCATAAGTGGTACAGCCACGCTGACACCAAGTAGTTCAAAACTACAATTTGAGGAGCTTACTCGAGTGAACTGTGAACTAACTAACTGTGAACTATGTCACATACAATCAATGTAATGAAGCAACAGTTTTATTCATTAAGTATAAATACTCGTTTGCCGAACCTATGCTAAATAAATTAAACAAATTAGTGGCTCGGGTCTACACTTTTAAAACTAACCACTGACGCGTCAACAGCACAACTCAAAAACGATTACTGCTCATAATTATGATCGACTTAGCCTCATTAAGCTAACGGTAAACTGTAATGGCAGGCAGTTTACACATTCATTAATCAACCTACATCGCTCGCAAAAACACCTAATTCCTTGGTAATGCAGTAAATGACAGTCGGCCGTAAGTTTTTAGCGAGTAGTACCGCGCAGCCTCCCGCCATGTAAATAAGATATCGAGCACGACCACCGCGCCAATTACACTCGCTAATGAGATGCCTTTATGGACTGCACCGGAGCAAAGCCACCAGCGCAGCAGCGCCCGCCGCGGGGCCCGCGCCCCCGCATCTCGCCACATAACCCCCAGTCCAGTGAATGGTCGAAAAAATATGTGCTATATTTTATCGTCAAGCTACAAACAATTAAAATAAAATGCATTCGCTTTACCTCGGGTTGGAGCGAATTGTGATAAAATTATCCCGCATTAAAACAGTCCGCGAGACATTACACACGTAATAAATTAGTGAAGCGCGGATAAACCCGCGCGCCTGCGGACACCGCGCGGCCGCAGCACATCACCCGGGCCCGGCACCGCACGCGCGCCGCACCACACCATCCTACTAGAGTAACGTTCGGCCAATAGGTTCTCGCCGGCCGCCGCCAATAAATATTCTTACCGTTTGTTTCGGCACCGAGTGACTTTATTGTTACTCGCGTACCGCCAACTAATGTATTTACTATTTATAAATGTCCGTGATGTACACACGAATTACCTACTCAGATTGATGCGCGCTATTACGTGGCATTTAATCGGCGCGGCCATCGAGAAATAATGGAAAAACATTATATCACTCTTGCAACACTCATTAACTAGCGCAAGTTTTTCAAACTATTTGAACATATTGCTAATTGCAACTCCATTCAACTTGCGAAATAAACCAACATCTATATTCTATACAATTATGAATTAGCAACCAGCATCAAATATAACGCTTTATGCGGCATAGCAGAGACGCACAATAATTATTAGTTATGGTAGTAGGGGAGACGTGGAAGATCGACCTTCACCCGTCTGATAAATATCTGGTTATCAGATGGGTGAAGTGATGTGTCTGATAACCATAAGGTTTTAGCCTTAAGTCTACGCTGTGATTGTGTCATCCTTCCTACGTTTTTCTTCGCTTAAGCGCTCACAGATATTGCGTAACACAAATTTAAGCGTATAAACCTTCCGCACAGCTACATACGATCAATTGTTTTGGGAAAAGCGCAAATATAAAATGCGCGTTAGTCTATCGTGTAGCGACTGTTTATGCGTGAAAATGCAAAAGCTGAGGTGTCCGCGGGCCTTTGTCGGCGGGGCTCGGTTAGTGCGTTACCGAGTTATAGCCACTCAAAAAATTATTTTTTTTGGCCCACCCTATATTATGTCCCCGCCAGTGCGCCGAATGCGGCCCTCCTATCTATGCAGTGCGGCGGCAGCGAGCGGCTCTCCTTCGCCGACCAATACAGGCCCTCGCCAGCGGCACCGGCGCACTGGCACGGCCGTACCAGCGCCGGCGCTGCGTACACCATGAGACAACACAGCACACACTGCACACTCCTACACGACATAGCAAATCCAGCAAGACGGCAGCTTTACCCACCCGCCATCGTTGTAATCACAGTACTAACGTACTACACAAAGCGTGTCGTTCTAGTAAACTTGAAAGCGTTAATAATTATTACAACAAATGAAAAACGTAGTAGAGATAAATACGCTACATGTATTTGCTGTTACATAATACTCGTATAAGTATTGGTTGATACGTACACTTATTGCCGTTGAGATAGGATGTGCTCCATCGCATCGCATCCAGGATTGTTGTTCCATCTCCTAACTCATTACATGGCATTGATTGTTCGGCTGCAGCGCGCGGCCTGTGTCCCGCCGCGGGTTGCGCAGTCAGCGCGGGCCGGCGCGGGCCTGACAACAACTCTTCGCGCGATTACAAAAAATCTGTATCGCAGTGTGTCATTGTGGCAGCGCTTTGTACGCTTTGTACCGTCACATCAAAACGCAAAGTGAATCATCCATCAGCGACGCGCCGCGCGCTGCTTCCGCCTTCTCGTACTTTAATTAAACGCGCATAAATCACGGACCGGCCGTAAATCAATCGGCGCGACGCCAGCGGGCGCGGCCCCGGGTGCCGCCGCCGCGCAGCTCTACACCACCACGCACTTCTCAAATATTACATTACAAGTTACAACACGTGAAGCACGTGAAACTATTTCAGGATCTGTTACTACTGTAAGAAACAAAACTACAGCCTCTAAGCGAGCAGTAGTAGGCATGTGTGCGGCGACATCATCAGGCATCGCGCGACGAGGGTGCGGGGCGGCGCGGTGGCCCAACCCTTGCAGCTGCTACAGCGCCGTAGTACTGAATGGGCGAGGATTGGACATCTATCGGTCGAAGCGCGCACGCCGCACATTCTGGAGCGCCGCGTGGGACAGCGGCGGAGTGGTGCAGCGCTTCCACGTCACTGCCTGTGATACATTGGCATGCCACGTGCGTGCCGACTGATTAATATGGCTCGCAGGCCCGCGCGCCAGCAACCGCACTCTGCGCCACGCCGCGCCGCGCAAGACACCGCGTCCGAGCCCAATGCCCCCTGTATTATGATTCCGTGTTCCGACTACCATGTGAAGATGTCGGTGAAAAAGATATCACGCCGCGGTTGAAAGTTGGAAACGGACATTTATCACGTGTTTGTTGTTGAACATGGGCCGAGTGTAGCAACTAATGTGTCTGTAATGTAGTGTTTAAGCGGCAGAGACAGCGGTACGCGCGAGCTCGCTACAACGAGCCGATTGATTGATGAAGTAGATCAAAGCGGAGCGGCGCAGCGCGTTGTAAACACGACGGTTTATATTTAATGTGGCCGCAGCACGCGACGTCGCCGCCGCTGCCGCTCCTGCTCCGCAGTCCGCACCGCTATTGAGTGAGAACAAAATAGACGGTGGAGTGCGCGCGGACGTTTTGCTCCGCGCATCGCGCCACTGACATATTGATGGATCGCGACACATTGTACAACATCCTAAGGACAATTATAATTATAGACGACGCGCCGGGGGTCGGGCGGGGCGCGCGGGTGTCTCTTAACAGTTCCTGCATCTAAGCTCGATTTATGCGGTCTCGATGTTCTCCGAACTGGTTTCCAAATAAGATAGAAATGAGAACGATTCGCGCTTAAGCTCCCATAAACTAGTCGGAACAAAGCCGCGGCTCAGGGTAACGAACCCGCCTCCGCTCGCCCGGCCGCGACAGATTTATAGACGCGTGAGTGACGCTAACCGCTAGCCGCTAGCCGCCGTCCACGCGGCGCTGTTTCATCTGCTTCGCGGAACCTCCGGTGCGCGCACCACCGCGCCGCCACCGCACTGCTGCGCGGCCGGACGCCGAGGGCGCGGCGACCGATACGTATTGCATCACCACCAATGACCGTCTCCTTCTCAGAACCACTGTCCGCCTATCGATGTAGGTACCTACCATGAGTATTTGGAAACGAGCCGATTCCCACGCGCGATCCGTCGTCTGCTAATTGTGCCTCGGCGTCGCCGCGCCATGCCAGTGCCATTGGCGTGGTTAACTATCGACGCGCTCTCTTTTGCGGTCAATTTTTCGTTCTAAGTGGATGCTTGGAGTGCAATAGCGAGTGCCGAGCGATCTGGAGCGTCGCCAACAATTCCATTGTGGCCTCGCGAGCGCTCCCCGCCCCGCGCCCGTCATGCCGCGCCCCGCCGCCGTCACGCGAGCGCACTCCATCACGTGACGTCACGCGCCAACCATCCACAACATTTACGGTTTCAATTAGAAATTTGCCAAACAGCGGGATGACAGCGTTAATTGTGAGCGCGATCGGGATGCCGGCGACCGGTGAGCCGCGACAGGAATGAGTACACGCGACATTAGCTCGTTTGTCGTTCAATTTGTAACATAAAGAACATAATAGGAGCGTGGCGGGAAGAACAATGACAGAGAGGGTCGCGCTCCGCCCGATCATCAAAGCAAATATGCGGCTCGTCGGGGGATCGCTGTCGCCGCGAAAAACTAATAAAACGCGATATTACACGCTCAGATATATCGCAGGCGACCGACCCCCGCACACCCCCGCGCACCCTCGCGTCTCCCAGCGCCCGCGTGCCGCGCGCGCTTGCAATTCCACGCGTGTCACCCGCCGCCGCCCGCCGCCCCGCGCCGCTAAGGCGGGCGTCTAGCGGGGCTCCGAGGCCGGCTCTGATGGCCACTTGCTCGGCACAGCGCGGCACCCGTCTGTTTTGATCTATTTGTGAAATAATTGCGAGTGCAAATGAAAGGCAGCCGTACCGGGGGAGCTCGGAACACTCCACTGACTCAATAAGCACATTCCACTTGCGCCGAGCCGAATTAAAAATCAAATAATGTTGTGTATAGCGAATTAGCGGAGCCGCTCTATGAGCCGTGATCTACCCTTGCACAGGGACGAGGATGCGTAGGGCTGCCACGCGCTGCACTTTGTAATTCAATATATTATTTTAAGTAATGTTTTTCTGATACCTACAGTAGGTACTGTACAAAAACACCAACGATTTTCAATTCAAAACAAACTGTAGGTACATATAAACGTTATTATGTGAATGTGTTTCATAATATAATTTCATTAAAATAACTGAAATATGAAGTATGTATATGATTTTGGTTTAGTTTAATACATGCAGTAAAGTCTTCAGTAAAGTTGATACACACTGGCGAGAACATGAATGTGACCGAGTATATGTGGCGGTGTGTAGTGAGACGCAGCCCTGGCCGGGCACAAGTGCGGGTCAGCTCGGCTCCCGGCCGGAGTGTGTGCGGGTAATGAAAAGTTTAATAACGGTGTGCACGTGCGCCACCCCGCACCCCGCGCACCCCACACACTGCCCGACACGGTAACTCAATGCACAATTTATTGAGAGCAATTTGGCATGTCATAAAACCAAATTAATATTGTTCCGTGACAAGGGCGGCCTCGGCCCGCGCGGCGCGGCGCGAACAATGCGCGCGCTCCACCTCCACAACGCACATGTCATAGTGTGCGCTGCCCTCGTTACCTTGCCTTTTGTATAGCATATTGATTAGGATGCTTATTGAAAAAAAACTCGACTGATATATTTCATTTATTATTTTTAAATATTGTGAAATGATCACGCGGGTGGCAATGAACGATTCGTTAAACCCGTTAAGTTCATACGGGTTAGTTATATCATCGATAACTCTACTAAATATGGAACTATTGCATTCAGATGTTATGGTATCGTGCACATTTGAATAAAGCTAGTGTGTGACGACCTGGCTTAGGTCGCAGGAAGTAGCTGGATGCAGGCCGCTTCTAACAGGTCTATGTGGCGATCCATGGGGGAGGCCTATGTTCAGCAGTGGACTTCCTGCGGCTGAAGAGGGAGAGAGAGTGTGTGTGACTGAGGCACGTTGGAATGTACCCGGCGCGGCGCGGTAACACAATAGGTAACATAAAATATAAATCTGTACGTATAATAAATTTGTCTTAACGGATTTAGATGAAAGTTGGTATGGAGATAGCTAACGCCTTGCTTCCCACTTAGGCTACTTTTTATCCTGAAAAATGTAACGTTCCCGTGGGATGAAGAAGAAATTATAATAAATATAAATACAACCAACAGTCACATACATAGTCCTGACCCTTCATTAAGATCAAATAAGTCTTGTGTCGTGGGTATCAGACACTACGAGAGGCTTTTCAATCTCGCAAACAAATACTTGTGGGCCTCACAAACATTCGTCTCGGTGCGAGGATCGAACCCGCGGCCTCTCGGTTCACAACCGGTGTCCAACCAACTGTGCCATGAAGGCTGTCAAAAGGAATTACGATATATTTGTTACTTTTTGATACTCACGGGCATGGGATGGAACTGGATTACATGCCTTAAGTGAGAATGAGACGGGACGGGGCGGGATATAATGGTTGGGACAGGACGGGATGGGAAATTTTAAATAAATTTAATCACGCAGTCGAAGTTTGCGTGCAGAAAATAAAGCACATGCATTGAGTGCGGTGCGCGTGTCGTCGCGTGCGGGCGATGTATCAAGCGGCTCACACGACTCGTGCACTCGTATTAATAGCAGCGGGAGGACGCGGCGCTCGGCGACGCGACGCTGCCACGACACTCGCCACCACCAGCCACCACCACCTCCACAATACACATGCTACTTACCGTCATGTCATCTTACAGTGCGATTCATTCGTCTACATCTAATTTAACAGGCATAAGCAGCACCAAAACGGCAAAGGCCTTGCACTCGAGCCAACGAATCATCTGATGATCAGTCAATACCGCCACCCACCAACAACTAAAACACTACGATCATACATGCATTTTTGACCTTTAAAAATGAGACGGGATCGAAAAGAAAAAGAGATTTGAAATAAAACAATGTTTTGATTGTGAGTGCTTAAGACATATAGCCCACCACGCTGGCCTAGTGCGGGTTGGTGGACTTTAAATACCATAGAAATTCTTGCAAATCGCTATGGTATGCAGGTTACTCACGATGTTTTCCTTAACCGTTAAAACCGTACATTATTCAAATCATATAAGCAAGTTCAGTTGCAATAGAGCACTCATCGGGACGGTTGTTTTTGTCATTTCTTAATTAATTGTTCCCGTGTAATTTATATGTGCATTTATATATCATCATTTCACATCGCACAGCCTTCAACAATCTTACTGAGTGGATCACAGCAAGAGCGCATCCCTACACGTCGATACCCTGTGAGACAGAGGTCGCTTCTCCGGTGACCCGACCCGATCCTACAGTAAACTAAGCTCCAAGGTATTTTGTGACTACCAATTTAGAGTGTTTCAGCACACGACGCTTATGAGTATAGATAGATAGTATACACGAGTAGTAGCTCTATCTGGTAGTTTGACATTTGCAATGTGTTTACTTTTTTAGTTCCTAATTATATTCTATTTTAAAGATGTATTCCATTTCATTTTTATTGTAATATATTTTTGGCGTCATGGTTTTTGTAATATTTGCCAGCCTCTAACCTGCGATAAATTCTGCACGACGCATTCACTACGCCGCGCCGGATGCTAAGGGCAGTGTCATGCAAATAGAGTGGCCACCGGCCGGTTGTTGTCAATCAATAATCTCTATTATACGCACGCACTAGATTACTGAACTCTTAATCCGCACCGAACTTTTAATTATGTTGGATACGAAAAAGTGGGACGCGGCGTAGTACCTACACACGTAACGTACGCAACTAAACCCTCAGCATCTGTCGCGGTGACCGATCTCACGGAATTTACAATCTGTTGGCAACTTCAATAAACTTGCGCGGCATGTCTTTGATAACATTAAAATACAATAAAAACACATTTGATACTTTGAGGGAAACTCGTTTGTAGAGATAAGATCGTGAGGAGCAGCGAGTCCCGCGCCCCGCGCGCCCTCCCCCCGCCCCGTGCCGCACCTTCGCTGCCACTGATTCAGTAGCCGAGCTGTGTCATAATCACTTTTACTGGAATCTTTATGGCATAGTTTACATGTGAGGATATTTTAAAGGCATTCCGAGCGAGTGCCTCCGCGCACTGCACACTGTGCACCGGGCACGCACTCGCGCCACACCAGCTGTGCTACTCGCAGGTACACACATGCATTGCACGTCAATACCTTCATACTTACATATGTACATATTCTCGCATAAGATAACATATTATTCGCGTGTCCGTACCGGCTGCTTTTATTATTTTGTGTGTTCCGTTTGCGGCTGTAAGTCTGCGGCCAGATGGCGGGACGACGGGTATGTAAGCAGCAGACCGGGCTCTGTGGCGTACCTTGGGAGAGGTCTATGTGGTTTTCTCTTTATTGTATACCTACAATGCTCACTCACGAAAACAATACTTTTCTATAAAGATGCCTACGATTAATCATGTAAATTATCCGATTCTCTATTACACTTCGTGGCTAATTTAATAGTTATTATTTTTGCGTATTGCGTACTTTCATGACATTACTCATGACTCTTATAAAACGTTTTCAAGTAATAATCGTAAATTACTATTTGTTACTATATTTTTAACTTAGAGTATTATTTGATATTATATTACTTAATCGATATTGCATTGGGTATCCTTTATTTTTAGTTCTTATTATTTATATATTATGTTGATCTGTGTATGGTCGCGTAGTGGATAATTTGTTTGAAATTATTTTGTTTTAGGCATTAATTATATAAATGATGATATTGGTCGGCGTTCGCGTGTCACTGTAGGTGACCACTGAAAATAATACCCACAGGCAAAATAACTTCGACAGATTTACGGAGTTCTTCTATACCTACGTGTGCCTAGAATTTGCATGCGTGTTGCGTACAAACATCATCATTTGTTCGTTGCAGTCCACTGCTGGACATAGACCTCTCCCAAGGTACGCCATAGAGCTCGGTCTGTGTTTTATGCATCCAGTCGCTGCCGGCCCTCTTGTGCAAGTCGTCCCGCCATCTCGTCAGAGGACGTCCCACGCTACGTTTTGAAAATGAAAATGAAAATGAAAATGAAAATAATTTATTGAATCCATTAAAATGTTCAACATTATTTAGATTCAGTCATTTTTTTTTTCTACCACCCGGTTCGGAAAGCGGTTTTCACTAGAGAAGAACGGGCAAGAAACTCTAGTGTTGCTCTTTTCAAAACCAGTTTACAATATCGTGATTATTACAAAAATTACAAGTTGGTCCAAATCAGAGCAGTTCATTAATAATTTGTTATAATTTGCAAGTGAAATATATTTTTAATACAATATTGTTTATATTCTGTTTAATATGGCTGAGTGAAGTGAAGTAGGCCAGAACGAAGAATCAGTATGCCCTGTTTCACCAACGCAGTGAATACTCGTGAAAACCTTATGTAATCTATAAATCAGTTACAATGTAAGCAAATCGGACAGACCAGTCCACACAAGCAGCACCCGTTCACGAGTATGACGCATGTGCCAGCCATCGGCCTCCTCAACCAGGCTACAGGGAAGTGACCGACCCGGCACACGACGCCGCCGCAAGCACAGACTTTTAAGCGAGCATGACATACCCAATCGCTTACAAAGTAAAATACAACGTGTAAAGTTACTTAATATAAATTACAATATACAGAGCACACCGATACCTCCGCTCCGAAATACTATCTATATGTTTAATTTTATTCTATTCCCAAGCCTTATTATCATCTAGATATTCAGAAATTTTATAATAAGCTTTATTGCATAATTGTTTCTTGATAGTAGCTTTGAATTTTTTAATAGTTAAGGCTCTCATATGAGTGGGAACTTTGCCAAGACGCGGCCTCCACTCCAGAACACGCTTACTCCAGCGGTTATCGGTTCTGCGACATATGTGGCCAGCCCATTGCCACTTCAACTTACTAACTTTCAGAGCTATGTCGGTGTCCATGGCTCTCTGGCGGATTACTGCGTTCCGAATTTTGTCCTTCAGAAAAACTCCGAGCATAGCTCTTTCCATAGAACGTGTAGCGACTTTAAGCTTATGGATTAGCCCCACAGTCAGTGTCCACGTCTCGGCTCCCTGCGTCATTACAGGGAGGACGCACTGGTACAAACATTACAAGTTTAATTTGCACGGTTTATTTTTTTATGGCAATAAATGGCGAGACGAGCATGCCATTCGCCTGATGGTAAACGATACGACCGCTCATGGACAGTAGGAAAACCAAACAACATGAATTACAATATTAATTAATTTCAATTTTATAATTTATTCACCAGTACACTGTGCTATCGGCAATAGTAACGAGTGTGCTAGCGAGGTCCCGCGCGTAGTTTTTGCGTGCCGTGCGGTGTGCGCCGCGGTCGGTATTCGTGCGCGTTATTTTTTGCGCGCGCCCGACCCTCGATCAGGTGGCAGCTGGCATCACCCACTTCCCTGTTAATGGTTTTGTGACCTAATTATGGTTTTTGCCGCCTACTGTTTTGTTAACAGAAAATTAACTAACTTCTCATAATTAAGATACTCGGCGACTTCCTTAAACGTCTCGGGGGTGTTCTTTTTTGTAACGTATTTAAGGTCAGAGGAATTCATATTTGTGCGTGTGTTTCCGTTGTTTCCCCAGCGGCATATAATACAACGGCACGGCGCGGCGGCGTGCAGCGCCGGCTCTGCAGGCGCGGACCAGTTGTTTTGTTCGCGCCCGTCATTAATCTAAGGAGCGAGCGATCGGACTCCCCTTCCGTGATCTCGATTTTATCTCGCTGCCATCTCTCAATGCCGTATTAATCATATCTACGAGCGTCCGTCCGTGCGTCAAACGCGTACCCACACTTGCGCAGCTCTAATTCATTGGCGCACGGTCCAGTAGTTACAGTGTAGAGAACAATAAGATACGCGGAAATCTGATTAGAGATATTAGAATGTGTACCATCAACGAGGCTGGAGCGAGTCGCGGCGGCGCTACGTTTTCGTAATACCAGCTCGATCGTTTCCTTTTGTGAAGCAACAAAATGGAAAGTTGAATGTAAATCTCGTTTGACATCTGGTTGAGCGTCGTCAACAATGCGACATTATTAGATAATGAGCGACGACAATGAGCCGCCGCCGCGCCGCGCCGACAGGGGCCCGCGCCCGCCAGCATCACCTCCAAGCTGCGCGCCGAGCTGCACTGTGCCGCTCTGTGTCGCACTGTGCTCCACGTGCGAGAGCGATGTGGGGGCTCTCGGTGTGCAGATGAAAAACGCCGGCGACACAGTGCACAGGAGCGTGAAATGGAGCGCGACTCGTCGATTGTATTAATGAAAAGCGTCTTGACGACATTACTCCGCCTCGGTGCCGCGCGGCGCGACAGGGTGCGTGCCGGCGGGTCGCGGGGAGGCGCACCCTCGTCTCGGGAGACTACGTAAATAAGACAACATCACCACGGACTTATTACAAAAGTGTGTCATGCTCATCGTAACCGTTTCAACATTTCACTTAAATACGTCGGAAATTTTACATAAGGCTAAACTGTCAGACAATACTTTAAAAAGCGTTAGCATCCATATAATTGAATACCCATATTATAACACATTATATTACTTGTAGCCTCTGTGCTATATTTCTGGTTGCGCGTTAGTATTGAGGGCGCGAGACTGGGCAAGGGTCACGCTCCAGAGCAGCCACACAGGCACCCGCCCCGGCGCCAAGTATTACTTAGTTTCAAATGAATCATATTATGCAGCGTTAAAGGAAATATATGTAATCCGTCATTGTATACAATTCCTAATAAATGTGTACAACTCCTATAATATATGATTATTTTTACGAGATCTACTCTTATTAGGATTTCCTGAGAAATCTATATTTTTCATATATACATACATACATAAACACACGCCTTTTTTCCAGAAGGGGTAGGCAGAGGTGCTATCAGAACACCCACGTTTCGCCTTGTATTTTTCGCCTTCGCCGTGATGTATTTTTCATATATACATATATATAATAGCGATCGGAAATATATTACATTCGGCATGCCAATAAGTACAGTGGGTATGTGGAGCATTCCTTTTCACTTTTAATTTCGCCAACGAATACAGAGGTCTGGACAAAGGGATGGTTAGGTTAGGATTGAGATCAATTATACCATAAAAAAGTGTATAAATTACAAAAATTTGAAACAAAATATTAAAATTTGGAAATAAACTAACGTAACCTACCTTGACGGTTGATTCGTCACGGTCAGGTATCGTAATTGTCAGTTTACTAACACGTTTTATTTGATTTAAAAACAGAAGTATTCATTTTTTATGTATTTCCTAACATCATCTTTTGGATACCTATTGGATACCTATTGGATTTTCCTATTCATTACCTGCCCGGAGTCCGGAATTTATGGCCGATATGGCGATAGGCTCGCCCCCTGTCACATCATGGACGGAACATACAAGGCGAAATGTGGGTATCCTAGTAACTGGTTGCAACTCTGCATACCCCTTCTTGGAAAAAGGCGTAAGTTTATGTATGTATGTACCTTGGAATTATATACATTTCCCAGGAAATATGTGTATTACAGAATTTTCAAATAATTATTTTAGACATTTTCTAAACAAGCTCAGAATTGTATAGATTTCCTACGAATAGTATACTATTCATTTTCATACATTTCCGGTAACACAAATATAACAAACATCCTCAACCCTAATAGACTGCAGTATTATGCTCAGTTTTAAATAAAAAAATGATAAATCAAACAGAGCGCACGTCGTGTCGGAGATACGAAGGGTCAAGTGTTTTATTAAGTTTTAATACCCTGCCGATCCACTCGAGGCGAAGAGCACAGTAATTGAATGTTTGGAGCGCAATATTGCACGAGGCAGGGCGCAGGGCGCAGCGCGCAGGGCGGCGCGTGCCTACAATTAGCGATATTGTCGGGGATCAGCGAGAGAGCGCAATAAAGCGATTACTGGTGTGTCGGCGCGATTACACGCGTGACACGGGCCACGCGCGCGGGTCTGCCCACGACACAACACAGCCGGCTGAGTCTGCACTCTCCTAAGAACCACTTGCAGGTGAACCAGAATGTTGTGGAACAATAGAACACTGCAAGTTTCGCATCACTTACATTTTTTCATTATCACTGGAAGTGACGGCGGAAACACTGTCCAGATGCCACCCTTCAAACAATACTTAATTGTTGTGTTGCTAGTACATACAACATGTACACGATATGATTACCATTTTAAGAATTTGTTTGCATATAAAAAGTGTATGTAGTCACATTGTGAAATGAATGAGTATTTAGCCATTCGTTATGTACACAGCAGTCACATTAAAGAAAAATGAAAACTCCGAATGTGTTACATAACATATTCTCAGTATTTTTGAGGGAAATCTTCTTTACGCACGCTTCACTTGGGGAGTAAGCTGGTGAATGCGTGAAGAGAGCGTTACGAAAAGTCGTGTGATTGGGCGAAGTCAACGGAAGTTGAAAATTAACAAATTTTCAATTAAACGGGTTTTCATAATTTTAGTACCAGGAACGCATAAAGTTGACGGAGATATTCTGCATCTTTCTTCATTCTATAATTTTCTCATCTACTTATGTTCCAACTGGCCAGTGTCGAATTTGGATTTATACCGATTTATACCGATTGAACAAGAAAATTTTATAATTCCGTCTATCTAAGTCTCAGAACAATTATTAAAGCTTTAAGTGCTACCTTTTTGGGCGCGTTGTTGTGGCTTTTGTCTTAAAAAGAAGTTTAACTTCTTACGTGTGTAAATAAGTACTCTCACGTATATATATATATATACGTTCCATATATATATATATATATGGAACGTGAAAAGGTAACAGACAGACAGACAGAGTTACTTTCGAATGTATAATATTAGTAAAGATTACTTCAGTCGTGTGGTCTAAAGCACACTTGTTTTTTTTTATTTATTCAGTGCGTCTAGCAGTCCGGTACAAAACTACAGGACACGTTACACATGCAAGATGACTGAGCGTAGCGGGTCAGTGAGTACGAGCTGGCGCTGCGGCTGGACGTGGTGACAGTGCACGCGGCGCGTCGCCCAGGGACGCCCCGCGGCGCGCGCGCTGCCTGCCCGCCTGGGAACCGAACCCGCGCCACACACAAAAACACGCTGATCTGTATCGCACACACCGACATCAATCTTGAACACTCGCGACTCGCAGTCACGGCGCATGCGCCGCTCCAGTACCACAAACCAAGCCCACTCTGACACACACTTAATCAACGTATTTTTTTAAATATACTAGCGGCCCGGCCCGACGTCGCTCGGGTGCAGACATTTCTTGAATCATCTTCATACCAGAAACATCTTATTTCCCGTGTTAGTTTTTGTATATTTTAACTCAACCTAAGTACCATACCTACCGCCCTCTTTACTTCCTTTTCCATCTCGGCCGCTATTTTACAGTTCATCTGTATTAGCCCATATACGTCCCAGTGCAGGGCACGGACCTACTCTACAATTGAGAGTACGATTGATATGGATAAGGCCATATAGTCCATCACGCTGGCCTAGCGCGGGGTGGCGGATTTTATATACTGTAGAAATTCTTTGGAAATCGCTACGGCATGCAGGTTTCCTCACGATGCTTTCCTTCACAAATACTAGCTAAATATCAATGCCTAGCTCCTTATTTTTGTATGCCTTTTAATTAACGTCTATGGTATCTTTTATTGTTGTGCGCTTGCTGGCAATTGATCGATATCGTTAAGTATTTGAAATTTGAAAAATTGTAAAAAATACTGTCTAGTACTATAGTAGAATAAATAATAAAATATAATCATTTGTATACAATCCAAGACTACGAATATTGATAAAATATATTAGTGAGTTGATCTACGGCTATGTGCTTGTACTGTGGCCGCGGCGTCAGTGCCGCACGAAAACGAACACGCCATCATTTGTCACTTATAAAGTTTAAAAAAATGATTGAACAATGACAAGGGACAGGATAAATGACGACAACGCGGGAAACTGCTCAATCACGCCGCGCCCCCGCCACCCCCGAGCCATCGCCATCGCGCCGCATACACAGTGCCACACATTAGTTTCTGTTCCGATTTACATTTCAATAAGCACTTCTTCTATATTTTTCAAAACGACTACGTCTCTTCATATCACTATATAATCAAATAGAGTAGGCCACGCAACCGACCGCGACGCCACTCGCCACACTCGTGACTCGTGAGGCCTCTACAGCACACAACTTTTATCATGTCGCTGAATTTCGTTCAATATTCAAGACGAACGTTTGCCTAACGTATATCCTTTTGAGTATTTCTTCAACCCCAGACACATCATGTTCTTATACAAAATGGAAAAACACATCAAGTAGATACTCCGACTCGAATGGGGAATGGAACCGAGGAGCTCGGGAGTCCACAGGTGATCCACGTCTTCACATAGAGCATACTGTGATGCGCGCTGTGACCGAGTAGGTAAGTGCCGCCTCACCCTGCGTTGGTCGGCGCGGCTCGGCGACGATGCTCCGCCACCATTCGGTTCCCATGTGTCGTCAATCTGCGCCGACATCGCTTTATTTCGACAAACAAATTCGTTTTCCGTGTAATTTAATCGCGACTCGCGACGATCGCCGGTTCTCACAGTTACACAGAATCCGAAAAATGTTCTCGGCCGAGCTTTCGCATTCGATTCCCATAGGCCGTGTGATGTCCGCAGATAAGCTCGATAAATTTAATTAAATGTCTCGGAGTCTCGCAGTGGTCCGAGTCCTCGAGCCGGCGCGGCGGAGGCGGCGCGGGTGAGGGAGGAGGAGCGCAGGGTGCGCGCGGGGGTGCGGGACGCGGGAGGCAGGCAAATTTGTTTGCTCCTGAGTTGGGTCCACTCGTATTAATTAAGTGGGAGCGGGTCCGGCCGCGGCGGCGAGCACAAAGACGTCGCCGCGAGCATCAAAGACACACGAGACTTTACAAAAAAAATGTACCGTCCGGCGAGGCAGCGCTCCCGCACCTCCCCGGCCATCACTGTGACCTGATCGCAGTACATCGCCGAGAGACCTCCGCTCGCCGCCATCGCGCCCGAGCCACGGCGCGCCGTGGAGCCGCACACCGCGCGGTGAACGCACGCCGGCACAACGCCACGCCGACTCGCCGCACCGCTGCGCCGCGTCGTAGCATCGCCGCCTACACTGCAAATTTGTTACAAACGCATTTAGATAGCGGATGGGATACATTTATTTTGTTTCCAATTAAATACAGGGCTACCGATAAATGTCCGTTTATCTTGAGACGCGAGAGCCAACGTGCGGTAAGAGCTGGCGGATCTTGCCACGTACAGCAGCATATAGGACACAAATTTCTCAATATTTGGTAATTACCAAGAACTTCGCAACAGTTGGTACATTAAGAACAGGTCTACGCGTGAGAGTGCCCGAGCAGGCGGCTAGGTCGCGTCGCTCCGAGCGAATTCCTTTTACTGGCACAGATCATAAGTTAGCCATCAGATGTCTAGTGGGTCAGCTGGCGGAGACAAAAACACGGTGTAATCAATAGTCGCGGAGCAAATGTCAGTAGTGCGAGCGTCCCGCGGCGCGCTGCAGGTCGCCGCCCGCGCCGCCGCCGCGCCGCGCCGCGACACAACTGCGCTTGATTTATCGACGACGAGCAGCAGCGTGACGCGCCGCCGCACAACAACAGCGCCCTGTAGACTACATTATGACCTCCGCGACATAAAAAATGCACACCACCGCCGACACTCACTACTAATACCTAATGTTTACAAATGGCGCAGTAAGTACCAACTCCCGGGATACGAACCGCCCGGCCCGCACCACCCGCGCCCCCTTGAGAATAGCGAACCAATAACCCTTATTTAACCACTTAAGTATTGCTCTACCACTTAGGTGTGGCTCCTACAAGTTATAATTGTTGATGCTGGTGTCTCATTCGTGGAAGCTTTAATTTTTACACTATATATAAACCTTTAACTATCTGGAAGAGGAGTATTACACAATAGTATAGGCGTATGGATAGTACGAGCAGATAAAAAGTCCAGTTTGCGTCGACGCGGCTGTTGCAAAATTTAGCGGCACATTAACGCTCCCACAGCGATAGCCGCTTTCACGAAGCGTAAAGTGTACAAAAAACATACGTGGACCATTGTTGAGACGTTAAAAATCTATAATAACGTGTGGAAACGCAATAAAAAGTATTATGGTAATGCAGAAGGCGAGCCTGGCCGCCGCGCCGCGCCGCGCCGCGCCGCGCCGCGCCGACTCACCGCGCGGACTCAGCGCCTCCTGCGCCGCCACACTGCACACTACACACAGTCACACACCGCCTGTCGCCACGCACGCGCCACATGCCATTATACATCTCACAAGTTACACCCTTCATGTGGCTACTGTACAAAACGCATGGATTGTATACATATAAATATTGTTCATACTTCAAAACTCCGACTGAAAAGTGTAATTCCAAACATGTCGACTCGTAAGAACTGACAGTCGTCTCTGTTCAGCCACTATTGGTACGTTTCCTATGTAAAACCGCTAAACAATTACATAATACATATTTATGTTAATCATTTGAAACGCGTAGTGACCTCTTGGTAAAGGACTTGACGCGGCTGCCATCATGTTCACGGTGGCCGCGGGTTCAAATCCCAGGTCACATCTCTAGCTTTTCAGAGTCATGTGTGTATAATGTATTGATAGTCAATCACCACGCACTATAAGGGTAAAGCAAAACATCGTGAGGAAAACCTGCACAGCGTAGCTATTTATAATAATTTCTACGGTATGTAGTGTAGTGTTTTTGAAATGGTAGAGCCACGCTGTTGTCAATCATGACTCAGTATGAATGGTGAGGCTTGTCCAAGGCGGTACCACTGTCTCACAGGAAATCGACGTAAGTAAATAGTAATAATACAAAACGTAATAGCTTCGCTGTTACGTTTTGTTCGGTGAGTGAGATTACCATCTGGTAATCTCACTCACTGGGCATCTGCCCAATAACCCTTTCCTCTTCCCATCCTTTTCCCTTTCCGTTCCGCTCCCAATTGGGCCGGCAACACATCCATGATCCATCGCTGTGGATGTTCATGGTCGGCAGTGATCACTTACCATCAAGTGACCTGTTTGCTCGTTTGCCGGAACTATGCAATAAAAAAATGTAAGGTCCGCCAACCCGCACTAGGCCAGCATGGTGCACAATATGGCCCAAACCTTCTCAATCTTACTCTCGATTGTAGAGGAGGCTCGTGCCCTGCAATGGGACGTGTATAGGTTGATACAAATACGGATTTGGGAACAGCTAAAGTAATCTAGACCACACGCAAATTAATCAAACAGTAAAACGAATAGGTGGAAGTGATAGTAAATCAATAGCGTTAAAGCTGAAAGAAACATTTGGTTTAACGAGTGGGAATGATGCGGTCCGCCCGGCCGGCACACGGCGCGCGCTGCGGTCGTCCACGTGGGCCCCGTGCGTGGGGAACACCGCGCGGTCTGCGCCGAGTCCCGTCCTGTACCAGTACCACCGCACGACTGGCCCACTCCGCTCCCGACATCATATGCAATAATGTAACACGTACCGAACACCAATATCAATATTAAATACATACGTACCGACAATGTTACAGAGCGGCGCAATCTTTCGTGCCTATCATAAGTGGGTTTTTAATAACCCGTATATCAACAAACAAAAGCATTTCTGCCTCATATCTGGGTATAAAGCCAGATATGACGCAGAAATACTGTTGTTGCTTAGGCCAAACTAATGAGTGACGTCACACTACACACTATATCCATAGAAAATATTTTTTCCATTGCATATACACAGCACAACAATGTTTAACTTAAATTAAGTACCCAACTTGGTTTTAATAATAATATAAACATGTTTTACTTATTTCAATGTTGCAAGTGAATGTTATCGATAAGTTACTCCGTTTCTAAGGATGTGTTAATTACGTCCGGTTGCAAAAAATAAGTCAAGGTCGACTAAATGAATGTATGCACGTATTAGGATTGTTACTCAGGTGATGGCATGGCTCGTCGCTCGGAGTTCCGACTGAGCGGCGTTGCGTCGCAGTGCAGCTGTCGGCGCGACCAACACTCCCCATATCGCGCATATCTAAATAGATGATATCCTCTAATTTTATTGGAGGCCGCTCGTTACACACGTGATAGTTTTTTGCGATTCCGAGAACAATTCCCTCAGCCGGCCCGCGCCCCGTGCCCCGCCACGTTTAACATAAGTATGGAGAGCATTAGTTATAGAGCGCGGCGGCGGCGGCGCTGGCGGCACGCCGATGCTATCACACATATAACTTCCAATATCTGAAACTATTAAATAGTAGGTCTACTATAAAAGCAGATAATAATCAGTAGCGGAGGATGTCGCGGCGCTACACGCGGGGTCCTCGTCGCGTCGGTCGCACTGATACTTGGCATCGCCGCTATACGAGCCCGCACTACATGCACCAAACAGAATGCTCCCGACCTGTATTCTCTGCAAAGCTGTACGTATTATTTATTCTAACATAACCATGATCTTTCAGGACCTAAGTGCTGATTGGAAACTCGACCTGATAGGTACGTAGGGTTTTTTTATATTTTTAGTGCAGCATACAGTTTTTTGCGAATAATGGCACAGATTCCGAAAGAAAGAATTTCCTTGCAAGAAGCCTATATCATCTAGTGCCGAACGCAGCGGTGGAACAGTTTTGGGTGCTGAGGGTCTGAGGACACTGCTTTTCAACGCGCATTAGGCCTGCTAACAATATGTCCACTGCTCCCTGCTATGTATGTACGTTATATGTATGTACCTACATTCGGAAGTAAATTACATGTTTATCGGCGAGGGCCCATCGTGCGTTAGTACAGGATTTATGGCGCGCGGTGAGTGTGAGGCGGCGGGAGCACTCGGCGGGCCCGGAGCCACCACCTGAATAATGACATTTAATAATTGATTAATAGGCGGTGGCGCACCCCGCCGATGATATCTGTTCGGCAGCCCTCGCGGCCCGCCCGTTAATTAATTTAAATGACCAGGAGACCGCCTGGTGCACAAAAACTGCGTCCCGGCGTGGCCGCGCCGCCGTGCCCCCGCGTCACTACTCCTTAGCATCGATACTTGATTTAGATGATATCTGTCTGGCGCTGTCTGCTCCCACGGCGCGTTGGCACCGACCCACCGACCCACCGCCTCACTCCACGCCGCTCCGAGCACATCCATCGCGACGGGCACACTGCACGTGCACTCACCTCTGATGCACGCAATACACTTGTCACTGCTTTATATTGACAGTTGATATGTCAATAAATGTTGCAACACTAACATCGAGTTGGCACCACCGCATAAATAGCTGCAAGTATTCGTCAGTGGTCGCTGCGGGAGGGTGTCGACTGTCGCGTGGTATCGCCCGCTACATTATTCCACTGAACTCTGAACTCTGAGTCGCTAGTCATTGAGCTCATCATGGGTGCCTATAACTTATCTACTGCCTAATTATTATGTGCGTATATTGCAGCAAGTATTTAGGTGTCTAGAGGGAGGTGCGGGGATGCGGGGACGCGGGACGTGAGGGTGCAGCGGTAGCACGGTGCGCTCTAGCAAGGGAACTTTAAAGACAGCGGCACACTCTATTGATTTACGGCGGTCGATGAATGTTCGATAAATGAATAAATGTTAGAGCACCGATCGTGTGACCACTGTTACGCACACACACTCACAAACCCACTCAATACACACACACACAGTTTGGTATGCGAGCGACATATGTATTTGATAATTAAACGGGATGTATTAAAATAGCTGCGCGTCGATAATTCATCGAGTTTAGGCGGCCGGTGGGGCACAAGCTGTCGCGTAGTGATTTGTACTCCCTGCGACACGCCACTCGCCAGCGAGGACCAACCTCGCTCGCTGTTGGATGGATGTGCGAACTGACACTGTGGAAACTTAACACCTACATACGTTGTTACCTGCACACGCCAATGAAATAGGTTAGTGGTAGAGCCGGTTCGCTTAGGGCAGTATCTACCTTCACAAGGCCATAAACGAAACAGCGGCTCTCTGCTTCGTAATTATTTATTTCGATCAATAATATTTGATGAAAAAATTGTCCCATCTGGTTATAAGATGGGCGAAGGTCCATTTTCCACGTTTCCCCTTCTATTGGGAATGCCTCTAAGTCTAAACGATGAGCCACGGCACTCATCTCATAAAATCCGCTACCAACAATCAAAAAGTTATACAATTAATTGTAGGTATTATTTATGTCTCGAAAAATGCAGTCACCGCGCCTGACGTCACGCTACCCGGCCGTTTCCCTATTAAGCGAGTTCACAGAGCAGTTCCAACAAGTCGCCTGCCGACCCATTTGATGACAAAGCTAAAAATAATTCCTATGCATAACAAAAGATAAAGTCGTCGTTGAGGATAGTTGGCGCCTTGGGTATACTGCAAGCGTTCTATTTTAGTGAATTACATACCTGTTATATAAATATATTGTCCGCTGATTGCGTCATAAGAGCGTGTATCATTGATTGGATTGAGTTGCAACGTTATTCAATTTTTATGCACCGCCGTCAATGTTTAAATATTATCATATTTTCATAATAAAATACAGGGTATATCAAGACTGCTGCCGAAAACGAAGCCAGGTTGTAGTTTTAGCGAATACAGACACGATGCAACTAAACATTTTGAAAAAAAAAACGAGACTTTTTTCTGTAATATTTTAAATATCATTGTGTTGGGATGGTAAATCAAAGTTTTTGCTAAAATTATAATTTAAAGCTTTGCGTACTATAAGCGTCTTTAAAAATAAAAGGATGTACAATATTTTTTTAGGACAATGTATGTATTTATCACCCAAATACGAGTCGAGGTGCGCCACTAGCAGCGTTAAAAATGATAAGAAAATAGCCGCAAAACATTACAATGAATAGATGATGTACGCATATTAATAAGTATCATTGGGTTATAACATATAAATAATCGGTGAACGGTGAATAGGTTCGCAAATCTGTTCCAATGAATATAATGTTATAATCTTGGTTGAAACTTGGCTCAATAGTAATATATTTTTCAATGAATTAATCGACAATAGATACACGGTTTATCGCAGAGATCGAGAATGCACTGATTTTCATGGCAACAAGGACAGCGGCGGTGTCTTGATTGCTGTCAATAACAATTTGAACTCACAACGCATGACTTCCTGGGAAAGTCTTTGCGAGGATTTGTGGGTTACTATTGAGATACCTTCGAGTAGCTCTTTTACAAAAAATGCACTTTGTGCGGTATATTTGCCACCTCTAGTTCATAAAACTCATCTTGAACATTTCATTAGTAAGTGTACGATTAGTTGCGAGATAATCGCAGCACTTGTATAATTGGCGATTTTAACCTAAGTTTTATAAATTGGGATTAAGTGAAGGATTTGAACAGTTTTTATAGTGTCCCGGGCATGGGTTCACTGCTGACGGACTTTATACATCTCCACAATTTATCGCAAGCAAATAATGTTGTAAACTCCTCTGATCGTATACTCGATCTCATGTTAACTAATGTGCCGTGTGATGTTACCGAATCTTGTAATGGTCTTAGCTTAATTGATAAGTATCATCCTCCGTTAGAAATAACAATTTTCTTAACTAGTGATTCATGTCTGACATATTGTTAAAATTGCCCTAAATATAATTTTTATAATGCAGATAATGTATTGGTTAATGAGTATCTGCATAATGTTAACTGGTTAAAGCTGCTTGAGAACATTAATGATGTAGATGATATGCTAGATGTTTTTTTATGTGAAGTTGCGTGATTGTATTCGACAACTAATTCCTTACATGCCGAAACGGAAAAACAAACGTTTTCCAGTATGGTTCACGCATAGCCTAATTCGGAGTCTAAAGGAAAGAGATAATTTAAGACGAAGATACAAAGTATATAAAAATCCCATGGATGAACTTGCCTTAAAAAGACTAGGTAAGCGTTGTAGGCTATTATCCGCCGAAGATTATAAACAATATATTTCTAATATTGAGCAGGGTATTTTAAAGAATCCCAAATCATTCTGGACCTTTGTTAAAAATAAACGTGGTAGTAGCGTGTCATACACCAGTCAAATAACCGATGGCACGTCAATTGTTACTGACGGGGCAGCCATATGCAATTTGTTCGCCATGAATTTCTCCAAGGCTTACAGCGCTTCCAGTCCTCGTACTAGGAATGAGAATCATTTGCTCGGTCTAATGCATATATATACATACAGTCAGGCACATACTACTCCAGTTATTAAGGAACAAACTGTGCTAAACGTATTGAAGGCTTTAGACCGTCATAAGGGCGCGAGACCAGACAATATACCTCAAGTATTTATTGCATCATGTATCATCATCATCATATCATCAGTGTTATCTCTGCCTCTTACTATGATATTCAATAGATCATTGTCATTGGGAAGATTTCCAAGAGAATGGAAAATGGCTAAAGTGATACCGATCTACAAATCGGAAGATAAATCGCAGGTGAATAATTATTGCCCTATCATAATTTTATCAACTTTCGCCAGTCTTTGAAATTACTATCTGCCCTTTAATTCAAAATCATATGAAACTATGTATGACTCCTTTTCAGCATGGTTTCGTAAGCAATAGATCTACATCAACCAACTTGGTCACTTTCACCGATACCCTTATTGATTCTATTGATAAAAATAAACAGACCGATGTCTTGTATACCGACTTCAGTTAGGCATTTCATTCTGTGCCTCATGACATGTTGGTAACTAAACTTTCTGCTTATGGGTTCACCGGCTCTTTACTCAGCTGGTTTAAGTCATACTTAGAGGAACGAATTTTTTATGTCGTCATTAAAGGATTCCAATCATGTTTCCGTAATATTACGTCAGGCGTACCTCAAGGCTCTCATCTGGGTCCAATCTTGTTCAATATTTTCATAAATGATATATCCAATTGTTTTAAATTCTCCTCCGTTTTTGTGTATGCTGATGACTTAGAGTTTTGCCGAACTATTGAATCCCAAGATGATACCATGTTTCTACAACAAGATCTGGATAGACTGGTAGAGTGGTGTGAGGATAACAATATGGTATTAAAGGCAAAAAAAATGTTATTATGTGGTGTTTTCGCGAAAGAATAACATCAATATAATAAAAAAAATTTACTCTTCAGGATCGAGAAGTCGTTAAGGACTTAGGTGTTATTTTTGACAGAAAATTAACTTTTGTTCCTCGCTTATTATTATATAATTAAAAAATCCTCCAAGATGCTTGGTTTTGTATTAGGAAACGTTAAAAACTTTAAGAATACATCTCCAAAAAAACTTTTATATAATAGTCTTGTTAGGAGTATTCTTGAATACTGTTCCACAGTTTGGCGTCCACATTTTGCGACACATAGTCTGAGGTTAGAGCGAGTGCAAAAATGATTCCTCTGGTATTTTGCTAGAAGTGTTGGTAGAGACAATAGAAGGTTTTCATATACCAATAGATTGCTTTATTTCAAAATGATCACATTACAAAGCCGTAGAGACATATTGGATTTGTTATATCTTTTTAAAGTATTTCAAAATAAAATTGACTGTCCCTCACTACTTGGTAAATTCAACCTAAGAGTCCCTACTAGGATACCTAGATACCCTAGACTCCTTTATCACATCCTTTCCGTAGAACCGTACTGGGTTGTAACTCTCCGGTGCCAAGACTCTGCAAGCTCTTAAACAGCCATAGCCAGGTTATAGATATTAATGCAAGCACATTACACAGTTTTCGAAAATTATTGTATTCTTGTATTCATAATTAATAACTGTACAGTATCCGAGTTGATTTTCTTGTCGTTATTGTTTTTTTTTAATGTTCTTTATGCGCTACGTTTGTATTATACTTATAGTTTTACTTTGCTAATTTAATTATTTAATTTATTTATTTTAGTAACAAATTAATAGGTAGATATGTATGTAGTTAGTTTTATTGAATGCTGTGTCTGCTTTGGTATAACCATGTACTTAGAAATAGTTTTATTTTTATTTTATATGTATTGGTATGTGATTGTAAGTAGACAAAATAGATAAAAATAAAAAATATAAATAATAGGTGAGTGTTTGGGGCGGCGCCCACGCGGCCGGGAATCCGCTCACGGCGCAATAAATATCCGCCGCCAGATTGATTGCGGCGAACACTTGTTCCACCAATCTTGACGCTAAATGTTTCTATTGTCTAGTTCGGTGATATCCATTAACCGCGGGAGAGTTACGACGCCGCCGCGCAGCCGCGCCATCAATTACACTGTATATTTAGCACAATGGAATAACAAGGGGTACAGAGTGCGCTCCACGCGGCGCTGCTGCCGCCGTCTCTGCCGGCTCCGCTGCACCATGCACCCAGTCCTGCACGACCTGCGCTGTACCCACACTACCGAGAACCCCGAATACAATTACCATGTAGTTCATTGTAGATCACGCCGCCTTTCATCTCCAATACAATAATCGTGTATATATGTGTATGTATAACATTATTGTTGAATTTTATTCTCAACTCGGTGACATTTACATGTAGATAATAATAATAAAATTAATTTCGATTGCCTCGGTGGCATAGTTGTTCCACGGTACGGTTACAAAGCTGAGGTCTCGGGTTCGAATCCCGGGTCGGGCAAAGTGATATTGTATTTTTCTGTTCATTATCAGCTCAGAGTCAGGCACTTGTGCCTATATGGCGATAGGCTCACCATCTATCACATTGTGGAACGAAGCACACAAGGTGAAACGTGGGTGTCTTGGTTGCTACCTAGGGAACCTCTGCCTACCAGTGGCGAAGGCTCCATATAACTCGATTCCCTGCGGCTTACCTTTTGTAATTTATCATTACACTATAAACAAGCAAATTTTTCAAAATTATTTATGTAATATCTAAACTCATTTTATTCAACGACATCTGTCGGCCACATAGGTAAATATTACTGCGGAGGCGCATAGCAAACATGTAATTAGATTGCGCCGCGTTGCGACCTCTGGCGAATTACTGCCAAAATTGTTCGGCTTATTGAATAACAATGGCGCGGCCCGTGCGCCGACCGTCCGCGTCGGCTGCATGTTAAGCATTGGTGTGACATGGTTGTGTATTTTGCAACAAATCACGCAAAATTGTACCTTAAACTTATAATGATTTAAGGTTCAATTTCTGTTAAAAAAGCAGGGGGCATGCTGAGATTCTTCAGCATTTTGTGTGTTCATGTGTGTATTTGTGTAGATATCACTGCATTTGTAAGTGTTGTATTAACATTTTGACAGTATACGAGTATTAGCTGGTTCACGCATTTAGTTTTTATTGTTTTAAATTACAAAATGTGCATAAATATTAATAGTATGTTTAGATTGTCAATTTCGGAAATAACGTTACTGTTTAGATTTTAGGAAATGCTCGACTACTAATAATACAACTAATAAAAGCGCGGCTAACGTACTTGTTAACATTGTATCTAGATCATTAATTTTTCTTTATTAATCTTATATTCACGTGCGGTTTAAAAATATACTTTTTTTAATTTTCTCATGATGACATTGCAACTTTTGTATATTGGAAATATAATTGACGACCGCAGTACGTAGATGCCATCATACAAAACGCAATCGTTTCGTTTGGTGAGTGAGATTGTCGGAGGAATAATTTGCTGGCGGTTGGATATTCACAAACGTCCGGATATAAGGATACACGTACAAATTATGTAAATGTGTCGCGTTTCGGGCTAATTCTGTGAAGCATCTCACGATAAGTTGATCTACTCAATGTGGACTGCACTATGTTTACTATCAAGTATCAGTCGCATTGTCTTCCCTATGTAGGGGCAGTAGGTATAAACAAAATAAACACACTTATTTCGCGTATTGAGCTTCGGCTTCCCTTTTTAAAAAAATCACCCTTCGCCACTGCTGCCTACTCCTTCCGGGAAAAGGCATGAACCTATGTATGTATGTATATAATATTTCATCCGTAAAAATTTTCTTCAGTGTTTGCAGCCGCGACAAGTGAGCATTCATGGAAGTATACAACACTACGCAATATAACGTACATAGATATATTTGTCACGGACAATACGTCTCTAGATACGTCTCGCTGTCACACGATGACGTCACCGAGCACGAGCGTCACCGAAACTATCTAATATATATAAATCTCGTGTCACAATGTTTGTCCTCAATGGACTCCTAAACTACTTAACCGATTATAATAAAATTTGCACACCATGTGCAGTTCGATCAACTTGAGAGATAGGATAGTTTAAATCTCAAATTATAGTCGCAATTTTAATTTATTGCTAATTATTTGTCTGTTATTATTTGACAGTCACAATCATCTGTTAACTCCAAATGATTCTAACAAATGTCGATACCTTTCGACTGGGTTGAGTAAGTAATCAATAGATGGCGCTGCTATGGTAAATCTACGAACGTGTCATATAAGCTACATTTTAACAGTATAATTACCACGTGTTGTTGACGCTATAAAATTAATTAAATTTAAAATAAGTAGTTCATTATACTTTAAAAAATCAATTTCGTAGTCAGAATTTTGGCTGAGCGGAAAGTTTTAGCAGGAATTTTGCAAAGTATTTGTGTTTGCGTATTTTTTAAATGATATTCGTCGTATTTTCGTGTTTATATAAGGCCTATCTACAAAATTAAAGCAATTACAAAAACTTTACAACTTGCCTATTTAGGCATTAAGGGATGAAATGGGATAAAGTGGGACGAACGCGATGAAACCGGTCGGATCCGGATTGCATTCGATGGGAAATAATGGGACGGGATGTAACAGAAAGAAAAGGAGCCAGATGAGATGGGATGGGATACGATAGGAAAAGGGATAGTAGGTACTTAGGTTGAGTTCAGGAGTACAAAAGTTTGAACGGGAATAAGATATTTCTGGTGTGGAGTGGAGTCTAAACATCTTAGCACCCAGGCGAAGCTGGGCCGGGCCGCTAGTACACTATATATAACTCCGTGTGAACTGATAAAGTTGAGGCACACGCACAGGAGCTGCATTGTGGAGCTGCAAGTGACCGCCGTACTTATCATACTTGGGCTCGCATATGCATAGCGGCCATACAGGAGCGTAGGGAAAAGAAACACATTACTAAATAGCGATCGGAAATGTATTACATTCGGGATGTCAATGAGTACAGTGGGTATGTGGAGCATTCCTGTCCACTTTTAATTACGCCAACGAATACAGAGGTCTGGACGCAAGACAAAGGGATGGTAAGGTTAGGACGGAGGTAAATAAAAAAAATATGTGTAATTAAAAAAAAATAGAAATAAGATTATTATACAACGGCAATCAAACGATTGTTTCGATTGGGTCAGGTGTTTTAATTATCAGTTAACTAGCGCGTTTTATTTACATCATATACAGAAGTTTTTTTTTTTATGTATTTCTTAACATCATCTCGGAATTGTATACGCTTACACAATGGTTATATTACAGAATCTTCAAATCATTATTTTACACCTTTCCCAAACAAACTCGAAATAGTATATGTGTAAGGCGCAGTGTATAATCCGCGGTTTTACATAACAGCGCGTCAGATTGTAAAACGGCGCTGTTCTGTAATACGTCTTCCCAACATTGATTTGTTTTTTCATTACATCATCATCATCATCAGTCCGTTGCAGTCCACCGCTGGATATAGGCGTCTCCCAAGGTACGCCACAGAGCCCCGTCTACTGCTTTTACATTACGCCGTAAGTTATTTCAGTCGGACTGTAATGTTGGGAGGACGCATATCAAAACAGCGCCGCCGAGTACTAACCAATATCATCATCATACAGTACAACATGTATCGAGCGACACGCGGCGGGCGCCACATCACCATTCACCTGCAGACGCCTCGTCACCCGCCACCCGAGCGGGACACAGCGGCCCGGCGCGACGGGACGCTGCATGCGCATCATTATTAAAACATTCAACATCCGCGCATTATTCGCGTTGTCCGCGTCATTAGTGCCAATTATTTTCTCACTGAATTTCGCGACCGCTCACTGCGACCACTTGCATGTATACATGGCAGCACACGCAGCTACCTGCAGGCACGACCACTCGCACCGCTCGGTCACGTGGTCGGGACATTCACCAGTGTGCCAAGCGTGAGAAGACACTTTAAATATTGCTCTATGACGGTCCCAAAACATTACTGTCACATTTTGAATAAAATATTCTACAAACATGGTTCATTAGAAAAAATCTGTTGGTCGTTTAATTTGTGGTCGGCAGTGCGGCGGCGACCCCGCCGTACATCACGGCTATCATCGAACAGATCACATCGGCAGATAAGCACAGATTTATAGATACACGCCGCGACGTTTTTGTGCGTCTGACGTGCCTCCGCCGCGACTGCGTTTGTGTCTCAACGTAGAACACCACGGAACATGTACCTAATTGTAGTGTACGTAATAGGTATTAGTAAGTTTCAGGCACATAGCTTGCCAACTGAACAGTAGAGCGCAGTCCGCAGTGGCAGGCGCCGCCGATCCTCTCGCCAACTGGGTAATTTCATAGAGGCATGCGCGGCGGCGGGTAATGAGGCGCGCGAGCCTCGTGCCGCCGACGCCCCGCTGAGAGTTTTATACCGCTGCCGTAACAATGCATAAAATCACATATTCAAACAATTTCTATTCAATTATTATATTCTTGAATGTGAATTAACACAAAACTATTTTAATCATAGCGTTGCGATAACGATGACGAAGTCTCAATGGACGCGCGGTGTCGTGGGGGGAGGGGGCGGAGCGTGGGGCGAGCGGCCGCCACTAATTACCGCTAATTTATTGAAATCATTTACAGAAGCCCGAGGGAACACGCTGAATGTGCGGCGGCGCGGCCGGGCGAGCGTGAGAACCGCGCAGCATACCTGCCTCGTGAGTAACGCGCGCGGCCGGCGGCAGCGACGCACTGCCAACGCACTGCACCCTCTCAGCGCCGCCGCAGCCACTCCATACATACCTCATTACAGCACTGGCACTGACTACCACCCCTCACAGCGGCTACTCTTGCTGCAACACTATATTACCGCGCCCTGGTGACTCATAAACATACATACAAATAACTTACATATCCAATACCTTGTAACATATCCACTTCCTTAGACATCGCAGCTGCTGCTTTAACGGCTTAAAATGTTACAGGATTCGGGTTTATCGTTGAAATATCGGCAATAGGTAATGAAGTTTTGGCCAGCGTAGTAGTCAGTACTATGCAAGTGGCGAGCGGCCGCGCCGCCGCGCCGAGTACCTGCGCGGGGCATGTGATCGTTGTCCTACCGTTTGATGGTTCATTAAGTGCGGTCGTAAACAAGCGGCGGAGCTCGCGGCGATGCGTATCAGCGCGCCGCTAGCCGCCGCGAGCCACCGCACCGCACCACGTGTAAACCCATCGCCACCTTGTGTCTTATCTTATCTGTCACATTAAAGAGTGCTCTTTAAGATCCCAGCCGGCCGCGCCGCCGCTTGCGCTACCGCCGCCGCAGCCTTACCGCTACATGCATAAGATTGAGATCGGCTCGGTTCAACGGCAGGCGGCTAGTCCGCAGAACACCTCATAAAACTGAACGCGCTCCCGTCGGTCCCAATTAAATGCCATTAAACGATATCGACGTGCACACTTAATGACTAGTCTAAACTAATTAGTGGTGAGTCAGAGGCGACCGCGCCTGCAGGCTGCTGCGCGCAGCCGCGGCCGGGACGCGCCCACTGAGATCAGTAGCACCACCATCGCTGTTACCAAGCGCAGCGGCCGACGCTTCGGAATGTAGTGGACATGGTTCCACACCACATTACAATATTTCACTGGAATTTGCCAAAACGATTGCGACAGAATAGAAACTCTGCATATGACATTTACAACTTAACTGTGATATAACTTCTTAGTCAGCCGTTGAGGACAACATGAAATTACGCTTTGTCTGTCGATGGGCTACATTATAGTCCACGTAAGAGAGAAGACTAGCGAGGCCATGCACGGGACTGGAGGGTGGCGGCGGCGGGGCGGAGGCTCCATGTTAATTGCGGATAATGTGGTGCGCGGGACATAAGTCACGGCGAGCGGCGGCGGCACGCCAACATGGCCGCAGCGGATGCGGTAATTGCTTTCGTGGAAGCCGCCGCGGGCCGCATACAGATTGCAGCGCCCGCCGCCGCGCTCGCCAACCGCAAAAACGCACCCACCAGCAATTAGAACCGCCCCCGTGCCCCGCGCTCCCCCCGCTCTCACCCCGCGCGCCCGCACTGCCGCACTCATAGTGGCCGCATGCACTGGGCACGCCTCCAGCGACGCCAATCAAACTCTCATATCAATGCAATAAAGTCAAATTATCTCAAACCCATAATTATCCCAATATGCAGCTTCTTTACATGGAGTTCAAATACAAACTACACGCACTGAATTTCAACGTGGCCACATTTTTTACACAAAAGGTTTTTTTTAATTGCATAGGTTCAGCAAAGGAGTAAACAAGTCACCTGATGGTAAGTGGTCACTGCCACTCTTGAACATCCACACCGCTTGGATCATAAATGTGTTGCTGGCCCTTCATTTCAGAAACGGACCGGGAACGAAAAAAGGTGGCAAGAGGAAACGGGTATTGGGCATCCAGCACTCTCACTCACCGCACGAGACGCGACAGAGAAGCTGTCGCTTCTCGTCGATTTCCTGTGACACTGTGTTACCGCCCTGAACAAGCCTGCTCAATCATACATGCAACAACATATGGATAACATATTAGTTCAAAGGTTTGACGAGTCCCATAAGTAAGTTAGCATTACTAAGAGACAAAAGTTAGTAATTTGGCAGTTGTAGTGGCAGATAGGGCTGGGCGGGAGTCACAGCAGCACGTACCCCTTTCAGTGAAAATGGGTACTGGGAAGTGTGCCATCCTTTTTCCTCCCCGCTCCCCTCCCAATTGGGCCGGCAACACATCCATGATCCAGCGCTATGAATGGTCATAGGCGGCAGTGATCACTTACCATCAGGGGACCTGTTTTCTCGTTTCCCGGACCTATGCAATAAAAAAAAAGTATCGACTGAAGAAGGACTATTATCTTTCGTCATTGGACTGAATCATGCTGACCTGCCTAATTACTTTATAACGATTCGATTAAACATCTGGAATTATGGAATGGAGGAAGAGATGTGTCGGCAAACTGTTTCATAACTTTACAGCAACAGTACAATCATACGAACATCTGAATTCACGCCAGGATATATTTGTATGTTGGAATTTGTCAATGATAAGTGCAAGTTTCCTACAAGAATGTGTCGGTGCGCTGTGTATAACTGTGGTGTACAACTGTACGAGTACGGAATATGGATACACAGATGCTACGTATGCATTTATAATAATACAATTCTATTGAAATAAAACTAATTATTACGGGTTTTATCGCGAATTTGATTTAATTTTTACATTTTTTAACTTCCCTACGTTTCTATCACTTAACAGTTGTCGTGGTCATGGGGCGGACTGAAATAATTCGTTTTATTTCAATGTATAACATTCGCGTAAATCTAAGAAACCATTATACAATTCTACTTGAACCCCTTACTATAACATTACTGTAACATGTCCGTCGGTAACTTTCATTCAGTTAATTTGTCACGAAGGATTAGCAAGACTTCGTTGGATTGCATCCTTCGGGCGAACACCTAGACGACCTGACTGCTGCAGATCAAAGGACTGCATTGTTAGAGCCCTCAGTGCGCGGACAGCTCTTGCTAAGGTTGTTATATGTACGTCGATCTTTGATGCAACGAATCAATATCGGAATCCATAATATAGGTTAAGGTACGCCAGTGGATCCTGTATAATACGTGCTCGCTTGTTGGTTATAGACCGGACGCGGCTGCCGAGTTCGTGGTAACAGGATCATATGCGGAGGCACACCTCAGTCTTTTTGGAGTCATGTGCGCATTGATAGTTTATTACTACGCACTTTAAAGGAGAACATTGTAGGGAAATCTCTCTAAAACAGAGTGTTAACAAGGTTTTCCGTGGCATGTGAAGTCGGCCCAACCCGTACTAAGCCAGCTTAGTGGAATATTGCCCAACACATATAAGTCAAACTATGGGCTAATAAAATGGGGTACAGTGCATCATAAGTTGCGTCTACAACGAACGAGCTACTACCAGAACTACTACCAGAACGACTTATGAATCAGCTGATGTCCGACCGCCACCACCCTGTTGTTGAGATTCCTCGACACACGCTGCCATAGCGCCAGTGAGGAGCATGCAGCATGTGTCGGCTGCCGGCCCGGGTGCGCCACGAGCGGCGACGCAGCGCATCAAGCTCTCAGCGGCTCCGCGGTAGTTGGTCACACGCGCCGCGCTGAGCACATAATTCGTGCGGGATCGCGATAGCGTCGCTTCAATTTCTGTTAGTTTAATTAAAGCCAACAACATGTCTCGGCGCAATGACAAACGCTCCGGTCGGACAAATGTTACGCATTACTGAGATTCCGAGCGCGCCACACCTCCCCCCTCCCCCCTCTTCCCCCGCCTCCAACGCCGCGCCAACGCTCCGCTCCACTGCCAGATCCGACTCTCAAATTATTTGTCATTCGATTAAAAATGTTAAGCAAAACACAACGTCGCGTGTTTAACAATAACGAGTGTAGGGGTACTATTATTCAATGTGATGTATGTTGGTTGGGTTTGGCTGCAGAGCTCGGCACCGCACACCGCGTCAGAGTCGGGCTCACCACCATGCACACCACACTGCCACTTCTCCACTCTACACTAAGAATTACTCTCTCTTTCTATCTCTTTTTAGCCACTGATACTCCACTGGTAACCATAAGCCTCCTCCATCTACGTAAGTAGTATTACCCTACAAAAGACTGAATTGTATTTAGCTGGCTGGCTATAACGGACGATGACGTTGTGATATGAGACAAGATAGCGGTAATGAAACATAGATTCATTCGGTGTCGTTGTTATGTCTAATCTATTTGTTGCAGCGGTAAGGCCACCGTTTATTACCTTGGACGACAGTAGCAATGGGCCCATCACCATTAGATGAGGCGTCAGCTTGTTTGCTCGACGTGTAGATATTATGAGAATAGTAAAGAATTAAACGGGGCTCAAGAACATAGTGGCATAGGGAAATTAGCCAATGCATTAAATTCGGCATGTAATGTGGTCGAATAAAGAATTACATATTACAGTACTTAATAAAATGCACTTGTACGTGCGTTAAAACTTATAGTAAAAGCTGAATTTTATAAATGTTTCTCGGGGTGTTTGTTTTGCACTCAGACAATTGTGATGGTTCTTCCAACTTGTACGACACATTGAAGATATTATGGGTCAAAGCCACCACAGTCCAAACTTTATAGTTGCTGATCGTGTGATGTATGATGGTGGTATGTGAATGACGTAAGTGTGAAGTCCACCGGGACTTTATTTTTACTTTTTCTGATAAATCAATTTTCTTTCTTGTCGTGCATTTGCAGTTGCATTAGATCGCGGCGCGGCAGCCCCGGGAGGGGGGGGGGGAGGTGTCATGCTAGAGCAAGTCGCCTCAGTTTGCGCAATGTCTCGTCGTTTCTGCGAAGAGGCTGGCGGCGAGAATATCGCGCGGTGCCGCATCAATCTGCCTCGAGCATGGCCATAAGGAGCGCGCCGGCCGCTGTGTCCGGCGGACGCGTTGCGAGCGCGGCGCACTGACAGTGAGCAGGCGGCACCGGCGCGGCCTGCTCGCAGCGCTAGGACAACACGTACGTGTGGATGTGCTGCTCAACTAGCACAGGAGATTCGGTGGAGTGTGGCTCAGCTCGCGGTGCACCCCAATACACACAACATGACACACATTCAAGTGTCGCTTACAGATTGCCAGTTAACGTACATGCGAACAGACAAACAGCATGATTACGCATATCAGTACAGAGTGTCATGATTGATTTGCTCAAATATGGTTGGTACGTAATTCGTCGTATGGTGCCATACATGCTGCTATGATATGAAACGATCACTTGACTTGTTTTGGAGTCTCTTATCATTCCGTATATACACATGTCAGGTCGTTTAGATGTGTAGGCGGACATTGAGTCATTAAGGAATTTCACCTTAGCAATGCTCACAATGCAGACAGTAAAAATACTGTGCGTGTCTCTACTCCGTGAGTTAGTGCTCTCAGTTGAAATCTCTCCACACATGCTCTATGAACAATATTTTGCAAACTCGAATTGTTTAAATTATAATGATAGACCTCTTTCTCGTTTAATTATTTTTTAATAGTTAGTGTCGGTTACGACAGCTGTTATGAAACTAATGAGCGAAGTATAATACGACACCGGAGTAGTGTGCGCGTGTGAGTAGTGTGGAGGCGCGGCTGCCGCGGGACCCGCGCAGGCTCGCGTTAATTGCCGCACCGTCAATATTGAGTGGTGTGCAGTGTGCAGTGCGCTGCAGAGCGGAGAGGCGTCGCCTCCCTGCCCAGATTGGCATCGTGCGCCCTCAGCCGGGCCACGAGTGCAGCGCGAGCTGGTGCCGGTGGGCGTGGCCGCGCGCCGCGCCGCCCACGTGCCGCCGCTGTGTGCGTGCACTGCGTTGCCGTACACTGCTCTGCGCCCGCTCACCGCATGCAAATCGACTCGCCTGGTCCCAGTAGCGAGGGCACACAAACTACCGCCTCGCATGTCAGCCCGCACCCGCGTTGCCGCCGACTGCCTGCTACGCTCACCATAACCGCGTAGCGAACAATGCTACGACGTAGCAACGTAGCCTGCCTCCAATATTACTTGTATTACGTCCAATATTGTTCTGAAGTCTATCGATTGTTACTGCTTTATTGAAGCCTCGGTGGCGCAAATGTACTACGTTATGATTGCAACGCTGAGATCTCGGGTTCGAACCCCGGGTCGGGCGAAGCGATATAGGATTTTTCTATTAATTATAAACAATCCGAACTCAGGAATTTGTGCCCGATATGGTGATAGGCTTGCCCCCTATCAGATCGTGAGACGGAAAATACACGGAGAAACATGTGTGTCCTGGTTACACCACTGCCTACCCTTTCTGGGAAAAAGGCGTGAGTTTATGTATGTATGCAGAAAGTTAAGTGATGTAAGACGGTGTGAATGTTGCTGGTAGTGTGGTGCATCCCAGCGTCGAGGAGCACGCGGCGCCGCGCGAGCCGCCCAGACAACCGCACGAGCACGCCGAACATCCGGCGACGCCGCTCTCTTTTATATAAAAATAATAAAAATAGTTCATTAATTAAATACTACTTACGAATCATCACTAGTTAGGGAGCCCAGGGGAGGGGAGGAATATCATTAATCGGACTATTTAAATCGTCAAAAAGCACTTTTTGGACGATATCTCCTTTCTGAGTCATTTTACGAAGAAAATATTTAACTATGTACAAAATTAAAATAGAGAACATTTTCTACAATTAATGTTTTAACAACTGCTTTCGAAAACAACTGTTTCAGCGTACGAGCGCCGCAAAGTGTTACATGACATGCGTTTAATTATTGAAGCCAGGATCCATCCATATCTAAACTGATGCTTAGAGCCTTTGCATATTGGCGGACATGACGAGAACAGTACATGTGAAAGGAAAAAATAAGTGTGGAGTGGGTAATGCGTGGTGTACTCCAGCTGCACGATCTGATTTCCAAAGACAATTTTTATTACTTCGACTTGTGGAAATCATCAGATTATGGACATATTCGTAATTTTGCATGGTTTCCTTCAAAATAAAAATTATAATAATCGTGCTCGAGCATGTCAAGATGACGTTTTATTTTTGCAACTTTACAGTCTTCCCACTCTCCTACGTTACATTTGAATCGTCAGGTTTTCAAAATATACATTTGTGAGCCAGTTATTAACCTACCTTATCTTAATCTGACGCGCTTCTGTATTCCCGAGGAGCGATTTTTTACGAGGATCCTCCTCTGTGTTGCTCTGACGCGCTCGAACTACTTCCAGAAAACTCACTGAGGGTGCCTAGTGAACTTTGTGAACCTATATTATTTTAGACAATTATATAGCATAAGCTATTGACAAGTCAACACAAATAGTAAATAATCTCTATTTACACAGCATTTTATGTAGATAACATTATTAACATTTGGCTTATTTGCTTTTTCATGGTCTTATTTGATGGTATATATTATTTATTGAGAGTTTGATAGAGATTGATCACCTTCATAATCACACTTGGGTCATGATCAAGAGACGCTGCCTACCAGGCCACCATCCGTCGGTGACATGGCACGATCACGGTCTGTCATGTGGTACTGGCCAGAGGCCAGAGAAATTCGAGAGAGGCGATCATACAAGTTTGCCCTTCTTATGTAAAAATAAGTTAAGCTCATAATATTTATCATCGGCATCATAATATTATTTTTCTAGCAAGCCACTAGCGAGCAGCGGCGCGGCTGCGGGTTCTCTGCGATGCGAGAGAGGAGGCTAATCGCACGCCACCATGCGGGTCGCGACACCACTTTTTGCAATGTTAATTTCCACACGACACATCGCGATAACGCCTACAGCCGCGCGACCCATATCCACACACTTTACATTCTTCTGCCACAACACATACAAACAAGCACCCGATGTTACTGCTCAAACCGCACCTCTCTGCGCACTCCCCGAGGGGTGGAGGCGTTGTCCACGATCTAACAACCTCGCCGAGTTAGTCACTCATTACGTCACCGGAGGCCGCGAGTTAATCACATCCAATTGAGAAGCTGCTTCTTTGAAATATGTAGTCGTACACGATACATGCTATCAATTTGTAGAGCACAGCGTGTGGTGTGCGCTCCTCATCGATACGGCGTTATAGGCCGAGTGGTCGGGCTGGAGAGAGGAGTGCGGGCGCGGGCGGTGCGGCCAATTACCATGCATAATTAAAGAGGCAGCGCATCGTTAGCGCACCGACACCCGCCGCTACAAGATACATATTCATAACCGGTGCATTATGCGACAGCCGCGATAATGCCCCGCACCACACACACTCAGACACACACACACACACACAGCTAGCGTCCACACATCTCCAACAAATAATGTACCTCGGTTCTGGGGCATTGTCTGCAAATCGACCGCGCCATATATTATCTACAGGGTGGAAACTTTGCGCGACGTTTTTACATTACATACAAGTTCAAGCTTATTTACCTTATGTATTTGAAAATGCTTCGATAGCACGGAATACACATTTGAGCCACAAGATACTGTTTTCTCACTATTTAGGGACATCTCGGGAGAAGTTTCCAGGTAGAATGGTGGCCCCTCAGCAATTAAATACGACATGGACGTGTGCCTATATATTATACCTAGCGTATCATACAACTGATCAATAAATGGACGTCTCGACTTTCATTTGGTACACAATTGATACGCAAACAGTGCGCTACATTACACACACGCATACACAACCGCAGACTCTATCTTCCTAAATAATAACGACGTTTTCTTGTTATTAAATGACCTATATATGTATTTGATGGTATTTTAAAACTATTATGCAATTTATGACGACAACATTGTGGTGAAGCGATGTGGCTGCGATGTACTCGTACTGTGCGCGTGAGTGCACACGAGGCGCGACAGTTGTGGCATCTGTCACGCTGGATATGTCGCGCCATTTCACAACAACACGAAGCAACGCAGCGGCGCGCCCATTCATACTGCGCCGCATCCCAGTACCCAGTACCCATGCAGCAGAGTCGCCGGGTCGCCTAGCTGCCCGATACCAACACTACGCGCAAGATATATATAGTCGCTGTGCGCGCGGAGAGGGGCAGGGCGTTAAGGAGCGGGGAGGGGGGACTGTTGTCTGTTGGTGTGCGATTTATGCGACAAGCGAAGATTTATTGTGCGCCACGCTCATTGCACACACGTGGCGCACACCGCCGCCTGCTGCCGACATGTCCACCGCTCACCAACCACACTAATACTAGATGCTCATTAAACGTCAAGAAACGGAGGTGACATCAAGTTATCCTGAGTACCAACAGATCAGAATAACCAAGTTGCGTATGTACAGAATTAGAGAACGGTGGCGGCTGCAAAATATATGCACAGGGCAGCACGTAGACAGATGTTTCACCGTTCAAGCTGCCAGGTGGAATGCCTTGCCAGTAACGGTGAGACGGGCTAAATCTCTGCCCATCTTTAAAAGAATGATCAAAGAACACAATTAACAGATTCCATGAAGACATTGGAGTTGTTCTCATTCTCCTTTGTATGTTGTCATTTATTTATATCGCCTTTATATTTATGTAGATGTATATAGATTTATACATACATATGTATATTGTGTATGTGTATGTTTATCGGATATGTATGTACATATGCATGTATATGTCCATATACATATATAAATATAATTATTTAATATTTATTATATTAAATTATACGTACGCCTGAAGCTGCCTCAACTTTTGTTCTTTCTCGTTTATCCATCCCATAGTTATCTGACAGAAATTACTTTCAGCAATAAGACCACATCTTGTAATTTTTTTTTGTTATGCCGTCTAATTTGATGTTACAGTACAATCCAGTACAGTACAGTTAGTTGCCGCGTGCACGGTGCTGCCCAGCTGGTGGGACTGCTGGAGGTTGTATTCCAGCGCGAAGTCATTCACACTTTAGTAGGTGAACCGCCTGCTCCCTCGCCGTGCCGATCGCCACTGATGAAATAAATAGTGTATTGGTCAACATGCATGGTTTGCGCTCCGTGATGTCTTGAGTTCGTGTCCGGGATCCAGCTGTAGGTATTCCTCAGTAGTGTAGTGGTGGTGTCTGGTGGCGAGGTGCAGCGCTGCGCTTGACATTCTCAATCGAACAGTCGCATGTGGTACACGGCGATTGGAATCGCATGCGGACGTATAGATATTTACGGCGTCCGTTACTGCCGACTATAAATCGCAAGTTGACTGTAATATAGGTACTGATCCCCCCTCCACCTCCGCGCTGGTTGTCAATGTGCGAGCTGAGCTCGTCGTACAATAAACACATCAGCGTGCACTGGCCGGCGGTTACTTTGTGTCGCGGCGGACGTTTCCTCCATTTAGTTTAATTTATAGTCTCGCCGCGGCGCGGGCGCAATGCAACAAGAAGCGCACGCCGCTCGCCGCACACACGCCGCGCAGTGCACGAGCCACGAGCCGCGCCACACACTCAGCTTCAAACTACTCCTCACCGCGTCTTCGGACACATGTAGCAGCGCTGTGTTGTCACTGGTTACTGTGCGCCGCCCTCGCAGCAGCGCTGAAGGCCAGCCCTCTCAAACTGCAGCACTAGAGTAGATATGGCCTGTACCACTACCTCATTGCTGTAACTACGCTCGTCATATCAACTGCATTGTGTCTAGTTAACTTTTGTTCTGAATCTAAAATCTGCATCGTGAATACGATTATAATGTCCTCAGCCAGAGATCCTATTTTTATAGAAATCAGGGAAATACGCCGCAGAATTAGAGTAACATATTATACGGCAATTGTTTTAGGTTTTTTTTTAAATCGATTATGAATTAAAATAATTTCAACTATTATTTTTATGTTTAGTCAATTGTTTTACAATAATGTAAATAAATAAACGGGATAATTATCCCTATTCACGAAGTAGTCATAATGTAGTCATAAAGGCGCGGCGTGTGTTTCATGTCTTGTTGTCTTCACGTAGACTTTACCGATATAAGTCGGTGAGGCCATCGCTCAAGTGAAGATAGACATAGCCCAAGATCCAAGAAGCTGTGGCCCTACGATGTTTGGGGAATTAGCTGATTTTTTTTAAATCAGCAGTCTGAACGTAATATTTACCTAAGTAGGGCTTTTATTCAAATCGAACTTATTTAATGTCTGGACGGGGTTATCCCTTTGTTAATAACAATCAGTTCTTACAGAGAGTCTTGAAATGATGCGCTTATCATGAAGCTTCCTAAAGGCTATAATATAAATGGAACATAATATGTAGGTAGGTCCGTGTGAGATGTGGATAGGTCTGGGTGCGTGACGTGTGGGTACAGTGCACAGTTGCAGCCGCGGGCGCGCGCGCCGTGGAACAACGGCGCGGCTCTCCGCCAAGATTTATTGCGCGTTATTTGTAGTAGTCACTGTGAGCGGGAAGTGCTGCGGCGGATGAACCCCGCCGAGGGAGTCATCGGGGAGTATAATGACAAAAGGTGCGGTGCGCGTATATTTAGCGCGCGCTGTTATAATGCGCCGGCCGCCGCATGAATTCAGCTCTCGCCCGCTGCGGCCCTGCGCGACCCTGCGCCTCCGAGCTGCGCACCTATACCCCACCGCCACAGCTCTCACAAGCAGGGCTTCATGTCCAATGTTCACACCAATAAAACATTAACAATACGATTTGGACTTTATGACTTCGCCCTCTTATTACCTATACTGTCACGACCACTATGTATACACCTGATCTCGAGTGCAGTGCAACATTCTGTTTCTTGCCGGTCGACACACTTATGCCGGCGTCCTCGATACCCAATACAGACCAACCGAACCCGAATTAAGACTAACCAATCCAAACTCTAAATTCTCCTAATGCGATGTTGTCATCGACACGTGCCGTTATGTATGATGGCGCAAGTGTAGTTACACGCTCTGGCAACAGTAAACAAACAATAGTGAGTGAGAAGAGCACGTTACTACAGAGATTCCTTCATCTCTTGCGGCACCACTTAATTCATTCCGGAATGGAAAACAAAGCTCGGATGTGGCGAAGGCAGTCGGCGCCGCGCACCGAGACCGGAATAGAACGCCACGCACCACGCTCGCCGCCCCACAACTGCACTCCTTGACGGCCCGAATAAACATTGTCACATATCCGAGCTAATCCACTCGTACAGCTGGATTAGAGCGGGGGCGTGCGCGGGTCGCGGCCCGGGACTTAACACCGGGCGCGCTAATCCCTGTCGACTGGCGGCTCCGCGCGGGGTGTGAGCACATGCTCCGCGCGCGCTAATGCCGGCGCCGCGTGCCCCGGACCCGCCGCCCGGGATTACTGGCGCATTAGTCAAGTGCCGCGTCCGCAGCGCCACGCTACACATGTACCAACAACCGACACTAACTAATCATTGCTTCCTTACTATTCACACACTACACGATTACTGTGTTCTCTCCCGAAAGTCCATTATTCAACTATAATCATACGCAAAATTATACGATACCTACCTATACAGGGGAAATTTTCTAGTGGGCGTCGATGTCCAAATCCGAAACTATGAGAAATATCGAAAAATGCTGAAAGGAGTCACGAGCCCGATTTCGATAAAAACTAAAACTGCATTCTTTGACTTTTGATAAACCAATATTCCTAGCGAGGAATCCACCCAGGGATAAAATATGTCCGTGCTGTATTATTACATCATTCGATAATGTTGCCAATAAGGATATTGGTTTTCACCAAATGTTCACTAAAATCGGGCTCGTGATTTGTATATTATATATTTGGTTCGTGTATTTGATCCAGCATTTTTTGCTATTCCTCATATATTGGCCATCCACGCCGACTTGAAACATCTACCCCGCTTGTGCTCATAATGATGTTATTAATTGCGCTCATTTCACAAAGCGATGGGAATACAACAGCAACCCAGCGTGACACACCGCAATGGCGGCATTGTAAGTGCGCGACGTGCGGGCGGCGGGGGCAGGGCGGATGGTGGTGACGTCATGGGGGGTGTTGTACGGCTGATGAGTGCGGCGCGCCACCGACTCGGCGTGATGAATTTATTCGCGAAATGAAGTGAGAGGGTTGACGCGTGGTGCGGATAGCCGAGGGGCGGGGGCAGGGGATGATGTCACCCGAGCCCGCTGCGAAGTGGAGGCTCACGGAACCGGAATGAGGGAAGGGTAGAACTGCGCGCAACCCTACATCTCACATCAACCATGAAAATTACAATCCGGAGCCGTTTACACGCCGTTTCGTGACAAATTGCTCGTGCAAATTTCATCTGCAAAGCTTTATTTTGTGTGACAGTGACGCGGGGCGCGACCCTCGCCTGCCAGCGGCCGCCTACTCGAGAAGCCTTCGAACAACTTTTGAAGAGTTTTGTTCTGAGGCGCTTGCAGCAGCCACCAGCCCGTCGCCTCATACACCCACGCAGTCCGCGCGTCTACACCATGTTCAGGCTTTAGCTGAGTAGCGAGGTAGATTTAGGTGTATAATTTATGAACATTTCTCATACTTTTCCCTAACTAACTATGTTAATGACAATTCACATGATTTTACCTATAAAATATTGTATTGTGATTAATTAATTGTTAGTATGTACTTCTCCTTATGAAAATCTACACAAAATAAAAATATAAGGGAGTGTTGTCGACTACACCGACCATACACCGCCACATGAGGCCGGCGTACACCGGCGTGCAGGCTCGCGGCCTGCGTGTCGCGACGCACGCCCCGGCGGCGCCTCAGCTCGCGGCAGCACTGCGCAGCGCCGTGCACTCGGAGCGGTTGTTGCGCCGCGTGGGCGGAGTGCCGCGTGGGGCGGACGCTGCGGCGGCGGTTTTTGCGCCGCGCACAATGGTGCAATAAGTTTTAACGACAGCGGCGCTCGCAAAAACTCAGTGCCCGCGGAGTGGATCCTTATCTATGCCCTGCTCGCTGCACGCCGCACTCCGCGCGATCCGAGCGGTGTTGTACCCCGCGCCAGCCCACGCACGTGTACGTTCGCACCATATCTGCTTTACGACGCTCGTTGGTAACTTTTGACAGCCTTCTTTGGAGCAAACAACTGTGAAACGAGAGGCAGCGGGGTCGATTACTGCACCGAAACAAATGTTTTTGTGAGACCGAAAAATCTCTCGTAGTCCCACGTCACAAGATTCTAAATTAGCGTGGGGTCAGGACAATTTATATTGTGACTATTGGGTGTATTTATAGTTATCAAAACTAACATCTCATATAAAACTTACCTACAAACTAGCTATAAGGCTATAGCATTTATGCCGATGCATAAAGCTGAAGAGTTGTTTGTTTGAAGGCGCTTATCTCATGAACTACTAGTTTAAATCCACCATTTGTTGTTGGATAGCCTATTAAATAGGCTCGATAAATTTTATCGAGGAAGGTATACGCTATATAACATCACGCGATGGCCAATAGGAGCGCAGCATTCATGAAAATTGTTGTAAAAACCTCGTCATAAAGTATTTGCACCCCAGGCGAGGCCGGGCCGGGCCCCTAGTACTAAATATAAGAAAGATTAGACGACGGCAACGGCGAAAATTTTACTATGATATATTTGTTTCCGGTTTGAGTGTTGGTAAGACCGAAAAAGTATCTGTCGTAGTGTCATATGGTGCTACATATAAGTACACTTGTATGTCGATTTGGATCCGGAGCTATGTGTGTGACTGCTGGCTGTGTGCATACTGCCAGCCATTCATCGGAGCACGCAATAGAAGCAGCGCGTGACGTGTTTCATGTCAATGCTCAATAGCAAGTGCAAGGTCACCAGAACACAGCACGCTCGTGACGATCGCGCCGACATGCGGACTTCCGTACAATGGGATCGGTAAAGGCAGACTATGCAGATAATTTATAAGCGCGTCGGTCCCTACAGCTACGGCTGTTTATAAGTCAATCTTGAAATGCCTCAGTGAAGGCGAGCGCTTCAAATATGCAACCTCCATAAAACAACACCGCTTCTACGTCAATGTAGACGGAAAAAATAACAAAGAACGCACGATGCAACCACTTACGGACGGCTGACTATTGACTATATACTCGTAATGTGCGTGTAACATTACATACGAGTAGTACTTGTATATTAATGAATAAATAAGAATCGAGAAACGAATAATTAAGAATCAATCGCGGCTCACATCATTGGTCCATTGAGTTCGTGAATGCGTTGTGAACAGTAAGAATGTTGCTTTAGTATCCAAGTGGAGCATTCCGCTTAAAGTAAGTTACAAAAAATGTATAGCATGAGCTGCCCGGGACTGAAGTTAGTGGCGGGTATTGCGATAGCTGTGCTGCCGCCTCTTGCGACGGAAATAACATCGGCCAACTGTGGGTCGCACCAGTGCACAACATTTCAACTGTTTCTAAGATTCGTTTTATCAGTAAAGGGAAGTCCCGTAAGCTCTGACGGTTCCTAAAGCCGGTTAGGTTTGCAAGTGGAGTAAGGAAGCGCGCTATTTTTTTATAAATGCCGCGGATATAAATTTCTTTCTATGTGAAATGCAGGGCGTGTTGCTTGCGAGCCAGTGCGGCTTTATTCATCATGGAGAGTAGGGTATTTTTTGAGCTTAATAAAATAATGGTTCGAAATATTTTTTCAAGTTCAGTAAACACTAATCAAGGTGGTAAGGTTTCATGGGATTATATTGATACTCATTAATTATTGCTGCTGTGTTAATAGTCTGCCATAATTAATGCTTCTTTTTCGGCTTCACAACACACAAGTTGAATAAGGCATTCTCTTCCATAAACATAAGGGTCCCCTAAGATCGGACACTCTAAAAGTCCCTTAATTGCGGTTCATTGTTAGGTAATAGGTTTTTCTTATTGTATTATATATTTTTTGCTTTATTTTTATAGATTCGCCATAGATAAACATGAACTCAGCTCTAATAATATCTACTCCTTAATGAAAAAAAAAACCTATAGATAAGGTTCTAAAAGTTTTATAGATAGTTTCTAATAGTATTCTAGATCTAAAAGTTTTCTATAAAAAAATCATCACAACTCTACGGAGGCTGCAGTCATATTCATTATGTACATACCTCGATGTGGCCTCAGCGATGTGAGCATATAGCTGCAACAATACGTCGGACTGCCTCGGTGGCGTAGTGGTATTATATAATGATTGCAAAGCTGAGGTCTCGGGTTCGAATCCCGGGTCGGGCAAAGTGATATTGGATTTTTCTATTCATTATCAGCTCGGAGTCAGGAATTTGTGCCCGATATGGCGATAGGCTCGCTCCCAATCACATCGTGGGACGGAATATACAAAGGCGAAACGTGGGTGTTCTGTTAGCACCTCTGCCTACCCCTTCTGGGAAAAAGGCGTGTGTTTCTGTAAGTATGTAATACGTCCGATATATAGAGTTTTATCTGGTGGTCTCCCGACAATACCGACGCGACAGCAATGACAACATGTACAGCTGAGAGAACTGCCTCGCTGTACCACTGCCGTCAACTGTATATTATAAGTATACTTCCAACATTTTGCGCACCCGCGTATTTTTATAAAGCTTCGCCGTGGTAGTCGGTGCCGCCGATGCAGTTCATAGAATGATGTAGCGCGGGGTGCGCGGCGGGGTGCGGGGCGCGGGATGCGGTTGTGCGACCGTACGAACATAAATAAGGAGATAGTGAGACACAATGCGATCGGCCGATAGTGAAACAAAGCGCAGTCGTTTTGCTCGCGCGCTGGCCGGCCGCGCCGCCGCTCCGCCGCTGCCTTGACGTGTTAATTTCGCGGCGAGCAGGATGCGGACACGCAGTACGGCGGCCGCGCGCGCCACACGCTGCGCCGCGCCCGCGCCACGCCTGCATGCTCAAGAGTCGCCGCCTTGAAAGCGCAAGCTGCGCATGCGGGGTGTGCTGGTGACGCGAGTCGGCGCGGCCAAGTTGTGTTACTGGGCCGTCGCTTACAACGCGGTGGCGGGCCGGCCGATAACATCGCGCGACACCTCCGCCGCCGACCAGATATATTATCACGACGCAATTATTCGGATAACGCACGGAGCAGAGCCTCACTCCCTCCCTCCCCTCCCCTCCTCCTTCTGTCTTCGCCCCGCGTGTTCTAGTACAGAGGCAGGCAGCGACTTCTCTGCCGTGCCATTGTGCTAGCCGGACAGCGCGCTACCACCTGCGCCGTTTATGTTCAAGAGAGATTGTGCAACACTAGCAAGCCACTCGCGCACACTTCACCGTGGCCGCGGCGCCTCATGTGCCCACTCTCAAATCCTAGAAGTGTTGATCCTACGCACTGCGAAGTAGCCTTCACGATGTATAACTATTATTTGTATTGATAAACAAGTATTTTTATTAAATATTTATGCTGAAACTGTCGCTCGCGAAAGAGTGCTCTGTGTAATTGTGAACATGATCATCCTCAGGCCACAATCTCTCACTACTGCATTTTAATCAAATAGATAGATAAGTAATTATATTTTGTGGCAAATAATCTCACTTGATACTTAACTATTGCTTCTTAACAAGCGACAAGAATACTTTGTAACTTTGGTTATTCCCAAAGACGTGTCATGTACTGGAGCGGTGTTCTAGTAGTAAGTGGTCACTGATGATCTATGAGAACTGAGAGGTTTATCAGGCTATATGAATTTGCTAGTGAGCAGTAATACGGGAAACTCAGTAAGCGTAGTATAGAGATAGGGTGGCGTGCACGGCGGAGGCGCGGTCAGGCCGCGGCGGCGATGCACATTAGTGCGGCGGCGAGCGATTGATACTGGAGCTCGGGTGTTTTTGCAGCCACGACGGCAGTCACAGCCACGCTAACGACCAAACAAACCGTTACTGCCAATGAGCCGGAACCTACACATGTGCGCCGCACAAGGAAACGAGCTCGCCGCCCCGCACCCCCGTACCCCCGCACTCCCGCGCACACTAAATCACGGCTTGTGTGCACCCCTGTTCCGCCGCCTTACACGGATGTCCAATTATCTTCTTAATTTAATTATAGCGCTCATAATTATGTTATAACTAATTCAATATATTAAAAAGCTGACAGATGAAACGCTCGGAGTATTAACGATGAGCCCCGGTGACGTCACGTCCGCACCTCACCGCCTACCCGTGAGCCGGCGTAGCATCACCACACGCGCATACATGGCTAAGCTAATCCTAAAAATACACGAACAGATATATGTTGTCATCCGGCAGACTTCACAAACCAACCGGGATGTACCTACTTACATGAGCTCAGTAATGGCTAGTGAACAAGTGAAACAAGAGCCCGCACTAGAGGCGCGCGGCGGGGGGGTGCGCGCGCACGGTACTACCACGGCGAGTCCGGGACCAGCTTCTGCTTCGACGCGGATCCTATTCCTGGCCCTCTTCGATCCACCTTTATTTTACATGTGCTAGAGCCACGTTGTAGCCACTACTTCAGTACGAATGGGCCGGCTCGACCAGGGACCTACCACTGATCAACCTATAACTATAGTGAAGCAATATAGTTGAGGTTTCTTCACTTTGGCCTAATTTGCTGGTATTGGCATATTTGTAAGGACTCGTCATAGCGACTCACGCAAACGTGTCGCGTTTGAGGCCTTTCCTGTGTATATCCTGATACAATAAGGCAGGCATATTAGTATCGATCAGCGACATATGAACATCTCGCGCCGGTCGATACTCTATATTCTGGACTCACTCTGTAATGCCAATATAAAAAAAGTTTGGGTTGTAGTGGCTCTCTGCACTTTGATTGATGCAGCAAGACTCTACCTCAAGGCATTTTCGTGAGGCAGTAGACAGCAATTAGCACGCTGCACCGACTATTGATAGTTAAGTAACCTTCATTTAGTGAGATCAATAAAAAAATAAATAAAGGTAGAGCGGCGGTAGCCCCGCTGTTGTCAGTTGACCCAGCATGAATGGGCAGACTCGCCTGGGGCCACTGTCTCACAGGAGGGCATGCAGTGGTCCTGCGTCGCCGCGCTGACACCGCGCACGTCGCCAGCGCCGCGCCGCGTTGATCGCTTTCTGACAAATACGAACAGCCACTAATTGTAATATTTACGCGCCCATTAACGCTCCATTAGCATAAATTTAACGCGGCGACAAATTTCCTCGTCGGACGCGCCGTTTTATTTCAGTGGATGTTTGGTTAGGCGCGCGTGCGTGCAACCGAGGAATGTGCGGCTCTCGCCGCGCCACCTCCGTTCCGCGGCAGCGCCACAGCAGCGCCACGGACGCGCGTGGCGTGTCGCATGTGTGTTTACAAACAGTCCGCGAGCGCTAATGGCGCTATTTCTGTGCCGGCCGCGGGCCGCGCCGCCCGCGCACGCCGCCCGCGCCGCCTGCGCCGCGACGCTCCCCGTGACGCGTCTTATTGTTTATTTAAATCGCGCGCTTGCCGCTGCGATCCCGGATTGATTAACTGTCGTTTTACGACTGTCGCCCTCTTAAAAATAATACGTGGCGCGCACAATGGCTACCGATTTAGAAACACATTACGTGATTGGGAATGTACTTTAACCGCCCGCTAGCGCCGCGCCGCGCGCTCGCTTTATCTGCAATAAATTATTCCGACACTCTGCCTTTATTTATAAAGCAATTTTACAAACTTGCGCCGAATACCGACAGACAAAGCGTTGCACGTGGCCCGGTGTGTCGCTCGCCGCCGATGCCCCTGCTCACTCCGCGTGAACCAGCGCAGACCGCAGTGATGCTCCATGCATCTAATTATATTTATTTTACCAATATGCAAACGTATCAGGTCTTAAGTTACTTGTCGGATCTCTTATACTGTAAGCAACACTATGTTTGTACAGCAGGACGTGCCCTGCTCATGCCTGTTAGCTACGCCGTCTGTTCTCAAGTGGAAGACAACGCACAGTTGACAACAGACAGTCGACTTGTAATGCACATGGTGCAATGAATACTGGATAGCCGGAGATTGCTAGATGTAGTGTGCCAATAACGTTAGTTTCATTCTCCATCACAATACATTAGACTCCAAGTAGCCTATTGATCTAAAATAGCATGTAAGAGCTTCGAATAATAACGTGTTAGATTGGATTTCCAAATGACACCTCACATGATGCGAGCGATGAACTGAAAATTGAAATACACACGCCGGCCGAATAACGATAAATATTCCATTTATTTATTATTATTTATTTATACTATTGTAAAATAATTAATTTAACACAAATAGTAGTTGAAATTATTTTAATTCATCTATACATATAATAAATTTGTAACCGATCGATGTCTGTACACGGAAGATAAACGGGAAAAACTAATATGGAGGGACTATATTAACGTAATAGAACCCAAAACAATGCTTTTTACAATTTTTGTCTGTGCGGTTGTGCGCGATGAACTCAGAAACGGCTTAATGGATTTCGATGAAATGTGGTATGGAGGTAGCTGACACCCTGGTTTAACACTTAAGCTACTTTTTATCCCGAAAAATTTAGTGCTTCCTAGGAATAAGGGAGGAATTCCGATATATTTGTTACTTTTTTGTACTCATATGGATGGGATGGGTCTAGGTTACATATCTTGAGTGCGAATTAGATGGGATAAGGCGGGATATAACGGGACGGGTCGGGATGTGATTTTTTTAATACAGATAACCACGCAAACGGAGTTGCGTCAAAGAGTCAAATACGCATTTTTGTTGGTTAAAAGTGATCTCGTATGTCTGTCCCTCTTTGACAAAGGCATACATTATTTCTTCGACGTTCCTGGATGCCAAATCTTTTTGACTTATCCAACCAAAACAGTTTGTGAAAGTTGAGAGACATTAGATTGATTAATACATTTCCAATCCGTAAGTCCTTGGTTATCGCATAGCGCGTGAACGGCTGGACCAATTTCGCTGATTCTTTTTTCAGGAGAAGAATCTTATGAAAGAAAAGAATAAGAAAGCTGTTTGGTTTGAAACTTTTGATGGTTCTTTCGACTTGCCCGACACGTTGAAGATGGTATTTGGCAGACCCCCCCCCCCCCCTCCACGAACTCGACTCGAACCTGCCACCTCAATCTCTAATTTGGTTTATAAACTTATTCCGATGTAGTGAATTGCCTACGTAGAAATTATAGCTAATGAATAAGACCTTTTAATAAAATGATTCGTTATGTTATAAACGGATACCCCAGTACTGACGCCTGCCGCCTCGTGTCGCCTCTATACGCACCACGCTGCCGCTCGCGCCACGCTCCCGTCGCCCGCGTTCCGCAGTCTCATCAACCCGCTAATCGGATGCTTACAATTACATACGTATGTATATCATTTCATATCAATTACTAGAGTGTAATAAGTTGACAATAAGAGTGTTGCAGGAAGTCCCTGAACGCAGGGCGCTGCCAACAGGTCTCTGTGGAAATGCTAGGTGAAGTGTTTGTTCAGCGGAGGATAGCACCGGATGAAATACATACAATGTTCCAGGTACAGCTGTCCTATAACCATAACTGATAGAGCCAACTCAATGGCAATGAGTTGACTCGCCTAAACGTGAGCGATCCGAAAACCAACGTGATGTAACAGCTCGTATGTTATATTTCATGCGGTCTATTAGATGTCCGGAGACTGCAGCCGACTACCGCACTCGATAATAGAAAATAATTAAACAAGCAAGTATGTCGAGTTCAGACTACATCTCACTTTCCATCAGGTCATCATGACTTTGTCGTGACATTTTAAAAAACAACATAATTAGTTATTATGACATCTATTTTAAGTATTATGTTATTGTAGCATTGTAGCGGACCACTCCGGTAGGTATTAGCTAGGCTCAAGGCTGCTACTTGCAAACCAAATGTTGGGAACGATTCTGTGATTCACATTCTGTTGTGACGTCACATACCATGTCGCGCCCTCACACCCGCCACTGCAACTCCTGTATGTCAAGATCAACAGTGACACGCATTTTGATTACACCGACCATTGAAGCTCAGCGAGTCTTCGAAAATGTCTAACTTGTTTTTAACCTGCAACGAAATAATCGAGTCGCACTCGCTCTGTCTTCAGCCGCAGGAAGTCAAGTGCTGAGCGTAGGTTTCCATCAAGGATCTCTACATCGACTTCCTGCAACTTTAACCAGGACCGTCCACCTTGTATACTTCGTTTGCCTGTACGCGGCGTCCACTTCAGAACTTTGCCGCCCCATTGGACATCAGTTCCTCGCGCTATATGCCCTGCTCACTGCCACTTAAACTTGCCAATGCTTTGAGCTATAAATTAATTAGCCGTGTACGTAATCGAAATTACGTATTATATAACTTCAACAAAAAATAATAGCATAATTTATTAAGTTAAAATATAAATAATGCGAAGGTCCCCGTGAATCTGCGGATATTTGCATCCGGGCTCACTCTAGCTGGTAACTCGTGGACGTGGCCTTCCGTCCGTCCTGCTGGCCTACTGCTACGCCACTATAAGCGCTCATCACAGCTGGCTGTCGGTTGTAAAATGATGAGCCACATGATTGTGCAACAAGACAGAGGGGTCATGTGGCGCGAGTGTGTGTGAGTGCGTGTCAAGCAGTGGCAGACGTGTCCGCCGCACTCGCCAACACGCCATGTGTAGTCTGTTGCAGTCAACCCATCAACAATTACCCATAGCATCAGATGGACATTTAGTTTCGTATAGATGTTACCGGATAGGTATGAGAACTAGGAACAGTCCACAATAACTAATTATTGTGTACAGTATTGCGGTTGTAATACCTCAATGCTGTACAGTTCGAGATGATGCTAAGATATACTTAAAAAATGAATTCATCTGTGAATAAAGTAAATAAAACGCACTCTATTTATTTGTGTTTGTGTTTGTGTGATTAAAAATAATACTCGTATATGGTAGTGAAGGATAGGCCATTGAAAAAATTCGTGATAAAACTGAATTTTATCAATTGTATAGATTTAGCTAAAGAAGTTTTACTTCAGTCGTGTCGTCCAACGCAGACTCTTTTTTTTATTATTGAGACCCATCTGCAATTAAATTATTGTATAAATAATTGCTCTAGATACCTGTGTATATTTGTTGATTTTAAAACAAATATGAATCATTTTATGTCTGCCCCAAATGTGATACGGAATGAGCCTATCGAAAATGCCAGTCCCGGGGACACTCGTAAACAATTTTAGAAACCGTAAAACTTAAACATAATGGATTTCCCGACCTGAAATTCCAACCCAGGAATGCTACACTTTAGACCAATGAGACCAGGGCCGGCCCGGCTCCCCCCGGGTGCTCATACTTTATGCGTCCACATCAACAACATTAATATGCTCAATAGCGTCGTCTGTACTGCTTTTCCCGTCCCACAAAAAGACACAGACAAAAATTCTAAGTCATTGTTTTGGGTTCTATATCCTTATAACAGCCCCCCATATTAGTTTTTGCGCCACCGACGGCCCCGGTGGCGTAGTTGTACTACGGTATGATTGCAAAGCTGAGGTCTCGGGCTGGAATCCAAAGAATGCTCGGGCAAAGTGATATTGGATTTTTCTATTCATTATCAGCCCGGAGCCCGGAATTTGTGCCCGATATGGCGATAGGCTCGCCCCCTATCACATCGTGGGACGGAACAAACGAGGCGAAATGTGGGTGTCCTGGTAGCACCTCTGTGTCTTCTGGGAAAAAGGCGTGAGTTTATGTATGTATGTATTTTTATGTATGTATGTATTTACTAATAGTACGAGATCCCGCTGCAGGATTGGTGTGCTCATCGACTTTTTGTATAAAACCAAATTTTTATGTTTATTTATAATTAAGAGAATATATATTTACTAGGGTGCCTATCAAAATTTGGCCGCCATTATTTTTAATTAAATTATTTTTAATTGATTTTTGGTAAAAAATTTCGTTTATTTATTTTTTAAATAAAATAATGTCTACATCACGGTAATTAATATGAAGATTCTAAAAAATCACGGTTGCCGTTGCGCACCTGGCCGCACCTCTTTGCAGCCAGGTGTAAACAGATATGATTTCGATAAATGTATACGTTTATAACCTATTTTTATTAATTATATGTCAAATTGAAGCTAATTTTTTTCTATTCATTATCATATAAAGTTGCTTAATTAAATCTGGCCGCAAATAAGGGTTACTGGCTGTTAAAGATAATAAATATTTAAGGCAGAGTGAAAAAGAGTTAGCGCGTAACATCATTTGTCAGACGAGGACAGCGATTGCCGGCCGTGCGACGCTTTTAAGCCATTGCGCATGCGTCGAATGTTAGTGTTCTCAACTGAACAGATGCAGCATTTTTATTCTAACATAAAAACCACGCTGTTTTGGAGTTCGTAATAAACAACGTTTTATATTTACATTGCCTGGCCCTCGGTGGCGTAGTGGTACTACGGTATGATTTCAAAGCTGAGGTCTCGGGTTCGAATCCCGGGTCGGGCAAAGTGATATTGGATTTTTCTATTCATTATCAGCCCGGAGTCAGGAATTTGTGCCCGATATGGCGATAGGCTCGCCCCCTATCACATCGTGGGACGGAATATACAAGGCGAAACGTGGGTGTTCTGGTAGCACCTCTGCCTACCCCTTCTGGGAAAAAGGCGTGTGTTTATGTATGTATGTATATTTACATTGTTATTTTATTAGAGAATCACAATACCCGAGCGTAACGAAACAATCGTTAGGTTGCGTTCGTTTACATCTCGTTTCTTAATAAACTTTTCAGTACTTACCCATATATTTATTTTTTTATTTTATCCACTTTTGTTCTTGTTTAAGCTATCTCAATTTACCTTACCCTTTGTCAAGACCTCTGTATTCGTAAGTGTTCATACTCATTGACACACAGAATGTGCCTATTAAAATACCGATCGCTATTTACGAAATGTATAGATTTGCAAACGAGTACAATGATGGATTACATACTTTTCCCTTAACATTCAAGTTAGGGGTGTTCACATGTGCTATTACAAATGAGGAGTGCAACATTTTGCTGAGCAACGTTATACTGAGTAGCGAGTTGCCTAGTAACTACTTCTTTTAGTGTCTTTATTTGCATTTAGAAAGAAGAGCACAGTGTCGACATAGTGCAGTGTAGACAAAGCAGGAACACACTGTATCGTGCCTGCGTTATTCTACATGTACCTACTCGTATAGGCGCTAATGGCCGCCTCGCCTCTCCACTTAATCTAGATTTGTTAATGCAATGTTGTGTGGGTACGGCATCCGTGTAGGGAACAAGGATGAAATAAAACTCGTCACGTGAAACAATCACAGTACATATGGAATTTATTATATTTATTAAAGTTCATTTATCTATGTGCTGTAGACGCGAGTTGCCGCGTTGAGACAAACAGCCCGCGTTCTTACCAACCCCCAACCCCCCATCCACCGCGCCGCACCCCGCGCACCCCCGCGTGTCAGATGACCCTCTACCAATATCTTTACCAATCCACACGTCAAGTGCTCCGTCCGACTCGACCCTGGGCGGCACCTTGTGTCTTTATTGCTCAAATCACATGAAATGTATCGCGTACTATCGGACGTATCCTGTACATATGTACAGTCGTTGAGCAGAGCATTACCACGACGCCGGCCAGCGACGAGCGGCGAGCAACTACAGCCAGAGTGAATGGAGCAGCGCGGCTGCGGCATGCATCATGTCCCGCACTATTGTGGTTTTTATTGGTGGATGGGTACAGCGGCGGCGTGCGGCATGCGGCCGCGCTATTCTCGTGCCCGCGGCTCCATTGTGTTCACATTACGTAACGCGCGGGCCGCGGCGTCGCCGCGCATCACATTCAAACATACTTTACTCTGAACACGCTAAACTAATTCATATCCGATAAATATAATAATTATTAGATAGCTGTCGCGGTCGATCCATTGATGCGACGCGCAGTCTCGTCGGCGGAATGTGGTGGCGGCGACTCGCGGCCCGTGCGCTCTCTCACTATGTACAGCGGCGACGCTGGTGCGCGCGCCTCGCCCACTTACCCCCTAAATACCTCTATATACTCTTGGGACGCTATTTACAAACTAAATATCTATCTAAACTGCACGAGTACTGCTCACAGCACGCCCGCGCCGCTGCTCGCTCACACAGCGGAGCGTCTCCCACGCTCTGCGCCGACCGCTAGCTGCGATGGAACGCGCGCTCCGTCGGGACCTCGCCTCTAATGCCCACGTACTCCGCAATAAACTTAACAGCTTGTGACAAACAAAGCCAACTAACGTGCTTTGGCTACACGCACCGACAACATCAGGAACATGCTTGGAAGCTCCGTGTAATAGAGCCTGCGTGTGTTCAGTGCGTTACATCCGCGCTGCTGGTTCACCCACCACGCGACATCGCTCCGCTTATTGTTTATTCAAACATGGAAATATTCTTTTCGCATTACAATAGGGTAAACAATATATTATCAATAAAAAAAATCTGCTGAGCTACGTAATAAACATTAAGTAACAATTTTAAAATAGTAACAGCAGGATCACGCTTGTAAGAACAATTGCGGTGCTGGGCCGTGCACAATAGAGTCCGATGTAATGTCGTTCCGTCGGAGCTCCCAAGCAGTTCCATACAGCGTGGCATCTTCTGTGGTGACGTCTGTCTGCGGCTGCGCGGCAACGCAATACTCTCCGAATCCTCCGGGCGCCGAGGTCCCGCGGCGCGCACTCACGGCGCCAGCGCCGGCCGCCCCCTCCATCGCCACACTTTATACACTCTAAGTCTAATGACGTAACGCTAGTGAGCTACAACACAATCGTGTACAACTATACAATGTCTTTGTTTACAGCCTTAGTGGGTGTGGTGCGGCGGTGAGCGCGGCGACGCGCACTGCGGCGTGCGCGGCGAGCGCGGCGGCGGCGAGCGCGCGCGCCCCGCCCCACTCAGAACCAGTACAGGTCCTTGGACGTGTCCTGCACCTGCGCCTCCAGACCTGCGCACAACAACACCGAGTCAATACTCCCATACTACACACTACACACTACACAACTACACACACTCGATCTCAATCTATCTCAATGCCACAGAGTATCAGACCGGAGATACTCAATAGCATCTTGTCTAGCTGTATATATTTATATAGAGAACGTTGACACCTCAAATTCATGTATGATATGCTAGGTGGCTATAACTAATCTGTCGTCATGGACTACTCGTACCGTCCAGTATTTAAGGAGTATGTACAGCACACTCATTGTCGGTCCTAGGAGACTCGGCAACTCACGCACTGCTCTGCTTCCCAATGTGATGACGTCCAACAGTGGGACGTGCCTTGTGAATATTCTCCCCAAAAATAACGGAAGCAGAAAAATACTACAATCTGTATCCAGAAGTTAAACTACTGTAATGTAGGTCTTAGCCACTTACTACTACAGTATATTAAAAAGAATAGAGAAGGAGAAAATATTCTCGAACGATTGTATGATATAATAAACATAACATAATGACGATGCTCTGCTATTCCCTATTTATATATGATATATCCATCCAGAGGTTGCCTGTAAGAAATTGCCTCGTGTGATTAAGCCGCCTCTTGTACTATTATTATTATGCAATTTCTTTATTGTAATTTTTTCTTTAAAGTGCAATAAAGGATTAAATAAATATAAATAAATAAATGCTTCTTACAAGTTGATCTACCCGGCGGCGACAAGGGTAATGTGTGTACTGTGAACATGGGTTCTTTGTACTCTCGTACAGTACTTTATTATGAAGTCCTCGTTAACCTAGCTAACACCCCGCGAAGTGAAGGACGCCCCCGCGGCGCCGACTCACTGGTGCCACTATTTTATGTTGTTTTATCTGTGAGTACCATCGCTTCGTAGACTTTATTCGTCAACTATACAAGGTACATCAAGACTGCTACCGAAAACGAAGCCAGGTGGTAGTTTTAGTGACTTTAGACAAGAAACAACTAAAATTTTTGCAAAAATAAGAGACGAATTTGTTTCCCATCATCGTATTTGGGTGATAAATACATACATTTTCCTAATAAAATAATGTACACTCTTTTATTTTTAAAGAGGCTATAGTCTTGCGGACTATAATTTATAATTTTAGCAAAAGCTATGGATTTACCACCCAAACAAAATAATATTTAAAGCATTACAAAAAAAATACGTCGCATTTTTCTGCAAAAAAATTAGTTGCATCATGTGTGTAGTCACTAAAACTACCACCTGGCTTCGATTTCGGTAGCAGTTTTGATATAGCCCGTGTAATAATTAGACGCACTCACAGCGAAACATAACATTCCACCCAAATACTAGTCAGGTTCTAATTTGTTTGTATCAACTTATCAGCATGTAAAAGAATAATAACTATGAACTTATTTCTTTTAAAGTTGGCATTCCATGACCAATCCATGTTATTTAGAGCGCGGCCTAGGTTCAGAAGTGATCATTGTATGACTCAGATATAAATAAGATTTTGTTACAATTGTTATGAATATATATGGAGAGAAGCGAGGCAACATTTAGCAGTAGGTATTGGCAGGTACATGCGACGAAGGCGCGACGCCGCCGCGGCCGCGAGGCGCGCGTCTCCCGGGAACATGTTTCTAACTCGCCACTGGGGGCTACTCGGTTTGCCGACTTACAAAATAAACAAATGCCAACATGAGTTTGCCGTCGCAAGCTCGCACTGCGTCACCTGACACTACGTTACCTCTTATTTACATACGGATTACTATACATATTACATCTACAATGTACACATTATACTTGTGATGTTACAAGTTTTGGCTTCGATCACCAAATATTACCGAAACTGTCGGTAACACAGCCGTGCACCGTAATAAAACGCAAGCCTTTTTCGAGGCTATCAGAAACTATAAGATACTTTTTGGTCGCTTAACAGAAGGGTAAAAAAAAGCCTATCTCGTCCATATCCTTGGCATAGCCAAAGTTCATAAGCCATGGAGGCTGGTGGCCTCTTATTTGACACCTCGTCTGCGTAGGCCTAAACCGTCGGCACTATACAACAACTTGATGATGAACCGCAGAGTGTGCGAGCTCGGCCCGCCTGCCTCTACACTCTGTCAGCTTCAGCCTAACCAAATATTGGGTACGTATTGCCAGATATTATTGACTACGTCGTCATGCACTTTGGAGTGTATAAATTACATTCGTTAAAACTACAACATTTAGCCCAAGTTAATGACTACGTTTGCAAAGCTACGTGTTACTCTATACGTACTGGATAAATACATAATACAAGCGTGTGCAAAAGTCCACGTGATAAATAACTGCGATAATAACTCTGGCGGAGAGCGCACTCGCGGCTAGCGGCGCGGGGGCGTGGGTGTGAGGGGGCGCGGGGCGGCGGTGATTGAGCTCTACTAGCGGGCAGCGGGAACCGACAGACTGCCACTAGAGTATAATTGACACGATGGCAATGATTTAGTTGGGTGAGGGCAAGCCGCAATCGATCGCTCGCTGCCGAGAGGGCGGAGGGCGAGGGAGGGCGCGCTCGGCCCCTGGGAGGGAGAGGGCAGTGGTCATCGCGGCGCGATTGGCCGGCCCGGCCCGCCCCGCGCGCCATCGCTCCGCGCTCCCGCACAATACTCCGCGGTCCGCCGCTCAGTGCTCTACTCACTGCGCAGCGCAGCGCCTGACGCTGACCGCTGTCCAGCGCCCACACCCGCAACCCCTCACTGCTGTGTTCATCCATCTATGTTCTCGTCGCAATTTATACACAAATTTTTCAACGACGCCAAATCTTAGTTCCAATTTGCCAACAATATAACCATCCTAAAAGTTTATATGTTATTAAATGTAAAACCTCATACAAAACGATCGCATTGCATCTGTTCGTTAGCCAGTGAGATGGTTCGGAAGTGACAGCTGACAAGACGCTCACTCCTGCTAGCATTTATTGCGTAATATTAATTAGTCCAGCAATTACGCAATTACTGAAGTGCTTCAACGACTTCATGCAATGTCTTATGTTGAATGTAGCAGTAATATTATCCGCGCACGCAGGCCGAGCGCCGCGCCGTGGAGCCGCGCGGCCGCGTCTTACTTCATCTACATGAAACAAGTGGACACAAACCGCGTCATCTTAGTATCTCTAGCGCCACAATATCATTGCCACGTGCACGTCTGTTTGCCAAAGTGCCGGGTCGGGAGCTAATCATTGCTCCCGACCCGGCACTTGAAGTGTCAACTCAATGAACTATAGGCTTTCATGTAGGTGTATGTGCGAGTCGCACCTCCCTAGCGCGGTAGATCATTACCAATTGTTAATTACAAAACGTTGTTTATATTGTTTTGTTGGAGGTAGTTTACCCAGGTTGCACTGTATCGGTCGTCCCAAACGCCCGCACACCGGCGCGACTTGCCGCTGCCTCGTGTGAGTGTAGCACCGCATCACGTAGGTGCGACTAAATACCAAATAACTCACGGCTCACACATTGTTTTTTATTGATTGTGACCCACCTGCAATTAAATAATTGCTAGATACCTGTGTATATTTATTGATTTTAAAACAAATATGAATCATTTTATTTCTGCCCCAAATGTGATACGGAGTGAGCCTATCGAAAATGCCAGTCCCGGGAACACTCATAAACGATTGTAGAAACCGTAAAACTTAAACATAATGGATTTCCCGACCTGAAATTCCAACCCAGGAATGCTACACTTTAGACCAATGAGACCAGGGCCGGCCCGGCTCCCCCCGGGTGCACATACTTTATGCGTCCACATCAACAACATTAATATGCTCAATAGCGTCGTCTGTACTGCTTTACCCGTCCCACAAAAAGGCACAGACAAAAATTCTAAAAGTCTTTGTTTTGGGTTCTATATCCTTATAACAGCCCCCCATATTAGTCTTTGCGCCACCGACGGCCCCGGTGGCGTAGTTGTACTACGGTACGATTGCAAAGCTGAGGTCTCGGGCTCGAATCCCGAGTCAGATAAAGTGATATTGGATTTTTCTATTCATTATCAGCCCGGAGTCATGAATTTGTGCCCGATATACACAAATGGAACACAAATGGCGAAACGTGAGTGTCCTGGTACCACCTCTGCCTACCCCTTGTAGGAGAAAGGTGTGAGTTTATGTATGTAATATGTATGTATGCTCGTTTTCTCATTTATCTTCCATGTACAGACATAGATCGGTCACAAATTTATGATGTGTATAGATATAGACCTATAACACCAGTGGCTAAATGGTACTTTCGCGGCAAAATACACTTGAATTAATTTAGTGTTGATTACCGCTTGCACGCGTCGCGCCACCTCGCGGCCACTGCACAATACACATTCCACAATTACCTACTGACTAATCAATACGCACACAGTACACACAAACCTACTCGGGATCTTATTACAGTACCGACGCTGTTTATACGGCATGCATGTTTTATGTTTACGAGTTCTTAAAAGTTAAACATATTCTGAAAGGATATGAATAAACTATTAATGTCCACCTTAGCCCGTACATTTACGAATCTAATTTAGGATAGCTCGGATAAATTATAGTTCGTTGGTTCGCGCGTCTCGTTCCGTCGCGACAGTTCCCAACTGAGATGTTTCCCCCGCCCCTTGTTTGCGCATCCCTGTACTGTATTACCTATTCCATCTGACATCTGACTGCCTCGGTGGCGTAGTGGTACTACGGTACGATTCCAAAGCTGAGGTCTCGGGTTCGAATCCCGGGTCGGGCAAAGTGATATTGGATTTTTCTATTCATTATCAGCCCGGAGTCAGGAGTTTGTGCCCGATATGGCGATAGGCTCGCCCCCTATCACATCGTGGGACGGAATAAACAAGGCGAAACGTGGGTGTTTTGGTAGCACCTCTGCCTACCCCTTCTGGGAAAAAGGCGTGTGTTTATGTATGTTTATGTATTCCATCTACATCCAAGATCGCAGTTCCCAGAAGAAAGAAGTCACTTGTGTCGCATTATGTAAAGGGTAGCGGTCAATGCTCATTGTACGCCAAATGTCCCGTAACAGACATTAAATTACTATTTACCAGCCTAATGGGAGAGTTTCGGACAATATAATAATATCTACAATACCACGGCATTAAAACAACTAACAATAAATATTTCTTGCAATTGTCGGTACCAAGGTCGGTAGAATCGCAGCAACACACAAGCGTCACAAGGAATGTCGATCAGGTAATTGAACCTTATCCTTGAGCGACACCAACTACTCCTCCACCTGGTGGTAAGTCGTCACGCACGTTACGCCCATAGGTAAACTCCCACGACACCAGAAGCATCGTCGGTTCGTTGCCGGCATTGAGAAAGTGTATGTAAGTGTCAGCTGCCGGCGCGTGAGGCGGTGACGGGAATTAACAGCAGTAACAGTTCATTTATAATTTGAGCGCGAGCCACTGCACGCGGCAACGGACTCATCAAGCGGTAGGGGGCTCTGTCTGTATGGCTCATTAGCACTGCGGCACACGCATGCCGACGCTGCGACGTCAGCATCAGTAGCAGTCACTACTGTTCAATACCTCGCCCACGGCCAACACGCGCGCGGTGTACTTAATACTCCTGCGCCAACACATCGGCAGCAAAACACTGCTAACTATGCAACGCTCCGGCTCGTTTTATTAAATTATTAACAATTCATACAATTTCGCATAAACACAGCTTTGAGTGGTGAGTGTCTGCTGCAGCTCGCGCGCCGTCGGTGCGGAGCCGGCGCGGAATGGGGGGAGAGATGGAGCGGTTCCTTTCTCGTGCGCAAATTAATTTTAATGGCGATGATTAGGGGCGATGTTGTTTCAAGTGAGCGCCGCTGTTTTTACCTCGTCCAGACCAAGCCGTCCACAATTACTGCCCTGTGCTCCTCACCCCCGCCCCGCGCCGCCCCGCTCGCCCCGCCTCGTACCATCCCACGCGCTCCCGCTGTCGGTCTCGTACAAAGGCGTAATATAATGTCTTCAAACATGGTGCTTTCCCCAAAATTACATAAACATGCTATGAAAATGAGTGTCCACGTCGACGACGCGACGGTGTGAAATGTTGGAAGCGTTGCTATGTCTACATGTTCTACAACCTTCAAAATAGACCTTCATTAATCCTAATCCCTCATAAAATAAACATAACCGAACGTGACAACGGAACGTAACGAATGTATTTTTTAGCAAAAAGTAACCTTCTAGAGATTTGAGCAAGCGTTAGGAGTGGCTTTGATAGAGACATTGTTACGCGGCTGTATAATTATGTAATATGTACATTTCACAAAAATCAGTCAAATAGTCAGTATTTATTTTTGGACTTAGATACAAATGGGCTATTTTGCTAATAACAGCAAATATAATATGGTAAATACGAGTATATAAGTCCTGCGACCAGCTCTGCGACGTCCCTACGGCACGCATATATGAATTTCTTTTTTATCGGTGGTAAGCCGGATGTTACAAATCAAAGTTTATCATATAACTAGCGGCCCGGTCCAGCTTCGCCTGGGTGCTTAGATGTTTAGACTCCACTCCACACCAGAAATATCTTATTCCCGTTCAAACTTTTGTACTCTTGAACTCAACCTAAGTACCATTTTGGCTCCTGTTCTTTCTGTTACATCCCGTCTCATTATTTCCTATCGAATGCAATCCTGATCCGACCGGCCTCTTCGCGTCCCTCCCACTTTATCCCATTTCATCCCTTAATGCCTAAATAGGCATGTTGACAATTTTTTTGAATTGCTTTTATTTTGTAGAAAGGCCTTATATAAACACGAAAATACGACGAATATCATTTAAAAAATACGCAAACACAAATACTTTGTAAAATTCCTGATAAAACTTTCCGCTCATACAAAATTCTGACTACGAAATTGATTTTTTGAATTATTACTACTTATTTCTCAAATGTAAACAATGCAATAGTCATAACGTTTTTCCCTTCTTCGTGATTTCTGTTTTTTAATTCCTACCTGAAACAGCGCTATGAATGTTCGTCAAAACAAACCCCTTTTCGTCGCTTTAGGCTAATAAAGAAGACTATGCAAAGCTGAGGTCTCGGGTTCGAATCCCGGATCGGGCAAAGTGATATTGGATTTTTCTATTCATTATCAGCCCGGAGTCAGAAATTTGTGCCCGATGTGGCGATAGGCTCGCCCCCTATCACATCGTGGGACGGAATATTTAAGGCGAAACGTGGGTGTTCTGGTAGCACCTCTGCCTACCCCTTCTGGGAAAAAGGCGTGTGTTTATGTATGCATTACCTAAGATGTTTTTATAGTGCACATTATTTTTCGTTACTGGTATGAAATTATAAGTTTTTATATCAATAGCTTTAGCGGTTTTGATTTTCCGTACAATATTTCTACTCTTATTTTACCCCCGTAATGATGTTATTCCAAAATTATTGTAAGCCATTATTTTTTGTTTGTAATAAGGAGCTGAAATATATATTTTTATAGAAATAGCTTCAGCTGTTTCGATTTTGCATATAAAATTCCAACCCTTATTTTAACCCCTTTAGGGTTAATTTATATATTTTTATTTTTAAATGAGTAACTAAAGTGCCAAGTTTAACATCTTAACTTTAACGGTTTAGATTTTTCCATACATACTTTCATCCCTTATTTCAACCCCTTCAAGCCTTTTCTTCACAAAAAAAGTAGCCTATGTCCGTCTCCTGGCTCTAAGCTACCTCCTCACCAATTTTCAGCCACATTGGTAAAGCCGTTCTTGAGTTATAAATAGTGTAACTAACACGACTTTCTTTTATATATATAGATATCAAACTGATATCATATAATTTAAAGTGTTCTGCTAGTTCTAGTTTGTATCATGAGCTTGCATTATTGTTAGTTAGTTTTAAGGTACAAGTTAAATCGTGAGCTGCAATGTATTATCAAATTTTAGTAGTTGCGTCCTCAAGTCGTGGTCCTACAGCATGCAGTATCGGATAGTATCGGATGCGTCGCGCTCGCCAGCCGCTGCACCGGCTGACTTGTCGCACTGAACGAACCGTCGAGCCGCTGTAACGAGAAGTGTCTCGGGAACATCGGCACGCTCCGCTATGCTAGATGGTGCAAGTGTGCAGTCCGCGCGGGTACTCACCGGGCACGGCGGGGTAGGAGTAGGGCGAGCAGGCGGCGGGGTCCAGGTGATGCGGCGCGTGGTGCTGCGCACCCCACTCCACCGGCTTGTACTGCGGGTGTAGGCCGCCGCGGCCCAGCAGCAGCCCGCCGTAGCCGGCCGCCGCCGCCATGTTGTGGTGCGCCTGCGCCGCCTGCGCCGCCGCGTGGTACTCCGCCGCATGCCGGTGCGCCGCATGCCCGTACCTGCGCGTCAGAACCACCTCGTCACTCCTCATGTGTCGTGCACGCGTCCGGGCGCGCGGCGGCGCACACTCACCCGGTGTAGTGCTGGTGCCAGGGGTCGTAGTCGTAGATGTCGACGCCGGCGCACGCGCCGCCCGCGCCCACGGCCGCCACGCCCGCCGCCGCCGCCGCGTTGAAGAACGACGCCGGCAGGTTGCGCGACACCATCGGCACGCTCTCTGCGACACACGCGCAGTGCGCACTTCAACACACGCCTCTACACACTCTCCGACGTGCGAATACATACAATGTAAACAAACTCTAGTAAACCAAATACACCGTCCCACTTTACAATTAGCTTTACACTATCAAATACATTTTGTATTGTACTGCATTGTATCAGCCTATATACGTCCTACTGCAGGACACAGACCTCCTCTACCATGGAGAGTACGATTGAGAATGGTTATGCCATATAGTCCACCACGCTGGCCTAGTGCGGGTTGGCGGACTTTTATATACCATAGAAATTTATACATCGCTATGGTATGCACGTTTCCTCCCGATGTTTTTCTTGACCGTTATACTGCGTGGTGATTGACTATCAATACACACATGACTCCGAAAAGTCAGAGATGTGGCCTGGGATTTGAACCCGTGACCACCGTGAACATGTAGGTAGCCGCGTCAGGTCCGTTACCAACAGGCCACCACGCACTTACAAATACATATGTACAAATACACACACAAATAGACACTACGTACCTACTCTACGTAGAAACCATGCTCATATGAGCACAGGAACTAATGAGAAAGCTTCCAGTCTGTAGTCCACGCGCCCTTAATGCTGACAAAAACTTAATTCTAAACAGTAACAAGACCAAGCACTTCTTCTTCTTTCTTGTCAATGGCTCACGTGATACACTTTCATATAAACCTTTACAGTTTCCCGGCCCAGTAGGTCACTACATTTATAAGCACTAAACTTGGAACAGACTGGTGACCAGAGTCAACCAAGACGTGACGGGTAACCGGCAGACCTCACTAAGATGAAGCCAAATCAATCGCCAAAACAGTGTCGCTGCAGTGTCGTCGCTACATTGCGCGACGCACCAACTTTTAAGCTTGAACTTTACATTTTAAATGGAAGGACGTTCCCGAACCGACCCGCAACATTCACACACATAGAAATGATTACTAACTACTTTAATATTTTCTACACGTATCTTAAATACACGTGAACAAAACATACACAGTCCTCAGTCGGCGAGGAAATTGCTGTTACTTGGAATTCTATCCGAACAAAGTTAGGAGCCGAGCTTCAGCTAAATGCATTTTTTGTAGGACGCGCCGCCGCGCGCCGACACAAGCCACGCCGCGCCGCCACCAGCGCGGGCACTCCAGGCGCCACGCTCGCTTTATATTACAACTTATTGATGTACCAAGGTGCTACACACCACGCGACCAACACTACTCAAAACCAATATTTCCAATTATATTAATTAATTGCAGTCCAACGTGACAGAAGGGACGCAATTGCAACGATGTTGCGTACAGTTGGTAGCAGGCAGCGCGCGGCGCGGATGAGGCGCGAGGAAGCGGGAGGAGTATTCGTCCCTCACGGTGCGGTATCGTACCTAACATTAAACTAATTCAACATTCCACTACGAGCCTCGTTCCGAGAAACAAGCGCTCGCCGCTCATGTGCCAACTCGCTCCTTAAATGCCCTTCATTGGTGACACGCGCGGAATCTCGTCGGACCGCCTCCCGCGCCGCGCCGCGCCGCGCCGCCGCGCGCCCGCGCCCAGCTACTGTGCTGTACGCCCGCGCGCCCCCAGCACGCCGCGCCGGCAGCGAGCAGGCGGCGCACGAGCAGCGACAGGCGCGTCGGCACCGAGGCGCTCTGCTGCTGCGCCGCACCTTTTTACCCGCGGCGTGGACAAAGCGCGCCGGCCTGTGCGCCGCAGCGCGCCGGCTTTTTGTCACCGCCGAGATTTCGGCTTCGTTTAAGTAATAGTCGGAGTTTTTGCAAACCGAGCGCGATCGCAAAACTATGCACACGGGTTCGGGCGCGCGCACTATGCGCCGCGGTTTTTGCCTGTGACTGAGATTGCGTTCCGCTTCTAAGGACTCGACTACGAACACTATACCTGTCACCTGATACGATTTACCCGCTGTGAGGTGACGTAACTAGCCGAGAATCCCGCACAATCCACAGGTACATGAGTGAAAGCGAGTGAAGCCACAAATACAGTATAAGACACTCGGAGGAAGAACACGACGGCAGAGGCGAGCGGGGCACGGAGGGGGGGGGGGGTTGGTCGTCTTCGCGAGAGCACAATTTGTAATTAATCGCGAAGTTTAACAATGACGTCTATGACAGGCTCAGAATCGCCGGTGATTTAATCAGAGCGCCAGGGACGCAACAAGTGCAACGCTTGAATTGTCGACAATGTTATATCGGAGATCTAGTCCATATTTGAAATATATTGAAACCGCTCGCAGTGACTTTAATAGCATGAAGAAAGTCCTTTCCAGCCGCAGCTTAAACATATCTCTACGCACCCGTCTATTACAGCGGTATATCTGTCACATCGTTCTATACGGATGTGAGGCCTGGACGCTCAAACAAGGACTCCGGAAACGTATAGAAGCTTTCGAAATGTGGACCTACAGACGCATGCTGGCCATTAACGGGACACATCGGGTAACTAATGTTGAAGTACTGCGCCGAACTGGGAAACAGCGCCAACTAATGCAGACTATCAAAAGGAGAAAAGTTGCTTATCTGGGTCACGTGGTCAGGCACGATAGATTCGAACTTTTGCAACTAATTATTATGGGCAAAGAGGCAGGCAAAAGAACCATTGGTCGAAGGAAGAAGTCATGGTTGCGTAACATCCGTGAATGAACGAGTAATCGCGAGTGCATCGGAGCTCTTCCACCTGGCAAAAGACAGAGTGAAATATGCGGAGCTGACTGCCAACCTTCACTAGTAGGAGAGGCACTGGAAGAAGAAGAGTAAATATTTCACGCTGAAAATGTAATTACAGGTCCACAGTGCAGCGTGCTCAGCCACCGCCCTGGTGCGTCGTAGGCGGCGCAACGTGGAATAATGTACGGCGCTTCGAGCAATCTCGCTCACCTTTAGGCTTGTCGAGGGACAGGGCGCGCGCGAAGTGCTCGTCGACGACAGCGGCCACGTCGCCCGAATAGTGCGTGAACACGACGCAATTGGCGCTGACGTACTGAGCGCGCGCGCGGCCTCCCGCCGGCGCACCGCCGCCACCCGCCGCGCCGCACTCGCCCTCCGACTCGGAGGAGCCGGCGGCGTCGGCGCTGGCACGGCCATGCGCCAGGTCCTCCTCCTTGGCGCGCAGGCGCGGCGCGTGGTGTGGCGCGTGCGCGTGCGGCGGAGAGCCCGGCGACTGGGCGCCCGACGACGCGGAGCCCGAGCTGAGCGCACCGCCCGCGCCACCGCCGCCGCCGCCGTACGCCTCACTCGCCGCATTACCGCCACCGCTTTGCACGTTGAACTGTTGGGCAAACGCATAACGTCATGCAAATATGTACACATTCACCTTCACTGATAGCTTCTAACTCCGCTGGTTCTGCCACCCAAACTCCAATGTGAGTCTTCACCTCGTAAAGAGAGCCCTCCAAATATCTCTGCGCCAACTCTCGCAGATTATTATCTTCCAACATATCACTCCAGCGACTCCTGGGGTGAGCCGACGGCCGGCGCCCTAGTGATCGACCCACGTATGCCCCTTTCACACTCTGATCGTCTCCCATTCGCTTGAGGTGATCATAAATTAGTTAATTCTTTTATTGGTTCCGCAAATAAAATAATACAAACAGTACATAGAAACGACCCCATATTTAGACACAACATAAATGTTTAATATTAAATTAGGGTTATATTATGTGGTCCAAGAATCTAAATCTCAACGCCTTTCCATGAAAAGACCCATGTTTAGTAAGCTTAATACTCGTTCTCCTGACTAGCGTCTTTAATCAACGCTTGATCCTTTATGAGTGGCGTGAACATACGCAAGTACGTCGCATACTCGCGCTTCCTGCTGCGAGCACGTGATCCGCTCGCCAGGTTCATTTGTAACGATAAGGATAAGGATTAAGAGTGCATGTTTATACAATCAGATTGTATCGTTATTTTTAATTGTTTTCTTATTTCCGATTTTCCTGGTTTATTTGCGTCTCTACCTGTTATCTGCACAACGCATTGTAAGGCAAACAGATTCATTGGTATTTCAGGATTCTGAACATGTTCTCAATGGGTATGCAAAGATGAACTTGTAAAACGGCCTTGTAGTCGCGAGTGCTCGACGCAGAATATGTATAATGTAATTTATTTATTTATTCATATACTTTATTGTACACCGAAATATAAAAAACAAGCACTAAAAGAGCATGGTTACAATTGGTGGCTTAAGCGTTACCTGCAATTTCTTCCATATTACCCTTGCCTGGACCAACAAACATGTAACGGACTGTCACCTCGGACAAGTATATTGTTGCATTACGTGCTACTTCGAGTCAGACTTGCAGACGCATTCATAAACGTAATAATCTACATAACAAACAAACAAAACTGCATCGGTGGCGAAGTTGTACTGCGGTACGATTACAAAGCTCGGTCTCGGGTTCGAATCCCGGATCCGGCAAAGTGTTATTGGGTTTTTCTATTCATTATCAACCTGGAGTCAGGGATTTGTGCCCGATATGGCGATAGTGGCGATAGGCTCGCCCCCTATCACATCGTGGGACAAAAAACACAAGGCGAGACGTGGCTGTCTTGATAGCCGCACTGCCTACCCCTTCTGTAAGGGATAAAAAGGCGGAATGTTTATTTATTTTATGTGTGTACAACTACAAATGGACAAATGCACACTTTGGTTAATATGGACAAAGTAGGTTGCTTGGACCGGGGTGGTACCTACAACTGCCTCACAGAGCACAGACGTGATGGGACCAGTTTGCTATTGTTTTTCGTTCCATGAGTGAGAATGACAATATCCCAACACTAGGGATGAGAGTCCTTCTTCAGCCCTCGCTTGTTTCCTTCGCCTTCCCATGTAAAGAGATCGGCACCGCACCTGCACCGCGATGCAGGTCATTTATAGGACATGGGCGGCGATAATCACATACTATCAAGCAAGCCACTTGCTTATTTGCTAGACCAGTCCAATAAAATAATAATATAAATAATATGCCTATGGATACAACCCGCACAATTAACACCAATAGATATAATGATTCATTTGCTCACATCCAAGGCATTTAGGCTACAATACATGTCAAAGAAATTAACTACAACCAAATAACTGAATCCTTTACCTAGTCGGATAATAAACAAACAAGAAAAAAAAATAAAGAAATAATGAAAAACTGTAATTGTAGACGCTAGGTGTAAGTTCATCTCGAGACCTAGAGTTTCACAGCCATGAAAGACTCACCGATTGCCTTGTTACCTGCACAAGTTAATCAGGTGCGTATTTTACATTTTAACTTCTCGGTTGCTTTAAAATCAAAGTTTCATTCGAACAACACGTAAAAGTGGCGATAAAATTAAATAGGGCGTATAACGCTCGTCCCGTCGCGGCGTTAGGTAAACCACTTGAACGCTTTGCACTCCCTCGTCTAATTCCGAGGGAAAGAAACCAACATTCCACCACCAATGATGGAGTGTTGTCATGTCTGCCCGTCTAGCATGCGCACATCTAGATAATGTCGACGTCAACAAATCTAAACTCACGTCGATTTATGGTTTCCCATAAATACCTAATACCTACCTAGCAGCAGATCGGGCTCTGTGACCTACCTTCGGAGAGGCCCGTGTCCAGCAGTGGACTGCAACGGGCTGAGGATGATGATGATAATTATGGCCAATTATTTTAGTTGAGAATTTGTTATCTGTATAAATATATTGGTGGCGCCATTAATTCATTATTTTTAACCGTACTGACAAGTATGAACGCCACAAACAACAAATTTCATCAACCAAAACCCATCATCGACGTCGCCTATTTGTCAAGTACGAGATATTTCGAAGTGAAGATTATCTCACAGCAAGCATGTTCAGCCGATAGACCACTGGGAAGAGCAATGAGTACATCGCAACACATGAGTGTTGGTACGTACTACTTAGCATCCTTCTGGAGATCTCGTTCATCGATTCGAATGTCATACTCGTGTACAGTACGAGACGATCTTTGGCCGATGGGTACTTTATTTGGCATTCACTGAACCTACACTGACATGAGCTACAATCATTATGACAAATTAGAAAAATATGAGGTCATTTTAGGTCAAGAATAATTTTCAATGGAAGATTTTGTACAATGGAAACAGTCACAGTACACGCCTAACCGCTAAACCTTATAAAGAAAGTTAAATTGTAGGCTTACGAAGGCTTATTAAAACCAACACATCCAAATGCAATTCCATTAAGTTTCTTCAGAAATCAAAAGAACGTCAAGAAGATTCAAACACCTTTGATTTTATTTGTCTGCGCCAAATAAATGAAGCTTTTATTAAAGAATATACAATATGTTTAGTACACGGCTGTCTAAAAAAGCGGAGTGAATTTAACAGTCCTTTTTCTTCTCATTTATATACAATATATTCGACAACAACGTTTGTAGTAATGTAACCAATTAAAACATAGCTTTATAATCGGTCCAGCAACGATAACTGTAATAGCCACGCTCAACGCTATAGGGAACCTGTCATTACTACAGCACAGACAGACCGACCACACCGGGGCACCGCCGACACCAAAAAACACGTTTGCCGTATTTCGATCGGTCAATAAGTGTCGGCGTCTCATCAGATTGGTCATTCATCGGCGCTTCTAATGCTGTTAGCCAGGATGCACGGCACAGAGAATAGCACCGAACACCCATGTGTCCACCCCGGCCAGCCCCTCCAGACACTCATTATTCAGTATTCACTCCTCAAAGCTTTGTCAACGATTTGAAGTTAAACACAATAACCTCTTATATCTTTTGATAGAGTTCATACTAGGTCCCCCTCACACCTGCCACTGCTACTCCTGTACGCCAGCCTCCACAGCGGCCCGCTTGTTATTCACACTGAGGGTTAAACACACTGGAAATTTAAAAGTTGTTTCAACCCCCCACGAACTTAAACAAATAATGGATATGTTGAAATAAAATATTGCCCACTTCTATCCGTAAGAAAGTCTGAGACAAAATTATGAATTACAGAGACGAAAAAAAACTCGGATAGAAATACTTTTTGATAGTTGATTTTTTATTAGAACAAGATTTATGTAATGGATGAACCGGAGGGTTTATACTTGCCGCTACACGCAGAGGACAATGTTAAACTGGTACAAAAAACGTTAATCTACCCGACACGAAATAGTTACTTCGAAGCACGGTAATAACGAAATAGCTTGGACAACTTGTGGAGATGCAATCTCATTTTTTGATACCATTCCGATTACATGAATGTAGATTGTAATAAGACGATGTTTGATGTTCTTCAAGAAGATATAGACACCTTTCCTTTTTCCTCGAATATAACGGATCCTCACTTCCAAAACCATCATAGATTTAATCGGCAAGATCTTAATAAAAAAATGAATACACACAACAATCACATACATAGTCCTGGCCCCACACTAAGACCAAGTCTTGTGTCGTGGGTATCAGAATATGTAAGAATCATTACACTGTGAATGTAACTAGAATGAGAGCCTTACGATAGTAAACAAACTATAAAAATAAAATTAGTAACGACAGACTAATTGACAGAGCAGACACAGGCTAACCGTGACAACTAACAACACGGAAACTCTTCCAGCCTCTCGCCATTTAAATATGCATAAGTTCTATGAAGTTACTTTTTTTATAACATTGGTCCGGCAAACGAGCAAGCAGGTCACCTGATGGTATGTGATCGCTGCCACCCATGAACATCCACACCGCTTGGATCGTGGATGTGTTGCCTGCTCATCAGATCGGGTGGGGAGCGGGAAGGGAGGAATCACATTCACGTCGATCTTCCGTGAGACAGTGGTACCAACTACCAGCCCGGACGAGCCTGCCCATGACTCTTGAGTCACGACTGGCGACAGCGTGACTCTATAGCTTCACTGACTCACTCACTGGCTAGATGATTTTTAGAATTTCACCCGCTAAGAAGTTTAAATAGATAAAGACCTTCGTACGTATGCAACAACGTTATTTATTAGATAACACAGAAAAAAAATTGTTCTTTTGTTTAATGAAACATAAAAATGAGTTATTTCGATCTTTTTGCGAATTTAACCCTAAAGCAGTGGGAATTATTATTAAGAGCTTAGAGTTGAAGTTACCACTTTGAAAAATTTGTTTTGGATTGTAATTACGACATCGCAAAATAGCACATATACGCATATATAAACTAATAGACAAGAAAGAAACTAAATAAATGTACATGTCATACAATACCTAAAACTAATAGTGTCCAACTAACAAGCCACCCGTTTTTGAAAAGTGCCTTAAGTTATTCCTTATGCCTTAAGTTAAGTCTGATAAAACTCCATTTTAATTAACCTACATTATAAATTTCCGCACGTAAATAAATGAAAACGCTAATCGCCATATTCCTCGCAGTGATTTCATCATTCAGCGAGTAGCAATGATGCTGCGCTTACTGAAGAATTAATTATTGCACTAAACATGAGTAACCTACTCTCCTTATCATTGGAGCGTTGTGGCTCAATGTCGGAATACTAGTGTAATACATCAAATAACATATGGATTCATATACCGGGTGTGGCCACACTGCGACCGGTAACGAAGCCAGGTAATAAGTTTTATTGATTACTAGCTTTTGCCCGCAAACTTCGTCTGCGTGATTAACTTTATGTGAAATATCCCGTCCGATCCCGTCCCGTCACGTTACATCCCACCCTGTCCCGTCTCATTATCACTCAAGGGATGTAATCCAGTCCCATCTATTTGATTTAAAAAAGTAACAAATATATCTGAATTCCTGCCTCAGCCCACGGGAACACTTTTTCGGGATAAAAGGTAGCCTAAGTGTTAGTTCAGGGTGTTAACTACCTCCATACCAAATTTCACCGAAATCCGTTAAGCCGTTTCTTTGTTCATCACGCATAACCGCATAGACAAACAGAGAAAAAATCTAAAAATCATTGTTTTGGGTTCTATTACGTTAATTTATAGTCCGCCCATATCAGCTTTTCTCATTTATCTTTCATGTACAGACATCGATCGGTTACAGCTATATGTAATTTATTATATACTTATATAGATAATAGAAGATAGATACAAAACAACTTTAAACAATCTCGAAAAAAGCAATGATTTTTTTGCAATTATTGAACCTCATTGTGTTTAAGTGGTCATTACATAGTTTTTCCTAAAATAATAATAAGAGTTTAAACCCTTGGGTATCATTGCGTCCTTAAAAATAAAAGGGTGTGTACGTTATATACTTTAGGAAAAACTACGTATTTACCACACAAACACGATGATAGGTAAAAAATTATAAAAATAACGCGTCGCCTTTTTTGCGAAATATTGAGTTGTATTGTATCTGAAGTCACCTGGCTTTGTTTTCGGTCGCAGTCTTGATATACCCTATATTATAACAACTAATATAAGATTGTATACATTCCGTAACTCGGCCATTTTTTAATTTAAAGTGATCGAAACGTCGGAAAATTAAAAAAAGTAAAAATTAAATCTAATTCGCAATAAACTCCGTAACAACTCGTTTTATTTCAATGTGTATCATTCGCGTAAATCCAAGAAACCTTTCAGCAGAACAATGTTCTGGATTCAATGCAGAGAATCTTGTTACCATTCATACTCTCTGCTTTAACGAAACCGTTGTCCATTGTAATATTCAAACTAAGAAATAATGGATAGAAGGAAAATAAATCAAATAATAAAAGCAGAAATGTCGTTGACAGAGAACACTGTCGAGCTCAGTACACTGTTTACTAATCGTTTGGCAATGCAACGATGAACGAACAGGCACTCCGGCAGAAACGAGCCGCGCTTGGAATTAAACGCTAATTGTGTCTGCGGCCCAACACTCACCACGCCACACACAATACCAGGCTGTCTACTCTTCGAAGCAAATCAACTAATCTATTTGCTTGTTTCATTCATTTAATTGTTTAATTCTGGAGCGCTAGAGCTATACTGTCGTTACGTTGGACTGAAGTAGGAACGAGCCGCTGGACCAAGGTGAAAAACAAGTAAATGTAATATAACTAATATTATAACCAATGTTTTGTGAGATTACGTACTACATATACTCACTATTGACTTGTCTTAAACGCTACTTTATTTATTTAACTTCACATACAAAAGTATTGTACATAGGCGAACTTAATGCCAGAGGCATTCTCTTCCAGTCAACCTTGAGATAGTGCAGAGATGACAGAAGTAGGGGGACATATGTATGCTTATTTGATGTATATACATTAATTATATAAATACAAATAAGTATATACATACATAAGTATGAGCTATTTATTAATATATAAATTATATAAATATTTACTATATATACTATATATATATATATATATGTATACGTTCTAGTCTCCGTATACACTATACAGTCATTGGCCAGGCTCTAGGCTTGAGTAATGAATGTGTGAGCCAGTTGACTTGCTCGTAGTTAGTAAGCAATTTGTTCTCGTTGAGTCCGTGCGACAGATTTCTCCTACAAACGATGCTCACAGCGTAATGGCCAATTAACATATAACTTTGTTTATTAGGTATCTACCTATTTTTAGTAACCGTTTTATTTTGATCATCTCATTAATTAAGAAAACAACATCAGTGTTATAAGTCTTTAAATATTTTATAATGATACATATCTACGAGTATAAGAATGTTACATATCTACCTATAAACAATTATTTACCTAATTTGTACATCATTGTCTTATCAACTCTCAAATTCTAGAATCAACCACAAAAACTGGGAGCCAGCACCGACTTCAAATCTAACTATACATACATTCGATGCATGCATTAATTGTTACATCAAGTTGAGTTTGCTTAAACATTTTATTGTTTGTACCTAATTGAGGATTATGCACTTGTAGCTATTCCTTTCCACGTAAGTACATTCATCAGAATTCAATCCCCAGCCGCAAAATCAACACTAGAAAGAAAAGAAGGGGAGTCCGCGGAAGACAAAAGATCGACAAGCAAGCAGGTCCACTGGCAGGTAACTAGTGACGCATAGTTGTGCTTAATATTGGCAGCAAGCAGGCAGTCGGTACGCGCCTCTCGCCGCGCCCCCATGTATCTTTATAACAATATGTTTATTCATGAAAAGCTCTGTTCCCAGCGCAGCGCGCAGGCAGCGCGCCGGTCGATCACATGAGACGTGTCCGCTACCGCGCTCTGCACAGCGCGCGCATGACGAGTTTTTATGTCGCGCGGCGCTCGGCCGGCGCGGACGCATTAAAGCGGCAACGTCCCCGCGACCGGTTCCGGCGCTCAGTCAACGCTCGCGTCACCCGCCTCTGTCGCCTCCCATGCACCTCGCTGTATTACGAGTAGTATCGCACTTTCCGACGTGAAGCCGCACCTAGACTGCGTCTCCTCTCCGAGCCACCGCTGCAGTACAGTGTGGCGCGAGACGCATGGTGTGTGGTGTGTGGTGTGCGGTGCGCACTCACCCGATCGTACTGGAAGTGCGGCGCGTGGTGGAAGGAGCGCGCGGCACCGCGCCCGTACAGGTAGGGGTAGTAGGCGCCGTACATCACCTCGGGGCAGCTCACCGCCATGCCGCCGGCGGGCAGCGCGCGCGCCCCATGCCGCAGCCGCCGCCCCGCGCCGCGCCGCGCACGCCGCTCGCTCGCACCGACCTGCACACAGTACACATACTCAGTACTCGCTCACTATCGCCAAACTATACCTAAATATGTACACCAAATCGTCCCTGCATCTAGCCCGCTCCCAACAGCTCCCTGTGGAAATGTTTTGAAGAGCCCTGTGTGAAGCAGCGGACTTCCTGATGCGGGATCATGATACAAGCATAATATACCTAAGTACCTACTATAACGCCGCGAAACTGTATCGGAAGCGAGAATGACGAGACAACTACTCACTACAAGTGAGTAAGTACAATGCTTCAGCCATTTAGCCTTATGAAGGATGTAGCAAAGCAAAATTCGACAAAAAAACGAAAAGGTATATAAACAGCACGTATTTAGTTTTATCAAACATGTATCATTATACAAAAAAGTATATTATCTACATATTATTAACGAGTACGGAGAACTGATGGCCGATGGGGCCAAAAAGTTCTCGAATGGAGGCCATGAAGCGGAAAGCGCGGCGTGGGACGTCCACCCACTAGGTGGTCAGACGACCTGGTAAAGGTCGCGGGACGTCGCTGGATGCAGGCTGCCTTCAACAGGTCACTGTGGAAATCATTGGGAGAGGCCTATGTTCAGCAGTGGACTTCCTTTGACTGATGGATGGATGGATGATTAACGAGTAAACTAAATGATTAAACCACAGAGTGCATGAGGCCTTATTTTCTTATAAATTAGGAGATATTGTTATCAATTAATAAAAAAATCTCATAATCATGAATTTAAATAAATAAATCAATAATACACCCAACAGTCACATACATAGTCCTGACCCCACATTAAGATCAATTAAGTCTTGTGTCGTAGGTATCAGACACTACGAGTGACTTTTCGGTCTCACAAACACCCAGACCCGAGACAAATACTTGTAGGCCTCACAAACATTTGTCTCGGTGCGGGGATCGAACCCGCGGCCTCTCGTTTCAAAGGCGGCGGCATTTAGAGTTAAAAGTATAGCCCATACTGTTGTTACAGCGCGAATGTGTCGACTCCAACCATTGTACTGTCTCTGGCGACAGACACGAAGCGACGGCTTAGCGGTCGTATTTCGTTGCTGAGCTAGCTACAAGTCTGAAACCTCTTTATGCCTCCCGTCCTTCATCTTTCCCATTTCTTGCCCATTATGAAAGACGGAAACGCCAATACGAGACAAGTGGACATAGGCAGTGGCTATTATTTACCATCAGGTAAGCAGTTTCCTTGTTTGTCGGACCCATGCAATAGAAAAAATATTTAAAGAACAAGAGAAAATAAAACATATTATATACCTTAATAAGTTAGGTATGATGTTAATATGTGCCTACCTCATATTACAACCTGAAAGAGCAAATACCTAGTATGCTGTAGGGTAGGTTGTAACAGTTGGAACAAGTCTTATTATAATTGACTTGGAACATACAAGGAAGGTGTAATATATCCGACGTCGGAGTCGCTCCTGCGGATCGCAAAGTAAGCTGAAGCAGCAAGAAAAGCCGCTATCTACTTCCAGTTTTATTTTATTTAGTTGTAGTTGTTGTACTCGTATATTTTTGTTTCACTCCTAAGAGGAATAATCCTTTGACTGCCTCGGTGGCATAGTGGTACTACGGTATGATTGCAAAGCGGAGGTCTCGGGTTCGAATCCCGGGTCGGGCAAAGTGATATTGGATTTTTCTATTCATTATCAGCCCGGGGTCAGGAATTTGTGCCCGATATGGCGATAGGCTCGCCCCCTATCACATCGTGGGACGGAATATACAAGGCGAAACGTGGGTGTTCTGGTAGCACCTCTGCCTACCCCTTCTGGGAAAAAGGCGTGTGTTTATGTTTATGTATGTAACAGGAATAATCCAGTTGGGTGATATCAACATCTCTTATTTATTTATTGAATAGAACAGTTCCAGTTGCAGACACCACATCCAACACAAAGCGTATGTTGTCAAGTAACATTACATCATTGAAATAATACATATATCGGGTGTCCCAGAAGTAGACAATAAACTAGTAACGGGAGATAGACCCGACTATGACGACACAGCAACAAAAATATTATAGTCCTGTCCCCGATATTCTTCAAGAAACAGCCATTCTAGTAAACATTAAAAAAACTACTTACTAAAACACTTTATAGCATTGTGACTAATGATTTCCATAATTTATTATTTTAAATGACGTTTAGCAATGTTTAATTGATAAGCTTAAGTACTGCATTCCAAGTTGAACCAAAACAAGTCTGAAAGAAAAAAAGTTTTTTTTCATTGTCGACTTTGACACAAAGTACTGAAAAAAAAATTGGCGCATTTTATCAAGATTGTGAACTGATTCTACACTTGGTATTTTATTCACAGATATTCATTATATTAAGTTTTTAGTTCAGGATGTACTTATTTTTTAAACAAGTGTTCGTAGTAAATTTAACATTTTTCTACTTAATCGTCGACTTTTTCTGGAATATTGTAAGATGGAAAAAAAAATAATACCCAAAAAGCAAACCCTTGATTTTTTTACTTTCGGCCCCTACGCCTGTTCTGCATCTATTTAAGAACAACATCTTTAAAAATGTAACACATCCTATTGTACTGATTTAATCCTTTTGATAATGTTTTTCTGACGTTTTCCTGATGTTTTCCTTTAGTTTTAACGTGCTTGGAAATTTCCTCTTTTTTTTCCTACTTTTCCATGACAATGGACAGGATACAAAAGCACTGAAAGAAATCGAACATAGAGTAGAAAAATGTTAAATTAATTATGAAGACTTGTTTAAGAACTTAGTTCCTTCGTAAATGAAAACTTAATAAAAAGAAAATCTGTTAATAAAATACCAAGTGTAGTATTAGTTTAGAATCTTGATAAAATGCGCCAATTTTTTTTTCAGTATTTCGTTTCAAAGTTGATAATTAAAAAATATTTTTTTTCTTGGAGTTATGTTGTGATTTCACTTGGTATGCAGTTCTTATCTATTAACCATTGCTAAACGTCATTTACAATAATAAATTATGGAAATCACTCGCCACAACACTATAAAGTGTTAGTGAAATATTTCTTAAAACACCTGATTCGTATCCTAAATAGTAAATCATGAAAATCTTGTTATTTAACGATTATTAGCTTTATTTCGTCCAATTTGCGTTTAGTTTTTTTTGTATTTATAGTTGATTTTGGTTTGATTAGCTGGAGTTCACATATAATTGTAGAAATGGTGTTATTTAATTATTAATTGATTTTTTTCTTATTTGTTCTCTTTTGTGATTTAATTATTATGATATTAAAATAAAGAGTTACTATTATTATTTGTATAATTTCATCCATATTGTTATTTAGATTTTTTTTTCTGTTGTTATTTACTTTTAGTTTTATAAGCTCGATTTCACATACTGTAATTAATATTATTTTGTTTTAATCTGGACGAGTTACGTACGCATGTGTTGAGTTGCAGTCTAGATCTGACCTGTACCCCATATCTATCGTACATGTACTGAATGTAATTTGTTTTGTGAACTAATAAATAAATTAAATTAAACATTTAATCGAAGTAGATTTTTTTAAATGTTTACTAGAATGGCTGTTCATTAAAAAGTATCGAGGACAGGACTATAATATTTTTTGTTGCTGTGCCCTCATAGGTTGGCCTATCTCCCGTTACTGGTTTATCATCTAGTTCCGTTCCGTTATATATATATATATATATATATATATATATATATATATACAGCTTTTAACACTGCACATAGAATAAACAAAAACAATAAAATAAAATATAACTAGTATACCTAATTAGCCTAAAGTCCAAAGTTTTTAACCAATGTGTCCTACCCACCCTCACTTATGCAGCCGAAGCATGGACTAAGAGATAGACTCCGCAATGAGAAGATCCGACAGCAAACATGCGTGTTTGACGTCGGTCATCGAATTGCCGGACTCTAGTGGAGGTGGACAGGGCACTTGGCCAGACGAAACGATAATCGATGGATTAGTCCACTGCCTTAGAGCAGTTACAGAATGGTGGCCTAGACGGGCCAAGAGGAACGTAGGCAGACCACCCGCTAGATGGATGGATGACATCGTTAAGTTTCAAGGATAACTGTGGATGAGACTAGCACAGGACCGGGAGAAGTGGTGTGATAGAGAAGAGCCCTATGTCCAGCAGTGGATAAATGTGGGCTGATATGATGATGATCATACCTAATTTTAAAAAAATGCAACAAATTATTGAACAATAAAATGTATATTCCTGCAATGCATCTTTGTGCCACCTCTGTAAGGGCAGGCTGCAATGACATCTATACATATGTATCATAAAGTAACCGATGTCTGTAGCTGTACATAGAAGATAAATGAGAAAAAATGATATGGGGGACTACGAGTATAATAACGTAATAAAACCCAAATCAATGATTTTTAGAATTTTTGTCTGTTTGTCTGTGCGGTTGTGAACGATGAACTCAGAAACGGCGTAATGAATTTCAACGAAATTTGGTATGTAGGTAGCTGACACCCTGGGTTAACACTTGGCTACGTGTTATCCCGGAAAATGTAGTGTTCCCTTGGAATGAGGGAGGAAGTACGATATATTTGTTACTTTTTTATACTCAAATGGATGGGATGGGACTGGATTATATATCCTGAATGAGAATGTGACGGGAGTAAGCGGGATATAATGGAACGGGACGGGATGGGTTTTTTTAATAAAAATAACCACGCAGACGGAGTTGCGGGCAGAAGCTAGTATATCAATATGTTCCGAGATGATGTTAAGCAGTCGTTTCGCGCGAGACAAGAGGACAAACTTTATTACTTTTGCAACAAAAACGAGTCGTTCGTGTATTTATAGATTGCTATCTGAAGAGCTCTGACGTTTTCGACAATTTCGTTCCACGTAAAAAGTTTTCATAATTATCCTAATACCATTTTTATTTACACAGCGCTACAAACTTGGAAAATATCGGAGTAATCTGTTTTTAATTACTATTATTGTATTTCTTTGAAATTATAATAAGAATCTTTATCTAATTTAGTGGTAACAATGTTCTTAAAGTTGTTTTAAGCTATGGTTGTCATGAGTACGAAACGCAAATCATTAGTGCCGTGGATGCATAGTTTTCTAGTTATTTACGATAATTTAATAATCGTTGAAAAATCACAATAAGACTCTATAACGGTGACAAAGTGATACCTATTTGAAATACTAATGGTTGAATTACAATTTCCTAATAATATTCTACCTCAGCAAAAATATTTAGTAGAAATACCTCTTAGAATGAAACTTACATTTTCATAGATATTTGATTTGTTAAATTCTTAAATCGGCAGCTTCTTAGTAAATTATATATTTGAATCAAATCCGTTTTCCTGCCGTGTTGGTGTCCTATCATATATTCCCCTTTCAGCTTTCTAGAAATAGTAGGTAGTATAGTAGTCTGGCATGTTTTATCAAAACTTAGCGAATTTTATCAAGATTCTAAAATGCTACTACACTTGCAGCCTTATTCATAGACAGATTTAAAACCCATTTTAGCTATCGATTTTTTTGGCCCTTTTGAACGACTTTATAATTCAGACTTAATAAATTCAGTTTGAGTGAAAACTGAACACGATCTAAGAATAAGGCCGTAGAAAAATATAAAAACATTAAATGACTTCAAAATTGTAATAAAAAGAGAAAATAAAACTAATATTTTAATAAATCTAAAATACCTAAATATGCCAACAATTTTTTAGGTCGGTGTAAGCCGACCAGCTATGCACCGCGGGTTCGCCCGCATAGTTTACGAACTATTGCTGATATGACTTAACGTTATACATATAGTCGGCCAGCTGGGACCAACCACAAAAATTGTTTGATTTTAAGTTTTGTGCCTCTTTACCTAACTAATATCATTATATTACAACATATATATAGTACATTTCAACCAGCTGGACAGATTAGGGTGCCGCGACAAAATACTAAACATGTGTGTGCACCGCGGACTGAAAAATGCTGGACACCTGGTTTATCTCAAAAACTACTGAACCGATTTCTATGAAACTTACACAGCTCCTAAATTGGGCTATGCCTAATCCAACGCAAAATATGGCAGCTTCTGTAAAATTTCATAAATGGATGTATGTTTGTATATGTTTCCACGCATATACGCACCACAGGGCAGTTTCTCCATTTTATAGGTACTTAATTTATTATAAATCTAATCAAAAAGCAAATATATATATATATATATTTTAAACATTTTTCTTAGCGTTATTCCCTTGAAAGTACCAAGTAGGAAGGTACCCCTTTCGTAGATGTGGACTTTAAATACACGACCATACATACCAGAGATAGCAAAAAATATAAAATTGTGCTTTTAATGGGAGAAATGTTCACTTATCACCACACGAATATTTACCTTATCCGTCACAAAAAAAAACTAATAAATTTAAAAATGAGCCTAAACTTTATGAACAGAAATAAACGAATAAATACATCAATATACAAGAAAGATCGAAACTGTTGATATATGCAGGCGGTCCCATAATGAGTTCGCATAACTGCGAAATAATAAAGGAATTGAAACTAAACCAATTTTACACGTTAATTCTAGATACTAATAACACTAATACTGAATACACATTTGACATCTTCGAGAAAACATCTGTATGCTTATAAATGATTGAAAACGGCCGCCCGCAACTCTTCAGCGCAAGAAAATGTTGTTTCCTGTAAGTCCCGTCTATACATTGAAGATAAATAATAATCGAATGGGGTAATGGCAGGACTGTACAGTAGATATTCTACTCGTAGATCCATGAGGCTGCACTGACAAGCTGCATCCTTCCAACACCGCCGATGTAAACGGACGCGTTTTCGTGAAGCAACAGGAGAGTTTGCCTCAGCGTTTGGTTGCGTTATGACAACATCCTTATCATTATGCATTAATAATATTGTCAATTGCATAATTTATGTGTTATAATGTGTGTATGTAATGCTATTGTTTTAGTCTGCATGCAAAAGTATTAAAATTCTCAGTGGTAGTCCTAGTAACGACTTAATAAAAATTTTAACCCAAAAGTTTTAGGCACATACGATGTCCAGCCGCTGTTTCTCACAGGAGACACATTAGCAAAGGAGAAGCTCTGATCCCGCGGCAACCGGCAGCCGGCCGAGCGTGTTGCTGCTCACTACAACTACTACACATTAACGCAACGCATTTATTTACCTCTATTGCCAACTACCACATTTGGTAAGGTAGTAAGGTAGGTAATAACTTCATCGCAGCTGTAGTTATGATTACGCGGATATTGTCTATAGTCTATAGTATTGACCATCTCCGTGTAAAGTATGTACATGTGATAGAGAAGTATAGACTCCAAGTCCATACTCTATCACATGTACGCAGTACGTAGTTGTTTCTATATCAATAGTACACATCCTACACTACAGCACTGAACATTATTAGCATTAGTACCTAATAAATGGTCAATGCTTGTAGTAGGTACATACCAGGTTATACATCTTGGTTCTGGCCGCCCTAGCGCAATTAGTCAAGACGTACAGGGTGAAACCAGAGGCGGCGAGGTCGATTCCCGGGCCGAGACATATGAATATGAAGTCCACATATATTTGTTCTGAGTGTGGGTGCTTGTGACAAGGACGCAACACTTGTAGGACAATGTGTGTGTGTCAGGATTATACATCCATATGTATTACTAGAAATAAAATAATTTATTGAATGCATTAAGTTTTGCTTTTTTCATAACCAGCTCCTAAAAGGACGTAGCTTAATTTAATTCAGAGCAGTCCATAAATCATTTTCAATTGACAAATATATTATATTATACCGAGGTTATTATTATTTATTTATTTATAAGGACAACAAGTGGTGGTTACAAATTTACTTACACTGGAAAAAGTACCAAATAATTTTTTTAAAAAGTAACACCTGCTTAAGACTGTCACAACCTGCACTGTGAAAAGAATAATAAAAGTAAAATTAAAACGGAGTTAAAATTTAAAAAAGAAAATCAAAACAAGTAAGCTAACAGCTTGTATTAAACTAAGGTTTACCTAAATAAAAACAAAACAAAACCAATTCCAGGCAATGAACAAAAGAAAATAAAACAAAACCAAAAAATATTCTAGATACAAAGTAGGAAAGAGTATGGGTACTAATAAAAACACTCCTGTTATTTAGAATGGTTCCTCAATAGCCTAACGCTTAAGCCTAAGCCTAAAATAAAATAAATCACCAAGCACGTCTACCGATTCAGCAAGCTAATTTTAACTACGGGGCATTCTGAATCTAGCTGAATAGATACCGTTGAAAGTTACTTCTAGGTAACGATGGGTGTAATTATTTTTTAGATTTACGCGAATGTTACACATTGAAATCGAAAGTTTGATTGAAATCGGAAAGGAACGGGTGACTACAGTCTATTAATTTCCAACTCCTACTTATTTTGATCCTAATCAGTTTCATTGGGATACAACCAGACAGTGTGTTCCTAAGTTATTATTGTCCTCTGTCACAAACTGCGCGTTTTATTTACTCGTGTGAAAACTACTTTCATAATCCAAATTTGGAACGTAATTTTTGCGGGCCATTGGCAGCCCCGGCTGACAAAGATTGCTGCCGTAGACGAGCGGACGAGATGCTATCTTAAATATTTGGCTCTTGCCTTTATTTTCTTGGATGTTTGTACCCGGTTTCAACTGAGTACCTCGTGAGGTTTTAATTGACATTCAAATCTCAAATGGCTGGAAGGAAGAGTTTTTGCTTCAGTTTCGTCATAAGTATCTGCCTACTATTATGGTTATTGTAGATCGACATATTTATGTTCTGCGTTTGAGTTCACGGTTAAAATAGTATACATCCCACAGCTTGTGTTGACGTGACCGAATTAAAGTTACGTATAAGTTAATGTTGAACGCAATGGAATACTCATTTCGAGTTTTATCATTTGGATCTAAGTGTGCGACGTTTGATGATAGGTACAGAGTTCCCTCGGAGGCTCTGTGAGCACTCCGCGGTTGCTTCGCAGTTCGCATGGTACCCATGTAAAGCCAGCAGCAGTGACTACTACGCGTAGCTTGCACATTCCGACACGAGGCTCATAATTAATCTCACTGAACAAATCCTCCGCCAGATGCTTATATTATGATGTGTGACATAGTATATAGTCGGGTACCGCATAGTGGGATGCACATATTTTATTATTATTCTTGTTGGACGGGTCCGTCAGACGAGGAAATAGGTCGCATGATGGTAATTCATTACCACCACCAGTGAAAGTCTATAACACTTGCATTGTAATTTGTAGTGTTCTAAACATAGGAGAGAAATAGACGAGAGGAGAACGCACCGAGCGAAACATGGTAGTGAATACGAGGCCGCCCCGGTGCAGCCAGCCCATGCCTCACTCTATCACTATTGTGTGCTGATGTTCATGTCCCCAGTCCCTACTTTCTTTCATAGCATAGGTCCGGCAAACGAGCAAGCAGTTCACCTTATGGTAAGTGATCACAGCCGCCCATGAAAATCCACAGCGCTTGGATCATGGATGTGTTGCCGGCCCATCAGATTTGGAGGGTAGCGGGAAGGAAAGGATGGGCACAGGAAAGGGCTATTGGGCACCCGGCAGTCTTATTTACCGAGCAAAACGCGACAACATAGCTGTCGCTTCACGTCAATCTCCTGCGAGTCAGTGGTACCACCCCGGACGAGCCTGCCCATTCATACTGAGCCATAGCTGACAACAACGTGGCTCTACCTCTTTTTAAACATTTATTACATAGGCCCGGCAAACGAGCAAACAGATCACCTTATATTAAGTGATCACTGCCACTCATAAACATCCATAACGCTTTGTCATGGAAGTGTGCCGGCCGATCAAATTGGGAGGAGAGCGCAAAGACAAAAGAATGTGAAGAGAAAAATGATATGGAGCATCCGGGAACCTCACAAACCGAACGAACCGCGACAGCGAAGTTGTCGCTTTACGTCGATTTCCCGCCCATTTATGCTGAATTATGACCGACAACAGCGACACTCTACCATTTCCAAGGTGTATATTTGTCAGAGAGCATGATACTTGAGTATTGCAAACACTACTTATTGATAAATAGGTACTGTCGCATAGCACGTCGTGTCCTCACTAGGTAGTACCTAGTAGGTACTCATTACTCGCACTTCGCACGCATTTGGTGAGGTGTTGGCGCGGCGCGGCCAGACCTTGTGGACCCCACTATCTGCTTAGTGCATCACAGAGCACAGTCATCTAACACTACACATTATATAAGATGTGTTTGTCATCATTTCAAAACAATACTGACTAGCTTAAGATTATTGTTACAAAAAAATACTTATGAAAACTAAAATATTGCAGTGCTACGAGTATCTGGTCGCCAGGTCCGCACAGTGTTCGCGGGGTGCGACGCGACTGGCGAGCCTACAACTTGCTTCTCATCTCAGTAACTGGTTTAACGTGGTATGTAATGAAATTACATGTATTTAATTCCTTTTGAATTCTCGCCCATTCCTCGATCATCCGTAAAACAGGAACAGTTTGCATTTAGCATGAGAAAGATGATGGCGTTGTGTGACTGCGGACTTTCGTTATTGTTCTGAGCTACGGACTTCATCACAGTTATATCAAAATTGAAAATTTATTTCAAGGATGGAAACTATAGAAACCATGTACGTAGTATAAAAATAGAAACAGTGTGTCAATTATAGAATTATAGATCGTCTACGATCTTTTGGCGTCCGAATGCGTTGTTATCGTGCTGTTGTCAAAATATCAGGAACAATGATTCTCTGTTTACATTTTATTATAGGTATCTACCTATAGGTATATTGGATATGACATATGTCAATACTATTCGATTACGAGTAAATGCTTCTTGTTTATATTGTGAAAAGTATCTCAAACAATGCATAAAAAAGATTTTTTTGACCTTTTAATTATAGTTCCAAGTTTCGCCACACTTGGAATCACACATTAGGAATTCAGATGAATTGTAGAAAGGAATCAACAATCTATATAATATGCTTTAAGAGCCTTAATAATAAACTCAGATGATCGAAGGATTAACTTCCGTCCAAGGCTTTAGAATTGGCTCGATTATTTTGAATAGCGAGGTATTCACGATTTTATTAATAAACACGGAATTTCTTAGAGGGCTAGGCAGCCATCGAATTTTAGTAAAATTATTCAATATTATAGTCAAATTAATTGTCAAAATAATCAAGTCAATTTTAAAGCCTTAGACTAAAGTTAATCCTTCGCTCATCCAAGTTTATAAATAAGGCCCTTAATGTCGTTGCTTTGGTTTTTTCAGAGCAACACATTTATTTAAATTGTTGATTCTTAAAGAACTCAGGCGAATTATGTTATATATTATAATCTTATTTAAATGGGTAAGTACATAATATCAACGCGAGGCGAACTGAGACCACTCTACGGTTCAATTACAATCAATACAAAAACTCTCTGTGAAAATAGGAAGTCCACTATTAAATAGTAAATATAGACTTCCTCCAAGAATCTCTCCAACGACCTTTTGGAAGCGGCCTGAATAAGAGTAATAAGAGATAAGTATTCTTCATACTTTACACACCTAGCAGCCAGTATCTAGTGGGTACCTAGCACGTGCTGAAGCTTACGTTAGGTGCCTCAGAGATCTAGCGACTGACGCCCCACACTCGACACTATGGTATCCGACAATCTGGTAATGTAACAAACCACACTCACAGCCAACAAGCAACGAGTTCACGCACTAGGTGAGGAGCGCGCGCCTCCTGGCCGCACTGCTGGCGACACCGCGACACCGCGACACCGCGACACAGCGGCGCGCGCTCCGTCGCCGCGGCCGGCGGCAGTACGCAGGGGCACTACACTAGCACTGCGCTCACAGCACTCGCGGCGAAGCGGCCGCTGTCGCCGGGATCAGCGGGCTCGGCGGCGTCGGAAGTATCGGCGCGCTCGCTGCGCAGTCGGAGCGCCACACACGCGGAAAGTACGCACAGATCGGCGCGCCGCGCGTCACTGCCGCGCCGCTCGCGCCGCCGTGCCTGCTCCGCCGCCGACCCGCGCCGCGCCCGGCCTCGCGCCGTTGGCCGTGAGTGGCGCCGCCGCCCCAAAAGCCCCTCACGCCCCACTCTCGCTCCGCCTCCGGGGCGGAGGCGGGCCGCGGTTCGAACGTGTTTTTACATGGCCCGTCGGGCGGCAGTGCGCTGCGGAGAGTGCGCCCTGCGTGCACCGCTCGGCGCTGTCCGCTCCTATCCGAGCGCAGGGCTTCGTGCCGCACCGTGCGCCGCCCGCGCGACCGCACGCTGCAGCGCGGAACACCGGCGCCGCATAGGCGATTGAACACCGCTCTTGTAGACCTACTCCACCAACGAGATAACATAACATCATTATACACTCTTATCGCCGTATCGGCATATACTGTTGTGCTGAGATTTCATCGTAGCTGATTAAATTTACTTGCTTAGTAGATTAAGTTCCATATATACATAAGTATACAAATCGGTACAAATAAAGGAAATGAGCCAGAATCCAATTGTATGATAAAGAAAAACTAAATTTAAAATAGACCTATAATAATTCTCAAAAGATACAGGTACAGGGTGAATTGTCCGAAACTCTGCGGGATATCGAAAAATCGTCAACGGAGTTACGCCTAGCGAGGAATCGAATCCGATTATTTTGAAAAAAAGACGCATACCTACTACGTTATTTCACCATTCGATAATTTTGCTAATAAGGATTTATTTTTCTGTTATGGCTTCGTACGATTTATGCTAAGCATTTCAGATATTTATATAGCCAGTCTTCAAGTAATATTTTTTTTCAAATTTGCCCAATTTAGGCGAAAGCGGTCAAATACAGTCCATCGTGTGTCATTGCCCGTCAGTTGGTGCATAGTCATGCTTTAGTAAGGCGAAGGCAACCTTACCAAAACTTTTGTTAGAGCTCAGCGAAAAAATCGAATTAATCACATAAAACATTCTTGCTTGGCCTCCACTTCACTTGTACACCTTTACAGTACTATATTGAATAAAATGCCTTCTCCTTCATGCAATAAAACTTTAAAATGCAGCAAATTAATGAAAATAAAACGAGAGCTATATATCCTTTCTACGATTTTCCCGCCAAACTCCCAAATAAGGATCACATTCTGGAAAGTAATGACATACGTCAAACAAAAGGAAAGAGGTCATTTTTAACAAAATTATATTTGTAACATTAACACCAAGGCAACTTTACGTTGATAAAGCTACCTCCTTGTTGAAGATTATTAATATTTTTTGAAAGTCCAATAACGGTGAAGAATGCTCATCTAAGACGATGTTTTATTCGGTACAAAAGCATGACCGACAATTCACACATGCCTCCTTTAGATCACTACTATCATATTTGATTACATCCATATTAAAATAACATTCTTTGCAAAAAAAAAGAAATTTTTCAACGAAATACAAATAATTTCAAAATTCCACTCCTGACGCACGATTACCGGGTGTGAAGGTAACGAAGAAAAAAATAATATTTTGTCTAAAATGACCACTTTCCTTTAGTTTGTCGTATGACATTACTTCCCAGACATTGGTTCTTATTAGCAACATTATCGAATGGTGTGATAATACAGTATGTTTTTTTTTTTCAAAATAATCGGGTTCGATTCATGGCTAGGCATTAATTTATTAAAAAAATAAGTATACAGTTTCAGTTTTCATCAAAACCCGGGTCGTAACTTCTTTCAGCATTGTTCGATATTCCTCATAGTTTTGGATTTGACCCTCCACGCTCATTTGAAAAATTCAACCTGTATACCTAGATTAAGTGCGGGGTGGCCTGTTGGTAAAGTACCAAACGGAACTACCAACATATATATAGTGGTCGCGGGTTCAAATCCCAAGGCTCACGGATCACTTCTGACTTTTCGGGGTCATGTGTGTATTGTATTGTATCAGCCCATATACATCCCAGTGCAGGGTCCGAGCCTCCTTTACAATCGAGAGTACAGTTCTTTCGATTTATAAGAATTTCTATGGTAAGTATACAATGTCCGCCAGCCCGCATTAGGCCAGCGTGGTGGACTTTACGGCCTAAGTAGGGCTTCCAACCCCGCAGCCTATATTCAATCTCGGTATCTGCGGGAGTCAGATGTTTCAATCCCGCGGGAGCCGTGTACTTGCGGGATCTCGCATATGACAAATCAAACAATGAACCAACATAACTCCACTTTTATTGAAGTTTTACTATTAGCATGAGACCAATCAAATTACACTGTTTAAGTATAGAGATCTGTTTAATTAAAAATAAAACACTTTCAACTCAATGTTGACAAAACTAATTATTTATTTTGATCATTTTGTCAGCATTCAATTGAAAATATTTGCAAAGAAAACATAACACATCCAAAGTGTCATCTGCTAAACTGCTGCGTATTTTAGAGGAGATACAGCCAGCAGCAGAGAATGCCCTCTCGGGTTCGACACTAGTCGGCGGTATTCCTTTTAAAAGTAAGATATTTCCCCATAAACGTGCCAGATACATAGTCATTTCGTTTTTATGATGGATTCAACATTAGTTCCGCGATGGAGACGGGCAAATAAATCAAATTACATTACATGCTGACGATATAGTTAACACCAACTCCTGTTCACTGTTGCGACGTAAGATAGGAATCAGATGGCGAAACCTCTTCATTGGTGTTTGTCTATTGAATAAACTAGTCATTGCTCTAAGTAGCAGATGTAGGTATTTAAAGTGTTGAAATTCATTCTCGTTACAAAGTCTTTAATTTCTTTCTGAAGTAAATTTTTCGCTGCTAGGCGAAATGTTTCATCGTCGCCACACGTCGTATAGTAACCAAGGATTTTAAAGGTTCCTATATTAAAAGTGCAGTAAAATTTGTTCCTCATTGTAAAATACGTTAGCGCAAAGACAACGCTAGTTCTGAAGCTAATGCTGAATGATCATCTTCCAGTTTGTTAATCATAAAGAGCGTACTACCAGCGGTAATGAGATTCGCATCTTGTCGCCAAAGGACTTCGACAGCAAGTCTTACCGGCTTCATAATATTTTCCAGGTCGTGTACACGCTGTTTGATAGTCGCAGCACGCGGGACTGAGAAATGACGCGGGATTTCGGAATACCGAGATCCCTGTATTGCGGAATTGGAAGCCCTAGGCCTAGCCCCTTTCAATCGTATTCTGAATTGTAGAGGAGGCCCCTGCCCGGCAGTGGGACGTATATAATTTATATACGGACTGATAGGTGACTAATGGCTTTCGACTTTTAAAAAAGTAAAAAGTAACAACTTTCCTCTTATCTTAGATATACCGAGTGTTACCAAACTATCCGTAAAGCCGAAAGCAGGTTAAATGGGGCCTTATAACGAGTCCATTCACAATATTTAAGAACCGTAGTAACGCTGTAAAACATACCCCAAAAAATAAAAATATGTTATTATTTTCAATGATGTGCAAACCCTATTTCAGTAAAATTAGAGAGTAAACTACGCAGAATGTACCTACATCTCTACCTAATTCGCGCAACGACAAAATTTTTAAAAGACCTAACCTAACGAAACAACCTAAACGAACTCTTACATTTTCATAACAAACGTCAAATTTACAGAAACGGCTCAAAGTGTGCTCCGCCATGCTCAATACACAACCTCGCTCGTCGGGATATGGCTTGTGTGGCATTTCGCACCACCGTCGGTGTTATTGAAGCGAAAACCGATCTAACACGCTTTTCCATCTGGGCAACCGTTGGGCAATCAGAGAAATACACTCTGTCCTTTACATAACCCCACAAAAAGAAGTCCAAGGGTGTGAGGTCCGGAGAACGAGCAGGCCATAGCACCGGTCCCCCGCGGTCGATCCATCCATTTGGTTCTCAAAATAATGTCAGTCAACCACAGGAAGGTCGTCAATCGCCTCTTTGAATTCCATTTATAAAACGTTAGATAGTTGCCATCGTTCAGACGTGATGGCATAATGACGGGACCGACTTGACGTTTTTTGAAGCCAGTACTTGAGTCCTTGTAATGTGCAGTGATCTGTGTTGTAATGAGATAGCAAACATTTATGAATGAAAAATAGAAAAACTATTTGCAACGCATTGACATAAAAGTAAAAATAATTACAGTTTGGCCCAAGAGTACGGATTTAATGAGGGCGCAGATCTAATTTATTATTGATATGGCAACCCAACATTATGTTAGATTACAGAAATATTAATAAATAATTAATACAGCTATTATAATTAACAAATTGTCATCACTTATGTCTTCTTGAGTTACATACATCAGTTTTTACATTTAATATCATTTTACGCTAATAGAAGATGTATTATCATTATTCATCACTTCATTTTAGATATACAAAACTAGCACTTATGTTCCTCTCTTTTTACTCTGAGTCACTTGACACTGCATCGTGACTAAACACTAACCAAGGATATAGCCTATCAACAGCAAAAACGGATCTGTACGGTTTGCAACCCTTTTTTCTAGTAATGGGAGTATCTTCTATCTCATAACGATCATTACCGATAATTTTTGAGATTCGAAAGGGTCCTACACATTTAGGTAATAATTTACGACTCTGACCCGGGTCTGTACGAATATCTTTTTCGACTCTTACTAAATCTCCTAATTTATATTCGATGTTAGTTTTAAGAGTGAGTCGATATGGGTGAGAGTGCCCATATTCGATGTTAGTTTTAAGAGTGAGTCGATATGGGTGAGAGTGCCCATATTCGATGTTAGTTTTAAGAGTGAGTCGATACGGGTGAGAGTGCCCATATTCGATGTTAGTTTTAAGAGTGAGTCGATATGGGTGAGAGTGCCCATATTCGATGTTAGTTTTAAGAGTGAGTCGATACGGGTGAGAGTGCCCATATTCGATGTTAGTTTTAAGAGTGAGTCGATATGGGTGAGAGTGCCCATATTCGATGTTAGTTTTAAGAGTGAGTCGATACGGGTGAGAGTGCCCAAATTCGATGTTAGTTTTAAGAGTGAGTCGATATGGGTGAGAGTGCCCATATTCGATGTTAGTTTTAAGAGTGAGTCGATATGGGTGAGAGTGCCCATATTCGATGTTAGTTTTAAGGTAGTTGTCTATTATTTTTGGTTTTACGAATTGACATTAATTTCAAGAGTCTAAGTGTGATTGTTATTTAGTGTTACTTTTGGTGTTTATTTTGTTTCTTTCTTTTCTGTATGATCTCTTATATTTTGTTAAACGCGAGGGCGCGTTCGACGTCAGGATTAGCCGAATGTTAGATTACAGAAATATTAATAAATAATTAATACAGCTATTTCGAATGGCAATAATAAAAATATTAGTTAATTTATTATATATGGCAACACTGTTTGCACAAGCGGGAAGAAAACTTTTGGCGGGTATTCGCTTGCTCGCCCCGGCTAGACGTCAAGTGTGGTCTTGAATTATTGCACATATTACTGGAATAAGTATGAAACTGTACCCTTACAAGTATAAAATATACTGATGTTAACAGTTATACAGTTTATCATTATCAGAGTAGATATTATTTAACAATTATTACTCAAGTCAAGTCTTCTTCATTGTTTTTAATCAGTCTTTTCGAACTGAATACGAGTATACCCAAATTATCATAAACATAATTTTAAAATATATAATCCTTACTTACTAATATTATAAATGCGAGAGTAACTCTGTCTGTCTTACTTTTTCACGTCTAAACGCCTGTCAGTAATACGATTGCTCCGTGTCTTGAGGTTTATTAGAGAACCAAATTTAACAGCCTCCGTGGCGTAGTTGGTTAAACGCTGACTGTGAAACAAGAGGCTGCGGGTTTGATCCCCGCACCGACACAAATGTTTGGATGTCCCACAAATATTTGTGTCGGGTCTGAGTGTTAGTGAGACCGAAAACTCTCGTAGCTTCTGATACACACGACCCAAGACTCGATCTTAGTGTGGGGTCAGGACTATGTATGTGACTGTTGGGTGTATTTATTTAAATGAGTATTTATTTAATATTACAAGATAGTTTTTTTTGTTCTTCAGGTGTACAAAGTAAAAAAAACTGAACGAGTGGCGGCTTGCGGCACCCCTCGGAGGTTGGCGCCCCGGGTTATGGCCCTTTTGGTCCTAGGGTAAATACGCCCATGTGTTTGACGGGAGAAATAGACATTGCGGTAGTACCTACCTAGACGGCATCTCACAAATGAGAGACCTATCAGCATATTATAATATATAATACAAAATATGTGTTTACATTATCTATACATAAAATATATTTGCAACCGATCGATGTCTATACATGTAAGATAAATGAAAATCACTAATATGGGGGGACTATATTAACGTAATAGAACTACTTTATTTTTTAAATTTTGTCTGTGCGCGATGAACTCAGACACGGCTTAATAGATTTTGATTAAATTTGGTATGTAGGTAGCCGATACCCTGGATTATCACTTAGGCTACTTTTTATCCCCAAAAATGAAGTGTTCCCGTGAGATGAAGTAGGAATTCCGATATATTTGTTATTTTTTTGTAATCAAATGGGTGGGATGAGACTGGATTACATCTTGAGTGAAAATGAGACAGGACAAGGCTGGATATAACGGGACGGGACGCGATGGGATTTTTTTTTAAAAGATAACCACGCAATCGGAGTTGCGTGCAGAAGCTAGTGTTAAATATAGCTGAGTGGAGCGATGTAGCCATGAACGAAGAATCAGTATACTTTGCTTCGCCAACGTAGTGAATATTGTAAAAGCCTTATGTAATCTATCAATCAGTTACAATGTAAGCAAATCTGACAAACCAGTCCACACAAGCAGCACCCGAGAGTATTACGCATGTGCCAGCCATTGGCCTTCTCAACCAGAAGTGACCGACCCAGCACAGACTTTTAAGGGAGAATATCATACCCAATCGTTTACAAGGCAAAATAGAATGTGTTAAGTTACTTAATACAAATTATAATATACAGAGCACAGTAACAACTCCGCTCCAAAATACTCTATATTTGTTTAATTTAATTCTATTCCCACGACTTGTTATCATCTAGATTCTAGATATTCAGAATTTTTCTAATAAGCTTTTATTGCATATTTTTTTCTTGATGGAAGCTTTGAATTTTTTAATAGTTAAGGCTTTCATATGAGTGGGAATTTTGTTATAAAAGTGTATACAGTAACTCTTAAACGATTTGCTTATCCTGTGCTTATGACTAGCTTGATTGTTCGTTTTTCTAGTATTTTTGTAGGGAATATTGCTAACCTTTCTTTAACTGTATCTGAAATCCGAGGATTTAATGTGTTTAACCTACTAGGCCCCCTCTAACCAGGCTACCAATAAATAATATTGATATGAAAAAACCTAATTTATGGTGTGGCACTGAAAAAAAAATCAATATCAGAATCAAAAATCATTTATTTGCACAAAATGTAGGTACAATCATAAGCTGTTATAAAATTTAAATAAAATAGGCCCTGTAGACGATGAACATAATATGTTAATGAATTTATTTACTAGCTAAAAAGTAAGTGGTTTGGACAATGTTAATATTAAGTATCATAATAATTTTGAATACAAAATACTGAAGTACATAAAATAACAAAACCAATTTAATATTTAATCTTCAATAATATGCAATGCTGAAGACTTTGTTTGAAAGCACTCATCTAAGGAATTACTCGTTCAAATTGAAAACCTCTCTTAGTGTTGGATAGTCCATTTATCAAGGAAGACTATACAGTATTTGTTTTCCTGTAAAAAATGTAGTGGTACTTTTTTCCCGGGATTATTTTAACACAAATGAAGGTGCCAGCAATGCTAGTTCATATGTTTTTACTTTGCATGAGAGGCCTATAAATATGTTCAGAACTTAAAGTAAGCACCCTACTAGAACTAGGTGTTAACAATTATTATTGGTCTACTACACAACATGAGCAACAGAACAATCTTGACTTTAGATTTGCTAGATTATACTTAAAAACATTCGGGTCTACTTTTTATTTCTGCAATAAGACCGCGCTCCACTAGCGGCACTGTGAACCGGTCAAACGAAGAGCCACTGCACACGTACACGGGCCGCGCGAGGGTTGCAGACAATTTGCGTGACAATGTAGCTGCCACACCGTCGCCGCCGAGCAGCGCGGTGGCGAGACCGGTGCGCGCCGCCCCGTTTGACTGCGGCGCCGGCACTCCCGCTGCCACCTCCGACAGCACCGGCTCGCCTTTACCGCCCAACCACAGCAACAACGAGTCTTTCATACGCAATGCCACTACTCGGCACACCATCTCACCACTCCACACTTCAAATTCATGAATGCGCCACGAGCTACTCTTGTACTTAATGCGTAGCCTCGTCGTCACGACGCGAGGAGCCATTACCGGCTCCATTACTAATTTATTTATGTAACAAACAATCTAGTAGAAACAATAAACATGTACACATGTCATTTCTCTGCTGTCATGAGGAGAAGCATATTTATAGCATAAAACATAGATCGACAATGTGAAAGAGATAGACTGATTTAACTCATATATTAAAGCGGGATGCATGATGTGACCATACATTTACAGTTGGCGATCACGGTGGTCGCAACACTCATTTCGCCGTTCCACTTAACGATCACGATTGTGGTTGTTTTGATCGCGATTGTGATTGTGGGCATTGTGATCATCAAGTGGAACGCAGCCACAAGAAGTTCTTTAGGTTTCAGTTTCAAAATATATTAATAATTAAGCGAGCGACAAATTTTGCTTATTTTCAATATTTATTTCATATTTCAGTACTTAATTATTTTTAATAAACGTAGTTGATTGTGGAAAAATGTGCAGTGCTTAGATGCAATTTATGCAGGCGTGAAAATCTGAATAATTATAGTTAAGGGTCACTTTATCCAATGCTGTTTAATGGCAACATTGTAGAATTAAAAGACAAACATTGTATAATGCACATCAGTAGAAAACAATAAATTAATTCATAATATAAACGCGCTGAAAGCATTCATTTTCTATAAAAAATAATATCAAATAAGTGAATTTGTATTAATTTTAGTCAACATTTGCTAGGGATTGAATCACAGTTTCGATCAATAATATGTTGTCGATAAAAATAGTCGACGAAAATTCATATTTCGCTACAATTTAATAGTTTTGAATTATAATATTAATTCTATAATATCAGTTTTTACTTCACTTTATTTCTACAGTATTGATATTTGCTAAATATTTATAATAAATCGAATGCGTGTTTTACTATTTCAACTAACTGTGCCACGGAGGCTGTAAATATAATGCTACGTTTACACGCTTGCCGAGTATAGGCCAACGTCTACCACCTCAAACGCTTCCGGACAGGCAAACATGGCCACAGATTATAAAGAAAAGACTTTTGTGTAACGTTTTTTTCTATCAATCTGCTAATATGGAGCGATAAACATCAAATACACAATTTAATAACAAATAACTATTTTCTCATTTCTGAATAAAAGTAGTTAGAATCAATTCCTTTATTGGTACTAAACCAAATGAAAACCATAGGAAGTCATTTGCTGATATTGAAGAAAGAAATTCAAAGATTGCAGACATTTCGAAAGTACAACTATTAATGAATTGATTTAAAGCTGGTGTTGATCAAATAATCGCATTTTGGCTGGAAAAATTAAGTATCATGGTGAGAATTATAAAATTAAGCTTTATGCACAATATTTTTTTTAAGTCTTCCTGATACCTGGTGAACCCTTTCTAAATTCATATTTTATTGTTCCTTTCTGAAATAAAGATGGGTAATATGCATATTAAGAGTATAAAGTTAACGCATATAACTATTAAAAGTGTGAATTATTTACGCAATAAGATTATCATTCATTCATTCAATTATTATTTAAAAAAATATCATTAATTTTCATCAACTATATTATGTTCTGATGGTTTAAAAAAGATGTCTAAAAATATTTATAACTTTGTCCTTATCAAAAGGGCACCTACTACCTAATTTAGTCACGCTCAATTTTTCCATATTAGGACCGATTACCCATATAAAGCAAGTCTATTTCTTATCTTTTATTCGGTCCTGTCGACCGAGTCGCCGGCGACTGTGACTTCCTATAGTCTGTGTAGGAGGAAATCAAAGGAACGCAGAGACATACTTTCGGATTAAAAAAATACGATCGTAGGTTTCTAACCTTTTTATAAAATATTTAAAAAAAATTGATTTACAAACATTTACATGTACTGTTTTTGCAACAAAGATGAACCCAAAACTTTTTTACGTTTTTTTTTTGTTTTCTTTATAATAATTAGTAGCGCTACTATTGCAGTTTCTTCGAAGACCTTTCCGCACGAATGTACAAGAAACACTATGTTAGTCTCCCGGTCCTGGTCGCCCGGTAACACAGTCGCCGGGCGACCGGTCGACAGTGCGCTATGAGCCTTAGACCCAGTGTACTACATAAATACTCTATTATTAATATTACGTGTTTACTTTTAATATTAGGTTACGAGCTGAGTAGCGGTAAGATAGAGCGATTGGAATCACGTGACAGACATAATAAACACACGCCTTTTTCTCAGAAGGATTAGGCAGAGGTGATACCAGAACACCCACGTTTCGCCTTGTATATTCCGTCCCACAATGTGATAGCGGGCGAGCCTATCGCCATATCGGACACAAATTCCGGGCTGACAATGAATAGACAAATCCAATATCACTTTGCCCGACCCGGGATTCGAACCCGAGACCTCAGCTTTTCCAATCGTACCGTAGTACCACTACGCCACCGAGGCAGTCACGTGACAGACTGGCTTAATTTTTTTTTTTAATTTAACATATCAATTCAATTTATTTAATCATAACATTAATAATTCTAAAATATACTTGTAAGCATGTACTGTAGTTGTAAAATAGTTTGGTAGTTTTTATTGTTCACTAGCAAATACCCTATGCCAATCTCAAGTTAGGAAAAGTCTCCATTTGGGCAATGGGTATAAGCATTGTGCTAAGCAGTCATAAGCAGTGTTCTTCGAACTTGTCGACTGTTAGCTAAAATTTCTCACTCACTCAGACTACTAAGTGTTGCCATGTGTTATACACATGTATTGCACACATTATATATTTCTTCCAATTCGCAAAAAAAATTATTACAAAACAAAATAAAAAATAAAATTGCGATGAATTCAGGGCTTAAGATATAAATTATTTTTATGCTTGTTTGGATATTAAGGTTGAAGTAGCTGTTCAATATAAGGCTAACTTATAGAGTTAAAATTACTATTTGTTTCTTTTTTTACTACTGACAACCTGTAAGGAGTGTTGCCAACTTAGTGGATTTTGCACTAAATCTGATTGTTTGGACCCCTCTCATTGGGCAAAAATGGCTTTTAGTGGTTAGTGGATTTTCTAGTGGCTTGGGAGATGCCGAAAATTATTAAAAAGATTATAATCAATCTACTATTCGTTCCGATACATATATGTTATGTTTGGTTGAATAATGATTTCATACATTTTGTTTAATTGTAATACATATTATATGCAAATAATTCTTTAACTGCTATATTAATAATACACCGTGGCCTAAAATGCTCTGTGGCGAACCTTGGGAAAGGCATATTTCCAGCAAAGGACTGCAACGGGCTGATGATGATGATGACATGGCTTAAAATTAACTAGGAAATTATGCAAACAAATTCAAAATTTCATCAAATTGGTACAAAATAAACATACTTATGTGAAAAAAAATGTTGGTGCCACCCCAAATGCTTCTTCTGATGATGACATTTTATTATAATAAATAATACAATTTTTTTTTTCTGAAAGTATCAATAAAAGTTCCGAACAATAGATATTTTCCAAAAATTACATAACATTAATTACTTAACATTTATTTTCATTGTTTTATCATATAATAATGAAACCTCTGCTTAGTGGAAAATTTTACGGTTTTGGGAATCTCGCCACTTGTTAGTGAAGTGTGTGGTGAAGTGTTAGTGGATTTCTGATGGTTTTGTATGTTGAATCTGGTGGGAAACCTGTTTAACTGTCGGTAACACTGGCTGTTAGAAAGAGACACCCACCCGTTAGCGGTCATCCTGCTCGGAACGTTTTTTCAAACAGATATAAACCTAATTTCCTGTGAAATTAAGAATACTTTACAATGTGTAATATTGTATCGTGAAACAGTTGCTATAAAAAACGTTTCACATTCATAACCAATCCCGTTAGGCCATTTGTATTTATTTATCTACGATTTGTCGAATATATTGCGTGGTTGCCCACGATTGGTCAAATAGTTTCTCTATCCAATTTAAACCAATGGTTGATGGTTACGTCGACTAAAATGCCAAAAGTTCAGTATACCTTTCAAGTTCAAGATTTTTATGAAGACTGACATGCGTGTTGAGGCGGATAGCCAGTCAACACTCAACATTGGTGATTGAACAGTCTCATAAATCTAGCGTTGATTTAGTTGGTGTGAAACCGGGCGCAAGTTAAGATAGCCTGCAAGTAGTTGTTGAATAATAAACGCACGTTGGTTTATCCGACGATGAAATACATTATAGTGTTAGGACTCGCTGTCCTGTTACTGTCAGGTGAGTACCGGTCGAATGTCTACGTTGCAAGATTTGTTTAATATTTTCTGCTAATTCAATTCAATGTCGAAGTAGGAATAAAAGAAACTGCTATCAATATTCATCGTACTTTGTAAGTATACGTTGAAAAATCATTGTGTGGCTTAATTCATGCAACTCGCCCATTCCTGTAGCCGATGCGGCGACTAGAATGTTCCTCGCGCTTGCCGTGTTTTGCACCTAGCGCGATAACCAATTGCACGGATAAGAAATATTTGAGTAGAACAAGACTATCATTGAATTATATAATAACATAGTGATATTGTTTTGGGCGTGAGGGAGCAAGGAGAATCTGCTGGCCCCTGGCGTTCGTTCAATAGGTAACATTCTGTGGCTGGTGATGATGAACTGTAATTACTACGAGAGTGCAGATTTTACGTGAACGAAGCTGGCAGGTTACAATTAGTGCTATACTTATTGTATTATGCTTTGTTGTCAGGATGTTCGTATGCTCAAGAAGAAGGTGTAGGCACAGTGGAAGAGGTGACAGTGGACGTTGACCATGGAGCATCTCGGGAGGGCTCTCGTACTGGTGAGTTGGATGTCGCACTCTGTCCTCATGTACTGCTGCAATCTTTTAGTGTTGTAATGTTCATTTATCTTTAATAGATTTGATATACCAGTTGTGGGATTATAACACAAATCAATCATCATGTAATCAATAGGCTCACTGGTATCATAAGTTATCTTGTTATCATAAGGCGTTTAGGCGAAACATGGGTGTCCTGGTTGCATCTCTGCCGACCCCCTTTGGGAAAAAGACGTGATGTTTATGTATCTATGTATCTCGTTATCATATAACCATATACTTTGATAATGCAGTATCCAGCGCTATAACATTGTTCATTTAAATTTTAAACTGGCCCCCCCTTGTTATGGCTGCACTATGCATATGCGGGTGTGGTGGCCTGTTGGTACCTGGTCCGTACCAGGAGCGGCTGCCTACATGGTTGCGGGTTCAAATCCTCTGACTTTTATGTCATTTGTGTATTGATAATCAATAACCATGCACTATAACGTTAAAGGAAAACATCTTGAGTACACCTGCATACCATAACAATTTGTATAAATTTCTATGGTATGTAAAAGTTTGCTAACCTGCACTAGGCCAGCGTGGTGGACTATATGGCCTAACCACTCCCAATCGTACTCTCAATCGTAGAGGAGGCACATGCATGGTTTGGAAACATTTTATTATTGACAACAATTGATTATTTTTGCTTAAGTTTCTCATCTGCTGCTAGCACTCGGAGACATTCTTTGAGCCATTGTGAGTCTTGAATGTGATGATGTAACCTGCGATCACTGCGTGGCACTTCTTCCAAGGTTTTGATATGTTCCCACCACCATCCATACCTTGGACAAGAACAGAAGCAGTTAGCATATACAAATTGTTATTCTATTATTTAGAACTACTGATACTAGGGAATTTTAAAAATAAAAAAATATTAAAAACAATTAAACCCACTTTAAAAGTGCAATAAAAAGAGAGAAATAAAAGCAATATTATAATAAATCTAAAATACCTAAATATTCCAATAATTTTTGAGGTAAATGCCAGCTGGCCATCTATAAGCTATATTACAATTGTATTGTATTGTATCAGCCCATATACGACCCACTGCAGGGCACGGGCCTCCTCTACAATCGAGAGTACGATTGAGAGTGGTTAGGCCATATAGTCCACCACGCTGGCCTAGTGCGGGTTGGCGGACTTACACACTGTAGATTTTTTTTTTAAATCGCTACTGTATGCAGGTTTCCTCACGATGTTTTCCTTCACCGTTAAAGTGTGTGGTGATTGACTATCAATACACACATAACTTCAGAAAAGTCAGAGGTGTGCCCTGGGATTTGAACCCGCGACCACCGTGAACATGTAGGCAGCCAAGTCTGGTCCGATACCACGAGGCCACCACGCACTTATATTACAATTATTTATATTACAAACTATGTGGTAAAACCGCATTGCATAGCTGGTTGGCTGGCACTGATCTCAAAAATTGATGGCATATTTAAGTATTTTAAATTTATTAAAATACATGTTTTCTTTCTAAATGAAACAACATGTTAACTCATAAGCTACAAACTGATTTATTAACAAACAATTAGCAATTACCCACATTAACATTAATAATATTAACAAACATATGACATATCTATCAATGGCTCTGAATCTAAATCTAATCCTGGTGATCCAGGGCTTGTGGCAGTATTAGGTTCTGAAGGTTGATTCTCCCTTTGTGACAACATTAGGTCCACATGCCTCCATTGCAACTAACCAACTTCTGTTCTCACCACATATGAACTGGGACCTTCTACCACCTCTACTACGGCCTTTTTCCATTTCTCATCTGAGCCATATGTGCGAACAAGTACTGGTTGATCAACTCTGAATGATCTGTTTGGTGAGCTTTGTGCTTCATTATCTTATTGAATGTCAGAGCAACTTGGTGCAACATCTGGATGCAAAATAGATACAACTGTCGAATGAATCTGAAAATGTCTGAATTTACAGCTATTTAATATTTCTGCAGAACTCTTACCAGTACAAGAACATGGAACTGTGCAAAGATAACAACCAACAACAACAACAACCGTTATAGTGGTTCTAATAATGTGGCTCTATCTGGCAAAACGTTTTCGTAGAAGTTATATAAACCCAGAATCATATGACCAAGAAAATAAATAATACATTCTGTCACATAAATACATTTAGAAACATTTAAGCAAAACACATATTATTAAATTCATGCAGAACTTCATAGAGACGTTTTTCATGTTTGGCTTTATTCCATCCCATAATGGCAATATCATCTTAAAGTCAAGCAACACCCTCCATATCTGCAAAAGCTGTAGACATTACCCGCTGAAAAATTACTGGTGCTTCATTTACACCAAATGCTAGTAAATTCATTTTCATTAATCTAATAGGCGAATTTAGTGTTAAGAGCATAGCTGTCTTGTCATCGACTTTCAACTGGGTATAAGCCTGTTTCAAATGTATGTAAACTACACATAGGTATTTGTTTTGGGTCTGATTGTGTGTGAGACCTAAAAGTCTCTCGTAGTTTCTGTTACCCAAGACACGAGACTCGATCTTGGTGTGAGGTCAGGAGTATGTATGTGACTGTTGGTTGTATTCATTATTTATTTTATTTTGATAGGATAGTTAGATAATAGATTATTGGTTGTATATTGTATACTTACAAATGTTGGCCTCTTTTATGTTATTGTACTGAGTAGTATTTGCGAGAAAGAGTAACAAACATCCATATGGGCGAACTATGCATCCGATACCATAATACGACCCGTAATGATGACCAATTGTTGCGGTTAGTTTTTGTTGACACGTATTCTGTCATGTGCGAAGTGAACATGAAGCTGGACATGAGAGTGAATTGCAAAGTGTATGGACTGACTGGTGGGCCGTGGTGAGCGGCGCGGCGTACTTGTCCCGCGGGCCGCGCGTGAACATGTCCTGTATACGGCGCAGCGCCAGCGCCTCGAGCCGTGCCTCCTCGCCGCGAGCCGCGCGCGCGCCCCCGCTTTCTCTGCGCGCGAACACCTTGTCCGTCACCGTCGCCGCTGCACACATACATTACCGTTCAAAAGTTTGGAAGTTTTTTTGAAAATGCAAAAGTTCGTTAAATATATTCTGCAAAAATTAGCTATAATAATAAGTGAACGACTTTTTACGACTGTCGACACAATAAACAAACAATTGTTTTCCCGTATTAATTTAGTTTGATCAAATACTTAGATTTTGGCGAAACACGTGTTTTATAACTCAATCCATTGGACCTATTCTTTTTAAACGACTTCAAAAAAAGAGAAGGTTATTAATTCGTCGGAATCTTTTTTTTATGTACATGTCACCGATTACTTGGAGAAGTATACTTCGCAGGTGGTCCCATGAAACATTGGTAAAGATCAGATATTTTTTTAAGGACCTGGAGAGTAAAACTCCACAACTCCTCCGGGGTTATCGATAAACCCCGACGATACGGACTGGTGCAGTACTAAGGCCTTTCGCCCACGGCGATTTTTTGCAGCGATGCTATTGCGAGTCCGCCGCGCGTCACCTGATACCCTGCTTGCCATTTCGACCTGTCGCATACTATATATATTTAATATTATTATTATTAACAACACTTCATCTGACTACCCTTGGAAGACGCAACCCCACCTCACGTCAATTCTTTAAAAATATTCAATTCTTCAATAATGTTTTTTGTATTTTTTTCTAGTGTGTTTTTTTAACCCTATACACTCACATGAAAATCCATTATTTGAACACAGATTGATAATAAAACTCAGGAATTCATGGTTCATTGAGTGTACACGGTAGGGTAAAGAGTAATGAGCAATACAGCAATAATTAATTTCTGTCATTAAACCATAAAATACGCGTAGCTTTTGCAGCGAATAAGTATAACAAGTAATAACACAACAACCGCTGTCATGGCTACATAATAATTCACAAACAACACTGCGGTTCCAGGAAACTGGTTCATGATTTTCAAATGACTCAATAGGTTTTACGTATAGCATACTTATAACAAGAATCTCGATTAAATAACTAAGGAAATAGAAAAAATCTACCTATGTATCAACCTGTGTGAAAGTAAGTTTTTCTTCTGAATATAAACAAGGGTCTGTATCTGTATTTAGCAATTAACGTTAGTGGCTAGCGTCAGTGGCTAAAAATAATCGTTTTATAACAAAACTTCAATGTCGCAGAACGATTATTTTTACAGCAATGCTTCTAGATAAAATGACACATTTAAATACTGACGTAGTGCGAAAGGCTTTACGGGCGAAACATATGAACGACCCGGTTCACGTTGTGGTGCGAACCGCAACTTGAAGGAGCGCGCGTGCAGCGGCCGCGTGTCGTCCGCGCCGCCCGCGCCCCCCGCGCCGCCCGCACTGCGCGCACTGCCGCCCGACGACATGGCGCCGCTCGCAATGCTCCGTGCACCGCGCCGCGCCGCCTCGTCGCGCGGACTCGTTAGATCGATGAGTGGTGTTGACAGATGCGGAGGCGGTGGCGCGCGAGGAGGAGGCCATCTCACCCGACGAGCTGAGCGTGGCGCAGCTGCGCGAGATCCGCGAGCGCGCCAAGAACTATACCTTCCAGACGGAGGTCAACCGCATGATGAAACTCATCATCAACTCTCTCTACAGAAACAAAGAGGTGGTTATTTTGAAATGTTGAAAATGAAAATGCATCACATCAAAGTGTGCGCTTTATTTATGTTTATGTTGCTTATTTATGTAGCGTGTTCGTCATGTTGACAGATTTTCCTTCGCGAACTGATATCTAACGGGTCGGATGCGCTCGACAAGATCCGGCTGTTGTCGCTAACGGATCACAACGTGCTCGACACCAATCCGGACCTGAGTATCCGCATCAAAGCGGATCCCGACAAGCGCCAGCTGCACATCATCGACTCCGGCGTGGGCATGACGGGCTCGGAGTTGATCAACAACCTCGGCACCATCGCTAAATCCGGCACCGCAGACTTCCTTTCCAAAATGCAAGACGTGGAGAAGGTGAGCCACGGCCACGTGTGTCCTCGGCACAGCTTCGAGTTACTCTTCCACAACTCGCACATTCGTTGTTCAAATAGTAAACAATGTGAAACTATTATAAAATATTTATCTTTACTATTTAATAATCATTTAGACCTCGATGTATTTATATGTTACATCATTCATTAATATATATTTTTTAAGTTTGCGCAAAATGTTGAGGTTCATGAACTATCCATTAAAAGCATTTCAGACTATTCAACTGATTCAGTTGTGAATATTCCGCTTCGTTGAATATCAATCGTCAAATCGTACAAAGTACGATTAAACCAACGTTTGAAGGGGAAATGCGTCTGTAGCCGACGCTGAGGCTGGTGGGGGAGTGAGCGGGTGATGAGATGCGTCATGTTGCAGGGCGGCGCGCAGGAGATGAACGACATGATCGGGCAGTTCGGCGTGGGCTTTTATTCGGCTTTCCTGGTGGCGGAGCGCGTGACCGTGGTGTCCAAGCACAACGCCGACGTGCAGCACGTGTGGGAGTCCGACGCCAGCGCCTTCAGCGTGGCGCGCGACCCGCGCGGCGACACGCTGCGCCGCGGCACGCACATCACGCTGCACCTCAAGGACGAGGCCGCCGACTACCTGCAGCCCGACACCATCCGCGCGCTCGTCAAGAAGTACTCGCAGTTCATCAACTTCCCCATCTACCTGTGGGCCTCGCGCACCGAGACCGTGGAGGAACCCGCCGACGAACCCACTGCCGACGCCGACGACGACGCGCAGGTACATGCATACTTCTCATCCTACACTCACATCAACACATATATTTGTCTCGGTGCACTTACACACTAGCCGTCAGGTGGCGGCGCGGTCAATTTGGCGTGCCAGGATAATAAAAATAGAAATTTCAATAAGTTCCATGTATAATTTAGCTGTATTTTGATATTTGTCGCTGGATGCAGGCTGCCTCCAACAGGTCACTAGAAATCATTGGGAGAAGCCTATGCTCTGCAGTAGACTTCCTATGGCTGATTGTTGGATGGATGGGTAATTTAGCAATCATTTTGAGGTTTTTAAGAGAAAGTGACATATTTTGTACCTCAATATTAAGTTTCGAAACTTGACGCCCTAGGTAATATTTTACAATTTTGTAATGACAATTATTAAATTATTTCTTTTAAATTTTTTATGAATAAGTATTTCGATAAAACACACACAAAAGAAAACGAGTTCAACTCGATGAATCAGGTGGAGGACGCGGCCGACGAGAAACCCGAGACCAAGAAGACCGAGAAAACGGTGTGGGACTGGGAGCTGATGAACGATAACAAGCCCATCTGGACGCGCAAGCCCGCCGACGTGGCCGAGGACGAGTACACGCAGTTCTACAAAAGCCTCACCAAGGACTCGTCGCCGCCGCTCGCCAAGTGAGTAGTAGCGAGTGGTGCGGTGTAGCGCGTGTGAGTGGTGAGTGGTGAGTGGTGAGTGGAGTGTACGAGTGCTGGCATGTGGCAGGGCGCACTTCGTGGCGGAGGGCGAGGTGACGTTCCGCGCGCTGCTGTTCGTGCCGCGCGTGCAGCCCGCAGACAGCTTCAACCGCTACGGCACCAAGACCGACCACATCAAACTCTACGTGCGCCGCGTCTTCATCACCGACGAGTTCAACGAGCTCATGCCCAACTACCTCGCCTTCATACAGGTACGTGGCGCCACCCCACACCGCCCCCCAACACTCACCCGCACTCACCCACACCCTCCCGCGCCCTGTTGCAGGGCATCGTGGACAGCGACGACCTGCCGCTGAACGTGAGCCGCGAGACGCTGCAACAACACAAGCTCATCAAGATCATCAAGAAGAAGCTGGTCCGCAAGGCACTCGACATGCTCAAGAAGATCCCCGATGACGAGTACGAACACTTCTGGAAGGAATATTCTACCAAGTAAGTGCTTTTGTACACTATTTCTCCTCGTACTGACCGTATAGTAATCATTTCTGCCATCATAAGCTGTATCATCCACATTTACTATTATTTAACCTGATGTACTTGACCATAGCAAGTACATCTGGCTTATTTTCTTTTTCATGAAGATAAACCATTATAACTTTATAGTAATAAAACTTTATTTGCCAAAGTTACAAAAGGCACAATACAAAGGCATGGCATATGATTTGATATCACAATATTATACTCGTAATTTAGAACTGCTGTTTGCTGAACTACGTTACACCTGTGTTTCAACACACGGCGCCTCTCCCATTAGGAGCAATACATTCAAATTGCCTAAACAGCCGTATTTTTTTTTTAAATCAAATTATCAACTTATAGCAGTGTACCTTTCTATACAGGGCAGTGGCGAAGGGTGATTTTTTTAAAAAGGGAAGCCGAAGCTCAATACGCGAAATAAGTGTGTTTATACCTACTGGTCCTACATAGGGAAGACAATGCGACTGATACTTGATAGTAAACATAGTGCAGTCCGGATTGAGTAGATCAACTTATCGTGAGATGCTTCAGAGAATTAGCCCGAAACGCGACACATTTACGTAATATGTATTATGTAGGTACGTGTATCCTTATATCCGGACGTTTGCGAATATCCAACCGCCAGCAAATTATTCCTCCGTCAATGTCACTCACCAAACGAAACGATTGCGTTTCGTATGATGGCATCTACGTACTGCGGTCGTCAATTATATTTTAATATTTCCAATATACAAAAGTTGCAATGTCATCATGTGAAAATTAAAAAAGTATATTTTTAAACCGCACATGAATATAAGATTAATAAAGAAAAATTAATGATCTAGATACAATGTTAACAAGTACGTTAGCCGCGCTTTTATTAGTTGTATTATTAGTAGTCGAGCACTTCCTAAAATCTAAACAGTAAAGTTATTTCCGAAATTGACAATCTAAACATGTACGTCCCTCACGATTATTAATTTCCATTACAACATAATAATACTATTAATATTTATGTACATTTTGTAATTTAAAACATTATAAACTAAATGCGTGAACCAGCTAATACTCGTATACTGTCAAAATGTTAATACAACACTTACAAATGCAGTGATATCTACACAAATACACACATAAACACACAAAATGCTGAAGAGCCGCAGCATGCCTCCTGCTTTTTTAACGGAAATTGAACCTTAAATCATTATAAGTTTAAGGTACAATTTTGCGTGATTTGTTGCAAACTACACAACCTTGTCACACCAATGCGTAACATGCAGCCGACGCGGGCGGTCGGCGCACGGGCCGCGCCATTGTTATTCAATAAGCCGAACAATTTTGGCAGTAATTCGCCAGAGGTCGCAACGCGGCGCAATCTAATTACATGTTTGCTATGCGCCTCCGCAGTAATATTTACCTATGTGGCCGACAGATGTCGTTGAATAAAATGAGTTTAGATATTACATAAATAATTTTGAAAAATTTGCTTGTTTATAGTGTAATGATAAATTACAAAAGGTAAGCCGCAGGGAATCGAGTTATATGGAGCCTTCGCCACTGATACAGGGTGTCCCAGAACTAAGTGATAAACCAGTAACGGGAGATAGGCCAACCTATGAGGGCACAGCAACAAAAAATATTATAGTCCTGTCCTCGATACTTTTTAATGAACAGCCATTCTAGTAAACATTTAAAAAAATCTACTTTGACCAACACTTGTAGCATTGAGATATGTGACTTCTTTAATTTATTATTTTAAATGACGTTTTGCAATGGTTAATAGATGAGCTTTAACAACTGCATATCACATTAAATCAAAACAAGTCTATATTTCAAAAAATATGATCGAGTTCCTCAAAGATTTTTAAATTATTTAATTATCAACTTTGAGACGACGTACAGGAAAAAATATATGTACTATAGTACCCATGGCACGTTTTAAAATCTTTAAGAGTTTTAGATTTTTAGAATCTTTGTCTGTTTGTCTGTGTGGTTGTATGCGATGAACTCAGACACGGCTTATTGGATTTCGATGAAAATTGGTATGTAGGTAGCTGACACCCTGGATTAACACTTGGCTACTTTTTATCCCGAAAAATGTGGTGTTCCCGTGGCGTGGGATGAGGGAGCAATTTCGATATATTTGTTACTTTTGAAGTAAAACTTCTTTAAGCACGCTTGACTTGGGGAGTAAACTGGTGAATGCGTTACGAAAGCGTTACGGAAGTCGTGTAGCACTGCGAGGCCAACGGAAGTTGAAAATTGTCAAAGGAGATCAATGATTAATGAGATCAGTCAATTTGGTCCAAGTACGGAAAAAAAATTCATGGTGACTATAAAATCAGGCGTATTTTTTTAGGTTTATTTCTCACTTTATTTTCATCCTACACCATCGGAATAAGATTTGTAAAAAAAATAAGGATATATAAAATATTTCTGCAATTTTCTATTTGACACCTGTCAAGTCATTAGTATTAATTAGTATAGAGCCACCAAGTTATCTGTTCAGTCGGAAGTTCGGAATCGTCGCTAGTGAGGAATTGAGTATTGCCACTTTAAAAAACTTTTAGATTAGAGTAAATTAGAGAATTATATACACAGTTATGTATCTTATAAAATACGGTAGAAACGACACGGTAATATAACATTACCGTTGGCAGTGTTTTGGTAAAAAAAAAAATGTCCATCTACAGTAATTATCGTATATCTGATAACACTGGTTTAGTTCCAATTATGGCCACATGAACAGATAAGTTGGTGGCTCTGTACTTGTGAAATATATTTGTCAAACTTCGTTGTTTATTCATTTGTCCCGAAAAGTACATATTATGTGTATTTAAAATTAAATTGATAAGAATGCGTTTTCATTTTGTGATTGAGTTATTTTGTGTTTATTTCTATCTGGATCCAGCCCCACTGTAGCACATATAAGCTTAAATGTTTGTCATCGCCATGTATGCAATAACTATGAGAAATCATTGTTCTCCCGAAGCCAACAGCTTAGACGTGACACCGACCGTGAAAGTCAGTAGGAATTCATCCTAAATAATTGTTTTCTTTTTCATTATTGTATAAGGTAGATTCAGATATTTTTTCATGGTAACACCACAGTGACTAGCTTGAAGTATCAAACTAATATCATCATCAATATATAGAGCTAGAGATATATATATATATATATATATATATATATATATATATATATATATATATATATATATAGAGCTAAAGAAGTTTTACTTCAGTCGTATGGCCCAAAGCACACTCGTTTTTTATTTTGTACTCAAATGGATAGGATGGGACTGGATTACATATCTTGAGTGAGAATGAGACGAGACAAGGCGGGATATAACGGGACTAAGCGTAATTAATTCGGAAGCTAATATAATAAATAAGTGACTGGCACAAAGCGTAATTAATTCGTTTACGTTGATTAGAAAATATCTAACACTCGCTGGCCCCGTAATTATCATCTTAAATCATACCGTCTTCTACCTTCTAAAAATAAGCTTGCGTTTTGGTCAAGAATAACAGAGATATGGTTATAAAAACATGAATGAAGTGACACGAGCGAGTCGTTTTGCGGCACAAGTTCGATGATTCTGTAACGCCGCGTGCGCCCGCAGCATCAAGCTGGGCGTGATGGAGGACCCCAGCAACCGCTCGCGCCTCGCCAAGCTGCTGCGCTTCCACTCGTCGCACGCCCACACCATGACGTTCCTGGCGGACTACGTGGCGCGCATGAAGCCCAAGCAGCACCACATCTACTACATCGCCGGCGCCAGCCGCGCCGAGGTACCCACACTTACATTTCACCACTATACCCGCTAATACGCATGTTGACTATTTTTTGAAATTGCTTTTGTTTTATAGATAGGCCCTACATAAACATTGCCCAAAAGTCCCCCCGAAGTCCAATTGCGTTGAAATGATCCAGCGTTGAGTATGTTCATTGGCGGCAGTTATCACTTACCATTAGGGTCACCTAACAAGCATACATGTCAATGTATGCATACATAATGTAATTCGCCTCGAGTGCCTTATCTTCATTTATCAAGACTACGGAGTTATGAATGTTTTTGATCTTTCAATGTAAAAAGCCACCGACTGCACTTCGTCTTTCAGGTCGAGAAGTCGCCATTCGCGGAAAGGCTCGTGAAGCGTGGATACGAAGTTCTGTACCTCACGGAAGCGGTAGACGAGTACTGCCTGTCCTCGCTCCCCGAGTACGACGGCTTCAAATTCCAAAACATCGCCAAGGAGATCTTCGACCTCGAAGAGAGTGAGTGTCCCCGACTCGCCGCCCCCTCCCCCTCCCCCGCCCCCTAGTGTGACCGGGCGCTGTGTCCGCAGGCGAGCAGCAGAAGGAGCGCCTGGAGGCGCAGCGCGCGCAGTTCGAGCCGCTGACGCGCTGGCTGGGCGACAAGCTGGGCGCCTGGGTCACGCGCGCCACCGTGTCGCGGCGCCTGGCGCGCTCGCCCGCCGCGCTCGCCGCCACCGCCTTCGGCTGGACCGGCAACATGGAGCGCCTCGCACTCTCCAACGCGCACCAGAAGGCCGACGACCCGCAGCGCCGCCACCACCTCACGCAGAAGAAGATGCTCGAGATCAACCCGCGCCACCCCATCATCGTGGAGCTGCTGCGCCGCGTGCAGGACGACCCCGACGCCGCCGACGCGCTGGAGGCCGCGCACACGCTGTACCGCACGGCCGCGCTCAGGTGAGTGGCGCGGGCGCCGCGCGTGCCGCAGTGTGGGATGACACTGACGCGGGTTTGTGTCGCCAGGTCGGGCTACATCCTGCAGGAGGGGCAGGCGGTGGAGTTCGCGGAGTCGGTGGAGAAGATGATGCAGCGCTCGCTGGGGCTGCCGGCCGACGCGCTGCCCGACGACGAGCCCGAGGACGACGCGGCCGACGCCGAGCCCGAGCTCGACGCCGACGCCGAGCCCGAGGCCGACGACCACGACGAGCTGTAGGGCGCAACACTACCGCGGCTGTATTCTACTTTCTAAGAGTATTTTATGATATAGAGGGAACGCCGTTCTACATTTGCGTCTTCAAAAACGTAAATATCTTCACATTCGTAATGTTGGTAAGTCGGTTATATTAGTGAAAATTTAAACAATTAAATAACTATTAATTACTATAAATTTTGTTGGTAACCGAAAAAATATTTAGTTATTATCTGTCTAAAACGAGTTTGAGTAAAATTCAATTACCCTAAACTAGTTTTTATTTTTTTTCTTTTTCAAATAATATCTTGCATGTTAGACAACCTGACAACCACAATTTTTACCTACGTTTTTGAAGTACCAGCGCTCCCTGTATATTATAAATACTGTAGGTATACTCTTTAAATTTTCCAGTATGTAATGTGACATGTGCCGTGTGAGAACCGTGAGTGCATTTTTTTTATATTCTGTATGCGTGATAGTAATGCGAACTGTGAAATTGTAAATAAATTATATTTATTAATAAGGTTTTTTTTTTTGGCCGATGTGGGTGACGTTGTAACGTAATGTTAAAACTTAAAATGAATATAATTATTACTCGAACAGCGCCGCGCCCCCGGCCACCCTCCCGCACCCCGTCGGGCATTCTCGCCAGACGAACGTATTCAGCTCTGCTCAATTTCTGTTGCTAATAGAAAGAACAAAGAACGAAAGAAACATTTATTTGTTACAAGCAATTGATTACAGCTATGCTTATATACAGGGTATCAGGGGCGTGCGCTCCTTGTAGGCAGAAATGCAGTGCTTTACTTGTCATTCACCGATGTTTTAATAAAACGTTCGTACTAAAAATCTATAAAAGAAAAAGTTTTTGTGACCGAGTACTACGCCGCATACCCAGTGTCATAATCCTCTGCACGCCGCTGCAGGATATATTAAGACTGCTACGAAAACGAAGCCAAGTGGTAGTTTTAGTGACATTAGACACAATGCAACTAAAATTTTTGCAAAAAAATCAACGATTTGTTTTGTATTTTTTTCCTATCATCGTATTTGGGTGGTAAATACAGCATTTTCCTAAAAAAATAATGTACATCCTTTTATTTTTAAAGAACCTATAGTACACAAGGCTTTAAATTATAATTTTAGCAAAATCTATATATTTACAACCCAAACACAATGATATTTAAAACATTACAAAAAAAATGGTCGTGTTGCAAAATTGTTTGTTGCATAATTCAACTGTATAATTCTACTTGTATGGTACTAATATAACAGTGCTTGTAACAAAACGGCTCATGCTCAGCATGTGCTGGTAATAAAACCAACGCTGGTCTTCCGCAAGGCCGGTAAGTGAAGTCATAGGCGCCAAAAACATAATAAAAATAAATTGAAAAAAAACGAGTTATACTAAACTATTTTATTGTATCAATGGCTAACTAATAGTACTAACAAGTCATCATCATCATTGGCCTTAAGCGTCTATTTCAGACAATTTAAATATTGTTAAATGGATGAACTTTGTTTTCGTAGCTGTATAATCCAATTCTAGAGTGGCAGAATCTACCACACGATCTGCAGGTATACATCACGCTACGAACTATGCGGGTAAAATCGCGGGGCATAGCTGGTCGGCTGGCACCGACCTCAAAAATTGTTGGCATATTTAGGTACTTTAGATCTATTAAAATATTAGTTATATTTCTCTCTTTTTATTACGCTTTTGAAGTCGGTTTATTTTATTTTTTATTTGAAGTCGATTAAAAATATCTACATATTGTAAATAAATAGTAGTGGCGGTACTTCCATACAAGCCCAAAAGCCCGGCTTGCCCTACTTAATACGCAAATACATGATAATGAACAGAAACCATTACATTGAATACATTACAGTAATTTATTACGACACATATACCATTTTTGAATTTACCGCGTTCGGTCGCGTCGCGACGCAATCAATGAAACGCAGCTACGAGCGACGCTTGTATTAAATTCATTCAATAATTTAACCTCTCGCGTAGCTTCACGCATTTTCTAAAACACGGAACTCGCATTCATTATATGTCTCTTTCTCTCTCGTGTGCTTTTACGAGGCTTTGGAAACTTATGCTGTCTCTTTCACACTTACGGTTGAAATGCTACACTCTGCCACTACGAATGTATAGCAACAGATATGCAACTATAGCAATTTGTACTAAAAAATCGGACAGAAAATGCCTGGTTTCGCGGAGTTGAACATCGTACGTTTGAAGGTTGTCGTGTGTAACATTATTAGTTTAGTAAATTATATTTGTTATTATTAAATTATGTTTGTTCCTTTTTGAAATTATTTTATCATTTTTTAGGTAAAATTGTTGTGGTTTTTATATTTTTTTAATAAATTGTAATTGCATGTTGTAATGTTTATTTTTACGTTATTTTCGCAATTTCTGAACGAACTCGTTCTAACTTCATAGGTGTTTTGGCATTGTGCAATTGTAAATAGTTCTGTTTTTAGGTTAATGATTAGATTTTTATGTTCATTAAGCTTTTTGAAACGAAAATGAGTTGTATTGTTGCCTGTGATGGTTTAAGTGTGATGGTAAAAGTGTTCATTGCTGGTATAAAGGTAATTTAATTCAATTATACTGAAAAAAAAACTGGCGCGAAAACAACGCCGGGTTTGTGCATTTCTTAAATTCGTGGTAAATTACAGGAGGCATTTATCAGTTCAGTTTTAAAGAACTATCTACGTAATTTGATTTCTACATGCTCCCCATCAAATAGGTTATTAAACAGTCGTGTTTTACATGTTTTTCAAGCGACACTTGTATATTAGAATGTTTGTATTATGTATGATTTTAATAACTTAGGTGGACCTTTCAAAAGGCATGTTATTACTTGTAATTTATAAAAACTTAACGCTAATGCATTAATAATATTTTCTGTCCGCAATTTCGGTTAACTGCGAAGTAATCACGGCAACATAGTAGCTACCGTTGTGCTAGTGTACCTACTAGAAGTGTTCAGTAGTAAGTGTATTACCAAGTTACGGTTGCATATCCACATGTAATCTATAATTTTATTAATCTTAATATTTTATAGATTGTTTGTTAGGTCTGCTGACGTACATTTGTTTTCTTCGTTCTTAGTATTTTTTTTCTTTTAAATCAATATGTATTATACGTAAAAAAAGTTTTGGGCTTGCCCTAGGTACTTCAAAACCCTAGGCACGCCACTGATAAATAGTGACGTGATTCAGGGTTTTGGATGTCACATTATACGGCAACAAAGATGAAATAGTGTATAGAAGTATTGCATTTTTTATAATAATATAGTATTGTTTAATTACATTGACAGAACCCGTGGCACAGTTAGCTGAAATAGTTAATCACGCATCCGATATATTAATAAATATTAAGCAAATATCAAAAGTGTAAAAATAAAGTGAAGAAATGACTGATCTTGTAGAATTTATAATAAAATACAAGACTATAAAATTGTAGGGATACATGAACTATAATCGACAATTTTTTTCGACAACATATTATTGATAGAGACTATCATTCAGTCAACCTCTGAAATCGCAAATCAAGCAAACTAAATATTAATAAAAGTTTACCAAGTATCAACAGTGAGAAAATAAAGTTAAGTAATAACTGATATTGTAGAATTAATATTAAAATATAAGACTATTAAAATGAAGGGTAACGTGTATTGTCATCGACCATTTTTATCGACAATACATTATTGATCAAAACTGTCAATGAATCTAGCAAATTGTGGTTAAATTAATACAAATTCACGTATTTGAAATGTTTTTTATAAGCAATGGATGATTTCAGCGCATTTAAATAATGAATTACGATATTATTTTCTACCGCTTTGCATAGAAGGTTTGTCTTATAATTCTAGAATATTGGCACTAAACAATATTGAAAAAAGTGGCACTCACCAGTGAAAACTGCAACTATTCGGGTATTTACACTTAGATGAATCTCATCCAAGCACTGCAAAACTCACCAAAATGTAGTACTTTCAATAAAAATAGCTTCGTACTGAAATAATAAGTACTGTACTGTACCATAGTCCCACTGCAGAGCACGGGCCTCCTCTAGAATCGATACCACGATTGAGAGTGGTTAGGTTACATACTATAGAAAGTTTTACAAATCGCTCTGGTATGCAGGTTTCCTCACGATGTTTTCCTTCGCCGTTATGGTGCGTGGTGATTGTCTTTCCATAATAAGTAATTAAGCAAAATTTGTCGTTCGCTTATTTCACATACTTTACGCTAGGCTAAGCTAGGCTGCTTTCCTATCGGCGTGTTGTCTTGCCGTGCATCTCGCATTAATGTATGATTTAAGTCATAATATCTCTTTACATTGCAAATCTACGGTATACTACATCTATGGTTTTACCTAATAAAAAACTAATTGATTTAAATATTCGCACATTATTACGGCTCCGTACGTAAAAAGGTACCATTTTATGATACAGGGCTATCCTAGTGTAAGTACCAGCAGTATCTCAATACACTTGTTACCTAGCACATATTATTATAAATTGTATTTCAGTCTTTTTTTTTATATATTTTGGTTAAGGAAGGAAACTAATAAATGTTTTATTATTATTATTATTTATTTAAGAGTTTTTCTCTCACAAAATTAGATAATTTTGGTAATCAATGAAAACCACGAACCTAAGCCAAGTGGGGTTCAGCTTCATTGTTTATTTCTATGGGTTCCTGCAAAAACTTTCGTACGATTCGGTACGTGTTCAGTATGACTCCATGATAATCTCCTTTTTTTGAAGTCGATTAAAAATAAAGAAATAAAAATATTTTTTTAAAAATTAAACCGACATCAAAAGTGTAGTAAAAGAGAGAAATAAAACTAATCTTTTAATAAATATAAAAAACCTAATTATATAAACATTTTTGGACGTATAGTTGTGATAGTTGCTTTGATCAACATCTATACATATAATTAATTTGTACCCGATCGATGTCTGTACATGGAAATAAATGAGAAAGACTAGTATGGGGTGACTATATTAACGTAGTAGAACTCAAAACAATGATTTTTAGAATTTTTGTCTGTGCGGTTGTGCGCGATGAATTCAGACACGGCATAATGGATTTCGATGAAATTTTGTATAGAGGTAGCTGACACCCAGGATTAACACTTAGGCTACTTTTTATTACGAAAAATGGATTGTTCCCGTGGCGTGGGATGTAGGGAGCAATTCCGATATATTTGTTACTTTTTTGTCCCCAAATGGATGGGGTGAGATTGGATTACATATATTGAGTGAGAATGAGATGGGACACGGCGGGATATAACGGGACGGGACAGGATGGATTTTTTTTTACAAAGATAACCACGCAAACGGAGTTGCGGGCAGAAGCTAGTCTTATATAAAATTCAACTTTTATACTATAACCCCGGTAATGATATCTAACAGTATTGTGACTCGGCGCTGCCCTTGAAATAACTACCTACAGCTGCGCGGACACGCGATAGGGCTGTCAATCCACAGTACCTATTTTAATTTCATCTATTTGCTTGACTTTATTTCGAGTTCTGTGATTGTTAATATTATAATACTTATTTCAAAAAATGAAGTTTGTTGTGAATGAAATTGAAAGTGTTTATTAAAAAAACATATTGTGTTTTATTATTAGTAGATTTAATAAAAATACCACCTTTTTGTAAATTTGAAAAATATTTGCGTTTCGACTGACACGTACAAAAAGCTTTACTGTTAAATTTAATTGTATAAAAAATCCGCATTCGGATAAAAAGTTTAATCAAATATGCTTTTGGGAAACATGAATAAGGAGGAGTAAAAGGAATATATTTAACTTGGTTGTAAATACCTGTAGCTACTTTACAATTGATATGTTTTGTTTTTAAATGATGTTCGGAATATTTCCTCCATTTTTTCTACATATTCAACGAAATCATCACTGGGTACTATTAAAAAATAAGTAAGTAAGTACTTGTACTTATATCAATTATATATCACACCGTCCATTCGTCACAGTGCACTGCGCAGCGGCGCGGGGCATTCGCTACTGGTTGTGTACCGAGTGTTTACCGAAATCGGGGCGCGTAGGTATGACTCACGTTTCGAACGTTTGTATGAAGACAGAACACTTATACAGGGTGGCCCAGAAGTCACTTTACATTTTGAAAATTAAATAACTTTTTCTTAAATGACTGTATTTAATTAATTCTTTTTTATTACAAAGCTTAGAGTGTGTAAGTTAGTTCTGACTTAGTGACGAAAGATAATGTCTCTTAAATAGCCTTCATTCTCGTTTTCACAAAGTCGAGCTCTTTCTAAGCTATTCTCCATGACACTTCTTAACATCTGAGGTTGTAGGGAAAGAATTTCCTGTCGTATGTTTGCCTTAAGTTCTTGAATAGTTCGGGGCTTATTTGCATACACTTTGTCTTTAAGATATCCCCAAAGCCAAAAGTCCGGAGCTGTCAAATCAGGAGAACGTGGAGGCCATTCAAAATTGGATTTAAGAGAGATTATCCGATCCTGAAACATTGCAGTTAACAACTGCATTGTGGCTCTAGCAGTATGTGCAGTTGCTCCATCTTGTTGCCACCAATACCCTGCCATGTTTACTAACTGAGGTTGAACAAAATTCGCTAGCATGTCTCGATATTTCTCAGCAGTTACAGTTACAGCATTTTCATTTTCATCTTCAAAGAAGAAGGGCCCAATAACCTTTTCTGATGTTACTCCACACCATGTTGTGACTTTAACCGGGTGCAATGGACTCGCATGAACTTGGCGAGGATTTTCGGAGCCCCAGAATCTGGTATTTTGCTTATTTACATGTCCATTCAAATGAAAATGAGCTTCATCTCCCATAATCAACTTGTGAATAAACTCATTGTCATTTCTTGCAGTTCTCTGAAACCTAACAGCATAATTTACTCGTTTCTGAAAGTCTGCTGGTTTCAAAGATTGCACTAATTGAACCTTGTAAGGGTACATGTGCAAGTCTCTTTGAATGCGCTGCAGGGAACTCCGTGAGATGCCAAGTTCTTGACAACGCCTTCGAGTGGATGTGGTTGGGTTCTCTTCAATGCTACGGCTCACAGCTTCAGTACTTTCACGTGTACGTACTGAACGACCTCGTCCACTTCTAGTCCTATCACTTACAGAGCCATGCTGTTGAAAACGCGTCACTAAGTTCCTTATTGCAGGCCTACTAGGGGGATGTCGAACATTAAAATGGCGCATATACGATCTTTGCGTTGCAACAATTGACCGTCCATTTTCAAAGTAAAATTCAATTATCTTCACTCGTTGTTCTGTTATAAACTTATCCATGCAAAAAATTTCCATGAATTATATTTTTTAATTCTGAAAAGAGAAAAAGAAATATATTAATAGAAAAAAAGTTATTTAATTTTCAAAATGTAAAGTGACTTCTGGGCCACCCTGTATATCATTACCTTGCTATAACGCCGCGCTGGCTAATCTTCAAACTTAAATAAAAAAAACAAATGTTTACACGAAGTAACTTTTTAATCGACTTCAAAAAAGGAGCCTTGTGTAGCCTAACCAGTGCTGCCTGATTGCGGATTCTCAATGGCGGATATTCGCATCAGGCAGTGTGATGTGCGGCGTGAGCTATTGTCTTTATGTGCGGAAATCCAGTAGTCCGGACGGAAAACCGGCGGTGGTTGTAAGGGGTTGTGCAGCGGAGCTGTCTCGTATACAGAACGAAGTAAAAAACTATGGGCAATTTTTGTAGACATGGACATTGTTTTATTTGACATTTAACAAAATTATGCAAAAGACGCCGTATTTAGATATTATTTAATCTAAGTATACATTTTTGAATTTTATTTTATTTGGTCTCCGATCAATGAAAAATAAAAAAAAAACAGGTCATTTTACATTGGTTAGTCGTTCACACTTGAACTTCTATAACGTCTGCTGTCAACCAAAATCTGTTTTCGGTATGGTCTCTGGACCATACTATGTTGGTTGGAGAGTGTTTTCCTCGCAATTTTTCCATTTTCTAATAGTTATTCTACTATTTGGGATGGATATAAATACAACAAATCAAAAACCATAAAAATCCGTCCAACCGTTCTCCAGTTATAAGTGTTCGAACAAACACGACATTGTTTTTTATAAGACTAGCGGCCCGGCCCGGCTTCGCCCGGATGAAGGTAGTTTTTTAAGTCCGGTCCATATCAACAACATATTATTTCCAGTACTCTTTTATATTTAAACTCAATGTGACCGCCTTCGACTATATTGCTATAGTTTTAAGATTCCGTACAATATTTCTTCCCTTATACTTTTATCGCTTATTTCAACCCCCTCAAGCCTTTTCTTCACAAAAAAAAAGTAGCCTATGTTCTTTCCAAATGTCTAATCTATCACTGGATCAAATTTCATTAAAATCGATGCTGTGGTTTAGGCGTGAAAAGGTAACAGACAGACAGAGTTACTCTCGCATTTATAATATTAGTAAGGACTAGCGGCCCGACCCAGCTTCGCGTGGGTGCAGATAGTTTTTGAATCCAGTCCATATAGAAAACATATTATTTTGAGTACTAACTATTTTATATTTAAACTCATGACCGTCGTCGACTATATTGCTTTTCCCGTCCCGTTCCGTTATTATCTTGTTCTGCCCCGACTCATTCTATTCAATGACGAAAAGCATACAATGCTGTCCTCTCTTGTCCCGTGCCATCCATTCGCGTTTGAAAAGCAGTAAATATGTATATTTGAATTCCTTACTCATCCCACGGGAACACTAATTTTTTTCGGGATAAAAAGTTATCTATCCCTATACCAAATTTCATCAAAATCGGTCCAGCTTACATACAAACTTTTGCGTTTATTAATATTAGTAAGGAACCTTTATTTCACCCACTGAGACCTCTTATCCAAAACAAAGCATATTAGCATTTAAAAAACAAGATATATGAATTGATAAAAAAGTTCAAGATGAATTTCGACTATGAATTTTGATTGATCGAATAAAGGGTGCCTCAGATAGCAATTTTAAGACCAATCGAATCAATTACAAAAAAACTTCAAAATGGCGGCCATAATTTTCGATCCTAACTTTGAATTAAGATAAGCGGAAAAAGAGTGCCTTGGTTATCGATTTTAACAACATTGGATCAATAACGAAAAAGATTAAAATGGAAGTCAGCAATATTAATTCTGATTACGAAATTGAATATTTGATATTTAGAAAACTAAAATAAAATAATGAAAACAATGCAAAAAGTATAACGTTGTTCCTGTCTTGGTGATTTCTATTAATTAATTTCTATCTCAAGCAGCGCTTAGAAACTTCGTTCAAAGCAAACCACTTTTCGTCCCTTCAGGGCTAATAAACAAAAACTATGCATGATATTATTTTTCATTGGTGATTATGAGTCAAATTATGAATTTTTGACATCATTAGCTTTAGCGGTTTTGATTTTCCGTATATTTCTTCAATTATTTTATCCTCATAATACTGTTTTTTTCCAAAATTAATGCATGCCATTATTTTTCGTTTATAAGAAGTAGCAAAATTTAAATTTTCATGCAAACATCTTCAGCGGTTTCGATTTTCAATGTAAAATTTCAACCCTTATTTTAACCCTTTTAGGGTTAATTTTAAGGAAACAAAGTATGCAGATAATTTTGTTTTTAAATGTGTAACTAAAGTGCCAAGGTTATCATCTGCAACTTCAACTGTTTAGATTATGCCATATAAACTTTTATCCCTTATTCAACCCCTTCAATCCTTTTCTTTACAAAAAAATAGCCTATGTTCTTTTCCAAGGTTTAATCTCTCACTGTATCAAATTTCATTCAAATCGGATCTGTGGTTTAGGCGTAAAAAGAGTTTAGAGTTAGAGTTACTTTCGCATTTATAATAGTAGTAAGGATTTCCTTCATCGCTGGCTTAACTAATCCCGATGCTATGGACGATAAACGCAAAAATGTTTTAACCGTACCCAATCTTTATAATAAGTCTCAAATCTTACGATTTACCGTAGTTCGCGATTTTATTGTACATAGTACATATGTATAATAAGAATAAGATATCGCGACCTTCTATAAAATTTATTTCATAGCTTGAGACCGCCAGCTTTATCGACATGATAAGATCGACAGTGCATGGTGCAGCATGATCCTTCTAGCACATATGCAAACTTCACACTATCAAACCTCGTTTTGGTCTCACTCAAAATGTTCTATTATCGATCGACGTTAAACTATATCTTTGGGATAACCTTAGTCAGGTAAGTGAAGCTGCGGGAAAAGCCAGTGATTTATAAAACATTTTTAAAATTGATTTATAGCGATGATATAATGAAAATGATATCAGTGAAAAAAAGAATTGACAACAATGATATATTTAATATAAAAAAAATTCAATAGACATATAATACCAGCGGCTCGGTCGCACCAGGCCACATTGTATCACCTGCAATACTGTTTGAATTATACCGCACGAGTGTGAACGTCGTCTATTTGAAATGAAGCGATCGAACATCACAGAAACGTCCGGACACGATACAACGACGACGCACGGAGCGGCTCGAGTGGCGCCAGCCAGTCGCGACGTCACACCGGCAGCACCGTGCGCGCCGCCTGCTGCCGCGCCGACACCTTCGCGCGGTTGTACGCCAGCACGCCCAGCGCCGCCAGCGCCATGCCCGCCAGGTTGAGCGGCGGCGCCGGGTTGCGCAGCACCACCAGCGACGCCGCCACTACCGCTGCGCGTTTCGCCGCCGACGCCACCGCGTACGCCAGCGGAGACACGCGTGACAGCACGCTGAACGCCGCTACCGCCTGCAGCCACGCCAGCAGCCCGTCCGCCGCCAGCAGCGGCGCCGCGCGTTCCCACGCCACCGCCGCGCCCAGAAGCGCGCGCGCGTCGCGCCACGCCCACACGGGCAGCAGCAGCGCCAGCGCCAGCTGCGTGAGCGCGGCCAGCAGGCGCAGGTGGTGCGCGCCCGTGTCGCGCAGCGCGCGCTTGGAGTACAGGTGCTGCAGCGCCAGCAGCGCGGCCGCCGCCAGCGCCGCGCCCAGCCCCAGCGCGTCGAACTGTAGCTCGGTGGCCGAAGCCACGCCCACGCCGGCCGCGATCACCACCAGCGCCACTTGCACCCCGGCCGGCTGCCGCTCGCCGAACAGCACGCGCGCCAGCCCCGCCGTCCACAGTGGAGTTGTCGCCTTCACTGTAGATTGCGAACACTTTGACGTTGTGACACGTTTTAAACTGCACATAAATATGAATGGTCAGATACAAAACAATATGAATTTGTAATTGCCACAATGTGTAGGATTTCAAGCCACTAACCTACATGTTAGTGTCTAATTAACACGCTTTTATTAGCTTCGCCTATGTGTATCTAATGTATGTAATGGTGCGTCCACACTGCCGCCTATGATGGGCCACGATGCGTTCAGCAACATTCGACACAATTTTTGCATTTCTCGAGACGAGTGAGCCTAGGTAACGCGTTTTATTCGTGCGTTAGTGCTTGTTCACGTAGGAACGCGCGGACACGGTGGCGGGAGCGGGCGTGATAGACGTGGCGAGTCGTGTTCACATTAACCGCCACGCGTTTACGCGAGTGTCAGAGATTGAAAAGTTGGACGACGATCTTTTATTTTTAATCGAAAATTCATACCTAAGGTGGGAGACGATAAATATTAGAATTGGTGTGCACGAAATTAATAAAGAAAGACAACAAAATGGTGAATTTCACACTTTGTGTAGTAGTAATTCGAGCGACAAGTTCAAACTAGTTGAACTTACCGGACGTCGCGAGTGAATCGCCTACTCCGCCGCTAGTTCGACGTGAACACAAACAACTCAAGCGTTTGATATAGCCGCGAGCGCACCGCACGCGTTTGTCGCTAGCTGGCCCGCTACTTACATCGCACGTGCGTTTCGTACGTGAACACTTGGACAACATCAATATGTTTGATATTTCGCGACTTCGCCCGCCCCCGCGCCCACATATCAACGTGAACAAGCACTTAAATTACACGTTCCGCGCTATTATACACACGGGAGCAAAAAAATCAACTCAAACTTTAAACTGTCGTTGTAACGTCTCTGACAAAAAAAATAAAACCTAAATACCATTGTTTATCCTAAATTCTAGGTCTTAGATTTTAAATGAGCCTAGGTTTAATAAAATTAATGGTTTGGTTCACTACTAAACGTCAGGTTTAGTTTTAAGTAGCGGAAAAATACTAAAATGACAAGTGAAAAATAAAAAAATAAAACAAGTTGATGTCAGTTTTTTTTAAATGAATTACAAACGAAACATTATCAATATTTAGTGTTAAAGGGGGGGGCCCTTTCCCTAATTATTATATGAACAACATTATTCTGCGGTATAGCTTCCCAGTCCTCCGAAAGTACAGCTTTAAGCCCGTCTTTGGTTGCTGGGATAGGATTTCTAGCTCGAACTTTCCCTTCCCACACCCATTGATTGATCCCACAAATGTTCAACAGGAATTATAAGTCCACGCTGGCCAGTCCATAATTTTAATGTGCACTTCTTGTAGGTATTGTCGTACGCAGGTTGCTGTGTGAGGACGGGCATTGTCGTGCATTAGAATAAAGTTTTCGCCTATAAATCCTGCGTAAGGAATAACATGCTCTCCCAAAATTTCTTCAATATATCGTTCTGCAGTCAGACCTCTTTGCCGTCCCCCAGTTTCTACAAAAATACCAACTCGGTTTTCCCTTCGATTGAAATGCCACCCCACACCATACAAGACCCTCCCCCAAAAGCAACATTTTCAGCTATGCAGCATTTTGCAAATCTCTCTCCTGGCCTTCTATACACTCGTCCTCTTCTATCGCTGCCATGCAGACAGACTCTGCTCTCATCAGAGAATAATACGGTGCGCCATTGATCGTATGTCCAATCAACGTGTTCTCTAGCGAAACGAAGACGAGCTGCACGGTGGCCTGTGGTTAGTTTGGGGCCTCTCACTGGTCGTTTTGGGGTAAGGGTAGGTGCCTTGAGTCGTCTTCCTACTGTCCACCTACTGACAGATAAACCCCGCGTTTCTCTAAATTGTTGTTGAACTTAGACGCCTTCTATCAGGCCCGATTTCTCAGTGAAGTGCTGACAATGAATCGGTCATCTCTCTCTGATGTGGACCGCTGTCTGCCAGAACCTCTTCTCCTACTAAAGCTTCCAGTGTCCTGGTATCTTCTGTATACTCGTGAAACGGCAGACTGACTTACGTGCAGCACTCGAGCAACTTCGCGTTGTGTCTTTCCTTCTTCCAATAATGCAACCACTTGGGCCGCAATTTCACTTGTTGTGTCCATTTCCAGGTAATATTGTTTACTCGTAATTAAGCAGATGTGTACCGGGTGACGTTTAAAGAGCACCTGATAGGGATTAAGCTAGCAGATGGGCTTTTATGGGACTCATAAACACACAATGAATGCAGGGCTGACGAGTGTAATATCTTCTCTTGATCTATCACAGCAGCCTATTAAGTAGCAGAAAAGGTGAGACTGCAAAATGTTGGTATGACCTTATAGGTAAGACTCAGAACTTTAAGGTGTTGAACGCAAATATTTATTTTATGTTAAAGTTTTCGTCTTAGAGACATTTTAGTGCAAACATGCGCTCTGAGTCGATTTTTTTGCTCCCGTGTGTATATGTACGTTATAGCCTATAACATACTAAAGTCATCATTGCTTCGCCCAGTATATGCACGAAAGTGACTGAGGATGGGCGTATTTAGAAATTATTAATTATTAAGCATGGAAAATTCAATAACAAACTCCGTTATTTTGTTCATACATAATTAACATTTATTTATTATTTTTTTATTTATTTATAACAAATATAAAATCTTAACAGCCGAGGCCAATGTGACACTATATTGAAATAAACAAAGGGAAACCTAAAAATATATAAAATACAACATTAAAAATAAAAAAATAAACATACAAAATAGAATTAACAAAACAAATAATAAAAAGAAAGAAACGCAATACCTATTCTAATATTATTAACATGTCTCTAAACATTTTTTACCCATTACCGTGAATTTGGGCAGGTTGCAATAATTGAGATCAATTTCCTCTGCGATGGTGTTGAGAAGTCGCACCGCGCGCGACAAGGGTGAAAATCTTAGTGCATTAGTCCTAGATAAATTGACGTGAAACATCGGCGATTGGCGGCGAGTACCGACGCGGCTGACGGGCACGCACAGCTGTAACGCGGATAACACCTCTGGGTGGTGCACCCACCCGCGCCATACTTTAAATACGTATTTGACTAGGGCAACATCCCTCCTAACTCCTAGCCTACAGTATCCAACCATGCCTATAACGAACTAGCTGGGATACACACAATATTCCTTAAAATATAAAAAACGCGTAAATTTGTTTTGAAGTTCTTTTCCACTTCCTTATGCAAGGCCGTTTCAAATACCTTAGCAAACGCAGACAGCACCGCAATCGGACGGTACTCGCTGACATCCGTCTTTAATCCACCTTTTGGAACTGGGATCACTCTAGTGAGTTTCCAATTATCCGGGTAATGACCATCCCTTAAACATAAATTAAATATATGTAATAGAGGTTTCTCAAATACTGCACTACAGTCCTTTACAATATATGGTGGTATATATTGAGTATATATTTTGTACAACACAATTTGACAGGATACTGGCGTCCTAGATGATTTGCACACAGAATCGCCAATACGTAATGGGCGCAATAAAAGTTGAACGCAAAGTTCTACTCGCGCTAAAACGCACGTCTGCACATGATACAACTGTTAATTATCGACAATTTCACATGTTTCGGCCAGCCTCAGTGTCCCGCGATCAGGGGATGATTTAACACGTTTCCACGCACATTCGTCTGTAGAATTTTTTGAAAATGGAAAGTATGCGCCTGTCATCGCGGACAATACAGAGCAAACGGATCGGCCACGATGACAGGCTATGATGCGTATACTTTCTCTATTCTCACTCGCATTTACCGATATCTGCCGACAAATACCAAAAAACCACGAATACAACATTGTAAATTTTTACTAGAGTTGTCACTTTTTGAGAAAATATCCCAATTGCGGGAAATTAAATTCGGCTGGTAATTTTATAGACTACCCCTTTAAAAAGAAATAAGGGCATTACTATAATGTACATACGTATAATTAAAACAAGAATCAAAAATGTATTAATGTACAGCCGAACCTATTTGTAATGCTTGAAAATGTAACAATACCTAAACTGGAGTACGAGTTACGAATTCACTTGGGGGTGCATTTTATACGGCATAGCCGTATATTTTAATTGTTAATAATCGGAATTACTACTGGTCACGCCAAAATTTTATAATTTTTATAATTGTCTTTAGCAACACTGCTCAACCTGTTGTGACGTCACCAAACATAGGCGAATATAGCCGAACAGTCGTCATCACCCATAGTGCCGATGATGGGCCACTATGTGTACGAAGCATAACGAAATCTTTGAAGTCAATTTTCGAGTGTGCCTAAGTGTTAATCCAGGGTGTCAGCTACATACCTCCATGCCAAATTTCATCGAAATCTATTAGGCCGTTTCTGAATTCATCGCGCATACCCACACAGACGAACAGATAAAAATCATTGTTTTGGGTTCTATTAAGTTAATAATTAGTCACCCTATATTAGTTTTACAGACATCGAACGGTTACAAATTTCTTATATTATATATAGATATACAGTCTATGGTGTAAAATGTTGTGCACAATCGATGAAACGGAACGTAAAAAAAACTATGCGAGTTGCGTCATGACGTGTCAATCATTATCAATTTTTAATCGACTTCAAAAAAGGAAATTAACAATTCAACCTGTATGTGTGTAATTTTGTCAGAATTGACCAATATTTGGAAATGTTAGTCTATACTCTATACCATAGATGTAGTATAACATCTAGATCGGCAACGGAACATTTTGAGTGAAACCAAAACGGAGTTGTAATAGTGTGCGTGAAGTTAGCATGTGTGCTTGACAGATAATGCTGCGCCATGCGCTATTGATACTATTTATCGATATAGCGGGCGGCCTGAAGCTACGAAATAAAATTTTATAAATATACGGACATTTCATTGTATTTTAAACTTTTAACAGTAAAATAATGATTGTTTCAAAACAAAACGATATCTTAAAATTTGTTTAATTTTATTGCATGTGATACGTAAATGTCGTGTTAATCAGATTATACAAAATATTATTACTTGAAAAATGTAAGACTTGATTATAGAATTGAAAAAAAAAGATAAATCGTCATATATTTATTCAAACAAATTATAAGCAGAAATGCAAAATGCAACAAAGCTTGAACAGTTATTCAATTAACAACACTTACATTAAAAAGGAAGGACCTCGTTAATTGAGTATTATAATAATTTTGACGCGTCATTGACTATTTTTATCGCCATTATATTATTGATCGAAACTGTCAATCAATCCCTATCAACTGTTGGTTAAATTTAATATAAATTTACGTATTTGATATTATTTTTTATAGGCAAGGGATGCTTTCAGCGCACTTGTACAGGTTGTGCAAACAAACGGCGCACTTGCTAATATACATTTTATTAAATCGTGATTGCGTCTAGATTAAAATACATTTTCATAGCGTAGTCTGATAATAACAAAGATGCCGAGAAATTAACAATTACCAACACCCGTGCTTCCCCTTAACGTATTACGCCAAATACTCGTAGATGCCTATGTACCTTTGTAACAAATGTTAAGGCGAAGTCTATGAAAATGTTGTTGTTCACTGTTTATTTCGTTAACTATTTAATAAATGACGAAACGAAAAAATACGTAAGTATATGTTGAAATCTTGTGCTTTACCCATCCCAACCGGTTTTATTCGAAAAGGTGGTGGTAATTCTTAAAACTGAAGGTCATAACTCCAAAACGGATAGATATTCTCCAAATATTATTTCTTTATTATCATATTAATATTATGCCCTTGTATCCAACTGAGCAAGTGCGCGATTTTCCTGCGCTCCCTGTATATAATGAATGACTATATTCTTTTCTACCGATATGGATACAAGGTTTGTCTTTTAATTCTAAAATATTTTCACTAAACAGCATTGGAAAAAATGAGCCGTACCTGTGAAAACTATAATTATTCAGATTTTTACGCCTGTACGAATCACACCCAAGCACTGCATTATTCACCATAGTTAACTACGTTTAATAAAAATAACTAAGTACTGAAATGTGAAATAAATAATAAAAATAAGCAAAATTTGTCGCTCGTTTATATGACATATTTTGAAACTGATGACTGAAGGACTAGTTAAGTGTAAATGTATGGTCATATCATGCATCTCGCTGTAATATATGAGTTAAATCATTGTATCTCCCTCGCATTGCCGATGTATGTTATACTACATCTATGGTCTATACCAGCTTCTGAAAACGGGTGCGAAATTTCTTTAATGTATGTATGTTTGTCCACGCATATCTCACAAAGTATAAGTCGGATTTCAAAAATTAATTATGCATCAGATTAGGTATAGTCCAACTAAGGAGCTGTGAGTTTCACAGAAATCGGTACAGTAGTTTTTGAGATAGTGCAGGTGCCTAACAATGACGTTTTACAAACCGAAACGTCATACATTAACAGAATTGTACAAAAATATTGGCACAACGGCCAAAACGCGTGCGCGTGGCAGAGTAATATGTGCTAAACTGGACACTTGATTTTATTTAAGTTAGTAAACTATAACTACTAATTACTATGTAACTTGAGAGTAGTGGCGGTACTTCCATACAAGCCCAAAAGCCCGGCTTGCCCTACTTAATACGTACATACTCGATACTGAACATAAACCATTACAATAAATACAATACATTCATTTATTAGAAACATCTATAATTTTTGAATTTACCGCGTCCTGTCGCGGCGCGTCTAAATACAGCGCTTGAGACGGAGCGCCAAAGCGCCGCGCCAAATTCATTCCATAGGTATATTAAAACTCAAAAAACGGTGACTCCACGCGCTCCCTTAAAAAGGCGGCACAACGCACATATATCTATCTTTTTCTCTCTCGTGTGCTTTTACGAGGCTTTTGGCAACGCGGTCCACGTATGGGTGAAATGGTGTACAAGACGCTACGAATGTATAGGTATGGCTATTTTTGTATAGCTTTCAGTACTAGACGAAATGCCCGGCTTCGTGGTGAACATCGTACGTTTCACGGTCGTCATGTTATTAATTTGTTATTGTTGTTTAGTAAATATATTTATTCCGTATTTAAAAATATTTTTAATTAAATGATTAAAAATGTGCCTGTAATGTCGGTACTTTTTAATAAATTATAATAGCAGTTTATAATTTATAGTAATGTTTATATTTACGTTTCGTTTCGCAATTCTGAACGAATTCGTACTAACTTCATAAGTATTTTGACATTGTGCAATTATTGTAAATAGTTCTGATATAGGTTAATAGTTTTTTTTATGTTATTGAAGCTTTTTGATACTAAAATGAGTTGTATTGTTTCCTGTGATGGTTTTAGTGTGATGATGAAAGTGTTCGTTGCCGGCATAAAGGTAATTTAATTCAATTATATTGAAAAATAAACTAGAGCGAAAACAACGCCGGGTTTGCGCATTTCTTATATTCGTGGTAAATCACGAGAGGTATTTTATCAGTTCAGTTAAATAAACTACGTAATTTGATTTCTACATGCTCCCCTTCATATAGGATATTCTATAATGGTGTTTCATATTATGTTTTTCAAACGACATTTGTGTATTAGAATAGTTTGATAAAGTATAATCATTGCAATAAATTAGGTGGCTCTTTCAACAAGTATGTTATTACTTGTAATTCTTAAAAACTTAACGTTAATGAATTAATAATAATAATTTATGTCCGCATTTTTGCATAACTGCGAAATCAAACACGGCACAATAGTAGATATCATTGTGCTAGTGGAATGGCGGGTATTAAAAATGAAGTGCTCAGTAGTTAGTGCAATAAACAATTACGGATGCATTTTCACAAGTAATCTATATTTGTAATATTGCTAATATTGTATAGATTATATGTTAAGTCTGCTGACGTACATTCGTTTTCTTTGTTCTTAGTATATTTTCCTTCTAAATCACTATGCATTAAACCTAAAACAAAATATTGGGCTTGCCCTACCCCAAAACCCTAGGCACGCCACTGCTTGAGAGTACAATAAAGAATATAAATACGAGTATATTAACAGACCAATCAAACTTATATTTAAAAATAGTATTTTTCCATTAATATACTTAGGTAAGTGTAAAGAATATGATGAATTAATAAAACGATTGATTGTGTGAACTGAGAAAACTTTATTTAGATAATAATGTGAACCATACAAACAATATAAATATTTATGCAATAAAAGCAATGACTTTTGCTTTATCTTAATTACAGGAACTGTAGTCCTTTTTATCCTCCGATCATTTCTTTTTGGTCAAAGTTACTGTATACACTTCTATAATAAGGTTTCCACTCACATAAAAGCCTTAACTATAAACAAATTCAAATCCAATATTAAGCGACAGTTGTGTAATAATGCTAACTATAACATATCAGAATACCTAGAGGATAATAAGGCTTGGGAATTAAAAATAGTATAAGTCCCCTAACCGGATGTGTTTTGTATATTGTTTAATATAAATGCAATAATTAGTCAAATTTTTTTCATCGTAGTTATCTTACTAAAAAGTCTGTGCTTGCGGAGGCGTCGTGTGCCGAGTCGGTTACTTCCCTGTAACATGGTTAAGGAGGCTGGCATGGCTGGCACATGCTTCATACTTGTGAATGAGTGCTGCTTGTGTGGACTGGTCTGCTCGATTTGTTTATAATGATAACTTTTAATTATTTTGAAACTTTTTTACTATTACATTGCTTTGGCCAAACAGTGCATACCGATTCCGGGTTTTGGGTGCCTTCACGTAACTGAGCCGTACAAAATAACTTAACCAATATAATTATTAATCATAGAAGAACTAAAGTAACCGACATAGCCCAGCGGATTAGCAAGTTGAAGTGGCAATGGGCGGGGCACATAGCACGGAGAACTGATGGCCGGTGGAGCCAAAAAGTTTTCGAATGGAGGCCACGAAGCGGAAAGCGCAGCGTGGGACGTCGAACCACTAGGTGGTCAGACGACCTGGTAAAGGTCGCGGGACGTTGCTGGATGCAGGCTGCCTCCAACAGGTCACTGTGGAAATCATTAGGAGAGGCCTATGCTCAGCAGTGGACTTCCTTGGCTGATGGATTGGATTGGATTGGATTATTAATCAATTATTATCATAAATTATTTCATGAACTGCTCTGAATTCAACTAAGCTGCGACTCCTGTATAATCACTGTATTGTAAACTTGTTTTGAAAAGAGCAATGCTAGAGTTTCTTGCCCATTCTTCTCTGGTGAAAACGGCCTTGTGAACCGGATGGTAATGAAAAAAGAAAAAAGTGACTGAATCTAATGTATGACATTTTATGGGTTCAAGAAATATTTTCATTCCATTTATATTTGCGTAAAATGATTCGAAGAAAAATGAGTAGTTGGCATCCAAGCATTCTAACAACTTTCAGTTTTGATTACACTTAACCACTTTTCTTTCACCAATCTATCTTTAGGTATGCTAAAGTTAAAAATCAAATATGGCGAAAGGTTCTGGAGTAGAGGCCACTTATACGCAAGCAAAGTGTCGCACAACCACTTACAAGGTGGTCGGACGACTTGGTTCAAGGTTGCAGGAAGTCACTGGATGCAGGCCGCTTCCTACTGGTCGCTGGATCATACTTGGGGAAGGTCTATGTTCAGCAGTGCACTTCCTGTGGCTGTAGAGATAAAGTCAAAAATCAAATACAAGCAAAATATGTATTAGTAAATATTTACAAAATACTTGTAATATTTAATGTATTACATTCATCCATTACTTAATACATGAGTCGTACAGTGTTATCATACGAGAGTACAAAAATAGTAGTTAATAATGCTGGTGGTGCATGTATTGCCCATCTTCCCCTACAAGCATGAAGCACGACTTGACCATAAAGCGTCGCCATGGCGACGGTTTAACGACATCTTGATGCCCAAAAAAATTTATTTGTTTTATTTGTTAAAAAAATAATTTAGTGTGTACTTACGCATTCAATAAAATATTTTTTTAGTTTAACAGTTGTAGAATAATTTGTACATTGTCTGAAATCACTCGAAGGTATTTTTCCGCATTCAATTTCGAAAATCCAAATAGTCAGAGAGACGAGTAGTCGCGACACTGGTTGAATTGTGACTGATTAAGAGATGCAAATGTCTTGCAATTATAGAACACGCACAACGCATCTATGCTATAAAAACATCTTAATTCTTAGGTGCCTAACATTTTTTTGACCGCGGCGCACACACGTTTACTATGTATGTTGTCTTGGCACCCTAATAATTTATCTAGATGGTACAAAAATTTAAATCCAGAGAGAATTTCTTTGCGACGCCCTTCTCTGCCCTCTACTTTCCACGACGCGGCGCGATGCACCAGCCACTAGGGCACACACTTTAGGACACCGTGAGATAAAGAGTAAAGTTTGTATCATTTACTAGGAAACGTGTAGATAGTTGTCTTAGCAAAATAAATGGTAAGAAATTAGATTTAATTATTGCTATAGACATTTAAAAAATGAAGAAACAAAAAATATAAAAAAAAAAAATAAACCAACTTCTAAATTGTAATAAAAAGAGAGAAATAAAACTGATCTTTTAATAAGTGTAAATACCTAAATAAGGCAAAAATTTGTTTGAGGTCGGTGCCAGCTGGCCGAAGATTAGCAATATCACGCGACGAAGTATGCGTTTAAAACCGCGTGGCATAGCCGGTTCGCTGGCACCAACCTAAAAAAAATTGTTGGCATATTTAGGTATTTTAGACTTACATTTTTTTTATTTTTATTCTGGCACGGCATGATGACTGCACTGCACCTGATGGTAAGCGCAAATGCCCTCCAGACAGAGTATCAAATGGCATCAGACGGCGGTCCCATACCATTCGACACAATTATGCCGGCCTGCTGAGATGCTTCTTCACACTACGGCGGAAGGACCCAGGATCATAGGAAGGAGGGAACACGTGTGACGGCAAACAATTCCACAGCTTCACAGTGCGGCACAAAAAAGAATTTGCGAACTTTTTTGTTCGCGCCGAGATGGTTTGGACCGTCAAGCTGTGGCTTCGCAAGCCAGCACGCGTGGTTCTGTTAAGGAAAGGAGAGAAGGGGATCAAACTAAACAATTCCTCAGAGCATTCACCGTGATACAGACGGTAGAACACGCTTAGGGAGGCAACATCCCTCCGCAACTGTAGCGACTCTAAGTTGCTCGTAACGTCTGCATCATTTACAATGGGCCCGCCGCTGCAATCCATCCAAGGCATCGAGTAAGTACTGGGCGGATCCATCCCAGAGGTGCGAACAGTATTCCATACCCGGCCGAACCTGCGCTTTATACAAGCGGTATAGTTGACTGGGCGTGAAAAACCGACGCACCTTGTTCAGGATTCCGACCCTGCGCGATGTGGCAGATATTACGCCCTCGATGTGATTCCTTGGATTTAGATCACAGCGGATATCCACACCAATGATACTCAGGTCATTCCGCATTGAGAGTGGAATACCCTGAAGATTGGGGAGGGCAGAGAACGGGGAATTTTTGCACGTGAACGCACACACCTGGGTTTTCCTGGCATTGAACTCAACCATATTCCTGGAACCCCATGTAGAAATGAGATTCAAGGACCGGTTGAGCTCAATGACAAGATCTTCGCGTCCGCTCACAGTGTCGTCACGGCAACCTGGGGGCCCATAGCAGTATCGCCCATGAACCGTGCTGTCATCTGCATAGCAATGAATGTTGCCGAGCGACAACATATCATTGATATGCAGAATAAACAGGATGGGCGACAGTACCGAGCCCTGTGGAACTCCGGCATTTACCGACATGAGCGCCGAAGCGTGTCCGTCAACGACAACACGCATTCTACGACCATGCAGAAAGCCAGAAATCCACGAACACAAGTTGCCGGGCAGACCGTATGCCGGAAGCTTGGAGAGAAGACCACGGTGCTAGACCCTATCAAACGCCTTGGCTATGTCGAGGCTCACAGCAAGAGCCTCGCCACGCCGGTCAATCGCTTCACCCCAGCGATGCAGGACAAACGCTAGAAGATCACCCGTTGATCGGTTGTGACGGAAACCGTATTGTCTGTCACTGATCAACGAGTGATCCTCCAGGTAGCGGACCAATTGATACATATTAAAAGATTAGTTTTATTTCTCTCCTTTTATTACAATTTAGAAGTTGGTTTAAGGCGAGGGACTCCCAAAAACGGCATTTTCGAAGCTTTTTCTTTCAAGCATTAACCATATTTGAGTTTGAAAAAAATATATGTTATTCCACAACACTTGATATAGACATGACGGGTAGCTGATACACAATTGCATTCATTTTGCTGAATCGAAATAATCTCAAAGATAGGTTGTTCGGCTGTGAAATATCCCGAACATGCGACACATTCAGGTGCATATTTTTCACATTTAGCTAGCTGCTTCCTAAATACCAATAAAGTTCAGTGCACTGTGTAGAACCGTCGCGATTGGGTGCATTCGGTTCAACATAACATTTTACTTAACAATTAACAACATTTAAAGAATAATTTCCTTTGCTCAATTAACACCCCACATTTTGGTCCTTTGAGCACTGGACCTCGCACGTCGTTAGTAATTACAAGAGTGAATTTCTTAAGTGTGGGGAGAAAATATGAACTGGTGTGATAACATTAAGTGTGGAAGGATTATGGTAAAAATAACATTGGAGTGCTTGATGGTGTAACAAGAGCTGCTGCAGCAACCAGTAAGATAACAGAGAAAATTCAACAACATAAGAAGATATTCAAGTATAACATACATCTGATGCTACTTGACACCCAATATTATCTTTTCACTGAACTCAAGTAAAATGGGAAAATTACAAGGACGAGAGAAACAGGAAAAGCAATCTTGAATATTTCAAGAAACATTACAACTTAGAAGTACTTTGGAAAAAGATCCAGTATAACCATGATCAGCTTTGTATGGAAATAAGCCAAGCAGACAATTATTTCACCCAAAAATACTTTGAGCAAGCTAAGGATATCTACAAAGCATATAATAAACCCTATTCTGTGTGATATAGTCGATTAAATGCCAATCCAGGCACTATGTTCATTGAAGGCAAGCCTGACACAAACAAACATCAAACACCTGCTCATCCAAAAACTTCATTGCTGCAAGATGAACAGGAAGAATTATGAGAGGGCAACAGTGAACTATCTCAAGGCAGGGGAATATTCTTAAAGCACCAAGGAAACTTAAGCAAATTAGCTAACAAGCTAATTTTAGAACATTTAACAGGACAGTTTCAACATTGATGTAGAATGTCTTGCTGAGAAATGGGAGTTTGAGGATGCGTTGAAAACTCTTGGGACATGCTGGCAAGCCTTACAGTTCAATTCCTCAAAGGTATAAATTTGGTTAACTTATGATATCAGTTAATTAGTTTCAGGTGTAAAATACTTATTTAAAATGCAAATGATATGAAATGAAAACACCTGTCTAAATTAAGCCTAAGTCACATACAACCAGTTCAATTCCTTTTACTATTACACTGTATTGCATCATGCCACCACATATCATAAGATTAAAGCACAACACCAGTACAGTACGGCCCTATACTAATATGAACATATTATTATGTTACTCAGCAGTAGCAATACATAAATCATACTACAACCCAAAGAGCACATGGCTCAATTCTGACCTGTGTGTGCATAAGATACGGGCACTTTCCATATGGAGATTTGCGAGCAAAGCGTAGTAAGCACCTTGGCGAGTGCGAGAGGTAGCAGCACGCGCCAGTAGTAGTGCACGGGGAACCGTGCCGGGCGCACGCCGCATGCCGCCAGCGCGGGCACGCTGCACAGCGCCACGGCCGCCAGCTGCACCGCCGACACCGTCAGCGGGTACGGAAATTCCGTCAAAGCCAACTTGCCCACTACATTGCTGGCCGAGCTCAGCGCGTACCACGCCGCGCAAAGAGCCGCCACTGTCAGCGTCTCGCGTCGAGACCCGCTGGCGCCCATACTGTCCACTGCTCACTGCACTCGCTAGTCACTACACTGCCACTTGCTAATGTTTACTACTCACACTTTCGATATGTACTTTCATCGTTTTTAGAGCCATTTCTTATTGCCACGAATCTATGTTGAATTGTTCATGTCAATTCAAGGCCTTTAGGAAATTACTACTCGACCAAAACATTTAGGCCTTTATGTAATCTGTGGCATTGGTACGGATGCATGACAGCAAAAACTACAGACTAGCTAGAAGACGAGATGTAAACAGATTACAGACGACCATAGATTAATACAGGCGGCTCCAACAGGTCACTGTGGAAATCATTGGGAGAGGTCTATGTTCAGATGTGGACTTCCTTGGGCTAATGGATTGATTGATTGTGCGATAGATTAATTTAGCTAAACTACCCATGAATATAGAATTAAAGTAAAATACTCAGAACCATAGATGTAGTATAAAACACTCAGAATGAACATGGAACGAACATGGAATACCTATAGACTACCGTTTTTCGTGCCGCCGGCAGGGAGAAGTAATAACCTCCATAGCTGTCATTGGAAAAATAACATAATATTCAAGGTTATCGTGTTATAGAAATTTACCCTACACTTTGAAATTATCTAGTTGCGAATTACTTTGCACTTTCTAAATATCTTTGTGCTCCAGTAATTTTAGTTCGTAGTCATATTACCAAAAAACTTTAGACATTCCGTAGTATAAATTAATGATTTGATTACTTACAAAATTACTATATATTTTCCAAAAACATAATTGTGAATATGAGCAGTCTGCGTCATATACAACTTTAAGAGTGTAAAAATTGTTGGAATATTTAAGATTTATTAAAAGATTCGTTTTTACTCCTCTCTTTTTATTACAATTTTGAAGACGGTTAAATTTTTTAAAATTATTTTTATTTCTTATTTTTTTCTTTATTTCTATAGCTAATTTCTTCACATTTTCAAACTAATTTATTACCATTTTTTTGCTAAGATAACTATCTACATATTTTTCCTTGTGAATTTTACAAACTTTACTGTTTATCTCACGGTGTCCTAAAGTGTGCGCCCTGGTGCGCCGCGCCATATAAAGTAGAGGAGGGCACCGCGAAGAAATTATCTCTCTCTAGATTTTAAGTTTTGTGCTTATTTACCTAACTAGTACCATATTACTTTCAACCAGTTAGATAGATTACGGCGCAGTGACAAACTATTTTTATAGTAAAACATGTATGAGCTTCGCGGACTGAAACAAGTTTGGTCACCCCTGCTCTATCTCAAAAACTACTCAACCGATTTCTATGAAACTGACACAGCTCTTAAGTTGGACTAAACCTAATCCAACGCAAAAAGAATTATAGAAATCCGACTTATACTTTTTGAGATATGCGTGGACAAACATACATACATTTATGAAATTTGGAACTCGTGTTCAGAAGCTAGTTAAGACCAACATATCCAAAAATCGTGCAATTCAGACAAAATTACATACATACACATCGAATTGATAATCTCCTTTTTTTGAAGTTTATTGAAAATACCGGCACGCGCCGTGAAACAAAAAATACAGTTAGTGTGTCTCGTTACTTAGCACGTAATCGACATACAGTAACTTGTTCTCCTTCTTGTGTGAATGCAACAAAATATATAAATTCGTCTATCTCTATAGTATTCTCTGTCTACGATTTGATACTACGTCCATGTTCGTATCATATATGTAATCTGTGGTTCATATTCAGAAAACTTTTACTGCCTAATCTGTGAGAAAACTCAAAACTGCAGAAAACAAAAGTTTATTCGGTTGTTGATGTGCTATTTTCTTGTAATTCATTACATTCATTACTTTAAGGTTCAGCAAAAGATAAGATAAGGGAAATTGACGTGTCTTTCACGTGTGGGCAGCCCTGCTCCATCGCAAAGTGTTTTTTGTTTTATGAAACCTAGTGATATGCACAAAAGTGTTGTCGAGATTTGTGTGCATTAATTCTAACCGTCTTGCTTGTCGCTTGTGAACAGCTTCAGGCACGAAACAGGTGAGAGGCCAAACGAGGGCGACATATTTATCCACTCAGAGTAGTCATTGCCTCTAGTCTCCGCAAGTGTTTAAGTGGAGGTACCTGGCAGCTGGAGCGCAGCTTGTGAACAATTGCAGCAGACGAGGGTCGAAGTCTGCCACTTGGTATCCGGGTGTATTATCATTATTACTCCACTTGGAATAAATAGATATTTATAATGGTGCAATTTATTATGGTTGTACTACAGTAGACAGTTTGGACGAAATCTGCTAACTGTTTCACTCGGATGCTGCTACATTCCACAGTGGTGACTTGTCAAGTCGTGGTTATCGCTTATCACATGATTATCATCTATCAATTGTATGGATTACAAAACCTGTTGTTACTAACTCATTTGTAAAGAGAATAATTTAAATATCATAAGAAACATACTGTCTTAGTATATAATATAATATTGCCTGCAAATCATGCCTTGGTTATTTAACACTGTACAATAGACATCAAAGAAATACATGGTGAAAATCTGATAATTGGAGACGTAATTGTATATAGAAAAAAATATATTTTACAAACTTTATTGTGGGTTCGGTCTAATTGATACAGTTTTTTACTATCCAAAATTTCAATTACTGTACAGATTTTGTGGCTGCGCGGCAACTAAGGTATTAGTTATTCGCTCAGTAACTGTTACAATATTACTCCCCTTTTTAAGATTATTTAATTATTAAAAAGAACGACATTTTTTACTATTTATTCATCACCTTTGAAACATGATACTGCAAACATAATATATGTACTATAGTGTCTGGCAAGTTTCTATCAAAAATTGGTGCATTTTATCAAGATTCTAAAACGGTACTACACTTGGTATTTTTTTCACAGATTTTACTATTTTATTCTTGTAAAGTTTTTAATTGCAAATGACCCAATTTTTTAACAATCTATTTAACATTGCAAAGTCAATTAAAATAAAAAAATAATAAGAATCACTTGTCATAATACCAAAAGAGGGCATCAAAGTAGAAACATTTTTTTTTATTGATATCAATGACACAATGAGCATTCGCCTGATGATAAGCGATACGACCAATCATGGACAGTAGCAAAACCAAACAACACCATAAATTACAAAGCAATACTTGACATTCCATAGTCCACTGCGCTTGCCATCCTGAGACATAAGGTGTTATAATGTCCAGTAGTTACTCTGGCTACAATGTCCTTCAAGTGAAATATAATAATGCATTTACACTGCTGTTTGGCAGAAGGAATAAACATTGCGGTAGTACCTACCCAGGCGGCCTCTCACATATGAGATACCTACCACCAGTATGATTGTTTACTAGAATGGCTATTTCTTGAAAACTATCATGGATAGGACTATATTGTTTTTTGTTGCTGTGCTGTCATAGTTTGGTCTATCACCCATCACCAGTTTATCGCCTAGTCCTGAAACACCCTGGACACACCTGAATGCATAAATGCGTCGCTTCATGTAGCAAAACGATAACATAATAAAATGGTATAAAATCTCGTATTTTACATAGTTATATTAAATAGTAAGTCATCATACCAAATCAGATAAATTAAGAACCTAATCAATTAAATTAATCTGTTACTAAAATAATTAATTATTAAATGCAAATGTAAACCATATGACGACCGATCGAGAAAAAATAAAGATTAATAATAAACATGGCAAACTTTGTAAGTAAGATAAGTCGTAGATATTTATTTCACTAAATTTACCAAAACCAGGTCCACTGAGTCTGACTCCCTCGATCTACTCAGAATTGGGTCGCGACGCGTAATTTCCAGTGGCAATGAAAGCCCACTGAGTTTGTTTGCCGCGTCTTCTCAGGCACGCACCGTTATTAAGAATACTCATGGTCCACTCAGACGCTGATTAACGTAAATAATGAATTTTCTTAAAAAGAATGTTATAACCATAAAATACTAATAAATATTATATTTATGGCTACCGAAAAATAATAAATTTAATATAAACAAAAAGTAATAATAAATAAATAAAGGTTAATAAATAATAATATAAATATTATTAAACAAATATTTTGTAAATGGAGAATAAGTACTATGTGTATTGACTTGTCATAAGAGCTATTTAATTGCCTACGTGAAAAATAAACGAATTTAATTTCATTACTAGCTTCTGCCCCCAACTCCGTTTGCGTGGTTATCTGTATAAAAAAATCCCATCTCGTCCCGTCCTGTTATATCCCGCCTTGTCCCATCTCATGCTCACAAACATATCGGTAATTCCTCCTTAATTCCACGGGAACACTACATTTTTCGGGATAAAAAGCCTAAGTGCTAATTCAGGGTGGCAGCTACCTCCATACCAAAATTCATCTAAATCTATTAAACCGTTTCTGAGTTCATCGCGCACAACCGCACAGACAAATAGACTAAAATTCTAAAAATATTGGTTTTGATTACTATTACGTTAATATAGTCAGCCCATATCAGTTTTTCTCATTTATCTTCCATGTAAAGACATCAATCGGTTACAAATTTATGATGTATAGATTATGTCTTGTTTTTCTTTTAAACAAAGACTAGCTACATCTATCTGATGTCCAAATTTCACTTAAACCGATTTAGCTGTTTTCGAAAAAATATATTATTATGATTTTTCATTTTTTTCGATTTATTCGAAAACCAAATTGGGGAGAGAGTTGAAACTTGCAGAATTAAAGAATCTTCTCTGGAAGAACATACTCTGAAAAGATCATCAAGATATCGTTCTGGGGTCATTTTTGTACCCTTATTGGCCTATGGCCTTTTTCATGACCCAACAGTCCTTATTGCGTTGTGTCAACGATCCTGAACTCTTGAAGTACGGATCTGATTAGCAGATGCTTGATTTTAAAATCGTTGTTTTTGTGTCCGACTAATATATTGACCAAAGTTGATGTTGTTTTACATAATTTCACAGGAAACAAATAGAAGAGAAGAGAAGAGAAGAAGAGGTGAGAGGCGGCGAGGCGCGGGCGGGGCGGTGATGCCGCGATGGCGTCGCGGCGCGTGACGCGCAAGTGGGAAGTGTTCGCCGGCCGCAACCGGTTCTGGTGCGACGGGCGGCTAATGACGGCGCCGCACCCGGGCGTGTTCGCGCTCACGCTGGCGCTCATCTGCGGCACGTGCGCGCTGCACTTCGCGTTCGACTGCCCGTTCCTGGCGGAGCGCGTGTCGCCCGCCGTGCCGGCCGTGGGCGCGGCGCTGTTCGTGTTCACGCTGGCGGCGCTGCTGCGCACGGCGCTGTCCGACCCCGGCATCATCCCGCGCGCCGCGCCCGCCGAGGCGGCGGCGCTGGAGGCGGAGGCGGACGGGGGCGCGGGCCGGCCGCCGCCGCGCGCGCGCGAGGTGCTGGTGCGCGGCCGCCCCGTCAAGCTCAAGTACTGCTTCACGTGCAAGATGTTCCGGCCGCCGCGCGCCAGCCACTGCTCGCTGTGCGACAACTGTGTGGACCGGTTCGACCACCACTGCCCGTGGGTGGGCAACTGCGTGGGCAAGCGCAACTACCGCTCGTTCTACACGTTCGTGGTGTCGCTGTCGTTCCTGGCGGTGTTCGTGTTCGCGTGCGCCGTGACGCACCTGGCGCTGGCGGCGCGCGGCGCGGGGCTGGCGGCGGCGCTGCGCTCGTCGCCCGCGTCGGCGCTCGTGGCCGCCGTGTGCTTCCTGTCCGTGTGGTCCGTGCTGGGGCTGGCCGGCTTCCACACCTACCTCGCCTCCACCGACCAGACCACCAACGAAGATGTCAGTGCTCACTTATTGTACCGGTGTATCCGCCGATCTTTTATATCCCCACATTGCCAATGTTATAAATTACGTATTGTGACGTTGCAGATTAAAGGATCGTTTTCGACGCGTCGAGGAGTGGCGAACCCGAACCCGTACTCGCGTGGTAACGCGTGCGCTAACTGTTGGCACGTCCTGTGCGGTCCGTTAGCTCCCAGTCTGATAGACAGGTTAGAGAGGAAGCTTACAATGTCTGTGAAATACAATAATAAATAAATAAAGTAGATAGCCTCCGTGGCGCAGTTGGTTAGACGCCGCCTGTGAAACGAGAGGCCGCGGGTTCGATCCCCGCTCCGAAACAAATGTTTGTATGATCCACAAGTATTTGTTTCGGGTCTGGGTGTTTGTGAGACCGAAAAGTCTCTCTTAGTGTCTGATACCCGCGACACAAGACTCGATCTTAATGTGGGGTGGTCAGAACTATGTATGTGACTGTTAGGTGTATTTATTTATTTATTATTTTAATACACCCAACAGTCACATACATAACCTTGACCCGGGGCCCCTCATTAAGATCAATTAAGCTTTGTGTCGTGGGTATCTGGAACTACAAGAGACTTTTTATCTCATAAACACGCAGACCCAAAACAAATACCTGTGGATCATACAAATATTTGTTTCAGTGCGGGGATCGAATCCGCAACCTCACGTTGTACAACCGGTGTCTAACCAACTACGCCACGGAGGGTTTCTATGTTTCACATATATGTTAATAATTAATTATACACTAATATTACTTTTAAATTGATTGATTCATTTTTGTGGATACAATTTATTTTTAAATTTCCCGAGTAAGTGAAAACGCTAGTAGAAAATTGAGGGGCATCTAAATAATTTAGGAGGGCGAAGGGCATGTTTTATAAATCTACGGCATTGATACGTTTCGTCATCAAATTGCAGAGCCGATATTAAAAAGAACAATAAGATTAATTTCAACCGGTAATGAAGTAGGTGTTTCTCAACGTAGATAAAGTGGAAGACATGAGAGTGTGTAATGTGTATTTGTGTTGTGGCGGCGCAGGCGCGGAGTGTTCACGATCGACGTGAAGGACGAGTTGCCGGCGTCGCTGGGCCGCGCCGCGCCGCCCGCCGCCGCGCCGGCGCCCGTCACGCTGGCGCCCGCCCGGCCGGCGCCGCGCGCGCTCGCCGCCTACACCAACCGCTCGCTGCACCTCGACCCCGTGCCGCTGCAAGGTACGCCCACACCCGGCGCCTCGGGATATATCATATTATATTTCATTACAGACAGGTTTTCAAGTGGGCGTGGTTGACTATATCCATAGTTATGAGAAATAGCTAAAATGCTGAAAGGAATCACGAGCCCGATTTCGGTGAAAACTAAAATTGTGTACGTAAATCTTTGATAAATCAATATTCCTAGCGCGGTATCAAACCCGAGGATTTTGAAAGTAACAACACAGGCTATAATATTACACCATTCGATAATGTTGCAATTAAGAATGAAATTTTGAAGTAATTATACAGGGTGTGCAAACAAGCGGCGCACTTACATTTTAGTAAATCGTGATTGCGTCTAGATTAAAATGCATTTTCATAGCGTAGTCTGATAATAACAAAGATGCCGAGAAATTAAGAACTATATTTTCACCACATAACGATGACATGTAGAGTATTTTATTGTCAATAAAAAAAATCGCTTAAAAAAACCCTTCACCAATTTTTCCAATACTTTCAAGACTATAGGTCGATTTTCGAAGATTCGAAAACTATACCTTATATGAATAAAATATTTCATATGCAGATTCATATGCTTTAGGAGTTCAAATAAGCAGAATATTAACGAATTTCAAAACCTCACTTTTTTTGCTGTCCGCTGTCCGAAATGCCCTGCATGTCACGAGACCCTACGCGTTATCCTCTAACGTAGACAGAGAACACTATGTATGTCGATAACGTGCTAAGAAACGGGACAGACTGACTGTATTTTTTGTTTCATGGCGCGTGCCAGATCTTTTTGAAGTAAAACTTTTTTAGGCACGCTAGATTTGGGGGGTAAACTGGCGAATGCATGACAAGATCGTTACGGAAAAACTGTGACACTTTGAAGACAACGGATGTTGAAAATTGTCAATAGAGATCCATGATTAATCATTAAAGGAGATCAATCGATTTGGTCCAAGTACGGACAAGAAATCCATGATGACTAAAAAATCAGGCTTATTTTTTTAGGTTTATTTCTCATTTTATTTTCATCCTACACTATCGGAATAAGATTTATAAGGACATATTATAATTTAAAAATGTTCTACCATTTTTATATTAATGAAAGCAATATTCATATTTGACACCTGTCAAGTCATTAGTATGAAGTATTTGCCAATTGTATTGTATTGTATTGTATCAGCCCATATACGACCCACTGCAGGGCACGGGCCTCCTCTACAATCGAGAGTACGATTGAGAGTGGTTAGGCCATATAGTCCACCACGCTGGCCTAGTGCGGGTTGGCGGACTTACACACCGTAGAATTTTTTTTTTTTTTAATTCGCTACGGTATGCAGGTTTCCTCACGATGTTTTCCTTCACCGTTAAAGTGCGTGGTGATTGACTATCAATACACACATAACTCCGAAAAGTCAGAGGTGTGCCCTGGGATTTGAACCCGCGACCACCGTGAACATGTAGGCAGCCGCCTCTGGTCCGATACCACGGGGCCACCACGCACATTTGTCAAACTTCGTTATATATTAATTTATCTCGAAAAGTATGTGTATTTAAAATTAAATTGATAAGAATGTGTTTTTATTTTGTGATTGAGTTATTTTGTGCTTATTCTCTACGACGTCCCTTGCATTTTTCGTCCTTGGGTTTTCATCTTTCAATTACACACCAAGAACGCATAAAGTTGACAGGGATATTTTGGGTCTTTCCTCACACTATAATTTTCTAATTTACTTATGCTCCGACTAGCCAGTGTCGAGAATTGGGTTTACAATAACCCACATATTGGGTCTTTCATAATTCCTTCTATTTATGTATTACCTCTTTGGGCGCGTTTGAAAAAAACTGGCAGATGTGAAACATCGTGTGTGTACAAGGATTATGCATAAAAGATAATATTATTACAGGAATTAAATATAGCCTAATGAAAAAATTAAGTATTACGAATTTCTTACAGAAAATGGTAACTTAATTTAATAAACATTTATTTACATGTGATATAAAAATTCGATATTAATATCAAGTGGCCACAATTCAAATATTTTCATCTGTGACTTCAGTAATAGTTATATTCGATGTTTGCTCTGCCGGTATTATTGTGATCCCTGTGATGATTGTTGGGAACTGAAATATTTGAAAAAATATGATATTAAAATACACAAGGAAAAGAAAAAAATTTTTGAGTGTGGCTTCAATATACTCATGAACTCAAATCTTAGTTAATTATTGCAATATATGACTAAAGATTTGCAAATATACATTTTATTAATAAATTTTTCCATATTCATTCCTTCATGAATAATAAAAAAATAATTAATTGAAGATAATATTAATATATTTTATATAATTATTAATCTTAATATAATTTATATAATTACTAACATGATTAATATGAATATAATTAATTAAATATGGAAAAAGAAAAAAAAATTGAGTGTGGCTTCAATATACTCATGAACTCAAATCTTAGTTAATTATTGCAATATATGACTAAAGATTTGCAAATATACATTTTATTGATAAATTTTTCCATATTAATTCCTTCATGAATAATAAAAAAAAAAAAAATTGAAGATAATATTAATATAATTTATGTAATTATTAATCTTAATATAATTTATATAATTACTAATATGATTAATATGAATATAATCAATTAAATATAAAAATATACTAATTACATTTATGGGCACTTGAAAAATACGATCTACTTACTGATGACTTGGTAGTATGCCATATGTAGTGTAGTTTCACTTTCTTTGCACAAGGTTGATCACTTTGATCTTATGAATTATCACTATCACACATATTTTATTGTCAAAAATTAACATAAAAAATTAAATAAAACTCAGGTTATGTGTACCGTAGTAAACAACAACGTCGAACTGAGTGAGAAGCCACACCGTACACGCTACTACACATAAAATATATATATATACTAGCGACCCGGCCCGGCTCCGCCCGGGTGTTGATAGTTTTTGAATTGAATTATTTCGAGTACCTACTAACTGTTTTATATTTGAATCAAATATGACCGCCGTAGACTATATTGCTTTTCCCGTCCCGTCCCGTTATATATTGTTCTGTCTCGTCTCATTCTGTCCCATGACGAAAAAAGCATACAATCCTGTCCCGTGCCATCCATTTGAACTTGAAAAGTAGCAAATACTTAAATAGATATTTATTCAAATTAGGAATTCTCCTTACTCATCCCAAGGGAACACTACATTTTTTGGGGATAAAGTAACCTGTGTTGATCGAGAGTATCAACTGTCCCCATACCAAATTTCATCAAAATCGGTCCAGCATACATACATAGACTTTCCGAGTTTATAATATTAGTAAGAATCCTTTATTTCACCCACTGAGGTTACAAAAATATCTAATTATCTAAATTAATTAATTCTATTATATTAACACCAAAAATTTTAAAATTGGAAATAATTGAATTATACGGTATTTCGTTCACTACAAAATAAATTTAATTAATTTTATAGCGTCAACAACACGTGGTAATTATACTGTTAAAATGTAGCTTATATGACACGTTCGTAGATTTACCATAGCAGCGCCATCTATTGATTACTTACTCAACCCAGTCGAAAGGTATCGACATCTGTTAGAATCATTTGGAGTTAACAGATGATTGTGACTGTAAAATAATAACAGACAAATAATTAGCAATAAATTAAAATTGCGACTATAATTTGAGATTTAAACTATCCTATCTCTCAAGTTGGATCGAACTGCACATGGTGTGCAAATTTTATTATAATCGGTTAAGTAGTTTAGGAGTCCATTGAGGACAAACATTGTGACACGAGATTTATATATATTAAGATAAGATAAGATATGTATACCTCAGTATAGCGTGGCGACCCGTCGCCACACCATACACTCTACTACACATAAAATATATATATGTATACCTCAGTATAGCGTGGCGACCCGTCGCCACGGCAAGCGTCGCCACGCCAACGATTCAGTTTACAAGTGATCCTATAGATGTTTCACATCAAAAGTGTTCTATTGTGTATATCTGTGGAGAAAAAAGGGAGAAAAAAAGTTAATTTAGTCATAATTAAATTTAAGTGTAAATTAAAGTAACTTTTAACATAAAATTAAAGTGCATAGATTTGAGGACATGACGAGACAACTGGACGAGACGATAAAGCAGTATGAAGGATGGTTCGCCCTGTGGTCCGGGGGTGTAAGAATTCTGCCACGGTATCCCCTGCCCGTCGTAAGAGGCGACCTAAAGGGGCCATCAGAGTCACCGGGAACACTGCGGGGGCGGTGCGCCCTGACTTGTAAGGGCTCTGAGGCGAACGACAGTGCCTCATCTCTGTCATGGACGCCCATAACAGCTAAAAGGGGGTCCAAAATAGTCGAAAGTGGGGTTCATCCGGGCCTCACATCAAAGAAGGACCAGAAATGGTTATGTGCGGGGCGGTTACGCGGACTAGATCGGGGTGCCTTTCACCCTGGGATGTCCGGTACCGCCCACAATGCGTGTGACGGTTTTAAGAAAAAAAAAAAGTATGAAGGATGGCAGTCACGTGGAGTTTAAATATAAAACAGTTAGTACGCGAAAAGATATATGTCATGTGGACTGTACTCAAAAAGTGTCTGCTCCCGGGCAAAGCCGGGTAGGACCGCTAGTATACTAATACTACTAGTATAGCTTATGTCGGCCAACTGGCACCGACCTCAAAAAAAATGTTTGCAGATATAGGTATTTTACATTTTTTAAAGATTAATTTTATTTTTCGCTTTTTTTACTACACTGTTGAAGTCAGTTTTTAAACTTCCAATGCAGTAATTTTTATGGTCTTATTTATGGTATAGTCTTATGGTCCGTGAGAAATTGACCATAGCGATTAATTCGTGGCAAAGATTTTGCTAATCGATCGCGCACATGAGGAAAATATTGATACATATCAAACAGGTGACGTCCCTTAGAGGACAATCGTTCCAACAAATTTCTCATTTGTCAATAATTCTGCCGGTACATCAAGCGATCGGTCAGTATTTTAAAAACCTGAAAAGCGAGTCACATCTCAGTCGCCGGACATCCTCGCTTGGGAATACAACGAATTGTACGTTTTCAGAGGTGTGCATCGGCGGTGGCAGCTCCGGCGTGGGCCTCAGCGCCTCGCGACTGCGACTGCTGCACGACACCACCATGATCGACGCCGCGCTCGACCTCGACGAGCCCGAGCCGCCGCCGCACCTGGCCGCGCCGCCCGCCCCCGCGCCCCCCGCGCCCGCGCTCTGACGACGCGCCGGCGCGCGCGCCCGCCCCGCCCGCCGCCGCGCGCGCCGCACGCGCCCGCGCGTCAAGCTGCGACACCGCCCTCGGCATCGCGTGTAAATAATCATAGTCATTAATAAATTAAGACATATTGTGGAGTAACCCGTTGTTTCATTCCGTTTTGATTACGTTTGTGCATTCGTTAATATTATTTTAAATTCTATTCTGTTGACGGAAATTGTGTTTTATAATTATCGGCCGCGGCCTCGATTTCTCTGGTATTGTATTTATAAGGTCTTTACATTCATTTAAACAGTAAGGATATGCCTTATCGAATAATCTATACATACTGGGTAAATCCAGCTGCGACCGATAACGAAGTCAGATGGTAGTTTTAAGCCGATCGTCCACCTCCAACTAAACTAAGTGAAAACTAAGCGATGTAAACTAAACTATGGAGGCACTGGATATCACCCAGTAATGGACTTTAAATTCCTCCAGGCGAATATTAACCACTGCCGTCGTGTCCAGGATATTTTATCAGAGAGTATGACGCAGTGGTCAGTGCAAATAGCAGTGATCGCTGAGCCGTGTTACATCCCTCCCTGCGATAGCTGGGCTGGGGATCTGAACGGGTTAGTGGCCATATTTTGCCGGGACGCCGCTGGCTTCCCACCCTTCGGAAAGTGGCGAAGGGTTAAGGATGCGTCGCGGCTCTATTGGACGACATTACGATCTGGATTATAGGGGTCCATTTCTCTCCCAACAGACCTCTTGTTGAATTTTACATTTTTCTCATCCAGCTGGGGCGCTGGTGGTACAAGGCCAACCTCACTCGGTAATTGTCGCCGGTGACTTCAACGTCCAATCTGTTCTCCTGTGACGGATACACGTGGTAGAGTACTGGAGGATATAGTACAGATGGATCAGGAGGCGGAATGGTTTGACGTCGTAATGTCAGACATTTGCGACGCATGCATTTCTCGAGTCGGACGCCTTCCGCCACGACGCTATGTGTACTGGTGATCGTCGGAACTAGCGCAACTACGCTCCTCGTGTGTCGCGATGCGTCAGAATACTAGGCATCGTCGACGCCGGCAAAGATCAGAAGACCGAGATTACCAACAGCGGCTACTCTATGTCCTCTACAAGGAAGCGAAAAGAGCGCTGCAGGTGGCCATCAAAAGAGCAAAGGCCGTGGCCAGGAAAGATTTTCTGGAGACTCTAAATAATGACCCGTGGGGGCAGCCGTATCGCCTGGCAATGAACAAGCGTTGCTCAGCAGCACCCCGCTGTCACACAGTCTCCGAATGGAGCTATTAGAGGTAGTGATTACGACCTAGTTTCCAGCCACAGTGAATACTATTCCTCCACCGATGGTGCCACAAGAATCAACGGCATCGTCGAATTCTGCAAGGGAAATCCCAGAGGTTTCACCCGCAGAGCAGAGGGTGGCAGTGTTTCGGCTACAGAGTGAAAACAAGGCTCCGGGGCTCGATGGTATACCTGGAAAGGTCTGGCTTCTGGCCTTGGACCTGTATTGGGTCCGAGACTCTGCAGCCGTTTCTTCGCCTGTCTGGAGCAGGGCGTCTACCCAACCCGCTGAAAAATCGGGAAGCTCGTCCTGCTCAAGAAGCAGGGACGACCTGCGGAATCGCTTTCGGAATATCGATCTATTGTGTTGCTCAAGGGGGTTTGCAAACTCTTCGAGCGGATTATTCATGCACGGCTCGCTGGGCATCTTGAGACAGTCGACTCGAATCTGTCCTATTACCAGTTTGGCTTCCGGAGGCATCGTTCAACGATTCACGCAATTTTGCGGGTTAAGACATAGGCGGAAAAAGCAGTGACCCGGGGCGAAGTTGTGTTGGGGGTGTCTCTTGATATTGCCAATGCATTTAACACCCTGTCTTGGGCCGGTGCCACTCTATATGAGACGTCTGGTTCATTCGTACCTGTCTAATAGGGATTTGATGTATCCAAGCGCTGATGAGTGAGAGAGTGAGATGATGAAGATGAGGCACCGGCGAGCTATGACATGCGGTATTCCACAAGGCTCAATTCTGGGCCCACTACTGTGGAACATCGGGTATGATTCGGTGCTCCATGGTGCCAACCTCTGGGGCGTCAGCGTAACCTGCTATGCTGATGACACTTTGGCTACAACATCTACTAGGACTTTCTAGGAGGCCGTGTCTTTGGTGGCGGCTAGCACTGCCCATATAGTCAGCCGCATTCAGCGTCTTGACTTAAAGGT